>JALMGA010000001.1:226071271-228571271 GCA_023333525.1 Aspidoscelis tigris stejnegeri
TGGAGACTTCCCTGTGTCTGGGCACATGACTGATTGCTGTCAGGGCTCTGCCGTCTTGCGTCCAGAGCCTGCCACAATGGCACTGATGATGCTCTGTGTACGTTCTGTCACCTTTGGGGTTATCTGAGGTGCCAGCACACTTGCGCAGCACCTCAGATGACTCCTCACACTGGAAATGGTGTGAATGATCACGGGCTGGACACAACAGATAAGCTTTCAAGTAAGGTCGGTTTGCATGAGATGCACAGTCTTGTAGGTTAACATCTAGCAAGGCAGGAGTTGTTTCTAGTTTGTAAACACCTCCTGCAAGTACAGATGTACCTGCCCAAATGTTAACCTATAGTGGCCATGTGCAAATTGGCCTCTGGACTGGGGAGTTGTGGCTGGTCCTCAGTTTCTTTCTCCCACAAGCTATATATCTGCTTCCATATGCTTAATTGATCCTTGCAGGCTTTACAGATAGTTACTAATTGACTCTAGCCACAGTCCTGCTCACACATGTTGTTTGCCACCAAAACTGCTCAGATATTACAATGCATTGGCCCTAATAACAATATTAAGTGAAAATCTAACCTATTAGAATGTGTGCCTGATGTGCTGACAGTAAAGAGTTTGTATTTAAAAACAGTGACTTGCAAGTTTGTTTTCTCTGTTGAGAGTGAGAAGTTTGTAAAGTTGTTATGAATCACTTGGAGATGAAGGATAAAGTTTCCGTTTTACTTGACTGGAGTACAGAAGTTCCCATTCTAATGTATTCATAGGTGTATGTTGTTCATTAGAGATATAAAGGCCTTGTCCATTTTTTAATTCATTGGACTTCTACCATTGTCAGGTATTCTCTTGGACAACAATAACATGGTTGCTACTCCTACCCATACATGGTAGCTTGTGTTTTATCTTTATCCTTTAAGACTTCCATTTGTTCCTTGATGGAGAGACCACCTGCTGCTGAAGCAGAAAAAGAAAGGCATTTCCTGCCGTTTTTCTGTACTTTGGGGTTGCAGTGTGCAAAACAGAAGTTTCACATTTTGTGCTTTTCCCTTTGTCATTCTGAGACAGCTCCAGCAGTTCACAGCATCATTATCAGCTGTCTGGTGTAAACAGAGGAGACAAATTTATAAATCAGCAGCAGCAATTTGGAAATGAACAACAGGGATGTAGCTGAGAGTTTGGGCTCCCTGGAGATGCAGGGCTCCATCTTATTCTTTAGCAATATCCAGGCAGTATTACTATGAAACAGTTGTAGCTAGAAGCTCTTGATGATTAATAGTTATCGCTGTATCAATAGTTTAAATAAATGCCTAAAGAATCAATTACTCTGTGTATTAAGCTAGTTACTATCAGGACAAGCTGAGACCAGCCTCCCCATACTGATAATAAATGTGACTCTTAGATGACATCTGTGGAAGAGATGAAAAAGACCTGATGCAAAAAAAGCTTTACAACAAAATTGTTTGCTGGTTGTTACTAGGTACTATGAACCTCTTGGTTTTTCACCGTTATATTTGACAGGGAAGAATGTTAAAATGGCTCTCTGAAGAAGAGCATTAATTACAATGAAAGCTTGTGAAACTTTCAGTACTTGCCGCATGATACATCTTTGTGCCTTATCCAATTTTTATTCCACCTAGATGGAAATCGAGTTTCTTGGTGATTAAAACTGTAGATGGTGGAAATATAGAAAGAGGAAAACCACATTTCAGCCTGTTATGTGCTCTGCTTCAAGGGAGTTGTTTCTTGTAAAGGAACTATGTTAGATATTCTGGTCTTTTTTTAAGCAGATAATTAATTCCTTGCATACTCCAGATGCTTACTTTTAATCTTCCCATTACTTATATTTCATGCATCTTATTTCAGATAGAATCTATCTTCTTTTCTTCTATGATACTTTTTAACTTGCCAGAATTATACTTCTATATTTGATTCTGTCATCTGTGGAGAGGGAACAATTGTCACTTGGGATCAGTTTCAAGTAAGGAAATCTAACTATTCTGCTTATGAATAGAACTAGCAACTGCAAAAGCTTGTATGTTGCATGAAAAGTTGAATACAGGATCTTTTGCCACAGTAATCCAAATGAAGTCAGTGCACTGACCACCCCTTGAGATACCTTGGGGAACAACTGCTTCTGTGGCATGATCCCTCTGTAATTGTGTTGGAGACTCCCGGCACCTTTGTAGAAGGGCTGATTTCAGCTTCTTGTGACAGCTGGCTGTGCTGTACAGGCACTGGCAGCCCCTTCAACTCATGCTGAAAATGGGTGCTTCAAACAAAATGAAGGGGGCAGGGCTCTTTGAGAGAAGGAATCTCCCACTCTGGGGTTATGACAACTTGTCCGCTCCTCCTGGCAATTTCAGGGCATTGGGGTGGAGGTGTATGAACACTTTATCCTGGGTGCTACTTCCAAAGACCCGAAGACATGGACATCCGATTACAACTTATAGATCCTTAAAGTCCTAGAATCAACAAGAGCAAATTTCTGTGATTGAAACAAAGGAATACACAAAACAAAACAAAAAACAACAGTAAGTAACTTCTTAGGAAGCATTGTACTGAAATATGTAGATGGTTATGAATTTATATTATATTTTTGACCATTAAAAAGGATGTGTGAGGCATAAAGATGCAGAAGGACTAGAAAAATGCTTGCATTTGAAGTTCTGTGAGGTAGACAGGAGCTATACAGTGGCAGTACCTGACACTTCACATGCAAAACCTGGGAAATTTCACCCTCCAACTTTGACATTTCTATCTGAGACTGTTTTGGGAGGCATAAGTCCATGGAAGTCAGCCATTTTGTGTGCATCTTAGGGGTCTGCATGGAGACAATAGAATGTGGAAAGATTTGGCTCGGCCAAATAGTACCCCCCACGGATGTTCCCGTGCACGGATATTCCATGAATATCCAAGCACAGAATGAATAAACCCTCTCCCATGCCGCCGTAGCCATCTGCACTGCCACACCATCCAGGGCCGGGGCTGCCACCGAAGTCCCCCAAAGGTAAAGGGGTGCTGGGGAGGTGGGCAGGAGCACTCCAGTGTCATGCCCAGCCTGTTTCCAGGCCTTCCAGAATGCCAAAAAAGCTTTCCGGAACCTGGAAACAGGGCCTTCCAGTACCGAAAGTACCCCAGTACTTTTAATCCAATGGGATTATTCTGGCACTTTTGTTCCAGAAGGCCTGGAAACAGGCCTGGGCCACCACCGGAACACCACCAAAGGTAAGTAGGCACCAGGGAGGCGGGCAGGAGTGGTCCAGTGGCACCCTGGGCCTCTTCCCAGAAGGCCTGTATTTAGGTTCCCAAAAGCCTGTTTGGCATTCCAGAGGGCCTGGAAAAAAGCCCAGGGTGCCACCAGAGCAGGTAAGGGGGGTCCCGGAGAGGCTGCAGGGGAGAGGTTTGGGGTAGGAAGGCCCAGGGAGAGAGGGACCAGGGAATCCAGTATCCTTAGAAGCTTCTACAGATACTGGATTATCCAATTCGTGGACGGATAGGAGCCCTACGAATTGGGCCTATTTGATCTGTCCACAAATCTCAGAATTTTGACACATTCATCTGAATTCCAAATGTGCCAAATTATTCATGCACATCCCTAGTGCATCTCCAAACAAACCCACAGTATATGGTCTGAAAGGAGCACTTCTAGGTACGTCTGCGCCTTTGCCAGTGTGGCAATGTGGCAGAAGGTCAGGTGAAAGCACTATGATACTGCTCTTCCCACTCTGCTGCTAAAGCACTATTCACAGCACTTATGGTGGGATGGATATGTTTTTATGAGTATGGAGCATGCGATGCTTGTGCCCTTTTATCCAATAGCATTATTCTGGCACTGCACTCTACTTCCATAATGATGACATATACATCTCACAACATGCCTATTCTTTGTCATCATTATGGAAGTAGAGGTCTGCTACCACTAGACACAGACACTAGGAAGTGGCCCCTAGCACAAAGGGGTCATCTAGGTCATCATCTAACACTTTAGTTTATACAGGGATCTATTCAGCAGCCCAGCCTTTGTTTGAACATATCCAGTGAAGGAAAGACAAACATATGTCCAGGTAATTGGTTCTAGTATTAATTTGCCCTCACTTTAAGGAAGCATCTCCCAGTGCTCATTGAAGCCCATTTTTATTTATGCTGTATTGTGGATTAACACAACAGACCCTTTTCTAGGTGACATCTTTTCTGGTACATGTAACGTGGTATCATATTTTCACATCACTCTTCTGTTCTCCAGTCATGATTGCTGGTGGTCGATGGGAATAAAAATGTAGGCTACTTCTGCTTAGAAAATGATTCAATATTCATAACTAGTAGTAACTATTTCTTTACATTACAGGATCTGCAAATGGTTGTCCATTTTCAAGCATGCATCAGAGCAAATCATCAATTATTTCAGAGATACTTTCAAGACCCATTTCTGCTAGTCAAACTCTATATTAATCAAAATGGAATTTGTCTCAAGATCTACAGCTCAGTGTTTAAATAAGTGTGCAAGAATCTATCAACTAACAATGTGTTGTGCTTGTAGTTGGTTGTTTCTTATTTTCTTCCTGATGTCCATATACAACACATGCACACCAAGAGCAGCAAAGAAATATGAAATTGAACGAAGCAGCAGGGCTGTTTTAACATGTCAACCACCACATCCTTTCTTTCTTCAGCACCATCCCCACTGGGCAGAATCTAAGCCGTGGATTAGATTGCCTACTCCAGAAGTGAAGGGGGTAAAAGGAAATAATAAGGCTCTAAGGCAACTCTTTTGAAGCTGTAGGAAACATTGGGAAATAGTGGGGAATCCAAGGCAATTCCTTGGAGCTTGAAAGAAGCACAACAGAACACTGTAGCAGCCCCACAATGCAGGTGGAATCATTGCATGGCTAGAAGTCTTGACCAAAGTCGACCAGTGCTTTGGTTTCCTACAGCTATTGCAGCTGCCTTGTAATCACCCCTTAGACACCACTGGCCAACGGCTGAATGATGAAAAGGCTTTCCCAAAGGCTTCACTCATTGCTCCTCCAGGAGTCCTGGGTCTGAAAGGAATAAGAATCATTTGTCTCCTGCATACCTGGAAGACTAAAAGTTTAGCCATATGAGTGCAGCCTTAGTCTCTGTCAGTCTTCTACTCATGTAGGTGATGATAGTGCTTCACCAATGCAGTATAACTCAGCTTGTAAACTATGCTATAGTTTTCCACTCAGATTCACAGGAGAAAATTGCTGCTTGCCCCAAGCAAGTGGATAAGTGGTAACTTACAAGCTGGACATATTTCATACCTTGTTCAAAATCTACTTTTTAGTAATGATTGGTATGTTGTATCATCCTTCCACTACATCTTTGAGAGCTGACTGATTCCAAGCAGTTCTTAGTGATAGACAGTTTTCAAGTAATATGAGAGGCAACTTCATCCGCACAGCAGATATCATGCTGCCTTTTCTATAGCTGTGATCATACTGCGTATTTTTTGGGTGTCCATTTTCTGAAAATGCCCTTTTGTAGATAAAGGGACAAAATCCCACATCACACAGTTTAAAATAAGTGCACAAAAAGCCTTCCTTGCTGCTTCTCTCCCAGTTTTGGCATTTCCTTCCCTTCTTGGCTTGCTCACGTCCCATTTGCTGCTGACCTTTTCTTTTCAGGGTGCCAAATGGAAGGTGATTATAGGAGGCTAAGATTGGTTCAGGAGCCTCTGTCGCTCTCTCCCCATCTAACCCAAACTGTGTGAATTGTCCCTCCAAAGGGAGCAAATGAAAGAAAACCTCAGGACATAGTATGTGTTTAATAGTCTATTTGTCCTTAGGATTTCAAATTCAACCCAGGCTTCCCCTAATCATGTGTGTGAACATTCTCTGTGTCTCAACAAGTTGGAGCATTTACCATTGGTTTTTTATAAGTCTACTGTCATCTGTCCAGAATCTACCATTACTGGTTTTTAATTGAAGAAGATGTGAAAGTTCCTGGATAACGATAAAAAGAAAGTGTTACAGAAGGTGTCCTTACCTGAATTCTTCAAACTCGTAAGGCCAAGCTATGACCTTTAAGACCATTAATTCTGTTTAGGGTTGAGATTGGTCACAAGTACCAAGAGGAGCAACTTGGCTCAGGAAAGCTGTGGAAAAGTTTTAGGAGATGAAGCAGTTCTGAGAAAGCCAGAAAATGTGTTCTGACTACTCCTAATCTCAGCCCTACAGACAGCTCCATATCCCTAGCCAAATTCTACTGCCCTCACAGATACAAATTCACCTTAGGAACTTTCCATGAGCTTCAGGAGCATAGCAGTGTGGGAACGATTATGTTCAGTCATCCCTTCTGTCAACTTTTTGGCCTTCTAAAGAGCTCAACTCACCAGAAACAGTGCCACCTCTGCAAAGCTTTGAGTGAAAACCGGCACTATATATCATAAGGAAAACCAAAGGCAGAGCTGACAACTCCACAACTGAAAGGAATATCTGTGTGTGTAAATGGGCATATGCACACCCCAAAAGTTGACTGCTGATTTTCTGAAAGAAAGAAATTTCCATCCTCCTTGTGTATTCAAGCCCTCTTCAAACTGTTATGCTTAAAGGGGGAAGAGTGAAGAGAAAAGTCAATATCTACAGACCCGTACCTCCAAGTTTGTTGCAAGACTGCCATTTTGGTTAAATATCACTAATTCAAGAGAAAGAATATCAAATTAAGTACTTCATATTCTGAGCCACATTCAGTGAGAAAATTAAGAGGAATCATATCATGTACAGAAATACTACATCGTAGTTATCAAAGTGGAAAGAAGTGTGACTGTTTAATCTGAGAAAAAGACCAATTATTCCAGCAAGGTTTTGTATACTCACACTCCACTACACACAAACATACCCACACTATTTATACACACCCCCATTTACCTATAAACGGCATTTATTTTGTTGATTGAAAAGATAACCTTAGAAAGGCCAGGTCAGTTCTGACTTGCATATAGACAGCCACCTGTTTATTAATTCAGTTGTTTATATATCATCATTATGGAACTTGATGTGAATTACAATATAAATAAATAAATAATACTCTGTCTCATACACACACAAAGACTCTCTCTCACACACACACAGCCCTTTCCCAAACAACAAAACTATCAAGTGAATACTCCATCAGTAACTAGCAAATTCCTGTGTTGTTTTGGGATACCGCTGAGTTGTTCCCAACTCCAAGTTGATTCCATGGGAACCTGCAGAGGCACTTCAATGCAGTTTTCTTGCTATTGCCTACTTCTGGGGAAAGGCTAGGGAATCAAACCAGCGACCCTCAGCTTTCCAGGCAGTTTGCTGTACCACTAAGCTGCATATATGCAGCTATATTTTAATTGGGTGCTGAAAGCTCAACAGTCCCCGCTGGTCATCTTTCATGAGCAAGTGGATGTCATACATAGCAGAAAGTGGTAACCCCAGTGGATTCATTGTGGGTGTCAGTGCAATTGGCAAAGTTAATCTGCAGATCTCAACAAAATATTGGATTTGGGTCAAGAATAGAGGAATAGCCATGTGCAATCCACCAGTGTGAGATTTTTTAGGCTCACTAGTGTACCTTGTCAGGCCGCTTTTCTGTGCACATATCTGT
This sequence comes from Aspidoscelis tigris stejnegeri, assembly GCA_023333525.1. Lineage (NCBI taxonomy): Eukaryota > Metazoa > Chordata > Lepidosauria > Squamata > Teiidae > Aspidoscelis > Aspidoscelis tigris. The sequence continues at coordinate 226,078,862 of JALMGA010000001.1, forward strand.
GATTCCTTGGGTTTGGGCCTTTCTCAGGCCTGAGGGTTGGTTTGCCACTGCCTACATCTTCACACTATGTAATCATGTCAGCACATGTCACTGTGCATTTTAGAGTCTTTTGGGGTGTCTTCTGGCCTGTACTAGTCTGAAAAAGGGCAATTAACATGAAAAGTGGTGTGATCCAAGGCCTGAAAAAGCACAGTGCTTTATGACTATTATATTGGCCCACCTACTCAGGCCTGGAGAAAGGGTAAGTATTGTGCACCGCTAAGTTTGCTGGTGCTAGTGTGCCTAAACATTGCAGCTGTTGTGGAGTGTGAGTCAGTGTTCCAAATCATTTGAAACAGCATTTTCTGCACCCCTGTTCAGGAGTCAAGTGAAGATACTGCAGTTCTTAAAGCAGAATGTAACATTCTTGTAGCAAGCAGTAACCCAGCTTCTGCCTTCCGTCCCTTAACAAGAAGCCCACATGGTCCAATCTACAAATGATCAGTGTGTGAGGTGTTTTTTCCCCGGCAGCTATCTGTGCTCTATGACTATTCATTCATGTATATATATTTTTATCTTGCTCTATTCCCAAACGTCTCAGCATGGGTTACAGCAATAAAAATAAAATGAAAAAAGTAAAAAATAGCACAGTCTACAAATGAGAAGACATGCAGTTTCCCCAACCAGGCTAAAGAGCTGCTCCCTCACCAATCACATGAACGTATAAAATGGAGGTACCTAGAACATCTCAGGGGAAAAGTTATTCCATAGTCTGGAGGGTACCAGAGAGAAGGCGCTATCTTAGATCCCCACCATCTTTAACTACTAAAGGTACAACCAAGAGCAATAAAGCTAAATGCCAGGAAAACAAGATTGTTAATTTGATGTACAGTCTCTCTCTCTGGAAGTAGGCCGTAGCAAACCACTTCTGTATCTCTACCAAAAAAACTACATGAAGGTGTCTAGTCAACTAGGAGTTGGCTATGACAACAATGTCTGTAATGTTTATTTGATTAGTCTTCTGACCATATCATAGAATAAAATACATTAAGAAGAATGAAATAAAATACATTAAAATGCAATGAACTTTCAAATTACACATCATCTTCTTGAGACAGACTGCTGTCTCATTAAGAATCTACCAGTACCTTTGTTTAAGGTGTATACTTACATGAGGTCCTTGTTGTGTTGGGATTCATTTGCCAAGCACTTCAGGAATATCTTGAGGTGCCCTATGACAGTCTAAAATTCAGAAAGTAACCATACATTTCTTGACAACTAATTAAATGGGAAATTATTTTATTTCTATAACTGGGCTATGTTAGTGATACTTAATAGTAGTCAGTTCCACCATTTCATGAATAAAGTATTTTATAAATTCCAACTGAATCTCAGCAGTGGTAGCATGTGATCACAACCTCTTCTTAAAACTGTTATCAGGCTGATCTTGTAAGCATGATGTAGGGGTATGATAGACTGGGCCAAGCAATTTCAAGATTAAATGGAGTGTTCTTAATATATCAGCTGGGAAATCCCCTTTTGTGCACATGTTCTGGATTATAAAAATGACCTTTCAGTGTTTTATGATTGACATAAATATCATCTCTAGACACATAAGGGAGGACCCAGATCAGTGGCAAAGCACGTGCTGTGCATTCAGAAAGCAAGGAAAGTCCCAGATTAAATATCTGGGTCGGTCTGAGAAAGATGTCTATCTGACATTCTGTTGAACCCCTGACAGAGCAGAAAATACTGAACTAAAAAGATCATAGGCTTTAACTTGGAAGAAGTCACTTCTGACGCTCCCTGTGTTCCAAACCATGATTAAAGTTAGAAGATTGAAATATATTGATGCAAAATTTGCTTCACAGAAAAGAATTTAAAAAATCAGTTTGATGGACTTTAGAGATGTACAAATGCTTTTTTTTTGCATTTGCATTTGAGTTGAATCAAATGTCAAAACATTTGATTTGTTTCAAATGTTTATAATCCGAATGTCAAAAAATCCAATTCGAATCCGTAAGATTCAGATCTTTTCATTCAAATAATTAAAGATACGAATGTCGACAACACGTTCAAATCATCTGAACAAATGTTTCAGAACATCTGAAATCCATTTGAATGTCTAAATTCGAATGTTATTAAATCCGATTCGAATTCAAATGTCAACATTCGTCAGATTTGAATCAGATTTTCAAATATTCATGCACATCCCTAATGTACTTCATTTTTTGCATTCTAAGGCTGCGTTCAGACGTAACAAAAGAGGCATCTCAGAGGCACCTGAGAGAAATAGTGTGTGTCCCTTGGGTTCCCAAGACTTCTCTAATATACCTTTTCTAGCAAAGAATATTTGGGAAAAGGGAAGATGCAGACTGGTGGGTGAACAATTGAAGCCTTTCCTATGGCTGCCTCCAGGCAGTACCTAGATATACCACTAGTTAGCAATATTTCAAACTAAAGCTGATCTGGAATAATTGCTTGTTGCCCATGTTCATGCATAGTCAACATTTAAGCCAGTTTTGTCCCTACACGTGTGCAGTAGCCATTCCTAAGATGATGGATCACATGAGTAGGTGTACATATCGGGTAAATCCGTTCATTTTTTCGGTAAATCCTGTATTGAGGGTTAATTATCCTGCAATAATGTTATTGGTGGATGTCACCCCAATATCCTGGGGCTATGTTGGAATTGCCACAGACACATGTGGCAATTCCAATATAGCCCAGGGATAATCCTGGATTTTACTATTTTTTTTTCTGTGTCTGATCACAGCCTGAGTAGAAGATGAGAAAGAAGTCATGGCTAAGCTGTATATATTTTGGTCACCATTAACACTCAGTTTCCTGATTCATTTATATCTTTATGGCTCTTATTCTTGCTGGTTTTTTCCAGAGTTTTTTCTCCACTGATCTTGTTCAAATGGTCAAGTGTAAATTTCAGCTCAAGGACTTGTTACTTCTAGCTCAGAATTTCTATCTGCTATACTTATTCAGATCTATACAGTCCTAATTCTTATCCACCTTGCAGAATTATACATGAGTAGAGTTGTATGAGTACAGGAACACAGACCAGATAGTGTCAGAGACAATTTTCAGCAATGGAATTTGTGCTGAGGCCAGAATCCGTCGTGTTTACTGGAAGACATGATGAACCCAGTCACCTCACATTTTAGGTCCAGTAACTCAAAATCTTCAACAATGCCTATTTTCTCTATCCAAAGCCTGTTTTGGTAAAGCTTATTAGTTTATCATCATCATCATTTATATTTATATTTAGTTGCAGGGACACTGAAACTGCTAAGGCAAGAGCAGCTGCAGGTTTCCCATGATAATGTAGATTCCCGAATTGAATACCTGATGGATTAATGAAATTTGTTTACATTATCTGGACTGCCTGAATACTGTGCAGTTCCCTTGTTTAATGTAGAGTCTATCAGCCACTTTAATGATTTGACATTATATTTTTGTTGATATAACCTAACATTACACAGAGTTCTGTTTTTCTTCTAGTCTTTCAAAACCTATATCCTTCTTGGCACACTCAGGTCAGTTCTGTCCTATTTTAGGATCTTTTCTACACTTACCTTGTGGAATACCTGGCCCCACTGATCTAGAGTACATAGTGTCATGGGCCACATCAGTGCCATCTGCACTGATGCCGCTGATCTGGCCCACGCTTCCCTTGAAGTTTGCAAAAGTTTTGCAGCCACCTCCTCCTCAACCTCCAAAGTTAGCCTCAGAGCTATGGTGGCTGCTGGAAAACACCCTACAGTAGTTCCAAAACATGGAGACATGTTGTCTGCATGCCTCCCATGAGGTGGAAGAAGCCCCTTGGTCTTCTTGTAGACTCAGTTAAATGGGACCACAAGGAAGCTGGATTAATGGCTTCCTTAATCTGGATTCAGCATAGGTAGGATCCCCTTGATATGCATTAAAGTATCAAGAGGCCCATGATCTAGATATAGAGGCTCCTTAATCTGGAGCACCAGTGAGAACAGACAAAGCCTATGTTTGCATTGATGATGATTTCTGGGTCATTGCTTGGCTGAAATCCATCTTATTAGTTTTAATTCAGTTCTTCTGCTATCCATATTTTTGCTCAAACAACATTAGCTGCTCATATTGCTTTGATGTTAAATATCTCTTCTACTCCTCCATCAAAGTTATATGCAAGCATACATCACTGAGTTGTAGACAGAATCCTATGGCACTTGCCACTGCTCTGCAGACTGATAAGTTATGTTCACTGGGAATGCTTTGTATTTTCTTTAAATCTCAGCAGGAACCTAAAATAAAGACTGCTGTACTGACAATAATGTGCCTGAGGTCTTCTACCCTGGCATGCTATAACATTGCAGAAGATAATACAGTCATATGTGAAAGATGTCTTGGTAAAATGTTTAAAAAAAACCTGAAATGCTTTCTGCTAAGCATACTATGCCTTATTATATACTAAAGTCTACTGCTATCAAGGCAGAATATATCACAGACATATTCAGGTCACTTCATAAAATTAAATTACACCTAGTCATTGGACTATATACTCTGCCAATGCATGAAATGACATTTGGGGGGGGGGTACAAATGATACTGCATGTCTTTTAGGTTAGTATTTCACTAGAGAAACAGATGCTATGAATCACATTCTTAACAAGGAGATGAGAGGCAGTTAATTTTAGAAACCCAATTTTAAACCAATGTCAAATGAAAGGCACCTGCCTAATACCACTGTTAAGGTTACGTTAGACTTTCCTTCCCCCTTTTTGCATCTCAATAGCCTGTTGGGCCAGCAGTGCTATTGATATTGTAGCCTCTCCTCGGCACTGTGGAAGTGTTCTTCATCCATCCTCTGAGCAACTCCTTATTTTGCTGTGCTGATGCAGCTGAGGCCTGTGCTGCTGCCCAGAGACAGGGGACACAGCAGCTTGATCTCAGAATGGGATTTTTCAGCCCTGGCATCACCCTGACCCTTAATTGGGCTCCCTGGAGCAGAATTGCTACTGAGAGCTGAATGGAGGGAGACACCTGTACCTGCACAATGTGGCCAGCTCACAAAGAAAGTTGATCTCCATGCAGGTGTTAGCATTCTTTCGGATGTACCTGGCCAGTGGCCATGAAAATGGCGTGCCAAGGCAGCCAGCCTGCATCCGAGCTGGTTTCCCCTACAGCTAACTTCCACCATCACCAGTAGAGAAGCTGCCTCCCTTTCTTACCAATTGCAGACATAAAAATGGTGGCATAGAAAAGTAGATATCAGTTTCCACCTAGCACAAAAAAGAGTCTATAACCCCACAAAACACAATCAATACAATACCAACAAAAGTTTCAGGGGATATAACTTATTAGGTTAACAGTAGGGATGTGCACAAATGCAATTTTCGGGATTCAATTAAATTCAAATAGAATATCCAAAGATTTGAATCAATTCAAATGTTTAAAATTCAAATGTATTTGCATTGATTTGAATTTTCAATTTGTATTTGAACATATAAATGTCAACAACATTTGAATGTGTCTGTACTCATTCGTACGCATCCATATGCATTTTTACACATCCCGTTTTCATCCTGTATGTATCCATATAAATGTGTACAAATATAAATAAGATGCATATGAATACATATGTAATGCGTATGGATATGTACACATATGAATGCCCGAGTAATTTGTAGGCATGATTCAAAAGATTCAAAAATTTGTTTGAATGTTACATTCAAATTTAGAGGCATTCAGTTTGAATTTGAATGTCTGAATTCGATCAAATTTGATCAAATTTCAAATGTTTTGAATATTTTTGCATATCCCTAGTTATCAGTAGAAAAATAAGAAAATTATTTCAATTTAACATATAGCATCCTTGAGCCATGTAGTCCGCATTGCTTGGTGTGCAGCTATGCAGCTGTAGTCTACCAGCTGTCTTGGATCAGTCTGCTCAAAGTGTGCCAGACAGTGGATCATTCAAGTGATAGTAGTTGATTTGTCCTCAAACTTGCCAGGCACCTTTTGACTAAACAGCCTTTTTCAATGGCTAAAAGTATCTTTGTTCCAGTTCTTACCACCAAGTACTTCAGTAAAGCATAGAACAGAGAAAGAAAGAACTAGAGTTATTATGAGTCTATGAGTTATTATTAGCCTCCTTTCTCCTTTAGGGTGTACTAGGTGGAACGTTGCTCTTTCTGTTTTTATTACAACTGTAGTTTGAGTCAGTTTATTTTTTCTCTGTAAATTTGGATGATTCTCACTGTCACTAGAAGTACCCATTAATGGGTACAAAAATGCCATTATGTACCCATAAATGGGTACTTAATGGGTACTTTTAATGACAGTGGAAAAACACCCATAAACTGTGGTGAGTTATGCAATCTGCCAAGAAGTAGAAGTTCATTCTTCTTACCAACAGAGAGAACTTTAGACATTAGTATAGATTTTTCTTTGTACCTGTTCTACAACTAAAGCCAAATGTAAATGGACCTGTTTATACCAAGGTGATCAGGATGGCCTGGCACGATCTGGGACAGAGGATGCTCACACCACAGTCTTGCCTCCATCCCAGAGCAGCCCAGGCCTGCCCTGATTGGTAGTAGCCACTGCCCTACAGCTTTACTGGGAGCATCTGGGAAGTTCCTGATAAACCCGAGATGCAGCCTTTGCATTACTTTTGTATCACCATAGCAATGGCCCAATGAAGTTTGGGATGTTGCTGGCACTCACAGCTGTCCACCATCCCAGAACCTAAATTTTGTGGGATACTGTCCCATGGAAGTTAAGTGTGAACAATATATTTAGCTACAAGGTATAGAGTAGTAGCATATTCAAATATAGGGTGTTTTTCCACTGTCACTAGAAGTACCCATTAATGGGTACGTAATAGCAATTTTGTACCTGTTAATGGGTACATAATGGGTACTTCTAGTGACAGTGGAAAAACACCCATAGTCTCCAACATTAATTTTCCTAGTTACATTGTCCCAGAACTTCCTAAAGATAAAAAGAAGGAACGAAGGGACAAAAACATGAGAAATCCAGGATATATGTGGGAAGGAAAAGTATAATTAGTATTGGTTTGAAACTGTATAATCTAAAAGAACCACTATTTAAAGATTTATTACTTTATTTTCTCCCTTCCCCTCAGTAAGCATAGAGAAGCAAGAAAATGGAGTGCAGTCAGCCAAAATCATACGAGATAAGGAAATCCCCTTTCAACAGTCTATCTAATTCTCTCTCACAGTCCTAACTTTTTAAATCTTGTAATTCTGGGCTGTTTTTGCATATACCACTGTAAATCCATATCTAGAAGAACTGGATGTTTGAGATGTGTTCTTCCCTTGGTGAGGAACTGATATGTCTGCATGTGCCAAACAGGGGTACTGTGCGGGCACTGTAACACCCATCCTGGCACTCTATTTAGCCAGAGCTGGAAGGGTCACCAGTGGCACAGCACAACTGGCCAAGGGCCAATGCTAATCAAGGCGTACGTCTACTGACAGAGGGTGTGACAGAGAGTCACATCTTCATAGCTGCTTACGCAGCAATTGTGAAGCCAGTGCTCGACATCATAGACAATTATGGAGTCTGTGCAGGCCTTCATAGCTAGGAGTGGCAAGGCAAAGCCAGAACCTCCCAGCTGCAAATGACGACCACTGAGCACACCCCTAGACCCCATCAGCCCTGTAAGTCATGTGGATGTGCAGCCTCTGATCTGGTCTTCACAGCTGAAGCCAGATTTTAGATACCATTAAATAGTATCTAAATGGATTTAATGGCCCGAAGGACCAATTAGGATTTCACCAGCACTCGTGGGGACAGCACATTCAGGATGGGGTCCTAATGGGGTCCAAAATGGGATCTTGTGTGGGGACAGTGCATGCCTGATTGGTACCAATACAGTACCGATCGGGTTCCAGATGGATTCCTAATGGGGTCTTCGGGGCTAGTGCAAAAACAGCTCCAGAATCCACATCCAGAGTTCTATCAGATATTGATGTGGCCATCTCCATGACTCTTGTTTTTCTAAAGTAAATATCACAGTTTCCCACTTATCTCTAAATAGATTTTGTCTGAATATATACAACATAAAAATAAATGCTTCAAAGATATTAGGTATAGAATGTAGTGAAAAACATCACGGCAATGGGATTTGAAGTCATGGTATTACTTGATTTGTTAATATTTATTTATTTATTTATTTATAATGTAGCAGTTTTTTTATTTTGAGGACTCCTGTTATATTACAGCTTCCTCCTATTCCAAAATAATCCAAAATATTCAACTGTTGAGTTAACCATACTTAAATTCTGCTCCTGCCTCAATGTTGTTTTGATTCCACAGTTTTCTTTTACTGCCAGAATCATTTGCAACCAAGTATTCTCTCGCCATCTCAGCCATCAGCTAGCATTGACTTCAAAAGAAAGGCTTTATGCTTCTCTTGCCACTAGTGAAGGCAATTGTTTTAAATTATTCATAACATATTCAGCAGACTGCAGCATTTTGAACTCCGATCCCTTAGGTTGCCTTACAAAGGAGTAGAAGTGGAAGTGAGGGAAGCAATCACAAGATATTGTGTAAACATGAAAAAAAAGGAACACAATACTGTATAGCACTCTCTAAATCTCCTCACTCTATTATTTTGATCTCCAGCTAAATCATTTCATGTAACTGACCACTTTGAAGGGGATTCTGTAGTCATTGTATTCTATTCCCTGTCTCTTGAGTGGATTGGATGCTAAAAATACCATAAAATAAACACCAGTGACTCAGATTTTACCCCTCCCGATTCCACAGTTGAAATGGTAAATATAGTAAATAAGTAAACAATTTAACTCCACATTTCAAGCTGGGATTACAGTTTTTATTTATGTATTCATTCTTTCTAGGGATATACTGAATGTCTAATTACAATGAGTTTTTGTTAATATTGTTCCAGCTTTTTAAGATACCTGAATGCTGTGACCATATTCACAAGCACACTGATTCCTTATGTGACCCCTGATGCAACCTTATAGTGTGTAGCTTAAATGCCTAAAATGGCTTAAATACAGATAACTATGAGTAAAATAATCATTTATATACTACTGCAATATACTTTTAATTTGATGCACTAAATTGAATGTCCATTTGCAGTTTACACTTCTGTACCACCCCTAGCCATGATTGGACAAGTGTCCTATGTATGAGGGCAGGGTAAGCACTGTACATCTTAACCTTATAGGTAGGTCATGTTTGGACACTAGGGTGTGGTAAGACACAGGTCAGGACCAGGAACTTCTTGCTTTGCAGTACCTGGAAGTGTTGTGAATAATATGCTATTCCAATTTCTGTGGGAATACTTGGCAACTGCATGTATGCCATCCACAGCAGGTAAGGATCAAGAATGCCATGGGACCCTGCAGTGGATCATAGTGTTCCAGTGATCTGCCTGGAACTGTTACAAAGTAAACCCGTAAAGGTCTTATGGTTTGTATAGGGATCTACCTGAATACTGTACCAGCTTATTTATTTATTTACATTTCTATCCCGCCCCATACCCAAAGGTCTCTGGGTGGGTAACAACAGATTAACACAGATTAAAACAGGATGCAAATTAAAACAGACACCAATTAAAATGAAATACAGATTAAAACAAAATACATGTTTTAAAAACACCTTAAAAATTCAACAAATTTAAAACCATGCACTCCCTAGTGCATTAATAGTGGTGTCATTGTAAGTGGAGAGGGAGAATAAAACCTCAGCCAAAGGCCGAGGCAAACAGGTATGCCTTTACAGCCCTCCTAAATAAATACAAGGAGGGGGCATGACACACCTCGAGGGGGAGGCCATTCCACAGTCTCGGGGCCATGGCTGAAAAAGCTCTCTCCTGGGTGCCCACCAGCCTCACTACTGAAGGTAGTGGGACAACCAGGAGGGCCTCATTGTTGGATATTAAGGTACGGGCAGATTGGTGTGGGAGAAGGCGTTCCTTTAGATATTTTTGGCCCAAGTCATTTAGGGCCTTATAAGTCAGAGTTAACACCTTGAATTGGGCCCGGTAGTGAATTGGTAGCCAGTGCAATTCTTTTAAAACTGGCATAATGTGTATCCAGTTAGCTTTACCAGTCAGTACTCTGGCTGCTGCATTTTGCACTAACTGCAACTTCCAGACCGTCTTCAAGGGCAGCCCCATGTAGAGCGCATTACAATAGTCCAATCTAGAGGTTACAAGCTTAGATAGGTATTGTGTGTAATATCGGTGCATTGTGTGTAATAGTGGTGCATTTCCACCAAAAAATGTCTCAGCATACTTGTATTTCTCTTTGCTCATTGATTTGTAAAAGCTGAATAATGTACAGTGCCTGAAAAAGTACTTGCCTTCTTCCTCATTTCTAATGTTTTTGCATATTTGTCTCAATTGTTTCAGATATTCAAACAAAATTTAACATGAAACTAAGACAACTTGAGTAAGCCCAAAATACAGCTTTCAAATGATCATTTAATTTATTTAAGGAAGCAAGTTATCTGACACCTGTATCACTCAAGTGAAAAAGTAATTCCCCCCTTAATTACTCAGTCAACCAATGAACCAAATTTAATTGATAATTGGGTTCAACCAGACTAGACAAAGCAAGGCTTGATTACTGCCACTCCTGTTGAATCCAATCATCACTTAACACTTTTGCAGCAATGTGGAGTATGTTAAAAGGTCTCAACAAGCAACATGGTCTCAAAAGAAATTCCAGAAGAGATGAGAAAGAAAGTGAAATATATCAGTCTAAGTAAGGATTACAAAGCCATTTCTAAGCCTCTGGGACTTAAACAAACTATAGTGAAAGCAAATGTCTCCAAATGGAGAAAACTTGGAACAGCAGTGATTCTTACAAGAAGTGGCTGCCCTGCCATAATTTCTCCAAAAACACACTGACTTATCTATGAAGTCACAAAAGAACCCAGATGAACATCTAAGGAACTGCAGACCTTACTCACCTCAGATAAGGTCAGTGTTTATGATTCCACCATTAGAAAGACTTAGACAAAGTGGCATTCCAAGCAAGCTGCAAGATAAAAACCACTGTTAACCAAAAGGAACATAAAGGTATCTCTCACATTCACCTAAATACACCTTGAGGTCCCCTTAGCCTTTTAGAATAGTTCTGTGGACTCATGAGTCAAAGGTGGGACTTTTTGGAAGATGTGGATCCCACTGCATCTGACATAAAGCTAATGCAGCATTCCACAATAAGTATTCCATCACTCAGATATCTTGGCAGTGGTGGGACCGTTGGGATTGCTTTTGCAAGGCTTGGAATGACTTGCTGTAATTGATGGAACAATGAATTCTGCTCTCTACCATAAAATTCTGAAGGACAATTTCCAGTCTTCAGTTTGTGATCTGACAGCGTTTTTGCATTTTACCCCCCATCCCAAGGAGACAAAGTTCTGGAATTCTTTGGGAATCTGCACTTATGGATGCCCAAAGCATTCAAAACTTACCTGTTATTTTACCAGGAACCGGAAAAGTATGAATTGTTGCCATTACAATGTGATTGCTTTGCTATGGTGATTGTGCCACTGCAGATGTGTGGCTCCATCACTGGGGTGACCATTTGTGCCTCTACTGCTGGTCACATGGTCCACTTGTACCACTTCCATCTGGAAGAGGTTCACATGCACTGTGCAGGGCTATGCTAGCCCTGCTGCTAGTACAGCCGTGGAGCAATTTTAACCGCACCACATCTATATATGTATGTGGAACTCCAGACTGTGTAGAGCTCTTTCTAGTAAAGGAGTGGCTCCACAAGGTACAGGAACTCCCCGTCTTTACCAGTCAGGTAAGTGCAAAAAAGGTCTGTAGCTCAAGCACACTTGGGTTATGCAGAAAGGCAGCATTTTGAAATACAAGAACAAGAGTACCTCTGAAAGACTCAAAGTAAGCAAAAGTAGTGTTAAAGTCCTGACTTGACCCCATTGAGACTCTGGGCAGAACCTCAAATGGGCAATTCATGCTCAGAAGCATTCCACTGTGGCTAAATTAAAGAGTGGACCAAAGAATCATCCAGTTATTGGATAAGTTTGTTTGCAGTTATTGTTGCTAATGGTTTCACAACCAGATGTTAAGTTTAAGAGAGCAATTACTTTTTCATATGAGTGATACAGATTTTGAATAACTTTCCCTCTTTTTATTTTATTTTGTTGAATTTTCTCTTCTCTAGATACAACACTGATCTTCAACAGTATATAATCAGAAAAAATAATAAAAACATTTAAACTGGGTTTGCTAACATACCTGAAGCAGATGTGCATACATTGTAGCACAAGTCTGCCTTGCATGTTGAGCAAATTTATAATCTTCATTAAGGCTGGAATTCCATGGTGTCCGTTTGGTTTGCTTCTGAAGGTTTTTCCAGATAAGTTATGTATGTTATTGACATTCCATTCCTTCTCGAGTCACCCTAATCGAAAGAATGACTGTTCTCCTCTTCTGCATGAGCCTTTGTGTTAAGATCAACTAAATGTTTTCCCCCTTGGGAGCTGCTCCAATACATTATCAGTTAAAAAATAGTCCTTTAAAATTCTGTACTCTACAGTAGTTCCCATAATACTCTGGCTTCCATCGGCTTCAGAGAGCACCTTACTGCCTCAAGCATGACCTATCTGTGTTGCAGTCCATTAATCTACCTTTGATACACACAAGAAAAGTGACTAGTAGTTTTCTTCCACTTTTTCTAGTCCAGAAAACCCACCTTTAGGTTATATAATGTAAAAATAAAATAGGTTATATAATGTAAAAATAAAATAGCTGTATTGTTGAGCAATCTCACCTCCCCCTCCCTCAGGTCAACTCCATGACCTTTCTCTGATCCCTGCCTCTTCTGCTAGGAACCTTGGGGTTCTATTGGACAACCATCTTACCTTATGGGCCTTTATTGAAACAACAGCCAAAGTTTGCTATTTTCATTCATTTAATATCTGCAGGATCTGAAAAATTTTATAGTTGAAACAACTCAGCTGCTGATCAACACACAAATGACCTCCAATTTTAACTACTGAAACAGCTTTCTGATGAGCCTTCCCCTGTATTCTTTAATGCCTCTGACTTAATTCAAAATATAGCTGTTCAGTTGGTTTTAAACCTACCAAAATTTTAACATATCCCAGCACACCATAAATTTCTTCACTGGCTGCCAATTTGAGCCAGAGCTCAATTAAAATTCCTCAAACTGGCTTTTAAGACACTAAAACTCCAAATTACTTGGCATCTAGGTTATCTTGGCATGTTCCAATTAGGAACTTGTGGTCAGCAGACAAAGTACAATTGGCCATCCCTCCAATATGTACCATGTCTTCCAGGTTGTGGACTTTCCAAGATTTGGTCCCTCACTATGGAATTCTTTTCCATTAGAGCTCAGGCTACAAACAGATTTACTCCTTTTTGGAAGGGTTTAAAAACCTTCCTTTAAACCCCTCAGGATGACTGTTAAGCCTGAGCTTTTATTCAGATACATAGGGTGCTTCTGCACATGCCTTTAAACACTCATTAAGGACACATGTGGAAGCACGCAACCACACAGCGGCACCACAGAAGCAGCCCTGGCCAATCAGGAGGCGTGCAGCACGCAGGCACGCAGCCTCCTGAGTCCCTGCAACCACAATCAGGGCAACGCCGAAGAGGTAAGGAGGGATCACTCAGGCTCTCCCCTGGGGGGGGGGCTAGGGAGGGCCTCATAGAAGTTCCCCCTGGATCCAGAAGCGGTGACAGTAGAGTCCCCCAGCTCGCCATGCTTGGCTCCATATCTAAGTCGTCCTTCCGCCGTGTGTGCGGAAGGACGGGGGTGGGTACGGATCTAATAGATACGGATCTACCTGGATGTATTCTAAGCCGGATTTACTAAATCTGGATGAGGTAGATCCTGATTTAAATAGGTAAATGCAGAAGCACCCATACTCTTATTAAGACATACATTTTAAATCTTAGTTTGCTTGTGTTTGTATGTGTTTTAATTGTTTTATGTTTGTATGACATTATCATAGGGGCTTTGTATTTTATATTTTGTACTCCCCTTTGGTGAAAAGGGCATTATAAACAAATGTGATGATGATGATTTTCTCATTCTAAAAGTAGATCAAATGTGGATTAAAACTTAGGCCCAATGCCTTTCAAGTGGAGGTGTGATGAAGTAATAACTTTTGTTTTCCTTTCTTGGTAGCTGAGTGTCATTCATGCTTGCCTCCAAATGCTTATCTTTTCCACTCAGTGCTATGGATCTGTCAATAAAATGGATGTTTGTTGATATGCAGCATCACATGACATAAATATTTGGAACTAAAATAGTATATGTAAAGTGCAATTCACAAAAAATGAATTTTGATAACTTTTTATAGAAATGTGTACCCTGTACATTACAAAATGTGAACACAATAACCTCTTACTTGGGCTAATCAAAATAAGCATCTACAAATGATTTCTGGCTGTTTCTGAATTTTTCCGCAAGATGCATTTTAAGGTGACTGTAATTGCTGCTTGTCAATAGACTAAGAGGCTGTTCATTCACTACAAAGGTTCTGTTTATTTTATTTTATTTTATTTTTTTGCTCTTTTATATTTGTTTGCTTGGGTTGGTTTTTGACATTACTGCTGTATAGAACCTGTCTCTTAAACACTGCTTGCTACTATGATTTTATGGCTATATACCAAGTTTTATTCCTTGGAATGGAGCTAAAGCATTTTGATAGAAAGGGGGAGAAAGACATTCTGTCTTTCCAATCCATACCAAAATGGATAAGTTGCTATTAGTTTTCTTGGTGCACTCAAGAGAAATACAGTACAGCATAGCACTGATATTAAGAGACCACAAAAAAACCCTTCAAGGCCTGGATATCATACCTACCTCTTAGCACCAGCCATTTTTTGTTCTTGATAGCAGGTGCCAAGGAGAAAGTTAAATAAAGAAAGCTTTTTGGCAACTCTCAATGGTAAAAGTGCTATCATTTTCAATTTAAGATAGCATTTGAAATTTCAAAATATGAGATGTGCTCTGGCACTCTGCACGTGCTCAGAGACAAATTGTGTCACTGGCAACCAAGACATGTCATTGGCAGTCAGTCCTCAAGGTGGTAAAAATGAATGAGGTCAGTTGTTAATGCAATTGTTTTGATTAGAAGAAAGTCAACACCTAAGTGGCATTTCTTTATTTACAGACATGAACTTAAACTAGGAAAAAATAATATAATTTTGGCAACTTGGTTAGCAAGCAGTAAAAGATAGCTTTAGCAGGGATTTTAATTGCAGCGGCAGGCTCAGAGTGAGAATCAAAAGCTAGTATTTGATTGGAGAGAGCCAGAAAAAAACCAGCCAATCAGGTAACTTTGCTAAGCAGAGTTGTGAAAATGTACTCCCCAGTTAAGCTAGAAATACTCCTTAAAACTACCATGATCTCCGATTTCAAAACCTTTCTTGTAATGAATTAGGTCCAATAAATTGGAGTGCATGTCTTCGTGGTTCAGTATACTACAGGGCATAACAAGGCAAGACCATTGAAATCCCACCCCCAAGGCTCCAAAGACCAGGGACTTTCATTCCCGGCTTTCAGAACATTCTAAGGTCATGTCCCCATGTGTGGGTAGCTGGGCAATCAGAGTCAGCGGCGCGCACAGGCGCACAATACCGCCAGCCAGGCTTGCCACTTTGGAACCTAGCAGCAATGAGGTAAATGCCTCTTGCGTGCATGTCCCCATGTAGGCTGGTACCTGGGGAGTTCCTGTGGGATGTAGGAGACACGATCCAGTCCCCTAGACCCCACAGGAACCTAGGGAAGAAATATGACAGGCCTGCCCAATGGGGGCATTCGGAGGCAGGGCCCGCAGCTGTCAGGGAGGAAGCATGTGAATGAACTCCGTTCCCAGTAGCTGCAGGACGGCCGGGGACAGCCACAAACGCCCTCGGCTGGGTGTAGAGCACAAAATTGTGCTCTACCCCTGGAACACGAGTGGGCACGCTGGGATGGGCTAGGGCAGTTCTGAATGGAACCGCCAGCCCAGTGGAGTGAATGCTCCTTCCCAGGGCTGCCTACACACATTCCTCAGGCCCTCATGGGAAAAGGCCTAAGATCTGGTAAGATATCAGTCACCCTTGGTGAAAAGAAAAGACCTCTGAAGATGGATATCACAGCTCTATCCGACAGCTTAGGTTCTCAGAAGAAGAAACCTGGAACACAGCATAACAGCCCCAAAACAACTACAAATGAGAAACCCAGACACTGCTTCATACACTGGTTACCTCCCGTTTAATTATTGTAACAGCTTACTGGCGTACCTTCCTCAGTATTCCCTATTTCTGCTGACTTTAGTGCAAAATACAGCTGTTTGGGTTTTTAACCTACCCAAACACACACACATTTTTGTCTATCGTAGGTCTCTCCACTGGCTCCTGATCTGAGCTAGAGCCCAATATAAAAGCTTAGTAGTGGCCTTCAAGACCCTCAGACTAAATATCCCAAATTACTTGGCATCCAGGCTAGTTTGGTGTATGCTGACCAGGAATTTGAGGTCAATAGATAAAGCCTTGTCGGTTGTCATGGTGACACAAACTGCTTCCTCTAGACCTTGGGCATTTCAAGACCTGGTTCCATGACTCTGGAACTCCCTCCCATTATATCTCAGACTAGAGGAAGACTTAGCCCATTTCCGGGCTTAAAGACCTTTCTTTTCAACTGTCTAGAGTGAATGTTTAAGCTATCAATAGGATAAATGTTAAAACCTTATATGCTTATGTTCTTTTCCTTGCATTTTTAAATGATTATGTAATAAGGTTACTTATTACATTTTATGTTTAAACTTTGTTTTATACTTTTGTACCACCCTCTGGTGAAAAGGTACTAGAAATAAATGTTGTTGTCATTGTTCTTGTTATATACAGAAACACAACAATATAACATGACACTAAACATGTTGGCTTTGGTTGTTATTATTAATACTAACTATTTTATTTAAGTGGTTCAAGCTTTCCCTCTCCTCCTTCCTTGAGCTCTCTGGTTATGGTTAAACCAAGCCTCAGTGTAAAGATGTGGTTTGTTCAGAAGAGTTCCTGTAATTCCTCCATGGGAAATAGGATGGATCAAATGAGAATTGTTGGTGCCACATAGGGTTTTAAATTAAGTTGCCCAAAGCGAGTGCACCAGTATCAGCAGTTTCTGGTGGTTGTGGGAACTCCCCACAACTGCATTTTTCTTACTGTGTTAGATCAAAACTATACTGTAGAAGACTGTGCAATATGATAGACAACTGTAAACAAAATTCACTGTTTGGGTTTTTTTGTTTTTTTGTTTTTGTTTTTTGATAATCAGAAATAATCAGGGACAACTACACTGTGAAATTAAATTAGAAAGAAAGGATGTGTGTATATAATAGACCTACATAACAAAAGACCACAGTTAACATAGCAGTGGGTCAAACATGTCTATTCCCTACATACACAGACTAAAAAGTCCATTACTAATATCAAATAGGAAGACTTGTTTTCAAAACTTCTTTTGCAAAAGGCTCAGAGGTGTTTCAAAGATGAACTAAATAGCTACTCATAAGATTCACATCATGTCTTTCCATTAATAGTAATTAATTTTACACCTCATTCATAGTCCATTATGTTCAGAGAGCTGAAGTAATCATCTCAACCTATGTCCTAACATTTTTCATCATTATCTATTTCCTATGACCAAGTTAATGCCTTTCTGTTTAAATGGGGCATTATATACTGAAAATAAATTAACTCAAAAGCAGCCAAAAAATAAAAAAATGCAAAGAAAAGAAAGAAGGAAAAGGGAGAAATCCAACTGTAACCCATTAGAAGATGTTTACACAGCTGTCCTTTGCTTCGTATAGACCATCTGGGGTATGTGTGTCTATGTGTATAAAATGCTTATGCAAACAATTACTAAGCTAATTTAGTATGCAAATATAGATTATGGTATGATTTTGCAGTTACATGCCTGTGGATTTTATTAAAATAAATTTGCTTTCTTGTAGTGAAAAACAAAACAAAACACTTCATTGAAGCTGGGGGCACTATATTGGAAAGAAATATTTTAAAATGTGCAAGTACAAAGGTTATGAATCCATAATTTCTGAGCTGATGTTATATATCACAATGCAGAAACATTGGATTATTTCCTCTATGCTTTACAAGATTCAGAACTTAACCTGGTTCTATGGTTGTTGTTTTTTTACATTTCTGAGTTTATTCTGATTTTTTTTATAATTTCTTTTTTCTCTCTCCTGTTTTAGTGATTCCTGTTTTGCAAGTTAGAGGGACTCCTCAGACTTTGTTATTAGAAAACCACATACTGTATTATGTATGTTCTGTATTACTAAATGCATCATTTATAAGGTATAGTGGTACCTGTAGTTATTTATTTATTCATTCAAATTTAATATACCACTCTTCCATATTGGAGGCCCAAAGCTGTGTAGAAAAGTAATAAAACAATAAACAGTATATATATTCCATTTGGGAAATGAGGCAATCACCTAGATACTTTCTTTTGCCCTTTAATATTCCATACAAATAAAAGTGTGGATCATGGAATCTTTTCTATATGTTGCATTTTTATTATCTAAAGCACAGTGCAGAAATACTCGATCTGTTTGCACCTAACAGCCCAGTATGTAAGGTGGAAAGGTTTAGGGATTGTGGAGACCATCTGCACTTGAAGGGCTGATAAACCCTTACTAGGCTATTAGCATTTGAAGTGCAGATGGTCAGGCCATGGCAGATTAAATTGCTATGGTAATGGCCACAGGAATATCCAGTTCATGCCTGGATGTTGACATGGAGATTGGGATGTGGCACATGAACTGTACAGCTGCAGTCACGGCACCACACCCACTTACAGCATTGCACTAGGGAGAGGGTATAGCTGTTGGTGTTGGGAGTCACCTAGTCTCTCCTGGTCAAACTGTGAACTTCTTTTTATTAATTCACAGCTAGTTAACTCCAGGGAGGGTTAGCAGGCTCTGGGACAGTGAAGGAAGTGGTGGTCGCTAGTGAACGGACTGCCATTCACTAGAAGGTAAGTGTGTACAGGGTCACTGGTACAGCATGTTACATAAGAGGAGCCCTGCTGAATCAGGCCATAGCTATCCAGTCCAGTGCAATGTTTGTGCAGTATAAAGGAACAGATATTTCCCTATACTCTTAATTTGATACTTTGATGACATCTATTTGTTAATAAAAATCAAAATGTAATACGAATGTACTAGAATGAACACCTAGGTACAGGCTGGCAGGGGGAAGCAGAATGCTTCTAAGGCCATTTCCTGGGATTCAAGGGCAGGAAGAGGTTTGTCCTTGTCTCTGCTTGAGATACCCATGAGCATTTGGTGGGCCACCAAGTGTGACGGGATGGACTAGCTGGGCTGTGGCCTGATCCAGCAGGGCTTCTCTTCTGTTCTTAAGTAAAACAATAAACAGTGCAAGGCATGTGTGAACGTGTGCATGCGTGTGTTCCTAAATTTGTGGGGGTCAGGTAAGGTTTGATCTATCCAAACCACATTTTGAGCAATATGCAGTTGGGAAGGTTTAAAAGCCAGAGTTCCCTCTGGTTCCCACTGCCCGTGTTGTGCTTTCCATGTGCACTTATTTTGGCCAACCACTGCTACTGTGCAGCTTCTCAATGTATTTTACCATGCAGATAATTTCATTATTCATTCCTCAAAGCTAGTGCCATCTTGTTTCTGCTTCACCCACTCCAGTGCCAGCTCCAACTACTTGTCACTGGGGAATAAACTTAATATTTGTGCCAAGAAATTTGATGGTTTGCCCCACCTCCACTCCTGCTATTCTTCCCGTCCAGATTTTGTTCATTTTTTTCAATATAGTTTAAAAGGAGGGTCTTTAGTGGTGGAAAGTTTAGAGAATAGGTCACTTATAAGGCAAATAGTGTGGTAGAAGCTGTAATAAGTAAGTACATTATTGAACAAAGAAATAATTAGAAGAGTATTAATGATCATTGTGTTTCATGGTGCTCTATGGTTAACTACTACTAAAATCTAATCATTACCATAAAAGAGTAAATAATTAAAAGTTAATTATCACACACTATTTATTTAATAGTTTTATAATAGCTGTAAATGAAACATGATGAAGAGTACAAAACAACAGCTGAAATGTCTTTAGCCTCTTCTAAACAGGAGACTATCAAATTGAAGTCCATATTTGCTGGTTTAGACAGCAGGGAAACTGTGTGATTCTCCCTGAGGGCCACTTAAATAGAACCACTGCAGAGTGCAAGGGGAAAAGCAGTGCTTTTATCAGAGAGCATGCCTTCTTAGTTCAAGAAAGAAGGAAAAAGGATAGTTGCCTAATATGCGGGATCAATTTTTTATGTATGACATAAGGGAATCTATATAGTATGGAGATAATAAACTTTCAAGCAGAAAAAACGTGTGTGAATTGAAATGAGAATTGAGTTCAGAGATACCAGTCAGTAATCTATAAATGTTTTGATGTTTAATTGATTGAAATATGAAAAGGCTGTGCAAATGAGTGCTTACTGAATATTTTCCATGTTGGAAGCAAGTCAGGGCACTTCACTTCTTAAAAATGTGTCGTCTCATAGCAGTGCTAATATTGCCTGAGTTGTCTGAAGATAAAATCTGTTTATCTTTACTCAGAATTGAACCCTACTGTGTTCAGTGGATTGTATTATGCTAACAAATGCAGATATGTCTGGAACCATAATATGTGTTTCTCTTGGGTTGAACCCAACGTCTTCCCTGTGAAGACATCTTACTTCCCTAACAATACTTTCCATAACACCTCATATTTTTGCAGAAGCTCTACACATCATTGAGTCTGTGTGACTTTTTCTCTCTCAATATGATAGACATGCAAATGTTGACGCAGAAATACTAAACTCATAGCAAACTTGTTTAGGACATTCTAGTGCACCCAAAAGAGTGTTATCATGTTCTAAAATGGGAGGGGGGGACACCCTTGCAGCACATGTGGGATTTGGATGGGAACCAGTGTGTGGTCTAGGCAGGGTGGTGGCCTTCATTCCATCCACTGTAAGAAGTCCCAGCTGGATTGGATCTATAGGCATCTAGGCCAGCAATCTTTTCTCAGAAGCACAAGGAAGTTCATTAGCAAAACAAGCACACAGCTTTCTCTGCTTACCCTTTCCCAGCAACAGCTCTTCAGAGGTATACTACATCCAAATACCAAAGGCAGTCACATTGTCATCAGGGCTGATGAACTGAGAAAAACTATGTAGAAAACATCCAGGCGGATAGACAAAACACCTTCCTGTAGCAAATTCCAAAGTTCAACGAAGCATTGTACACACAAAAGGACAGAAAGACATTTGCCATTTGATGCCCAATTTTCCAGGGTATACAAATCTCTTTGGAGCTGTTCCCAATCCTTTTTTGTTATAATAGGAAAAAATGAATTGGTACTGGTGCTTGGGTTCGGTAGCAGCCAATAAATTGAACCTGAATCCATACAAGATGGAGGTGCTTTGTATCATAGGGCCTTAGATCCATAAAGTAGGGAGGCATTCTGTTCTAAATGACCAGCATTGCGCTTAAAGTGACAGTTACTAATTATGGGAATGCTCTTGGACTCTGCAATGACATTTGATGTTCAGATGGAATCAGTGGCTAAGAAGCACCTATTTACAGCTGGTTTACCAACTGGAGCTCTTGGACAGATATGTTCTGGTGTCAGAATCACCCACCAGCCACCCAGACTCCCGAACTAGGCAAGAATCATACATATGCACATACCTGCCATAAAAGCAGGATATTCCATTTATTGAGCTATTGTAATGTGTTCTACATGGAGCTTTCTTTGAAGATCATTTGGAAGCTGCAGCTGCTTCTGAATGAAGCAGAGATGCTGTGAACTAGTACTGTTGGCACATCACACCAGTCTTAAAGATGGAGCCAGATCTGGATTAAGAGGCCCTGAATCTGTTCCATTTGGTATACAACTGGATCTGGATCACAGAGGTGTGCAAATGGCACCCACCTTCCCCCACCCCCATGACTAGGAGTGAAAGTTTAAAGTCATGGGGGTGGGGTGGGCAGCAGCAAAGTTCATGTGAGTTTCACAGACTCAGCTGCCAGTGCAAATGGTACTTATCTGGCCCGTGCTGCCCCATGATCTGGATCAGTAGGTCTGGTTAATCTGGATCTACCTATCCACTTCTAAACAACATCAGTGTTCAGCATTACCTCCTCATCTGTGGGTTCTATAACTATCTGTTCCTGCACACAGTCTTTACAGTATCTAAGAATTTTACCTTTCTATCATTTAAGTGGACATTTACCCAGTCAATGTGTGAGTAATTGAAGCCTCTCGTTATTACAAGGCTTTCTCTTTGAGAGGTTTCTCTGCTTTCTTCTCTGTCTGCAGATTTGCTTGGTTTATGGAGTGATAGTACATCATCAGTATTAGCCTACTTTTATGTTCCAATATCCCTAATCATATTGATTCTGTGGAATAGTCTGCTCCTTTCAAAACCTCAAAAAAACTCAATTCAATTTTATTTTTACATACAAAGTTGCAGTAACCCTCCACTGTCTTCCCTAAGGATGAGTTTTACATTTAATCTCTGTACAGGGTCAGGCTTACAGTGTTTTACTGTGCCATCTTTAACAGGTTTGTATGGTACAAACTGCATAACAAATCTGTTTGTACATTTTATATCTCCCCGGTGTTTAGCATATAGAAAACTCCCCTGCCTTCCTAGATCTTATACACAGGATAGTTCACATTTCAAAGAAGTCTATGTTGAAGGT
This sequence comes from Aspidoscelis tigris stejnegeri, assembly GCA_023333525.1. Taxonomy (NCBI): domain Eukaryota; kingdom Metazoa; phylum Chordata; class Lepidosauria; order Squamata; family Teiidae; genus Aspidoscelis; species Aspidoscelis tigris. The sequence goes on from JALMGA010000001.1 coordinate 226,101,617, forward strand.
CCTAGCTTTCAGGTTTCCTTCTAGCAACTTAAACTGAGCTTCCAGGACTCCCCAGACTACATTTCAGGATGTTATATGGGGGCATACTTGCTAGGGATGTGCACGAATATTCAAAAATTTGAAAACTCGATTCATATCCATTGAATGTTGACATTCAAATTCAAATCAGATTTTTGAAAATTCGAATTTGCACATTCAAACTCAAACTGGATTTTCAAAAATCTGATATTGATTTTCAGATAATTCGAATGTGTAGATTTGTATCTATCATATACAAACCTGTGTGAAAATTATAAGTATCTTGCACTTAAAATGCAGGATTAAAACGGGATGCATATGGGATAATACGGGATGCATATGGATTTTTATGGAATGCACACCAGTATGTATAACATATATGAATGTTGGCAACATTCATATCTTTAAATATGAATCTTACATTCGAATCTATGGATTAGAATGTTAAGGATTTTATGACATTCAAATCTGGAATATTGGAATCGAATTGGATTTTTTGACATTCAAATCTACTCAGATTCAAATGTCAAAAATACATTTGTGCATATCCCTAATACCATGACAGGTGGCACACCACACTAACAAACAGCCAATCTAGATGGTATCTGACATCCTCAATCTTCACATCAGGAAGGTAAATTGCCATGAGGTCAGTATGCCCACCACGTATCAAACTATCTATATGCTAGCGATCAACTCACTTGCTGCCAGAATCCATGCACCCCCAGGAGAATCCTTGGTGCAAAATGAAACTTGTTTGCCATCTAAAAAATTGGCTTATTCTAAGAAATAACTTATCTCTTCCTTCAGTATCATCCTTCACCAGGTCCTTCATTCTTTAGAACAGTCAAAAAGCAGTCATGCTATGAACATGATTCTGCAGTTGTGTTTCCAAGAGCCTTTCTCATCTGCTCCTGGTGATCAGACATTTGCCAGGAGCAACTTGTACCAAGCATAAACCCATTACCTCTGGAGGTCAGATAGACATGTCCCACAAACCTTCTGGCTTTCTATTTTTGTATCAATAATAATAATAATAATAATAATAATAATAATAATAATAATAATAATAATAATAATAATAATAATAATAATAATAATAATAATAATAATAATAATAATAATAAAACTAGAACCTGATGAAAATCTGGAAATTCTGCAAGAAGAACAGCATAAGTCATGGACGAAACACCTGGCACATTGTCTCAGAGACAGCAAGAATTGAAGGACAGAATAATGGCTCATACAGCATCAAGTACAGAGCGAAAGTAACTGCCAACCCTAAAAACTATAGGCAGAAAACAACTTGTCCCACTGATAAATGACATCAACTCTGCCCTTGCAACTGTTCAGGTAGCATCAATTGAAGAACTGAACCAGTTTGCCTACATTACAGCTGTGATAGTAACAGAAGAACTAGGGTTACTGCAGCCAAAACCAATTAGAAAATTGACTGGAAAACCAAAGTGGAAAGTCCGACTGGAACTGAAAATAAAAAGCCTAAGATCAGATGCCAGCAACCTAAAAAATATGAAGGGGAAGAAACTGAACAACGAGAAGACTAAAGAACATCTGATCAAAAAATACTGGCTGAATACAAGGAAAATTGACAAAGCTTTGGAAATCGTGAAACAGCAGATAACAGCTACAGCCAGGAAAATCGAAAGATATGAAGCAAGAATCATCCAGTACAGGCAGAACCAAATGTTCCAGTCTAATCAGAAGCAGTTCTACCACAGCCTGCATGAGCAAGTAGACAAGAAAATGGAAAAGCCAGACAAAGAAGCAACAACCAACTTCTGGAAAGATCTCTGGGAGACTGAAAAAGAATACAACAAAACTGCTGGGTGGATAAAGGATTTTGAGAAGAAATTCTCCAAGAACAAAATCTGGCAGCTGGAAATAACACCTGAAATGGTGACGAAAAGAGTGAAAAAAGTGAAGAACTGGACATCCCGGGGCACTGATCAGTTGCATGGCTTCTGGCTCAAATACCTGACCAGCCTGCATGCAAAAATGGTGAAACTGTTTAATGAAATGCTGCAAACAGGAAACATCAGTGAATGGCTAATAACTGGCAAAACATAATACAGAAAGATGCAGCCAAAGGAGCCATACCAGGAAACTACAGGCCGATAACTTGTCTACCTACTATGCTCAAGCTGCTGACAGGCATAATAGCAGAAAGGATTCAAGACTTCCTCGAAGACAACAACATCATGCCAGTAGAGCAAAAAGGAAACAAATGGAGAAGCAGGGGCACAAAAGACCAGCTACTGATTGTCAAAATGATTCTGGAGAACTGCAAAAGCCGAAAAACAAACCTGCATATGACTTGGATCAACTATAAAAAAGCTTTTGATTCACTGCCACATGATTGAATCACAAAGTGCCTGGAAACCATCAGGATCAGTCAGATCATCACAAAATTTATAGAAAGTGCGATGAAACACTGGAAGACTGAGCTTTTTGTTGGAAATGAAAGCTACAGACTGATCAACATCAAAAGGGGCATCTTACAGGGGGACTCATTGTCCCCACTGCTTTTCATCATAGCTATGATCCCACTGTCACTCATCCTGCAGAAAACAAACCTGGGCTATCAAACTGCCAGGAATTCACAGAAAATTTCACATCTACTGTACATGGATGACTTAAAGCTTTATGCAAAATCTGAAATCGAGATCCAGTCACTAACCAACACAGTGTGAATATTCAACAGTGACATCACTATGGAGTTTGACCTGGACAAATGCGCCACAGTGGCACTGAAGAAGGGGAAGATTACTGAAAGTGAAGGAATTGAAATGCCAAATGGTCAAGCCATCAGGTCCCACCAGCCAGTAGCCTACAAATACCTGGGCATCTTGCAACTGGATAACATTAAGCATGGCCATGTGAAATCTGTGGTCAGTAAAGAGTACATCCAAAGGACTAGAAAAATCTTGAAAAGTAAATTGAATGGCAGTAACACCATTAAGGCCATAAACACCTGGCCCATACCAGTCATTAGATGCACTGTGGGAATTGTGAACTGGACTCAGTTGTTGTTGGACAACTAGACAGAAAAACCAGAAAACTTATGACCATGCACTACATCCTCGTAGTGATGCTGACAGGCTGTACTTGCCCAGGAAAGCAGGCAGTAGAGAACAGCATGGACAGTTCTTGGAAAAAATCGAAGGCAAAGTGGACATGGAAAAGACCTGGTCTTGGCTTATGAATGGAACATTGAAAAAGGAAACAGAAGGACTGATTCTTGCTGCACAAGAGCAAGCAATAAGAACAAATGCCATCAAAGCCAGAATTGAAAAATCAGGAGAAGATCCAAAGTGCCGACTCTGCAAAGAAGTGGATGAAACAATCGACCATATACTCAGCTGCTGCAAGAAGATCGCACAAACTGATTACAAGCAGAGACACAATGCTGTAGCACAAATGATCCACTGGAACTTGTGCCAAAAGTATCATCTGCCTGTGGCAAAGAACTGGTGGGATCACAAGCCAGAAAAAGTTGTTGAAAACGAACAGGCAAAACTACTTTGGGATGTCAGGCTTCAGACTGACAGAAAACTGGAACATAACACCCCTGACATTACAATTGTTGAGAAAGAGAAGGTGTGGATCATCGACGTTGCTATACCAGGTGACAGCAGAATTGAGGAGAAACAGTTGGAGAAGCTCACCAGATACGAAGACCTGAGAACTGAACTTCAGCGACTCTGGCGAAAACCAGTGAAAGTGGTCCCAGTCATCCTCGGCACACTGGGCGCGGTGCCAAAAGATCTCAGCGGGCACCTAAAAACCATTGGCATTGACAAGATATCCATCTGCCAACTACAAAAAGCCACTTTACTGGGGTCTGGTCGCATAATTCGCTGACACATCACGCAGTCCTAGGTGCTTGGGAAGTGCCTGACTAGTGATATAATACAAAATCCAGCATAGTGATGTTGTTTGCTGTGTGTAACTACTGTTTTTACATAATAATAATAATAATAATAATAATAATAATAATAATAATAATAATAATAATAATAATAATAATAATAATAATAATAATAATAATAATAATAATAATATAAATGGCCAAGAATTATTGATCAAGGTGAGCAAGCAGAAGGTGCTGGAAATGCATGCAATGAAGCATGCATACAGGAGTAATACTATGAAAAGTCAGGCACAATACTGGCCCAGTAAATCACTGCATGGTGAGTTCCTAGGGAAAAATTAACTGAAAAGTGGACACAGAGAAAACCTGGTTGTGGTTTACAACTGGCACTTTGAGGAAAGTAACAGAAGGACTAATTTTGGCTTCACAGGAACAAATGCCATAAAGGCCAAGATAGAAAAATAAACAATAGGTCCAAATTGTTGGGTATGCAAGAAGGTCTGTAAATTGATCACACAGACTGACTATAAACAAAGACATAACACAGCAGCTAAGATGATCTACTGGAATCATTGCAAAAACTATCATCTGACAACGTCAAAGAAGTGGTGAGATTACAAGCCTGAAAAAGTGATAGAAAGGAAGCAAGCCAAAATATTGTGGGACTTCTGTATTCAGAACATGCAAGGTCTTAGTGCATAACACACCTGATCTAACCATTGTTGAGAACAAAATGGTATGGCTCATTGATGTTGCAATACCTGGTAATAGTAGAGTCGATAAGAAACAACATGAGAAAATAGCTGAATATGAAGACCTGAGGACTGAAGTGCAGAGACTCTGGCACAGGCCAGCAGTTGTGGTACTAGTGGGGATCAGCACACTGGGTGCCATCCCAAAAGACCTGGAGTGGCATTTGAAACAAATCAGTATTGACAAAATCACCTTTGGTCAACTGGAAAAAGCCACACTGCTCGGATCTGCTTGCATTATAGGCCAATACATCACAACTTCCTAAGTTCTTGGGATGGGGATCAACTCCAGCTAGTCCTTGGGATGGAGACCAACACCAACTATGATGGAGACCAACTCCAACTAGTGATCTGGTGGTTGTGCTATGCTGCTGCTTTGTGTATTGTATAATAATAATAATTAATAATTAATATAAATATAAAACAGGAAAAACAAAGAATGATAAAAAAGAATACTGTCCAATATTTAGCAAGGGCTCATCCACATTTCAATTCACGTGCTGGTCACCATGAATCTCAGTGTCTTCTCAGCAGGAATCAGGATATGTCTCAATACACTAAATATTTTACTTGTACATTTTGCTGGAGTAGTGTGGTTTGAGTAGCTGAATTACTTCCTTATTGCTGCTGTTCTAATCTGCACTTCCTATGCCTTTCCCCCTATGATAGTTACCATTTCATTTGCAATTTTTCAAGAAAGCAATGGTTGCCTAAAAGAGATGCTTCTGCAGGGACTTAACTGACATTCAAATGTGTCCTTGTGAACCTTCATTTTTTCCCTCTTTGGTGCCAATAAAAGCTTCCCTCATAAATAACAGCTGGGGAAATGTGATTTTTATTAGGTTCATGGCAGGTTTAATTTTCCTTTTCCAGCCCTGGCACTCCTGATGCTTGTTCAGGATTCCCACAATGCTTATTTACATAACAAAAGATGTGCAGATTAATTGCACATACAGAATTAATGTCAAGTTTTGTTTAGCTCACATAATCCCTAAAAAGGAAAAGTTTATTGGACACATAAGTATGCATTAAAGAGTGCATGTGTGGGAGGGGATTCTACTCTTAGTAATCCCAGGTTTCTGGTACATTGAATGGTTTTAAAGCATTGTCACAAATCCAAGGATCTGGTTTTTGAAAGATTTATGAGCCATAGCTTATATATTCTTAGTTAACCCCTGGATCAGGCCCACATATTCACTCCACTGAAATCATTTAGCATTTATTGTTTTTAAGATGATATTATAATTTTGTAACCTGGATCCTAGACTCTTCTTTTTGCCTTTTTCCACTTATTCCCTCCTAAGAGAAGTTCACATATTAATGCCAAACTACTATCACAATTGCTATACCGAAGTGAAATTTAGATAGGTGAGGAAATTCAAAGAGATTTTTAAAGAACCATTTGAATCTCCTGGTGTGTCCCCAGTGTCTTCCTGTCCTTACAAACAAAGCACATGTGGTGAGCCTACCTCTGATCCATAGTCAGAGTACTACTCACCAGAATGGGGTAAACAAAATCTGACCACAAACATTTGCACTTTCATCCACATTTTTTCAACAGTATTTTTTGTATACTTTATTAAAATGGCTTTAAACATTGACAATCAAATACAAATACAAACAGAAACAGTAACTTTTGTGACTGTGGAGGTGCCATTTTGCATATGACCAAGGGAGGCAGCTGCTGTTGATAACCTTGCCTGTGCACACATGTGTCAGTGCTAAGTTTGTCAGTGGCTATGGGGGACCCCTGCCAGTTGTTCTAGTTAGATGTGTCTTTTGACTTTGGAAGGAGCAGACAATGTGTGTCTGTAGGGCATCATGTATCCTAACTGTGGATCAGGATTAGGAAGACATTGCACAAAATACTGCATTATGTGGCATTTCCATTACCAGCCCTTCCGCTATACTGTATGCCTCTTGTCCCTGTCCTATTGTATGCAGATGTGAATAGCATTGGGGACCCATGGACAGTTTTCTCATTGAAACCTTTCATAAGGATTTAATATTGAGCTTCAGAACTGTGATCTATTAGGAGGCCATACATAGGAGATGGAGAAGAGAGGACACTAGAGAATGACACAGAAATGTGGAAAAACAAAGATTCCTATGCAGCCATGAGTACCAAAATGACGTAATACCCCCCATATCTTTTAAAAAGGAAGTAGATACTATCTTCTGGGAGGACGCATCAGTGTTTCCCAAGAGGTTGCTGTGCAACCATTCCATGAGGTCTCTGGACACCAGATAAATGTGCTGTGTCAGCAATGGAAATCAACATGCAATGTCACTTCCCCTACCTCCCACTGTGCCAGTACACATCACTCCTGAGCAATCATGCAAAAGCCTAGAATCCCTAAGCACAATGCCAAGTATTGTCTGGAATGGTACAAAGTTTGCTGTTATTAGACTGTGGAACAGTGGAAATCCATCAGGAAGTCTGACAGAAGAGTCTGGATTCAAAAGATACCTGAAAAAAATGCCATCTGCCCAAAAGTGTTTTGCTAACTATCAGGTGGAGATCTTGGGCTGTTCTACGTAGTTTGAAAATCTGTGCAAAAACACTCTAGGCATTTCTGTGCTTTCAGATTTGTGGCAAACATCTGGGAGATCTCCTTTTCTTTTTTTATGCCTCCACATTAGGGGTGTGCACGAATATTCGAAGGTATTTGAAATGTTGTTGACATTCATAAGTGCAAATTTGAATAAAAAATTTGAACAAATAGATTTCAAATTTGCTTAATTCAAATCAATTTGGTTTAATTCAAATTTTAAGGATTTGAATCAAACTGAATTTTGGGTATTTAATTCAAATCAAATCAAATCCCGAAAATTGCATTCATGCGCGCTCCTACTCCACATGTCCACCACCAAAGTGAGATTCACAGGGGAAAGATTTGAAGAAATGGAATGCTGGCTACAAGTCAGATCAAATCACCCAACATCTGTAGTTAGCCTTAGTACTGGTCTTATGGTGAAGCAAGTGCCTGTATCAACATACTAAAATCTAGTGGAAAGGCATCCTAGAAGAGTGGAGGTTATTATCATAGTGACAGGTAGGCCAACACCTTATTGATATTCTTAGTTTTTGAAGGAGATTTTGCATGGATTGTTGTCCGGATAATTTGGATCACACTGTGTCTGAACATTATTGATCAGATCCAAAAAGATATTTGCTATAGTTCCCTTTCAAAGTGTGTATCTGAATCCACTTCCAGCTTTCCAAAACAGACCTTCCAGTTTGGAAAGCAATGTGTGGGTTATTAGGTAAATTGGGAGTCACTGTGTGGGGTGCCTGAGGATAACCCCATAGAGAAACTTCCAGTTTGAGTCCTAACCCATTAGCTGCTCTGTTCCTGGCAACCGCGTGTTGTCTCTTCTTTACCTCTATAATAAAATACACACATATATTACAGTTGTCACCCAATCATAGGCACCCCAAATATTCTTATTCAGCCCTCAGTGCAGGATGACAAGTGTTTATTAATAATAATAATAATAATAATAATAATATTTATTTGTATACCGCCCTGTGGCGAACCAATCTGGGCGGTTAACAACAATAAATATAGTAAAAACATAAGAATAAAACATTATAGTCCCTCCCCCCCTTAAAAAGTATTAAGCAATATGGCAAATTAAAATACAGAATCAAAAAAATAAAATAAACTTAATTAAAAGGACTAATAGCCCTAGTGACCCTCTCGAGCTCCTCAACCATCACTAAAGATGGGGCCACGAGAGGAATGAGAGGGTCAGAGAGGCCGAGCTGAGATGAGTAATCTGGAAAAGTTAATCTGGAAAGGCCTGCCGGAAGAGGTCCATCTTGACAGCTTTTTTAAAGCAAATTTATGGATGACAGATGTATCAATGGCTACTAGAATGAATGCCTGGGTACATCTTTCAGGCTGGGAGGGGGTGCTGCGGAAGCAGGATGCTTCTAATGCCATTTGCTGGGATTCAAGAGCAGAAAAAGGTTTGTCCTTGTCTCTGTTTGAGATGCCATGAGCATTTGGCGGGCCACTGCGTGTGACAGGATGCTGGACTAGATGGGCTGTGGCCTGATCCAGAAGGGCCTCTCTTATGTTCTTAAAATTGTTGATGCAATCTCTAGCTTAAACATATGAAGTATCTTGAAAATAGGCTGAGTTCTGTCTGCACTATGACCTTGGGCAGAGGTCTTGAACACGAGAAACTCCTCACACTTTGAAGAATCCACAGGTCTTTCTTGATATAAATGAATCATATTATTTATTGGAACAATATAACAAATGTAACTACTTTCTTAGTAAATATGAGCTTACAGTTTCCAATGCAGCTTCTTGGATCTTTAGGTCTCAGTTCCTTGTGGCTTCTCCAGTAACTTTCTTTTGTTGAGGAACTGTCTGGACTATGAGGAGTTGCTGCATTTCACTTGGCACTAGCTGGCCTATGATGAGTTGCTGCCTTTCTCTTGCTGTTGAGGAGTCTCTACTTGTCTAAGAATAATGCTTCCTTCCACTCTGACTGCAGAATGAAAACTGGCCCTAACTCTTCCCTGTAAGCTCTAATGTTCCACCCTCCTTAGCCACAAACCCACTCCTTCAAGAGACAGACTAACATTCTCTTCTAATAAATAAGGCTTGCAAGTCAAACTCTAATTAAAATAAACAAACTTGTTACAGAGGCATGACAATTATTACTTGGGCAATGGATGAAGCCAACACTGAAAACAGATCTTTTTGCATCTTCATTGCCAAGAGGGAGCATCACCTTAAAGCTAAAACAACTCCCAAAAGAACACGAACAATCATACACATACACACACACATGATTACCTGTATGTACACAGAAGCAAACACAAATATTAAATAGATTTGTGAATGGAAAATTGGGATACATATTATTTAACCAATTATTTATTAACAATTTAATCTCATCTTATACCTTATGTTTTCAAGGCAGACTACAATAATTTAGAATATATAAACACATACAAAAAGTTAAAATGAACTTGAAGTATCTAAATAAATGTTACAGTACAATGCATGGAAGGGAAAGGTAAACCTTTTATATAGCTGAAGGCCAGGATGAAGAATTGTGTTTCTGTAGTCCCAAAAAATATCTAATGATGGTGCTTGATGCTCCCTGGAGATCCACTTTCAGGGCTACCATGGAGGAGGCCCTAACAATTCTCTACATCTTTAGTTGCTGAGGGTGGAGAAGTGCCTTTTCACACCTCAAAATATTGAAGTTTTCTTGGTTTTTAAACCCTTTTCTTTTTACAGTTCGATCTCCAGAATTATGAACTTCCTTTATTAACTCCCAGGTGAGTCATTTCCAGCACTGTAGTCTGAAGGTCTAAGCTTAGTCTTCTATTAAATCGTCTAATTACATTTTTCACAGTCCAACATAATGTTTCTTGTACAGAAGTAAGCTACAATGTGCAGTATTCACAGTTTATCTGAAAGAAAATACTGCTCCTTATAAACAAGTTTTTTTTTCCAATACTGTCACAGATGGAGAGAGGCTTAGCATCACTTCAACAGATCACAAATTGTAAACATTTCTGAAAATCACTTGGCCTTCTGGAATATATCCCAGAAAAGGACTTACTATCTGCATGCTAGTACAAACTATGGTAGGTCCCTGGCCTGCCATAGTATGCATTACCTTGTGGACAGCAGACCCCTATTTAGAGATATATTCCAGAATAAAGCCAAGTGCAGAAGAGGCCTATCTGTAGCTCAGGGCTACAGTATGGCCTTGTAGGAATTCTCCAATTGTCAAGCAGACATTTCACCACCACCATCATCTGTGTGAAGCAACTCTTCTGAATTATCAGCGCAAACATCAGTGATTTTTTTCAAAATATATATTATATAAAGATCAGATTTCCAAGCACTTATAAACTAATCTAAGCCACTGAATTCTCATTATAGCTGAATCTAGTTTATATGCATTAATGATAATATAGGTTAGTTAACAGGGTAAGAATGAATAGGTGAGAGGGAAATCCATGAAAAGCCAAAGGACTTTTTGAAATTTGGGCCTGGAATATCCTGGAACATGGAACCACATAAGTATGCCTTTGGAGATTACAGATGGCCCTGGGGTGGGTCTACCAAAGTCTTTACCAACAGGCAGATGGCAGGTCCCTATTGCGAGATATAATCCAGAGTAAGGCAAAGTCAAAAAGGGCCAAAGACAGACCATGCCAATGCAATTAGAGACACAAGGTATGACTTCATTGTTCCAAATAAGTCATATGAGTCTTGACCACTGTTTCATTTCCATGCTCTATGGATAGGCCTAGGTTTGGTAAAAACAGACTTCCAACATTTGAAAGTGGTAATTCCCATTTCTGAACATTTTCCTTTTCACTGTATTGGAAGTTGTATGAGCCATCTCATCCCAAAACAAGCAAACCATCCCAAGCTGGGATGAGTTGCCAGTGGAGTGGAACAGGACTCTTTCTGCATTTGGATGGCCTGTTCTACTCAAATCCTTATGGCTGCCTCAGGACAGCCCATGAAGACAATGACAAGGCTCTGAAGGCCAGTTGTTGGCCTTTGCAGTGTCTGGCTTGGCCAATTTTTCAATGGATCTATTTTTGGTAGTCCTATCCTGAATGCTGCTATAAAGGGTCCTTGTAGATCTCAGCATTAAGGTTTACAACTATACTGGGCTAGAGTAGCAATTTTGGCCTAGTCTGCACTACCGTGTAGACGTGCTGCCCTTATTCTAGAATCTGTTCATTGTGGAAAGTGTCTACGTATCATCTAGAGGCCTTGAATTCATGAGGCAGCCTGCATAGCTATCGCACATCCAATTACCTATGTTCTTAACATTTTCACATATAAAAGACATGGTGTTTAATGACACCCAAGGAACATGGCACAACTGTTCAAGCCAGGAAGCCACTATCTTCCACTCTAGAAGATACATCAGTGCCCTTGATCTCAAGGGAATGAATTTATTCAATGAAAGTTAGAATCTATTTGCACTCAGGTTTCTGTCTATTTACCATGTGGCATTTGGCACAATACACTGGATAGCTCCCAGATCCGTGCTGGCTTTATCCCTGTTACTCAGTGGATAGTCATTCATTCAAAAGTCAAACAAGTTTCTATTCTCATCTCCTCATACTGAGCTGAGTTTACAGAGCTGCTTAACTCATTTCTGTATCCACTTTTTGTAACATGGGGCTATTTCTTGCTTGTAGTACAGGCACCCCCTCTATGCAGTCTGCTGTTCTCTTGTCTCATAGCTCAAGTTGAGTTTTCTCATGTCTTTACAATATATCTGCCAGACATCTCAATCTCCAAATTCAGTCCTGAAATGATGGGTTGTTTATTTTCTACAACAAAGTGTTTAAAAGCATAGCACAACTGTTCAGTCTTTTCAAATGATCAACATTTTAAATTTCATTCTTTTTTTAAAAAAAAGTTCTCTGGGGTTTGGGAGGAAGGCACCTAGTGCTATCAGAAATCAATTTTTTGCAGAAATAATGGATCATTTCTGCAGTAAAACAAAATACCACTTTATCTGAGTTGACTTTGAACCTAAATCTGTAGACATTTAAGGAAGCATGCATGCATGTAGTTGTGCATGAAACCCTGTGAGTGGCCGACTGGGTATTACATCTTGCTGCACATGTGTGAAATTTGGGAGATGTGCACATTCTAATGGATTTTCTTTCTTTTTATGTTCAAATAGATGGAGGCTTTGAAAGAGCAGTTGCATTGGCTGAGTGGCTTCTGGTTCATGTGTATAGCTCCACTCATTTTTACAAAGTTCAAATGGATTCACTTGTCCTTTCATCTGCAGACATTTGTATCTTACTGTCATTGTACGTTAAGTTTCCAGATGTTCCAAAAAGATGCAAACTATTGATAACTCCGTACAATTATGCCATCTTTAAATGGAAGTAGAAATAAAAGCACACTTCCCCCCCCCCCCAAAAGTACCTTATTGGTTACCTTTTATGTCTAGGCCTCTTTAGTCTGGAGAGACAACGTTTAAGAGGGGACCTGATTGAAGTATATAAAATTATGCATGGTATAGGAAAAAGTAGATAGAGAACATTTATTTTCTTTATTGCACAACACTAGAACCAGGGGGCACTCTATGAAGCTGATGGGAAGGAGAGTCAGATCTGACAAGGGGAAGTATTTCTTCACCCAAAGGGTCATCGGTTTATGGAATGTGCTGCTGGAAAAGGTGGTGACAGCTACCAGTCTAGATCGCTTCAAGGTAGGGTTAGACAAATTTATGGATGACAGATGTATCAATGGCTACTAGAATGAATGCCTACGTGCATCTTTCAGGCTGGGGGGGGGCAGAAGCAGGGACACTTCTAATGCCATTTGCTAGGATTCAACAGGAAAAGGTTTGTCCTTGTCTCTGTTTGAAATGCCATGAGCATTTGGCAGGCCACTGTGTGCGACAGGATGCTGGACTGGATGGGCTCTTATGTTCTCTTATGTTCTTATGTATAATCATGCTATTCTCTGTAATGTGACTTTGCAAGGCACTGAAACAGTTCTAGGAGTTCCAAAGGTCAGGAAACTTCAATTGGGGGCTGGCAGAGGATGAATAGTTCCATCATTAGCATAATTTTAAATTTATTTTTTGTATATCCTATCCTACTATTTCCCAAAGGCCTCAGGGCATTTCACAGCAAAAGGTGAGTACAAAACAAACAAACAAAACAAACTATGGCAATAAAAGCTTCCCTAGAAACCCATATTTATTCAAAGCTTTGTTATATTTGCAAAGTGGGGAGGCAGCAAAGTGGTCACATCTGCAGCAGATTCAAAGCAGATTTGGAACAGATTCAGAGGGGATTCAGAGGCATAACTGGCAGCAGAGATTTGAAGTGGTTTTGAATAACATTCAAAGAGCATTTGTAACAAATTCAAATCCAACCACATTTGAAATGGCTCTATTCCCAGGAATGCAAATTTCCTTTGCATTTGCCTCAATGCAAAGTGAGCATGAGAAAAAGAATCATCCACATACTTAGTGTGTCATCATCACCCAACTCAGCCTCACAACAGTTTCATGTGGTACCTCAAAAGCTAAGGATAGAACAGACACATCCAGTTATCACCTTCTGGACTCAGCCGTCAAGGTATAACCAGAACCAGTCTGGTACTGTACCTTCTAGGCCCAATCTTGTAAGAGGAGGTTGGATACTGTTTAGTAGTTATTGAGGACAACTTTATTTCAGCAAAACAGGAATGACCTCTTCAAAAATGGATTTACCACTGTGTCTTTAACACTTGATGGCATCTTGCCTCATGGAGTAAGGTGTTGGATCACCTTTACCAGCCATTAATCTGTCACTTCCATGGCAGATTTTTCACCAGCTATGATGGGCAAGGCTTCACAGTACAGATTGTTTCCCCTTCTACTAAGGACCTTATCTATCTCCTCAGCCTCCACGTGACTCCAGAAGATATACCACTGCATTCAATTACTGCAGGAAAAAAATATTTGTAAGTGAACTTGTGCACTGCTTTTCTATCTCTGTGCTTGAATTGGTTGCATTACTGCACTCCATCTTGGTTTACAAAGGATGGATGGAGTGGGTTTAGGTGCTATGTTCAAGGGGGGAGAGGAGCTTAACTGGTATTATTACAGTTATTTGTAGCAGTAAAAATTCTGATAGGTTGAACTGTGCACTATTGCACCAATGCATGGAGAGAGAAATTGTCACAAAAGTACAGTATCAAAGGATTACACCTCAGTTCAGCAATAGTATTTTGATTTTTAAATGTTCTTTGTTAGTACATATGGTGGATTTTGTACATTGATTCAGAACTAATGTTTTAGTATGTTCATTTTATATTTATTTTTAATGTTGTAACCTTCCCTGAGACCTGCAGGCATAGGGCAGGATAAAAAGGCAAATAAAATAAAATAGTATTGCAAAATGACCAATGCAGCAATTGTTAAAGACAGTAAATGAAGCAATAGAATTTATTTTGAATTTTATCTACACTTTGACTAGAAAAAGAATATCAAGATTAAAAATAAGCATGCAACTCAGTAGAAAAAAAACATGTAACACCCAGGAAGACAGTATGGTAAACTTTGGGACAGACTGTGTAATGCAACTTATATGTATGAATAAGAATCAGAATTTAAAAAAACTCACTCTTCATTGGTACTTGGAAGCCTCTACTTCAATGCACACTATTGTTGGTTGACTTCACCCTGCAGTGAATTTATTGACACATTAATTGCTTTGAATTTCTGAATAGCATTATCCTTCTCTACTGATCAGTAATGCAGCTATGGATGTCAGAATGTATAACACTTGTGAAAATGCAGACTGCATCAATACTATATCACCAGACTCTACTAATGGTAAACATTTTTTTAAATAGGACCCCAACCAAGAGATTGGTTTAAACTGATAGTAGACAAATCAGATTGTTGTTGGCATAAATGATATGCAGTCTTTCTAATTCTAACTTTTCTAAGAGAAAAACAATAATAATTAATTGATGGAAGGACACAATAAATACATTACAACAAACAATATATATTTCCCATATTTTCTATATATTTAAAGTGCCATTTGAAACTAGTTTTGCAGGGGGGTTCAAATAGGTTTCTCAAATGTGAATTTTTAAAGTTGTCATTTGCTTGCTTCCTGTGGTCACTTTAGCATGTTCATGGCATCCATTTAATTAGTCCCAACTCTTTAACTGTTATCAGGGGAAGAAACAAAAGGCATTTCATTCCTCCCATCTTTCTGTTCCACTTCAGTTTATCCTGACCTCTACGTTCCCCCCTCTAGTTCTGTGTTTATTGACCATTACCTAAAGCCATGACACAATGTCCTTTTACAAAAGTCATGAGAAGCAGCCTTACTATAGCAGATGCCACACAGTCATGTATACCTGTTGTCCATGGTCTAACATGGAGCCACAGAAAGGATGAAGGGGAAGTGAGTGTGGGATTTTGCACTCTCTTAGCATTTTGGCAGTTCTTCCTCTCTCCTGTGGCAGCTCAGGCATTCATGTGATGTCCTTAGCTGGCACTGTGTCAGAGTGAACACTGAAATTGTCTGAGCATTTATATAGTATTTTATAAATTTTCTGTAAGCCACTGAGGAAGGTCCGAGTCTTTGGACCGAAACGCATCTCACTTATTTTATTTTTAACTGTCTTATTCTTATCTTATGTTAAACTGAGGTGTTTTCACTTATTAAAATTTTTGTCTGGTTTTCTTTGGGCTACCAGAATTGAATAATTCAATTTTATTGGGGTAAATATTTTACCTTTATAGTTATTACATTTACTTGTTACTTTATTCAGAACCTTTTTGTTTTGTTGTCTCTGGTTATTAGTGGGGTTCTGTATTAGGAAATTTTGGTTGTTTGTGTCAGAGTGATCAGTTGTACTTGCCACTCTGAAGCAATTTGCATAGCCTGACAGTAGTGAGGGGTCACTTAGCAAAAGGCCACTCCACCAGTCCACCTGATCTCAGTCTGAGGCCCTTTCTGTATTTGCACTTATTAAGGACTAATATACATAATAGGGGCTTGCCATCCGCATACTGGTGCAGACTACAGCAGGCTCTGTTGAGACTTTTGACAGGTAACAGAGCTTGTGCTTGGCAAATGCAAAGCTTTTAGCATATGAGCCTGGAGTTCACATGCAAAAACAGAAACATGGTTGCATTCCAAAAAGAAGGTTTTATTGCTTTATGGTTGCAGTGTAAATAGTGAGTAAATGCATGAATAAATGCTGAATAAATGCATGAGTGTATGAAATAATACAGGTAAACAACTTCACCACTAAAATATGAATATTGATACACTACAGCATCTTTTACATTGTTACTATGATAATCACTTAATAGGATACAGAGGAAAACAGTTATACATATGGAAATTAATGTCACAGAACAGCAGAGACCCATGTGAGCACATTGGACATATCCTTATTGAGACTGTTCTCCTGTGTTGCACTGAGCCTTGGTTCTCATAACATCACTTGCTTCCCACAGGAACATTTCTTGTTGCGACTACGTTATAAGATTACATGGCAGCTGTTGTCCTGCAGGGTGAATAGCCTAGTATTTTCTCAACACAGTTGCACATTTTATGTGGGGAAATACTACTCTGACAGGGTCCACTCACTAGTTTAATCTGCACTAGCATGTGAATGTCATATCCCTATTCCAGGGTATATCTGGAGTAAAGCCAGTGCAGAAAAGGCCCAAGACAAGGTTATTACTTTTGATACCACTGTCTACTTTGATGAATTCCACCCTCCCCCACAAAGTTTTATACTTATTTATAGTTATAAGTGCTGCTGTTAAAGATGGCTGTCTTCTTCTATATTTTTGATTGATGCACTATAAGCTATTCTGAAAATTATCAGAAGAATCAGAACAGAAAATCATAATTAATACATTTCTTAACAGATAGCTTTGCTGAAGCATTATACCACCTCCTAAGGAAAACAACAATAGCAACAACATGAACTGATGCTGTCTCAGACTGGCACAAAGTTACAATACCTTGGAAGAAAAGAAGCTGCTTTTGTTTCAGGCTAAAACATGGTTAGGAGAGGAGGAATATCAAAAGAAGAAAAATCATTAATAAAAAAACACTCCACTCTTTTTTTAGAATGCACCCACTATGATTTCAATTTGAGGAAGGAAGGAAGGAAGGAAGGAAGGAAGGAAGGAAGGAAGGAAGGAAGGAAGGAAGGAAGGAAGGAAGGAAGGAAGGAAGGAAGGAAGGAAGGAGCTGCATTAAACTAGGTGAACAAAGCACCCAACAAGGGCCTATAGGGCATACTCCGAGAGCCAGCAAGAACCCTTGGAGATGTCTTTCCACAGATCAGGAAAAATGATTCTGTGGTCATTTCCCTCTCTTGGATGCTAATAGCAATGTGGTAAGATGGACAGCAAAGACAAAAGTCTGTGCTATTTTGGGATGTGCATAAAATAGTCAACTTCTGGGCCATTTCCTATATGTCTTTAAATAAAAGCATGTTATAACTTTGACACTAAGAAACATTTGCTGCCTGGCTTTAAGGTCTGAGAGGAGGTGAGGCATGTGAAGATTTGGGGCATCCTACCTGTGAGGTAGGAAAAAATGCTCTGGACCAGCAGGTGTCATAATCCCACATTGTGGGGATGCAGCCAAAAAAACCTTGAGCCCAAGCTTCCTGTCTGCATCCAGAATAAGTAACCGGCATCTGGATGCAATCGTTTATCTCACCAGTTGCATTTTCTGTAGCTTAATAAACACATACTTGTCTCATGACACTCAACATAAAAGGAAGTATCCTTTTTCATTCTTTCTAATAATTCAAAGATGACATCTTTTTGATTTCATAGGCATCCAAGCCTATGATTCAATGATTTAATGTGATTCAAGTCTTATTGGCTTCAAATCAAGTTCTTCAGCTTTAGCGGACTTTATGAATCAGACTGACAGCCATTTAACATAGTTCAAATAGGTCCAAATTTAGGTCTCCTGCAGAGCACAAGTGAACCATAAGACTGACAGGCGAATCTACTTTTTTGCTTCTTTATTGTTTTACTGCCTGACATGCTAGTCATTGGTACCTGATTATTAAAAAAAAAGTGTACTGTGAGTTTAGTAATACCATAATTTAATGTCAAGATGTTAACCTTTTTGCTGTATTACTGTTTCTCCCTTTAGTTTTCTACGTGTTGGAGTCCTCTGCCATTCCTACTAAAGCCCTTATGTTTTGACTGCAGTTCCCCAGAATAAAATTGACATTTCCTCTAAAGACTGCATTCATTTTACCTTTTTTGAAAAGCTTCTTGAACTTTAGAAATGCCCTCAGCTTTCTGCACTAGATGATTGGTTTTGCTATTTCTATGACTTTCATTTCTGCGTCTCAAAGCTACAATTAATTTTTTTTTTTGCACTAAGGAACAAATGAGTAACGGATACAAGTTGTGTAGGTACTATGCTATAATTTCCATTTGTGCAAAAATCTATTTTATATAGTAGCTGAAGTTAGGAAATGTGGCAATACTGACTTTATAGGTAGAACATTTGTTTCTTAACTCTTTCCAACCCCATAAAAAGTGGAAGATGGTTAGCTAAAGTGAGAAATTAGTATGTAATTCTTCCTGTGTACATAAGCCATAAAAGAGATCAATAGCATGTTCAAGATAATGAGAAAAATATTGAAAATAAAAATGTCAGTGCTATAATAATTCTGTACAAATCTATGGTGTGACCACATCTGGCATACTTTGTGAGCTTTGGGTACCACATCTCAAAAGAGTCACAGCAGAGTTAGAAAAGGCTTAAAGAGGGCAACTAAAACGATTAAATGACTGATTTCGTTTGTGAGGAAAGGTAGCAAATATGAGATTTTTCAGTTTAGAAAAGAGGTGTGCATTTATCTTCATGAATACTGTTTGGATGGATGTGTATATCATTAGGAAATAGTAATACACTGTAAATAACATAAGATTTTTCATCTCCTGATGCCATCTTAAGGGGGTGGGGAGGTGGGAAAGACTAGGACATGCCTTCAGGCAAATGGCACCAAACAGAGACTGAGGGTCTTTTTGCACCTTCATTTACTTGGCACAGTGTCCCAGGAAAGTGAAGATGGAGGATGGATCTGGCATCCATACTTTGTGACTCTGTATCCATGGCAAACCTTGCCAGCGGCACTTCCCTAAGTGCTGCTGAGGTGCAAATTGTGATAATCGCCTCTGTATTAGAAGTGATTGCATCACCATTGCGAGGGTGACAATGAGCATGTGCAGTACTGTTGCCACAGTGACCAGGTGAGGTGGCATGCAGCTACACTTGCACCTCCCAGTGACATGCTATGCTCACCCAGAAAAGATGTGAATAGAGCCATGCTGGGCTGTCCCAGCCTGGCTGCTAGGGTACACTCCAGCATGTGTGGTGCTGCTTCTAGAATAGAAGGGGCTCTATGAAATGTGAAAAACCCATGCTGGAGCATGCCAGGAGTTACCCAGGACTCCCAGTGTGAAAAGGCCCTGAGATAACTTATAAAATCTACAGCTTGACAATGATTAATGATCATAATTTATATATAATACAAACTTCTTGCATCAGTATAGCTGCACAAACAGTTTCATTTTAAAACTTAGTATAAAATAGGTGTATATGGTTTATTTGCATTTATTCAATAGATTTTATTAAGTTTTATCTCATTTGTTCACCACCCTGGGACTTTAGTGTGGAGAGGTTTTTAAACAAACAAACCTATGCAGCTGCTTTTGTAACTATCGTTTTTTGCTTCTGTTAATGGGGATTAGCTGACATCTGCTAACTTGACATGGCTTTGATAAAAATCATTCTTAAAGCCTCAAAGCAAGAAGCGTACAGAATATTGTTTTATTTCCAGAAAAAGGAGGACAGATTGATATTATAGACATGCCTGTCAGTCATAGTTGTACCAAAAATACTGGCAGTTGGGAGAATGGACATGGGCAGACATCTGGAGACAATATGCATCTTTTAATAAGTAAAACAGTTCTAGTACACTTACTGTAGCCACTGATGTGAAGAAAAAACCCTCTACTGGTTCAATCTGAGCCAGTAATGGCATATATAAAATGTAAAATACTGCCTTCAATGAAAGTTTATTCTACAGTTGGTAGCTCATTTATTTGAGGGTGTACAATTTTAGGTAGCAACAGTGTGAAAGCAACAGCCAGTTGGTATTTCTGTATTAGAAAAATTGTAGCAACAGACTCACACTGTGTTTAAAAGACAGAAAATTCAAAATAGAGAGGAAGAACATGACTTTCTTTAACTGTTGGCCATGTTGGCTTAGCCCTATAATACGTACCAGGCCTCTATAGACCAAAGCCACTATAGATCCACATTTCTATGTGTATAAAACAGATGCGTATTGAAGGTAAATAAAGGCTGGTTTTAATAGTTTATGTCTGAAAAAACAAAAACAGAACTTCCTGATGTACCATCAAATTCCTATTTTTTGGAAGGGTAGAATTGCACAGAGGTCATTTTGTATGTCCTTGTGTCTTCCATCTAGGAAAACAGTGATATACTAGAGAGGCAGTATAGCCAATCCATTTGTTTTGGCTGTAGCTATATTTTGCTGTAATAACTGTTTTGTATTAGCTGCCATTCTGCCTGGCTTTAGCAGATGGGACAGTAGATCCTTTGCCATCAGCTCTCCTAGTATAAAGTCCCCTCAGTGGCTATTCTACCTTGCCAGGCAACATTAATGTAACAGTCAAGGGATTCTGTCTGAATTTGCTTGTTTTCAATTCTCCCTTCCCAATTTTCCATCTGAATCATGTCTGTTTGACTGAAACTGTTCAGACATTGACCATGTTGTTTTCTTAATCCTTCTACCATGTAGGAAAATTTAGGAAAGAGACCATCAATGTGGCTTGATTTTATTATTGTTATTATTATTAATTTAATAATGTAGTGGAATAAGAAAGATAAAGCATTTTATTTATTAGTCCATATGACCATGTCAAAAACAGGAATATAATACAGTACATAAAAACTTAAAATCTGATAAAATCTGCACAGATCTTCATTGCCCTCAGGGTAAAATCAAGGGAGTGCAACCTTTGTAACGGACCGCCTGTCCGAACCCCTGAGCAGAATGTGGAGTTTTTCCGTATCATCCATAAGGTTACAGTTATCAAAAAGAGGGTCTATATAGTAGCTCCTTATTTTCTCATATAGCCAACAATTCAGAAATAGATGAACTAGGTCCTCAACAATGTTTTCACTACATACACAGATTCTCTTGTTGTAGGGTAACCCCTGATAGCGGCCAAGTTTGGACATAATGTCCAGTTGATCAAATCTTGCTCTGGTAAATACCCTACGAAGATGGAATGGCACTGGGAATTTATGATAATCTTCTATGTTGACCTGGCATTTGTACGTGGCTAAATAAGGCGTAGCTATGGCCTGAGCTATGGCAGCGATGTCCGTTTGTGCTGCAGTGTCCAAGGCCCATTGGTAAATAACTGAGGTGGCTTTAGGGCCTAGGGTGCTCAGCACTTCAAGAGAGAGGCCAACAGAGGCAGAAGAATTTCCTAAGCTTGCAAGCCAGGTGGTCTTCTCCCTTGATTGTGCCTGCTCTACCAAGCAAAGGTGAGGTAGTCTGTCTGGGTTCGTTCTTGTTGTCTTAAACCAGTAATTGACTTATCTTTTTAAGATTTGACAATTTAAGCATGGCATTTCGAGTTCTGCATGAACAGCTGCAGACAGAGTTGATTTGTTGACACCCAAACAGGCTCTGAGCTGGCGGATTTTAAACCTCTCTAGGGTGAGGAATAAGAAAAATGAAGTGCTGTTCCCTGCAACATATAGTTTCTTCCCCAGAATTAGAAGTTCTTTAAAGGAATGCATAAGGACATTTTCAGTAGAATATCAGCATTTAGTTACATCTACTTATTCCACTACATTTGGATATTTTGGAATAAAGTATGGGCATTCCAGAATATCCCCCCTTTATTCCAGAATATCCAAACATAATGGAATGGATGTAGCTTGGGATATCCCTCATTTAGGCTGTGTCCAATGTCAGTTATTTATTCCACTATATTTAGATATTCTGAAATAAAACATGAATATTCTGGAATATTCATGCATTATTCCAGAATATCCATGTATAATGGAATAAGTAATGGATTAGAATGTCAGTGATCATGTCTATGGTTGCATCCAAATGAGGATTCATTATTCTGCTAAATTTGGATATTTTGGAATCAAGCATGGATGTTTTAGAATATCCATGCTTTATTCTAGAACATCCAGGTATTGCAAAGTAATTAACTCACATCTGGATGCAGCCTACAGTGCTACAGGAAGATGATGGGACAGGGCTAGGAAGTTGCCTTGGTAGGAGAAACAACTTCACCATCCACACATCCAGGCATCTACTACTGGCAGTACCATTTTTTCCTCTGGCACAATGAAAAATGTTGCCAACACACAGTGAAAGATGGAATTACTACCTTTCATGCAATTTGGACAACTCCTCGAAATGCTATGGTGATTTGAATCATAACCATAATAATATTACTGCCATGTGTGGAGATTCACAGTGAGTCAAGTGTCAAGCCAATACTTATTTTCTTATTTTGCATGCTGTGCCAAGAGGACAATGAAAAGAGCAGGTTCAAAGCCTAGAATTTGGAGGTCCAAACACAGAAGGAACTCATTATCTCAGAAGGTGTCAGTTCGAACAGAAAGACTTTTTCATACCGTATATTCCAGCGTATAAGACGACTGGGCATATAAGATGACCCCACCTTTTCCAGTGAAAATATAGAGTTTGGGATATACTCGCCATATAAGAAGATGACACCCGGCATATAATACGACCTCCTACTTTTGAAAAGATTTTCCTGGGTTAAAAAGTAGTCTTATACGCAGGAATATACAGTAATCCTTGCACAGAAATGTTTACAGGATCTTCCTAGTGTCAGAGTCAGTCTAGTAGTTTCTGGGAGTTCTGTGATCTCAGACAGGATCCACAAGGCACTATTGTGGTGCTGTAAGGGCTTGTTTCCACTGCACAATTTACTCCATGGTTTAATTTGGATCTTTTAAATCAGAAGTGAGCTCTGTATTTTTGCAATCCTACTGGCAGCTTATTATGTGGACTTACAAGGGGGAAACCCCCTCCCTTTTCCATCATAACCTGGGCGGGGATCCAAGCCCCACCCCCTGATTCAGATCATCATGCGGAAGCAGAGAGGGAGGCAAAGGCATGGGTGGAAGAAAGGAGGGAGGAGGAGGATCACAATCACCGGCATAAGAGTCCCTCTTTGCCAATCAGAGTGATGAAGCTTTGCACAGCACTGACACAGTGCAAGTGGCAGGCACTTAAATGTCTTTCTGATCCCTGTCTAAGCTAAATCAGACTCTCCCAGGACTATGCTCTAATATCTCACTACATTGTATTTCTGATCTCTTGATACATTGCAAGCTGTTCACTCACACTTTCAGCCAAGCCCAAATATAATAGGGAGAGGGAGGAAGGGTAAGGAAATTGCAGCTTATCATTGGATCTGATAAGCTGAAAGTCGACAGCCTTTTTAAAATCCAACATACTTTCACAACCCCCAGGAGGGAAGCTGCCAATTTGAGCTTCAGGTGGGAGCCAAAAGGCAATAGGATTCCCCTCACCCACCTTCATTTTCTCTTCTGTAGCTGAAAGGGGAAACAGAGTGCTGAATGGCACAATGTAGCTGGATCTCATTAGCAAACAGCCTGGGGAAAAGGGGAAGAAATCACAGAAATATGAGCCAGGGCCACATAATATCTGCTGTGACAGTTTTGCAAGGCACTTTGAGGACAAAGTTGCTCAGATTCATAGGGGATTGGATGTCACAAATGGACATAGTTGAGGGGAGGTGTCCAGAGAACTGTCTGTTCCAATTCTTTTGGATCAGTTTTAATTATTGCATCCTGAGGACATGGACAAGCTACTTGTGGGTATGCAGCCAACTACATGCTCTCTGGACTCTTGCCCTTCCTGGCTGATAAAAGCTAGCCAGGAAGGGATGACTGGGTGGATTCAGGAAGTGGTCAATGCCTCTCTGAGGGAGGGGGTGGTTGCACTGGCCCTTAAACAGGCTGTGGTATGCCCCCTCCTGAAAAGAGCTTACCTGGATTCTGTAGATCTGAACAACTATTGCCTGGTTGCCAACATACCTTTTTTAGGCAAGCTGCTTATCTAGAACCTTTCAATCTGGCTTCAGGCCTGCTTAAGGGACAGAAACTGCCTTGGTCACCCTGTTTTGGTTCTCCTGGACCTCTCAGCAGCTTTTGATATCATTGACCATGGTATCCTTTTGGAGAGGCTACAGAGTTTAGGAGTTGGAGGCAGTGCTTGGCATTGGTTCCGCTCCTATCTCCAGAACTGATCTCAGATAGTGGTCATGGGAGATAAAGACTCGACACCCTGGGAACTCACTTGTGGGGTTCCCCAGGGGTCAGTTTTATTTCCCATGTTATTTTACCTCCCATGTACAGTGCTTTAGAAATAAACTAATAATATCTACATGAAGCCGCTGGGAAAGTTATCAGGAGATTTGGAGTGAGGTGTCATCAATATGCAGATAATACCCAGCTATATCTCTGTGCCATCTGAATCAGGAGAGGCAGTAGAAGTCCTTGACAGGTGCCTGGAGGCGGCAATGAGCTGGATGGGGGCCAATAAATTGAAGCTGGATCCAGACAAGACAGAGGTACTGTGTGTCACAGCATCTCGGGTCCGTGTATTTGGGAGACATCCTGTCCTTGAAGGGGTCGCATTGCACTGGAAGGTGCAGGTGCATAATTTGAGGGTACTCTTGGATTCCACACTGACGCTTGAAGGTTAGGTGGATGCCGTGGCCAGGAGTGCCTATGCCCAACTATGGCTGGTGCGGCAACTGAAACCTTTTCTGGACAGAGATGATTCGGCAACAGTTATCCATGCTTTAGGAACCTCTAGATTGGACTGTTGTAATGCACTCTACATGGGGCTGCCCTTGAAGATGGTCCGGAAGTTGCAGCTAGTGCAAAATGCAACTGCCAGTGTGCAAACTAGACCACCTAGCCAAACACATATCACACCAGTTTTAAAAGAATTTCATTGGCTGCCAATTCATGTCCTGGCCCAATTCAAGGTGTTAACTAAATGACTTGGGCTCCAAATATCCAAAGGAATGCCTTTTCCCATACTGACCTGCCCATGCCCTAAGATCTGCAGGAGAAGCCCTCCTGGTTGTCCCATCACCTTCAGCAGCGAGGCTGGTGGGCACCCAAGATAGGGCCTTCTTGGTAATGGTCTCCAGGCTGTGGAATAGTCTCCCCCGAGAGGTGTGTCGGGGTCCTTCTCTGTTCATGTTCAGGAAGAAAGTGAAGACGCACCTCTTTACTAAGGCCTTTGGATAAATGTCAGCCATGTTTCCCCCACTGTAAACACCATTGTTTTAATTGATTGATATATATTTAACATTTTGGATTTTAGACATTGTGATGGTTTTTACTGTTCTATTATATACTGTTATTTGATATGGTGGATTTTAAGATTAAATAAAATGATTGGATTAGGGGGAACTGAGGAGAATGCTCCTAAAAATCTCCAAAAACCACTTGTGTCCCCATTAACAAATAATGAGGATTATTTCTAAATCCTGCAGTGAGAGTTCTTTTGATTCAAATACAGATAATCCATGTTCTGGGACTTTTAATCCTCAGAAACTGTGGATTCGTTTGGTCCTTTGGGAATGTTCAGCTTTGAAAATGAATTCAAATCTCTAAGAGTTTCCTAAAAGTGCAGAAATCATTCTTGTGGTGCTGTGGGTGCATTGGAAGAGCACAGGGTCAACACACAAACATACAACTTGCTCCATTTGTCAACTTCACTACCAATTTATGAAAATAGCAAGAACAAAAACATACAATAGCACATCATAAGGCAATTCATGAGATTTAATGGGAGTTTTATGATAGTTAACTTTCTAACAGCAAGAAGAAACTAATTCAAAAAACTATGGTTATTGATATTTTTAGCAATTTTCAAAAGTTTATGTAATCTGTTTTTTTTAATAGCTCTATCCTTTGATAAGGAAATTAAAATGAGTTTGTAGAAAGCATTGTATAATCACACTAAATGCAATGCTGTTATTGAAATTACTTTAGGATTGCAAGCTATTAGAGAACACTTTACTCAAATAATAAGCATATATTACTAGTCACATATTTACAAATTATGCAAATTGTTCTTCCAAGATGTCTAACCCATTTTTCCCTGTCAGATGACCTTGCTATGTATGGCATTGCTAGAGTCAAGATAAAAAAAACCCGTAAGTGTTCAAAATGATGTTCGTGATCCAGAAAAAGAAAGAAAGGTAAAGCTCCAAGCCAGTGTGGAACCTGTTATGGGTCATGGTATGGACATGCATATGGGGAAATTAGTCTGTTGAACTATTGGCCCAAAGGATCAAAGCACGTAGGCAGCACAACAAAATACTTTTCAAGGAAAAGTTTCATTAAAACTCAGCAAAAGCTTAAAAACCAGGAAAAGTAGCAGAAACCACCAATAACTGATAACCACTAATAACGGACAAGAGCAGAAGGAAACAAACAAACAGCAGAGCTTCACTTCAAAAAATAAATAAGGAGACCCAGTTAGTATGTGTATAAGCATCTGGAACAAGATACCGCGGTCACATCTTCTCTTTAAACCTTTTTCAGTACAGGTCTGATTGCTCACACCTTTACATTTTCATCCATTTTATTTGTGGATTTTCTACCCTCCTTAAACTAGATAGGAATGAAAAGGTGTGAGCAATCAGGGGCTGAAGATGGTCAAGATGGTTTAAAGTGAAGGTGTGACCACAGCCTAAGAAGAAAATAAACAAAAATAAGGCCTATTTGCTCACCACCAAGCTTCCAAAAGCTTAAAGTGCAGTCTTCTTTAAAAAGCAGGGTTCTTTCATGCAATTCAGCATTAGGAAACCATGTGCAGCTACCAGTAGGAATGGCTAATCTTAAGATGTTTTCAGCTTTTGTGAAGAAGCGGAACTCAGAGTGAGGGATTCTAGGAAGCACACAGCTACAAATCCAAGACACTGGCAACATCTCCACTTCAGACTGGTGGCACTGTTGACAAGAGGAGGTGCCATGCAAATAAGGCATCCTCATTGTCCCAATTTTGGAATGTGAAGATGTCACAGAATGGTGCTTCCTCCATACAGGGTGGGAGAAAATGCCCTACAATGTTTACTGTGGCACCTTTCCTGGTGATCATGCCAGAAAAGAGGATGGCAGAGATACCACAAGGTACCTGCTGCCAGTTAAAATAAAGATGGGGTAGCAGTGGGTGTGTTTTTGTGACCCATGGAGGTGCCCAGAAATGGTAAGTGGAGCTTCTATCAATTTTCCCTCTTCCTTTCTTCTAAACTTAGAACAGAAGTAATCTAAAGGTCTGAGGCTGTCCTAGCATCCCAGGCCATCTTCGCTTCCTCAAAGTGTGAGCAGGAGGACAGGCTAAAGGAGGCTGAGCTGTGCTGTGGTGGGTGGGGTCCAGTCTTTTTTTGGGGGGGGTCACTTGGCAAGTTTGTGAAGAACTTCCCCTTTTCTCCTTAGTTTATAAAAATTAGCATTTTTATGCAAATTTATTATTTTCTTTTAGAAAATTAATTGCAAGGAGAAGAATAGCACCAAAAAAAGGAAGGGGCATGGAGGTCGGGGAGCAGGCTTAAAAAAGAACTGCAAACACACCCTAGCCTCCCTTGAATGACATGAACAGCATCTAATCAGAAATGAGATAGATTTGATGTAGCAAAAGGGGTAGAGAGCCAAGAGCTCTGTGGAGGTGGCTCAGTTCAATCATGCAGAAAGGTGTGAGCAATGCAGCCCAAAGTAGGGATGACCTATAACGATCCAGGTGTGAACACACCTGGTATGACCTCAATTCAAATTAATGAATAGGCCATCCTGTCTTAGATTTGTGTGACCAAGGCCCTCGTGTGCTTGCTGACCTGGTATGACAGCCAAGACAGAGTCACCCTCGGTGTAATGTATGTGAGATTATTGTGTGCGATAATCCTGAAGTTTAGTCCAGAGTTCTTATCCAGCCTCTTTGTTTATTTATTTATTTATTATTTATTATTTACATTTATATCCCGCCCCATACCCGAAGGTCTCTGGGCGGGTTACAACTTTAAAGCAACAGATTAAAACAGAATGCACATTAAAAGACGTTAAAAATTCAATACATATAAAACAATGTATAGAACTCTTGTGTTGATTGGAGCAGCTAAATGGAAGTGATTGTTTTCCTAACTGTGAAATGTGGGGTGGAAATAGCTTGTTCCTTCTAATAAATGCATGCTCATATTGATGATTTTTTTTAAAAAAAGTTTAAGAAAATAATTGTTTGTTGCTGTATTGTAGTAATTCCATGAGTTATAAACAGTGGCAAAAACAAGAGTTGTTGCTGTTGCTATTTAAAAACAATTTAATCTTGAGTTAACCTAAAGATGAGCATCTGAAACATTGGTGCTGCTGACTTGAATTCTCTTTTGATGGGCCCTCCTTGTTTCATCTAAAATAGTATGTCTAGTCTTGCATTGTCATAATGAGATCAGTAAGGCCTATTATAATGGTCTATTACGGAAAACTTCACTGAATGGCACTCTATCCATCATACACCTTACTGTGCCTTTGTCCAGTTGATTTATTTTTCAACTCTCCAGGCCTCTTCAAAAATCAAGTGGCCTGACAGAAAGAGGACAATGCTCCTTAACCCTCAAAAGCTGCACATAAAGGAGCATTTCAGCAGATGCTGCCTTCTGTTAGACTTGGTGAAATTTTCTCTTCTGCACTTCTGTTAAAGAAGCAGCATTTGAGTCTATTAAAAAAAAAAACCTAGCAATCCTGATTTCTTCAGGGGATAATACAAACCTATGGGATACAAATTTGTAAAAAAAAAAAAAAGTGAATAGGTTGAACAGCCAATATCATATATAGTATATACTTGATTGGAATTAAACACTATTGATAATAGTGTTTCTTAGTTGCATAGAATTCCACTGCAAACATTCTGTTACACATTCAAATGCTGAAAAATAGAGAAATACTAGCAAGACCAGGATTATTCCTATACATTCCATCTAAATATGTGTATAAAATAAATAAAATGCACACAGCTGTCAGCTTCACAGGCCAGTGTTGTTTAGTGACCAAATGAACAGAAACAACACAAGACATAAAAGAGCCTTCACAATATGCAATTGGGAGAGGATACATAGGTGGCTGGCTTCCAAAGAAAGAGTCTGAACTTATGCTGCAGCCACATGTATCTCTAACAAAATTTCTCTTTGCAATAATTTAACTTTTAAAAGTCTTGTTCACAAATTAGCAGAAACAGATAACATTCTACCTTGTTTTCTCCTTCCTTCCCTTCAGCTCTTCTCAATTTCATCTGATTATATGAATGTCTGCTGGTTCCACATACCTTCTGAAGGCTTTTAAGCCAGGAATGCTTGTTTCATGCCATTGGGGTCAACCCCAAAGCTCATGTGAGTTTTGAGGTGACACAGAGGCATAGATCTGGATCAGATCGGGACCAGTACCTGTATGATCTGTATCAACTGATGGAGATCATAGCAGGTACGTGCAGAAGGGCTCTATGAGAGTAAAAGAATTCCCTTAGATATTACTTTTAAGAGCCTGGGAGGTTAAAACGTTTAGGGCCTTTTCATGCTGACCTTGCATAGCTTCCAGTTCCAGTTTAGCAAGGGCACTAATTCAAATTGTGTTGCTGAAATTGGCTCCCTGGGAATTTGAGGTCAGGAAGTTTGGTTACTAGCCATCAGAGAACATGGAAGCTGGTTCCAAATAGCCTTTCTGGAATAGCCTTCAAAGCATGGAAGGCTTGTTCCAGGAAAGAAGAAGCAGTCTAGCAGTTGGTATTTCTCCAGCCTAACCTGGTCCTGCTGAACAGGACCAGAAAGTTAAGTGTACAAATGACTTAGGTTTGCCTTGGTGAATGCCTTGGTGAATGCAGTTCTATAATGACTGAAATTAAATGTGCATTTTTTTTTAAAGAGACTAGTGTTTGCACTTGGGAATGCTAGTACGTGCCAAACTAAGCCCCACATGCCCTGGAGACTTACCTGTGTCCAGGTGCATGTCTGGGTGCTGCCATCTTGTTTTTGGAACCCAGCATGACTGTACATGCACTGTCACCATTGTCATAGAAGTGATGGTGACACTCCACACCCATGCAGTCACATTTGGAATCATCTGAGGTGCCAGTGCACTTGTGCGGCACCTCAGATGACACCTAGCACTGGAAATCATGTGAATGGTCATGGTGCTAGATGCGACAGGTAAGGAATGGCATAGGAAAGGTTGAGTTGTGTATGGAGTACAATTTCATGCACCACTAATATTAAACAATAGGGTAATTTCTGGTAAGGCAGGAGGCCTTTCTAGATTGGAAACACCTTCTGCAAGTGCGGATGCTCCTTACCAGATGTTACCCCATCATGTACTACAGGGCTAAGTGTGGATAGGCCTCTGGTTAGCTTCCTTGTGCAGCTACTTGGCTACTGTAAGAACAGAATAGTGGGGTCCTTCGTATATTTGTATATTTTCCCTTTTATTTCATAGAAGCAAGACATCTAATCATATTAAAAAGTGGAGTTAAATCTGTGTTGTTGTTTTTAAAACACTCCAGTCAAGGAAATATCCTGAAGATAACTGATGAGATGCAAGAGGTCACTGACATTTTTGGAATTTTATACTAATTATCAATTGAATCCTAGATGTAGCTTCAAACATTTTCCAAGATAATGATGTTTAGATGGAAGAAATGTCAGTTTAAGATGCATATTTCTAGATCCTAAACATTTTGAGACCATTGAATACAATCCTACAACAATATTTAAAAAGAATAATTTAATTCAAATGTTCACACTTAATTCACATCTGCTGTGATCAGCAACCCTAATTACAACATCCGTTAGGCTGGGAAAATAATCTCATTATCATGTTCTGATTGGTTTACACATTTATTGGCTCAAGCAAACGATAAAGTGAACTGAAACAGAGTCAACATCTCTTGGCAAGATTAGGAGCTCTTTAATTCTCATCTTAATTTTCCCCTAAAGAAACCATAAAAATATCTATGTTGCTATTCATAGTTGATGAAGTTTGCTGGTTTATAGAACATTTTTGTGAACAATACTAAAAAGTGAGAAACAGGGTTTTAAAAACCCACAATTTGTCTTAAAATTTTCGGTCTTCTGAAAAAGATTTATTTAATAAAAATAAAAGAAGTTTACTTTCAAGTAGGGATGTGCACGGATGTTCTAAACATTCAAAATTCGATCAAATTTGATCAAATGTGGACATTCAAATTTGAACAGAATGTCTTCACATTCAAATGTAAACATTCAAATGAATTTCAAATGTTCCAAAACATTTGTTTGAATGATTGAAAAGTACAGTTATGTATGTATTACATACATATCTGTGCAAATCTCATATATATCTATACTCATTCGCACTTATAATACGGGACAAATCGGGATGCATATGGGATAAAACGGGATGCGTACAAAATGCGTACAGATACGTATAATACATGCGAATGTTGTTGACATTTGTATCTTCAGATTTGAATCTAACATTCAAATGAATAGATTCAAATGGGTGTGCGCCATCACCATCACATTCAGATTCTAAACACTTGAATCAAATAGAATGTTTTGACATTCGATTTGACTTTAATTCGGATGCAAAAACAAAACAAAACAAAACCATTAGAACACATCCCTACTTCCAAGGATGGTTTCTTCCCCAGAGGCAAGCATGTCCCAAGGGCATGCTGGCCTATAAAAGGCCCATGTCTGAGGCTCATGCCAGGTACCCCCCTTTTTTTTGCTTGTTCAGATCCTGCCTTCTTTTTCACATACAGTATACTGAACACCTTAAAGAATATCCAAAAGATGCTCTCTTTTACTATGGAAATTTAGTGAAGAATATATCACACTTGTCTCTCAGGTGTAACATTTGTTCATTTATCATTTCTTTCTGGTCTGACATTAACAAAATTAAGTTCTTGTTATAAGGAATGATTCCGAGTTCCAAAATAAATAAATAAATAAAATCATTAACTTTTTTAAACAAGTATTCATCATTGTGCATGACCTATAGAAAAACGTATTTTTTCCTCTAATGGAAAGACACACTTACCCAGCTTTGTGAGGTTTAGGCCTGCTAAAATTAAGTTTTAATGCACAGTCAATCAATTCTAAAATGAAAAAAAAATGCATCGGCAAGGTGACAAACCATTTTAACCAGAGTCATTAAGCAACATGCAGGAAATGGTCCTGGAAGTCAGCCATTTTCTGGATGTAAGTTAAGGCCTCCAGATGGAAAGCAACCCAGGTAATTTGCCTGTGCTGCTGCTGTCAATCTGCATGGCAGTATCATAGATACCTGAAGTGATCCTGATAGGAAATTTCAAAGTTATAAACTTTCATTTCCCAGTTCTGTGGTAAAAGGTGGTGCATGTACGAAATCATGCCTTCCATCTCTGGAATGGGACCCTGTACTTCTTCCAAAAGATGATTTATTTCACTTCCATGAAGAAGCTGTCAAAGTTTTCCCTCACTTTAACTCACTTTATTCCACCATTCCTGCAGATATTATATCTTTGAGATTTTTATATGAAAGATGAGGAGAGGTTTGGAAATACTAAATTTCTTTCTTATATTGTCAAGAATTTCAGAGGCAGCAAAGGTGAAGAAACAAATCAGAAGCAGTTAAGACTGAGAATGTTGCCATTTAGCCATTTGTAACAATTTAAAATCAATCTGAATGTCTCAGATGTCTTGACGGTATCATTAGCAAGATAGCTTAAAGTATTGATAACTTGAAGAGCCCAAATGAAAGTGTTGCCAGCTATTTTTAAACAAGGATTTTTCTGAAAACATAAGTTTAGCATGCAAAGAAGGATCAAATTTGAATCTACAACCTAGAATCCTTCATTTATATGCTTTCCCACATTAACAGAGGTGCACTGAATGATAATTTTGACCTTTAACGCACTTCACAACTTCAGGCAAAAGTACCTAGAATACCACATCTCTTATATATCCATATCTGGGCCTTGAAAATGTCTTAGGAATCTTCTTTGATTTCTTTTGCTGAGCAAGGTGTGCTGTGGCCATTGAAGAGAATACTTTGCAGTATTTATTTTTTATTTTTCTCCTTATTTTAGTTGTGCTGTGGCCTCCCCAAAGAGACTTTCTGGCACCTACAGTGATCACAAAATCCTTTTCATATTTCCAGGCCTTTTAAATCTGGCTTAGCTCTAAGCTATCTTTATTCTTTGCAATTGTCCCCCTGCCACCCCATATTTATCCTTTTATAGTTGATTTTATTATTATTGAATGTTAATTGCTTTATTTCTTGATGTGAACCAAGTGCAATAAAGAAGACTATAAATTCTGCAAAAGAGCTGGCAGAGTCTAGTGCTTTCTAAATCAGTGCAACAAGTAAAACCTTCAACAAAATGCTGTGGCATATTTTCACTAACAGTTGTACTGCTGTTCATTGCTCAGGCTAGGAAACAAGCTACACCTTTGTTCTTGATAGGTGGCTAAGCTATGACTTGGAAGCCTGATACAAGTCTCCATGTAAACATTTCTACTTCCCACAACCATATAATTTTGGACAGTGAAGAAATCTGTTCCTTCCTAATGTTAGACTGACTTCTAAAAAGGGCTTCCAAGACAGAAAATGGATAAATGAAATGATCAAATTCTATTTCGACCCCTAATATTATACCTGAACAAGGACAATCAAACGGAAAACACTTTCTTATCACAGCCTTGGAAATCTAGACATATTTGGGAATGATTCATCCTTTCCCCAAATGTTGAACTTTTTTTCTGTAGTCCATCTATGTGGGACAGGTATAGCAGAAGTCATCTAAAGTAGCTGAATGAGTGGAGGGAGGGGGAGATGGAACAAAGCCTGTTTTTAAGTCTGGCGCAAGGTTTCATGAGACTTTAGGCATGACAATGGACTCTGTGCTGTAAACAAAGATTTCTCCTTGTGTGATCTTCATGTGGTGAGACATCACTTGCAGCAGCAGTGGTGTGCTGTTTGCACTGCTGCTGCTCCAGGTGGAGGGGTCACTGAACTGGGGAAATTTGCCCTCTGGTTCGTTGTTCCTGCCTGAGGTTTCTTTGAAGAGCACAGGAAGTGGCCATAACATTGTAGTGGACCTGTGCACTTTCTACACTTTACGTTTGACAGTTACCTTCATTTTGCAAAGCACAGAGAAATGGCTGACTTCTGTGTTCTGCAAAAAACCCTGGGTAAAAACACTGAACTAGAGAACAAAAGCTCCCAGATTTGATGATCCCATCACCAGGGCAGTGACAGGAGAGCAAACAACATGTTGACATTGTAATGATAGTCAATGTGGTGATCGGATATGGCTGAAGCAGAAATCTTCAGTTAGGGCACGTCCACATGGAGTTAAAAAAGAAAGCGGGGTGGAATCTTAATTCGCGTAAGGAAGGATAACGTGGGTTCCAGGCGAACCTGCCTGTCCCCATGAAAACCACGGTTGGGATACTGCAGTTTTCTCCACCTCTCCTCCCTTGTCTGAGCGTATGAACACACACACACAGGGGGGAATCCCTCCTAAGGAACATCCTCCTCTTCCCCTACCAACCCTGAGACCTCCTACACGCACACACAGACGCGGACAGACAGGGGAATCCCTCCTCCCCCCTCCCCTTGCCCCTCCCTCCTCCAGCCTGTGGTGAAAGCTCCTTGTCTCCCTCCTTTCCCTCTCTCAGTTGGGGTTGCGTGGAAAAGGAGGCAGACATGGAGCTTTCACCACACTAAAATCCTGCCCTTTGCCTTGCATGCTTCCTGGCTACAAAATCAGGTGTTTATTCCGTTTTAAAGCCAAATAATCCTCAAAATACCCCTAAAACTGACTGGGAATGGGGACGGCGAGGATCCAAACTGTTTTTAAACAGTTTTAATTGATTGGGGGTGGGAACGATGAGGATCCAAACTGTTTTAAAAAAGTTTTTAAACAGTTTTACGTAGTAATGGGAACATGGCTTAAAAAAACTTTAAATAGCTTTAAAATCAAGGAAAAACACAGAAGTCTTAAAGACATCAGACAATTAATGCAATGTAGGGGTTTTCCCAATAAATGGCTCATCACAGGTACAAACTACACACGTGGCGAACCCTGACAGTTTTACAAAATAACAGCAAAACTTTACTTATAAATAAAATATCAGATAAGTATAATTTTGTCAGGAGACAAGAAAGGGGAGCTATAGTAAGGAGTCACAATGGGAGAGTTCAATCTAGCAACTAAAAAGAGAGCCCTAAGCTGACAGATATTCTCACTCTTCAGGCACAGTGTGGTGAAGAGGTCTCTACCCTGGGAAGCCAGGAGATCCAGTTAAGTGTCCAAAGATGGAAAAACAGAGGATGGATGTTTCAAGGCTCAACAAATATGCATGTCAGCCAAAACTCTAAAGAGACAGTCTCAGGAAGCAAAAAGCTCTCTTGGCAATGGCAAAGTTTGGAGAAAGACCAGAGAGGAAAATTTAAAATCCAGTTTGGATTGGACGGTGTAGATGACAGCAAAAGGCATGGAGCTTGGTTATGGTGGTGATCAGGTGCCAAGGTGAGGATCATGCTGCTAGCTTCTTCTGGGAGAGTTTTATTACTAAAATGAGTTAGTGACCTTATGTAAGCCACTTAGTGGTTAGGGAGCTAGACTCTTATCTGGGAATACTGAGTTCGATTCTGCACTCCCCCACAAGCCAGCTGGGTGGCCTTGGGCTAGTCACAGCTCTCTTCTGAGCTCTCACAGCCCCACCTACCTCACAGGGTGACTGTTGTGGGGAAAAGAATGAAAGGTTTGTCAGCCACTTTGAGTCCCCTTAAATGGGTAAAAAAAGCAGGGTACAAAAGCCAACTCTTCTTCTTCCAGAAAGGTGGAGCAAAATGCAATGTTTCCCCATAAGGACTGATCAATGGAGACAACATTACTTGTATTTTGTGTGCAAGTGTGCAAGCTTAATGCATACATAAGTGTAGGGTGCAGAAGTTTAGCTGGGCATGCACCAGGAAGCTGTTGCATCTCTCAGATATGCAAACACCATTTTTATTACTGCTTCAAGAAAGAAAATGGGGTTGTGCACCTAGAGAAAAGCCACTCAAAGACATATTTACCTTACCAACATTCTTGATAGATGAAATAGATAGATGAGAGAGAGAGAGATGATGAAGATGATAGAGAGAGAGAGGACAGAAGGGCCTGGCGTGCTATGATGGAATCAGAAAGAGTCAGATATGATTTAACAAGTGAAGAACAAAAATATGAAGACCAGAGGCCTATTTGCACAAGGGCAAATGGAACACGTGTGGGATGCCCTGGGATGGAGTATCTGCTCTGCTGGGCGGGCGGTTCTGATCGGATCTACCCAAACCTGTCCCAGGGTGCCCACACACATTCTGGGTGTAGAGGACAAAATCGTGCTCTACACCTGGTCCAGGGTATTCGCAGCCATTTCCAGTCATCCCACAGCTGGTCAGGGGGGGAGCATATTTGCACACTCCCTCCCTGACAGCTGGGGCCTCACCTCTGGCTGCCCCTTTTGGGCAGGCCGGTCACATACCTTCTCTGGGTTCCTCCGGGTTCTAGGGGACAGCTCTGATTGGCTACCTGACTGGCTAGCCAATCAGAGTAGCTGGCACATGCAGGCGCACAGTGCCCCTGCCCTCCTAGCCACTTTGGAACCAGAGACGTTTTCGCACACTTGGGTTTGGAACGCGCGGGAGACAGCTCCGGGTGCAGCATTTGCTTTGCTGCGGCTGAGTTTGCGTCCCGGCATGTCCGGAGCTGTCTTCTGCGCGTTCCAAATGTAGAGCACTTTAAACTGCTCTACATGCGTTCGGGCGCGCACGAACTGCCCGCAGGCATTCGGGAGGAGAAGCGTTCGCGCATGCTTCTCTCTCCCTAACAGCCGCGGGCTTGCCTCCCCCGCCGGCGCAGCTTTGACAATCAGCTGTTTTCAGCCAGCGCCGGCTGCGGGAGCCTCCTCAGCTGTCTCCCCGCCCCTTGCCGTCGTTTGCCGGCTAAGACAGCTAACGACGCTTTGAGCATTCGCTCACGGGCGCTCCGGAATGCGTTTACACGCATCCCTGCGCCCCTCTGTGTGAATGCTCAAAGCGTCGTGAGCTGTCTTAGGCTTCCCGTCCTTCCCTCAGGTGAGCACGAGGTAAGTGCCTCACATGCATGCATCCCCATGTAGGCCCGTGCCTGGGAGGGGGGTGCCTGCCAGCCCTAGGGGACCCAATCCAGTCCCCTAGAATCCGCAGGAACTCGGGGAAGGTACACGGCCGGCCGGCCCAATAGGGGAGCAGGCCAGGGAGTTGCATCCCTCCCCCGCGCTAGCCTTTTTGGGTTAGGCCATGCGGGGACGGATTCCCTTTTCGCATGTAGACAGCTAGAAATGTGCGCACATGCGTTCCTTACCTGCCTAGGTGTGAATGGGGAAAGCATCCCCAAGTGGCCTAACCTTACTGCCCTACAGCAATTTGGCTGTAGTGCAAAAAGGCTTCAGGGCTCT
Organism: Aspidoscelis tigris stejnegeri; assembly: GCA_023333525.1. Classification (NCBI taxonomy): domain Eukaryota; kingdom Metazoa; phylum Chordata; class Lepidosauria; order Squamata; family Teiidae; genus Aspidoscelis; species Aspidoscelis tigris. Next base: position 226,139,447 of record JALMGA010000001.1, read on the forward strand.
TAAGATACTAATGAGTTCAGCTTAGATTACTTCAAAATCTCCACTGCATTTGAAGGATCTCCATATTTATTTTCTCATTTAAATAATGCAGGTTGCCCAAATTTTGATATGTCTGAAATGGCATATTTCACTATCCATTGACATTTTGATTGGAACTATACATAGCAAGTCTTCTATTGTTCCAAAAGGAAGTCAGACGTTTAATCTTGATTACTTTTCTTGATTAGTTTATGCAGATGTTTTACATCTGTTTACAAGCAGATGGAAGGGAAGGAGGAAATAGGATTTTTTTCCGCTTTGCTTTTTACATTCAAGCTAGTGTTTTTGTTCAAAATGGAACAAGTCTAGCACAAAAATCTAAGGCTGCTTTGATATTTTCTTGTGTTTCCAAAACGTCAAACCAATTTATATACTAGCAGGCCTCCAGCCAGAAACAGCTTCTTGTCTTTTAGACCAAAAAAACTTTGATAATTCATGTTCCTGAGGATAATGTGTAGCACTAGGAGCTTAGTCAAACACTCTTTTGAGGAAAACCACTTTTCCTTACGTGGTCACTGTATTTAGTGCCTACTTTCATTACGGGAGAGCCTGTCACTCAGTGGTAGAGCAAGTTGCAGAGAGCCCCCAGTTTGATCCCCAGCCTCTCCCCAGATGTAGCCAATGGCAATCCACTTCTGTATCACTGCTAAGAAAACTGCATGGAGGTGCCCATAGATGTGTCCATGACTCAGTAATATCCAACAAATAACAACAACTTTTCTTATAGACATCCCATTTGTAACTGAGGCAAAAACAGTCCACAAAGGTGTAGTAGAAGCCTGGGTAGGCAAGGCAATAGTGGTGGCAGAAGGAAACCTCAAAAGGCACACATGAAACTTTTTTCTCAAGACCATTATTTACAGTTATGTCTATTAATATAGAAGGACTTCTTCCCACTATGATTAGATAGTGCTAAAAGGAAAAAAAAAACACGTATTATCTCCATCTTTTTTGGTGGCATTGATATTTAATAGTTTTGGTATAGGAGAAGTGGATTATCCTTATACTGGAATGATGGTTCCTGTGTGCCAAAAAGAAACGAAGGCTAATGAGACTGAATATTTATATTGGTATTGTTGTTTTCTGTAAAAAACATAAGCTATTATCAGCTCAGATCTTTTTTAAAAAACACACACCTCTGAAATGGCTCAGAGACGGCTTAGACGTGGTTCTGAGGTAGGATGGTTCACCTTTCCTCTCATTAACATTCTAGGCTAGAAAAGGTGGATCAGAAATGGAAAAAGTAGTACCACCACACACTATTGTCTCCAAGGCACTTCTGAGCTGCTTTGTTTTTAACTTATAATCACAGCCATGGACAACTGTGCAAATGGATTCACCAAAGGAAAGGCATGCTTGTTCTGTTTTTATTTCTCCTCCAGAATGTCACTGCTGTTTAGTCTATAAAGAAAGCATATGATAAAAAAATTGTGACTTTTTAACAAGGACCATGTGTATAATCTTTTGATTGAGCACTGTTTTGAAGGATGTATTCCAGGCTATGTTGGGATTGCCAGAGAGGTCTGTAGCAAACCCAACATAACACTGGCATAATGGGGTGATTTCTCATAGTATAACTATAGCAGGAGAAGAGATTCTCCACTCACATTTTCCTGCTGTAGCAATCAATATTCACTTATCTGTCTGGATGCTGCTCTGTGGAGCTTCCATCTTGGATATAGCTACTGTGCAGCCACACATGAAGAGGGGTTGATTGTGCACTTCTGGATTTTTCAGACTTCAGAATATCCAGATGTACATGGTGTCACTGATGGGGTTTAGAAAGGTAAGTCTGTTTGCTTGTTCCCAACGGTTGCCCAGCCATCTAGGTAATCAGCAATTACTCTGGAATATCTTTATTCCAGAGTATCACTTAATAGCAGGGGGGTTGGCTGCTGTCTGAAGGAGGCCTCAGTCAGCAAAGTATGTCAATTATTTTCAAATACTTTTGTTTACTAACTGATAGTATATATAGTTATCAAATTGCATTCAGAATAGTGAGCAAATTGTACTAGGCATCTTTTTTGGGGAGTCACAACAAGTGCTGGAAATGTCACGTGGCCTGTATTTTGGACTGCAAGAATGATCCAAATTACTGCCATCTCCCTGCTCTTGGCCTTGAAATGGGATGCACTCAGGGTGCCTGTTCACTTGATGTGTCCAGTCATCCAAAGCAATCTGCTTGATCAGGCTGAATATATTCGATCATGCGTACACAGAGAGAGAGAGATTTCCAAACAGCATTTTTATTTTTTAAAGTTATAAAAATGCAGTTCCTAATCAAATTATTACTGAACTTTTAAAACCCTTGCATATAATAGTTTATATTAGTCCTGCAATTTAACTTCAAGTGTATATAGAATTTTAATAGGTATTAATTAACATATAACCTTGATGACAAGGCATAAAGGGGAATTGCAGAGCACAGCCGCCTTAGGCAACCTTCCCTGCCTTGTCAACAGATAATACAAGATTTTCAGGACTATTTACCTGTTAATCAATAAAATATAAGGCATTTCCATAGCAACCACCAAAATGCATCAGCAGCACTTATGTAACCTCTGGGACATACACAGTTTTTCAGAGTAGCAATTATACTATCTTAAGTGGCTACAAATGGTCTTTACACTTCAGCCTGAAACTCAAAAGGCATTAGGATAAAAAACATGTAAGCTGTTTCTCGTAAGACGCTAGCACTTCTGTAAAACAAAGAATGACCTTCTTTTCTCATGACCTCTATTCCTACTTGTACTTTATGTTGCTTCAGGTTCCTCCATACCTTCTCAGGGCCCTCAGTAATATGCACAGGATTTAACACCTTATGCTATGTGGCAGTCAGCTGCAGAATTAAATGTCAGATTAAAAGGCTTGCCTCTCTTGCAACACATAGGTGCTTTCTGCCTCACTCACTGTACAGAAAACTCTACTTATGCACAGTTTAGCTCCTTGTGGATTCATGAAGTCCATGACTAGGAGGGAAGCCTTGGACCTTCCTTCACTACTGTGACAGGAGCAGTTTGTATATCAGCTTTGAGACCAGCACTTTTCTGCTTCATTTTTTGATGGGGTGGGAGCTGATACTTCTTTCCCTGTTTCCTGCTCTCAAATCCAGCCGGATCTAGCCATCGTGGATCTTCCTTGAGCTTCTGATGTTTCTCCAATACTCACTAATAATATTAAAGAAGATCTGTGGAACATCTCAGAGGCCTTAGTAGTCCTTTCCCCCTCATCTCCTTTCCAGTTAAGATACAAGGCTCCATAGCATAAGGTACCTTTCCTCTTCCTTCCATCCCCACCCAAAAGAGGCTTCCACTTGCTGAAGAGGCTTCCATTTTTCCTCCATGCTACAAGGCCTCAACTGTTTCTGCACTTACCTTGTGGAAACTGTCCAGCAGTACTCGTCCACTTGGGAGCTGTTTTGGCAGCAGGAACAGCTCCATAGTCATGGGACAAGCCTTCCACATTTGGAAGTCTGTCCCTGCATAGCATCTCACAGTGGTTCCAGAGACCACATGATCTTTGGAGTAACTTCCAATTTGGGAATGCATTGCAGCAGTGTAATTTGGTGTGCCACTGAAATGTGTCCCCCTGTTAGATTGGAACAGGGAGGCATGCAGGCTTCTGCACACTTTCCTGTGCCAATCTAGCCACCCCAGTTCCCACTATATTTATTTATTTAGAAAACATATATCCCACCCTTCACCAAATGGTCCCAGTGTGGTTACAGTGAGGTTAAAACATAAAAATATAACTCCCTTCCTCCCACCACCACCTTACTGCCTACCCCCACTATTGCTCCTTAACAGGACAGTACCCTGAGGAAGCTATTTAAACAGTAAAAGCCTGGGCAAAAAAAAAAATGTTTTCACCAGGTGCTGAAAAATATACAGTGTAGGTGTCTGGTGAACCTCAAGAGGGAGGCTGTTCCAGAGTCCAGGGGCCACTACAGAAAAGAACCTCTTGTAAGTCCCTATGCCTCGTACCTCTGAAAGAAGAAGAGTTGGCCTTTCTACTCCACTTTTCTCACCCATTTAAGGGGACTCAAAGCTGCTGTCAAAGCTTTAGATTCTTCTCCCCACAAAAGAACACCCTGTGAGGTAGGTGGGGCAGTGAGAGCTCAGCAGAAAGCTGTGAGTACCCCAAGGTCATGCAGCTGGCTTCATGGGGGAGTTCAGAATCAAACCCAGTATTCCCAGATAAGAGTCCAGCTCCCTAACCACTAGACCAAACTGGCTGCCAAACAAGAAGGCCTTTTCCCTGAAATCTCAGTGCCCAGGCAAGTCTATATAGGAGAAGGCACTCTTTCAAATACCCAGGGCCCAAGCCTTTGAGGGCTTTATACGTTAGTGTCAATGCCTTGAATTGGGCTCGGTAGTGAAAAGGTAACAAGTGCAGATCCTTTAAGATTGGCATGATGTGAGTCTGGCCAGAGACTCCCGTAAGCAGACAAACTGCTGCATTCTGCACCAGTTCCAACTTCAGAACCATTTTCAAGAGTTGCCCCATACAGATCACGTTACAGTAGTCCAATCTGGAGGTAGCCAGAGCATGGATCACTGTGGCCAAATTATCCCAATCCAGGTAAGGCTTAAGCTGGAGGACCAGATGAAGAAACTGGTAGGCACTCCTGGCAGCCAATGCCACTTGGGACTCAAATGACAGTGATGAATCCAGGAACTCTCCCATGTCACGCACCTGATATAGCTGATTGATTAGACTCTGCCTTGCTCTGTCCCAGTGTAGATGGAGCTTATGGAAGAGAAGGAATGCAATAATAGAAATAGATGAGGTTTTTTTTCCCAGCCTGTTTTCCTCACACCCTAACTTCCCTTAGGCTTTCATAGTTCAGCATTCAGAAATTTGAATTTCATGAGCATTTGGAATAGGCTATTTCCCTCAGTGGAAGAACAAACTGCCTGGAAAACAGGGGGCTACCCATTCAATCTCCAGCATTTCCCCAGAAGTAGGCAATAGCAAACCACTTCTGTATCTCTGCCAAGAAAACTGCATATACGTGCCCATGCATTCAACCAGGAGTTGGCCATGATTCAGTGGTATCCAACAACAACAGCATCAAGAAATTCTTTTAAATATTAAGGATTGTCTGGACCATAAAAATATGTTCATATATAGTAGTATTTGCTTGACATTTTGCCATTTATATTGATATCACATTTATGTCAGGGTTCCTGCATCTTTAATACTTGAGGAAAAGTGGTGGTGGTGGTGGGAGAATTTCATTAGCTCTAGCATTAAAATACTTATGCTTAAATTATCATCTAGATGTTTATTAATCAGATTGGTTTCTGTACCTGGTTTCCATATGGAAAACTTAGGTAACAGAGTTTGTGTCTTGTTTCCATTTAATACTAGTTAAGGACTGATTCCTGTATCTGTCACAATGTATTGATACTATGATTTTTCAGTGGTATCCTTTATACAATGAAATCTTCAAGATGGACATTTGTCAGGCTCTTTGACGTGTGAAATGTTGTGAACTTCGCCATAAATAAGATGTTAGAACTGGAACAAAAGCTTCATTGCTCATTCTCTAGAACAGTAGATACCTCAGCAGAGAATGGCCTGGATGATAATTGCACCTGCTCCTCTATAAGATCACTTCTATTAAAATGGAAAGAATAATGTGCACTTAAAATATAACTGTAATTCATATTTAACTTAACTGACATTTGAACTGAGAATTGATGTTCCCAGTGTTGCATGCTACATTAGTGATATCCGTTAAGTGCCTATAAAAATGGCCTGTGGAAAAGAAAGCCATACTTGCCATCACTTGCAAACATACCTGCAGAAATCATCACAAAGAGCAGCAGTCTCTAACTTCCCCACTAGCAAGAATTACAGAGGAAGCTTGGGAAACAACAAACTTAGTGAGGGGCACAATATTGTACTAAAACAGGGTGAAAGTTTGTGCTTGTGTTCCAGGTTTTCCTCCTTCCCTATTTTTATATCTATACTTTTCCTGCTTTGTGCAGGTCCCCCCCCCAAAAAAACCCAATTTTTATTTTTTTGGTGCGTAATCTTTTTTTCCTTTTCCTTTTCCTTTTCCTTTTCCTTTTCCTTTTCCTTTCCTTTCCTTTCCTTTCCTTTCCTTTCCTTTCCTTTCCTTCCTTCCTTCCTTCCTTTTTTTTTTGTAGTAAAAGATGACTCTACATCATCCTAGCATTCTGTAGAGGTGAAAGCAAAAAGGAAGGAGTGGTTCCCTGTTCCAGTGGAACTAAATGGATTATTGTGGTGCATGGTCATGTGGTAGAACAGGTTTTGAATGCAGGTGGGACCAGCTTGTTTTTCCTTCACTAGCATGGAGTTGAAGAGGGCACCAAGATTCAAGGAGTCCAAAGACTAGGTGATCCTCCTGTTGTGGCATTTGCCTACCAAGACCATGGATCCATAGGCAGTGAGAGGCAAGAACAAGGTTTTTGAGTGTGATCCAGAAAGCATGGATTACTTAACCTATTTCCACTCTTACAGGGCCACCCTGTACCAGGATGCATAATCTGTCCCAAGCAAGGACAAATTGCACCTCGGGTGGAACCAGGCTGTCCACACTGGGACTAATCTGTTTCATGCCAGTTCCCATTTTGTCTCCTCCTAAGCTTGAATCAGCTTTGAAGCTGGCATGGGGGCCTCATAATACTCCAAAGGCCAGTAACAAAAGTTTCTAAAATTTGGAACTCCTGAGAGAGGAGCATTTCAGTGGCATCCTTGTTGCATTGCCAAAATGGGTATCCCATAGTAAACTGGACTTCTGTGGTGCAGTTTACCACCTCCTAGTATGCCAGTAAACATACCAGTAGATCTATTAGTAAACCAGACTGGAGGCCTTTTCACATTAGGCCTTTTGGAATCTGTGGAGGACATGCTGGGACTGAGCATTTGCTCCTCTGAGGCAGTGGTTCCATTTGGAACCACCTCAGCCCATCCCAGAGCACCCTCCATGCATTTCGCGTGTAGAGCGGTTAATTGTGCTCTACATGCAGCCCACCACATTCTGTTTGTCCCTGCCATCCAGGAAGGGAAGCGTTCACATGCCTCCCTCCCTGACAGCAGTGGGACATGCCCCCCCCCGCCACGATTGGGCCAAAATCAGCCCAACACCTGGTAGGCCTGCACAAATAATTCACCTTGCTGTGCCCAGCCATGTGGACTCTGGTAGATGGGACCTAGTGGGTCCCATCTACTGGGAGTGTGCACGCCTGTGCAAACTGCAGCAGATCATACCCTGGCCCAGCAAGGTGAGTGATCATGTGCACGGGGTGGGGGGTGGGGGGGAAGGTGGCTCACTCCTAGCTCCTGCAGTCCCATTGTGACTGCAGGAGTCAGGGAGACACCCAGGGCTGGGAGAGGTTGGACTGCAGCTGTCTATGGGCCAGAGGATGTGGGGCCCCAGCCAAAGCGCTGAATGGCAAGGGGCGGTCTACCAAGGGACCCCACATCCCCTGGCCCATTGGAGCAGATCTTCGGCTTCTCTGGGGCGCACGTGTGTACCCACCTGCTCAGCCAGTGCCTCAGTGGTGTGTGTATGCAGTGTGGCCTCTGATTGGCCCACCCACGTTGGTGGGCTTGCCAATCAGAGGCCATGCGGCACACACGCACAGACTGATGCCAGCTGAGCTGGGTCACTTGGACCCAGGACAGCCAGCAGGTAGGTGTGCGCACGTGCACGTGGGTTCCTGGGTCATGGGGTGGGAGGGTGGGTGCCTGGGGGGAGAGCTCTGCCAGTTGTAGGGGACTCGATCCGGTCTCCTACAATGTACACCCAATGGCGGACAGGCCTGGGAGGGGTGTCCTCATCCCTGTCTGGCCTTTTCACGCTAGGACACTTCAGGGCACTTTCCCCATCCACATGTAGGCAGGTAGGAATGCGTGTAGAGATGTTTCTACCTGCCTCCATGTGAATAGGGTAAGCATCCCAGAGTGTGCTAGCCTAAGTGCACTACAGCCATTCCTACTGTAGTGCGAAAAGGCCTTAGGATTCCACTTTGGGTGCCCTACCCATTAATGCAACATGTTGGCTGGCATCTGCATGGTGTGAGTTTCAGACATGCAATTTACCTGTTCTTACATTGCTCCTGTCGCAGATGTTCTCTGGGTTGAGGGCTGTACTATACCTATTTTAATCCAGGTTCCTCCTTATAATGATTTGCACTGGGAACCGTTCCTCATTTAAGTCAATATAATGTTCAACAGGGTTAGTCAACTACAATGTATATCAAAAGAGGTCTTTTGTTGTTGTTTTGTCTTCTTGTGGTTCATCTGTTCCCCAGATTTCCACTGAAGTCTACTGCATACATAATATGCTTTCCGAACCCTTATGTTTTATTGTGTTTGCAAACTGAAAGCAAGAGGGCATCTCTGCATTCAGCTGCAGTCCCCCTGTTTGAGGGTTTTCTGCATTGATAGGCCCTGGTTACACCTATATGAGATAGGACATCCTATTCATAGTTCAAACTGAGGTTGTACCAGTTCTGTTCACACCTAGATCATTATAGGTCACCCTTAGGCTGCCTTCACTTTAGGCTGCGTTGCTCACATCTTTTTCCGCAATCGACCTGAGCTTCTTCCACAGAACTCTTGGCTCTTCACCCCTTTGGTTGCATCAGATCTATGTGTGAGGTGAGTGTGTGTGTTTGCGGTTCTTTGTTAAGCCTGCTTCCCCACCTCTACTCCCTCTTCCTTTTTTAATGTGCTTTTCTTCTCTGTGCAATTAACATTTTTAAAAATAATATTTTCTAAAAAAAAAAATTGCAGAAAAACGCTAGATACAGGAATCACAAGTAAACAGAAGAGAGAAGGGGAGGTGCCTCATGAACTGCACACATGCTGCCCTCCCATAGACACTTGATGAAAGGAAAGACTGGACCTCGCCCACCACTGCATGGTTCAGCCTTCTTTAGCTCACACTGGCTGCATCCCCAAAAGACTTATTTACTGCTCCACTGTCACTCTATTGAAGTGGACTTTAAAAGTGCCATGCAAATCAGGAATAAGCGTCCGCATGAGGCTCAGGAAAATGCGTGTTTTTAACGCACCTTCCGTCCCCATAGGATCCCTGTTTTCTTTTTCTCCCCGCCCCTGCTCTTGTTCATAGGGTGCCAGCGGGAATGGGGAGGGACTGCGCTCGGTGTGGCCACAACCAGGAAGACAATCCCTGACAAGTGCAAAGGAGAAACAGCGATCGGCTCTCTGTTCGTCTCCCAGATCTCCCCCCCCCCCCCGAAATGGCTTCTCGTGCTGGAAAACATTCACTCTCACCACTTTCCCTGTTATTGCTGTCAAAAATCCACCCTGTCCAGCGCACGATTGCTCATTCACTCATCACTTTCCCTGTTATCGCTTTAAAATCCACCCCTAGCAATAATCCACCCATTTCACACCTCACAGCGATTGCAACAATGTTGCAATTCTGCGTGATTCTGGCTCTTTAGTTCTGAGCTTTAGAAAGTGAAGCTGCTTGTGTTTCTGCTGTGTGTGCAGGCGGCAATCCCCGCCCCTTTTGCCACGGAGCGTCCTCAAGGTAAATGTAGCGAGGAAAACCCGCGACTTACAGAAAGAGCGCTGGAAGAGTTGTTTAAAGTGCATGTATTTTGTCGCGCGATTTCCACGTTTTGTAGCACTGGAACCTCGTTAAAAACCCTGGCTTGGGGGCGCTCAGAGGCAAAAGGAGAGTCTTGGCAGACTTTTTATTCCTTGGGGACAGCCCCACTGAGGAAGAGACCTGGCGTGCTAGGACTCCGGTTAAAAAGATCTGACAGGGATAAGCTGGCTTGGAAAATGAATTGAATAAAAATAACATGAGTAACACGACCAGAAGATGACCTGAAGTTGTCTTAAACTAAAGGTGTTACCAGGGCCATACTGGCTCCAGGGCAGCCTCAGATCATGGTTTTCTGCTAAGGGTACAAAGAAAGTGGAAGACAACAAAGGTAAGATTGTCAAGAATCCCACATCTAAACATTGTCAAAGTATAATCCAGCAATGGCAATATTAGTAGGATGAGGCATCATTTTCTTGTTTTACATTTACAGTCTTACTAAATGAGTTAAGCCATAGTTCAGATACTCTATGAATTTTATTCATTTATCATTTTTTGTTCTAAAATTATTTTATTTATAAGCTAATAGATCAGTGTATTTTTTTTTTAATCCAGCTGAAGAACAAAATGGGTCCAGAGAGTTTTGGAAAACCCATCTCATCAAACCATCAGGTTTTGCTTTGTTTGTCCTCCATGAGTATACTGCTGCTGTTAATCTTTGGTATACAAAACCAAAGACTCAATATTTCTAGCATTCATTTGCAAAGAAATCATATCAAAGTAAAACGATGGCACAATCTGATGCAACAAACTATGTATGTGTTTTAGAAGAGCATGGAGAATAACATATTTTTCACCATTCTAGTTTCAGAGCTAAATCATTTCCAGTCTTTTAACATTCATTGTCCATTCATATTTCAAAATATGCATTTTCAGAGCATTGTACAGTAGTTCATTTGTTTTGTAACAGCAGGTTGGCATTCTCTGAAGATGGGAAAATTTTCAAACACATGTATGGCAATAGGGAAGAAGATATAAATACACTGTCAAAACCTTTCACTGGCTATTACACACAATTTCATTAGCATAATACTGAAAACACATTTGTTTCCTGATTGACTAACAAAAGAGAAAAATAGGATGCATTTTGTGAGATGGCTTTTCTTTTGAAGAAACCGAATGTTATGGATGAGGTCCTATAAATGATTTACCAATGATTTCTGGATTTTGTACCTGTCTAGAATGCCAGAGCATGCAAACTGAAGTTTCAGAGTCTGTTCAGATATCACTTTATTTGCCTCACCTTTGTTTGGTTTATTAAAGCCAAACCAATCAACTTAGTAGCCTCGTCTTCTCTTCAGGCCATTTTGTTGTGCAGTTAACTTTTTTGGATTTAATGTGGTTCAAGGTACTTTCACATGTACATGTTATTGTCTATGTTATTCCACAACAGAAGCCTAAAGTGGCATCATATTAGAAAGCTTTCAGAATAGATTTTGGACTCTGAATATGGGTTGAGAACAAGACAGTCCTTTAGCGATTACTGGATTTCCAAAGCTCTCTTAAAACGAGATGATGAAAATGCAACAAAACAACATGTGAACAGACCATTTGGCTTCAACGATAAAATATGCTAAAGTGTGTGGATAGTTGTTGCATTTTCTCACATTCCTCATTCTTCAGCCTGTTATGTTATATAGGGTGTTTTCCCACTGTCACTAGAAGTACCCATTAATGGGTACAAAAATGCCATTTTGTACCCATTAATGGGTACTTAATGGGTACTTTTAGTGACAGTGGAAAAACACCCATACTATATTCACTTCTAATCTCCCCAGAAAGAGACTAGGCCCTTCAACATCTCCCCGAAATCAGAATAATATTCCCTTTGCATTTTTAATATCATATCTTTATTTACTGCTATTTCCTAAAAGATCCTTTTGGTAAAACCCCTGGTATTTTTTTAAACCCACTTGTTTTTCTATAGTGAGCATGAGCAGTTTAGCATCAGTGACTGAAGGAAGGTGGAAGGATGAGGCAGAGAAGCAGGAAAAAAAACCCACTGTGAGGCAACTTGACTGCAGTCTGCTGTGGATGAGGCATATTCTGTGGAAGAGGCATATGAATTATAAATTGCAAGTCCTTAATCTCTTTTTTTTCCAGGACATTTTGAAAAATTGTGACCAAATGGTTAGTTGTTAGTGCGGCATATAGAAACACAGGCTGTGGTCACACCTAAGTTTTAATCCTGCTTCAGTCTACTTTCAAAGTGAGAGAATACATAAACAAAGTAACAAGCTGTTGTTGTTGTTGTTTTCAGTGTTAGATAACTCAGAAAAATCACCTTTGGGATAAATAATACGGAAAGAAAATTACTGGTCACTTTGCTGATGTGTTCTCCTGCTCTGAAGGTGGACTGAAGTTGGATTAAAACTTCCGTGTGACCACAGCCTTTGTCACCTGAAAAGAAGTAGGAACTACATAGTAGTGAAAACCTTCCACCTAAATTGGAAAAATATAAATACACCTTAAGCAAATAAGTAAAGTTTGAATGTGCATTAGAAATAGAAAAAAATGTAGTGGAAATTTAGGGGAGATAGAATGAAAAGGTTTATATAGAAGAATAATATTGCTGACTATCTGGGATAAATAGGAATAGTCACAGAGGGCCTGGTCATTGTTATTCACCAATACTCTATTGCAGCCAATGCTGGCTAGATTTTTCCTTTAAGATTAAAGCCTCTGATTATGTATGAGGTGACCATAGTGCTGTTGGCTATTCTAGTTTTAGACAGCTCAAGTTTCTTGTACGTCTTGGTGGTATTGCAGTAACCGACCCAATAACTATTGATACCACTGTTAGCTTTTCTCTACATTTTAGTGATTTGAATTTACAGATCTTGGCATTTTGTAACCTTCTCCAATTCTTCATGCTTAGCCATTCTGAGAGATATGAATGTTATGTCCCACTGAAGTGAAGATGAGGCACTGAAGGAGGCATCTGCCTGGGCCAGACTAGCTGGATCACCATGAAAACAGCTTGGGCAAGAACTTGTGCATGCTGGGACATTGCCATGGCAATTGGTCTATGGTATACAGCTGCACAGCCGCACCCACTTGTAGCATTTGCACCTGGAAAATAGCATGAACACTACAACCGAGATCTCACCGGCTAACAAAGGTTTGTGGCTGGAGGGAGCTCTCGGATTCTCCAGGATGGTGGTGTGGTGTATGATTGGACCTCCTCTGGAGCAGCTAGAACAGCTCCGGGATGGTAAATACAGACAGACCTGATATTGCATTCTTGTTGTTGAGCAAACCTGACAGTTTCTTTTTTATTTGGTAGCACATTGTAATTGACATTTTCCATGTTTTTTGCATTATTCATTCATTTATTTATTTATCCTGCCCTTACACACAGAGGTCTCTGGGTGGGTAACAACATCTAAAGGCAAACATAATTAAACATCATTAAAACATTAAAACAGTAAGAGCATCTGCCAGTGGGAAGAAAAAGCACATCAACTGATAGAATAACTACAGGTTTGTCTGGAACAAATGGGTAATTTCTGGCCTTTAATCTGGATTTTCTGTATAATGGGGTCTTCAGGCAGAAAATCTGGATTAAAGGGAGCTTGTTTCCATGCTTGTGTGGCAATGGAGTCTAGAGGAGGCTAGGGGGAGGGGGCACCCATGGGGGGAAGCCCCAAAACCTAAGCTTCCAAGTCATTTCGAAGTCACTTCAAAGTCACTTCGAAGTCTGTGCAAAATAGCTCCGGAACGTCTTTGAAGTCTGTGCTGATCTTCAGAGTGAACTTCAAAGTGACTCCAAAGTCACTTCAAAGTTCACTCAGAAGATCAGCACAGACTTCAGAGGAGCTATTTTACACAGACTTTGAAGTGACTTCGAAATGACTTTGAAATGACTTTGAAGCCACTTCGGAGATTGCACCCCCTGTCCCCCCAAACACCTGGGGTGACATGGGTAGATCTGAATTTCCAAATGGGTGCTACGGTGTTTCCACGGCAGGGAGACTAGCACCCATAGCTATTGGGTGCTAGACCACCTATGGAAACACATTGGGTACTTCCCTTAAACCAGATCTACTAGAGCCGGATTAAGGAATGTACCCATTCCTTAGATCCAGATCTTCTTAGATCCAGATTAAAGGAGCGCGGTAGAAAAACACCCTTTATCTGTTGAGATTTTACTGATAAGGAAAACAGAGCTTGCATGAGGCAAGTGCGCAAAGGTAGCATATGGTTCCTGAAAAATCACTGAACAGGAGCAGACAGTTGTATTCCAAGTAGGAAGGTTTATTACTTAGTGATTGCAGAGTAAGCACTGGACTTTCAGAAGGCTTTTGTCAAAGTCCCACATCAAAGGTTACTGAATAAACTCAGGCACAGAATAAGAGTGGCAAATTCTGTCCTGGATTAGTGACTGGATTAAGAATAGGAAGTAGAGAGTAGCAATAAATGACCAATTCTCAGGGTGGAAAGAAGTGAAAGTGGGGTCCCTCAGGTTCAGTTTTGGGACCAGTGCTTTTAAATTTATTTATCAGTGATCTAGAAGATGGAGTACATAGTAAAATAGCAAAGTTTGCTGATGATACTAAATTATTCAGGATAGTAAAAACTTAAAGAGATTGTAAAGAGCTCCAAAGGATCTGTTGGCATTGGAAAAGTGGATAACCAAGTGGCAAATGTGCTTTAATCTTAACAAGTGCAAAGTAATGCACATTGGGTCCAAGAATCCTAATTATGTCTATAAACTGATAGGGGCTGAGCTTTCTGCAACACACCAGGAAAGGGATCTTGGGATTCTGGTGGACAGTTCAATGAAGGTTTCAGCCCAGAGTGCAGCAGTGGCAATCAATCAATCAATCAATATTCAATGCTGGGAATAATTAGGAAGGGAATAGAAAACAAGTCAGCAAATGAGACTTTGCCTCTTTATAAATCTATGGTGATGCCACATTTGGAATATTGTGTACAATTCTGGTCACCACACCTCAAAAAGGATATTGTGGAACTGTAAAAGGCGCAGAAAACAGCATCCAGAATGATTAAGGGGCTGGAACACCTCCCTTACGAAATCAGACTGCAACGTCTAGGCCTCTTCAGTCTGGAAAGACAGCGTTTAAGAGGGGACTTGATTGAAGTATTCAAAATCATGCATGGTATACAAAATGTGGATAGAGAAATTTTCTTTTCTCTATTATACATCGCTAGAACCAGGGAACACTCTATGAAGCTGATGAGTAGGAGAATCAGATCAAAGAAGTATTTTCCAACCAGAATGTCATCCATCCATGGAATTTTTTGCCAGAAGAGATGGTAACAGCTACCAGCTTAGATGACTTTAAGAAAAGGTTAGACAAATTTATGGATAACCGATTCATCAGTGGCTACTAGAATGGATTATACTTAGTCCAAAAGGAAGAGGGGAATCCTACTTTATAAACACAACAGAGATTCTAATATACAGCAACAATTAGTATTTTAAATTGTTGCTGCATATGTATATGCATGCTCCTTGTACCACTATATTTTTGTCTCTTAAAGACAAAGCCAATAACATTATGATAAATTATTTTCCCCAACACTAAATAGTATATGTAGACTCTTTCACTTCATACTGTCTTCTTCATGCTGTTCAGAAAAGGTTTGAAATTATGAATAACAGTTAAATCACCATTATCCCCATCATATTAGAAAATGTAACAGCTTCTCCAGAGGATTGTAATCTGCAATGTCAACAGCCTTTAGATTAAAGGTCTTATCTGATTATGGGTAGACTAAGAGAGCAATGACATGATGGAATTCCAGTCTATCCTATTAATTAGCCCTAGATTAGGGATTCTTTTCTGTTATAATAAAAATAGAAAGTTAACATGAAAACGAACTCTGTCTTATAATGCTTGTGCTATCCCCCCCACACATACAGGCTGTAAAGGCTGTCACTGTTCTAAAAAGTTTAAAAGCATCAACGATTGCTTAAGAAGATAAATCATTAATATTATTTATGACAGATCAATTTCAGGGAATAAATGCAGAGAACAAGTTACTGTTATCATGAGCTGGGTATCAGAATAAAGGAAGGGTAGGCTGAAGTCCAAACTTGCACACATTATTAATTCTCCTTGTTTGCTACCTCATTCTGATCCATCTTGTATTTCTAAGCAGTGCAGCAGCATCCAGACAGGCAAGTCAATATCTCTATAGTGAGAAAATGTGGGTTGAGAGTTATTTTTCCCACCATAGTGATATTATGGGATATAGAACCTATATCTCAGGACTATTTAGGGATTGCCAGTGACACATCTTTCAGGCTGGGGGGACAAGCAGGATGCCTCTGAGGCCATTTGCTGGGATTCAGGAGCAGGAGAAGGTTTGCCTTTGTCTCCGCTTGAGATGCCCAGAAGCAATTGGCAGGCCACGTGTGAGACAGGATGCTGGACTAGATGGGTTATGGCCTAATCCAGCAGGGCTCCTCTTATGTTCTTATTGCTGTTTGTGATGCTTTCACTAGCAATTTTTCTGCTGTGAATCCTATGACACTTAGATAACCCAATATATGAAAAAGCAGATTGTTATTCGTTCCATGAGTTGAGTTCCATGCATAAATTACTTTCTTTATCTGGTTTTGTATCTTTCTGGTCCTAAACCCTGCCCTGTGACCTCAGTGCCCCCACCCACATGACCTCAGCAGCTCCGCCCCTGTGACCTCAGCAGCCCTGTCCCCGGTGATCCTTACCCATCTTGCCTGTGAAAACCCAGCCCTGAAGTCCACCAGCTGCCACTGACTAAGAGTAAAAAAGACATTAGCAAAGCACAATATAAGTGGATTGGAGATGGGATGAAAATGGGATTAGTACTAGCATCACATGCTACCGGCTCAAAGCTGCCTTCCTCCCAGTCTTAATTCTATATGAATGCAGCCTATGTGTCACAGAAAACACAATTTTTGCTGCCTTCAGCCATGAGATAACTCCCCTGGAATTCCCCCCTGTAGTGCCTCTTTAAGGGGCTGAAACTTGTAACACCATCATTATGGGAAACTTCAGCAACGATCCTGAGATTCCCTTAATAGTGATGTTTACCTTTGAGTCTGTTCACAGCATTTGAAATCAGCTTGGTTGGGGAACCAGAAGCCAGCCAAGCACATGAGAAAAAAGAAAAGCAAGTTGGAAGACATTTGGCTGACTTTTGGTAGTCCCACATGAACTGATGTGAAGGAAAGACTGCAATTGGTCCTCCTATCTGGCAGGAGACAGCAAGAGGCAATCATGGGATCTTGTTTAGATTCCACATTGCCTCTTGCCATCCCAAGGCAGCTTTATTTTGTCTGCTTTGATTAGTGCAATTTCCAGATAACATTTCTGAAAAACAACTTCTGGTAGAATATGACTTAGCAATAGGAACACACATTAACCTCTTTATGATGATGCATAGATATTAGCAAATGTTGATCAATGCATTTTATTCACATATTTTACCATTTACATTCAAACTACACAAATGCCATTTTTGTGCATAATGTTCATTTATGGACATACTTCTGATGTTAATTATGTCAATTACATTTTTAAACTGATTTCTCAAAAAGTATTATCTTCTGATCAAGAGAGATACATTTTACAAAAAGTACCTGATAAAACCAGTAAGCTCAGCAAAGAATGTACAAATATATATATACTTATTGTACAAATATATATATACTTATATACTCAATATACGTATATATTGTTATATACTTATATATATAACTCAATATAAACTCCAAATGCTAGAAGGATGCTATTGAAACAATGTTGACATCTAGGCTGCCTCCAGAATTGTGGAATCAATCCACAGTTAAAGGTAAAAGTGCAGCTTATCTGTTGTGCAGTGATGTTGTGCAGTGATAAGCAGCCCCGTAACTTCCCATTGGAGGCTGCAAGAGCTGAGTCAGTGTGCACAGTCATGCGGGTTAAGGCAGCCAATCACATATGAGCTGCCCTCCTGCTCTTGTCCCGCTCTTCTGCCCGGACTGGTGGGAAAACTTGAATTTTGTTTATACTGCACAGTGAGGATCTTTAGATCAGCATTAAGGTAAATGCACAGTAGCGATCAGATAATGTGATGCCACAATGTTGCATCAGTTGTCTTATGTGATGCCCCACTCGTGACTGCACATTCCAGTGTGCAGTATAAACAAGCCCGGATAGGGTGGTTATAATGGGGGACTTCAATTATCCTCACATAGACTGGGTGAACTCCTGTTCAACTCAGGAAAGAGAGAGAAAATTCCTAGACCTGCTAAATGACTGTTCCATGGAACAAATGGTCATGGAACCAACCAGGGGAAATGCAGTCCTAGACTTGATCCTAAGTTATGCTCAGGACCTGGTAAAAGACGTCACTGTAGCTGATCCAATTGGGAACAGTGACCACAATGCAATAACCTTCAACTTAAATACAGGGAGTAAGTTCTTAATAAAGTCTAACACAGAGACCTTAAACTTTCATAAGGGAAACTTCCCCAAAATGAGGAAATTAGTGAAAAGGAAATTGAAAGGGAAAGTCAAAAGAGTTAAATCACTTCAAAATGCATGGAGACTACTTAAAAACACAATAATGGAAGTGCAACTAGAATGCATTCCTAAAAGAAGAAAGGGGACTTCTAGGTCCAAGAAGAAACCAATGTGGCTCACAAATGCAGTAGATGAAGTCATTAAAAACAAGAAGAGTTCATTTAGGAAATGGAAGGGTTGTCCAAATGAGGAGAACAGGAGGGAACATAGACACTGGCAACATGAATGCAAGACGGCCATTAGGAAAGCTAAGAAAAATTTTGAGGAGCACATTGCTAAAAACATCAAAAGAAATAACAAGAACTTCTATAAGTATATCAGAAGTAGGAATCCAATCAGGAGAGCAGTTGGACCACTAGATGGTAAAGGACAGAAAGGCGTAATTAAAGAAGTCACAGAGATTGCAGAGAGACTAAACGTATTTTTTGCTTCCGTATTCATGGAGGAAGACAGAAGACATATGCCAGTAGCTGAGCCTGTATTTTCTGAAGAGTTAAACTGTACAGAAATAACCAAGGAAGAGGTCCTTGCATGTCTTAATAAACTAGACGTTAACAAGTCACCGGGACCAGATGGTATTCATCCAAGAGTCCTTAAGGTACTCAAATGGGAAATTGCCTACCTTCTAGCAAAAATATATAATCTTTCCCTAACATCAGGCTCCGTACCTGAGGACTGGAGGGTAGCAAATGTAACACCAATCTTCAAAAAAGGATCCAGGGTGATCCAGGAAATTACAGACCAGTTAGCCTAACATCAGTTCCATGTAAGGTGATGGAAACCATTATTAAAGACAAAATTAGTGTGCATATGGAGGAGCAAGAATTGCTGAACAAAAGCCAGCATGGCTTCTGCAAAGGTAAATCATGCCTCACAAATTTGTTGGAATTCTTTGAGAGTGTCAATAAACACGTGGATAAAGGTGAAACAGTAGACATTGGACTATCTGGACTTTCAGAAGGCTTTTTACAAAGTCCCACATCAAAGGCTACTGAGTAAACTCATCAGCCATGGAATAAAAGGACAGGTTCTGTCCTGGATTTGTGACTGGCTTAAGGGCAGAAAGCAGAGAGTAGTAATAAATGGCAAATTCTCAGGGTGGAAAGAAGTAAAAAGTGGGGTCCCTCAAGGCTCAGTACTGGGACCAATGCTTTTTAATTTATTCATCAGTGATCTAGAAGAAGGGGTACATAGTAAAATAGCAAAGTCTGCTGATGATACTAAATTATTTAGGGTAGTAAAATCCGAAAGAGATTGCCAAGAGCTCCAGAGGGATCTCTTAGCATTGTGTGAGTGGGCAACCAAGTGGCAAATGTGCTTTAATCTTAACAAGTGCAAAGTAATGCACATTGGAGCCAAGAATCCAAAGTACGTCTATAAACTGATGGGGTCTGAGCTTTCTGCAACACACCAGGAAAGGGATCTCGGGGTTTTGGTGGACAGATCAATGAAGGTGTCAACCTAGTGCGCAGCAGCAGCAAAGAAAGCAAATTCAATGCTGGGAATAATTAGGAAGGGAATAGAAAATAAGTCAGCAAATGTCATTTTGCCCCTTTATAAATCTATAGTGAGGCCACATTTGGAATATTGTGTACAATTCTGGTCACCACACCTCAAAAAGGATATTGTGGAACTAGAGAAGGTGCAGAGAAGGGCAACCAGAATGATTAAGGGTCTGGAACACCTCCCTTACGAAACCAGGCTGCAACGTCTAGGCCTCTTCAGTCTGGAGAGACGGCATTTAAGAGGGGACCTGATTGAAGTATATAAAATTATGCACGGTATAGAAAAGCTGGATAGAGAAAATTTCTTTTCTCTATCGCACAACACTAGAACCAGGGGGCACTCTATGAAGCTGATGGGTAGGAGAGTCAGGTCTGACAGGGGGAAGTATTTCTTCACCCAGAGGGTCATCGGCTTATGGAATGTGCTGCCGGAAGAGTTGGTGACAGCTACCAGTCTAGATGGCTTTAAGGTAGGGTTAGACAAATTTATGGATGACAGCTGTATCAATGACTACTAGAATGAATGCCTAGATGCATCTTTCAGGCTGTGGGGGGGGGGGGGGAGGAACTGGTGCGCTTCTAAGGCCATCTGCTGGGACTCAGGAGCAGGAGAAGGTTTCTCCTTGTCTCTGCTTGAGATCCCCATGAGCATTTGGTGGGCCACTGTGTGCGACAGGATCCTGGACCAGATGGGCTGTGGCCTGATCCAGCAAGGCTTCTCTTATGTTCTTATGATAACTAGGTAAATACTTTGATATGGAGGGATATGGGCTGGGAATGGTACCTAATTGTCTAAAGTGATAAAACAGAAAAATACACATTTGCAAGGGGATATCTCTATCAAATATAGAATAGAAAAATCCTTCCTCCACCAAATAACAAAGAGAGAATAGCCAGTTATGACCTGTTGGTATAGATTGCTTCCTCTGCTTGAAGAGAGTTTGAGTGTTTGGGATTAAGACATTTTTATACATTATGCAAAGCAGGTTACCATTCAAGACATATTTATTGTAATCATCCGTAACTCCTAAAAAGAGAACTTACATAATACAAATTTGGCAAACACATCTGTCAGTTTGCTTATTCCTTTTCGATAAACATTTAAAAGGCATTTATGATGTTGCCATTTTTTGTTCAAGAATAAAAGAAGTTGCTGGTTGAAAGCAGTTTCTGAAACCTTGCTGTCTGCTGATAAATGGTTTGCTAAAATATCAGTCTGAAAATCAGTACAATTTGAGTATTAATAGGCTTCGTACCATTTGCAAGTCCTGTCTCTCAACATTCACAAAACGCCTGCTTTTCCATTGCTGAAGTTTTGCAGCTGAGACCCAGTGACCCCAGAGGGTCAGTTAGGAGTTTGCATGTTCACACTCAACCTGTAGCTCGGAACTGAAGTGAGAAGAACAGCGATATCTCCAAAGCACTAAAGTCAGTAAATCTCTTCTTCTTAATTGGGAAGAGCCCAGCTACTTTTAAAACCAGGACCCATGTTCTGAGCCTGACATAATGATCATCCATGTGGAAGAGAGGACAGGCAAAGATTTAAAATGCTATAAAATTCTCCTCAGTTTGATTTTCTGCTGATATGTCTCCCTTTCTCCCCAAAGTGCTCCCTATGCTCTGCTTGAAATATTCATTGCTCTAATGATTTCTTAGGGCACTGCTCCTGTACATAAATATTAGTTCTTCCTATCAGAAAGCAGAAACAGTTCCAGAGCCATGTTTAATAAAGGTGAATAGGCTGAAGTATATTTTTAAAAAATATGTCCTACTTTCTCCCTGCTCAGATATTCTCCTCTTGTGGGCTCTTTCATAGGTGCATCTACTTTATGTTATGTGATATTATTATTTCTTCCCTCCCCCCTCTTTTTAAAGAAAATATTAATGACCAAATCATTACTTATCTATAAGACATTTAAGTTTTAATTCAGTATGATTTCCCTGTGGTTTTTATATTTGGAATGGAGTGGTTTGAACTAGGTAAGAAACACTGATGCTTAACTTCAAAAAGACACGATTCAATGAAAAAGAAATTATCATACCTGTTACTTATGGGGTACAGTTATCCTTTAAGGTTTGTATGCAAACAGGCAAGAAGTAATTCTTTCCTCTTCCTTTCACTCTGGTGCTTGACACTGTGTAATATTTAGTGAGCACTTGGGATTGTGCCATGGCAGGAGAAAGGCGTAGGATTTCTTTCTGTTAACAGCACAGAAAGATAGATGATAGTGTGATGTTCAGTCTTCTGGAAGCCTTGAACTACAAAAGGATGAATGGGCTTGTAACTGAGGTGGTAGATCATACTTCAGAAGCAAGTGGTTCATTTCTTCACTCTGTTTCAGAGTTCCTGTATATTATGGAGGAAGTTAATTCTCCTGTGTCTCATTTGTGCCCAGTAGCAAAACTTCAAGGTAATATTTTCTTTCTGACTTGCCAGTCCTTTCACGTCTGTTGCCCATATACAGACTATGAATTCTTGGAAAAGAAACTGTGAGTTATACCACTTTGAACAATTATTCAGCAAATACAGTCCAATTTTTAATATTTAAACAAAATTATTCCACACTGGTTGTTGTACTGGTTCAGCAAGGAGCCTGCTTACTCAGCACCAGTGCGTGAAGGAAGGCTCATAGTATGCTTGCTGATCTGATATACTGGCTAGTGTGGAATCAGCCTATAATTCTAGAGCAGTGAACATAGATAAACATTGAACAAAAGCTGCCTTACTAAAGAGTTCATGGCTGTGCCCAAACATGTTTTATACTGCACAGCAGAATGTGCAGTCACAATTGAGGCATCACACATGACAGTTGATGGATCATCATGGCATCACATTATTCAAATGGTACTGTGCACTTGCCTTAATGCTGGTAAGAGGACACTCACTGTGCCGTATAAACAAAATATGAAGTTTCCCTCAGTGAAGGCAGAACAGCAAGAAGATCAAGATGAAAGCAGGAAGGGCAGCACAAATCTGATTGTCTGCCTCAACCCACATGATGGTGTGTACTTCCCTAACTCTTGGAGCTCCATTAGGGGAAGCTGCAGAACTCCCTTTCACATTGTGATGGCTGGTCATTGCTGCACAGTAAGTATTCTGCACTTTAATGTTTAACTGGGGATTTATTCTGCAAACCCATATGAGCTTTCCCCTGGATCCCCCTGCTCCTGGAGGTGGCGTAGGCGGGGCAGAACGGAAGCAGCTGCCATCCTACTCCCCTCCTCTCTGGCAATCAGGGATCCCTGGCAGGTGAAGGCAGAAGTTTGCTTTCACCTGTCAGGGATGTCCATCACTTGGACGCCAGGCAGGGCGGAGGCAACCTCTGCCCCTGCCTGTCATTGAGCCACAATGGTGCGCCGGCAAACCAGCCTGCTTCTGCCCTCCCCAAAATGGTGGGCACCGGGAATCCGGCTTTTCCCCAGCCATTGCGGAAGCATTCTGCTTCCAAACAGTTTGAGGGGAAAAGCCAGATGTAAGACCTAAGTTTTTAGGCCTTACATCAAGGCCGGATTTCGGCAGCAAAACCGGTTTAAGAAACCGGTCTTGTGCGCCGAAATGCGGATGCGGCTTCCTCAAAGGGTCCTTAATTAGGATCCCTATGCAGAAGCCGTGTCTTAATCCTTCCCACATCTGGCTCTAAATGAGTTTTTAGAGCCACTGCAGAAAGGGCCCTGGATGCAAACATTTTTGTTCAATTTCTTCCACATTTTTAATAAGTTAAATGGAATAGTATCTTTAATTTCTGAATTAATGCTCCTTTTGGAATCTCTACATTAAACTTACAACAATTGGTGAGAGAGAATGCATCATATGGAGAATCAATCTGGTTTACACTCCAGCAGAGACACCCAGCATAACAATACAGTTTTACATTGTCAGTTCATCCCATTCTTTGGCATTGTGCAGAACTTTAAATATAACTGTTTACAATAATTTCAAATGAACTTATTTAGTTCTGTCTGTGAAATAGTAAATTGAATATTCTTAATCATAACTGCTGTATTTTGGAACAGAAAATGTTAATTTTGACCATGGCAATTCTACCCAACCACGACAATCTCAATTTTAACCATCTCAAAAGATCTTTTCTAACATTTTCCCTTAGGGTTGCATAATAATTCTCAATTTCTAAATTATTATGGGCTAGGTACATATCAAGATATGAAACTTTCAAACAAACCCAGATTCCAAAGTGAAGTCAGCATTAAAATGTGCCTATTTGCACTTACTGGTCTGTTTTAACAAGACTAGACCAGACAGGATGGAGTGCAGTGATGCTCATTTGCACTACAAGTGCTGAACTAGCCACATACCTGACCAGCAGCACTTGTAGTATGAATGGCCAGCCTGGGGTTGCCAAGATCACCAAGGCAATGTCTGAACCAACATCTGGTGTGTGGTTGGACATTGCCATGGCAATTTGGCAGCAGTGTGTGGCTGAGCAGCTACAGTCACACAGCCATGCTCACTCATTACTCTGTGCCTGGATGTGATGCAAATCCTCCTCCCAAGAAGTCATTCAAACTTGGGGTATGTTCACATACAAGATTAAATGCAAATCCAATCCGTTTTCAGGATCATTCAATCCCATTTAATTTTTTATTCCTGGACTTTATTACGACTATACTGCTAAGATCCACAGAAAAAAAGTCCTTGGAGAAACTGTTCTCGTTCCCATTTTGGAACCCATCCCACTTTTTCACCCCCTATGGTAATGCTACTGGAGTATTCAGGGAGGAGATCTGATTTTGGGCTGCCCCCCCCCCATATCCTTCTGGCCAATGCCTTCCACCAGTGGGTGGGATCTCACCCCTTCCCTTCTCATCCCTGCAATGCTAGAGTCCTGAGATTTTAAAAAAAGGCTTGGATCTTTGAACACAGATTTCCCCTTTTTATGAATGTCACTGTAACTATAAGACATACATTATATTGTTGCAGCTAACAATTGTAGAGGGAAACTTTCTTTAGCCCCTCTGCATCCTGAGCAGTTGAGTCAAAGCTGTTCCCTCTCTCCCCAAGCTGCTTGCTTGCTGCAAGAGAGCAGAAGAGTGAATGGGCGAGTGAGTGGAAAAAAGCAACAGCCACCATCTTGCTCTCCCTGTCAGGGAGAATCAAAGGACAAGGGGCGGAGATGAAAATATCCCGTTTCTTCGTGCTGGGGATTTGTGTGGTTTGAGTGAAACTGCAGTATTCAGATTCAGCCCGTGTTTTCCTCAGGCAAATGGGACAGCCAGAATGCACACTCAGTTTTGAATCTGGATTAAAATAGTCCAATCCAGATTAAACTAATCAAGTGGGAACACAGGCCCTTTTCGCACTGGCTCTAAAAATGGATTTAGAGCCAGATTGGGGAGGGATTCCATATAGGGAACCCAATTAGGGACACTGAGGAAGCCGCGTCCACATTTTGAATTCAGTTTGAGAAGAAACTCAGTGGAAGAAAGAGCTCTGTCCTAAAACTGAACAGAAAATAACTGGGATTTTGATAAAATAACCTGGAAAAACTGATGCTGTACTGTGGTAAGTTTGGGAGGTAAGTCCTCTGGTTTTTGGAGTTTTTGGGAAATATACTATATCATAACATAAAATATTAATTCAGTCTGGAGAGATGGCATTTAAGAGAGGACCTGACTGAAGCAAATAAAATTATGCATGGTATAGAAAAGGTGGATAAAGACCATTTCTTTTCTCTGTTGCACAACACTAGAACCAAAGGACACTCTATGAAGCTGATGGGTAGGAGAATCAAATCTGACAAGAGGAAGTATTTCTTCACCCAGAGGGTCATCAGTTTGTGGAATGTGCTGCTGGAAGAGGTGGTAACAGCTACCAGTCTGGATGGCTTTAAGGTAGGGTTAGACAAATTTATGGATGACAGATGTATCAATGGCTACTAGAATGAATGTCTAGATACATGTTTCAGGTGGGGGGGGGCTGAGCGGGGTGCTTCTAAGGCCATTTGCTGGGATTCAAAAGCAGGCGAAGGTTTGTCCTTGTCTCTGCTTGAGATGCCCATGAGCATTTGGTGGGCCACTGTGTGTGAAGGGATGCTGGACTAGATGGGCAGTGGCCTGATCCAGCAAGGCTTCTCTTATGTTCTTATGTTCTATACTGTACACAGTTTGATAACAGCTGAATGTCAGCTTGGTACAGGTCTGGAAAAGAGACATCAGGGTAAGTGAAAGTCAAAATGACATTGTTGGCATAACAAAAAAAATTCTTTAATGGAATGTTTCACTTGTATCCATTAATACAAAATTATAAGTTCCATCAGTTTTCGCTTCAGCCATCAGTTCTTAGGAAAACACAATAATGAAGGTTGATGCAAGCAAAGGACCTTTCCCATGTGCCTGCCTCGTCATTAGTGAAAAAGGAACATCTATTTTTAGTTTCATTAACCTTTCCGTCTCTTGAAAGCCTTTCAAGAGTTTTTGCTAACTTTTGAGGGACAGGAAATAAGATGAAAACACTGTACATAAACTCAAAAAAATTAGTCAGTTTCACTTCTCTGTTTTTGCTTTCACTTTTTTATCAGTTAAGCAGTCTTCCGAGATAGTAGTAAATAAGAAGAAGAAAGAATGTAGGGGAAAAAAGAACCTTACTTTTAGAGGAGAGCTGCCAAAGTTTGGTATGAAAAGTTGGAAAATCTGTTGCAATCTGGTTCCAAATTGGAGGGAGGGGGAATCTATAGTAGATAAATAAGGCATCCTGCCATATTGGCATTTAACAAAGGAAATTTGTTAGAAGTAACCCACAATTCTCTCTAATAATTAACCCAGACAGTCTCTTCATAAAACCCCAACTTAATGGCTTGTAGCCTGACAGCCCCCAGACATTTAAAATATATAGTATGTAGGACCTGATTACAGCTGGAGCTGCAGAAGAAGCTGATATTTCTTTGAAGTCATTTCCTCACTCTCATTCTAACTGTAGAACAGATACATCATTTATCCACAGAACCTGAAGAAGATAAGAATTGACAAAAATCTAATTCACACTGAGTTTTGAGAAACTCTTATAGTATCCATGTTCAATCATTTATCATTTGTGTGTATTCCTTCTGCACAAATATTTCATATGAGTGAATTTTAACTTTCCGCTTTCACACAAATGTTCAATATGAGCAAATGTAGCTGCACTGTGTTATTTAATCATTATTTGTATTTTTATCCTGCCTTTACAACCTGAGTCTCAGAGTGGATAAAAACAGTTATAATGCATGAAGGCAAAATTTAAAAAGTTGAAACCAGCCCAAAACAGTGCAACGCACAGAAAAGGTATCACCTTAGCTAAAGTCCTGAATAGAGAGGTATGTCTTCACTAACCTTTTGAATATATAAACTAGCTTTACACACTTCAGAAGGGAGGTCATTCCACAACATTGAAATTATCACAGAGTAGTTATTATTATTATTATAGTTTATTTCTAAAGCGCTGTACATGTACTCAGCACTGTACAATATTATATTAATCTTAGACAGGTCCCTGCCCTCAGACTTACAATCTAAAGAGACCAGAAACAAAAGGAAAATGGTGTGGGAGCGAACAGCAAAAAGCAAGCACTCGAGGTCTTCAGTTCCAATTCTTCTGTCCATTTCTTATTGCTGGAATTTTGCTATTCTCTTTACTTTGAATTTTCTCTTCATTGATGACAAACTGGATGATGGTAGAGATGGTCAGCCGGCATCTACTCAGCCCCGCCCTGCTCAGCGTCAGGGCCAGACATTTTTCAACTGGTGGATTGGCTGCCATAGTCTCTTTGCCATCTAGTGATGGGAGCACTTGGAGGAGGGAGGGGCACTGCTGGGAGTAAGATGGCTCAGCAGCCCAACCTGCTACCTCTTCTCCAATGTTCTTTCACACATGACCATTCCTTCAGTTTCTGATGGTGGTGGTAATTAAAAAAAAAAAAAGCTTGTCCCACAGATCTTAGCAAGCAGACTTGGTCTGTAAAAGGAGACATCCCTTTAGATATTCAGAACTTTTAAAGTCTTATAAATTTTATCCTTTTGTTGGTACAACCCACCTTGAGACCCTTGGTTGAAGAGTGGGAAATAAATAAATAAATAAATAAATAAATAAATAAATAAATAAATAAATAAATAAATAAATGTATGCATTTAAAATATTTATATGCTGCAGAGCTGAAAGCATATCCTTCAAAAATAACATGGTCACAAATAAGACAGTATAGAATGTTACTGATGTACATAGGGCCTGTTTGTACAAGGACCACAAGGGAACTCTTAGCACAAACTATCTGCACTGCACAGAGCTGCTTCCATTCCAGAGGTGTCTCTATGCGTGCTGGACCATTCCGCAGCCTAGATAACTATGGAGCTCTAAAAATACTCCATGGCTATATTGGCCACAGCTACAACCCAGCATGCACTCTTCGCAAAGGGTGCATGAGGCAGCGCAGTGCAGCCACAGTTCATACAAATCATTTATCTTCCCATTGAGGGGGAACCACTTCATTTTTTAAGGGAAAAGTTGTTGTTGATGTTTGCTTTTTTAACCTTTTACTTGTTGTTAATAAGGAGAAGCAATCTGGTTGGTACCACAGATAAGTACAGTCTTCAAGCTTCTTCTATTTCCTATGTCCTGCTACATTCTGTTCACAAAGATAGGTTTCTTTTCTTATTTACACATAGATGATTGTTCAACCTTTGCACATTTGCAGAATGTTTGTGCTAGAATTTCATAGGCAAAAGAAAGCAGGATGAGCTTTTTATATCATACAGACTAAGACCAAACAAATACAAAACTCAACAGTCAGCCAAAAACTCCAGAAATGCACGCTGAGTCCTTAGGATTTTCCCAATGGTACTTATGTTCCTGTTTGCATTATGTTATAGCACCATTTGGCTATTGTGACAGTATACTTAAAATGGCCATAAACGGCAAAACAAACTTCTGATGAACATTTTCCCAATGAACATTTTATGAGTTTCAGGTAACTAGCCCTAACAGCAGCTTACATTAATTTTCAGCCTATCAGCTGCTATCATTTGGCATTTGTTTTTTTTTCTTTTTGTAGGATATCTTTATAACATGTCTGTGGTAATTATCTTTGCTCTTATATAAAGTGATAGGTTCAGTGGTGTGGATTGAACAGTGACTATTACTATAGACAGTGAAAACAACTTCATTAAAGACTGTCAATTCTTGATACAAAGTTTTAAACCAATATACAATGTTAGTGAAGAAAGTGTATTGTTTCTAAAGCTGCTGTAATATATTTAACTAATATATCTTAGCAGTTTTCTGTCTACAGGTCAGACTTAGTACAAGTGAGAGTTTGAGTGTCCCATTGATTTTATCATGAATACATTGTGGCTTCACTTATAAATGTGTATCAGTACTCTACATTTCATGAACTTTTGACTCCTATGTTGATATTATTTGCCAAAAACCTGCCTGCTTAGGACCTTACTTCATACACCTGATAAAATGGGCTTTTGGCTAGCCCACAAAAGCTTATATTGTAATAAATTTGTTAGTTGTTAAGGTGCCACAGGACTCTTTCTTGTCTTTTCTATAAGCGTGTTTGGTGCAATTCAGCTATTTGTGACACAATTTCTGGCTCAAAATAAATAACGTACATAACTCCTGTCAACTTATTTCACTTTGGAAGTTACATTCTGAAGCAGGTCTTAACCTTTCCTGCACCTGCCAATATTGACCCTACACATCCTCTCAACAGCTAAAATCAGAGGTCTCCACTTTGTCACCTGCCAATAAAATTTCTGTAGGAGCAGCCAATAATTGTGATTCTCCAGTCTTCTCAGCTTCATGTGTTTGTTGCTTTTTGTTCAGTGTCAAGCTTAAGAATAAAATGTCTTGTCTCATGCAGTGAAGCACAGAAAACAGTTTCTCAGCAAATTGAGATAGCAGGCAACTAAAGAAAGACACATAGCTCATACTTCTTTTCATAAACTAAATTCCTAAAGGAACAAATGTGTTAATAAAACTGCTATTTCTCACACTCCGTAACTAAAGTCAGGAGTACTCAGTAGCAGTGATAATAAGAAGCCATTTTTTTTCTACTAACAATACACAGTGCAGCCTTTAGAAAGCATATGTACTACAGTCTCTCTCTCTGGGCTTATTCACACTTGGTTTTAGTTTTGAATATATCCTGGAATAGGGACCTGTGATCCACTTTCTAGCACAAGCTACAGCAGGCGCCAAGTGAGGGGCCTGCCAGAATCTGCACTGGCATTCAGGCAACAGACCTCTATCCTGAGATATATTCCAGAATTTGGCCAAGTTTGAACACTCCTGTTTCTCACCCACCCATTCATTCGCTTAAAAAAAAAGGAAAAAGAGAACCCAACCTGTATCATTTATTTTAAGAGGTGAACCAAACTAGTTCTATTTGAACAAATTCATATCAGATAGTGGGTGTTTGAAGAGTTGGTTTTTGAACTGAACACTCTCTTCTGTTTAAGTGTTTGATGTCGAATTAAACCTGGGTGTATTTGACAAACTGTTCTAAGAACTGTTCAAAGTGCATCTGCCTTTAAGAAAGATGCATATTTTACTCTGCTTTCAGTCACCAATGTTGATATATCTTCACCTACTACTGGTTATTGTGCTGTCTTTTTACCATTGGGTAATTCATATTCTAACTGTTGCTTGTTTAAAGGCTTTTTGGTACTTTGTTTTCTTTGTGTCCTGTTGCCAGAAAGCTGGTGTACCACTAGATGTGTTGTGAATTTTGTCTGAAAGTGGGTGGCTGGGTGTTCTGTGGTGGTTTCTGCTTGTGGCTTTGGGTGGCTGTTGCTCTCTTTGCTCTGTGCATTATGTTGGTGTGTTGCTTCCTCTAGTCTCTCTCTTAACCTGGTGTTTCTGGTTCATTAGTGTGTGTGTGTGTGTGTGTGTGTGTGTAGATACTGGGTTTTAGATTTCTGCCCAGTTTTTTGTGCAGCAATGTCAGCTATGTCATCTTCTTTTGTTTAAATGTCACCCTAGTCTAAGTAGATGAGTTACCTGCAGGACTGAAAAGGCGGTGGGGTTCTAGAGCAGAAGGTAGGATACAGTGTAGGTCATCCTAATCCCCTTCTTCTTCCTTTAGATATTTTAAATATCACTTTATCCCATTGCTGCACATCTGATCAGTACAACATTTAAATGCACCCTTGAATTTTTAGGCCTTTTTTAAGATAGGTCACCTTTTCCATAAGTACACATAAGAAATATACTAAACAAACAAATAAACAAACAAATTCTAAACATCAAGAGTGCTCCAGTCATTCCAAGGCTTGGCAGGAGTCCTCTTGGTAACCTTCCAGACTGGTTTGAATTGAACCAAATCAGGAAAATATTGCTCATGATGTCTCCAATTATGGTAAGTTGTTAAACAGTTAATATTGTACAGTCTGAAGGCACCCTCAATGTTCAATTAAAGCATAATTTTAAAATATGAGTTAGAACTAGCTTTTTTGTGGGGGGTATGAACTTAAACAGTCACTTTAAAAAGGGACATTTTATCACTGGAAAAAAATATCCACAATATCAGTAAGAAAACTTTGACATAAATGCCCAAATAAGGCAAAAGTGAACATCAATGTAAAGCCACCATGAAGTTTTCTACTAGTAAAATGAAATAGGAAGCAGATAATTATATTGGTAATTGGCATGCATTAGAAAATAGTCACTGAATTATATTAACGTTTTATTCTTTTAAGTGTGCCTACCACAGGAGGAAACTGTATTTTTTATTTGCAGTTTCTAACATTCTTATATCTTATAATGAAGGTCTGTTGAATATTGCATTGAAATTTAGTGATGAACAGTGTCAGTGTGCTGGGGAATGGCAGCAGGTCAAAGAAAGTATTGGTACCTCCCATTTGATGGTGCTGACCCATATTTGATTAGCTGCTGTTCAAAATGTGGTTCATTACAATTGAAGGGAAGGAATCAGTCACCTCTTTGATCACCTCATTGTGCAAGCTGAAGCGACTAAGTGCTAATTATTCCAGTTGAGGGTTATGAATGCCTAGAAATTTACTGATATGCCTAAATTGTGGATAAAATAGTTTCATAGTTGCAGTCATTTTTGGGCAATTAATCAGTATTTTCCAGTGCATACTGGAATTCTTTGTATCCTGGAGATTCTTAGTAGAAAGATGTCATGTTTTATAGCCAGACTCCTTCTCCATTATGGGTTGAACACTCTGCCCATGCCCTGGCACATCCCAAATAGGTTTTTACAAAAGAAAAGAAGTTTGAAAGAG
Source organism: Aspidoscelis tigris stejnegeri (assembly GCA_023333525.1). NCBI lineage: Eukaryota > Metazoa > Chordata > Lepidosauria > Squamata > Teiidae > Aspidoscelis > Aspidoscelis tigris. Next base: position 226,171,369 of record JALMGA010000001.1, read on the forward strand.
GTTGTTGAACTGGAGAGCTGAAATCAAGATCAGGCAGGAAAGAATGTTCTTTTAAAAATGTACATATAGGAAGACATTAGTGCACTATACAATAGGTAAATCAACATAGTGAATAATAATAGGATGGGTAAATCAGCATAAAAGGAGGAGCGAAGCCCACAAAGATTCTAACTTACATTATCTAAATTGATAGAGCCACAAAACAATATGTAAAACAAATCCTTTGCTTCAGTGTATACTATTTTCTTATATGTGACAACCCGCTGGGACAGGTGGATAAGAGAACACTAGGCTACATATTATCAGCCATTAGAAAAGTGGGAAGCGTTGGGAAGAGAATTGGAATAAAACTTTCTGATAGCTGGCTGTGTACAGAGATTGCATGTAAAAGCCATAGCCTACACTTTTACTTGTAGTTCAGACATGAATGGTTTGGCAGAGTCTAATGCTTTCTCTTCTAAATTGTGCCAGGGATCATAAAGCTTGGTTGGGATGTAAACTAGCAGTTAGAGCAGCGGTTCTCAACCTTCCTGATGCCGCGACCCCTTAATGGAGTTCCTCGTGTTGTGGAGACCCCCAACCACAGGGGTGGAACAGCTGGGAGGTGGGAGGGAAGGGTGGCGGGAGACTCATCGCGACCCCTCTGAAAGGGTAATTCGACCCCCAAAGGGGTCCCGACCCCCAGGTTGAGAACCACTGAGTTAGATCAAAGAATCTACAGGTGATAGTTCTTTACAGCGTCCATGGAACTAAAGGGAATGGCTTTCAACACACACAGAAAGACATGAACGAGAGTGAGAGAGAGAGGAAAGCACTTTGTGGGCACCTTCTTTGCCTGAGCATTGAATGAGATTTGAATTTCAAAGGACATAGATGTATGATCAGAAGATTTCAGATTGGCTTTTACTTCCTTTTGTTTCTCTGTTATCCTAGGCTGAGAGTTTTATACAGGCATGTACACATCCAGGCAAGAGTGTTTGGCCCTTGTGATAAGAGAGAGCCAAGGGATGTTACTTTGGCTGATCACCTATGTATGCTGTGCACAGAAACCTGGGTTTCTTGCTTCAGTAAAATTCACCAGACCAAAAACGTTCTTTGCCTTTTGTTCTTTAGCCAGCATTTGGAAATAAAGGTAAGAGTGGAAGTCCCAAAATCTAAGATTTTGGAGGCTCCTCCTCCTCTTCTGTTTTTTATTGTTGTCTTCTAGGGCTATTTTGTTTTTAGTTTTTCTTTCTTTTATAATCCTGTCAAATGACAGTATTTTTTGATGGGGGAAGGGGGGGGAGCACTTGCAGAGTCCATGACAATCCTGATCCTGTAAGCAATCTTGACTAGAAACTATATTGTAGTTTATCAAAATAGCTCAACAAGGGAATTGCTATGAAATATTTCACAACTGTTATCTGCTAGCAATTAAGGTTATCAGTGTATTGGAGGGAAATGTCCTGATAATATTAATTGGCTAAGAGCAGGGCTGAAAGGTATAACAATATAGTTAATGCAACTCTAGGGGGATGAGGCAAATGAAATAAACGATGAGTAGTTGGATAGAAAGTCTGATTCCAATCTTACCACTTTTTTCTCAACTAAGGAATACAGTAATTTTCAAAAAGGACTGTATGCATATTTCTTAAAATTAAGGATGGATCACATAGACTAATTATGGCCATATTTTATTCTTTTGGCATCCTGTGTAGACCTGTCCCTATTTCATGCTGATTTCTTTTCTTTTTTAAAGTTTGCACTGAAATTGCATGAGTTTTCATGCATACTTTTAATACACATTTTATGTAAGCATAAAAATGTGATTGAATACTTTTCTAACTCACAAAAGTCAAATGGCAAAATGCATAAACTGAATAAATGATGTGTTCCATTCCATAGACAAATTTTACAGCATCAGAATGGGTAGAACTCCATCATGTGGAAAGCTGGCATAGAAAAAAGTGAGTGGCTTTAAGACAAGTAGGAGATATATTGGGGCCTTTTCATACTTACCTTGTAGAATGTTCCAAGCTGATCACTAGAATGCTGCATTCATACCTGTATGCTCCTGCAGCAGTCCAGAAGGTTTCTTTGACCCTGAAGAAATCTCCTCAAAATACCATGGAAAGTAGGGATGTGCATGGAGCATAAACACCCCTTCAATTCGATATGAAGCTTTGACAAAGGATGGGTACATTCATTTCCAGGCAAAGCGGGGAGGCTATGAATATAGGCTCCTTTCAATTTGTAAGCAAATTGTTGAGTTTCTGTGAATATTTTTTGCCCATCCCAAATGGATAGCTAGAAAGACCAGTCAGTGGATTTTGTACCACTTAAAGCCTAAATATTTATTAGAAGGTAAAATTACAAGGCTTACTGTCATACCTTAGCCTCATAATGAGACAAAAGTCTCTTAAAAGCATAGTGATGCTTCAGAAACTGGAAGACAGAAGAAGAAAGGGACAGTGAACTAGTAAGTGGGCAAATTTAGGCCACCTCCAGATGTTAGCATCTTAAACCACTGTTTAGCAATAATCTGAAATCTAGCATCTCCAGAATTATTTTCTGTTGCTGAGATGGCAGGGCAAAAGTGCAGGTCAAGTGGAAGCATTTACCCTTGTGTGAATGTTGGCTCCCATGATGTCATGACACATAAATCTGCATATTTTGATGACAAGAAATAACCAGAAGTGCACGATTGCCAGCCCCATATTCAGCTGGGCTTGACCCCATACATGCATGGCAGGCATTCCCCAAATAACAGATCATGTGAGCAAGCTTCCAGATGATATAAGTGGACAACCCTTGACAAACAGTTACAATCTTCCTTAGAGCAGTTCATTACTTGGGCTTTAAGATCTGCTGGAATAACACAATAATAATCAGACAGTTAAGCCCTGTAAATCTAAAATCTCTAAGGCAGACTGGGAGAGGCTAGGTGCCTCTCAGACAGCAGTATCCATACTTTCTTCTAAGTGCAGACGGCAGCATCCCAGACAGCGGTATCCATACTTTCTTATGAGAGTGGGCATGGTGCTGCATCTAGATCACCCTGGCAATGTCTGGGCATGCACCAGATGTTACTACATACACTGATGTGGTGATCTGCCTACCTGCAGTTCAAGTGCTGCTGACTCAGTACAAGGCTTACCAGCACTTGATATGCAGAGGGCTGCAATCGTGCTGGGTCTCTGTCTGACTAGATAAGCACAAAACAGGCCCTAAAAACACTCCATTAAATTAATAACAGTAGTGAAGGAATTTTTTTTAAAAAAAAATGGTTACAGAATTATTTTTGTACTCTTACACCAGAATGCCAAATAAATATTTGTGTGAACCTTAAACAAAAATTATTTGCTTCTAGCTAAGTGTCAATTTTGGTAAAAGAATAATCATATTTCAAGGCACATGGGAAAGTTGCAGAAACTTCTTTGCAGATCCAAAATGTCCTTCTCTATCTTGATCTTGATCTGTATGGAAAGGAGAGGACTATGATTGCTATGCCCTTTCCGTCTTTTGGTATTTGTACTAGGTTACAATGAGGGCATGCATCTCTTGCATTGGGACTGGTACCATCAATCCCTTTGATATAAGTTTATGGAAAACCTGCCAAGCGATAATAACTTTTGGTCCCGGGAGGCTGGTTTTGAACTAGTGGATAGTAGGACAGAATTCTCAATATTTGATTACTATTCCCTTGAGTCATTGCTGATAGTCCTTCTCTAAAGGTTAGATTCTTGATCTCCTTACTAAAATGCTAGATAATTAACATTCTCCCCTTCAGTGATAATCTAACATCTGTGGACTTTTGCACAATCAATCAGCCTTCTTGGTAGGGATGATTGACTTTTGTAAAAGAAGTTGCCGGGGGGGGGGGGAGGAGGGAGAGGAATGGTCATTTAGTAATAATATTTTATTTATGTCATTGAAAGCAGCCCAGTCCACACAACTCAGCTTAGAGGAGGAATTTTTATCTATGTAAAATGGGTCAACTGGAAACATTGCAAGAAAAACAAAGGAATATTAGGCACTTGGAATTTTCAGACATGACTGTTCAAACTCAAGCCTGCTCTAAACTTGCCAGTATTGTGGAACAAGAAGGGTCTGTTATGGAGTTTAAAGCAGGCCCTTTCCTAGTATATTCTATGCATAAAGAATAAAGCATAGAGTGAATTAGGGAGACCAAAATTACATTCTGGTCCAGTGCTTAATTTTGGCATTTCTTCATGCACTGTCAAAATGAGTCCAATACAGCTTCTTCCACTACCAAAAGCACTCCCCCCCCCCCATGGTATACTGGACCATGGAGGTATGCTGTCCCATGCTTTCATGGTCCAACATTCCAATCCCTGGTATGCAGGTAAGTGTACCAGCATATTAGAAAGTGGTATATCAGAACACAGAGATGTGCTGGTGGCACCTCTGTGGTCTGGTAAACAATTGAGGACTTATTGGGAGGCACAACAAAGCATGCTGCCAAAATGTTCTCCTGAGAGCTCCAAATGCCAGGAACCTTCAGAAGCACCCTGCTTTGGCTCTGAAGCTGATGTGAGTTTCAGAGTTGCTGTGGGGCTGGCATGGATCAGGCTGCCCCAATGTGAAAATTTTATTCCACACATGGGATGGAATGCATTGCCTAATTCCTGGGGCCATTTCTGCACCTCCGTCTATTTATGACATCTCCTTATACTTTTAAGTCTGTTATTTTGTTTCCGTACATTCTCTGCTGAGCTCTCTATTTTTGTTTTACAAAAGCATGATCTCTCCATCCCTACAAGTCTCCTTGAAAGTCTTATTTCACCTTCCATCTTTCATTTTATTATTCTATACCATACTTCCTCTTTGGCTTTTTAACACATTGCCCTATCTGCACAAGTCTTTGTCATCAGCATGACTGTCATTCAGCTTCCTTTACTTGCTCTTTCTCAGCTACAGTCTTTCAGAGCCTTTATTCTCATTTTTATTTGCAGCAGTTGGGATGTGCAGATCAGGACCCATAAGGCAAGATAGGAGCAGTGGACTGAGATTCCAGTAGGAGAATTCTCTTTCATCCCAATGAACTGCATTTTGTTCTGAAAGGACAAAACACAGTTTGGCAAGATCAAAGGGTGCTTCCAATGAGAATCTTGCTGCACCATTCTCTCAGAAATAATCCACAGGCTATACAGACTCTGCACATAGCTTACAGCATCCCCCCCCCCAACTCTTCTTTCATGCCATGTTATAAAGTATATCGTGATTTCTGAGTTCTCAAATTATCAGAGGTGATTACAGCAGCCAGTTCTGCCAACATGGATCCTGGAAATCTCACAGGTCTCTCTTTATTAAAACAGTGTCCATGTCTACATGCATGAAGTATGACATCCACTGCCAGGATCTCTCAGTGATTCTTCATTTATTTTTAAACAGAATCACTAGGGCTGCATCCAGATAGGACCTAAAACACATACTGTATGTGTGGCAATTCCAACATAGCCCTAGGACAAAGGGGTGAATCCTGTGTTGTCACTATCTTAGGAAATCAACTCCCAGAATGAAAGTATGGGATAACCTGTCTGGCACTTGATCCTGGGATCTGTGCTGGTGGAACTGGCTGTTGCACAAACACAGGCGTGGAGAGTGCACATGGCAAGGTATTTTGTGCCACTGAAATATCTAGAAGTATGCACTGCACTAGTGTGGGAACAAGCGTCTGGACAGGTAAGGGCCCACACTTTCTCCATGATTTTGCATTTCCATTTGGCAGATATGGTGAGAAGCAATTGTGGTATTTAAGCAAGATCCGGCATTTAACTCTTATTGCTGAGAGCAGCCTAAATCTTGACTGAGGTTTTAGGGAGCTTCCAATGTTCTCACACTTACAAGCTCAGCAGTCTCCTGACAGAAAGAAACAATGTGGGATCTAAAAAATCCCATGATTGCCTCTTGTTGTCCCCACCCCCAAGCAAGCACAAAGACCAATCATGGATTTACCTTCCCATCTGCTAGCAGCTTCTGAAATGAGCTCACTTGGGGCTATTGGGACCTATCCACTTCTTTTTGTTATTTTTCACCTCATTGGCTGGGTGCTGCTAGCCCCAACTGAGCTCATTTCCAAAATTGTTAGTAGATGTGAAGATAAGGTAATATTATGGATTATTGCTTAATTAATCCAGAACTATACTTGGAATACTACAATTATGTCTGGCATTCCCAATATAGTTACATGTCAATCACTTCTGGGGGCACCCACAATTTTCTCTTCTTCTTTAACTATTGGCCCGTATCAGCCCAAACAATCTCCTCCTCAACTACTATCTTTCCTCAGAACTGGCAGAAATTTATGCTGGCCAAGTCAGATTTAACTGTTTTGGTTCTAGTTTAGGGTGTAGTCCTTTCATTGACAAAGGGCAACTCCATTTGTCTACATTTTGATGGTATTACTAAACAAACAAACAAACAAACAAAAAACCATAGGGAGAAGATTTCCCATGATGAGAAAAGTTTTGAGAAAGGAAGTGAGGACCTGGGCAGGATTCTGACATTTCTTTCCTATTTTGATCCTGCATGTTTGTCTGGAACACATTAGATTTCATTTCATCAACCCAAGCAAATTGACAGTGCCATTTCACATTGAGGTCCAAGTTCTTTTTCAGTTCTAGGAAGTGTCCGGCCATACTACTATCAAGCTAGTCATGCTATAGAATAATTAACAGTTTTAGGAAATTGGCAGGATTGTAGAGGTTTCTGCTTGTCAGTTACTAATAGTCTAATCCTTATTTTAAACAACATCTGTCACAAAACACATATCAGTATTCAGTACATTCTAATTGGGTTCTCAATATGCTGAATAATAGATTGCATATTCATTTGACTTAATATGAGACTATTAAGAAAATATTGGAAATGTCTGGATTTCTAATAGTCCAAATTGCATTTTGCTCATGGATAGAATCAAGAGGGTTTCCAGCAACTGGCCGTATGGCTTGGGGCATGAGTTATTATTATCTGTGAAAATAGATATCAGATGGTAAGCTCAGTAGAAACTGGAACATAATTCTTGCTATTACAGTACAGTAGGACTGATCTTTTGCAGTGGTTAGTTTTTATGAGAGCTCAAGTGGATTTTCTTCTAACATACGTGCTCTAAGTGTCAAGCAGATGTTCCCCCCCCAAAAAAAAATCCAAAGAAAATGAAACTTATTTTCTAGAGGCATGAATTTATTTAAGTTTCCACTTTTATAGTTTTGCACTGTGATACCTGAACAATCAAAGCACAAAACATTAGTCTCCTAACTGTTGTTTTCTGTAATTATTAGTGCACAATCACATTAAATACAGGCAAAAGCAGAAAATTAAACTGAACCAGACAGTAACGTTGCTACAGACAAGTAATGGCTGTTCAAAATCCTCATTCCATTTCTCATCTAAATTCTGATGAGATTTCCAAAAGATGGAATTCTGTGATTTAATATTTCCTGACTGAAAGAAATTTATCTTACAATGACCTTTCATCTTATTTTTTTTTTTTGGGGGGGGGGGGTTTAATAATAAGTCAACTCCATATCTTTAGTTTGTTGAATTTTTAGACATCACTTCGTTATAGTCCATCTAGAGTTGATTCTTCAGCCTTGCACAATAGCAGTTCTACTAATAGTAAAGTGAATGGCATACTGGAGTTGGGGGTCTAAAATATTTAGGAGTGCTAATTACAGTTTCAGATCAACTGCCTGGGAAAATATTAAATTTAATAAGTTAGAAACAGATTTCTAAAAAGCCTGCATTTTATTGCAGGTCCACCATAGGTGGTAATATGAGCCTTTACAGTTATAACAGTGCCAAGATTTGGTGTCCCATAGATATATAAGCAACTTTCTCAGGAGTGAAGTACCATATATAGTAGACCTTCAAAATGTTTTCTCTACATTTAGGAAATTGAGGTATATGACAATAAATGTTGCTCAGTTTGTTCCAGTTAAGCCTAATTCCAATGGTGAATTAGGCTAATTGGATCTTTGTTCATTTTATGTAGCAACACAGAATAAATCTTTTATATTCTCCCTCTTTGTTGAGGTCATCTGTGATTGCCCAGATTTTCCATTCCTGTTTCTGAGTTAAGATGCTGTCTTTGATGTCTACAGAGGTAATATAAGAAAAAAAAATTGCTGTGCGTTTGATCCAGACCAACAGCTATTCCTTAATCTTTAATATTATCTGTTCTATATTTATGAGTTTATGTCCAATCCTAAACAAAAATCTTTGATTTTGGACATTCCAACTTTCCTCAGGTATCTGAAGTTTCTAGAGAGTACCATAAGGAAAAAGAAAGATCAATCTATATTGACCACTGATGAGGTAGTAATGTGTGGATTAATTCCTAACTGCTATATAGTCTTAAGAACCCTGCTAAGTGTGTCATCAGCTTTGCTTTCTCATATGACAAAACCCTCTGGAGAACGGAATTTTAAAATACTGGCTTACTTCTGGGTTTTCATAAAATGTTTACAAAAGTCTTCCGACACTATTTTATTGTTTAGCTTGACACTATAGAGATGAATCTAGGATTGAAGCAGTTTCTCTTGCAGTCCATCCTTAATTTCTCCAACCTTCCTCATAGTCTGTTTTCCAAAGTGTAAACTCTTTGTGGAAAGAATCTATTTTATTTTTTGTTAAATGTGAACTAACCTGATGAGATATAAAATCAATAAGTCCTGCCTTAGTGCACTAGTAATATTTTGGACTGCACCTAATTACTTCAGATCCTTTTATTAAAACATTTAATTAGCTTTGTACCAATGTCTGTTATGGAAGTAGCTGTTATATCTTGTTTTATACTTAAATGTTTTTATTTTTAAAACATTATGATTTGTACTTTATATTCTGCCCTATTCCCAAAGGTCTCAGAGTGGGTAACAATAAAACTAATAAAAAACATAATTAAATTAACCGATGAAAACAATAATAAAGGTACCTGAAAGAGGAGGTAAACCTGCTTCTTCAGCCAAAGGCTAGGGCAAAGAGATACATCTACACCAGGTATTTCATGAGATCTTGCAGAAACACCCAGAAAAGTGTGGAGGAAAGGAGTACTCTGCACTGAATGCCCTTGTAAATAGGATTTTTTTGTCTTTGTTTTTTACTCCAGAGAATTGTTGTATAATGTGCAGAAACTGCAGAGCATTGTAAAACCTGTCTGGCAGGTTGGAAGCCACTCTGCATTCCCTGAAAAGTTTTAATTCTGTTTGGATGCAGCCTATGATGTTGTGCATTGCATATTCATACCAAGTGCAGAGAGGTTGCCATATGGAGACATCAGAACGTAGGATAGGGAGAGAAAGAAACCTGTTCTTAATGTTTGCTGGTGCTTTCAGACTGGTAAAAATCAAGAAGTTGCCAAGTAGTTCTCTGTATCCTTATGTCTGTGTAATTGTGAGTGAATGCAGGCTTGTGTAGGGGTGTGTACAAATGCATTTTTTTTTTTGCATTCAAATTCAAGTCAATTCAAATTCTTGAATATTCTATTTGAAAATCCATATTTTGGAAAATCCAATTTGAATCCAGATTATCCGGATCCGTATTTTCAAAAATGTGATTCGAATCAAATGATACAAATGTCGGCTACATTCGTATCCAATTTCTGAATTTGCATGCATCCCGTTTTTGTCCTGTTTGCATCCCATTTGCATCTCATTGTCATCCCATGTTATAAGTGCAAATAGACTTGATATTTGGATGTGATATAAACGTATCTATTCAGTCAAATTATTCAAAAATGTGTATTGGATTGTCAAAACCCTGGAATCCATTCAGATTTAGAAATTCAGATTTTTGAAAATTATTAGTTTATTTCTATTAGTTTATTTGTACATGTACTCATGTACAAATCCGATTCAAATTTGATTGTCAATATTTGTCAAAATCGAATTGGATTTTTGAAATTTTGAATATCTGTGCACATCCTTAGGCCTGTGTGCCTTGGGGTCCTTTTAATAGGTAAACTGTAGTTCACTTTGGACTCTGAACAATATCCTGAATACCCTAAACAAGGACAAGACAAAATAGCAACTTTCAGGAATTTCCAAGGAAGAGAAGAACAGTTTTTGTTAATCAAAGGGAGAACAGGGTGACAAAGCAATGGCTGAATTTCCATCTGACTTCCTCCTGACATATGGATACTCTGCTATTTCCAGATATCAAATAGGATAGGAAAAATTTTGGACAAGCCAGATAATCTTGGGAGCAGGAAAGCTGGATTTACCTTCAAATAAAGTTATATTTTACAATATTCTGATGGAAGATATGCTTTAATTAATGCTGACAAGATGGAATTTTCATTTTAAAAATGCAGTTGTAAAACTGGAAGGGGGAGGAGAAGTAAAATAGCTATTTTATTTCCATTCTTCTTTTTTCTAGAGTCTTAGGTTCATTATTCCAGTTTTTCTTTCTCTAGTAAGTTTGTGTACATTCATCACTCCAAATATTTTTGAATTCCCAGTCTACCACTGCACCTGGTATTCCCAGGCAGACTCGTATCTAACAGGTAATGGTTCAAAAGAACCCATGCAGAGTTCACAGCTGAGGCCCATAGATTAGTAAAGGAGGCATCCAGCTCCAGCTGGAAGTTCTAGTTTTATGGTGGATCAAAATGTGGATGAACTGAACAAGCCTTTACCTCCACCGTACTATGGTGAGCTCCTAAGCCTTGTCAGGCAAGATTGGTGAGGAACAGCCTGAAAGTTATCTAATATCTTTTTTTTTTTTTTGGTTTCAGAATTCAGTAGAATATGAAATAACTTTTATTGTAGTATCATAAGCCGCACATCCTTGTAAAATTCTTCACAATATTTTAAACCAGATCTTAAAAATAATGAAGCAACAAGCATAAAACAAGTGAAACAATGGTAAACATAAAGGTAGTAGTAAAATAATTATGAGAGCAGTTAAACTAGTAAAAGCTGTGAAAGTTTAGGCAAATATGACTGGTTTTCCTAGAGTGAAAAGGACAGTAATAGAAATTCCACAAAAAATCATTTCAATCATGTTCACTAAGATTTTAATGGAACATCAGGTAATGCTCAGTGGACACGGAGATACAAAAAGCGCTGTAGTATCTTTGACCACTTGCTTCCTTTTCAAGCTGAAATCCTTTGTACAAAGATAACGGTGATTTGGGCAATGAAATTCCCATGGCTTCCAATACTTTTGGCCTTTGTAATGTTGCAAGCTACAGAGTTTTTTATCTTAATCAGAAAAAAACCAAAAGCACTGCTATGACCTCTTGTCTGAAGCCCTTCTTCATATCTATTAATGATAAGACTCACATCTGCACCACACATGGAATTAGATGCTGAGGAATTTATTGGATTTCAGCAAGAAGCAGCATTATCTAAAGAGGTCAATTTTAAAAAACGATTACAAAATTGTCTGTCATGCTTTTGTAAATGGTCGTACCGGGGGACGGGATGAGACACCATAGTATTTTCTTTGAACATAAAAAGACTTGGCAGGATACTCACCAGAATGTGTGTTGTGAGTGGGCAAAGACTGCATGATCCTGCCCCCTTATGGTGCATGCAGAGAATTGGAAGAATATGGCATTCAGATGGGAAGCTCTTCTCCTCACTTGCTAGTTACTAGAAGTGGCCTATGCCACTGAAGACTAGTCTGTTTGGTGGTCTATGTGACATTGTGGTCCACAGCCCAGTTGCTATGTTCTGTGATGGCCCCAGGTCTCAAGACTGTAGCTGAGGAATGGCCAAGGACACCGGACAGTGTGCAATAAGCATGACACTGCTTTAACAGGAGCATTGCTACCATAGCACTCTCTAAAAAGTGTGGCCATTTAGATCTCAACACAGAGAAATGATGCGTATGGACAATAATTGAAAATGTCGCTTTGATTATAAAACTTCACAAGACAAAGTGAGAGAGAGAGAGGAGGAAAGAAAGAACCTTGCAAAGTTGTCAAAGGAGAGAGAAACTAATTGTAATTCTGTTAACGCCTTTAATTCAAGCAAACTACTTCAAATGTTAATAGATTTCCAATGCAATACAAGCTAACCTTCCACTGTCAATTTATATACTGGGAGAATCACCTGCATTGACATGTTTAATGTGGTTTTTGCAGCCATACCGCCTTGAGCCATGATCTCGTCAGATCTCATTAGCTAAGTAAAGTCAAGCTTGGTCAGTGTTTGGATGAGAGTTCTCTGGGGATATTCAGGCACATTAGTGAGATGTTCGAGGAAGGCATGCTTTTGAGGCTAAAGGAACTAGAGATCTTGACCTTAATTCCTGACTGCCTTGATCAAACTCCCAAAGGAGCCATATTTCCTATATTGTTGGGTAGTATCTATTGTGCAGTAGGTTTGCTGTCAATGGAAGTGAATCACATAGAGTTACATTCAGGTAGATGGTTTTAGATTGGGTGGAAGAGTTTGTTTTTAGTTGAGGGAAACATTCTTATGGTGGAAAATGATAAGTCATAGAGAGTACTGGTATACATGAAGTGAAAGCCAAAAATGAACAGTCCCAAACCAAAGAAAGCTGACAAAACTAACTGAATTTGGATTGCTAGCCTGATACGATATAATGATAATATACCAGGCCAGTTAAGCATTAAGCACAGTGGTGACCATACATACTACAAGTGCTAAACCAGGCCCATACCTAGCCAACAGTGGTTTTAAGTGTGAATACCAGACTAGCACTGCCTTTATTGCCAAGGCAATATCTGAAACAATATCTGTGAGAGTCTGGACACTGCCATGATGGTCTGGTAGATGCACTTGAATGTGCAACTACAGTCATGCCCACTTAACACACCATACCTGAAAGAGAGCGTAGAACCACTTCAATAGGAACAATCCAACCACTTCTGAATATGGCATGGGCTGTTTTTTAGCAGTCCACAGCTGGATCATTCCAGGGAAGTCTCAGGTAACTCTGGATGAGCAGAGCTCACTATCAGGTAAGCATGACAAGGCCCTCTCCTCTGTTTTGCATACTCTTTCATATAACTCAGATGCCTGATTCATTTCTTTTTATTTCCTGCACATTTCATGATGATCTCTGCAACTATTAAGCATGCATTAAGTCTTCAGTGGAAAAGAGTTTAATTTCCCTCCATTTACAATGTAACTACTCAGTAAATTCCTGAGCAGAAATGTGTGAATTGAGAGCCTATTAAGGATTGTTGTCAGCCTTTTTTGTGGAGGAGGCTCAGGTCAATTGTGGAGAAAAGCGTAAGCAATGTAGCCCAAAGCAAGGATGGTCTGAGGATGACCTGCAGTGATCTAGGTGTGAACAGAAGTGGTGCAACCTCTGTTCAAATTATGAATAGGCATCCTGTCTCATACCAGTGTGACCAGGGCCAGGGTGTCTGTTGTGGGGCCATAGAGACTCAACGTAGCAGCATTATTGGAAATCTTGATCTAACCGTGCAAATCAGAATAGTGGTTTCAAGTCTGGAACAAAATGTTGGCTGTCAAAAGATTTGGTTGAAACTCAGAATGTTTCAAATGTTCCAACCATAGGATACAAAAAGGAAATTGAACCATTTAGTCCATGTCTATAGGTAGTTTTCTGGTAGTCAAAGCAGATTGGATATTAGGGCATGATAAGAACATAAAAGCCCTGCTGGATCAGGCCGCAGCCCATCTAGTCCAGCATCTTGTCCCAGCCAGCGGCCCACAAGGAGCCCAAGGCCATCTCAAACAGAAGACAAGGGCAAACCCTCTCCTGCACTCGAATCCCAGCAAATGGCCTTAGAGGCATCCTGCTTGTTTCCCCAGCCTGAAAGATGTACTTAGGCATCCATCCCAATAGCCACTGATACATATGTCAACAAATTCATGAATAATTTGTCTAACCCTTTCTTAAAGCCATCTAGGCTGGTTGCTGTTACCCCGGCTTCTGGCCACAAATTCCATAGAATGATAGATGACCCTCTGCGTGAAGAAATACTTCTCCTTATCTGATCTGCCTCTAATAAATGCTACATACCACCTAGCTGATAAAAGTTACTCATTTCTTTGGTTAGAGTGGCAATTCCCCACTTCCTTGTGGTATGGTACTGTGCTTAATACCTTTTAATTTTGGTTCCTACGGTACGTACTTTAATTATAACCTGCCCTGACACTTAACGGTCTAAGGCAAGTTATAAATGTAAATATATAAATAAATAAATACTAAGGAGTTTTTTTTAAAAAATTCCCAAACCCACATAGGAAAGTTCTGCCAATCAGCCAGAGGAGGGAGAAATATTTAGAAAATGGTATTTGAAATCTTGGAGCAAGTCCATTTAAAACAGGATTGTTATGGTTCAAGTTTAAAACTCTCTCCCTCTGTTGTGTGTAATATACTGTATGTGTTTTGTGTGTGTTCATGTTGATTCAAAACATTTCAATATGAAAATATTGTGCATGTTTCTGCTTCCAACTGATTTGTCTGAGCAACATGATTCTGATTTGAGTATCAGGCTTAGTGGAGACAAGAGACAGAACAAGAAGATGAAGAACAATAGAAACGGGAAATGTCAAAGAAACTGGCTGAGAACAAAAATGCAGCCATTGACTTCTGTGCAACTGGCTTTGTTTTAATCTCCCTCTCTGAAATATGTAGAACAGATTTCTTTTTTTTTTTTTGCCTATTTGTCTTCTTGCTCATTACATTTTATTTCACCACGTTCCTGTTCTAAGGCAGCAACTCCATGAGAATTGTTCAAAGACACATACAAGAGGCCTTTTTGCATTACAGCACTTAGGCTGGGACACGCAGGGACGGATTCCCCATTCACACTTTCCCCTTTCCCATGCGTCCCTTACCATCCAAGTGTGAATGGGGCATCCATCCCGTGTCCCAGCCTGAAAAGGGTGTCATGGGGGTGGGATGCCCGGCCCTGGCCTGCTGCCATTGAGCTGTATTGGCCCACTGGCAGGCTGGTCCCATCCCGTTCTGGGGTCCCTCAGGCTCCAGCCAACCTGATTGCACTGGCTGGAGCCTGCAGGGACCCCCTGGGCATCCACATGACTCAGGGGCCTGCGCTGCGCCCCATCCCCATGCACATGACTTACCTGCTCGGCACCTGGGATCAAATTGGCAGACCCGTGGGCAGGGCTTGCTGAGTTTGGTATGTGGCGTTTTGTGCAGGCACATGCTGCAACCTACAACTGGGCCATGGTGCGCACCTGTGCACATCAAACCAGGCGTTGTGTGCAGGCACATGCCAAGCCCAGCTGGAGCCTGTGCAATTAGGCCAGTGTCATCCCATGGGACCCGAGGACGGCCCTGGCCCGGTCTTGCTCCACCCACAAAAGGGGCTGCCAGCCGGTGTGCCCACAGGGCCCAATTGTCCTGGAAAGCTGCCAGCACACACACAAATACATGGCTGATAAGGGACTGCTCAGCAAAGGTACTTACTAAGCTGCCTCCTGCAGCACAGCCCAAAGAGGAAGTCCAAAGAGAATAAGTCAAGAGCCAGTCTGAAGTTCAGGGTCAAGGAGAGCAATACAACCAGTCCAGTCCAAGGACAGGGCAGCTAGAAGGGTGGTCAGTGGTCCGTTCCAAAGTCTAGGATTTCCAAGCAGTTTAGGAATCAGAGACAGAAGCCTTCTATTAAGGTAAACAAATAGTTTCTGACAAGAGGCCTGGGCATCTGCCAGGTGTTTTATCTTACAGTTTCAGATCACAGCTGTAGATTATCTGAGTATCTCTGTGCAAGTCTCTTTGAACGTCTTAACCCTTCCTTTTCTGCTCTCCTCTGCTTAAAGCTAGGGATCTCAGTGCTCAGTGCTCTGCTGCTCCATGTCTCCCAAGTCTGGCAAGGCTGGGCTGCTGAACCCCAGGCTCCACTGGGGCTGGGAGGTCAGAACCTGGGTCCTGCACCTGAGGAAGTGAGTCCTCCTCATCCTCTGAGTCATCCTCCTGGCTGACCATGACCCTAATGGTGGCAGGGTGGGGCAGGACCCAGAGCTGTCTGGCAGGGAGACTGCGATGGCCAGGGATGCTTGGGCCGGGTGGTTATGGGAGATAAAGACTCGACACCCTGGGAACTCACTTGTGGGGTTCCCCAGGCGTCAGTCTTATCTCCCATGTTATTTTATCTCCCATCTACAGCACTTTAGAAATAAACTAATAATATCTACATGAAGCCGCTGGGAGAGTTATCAGGAGATTTGGAGTGAGGTATCATCAATATGCAGATGATACCCAGCTCTATCTCTCTGTGCCATCTGAATCAAGAGAGGTGGTAGAAGTACTTGACAGGTGCCTGGAGGTGGCAATGGGCTGGATGAGGGCCAATAAATTGAATCTGAATCCAGAGATGACAGATGTACTGTGTGTCACAAGGTCTCGGGTCCATGTAGTTGGGAGACATCCCGTCCTTGAAGGAGGCGCAATGCCCTGGAAGGTGCATAACTTGGGGGTACTCTTGGAGTCCGCGCTGACACTTGAAGCTCAGGAGGATGCTGTGGCCAGGAGTGCCTATGCCCAACTACAGCTGGTGCATCAACTGAAGCTTTGGCCACGGTTATCCATGCGCTGGTAACTTCTAGATTGGCCTATTGCAATACACACTACATGGGGCTGCCCTTGAAGATGGTTTGGAAGTTGCAGTTAGTGCAAAATGTAGCTGCTAGGGTGCTGACTGGAACAGCTAGCCAGATGCACATTACACCAGTTTTAGAAGGGCTGCATTGGCTGCCAATTTACTACTGAACCCAATTTAAGGTGTTAATTCTGACTTATAAGGCCCTAAATGACTTGGACCCCAAATATCTAAAGGAACGCCTTCTCCCATACCAACCTGCCCATGCCCTAAGATCTGCAGGGGAGGCCTCCTGGTTGTCCCACCGCCTTCAGTAGTGAGGCTGGTGGGCACCCAGGAGAGGGCCTTTTCAGTAATGGCTCCCAGGCTGTGGAACTCTTTTAAGATTGGCATAATGTGCAACTGGCCAGTTATGCCAGGCAGCAGTCTACACTAACTGCATTTTTGAACCATTTTCAAGGGCAGCCCCATGTAGAGCACATTATAATAGTTTAACCAGGGTACTACCAGAGCATGGATTGTTGTGGTCAATAGCATACTGAGACAGCCCCAAGGCTGCCATTGGAGGCCATGAAAAGCTGAGCTGGTCTACTGAAAATCGTCTCCACATGGTTGTTGAAATTCTTCAACGCCACTATGGTAGGGACTTCCAACACCACATTGTAGACCATCTCAGCTCAGATAGGGAGGTTGCTGGGGTCCAGGGTGGGCATCCCTATTCTGTCACTCTGCCCTTCAAAACCAGCTGCAGAGCAAATGGGCTGCCTGGTAAGAAAGACAGAAGTCCTATTGAATACACCAATGACCCCTCTTCTTTCTACCAGTCTGCAGCAGCATTGTACCAAATAGTCTGGGAGATAAAACTGGCTAAATATAGGCCAACCCAGTTTGTCATAGTTTTGTTTTCAGATTATCTGGTAGATTAGCTGGCTGTGATATATTTTTCTTCTGTTCACACCATAGCAAAGGTTGCAGTAATCTACCAGTTTCCCTTCCCCTTTTGTCTTTCCCTAATGTTTCAATACGGAGCCAGTTTGTACTTGGCCTCTTTTTTGGGGGGAATATATTTTGGATAGGTTGTGGTCCACATTCTAATGCAGAGTCTGGCAGGCCTCACTTGGGGCCTGCTGTAGTCTGCACTAGCATGGCGACAGCAGATCCCTATTCTAAGATATATTCCAGAATAAAGCCAAGTGCGAACGGCCCCTGGATTGACTAATATGAACATGTTTCACACATTGTGTCGATGCCAGTTTTCATAAGACTTTAACAGAATTTCTGCTTTATAATGTCTTATTTCCAACTAGCCCCATCTATTATGGCCTCTGATACCACTCTCACAGCAGCAGCCACAGTGAACATCACAGTGAAGATACACCAAGAAAGCTGAAGACGGAGTGGAAAACACACACGTTTTTCCCTTTACCTTAGACTATAGTTGTATCCAGACACTAGTAAGAAAGTCTGTCTTGGTGGCAGAAACATGAGTATACACCAGAGGAGTTAAGAGACAATCATTTACATGACTGGTGGTACTGGCCCCTGAAACTACATTTCTGGCCACCATTGCCACTCTGCCAAGTGATGGCAAGGGGAAATGATAGAGCAATCTGCCCTTAAAATTATTATTTGCACACTATGTAGAGGATGCTTGGTCTGCAGACCTGATGAGGGCAGTACATTTGTTTGCTGGGTATGGGATGTGTCTTAGGACAACCATTTTCTATAATGTGCATGCAACCTTAATCCAGATGATTATACCAAAATATCACATGTACAGTTATGGCCCTTTTATGTGTTCCCTAAATTTTCATGGAAGAAAAAATGAAAACTTGAAAGCTCTTATGTTGGTAAGATGCAGCAAGTTATTCTTACATTAATCCTAAATATCTGTAGGCTTACTCCAAAGAAGGTCTAATTGTACTGGATGTTCTACTATAGAAATTAAAAGAGAAAAAAGAGAAAGAGGCAGAAAGGATGCCTTATCTAGTAATTTCTGCCATGAAAGTTTATTCTGCACTTCTCGTTTGGGGACTACGTTCAAGCGGTGGTTGTTGTATAACAAGCCCTATACATATGTAGCTTGAAAGTCTGCTAAGTGCCTTGATGCATGAGAAAAAGCTCTCTGTAGGTCAATCAATAATGATAACAGGGAAATCTGGTCGTGAAAAGGATTTTCAGAATAAATTAGGCCGACATTCTTGAAGACTATGTAATAAAAAAGATGGGTTATAAAAAGTAGACAAATTAATACCTTGGTCAAGTGAGGAATGAAAGAAAAACGTCTCTGTAATAAAGTCAAAAAGGTACCTATTTATTTTCCCTTCTGACAAAGTGTGTATTGCTGGAGTCTGTGCAAACTTATGATTAAATCACTACCTTAAGCTCTGGTATCAGTATTTTGATCAGTTAGAAAAAGAAGAAGAAAAAGACAGTGGATATCTGCAGATCCTAAAGCAATTTCCACGAGTTATCTGGAAAAATGTAAATATTTTCCCCAAGAGCTTTGATCTGATACTAAATTATCTTCTTGCAGTTGATCATTTCAGTTGTTCTACAGTGTAGTCTTTCTTTGATGGAGAAGCAGTGAATAGCTATTTAGCCTTGCCTTAATAAATTTCAGAATAATAATAGATAAGTATTAAGTTGGCATCTATGCCCAAACTCTCAAAAACATTCTCCAGAAGGAGATTGTACATGAACTGCACAACAAAGGAGGAAATGTGTGGGTGTGATTTTCCAAGGGCCCATGAGCAATTATAGATAAGAGTTTTAGGGCCTTTCCACATTTGCCGCCAAAAAGCGGATCTAAAAAATCTGCTTTTTCAGCAATCTGTCTTCCTCCAGATCCATCACAAATAGTGACGGATCTGAGGGACCCCTGCGGGTCCGCACACACCCGGGGAGGGCAGATTCAGGAGGACAGATTGGAGTGGGTGCTGTGTGAATCTGGAAACACTGAAGACAGGGAATGGAAAAATTGCCAGCTGCCATGTTTGTGGAATCTTAAAAACTGATAAGTTTATGATGATGTACATTTTGTGGTGTATTTTATCAAATGCATGAAATATGGCAAAGCACTAAACTGATATTTCTATAATTGAAAATCAGGGAATCCTGCCCACAAATCAAAAGTTACATTTCTGAGACTATTCCAGTGAGGTACTGGGGTACAAGGAGCAAAAGTCTTATTTTTGTAGTTTATTCAGGAATACCACGTCCTATGGCAAAAACTTTTCTAACCTCTTAAAATTCTCTTGGTTTTATTTTTTGTTTCTGGCTTTGCTTCAAATACCCATATGAGTCACAGCTAACATTATCTTTTTGGCTGTCAATTTATAAGGACTACTAACAAATGGTTAACTTATTTTTAACACTGGGATGTCATAGTATGATGTGAAAGCAGTACTTTCCATATTAGAATGCATTTAATATATGTTAGACAACCCAATTAATCCGTCCTATTTAATGATTTATAGGCTAAGTACCTAAGTGCTTTTCCACTTTTTTTAAATTACGTTTATAAGCTTTTGAAGGTTTTATTTTTTTTATTCCAGATTTATAAAACATACATTTCTCAGAAGTTAAGAAGTCACCGTTCTAGCTTTGCACCACAGCCAAATTAATACTTCAGCAACCTATTTTATGCCCAGTTGATCCACATTTGAAGGTAATAAGTGTTATTTGAAATTATAATTTACCCCCTAAGTCCTCATCCTCCGCATCCTTCAACATTTAACAAGTTGAGATTAGAGTGAGACTCAGGAGAGTGAGCCAGTTTGGTCTAGTGCTTAAGGAGCTGGGAATACAGGGTTTGATTCCACTCTCCTCCATGAATCCAGCTGGGTGACCTTGGGCTAGTCACAGCTCTCATCTGAGCTCTCACAGTCCCACCTACCTCACAGGGTGTTCTTTTGTGGGGAGAAGAATAGAAAGCTTTTGTCAGCCATTTCGAGTCCCCTTAAATGGATGAGAAAAGTGAGATAGAAAAGCCAACTCTTCTTCTTCAGCAGGCACTCCAGTTGATTGGGCTTAATTCTTTACAAGCTGGGAATTAGATAAATCTTGCGATTAATTGATATGGGGAAAGGAGAAGAGATCAGCTCTCTGCCACCACCTTCTAGAAATTTTAGTGTATATTTCAGACTTAACTCTGGAGTGAAGTTAAATAGCTGCACTCAATCTTCACCCAAGTTATGCAACCCATTCCAGGCTAGGACAGGTTACCAGTGGGATGGGATAGAACTGTCTGCACTTACAAGGGTAGAATACTGGGTTCAAAGTTGGCACAGAGTCTTTGAAGATTGGGAATGAAAATTCACAGTCTTCACAGTTACCAGGAAGGCCTGTTTTGGTGGTTCACTGACTTCGGTTGCAAGTTCCAGAGGTTTTTCCCGAAGCTTCACCAAAATCGGTCTTCCATGTGCATAGTAGAACACTGGCTTAGAAACATTTAAGCATGGTTTGATTAAAACCAGCATTGTTCAGCTAGTTTGAATTCAAACCAAACAATCCCCAAGGTTTGTGTGTGCGTGTGCGCGTGTGTGTGAGTATGAACTCAAACTGAATCAAGTGGAGTCTAGTAGAACTAGACAAACATCCCAGTTTGAATTAAACCTGTTGCGATTTCGCACTTCCCTTCCTTTCCCATCCCACTCACTTGAGATAAAACATGCATCTGATCAACTCTTGGGGGGCGCCATCTTGAGTGCATCTGCGCATGCACCAGCACCAGCACTACAGCAACACTGACACTTTGTGCAGTCATGTCAGGGGGTAATCTGAGGTCCCAGCGCACTTGTGTGGAAGTTCAGAAGACCTCCTCAGCTGGAAGAAGTACAGACGGTCACCGGCTGGATGCTAAAGGTAAGGCTTAGGTTAGGGTTAGTTTGGTTGTGGTGCTTGATTTCATGCACCGCAGCTAATATGCAGTTAGGCAACCTCTGGGCAGGCAGGGGGCATTTCTAGTCTGTAAACACCTCCTGAAAGTACAGATGCACCTGCCCAGGTGCTGACTAATTGCATACTATGGGCTGAAGTGCTGATACTTTAAAAGGGCCTATTTTTGAATGAAAAAAGGCTTTTTTGTTGTTCTAACAGGTTTGATGTTTGAATGCACCTATTCAAAAATGTTCAAATCCAAGCCAAACTGCATAAGGTTCAGATCAATTTGAATGCCGGTCCCATCCCAAATCGAACTGATAGTTACCTTGTAGCTGTCAAAATGAGAATGCTCCCATCTGGGAGCATCCACCTCGCCGCAGCAATGACCATGCAAGCCGGGCCATTGCTATGGTGATTGGGCGATGGGGCGTATGACTGCAGGACAGAAGCAGCTCTGCAATGTGCGGATGCTCACGTGTCAGAGTGCGCACAGCTGTTCTGGTGGGCCAAGTGCAATAAGGCCCTGAGTATCAGTTTGTTTGACCAGCATCCCAGTGATTCAAAGGCAGTGACACTTTTGTGATAAGCACTCTTTAACATCACTGAGGCTTAAACTGCACTTTTCAAAATTGAACCACACTTTGTACATGAATCCAGAGAAATTATGCTCTGACACTGACATCTTATCCTTCATCCTTAATTTGTTTATTTGAGTGCCTGCACTGGATTTGAGTAATGGTTTCCCAAGGCCACAAAATAGGGCTTTTGGGAGCACAGTATTATGATCATTAATAGCACCAGTAGTTGTAGCAGCAGCAATAAAAAACAAAAAGCTACTCCCCGAAAAAGCCATTCTGAAAGTCAGCAGGTAATCCATCTACAGACAAGGGGGAAAAGCTCACAATTAGAAAGAAAAAAAACCCTTTAAAGTGTGCAGTTTCATACTGCAGGCTTAGGCAAAAAGCTCGGTGGAATGTTTTTAGAAAGCCTACAACATACCTGCATACTCAGAAAAATAAAAAAATGAAATGAAATAATAATAATAAAAAGTTCCAGTAACAATCTGAAAACACTCTGGAAGAGGGAGACAGACAGACAAATAAGGAAAGAAAAAGGAGGTGTGCCTTAAGTAGTGACCCAGCTGAGTAAATGGTGCCCAGGAGTCTATGACTACAAAGCAGGAAAATAAGGCCCTATCCCTTGTCCAAACCTTAACTCACAAAAAAGGGAGAAGTACAAAAAGGTAAACATTACCCACAAAACAAATAAAACCCAACTCTAACTGAAAGACAAGTGATAGAGTCTAAAGAAACAGAAGCATGAAAGCATAGAAGCAAAAAATACTAGATCTGATCTAGAATTGCATCTTTGAACACCCACCTTGAGGCAAAAGTCACAGGCAACAGCTCTTCTCTTATGCCCCCAATGCAAGAGAAACAATGAAAAAGTGTTTCAGTTTTCCTAACAGTGAAACCTAAACAAAACAAATAGCCAACAGCCTTAACAACAGAGACCACTGGAATTTAAGTCACTCAATTGGAAAAGACAACACAGTGACCAATAAATGATGATATATCGATATTGCTGATGGAGACCACAAGAGTGCTTGTCCTTAAAAGTATAGGCACAGAATGAATCATTTGTCAGACAGATTGACAAATGGAGTTCTGGTTTGATTCTATATTGAATAATTTAAATGAACTATTGAGTGGTTCATTCCAAATATTAACACATCACTCCCTCACCCAGTTCCACGTAATTTGGGTTCATCTAGAATCAGTTCAGCACATTTCACTGATGGATAAATTTCACCTGCAGCCAAATTGGCTCTAGAGCCACCTCTGGTTAAAAATACTGAGATGCTACAGGTTTTCTAAATTACGAATAACTAAAATGCACAGTTTTAAAAGCCATGAATCATGAGGGATGACTATGTGTTAAAATCATATTAAGATTATTTAGGATTGACTTTGATATTGAAAAAACTGTCTGAAAATGGCTGCAATTCTAACCCCATGTTCCTGGGAATAAGTACAGTATATGTATGCACAGCAGAAGTCACTTCTAAATAGATGTGATCAGAATTGCTCTGTAAGCCAACAGTTATACTGCCTATAATTGGCCACTTTGGCCAAGGGACATGAGAGTTGGAGTCCGAAAGAGGAACTTTTACAAACTGTTTCTGTAATTTGACTAGGTAAGTCACAAAGCTGTTATTGGTGTTAGTTTTTAACAAGCCACTGGATATGCATCCAGCAGACATGAGTTACTGCTAGCACATAGCACATAAATTCAAACCCTTGAATGAGATGACCCTTGAGGCGCTTTCCAATTCTAACATTCTGTGCTTTTGTTATTCTATCATCAACTTGTGAAACAATATGATATTCCATTGGGATAATCTTTCAGCATGAAATGTGCAATTCACATTACCTCCCAGCATGCTATACCTTTTGAAGGCATTGATATAAGTGCTCAATTTTCTTAGTTATCTATATAAAGCGATTTCCGCCTTTTCTTTTCTTTTTTCTTTTTAAATGACTGGGTTGCAAAAGTTTTGTTTCAGAAAAGTAGTTTGCTAGAAATCACCTAAGCTTCCTCATTATAGCTTGTAAATTGGTCAATTTGATCCAAATCTATCAATTGAGTGGAACTAGTCAGGCTGTACATTGATCAGAGGATAAGAACCAAAATGTGTATAGTCAAGCTTCAGTTACTAAAGCCCAAAAGTCTTTACAGTCCAAAAAGCAGCTTTTTTTAAAAAAAAAAACCTTCCATTAGAATCAGCTTAAACCAGATACTTTAAAATTCCAGAAGGCAATGCCAGAACACACAAGTGCTGTGCCTGAAACCTTAACCCCATGGATAGGGGTGTGCACAAATATTCAAAGGTATTTGAAATTCAATAGAATTTGTCTGATTTTTGACATTCAAATTCAAATTGAATGTCCATAAATTCAAATGTAAAAATTAAAATAAATTTGTTTGAATTATCCGGACATTCACATGTGTACGGGTTCGTACATGATGCGTACTTGCACATGCGCATATTCCCCGCATCCGTACGCATTTGTACAGATCCATACAGGACAAAAACAGGTTGCATACAGGATAACTACAGGGTGCATATGGATGTGTACGGAAGCATACAGATGCATACAGGATATGTAACAATGCATACGACCACATACAAATGTGGTTGACATTCGTAAGTACAAATTTGAATAAACTGAACGAATAGGCAGGCACTAGTTTGGGGTTGCCCTGCACTCAGCTGAGCAGCTTTCAGGCAGGGTTGGGGCTAATGTGCGCACGTTCAGAGCCTCGCTAAAATGAGAGCAGCGCTTTCACTGCTCTTAATCATTTTAATGGCTCTGACAGGGATTCCTCTCTCTCTCTCTCTGGTTGTGTGTGTGTGAGAGAGAGAGAGACAAGAGAGAGAGAGAGAGAGGAGGGCTCAAGCTGGAGGGCTGCGAGAGAGGGGGGAGGGAAGGAGGAAGCAGAGAGGAGGGCAAGAAAAGAGAGTTAGGGAGATGTGTGACTACAGAGGAGAATCACTCTGAGTCAGTCAGCCTCCCGCCAGCCTGGCAGGCATTAAACTAACTAATATGCACCTCTCCTTCCAGGCTCGAGGCAACAGGTGGCTTGAATCCTCTGTTCTGCAACTCCATAAGTGCTCCTGTCTGTGCTGCGTGTGTGTGTGGGGGGGGAGGCAAATGCCAGCAATTTGATCCCTTCATCACTTCCCTTCAGCACAATTACTTAGGCACAGACAGCCAGGGTTGGGGTGTGCTTTTTGCTTATTTTGCACCCGCAGTCTGCTAGGCTATATGAGGCAGGCTTACTTTTATAGTGTTCCCCGTGGTTTTTCTGACAGCAGCCACTTGACTTTTGCACACCTGTGATCCAGTAAAAAACCATTGAACGCTGTAAACTTAAAATCAAGCCTGCCTCATATTGCCTAGCAGATCAGGGGTGCAAAAGAAGCCGAAAAACACACCCCGGCCCATGACATGAGCTGGAAACTCCTTCCCATTAGCCTGCAAACGTCCGCATGTGGGTCCCCAGCTCACTAAGCAAGCACGCCAGGGCCCCCACACAGTGCTGAGACTTGTTTTCCAGGGTGCCAAATTTGGTCTCCTGTATGGGGGGGATTTGGAACTCTTTTCACGTGCCAAATCAAAAGCCCACGCAGATAGACAGCGCCGATCCTGCTCTCAGCACTGTACCAAGTTGGCATGTGGATGCCCCCTTAGTATTCGTAAGATCCTAAAAACATATTTCTTAATACTTCCAATACTACATCTTTTTTATTTCAGTAAAAGGAAATGTTCATCCTGCAACAGTATAACATTGCCTGAAGGTGTTGGTTTAAAACAATATAGTACATGAATGGATCAGTTATATATTTTCTTTACAAAAGTTGGATTTGTTTGTTTCAGTTCATTGTCAAACAGCTAAAAACAGTAACTCAAGAAATCATTAGTCTAGCCTTGGAAATATATCCTGACTAGTGAACTATAAAATGTTCAGCTCTCTAAGCGTCACCTGGAGAACACAGAGTCATCCTCTAGCTCCTGCACAAGAAGCCTAAATTGAATAGTGTGATGTACTTGACTAAGCAGCTAATGAACTCTACTTATGGACTAAGTTCATAGGCATTGTTACTGGAGGAAGCATTACATTTTAAGAGCATATTTACTTTTTAAGAAAAGGAATGAGTGCTGAAAAAGGCATCAAGGTTATTATCCACCCTGAGGCCATTTAATGAATATAGTGCATGGATATTACCCTATGCTTCTCCATCCTGAGGACATCAATGAATTGAAAACAGGGGTGAGAATGGCTGATAGAAGTTCCTATCCAAGAACATCTCAACAAAGTAAGAACCTGCTATAGTCACATTCTATGTTTTTGGAATGATGTGACTGATCAAACTGTGAGCCAGTTTGGTCTAGTGGTTAGGGAGCCGGACTCTCACCTGGGAATACTGTGGGACCCATTTCAGCAGTGAGCTTTGGTACGCTGTGAAGATGGGTCACTTGGTAGTCCAGAAAATAGGAAGGAAGGAAGGAAGGAAGGAAGGAAGGAAGGAAGGAAGGAAGGAAGGAAGGAAGGAAGGAAGGATAAAATAATATCCTCAAAACCCTGGCAAGCCCATGTCTGCACTCAGTGGCAATAATGGGTTCATTTCCTTCTCCAATACACTGTTGCAATTTTATGTAGGTAAGACCATAAGAGGAGCTCTGCAGGATCGTGTTATAGCTCATCAAGTTCAGCATCTTGTTTCATACAAAGTCCCACCAATTGCTTCTGGGCATCTCAATCAGAAGACAATGACAAATCCTTCACCTTCTTTTGATTTCCTTGCAAATGGCCTTTAGAGGTATCCTGCCTGGTTCTCCAACTAAGAGGATGTACCTAGGCATCCAATCCAGTAGCCATTAATACACCTGCCATCCATGAATTTGTCTAACCCATTATTAGAGCTATCAAGGCTCTCATACCGTTACTCTTTCCTGATTAATATGTTACAATGAAATAGATCTGATTATTCATCAGTGAATTATAGTGTCAGAGGTTATTCTTACCTGATATAGTGGGTTTCATTGGCTTTTAATGTAACTTGTTTTGAACTGTGTCTGAAAATGTAGTCTTATAAAGAAGAAGCCAATTTTATAAAGTTCAGTAGGCTTTACTTCCATTGAAGCTAAGAATAGGCTTTCAGACTAATTGAACATACAGTAGAAGAGATTAAGTTTTTTAGGCATTAGGTTGGTGGTGAATTTGTTTGATATGTAAGCTCACATTCCATTCTTAGGAGTATTGCAAAGTGTTTGAAGAGCTACTGCTGACTACTTCCACTCCACACAGAAGTTTCAATGGGAATAAACCACTTTTTCTCTAAATATCTTGAGGCTCTGCTTCATTGATTTCTCTTCCACTAGGAAGCCAACTTGACACTTTCCACTTAACAGAGAGGTGACATATGTCGGAGCAGGATGCTGCTGGTAAAAACACAAGCAACAGTACATACAATTTAAGTTTTGCTTGTGGACTGTTTTGGGAACTGCTTTAGACATGTTTTAGCTCCATTCTCACAAGCAGGATTTTAGGGCCAATGGGTAGGTTTGACTGACAACAGATTGGAGCTGATCCCAGGGGAGAGAGAAACTGTTGATCTTAATACAAAGTCCCTTTATTAAAATTTAAAAGGCACACAAGAAGTAACATCACACACCAGTTTCAATGTTTCAAAGCCAAAAGTTTCAAAGTTGGACAAATCAATAAAATGCAAAACAGTTTCAAAGAAGGGCAGATTAGTCCACATCTCCATTTCTGGTTGGAGGTGCAGCAGATGGCACCAAAGAAAGAAGGTGGCTCTAGTACCTCTATTTTGAAGCAAAAGGGACCCATGGGTGAGGTGTAACCAAATGTGGAGTAAAAGTTTGGATAATTTGGATTAATTTGAAGCCCCAAAATACTCCAAATTTAAACTCCTAGGCAGGAAAAAAAATGAGGGGGGAGAAAAACCCATGGCATGGCAAAAGGAAAATTCCCACCTAACTTAACTCCATGAAAAATAAATAAAACACAAATATTGGCACCTGAGCCACTGGTCTGCCATGGAGCTGAAATGGGAAAACACACACCACAGTGTAGAACTTAACTGTGAAACAGAACTGGGCATATCAAAGCCTGTAACTGTAGTGTTCTTACAGCATAAAATAAATTAACTTATTAACAAAAAAGATCCCTATGTGGGCACTTGAAGAGCAAAGCAAGTAGTAATTAAAGACAATTAAGTCTTAGCAGTATCATAACATCCTGTAGGTAGCTTAAAATTCTAAGCTGTGATGTAAAGCACAAAATGCTTTTAAAACAGCATGTTAAAATCATGTTACAAGCAGAATATTAACATATTCTTCTTGAAGAAACATGTGAAGGGAAATAATATTCTGAACGTGCTTTAATAATAAGGAAGGCTACGTTTGTTCAAAATTCGTCACCTTTGTTTTTGATAGAAACGGGAATTGTAATATTACTTACTGTCATCCACTGCTAAACACCCAATATTAAATTGTTTCCAGTCCAGATCCAGGTTCCACAAAAGGCTGGATGCAACACTCTTAATGTTTTAAGAATTTCTTTCTTGGTCTTTCCTGGCATTGATCACAGTAATGATTGCACTGAGTAAGCACAACACCAAATAAGAAATATTTGTTCCTAACTTCAGTGCTACCACCCAGGGGCTCATTGGGTGAGTACAGGAAGTGATCATGGAAGTTGACCATTTCCCTTTACTCAGTGATGGTCTGGGTAAATCTGGAAGCTGCGCCTTCACTTAAATGACTGGAGGAGTGCTGTTTATCCTAAGAGTTATCTGATGAGTAGCAAGAGGTGTCAGGGTGTAGGATTGTCCAGATCCTGTACCCTAGGGAGAATGTTTAGCTACAGAGGCCTCACTGTTGTGTCTCGGGCCAGTAACATTCAAGAAGCGAATACACACACACGTGAGCAGTAAAAGTAGTCAAGTTCTAAAGTCCATTGGGGAGAAAAGGTAGATTAGAGATGAGATGAGAACATGAGTGCCACATGCCACCATCTCTAAGCCCTTTTGAGCTGCTTTTCTAAAGCTCAAATGTTTGATGTAAATACACCAGTGAAGTCATATAATTTTTTTACAGAACACAGAAGTCTCTCCCTTAATGAAGTGAAAGTAGGAAGTACCAATGTGACAAATGATAAAAATCTTATGCAATACTATTCTATCCACAGCAGTTTAAGAAAGGGAAATATTTTTGACAAGTAAGACAGAACTAAAAACATATTTATTTCTATAAGCTTTATTTCTTCCCATAAACAAGGCTACCTATGTGACAGACAGGAAAAAAATATTTAAAATGTAAAATACAATAAGAACAAGGCAAGAACATCATATATATAAAGCACAGTGCAGTGAAATGCAATCAGGTCTTTAAAACTTCAAAAATTCAGCTGCAGTACTACAAATCATTAAAGCCTATGCTGAAGTTTATTAGAACAAAACTGGCTTCAACTAAAGAGCTTATAGAGACAAAGTATAAAATCTCTATAGACAAAAATATACAAGAACATCTAAAATGGCTATGTATAATCCAGTAGTAAAGAATGTTTGTTTAGTTTTGGCTGTTCTTAAGAGCACATTTCAAATGGTCATACATCTCTTGGGGGGGGGGTTCCCTCTGAAAGTGAGTGGAGTATCAAATGGCACCAGATGGACTCAGGGTGGGTCACAATATTCTATAAAATAATAGTATATTGGTATAAAATATAGATTAAATCAGGATGACATTATTAAATAACATACAGTAATTAAGATATAATTAAAATACATCCCTGCCACCTTAGCAGGACCACATTAGGAAAGAGTTAAACATCAAAAACCTAGTTGAAGATATAAATTTTAATCAGGCACCAGAAGCCCTATATTGTTCCCACTTAACATATCACTGCAGGAAGGTTATTACAAAACTCAGGGATCACCAGGCCTATTGCCTCCTCTTAAGCCTCTGTGGATAGCTGAAATTCAAGAAGACTTTATAATTTTAGGTCTTGGGCATTTCTATGTGGAAAAGTGTTTTCTGAGTTTGACCTAGAGACAGGAAGAGAACCACTGTAAAAGCAGATCCTTCAAGTCCCAGTTGTTGAAATCTTCTAAATTATCATGGTTGATGGTGTCAAAGGTCTCAGAGATTGAGAATCAACAGACTCCACTGTCCCTGTCTCAATAAAGGCTATCCATCATGTTGACCAAGGAAGCCTTAGGGCCAATTCTCATTTGGCTTGGTAGTCAACACAGAGTGAGCTTTGAGACAGAGCATCCACACATGAAAGAACCATTTCCTATCAAGAAATGGTTCCTTCCATCCAGAACCTTACTCTCTGTCAAATATGTATGGTGCAGGTTGAACTTGCACCAAGTGCTGAAACCAGTAAGGTTTTGACAGGGCCATTTACACCTCTTCCAGTGCTGGAGGGGCACATGATGTTAACTCTTCATTAGTTGCCAAATGAGTGTATGTAGTGCAGCACCATCTAGAAGGGACCAACATTTATGCAAAATTCTGATATTCTGTTCCTAGGTTTATAATTAGATTTGGTATTCTTGTTTCACAATATTTGCATCATGGAATAGAATTTGCCACTAAAGCTTCAGTTCTAACTTCATTATGCCTAAAAAAAAAAAAAGGAAAATAAAGAATTTTGTTTTAGGAACAAAATTCTATTCATGCTATTAAAGAACAGAATCAGTGCAAAATATTACAACTTTCAGCACTCTTGTAAGTTCAAACTTAGCTTGTTTATTTAATGTGTTCAGTGATGGATTTGCTTGTAACATCTAGTGTGGCATACAGCAAAGAAGATGGTACCAGAGATTAGGATAGATAGAATTAATGTCAGGAAAGACATCATCATATGCAAACTTACCTGTATGTGCACAATGAGTTATGCACACATTTTGCCAAACCAAAACTGAAATACAAAAAGGAAAAGTGAAAGTCAATGCAGACTTAACATTTATGGATTATGAGTTATTCTACTGTCTGGTTATATTTAATTTTTGCTCGAGGTAGGTTTGCTGTTGTTCTAAGTTATCATCAACCATCTTTTGTTAATATCTAAGGCAATTTATAACATAACTTTTCCTCTCCAATCAAATATCATTTCAAAGCTGTATTTTATATTTACTCAGGTTGTATTTGTCTATTGAATTTTGTTGGAAGATCTGAAACAAACACAGCAATCTGAAAAAAAAAAGAAATCAGGAAAAAAGGGCAAATATTTTTTCAGGCACTGAATGATACCTTCAGAGATGTTGGTTTATTAGGTTTTTCTTGTCCATGGAAGTTTTGCACAACATGTATTTATATATTGTACTTTTTACCAGCTTTCATAACTGTTCCTGGACAGAGATAGTCAGACCACAGTAATCCATGTGCTGGTAGCTGCCAGATTGATTACCACAATATACTCCTTATAGGATTACATCTAAGGTTGGTTCAACAGCTTGGCCAATACAGAATGATTAAGATGCTAAGTAAAGATGTCTACTGTGAGCATCTGGCATCTTTGACCAAAGAACTGTACCAGCTGTCAGTTTGCTAATGAATCAAATTCAAGTCTTCCTTGACATATAAATCTCTAAAAAAAAAAAAACAACAACCTTGAGACTGGGAAGTATGAATTAAAACTTCTTCCCAAATACTTTTCTGAGATACTTACATGAAGCCTACTTATTACTGTATTGCCTACCAGTTCATTTGACTTTGAAGTGGTCAGAGACAGAATCTTCTCAGCATTGAAATGATCCCATAATAGCTGCTCAAAACTCACAGAGATTGCATATCCCTGCATGCACTGATCAAACATCTTGCTGTAGAGGGGCTGGAAGTACTGTGAGCATTGCTTTCCCTGCAGGATGTGTGTGTGTGTGGAGGGGGACCACTCCAATCTCAGTTTCCTCTGCTCTGTCATTCTACCACACCGATCATGCAGACCTACCTGGAAGCACTTCCAGCAGTCTGAAAACCACAGCCACATTTTGGAAAGCACAGAAAATGGATGACATTGGTGGTAGTGGTTAGGGAGCCGGACTTGTCAAACAGTTCAGATTGTTATGTTGTTATCAGGAACTAAAGAGTCACAATGAGTCAGCAACTCATGATTTAGAGTCTTGTGATTTAGATGATTCAGAGTCTTGTGATTCAGTCTCATGCTATCACACTAATTAGATGACATCATTCTGAAACCTCATGACTTGCAGTTTGTTGGCTATAAAAATAGCTCTGTGTCGAACAAAGTCTTTTGTCTTTAGTTTGCTGTTTAAAGAGAAGTTCTGAAATAAAGCTGCTGAACCTTCCACTGAGGAAAGAAATACTTTGTCTCTGGATTTATTTGACTGAATGACTGTCCAGCCATTCTCTGAGATTGACAAGTGATCTGACTCCAGTCCAAGTCTGCTACACTACGTGACAGGACTCTTATCTTGGAATACCAGGTTTGATTCTGCACTCCTAAACAAAGCCAGCTGGGTGACCTTGGGCTAGTCACAGCTCTCCTCTTAGCTGTCACAGCCCCACGTACCTCACAGGATGTTCTGTTGTGGGGAGAAGAACAGAAAGCTTTGTCAGCTGCTTTGAGTCCCCTTAAATGGATGAGAAAAGTGGGATAGAAAAGCCAGCTCTTCTTCCTTCTTGCATCTTCCAGAACGGTTCTAGGCAGAAACCTCATAGTTCCCGGGGTTTGATGTTTGTGCTGCCATAGGCAGGAAGGAACATTTAGATAGCATGCTTCCTGCTTTTGTGGTTGGAGCAAGTGGTCTGATTCTGCCATTATGAGACCTAAGCTAATGAATATCTCTTCCATAAAAGTATAAATTCAGGTGTGTTTTGTGATCTCTGTTCAAGGCATATTTAATATTTAATACTTACAAATAGTTCAAATCAGATTAATGCATCAAAATAATTACATTTCAAAACAGAAAAAATAAAAATAACAAAATAACATAGTTGAAATTATAATTAAATTCCAATAACAACAACAACAAATATGCATTTTTAACATTTTGAATTTTATTATTTTATTGGTGCACAGTGACCTGGATTTTTTTTAAAAAAAATTACAAAATATAGATAGATAAATATTTTTTTCCATTTCTTCAATTCTTTGGTTTGACACTCTTGAAGTATGAAGATATTTTAATTCCAAGGATGTTCATGATATCAGAACATAGTAAGTTGTGTTAGGAAAAAAAAATCTATTATTTATTCTAAAGCAAGAAAAATACTGAGTGATAAAATGATCAAACAGGGCTTGATCGCAATTTATTTCTGACCTTTTAATGCCTTCTGTTCCCAATGATTTTCTGTCATTTCTGTCTAGCCTTGGCTTGAGATTCAGTCCCAGAGGTGCTTTGCTTTATGTTGCCACTTAACTTTCAACTTCCATTTTCAGAATGGAAAGATAAGTAACTAATTGTCACAGCAGTGTCTGATGGTCTATCTGGCACCCAAATCTACGAAGCTGCTATAAGCCACGAACTTGAAAACTTTGCTGTGCTCATTTGGCATAAACATGTCTTTGTGTTAGAACCATACTGTAGCTAACTTTAGGACCATGATTATTTAGGGCCATTGTGATGATTATCTGCCTTCTGCTTTATTAAGCAGTAATGAATTGGCTCATTTCAGCATCTTTCAGTGCAATATTTCATTGGCAGTTCTCTGCATTTAAAATCATGCAGTAATGCCAGGAAAATTTAAATAAGGAGGGAAAGAGGCCTGCTTATCAAGTATCCCTAGATTCATGTTAGATTACAGGAGAAAAGTAAAATAGAATACAGCTTGCATATTGTGTATATATAAATGTGTATGTATATAAAACATCATATTATAAAAGCTACAAAATAGGACAGTGTAAAAATAAATAATAATAAAAAATAGGAAATACAGGCTGAAATTATCTACAAGGAAATGAATTATATTTGCTATTGTTTCTGATACTGTCATATTCTGTGATCAGATGTACTTAAAATATTGGTAGCCATGTGCTCATAGGGCACATAAGTCACATGGTCATAAATACCTGCCATCCATGCTCCATTCTTTGTGTGGAAAAGATGGGAAGCAAAGAGTATGGGCTAATATACTTTCTGATGTTTTGGCAGTGTTTCCTCCTTGCTGTGCCAGTTTGGGTATCCATGAGTTATCCATAACTGGTGCATGAGAAGAGTGGTTAGTTATAGTTTCACCTGTTAAACATGACACATGATTTTAAAATGCTCCATTCCTCACTCCATGTTTTGGCAGTGACAGGCTGGCATGACAGGCCCCACAAGAATCTCTTACATCAGTTTCTGATTATGGCCATTATCTCTATCAGAATGGATCCTATGAGCTAAAAGCCTTAGGCAGGTGACCTTTTGTTCTCAACCTTTGGTTCATATCAAGAACTCACATCCCTGATCTGTTAGTGGAAGCAAGAATGATCATACATTCAACGTACTCTACTATCAAGCCTGTAAAAAAGGTCTGATGGTGACTGTTGTGATTCTGGGTGTCTCAACAGCAGTAGAAATGATCTGGTGGCATAAAGGCAGCAATGCAGATGTTGCCAATGGTGCTCATGCTACACCAAAAGCTGGAACCTGAGCGCAGATTCCCAGTAGCTCCCTTTCCGTATTGTAGGAAAGGTATAATATGACTTTGTCATATTAAGACATGAAAAGCAAATATCAGATTGCAAGTAGTGACAGCCTACTAAGATTCCAATATAATTATTATTTCTGAAACAAATAGTTAATAATATGCCTAGTAAAGGAAGACTCTGCTTCACACTGTATTATAATTTTTCTCTCTGTTTCCCACAAGAGTAAAGGATTTTTGGGCATTCAACAACTTAAGAGGCTGCATTTATAACTCAAGGTCCTACTTACCTAACATATAGATATCTTATATCATTATATTTTCAGGGTCAGGAAGAGGGCACTTATTAAGAGAAAGCCTAACAACGTATTTGTCCCTCAAAACTAAAAGGTTAACCCATTCTCTGGGGGAAGTGTGACAAGGTAACGATCTCTAATTTACATTGTTCAAAAAAACAGAAGTGCAGGACTTGAGTTTGAGGTAAGATCACACTAGCGGAATGCAAAAATCTGTGAGTCTGTGTTTTGTCCCCAGAGCAATGCTATGAACTGGCATGTAGTGAAATCTCTGGCTCTAGGAAACACAGCCTGAACATAAGACTTGTCCACAACTTCTTATATTTTTAAAGGCTTTACTGGTTACAAACACACATAACCTGAAATAATTTCTTTTCTCTCAACAGTCTTGGTTAAATACCTTGTTCTTTCTTCTTTGTGTGTTTTCTCTTTCTTCTTCTGTGAAATGTATCTTTCTCCTGTGGACTTTGTCTTTCTTCTGTGGACTTTGTCTTTGTCAAAGGAAAATGCTCTTTCCAGGTCTGACTTGGTTGCAAACTCACTACATACAAAACTGAAACTAACTGGAGGGGCAGTATAAGACCCTAGAATTTCCCACAATCCTTTTCTTTCTTAAAGCTATAAACATCTATTTCCCCTTCTAAACTAATACACAGAAAAGCCTATTATAATCTGAACTAAATATATGTCTCAAGAGCATCAAAGATGCTCTGGAGGCATGACACTCCCCACCAAAACTCTTAATGAGTTTTCCCATTTAGCATTATAACTGACTTCAAATACTAACACTGTTACACTTTACATTTGAACAAATACACATTAAAGTCCAAGTTTCTAAATAACATTGTCACTACACAGAAAAACTAAGTCTGTTGTTGGTCTATCAAATGTCTTTTTCCCTTCTTGAATTTTCTTTGTTCCGCAGAGAAGGATTCAGAGTTTCATCCAACCTATTACTGGTTACAGCTGTATGCTCTTCTAAAACAAACTGGACTGGTATTGAAGGAAAGGTTTGATGAAGTTCAGTTGGATGTACTGGCTGAGTAGACTGTACCGTCCTCAGTACTTTTGATGACATGGTGGGCATCTGCTGTTGAATAGTCTCTGTTGATTGTTTGAGTCTAGTAGACTTTGAGTTGATTGGAATTACTGAAACAGCAGTAGATGTCCTCTTTGCATCTTTCTCTTTCTTTTTTGCTGGTATGTTTGAAGTCACAGAAGATGACTCTGTGCAAGGAATTTTGGGCTTCTTCCCTCTTCTTTTCTTTGGTTGCTCAAACAGAGCATTTGGTGATTCAACAAGCGTATCTTGAATTTCATTCTTGTGATTTTGGTAACTGGTCTCCATTTGAGCTTCTAAAGAAGACAACTCTTTCTTATGTGCAGACACTTCCTCCTTCAGCATATTCTCAAAAGCAGTGTTTTTCGCTTTCTCTGCTGTAAGTTCCGTTGCAATTACCTTTAGTTTAGCTTTTGCAACAGCCAAGTTTTCTTTTTCCATTGCAAGTTGCTTTTCTTTTTCTTCTAGCTGGTGTTTCAGAACACTACAGAGTTCACCTTTATCCACTAGGGTTGTTGCAAAGGTCTTTATTCTTGTTTGTATTCTTTTGCGATTCAAGCAAACTGGACCTATGATTGTCCAACCTAGCGACATCTCTTGAGCAAAAGGTGCTCCTGCTGGGCCTGTTACTTGCTGCTTGATACGTAATAGATCCGGACAGTCTGTACCTATTAGTAATAGGATTTCTGCTTCAGGATCTAACTCTGGTATCTTGTGGGCTATATGTTTCAGGTGAGGGTGGTGAAGTGCAATGGATTTGGTTGGAATCTGGTCCTTGTTCCTGGGGATGGACTTACACTCCCTTAGAATAGGCAGCTCAAATCTTTCACCATTGTGCCATGCTTCCACTGTGAAGCCTAATGTGCTCCTCCCCACCATAACTTCGTCCCCTGTACAAGTTGCCATAACATATTCCACCTCTTGAGTCTGGACATCAAAGAGGTCAAAGAATTCTGGAGCTGCTAGTGAAGTGTCACTTTGCATGTCTAAAACAATGTACATCTTCCTAGAGGCTTTAGGGTGCTCATTTGGGAACACCTTGGCTAGGCATATTGGATGGCATGATCTCACTTTACCTGGTTCCTGACACAAGGCTGTACAACTGGTACTTGCTGTCTTGGCTTCTGATGAGGTTGCTGTCTCTGATTGAGGTGTTGTTGACTCAGCAGCTGTTTCTTCCTGCTCTTGTGGTGGTTTGACTCGATGTAAGGCTGTGCAGTGTCTCGTACTGTTGCATTCTAGACATTTCACCTTCTCATTACAGTCTCTGGCTCTGTGCTGTTTAGATGCGCAGCACCTGAAGCATATCTCGTGCTCCCTTAACAAGGCTATGCGTTCATCATAAGGTTTCTTGCGAAATTCTTTACAGTCACTGATGAGGTGAGGTGCCTTGTGTATTGGACACAAGGATTCAGTTGCTGGTTTGGAGTCCACTGTAGACTTGGTGAACAAAGTCTCAGTTTTCTGGACTGAGATGGTTTGCTTGGTTCTAGGTGCTTCAGAAGGACTCCTTTCAGTTTTAGGACCCTGGTAAAGTTCAGAAAGTCCTGTCTGTGGGTCATTTCGCACGTGAGCCATGGTGGCAATAAAAGTCACTAAGTGTGCAAAAGGTGGGTACACTTGGTTGTGCCATCTTTTATAATCAAAGACTTCCTGACCCCACTTTTCCCTAAGTTGGAATGGGAGCTTTCTTACAATGTCCGCTTGTACCATATGCTGATCTAAAGAAATAAGACCACGTAATTGTGGGTTATTTTTAGCATTTAAAAGCTCTTGCAAAAGATCTAAGAGGTCCCACAGCTTCTTGCTGTCTCTCATTGTGAGCTGAGGGAAGTCTTTTAATCTACGTAGAAGAGAAGTCTCAATCTGAGCTGCACTTCCATATCTCTGGTCCAACCTGTCCCATGCTGCTTGCAAGGCTGCCCAAGGGTCTGCTAAGTGAGCAGCATAAACTCTTTTTACCTGCTCTGAAGATGAAGGGCCGAGCCATGCTATCAGCAAAGTCAGTTCTTCTTTTGCTGTTAATCCCATATCTTCCATGGCTCCTTGGAAGATGGCTTTCCAGAGGATGTAGTCTTCAGGTTTTTCTGAGAATTTTTGAACACCTTTGTCTGTCAAGTCTCTCCTTGGGTTCCTTGTTACACTTGTGTAATACAAATCTGGCACATTTTGCAGATGTGGCTTTGTGCTGAGTGACACAGAGATTGGTTGCTGTCGTACCGGTGCAGTCTTTGGTGCTTCAGGAACAACCCCTGTATCATCTTGGTTTCTCTTTGTGCCAGGCTGGTGACCCAGGTTAGCAGGAACAGTGGTATTAACTGGGTATGCAATGGGTTCTCTTGGTCTGTTGAAGGACTGGCTCTGGTACAGCACTGAGGCAGGCACTGTGGTTACTGCTGAGGTCTGCACTAAAGGTGGTGCTGCTGCAGGTTGAACGATGGGTGCAGTAGTTGGCATTAGAAGTGTCTTAGGCTGAAACTCCTTTGCCTTGGGGTCTAGTTGTTGACCAGCTAAATAGGAAATCACCTTCTGTTTAGGGTCTTCCTCTTCCAGGTTAGACAGGTCAGATGCCAGAGATTCCTCTTTGAGACCTTGCTCCAAGATCCGAGCTTTCTCTTTGAGCTGCTCTGACTTTGCTATTTGCTCCAAGGTTTCCAATTCAGCCTTCATTCTAGCTTGCTCTATTTCCAGTTCCTGCTTCTTTTTGGAAAATTCTGCCTGTTTTGCAGCTGCTGCTGCCTCAGCCTTTGCTTGGAGAGCTATCATCTCCAGCTCTGCTCCTATGGACCTTCGTGAGGAGCCACTACTACGTGAAGTGGTTTTGGAACTCCTAGTCTTGTGGGAATGCCGGGAGGAAGCCACTTTGGAAGATGTCAAGCTGGGTGCTTTGCTTGTTCGAGGCTCTACTTCTTTCTCTGAGCCCTTGGGAGAGGTTGACAGTTTCTCATCTGCTGCAATAGCTGTCTCTGATGGCTGCTGGGATTCAGCTTTTCCTTTTTCCCATTGCTGAATTTGGTCATCTAGACTTTGGATAGCTTTTCTGAAGTCTTCTTCTTCAAGCTCTGATTGATCCTTTATTTCTGCCTTCTTGCTTAAGGCTTCTGGGGTATTTATTCGGCTTAGCAGCTGGAAGATGCACTCTAACAGCGCATTCCAGCTCACAAAGTGGTGCGCCATGGTTTCTTTCAGCTCATACATTGCCTCAGTGCTTAATGCCTGTTGGCTTGCTTTCACATCTTCTTGCAAAGCTGACAAGACATTTTTTCTCTTTTCCTGAAGAGAAGCTAATTCTTCTTCTACTTTCTGTTCCATCTTTGCAGTGAGTTTCCTTGTTCTCACTAATTTGGCTTCCACAGCTCCAATTTCAGGTGCAGTTGCAGTTTCAATTCCAGTTTCAATTTCACTCAGCTCTCTGGATTCCATGTTCTGCTGCTGCAGTATGGAGACTCTCCAGCAGGGGGCGCTCAGCAGTCTTCACAATGAGGACTGAGCTATGGGTGCCTGATTGCTTCCAGGACTCCAACCCTTTTAGCTCTCCTGCAAATGCAGACTGACTAGGCGTTTTGCTTGTAAAGTCTCTATAGCTGCAACAGTTTGCACAGATTCTGGCTTGTTTGGATTACACACAAAAGATAGCAAAGGGCTTTAGTTGCTCTGGCCTTTGTTCTCTAGGCTTCCAAACTGTAAGCTAGGCACGTTCTCTTCTTTGACTGGCTCTGGGAGCAGAGCTTTCTCTATCTGGACCTGGGAAAGAGGTTTCCTTTGACTTCTGGACCTGGGAAAGATGTTTCCTTTGACTGGCTCTGGGAGCAGAGCTTTCTCTATCTGGACCTGGGAAAGAGGTTTCCTTTGACTGTTTTGTCCCCAGAGCAATGCTATGAACTGGCATGTAGTGAAATCTCTGGCTCTAGGAAACACAGCCTGAACATAAGACTTGTCCACAACTTCTTATATTTTTAAAGGCTTTACTGGTTACAAACACACATAACCTGAAATAATTTCTTTTCTCTCAACAGTCTTGGTTAAATACCTTGTTCTTTCTTCTTTGTGTGTTTTCTCTTTCTTCTTCTGTGAAATGTATCTTTCTCCTGTGGACTTTGTCTTTCTTCTGTGGACTTTGTCTTTGTCAAAGGAAAATGCTCTTTCCAGGTCTGACTTGGTTGCAAACTCACTACATACAAAACTGAAACTAACTGGAGGGGCAGTATAAGACCCTAGAATTTCCCACAATCCTTTTCTTTCTTAAAGCTATAAACATCTATTTCCCCTTCTAAACTAATACACAGAAAAGCCTATTATAATCTGAACTAAATATATGTCTCAAGAGCATCAAAGATGCTCTGGAGGCATGACAGTCTGTAATAATGTGAATTTTAAAGATACAGATCCAAAAATGTGTAATTTTGAGGTTAAATATATGCTTTTATTTCAACTGTATAGTACGTCAGTGATCTGTCATTTATAACAAACATAAAAGGTAGATGGTGTCATTACTA
Organism: Aspidoscelis tigris stejnegeri; assembly: GCA_023333525.1. Lineage (NCBI taxonomy): Eukaryota > Metazoa > Chordata > Lepidosauria > Squamata > Teiidae > Aspidoscelis > Aspidoscelis tigris. Next base: position 226,211,805 of record JALMGA010000001.1, read on the forward strand.
TTTAGCCCTTCATTGTGTTTCTTCATGCTGGTCACAATTTTACTATTTTAGGATCCCAGAGATATTTATTCAATACATTTAGCATGATTGGGACATCAAATCATCCATATCTGTTAAAAATTGGGTTACTGTGCAACCCTAGTGGAAAATTACAAGGAGAAAAAAAGCCTAAAATATGGCAAATTCCCTTAGTTGAAAGAGCCACAACGATGCTGCTAATGCCACTGATGTGGTTTTTCCTTTGCCAACAGCACACTAAGAAAAGATTTCACAAGCCTTTAGCAATGACTTCTTGTTGGTATATTATTGCAAATGTACATCCCTTCAGCCATAAAAAGGGTTAATTTTCTGTGTATATTAGAGTTGCAATATGGGAACTGCTGATTGAATAACTCTGCTGTAACAGTTTGTAATGTCACATGCTCTCTCTCTCTTCAAGCTAGTAGAAAAGATGGACTCTAGCAAATCTCTAGACATGTATATCTGATGTAAATAAGTTATAAGACTTACAAGTGAAGGTAAGTAAAGTTATGTTGAAACAGATCAAGAAGGTGTACGCTTCAAGTCTGTTCTTCAACAAGCTCTCTCCTAAAGTATAGTTTTCTAAGGGTGTTTCTGCACTTACCTCCTGAAAGCTGGATTAAGGAAATCCATTTTTCTGAAATCCATCTCTGGGAAGATTCGTCTGAAACAGGGTGGATCCAGATGAGGCCCCACGCTTCCACGCTCATGTGAGAAGCAAAGATACTGAGGAACAGATCATGTGCTTGCTGTGCAGATGCTGCAACACTGATTTCCAGAAGCATCTGGCCTCCCTGAGGCCCCACTACCCCAGGAGCCACGTGATTGGAGCATTCAACCATCAGTCACCGCTCGATTCCCCCCCCCATGTGTGGGTGTGTCAGGGACAGACTGCCCACCAATCGGTGGCATGCCTGAGATCCCATGGCTGCTGTGGTGCTGCTGCCTCACTCAACATGGCGACTTTCTGCCACCTCACTCAACATGGCGACTTCCTGCTGCCTCACTCAACATGGCGACTTCCTGTCCCACCTACATCTGTTCCCTCTCCTGTCCGTGTGTGGAAGCGTCCTCCTTTGATGCAGAATTTCCATGCAGGAACGGATTGAAGGTCTTCCTGGAAACCAGATTTAGCAGCACCTAGACCCCTTTAGCAATGGATCTCACGTGAGGCTGTGCTGAAGCAGTGTCCTCGAAGGGGCCCTAATCTGTCCCGCTGTGTGGAAGGTACCTTGCACATGTGTCCCATATCTGTCCTTATTGTGTGCTTAATGGGGTTTTAGCGGCCAGTGTGAAAACACTCTAAATGAGAAAGAAAACAACACTTCTGACTAGGGACGTGCATGAATATTTGTAGGCATTTGAAATCTGATTGAATGTGCTGAATTTCAACATTTGAACTTGAATGTCTCAAAATTCGAATGTAAACATTTGGACTGACTTTGAATTTCAGATCTATTCATTCTAATTATCCAGACATTCGTATGTGTACGGGTTCGTACATGATGCCTACTTGGAGACCCGCATCTTTCCCACATTCGTATGCATTTGTACGGATCTGTATAGGATGAAAATGGGTTGGATACGAGATAACTACGGGCTGCACATGGACGTGTACAGATGCGTACTGATGTGTAGAGATGTGGGGAAGATGCGTATTCAAATCAAAAATTCAAATTAATAGATTCAAATTTGGTAAATACGAATTGAATTTTGTTAAATTCAAGTTTAAAAGATTTGAATCAAATCAAATTTTCACATATTCAATTTGATTTGAATAGAATGTCAAAAAGGCATTCATGCACACCTCTACTTCTGACATGAGTTATTACTGGCTTTCCTAGTGATATATTGAGGTTAGGAAGAGGGTAGGTTAACTTAGGTAGATGATCCTCCATATTCTAACCCTCATTGGAATGATCTGAGTAGCTGAAAAGCAGGTATAAGTATCAGGGGAGGGGGAAATCCAGTATTCATTGATTTCTTGAATTAGCAAATGTATACAAAATTGTCTATATTATCAAGGTTTTTTATTCTTCCGTTAGCATTTGCCAATAATAAGAACCTCATTACGTACATACTATCACACGGACTATATCAAAAATGCATTGCACTTAATTTCAAGTTTTATTATTATCATGTGTATAGTTTAAGATCCATAAGATTTAAAGTTACATACAAAATGTTTGTGGAAAAAAAGAAACAGTATAAAAACTGTTTCTTTTTTTAGCACACAAAGTCACAAACTGCTTTGCATGTAGGTGTAACTCACTTTTTCATGACTGCAACCAAGAAAGAAGAAATTCACAACATGGAGAATTTACTTCCTTAAGAAGCATGTCTACTGCTTCATGCTGAAAAAAAGCAGATCAGACTGTGAAATAGAGATTATTCCCACCATTTCCAGTGAGCCTTTCATTGGCATGCATACTCATAATTAAATCCTGGAGGACAAAGGAAGATCTTATATATTTCTTGATCTATAAAAGCAGTACTTTCATACCATGGAGATGCTGAAATGAAATTGAGAAGAGGAGGTAATAAGTAAGCAAATTTCTTTCTCAGGCCCTTTCTACATTGGACCCTATCCCAGAATAAATCCCAGAATAAGGCATTCTGTAGGACATGTCCATAGGCCTTTCTGTAAGATATTTTCTGTCCTACAACATGTCATGTTCCCCAATGACTGCTTGTTTCCATTCCCAACGGAGTTCTGCAGCTTCGTCCTTTGTGGTTGCAAGACTTCCATGGCATGCACAGTGAGGCGCGCATCACATGGGAATGAGCAGCCAATAAGCCTGCAGCTAAGCTCTGATTTGCTGTTCTTGTAGTCCTGTCCGGACTGGCGGGAACATTTGAATGTACCTTACACTGTGACATGAGTGTTGCTCATTCTGCAGTTGGTAAATTTGAAGTAGTGCTGGCATAATGCACCACCACTATGCAGGATCAGGCATCAGATGTGACACCTGTGCCTCAGCTCCACATTCTGATGCACAGCTTTCTTAAGCCTGAACGCACCCTCTGAGGGTTCTTTGGAATCTGAATATGGATGGGCCTGTTCTGCTTCAGTGGCAGCTCATCCCAGCATCCTGCCCTATCCCAGACCAGCGAGAGTGAATGTGAAAAGTGCCTCATAAATCATTCTTCTTCCTTTCCTTGTCACAATTACAATAAGAAAATGATCAACCAGAAGCTGTGAAGGTTGGTGTCCTTTCCTGGCATCTGCAGCCTCCTGTTTTATGTATCTGTTTCTTGGCTCCTGACCTGCATTCAGGCTTTTGATTCTGACTTTTGGATTATCCCCTGTGATAGTGAGTTCTGGGCTTTTACTTGGACTGCTGACCTTCATTCTTTTTCTTTCCTACTACTACGATAAAGACCAACTTCCAGCCATTAGTCTACCTAAGACAGGACATAACCCCTATGCAAGCTATACTTGTGTTGGCCAGGAATCAAGAAACAGTGGCAATTCAGGCTGCCTCATGGTTCCTTTGCCAATATAATATGTTCTTCTCTTAGAACAAGAGTCAGGAAATAAAATGCAGCATTGCTGAGCAAGCTATGAGAAGACAGCAGGACTGAGGTGAGACAGAGGAAATGTAGTCAGCATGGAGTGATGTGACCAGAGGAGGATGTAGCTGTGGCAGCATAGCAGCCCCCACAACTGCCTCCTTTTTATCTCAGACTTTCTTGCAAATTTCATCTGGGTGGAGGATGGTGGGAGAAGAGGATTCTTCTGCAAGTCTGCAACTCACTTTGTTTGTCAAATCCTTTCTTTAGCCTCCATCTAGCTCATCCCACCCCCCAAAAAAACTCTGAAGGAATTTCTCCTATATAGAGCTGCTTGTGCCCTAAGATCTGCTGGTGAGGTTCTCTTGCAGGTATCAGCACCTTTAATAGCTAGGCATGGGAAGGCATTCTTAGCTGTAGCCCCCAGGTTATGGAACGGTCTTCCCTCTGCGATGCAACAGCTTAATTCAGCTTAAAAAGATTACATTCAGTAGCTGAAATGCAATTGGATAGACATTTCAGTCTGCATCACTGGTGTTACTATCACCAGTTCCTTCAGAGTTTTCCTACTTCCTTCATGACTAATGGAAATAAAAGCAAAGGGAGGAAAGCAAAAGAAGAAGCCCAAGAAAGTCACATGGGGATGGGGCTCTATTTCACAAAGGACCTGGCTTCTGTGTAGGCAACTGGGGGAAAGTAGCATGTTTACTGTCCCATAAGATGCCTCTACATCAACATTTCAGAACACACAAGTGCCTTTTCAGACAACAATCTGAGGCACCAGTGGTGAGGATGGGAAAATGCACCCTGAAGAATAGATGCCTCGGATGGTGATTGCAGGAACAAATGAGACAGCATGCTCCACCACATGTGGAGACACAGGAGCAAAGGTATTTTTAGGTGCCCCTAACTAGAAGTGAAAACCCAGGCTAGATTGCAGGGAGTTAGGACCTCCTGGAAGAATGTTACCCTCCCTGCACTCACTGACCGGCCTTCAGTGTCTGTGAATGTGTGCGTCTGAAGATGCATTTTAACAGTACCAGTGCAAAATGTTTCTTAAAAATGCTCAGTTATATACAATGAATATTTTGTTTATATAATGACAGTATGGAGAGAGAAAATAGTTATATAGCTCTCTGCTTAAATTATGGTAATAGGAGGAAAGTGCATAGACCTCATGGAAATGTCACTATCTGAAGCTGTTATTGTTCTTCAGTTACATTTCTAGACCTTAACTGAAGATACATTGTTAATATTTAGATCAATAAACAATTATTGTTGTCTTTGAGCTGCTGAAAAGAGTTTTGGAAAGTTGTGGGAAAGTGGCATAAGTTCCAGGTGTCTGTCAACTGCAAACTGCTATATACATTCTTTGTATATTATTTGATTTTTATTTTGTGGTGACTTCAACAGGGAGTCCCATTCCTCGCCTCATGGTGTGAAGCTCACATAATGGAGACAGCAGGCTTCTTCTTGCTTTCAATAGAGTGTGAAACACCAACCGAGATTCTGAATGCTTCCCATCCAAGAATCCCCATTAGCTATTATTCATCTGGAAAAAAAGAGGGGAAAAAATCAGTTGAACAACTTGCAAAGATTTTATTTTGAAAATCATTTAACATTATTGACAGGATCCAGACGTACATAAGCTGCCAGGTTTATATGTGATCTATTATTTTAGAAATGAAAAATCTGAATGTGCGAAGATGCAACAGTTGCATTAGTTTCCCAGACTCAATGTAAATATCCACCCTGTGCTCTCATTTGCTTTTGACATGCCAGAAGCTGTGTACTTTGTACCTTGTATTTTTTTTCCATGAGTATACATATTCTGACATTTGAGATTCTACTAATCCAATCTGAATTGATCAGTAAGGCAAGCTACTTCAGATGTAAATCTTTCTGATTCTTCTTCTCTCCACTTAAGAAAACTGTTCTGAAAACTCTTGGCCTACCTACACTTCAAAGATGGAGATGCCTGGGATACTTGGAGTCTTTACCCTGTGTGGAATTGCTTCCATCCCAGAGCGGCTCCCGACGTGTGTGACTGTCCCCATCCTCATTAGTTGTGCAAAGGCTGCATGGGAGTGGGGCAGGATGGAGTGACTGTGACTGCACATTTATGCATGGTGTCACCTAACCCCATAGCAACAGCCCAGCGCACATGCCCATTGCTGCAGCAAAGTGAATGGTCCTGGATGAAACCATTTGTACTTCACCCAGACCTAGGTAGGATGAGTGACGTTCACGATGCAAATGCTGACTTCTATTCCTGATCTTAACTGTTTTGGGATCGTATCCCATGGCAGTTAAATGCAAAAAAAACCCCTGTGCCCATCTCATATGGCTTGTTATTGTGCTTAAAATGCTTCATTTATTGTAGAAAGAGTGATACAATTTTGGAAAAGGGGCACAGATAATTAATTTAGATGACCGTAGTGCTACACTGCTCACATCTGTTCCTGTATCCTACAGGTACAGCAGAATTATGAATTCTGGTATTATGAATCACCACCATATAATTCATTGGGAAAGCCAGAAGTGTTTGTGTTGTAAACACAATTACTTGAAACAGCCAGGTAATTTTTTCTGTGTGTGTACATGTGTGTAGGACAGATGTTCTTGTTGCTAAAAGTGCAGCCGAAAATAAGTGCTAATTATCAGATGTAGTACCTCAAAGAATAACAACAGTATGCAAGGTTTGATAAAACATTATATTAAGTAGCATAAACAAGTTCACGAATACTGATAAGACAACTCATTATCTCAGTTTCTCAGATTAATATACTCTGTATCAAACCACTAAAGTCTTTTTAATGGTTATTCCTTGCATATCTAATCTTTCCCCACCCTTGTATATTTTAAAGTAGTATTCACAAACTGCTTCAGCAAGCTTGAAGAAAAATCACAATGACTGGATTTGGTCAGGGTTTGGATGCATACAGTACGTTCTTCAATTCTTAGGTATTGATGACAGGTTTTTTTTTTCCATAAAGGTAAAAGTATAATATAAGGGCAAATATCGAATTAAGGGATACATAACGGGATAACCATTCCTTGTACAACAAGGATTTTGTCATGCTTTAAAGCATATGAGTGGTGGATCTGTGAGTTGTCCATTTGCAGGTACTGAGTGAAATACTGTTGTCCTAATTACTTCCACTCCGATTGCAAAAGACCATCAATCTATCTTGGGATATAGAATTGAGATTGTGGTTCTATGCTGCATCTTCTTGTCTTGTGCCTGATGTTCTTACCTATGCCTGAATCCCAGATGCCACCCATTAAATTTGTGTTTAATGTATAGATTGCCTTTGATCCTTGGTCTCACCTCTCAATTGCTCCCTTAGTTATAATGTCTTCAAATGGTAGCTTTGGATTATTTTTTTAAAAACCCAAATATTAGGACGTTTCCTGTCCTCCTGGATCCCTGTTACTGAAAAGCATTCCAGTCACTAGTACTTTGTATACACAAATATTTGTAACATTCAATATTCATATGGAGTCAGATGAATTTGGACATTTGTATACAAACTGAATTTTACAACATTCATACACTGACATTTGTATTTCTATGAATGCTTCAGAACATTCTTGAAATAGGGAGGTGGGAAAGCACCTGTGCCAGTCACATTTGCAATGGATCCAGAGTACATTCAACATGGTTTGAGAGCAGATTCAAAGTGGATTCAGTGCAGATTTGACGTTTCAGAGTGGATATGTTAAGGGATACATATCAGATATGTATTGGATATGAATCAGATACATATGCGTTTGTATCGGATATTCATACGGATTCATACAAACACATTCATATCAAATAGAATCCTACCACATTTGAAGGTGATCTATTTGAATGAGGACAAATGAATCAATATGAATCAAATGCAAAAAAAAACCCATTTGTGCACATCCCTACTTTGTACTTTAAGGGTGTGCTAGACTACATGTTTTTGGATGCCTATATACCAAGGACCACTTCCTACCTTGCTTCTCTTCCTTGTCATTACTCTCCCTGGTCACCTCCCATTAGCTGACACTAGCCCATTTTTCCATGGCTCTGATTGGATGGTATCTTTAGCAGACTGGGAGTGGCTTAAAGCTTACAGCCTTCAAGCTTTCCACCTTCCCTAAAACTGCTGTGACTCACCCTGAGTAATTTTTTCATGTTTGTGGAAGAAACAGATTCTCAGAGGCTAGGGGATGAGGTAAAGCATTTTTTATCCTTTATGTTCGTCCCTAGATCCTCAAAATTATCCCAGGTACGTCTAAAAGCACATGTCTGAACACTTCCTAAGTTCAAGCGCTCTCTAACTACCTTGTAGTGGCCAACTATTTTGTTTTCTTCAAGCCTGTTTTCATTCCTCCTATGGTCTCCCTCAGTTCATGTCTCTGGTTCCGAATCCTCCATTGTTGTCGTATTGCATGACCTCTACAGTCTGAGTGGTACCATGCAAATGGTTATTGTAATCTTTTCCAGTTGATTGGGGTACAGGGCAGACAAATAAGTTGTCTGCCCTGTACCCCAGTTTTCAGCCTTCAATAGATCCCAAACCCAAACAAAGGCAACTCATCTGTAAGATCCATTGAATCATTCTGAGGTTGCTTTGTTCGGGTTTGATCTTGGCTGCCACTTAGATGTGTACATTTGCATCAAACTGAGTTCAGTACAATCAAACATGCAGTTTCAGGGTCTGATCAGAAAGTGAGGGTGACTACTTCTAAAGGACCGGCCCTTCCTTGGGACTGTCACATCTGTCTGTCCTGGCTGCATTATCAGAGCATGCTCTGGTGACATTTTACAGCTGTGCAGTGTGATTTACAGACACAAATATAATGGTACCAATTCTATGATAATGCAGTGTATCATACTGATACCTAATCGAGCACAGGAAGAGGATAGTACTGCAAAAGTGCTCAAAGAGTTCAGAACTCCACTCTCATTCCTCCTGTACCTTTATGCATGCTCATGACAGACCATAGACAACAGTCATGTGTTATCACATAACCCACAGGCCATGAATGAGTATGTGCTCAGTGCAGTGAGCTTCTGGCTCTTAGGGAACAGGTTTCTTTTCTTGAAACCAAGGTAGGTGACCTGAGGAAGCATAGAGCAAGGCAAGGCATTTGGATGAGGCCTTTAGGGATGCAGTAATAGCATTTGGCAGCCCTTCAACTGCCTTGGAGTGTGTTGTTGGGAGAGAGGTCATCAGGCTGGAGAAAAGGGACAGGCTTTCTTAATCATGACCCCTTACTAATAAAGCATGCCTGTATCCTCTTGCACTAAGGATTGATTTATAGATATATAGACAGACGGGCTTGCGGTGGATATTTTGACTGCGTGCCAGAAGCCCTGCCTGAGAAGGAGAACCTTGCCATCTCTCCTGAGGGTAGTCTAGTGGTGGCAGCCTAGACCACTCTGCTTTCTGGGTGACCTTGATACAGCAGTTAATAGAGTATACGAGTAAGGATAGTTGTATACATTACTTAGTCGTACACCATTTACATTATGTCTCAACCATCTGTACAGAAGAAGGATTTGTTGGCATGGGACCACACATTACCATAACAGCAGCACGTGGGATAAAACAATTGCTGATAACCAAGACAGGCAAGTATAAGAACCTCCTTCTGGAAAATGGAATGGGTATCCATAATTTTAGATCAAAGGCAACTTTGAGATATTACGTTTAGCAAAAAAATTCTCCTGCCATCATTCTTTCTGCATCCTTCATGTGAGCTAGACAAATTACAGCACTGACTGATTCTAAGGCTGCATGTTGATTCAAGGACATGTGCTGACAAAACAAAGAACATTCTCAAGACAGAGTCTCTCTTTGTTAGTTTCCATACTGTGAAGCTCAGCTTGAGAACACTGAGTTGGATCATTGCCTCTTGAACAGGAGCTTGTATTGTCTTGGCATACATACTATTGGCTTTGGCCATGCCACAGGGCATAACTGTCTTTGCTACAAAGTCAGCACTACTTTGGTTAGGTCTCTTTCAATGTCTCCATTCAAGAGATATGCTGGGCTGTGATATGATCAGTAGTTTTACCATTTTGAAGATACTACATGTGGAATCTCTTTTGGTTGCTAATTTTTAAAATGTATAAAAGGATATCTAAAAGAATTCATCTTCCCACATAGGCCTGCCCATGCCTTAAGGCCTGTCCAGGAGGCCCCTTTGGCTGAGCCATTACCTACAAAAGTTGAAATGTGGGAATATGCAAAACAAAATAAAACAAAACAAAAAAACCTTCTCTGTGAAAACCCTTAAACTGTGGAACAGCCTACCTTCTGAGGTGTGTCAAGCATCTTAACTGTACATGTTTAGGCATTGAAGTTGCACTCCTTTTCTCAATCTTCTGATTAATTGGTCTAACCTCCCTTCATGGGCTCTGTAAATCTTATTTCAGATTTTTGTAATTGCTATATATGAATTATTTCAATTAGCTTGCGTTATTATTAGCCTGTTTGTCTTGCTTTTAGCTTTTGTATTAACCTTAAGACCTTTAGTATAGAGCTGGATATAGATCTCAATAAAATAAATAAAAATTGGCCATTGTGAGAAAATGTACTACATTATAAATGAAAGATCTGTCCACAAAATATACATTCTCTGGTTCAGAAGTGTGCTGAGAAACCTCATGTAGCTCTGGAAAAAGATGCAGAAATCAACTGTTTTTTAGATTCATTTGAAATGCTACTGAGTTCTGGCACAGAATGTTTCCCAGTACTTCTGCTGCTATCCTGCAGAGTAGTAGCAGGGGTATATCTGGCCTCTGCCATATTTCTGACCAAGACGATATTAGCTGCACACACAAAGCAGCACACTTCTGGGACCCCTTCCAGGAACCCCACAAAATGGTGCTGGACTCTGTGAAATCAGTTGCCTGAAACAGTTGTGTTGTACATTGAACCTATTGCCATCATCAGACCCGTGACACCTGAACGGGATAGTGCCAAGGGAACATTTTCAGCAATGGGACTGGTATCTAGATCAGGCTCTCATTCCAGGAACTACAAATCTTTAGTGAATCACAATCACTGACCTTACTCATGAGCCAATTTGGTCTTGTGGTTAGAGTCCTGGACTCATACCTTGTAGCCACTGGGTTTGATTTCACACTTCTCCTTGAAGCAAGCTGGGTGACCTTGGGCTAGTCACAGGTCTCCTAAGTTCTCACAGACCCACCTACCTCACAGGGTGTCTGTTGTGGGGAGAAGAATAGAAGGTTTGTCAGACACTATGAGTCCACTTAAATAGATGAGAAATGTGGGATATAAAAGCCAACTCTTTTTCTTCTACTACTCTGCCTGCCATCCCCGCCCCCCCCCATTTTTGCTCCACAGCCTAATCCTGACAGCTAAGTGCAGGTGGGCAACACTTAAGCCTTAAAGGATTTGTGCCCTGGGCAAGAACAATGGCAGGACTGCCATAATAATTTGGCTACCCAGACTGAATATTTGATTATATTAAGGCAATTTGTGAATGTGAATGACCTGGATATAGCAGCTATATGCATGCACTTTACTTGCTTATTACCCCAGGATTTCAGTGAGACTGTGAGTGAAAGAGCAGAGTGCAGCAGCATCAATTGTTCAAAGATTCCAGAAAGTTTTTACCCTGTATTCTGTTCATTGAGCTGATAAGACAGACACTGGCAGGGCATGACACAGTTTCTCATTTCATACTATCTCTGTCTAATATAAAGTGACCAAAACAATCAAGATCATTTATACAGTTTTTTACATGCTTAGACATAATCAGAATTTCCAAATATTTGCTCTTTAATTACTTCTCTGAACATCACAGAGAGTTCTGATACAATTATTTCAACCACACACTGGCTGCTTACAGCTGGACTTTAGGAAGGTGTAGGCTGGGTTATCACGGAGACATTATGGCACCATAACCACACTTGGTGTGCTGGCTGACCGACACATTTGCATGGGCCTGTATTTGTCCTGGTACCACCCTGCTCTAAGAACTCATTAGAGAACTGCATATTAAGAGTGGGAGTACATGCTCAGAAGAATGTTTACTTCCACTCTTCTGGTGGCCCTGCTGCCACAGTACCAGTGCTGTTCAAAAGATCTGCTATGCTTGCTGCTGGTAGTCCTGTGCTCTTGAATACAGACTATGACCCTGACAATGATCTTTGTATGGCCAGGAGCAATGTCAGGCAGGTATGCAGCATGCTGCCACTTTGAAGAACAGTATTAGAACAGCTCTTTTCTTTAGGGCAATTCCTGGCAGTGCTTCAGTTAAATGCTGCTGAGAATCCTCCAAGCAGGCTCCATCTCAGAAAATGATATAACTGGTCTCTATTTACCCAGTGCACCTTTTTGCACTTCAAGGGAAACAAAAGGTACATGAAACCAGATACCTTTGGGACAGATCATAGTATGTACATTTTATGTTTGAAAGACTGAGCAGCTTTCCCCAAGATTTTCTTTTAGGAAATGCACAGACTTTCAAGAAAGCTTATGGATATTCCACAGCCTTGTCCTTTGAGAATTCACCCAGGAATGTCATAGCCTTTAAGGCTGGTAAACAGTTTCCCTTGAAACTTCCTCAATAATGTTGATTTTTGTTTTGCATAGATTACTTTCTCTTTTGACGAAAATCTCTACCTAGTTGAAAGGGCAATTTCAAACAAAAAATCGAAATGCACAAATATTCTGGTCAGACAGCATCTGAATTCCTAGCTTTATATGCGTTCACTAATGGCATTTCTCTTCTGAAGAAAAAAGACAGTGATTTTAGTTGATATATCTTCAGATATTTCAAAATGTTTTTCAAGGTATCTACTGCTTTTCTGGTGATATAAATTAGGTTCTGTTTTAAAGAATCATGGTGTAATTTGTTGAGAAGACAAAGCAGAAATGATTGTAATCACATTCCTTTAATTTTTGTAAGCTTCCTGTCTTCCACTCTACAGTGTGTATTAATTTCAATTTACACAAGCCTAAATTAGATCCCAAATGGTAATCATTTAATTGTTTGTGGAATGATGGAGCTATCATGTTGGGAAGACAAAACATCCTAATGACAAAAACGTCAGCAATGAGACGGAGCATAGAAAAATGTTCTAGACACTGTCCATGATGAAATGTCACTTGCAAGATGTTGCATGACGGGATGCCGCCACAACGAAATGGTGCATGGCGAAATGTCAGTGCAACAAAATGTCAGCTCCAAAATGCTGCCATGATGAAATTTGTAGGACAAAATGACATAGTTCCATGGGATTAAGACACAGCAGGATATGTCCTGTAATGCCTAATTGCTTTAAATAAATTTTGGGTTTTCCCCAACCCTCATAGTATAACTATTTTGAACGATATATTCATATATTTCTTTTTCACAGCACTGAGTAAAGTCTCCTTGCTTAATACTTCCTATCAAAGTTCACCGAAGCAACTGATACAGGCAGGTTTGAGACAATAGCATAGTTAGAATAGTATCTATTCTTTTATTTTAGTGAAATATCACGTCCTTTACAAAGTCTGCCATGGGATAATTGTGAAAATGAATTTCCTGATAAATCTAAGCTGTTTTGTAATTTTCTTTTGTAATAAATAAACTATCACTTTGATAAGCCAAAAATTTACCTTTTCATGTCAGGAAAAGACCTATCAATCCCACCCCCACCACCTATACATGTTTACGACTGTTTTGGCACCGTGGGGCTGTTCACACTTACCTTCCTGGAGCAGTTCCAGATCATCTGGGGAGGCCCGTCTGTGTTTCGAACTGCTACCACCATCCTGGACTATCACTGAGTATTCAAAAGTTCTTTCCACTGCTCCTGTCTTTAAAAGCCTTAGACAAGTAAAGACCTGTCCACAGCTTCACTGGGAGCAGTTGGTGAACTCCTGGTCACTGTGTTCACGGGCTCTTCCACATGCAAACATTGCAAGCAGGTGAGGCAACATGGCTGCAGATGCACAATCATGATCATTATTAGTAGTCCATTTGGGGAGTGCACCAGCATTTGTATTGAGGATGCCTCCCTCTGTGCCTTATCTTTATTTCAGTGGGATAATACTGTTATACTATTTCACTGAATTAAGTGCAAACAGTCCTCTGACTATTGGATCCTTCCTTTTCTTGAACTGAAATTTGCAGCAATACAATAAACAAAATTAGCAATCATTATAAGTCAAACGTTGAAGAATATTGGATCCTGGGATAATCAGAAGTATTGGCAGAAAATATATGCTTTTCCCAGTACTGCTGCTTTTTGTAAACGATGGATAGGAAGCTCAACATTCTTTTGCAACTGCACCAAGGACATTATCTGCACAACTGTCACCTTCCCTGGAGAGCCCAGAGCAAATGCCCCCTTGCTTAAAAAAACTGCTAAGCTGGTCAATACAATTAAAAAATATCTTCATAATTCTTAAACTTGAGTTGGAAAGTTAAAAACCAGTCACTTAACTTGGCTATAGAGCAACATGATTAATTAGTACTACTACAACAACAAATAATAATTTCAAGCAGATTCTGCCTGCCACCTGCCTGCTTGATGATGAGCCCCTTGCAAGTAGCTGCTGCCGGGGAGCTCTGGGATGCACCTCCCTTTGCCTGGTGGGCTTCGGACCTCTTTCTTGCCCTCCCTTTGGGAAGCAACAAGGGAAACGAATGTGCCTCCCTCCCTCTAGCAATGCCTCTATGGTCCGAACTCATGACAAATTGAAAGCAAAACTCAGAGGCCTTTTTGAGGCCCCCAGCAGCTTGTGGAGATGCCAAGCCCCTTCCTCACTGGCTGCCTGGCTCACTCCTCCGGCCGCCAAGGTTGGCCGGAGGGGTGAGCCAGGGAGCCAGGGAGGAAGGGGCTTGGCTTAGAATCCAATCTCCACATGCTTTTCTCATCATCAGCCAAATTGTCCACCATGGGGTGGCCCCATGGTAGCCCACCTCGCGTCTCCAGCTGCTGAACAATGCTAGAGGCGGGGAGGACAGCAAGCAATGGATCCAGTGGGGGACAGGGAGATGAGGCCACAGGGAGGGGGAGAGCAAAGTGGGGACGGAACTGGTGGGGGACAGGGGGACAGGAGGGGGAGAGTGAGTGAAGGAAATGGCAGGAGACAGGAAAACGGGGTGGGGAACCACGAGTTTAGGCCCTACCTTCACCTGTTGTGTGGCCACAGCTTGACTGGCCAGCAGCAGAGTCAACACTAACATGCAGCACCTGCACAATAATTTTGGAAGGAGGAGCCTGAATGTAAGCACTTCATTGGTTTGATCGGTGTCCCAAGGTGGTGCTAACAAATCACGGCTCCCCCAATCAACATAGAGCATAGTTGAAAGCCTTTTCCTATTGGCTGTGTAACTATCCTCTATTTTTGATTTAATATACAAGGAGGTAGGTTGTTTGAAAGGGGTGTGACCAGCAGTACTGGCGCTCTAATGAGGCCTTTGCTCCTCACTGTCCCTTTTTAAAGCTAATGCCACATTTTTGTGATATCAACTTTCTGTATAGAAGTTCTGGCCATGAAGTGGTTCATTTCCCCATATTTCTTTAGTTTTTCATTGCTCCTTTCTGTAGGCATCCTTTGTTTCCCCAGTGTTTAGTAGGGTTTCCTTACTAATTTTAACATTGCTTGACTACCTTTGCTATATTCCGGTAATCCTGTTTTTTCCTCCAGAACTGTCTGTTTGGTCTGCAACATTCCCTTTCCACCTTCATTTTGGGAAGACATAAGCTGTGAACATCACGATGGGACTGAAGAGCATGATTTATGGTCATTATTTTCCTTGTCTTCTAATCCAATGCATCTGGTTCTGCTTATGTTCTGTCTACAACCCTTACAGTGGGACTGCAGGACAGGGAAAGACGAGGAATTAATAACCTTGATAGTAACTACCATCATTCTACAAAGCTTTCTGATATTTTGGGTACATTCCTTGCTGACCCCAATTTTAACTTGTCTATGCTTGACATAGCCTGTTTGAAGGGTACTAAAGTATTTATAACTTTAGTCTGGAATGGGACTCTTTATGTCTTCTCTATTTGACAGATTAATTCCTTCTGCGTTTTCCCATGATTAATGGTCACTGTTGCACATTTATGTGATTTAGATTCCATTGTAATATCAATATATATTTGGACTGTATTAATCAGTGATTATTGATTTTCCATAGAGTTTCAAATTATCCATATAAAGATGAATAGAGTTTTGGCAATGTTTTGGAAGTCTGATATCCATGGCCTGTTTTCTTCAAAAGCACTCATAGATGTATTAAAGATAAAATAAATTGCAATGGTGAGAGTGAGCCACCTTGAAATGTGCCTCTCTGAATGTTGACCTGGCCAGTTTCCTCACCATCCACAATCAACTCAGTCATTATTTTCTTAATAAATATTTTTATATTTCCACTAATTCCAGTCATTTCTAAACATTTTAAAGATCTAATTATGTGGTAATGAGACAAATCCCTTTTTGTAATTAATCAAAGCAACATATAAGTTGATTTTCCTATTTTCCTGTTTTTCTCATAATTTTTTGCCCCTGATTTCCTGTTTTTGTTTTTTGTTGTTGTTGTTTTGCCCCTCATTTTCAGAAGGGAAACCATTTCTGTTTTTCAGGCTCCAGGACTTTTGAAAAATGTATATATAGAGATTGTATATTGTATTTAATATTATTGCCATCAAAAGATTAAATGTTTTTTGGAGGCAGCTGGTAGTTGCTTTGTATCACATCTATTTCATGATCTTTCATTTTGCGATAAGTTTGGCCAATTGCTATCTATTCACCAATTTCTTCTAAGTATAACAGTGAGAGCCAGTTTAGTCTAGTGGTTAAGGAGTCGGACTTTTATCTGGAAATGCCAGGTTTGATTCTGCCCTCCCCTTTGAAGCCAGCTGGGTGACCTTGGGCTAGTCACAACTCTCATTCTGAGCTCTCACAGCCCCACTCACCTCACAGGGTATTCTGTTGTGGGGAAAAGAATAGAAAGCTTTGTCAGCTGCTTTGAGTCTCCTTAAATGGGTGAGAAAAGTATGATAGAAAAGCCAACCCTTCTTCTTAATTTGTTGGTCCAGTCCTTCATGCAAAAGGATTGTTTCAGCCTAAAAAACACCTGCCCATGGTGTTGTCCAGTTTATTATCCTTTGTCCTGTTTCTCAGCTAATTCTGATATTATTATCAGGTCTTTCATGTAGCATCCGGTTACTTCAGCTTCAACTTTAATTAATAGTAAAATGGGTGGGCACTTGAGAGAGGGCCTTCTCAGTAATGGCCCCCAGGCTGTGGAATAGTCTCCCTCTCAAGTTGTGTCAGGCTCCTTCACTGTATACATTCAGGAAGGTGGTGAAAACACACCTCTTTGTGCTGGCCTTTGGCTAAACGTGGTATAATTTCCCCCCACTGAAGACATTAGTGTTTTATAATGTTTTATATATATGGCTTTATTTTAACATGTCTGTTTTTAAATGCCTCTACTCCCACTGATTCCTTAGGGTATAGGGTGGAATAGAAATAAGAACATAAGAACACAAGAGAAGCCTTGCTGGATCAGGCTACAGCCCATCTAGTCCAGCATCCTGGCTCACACAGTGGCCCACCAAATGCTCATGGGCATCTCAAGCAGAGACAAGGACAAACCTTCTCCTGCTCTCGAGTCCCAGCAGATGGCCTTAGAAGTGCCCCAGTTCTCCCACCCCCCAGCCTGAAAGATGCACCTAGGCATATTTACTTAAATGTAAATGTAAATGTAAATGTAAATGTAAATGTAAATGTAAGTAAGTAAGTAAGTAAGTAAGTAAGTAAGTAAGTAATGCATTTTCATTGTATTCCTTTGATTAGTGACACAAGGTCTTTCTAAAACTTAACACTTTCTTCTTTATTTGGTAGCACAGTGTAGTTCACATCTCCTTCATTAATAGTCTGATAAAACTGCCATCGGTTTGTCTGGAGAATGACATTCTGACTATATTGTGCCACAGAGTTTTCATATCAAATTCTTTGATGTTGTTATGAGCTACTGCTTCCATACTTCTAATAATACTTCCTTGATTTTTTGTGTGAATAAAACAGTACTTTTTTTTACTAAATATTCATTAGTCTTTTCATTTTTCATCTGACCTCAATCTGTTGATTTTATTTCCCAGTATACTATTTTGGTGATAGATTTTGTTTTCTCTCAGCCATTTTTATCTGATAGAAAAGTTCATCTATAATCACTGTTCCTGCACTGCACATAAACTGGTTGGTTTTATGTTACAATGTTGACCTAATGTCTGTTACTACTCTGTTGAGATCTAATGCTTGTATAAGGTCCTTGGCAATCACCTTCAGTGGAGGCAATCACTTAAGCTCTTTTCTTTCTTTCATATATATAATGCCCTGACTGAGTACTTTCTGGGTTTGGGTCATATGGTGAACCAAATATGTGATTTTAATTCATGGAAATTCCTATTTATAACATATTTTGTCCAGATCTTCAGCAGAGGCCTATCTGGTTTGGGTGTCCCTCCAGCACAGCCCTCTGCTTTGCTGTAGCATACAATCCCACTACTACGTCCATTGTTGTTGCCATTTTTGTTATCACCACCACCATCATCAGATAAATGATAATGTATGGATGAGGGATTTAAACTTACTGTATTATAAACTGCAGCAGCCTTTCCATTCTTCTAATAAACATGACATATGTGCTTGCAATTGCACACAGAGACACAAAGAATGTACCATTGTTAGGAACATATCTATGTAATCTTCTGCAGCAACAGACAGTACTGTTTTTAGTCATTACATTATATCACACAGCAGAAAAAGGATGTTTTAGAAGTAAAGTCTTTAGAGGCAAGGAAGGACAAGTAAATAAGGTTTATCTTTCCAGTGACCTGGCTTCACATTTGCCTCCTCCATCACTGATCAGGGTAACGCTTTATCCTTCCCTAGAAGAGATCAGTTCCAGATAAGATATAATAAGCAGACAATTGAGAGTCTGATTGAAATTCTTTTGCCTCTTTGTATTGTTTAATCACTGATTGATTGAGTGATTTGTAAGCAAGGTCCATGTCTGTCTTTGCTTTTGGTTCATTTTGCTGACAATGAAGCCTCAACTATAACTTGTGGCCAATGCTTTGCAATGGGATATGTTTCTATGTGCCCTTGATTCTCATAGTAATAAGGTGGCAGTCTACAAACAATTGTTTACTTTCTGAAATGACAGGTACAAACTCCCCTCATTATAAGACTATTTTCAAAGCCAAGGATGTTGAATGTTCTAACAGTAATGTCAGTCCTCATGATTTAATCATGAGGCACATGAGGATTTTTTTTTCTGTTTAAATCTGATGTTCTCATGAACTTAATATTTTTCATGCAAATCTTGTTATTCTGCATCCTTTCACACTCATGCTTAAATTGCTTGTCAATTGCATCGCTCTTCTGGAAAACAGTACTTCTGAGATTTAGCAATATGATTTTATACATCTATTTATAGCTATTACTTTAAGCCATTCTTGACAGTGACGACATTGTATTTTATCTGAAATTTTGTCACGGAATGAGTTGATTTGAAAACACTTAATATTTCAATGGTGATTCAAGATTTTCCAAAAACATTTAATTTTTAGCATTCAGATTATACTGATAGATAATCTACTTGAATTAGGACTGAAAAAGGCAAAAGGGCAACATATTAACAAAAAGGACATGCTATGAATGGGAAGTCGGCTGTGAAGATTCAAAATATGCCTTTTGAAAACGTAGAACAACCTCATTAATCATTAGTGTATATCAAAGCATGAATGCAGTATTGCTGCAGTTTAAATTATCAGCATTTTTAAAGCTATTTCTCTCCTTGAAACTTGGAAAGTTTTATTCCTCTGAAGCAAATGTACACATTTATGCAGTGTCAGATAAATTTGCATTGGTAATCTATGAACAGAACACCGAAATCGTAGGTTATACTGCTTGTCAGATGCAAGTAAAAACTTTAGAGGCAACAAATGGCCCAAAATATTCATATCTAACTTTGCTCAGAATTTATGCAAACAGTACTTGGGGTTCATACATAACTGGGTGCAGTTGGTAAAAGAATTGCTTAATGTTATGTTCCCATTACAATTTCTGGAGATGCCTCGTGTTTCACTCAGCATTTGATTTCATTTCTCACCTGTAACTTGAAGGTACGGCTCATGAAATTTGAGCAGAAGTTTCAGTATAGACTCGCCTCCCATTTGCACTTCTTAAATATTTATTAATATTGACTATAGTTGAGTATTTTGTGCTTCAGCCTCCATGAACTATTTGGCTTTTCACTATTCACCTCAAATTGATGACTTTTGTCCATACATTATTAAATGGGTGGAAACTTGTAGCTGGCAGTTGAGTAGAATAAGCTCTTCTGTCTACTTTGCAGTTCTGCATTACCCACAACTAAATTTAAGTTTCCTGTAACTATAGTTTGTAAATGTGCTTTCTTTACATAGAAAGGACAGAAGAGATAATACTTTGTATTTAGCTTATTAAGGATGCTTCAATATACTGTAGAGTCCATCCAAATGAAGATTCCTGTTGGATTGGATGGAAACAACAACCAAGGAATGGGTTAGGAGGTGGGATAGTCACAGTAAAATGAATGAGTCCCATCCTGCTCTTTCATGGGTCTGAAACATCTCTCTGAATGGAACAACATAAGAAGAAGAGTAGAAGACAAGGGCAAGACCTTCATCTGCTCTCAAATCCCTGCAAATGGCCATTGGAAGCACTCTGCCTGCCTCCCCAGCCTGGAGGATGTTCCTAGGTATGTATTTTAGTAGCTATTGATACATCTGTCATCCATGAATTTGCCTAACCCTTTCTTAAAGTAATCAAGGCTAGCTGCATGTGTGAGATTAGGGAAGGATCTGCACAAATGTAGAATCTGTGCTCTAAAGAAAATATGGTCCTTTTTATTATCTTTGGGTCTATTCCCACTTATGTTGCTGGAGTGGTTCCAGCCACTCCTTGGGAGGCCTGTCCTGTCACAGATCCACCAAGAGCCGTTACTGAACTCCTAGCCAGCAGCATTCACATCCTGTTCTGGATGCGAAGCTGCCAGTGGGCATGGTGGCAGGGTTGCAGTTGCACAGTCACCCACTGTAGGCCAGTCACCACAGCAATGTCTGAACACAAGTGATCTGGCTTGCCCAGGCTGACCATCTACACTTCAAATGCTTTTCTTCAGTTACAGAATTCGCCAGCACGTGAAGTATGGATGGCTCTCTGTGTGCCTGATCTTCACTTTAGTGGAATGGTATCATTATATCATTATACCAAGCCACAAACAGGCCTTTTGTCACCCATAGCTATAGTTATGGGTTGTGGTCTAGATATGCACATTGTGGGTGCGTCCCCATGGTCTCTTTTGCTTCTCTTGCATTGGATTTTAAAAATGTGCTTTGTAATTCAAAATAAAGCGTCATGTGGTTTGGAGGCAACGTGGATTTAAAATGTACTCTCCTGTCCCCATGCAAGCCACTTTTTGTGGGCCCGCATCTTTTTCTCCCCACCCCACCCCCCGCCTGCTGCAGCGATGACAGGCAAAAACCTCAATTAAACCTCCACAACACAACACATATCATTCTGTTACTTGGTTGCCAAGAGTTAAAAGCAGTTAGAAGCATAACTGAAAGCAGCTAACTATCTCCATAACTAATGGTTGTAACATAGTTACAAGCATAACTGAGAGCAGCTCATTCCCTGCTCTTGTCTTTGCGCAGAAGTTGTCCAGTGATCTCTCTCTCTCTTTCACATTTATTAGGAGAGGGAGAGAAATTCTGTGCTTGCTATCAGGGGAAAGTGATGCTAATTATCTTTACAACAGAGGGGAAAACATCTGTTTTCACACACACACTTTCCCCTGACAGCAAGTACAGAAACTCTCTCCCCTCCTAATAATGTGAAAGAAGAAAGAGATCAGTGGTCCATTTGTGTGCTAAAATGAAATGAAGGGAGGCTGGATGTGACAGCTGGCTGGCTGACAGGTTACGCTTTTAACTCTTGGCAGCCAAGGAAAGGAATCTTTTCTCACACACACGTAAAGAGGGAGAAAGATTAATGTAGCCAGAAAAGACACTTTAAAGAAATCCATGCTCCCAGGATAATCCACAGTTTCCCCCTAAGTTGCATGTAGTACTATTTGAAAGGTTTTTTTTTTCTGCTGCAGATTTTCCTCCTTTGCGCCTGATGTAACCTGGAGTAAAGCTGTGCATGGAGATGCTCCGAGGCAAAACAAGCTTAAATTCAGAGTATTTTCGGCATGGAGACACACCATGTGTGGGGAAATAAGCTTAGTCCAACCACAAATCTTGCAAAAGATCTTAAGCACTCTATGGCTTTAAAAACTGTCAAGTACTCCAGCAAAATTATACTGGCAGCATGTAAAATAAACTCCAGGAGGCAGATATATATATTAATGAAGTGGTAACTTTTGGTGTGGTGAAAGTTCAAAGAGAAGAAAAGGAAAAGAATCATCCTAAAAATATCCTACACTATCCAGAGACTAACACCTAGCCAGGAGCAGTCAGTCGTCATCCTTGGCAATGGGAAGGGGATTTGGAAGCCAAGCTAAAGTGGACAGAATGAAACTGAACTGGGGAACCTTTTTTTTTTTTGGAACCATGGGAATGGAGAACTGCACAGCAGGCTTACAGAATTGCAGATTGAGCCTGGAGTGGTTTACTGGCAAAGTTTTCAGGCTGCTCTGGTGTGGAACAGTGACAGCAATGGGTAAAGATTATAGCAGGTAGAAAGCAAATGGGCTAGATCAGGAGGCTTCTTCAGCAGCTACAGGATAATGAACATATGCTTCTTGCTGCTAAGTGTGAAGAGAACACTTTATCAGCTCCATGAATCAATGTCATGGCTTTTGCTGTGGTCTTTATGATGCTTGCCTTCCATTCATATACAAGATCATGACTGTGCAGATTCCCAGGCAAAGGAGATAACAGATTCAAAGAGAAGGAGGGGCTGCTGGGCTTGACCAGGGTTGTGCTTGGCTTTGGGTAGGAGCTGAAAAGTATTGTGTAATTGATTTTACTGATATTCACAATTGTAAGACATATCTATACTGTTGATTGAAATAAAGGATTTTTCCCTTTCAAAATAGACCCTTCACTTTTGCCAAATTCTAGTGAGATCTCATAGGATGTGGAAGTCCGTAAAATCATCCAGTTCCTAAACTACCATATCTGTGTGGCAGAGGATATATAAATTGAGAAGAATCACCATAGAGAGGAAGGTAATGTGGAGGAACCAGCATCAGAGCTGTCAGGAAATGTGAACTTGTTCAAAAGAAGATGCTAAGAACCACTGGTGAATGACTGTCCCACCATTTATCATTAGGGCCCAAATTAAGAACCACTCAGGAGAGGAGAAGATGGATGCACTGGGCCTGATAGACTCAGTGTTTGATGGTCACAGGGATTGGGAATTGAACTAGAATTGTATTCCGTCCATTATTCTGAGACTGATGGGCAATTAGTGAGAGTGAACTAAGTTCTTGAGAAATATCTGAGATGCTATGTGAGCTTTCAACACAACAGTTGGGTGGACTTCCTGCCTTATGCTGAGGTGGTGCACAATAATCCAGTCACGGCCACAATAGGTTGCCACCATTTAAGTTAAGGTAAATTATTTGCCCACCTTAAGAATGAACCTTCTTATCTGCTGTCTCTGGTGGAATGGACTGAGAAAATTAAAGCCCTGTGGCCCCAAATCATTAAGATGATGGACCTTGCCAAAGTTTACAAGAACTAAACTAACTGTAAGAGAGACAAAGGGGTGAGAAAAGGCCTGTTCACACTTCACTCATGGGACTAGTACAATAATATTATTCCAGAGACACTGGGCCTTTTTGTACTTCGGCCCATATTTAATAATTAGGCAACATCTGAGCAAGAGCATCTGCACTTACAGGAGGCCGTTATAGACTCCAAGTGCCCCCTGCCTTCCCAGAAGTTGCCTAATTATCAACTAGCTGTGGAGCATAAAATCATCCTCCATAAGCTACCAAACCTTCCCCAATCCCTTACCTTTTGCGTCAAGCCGGGGAGAATCTACTGACCTCCTGGCATGACCGTGACTGTGCAGTGCATCAGCACCATTGCCATGAGCAGTTTCAGAGGGCACCACACTCAAGATGGTGGTGGACTGAAGAGGACTGGCCTGGTGATCAAACGGAGGTAAGCATTCAGTCACGGGGGGGGGGGGTAGCCGAATGTTGCCTAGCACTCCCAAGTACTTAGCATCAATTCAGAAGTACTTAGCATCAATTCAGACCAAAGTCAGGAGCGTCCAGAGATTCAGCAAGTATCAGCATGGTCAGTCAGTCCAGAGGTTTCCAGAGGTTCAGCAAAGTCACAAGGGGGTCCAAGAGTCAAGATACATGCACAGCAGGAGTTGCACCAGAGTTGTCTGCAACACCAGCTCAGCGTGGGCTGCTTAATTAAGTAGGGGAAGCAGCACCACACCCTTGCCAGCACAACTGGGCCAAACGCTGTGATCTACACCTGATTTGCTTTTGCTGGTGGAGAAGGAGTGGGGAGGGGCACTCTAGGGGTTCTGAGCTTTCACCCCCAGAGGTGTCTGAGAGTTCCCCCAATGCTGGCCACTGACTCACAACGTCCAAGCTGCTATGTCCTGGTTGCTGCCCCAGCTGCTGTGCTCCTGCAGGCGCACCCTCCTGTGAGGAGGAGGCTGGACTGGCATTACGGGGTATGACAGGTAGTCAATGTTAGTTCATAACACACTTTTCTCATCCAGCATACAGGATGAGAAGTGCAAAATTGTCCATGAAGACCAGGCATGGAGTGAGCCATTTGTTCTTCATCTGCAGCAACACCCGGGAACTAGGAATCATGGTAAGCTCCAAGTTGTTTCTTGCTCATAGTAAGCTCCATGTAAGCTTCAAGTCATTTCTTGGTCATGGACCTCCTCCCTCTGTTGCTTGCTGTTAAAGATATAGAAAAGACATAAATGCAGTTTCCTTTTGCACACGCACACACAGACTCCTTATAAAATGCACATCAGCAAAATATTAACTGCCTCAAGCAAAGTTGTTCAAAGTGAACTCTGTTTTGCCTCCTGTATAATGCAAAGACTGCAGCAAAATATGCTAAGATAAAGGCAGAAAAGAAATCCCATCTTACTTATTCATTTATTTAAAGCATTTTAATACCACCCTTTATTGAAAAGATCCCAGGGCAACTCAAAAAGTAATAAAAAATAAATCTTTCAGAATAAAACAGCATAAAATCCTGATAAAACAGTATTCCACAGCCAGCCAAGTGATCTCATCAACCAGCAAATATCGGAGCACACTACTATATTTTAAAGAGGTGTCAAAAAGTCAACAGAGTTGGTACTTCGCATGTTTCAAGGGTGAAACCAATCTGTAAACAGGGTGCCCTGGCAGGGAAAAAATAAAACAAAAAACCGTCTTTCCTTGTCTGGAACTGCATGGATCTCTTGCAAATAGGAATATAACCAGGAAAGCCTTATTTGTAGATTCCATTTAGCTCCTAGTCTGAGGCCACACCCAACGTTTAACTTCCTGGAGACCAGGGAATCACACCAAAAAGATGTCCTTCCAATGGGAAGGGGCAAGCCACCCTCATGAGGGCAGCTGGCCAATGGAAGGCCATGATGCACACACATGCAGTGGACGCTGGGCCTCCTGCTGCCAGAAGTGGCCCAGCAGCAAGACGGTAAGATGCCGATCATGATCACGCGACCCCGGGAAGGGCAGGGTGGGGCTGGGGGCTGCGGCGGGGGCTGCGGCTTCCCCCTCACTTGAGAAGGTGCCATCGTGCCTTCTTGGGTGAAGGAGAACCCAGTGAAGCTGGCTGCCGACCTCGCCATGCTGGCTCCGATGGAGCCAATGGTGGAGGCTGTCAGGGGGTAACTGGTTGCCCCCCCTGTGGTAATAAATCTCCATCAGCATTCCATTCGCAGAGTCGCGCCTTGGTTCGTGCTGGAAACACAAAGTCCTGCTTTCCTGCTTTCCCGGAAAAGCAATTCCCCTCTCTGTGTCTTGGCTCCCAGACTGTCAGCTTCAGCTGTCGCTGTCCAAGGTGCTGAAGGGCCTGGCTTCCCGATCTGGATCTCCGATCCTGCTGAGGCTTGGCCCCTCCTTCTCCCCCTCTTCGCCAGTGTAAACAAAGGAGTCAGGGACGCCGTAAATTCTCCAAAGAGGTTTATTGCATAGCAAGTTACATTCTCCTTCTTCCTCGACCAGCTAGGCAAGGCAAGGCAAAGGTACAGCCGTGCCCAGTTTTATACCTTTCCACTATCTGAGTTGGAGTGTCATATCCTGGCATTTCGCAAGTGTTACACAGTCTTACACAACTCTTGCACAATCCCTCTGATGTTGTCATCAGTCTTAGGAGAACTGGTGATGTGTTTTGCACACATCACCTTATGATGCAATTCCAGGAGTCTCCTGACTAAATACTAAGTTAGCTCCTGGTTATCTATTCTAACTCCTTTTGCACACATCACTACATTTTCCTTCCACTGGCTTTTTAGCCTTGACAATCCCCTCCAAAATGTATTGATTTGTGCAGCTATAATATTTGAACTATGCCACACAGCACTCCAGCTCTTGGCCTGGATTACTAACTCTCTTTCCTTGGTCCTCTTTAGGTACCTTAGGATCCTTCACCTTTCTGCTGTCTCTATCCCCGTGTTTCTGGGTTTCATCTGGCATTTCCTGCCTCTTGAATACCCACTTGCCTCCTGCTATCACTATGCAAGTGTTTGCAGTCTGTGTCCCAAACCAATCTGGGGGCTTTCTAACTCTCTGAGTTCTCCTTGGTAGGATTACCTTTGTCCTTCCTTTTCCATCTCCACTATCTGACCTAGGCTGTGTTTGTGTTTGTTCATTTGCAGAAGTGTTAGTCTCACTATCTGTAGAACCTTCTTGCTTTAGTGCCCCTCCATTTCCAGCATCTGTGGCACTCTGCCCTAGCTTGAGAAAAACCTCCTTATTAATGTGGAGTCTTTCCCTGCTGGAATATCTCTCAAAGTTGGCACTCCTGGACAGTAAGATTTCTCCATGACTTGAACAAAATCTATAGCTGTTACCAGAATATTCCACAAACATTAACCTTTTCCAGAAATTTGCAGGTTCATATACATTATATACATTTGCATATTGCCCACAACCTCTTATACATTTAAGGTTTGATGGTCTACCATACAGCATATGATAAAGCATTTCCTTTACAAAAGAATTCCAAACACGGTTAGCAACATGATTAATATTCAAAATTGCCCCTCCCCACCTTTTCTGTGTTGTTTTTCTTTCTGCCATTAGTATCATATACAGATACTTTGTATGTTGATCCACAATGGCTATAAAATACTGATTCTTGCCCATAGTCTTTGCTAAAGGGCCAGCCAAATTTGCCTGCACAGTCCGAAACAATCTTTCTGTCGTGCGTCTGCTAAACTTGGCCACAGGAAAAACCTCAGGCTTTACCTTGCTGTGGACTGAACAATCCCAACGGTTTGAACAAATTTTCAGCTGAAATTTTGGACACACTCCCACTAGTTTCCCCACACTTGTGAAGCTCACATGTCCCATGACTGTGCGGTAATAATGGGTGCAGTTTAAGTGCAACAGCACATTATCAGCTAGCGCGCATTCAAGCCCGTAAGTCATCACATACACTTTGTTTCCCTTGACTGCCCTAGCACAAATCTCATCATTTATGCTAACAGCGCAATCATTCCCCTTGAAACACAAAGCATAATTACTGTTTGTTAGCTCAGATTCCCTGATTAAACAGTCTTGCAATTCAGAAACATACAATACATTTGAAAAATCTTTTTCAAAACATGGTATTTTTTCAGTTCCTACTGCAGATCCTCGCCCCCCCGATGCACCTTTTGCATTAGGAGGCATCTTTTCTTTCAAGAGCTTTTCACAATTGGCCATGTGAAAACTTGCCCCCAAGTCCAACACCCAACTAGGGCTTGCAGCCACACAGGCTATAGACTCACAGTTCTTTACAACCCCTCTGTTGCTTGCAGCACACCAGGGTTCCATCTTGGCTCTTTCCTCAGCCAACTTTCTCCAGTCCTTCATGAGATGATCCTTTCCACCACCGTGGAAGCATTTCCTCCCTCTGGACACAAATGCTTTCTCAGGCTCAAAATCATTGAAAGTCTTGATTGAGTGGGTTTGAGTCACCCCTGTTTCCTGTCTCTGGAGTTTTGCCTCGTAGTCCTTACGCTGGCTTTCCTCCAAGACTCGTGATGCCACCATCTTTGCAGCCAGCTGCCTCTGGTCAACACACTGTAGGCTCCACAGGATATTTTCAAACTCATCAGTCAAACTTTCTAACAGGACAAATGTCTTTTGCACTGGGGGGCTTTCGACTCCCCATGTTGCAACTTACAAATCTGCCACAATCTCCAGACTCGTTCTCTGGTAAGCGCCGCTTCAGTGTAAACACACCATACAGAAAAGTTCGTCTCATCCAGTGTCAGAAAACGTGCAGCTTCCACCTCTCAAGCAGTGCACTTTCCTCTCTCCTTCTTCTGTCAAACGTGACAAAGACCAGACACACAAAACAGACAATCAGACAGCCGTCCGATTCTCTTTTCACTCAGCCTTTCGGCACTCACAGTCAGTTGAACTTTCCAGCACGCGCGGGGTTAACGCTCTGGGCCCATAACCCTTGTCAGGGGGTAACTGGTTGCCCCCCCTGTGGTAATAAATCTCCATCAGCATTCCATTCGCAGAGTCGCGCCTTGGTTCGTGCTGGAAACACAAAGTCCTGCTTTCCTGCTTTCCCGGAAAAGCAATTCCCCTCTCTGTGTCTTGGCTCCCAGACTGTCAGCTTCAGCTGTCGCTGTCCAAGGTGCTGAAGGGCCTGGCTTCCCGATCTGGATCTCCGATCCTGCTGAGGCTTGGCCCCTCCTTCTCCCCCTCTTCGCCAGTGTAAACAAAGGAGTCAGGGACGCCGTAAATTCTCCAAAGAGGTTTATTGCATAGCAAGTTACATTCTCCTTCTTCCTCGACCAGCTAGGCAAGGCAAGGCAAAGGTACAGCCGTGCCCAGTTTTATACCTTTCCACTATCTGAGTTGGAGTGTCATATCCTGGCATTTCGCAAGTGTTACACAGTCTTACACAACTCTTGCACAATCCCTCTGATGTTGTCATCAGTCTTAGGAGAACTGGTGATGTGTTTTGCACACATCACCTTATGATGCAATTCCAGGAGTCTCCTGACTAAATACTAAGTTAGCTCCTGGTTATCTATTCTAACTCCTTTTGCACACATCACTACATTTTCCTTCCACTGGCTTTTTAGCCTTGGGCGGGCCCAGCTGTCAAACAGCTCTCTCCCTCTTTGACAGGGCAGGCCCTTTGGAGGCCAGATTGGGGTGGGTACTAGTGCGTCTGCACCAGCACCCTCTCCAATCTGGCCCTGCCGCCTCTGCCCCACATGTGTGCTGATGCGCAGGGCTTCTGAGAATCTATCCCTACTTGGGACAGATTAGCGGAGAAAACTGTTCACCAGAAAATGGATCTTTTAGATCCAGCGGCATATGTGGAAAGGCCCTAAGGTTGCCCTAAGGTTGCATTCCAGCAATGGGAGATTGTAGCAGCTCCTAGGTAGGAGCATTTACTCTACTCCCAGGTGTAGGAGGCATGGTTTCTTCATACCGTGTGCTTCACACCATATGTCCTTGCAAATCTTGAAGCTGGGATGCATGAGAAATGGCTTTGGAGGTTAGCTATTTAGGTACTTCACAAAATACAACTATATGGTGTATGTGTGAGAGAGGATTTAGTTTTATTTTTTTGTTGTTTTTACTCATGTTCACAGTGATAAGTGCCTAAGGGTAGCACTTCTCTTCTGTGGGAAGATACTTTAGAGAATGCCTGTCAGCCCTTGGCAGTGCATTACATCCCAGAGGACATCACTGACCTACGGATGCCATTGTATGCCCTTAGCAGGAGGTAAAGGAGGTAGCCCATAAAGATAGGGTAGTTATAATGGGGGACTTCAATTATCCTCACATAGACTGGGTGAACTCCTGTTCAACTCAGGAAAGAGAGAGAAAATTCCTAGACCTGCTAAATGACTGTTCCATGGAACAAATGGTCATGGAACCAACCAGGGGAAATGCAGTCCTGGACTTGATCCTAAGTAATGCTCAGGACCTGGTAAAGGACGTCACTGTAGCTGATCCAATTGGGAACAGTGACCACAATGCAATAACCTTCAACTTAAATACAGGGAGTAAGTTCTTAATAAAGTCTAACACAGAGACCTTAAACTTTCACAATGGAAACTTCCCCAAAATGAGGAAATTAGTGAAAAGGAAATTGAAAGGGAAGGTCAAAAGAGTTAAATCACTTCAAAATGCATGGAGACTACTTAAAAACACAATAACGGAAGTGCAACTAGAATGCATTCCTAAAAGAAGAAAGGGGACTTCTAGGTCCAAGAAGAAACCAATGTGGCTCACAAATGCAGTAGATGAAGTCATTAAAAACAAGAAGAGTTCATTTAGGAAATGGAAGGCTTGTCCAAATGAGGAGAACAGGAGGGAACATAGACACTGGCAACACGAATGCAAGACTGCCGTTAGGAAAGCTAAGAAAGATTTTGAGGAGCACATTGCTAAAAACATCAAAAGAAATAACAAGAACTTCTTTAAGTAAATCAGAAGTAGGAATCCAACCAGGAGAGCAGTTGGACCACTAGATAGTAAAAGAGAGAAAGGGGTAATTAAAGAAGACACGGAGATTGCAGAGAGACTAAACGAATTTTTTGCTTCCGTATTCACGGAGGAAGACAGAAGACACATGCCAGTAGCTGAGCCTGTGTTTTCTGAAGAGTTAAACTGTACAGAAATAACCAAGGAAGAGGTCCTGGCATGTCTTAATAAACTAAATGTTAACAAGTCACTGGGACCAGATGGTATTCATCCAAGAGTCCTTAAGGAACTCAAATGCGAAATTGCCGACCTTCTAGCAAAAATATATAATCTTTCCCTAACATCAGGCTCCGTACCTGAGGACTGGAGGGTAGCAAATGTAACACCAATATTCAAAAAAGGATCCAGGGGTGATCCAGGCAACTACAGACCAGTTAGCTTAACGTCAGTTCCGTGTAAGGTGATGGAAACCATTATTAAAGACAAAATTAGTGTGCATATGGAGCAGCAGGCATTGCTGAACAAAAGCCAGCATGGCTTCTGCAAAGGTAAATCATGCCTCACAAATTTGTTGGAATTCTTTGAGAGTGTCAATAAACACGTGGATAAAGGTGAACCAGTAGACATTGTCTATCTGGACTTTCAGAAGGCTTTTGACAAAGTCCCACATCAAAGGCTACTGAGTAAACTCACCAGCCATGGAATAAAAGGACAGGTTCTGTCCTGGATTTGTGACTGGCTTAAGGGCAGAAAGCAGAGAGTAGTAGTAAACGGCAATTTCTCAGGGTGGAAAGAAGTAAAAAGTGGGGTCCCTCAAGGCTCAGTACTGGGACCAATGCTTTTTAATTTATTCATCAATGATCTAGAAAAAGGGGTACATAGTAAAATAGCAAAGTTTGCTGATGATACTAAATTATTTAGGGTAGTAAAATCTGAAAGAGATTGCCAAGAGCTCCAGAGGGATCTCTTAGCATTGGGTGAGTGGGCAACCAAGTGGCAAATGTGCTTTAATCTTAACAAGTGTAAAGTAATGCACATTGGGGCCAAGAATCCAAATTACGTCTATAAACTGATGGGGTCTGAGCTTTCTGCAACACGCCAGGAAAGGGATCTCGGGGTTTTGGTGGACAGTTCAATGAAGGTGTCAACCCAGTGTGCGGCAGCAGCAAAAAAAGCAAATTCAATGCTGGGAATAATTAGGAAGGGAATGGAAAATAAGTCAGCAAGTGTCATTTTGCCCCTTTATAAATCTATAGTGAGGCCACATTTGGAATACTGTGTACAATTCTGATCACCACACCTCAAAAAGGATATTGTGGAACTAGAGAAGGTGCAGAGAAGGGCAACCAGAATGATTAAGGGTCTGGAACACCTCCCTTACGAAACCAGGCTGCAACGTCTAGGCCTCTTCAGTCTGGAGAGACGGCGTTTGAGAGGGGACCTGATTGAAGTATATAAAATTATGCACGGCATAGAAAAGGTGGATAGAGAAAATTTCTTTTCTCTATCGCACAACACTAGAACCAGGGGGCACTCTATGAAGCTGATGGGTAGGAGCATAAGGTCTGACAGGGGGAAGTATTTCTTCACACAGAGGGTCATCGGCCTATGGAATGTGCTGCCAGAAGAGGTGGTGACAGCTACCAGTCTGGATGGCTTTAAGGTAGGGTTAGACAAATTTATGGATGACAGATGTATCAATGGCTACTAGAACGAATGCCTAGGTGCATCTTTCAGGCTGAGGGGGGGGGGAGGAAATGGGGCGCTTCTAGGGCCATCTGCTGGGACTCGAGAGCAGGAGAAGGTTTGTCCTTGTCTCTGCTTGAGATGCCCATGAGCATTTGGTGGGCCACTGTGTGCGACAGGATGCTGGACTAGATGGGCTGTGGCCTGATCCAGCAAGGCTTCTCTTATGTTCTTATGTTCTTATGTACTTTGCATGATGTAGCCAAAATACATGTTTCCTTATAAAGATATGGCAGGTCCTTCAAATAACACATTGATTTCATTGACTCCAAAGCAGTATGTCATCCTTGTAATGCAAACAATTTTGGATTCCTCTACTGGATATCAGTGATTTTCTAAACTGAGGAACCAATTCAAAACAGTGCAATTCAAATAATCCTGGCCTATGCAGTAAGCTACAAGAAGGGAATGAGGCAGTGATTCATTTTCAGCCTTTGATAAGCATGAATAACACATTGATGGGTTTTGGAAGAAAGTTTGTTTCAGTGCCCCCAAAGCATAGCAGTGAATCCCCACTTTGCTTTTCTCCATGCCAGCCATCACTGAGTATAAATATAAGACATGCTGATCTTCTGTTCCTTTCTACAGGTTAAACTTAACAGTATAATTCATGTCTGTGTTTATACATTACAATGTGATTTTTTTCTTTTTTAAAGGAGAAATATCTTTTGATCCAAAATAGATTAAAAAATAGTTTGCAAGAGAAAAAAAAAGATGGTTCCAGCCAGAACTTCAAAGACTCCATCACCCTCTAAGACCTGGGATTTTTGTACTTCCTTTCCAGTCTGCTAGATGGGAAAGGAGCACGATTAACCAACGCTGACTAGCACTCACATTGATTCGATCGCAGGGCTGGTCATCTACTGGGTGCTGCCATTTTGGCTGCAGCACCCCCTGTGACAGCGCATGCATCAGCATCATGATGATCCTGATGCCCTGCACACATGCAGTCACATCTATGGTCATCCGAGGTGCCAGCATACTTGTGTGGCACCTTGGACAACCCTGGAGCACTGGAAGAGGTGCGGATGGTCATGATGCTGGATGCTCAGGTAAGCTTCTAGTTAATGTTGGTCAAGGTGTGGAGTACAAAATTCATAATTAATAATTAGTGAATTCCTGGGGAAGCAGGGCACACTTGGAGTCTATAGCAGCCTCATTGAAGTGCAGATGCTCTTCACCAGACGTTCACTAATCATGCACTATCAGCTGTAGTGTGAATAGGCACCTGGCCCATGAGCCACTTTTGCCCTTTTCGTGTGAGGATTCACATGAGAATGATTTATTGTAGGAAAAGAATACAAATAATATCTCCATTCCTCACAGAAATAGCTTTCCATTAAACAAACAAACAAAAAGAAAGGAGATTATTGTCATGTACAAAATTCTTCTAGGCTACCATTGTTGTGATTGTTCTAAGTAACGTCATATGACTTACATCAAAACACAACTTGTAAAGTGAGCAATGCATATACAAATTCAAAGAAAAGCAAGTCTTACAACACCAGAACTTTTGCACCATAAAGTCTACCAAATCTGACAGTTTGATTTACAATTTGCTGCATGTTCATTTGTCAAAAAACATTCTGATGGGAAACTGAAATGTCAATATTTGACATATTTCTTTTCTTAAATACCTTCAATTATGCCTGTGTGCTATATATGATTCACTTATATGTATGATTCCCTTATAATGATATCTTAAACCAATGTTTCTGTATGTTGGAATCCATTGCCTTTTAAAACAAAACAAAAAGTCTGGGTGGATAAATATTTGTTTGTGAATCTCTTGACATTTTCATATAGTTGCCAAACCCATTTAGACCTTTGCTGAAGCAAACTACCTTAAATACACTGTACAATTATTCAGATCGTTCAGTAGATAATTATATGTGCTATTAAATAAAGAGAAAGTGTCAAAGTCCAAAACAACGAAGTACATTGATGTTTCTGTGTTTTTACAATGCCTATTTGGAAGCCTTGTCATTTGATTTATTAATTCAATGCTCTATAAGACTCGAAAGCAAATTGTGCTTAGTAAAAAGGCTAAACCTCACTGCTTTATAGAATGAACAAAAATCTATGTCAAAAACAATTTTTATGTTTTCTCATCTTTATAGCAAGGCAGTGTCATGTGATCTATACATAGAGCATGACCTTATGCTGGATATGAGACTAAATTATGAAGCCAAACAGGACTAGTTTATATGATTCTGAAATAATATGAAGACAGCTGATCCCATAAATAAAAACAATAATGATATGAGATTTACAGATGATACCATTGTGTTAGCCAAAAATAAGACTCACAAACACTTTGTCAAGATAAAGACAGAAATTACAAAATCTTCATTAACAAAGGGTGGATTCACTGGTACCTCTTCAATCCTAATACAGGGTGGGCAACTCTGTTCCAGGTTACACAGTCATCCCAAACTGGAATTAATTGCTTCTGGTGCAGAATAAGGTAATCTGCATTGGGTAGCATGGAGCACATCAGCCCCCACACCTCCTCTGAAGTTTGCACCCTCAAATTCTCCTAGACTTCAGAGTTCTTATAGCAGCATTTGATGATGCACTGTCTTGGACTACTGAAAAAAGTCTGCTGTGGTATACTTGATCATGGACG
Source organism: Aspidoscelis tigris stejnegeri (assembly GCA_023333525.1). Classification (NCBI taxonomy): domain Eukaryota; kingdom Metazoa; phylum Chordata; class Lepidosauria; order Squamata; family Teiidae; genus Aspidoscelis; species Aspidoscelis tigris. The sequence continues at coordinate 226,246,402 of JALMGA010000001.1, forward strand.
TATGCTATCAATGGCTACTGGAATCGATGCCTAGGTACATCCTCCAGGCTGGGGAAAAAGGCAGGATGCATCTAAAGCTCTATGTGGATCTACCCTTGAAAATGGTTCAGAATGCAGCAGCTCGACTGCTAACAGGAGTCTCTGGCCAGACTCACATCACATCAGTCTTAAAGAATCTGCACTGGTTACCTATTCACTACTGAGCCCAGTTCAAGGTGTGGACACTAATATTTAAAGCCCTAAATGGCTTGGGTCCTGGGTATCTGAAGGCATGCCTTCTCCCTTGTAGACCTGTCTGTGCACTGAGATTTCAAAGAGAGGCCCTTCTTGCAGTTCCTTCAGAGGTATAAGGTATAGGGACATGCAGGAGGGCCTTTTCTGTGGTGGACCCTAGACTCTGGAACATCCTCTCTCTTGAGGTTTGCCAGGCGCCTACATTGTATAGTTTTTGGCACCTGTTAAAAACATATCTTTTCACGCATGCTTTTGTTGTTTAATTTTTCAGGGTGCTGTCCTGTTAGAAAGGGAAGGAGTGGGAGGGCATAATTTTAATTATGTTTAAATATTTTACATGTTTATTTTTATTATTACCCACCCTGGGACCTTGTGGTGAAGGGCAGGATATGATTTTTTAAAATAAATAATTTGCAGGGATTCAGGAGAAGGTGAAGGATTTGCCCTTATCTTCTGCTTGAGATGCCCATAAACACTTGGTGGGCCACTGTATGGGACAGGATGCTGGACTAAATGGGCAGTGGCCTGATCCAGCAGGGCTCCTCTTATGCTATTTTGTTCTTATCTGTACTACTCTGTAAACCAGTATACTACTCCTATTATGCCTGTAGTCATCAATAGCAACGTCTATCATTAAACTGGGCTAGAGTGTCATCCATCCCCTGTGTGTATGAAGTGCTGCTTCTTATCACTGGACAATATTCCATGCAGAAAGACTCTCAATATGAAGACAAAGCTAATAGCTGTCTGTGCATTGGGTCAATTTATAGTGGAGTGTGAAAAAAGGGAAAATCTGAATGATTTAACTGAGACACTGTTCAAGGCCATGATCAGAACTGGCAACTGATTAGAAGAAAAAAAGAGAATAAATCATTGACAAGAAATGTTTTCTCACTTTGATATTAGTGTGGCTGGGAGCAAGGGAATGGAGTGTGAATAACATGCTTCCGGCTTTCAAGGTCAGAGCAAACACCCTGGTCCGAAAACAGTAGAATCCAAAATCCAGTGGATCCTGTGTAACTTAATAGACTTAGGTCATTTCCAGTATTTACAGAAAATCTCTTTTTTAAAAAATAATAATTGGGAATTGTAGGTATCTGAAAATACCATTCACTGACCAGTTGCAGTTAAACCATTGCATTTTCTGGCAATTCTAGATCCTGGAAACATGGTCGCTTGAATTTGGGTAGATTCTGGGAAACAGTGAAGGGCAGACAGGCCTGGAGTATTATGGTCCATGGAGTCACAAAGAGTCAGGCACAACTAAACAAGATTCTGGTTTATGTTCTTGCAGCATTTTCAGCTGGTTAACGTATTTCTTGCTGGTGGTGTTATTCCTACATTTTTCTAGATATTTCTTATTGTGAATAAAAATCTGTAAGATTCCTCTCTGTTTTCCAAAAAATAATTTGAATTTTTCAGAGTAGAAAGGAGTAAAAAAACCCTAAAGACCGTAGCTAATTATGTGTGGACTCCCTAGGAAGGAAGGAAGGAAGGAAGGAAGGAAGGAAGGAAGGAAGGAAAGAAAATAATGAATCTGCACTAAGATATGTAATCTGATAGTTCTTTCGTTGTTGATACCAACAGCAATTTCCTATTGGTCTGACTATGTGAGAAGTATCAGCAAGGCAGAAGTATTTAAATGGCAGAAAGCCCTACTTTATTTTTCTTATCAGCAAAGCAATACTAAATAAATGGAAACATCCCTTGTTACCTTATTAGTAACATCTGCACAACTCCACAGATTTATTAATTTCCTAGAAATTTTATTCTAACTTAACATCTTTAGGAACCAATATTTATTTCTTGTGATTTTTAGTTTTCTGTATTCTTTGTTTTTCCTATTCTGTTTTCACCAAGTGCATTTAAACCACTGCTTATTGCTCAGAATGAGCTCATTTCAACAGAATGAATTCTGAAGAGGCAGTGGGTAACTTCCTGGTGGGGGAAGAAGAAGAAATTCTGATGCTTACATCTTTGCTCATAATTCCCATTTGGTCTGCATCTTGTAAAAATTGAACCAAGCTACCTTCGGCTTTATAGCAGCTGTGAAGTAATTGTTCTGATTACTCAAGCTGAAAAGTATTTCTTTCTTGTTCTTGGTTTGCAAATACCATAACGTAATCTTATAAATGCTTGCTGTCAATGTCCTAAATTATTCCAATATTCCTCTATGCAATTGTTGTGAACTCATTATGATGGAGAACTTGTGAGCCCTGCTGACTATATATTGGTGTTAAGTTATTTCTAAAAGCTGCAGTCAAGAGTCACTGGGTAAGAAGGGAGCTGTTAACAAAGGTTGTCCCTACTTTCTGACATTGACTAAACCATGGACATTGGCCTTGCTCACACTCTGTCCATACATTGTCTAGAATTTGGCTCTGTGTATACTGGTACATCATAAGAGTCTTTCCTTCCTATCACAAAGTTAGTGATAATATATCCTGTTTGGCCTAAGGCAAAAGTGGGGACAGCTAATGATCTAAAAGGATCAGGACTGTGGGAGAAAAGACATTGCGCTGTTGGGTAAACCCATTACAGACAGAGCTGCCAGATAATTTTACTAGACATTGCTGGAGAGCAGCAACTATAGACCTGAGGCTCTTCTACACTTGGCCTACTAGTGCATGTTGGGTTAGCTTCTGGGAAGCACCTTCTGCACTTGCAGGAGGCGTTTTCACACTAGAAATGCCTCTTGCTAGCCCAGAAGCTACCCCAGTATCCACTGGGGGGGGAGAAGAAAAACAGAGAAAAAGACGAGGGAAAGACTGGATCTGGACAAGGGAGAGGGGGAAAACAGACTAGGGAGCGGGCTTTTTATGTCTGAATGGATCCTTTATTTGGCAATGTTATCCTCTGTTTTGCCCTAACTCAAAACTTTTTTCTCCCTACCTATCACAAAAGAGGAGGGGAACAATAGCACGGGAAGGATGGGAAGGACTGCCCTCCTGAGAGTGAAACCCCATGCATTTAATGACACACCCGCATCAGCAACAGACACTGGACAGAAGGCTATCAGGGGGGACAACCCTAAAGACACAGTACCATTCTCAAAGCAAAAAGGATAAAGCATGCTAGCAGAAAAAACGGGAGCAAGAGCTATTATTACAAGAGTTTTTAAATTACTTTTTTGGGCAATTTGCTCCTTGGAAAATGTGGGAAGCAAATCATTAATGGGGACAAAGGATTTCTAAAATGTTTTTCAAAGCTCACTAAAACCTGAGTGGGAATGGGGCCACACACACATTAAAAGATCTGCAGGGCTATTTTTTTTTAAAAAATGTTCTAATAATTTCATTTATTTACATACCACCTTTCCCAGTCAAAAGAATACTTAAGATTGTTTAGAACCAGATAATGCAATAAAATTAGAATATTCATTACAAATTTAAATAAATATGAACATGCAGAAAATAGCTGCTTCTTTTGTGGAAAATATTTGGCAGGCTCACCAGCCTTGCTTCAGAAGCTTTAGGTTAAGAAGCCTCAGCCTGACTGTAACTACTGTGACTAGCATTAGCAGGTTACAAGGAAAACAGGATTCAAATGGAGAAGGAGCAGAAGCTGGTGATTTTTCCCTGTCAAATGTTTGATATGCTTTCAATAAATTGTCCTTTTAAAAAAAAATTGATTATAGTCTTAACAATTCAAAACAACACTTTCAAATTAAAAAAAATAGATATACTCTTATTTTAAAAGGAAGATAAAAATGTTACTTTGACCAATGTTCAGGCATATATTAATGTCAATATTCTTATTCATGTTAACGTAAGAACTATTTGCAGGTGTCATAGTTTCTTAACCACTAAATTCTAGAAATTTATGGAGTCTCCTAAAAAGATAGGAAGCATGCATCAAGGTTTCACTGGAGTCCCTGTTGATAAATCTTGCCCTCTTGCACACAAGCAATGTGTCAAGTGATCCAGAGTCTGTGACATCAACAGCAAAGGCTGTAGAGCAAGGCTCTTCATCTGCAGCTTTCAGAGACATTTGGGCTTTAGAGAGAAGGATAAAAGCAAGAGGAGAATTGTTGGCAATGAAAATTGATGCTTTTGTGTGATAAATTCTAGAGTGAGAGAACTAGCTACAAATTCAGAATGAGTAATAAACACTATGTGAATATGGACTGGGATGCTGGATGTTGAAACAATTTGTCCTTTTTTAAAAGATTCTGAACAAAAAGTTCTATAAATGATATTGAAATATACTTGATTATAATAATCCAGACTGCAATGCTATAGTTTATATTATTCTCTAATTATGTATAAACACAATCATTTGAAATAAATGCAACAAATGTACTGCTTGGTTATAGTTTTGATGACTGTATTTTCATTATGAATCCTGATTCTTTCACCTTTGGATAACGTCTCAACCCCAGGTGTATTGTCCTCTTCACATTTTCCCCAGCTTTTTCAGATTTATATGAATAGGGAATATGCAGTGTTTTTGCAAGCATCATAACTTTCTGCTTAAAAGCAACAGCTGAAATTTGACTTTGGCTTTCATCTTAGACTTACCCAACCTGTTGATTTTTAGGGCCATTACTGAGCAATGAAGGAGGAAAGAGCCTGTCTTCTGTTTCCTCCAAAGTACATTTTAATCTGTAGTGATATTCAGTGATGAGGTTCCAGTAAAATTATGAGCCATCCCCTGTCATTTTGCTTGTACTGATGCATACACTGCAACTGTTTTCATTCTATTTTCTATTTCTGGATTATAATATTACAAAGGAGGAAGAATATTTATTTATTTATTTTGACATAAAAGGCTCAATGAAGATTTCAAGAGGAAATCTACAAAAAGACATCAATAAAACATAAAAGCTAAAATATTTTGTGTAGCTGTCTTCTAAGTTTATAATATTGCAGCTCAAAGAATTATGGAATTTTAATTCAATAAGTTCACTTGCCTGAGGCAGCCTGTGAAGTAAAAACAAACAAATCTGTGACCACAATTAGAATAGGGCAAATTCATTCATTCATTAGATCGGTGATGGCCAACCTATGACACGCGTGTCACAGGTGACACACCAAGCCCTTCTGGGTGACACACCTGGTCACCCTGGCACCTGGGTGTGTGGTGCTTGATTGTTCTTGAAGTGTATGAAATGCCAACTTTCAATTGAAGATTTAGCAACCAAAGCCACTAATATAAAGAATTATTTGTTTTTGCTTTTAATAAAATACATATATCAAAAATATAACTTTTTTACTAGAACTACAAATATCACAAAATTATGGATATTTCTAGATGTGACACAGCACCCGAGTTAAGCTAGGTTTTCTTGCGAATTTTGACACACCGAGCTCAAAAGGTTCGCCATCACTGCATTAGATTGATATATTGTGGATTTCAGAACATCTCTTCCTGACCCAACTTCCAGCAAACTCATGAAGGCCTGGATTTTAAAAAGTGAGGCAAGGATACATACTAGGCCAGTGATGGCCAACCTATGACACCCCAAGCCCTTTTGGGTGACACACATGGTCACCCTGGCACTTGGGTGTGTAGTGCTTGCTTGTTCTTGAAGTGTACAAAATACCAACTTTCAATTGAAGATTTAGCAAACGAAATACAGCAACAAAAGTCACTAATGTAAATAATTGTTTTTGCTTTTAATAAAATACATATATCAAAAATATAACTTTTTTACTAGAGCTACAAATATCACAAAATTATGGATATTTCTAGATGTGACACAGCACCCGAGTTAAGCTAGGTTTTCTTGCAAATTTTGACACACCGAGCTCAAAAGATTTGCCATCACTGTACTAGGCAGTTGGGAGACACAGGCACAGACATATCCAGGAGGTGAATCCTAAAGGGCTTCATGGGTTAAACTGATACTTCCAGAAGCACATAAGTAGCAAGTGTAGTAAATTGTACGCCCTCGGCAGGTTTTTATATTTTATATATATATATTGTTTCGCATCTGTAAAGCGCTGAGTACATGGACAGCGCTGTAGAAATAAACTAATAATAATAATAATAATAATAATAATAATAATAATAATAATAATAATAATAATAATAATAATAATAATAATAATAAATGAAGAAGGTGAGTCATACTTCATATGCTATGGTTAATCAAGAAGTGGGCCACTGCATTTGGACCAAATTAAGCTTCCAAGTCATTTTCAAAGGGAATCTTAGATACAGTTCCTTGCAGTAGTCCAAACTCAAGACAACAAGGGTCTAAGTTACTGAGACAAGTGCCTATTGATCTGGATGAGGACAAAGCCATTGCACTAAATAAAGTTGACTAACCTCTTTATCCTGACCTTTGCCTGAGGGAACAACACCCCCTCCCCATATAGACACTGTCATTGCTTTAGTGATATTGGCTTTATTTATTGTTCCCAAAGGAGGGAGGAATCTACAAGGAACCCAGGTTCTTGTACTTTGTTTTTGTAAAAAAGGACTTTCCTGCCTAGCCAAATGTCCAGACCATCATGAAACATATATGGAGGACTCAGTTGAAGTAACTTGGGGTCTTTTCATACTTTGCTTCCTGTTTTGGGGAAGTAAAGGGTGAAATAGCCTAAGTGTGCACTAAGCTTCCCAACCCCCAGACCATCCGGACACTTACTGCAAGTGCCACCACATGCTGGTGTCAGCATGCCTGCATGGCGTGTCACATGCCCCTCCAACACCCAGAAGTGATGTGGAGGATGCATTTGGAGCCTTCACTGTGTGTACTACACACAGATAATGCTCTCAGGTGGAAGGAGCCATTTCTGGTAAAGAAACTGCTCCTTCAAGTGCAGATGCTTTTTCTGGGAGGAATCCCTGTGTGAATTGACCCTTTGTGTCTTGGTGTCATGGTCAGCCAGGAGGAGGACTCAGAGGATGAGGAGGACTCACTTCCTCAGATACAGGAGGAACCTGAGGTGATGCCAGGACCCAGTTCTGACCCCCCAGCCCCATTGGAGCCTGGGGTTCAGCAGCCCAGCCTTACCACAGCAGAAGTGCAGGATGTGGGAGACATGGAACAGCAGAGCCTAGAGATCCCCAGCTTTAAGCAAAGGAGAGGAGAGAAGGAAGGGTTAAGACAATCAAAAAGACTTGCCCAGAGACATGCGGGTCACCAGCAGCTGTGAACTCAATCTGCAAAGTTAAAACACCCGGCAGATGCCCAAGCCCTTTGTCAGAAACTATTTGTTTACCTTAAGAGAAAGCTGCTGTATCTGACTCCTGGACTGCTTGGAAACCCTAGACCTTGGAACGTACCTGTTGACCATCCTTCTGGCTGCCCTGACCTCAAACTGGACTGTTTGTATGACTCTCATTAACCTGGACTTGGACTGTTTCTGGATTTCTTCTTTTCGGACATCGTTTGGGCTGTACCTTTGCTGAGCAATCTCTTGTCAGCTGTTTGCTTGTGAGTGTGCTGACAGCTTTCCCGGACACTTGGAAGGATTGACTTTGAGTTTGTTTCTGACCTTCCAGGCCCTTACTGCCTCCAAACACTGGGCCAGCACATCAACACCATTACTGGGATACCTAGGAAACACAGAGCTACCATCAGCATACTGGGGCTACCTCATACCCTACAGTCATGGCAAAAGGATGAGCCCTGGGAACCCCACAGGCGAGCAACCAGAACTTTGATTGCTCCTCCTTATAAATAAGTTCAAAGTAAATATCATAGATTTTGGCAAGTCTGTTTACATTTAGTTGCTGTTTATGTTTATGCAAAATATTCCTAATTATCAATGCAGCTTTGAATTAATAATAGTTTGTTTTCTTCAGTTCAAAGAAGCATTATTTTCCCACTCAGATAAAAAAAGTATGTCCTCCTTTTTTCATATTTCAGAACAGAGGAGGAGTCCCTTTTCCCTTTATATTGTTTTCCTGCATCTCCTCCATGACTTCTTTCTTGTGGATAGTTGTAATGGAATTTGTCCCCTTTTTCCGAACTGCCTGATTATTTTACTCTGCATTCATGGGCTATGTTGGAGAGTGAAAGAAAATCTTGGGTTGATCTACCCTAATGTTACACCAAATTACTATCTCTCTAGTTTGGCAGTTCAGCCAGGTTGTCTGTCCAAATTGCTGTGAGTTAATTTAGATTGGACTCAACCAGTTAAACTAACAAACTAAGGTATACCATGCCTGAATAGAGATTTCCCTTTACTACCCAGCACAGATCATGCCTAGGGAAGATAATAATGAGGCGTTTTTTGGACAGAACAAACTAAAGCAACATGTATGCCTGTTTTCTTGCTTGTTACAAGACCTCCTTCTAAGCACATGCCGTCTTAATTCTCTGCGTTTGGAGACCTTTTGACCTAAGGTTCTTTTCACAGCCATGTAGATATACAATGAGATTTCAGTGAAAAGGGAGGGAAGTTGACCAGATTTAGGGTGTTTTTCCACTGTCACTAAAAATACCCATTAAGTACCCATTAATGGGTATTTAATGGCATTTTTGTACCTATTAATGGGTATTTAATGGGTATTTCTAGTGACAGTGGAAAACACCATTAGGGTATTTTTCCACTGGTAGTAAGTACCCATTTTAGCACCCATTAAGGACCCATTTGGCTGAGAGCTGGATATCTGTTTCTACCACAGCTAGGGAAATCTGGATCATATGGGTCCTTCAGGACCTATAATCCAGATTTCGTGTAGACCCCATTAAAGGGCTCTACAATGGAGTCTTCAGCCATCAAAACCAGATTATAGGGAGCCTGTTTCCACTGCAATTGGGCAATAGAAGAGGGTTGGGGGTGGGGCACCTATGGGGGGTGCCCCAAAATCAAAACTCCGAAGTCATTCTGAAGTCATTCTGAGGTTGCCTTTGGAGATTAGCAAAGGCTCCAAAACGGTTTTTCTGCAGAGCCTGTGCTAATCTCCAAAGGGAACTTCTGAATGACTTCAGAACCTGTGCTAATCTCCAAAGGCAACTTTGGAATGACTTCGGAGGGACTTCGGAGGGACTTCAGAGCCTTTCCACCCATGGAAACACATTGGGTACTTCCCTTAATCCAGATTGGGTACACATTGGGTACTTCCCTTAATCCAGATCTAGTAGATCTGGATTAAGGGAAGTACCCATTCCTTAGATCCGGATCTTCTTAGATCAGGATTAAAGGAGTGTGGTGGAAAAACACCCTTAATATGCCAATCAATATTTTTAATTGAATGCACATTAAAGGTCCATGTAATACATATTCTGGGCCTCCCATCTGCATGGTATTGTGAATCAAGGAGGAACCTACCCCCATTGGTCATGCTCCATATGTATTAGATGGAGCCTGACTTAGATTAAAAGTCCTTAACCCAGATCTTGGTAGGAACATTTAATTGGTGCTTCCACAGGGATCAGAACCCTAATCCAGAACATGGGAGGCATACAGAAGGCATGTCTCTGTGTTCTGGGAGTAGTGGGAGGGGTGCTTTTCAGTGGCAAGCCATAGCACTCCTCCAAAAAAACACCCATCCCAGTCCACTAGTAAGGAACTTTAATTCCTAGCCTTCAGAGAAGTGGGGGTGTGACTGTGAATCTTATGTAAGCTTTGCAGCCATGGTGTGAGTTAATTCTGATTAGTTCAGTGCAGACAGGACTGATTCTGCCCATGCTTCATCTGATCTGGATTAAAAGAAGGTAACTGCAGAAAGGGCCTAGTATGCTGCTGGTCCTGTTAATTCAAGTTCACCAGCTTCTAGATCTAGGCTCTCTTGTTCTCAGATGGATGCCAGCAGACTACTGTGGGGTTTATCCTTAGGCAGCTTGTTGGCAATGACTGCTAGAGGGCACTCTTTTGGACTATAAAAGCCCAAGGTCAAATGATCAGCCTAGTCTTCCTTCGTTCATGATTTCGTTGGCAACACCGCTTGTGTTGGGGAGTGTGAGGTGATCTCTTCACCTCAAAAATGTCTTTTGTTAAAAAATAATCACAGATGGACAAGGTTGAGCTGACAATGGTCTCTCCCCCAATGTGTTTGTGAGGAGGAGCCTGCGGCTCGTGATTTTATGTTTAATTGGGCTGACAGCCCTTTGAGCCACATGGAGCTTGTCTCCGTCAGAGCTGTGTGCTGTTGGAAATTGACACTGACAGCTCTGTCTTTAGTCAGGTTCCTCTCACTGGCTAGCTGCTGATTCAGTTGAATTCCTTCGGAGGCTTGTCCTTTTATCAGGATAGAAACTGATCTAATATTTATCTGATCACTAACAGCTGAGAAGAGCTGCCCTTTTGTTTCTGCCCTTTTGTTAGGGGAGGGAGAAACATAAACATTTTATATACCCCCCCTTTAGTGTTAAGCCTTTTCCTAAAGGTTTTTCTCCACTTTATTTTTTTAAAGATGATGTCTCTTTTATCGGAGATATTTCAGAAGGGGAATGTACCTCAGCAAATGACAGTTCTGAGGTTCCCGCCCCTTGGGAGGAGTCAGCTGAGACTCAAGCAGCAAAAGAAGCCTGGCCAAAGGCTCCTCAGCCCTCTATTTACATTGTGGAGGGATATCCCACGACTTGTACCATGTGGCGAATTGGGCAGGAGTTTGAGCCTGAGCCCAAACAGAGATAAATTGGGACCCTACAAGATAAAGTCTGCTCTTCTTTAAACACACACACACACACACACACACACACAGCACAAATGGCAGAAGAAGAAGAGTCACAAAGATGACCATCTCCAAGCGGCTGAGGGGGACAATTTAACAACTAGGTGTCGCTCATGCTTCTCTCACCACTCACACACCAGGTCTTATAAGAAGAAAAGTAAAAAGCCACGCAGGAGCTTCCCCTCTTCATCCAGCTGCAGTACTGAGCTGAATGCTTCTCTTTTATTAAAACTGGCAAAATCTTTGCCTAAGACTTCCTCTAAGAAAAAGAGGAGGTCTCCTTCATCCTTGCCTACCTCCTCTTCCTCTTCTCCCCAGAGGAATCAAGGTAGAGTCAGAGCCTCATGCCATAAGAAGCATGCTTATCTGTGTTCTCCTGCACAGGCTAAGCCCCCGGGGGCTCTGCTGGATCAAAGACTTGTTAATCTGCCAATGCTCAGGCACTCTCCTTTAGCAGACTGGGTCTTTCTTTGGGGCAAGGGTTGCTGAGAGCTCCTTTACCTTTTTTAGGCAAGGTGCAAGAGAGAGTGGTTGCTGCTCAACTGCAGGCATGCTTGGAAGAAGCTGATTATTTAGACCAAGTTCAATCGCTTCAGGTCTGGTTATGGCACAGAAACTGCCTTGGTTGCCCTGGTTGATGACCTCTTCTGGGAAAGAGACAGAGGGAATGCAACCCTGTTGATTCTCCTGGATCTATCAGCTTTCCATATCAGTGGCAGATATCTGCAGGGCAGCCACTTGGGCATCACCCTCGACCTTCACAAAACATTATCCTGAGAGCGGAAGATGCACTCTTTGGAAAGAAAATGTTTCAACAGGTTATGCATACCATGGTAAGACCTTTTAGAACCTATATTTGTCTTCATGGGCATAGATTGTTAGTTCCCCACTCTGAGAGGGAGCTTTGGTACATCCCTACAGTAGTCTGCTGGCATCCATCCAAGAATGGGAGGTTGATTTACATTGTGAAGATCCGTTCTGGACAGAAGACAGCAGACTATGCCCACCCTATGTATATTATTGGATTGTTGAATCTAATGAATTCTGGTTACATTTTCAGATGCACTCTGTTGCTAACGAATTACACTCCCTACAGAAGACTGGGCTGATCATGTGACCTTGGGCTTTTATAGTCCAAAAGAGCGTCCTCTAGTGGTTGTTTCCAGCAAGCTGCCTAAGGATAAACCCTACAGTAGCCTGCTGTCAGCCATCTGGAATGGATCTTCATGAGGTAAATCAACCTCCTGATCTGAGATCGTTTTGTGTCCGATGCAGGAGGAACATAATAGCAGGAAATAGGGCCTCCCAAATTCTGCACTAATGTGCAGAAGGGAGGTCTATGGGCCCCTTTCTAATTCAGATCTAAAGCAAGTGCAGAAAGGTCCGTAGTATTCAGTGTCAAGCAAATAAAATTAAAGAATTAGAAGAGTCAAACTTAAGGTTTATAAAAAAAGGGAAGGGAAAAGGAAGATGAAGTTATAGCTCCACTGTGTAGAGGACTACAGCAACTTTGAATCTGTTATGGCTGCTAAGTTTTCATCCTCACAAAGTAAACAAAACAAAACAAAACAGGATATGAAAGTGGCTTAGAGGTAGTGGCATCCACATTCTGGTGCCCAAATCCACAGAAAACATATTTTGAAAGGGCTTAGTTATGGATTAATGGTGAAACAAGAACACTTACATCTGCATGCTAGCACATCTAAGCCATTTTTTCTCATGTGTGTGAATATAGCCTAAATATTAGATGAGTAGAATAAATAATTTGGGCAGGATCTGCACATGGTATGTTGTACCAGGCTATTCTGTGCTGATTATACTCCTGATCAAGCAGTCCAAGCCAAGGCTGGAGAGACAGCTGGAGGTATGGGTCAAGGACCATCTGCATTGTGGCGGGCCAACTTATTCCAAATGTAGAGGCTGGGAATGAAAGTTGCCAGGTATGGTTGATTTAGTTGGTTATTCAGAAGCAGCTCACTTTGGGGGGCATTTCCAGGAGGATGACAAAATAGCATCAGGCTCAACAGAGGAGATAGACTGGCACAACTGCTCAGCAGAAAAGGTGAAGGTTTCGTCTTTGTCTTCTGTTTGAGATGCTCATAAGCAATTGGTGGGCCACTGAGTGAGACGGGATGCTGTGACCTAATCCATATGCTCCTCATATGTTCTTATTTTCTAACAATTCTGTGAAATAAATTCACTGGGTGGTTGAATCTGGGGGCATTTCTGCATTTGCCTTCCTGTCCACTGGCGTTAGCACAAGGAATGCTAGCACACGATAACAACTCCTGGACACCTGGACACTTTTCTCCATCTGGGCATGTGTCCGATCCCCTGCAACAATCAGTTTGGTCTTTATGACAAAGTTTCTTGGGCTATTCACCTGAGCAGTCCAAAAACATCACAAAGTTCACTTTTGGTGATAGTGGCAGCTTTTTTTTTACTCCCACCTTTTTTGCAAGTGGGTTAATGCTTATCATTTGGAAGATGATAGAAAGTATAATACAGTGTGCTTGATCTAAAGAAGGCGCAAAGAATGAAAAGGGAAATTAGTCAAGAATCAGTGTGAGACAGAAACATGTAATTTATGATGGCCAGAAAAAGATAGAATGCAGAAGAGAAAGGCAATGGAAGCTAAAAGCTGTAACAGAAAGGCAGTTGCCTCACATTGTTAGCAGGGTTGTTAGTCTGAAAAGTTCAAATTCAATAATTCAGGGGTGCTCAAGAGATTTTTTTTTCTTTTTCATTTATCATTTCTCCAACCCAGTCCTTCTGGGAGACTGAAGAGATGCAACTTATTTCTTGAAGCAATGAACTATTCAACTCTGTTATCAGTGCTGGAATGATGTTTCTTTTAAGTAGTCTTCTACCCTCAGAGAACATCTATTATTGCACCTCAAGGAAATTTGCATGGGTTTTAGAAGATGCTGTCATTCAGATTCCCTTAGTGGAATGTTTAGGTAATTTGTAATTTAATAGAGAATTCACACTCTTTTCTTTACTCTAACAGGACACTTCTTTCTCTCCCTCCCTTTTTAAAACATTCTTTTTATGTAGCAGTGTAACCCACATTGAGCATATAAAGTGCTGTGATTAAGCTGCAACCCAATGACCTTAATTATGTGCTTTCTAAAGGCTTTCCAATTAGACTGCCAGGATTTAAAGCATCATCTTGTATTGAGCTCCTGTGTGATTGCTTCCATTTTTATATGGGAAAGAAGATAGCAGTGATAACAAAACGTAGTGGTTAAGTGTATGCTGTATGCTGTATTCGCCCCTGTTATGTTCATGATGCATCTGTTCCTAAAACGCTGCATTTTCTTCAGAGCAATTCCCCTTGCCTCTGGCTGATCTAGTCCCTTTTTCAATTGATGTACATCACAGACTGTTCTATAGATTTGTGCTCCTAGGCTTTTCACTGTTCTGTAAAACTTTTCTAGTCTTCGACCGCTACCTTCAAGAAATTGATTTGTTGGGAATTCAGATAGAGCCTCTCCATATGAATTCAGTTCCCCTGTTAAGAAAGGAAGAACCTATTTCATGCTTTAATTTCCCCCCCTAAACTTTCCATCCCCTTCACTGCATCTTTGTAGTATTTGTTCTTTTTCCAATGACACCCAGTAGATGTGTAAAGCATTCACATTGCAACAGAGAGAAGGGGGAACATGAATACCTGCCTTGAAAAGTACTATTAGATGATATCGCAGAATGAGTGGATAAAACAAGATAGAGTCAGAATGAACTTCCTCTTCATTTTCTCATTCTGTTCCCCTGGGCTCACCAGTTTTATCTTGAAGTCTGAACATACAAACGGTAACTGATTTTATCTGCATGACACAGATGCGTTGCCTAGGACACTGGTAATTGGACATGGGGTTGTTCATTTTCAAGTCATTGGTTCAGATCAAGACCAGATTGACAGCAATGAAAAGTTGCTACTATCTGATGGTTGTTTGATGCTCTTTGGCCTGCTAGAAATGAGTTGGTGGCCTACATCAAAGCCCCAAGGGGGGAAGTGTTTGTGTCACTAAAGGCACAACTAACACTTATGCTTTGGAAAGAACAATTACCTGGGGACTGAATTACAATTTCACTTGGACTGTTACTAAAGCACTTGGTATGGCCAAGTGAAGTTCTTATTTTAAAGCAGTCACTGCAAAGAGCAACCCTAGATCTTATTTTATCCCAATCATCTTTTAAAACTCAGACATAGGAAACACAGTACATTCTATGATGAAAAATATTGCAATTATTCTCTGCTACATTTTACTGGATCAAAGAGGAAGTCCTTTTTCAGTGCTTGCAGTTTGTAAGAGATAACAGATGTATTATTGGGAAGTCACATGACATAAAGGGACAGATATAATTAAAATCCTAGCTTCCTTTTTTTGGAATATCACTACATAAGAACATAAGAGGAGTTCTGCTGGATCAAGCCACAGCTCATTTAGTATCTGTATCACACTGGATACTGGGCAATCTCAAGTAGAAGACAAGGGCAAGCAGCTCTCAGTTACTTGCATATGGCCTTTAGAGGCATCCTGCAATTCACTCCAACCTGTAGGTAGTACCCAGACATCAATTATCCCTAGGGTGAGTCTATAAATTATGCTAGGTCACACCTGTACTTCGAAGTTGACTATCTCTCAGAATGAAGAAATCTATTAAGAACTGTATGACGGAAAGTTACACTTGTCTTCATTCTTTTTGTATCTTTCATGGGAGGGGGGATCTCACTTGGTTTTAAAGGGGCAGGAGGAAATCATTTAGTTTGCTTTCAAAATTTATTTTATAATGCATGTACAAGTATCTTCTGAAATTTGCATGTCTCTGAATTTTTCACTATAGAAAGCTGCTACAGAAATGAGACTGTGTCCCTGCTTACTATTGGAGGCACCTGCTAATATGCTTTCTGCTGCCCCGTTTACACTTTTGGTGGCTAAGACTGTGATCAGACACAGAAAAGAACCACCCCTGGGGTGATTTTGAAGCTCAAGGGACAAAATATAAAATGGCTTAATGCATCCAAAGCCTCTGATTCTGTGCCCCTTTCCCAGATGGGAATTCATCACTCTTGATGTGACTTACTGTTTGGGTGGAATTGGGGAGAAAGTTCCTGTAGTAAATCCTAGCCTGGAAATGGCTGCTATGGCTGGTCAATCAATCGGGGTCATGGAAACCCGGGCCTGCAGTGGCCAGTGAGTAGTGAACATGGAAGGCAAAGGTGAGGGAGAGAACTGAGGTAGAAGGTTTTTCTACACTTCCCCCCCCCCTCTCTTCACAGATGGGGCAATGCTGTGAAAATGGATATACTAAAAACGCCCGGTGTGCCTCAGGGAATATGTGCCATCTCAGTTATTGGCATGATCACCAATCAAAGCACATTTTGAAGTGATAGTTGGTATACGGCCTGAGACAAAATGAACTTGAGAAATTTGAGAGTAACAAAATTTATCAGGTTTATTTTCTTGTTCTTTTGATCTAAAAAAGATATTCAGTCTCATTTCTCCTTTTAACTTGTCATGCCTTTTGCAAACGTTTCCAGACTCCCCATATTGCTTGAAAACTAAAATGTCCACAACTGAAGGGAATATATAAAAGCCTGGAGCTTTCTCATTCTTACAGCATTTCTCAGTGGTGTGTTATTTTAGTGGGAATGAAGTCTATGGGTGCTTCCACACTGTCCTCCAAAATCCGGATCTAACAAAATTCCGGATTTCGGAAATCCATAAAAAAATAGATCCGGATCTATTTTAACACGGATTTCAACACCCCTTCCGTCCGCACACGGGATGGAAGGCCAGATTTAGATCTGGATTTGAGGTCTGCAAAAGCACAGCACCCACCTCAATCCGGATTACCGGAGG
The DNA here is from genome assembly GCA_023333525.1 of Aspidoscelis tigris stejnegeri. Classification (NCBI taxonomy): domain Eukaryota; kingdom Metazoa; phylum Chordata; class Lepidosauria; order Squamata; family Teiidae; genus Aspidoscelis; species Aspidoscelis tigris. The sequence continues at coordinate 226,263,078 of JALMGA010000001.1, forward strand.
CCCTCCCCCAGCCCGCCATGATTGGCTCCTCCGGAGCCGAGCATGGCGAGCCGGGGGAGTCCTATCTCGGGGCTCCCCCTTGCCCCAGAAGCCATGGATCATGGCTTCTGGAGAAAGGGGGGGTTCACCTTTCCCACCCCTATCCCACCCCAGGAGGAGTGCATGTGATCCTCTCATTACCTTAATGCAGCCAGGCTGATTCTGGCTGTGGGGTCCCAGTTCACTTTGCGCATACATCCGGCACGCCTCCCAATTGGCCAGGGCCATGCCTGGCTTCAGGAGGCTCTCTGCACAGGCATGCAGCCCAGGCCAAAGCGTGCCTCTTGATTGATCATTCTAACATTTGTTCAAATTCTTGGTGAACTGCAGGCAAGGTGGTCCATTAAATATGTTTATATATCAAGGGATTATAAATAAAATAAGTTTGCTTCTTTATTTTCTTCGAATATCATTTGTAACTTTGTCAGTAGCATGTATATGAAGCCTGCTTGACCACCCGGAGGCTCCCTACGGTGAAGCACAGCGCCCTCACTTCCTAATCCCTTAATTATGAACAGATTGAACAGAAAGAACAGATTGTCACCATCATCATCACAGTCATTTCAAAACAGTGCATAATACAGTATCGTTTTATCCTTAATGTTAACTTGGGACGTTCAGTATTGATAGTTTAGTGGCCTTATTAAACTTTAGACATAAGGATACATAGATTTCTTTTAAAAATGCTAATAAAAGATTTTTTCCCCTCTAAGGCTGACATGAAATCATTTTTCATCTTTTCTGATGTGATGTTTATCAGGTGAATAACAGCTGAAATAAAGGTATTTAAAAGCAAAAATATAAAGTGTCAAATACATCTTGTTTTATTTATTTTTTATGAACAGAGTGAGGTATGTCCTAATGAAACCAAGCAAGTCATTTACCACAGATAGAAAGCAGGTTATTTTTACTTATTGGATTTCTGTAGTAGCAAACCTTCCATAGATTTAAACTTTTACATGATGTGGGAACATCATGTAAAATTTGGGGCAAACATTTACCCAGTACCAAAATCTAAATAGCACCAGGTATGAATGAATAGTAGTCCAGGGAGCTGGGAGGATAAGTTAATCAAACTTTTTCATAGTTATATTATCCACTATGGGGAGTATCTCAAGCTGCTAGCTTACAATGCAGCCATTCAGAAAAAGGATACAGGGAGGATATATTACTGATTGGCGTACCAAATGGAACCAAATGGAAGAAGCAATGAAAAACCTAAACCTTAACCATCCATGTCTGAAAATACAACTGTGCTTTCAGGGAAAGGACTGTGGGAAAAAGAGAAGATAAAAAAAATAACTTCTAGCAATGGTTCACTGCTAACATCTCTGACACACAAAAGCATGGTGTATATTTAAATATTCTACTTCTGCCAGAGGACACATTTGTGCTATTGATAAGGACCCCTGCTATTTATGCTTGGAGGTGCTGCATGAATTATTGTATGGAACCTTGCTAGCTTCGAATTGCTTTTTCAGGAGTAAAATCAAAATGTGTTCTTTCCATGCCCTTCTCTTAGATAAACGTTCAGATTTCTTATGTTAAGCATTATACAGCTTCCTTCAAGTTGCCTCTTTGCAGAAACCTTGTTGACATTCACAGTTTGCTAATGGGGAAGGTAAATGGCTGAATGAAAAACAGAGATTCTGCTTAAAACTTAGTGCATTCATATCCAGACTGTGGCTTCTTCCGAATGATGTATTTCTTACGTTGTAAAAATGCAGTGTTTGATGCATCTTCATTTGTAATGGGGAAGCTATATAGACTCTGTCCCTCTGTTAGGTAAGCAGCACACATGGCTTGCCTGCTTGCTGTTCTGTCTTGCAAGCTAACAAGCCACACATTTATTTCTTTAGTCAAGGGACACTTTGCATTGAGTGAGATTGAAGCTGAAATACACTGGATACACATAATGTTATTCAATCTATCCATGACCATTATTTGGTAGACAGCGTTATAACAAGCAAAGCCAAAAGTGATAAAACGAGGCAAGGAGGTATATCTTTATAGGTTCAAATCTCAGGGCCCTCGCAGCTGCTTCATAAACAGACCTTTTCATTTCATGCAGCAACCTTGTAGTCCATATTGGTTTCAGACAAGACCTGCATCAATCTTTGTCAACGATAGTATTCTATGTATAGATTTGGGACAGCATTTTAAAAAGAGTAAGGGCTATTTTTAAAAGTTACCTACTGTTCAGTTTAAAGACCATTCACATTACCTGAAAATCATGTGGATGCCAATAAAGTTGCACTAATTTGGCACACTACCAGATTTAAACTGGCTTGGAAGTAAAAGATAGCACTCAAACAATATCTGTTGAATTTATCACATCAAAATGGATTGTGCAAGTTGGTTAACATAGGGATGGTGTTTAAGAAGAAGAAGAAGAAGAGTTGGCTTTTCTACCCTGCGGCTGACAAACCTTCTGCATTTGTATCATCTGATATTCATTTGAATGCGGACAAATTTGGACATTCATATAAGAATAGAACGTTACAACATTTGCAGTTGTACAAATGTTTCGGAACATTTGTATGAATGCTTCAGAAAATTTGTGAACTACAAGGTGGGAAAGTGGCTGAGTCAGTCACTTCTGCAATGGATCCCATTTGACATGGATTGAGAGCAGATTCAAAGTGGCTTCAGGGTGGATTTGATACTTTCAGAGTGGATATGTTATGGGATACATATCAGATACTTATCAGAAACACATCAGATCTGTATTGGATATGTATTAGATACTTATGCGTTCATATCGGATATTCATAAGAATTCATTTGAATGCATTCATATCAAATAGAATTCTACCACATTCGAAGGGGATCTATTCTAACAAATACTAATTTTCTTACATTCAGTTCATGCTCATCCCTGGTCCTAATTTAATATTTTTTTCTTTTTTCAAAGAGGGTACAGGTGACCAAGTAGAAGTGCATCTTCACTGCCATCCTGAATGTATACAGTGAGGGAGCCTGATGCACCTCAAGAGGGAGATTATTCCCTAGCCTGGGGGCCACCACTGAAAAGGCCCTCTCATGGGTGCTAACCCATTTTGCTGCTGAGGGTGGTGGGACAACCAGGAGGGCCTCCCCTCTAGATCTTAAGGCATGGGCAGGTCGATATGGGAGAAGGCGTTCCTTTAGATATTTGGGGCCCAAGTCATTTAGGGCCTGGTAAGTCAAAGTTAACAACTTAAATTGGTCTCAGTAGCATATTGGCAGCCAATGCAACTCTTTTAGGACCAACATGGTGTGCATCTGGCTAGCTGTCCCAGTCAACAACCTAGCAGCCACATTCTCCATTAGCTGTGGCTTCCAAATCGTCTTTAAGAGCAGGTCCACGTAGAGCACATTACAATAGTCCAATCTGGAGGTTACCAGAGCTTGGATAACTGTGGCCAAGTCATCTCTGTCCCAAAAAATGCTTCGGCTGGTGCACCAGCCATAATTGGGAATAAGCACTCTTGGCCACAGCCTCCACCTGAGCTTCAAGCATCAGTGCAGAGTCCAAGAGCACCCCCAAATTTTGCACCTGTCCCGTCCAGGGAATTACAACCCCACCGACAACCAGGTGTCTCCCAACTACACAGACCCAAGAGCCTGTGACACGCTGAACCTCTGTCTTGTCTGGATTCAGCTTCAATTTGCTGGCCCCCATCCAGTTCGTTACTGCTTCCAGGCACCTGTCAAGCACTTCAACTGCCTCTCCTGATTCAGATGGCACAGAGAGACAGAGCTGGGTATCATCTGCATATTGAATACACCTCACTCCAAATCTCCTAATGACCTCTCCCAGCATCTTCATGTAGATGTTATATAGCATGGGAGCTAAGATAGACCCCTGGGGAATCTCACAAGTAAGTTCCCAGGGTGTTGAATCAGTATCTCCCACAGCTATTATCTGAGATCGGCTCTGGAGATAAGAGTGGAACCAACGCCAAGCATTGCCTCTGACTCCTAAACCCCGTAGCCTTTCCAGGAGGATACCATGGTCAATGGTATTAAAAGCCACTGAGAGATCCAGGAGAACCAACAGGGTAGCATTCCCCCTGTCTCTCTCCTGGAGAAAGTCATCAACCAGGGTGACCAAGATTGTTTCTGTGCCATGACTGGGTCTGAAGCCAGATTGAAATGGGTCTAGATAATCAGCTTCTTCCAAGCATGCCTACAGTTGAACAGCGACAGCCCTCTCTAGAGCCTTGCCTAGAAAAGGTATGTTAGCCACTGGGTGATAGTTGTTCAGGGCTTGTGGAACCACCCCCTCCCTCAGAGAGGCATTCACTACTTCCTGGATCCACCCAGTCACACATTGCCAGCTAGTTTTTATCATCTAGGAGGGGCAGGGATCCAGAGAGCATGTCATCGGCCACACCCCCACAAGCAGCTTGTCCACATCCTCAGGCCACAGTAATTGAAACTGATCCAAGCAAATTGGACCAGACAGTTCTCTGGATGCCTCATTTGCACTATGCCCAATTGTGACATCTAATCCCTTACAAATCTGAGCGACTTTGTCATCAAAGTGCTTCGCAAATTTGTCTCAGCAGATATTACTTAGCCCTGGCTTAGCCTTCTTCAAGCTCAGTTTAATAAGACCATTTACTACTCTAAAGAGCTCTGCTGGATGGCTACTCAAAGGCACAATGATGGCAGAGAAAAAACTCATTTTCACCACCGTCACTGCCACATGGTGGGCACGATAGTGTGCTCTGACCCGTGCTCAGTCAGACTTACAGCTGGATGTGCTCTAGCTGTCGACCTTCCTGTTTCATAGCCCCTTGCTTCATGGAATGTTATTATTATAATAAGAATTGACTTTCATGCCCCCTTTTCACCCATTTAGAGGACTCAAAGTGTCTGACAAAGCTTTCTATTCTTCTCCTCATGACAGACACCCTGTGAGGTAGGTGGGACTGTGAGAGCTCAGAAAGAGAGCTGTGAATAGCCCAAGGTCACACAGCTGCCCTCATGGAGGGCTGCAGAATCATATCCAGTGACTACAAGACATGAATCTGGCACTTTAACCGCAGGATTAAACTGGTCTTGTGGTGAGAGTTAGTTCTTATAAGCTAAGATTCAGAAAGGCCCAGAAAACACATTGTAAATTTCACTGATGAGAAGTATCTTATTTCTGTCCTCTAATTTAAAAATTAAAATAATAAAAATGTAAAAATAATCCTACAACGCTGAACAAGACAGCTTACAACATGACTCACCAGATACTGTATTAACAAAGGTGCTTAAGGTGCATTAATGTCAATAACTTTATCCTCAAAATGTCTTGCAAATTTATTACAGCAGGCTTCCAATGTATAGGGACAGATGACAGAGTCCCTTAACCATTTGAAAGAGTCATGCCAGGCAACTACTTGGAAGATGCTTTACTCACAGTGCTCCATTGATTGAGGAGTGAGTGTGAGACAACAGTTTTCAAGCCATTCTAATGTGCTGTTGGTAGGGTATCTTCAGAGCCCATCTCCCATTTTATACTGAGGTTTTTCCCCAGCTAGAATGTCTTTCACTTCTCATCAAAGGCCAAGTCAGCAAAAAACTCTTGATTTTATTTTCCTTTCTTCTTTCCTGATTGTTCTTTGCTGCTTTGTGAGATATTTTATTATCTGTAATTTCTCCTTTACACACACTCTCTCCAATGCTTGAACATTACACACCGAGCTCCATTGATACGGACATTTTCAATACATAATTACCCAATATTTTATTATTTTAATTTGTTTATAAAATGTTAATCTATCCTTCATCTGGAGGTCTTAGGGTGGATCATTTCTTGTGATAAAACATATTTAATGTATAACTCACACAATTTCTATACATTTTACCCACGTGCGGGATAAGGTTGGTACCTGGCATACCTCCACGGAGATGCTGCTCCAGAGCTGGAGGGAGGCATCATATCTTATGGCATGATTGGCCTTGTCTATCATTTCGTGGTCCAGAGTGCACTTTTAAACACTCTTTTGGTACACAAACCCACTCAGGTTGTGGTCACACCTAAGGTTTAATGGTTTAATCCAGCTTCAGTCCACTTTCAGAGTGAGAAAACATCAGCAAAGTGACCAGTAATTTTATTTCCACATTATTTATCCCAATGGTGAATTTTCTGAGTTATTTTAACACTGAAAGAAAACAGTTTGTCACTTTGCTGATGGATTCTTTCACTCTGAAAGTGGACTGAAGCTGGATTAAACCTTCAGTGTGACCACAGCCTTAGTGATGCCATATGAGTTAGTCCACTGATTCATGAATTATATTTGTACACATTTGGTACAAAGCCAGTTTGGTCTTGTGGTTAGAGTACTGGGCTCATATCTCATACTCAGCGAGTTTGATTCCGCACTCCTCCATGAAGCTGGCTGGGTGATCCTGGGCTAGTCACAGCACTTTGCTGAGCTTTCACAGCCCTACTTACCTCACTGGATATTTGATGTGAGAAGAACAGAAAGCTTTGTCAGCTGCTTTGAGTTCCCTTAAGAGTGCAAAAAACTGGGTAGGAAAGCCAACTCATCTTCTACTCACGTTTTTTTTTAAAGGTATGACTTGCATATTTAAATTTGGTAAGGAATGGGGGGAAACCCTTTTCTAATTAAATCTGCAAATAGACTCCTCACTTCTAGTGGGAGTTGTAGTGAATGAAGCAAGAAGAATGATTGTGTTACAGTGCTGTAAGAGCTGTCTTAGGGTTCTGCCATTCTGAAGTACTCCATTTGAAAGGAAAACAGTTGGAAACTGCAGAGCTGCGTCATACACTCACCCCTTGTCTAGCTTTGTTAGCATCAGGAAAGCCTAAAGAGGATAGACAGAGTCAGAGAATTAGGATCAAGAAGATCCATCTATGATCTGCCTTTGGATTGCACACTGAAGTGCATTGACCCCTTTAAATTTGTTTACCATTTTGACCTTTTGAAAATTAAACTCTTACCCTTTTGTCTGTGGACAGTGAAACATGAAGGCAAAATTGTAAACTAAGTATAAACTGATCAAAGATTCATTAAGACCGAGTGGCAAATAGCGTATCAAGTTAAATGTACTACAGCATTAGATGGCTAAAAGAGAGTCTTCAATAAATTGGATTGTCTCCACAGCTTATGCTACAAAAAGAAAGATAAATAGATAAAGCAGGTGATCTCAAAAGCTATTGTGACTAGCAGACAGGCTGTGTACTCTATAGATAATCATTTGGTCCTTAAAATACAGTGTATCCATACTTTTAAAATAGCTTTAAGCTAAATATTTGTTTATTAATTCAATACCTTGCCATTGCATGTATTAACATTATTTATGGCATAAGTAACTTTAATTTTATTTAAATATCTTGCATTTTCTTATGGTCTATTCTACATGTTCTGTGTTGAGAAAGTAAAGACCTAACATTCATACTTTATAATCTGAGTATTATAAACAAAAGCCCAACATACTCTGAAAACAATTTACTCTCTTCCAGTCTAAAATATTCTTATTCAAAACTATTAGTAGGATGTGTCTATTCTAGTTTGGTATCAAGGATCATCAAACTAATAAAGATTCCTAACTTACCTGGAAGTAAGTTCTACTGAACCTAATAGAACTCATCCCCCCCTTTTTTTGCCATGAAATACTTAATGAAATCAAGTGGTCATTTGACATTTAGGATTAACTTAAACCAGGTGTGTATTCAGTCTTTCTCTGAGTACTTAGAAATGTTTGGAATGAAAACAAAATAGCTAGTACACTAGAAAGGAAAACCCTTTATTGAACAGTTGCTAATGACAGAACTTTATACCTATCCTCCTTGATTCCCTCAAGATTACTTAGTAAGACTTTTTTTTAAAAAAAACTTCCTCAAACCTGAATCGAGACATCATAACACAATATGTATTTTTCATTAATAAGCCCAAAATCTAAGGTATTTCTTTCTTCTTCTTATGTACAGACAGGTACTGGGAAGATTGGCATATCATCTAAACAGTGAAAATAGAAATTGAACAAAAGGAAAGCCACAGTGCCTATATCTTCTGGTTCTATAATTAAAAGCCAATTTCATGCAGCTAATTAGACTGTACAAAACCTGATTGGTGGAACTGTGCAAATATTTTCTCTTGTTATAACTTCTTTGAATGTTGGCTGTACAGTTTAAACTACCTTCTCCAAAGTTGCCATAATTACAGGGTGCAAAATGAATTTAATTTCATCATGTATGGCGAGAGTCAAATTTAACTTGTGAGAAAATATTTGTGTTTACTCATACAGTAGAATCTTAATAGAATACAATTAGGTTGGACTGTGTATACTCTCAAATCAAATTATTTTCTTCCCTATCTTCCCAAGAAACTTTTAAACTTTGATTTTGGTATATAATCTTGTTTAATGCTTTGACAATAGCATTGCAATGATGTTCTTTGACTATTTTCATGTGACTTGTTATTATTAGGGATTTAGGTCATTTCAGTGGCTCAGAATTTTTTTTTTAAACAGCAATTCCTTGGAACAATGGAGGTTTGTTGCACCTTTTGGGGATGTTATACCACGTTCCATAGTTCTACTTTCAATGCAAACTTATGGCTACAGTATCCATCCATCAGGTTTGGTGAAGAGTGAGATTCATATTCTTAAATAAATAAAAATAAGTAAGTAAGTAAAGGTAACTGATATATCTTATCAGTGTGTTTTGTTATTAATAGTGAATTGGGTATCTGGTGTACAAGGAAAATCCACCACCCCCTAATTCCTAAACTCAAAATAAAAGGACCTTTTGACTCAGGTTTTAAAAACATAAAATAACCCATAAAACCAAGCAACAGTCAATGTAAAAACACTCGAGAGAAAGCATTCTTCAAAAACAAATCAAGAAATTTCCTAAAAATACAAATAAAAAGTTCAAAACCCCTATAAACAGCAAGAAATGTCAGTTTTGACAACTAACAGCTGTCAAAAACTTAGAAACAATGAAACAACAAAGGCTACAAAACAGGACTTCTCCCATTACATGACTCACTACAAAACTCACTGCACTTGTGCTAGACCTTAACAGCAGTGGCAAGTTCTTTTACTAGGCTATACTTATGAATCAAAGGCCACCTAAGGATAACCTTGACAGATTAATATACAGTTGATTTTAAAAAGGAAAGAGGGTTAAAACCTTACTCTGCTTGCTAAAAAGATCACTAGGACAATTTTATCACTCTCCAGGTGTTCAGCAAAAAAAAAAGTCTCTAACCTTAGGATGACTCCAAGTTTCAATATATGTCTTCCAGTGTTGCAAAGAAGCACAGATTGGTAACTGCATGGCTGAATAGGAGAATAAACAGACACGGCTATAGAGCTTCCTTACAGGTTCTTTCTGAAAGAACACACCACTTAGAGGCAGGTGGCTTTCTCCTTTCAGCAAAGTTTGTAGCTGCAGTAAGTGGCTAGTTCAAAGTGTAGCTGCATTTAACCAGCAAAGACAGCAGTCTGTGGTATAGGCCTTCACTCCAATGACATGAATCTTGTGCTGGAGTCACAGGTGGATGGAAAACTGTACTGTGTGGTACCTCTGGAACATTTTTATGCTAAAATTAATCAATGGGGTGCAGTGACCTTACATCCTACTCTTCCCAAAGGCAGAGCACAACATGAGCCAATACGTTCCTATAGAGCTGTCAGCAAACGAATATAAAGGTCATGTAAAGTGTGCTGCTGGTGAAAACACTGGTGTAAAGAGTAAACTTCTTTTCTGTGGTATGTTTCCAACTGTAATCAAGCTTCATCAAGCCCCACAACATCTAATTGATAGTGGTTAATTACTGTATTATTGCAAGGTAGAACAGAACCCTAAATAGTGATCCGATTTCCATTCTGGAGTTACCCATCTTCCTGAGCAGGTGCTTTTCAAAAGACGTCAACTATTTGAATGAAGTTTCTCTTTTAACTATCTTTTTTCTAAAGTTCAATACAAGCTTTGAACTTTATTTCTTAATACTAAACTTTGACCACTGACTTGTCTCTGGTATCTTTTCAAAAGTGTGTTACCATAGACTTCAGTTAATGAACGTCAGCTGATTTCTTTTTTTCCTTGCTGCATGTCTCAGCATGTTGCAAGGAAGAAAGAAAGGACAAAAATACAGATCCTTGGGTTTATTGCATACTTTTTGCAGTTTTAACTTTGTTTTCAAAATCTGTAAGTCTTTGCACAGAAAGCATAATAGAATTCACAGGTTTACTCCATGCTTACAACTTATCACAGTATTTAGAGTTACTTATCTATGCATTGAGTATATATCCAACATTCCTCAGCCTTCTGGCTTTTGCTTAGAAATCTCATTTAAGGAATCATTTTTCCAAGAACATCACCTTATATTTTCAGATAACATCCACTAGATTTCCTTTAGGATCCACTCCCCTACAATGTAATGCTAGACTACCGATACAAGGACTACTCTAGACATGTGTCTAGTAGTGTTCCCACAAGCAGAATCAGAGGTTTGATTTGACAGTTGAATGACTGGAGCTGATTCTCAGGGAGGAGAAGATAACTAGACTTATTTTTATACAGTGTTTGTTTCTATTAAGGATAAAAGACACACATGATGTAATATTATTACACAGCAAACAGAAATAATATCAAATTGATGGTGTATTAGTACAAGGAGCTTAGGGTAGAAAAACCCAGTATCTTGTATCAAGTGGGGAGATTTTAACTGTAATTATAGCAGAACGAGTATTCAAAATAAAAATTCCCACCCATTAGAAAAAAAGATAATGTAAAGAAACAGGTTATAGAATGCAGGATTTTCAGCCAACCAGGGCACGTTGCTAAGCAGCTGAAAAGCAGACTACTTAAAGAAGATAAGGGTCAGTAGAAATCAGTTTAGCAGCTGGGGAGATTGATCTAATGAACACTTTCTTCATGATTTGTCAATTTGAGCCTCCTATCAATTGCAAACAATGTCATATTGGGGAAAGTCTTGGCTCAACTCTCCATGAAAGCCAATCAAAATAAATCACAGTAGTATGTATCAAGTGGAGAGGTTTTAAGTGTGACCATGACATGGCAAAAATAGACACAAGATAGAAAACAAACTCATCAGCTGTACATGTTGATGCAGAGCAATGCAAACAGGACATAGATGTCAGCAAGATTTGGGAAGCAGGGAGTTTGGGGAGGCAATTTAGAGGGAAAGTTTGACTGTAGAATGCAAAATTGGGAGGGTCCGGCTTAGGAAGAGAAGGCAGAGTAATTATACCTAGCTTGGGGTCTTCTCTTGATCAAACACTCACACACATACACACAAGAGTTTGGATGGTTAGGACAGAGGAGGCAGCTCAGATATCTATGGTGTTATTTGTTTGCAAACACACTGGAAGGGAACACTTAATCATATATCCCAGAACATACCCTCAAGGTGTAAGGCCAGATGCTTGGAAGGAAAAAGGTATAAACAAAGGATCTGTAGACATTCAGGCATGGAGAAGTTAACAAGTGTAGTGATTAAATAAACTATTCAGCTCAGGTGTCCACATATTAATTTTAATCTTGCATTTCTCTTACTTGGGGTAGAGACATTATTGTTTCATGTAGGGTCTTCCTATTGCAATCTTGAGGCACAAACTACACAAAGAGATGTTTTCAGTGGAAGCTGAAATACTGATGAGAAGGGTTAGTGGAACAAGGTGTGTGAGGGGGCAGATTTAACTGTGCTCACTGCATTTTCTAGTAGCTAAGATGGATTCTGGTCCAAGTGCAAGTTCCATGCTTTTAAAGGTCACTTGCCTCTTCCCATCCAGGCTCCTGAACTCCTACTCCTATGTTCCTAGGTTGATAACAAATGCATATCAAAACACTATTAACTATGGGTGTCTTAAATGATTATTATTTACAATGTGCTTTAAGCTACAAATGACATGTAAGTCACAGGGATCATACTTCACTGGTAGAAATTTCACCCCTAAGCAGGATAAAAGCTCTTGAGATATTTGTTGCTCAAAAGAAAATGTTCCACATTGAAACTGATAGTATTAACATCAACTAAATGATTAATTACTAATCCTGATCAAAGGTCAGTATCTCACCAGTCAAAAAGTATTTTGCTTTAACGTGGAAGTATTACATTATCATGAACGTTTTATTTTTTCTATGTGCTATGTATTCATTTCATCTCTTTGTTTTTTAGCCACTGCCTCCCCATGGCTGCAGGGCCAATGCCGTGTCTCCGAAAGTGAGGCCTCCTTAACCTGGATCTGGATCTATACAGTGCAGATGGAGCAGGTCCAGTGGGGTGAGGCTCCTCGAGAAGGCCTGTAATCCAGATTCAGTGGCTCCTTAATCCAGATCAACAGTAAATGCAGAAAAGGCCAAAGGTGGATTTTCTGAGTTAGATAATGCTGAAAGAAAATAGCTTGTCACTTCACTGATGCATTCTCCATTCTGAAAGTGGAATGAAGCTGGATTAAAACTTAGATGTAAACGAGTCTTCAGAATGTTACTAAAAGGAAAGGGAAATTTAAAAATCCAAAGAAATTACTGGAAAAGTAATACTATTTATAATTCCAAGTAAAAAGCCTGGGGTGTTTCATTGTGTCAATCTTCAGAGCTTGGACAATAAAATATTAATAATCAACAATAATATAATATAGCAATAGTATAAACAGAAGAAGGGTGGCATACCAAAATGCACTGGGCTTTTTCACTTTGATTTATAGAAAGTGTTATTTTTCTAATAATTGTTTTGGATCTTTATGTCATCCTTATTGATAGTTCTCTGAGGTTTGTTTCTCTTCTTTCTCATTCCATTTTTCCCTTTGCTGTTTTGTGGTGCTATCCTGTTTTTCTGCTTCCTTTGCAATAAACATTGAACCATGAACATCCCTCTATTTTGGACTGAAAGTTCCACAAGTCTTTGCTCACGAGAGGCTTTTTCTTTTTCCAGGCTCCGATTCAGGACACAAACATACACATATGGGTGCTGGGGTTAGTTCAGATTTTCCACCTGCCTGAGCTGTAACCAAAGCTGATATGTACCCGTGCTTCTTTTAATACATCTTTACTTATTTTATTTATTTTAGTACCTTGTAAATTGATATGATCGTTTTACTAGTCAGTAAACTGAGTCACTTTCTGCACCGGGACGTATCGTGGGTTACATCCCTGCAAAGGGGCCTGCTGCCTGAATGCTGTAGATTAGGGCCAGTGCATAACATCCGGTCGGCAAGCTCCAATACTAGGATATAATCCAGAATAAGGCCCAGTGCAGAAAGAGCCTTATTCTTTCATAATAAAAACTGTCTTTTTCTTTTTTGCTTCCTGTGTAGAATGGGGGCAAACCACATGGTGGAAAAAACACCATTGACTATATTGCCTTTCGATTACAGTGATAGAACTGGAGCAATGAAACCAAATCAGTCCCTGTGTACAGAAAATTAAATGTCAAGGCAAGAAGATCTAGCTTGGCATGTTAGTTTTCTATGCATGACATTTCTCTTGTTTCTGCTTTCCATGTGGTGAGCCATCAGATTTGTGGCTTCTTCCACCTATAATTCATTCCCTAGGAAGCTATAAACAGGAATGCACAGCCCTAGCATGGAAATAGGCTGTGTCAGGGGAAAGGACAATATTATGATGATCAATGTTAGACTTTGACGGCAATCACATGCGATGTAGCATGAAAAGCATTATCCACATGAGAGGGAAAACAAAAACAAGCAAAATATAAAAGATGCAGCCAAAACCTGGATTATTCTACTTTGTTTTAATGCAACAAAATGTTGTGTTAAAGTGGCTTGATTCAACACCATGTTTTCAGCAACAGATATACATTATGAAAAGCTTTCTTTCAGTGTCATTTTGACACAAGATTTTCTTAAGACCTAAACAGCAGGAAACCTCCAGAAGTTACACTTTATTTTCTGATCTGGATGCCTGCTGTGCTCAGATTTGGCTGAGAGTAGAGGGCCTGGCTCTGGATGCAAACTGCTGCTCTGACTGATATCATTCGAGTTCTGCTCTGCAGCTGTTTGGCCCAAGTGCTGAAATGAGCAGTGAATAGACTTTGACCACCACCTGGCATGGGTCACCCTGCCAGCTGCCATGTCTTGCTTCAGGCTAATACATAGTCATGCTGATGCTCCTGTCTAACTGTGAGAGCCTTCCAGATGCAATCTCACTTGCTTTCACACCTTGGGGCCATGTCTGAATATGCCAAACCCACATTCAGGTCTAGTTCCACCTGACTGAAAATACAGCTCCAGATCCTTCTGCAGCTCAGATAATGATGAACAGGATTTCTGTGATGTATGGGGGGGAAAACACTTTTCAGTTTCTTACTGTTCAATCGAGATTTTTCTTGAACAAGTACGATATACACATGCATGTATATGTGTGTGTTGCAATGCAATATCAGTAGTAATTCAGGGGAATATATCAAGGATAAGCGAAGTAGATAGGAGAATCACATGCTTCAAGATCAACACTGGTCTAGATCAAGGAATATTTCCTTACTTCTAAAATTCCTTGCTTATATTCAAGTGTGTATGATCAGAAAACATTATTTCTGAGGCAGGATCCACACACACAGGAGGGGAAGAATTGCTACAATCATAGCACTCCCCCCTTCACATTAAAGAATTGAATTTCACTTGCATTTTAATGTGGAGGTGTGCTGTTCTTATGAATCATCATCCCCCACCCTGGCCAATCAAGACTGATTAGCCTTCAGTCCTGATTGGGAGGGGCAGTCTCTTTGAACCTAGGGAATGTCCCAACAGGCTCTTTCCTGAAATTGAAAACAACAAATATCACTCAGTGGATCAGTAAGTCCCCTTAAATGGTGGCAAAGACGACAGTTGAACCTCTACTACAAAGGAGGAGAGGTCTGAAGACCTCTGAGAACTCTTCAAACAGCTCTGCACTTTACATTTTATAACAGTTCCTGTACTGGCATGGCATGACCAAAGCACATCATCAGATCAAATGTGCTGTGAGGATGACATGTCATGCAGAACTGAGCTCTCCTCACACACTCAAGCAACCACAGAGGAGCCATGAAGATCCTGCCTGAGGTATTAGCATTGAGGACAGGTTACAAAGTGGCTTAGTTAGTAGTCTGGAGATTTCGGCAGAGAGATAGACATCAAGAGAGGGATAGACATTTTCAGAATTCAGGAATTAAATAAAGAACATAGAGAGAAACAAGGGGACTCAAGATGACAGCCAGCAAGTTGCCTGTATGTAGATGATGTAGATAGGGGTTGAGGGAAAGAGACATTTTTTGCTTCAGAGAAATATTGTGGTATGCTTAACTGCTTAGGATAGCATATAGGAAAAAATAGAGATAGGTGAGGTTGGAAGACATTGATAGTAGCTACCTAATTATATTGCTGTCACTTATGTTCATGCTGAGTGCAGTCTAAATGGACTGCATAGTCTGCCTGGCAGTTATTTCTTGTAGAAGCAGACTGAAAACCCCCCAGAAAATTCTCTATCAATGAATTTCCTAGGTCATGCCTCAGACATCCAAGGTGCATAATGCCTAGCTGTAACACTGCACTGATGTCAGCTGGGGCAGGTCCTTATAATGAGGTTGCTGAAAATAGTCAACAAGGGAAGGACATGAGGAGGAAAGAAACAGGACTTGTGTGAAATGAGTAAACAGTTCAAAGATGGACATATGTGTTTTGGGAATTGTTAAGCTTCATCAGCTTCCTGATGTCAGAGGTGGGAGGAGTAGAAGAATGTAGGAAAGGGGGGAAGTAGCAGTTCCTGCATCATAAAACTCTCCAGGTAAGTCCGTCAATGTCTCCATTATATCAGAACCATAATAGACTTAAAGGGGGGGGGGCTGAAAATGAAAGACAGACCAGAGGTGGCTTACCTAGCTTGCTTCAGTTCCAGTGTGCTATGTTGTGTACAAAGGACAAAGATGAGATAGGACGTACTTGTCTCCTGTGATGCTGTTTTGTAAAGTGGAGGGGGGCAAGGTTGGCTGACAGAGATGATGGTTTGATCAGTTTTGATTATGGTGCTCTCAAATAAAACTGCACTAATTGAAAAGGTGTTGATTTGGATGGGACTGATCTTTGGAGACAAATTTGAGTCCTGCTAGTTCCTCTGGTAGCTTTGTTTGTTTGTTTTAACAAGACAGCAGTAAATTGTCCTTCTCTCTCACACACACACAGACAAATGAACATTTTGGGAGAGGAGGTTACATATGGGGAGAGATAATGCTGCTTTCATTTCTGACCTTCCTATTTTGTCAAATGTTCAATGCCAGTTGAATGTGATCCTATAAGACACATTTACAATCAGAGAGCAAGCAGGGAAGAGGGCTTCAAATTCAAGCTGGAGAGGTTGCTTCAATTCAGACTAGAGAAAAGGCAACCATTAATGGAGTTAATAATGAAATGATCAATGTAAACTCTTACATACCAATCAAAACAATCCTATTTGTCTCCACTTAGAAGCAAGTCACATGGAGCTCAACGTAGCTTACTCTCAGATTGGAGTTCAGAAGCCCAATCACAATGACTTTTAGTTTTGCACAATCATAGTAATTTATTTGCTTAATCTTCATTTTAAAAAAATCAAACATAGTACCCTAGCTTATCTTTAAATTGGCTCAGGTTAAGTCCATGTAGATAAGTTTATCAAAATTATTAGATACATGAGGTTCCTTAGCTTAGACTGGAATAAACTCGATAATTTGAAAATAATCAAGACAGAGGAAAAGAGATGAAGCAAGATTCAGATAAGCAGGAAAAGTCATACACATTTACCTTTAGTACTTTTTTTGTTGCAATGATTTGTTATGGTCTTACACTTGGAGCTAAGATTAATTGAGATTAATTAGTGAGCTAGAAACTATTAACTTACTGCATGCTTTTAAAGTTTAGATTTGTTTATTGTGCACTTTTTTTTAGCATTAGGTAGTGAAGTTCCAGACACCAACACCAGCATAGAAATTATGTTATTTTGCTCCCAGTTGTAAGTTTCTATAGCAACTGCATCATATAGCAGGAAGCTAATATTCCAGCATATGACTAGTGCTTCAGTGACAGATTTTATTGCTATAATTTGGGTAGCTTTTTAAGAAAAAGAGGAGGAAAGCTATAGATTTTGAATTCCCTCCCTTTGAACTATTTATAACTCAACCTTTTTAATCTCATTATTAATTGCATCACTTGAAGTGAAAATCCTTTTACCCTCTGGCTTGAACAGAAAACAATTTGTCCAGAATATTTCTCTTCTTTCCAGTCAGCCACTTTGAAAAGAATTCTTTAAAAAGAACAAGATCTCTGGCCATGGTGCTGATGGAGATTTAGCCCTGCAGCAAAGCAATACATGGTTCCTCTTGACTTTTTCCAGAGCTTGGTTAACTGAGTCATGACTCTTCAATGTCTTTAGGAAACAGAAGTAATAGAATCAAGTAAATACATGAGAAAGCATATAATCTTGATCTCTGTGTTGCTAATATCTCTTTACTGTATATTTCTTGAATTTATAAAATAATCATTCTATTCAGTAAAAATTGCTTCATGTCCTTAGCTATAACATGGATATCCGTTCATTATTTAGATAATGTATCACAAGAAAAACAATTGAAACAACAACAGTAAGAATACTTCAACATGCCTCTTGGTAGTAAACCCCACAGATTATCCTATTTTTATACATGTAAATTGTACAATGTTGAGAAAAAGTATTTAGCCCCTTCCTGATTTCTTCCAATTTTGTATGGTTGTCAAACATGATTGTTTCAATTATTTAAATAAAATTTAACATAAGACGGAGACATCCTGGATATACACAGAAGACAGTTTTCAAATGATCATTTCATTAATAGGGATGTGCACATACCCCCATGTGTTTTGCATCAAAGTGAATGGGCAGAAATTTTCATTTGTGGAAATGGAAGCACTTTGAATGTGGTAGGCTTTGAATTGCTTGATGAAGACAAAGCAGACCCCTGAAAACTGGTACATTTTGATCAAAATGTATAAAAATATGAAATTCTACCTGACACCCATTAGAAAATTTCAGCCTTATTTATTTATTATTTATATTTCTATCCTGTCCTATACCCAAAGGTCTCAGGGCAGGTAACAACCTTTAAAATCCAGTATATCAAACAATATATATTGAAACAATAAAAATCACTACTACAGTTAAAATCCAACATATTAAAAACAAAACAATATCAAATAAAACAGTAGTGTCTGCAGTAGGGGAAACATAACCGACATTTAGCTAAAGGCCTGAGCAAAGAGATGCGTCTTCACTGCCTTCCAGAACATAAACAGAGAAGGGGTGTGGTGCACCTCTAGAGGGAGACTATTCCATAGCCTGGGGGCCATTACTGAGAAAGCCCTCTCCCAGGTGCCCACCCGCCTCACTGCTGTATAAAATGTTGGTCAATATTGATTTGGTTTGGAATGGCACAGATGTCCCAAGTATGATTGGCGTTGTTTTCGGAAAACCATTCTGTTGTCTTTGCATGTCATACTTTTTTCTTTTTGCAAAGGCAAGCCATCAGAATCATTAACATACCACAGAGGTGCTGCAGAAGGTTCACATGTCCATAGCTGGAGATGCACACCACAGCAATAAGTTTGCACAAGCATAATACCTTTTCAAATGGCAGAGTAGTCATATTGAGTCCATTTTGAATTCCCCATAGAGAAATATGACCTGTTTTGTGGCACCCATGAGAAGGTTTTAAAGGATTTGGATTTTTTAAGTATATTTTTTATTGATTTTAAAAGCAATATGACATTAAAAAAACAATTAAACAATATCTATCATATAATTTCTTGTATCTTAGTATGTATTGCTTTATTATTCCGTATGACTTTCCCCGTTTCTCCGACTTCCCTTCTTAATACCGGTTGTTCCTTGCTTCTTTATTCATTCTTGTCATTTTCTGACTGCCTTCTTGTTTTTTAGTCGAAACCTTCTGTCGACACTTGTAGTTTGTGTAGATAGTTAATAAAATTTCTAGCCCATGTAATCATACATTCTTTAACCTGTTCATGTTCCATATCAGTCTGCAAAAGTATTCTATAGAATGGTTTTTAAGGATTTGTTGATAACTCCCAATCTAGAGAAATAGGATAAAAATGCCCAAAGTTTGGGTCCAGTTATGGTTTTCTGTCACTGGGATCATCTCCATGTTGACTGTCATCCTTTATTACTAGACTGCAACCACACTTCGGAATTCCTGATTTGCTGCTCCATGATCTTTCTACTCTATTTGCATTGCTTATTACTCAAGCCAAGAGCCAGCTCACTATCTGATCTCTGAACTTTGGCTTCTGTCTTGCAAAAGAGTGATCTTGCCAAGCCTGCATTTTCTCATTATTGTTTGTTTACAATTTGGATACTTTACTGGAGCTGTAAACACCTAACAGGCAGAGGCCACATTTCTAAGCAGCAATGAAATGATCGGTATGTTGCCTTATTAGCTTAGGACCACTGTTAGGTGTTAGTTTGAGAATCACCCCGTTTAATTTCTCTCCAATGGCCGGCTTCTTTCTCCCCTTTCAGAGTCCACCCATTTGAAATCTTTTGTTAAAAAAGTGGACTTCACTATAGTACTGCTAGCCCGAGAAAGTCTTTACACTTGCACTAGGTCTGCACAGCACCACCTGAACGGAATAGCCTTGTTCACAGTTTAACAGAACAGCTGATGTCCATATAGTGTAATAGAGACAAGAAATATGAGCTTCAGCACACTCCAGGAGACAGTGGAATACAGATGGGCCTGGCATGCTATGGTTCACAAAGGGTGTTTTCCCACTGTCACTAAAAGTACCCATTAATGGGTACTTAATGGGTACTTTTAGGGTGTTTTACCCTAAAAAAAGGTGCCAGTCTTCTACAAATTTATCCATTGTTCTATCATTTAACAAGTTTGTCAGTTTATCCATTTCTGCCAGATCAACCAGTTTAATTAACCATTCATATTCCGTAGGAATCTCCTTCTCCTTCCATTTTTGTGTATGTAGTAATCTTGCTGCCGTCACCATATATGATACCAATACATTATTATCATCCAAAGAGTTATCTATTATACCCAACAAAAACAATTCTGGTTTAAATAAAAAATGCTTCTTTAATATTATTTTCATACTCTTATAGATTTGAGCCCAGTATTTCTTTGCTTTTTTACATGTCCACCACATATGGTAGAACGTTCCTCCTTCTTTCTTACATTTCCAACATTTGGTTGATATATTTTGATAAACTTTTCCTAATTTATGTGGTGTTAAGTACCATCTATACATCATTTTTAAAATGTTTTCTTTTAATAATGTACAATTTGTAAATTTCATATTCTTTGTCCACAATTTTTCCCATTGTTTCATCTGTATATTATACCCAAAATTTCTAGCCCATGTAATCATACATTCTTTAACCTGTTCATGTTCCATATCAGTCTGCAAAAGTATTCTATAGAATGGTTTTTAAGGATTTGTTGATAACTCCCAATCTAGAGAAATAGGATAAAAATGCCCAAAGTTTGGGTCCAGTTATGGTTTTCTGTCACTGGGATCATCTCCATGTTGACTGTCATCCTTTATTACTAGACTGCAACCACACTTCGGAATTCCTGATTTGCTGCTCCATGATCTTTCTACTCTATTTGCATTGCTTATTACTCAAGCCAAGAGCCAGCTCACTATCTGATCTCTGAACTTTGGCTTCTGTCTTGCAAAAGAGTGATCTTGCCAAGCCTGCATTTTCTCATTATTGTTTGTTTACAATTTGGATACTTTACTGGAGCTGTAAACACCTAACAGGCAGAGGCCACATTTCTAAGCAGCAATGAAATGATCGGTATGTTGCCTTATTAGCTTAGGACCACTGTTAGGTGTTAGTTTGAGAATCACCCCGTTTAATTTCTCTCCAATGGCCGGCTTCTTTCTCCCCTTTCAGAGTCCACCCATTTGAAATCTTTTGTTAAAAAAGTGGACTTCACTATAGTACTGCTAGCCCGAGAAAGTCTTTACACTTGCACTAGGTCTGCACAGCACCACCTGAACGGAATAGCCTTGTTCACAGTTTAACAGAACAGCTGATGTCCATATAGTGTAATAGAGACAAGAAATATGAGCTTCAGCACACTCCAGGAGACAGTGGAATACAGATGGGCCTGGCATGCTATGGTTCACAAAGGGTGTTTTCCCACTGTCACTAAAAGTACCCATTAATGGGTACTTAATGGGTACTTTTAGGGTGTTTTACCACTGTCACTAAAAGTACCCATTAAGTACCCATTAATGGGTACATTATTGCATTTTTGTACCCATTAATGGGTACTTAATGGGTACTTCTAGTGACAGTGGAAAAACACCCAAAGAGTCAGACAAGGCTAAATGATTAAATACCAATAATTTCCACTGAACTTGCTGACATTTCACAAGATGTTGCTGGAATAGGTGTTCAAGAGCAAGTTCCTCCTCATGGAAACATAATCATCATAAGCCAGCTTTTGATAAGAAAGGTGCACTGGGTTGAACTCATTTGGGTAAAATAGCTCCCCCAGGCACAGTCTCAGAAAAAAGACCTTTAGGCCAGGGATGTGCACGAATATTCAAAAATTCAAAAATCTGATTCGAATTCAATGAATGTGGACATTCAAATTCGAATCAAATGTCTTCACATTCAAATTTAACATTTGAACAGATTTCAGATGTTCTGAAACATTTTTAAAATCCAGATTTTTGAAAATCTGATTCAAATCTGGATTATCCGAATCTGTACTTTTGGAAATCCGATTCAAATTCAAAAATACAAATTTCAGCAACATTCATATCTGATTTTTGAATTTGGGTGCATCCCATTTTCATCCCACGTTATAAGTGCACAATATTCAGATGCGATATATGTGGCTCTGTTCAGTCGAAAATCTGTATCGGATTTTCAAAAATCAAATTCGTTTGAATGTTCAAATTCAGATTTTTGAAAATCCGATTCAAATTCAAATGTCAAATATCCATGCACATCTGGAGTGACTTTGGAGATTAGGAACATAAAAGAAAATCTGTCACTGCTTCCATTTCTTCCCTCTCTATTTGCCAGGACCTGATGGGACCTGATAGGACCAGATGCTATGACATGTTTTAAAGTTGAGCTTTTGCATAATCTTCTTTCATCCTCATCAAAAAACTCCTTAATTTCTCCTCACTTTCTGGCATCAGAGTACCAGAGTGGTATCCTCTGCATATAGTACAGTCTTATCATGCTGCTTTGTCAATCTTGAACCAATATGCCCTACCCTGCATACAATATGGATTCTTCAGGAGGTACATAAGGTGTTCTGGTACTTCCATTTGCTTAAGAAATTGTCCTAATTTCTTGTGACCTATGCAAAGGTTCTAACATAGTCAATGAAGCAGAGGTATTTTTTTCCTAACTGAATCCACTGAATATTTACAATTCGAACTCTAAATCCTCTGCCTCTTTGAAAACCAGCTTGCACTTCTGTTCATTCTTATTTCACATATTGTTTAGGTTACAAGATCTTCAGCATATTCTTGCTAATGTGTCAAATGAGCACAATTACTTTCCATTACCCTTCTTTGAATTTGGAATGTAAACTGATGCTTTCCAATTCACTGTTGGGTTTTCCAAATTTGTTGGTATATTCAGTGCAGCACTTTAACTGTGTCAGCTTTTAGGATTTTAAATAGTTTAGCTGGAATTCCATCATCCCTGTCAGTCTTGTTGGCTATACTTCATAAGGCCCATTTGACTTCACATTCCAATACATCTTCCTCTAGAACAGTTACATCATCATGGTTATCAGCAATGCTGAGATTTTCCTTGTGCAGTTCTTCTGTTTATTCTCACCACTTCTTCTTAATCTCTTTTATTTCTGTTAAGTCCCTACCATTTTAGTCTTTTATCATAAAATTTTCCCTTAGTCTCTCCAATTTTCTTGAAGATATCTCTTCTCTTTCTCATTCTATTGTTTTCTTCTATTTCTTTGCACTGCTCATTTAAGAAGGTCTTTTTATCTCTCCTTGCTATTTTCAGGAAGTCTGTATTCAACTGGGCATGTCTTCCCCTATCTCCCCTGCCTTTCACTTTCCTTCTTTCCTCAGCTATTTGTAAAGATTAATCAAGCGGCTATTTTGTCTTGTTCTTTTTATTTGGGTTTCTTTGGGGAGAGTACTTCTTGTAAAATGTTACAAATCTCTGTCCAAATTTTTTTTCAGGTATTCTATTTACTAGATCTAATTCCTTAAATATAATTCATATGGGATATTATTTAGGTCATACTGCTCTAGTGGTTCATGATCTGAGTCATAGGCTGAATTTGCACTTAGGCTTCTGGTATGCAATTAGGACACCTCTGGTACAGAGCTGTACCAGAGCTGTCTGAATTGCACACCAGAGGCCTAAGTGCAAATTTAGCAATAGCCAGCTCCTGGTCTTGATTTTAATGACTATATAGAGCCTCTCGATCTGTGACTTTGAAGTATATAATCAATCTGATTTTGGAATTGATTATATGGTTATGTCCATGTGTAGAGTCACACTTTGAGCAGTTCTTCATAAATGTGGTCAGCTTTAGTCTCATTGGCATCAGTCATTGAGGCATAGTCTTGAATTACTGTGATGTTGAGCAGGTTTTCTTAGATTCAAATAAAATTATTCTGTCAACCCAGGACTGCTTTTCCAACCCTTTGCTATGAAAGTTATTTCATTCCTTCTGAGGAATTCTTGCCCAGAATAGTAGATGTAATGCTCATCTGAATGAAATTCCAGTCTGTTTTAATTTGATTCCCCAAATGTCATTGTTTAGTCTTGACATCTCATGCTTGACCACTTCCAACTCACCGTGGTTCATAGATCTTACATTCCAGAATACAGGCTGCTTTGTCCTAGAGTCACAATTTTAATAACGAGATGTACTGCATAGAATTTTATTGTATCTTACTACATTTTATTTTATCATATTTTAATGTATTTTATTTCATTGTTCTTAATATATTTCATTATATGATACAGTCAGAGGACTGAAGCATTTGGTTTCAGTTGATTATTTGTTTTAGCCATGTCTAGTAGACCTGCCCATTTTTCAAAGAACCAGGTTTGCTCTTTTTGGGCCATTATTCTAGCCATATGTACCGCAATTAAGTCATTTAAAGCAACAGTCCAGACATGTGTAAGCCAATTGTCTTCAGCTAATAGGTTTAAGTTTTCCAGAACATAGCAATACCTGCCTTAACTGCTTTAACTAATATCTTAATCAAGATCTTATGCTTAAGAGAAGCATTTTTATTAGTAAATAGTAATAGAAAAATCAATATAGGTGTTAAAGTAACATTTTGTTTTAGAATAATCATTACTATTTCCTACACCATGTTCCAAAATGTTTTAATGGAAGGACAACTCCACCATATGTGGAGTTATGCTCCTACTTGCTTATGGTGAAGCCGTTCTTTTAATGCAGTAAATAAACAAAGGGATCACATATCAACGATATAAAACTTTAAATAATAGCTCTCTTTCTCCTTGAGACTTGAACGTATGATAAAGTTTCCCTGGCATTTTTGACCAAACCACATTATCCAAATTTGTTTCACAATCATTTTCCCATAAGTATTTAATACCTATCATATCAGTTAAATGATAATCCAAAATCAAATTATATAATCTTGATGACATTCCTTTATCTATCACTTTAACATCCTTCATTAAATATTCATAAACTGTAAGTGGTCTGTTCCAAGATGGGTTTTAATAATCAACTTCAAATAGCTACCAAGTGACAATGTTTCCAACCCATTAGCTTATCTGTCTTTCTTCTTTTGGAACAATACAGGCATGGCCATTGGTACATAACATCATAATTAAAATGCCAACATGTATGAAAATTAGCATTCAAAGCTACAAAACTACAGTGATATAGGGTGTTTTGCCACTAGCACTAAGTACCCATTAAGTATCCATTGAAGGACCCATTAAGGACCCATTAGGCTCAGAGCAGGATGACCCCATTTCCACTACAGACCCCATTAGAGCCACATTTGTTTCCAACAGAGGCAGGGAAATCTGGATCATATGGGTCCTTCAGGACCTATAATCTAGGTCCTGTAGACCCCATTAAAGGGGTCTACAATGGGGTCTTCAGGCATCAAATCCGGATTATACAGAGCCTGTTTCCACCACAATTGGGCAGTGGTGTCTAGAGGAGGCTCAGGGGGGCACCCATGGGGGGGGGTGCCCCAAACTCAAAACTTTGAAGTCCCTCTGAAGCCCCTCCAAAGCTGCCTATGGAGATTAGCACAGGTCCCAAAGAGAACTCCTGGCGAGAGTAATGCCACTGTCAAAAGCTCCAGAGGATTCCTCCGGAGATTGTACAGAACTGCTCAAGAGAATCTTCAAAGATTTTCTGGAGCATCTATGGAGATTGCACCCCTTGTCCTCCCAAACACCTGGGGTGACAGGCAGACCCCTCATGGGTAGATCCGGATTTGCACATGGGTACTCCGGTGTTTCCACAGCAGGCAGGCTAGCAACCATTGCTATTGGGTGCTAGACTACCAGTGGAAACACACTGGGTACTTCCCTTAATCCAGATCTACTAGATCCAGATTAAGGGAAGTACCCATTCCTTAGATCCGGATCTTCGTAGATCCGGATTAAAGGAGCTCAGTGGAAAAACACCCATAAGCTTCATCCAGGCATCACTTTTTATTCTGCATTATTTTGAAACCCATTATTTGAGTAAGCACATTCAGGCATATTTTGTACCAGACTATCCATGCTTTATTCTGGATTATCCAAATAATGCTTAATAAGTAAGAGCTGTCTGAATGAAGCTTTGGTTGTAGCTCTCAATGTAGCCCTATCTACCTTGTAGTACAAAGTTATCCTTCTAATACTTTTTCTTTTTCCTATGAGTTCAAAATGTAATGATCATTAGTATCTTACTACTGTGTTTGGGAAATATGTTAAGGCTTATCCATTCCAGCCCCCTCCCCGCCCCAATTTCCTTGTGAAATATTCTCATGCTGCTGGCATCACTGTTTGCATTTTCAAGTTGTAGAATATTTCATTTTTTTATTATTTGTTTTGTAGTACAAATGTATTTCTAAGTACCACTGAATGATTAAATGCTGTCATATTATGGTCTGAAAGATATGTCCCTAAAGCATTTTATGATGCCACTGACCATCTGAGAGATTACACTTGAGTGGGTTGATAGACAAAGAAAAATGTGCAGAACATAACTTCTGCAACACTGCATTTTAAAAAGTCAGAAAAGCAAATTAGAACCTATGTCCTTCCGTGAAACAAAAAACCAATAT
Source organism: Aspidoscelis tigris stejnegeri (assembly GCA_023333525.1). Taxonomy (NCBI): domain Eukaryota; kingdom Metazoa; phylum Chordata; class Lepidosauria; order Squamata; family Teiidae; genus Aspidoscelis; species Aspidoscelis tigris. The sequence continues at coordinate 226,289,411 of JALMGA010000001.1, forward strand.
TGCATTTCTTATATATATCATTCACTTTCGTTTAATATGTTACAGTACTGTATGTAAATTATTAGCCAGCTTAAAAATTATAATCCCTTTTGCCAACTTCCATTTTAAATCATGTTTTAGGCCCTGTTAAGGCATGAGGTCTCCAAATGAATATCTCTTTGAGTTCTGTGTAACTGCACACTATTTCTCTCTGTGAGTAATATGGGTTTTAATTGCCTACCCTTTAAATAGAGCAAGCAGGACTTTTGGAGGACTATCAGGAATGTTCTGTACTTCTTATTAAGGCTTCTTTGATCAGTTAACCTATCATAACTTGAATCCTGTTGCTGCCTAGTTCAATAGCCTTTCTGAACTTGGACTTATTCTGAAATATATCCCAGAATAGGTACCTGCTACCTGCATGCTGGAGCAGACTAAGGCCCCATGTGAGGCCTGCCCAGAGTCCACATTAGCTTGTGGCCAGCAGACCACTATCCTGAAATATATTCCAGAATAAGACCCAAGTGCAGAAAGTTTCCATGTTGACAAACACTTGCAACACTGAAGCTTGCTTCTCTGAATTTCCAGCATACAGGATATGGGTTGACCAAAAAGTAACTCTCAAATAACATTCTGGAGATAAGTATTAACGGGCCTGCATTGAGTAATACCCATGATGAGCCGAGATGTATTGTTCACTGTGGGAAATGCAGGAGAGACTATTCCCCAGTCTCCAAGACTCACCTTTCACTAGATACTTACCCTTAAACTTTTAATGTTCCGTAAAAAAAGGAAAAAGAAAGAAAGAAAGAAGATCATTTTGAATCACTGCTTGCCAGGACTTTGTTTTTGTACTCTGCATTGTTAGTTTCATTTTTGTTGGACTGTAAGATTTAGGGGCTGGCATCTAGACAAGCTATCAGATCAGCTAATAATAGTTTTCCATGAGGACATGGTGTGTAGGAAGGGTAAGACTATGCCACCAATCTTTATTTTTACTGTATCATGTTTTGATCAACAGTGGACACAGTCTACAATGTGTAATTGCAGGTATCACAATACTTTCTTTTTTCTTGTCATCTTGATATGGATACTTGAGATCCTCATGCCCATTTTCTTTTGCAACGTTAATGCCCCATCCAGTGATTTTACCCTGTAAGATAGAAATGTGAAAACTTTGACCCTTTCTGCACTTACCTCTTGTTGAACCAAATTGGTGGGCCCAGAATACTCTGGGCTACTAATCCAGACTACAAGGAGGTGTGGGTGGGAGCAGCACCTTTCTTTACACCTCTCATAGATCTGGAGCTGGACTATAGTCTGGACTACAGGAGCCCCAGTGCAGGGCCTGCCATAGTCTTCACTAGCATGCAGATGGTAGGTCTCTATTTCAGGATATAATTAAAAAATAAGGCGCAGTGCTGAAAGTGCCTTATAGTTATTGTCTAAACCACCTCAGGGGCCTGGTTTAGGGAATTATTGCTTGCCAGGACTTTGTTTTTGTATGCCACATTGTTAGTTTCATTTTTGTTGGGCTGTAAGATTTAGGCACAGGCATCTAGACAAGCTATCATGACAGGAAAACAGTAAAGAATGTGTGTTTCGGTATATAACTATATTTAGATTGTCCAATAAATAGTATAAAATCAATTGTGTAAACGTATTTAGAGCTATTGTAAATCATCAACAGGAAATTGATGCTTTTTGTGGTAGGGACATTTCCTGAGAATTATATTTAAATTACTATGTAATTTTTATTTCATTAGTACTATTGAAATCTAATTTTAGTAAAGAGTTTGTGACACAGAGAAGTGATGCTTTAGATATTCTAGAGTGCATAGCATTCTACCCTGCAGATTTTTAAGACCCTTCCTTATATAGTAAAGAAAGACTATTCCAATAGGAAGGATTAAAGTCATGTAATATGAATATGTTATTCAGTGGTAAAGCAAAGTACAAAGATATCCAGAATAGCAGTGGACAGCGGACAGATAGACTGTGCTCTAGAAACCTTCTGCTTGGTCCCTGGGAACTGTGCTAGGCTGCCTCTAGGTGGCAACACAAAAATGTGGAATTTGTTAGGTCCCACAATATTCTCTCTCCTGCCCTGCCAAACAGTAGGGTAAAATTGGGAGGAAATCACAGGCACTGGATGCTTGGTCCTGAAATGAAATGCTACATACATCCAGGTATTCTGATGGTGTGAAATGTCTCTTATCCAACTCTTTGCATATGCAGGAGCCATTTTAGACTTGTTTGGGCCCTGCATTTGTGTGGTGGACATTTCCAAGAAGATGGCTCTTGGAAGAACATGTCCCAACAATTAAGTTCATATTGCTATTCCAGGAAAACACAAACTGGTGTTGATTTTTCTGAAATAGTGATAGTACAGGATTTAACCTATTTATCCCGGGGCCACATTGTGGTCACTGTGGATACATGAGGCAATCACAACATAGATAATGCACTGGAATGCAGTGTTGGACAGAATTGTTCTTAGGAGACCTGGTTGGTCACATGGCTCTTTTGCTTGGAGTGCTCCCCAGCATGAAAACTTGCATGTGCCTTTAGAGGAGTAGGAGGAGCAGTAGGGGTAGGAGGAGGAGTTGGCTTTTATACCCTACTTTTCTCACCTTTTTAAGGGGACTTAAAGTGGTTGATGATGCTTCCTGTTCTCCCCACAGCAGATACCCCATAAGGTATCTGGGGTTGTGAGAGCTCAGAGAGCTGTGACTAGCCCAAGGTCATCCATTTGGCTTCATGTAGAGTGCAGAATTGAACCAGAAAACCTCCAGATATGAGTCCAGTACTTTAACCACAATACCAAACTGGCCTACCACCCAACCTGATTCTATGTTCAGACCAAAGCACTATTTTTTCTGGGCAAAACAATAAACTAGAGGGTAATGAAAACTTGGTGCCTTCTCCTGGAATAGTCTTCACCAGGCTAGAAGTGGTGAGAGCAGAAGGGTTTCCACTTTTGGAAATCTCTGCATGTGCAAAACCCTGGTCCCAAAGCACAGCAGAGGTAGGAATTTGGACATTCGAATTCAAATCGAATGTCTATAAATCTGAATTAAAACTTTTGAATGAATGTCAAATTTTTGGATCTATTTGTTTGAATTATTTGGACATTCATATGCGTACAGGTACATGCACAATGCGTACTTGCATGCATGCATCTGCCCCACATCCATATGCATTTGTACAGATCTGTATGGGGTGAAAACGAGTTGTATACCAGATAGATACGGGATGCATTTGGATGTAAACGGGTGTGTACGGGTGCATTCGATCCATAATGATGAATACGGGCACATACGAATGTTGTCAACATTTGTAAGTGCAAATTCGAAGCAAACATTCAAAATAATAGATCCAAATTTGCTAAATTCGAACTGAATTTGGGTAAATGTGAATTTTAAAGATTTGAATAGAATTGAATTTTTGGATATTTGATTTTAATCAAATCTAATCACAAAAACTGCATTCATGCACACCCCTACTCAGAGGAGTCTATGGGCAGACCAAGGAGAATACTATAGATCTTTGGATATATTCATGCCACAAGTTGAAAGGATAGACAAGCCAACACTCAGATGTCTTGTGCCCACAAAAGAGATCCTGGGAAAGTAGCCAGAAAGCAGCAGGAAGGAGAAGAGATCCTCATTTCTCAGTGATTTATCTCAATGGGGCTGCAAAGCAGCATAAAAATGAAATTCAGCTTTAGTAAAAGTAAGGATTAGAGATGGCAGGAAAAAGTAGAGGTCTTCAAAGAAGCCAGGGCTTCTCGCTCTGGTTCCAGGAGGCAGGAGAAGACAATGAATTTCCACAGTCCTTTTGTCCTCAGGCCAACAACAAGCTTTGGTGTGAGAGCAAGAGAAAAGAGTATACTCAAAGCTTCAAGGAGTAGCTTGAATGGTCCTGTGGTTCTTTCTTCTCTGATGTTGTAGCAAGTTAGCAGACACAAAGAAGAAAACATACAGTTCCTCTGAGTTCTGTTTATAACTTACTCATGATAAAACTAAAGCAAGCATTTCACTGGTAAAGAGATGGTTTGAAATTTCTCCTTTTTGATTGGTGAACTCAAACTCCAAGTTTGAACTTACTGGTTCCTATAGAACAAGGGGAGGGAAAACCTGAGAGCCAAATTTGCATGATGTTTACTGGTAAAAGTAAATTAAAACTCCAAGTCAGTTAAGAAGTGAAAGGGTGTGTCCCCATGGGTATTTTAATCTGAATTTAATTCAAATTCGGAAAGGAGTGTCCCCATGGCTAGTGTAACTAATTTGAGTTGAATCTGAATTCGGCACTCAGTGTCCCAATGCAGTTCCCTATTCCTGGATTTTATGGGGACTATCCTGCCTAAGTCCAGAGGGAAAAAAAGTCCTGATGAAAACACAACTCCATTCTCTTTTTGGAGCCGACTCACATATTTTCCCCCACAAGAGTATGATACCAGGCTATTTGGGGTGGATGTCTAGCTGTCTAGCCAATGGGAGCCAGCTGTGGGTGGTTTTTTACAGATGTAAAGCTCCCCCTTCACATGCCAGCCTCACAAAAGCTCTGGACAGTATGAAAAAGGCAGAAAGGGAGGAGAAGGGGCTTTTATTTCTCTTACATTTAAAGGGGCTTTTACAATATTTTCACTTTAAACATCTATTTTCAAAAGATATATGGGAGAAGTTTAGGAACCCTAAAATAGTTTATACATTTTATCTCACACATTTGCTGGTAATCGCAAAAGGGAAGTAATTAAATCCTCTGCGTTTGAAGTCCTTTCACGTTTGTTTCTTTTATTACAGGTAGGCTTTGCCAGGGGGAGGGGGGTTTAAAAGCCTTGGTTTTTTACCTTCAAAAATACCCCCCCCCAAAAAAAAATTATTGATTTTTAAAACTTCCATTTTGCTGCCTTTATTGCAGGCAGGGTTTGTGTGGGGTGCAGTGGGATGGGGGTTTAAAAGCCCTGTTTTTTACATTTAAGAATAGTCCCCAAACCAGGACTAAATGTTGCATGGGGATAGCTATATTCAGAGTAATTGACAAGGATTCAATTCAGGATAAAATAGTCCCAAAAAATAGTCAAAACAGTACTGAGCTCGCATTAAAGAACCTGAATTTAAAGATAATAGAATTAACTAACTCTTCCCCACAGCATGTGGTCAAGTATGAAAAGGGATTGAAATAGGGAGCAGTAGAATAAGAGATAGGCTTCCTATGGTAGGCCATGGTCAGAGTAATGTTTGTAACAGGGGGACCAATGGGAGGTCCTTTTAAAGTAGGCTCCCAAGTGTTCCTGAGCTGTGGGCTTCTTCAGCCATCTGCCATAAGGACAGCTGGAGTAGATCACATAACATGTGGAGCCCAACCCTATTTTGATGGGTTCTGGAAATGGCTTCATGAGTGGGTCATTTGTAGCGTGTTGCAAAAATCTTCCCAGTCTGAAAAGAAGACCTAGACAAGGCTGTGGTAACATGCATCACCACTAGCATGTGACATCTCGTCCACTCCATTCTCGGCCTGGATCAAGCAGTTTGGCCAGGAACAGCTTTCACATCATATGCTAACTTATCTGGTGTAGAAGCTACCATAGTTTTGGTCTTCGACAACTTTTCATTTTGAAGTTAACAGATTTTTGACTTACAGAGCAAGCCTGCACATCATCATATATCATGTGTTTACTGCCACACTGAAGTAGAATGTTAGTATGGTCTGCATGTGACTTCCATTCACATTGGGGCCATGCAAGACTACTTCTGCATAATGTTTTCTCTATGCCACCACTCTTTCAATATATTCTCCTCCACGTGACAATTTTTTCCTGCCAACAGATGTTCATTGCCGAGAGCAATCCAAAGCATGTTTGCATTTTTTATTTTTCTTTAGAATTATAGGTAATTTGGTATTAAATTTCACAGAATCAGCTCTGAAAAAAATACTTGTGAAAGCATTTAACATATTTTCTGTTTAGTGGAACTAAAATATCCTTCATCAAACTGACACCCTCCAGATGCTTTTGTTGAAAACTCTGATCAGCCAGCTCATGGGAACTGTAGTCTAAAATATCTGGAGGGCACTAGACTGGAAAAGACTGATCTGAAATGAAGGCTGAATCATATATATATATATATAAAGCTTTAATCAGTTGTTCAGAAGGAGTGATTGATGGAGTAACTGAGACATGGGGTGTTTCCGCACCAGCTGCAGAAACCACCTTAAAGACACATTAGGCACATATACAAGACACTTAGGGCCTTTCTGCATACGCCGCCGAAAATGGATCTAACAGATCCATTTTCTGGCGAAACGTTTTCCAACGGAAAACCGTTCTGAGTGAAAATGGTTTCTCGTTGACCCCGCGCGTACGCACACGCGTGGGGCAGCGGTGGCAGGGCCGGATTTGGAAACGGTTTGGGGTGGGCTGTGCGAGTGCACCAACACCCATCCCAAATCGGCCCTGCCGGTGCCTGCCCAGCTGTCAGAGAGGCAGAGCCCATGCTCTGCCACTCTGACAGGTGGGCAGGTCCGGCAGCCGGCTTCCCTGTCTTCCCTTTGCCAGAGAACCAACGATCCTCGACTTACCCGACTGGCTGCACCTCAATTCTCAGCCTGGGAGTGCCGGCGCCAACAAGGTAGAGTAAAAAGGAATAATTACTTCTTGTGATCAAGACTCAATACTCCTCTTGATGCATCCTAGGATGACATTTGCCTTTTTTGCTGCTGTGTCACATTGTATATTTCATCTCTTGCCCTTTTTTATGCAGTTCTATTCACAAATAACCCTGATTAATTGTATTTAACATTTTACTTCACCATTTTTAGGTAGGGATTTGCATTAATATTTGTCACATAATCATACAAATATGTAAGAATTCTTACATTTTGTGGCCAAATCAGTCAAAGGTTTGGTGAATACTGAATGCCTCTGGGGCCCACCCCACGTGGCCTGTCATTGCCCCACTTACCTTGCACTGCCACTGCTACCATTCCTAGGCCTTCCAGTTCTGGGTGCACAGCTGCCACTGCATGCACAGAATCAGAAGAGCCTCTTTGGCCTCCAGGGAGCATTGAAATAGGCCCCGGGGACATCACTGCAACCTCCCTCTCCCCTCCGATGAGCCCCCTTTCATTTCAGTGATGTTCCAGACCTATTTTGATGCTCCCCGGAGGTAAAAAGGTGCTTCCCTAGAACATCTTCCTTTCTATTATTTATTTATTTATATTTCTATCCCACCCTATGCCCAAAGGTCTCAGGGCAGGTGACAACCTTTAAAACAGCAATTTACAAAATGGTATATATTAAAACAATAAAATGCATAAAAACACTTCGGCCGATCTTGCAGTATCTGTAATAGAATATCTTCTGTCATAGCTTATTTAAAGTATTTCAGCTTTGATTATAATATGACATCATCAAATACACTATTGGATTTGCTTTTCCACTTTCAGACACTTCTGTATGCTTAACAGAAGCTCTGGACAGAGGCATCAGCTATCACTGACTCTTTTCCAGGCTTGTAAATCACTTGCAAATGATACTTCTGTAAAATTGACATCCATCTTTGAATCCTAGGTTGTGCATTATGTAGTGGCTTTTTAAAACTGCTTCTAAAGGGTTATGATATATTTTAACCTTCACTTCCAACCCATTATTAAATTGATGAAATCTTGTGCAACCAAATACAATGGCAAGGTTTTCTTTCTCAGTTTGAGAATACCTTTGTTGAGAAACAGTTATGACTTTAGGAATGTAGGGCACTGACCATTTTTCCAGCAGAACTGCATCCAAATCAATGCACTCACATCCATTGAAACAGTAACCTCCTTAATAGCATCATAATATCCCAAAACTGGTGTCTCAGTTAATACATCTCTCAACTTTCAGACACTATCTTATACTAACACAGCCACTGAAAATCAGGTCCTTTCTGCTCTAGATGTGGATGAATGAACCTCTTAATCCAGATCATGGGCTTCCTGTTTGCATGTTTATGTGGGTCAAGGGGCTGCCCCCTGCTAGTCCTGCTTTCTCTGCACAAAACAGAGGTAGATCCAGATTAAGAGTCATTTAATCTTGATATCTTGATAAGAAGACCAAAGACTTTGTTCCGGCCCATGGGAGGCATGTAGATGGAATAGCATGCCACTGAAACATACACACCTCTCATGACTCAAGGCTAGGAACTTCTGTCCCTAGCCATTGGGAGTATGTGGGAGGGGGGCTGCAAATTTACAGTCATGAGGAGACATGGGCACGATCAGTGCTGCCAGTGCAGATGGTGCTGATCTGGACCATGCCTCTACATGATCCAGATCAGTGGGTTTGGTTATTGCAGATCCACTGATCCAAATCAAATCTAGGTAAGTGCAGAAAAGGCCTCTGTGTCTTGTGCCTACAATTGCCATGATGCCGTGGTTATCATAGCTATGTCTGTAAGAAATTTTACCATATAAGTGACCATTCCCAAAACCTCTGTAATTCTACTCTGTAAACCGAGTATTCCAGTAAGCCTCAGGTTTTCCCTTAACAGTTTTTGTGCCATCCACAATAAAAATATCCCTCAAATATTTTACTTCTGTTAACCCAAATTTATGTTTTTTTCTTTATTTTCTTTCTATTCATCTGTTCAACATCTGCTTCACTTTTGCATCTTGGCATGGATTTGTTTATTTTTACTCCATATCATCAAATTGTCAAGGCAAGAGTAAACTTCATCAGTGTCCTCAAAGTCTTTGTGTCGTTCTTGGATAATCTTTAAGAGCACATAAAATAGCAAAGGGTAATTCTTTAAAGCTATATCTACTAAAAGGTGTATAAATCTACATGGTTTTGGACTCGCTTTATCCCATCTAATCTGCCAAGTCATTGTTAGCCTCCAACACTGTAAACAGCTTTGATGTTGCTGAGATTTTGCTGTAAGTTCATTTACTATAGACAACTGAGTACTCATAAAATTACTTTATTTAAATTCCTTTGGTCTTATGTAAGAACATAAGAGGAGCCCTATTGGATCAGGCTACAACCCATCTGGTCCAGTGTCCTGTTTCACAAAGTGGTCCTCCAATTACTTTGGAGGATTCTCAAGCAGAAGACAAAGGCAAAAACTCCACTTCAAATGACTTTTATTCAATGATTATTAAAAACAAAAAAACACTGAAAAAGCTTAAAAATAATAAAAACAGCAGTTTTGACACCCTGTGAGGTATGTGGAGCTGTGAGAGTTCAGAAGAGAGCTGTGACTAGTTCAAGGTCACCCAGCTGATTTCATGGGTGAGGACGGACTCAAACCCGGTACTACCAGATAAAAGTCTGGCTCCCTAACCACTGGATAAAAATGCACTCAGAGGTATTCTTCCAGTAGATATTTTGCTACTGCCTTTGTGGTGCTGAACTTTTTACAGGGCTTTTCAAATGAATGAAAGGTTATTTAACAGTAATTTTGATAGATGACAAAGAAAGAAAGCTATAGGGAGCTATAAAGGTGATTTTAAAGACAAAAAACTATACCTGGCCACTAAGCTTTTAAATCCATAATGTATTTTGGAGGTAGCAGCTGGGGTTGGAGCACAAAAGGCCATCCAAAAGGTGATGGCTCTGTTCCATGCCAGTGGCAAACTGTTCCAGCTTGGTATGGGTTGCTTGTTCTAGATGGGGTGTCCCTTCCTATCCCCAAACAGACAAATCAGATGTGGAAAAGTGTGGCATTCACGCCAGTCAGCAGAGATAGGGCAGCCATTTTGTGGGCTTTATGAGCTCCGTGACTTACAGCTGGGGTGAAGCGTCAGAAGAAGCCCCGCCAGCCCGCCAAAACAGACCAATCAGAAGTGCGGCTTGCTGTGTCTCTCGTCTCTCGTCTTGGGTAGAGGGAGATCAAGGGAGTGTTACTCTCAACTGCTGCATGTAGGCCTCTTCTCTCGGGGATGAGAGGAGAAGAAAGGCAGGAGGTCTCTCCTCTTGTGTAAAGGGAGATCAGGGCATGCAAGGGAAGCATGTTTGTGTGAGTGTGGGACTCTCCACTCGGAGCCAGAGTGGAACAGAGCCCAGGGGAACAGTATTGGGATTTCTGCAAAATTATTTTTATTGTTTTGGGAATTTATGTTGCTTCAAGTCAGAGAAAAGCCTCAGAGGCAAGGACTAAGAACTTATTGAGCTTACTGTGGAGTTTAATAGGGACTGTTCGCTCACAGTAGGGCTTTCTAAGGGAACAGGACAGATTATTAGTTTCTATCTCTTACTTTTCAAGTAACAGAAGAACATTCAAGTCAAACTACAAACTTGCTTCTTTATTTTTCCTTTTGTAACAATAAGCTAATAGTTTTTGTCTTACAACTGAGTCAGCTTGCTACTTTTTGGGAGTCTGATTCACAGACATATAAGGCAGGACACCAGTGGGTAGGGGAAACTGATTGGCACACAGCCCCACCAGAGCTGGTAGGGACCTGGGTGCTCAGAGGCTCACTTTCTTTCTGTGTTGCTCTGTGGAGGACAAGGAGGGAGGGGCTGGGCTGAGTTGCCACAAAAAGCTCTAAGTGATGGTTCACGGGTAGGATTCATGATACACCAGTTTCCCCTTCCTCTATTTCCTGAACACATTGGGCTGAAAAAGGTGGGTTAGATACAGGGCTGAGAACACTGGTGCCACACCCTACTGTTTCTGAATTGTTTTTGAACCACATTTTTGTCTGTGGGTGAATGCAATTAAGATTATAGGTACTTGTCCTTTAAATATTTCACTTTCATCAGATTGAGGAGCTGAGCTCCTTTTTGAAAGAATCTTCATGTTACTTTTGGTTGCTGTTGGAAATGACTGAACATATGCTCTGAGACAATGAAATTTCAGTGGGATGTTTTTTCCCTTTTAAACTCAATTGTTGGAAGACCAACTAAAACACAAGACAGCAGGAATAGAGAGTCAAGGGGAAAAAAAGAAAAGGATATTTAGCTGAGAGATGTTGCAAAGGATTGGAGCTAAATCTTGTAAACACTGTGCCATTAGGAACTGATGAGGATGATAAAGAACAAGGATTACCATACATTCACCGGAGAGGTTTCAATCAACGTCTAAACAGTTTCAGAGGATTTCATTTGAAACAGGGAGCTTTCTCAAATAAGCAATCAAAATAATCCATTAAGGCTGTAATCACAGCCATGTTTTTCCAGCACAGTGATTTTGGAGTAAGCTGTGGAGTTAAATTATATATATATATATTTATAATATATAATGTTTTTGCTTCAACTAGACTATTGTGCATTGACTGTTGGTAGGCAGAACTATTTCCTAAATGATTAAAATGTATTTTTTGGAATCTTTCTCTCAGGTTCCATGCATATGATAGTTCCTTTGCTGACTCCCAGAGTGCTCCAGGACCTAGACCACAGGTGGGAGACATAGCAGGCAAATGAAATTTGCTTCTCTCTATGCCTCTGTGCTACAGAAGTCATGGCTACAAGGTAGAGAAGCACACAAAATCAAATCATGTATTCCATTCACTATCAAACCAAATACTCATTTGCTCAATTTGATGATGAACCAGTGAATTTCAAACATTCAATTTCAAATTGGCTCAGAAATGAGAAATACATATTTTTTTCAAGAAAAAAAAAGCAGTTGAATAGTTAGTGTTCACAAATGGTTCTGTTCAACTGAATTTTTGGATACTTGAAAACCAAATGTTCAGTTCAATGTGAACAGTGCTGGTTTACTGCAAACTGTGAACCAACCAAACCAGTTTCACACATCTCTGCTACAAGGAAACAGCCTTTGAGCAGTATGTCTGCCCAAAGCCATTACAAGGTGGACCGGAAATGGCCATTTTTGATCCACTCAGAGATAAGTTCAGGTAAAAATTGGGCCCAAAAAGTTGCTACAGTAGTGTTCACTGATGGGACCATCTGGGGGTCATTTAGCAGGATTAATGCAAGGGCAATTTTGATGGGATTAGAATGGCATGGAGGCTGCATAGGTGTGGTCATATGTGTCCACAGAATGCCAGGGACATTCAGATCTATGGATACAGTATAAGATTTGTAGTGGTACCATTAATCAGTACTTCCAGTGGACAAGCACAGTCTGATTTAGAACATGGGAGATGTGCAGAAGACATGCCTCTATGTCCCAGGAATATTTGCATGAGCTTTGAAGTTCTGCAGCCTGGGCAATCTGGATCAGCACTGTCACTTCAGACACAGCTGAGCCAGACTACATCTCTCTGTGATCTGGAGCAATGGATGTGGCTAATCCTTATCCACTAATCTAGATTGCAGGTCTGTAAGTGAAGAAAGTGCCAAACTTTCTCCAAAACAAAATACTTCCATTTCAATAAATGTCTGCCAGATCATCAGCTCAATTTAAGAACAACTTCCTGCAAAACAGAGTTTCAGGTTTAATACCTCACATCTTCCCAGGAAAAGGTAGTTGCCATGCCTTCAGCAAGAATTGCCTTGACTTGATGCTACCAAAGAGAAAAGCATGGAATTATTATATATAATTACTTTCCCAGATATCTGTGAAGACAAGGCTAGTAAAGTAGTTCGTCTGATTCAGCATGGCAAAAATTTTGATTTTAAAAGATGTAAACATAAAATAAAGGGATATATTTGAAGGAAGGGGAAAAACAATAAGAACACAATATCACTGGCTTTCTGAGAAGCCATATGATTTTGAATTTCTAGATTAATCAAAACACTTGTAGGCAGTCAGAATTCATTGGGTAAACTGTCCATATATTTTTTGACATACATTTCTGTATAGTACTGTCATAAACAATTTCATGGTTCAGCAGTGAGGAGGAGGGCTGCTTTGGTTGCACAAGTTTTCTGTGTGACCTTTAGAAGAGAGAAAAGTGTAAAACACATGAAATTGAGTGAGGTATTCAAGATTGTCGTATCTTTCTCTGTCTTCCCTCCACCCCCGCCCTTGATGTGGAACAGATTCTATTTTGCTTTTTAGGATACAGGATAGAATGAATTTGAAGAAAGCAAACCTTTCAGAAAAAGACAATGGTGCGGGGAGATGTTACTGCTGCTGTTATTTATGCTAGAGAATGAATGCATAGAAAACAGCCGAAATCTGCTTACTGGGAAGTCATATGACTTACAAAAGTTAGGCAATAAAATACTGATCATATCTGAGAGATTAAGAATGACAGCTATGCTAGAATTAGTATCAGGAGAAAGGGTTTTCAATAGCAGCTAAAATTCAAACCTTTCCAGATTAGAGACAATGGCAATGAATCAATTATAGGAAAGAAGCAATGAAAGAAAGCTTTATGCATGGCTTGTGAGCTTCCCAAAGGTACCTGGTTAGCGACTGCAGTTAATGGACTATAAGATCGTTTCAGTGAAATGTCTCAAAATATTGTTTATTATTTCACATTTGATAATATCAAGATCAATGTTCTTTGGCTTACCTTTTAAGAGTAGCCACAAAGTATTCAGCTTTAGGTTGGAGACTTAGAGTGCTTCCGCATTGGCCACCAAAAAACAAATATAAAAAGATCCATTTTTCGGCAATCCGACCTCCCGAGGATCCGTCACAAACAGTGACAGATCCGAAGGGCCCTCACGCATCCGTACATGTGCAGGGAGCCCGGATTCTGGAGGATGGATGGAGTGAGTGCTGTGTGGATGTATCAGCGCCCATTCCAAAAGTCATCCGGCTCGCACACTGGCGCCGCGGCCTCCGGAGCCATAGGACTGGCTTCCGGCGGCGCACGACACATGAGGGAAGGGCATTGGAAGCAGACAGTCATGCTTCCGCCCTTCCCAACATGACGGGCAGAGGGAATCCATCCCTTCGCCTGGCCATGTGCGGAGGCATCCTGCTTCTGCACACATCCAGGCAAAGAGATTGGATGTAAGACCTGATTTTTCAGGTATTACATTTAATCCAGATTTTGGCAGCAAAACCAGTTTTAAAAACTGGTGTTGCACGCCGAAATGTGGAACCGGACTCTGCAAAGAGTCTCCAATCAGGTCTGCAATGTGGAAGCCGCTTAAGGTTTTAAATCCTACTTAAGGAGGGAGGGGGGTTAAAATGGTTTCTGCAGCTAGTGCGGAAACACCCTTATAGTTATTGTTATTGTTGGTTGCTGCTGAAGTGGATTCAATTCCTTACTGGTCCTGACTACATTTATAAAGTGTCAAAGGGCCTTTCTACATTTATCTGAGTTAGATCTGGATCAGTAGGTCTGGATTAACTGGAATTACTGATCCCAGTCTCTGGGAGATGTGGGCCATATCAATGCCATCTGCACTGGTATTGTTGATCCAACCCAAGCCTCCTCCAGGCAACCTTTACATTCCACCCCTCACCCATCCAACAGCTAGGAGCAAAGGTTCCCAGCCTCAGAGCTTTGTGTGCGAGTTTTTCTGCTGTACGCTACGGCACATTGCTGAATAGCAGCCCCCCAGAAGGCTAGAAATGTTTCCTCCTAGCCATCAGGAACCTTCATGATCTGGATTAAAGTCCTTAGTCCAGTTGTAGACTCCATTTAATGTCTCTACAATAGATCCAAATCTGACTCCAACTCAGGCAGACTGAGCCAAACTAACATGAGCAGGGGCCTCCCTCATCTGCATTAACATGCTGATGCTCAGGTCCAGGATCAAGACCAGAGGCCCTTTGGTCCAAATCTACTGGTAACTCCTGAAAGGTTCATAGTCATTCCAAGAATGTTTCAGTAGTCCATTTGATCCAATCTGTCTAACCGATAAATGCTGATGAACTTTTAGAAATAGAGGTGCATATGGTGATCAGAGCATTTAAAAGGAACAGAGCTGCTAGTGTGAATGAAATTTCAGCCAAACATTTAAGACATGGAGGTCCAGACCTGATGCATCATCTCACTTGGCTTTGTAACACATGTTGGCTACTACAGCAAGTTCCAGAAGATTGGCGATCTGGTGTTATAGTTAAAACTTCTAAAGGTTATTTTAACTGAGTGCACAAACTGGATAGGTAACACCCTTCCCTCTGTACCAGGGAAAGTCTTTCGCTTGGTGCTCCTAAAATGAATACAAGAGGCAGCAGACAAATGATTATGCAAAAAAACAGGCCGGCTTTTCCCAGGGGAGATCATGCTCAGAGCAAATATTTGTTTAGTGAAGTATAATTAAACAATGCATAGAGTTCAATTGTCCATTACACCTTAATTTTATTGACTTAAAAAAAAAGCATTTGATAGTATATACATCATAAATCACTGTGGAACATCTTAAGCCTATACGGAATCCCTGTTCTCTTTGTCAATATTTTCTGAAACCTGTATCTAGGTTCTAGCTGCTGTATAAAAATGGACACAGGCAACATCACTTTTTTTGATATACAAGTGGGTGTCACACAATGGTGCACTTTATTACCTTTCTTTATCACCTTGTGAGCCAGTGTGGTCTAGCGGTTAGGGAGCCAGACTCTTCTCTGGGAATACCGGGTTCGATTCCGCACTCCCCCACAAAGGCAGCTGGGTGACCTTGGGCTACCCACAGCTCTCTCCTGAGCTCTCACAACCCCACCTACCTCACAGGGTGTCTGTTGTGGGGAGAAGAACAGAAGCTTTGTCAGCCGCTTTGTCAGCCATTTGTTTTTTTGCCAATTAGCATTATCTCGTTTAGAGAGTCAGTCCCAGGGGCAACTGGTTTGGGATAGTACCATTCTCAGGACAGCCAGGCCTCTGTCCTTCAGGGTTAGAATAATAAGCTTATTTATTGTAAATGAAGGTTCTTCTAGATGTTAGCACTCTAAAGGGCAAAATGGAAGAACTTATGGTAGGTTTTCCTGTTATAAGCTGGTTTGGCACTTCCATTACACCTTACTCCTTACTCTAGGTCTTTTAAGAACTATAGGTATGTAGTCAAGCAATGTCATACATCACATGATAACAGGCAGTTCTGGACTTTTTGGTGCTTCCCACAGCTGCTATGACAGCCTTCTAGCAAATAAATATATGAGGTCAGTTTTTATATTGCTATCTGGGGTCAGTCTTAGGAATGTGCACAATTTTTTGAGTGTATTCAATTCGTTTTGAATCAAATGCAAGGAAATTCATATTTGTTCGAATAGATCCCCTTTGAATGTAACAGGATTCAAATTCAATACAAATGTTTAATCCCATATGAATCCCGTACGAATGCATACAAATCCCATACATATCCCATAAAAATCCCATACAAAGCTTCATATGAATGTATAAACATATTCAATTCAAATCTGAATGTCATCTTTGAATGTGCCAACATTTGATTTAAATACAAATGTCCAAATTCAGCCAAATTCATATGTTTGAATGTTGCAAATATTCTTGCACATCCCTAGTCAATCTTGATCATTTTTTATGACAAAGCAGCTCTTTGTTCAGTCTTAGCAAAGACCCTAGCAAAGAGGCTGAAGAATAATAGAATCACTTTTTTTTCAAATGGCAGTTAGGCAATCCAACTTCACTGAAAATTCAAGAGAGGATTCTTCAGTTTGGCACAAGTGAGAAAATGAGAAGTATACTTCTGAATGACAGAATGGTGACTACAGTCCTTATCAGCTTTCTGGATACACTGTTATTCACAGCATACATCTGATTTTGTGTGGAATCAGAAATAAAGCTTGCTTCAATATTACGAGTAATCCTTACTGTAGTGTCAGTATAGATTATAATAAACAAGTATTGCATCACCAAGGTTCATGTAACAACAGGAAAAAATGTTCTAAATCCTTTAAAAACATTAGCAAGCATTTGCACCTGCAAGTAAGACAAGATACTAAATGACACAGGATGTGATTTCTTACTGTACGGATGTGGATAGTAGGTCACTTCCAAAACTGATCCTGTAGTAGTTTCTGTAGTAGTCTGATTGCCACTATAAAGAGATACACATATATCTGTGGTAGACATATGTACAAATGTTCATAACATTTGTTATTCATATGAATTTGTACAAATTTTGACATTCATACACAATACACATACAAATACAAATGTTTTGGAACATTCATATGAATAGTTTGGACATTCATTAAACTGGAGGTACATATTGGATATGTATTGATATGTATGTGTTGGTATAGGATATATATCCTACACGTATCCAATACGTATGCGTTTGTATAGCATACCCATCCAGGATACATATCCAGGATAGGTATGCATCAAATGGATACAATTTTTCTAACATTCAATTCATTACAAATCAAATGCCAAAAGACCCATTCATGCACGTCCCTAATCTGTGCAGTAAATAGAGGAGTTTTTTGTTCTTGTTTTAGTTAGGAAACATATTAGGCAAATTAGTTTTTATGGTTAATTATGCATCATTTTTAGAAATGCTCTTTGGATAGTATACGGATTAAAAATACTGGTGTACTAATATTCAGTTTATAAAACAAAAAGCTTTTGTAGGACATCTGCATTATGGAAGATAGGCAAGCATTGCTGCTGCAAGTGTGTGAATCACATATTCAGGATTAAGTGAAAATAAGATTTAGAAAGGAAATAATTAGTTCTACTCTGTACTTGATAATTCTTTATGACTAGCTGTGCTATGTTCTGCCCTTCTACACAAGAAAGAACTTACACCCATTAGAAACCAATATCAAGAGTATGTGACCTGCAACTCTCCAGAATTTTCTAGACTATAATATCCAAAATCCTAAGAGAATGTGGAAAAGTCAATTTTTTGAACTGCCCATCCTATTTCAACTTGCTTAGGTAAGCTGCAGTGGAAACATCTAGAGCTTGTTTTTTCTAAGAAGGTGTATTAAATATTTCTCTTCAGATTTTTTGTTGTTGAAACACTGTAGGAATCATATCTGTTCGTGCAGCTGCCTTTTCCAATCTTGGATAGTTATTGATCATCCATTTTTTTGTCTTAACAATAACACGGAGTCTGCCAGTCTGCACACAAATGTGCAGAAACTACTCAGATATCTACTCAGCCGAGAAAACAGAGGATTCTAGGTAATACATGCTGGTGCCTATGTATGCATTCGGCTGTACACATGTAGGATCTATGTGGACATTTTCCTTCAATACATAAAATCATTGGAATATAGAATCAACCTTTCACACTTTCATGTATTTCTGAATTTTCTGGCAAGGTAATGCAAAGCTCACATCTCGTAATCCAGACTATCTTTGTACTTTGATTTAATGACTCACTGCTTCACCATCTTAAAAATCTTGAAGTGGTTTATAACGTAAAAGTAAAAACAAGTTAAGAACAGATAAGAACAGCCAAAATATTACATTTGAATTAAAATTTGATAGATATTATTCTGCATCTAGTTTTATTATTATTTGCATTTCTATTCCATCCTATACCCCAAGGTCTCAGGGTGGGTAACAACACTCAAAATTCAGCACATCAGAACAAAACAATATATATCAAAATGGTAATATCTACAACTTTTAAAATCCAGGATGTTAAAACAAAACAAATGTATATTAAAAACAGTACTACCTAAAAGTGTGTGTGTGTGGGGGGGAGAAATGTAACCATATTTAGACAAAGTTTAACCTTCATTCATTGAGATGAATGAAAGGGGGAAAAAGATTTTACATATATTGGGTAGATTTTCATTGCAGGCTCACGGCTGTTGAAAAATCTATAGAAAATCACAGTTGGAAATTAGGTATATTTCCTTCATCTCTTGATTGTTAAAGTAGAACAATTTTTTTAAAAAAAAGACTGTGCAGCTAACACAGGCAAAATCTGTTAACCCTTTGTTATCCTGAAAGTTAATTTAGAGAAATACATTTATGTTTGTGGGTAAAATTTAAACATTTAACTTTCATTGAAAAAGCTGACAAGATGTGAAGCTTAAACAAAAAACAAAACCTTGATGGCAGGAGACTGTAAAGGTGTGACCCTGCTAAGATAAATGCCCTGTGGAACCAGCATATAGATATATATGATGCAAATGAGCATTAAAACACAGCAAAAGCATGGTGCCCAAAAGTAAGTTTAGTATATTTTTGGGTAATTTCCACCCTATTATTTATTTATTTATTTATTTATTTATTTATTTATTTATTTATTTATTTATTTATTTATTTATTTATTTATTTATTTATTTATTTATTTATTTACATTTTATCCCACCCCATACTCGAAGGTCTCTGGGTAGGTAACAATGAATTAAACAACAGATTAAAAACAGGATACAATGTAAAACAAGATTCAGATTAAAATGAGGTACAAATTAAAACAAGATACACAATTAAAAACACCTTAAAAATTCAACAAATTTAAGCCTTACACTCAATAGTGCATAATAGTGATTATAACTGTAGCTGGAGGGGAGAACGAATCATTTTGACCAAAGGGCAAGGCAAATAGGTATGTCTTTACAGCCCTCCTAAATGAAAACAAGGAAGGATCATGGTGCACCTCGAGGGGGAGACCATTCCAAAGTCTGGGGGCCATCAGCCTCACCACTGAAGGCAGTGGGACAACTAGGAGGGCCTCATCGTTGGACCTTAAGGCACGGGCAGGTTGATATGGGAAAAGGCGTTCCTTTAGATATTTGGAGCCCAAGTCATTTAGGGCCTTATAAGTCAGGGTTAACACCTTGAATTGGGCCCAGTAGTGAACTGGCAGCCAATGCAATTCAAACCTAGAATCCCCATTCCCAGGAGAACCCATGTCTCCTAAAAATCCTGACTTTTGCAAGATTTGCTGGTGTGTGAGTTTCCTGGTGATATCCCAGGTTTATGCGATTGTAAGATTAAAAGATACACCAAAATCAACTTGGGGGAGAAGTCTACTCCTTATATGTGGATGAAGGTTAAATCATATGGGAAAATGTGTAATGCTAGGCCAGAGCTTCTAAAGGCTGGCAAGAAGAATAATGAACTAAAATGGTGCTTGGTTACTTCCCTTGTAAGTTTGCAACCTTCATAAATGTGTTTGTGTGCTTTTTTAATGATTCAGGACAAAAACAGAATTATGTTAACTCAGCCATTGCATGACCAAAAGGGGCCAACTTTTCTACCTGTTGCTTCATTATATTTTCCATAAAATAGGAAAACAATGTGTCTGAAGAAAATCAGTCTCAGTTAGAGATGTGCATGAGTATCTGGCAAATATGAAATTTGTATGAATTTGTATGAATTTCAACATTTTGTCCACAAGTCAAGTGGATCTGGCCATCCCTGGCCTCCCCCCCTCCCCGGCCACCATGTTCCCTTACCTGCAGATATGGCCGCAATTGCCTCCTCCATCACCATTTGCGTGATGCTCCATCGCTAAAGTAGGCCTTCTGCAGATATGTGCACATCTCCAGAAGACCTACTTCAGCCTTGGAACAGTCCATTATGGCAGCAGCAGTAGCAGTGGCAGGTGAGAGGTGCAAGGTGAGAGGTAAAGTAAGGAGTGGAGGATTCTCTTCATGCATGGACATTTGTCAGATGTTCACATGTGAAGCTGGACCCCCCACAAACACACACACATTGATGGGGGAATTCAGACAGAGCTGAATATTCCCCCCATTTGATTCACAATGAATTGTATGGGGGAATTTGGTTTCGTGCACATCCCTAGTCTCTGAAATGGACCATACTCCAACAGAGTCTAGATAGAAGTTCTGATGATACTTAAAAATGTTCTAAAAATGTACCTGTAATTTATGAATTTTATGGTTCACCTATCATTCATGACACTTGTCAACTCTGAATTATCATGAGCTAAGATGACCTTATTGCTGGGATAATGTGGAAGTTATTGCTTCTGACTACAATTGTTTCCATCAGAGAGCTGACCTGGAACAGTGTAGGAAATTACATGCCATATTGCACCACTTGGAATCAATAGTGTAATTAAAGAAGTTTTTTTTAAGCTCTGAAGGGAATTGATAAAACTGATACAAACACATTTTTCACTATTGTACAGAAAGAGAACAAAATTGAAAAGGAGCATGATCTAAACGTTAAAAAACTGATAGCACCAAGGAACTGGCTCCCATAGGGGAACTTGTGTATAGTGTAAGGTAAATAAAATGGGAGTTTTAAGATCAGTTATTAAGAGAAGATAGAATTGCAGGAAGAAATGTAGAAAGAAATAAGAACAGTATATAATAAAACTAATATTTGTTGGAGAAGATTTTTCCCTTCAACCCCCATCCCCAAGGTGAATTATATAAGTTCTGTTATGGGACATGGTATGTCACATATATTGGGAAATTAGCTTGGCCAACCACTGGCCCAAAGGATTGAAGCATGTAGGGTTTTTTTTTTGGGGGGGAGATAAATTGGCAAGTACTCTGAAGCGCAGGCAGGCAGAAAGACAAAATACTGTTCAAGACAGTTTCTTTGATAAAAAAGAAAAGTTTTATTAAAACTCAGCAAAAGCTTAGAAACCTGGAAAAGTGACAGAAACCAGCCAAGATTTCAACCACCATTAATGGACAAAAGTAGAGGAAAACAAACAGAAGGGCTTCACTTCAAAAACAGAATGGGGACCCAGTATGTGTTCAAGTGTATGTGGCAAGGCTCCCCCCCTAAGGGGGGACTGAGTCTAAGGAGAAAGTAAAACAAAAACAAAGCCTATTGGTGCAAAAGGCTTAAAGGTCAGCTCAGCAACAGCAAGCCATGTGCAGCTACCAGCAAGGATGGATGATCTTAAGATGTTTTCTTCCATTATTTCAGCTTCTGTGATGAAGGGGGAGAAGGAAGAATCTTCACAAGGAATGGGAGGGGGATGAATTTTTATAATCTTTTTTCCAGATAGAGAGGAAAGCAAACTATCTCAATGGGTAAAAAAGGGATTTATATCCTTGCTTTTTACTAATCCATTGGAACCCAGGGTTTGAAGAGATCAGCCCTCCTCCTAGAGAGATGAGGGACAGGTAATGTCATGCTTGCATAAACTGTTTTCTAATTACCTTAGGTCTGTGCTCCTAGACTCTTGTTAATGGTATTATGTCAGCAAGACTTAGTATTACAGTTGCAAGCATAATAGGTGTTCTCTATTTCAGATGATAACTTAAATCAAGTTAAACAATGACTCAGTCTGAACTCAGTCTGTGCAGCATTCCTGATAAAGATCTCCCTGATATTTACTGTAAATAAAAGGTTGATTTCTGTGGCCAAATAAGTTCTTATTATTCTGTCATTTTGTTGTTGACCAGGAACTATTGACATGATCAATTAAAACTTGAAGAGATTATCTCTCTCTGAACAAAGTACTCCTATTACAAAGATCCCTGACCTTACTGCCTTGGAGCATAGCAGACAATTTCACAGTTGGCCCCCTTTTTCCTTGTTTTTACTGGAATGGAGGTTTTTAAAGAAAATGGTATATTTTGGATCTTGATTCTGGTCTAATACAGAGACTTTCAGGGTGTTTTTTTAAAAAAAATTCTTAACTTTGCTGGCACAGCACTCTCAAAGCAGGGGATTCTGGGAAACATGGTTACAGTTCCATAGCTGTGAAATTTGTAATAGAAGTTGAATTATATTAAAATGGAAAACAGAATTCTCCTAGTTCTCTTTTGGTAATATATTTTATTATTACAACTACAATGAACAATTAAAAGAGGAGCTGCTCAATCACATTTAGTACACAAAATGAGTATTTCTTATTTTCATGTGTTTGTATTAGGACAAAGAATATACAATGAGTTCTGTGGAATGGGGCCAAAGGCCTCACCAAGATGCCTATGGGAAGCCTGCAAGCAAGGATTTGAGTACAAAAACTCTTACTTGTGTTCCCTGGTAATTAGCCTTTGGAAGCATACCTCATTGTCTATTACTGGAGGCAATGAACAACCATGCTGGCTTTCCCTTGTTTTCTTTGAAAGTCATCCATGCTGATTGTCTATGATATATCTTGCAATAGCAAATTCTGCAGTTTATCCAATATGCGAAGAAATACTATAGTTCCAAATTTTCTTAGTTATCCTCTAAAGTAGGTAGGCAATAAGGTTTGTGATGGTGATGACAGTGATTCTTTCACAAATTTCCTCTATTTTTGTCAGAATACTAAAGAAGGCCAGTTGCAGTGAAAATGAATAGGAACATAACAGGTCTGTGGTAGGGATGTGCATGATATTCATAACATTAAAAAGTCATATGAATTTGAATGAATTTGGACATTTGAATTCAAATCTAATGTTGGCACATTCCAAGACTGACATTTGAATTCGAATCTAATGTTTCAATACATTCATTTGAAATTTCATATGGGATTCGTATGGGATTGAACATTCATATCAAATTTGAATCCTACTACATTTGAAGGGGATCTATTCAGACGAATATTAAAATAAAAGCCTGAGATCGGATGCCAGCAGCCTAAAAAATATGAAGGAGCAGAAACTGAACAACGAGAAGACTAAAGAACATCTGATCAAAAAATACTGGCTGAATACAAGGAAAATTGACGAAGCTTTGGAATCATGAAACAGCAGGCAACAACTACAGGCAGGAAAATTGAAAGATATGAAGCAAGAATCATCCAGTACAGGCAGAACCAAATGTCCCAGTCTAATCAGAGGCAGTTGTCTGTTTGGGTTTTCACTATATTTTTCTGATATTCAATCTAGGGATGTGCACAAATGGTGTTTGTTTTGTTTTTGTATTCAATTTGTATCAAATTGAATGCAAGAAAATTTGTGTTCATTCAAGTAGATCTTCAAATGTGGTAGGATTTGTATTCAATACGAATGCCAATCCCATATGAATCCCATACGAATGCATATGAATGAAATCTGTGGTCAGTACAGAGGACTAGAAAAATCGTGAAAAGTAAATTGAATGGTGGTAACACCATTAAGGCCATAAACACCTGGGCCATACCAGTCATTAGATACGCTGTGGGAATTGTGAACTGGACGCAGTTGGAGTTGGACAACTTAGACAGAAAAACCAGAAAACTGATGACGATCCACCATGCACAACATCCTCATAGTGATGTCGATAGGCTGTACTTGCCCAGGAAAGCAGGCGGTAGTGGACTTTTGCAAGTGAAGCAAGCAGTGGAAGAAGAGAAGCATGCATTAGCAGATTACGTGACAGAAAGGCAAAGAATCAGTTTTGATTGAAGTCAACAACCAGAAACTTCTCAAAGTACAGCAAACCAAGAACCAGTACCGGAAAACTGGAGAAAATCGAAGGCGAAGTGGACATGGGAAAGACCTGGTCTTGGCTTATGAATGGAACATTGAAAAAGGAAACAGAAGGACTGATTCTTGCTGCACAAGAACAAGCAATAAGAACAAATGCCATCAAAGCCAGAATTGAAAAATCAGTAGAAGATACAAAGTGCTGACTCTGCAAAGAAGTGGATGAAACAATCGACCATATACTCAGCTGCTGCAAGAAGATCACACAAACTGATTACAAACAGAGACACAATGCTGTAGCACAAATGATCCACTGTTACTTGTGCCAAAAGTATCATCTGCCAATGGCAAAGAACTGGTGGGATCACAAGCCAGAAAAAGTTGTTGAAAATGAACAGGCAAAACTGCTTTGGGACTTCAGGCTTCAGACTTAAATTTGGAGCATAACATCCCTGACAATACAATTATTGAGAAAGAGAAGGTGTGGATCATTGACATTGCTATTCCAGGTGACAGCAGAATTGAGGAGAAACAGTTGGAGAAGCTCACCAGATACGAAGACCTGAGAACTAAACTTCAGCGACTCTGGTGAAAACCAGTGAAAGTGGTCCTAGTCATCCTCGGCACACTGGGCATGATGCCAAAAGATCTTAGTAGGCACCTAAAAACCATTGGCATTGACAAAATATCCATCTGCCAACTACAAAAAGCCACTTTACTGGGGTCTGCTCGCATAATTCGCTGATATATCACACAGTCCTAGGTGCTTGGGAAGTGCCCAACTAGTGATATAATACGAAATCCAGCATAGTGATCTTCTTTGCGGTGTGTAACTGCTGTTTTTACATAATAATAATAATAATACCAGGAATTGTATGATCTACTTTCTAGTTTAATAAAGACTGTAACTAACCAGCATTTACATTTCTGGTAATAAAATGTTCTTGGATACCAAAGTGGATAATTTAGTGCATTGGTTGGTTCATTTTGAATAAGTTTTCTTTGTTCTGGAGCAGACTGTTTTGCACAGGAAGTATCTTTCACATCACACAACATTTTAAACAACAACAATAACAACAACAAAAGAATCAATCAAAAAGACATTACATTTTAAAATGATTTATGAAATAAAATAAGAAGCTAAGAATAAGCTTCTTACTGTAAAGAAACAGCCAAATTCTTTAAATATTAATTTTGTGTATTAGATATTTATAAGAGAAGCAACAGATATTTTCACTAAATATCCAAATCTCAATTAACTTTGCAGCCCTTGCCTTGCTGCATGATGAAAAGGGTTTATAAACCTTGCAGCTGAAAAAGAAAAGGAAATGCTTTCACATCATTTCTATAAGCCTTTGCTATACTAGTACAGAGTGCCATCTGCATTTACCAGCAGGAGAGGAGGACAGCTGATAGTCTCCCTGGCATCCAACACAGGGAAAGAAAAATAGGCTCTCCAGCATATAATGAAAACTACTTGGAGCATTGTGCATTAAAATAGTAGATTAAATCAGTTGCATTTCTTCTTTTTCTTCCTCTTCAAGTTATAGTGTTTTCATTGTATATAATATTTTAATGATTAAACATCAGAAATTGTAACTTCCCAATAGTATGTTCTCAAAATCTATGACTGAGTTCAAAACTAGTTTAGAACTATCAACTAATGTGCATGCTTATATGCTGGATATATTTTCATAAACATGACAGCAAATGGATAGTCTGAACCAACACTCCATTTTGGGAAGGCTGATCTTTTAAGAGAAGGCAAACAGAGTGAGTGAACAGCATTACTAGGCAAGGGCTTGACAACAAACTTTTACAGGAAAGATCAAAGGGATTTCTCCCCCACTTCTCTTTCTACCCCAATTCATTTCAAATGTTGTTCCTATTTCTTTTCCAATAGCTATTTAGTAAACAGACATAGAGGTAAAGGGTGAACAAGAGTTTGGGGGCTATCCAGTGTTTTGCATCAAATGTTTTGCATGAAATGCTCTATCTAAGGGCCCTTCTGCAATGGGCTTATTCTGGATTATATCCTGGAATAGATGCTTGTCATCTGGATGCTGGTGTAGACTAAAGCAAGCTCTCAGGGGGATCTGCCATAGTCTGACCAGCATGTGGATGGCAGGACAATATTCTGAGATATAATTCAGAATAAGGCCCAAAGCAGAAAGGGTCTGTGGTTTTCTGTCCTCTGAACTGTGAATGTCTTGCCATTCAGACAGTAGGTTCTGTCCCTGGAACCGCGGATAATTCACCTGGAGTAGCCATAAAAAGACAGAGATATGTAGACAGAGCTCTCAGAGATGTGATACTGTCACCCTACTTCTAGGTAGACATGAAGAAAAAAGGGTACCAGGGATGGAGGTTCCTCTCATATTGAGGCATCTCATCAGGGAGATGGGACTTCTTATAATGATAAGACATCAATGAGCTTTTTGTACTACAAGTAAAACTAGCTATCCTGATAGGGAATGGATATGTACTTTTCTAAGACTTTTCCGCACTGCAACGCGTTCCAAACGGAACGCGTTCAGGCGGAAAGCTTAAGACAGCTCCCGGCGCTTTCAGCGTTCACACACAGACGCGCCGGAACGCGTACCGGCGCGTCTGTGTGCGAAAGGTGAAAGCGCCAGGAGCTGTCTTGGCCGGCAAAGGCCGGCCAGGGGCGTGGAGACAGCCGCGGAGGCAGATCGGCAATCAGCTGATTGTCAAACAGCTGATTGCCAAACCTGCGCCGGCGTCGGAGGCAAGCCCGCAGCTGTTAGGGAGGGAGAAGCAGGCGCGAATGCTTCTCCTCCCGAACGCCTGCGGGCGGCTCGTCCGCGTTCGAATGCATGTAGAGCACTTTAAAGTGCTCTACATTTCGAACGCGCCGAAGACAGCTCCGGACACGTCGGAGCGCACGCCCCGCTCGGGCAATGCGTATGCCGTGTCCGCAGCTGTCTCCCACGCGTACCGTTCAGCCCCGTGCGAAAACGTCTCCAGTCTTCCCAAGCCCTTAAACACTGTTGGTGTGTGCTACTTTTATGCAGGAGTACTGATAAACCAAACACACACAAAAATAATAACAGGAAGGCTAAGACTAATATTGACAGTCAGGGGTTGAATCAAAGCTGGTGGAGAGAGCAATACAAACTTATGCTTTGTACAGGAGTGCAGGTATCTGACAAGTGAGAGGAGGCACCAATCACTTTGAGAGCAATGGGTAACAAGGAGTTGGCAACCCACTGGGGATTCAGTTTGAAAAAGTATTGGGTATTTTGGGGGAAAGTGTACTTATCCTGCAACAACTATCTGTAACCAAGCTTCAATTGGAATACAAACAGATTTTGGTTTACAGCATGACATATATACGTATTTTATATAGACAGGTTTTCATCCTTTTTAAAGGAAAATGAAATGTTCATGTCTAAGCTTCCATATACCCAGGGGGAACAATAACTGTATTGACAGATCAGTTCTAATCATAAGCAGCATAAATGCAGTTCTTGCATTTATAGTCTTCATGAAATGTACTTTAAGGAAAATCTATATTAATAATGAATAGTGCACCACATCCATTGCATGAATGGTTATTGGCTTGGTTCCAATGCTACAGGCAGGATAAAAAGTTAAAGAACTGTATGAAGATGGTAGCAGTTGATAATATTTATGGTAACAGATAGATTTGTTTCCTTACACTGCACCATTAGTCTTTTTTGAAAAGTGAGATCAAATAGATAATTTCATTGAATAATAGCAAAGACGTCTATTCCACTCTGTTCAGTTTGATGAAGCCAGGACATTTTGTGTGATTCCCCCCACCTTTCTTCAAATGGGTACAACAACGAATGATAAACCTTCGGTATCCATCTGACTGTGGAAAAAAACTGCACATTTGTGCTCCACTCCCTGTGGATTAAAGAAGGTGCCTGACAGTCTGCATGCTGGCACTGCCCCCTTTATCAAGATCAAAGCCAGGGATTCCCTTATTGTGTACTTGATGCTTGGGGAAGTTCCTCATTCCCTACTGTAAAGATTACCTGTGATCTTGATGACAGGGAGGCCTACCCCTGTGACACTGGAATGGGAGAATCTCCAGCTTTGATCTTGACGCTGGAAGGGAGGGAGGGAGACATATAAGTAGAGCTTTTTTATGTAGATTACCCAGTTTATTTTTAATATTATTCCTTGAAACACTCCATTTCACGTTTCTGCTAAACTTTATTAATGTGATAAGATAATTTGAATAAATGTGGGAAAGTGCTTACTGAAATGTTATACCTATCTATAATAAAGTGCTAAATGCTTTTGATGAAAAACAATAAACCACCACATCCACAGGGAGTAAAAAACAAATCAATCAAACAAAAACACCTAGTTCAAAAACAATTTAGAGGTGGTTGTTGGAGAGGTTTGCCGCATACTGGTTTTCCTCATTCTGCTTTTAATGCACAATTAAAAGTCATAGAATGCAATTTTTGATATTTATAGTGGGTTAGATGTGGGATGAGAAAACTGCTTTTGATCTCCTTTTTAAAATGCATATAGATTTCATCAGGAAACCACTGCACATCAAGTCTTACGCCACATCTCTGCTTCAAAATGTAGCTGCTTGCTGGGTGCATGAGGAAAGCACCACAAGTGCCACTCCAAAGGATGCTCCCTCATCTCCACTTTTGAGACATCTCCAAAGTGCTGTTCTGAAGCACCTCCACTGAGGACACAGGTGGCAATCACGCCCAGTTGATGGGGCCGTACAATTGCCACGAGACTCTTTCTGGTGCCACAGGTGGAAATGAAGTGGTCGAAGATAGTTTACAGAGCAACTCACTCAGAAAGTGGGGACGCAGCCTGACTTTTCATTGTGAAGTGTTCCTTTCTCACCAGGTTTTCAAGTATGTCTTCTTTGTTCTGGAAATAAGAACTTTAAGAGGATGGATTTGATTTGATTTTTACAACAACAACTACTAAAGTAAAATATGAACATTAAGAATATGCTGTTTTCTAGCAGCAATTTTTTAGCTGGGAGGATATCTGTTTTTATTTACTGTGAACCACCTAAAGGACTTTTGTCATTTTGGACCTTCAGAAGCCAGGATTCTCGATGTATACAAGCTGCTGTTTAGACTGCTTTAAAAAACACTCTGCTGGGGTTTGAAGGGATCATGAGGGCTACTGCTCAGCACAGCGGTGTGTGAATGCTGGCCTCACCTCTGAGGGAGTTAGAAAGAGGGAGAGAGCCAGTGAAGAAGGGATTAGCTTTGTTTACCTGAAGGCAACAGACAAAAGGAGTAATTAGCTTTAAAGACTTAATAGTGGGCAGGAGAAGAGTGTTATGTCTGCGGAGAGAGCTGACAGGCCTGAGAGAAGAAAAGGCAGAAGCAGGGAGATTGCTAGATGTTCTTAGTGAGGAAGGAAAGGAAACTGGTAAAAGGAAAACAGACCTATTGTTTGCTTGAGAACAAGGAAAATAGGAGTTGGTTTGACTCAACTTAAGAGGTAGCAGGAGAGGAGATTTAGAAGAAGGATTGAAGGAAGACTATTTAGTTACTAAAAGACTTTTACCTGATACAACTAAGGATTTTTGCCCTGTTATATCTGATCATTTACTTTATCCCTGAAGACTCATAGCTGATTCAAGCATACATTTTATTTCCTTTTTTCTATTTCAATTTACTCTGTAACAATAAACCTTTGAGTTTGGTTAATTAAAGTGAGTCAGTATTCTGTTTGTGGCACAGTCTAGAAGGAACTAGCAAACAGAGGGACAGTGAAGATCCAATTTGTGCTGAGGATCTTGGAGGATCTGGCAGGATAAATGGGTGCTCAGGCTGTCTGTTAGTCTACCAGGCTATGCTAAAAGGATGC
Source organism: Aspidoscelis tigris stejnegeri (assembly GCA_023333525.1). Taxonomy (NCBI): domain Eukaryota; kingdom Metazoa; phylum Chordata; class Lepidosauria; order Squamata; family Teiidae; genus Aspidoscelis; species Aspidoscelis tigris. Next base: position 226,319,293 of record JALMGA010000001.1, read on the forward strand.
TGGTGGTACCAGAGCTGCCCAGGTCATCACAAGAGGCAACAATGCAGGACATTCTCTCCAGTCTTCAACTATTTTCAGCTAAAAGATTGAGGGAGCAATATGATTATTGCTCCTTCTCCAGAGATTCTCCAGCAATATGATTATTGCTCCCTCTCCAGAGATCCCTAAATGTAGTTTTCCTGTTGAATTCTTCAAGCTTATTGAATGGGGAAGCTGGAAGGCTTTTTTCTTCACAATGTCCAAGGGCCAACCTAATCTAGAATTTTCTTACTAACCATACATAGGCAGGAAGGTAGGAATGGCAAGGGAAAGAATCTGAGCTTTATTTGTGTGATACAATTTCTCCTTAATAAAGCCATAAACATAATATAACACATCACAAAACACCTTGGTCTACTGGTAGGCAGGGAAGTAAAAGTGAAGTTGTTGCATTCTAGATTATAATTTTGGAATGGTATCTGAAGACCATCCCAGACTGGTTAACAACAGTCCTATTCCTGTTCAGTGGCTCTAACAATGCAAATAGGAAGGCTTTCTGTAGTGTTCCTGGTGTCACGTCCTCATGCTGGATACCCCATCTACCCCTTGCCACAGCTGGGTGATGGGACATCAGGACTGGTTTGGGGGGTCAGTAAAGCTGTGACACTGGAGAGTGTAACATATGTATCACCTCTGAGTTGTTCCTGATGCTGTGGGACTGCTTTTGGATAGCTTTTAACCTATCCACAGTAGATAAGGCTCAGGAATAGCATGGAATGCTTCCAGGACAATAAGAGTAGATAAAGGCATGGACAATGGGTTCCTGCAATCTTTGTGGGACAATCCCTAAGATAAGTGTGAAAAGGTCCCTAGTGTTGTGCACTTGACAATAGAAATCTTCCTTTTTAAAACAACATCAGAAAAGTTACACTGATTTTTCCAATAACATTTTACTGAACTCCTAAATTGTAGCTGACATAAATATTCTCTGGGAAATATATGTTAAAGAATGGTTATTTAGCTGCAAAGCATATCTCAGTGCCGTCAAAAATGTAAGTGATATGCAGTCTTGTAACTGGGTACAATGAGAAGAATATCTAAAATGCCAGCTGCTTGTTGCTTGACAGTTCCATAGGGGCTGAAGAGCATGTGGCTTGAACCTGCTGGCAGGATTGCACCCAATGGGATAGCTTACATTAACAACACTAGAGTCAGAATCTCACCCTTTAAATTAGGGCAGGCAGGAACAGTTTACAGAAGTAGGAATAACTGAACTGGCAAGAAGCTTTGTGCTCAGTAGTAACTTCAGATCTTTTAATATATAGAATTCCTGGTCTTTGACTTTCAGTGAGAAAAAAGGTACACTATATTTAATATTTTTTCTGTTGACATGCAGTTTCTTGCCAGCATCTAATTAATTTCCTTCCTGGTGGCTGAGTGGCAATTTTGCTCCCTTCTAATAGCATTTCAGCCAGCTTTTGTGTGGCATGAGCTTCATGTAATGATAGAGTGCTGGAATAAGATCTAGGAAAACCTGGGTTTCAAATCTTCATCAGGTGCTCTGGGCCCAATATTTGCTTTTCAGGCTGTGTAGAAGGCAGGAGAAGGAGACCTTAGGGATGGCAGCAAATGATGGCAGCAATGTTCTCAGTCCATCTGTAATCCACCGTTTATAAGCTAAAATGTTCATGTGAACAATCCCACCTATAAATCATCTCTAAGGGAACATCCACAGGTAACTTGAGTGCCCAAATGCCTGAGGTGCCCATTAAAAATACTGAGAAAAGAACTCTAATAAGGCTTAAGTAATTCATTAGTAAATAATCCACTCATATGAAGGGTTTAGTTGCGTGTTTATATAGTCTGTTGGTAGAAGATCAAAAGACTGGTCTGGGAAATCTTAAAGCATTTTGAGAAATGGATTTGGTTTTTGTCCTGCTTGAAACAAAATGTACAATAATAATTTCTCATAATATCTCTTCTCATGCAGAAAAAGGCAGCCAGCATTGTCAAGATATTGGGTCACCTCCCTTACAAAATCAGGCTGTAATGCCTAGACCTCTTGAATCTGCAAAGGCAAATTTGCATTTATCTGCTTGGAATAGTCTCCAAAGATCATCCCAGCTTAGTTAACAGAAATGGTTGGGGCCATTTGCATTCTGAGAACTGGAAAAGTCCTGTTCCTGCCTAGCAGCCCCAAGCAATGTGAATGACATGCCATCATCTTCTGTTTCTCGTGAGCCATCCTGACATTGGACATCCTGCCCACCAATAGCTGTGACTGGGTGATTGTTGAAGGCAGGTCCAGGCCAGCAACCTCATTTCATTACACTCAGAAGTGTCACGAATGAGCCTCTCCTGAACTGTTCCCAACTCTGTGGGGATGTCTGTGGACAGCATTTAAGCTGTCCACAGCAGGATAAGGCTCAGGACACCTCAGGAACAGCTGCATGGATTGTGGTGTGAACAATTCATTCTGATGATCCACCTGGAACTTTCCTGAAGGAAAATGCAAAAGGATCCAAAGACAGTATTTAAGAGGTGATCTGACTGAAATATATAAAATCATGCATGGTGTGGAAAAGGTGGGTGGCAGAGGCTGAGATGATGATGATGATGATGATGATGATAGATAGATAGATAGATAGATAGATAGATAGATAGATAGATAGATAGATAGATAGATAGATAGAGCTTGGACAGTAAAGAAAGGCCTGGCATGCTATGATGGGATCACAAAGATATATGCTTTAATAACTGAAGAACAAAAATATGAAGACCAGGGCTCTTTAGATAATAGCGAGTTCAGCTTAGATTACTTCAAAATCTCTACTGCATTTGAGGGATCTCCAGCTCATTCTTTTGGTCTTCTCAGATTCTCCTGGACTTAGGAAACACCTTGGTTTTCTAACATAGGGAATTCCAGAACATCTGCATTTCTCAGTCTGCATGAATAAAGACTGATTGTTGTCCATTAATTCTGCATTATTACAGAAAAGATTATTTTCACAGAAGCCAGTGTACCTAATCTGATAAGGTTGTTTCTATTTGTTCTGCAGTATAGTTTAGTATTTAATAATGAAAGAAATAAGTCAACCCTCAAAAGTCAACCCTTAAAAAGAAATAATTTCCCCATGATAGCAGAGAGGAAAGACAGAAAGATAAAGCAGATATTGCAACTTATAGATCTGAAGGTTTGTATGCACACTGACAGTACACAGTCACGAGATTTATTAGGGGCAGCAGGCTACACTGTCTAGTCCAAAGCATATCAAATATCTTCTGCCAATCTGACACAGTTTTGCAGTTTCTCTGTTGCTGTTTTTAAAAACATCCTGACTTAATGGGTTTAAAAAAAATGTTATTTCTCTGCTTTCTCTATGGAGAGCAATGTGATTGTCCTGCTATGGGAGCATAGTTTTTACATCAAAAGGGCCAATGGCCTTCAATGTTTTTCTTTCTTTTTTATACCAATAATTTTGAAGGACATTGCTTCTATCAACATTGTTTCCACTCGACTGACAGGTTCATGTTTGATGTCAGAACACACACTAATAGATATGACTTTAATCAATGTACATTGCCCTGTGGGTTTCAGAATAAAACAAACACTAGAATTTAAACCACAGAAATTAAAATTCAAATCTAACTCAAGCCCTAATCTGTCTGGTCAATGGCCTAAAAATGATGGGAGCTAAAATTCAGTAATATCTGGGGTGCTATAGTTGGAGAGCCTCTTATTTGAAATAGGAGAATGTTTATATAACGGAGGATTGGTTTCAATTAAGAGGAATTAATAATAATAAAAAGTCTCTGGACCTTCCATCAACACACTTTCTGAACAAAACCTATTTTTGACTCATATGCTCAAAAGTGATTAAGCAAAGAAAACTTTTTAAAATGTAGATATCAGATTCTGAGATATAATTCCGTGCATACCAATAACTAATAGAAAATGAGAAATTATTTACATTTATTAAACAATTGAATAACTGAACATAGTCCTCTTTCATATAACACACCCTTGTATATTGCAGTTTCACATTTGCTCAGCTGAATAGTGAGCAGTTGCCTGCAGTGTAAATCTGGCAGCTGGAGAACAAGTGATTCCTTCCAGTCCCCTCATTGCAATTTGTACAACACACTGGCTTCCAGGAATGGAACCACTATGGTCTATATAGCAATTCCCTTTCCCAGAGCTCAGAGATAGCAAAGCAAAGTAATTAAGGAGCATGGTTATGTAGCACTACTAATCTGATTCACTTTCTTGGAACCCCAAATCAGTACATGCAAAATAAATTGTAATTTTTCTTCCCAGGTAACATGTTCCTCTAGAAGAAGTGTGAGCCAAGAAGATAATCCAGGATTAGCTCCATGCATGCTGGCAAATTTAGCCAGTTACTGGAGTATTAAAGCTGAAGGTTTGGAATTGCACTAAAATTTTAGGTAAACCCTTTCTTTCTAGTTTGGTCTAGTGGTTAAGGAGCTGGGCTCTTATCTGGGAATGCCGGGTTCGATTCCACCCTCCTCCACAAAACCAGCTGGGTGACCCTGGGCTAGTCACAGCTCTCCCTTGAGCTCTCACAGCCCCACCTACCTCACAGGGTTTCTGTTGTGGGGAGAAGAACAGAAGCTTTGTCAGCCGCTTTGAGTCCCCTTAAATGGGTGAGAAAAGCTGGGTAGAAAAGCCAACTCTTCTTCTTCTTCTTCTAGATTGAGAGGTAAGAAGAAGAGTTGGCTTTTCTACCCAGCTTTTCTCACCCATTTAAGGGGACTCAAAGCGGCTGACAAAGCTTTCTATTCTTCTCCCCACCTGTGAGGTAGGCCGAGCTGTGAGAGCTCAGGAAGAGGGCTGTAACTAGCCCAACATCAGCCAGTTGGCTTCATGGAGAAGTACAGAATCAAACCCCATGACTAGGGATGGGCATGAAGCCATTATCCACCTTTGATTTGGTATGAACTGAATGTGGGAAATTTTGGCTTTGGTCAAATCTCACCCCCACAAATGTGGGGGGCTTCATATTCATGCATGAAATGAATACAATCTCCTCCCACCCCCACTTACTTGTCCTCCTCGCTGCTGCCACTGTTACCAGATCAACTTTGGATGTCCAAGTATCATAAGAAATCTTGACTGCAAAACCGGAATTGGAAATATACAGAGTTTTAACATATGAATTTGGCTATATGATTGACATAATTGAAGGCTAAAGGCAGACCATGAAACGTGGAAAGGCCTTAAAATAGCAAGACTGAAGCCATATTGGGAAAAAGACAAGCCTGGAGTTTAAAAAAAGGACACAGTTTTTCTCTCAAGTTACAAGCTGGCTGTTTGCAAAGGATTGAAAGTCTACATGCAAGAGACAGTGCTTGGGCTTTAATCTTGATTAAGTCAATAAGGAATGCTGACACCTGGATGACCTGTGTTTTCTTTCTTTTTGGGGTAACAGATTTTTAGAATAATGAAGGGGAAATAGAACCATGGAATCTGGAACAGAGATGGGTTTGTCTCATTTTAATAAAAATAATAAAGAATAAAATGGAATGGATTTTTGGAAAAGATTTGGTAAAATATATATATAGGAATTGGAATTACTACCTAAATGGAAAAAGTTGCCAGTACTAGGATGTAAGGTTTCATATTGAATGTGGCTTGGTTTACTTCTTAACAGAATTGGGTAAGAGTTTGCTAAGAGTTAGGTTAGCCAGGAGAGGTGCTAATTGGAAATGTTAATTTAAGGTATACAAGACAAACAACTTTTGCCATTAGGTAGAGACACGATAGTATAAGCATGATTTTTACATTAAGAAAAGTTGAGTTCTCCCTTATTTTCTGAAGGAGGAACAGAAGTTTAATGGGGTTTCTTTTCAATAAGAAATTATTTAGCCTTATTTTGAAATAAGAGGGTTTTTAAATATCCTATTCATTTCTTCTTTTTCTGTGGAACTTCACTGAGGGGCATTTCCATTGTGGAAGACGGCAATGAGTAACCAGTCTCCCCTAGAAGAATCTCTGTCAATGGCTAGAATAAACAATTAGCCAAGGGGAACAGAACTAATCCTTTTACAAGGGAAATAAGATATTTGAGTTTCAGATATTTTCCCTGTTTACTGGTATTGTTTGCTTCATTAGGAAATGTTAAGTTTGGGTTAATTTGTATTCTTTTTGGGAGAAGCTATGAGGAGACTGGAGTCACGTACACATCTTTATTCATTAACAAGGGAAGAACGAATCAGCAGTTTTTGGCTCCAATTTTTGCTATAAAAAATGGCAGAGAAGATATGGTCTTTAGGTCTCCATCTTCTTCGTCTTCTTGTCATCATGAGAGGCTAAAGAGACCTGGAGAAATTTTTCTCCTCCCCCCCCCCCTTTCTTCTTTCTGCTACACAGAAAGTGGTTGGAGTTTTTCTGCAGGAGCTGCATTTTAAAACTTTTGCATTTTGAATTTGGTTTCTGGTAAAAGCAGTTACAAAGACTATTTTTTTATTATTATTTCTTTTAATTTTATTCATTTTGGGGATCAGTCTGACTGAGACTGAAGGCCTTCCCAATTTGTAGTCATTTTTGGTTCCTGAAAATGATGCAGTCTGCTGAAATCCTACGCACCTTCAGTTCTGAACTTCTGGGCGTGAAGAAGATGGAATCGTTGGTGAGAACAATGGAAGATTGCTTTCAATTCACTTTTCTCCCATATTTTTATTAAAGGTTTAGGGTCAGGGAACTTTTCCTAGAATTAGGTCTAATTTTATTCTTTTTCTTTTGGGCTTTTATATGTTTAAGGTTTGGAATTGCTCTTATGGGAGCCTTATCCTCATTTTTAGTGCTCTTAATCACAAAAAGCAATTTTATGGTGTTTTGGGGATTTTTCTTTGCTGCATAGTTTCATTTTTGGGTCTCAGGAAAATGGGGTAAACTTAGGGGATTTGGGCATGTTTGGATTTTGGGGCATGTCTATCTCAGCTCTTCTAATGTCTAATATGGTTCTGATATGGCTTCACATCTCACTTCAGCTTCTTTTCTGTATTTCTAATAAATTCTTTACATTGGTTTAACAAGAAATACTGGCTTTTGAGTTTAAAATGATTGTTGTCTCTGTTTTCTGGTTATTCCTCATTATTAAATCCTATGTAAACGATCTATAAAGCTACCTATTCCCCTAAAAAAGGAGTTAAATTCGGTGTTCTTTGGGCTTCAAAAATAATCCAAAGTATCCAAATCTTACTCCTTCCATATTCGCTTACAGTCTAGACTGGAGCAATATTGGAATCATTTAAGACCAGCACCACAGTGCCTCCTTCTAAGGCACTTCCTGATCTGTGTGTGCAGACCAGAAGTGCCTTTTCTGTGTACTGGAAGTCCTATTTCAGCCTCCAGAGAGCCCGGAAAGAAGCCTGGGACGCCACTGGAGCACACCCCAAAAGGTAAGGGTGCATGTGGGAGGCTGTGGGCAGGAATGGGAGGACTGGGGTTTGGCCCTGGGGCATCCGGTATCCACCAGAGCTTCAACTGAAGCTTCTACAAATACCGGATAATAATCCGATTTGTGGACAAATAGGGCCTACGAATGTAGGTCTGACATGCAAATAGAAAAAATTGTCCCCAGCCTTTGGAGCTTTGGTATTCTCTCTGTGGGGTCTCCAGAGGCTGCAACTAAAACTGGGCCTAGACTGGAATGAACCATCTGAGTGTGGATGGCCCTCTTCTGCTTCAGTGACAACACGTCCCAACATGAGATGAGTTGTTTGCTTCAGGACAGGGAATCCTGTCTCTTCTAGAACACCAGGAAGGAATATGGAAAGGACCATTGTGCATAGGCAAAAGGTCCTTTTGCACTGTGAAGATGAGGACTTACAGGTATGCACACCGCAGAGCTGCTTTCTTTCTGGAGTCGTTCCCAGTGTGTCCAAAATGTCCCCATCTTTGATAGCTGTGGAGCTGTAAAACCAACTCCAAAACCATACTAGGAGTACCAATGGCACTCCCAGTACAGCCCCAGATGCAGCCTTTGCACCTACTTCCATGCAGTCATGCACCACATCACCCAATTGCCATAGCAATGAGTGGCCAAATATGGGCATTGCTGTGGCAAGCCAAATGCTGCCAGATGGCACCTTTTGCACTTACGCTGCTCCAGGATAAGTTCCTCATAGATTTGGGATGGGGTGCTGCCCTCCATCCCTGATTGTGACTTCCTTCCTGGGACACTATCACAGGGGAGTTAAATGCAAAAAGGCTCAAAATCAATATAAAATAGGACAGAAAGGAGGAGGAACCATAGTAAAAATGGTGTACTTCTCTGCTTATCTTTCAGGTTTTCAGATATAAACAGTTCCTTCCCTTTTGTCTAGCACTTCTTCATAAGTCCTTTGAGAACCTTTCCATACATGCAGCCATGGGTAGGACAACATTGTTAGATGACCTGTGAGGGACTTTTGAGGCCTTGCTCCCCAAACTCTGAGGTCCCTATGATGAACATTTTGTATTCGCATTTCCAGTGTTGGCAGAAGTTTGATGGAATTGAACTCTCACAAATATGGTGGGAATACTGTGATAATTGCATAGCTTGTATGCACTCTTTTGATGATCTATTTGTCATTTTTAAACTTTCTCATAAGACATTTCTAGATTTCATACTTAGTTTACAGACTATGGAAGACTGAATGTTCAGATTTCTTTTACACTCCTTTAGGGTAAAATACGTTGTGATACTTTTGCATCTGTAGAATGAAGCTTACGGGTGACCCAGTAAACTATTTACTATTCAGTGAGAGACGATAACAAGCTTTCCAAGTGAAGACTTGCTCTTCTTCCCCTAGTCTTCATTTCTGAAGCACAGTGCATAGCTGATCATAGAACTGAGGAATCTTTAATCCTTTCAAATGTGGCTGAGTGCAAATCCCTATTAGCCCTTATTAGTATGGACAATGAACAGACAATAGGGACCCTTCCAGGCTAGCGGATTAAATCCACAGTGAGAAGAAAAATCACAGCTTACCTGCTGCAAAGCCATGTCCTGGGATCCTCACTTAAAAGCAGTCTCCATAGCAGCTGCAAATGCTGAGATCAGCATGCTCCATCATGTGGGAAGGGGCAGCCAATGGGAGCTCCCAGCTCTCATTGGCTGTTCTCGCTGTCCTGTCCAGACTGGCAGGAAGCTTTGAATTTACTTGATGCTGCGGAGTGAGTGTTTTCCAACCATCATTAAGTAAATTTGCAGTAGCATCACCATAGACAGTAGCATAATGTGACACCACTACGAAGAGGACATATGAATGTCGCACCACTATGAAGTATCAGCCATCATGTCTGACGGCTTGATCTTGGCTGTACATTCCGGTGTGCAGCATCAGGAAGTCTGGATGCACCCTAGGTTGCTCAGTTTAGAGTGTTTATCATATTTTTGCATTACTAAGTTGAGATGCAGGCTTTGTGGGTATTTTAATATAAAAGCAATGTTGAATTTCTTAAAGGATATATTTCTATATAGTTTGGTTATTTCCAACCACTTGAGCAAAAAGACCCAAAATACCAATGAACTTGTTTCTTGCTCTGGGACCCACATATCAATTTCAGTTTTTGACCCAGAACTGAAACTCTGTTTGACTTTTTCCCCAAGCTGTCACTGCTGGCAGCCTAACAATACACAGAAGACTCTTAAGGCTAGATGGTTGATTCTGACCAATCAACCCTTCCTTGCCCTTCCTTCCATCCCCATTGAACATGCCCTTATGGCTCAACCAATTTACTCAAACTACTGTTTTGGACGTGATTCAAGAACGAGTATATAAACACATTGTTTTATAATTGTCTCTCCTCTCTTCTTCCATAGTTGGTTCACAATGTGTTCATTATAATTCTAGATGATACAGTAATTATTTTCACATGATATTTAAAATATTTGTCCCAACACATGGTGCTAGGAATGGTCTTGTGTTTTCAGTGATACACCCAAATCTTGGAAATTGCAGCTGTTAATGACCACACAATTAACAGATATGTTATTTATGCAGTAAAATATTGTGCAGTATCCCATGTTGTGGTTAGCTGCAGCATCACGTTATTTATTTATTCACATTTCTGTGTCTCCCATGCTACAAGTTCTCAGGTGGGTTCATTTAGGCAATGGACAATTTTTGGGGCAAAATAGTCCTAAGTCCTATATTTGCCAGTTGTCTTGTAGAGGGGTGCTTCACCTGCGTTGGATAGAGTGGACCAGGCTAGGGCACCCAAATGACAGTGAGCTCTGCAATTGGCCCAGAACCAGTATATTGGACCATAGATGACTCTTTTCATTGGTAGTCCAGGAAGAACCACTGGAACTGGGTCTGCTCTAAAAATGGCCTGGCCAGAAATTCTAAAGGCCAGGAACTAAAATAGAAATAAAAACCTTATGGGCTTTGATGAGCCCTTTAGGAGGTGTGACTGCAGTGCAGATTTTGCTGCCTTATCCTGATCAAAGTTTATTTCCTGGAGAGACATTTTCTGTAATTCACCACCCTAGCACACATGAAAAAGGACAGTGTCTCTCATTTTGCTCCTTCTTTGGCTGTGTTTTAATCCAGTTTCAGGCCACTTTCCAAGTGAGAAAATACATCAGCAAAGCAATTAATCATTTTCTTTCCTCTTTATCTAATCCAAAGATGGCTTTTTCATCTTTGAAAGAAAATAGCTTGATATTTTTCCAACGTGTTCTCTCCGAAAAAGGACTGAAGCTGGATTAAAACTTTGGTGTGAATGCAGCCTTTAAGGCTATTTTTATCTTAAAAGAGACAGTTTGCAGTTGCAGCCAGGGAGAGGCATGTAGGCACCTGTTCTTGAAGGAACCCAAAATTGGCCAAGTCTTTGGTAGAAGGGGACAATATGTAGAGTAGCAAATGGTTGCAATTTTGTAGGATACCTGACATTATTATTTAAATGCCTCAGTGCCTGAAAGAATCATCATCATAACTGTGCTTTGTCCTTTTCTTTCTCCTTTCTAATATTTTAAACACTTTGCCCATTTTTATTTGTATTTTTTGGCTTGGAAAAGTCTGTTTTATTTATGGAAACAAGCCATGGTGTCTTAAGCTGATCTGTTAAGAGGCAAAATAGATATTCAGTTTCGCTGTGATGCACGCACATATTTTCTGCAGTGTATGTCATAAAATGTATTTCTGCAGCTGCTTCTTTGGAATGAGATTAGTAGCTATTGTTCACAGGAAGTCATGAAACTGAATAGCCCCCATAGACTTCTATGTCAGCCACTTCATTTGCTGCTTTCTTCCTGTTCTTTGTAGTAGCACTGCTGAGCTTTGAAAAGCATGAATGCCATTGCCTTGGGATGCCTAGGGCAGAAATATGTCTAGGTTGGGTTGGGGTTACAATAATTAATTATCCCTTTCTTTTTTTGTATACTGTTGCACTGGTGAGAATTGGGTATTAAGGTATCATAGGTAGATCTAGCAAACACTGATTTATGTAATGCATATTTAGCACATTTTACTGGTATTGTGGTCAACACAAGACTCCTTAGTTTCAAAAGGAAAGGAAAACTGAAAATGCTCATATGGTCTGTCTTGGCAATCAAAGGCAGTGATTTTCTCCTGGGAAAGGCTTTTGCTACAGTAACTACTGTCAAATGTCTGCCTCCTTGAAGCCTCTATATTGCTCTTAGCTTTACATAAATAGAGGGCATGCTTCACAGTATCAGGGAAATCAGAGCTGGGAAGGGATCTGTTGGGTTACTGTGTCCTTCCTTCTGCCAACACACTGACTTTCATCTTCAGTATATCCTTGGCTACTTTATGAAATACCCTTGAAATGTTTGCAGAAACATGATAGGAACTATTTTCCAAAGGGAGATGTTCCATTTTTTAATTCCATATTCTAGCAGATTCAGTTCTGTGTGCAGGCTTTTGCTGCTCACTGCAGCAAAATTTATTTCACTATGGTTATTTTGTAGGTGATTGTTTTTTAAAAAAACAACCTTTAATGAGAAACAAATAATCCACAGTATAAAATGAGATTCACAGAGTCTAGAAATGTGAACTTGGTGGTGTTATTTGAGTTACTTGGTCAAGGAATGCATCATGTATATGACAACATAGTTGTGTTCATCTGTGTTAGTATAGAATCCCGCAGTGTCTAGCAGAGGTGACCCAAAATGTGTTGCATCAAAGGAAGATTTGCTGGAGTTATCTGGACTCCAAAAGGAACCCAGGAACCAGTTTTCGGCAATGGTCAGGTGTTTCTCACTGCATTCACCCAAGTTCACCACTTCTCCTAGGAACTGTGTGGGAGACACACTGTTTACACAGCCAGTCTCCAAAGTTCTGCAGCTTCAAAGAATTTGATGCAGGGCCAGAAATAGCCCTGAAAATCTACAGTTTTTGGACTAGTGCTAAGTTATGCCAAGTGGAAATCACACCTAGTAAGTCACTCTCACCATCTCTATATATAATCTCTATATATAGTGGTAAAATATCACACACACACACACACACACACACACTGAGGGTCCCTGTGGGCTCAAAGGGAAAGGAATATTTGCCTCTTGGACTTCTAGGAATGTGCTGAACAGACATTTGTCAAATGTGAATGGCAGTTAGAGACCAAGGACTGTTAAGGTGTTTTTCCTAAGGTTTTGTCTCTCTTTTGTTCCCCTCCCTAACATGTGAATTTAGCAGAGAATTTGTTTGATCCAGCTGTCTTCACCAGAAACCTCCTCTGAGACAGAAAGACCATCTGCTCCCAGTCATCCCCCGGAGTGAGCGAATGGGGCCAGTTTGGTGGAGCTTCTGCCTCTCACAGCTCCTATGGCAGCTCTTAACTCCAGGTTGCTATGGCTGTTTCATAGCCCTCTGGCAGTGGGAAGTATTTGTTTGTGCCTCACAGAACTGGGTCCAAGGCAGCTGAAAGTGATTAATGACACCTGCTGGCTTTACAATGTACACAAAATGTATTAATGCATGTAATCATTTTTTTAAAAAAAAGATGAAACCATTCATAAATATTTTAAATACATTTACTAATCCTGAATTTAGTGCATCTAGAATTAAAATAGGTTTCATCACATCCTGCCTTGAGACAACCTATATATGGGAAAACAGAAATAACAACAACAACAACAATACTTGCCTAGAAACACAGGCAGCAGAGGACTTTTGCAAGTGAGGCAGACAGTAGAAGAAGAGATACATGCACTGGCAGACTATGGGTGTTTTTCCACTGTCACTAGAAGTACCCATTAAGTACCCATTAATGGGTACTTAATGAGTACTTTTAGTGACAGTGGAAAAACACCCTATGTGAAAGAAAACCAAGAATTATCCATGATTAAAGTGAACAACAGGAAGCTTCTTAAAGTGCAGCAAACCAAGAACCAATACCAAAACATTGTACTTCAATGCCAGACAGAAAGTTGGAGCAACAAGGTACTGCATGGGCAGTTCTTGGAGAAGACTGAAGACAAAGTGGATCAGGAAAAGACCTGATTGTGGCTGACCAATGGAACATTGAAGAAGGAAACAGAGGGACTAATTTTCACTGCACAAGAACAAGCCATCAGCACAAATGCCATCAAAGCTAGAACTGAGAAATCAGTGGAAGAGCCAAAGTGCAAACTTTGTAAGGAAGCTGATGAAACAGTCATCCACATTCTGAGCTGCTGCAAAAAGATCGCACAGACGGACTATAAACAGAGGCACAACATAGTGGCGCCAATGATACACTGGAACTTATGCCAGAAGTACCATCTGCCAGAAAACATCAAAAATGAACAAGCAAAACTACTGTGGGACTTCCGACTTCCGACTGATTGAACACTGGAACATAACACACCAGACACCACAATAGCAGAGAAAGACAAAGTGTTTATCATTGACATTTGTAGTAATGAACTAGCTAGCAGGCGAGTCTGTCAGCAAGTATGTTCTTGTTTATTGCATGTTCAAGTACAAAACAAGTTCATGTTCAAAGCAGGGTTCATTTACAAGGCAGGTTCATTCATTATTGTTAAGAGTCAGGGTTCTTTATACCCTTTCACACAGCAGACAGTTACACAGTGGAAAATCACTAGAAGATGCTCATAACTATAAGGGAGGGGGACAATCTGGATACAACCAGTTTGAACAACCTAATGCAAGGATGTTGCTACATAGGAAGTGCCATATATGGTGTTATGGTGAGGAAGCTCATGGGCCTTGCTTATGCATGTGGACAGCTCATGTCAGCTACCTTGAGCTGTATTGTTTACATGTACTGTGTCCATGTTATGACTTCCTGAGACCTTCTTTGAGAGAGATATAGCAAAGTTACTGCGACCTAGGAATTTATCCTTTGGCCTAATTGCTTCAGCTTAGCAACTGTTGCTTTAGCTGAGATGGGCAAATTGCACCCCATAGACATTGCTATTCCAGGTGACAGCAGAATTGATGAAAAACAGTTAGAAAAACTTACCAGATACAAAGTCCTGAAAATAGAACTGCAGCAACTCTGGCATAAACCAGCAAAGGTGGTCCCAGTGGTTCTCGGCACACTGGGGGCAGTGCCAAAAGATCGTAGTGGGGACTTGAAAAGCATTGGCATCAACAAAATGTCCATCTGCCAGCTACAGAAGGCCACTTTGCTGGGATCTGCTTGTATCATTTGCCGATACATCACTCAGTCCTAGGCACTTGGGAAGGCCCGACTAGTGATAACTATTATCAAAACCAGCATAAATATCTTGTTTGCTGTGTGTTACTGTTATTTTATGATAATAATTTCAATAAAATGTTATAAAGCTATTCAACTGAGACAAAATCATGACTTGAATAGTCTATTTAATGAGTGCATATAAATGTGATATGGACCTAACTTGACTGGCATTTTTATTGCAACAATATTTTCCAAATTGTTAAGAAACATAAATATTTGCTTTTACATTTACATTTCTTTCTCTATCCCACCTTCTTCATTATATCTTCTATTTTTCACTCTTTTTTGCTGCATCATTCTGAGAACTGATATAAGAAAGGTACCCTATGAGGTTACAACTTCTGAATTTCTTCCCAAGCTATCATCAGCAGTTGCTTAAATCTGTTTTTTCTGTGCTTAATGGTTTTATCCATGAAAGTCTTTATAAAAAAAAAGAATACATAATACAGCATTTCCCTCTCTCCATAGTGTGTGTGTGTGTGTGGGGGGCTCCATTTACTTTAAGTTTCAATTGAAATATATAATTTTATTTTGTTTTATTTGGTAACTACAAAAGTATAGAATAACTTGAACATAGAAGTAACAATCAGTTAAATGGATAGATAGTAAATCTGCTCAGAAAGCTGTAGCACACTGCACTGTCAAATCCGACAGCAGATCCATGGCTCTGAGCTTTGCTGTCTTTCAGAGGAGGATACAAACTCTTTAGCTTTCTCAAGCCTGCACTTTCCATCTGTCCACTGACCCATGCAGCTGCCCTACCCTTTGCTTCACTGGAAGATTCGTGATTGTGTTGATGGAAGAAAGTAAAGTGCAGAAATGACAGCACCTTCAATGGGACTCAGCAAAGAATGATAGGGTGTACTGTAAGCCTGCTATGTGCCTGGGGAGCTTAGAATTAGAGAACGGAAGCTTTGTGGAAATCTGGATATAACACCTGCCAGCAGCAGAATATTTTAGAAAGAAAGAACGCAGAAAAATAACAGACCATCAGTAGTACAAGGGTCTGCTTCTAAAGGTGCAATGGACTGTGTCTGGGTTGCGAATGAGATTAATTTAATAAAATTTACATTTTTTAAAAAGAACGTTTAGAGGTTTGGTGCTTCTGATGTAAAAGGCAAATGAATTGCAGCTAGACTGAGAGAAGATCCTTTAGTGTAAAATTATGTATTCACACCTTATTGATTTAATTGAATCCAATAGGGCAAATGTAAGGAACTCACCATACTGAGCTGTACTCCTGCTGACTGCACTGACAAATCCAAACAGTTTTCCTGGCAGGAATACTGTACAGAAGTGGTTTGCTGTCACCTTCCAGGATAAATTGTTCAAATCTCCAATCTAGTGTACAGAACTGGAGGCAGCTTCCACACCATACAGAGGCCACCACTAGTCTGGAACTGAGTAATCTGAGCCAGGAACAGAAAGGGAGAAGGTGGAATTCATCACAGTCACCCATATGGCTGTTTCTCTGTCCCAACTTACTGACAGAATGAGGAAGGTTTTATTCTCCTGGCCTAGTGTTGCAGACCAGAGATAATTCTTTAGTATGCCTGAAAACAACCCCAGAAGTAGCAATTTCCAGAGCTTGACAAAATGGTATTGGGTTCCATGCATCATGTAGACCGCTATACCTCCTGTTGCCTTCTGCATGGCTGTGGCTGAAGTGGACCATGACCGGAGAATGTAAAGGTGACTGCTTTTAAGATGGCCTTCCTCTGGAGCATTCCTGGGTGAGATTTCATACTTTGGAATGTTCCAGCCATTGAAGTCAGCACATCTCCCAGGAGGAATGTGACCTTCATGGTCCTAGGAGGCAGCTGGCATGATCCAAGCAGACTATGAGGAAGATGCTTAATTTTTTCCAGATACTTAGCCAAATCCTACTTCAGTTAATTTCTGAAATCAGAAAAGATCAGTGAAGGGAACCCAACATGCTCAGAACCACTGAAATCTAATTAAAACTGCCTAATGTATTTAAGTCCCCACTAAACCTGAGTAGGAGGGTTCCAATCATGGTAGAAAATTGGGAATTCCCCCCCCCCCATACTGAATGGTTACACTATGAAGAAATGTCATGACTTGATGGACTCAGTGCTAACACCAGCTTCAGGATGTGAGGATGGGGGTAGACACTTCCCAGCCCCACAGTACCAGCTCGGTTATCAAGTGATAGGTTGCTAGTACATGCTCAGACGCAAAGAAGGATTGCACCACAGTTGCATTCATTCTTAGGGTAGCTGTGGCAGTACTGGCAACAGTAAAGCAACCTAAGAATTAAAAAGAAACTTGAATTATTGCTTAACATAGGATGGGATCAGCTGCTAACACAGGTTATGTGACTTATCAACAGAACCCTGACCCATTCCAGGATCATTTTATCCAGAACTTAGGAGTTTTTCAGTTCAAATCTCTACTCAGCCTTGAATCTCTGCTTACCAGACATCCTTGGGCCAGTCACTGTCTCTCAAGGTTGTTGTGAGGACATATGGGTCATTTCCACATTTGCCTACCTTGGACTGACCCAGCTGGAACAACTCCAGTTGTCCTGGAACAAGGCCATGCATACTTGAATAGACTATTTCAGGACAGCCCCCAAGCTGCTCTGTGCTGCTCTGAAGCTTGGCCACAAGGTATCAAACAACCAGGGACCTATTTGCACTTGGCATATTCTGGAATATATCCTGGAATAAGAATCTGCTGTCTACATGCTAGTGCAGACTACAGCAGGCCCTGGGTGAGATGTGCCAGAATCTGCATTAGCATACAGACAACAGACTCCTGTCCTGAGGTATATTCCAGACTATAGCCAAGTGTGAATAGGCCTCTGGAACAAAAGAATCTAGCCTCAAATTATTTGACACAATTTGCTGTGCTAAACTGAAACAAGGAGATGTGTACCTTTTTGAATGACTTCCTGTTCTGTTCTAGAGAGCTCTAGGCTGCTGGCGTCTGAACATAAATAAAAATGTGAAGCTTACCTTTTCTCCCAAGTAAGTTTTCAGGGAGAACAGGTTGCCCTCGTGTTATCCCAATCCTACGAAGCAGCAGACCAGGCTCTTCTGACTATGTGGTTAACTCCACCTCTCAGAGAGATCGCCTACTTCTCTGACAGGTCTGCTGTTTCCTGGTGAAATTCACAGCTATAGATTTATTTATTTATTTATTTTGCTGCACAGGATGGGGCTTTGCTTTGCCAAGACTGCAAAGCATTCCAAAGGGTGACTGGCACTTGGATAGCTGCTTCACAGTTTCTGTGAATTGTACATCCTTTGCCTGGATGCACCTTCAGTCTAGGTGGCCATTTTGACTACCTAGACTAGGTTTAACTTCTTCCAGTGCAAGACAGAGTAGTCTAGCAGGGGGTGTAGACTCATCTTAAGCTAGTCCACCGTGCAGAAGAGAGGCCTCTGGCTCACTTCCTAGACTAGCCTAAGGCTATGTAGAAAGGCCCTTAGGGCATGTCCCTATGCATGTTTGGTCCAGTACCAAAATTGGGTTTGGCAAGGAATGTCCCCATGCATTTTTTATTTGGTCCGATTTCTGCAGACCAAATGGCTCAAACCCATACCAGACCAGGACCAAATTTGGTGCCTGATAAAACAAGTCTGGGCATGGTTTGGGGTCCCAGCACACATTGCTTAGTGAGCCAGGCCCACACGTGGGGATGGTCCTGGGCTGTTTTGGGAGCAGATTGGTGCTGATGTCATTGGGAGGTGAGGTGTGCTTGCCATTCCTGACCTGTGCATTGGAGATTGCAACCACTGACATTTTTTAGGAGTGAAAAAAATCCCAATCACCAAGGCAGGCAGGATAATGGCTTGATTTTTGTTCCTTTCCCCAAATATTCCACCCCCATTTCCCAATTGCCAAGGTGATAATGAAAATGACTTGATTTTCTCCCTTTTTAGTTTGCTGGGCATTCTCATGGTTCCCAATGGAGCGGAGGTGCACAAAACTCCTACTAAACCTCATAGAGGCTTTGGGTTTTTTAAAATTATTTTAAAATTTATTAAACTTAATTTAAATATTTTTCTGTGCCTCCCAGCCCATTCCTGGCTTTCTGTGCCACTAAGGGAGGGGGGATACGGCATTTTCAGCTGGTGGCACAGGAGCATTTGCAGCTGGCTGCACAGGGATGGCCTGACATCAATCCAGCTTCCAATGAGGAGCGAGGGGGCAGAGAGGAGGGAACGCTGCTCCCCCATGCCAGGGTTTGGCACAGTTTGCATGGGGATGACTGCATCCAGACACAGCCCAGACCCAGCCTGTGGGAATGGCATGGGGACGGGCAAAATCTGATCTCGGACCCACTACCAGTCATATGTGTGCCCATTCCAAACCAAACGGCTTGCATGGGGGTGCAGCCTTAGAGTCTCTGTGGAAGAAATCAGCTACTTTTTAGGTCACAACTGAGGTGGCACAGAATTATCTCTGCTAATTCCCATTAAGAAGTTTCTTACTCTCAGCTTTCCTTAGGCACTCTGAAAAACCCTTTCTTGAATTTTCTTCTATAACATTACAGCTGAAGACCTAAGTACAGACAGGGCAAGATCTGGTAATTTCATATCTTAGAAATCTGAAGCTTGTGCTCAGGTAAAAAGGTATACTGTTAGTAAAGCTTCACATTGGATGAAAGATGCTTCTGAACTAGGGTTCTATTGTATTTTAATGTTGGCATCACTGTACTGTATAATAGAATCGTTCTCTTTTGTGCCTCTGTTGGCAGTTTCACTAATCTGACATGTATAACATTTGGGGAGGAAAGGCACCCACTTCCCTGACTGAGACTTAGAAAACACCAAACACTTTATACAAAGTAAATCAATTAAAAGAAAAAAAATAGAGTCTTCCCAACTCGGCAACATAAAAATTCCCATAGTGTCAAAGGAGACAGTTTGTCCCATCCTTACTGAACATAGCTGGCACTATTCACTTTAGAGCTTCAGGCTATCTCTTGGTACCTTACTGGGCTAAACAGATCAAGGGCACCTCATTATCTTTTTGTCAAGCTCAGTGTTGCAGGCAGCTGATCATTCTGCTCAAGAACAACAATCTTTTTAATCACAGCCGGCTTGGTAGTACAATATTTACTGCCCATGTTTCAGAACAATTTGGAAGCTTCTGTTTCTGAAGGCAGTCATAATCATGGGTAAATCTAAGCCTTCTCTTGACAAGCTTTCATTGTGCTGCAATATGTAATGCCACCGTTAAGGTACTGAGAGTAATAAAACCAGAATAGGGTTTTTCTTTTCCCTCAAAAGAGGCTTCTATGTGCATTTCTGTTTATTGCTTCAGATAATAGTTTCATTGTTTTAATTGATCTTGATTGTTTTTTATCTCTTTGGTTTTTTCTTTGGTTTCTGCTTTGGGATCACTTGGTAAAAACTGCATTTACATATTCAAATAATCACTGCTGTAAGTATAATAAATAACTGCAGAATTTAAAAATGGTAGCATGGTATTGATTTTATGTTTTCTTTATGTTTCAAGGAGAAAACAGATTATTCTTCCTCCAGTATAAGTTGAATTCTTTTTGCCTTAATTGTTTTGGCTGTATCCACATGAAGTTCAAAAGCAGTTCAAAAGCAGCTTAGAGGTGGTAACATGCATGAAAAGCAATGCACCACTATCAGCTTAACTTCTCAGACTGAGGGGAAGAGAAAAAAGTTTCAAATGATAGACTGTATTTTTTTTCTTAGTTATTTTAGTTTATTTGCTTTTCATACATTTTTACGGCATTCATTGGCTAAAACAGTGACAGTGTCTGCATTGGGAGGGGAAGCTATTTCTTCAGCAAAGACACAACACTGAGAGTGGGACGGTGGAGTTGAAGCTTTCAGTTCCGTTTGTTTCAGAGGTGCAAGGCACAGCAATGGCCCATGGGCAAAAGGGCCTTTTCTGTGGTGGCTCTCAGACTGGAACAGTCTCCGCATTGAGATGCCTGATTAAAACATATCTTTTCACCTATATCTTTGGCATAGGTTAGTATGTCAAGGTTGTCTTCTATTATTTCTTACTAGATGTTAGGCCTGTAACAAACCAAAGTTCATTTTAAAAAAAAAGAAGTTTAGGGGTGTTTTTCCACTGTCACTAGAAATACCCATTAAGTACCCATTAATTAATACTTCTAGTGACAGTGGAAAAACACCCCAGGACAGATAGATCCAGTAATCCCAGGCTGTCCACAGCACATGCAATTACTTTGAAGTAGGAAAGCCCTGCACAAAAGGTGAAGGGAGATCACTGATCCAGGAAAAATGGCCTCTGCTGGCATCTACACACCATGAGTGAGGCTGCATCATACATGTGTGTAACCTCAATGCAGGTGCTGAAAACTTCAACACATGTCTGTGCCTGCTCATT
This sequence comes from Aspidoscelis tigris stejnegeri, assembly GCA_023333525.1. NCBI lineage: Eukaryota > Metazoa > Chordata > Lepidosauria > Squamata > Teiidae > Aspidoscelis > Aspidoscelis tigris. Next base: position 226,340,315 of record JALMGA010000001.1, read on the forward strand.
AAAGTTGCATAATAGTGCAGTGTGACATGAAGTGGGATAACGGCGGTGGATGCGTTACCTGCATTTTTTTACATGGGTCTCACCTACTCCTAAGAAGCTGTAGGTGTCATGAGGAGTCTGGATTTGTCAAGTAAGGCACATGAAGGTCCTGGACGTCTCTGATCAGTTCAGGGGTTTTTGAATCACAGTTCAGCACAGGCCTAATAGATGTTGAATAGGACTGTACTGTGATTGTGGTTTACCCATAAAATATTTCATTAAATCAGGTAGAACAAAATGAACTGAGGGCGTTCCCCCAACCACAAAATGTGCTGGTGAGTTTAGGCAAGTTGCGTGGCAACAACAACAACAACAACAACAAAACTTCTTCAACAACTATGTATATTAAGCTTGTGAGCCAAAGGGATCACATACATCTTTGCTTCCCTGAAGGGGCTTTGAATGGGTGTGCTGAGATTCTGCAGGACTAAGTTTTTTAATTAATTTGTCAGTTAGTTGTTTGAAGCAACACAATTAATCAGCTCCAAAATCTTTAACTGGTTGACAGCTCTAATGACTTTACAGTTTAAACTCATTGATTTGAATTGTCAGTGGGGACATCAAAAACTTTCAGATAATTGGACATTCAAATAAATGTGACTGCAAATGGAACAAGAGAGGTGGGAAGAATCATAGATGATTATAAGGTTCAGAGAAAGCAAATAATAGATCTTTATGGATATGCACATAAGGATATATACAACAAGGACCCACCCCCCCTAATAAAACATAGTGGTTACTGTCAATTAAGTTCCTGCTGTGAACATCTGTGTTAATCAGTGGAAAAGGTGACAGAATCTGATGATGTGTGGCTTAGGGAATGCTAAATATTTGCTATGTTATTTGCTGAACTGTCTCCCATTTATTCCATAGCTCTTCTCACAGGCAAAGGTCCTTTATTTTAATATGTCAGTCATTTTTCTTTTAAATACTTACGAATCCACCTTTTCAAAATACAATTGTTTATTGCTTTTTTAAATGCTGCTTGCTGCTCATAATTCTTCAGGAGAGCATTTCACCCAGGGTGTCTCGAAGCTGCATTCAGACATCAGTTACTTATTCTATAATATCCAAATACAGCGGAATCTGTAATTGACATCTGGATGCAAACCCAGAAGCAGGTAAAACCCAGATTTATCCCAGGACTATATGTGGATTGCCACACGAATCAGTGATAATTCCAATATAGTCCTGAGTGAGTAGGGAGGGAAATGTAATAGATTGGCATTATGGGAAATCTAACAATGATGCTAGGTTTCCCCCCATACATTAGCTCCATCTGGCATTTCGTCATGATTCTCTTCCTGGTTAAAATATCTGGATGTCAGCGAAGCATGGGGAAAAGACAAAGGGAAATGGGTGGGTATTTCACCCAGGGAGAGAATGGGATGAAATACCAGAGGGAGGTAAGAGCCTGGGATCACCTGCTGCCATCTGGCAGGGTGGTGGAATGGTGATTGCGTGATCTAAATATTGTTCAATGTTCACTTGTTGTCTGCAGGAACCTTAAATCTCTGCTGGTTCAGTGATAAACAGCACTGTACCAAGTGGTGGCATGCTTCAAGGATCATATGTGATGTTCATATGTAACTCAAATTGATTTGCTCATAGCAGGCCTGCATGCTCTGGTTAATCTTGTTTGGAACCCTAATGAGAAGTTAAGCCTGTTTAAGAATGGTATGCAAAGTCAGCCAAGGTAGGTTTCTGGCAGGGACAACTGTCAGAAACAGACTGAACCATTTCTGCATTCTAACTTCCTATTGGATATTGTGTTACCTTCTGGTTACTGGAGGTGGTATGATAACTTGCGTAGCTTATTGGGAGAGTTGTTAGACTTTGATTTTATTTTTGTGTAGGAGAAACAAGTATTCTACTGGATGTTTTGGATTTCTGGTTCGGAGGTGGAGCTCTCAAACTTTATAAAAGGAGGTGAGGGGATGTTAAATTTTCCATTAAATTTTTGTAGTATTTTTGGTAGGTTAGGATTTGACTTGAGTTGGCAGGCAGTTATATATTTTCTCTCTTAACCCTTCTGTTCCCTCAGTCTCTCTATTTTCCTTATTCTTTTCCAAAGGTGAAGAACAGAGACTACATAAAAACTGGAAGAACTAAATTATATATAACTGGTAGGGTGACTGATGTGAAATAGGAAAAGGTGGTTCCTGATACAGGAAAAATAGTGTGTGTAAGTTAAAATTATCCGTTTTCACTTTAGTTTTTTCAGTCGAAAACAAAATGTTCGATCATTCGATTTTATGTGAAACAAACAAACAAAATTGTGCATGTAACTGGAAGATAAGCAAAATGTCTTCCAAATGCCTTCTTCTCATACCCTACTCTACCTTTTTGTTGATACCCCCCTTTTTTTCCCCAGAGAGAAAGAAAGAGGGGGGATGCTAAAATTTTGGCTCAGCTTTAGGTGCTTAGGAATTATTTTCACAGTTTGGTCCTAACTTCAGGTACTGCCTCTAGGCACTACAGCAATACAAAAAATAACCTGAGGGCATCTAAGCCCCCTATGCACAATAAACAGCACTTTTGCTTGCAATGTGCTTTGAAAAAGGGATAAATTTTACAGTCACAAGAGTGCAACTCTTTTTATAGAATTTTGTCAGCATGAGTGACATTTTACCTAACGAGCATCTGTAATTGCTAATAGGAATTACATGCATAAGTTCCTGCACATTTGCATGACACATACCCTTTCAAATTATTTTAATACAGCTTTTGTTGGAAGAGAGATCTAATATGTTAAAGGAAACTGGAGGCCAGTTTTGATTTTGCCATGTACAGTACAATAAATTATTGATGAATGTCTGCAGAAAACAAGCTTTAATGGCCTATTAGGGCATTTATTTGAATTAAAGGATAAAACCAGTCACTCACTGAAATTATCTAACCCACACTTCACAGGCAATTGCACAAATTATCCAAAAGCAACCGTGACACAAACCACTTTCCGTTTCCAATATGACACATGAAGATAGGGCCCGCCACTTCCAGGACTATATCTCAATTATTTGAGGGGAGGGGGACTTTAGCGAATGCATTCAATTAAAGCCTATTTTTAATCAATCTCAACCTTGCCTGACCAGAGCTGCTTTGATCCAAGTCAAGTCTGCTTGCAAAATAATTAAGGGATAGAGAAACCCAGGATTGGAATAAAATACATTCTGCAAGCATGAGAAGGAAATTATTCCTCTAGGACTGGCTGCAGGTATCTATTTCTTGTATGCCCCCCAAAATCACTACAAACCTTTTCAGCACATTTGGAGCTACAGAATGAAAATAGTAGAAAAGTCCCCCAGTCTTCAGTAGGTACCCCTGTCAAGTGCACTCCAGTAATTATGTATATGCCTGTGTATATACATATGCATGTGTATGTAATATTTAAATAACTGAGGCTGACTTCACATGGTGTTCGGTTTTTGTTTTTGCAAATAATGTCTAGGAAGCATAAGTTGTGTTCAGACATAAGAAAAGGGGCAGAGGCACCTTAGAGAGACAGCATGTGGCTGTTATGTTCCCAAGGCTTCCCTAATCCACATTTTTTAGCACAGAATGTTCATGAGTCTGGAGAGGGCAGAGAAGTTCCTCAGTTTTTTTAAAAAAATTCTTAGGCTGCACCCATATGCCACTTACTTATTCCACTGTATTTGAGCATTCTGGAATAACTGTGCTTTATTCCAGAATAAGGGTACAGCCAGATGGAGCTGAAAATTCAACTTTCATGTGAAGAAGCATTTGATTTGAAAGTCACATTTAATATTTCTGTGCTGTAGCTGTACATTATGCACCAAATGGTTTTAAAAATGGTGGTTTAAAGCACTCTCACTGTGGGGTATCACATTTCTCCACATTTTGTTTTTGTTTATGTGGGCAAATTGCATAAGCACTAATGAGAACTCATCTTTAAGAGAGAACATAAAGGTCTATCAGAATGTACTTCATGCTGAGCATGCAGGGTGGTGCTGTGCACCTGAATGGCAGAATGTCACTGCCATGATGTCTTGAAAATGCTAAAATATGGAGTATCAACTGTGGATCTCTGCAAACTGTTTTCTTTCTAGAACCATTTTAGTCTAGACTATCAGTAAAACACAGGTCCTTAAAGTGATGTTTGGAGACAGCTTAAATAAGCAACATCTGTATGCAGCCTTAATGACACCCTAACAATGGTTCTTAAGTGAGAATCAGCACACACCAGTCTGCTCATTTCCCCCTTCCATAGATATACTAGGCTAAGTAAGATGAGATAAGAATATAACCTGTAAGGTAGCTTCAGTTTTGTTCAGACAAAGGCCACAAGCACTAAGGTAGTTTTGAAACATTTTTCTGTGTAGGAACACAGTTTCCCCAATCAAACATAATAGCTACACTGCAAAAATGGGGTCTTCTCAAAACCCATTAGCCACCACTTCTCCTCATGTTATGTTGCTCAGAATATTCTTCCTCTTAGTTATCAAATCTTGATCATGTGAACAATATATTACAAACAAAGTTTATTCTAGCTTTCTATTGATTAATTCTTATGCTCCTATGTCTAACTATGTTATTAAAGTTGCAGTAAATAGTTCAGTTCATCTGCATGTTTTCTTCTTGTCACAGGGCTTTTAATCCAGGTTGAAATAAAATTCTTGAATCTTTAATCAAGGAAGGAAAAATCCAGTTTAGTCTTTTGAAATGATCTTAAACACGTACCTGATTCTAAACAGATGTGGGGGGAGGTTTCATTGACAACACAGTACCTGACTTAGTGCCAATTTAAACTATTTAACAACAATATGTAAAACATTTTGGTACATCGAAGACCACAGGCTTTGACTTTGGTGAAAAGCTCTGAGGGGGTTAAGTCAGTCACAAGGCCTGGGATTGGTGCCAGTTATATTGCATCTGGACAGGTTTAAATTGAATTTTAGAGACCAAACGTACATGTTCAGATCTCCAGAGGAAGCTGCTTTTTTCATGTGGGAGAGGTAGACAGAGGCAGCTGTTCAAATTGAATCCACGGTATCAAACAACTTGTGAGCTGATTGAATTTAAAATTGGAATTTCTTATTCCTTGATTTTTGCCTCAAAATAGGGTGAGGGGGTGCAGGTGGCTGATAAACAAAACTATATCACTCAGCCTTAAGGTTAAAAAAACCCAAAGCAACAAGAATGTAATCTTTCTTGGGGGAGAGAGAGGAATCAACAATGAATTATAAAACTACTTTCTCAGCTGGTGAAAATCAGCAGAGGTCTGTTGACCTTAAAAGGAGAAATAGTGGTCCACACTGAATGAGGATAAAGCTTTAGCAGGCTCTGCTGCTAGCTAAGCCAGACCTAAGAACTACATATTGACTGGAGAGGTAATTAAATTCTGACTTGAGAGCCTAAGAACTATAACTGGTCTTCAAAGCACACATTATTGAAATGTTAAGGATAATTTGATGAGCAGTATTATAAAGAACATTTAATTCATGTTTGGGAAAATACACAGCTCTGGAAAGAGCCATCTATCATTATTTTAGAAGTATGCCTGGTACAAAAGAAGGAAAAGAGAGGAAAGGAAAGGAAACTTTTGGCTCTTGTTTCACTCACAAGGGCCTTTTTCCTGAATCTCTAAGGAACTTTTTTCAAATCTGAGCCAAATTTGCATCTTTCATCACTTTTCTTGATATTTAAACTATCTCCATGGATGGGTGAATTTTTGCCCAGGTTCAAATTTCACATGCTAGAGTCAAACGTTAGTAATTGATTGTTTACTTTTGTATATTGCCCTATTGTCTCATAGTGTTCAGATTGGCTTATAATTTTTAAATGTGTAGACAGGAACAAAGTTAAAACACACTGGAACAAGTAGGAAAGAAAGTAAAACAAACTAAGAGAAACAAACTAGTTCCTTGCTTTACATGTTACACATGACAATAGTATATGGACAAACATTTTCCATTTGCCCTTTGTTGAAAATAATGTGGATTGCTTGGATTGCTAAGAAACATAAATTGGATTCCCACCCACCCAGAATTTTGCTGGTTTATTCATCCTGCCAGGCACTAATATGCATAGGAGCCTGCTGTGTTCAAATTACACTGGAACATCAGACTGCATTCATTCAATCTCTATTCATCCATCCACATGCCTTCAGATGAATATTCAGGGACTTGAAGAGTGCATGAATGTAACCAGTTCCTTACTTTTGTTAATTCTAACTAGTGTCTCAATGTTCTACCTGTAGTCATATAGTACACCTGTTTTATTTAAAAAGAGAGAGAGCTTATGAGGTATGTATGAGTTCTGATATATCTATCTTCCTTGATCTTTCTCAAACTGCACACACTCAACGAAAATTAGTGCATGACTCTGCAGACTGATTGTGCTTATCTTCCAAACTGGGAATTTTGGGGGGTACTTTGCGGGAATGTTTCTATAGCAAGGAACTGGCAGCCCCACCCTCTTGCCTGCTCGCTGCAGCGGCAGCACTGCTTGCTCGCTTACTCACTCACTCGCTCACTCTCCCAGTTCCGCCTCTTGTGCAGTCTTGTGCAGGCAGGAAAAGAAGAGGAGTGAGCCCGCATGCCTGTCTGCTGCTTGCCTGCCTACTTCTGTGGCTTCAGTTGTAGCCACCAAGTTGGCAGTAGCAGCAGACTGCTGCTGCCCAAAGGTTCCTGTGTGCCAAAAAATGTACAAATCAAGAGAAGCACCCTGTCAGGAACCTTTGGGCAGCAGCAAGCACCAATGAGAGGGTGCTCTGGCTCCTCCGCCCCTCAGCCACCCTTTCTTCTTCTATTAGCTGCCATTTGGAAGCCTGATGATGACAGGCTACCATGGTGAGGTGGGGAGGAGGAAGGAAGAGCCCCACACACACAAACACAAATCCGCATTATAACATGGAAGTGGGATCTCAAAAACCTGGATGTCACTGCAGATTTTTAAAAAGAGGAATTAATTTAGCACTAAAATCTCAAGTAGGAACTCGGCCTTTCAGTTTTACTATTCTGAATCAAACTCAATTCACACTCAAGGCACCACTCCAGGCACTGTATACAAAAGCAATGTTAAGTTTTCTGCTTTGTTGGCTTATTACAGACAGCTGTGTCCTCTAATAAAGTTCTTAGGGAAAATATCCATGCACACACACACAACTAAGAACTGTCAGTTGAGCAGAACGACTATACATCAAAAGTTATTGATGGTGAATATAATAGGAATGTGCACGGATATTCAAAAATTCAAAAATCATATTTGAATCTGTTGAAGATCAACATTTGAATTTGAATAGGATTTTCAAAAATCCGAATTTACACATTTGAATGAATTTCAGATTTTTGAAAATCCAATTGAATGAACAGATCCGCATATATCGCATATGAATTTCATTCACATTTATGTTTATAATATGGGATGCATACGAGATAAAAACAGAATAAAAACGGGATGTGCACACATTTGAAAATCGAATACGAATGTTGCTGACATTTGTATTTTCGATTTGAATTGGATTTTCAAAAGTACAGATTTGGATAATCCAGATTTGAATTGGATTTTTGAAAATCCGGATTTTAAAAATTTGATTCGAATTAAATATTTGAAACTACTTGAATTCAAATGCAAAAAATGTATTCGTTCACACCCCTAGAATGCAACCAAGGTTGAACAACACTTATACTTCAGTGGTTGCAACAACTGTGATCTCCTTTGAGTGCTCTGGAATTCATCCTATTATGAAAATATTTCAGGTGTGATCAATTACACCACAACAAATGGTGATACATCCCTCCACCACATCCATTTTGTCAAGTATAAGCATTACTGCAAATATACTTAAATTATATACATATATTTATACATATCTTTGTGTGAAGATATTGTTTTCTCTTCACAGATTACTTGTAAATATATTATTCAAACAGTTCTGCATACAAATCCATCTAAATCCCCCACCCCGATCTATTTTAAAAAGTGTGGTGGTGTTAATATAGAAGATCTATGGGTAAAAAATGAAATTCCTGCAGATTTCAATACCAGAAGCCCACTGACAGTAGAAAGCAGGATCTTTAGTGTGGCAGGAAGCCTGAATTTAGTATCTTTGAACTGAATTTCTACCCATTTCATGCCAAAACACAGCTTGGAGTAATTAAAGTATGGTTCCTCCTCTCTCCTCTTTCTCTTCTTCGATCCTTTAAATCTTAGTCTATTAGGATTAACTGACCATGGCAACTCTAGCTCTCGATTTTGCTTAGTTAACTAAACAATTATGCACTATATCTTTGTGAATTGCAGGGGCAGAACAGATAGGCATCATTTTTATTATGTGATTTAGAGCTGCTAAGTCCTCAACCCTCCAATATATTACAGCAAAATAGGGAGAAACTCTTTTCTTAAAAGAAGAAAAGAATGAGTCCTTGAGAGTTTCACATTTTAAATGTGGCTAATTGAAATATACCTATGCCTTTTTTAAAAAAGAGATCAACTAAATCAAGAAGATTGTGGGGTTCAATGGTTTATGTATGCACAGTTTGTGGATGTATTTAGAGAAGATAAAAGAAAATTGAATTTCGAAATAGGAATGTAGAAATGGGAAACATTGTTTAAAAAAGGTAAAAAGGTATTATAGGTATGATCTACAAATTGGTTTTGCAGATGGATTTAGAACAAAAACAAGTTAATGTATAATAAAGTTTTCAACTACAATGCAGGGATGGAACAATGGGAGAAACCTGGAGTTAAGGATCTGAAATTTAACACATGTAATGTTTTAAAAGGGAATATATACAAAATGATGCATAAGCACAATTTAATGCAATACAAATTATCAAAATGTATCAAAGTGTGTCTAATAGATGTTGAAATTGAAAAAAAAACCATGAAGAAGGTACTTTTATCACATATGGTGACCCTGTATTAAAGCAAAAAAAGAAATGGTTGCAATAGCTTCAGTGATGAAAATGCTATTAAAAACTAAAGGGCTTTTTTCACCTTTTTGAGGTGCAATGGCAGTGAACTTCTGGTACAGATGTTGATCCACCCAAAACTTATCCAGCATTTCCCTACCTGCCAGGTAAATGTGATCACGATTATACTAGGAGCCATTGCTTTGCCACAGCAATAACAGCAACAGACATGCATGCTACCCATTGCAATGGTGATCAGGATCATCTCACTCCATGCAACAGTTGCCCAGAAGAAGCACAGACTGGTGCATGCTGGCATGAGCTAGCCAGCTGCTAGCAGAGTTCATGCCAGCATGCACCAGTTCATGCTTCTTCTGGGCAACCGTTGCATGGAGTGGGATGGCCCTAACCACCATTGCCATGGGTAGCATGCATGTCTGTACCCAAATTGTACTTATTAGTTATAGTAGGTGACAGCCTAGATCAGTGGTTCACAACCTGTGGGTTGCGACCCCTTTGGGGGTCGATCTTCTATTTCACAGTGGTTGTTATGAAGTAGCAACAAAAATAATTTTATGGTTGGGGGTTAGGTTTAGGGTTAGGTTGGGGGGTCACCACAACATGAGGAACTGTATTAAAGGGTTGCAGCATTAGGAAGGTTGAGAACCACTGACCTAGATTTTTATTTATATTTACATGTCTATCCTGCCCTATACCCTAAGGTCTCAGGGCGGGTAACAGCATTTAAAAACAGGCATGTTAAAATAGAATCATATATATAAAACAATAATGTCTGCAATGGAGGGAAACTATACCACATTTAGCCAAAGGCCAGAGCAAAGAGATGTGTCTTCACTGCCTTCCTAAACGTATACGGTGAAGAAGCCTGACGCACCTCGAGGGGATAGATAATATTAATCTCTTAATTCAGTATATGATGACTCCAGTTAGAATAGTCTATGTGCAGTAATGGAAAGATAACAAATTACCTATGCTGAATGACTAGCTAATTAAGATGACTGAGTTCATTGAGATGAATAATTTGACAAATCTGAAAAATAAGATTGCAGATAAGTTTGTTAAGAACTGGAAACCTTTTATTGTCTTAGAACAAGAAATTAGAAAATGAACTCACAATTGTTGGGTTTGAAAATTAGTAGATTAAAGAAGAAGACAAGCAACAAGAAGAAGGGAATGGAGAAATCAAGAGGGGCAAAAAATAAGAAATACAAGCGAAATAAGAAATAGAAGAGGCAGGAAGTTAAGCACTTAGGGTCTTTCTGCACTGGCCCGCTGAAAAGTAACTCCGTTTTTATGAAATATGTCTCTAGCAAGATCTGTCTCAAACAGATACGGATCTAATAAGGCCCCATACTTCCACATTCGCTAGGGAAGGATGGATTGTGAGGAGCATATGCCTTTGCAGTGCGGACACAGCAGCACAAATTTCTAGACAGATCTGGCCTCCCAGAGGCCACACCACCCCAGAAGCTGCATGATTGGAGCATTCAGCTGTCAGTCATTGCTTTTTTCCTGCGGTGCGCAGTCCAATCAGCGGCGTGTCCGAGATCCCATGCCCGCCTAGCGCCAAAGCCTGCTTTTTGTGCATGGAATCGCTACATTGACTTGCTCTCCCTCTGCCACCATAGCTGGGTGCCTGCCCTATGTGAAGCCCATGTGAGAGGAACTTCATGGCTGGACTGTGCTTCTCCCGCCTCTCTCAACATGGCAGCTTCCTGCCCCACCCATATGTGTTCTCTCTCCCATCCGTGTGCAGATGTGTCCTTCGTTGATGTGGATTTAGAGCACAAGGACAGATTAAGTACCCATTAAGACTACCTCCAATCAGGTCTTCCGGGAAACTGGTTTGAGGGACTCTTAGTCCACATTAGAGATGGATCCCATGCAAGCCAATGCGGAAGCGGACTCCCCAATGTGCTGCAGTGCAGATGGGAATTTCACAAGTGTTTTAAATGTGTGCTTAATATGTGCTTAATGTGTATTAAGTGGCCAGTGTGGAAAGACCCTTAGGGTGCTTCCGCACTTACCTAAATAAATCCGGATCTACCTCATCCGGATTTTAGTAAACCTGGTTTGGCCAATCAGGAGGCACGCAGCACACAGGCGTATAGCCTCCTGGGTCCCCGCGACCAGAATCGGGGGGATGCCAAAGAGGCAAGCAGGGGGTTTCATGCATTCTCCCCCAGGTGGGCTAGGGAGGGGGTTGGGGAAGCTCCCCCTGGCTCCAGAAGTGGCGAGCCGCTGCTTCTGGGGTGAGGGCCCTGGGTAGGCACAGTTTCACTGTGCGGATGCATCCTAAAAGGATGCATTTTCAAAGCGAAACACCCTTTAAGGGCACATTATATGTGGTGTTTTTTTAACACCCATTAAGCACACTTTAGAGACAGATAGGTGCGGACGCGGATGCACCTATCTGTCTGTAATGGGTACCGCTGTGCAGACGCAGTCCACCCATTCCACCTTTAATGGGTGCCGCTGTGCGGACACGGTTTCCCACATGTGTGCTTAATGGGTGTTACTGTGCGGACGCTCTATGCTAAAAGCGGTTTAAAAAGCTGCCACTGTGCGGATGTGTGCTTCCACATGTGTCCTTAATGGCATGTGCAGAAGCACGCTTAGAGAACTAATGGTTATGTGTGTTAAAGTATCTTCTGAGGAACTCAGTGTATGTTTTACGAGTTCTAACAAATAATGAAAAACGTATATTAACAATTTTAAAAAGACACATGTTTGTGTCATTGTCTTTGTACTGAAAACATTTGGGATTAAACAAGGTCACAGAAGCATAATTACAGCAACATGACTGTTAAACAACCTGTTGTACTCTCATGCTATTTCTTCTTTTTCATTCCCTCTTTTTCAGACTGCACTTCTAATATCACTTTTCTAGAACTGTGTACTTTTGAGACTCATTTCTGAATAAACACATCTGTAACTCTGTTATTTCAGTCTGGGAAGATCTGCCCATCCATTTCAGCCTGTTTCAAAAAGGACAGAAGTTCAATGACTGCATGTCTCTGCACCCATCCAGCAGCGAACCTGCTACTGAGTATGCACTCTGCTCCCAAGAAGACTCATTCTGTAAATTAGGTAGGAAACACTCTACAAGATAATATGCAGGCTGTTTCACTTTGTAATTGCTATGTAGGGAGGTGGCATCCACTGACAGATATGTTAAGGGCACCTATATTGTATAGAGAAATTTGTCAAGGCTAAAAGGCCAGTAGGAGGAAAATGCATAGATGTGAATTAGCAAAATAGTTCCCCAAAAGGAAGTAGGAAAGATAACCAGGAGTTAACTTAGTATTTAGTCAGGAGACTCCTTGAATTGCATCATAAGGTGATGTTTGCAAACAGTCACCAGTTCTTCTAGAAGAATGACAGCATTACAGGGATTGAGCAAGAGTTGTGTAAGACTGGGTAACAATTGCGAAATGCCAGGATATGACACACCAACTCAGATAATGGGAAGGTATAAAACCAGGCACTTTGGAGCTGCGTGCCTTGCCCTTGCTTAGCTGATGGAGACTGAGAGGAAAGCTAAAATGTAAGGACTACGACCTCTACGCGAATAAACCTCTTCGGAGAATTTACGGCGTCCCTGACTCCTTTGTTTACACTGGCGAGGGGAGAAGAGGGGGCCAAGCCTCAGCAGAATCGGAGATCGGAGAAGCGAGGCCTTCAGCACCTTGGACAGCGACGCTGGAGCTGACAGGCTGATGCTGAGCAGAGGCACACAGAGAGAGAAGGACTGATTTCCAGCCAGCACGAACCAAGATGCGGCTCTGCAATGCAATGCTGATGGGGATTTATCACCACAGGGGGCTAGCTGACACCCCACTACCCCCTGACAAAATTAGCCTAGTCCTGTCATGAACCAAACTGGAAATGATAGATCTTCCTGGTTTTAAAAATGATAAATCAACACATGCTTCCACTAGGATCAACAAGCAAGATAAACCTCAGAGACCATTCCTCCAGAAAAATAGCAATTTCAGATGGGGAGCTGCACAGAGGGCTATCAAAATGTATCAAAAATACAAATAAAAGGAAATCCCACTGGTGACATAGATACAAGGCTGACAATGGGAAATTATCAAAGGCAATTTAAGACAATCTCCAGCAATTAAAAGTTAAAAACATGGGGGGGAAAGAAAAAGGACTTTAGCAACACCTTAAGCTCATAACCAGCCAGGAACACTGGGTTTTCCCTTCTCCAATGTGAAAAAGAATTGAGACCAATGCTGTGATAGACTGTGTGAAACTGAAGCCACAGAGAAGAGGTTTTGCACACGAGCCAAACTCCATTGCTACATTGAATTGTGGTTAAGGACCAGAGGAGTAAGCCATTAGTAGGCAAATACAGCAAGCTAACAGAAGTTCTCTAGCATGTGGCTTCAGTGCAAAGCAGTGTAAGACAGCAATCAGAGTCTTCTTTGGCAGCAAGGGAATACTGGAGCAAAGCAGCAATGAATAAAGACATGAACATTATGGGAGGTTGCTGATGGGAAGGAACCAACAGAGTACCTGGCTGCTTCTGGTTACTATTTTTAGATACTGCTCATCTGGGGGCAGAAATATTGTCCTAAATTTCAGCCCACGGGGAATTCTGGTTACATCACACTTAAACTGATGATCTGGTTTTACAATGAGCAGCAATCTGATCAAGCAGGACAAAAGTTTATATTCAACTTTGCTCAGCATTCTTGAGATGAGGTCTTCAGATATTTCATATAAATAAAATATTTGTCCCTGTTGCAAAATAGCTTCTGTTTTTTATATTGTTTTGATATAGAATTTGTCTAGACAGTGATGGGATATTCCTTCTGCCTTGGCCATCTTTGCAAATGCAGATGTAATCAGCCACTTGCTTCCTGAGACAAACTATTTTGAAACCTATCCTTTACAGCCAAAAACAGAGACTTGATTTTTAAAAGTATATTTTACAGTTTTGTAATATGACTTGGTACAGATTATATTTAATGACCCTAGTTTTGTATGTCCAGCCTATTGCCAATAATAGTGTGCCAATCATAACTTCATACAGGTCCCAGAACTGTCTGTGCCTTGGCATAGTACTGCTTTGGCTTAGCATAGCACTCAGAGTGGAGGATTCTGGGAAGCATATGGCCTAAAAAGTGGTAGGAAAAAAAGATTCAAGAACATTTCAAAGACATTTAAACTCAGTTCTGGTGAAGATTAATTTCAGTTTTCATAAGGTGCACAAACAAATCATTCAGCCTTACAAGGAAAACAATTCATGTAGACCTTCAGCAGCTCATGTAGTAATGCCTGATCCCTATAAAAGCTTGCTTTGCTGTCTGCTCAACCAGAGTAGTGTGTCTGCTGCTTTCTGCCCTGTTTACGTAACTACCTCATTGCTTTGCAGGCCAGCTTAACATCTAGCACCCATCTTTAGCAACCAAGTTTAATCTATCATTTTGTCCACTTCTCTCATACTTATTCTTAATTTACAGCATTAGTATGCCAATAGCTCATATAAATCTTAACAAGAATAAAGGCATTGTTTAGTTTGTGGTGTTCTTTGAGGTGAGAGACATACCATGCCTCAAAGAGCTTACAGTATGTTGACAAGACAGACAAGCAAACAAAAGTAGACAGGCAGTTGCACAGAGTTTCATTAGCAATGGCTTATACAAAATCAGGACATCAGGAGGGGATAGAAGTGGGGAGGAGAATCTATGTTTGAACTACCTCTGCCTTCATTGCCATTTCTCAGTGTTTAGACTGGCACTAAGATTGGCAGTTCATTCATGTGCTGTCAGGGATTTAGAACTTCAGCTAGCAAAGTTACTGAAAGGTATAAAAATAAACAACAGAGCTGGTAATCATCTGCTAAAAAGGGAGAACACCTCCTTCCCCTCTGCTGTGTTACACTCAGGAAAGGAACCTGTGAGGAACTACTCTGCTCATTCCACTTTGGCAGTGCTGTTTTGTAAAAGAAAAAGGAAAAAAATATGTCTGGATTTATATCAACAAAGTTTATTTTGTTTTGTTTTTAGACAAGACAAAGAAACAGTCTTGGCTAAATTATACTAATTATCAGTTCTAAAACAAAGCATTCCAGAAAATCAAAACAAAGATGAGAAAAAAAGTTTTCTTTTTTTAATTTGAAGCTAGATGGCAAACCTGCCTCTCTTCATAATCAGAGTTCACCCTGGAGATGGCCTTTTTTATGAAGCAGCATTCAGAGATAAATTAGGCAGCCAAATGTATGTGACAGCTTCTCAAACACAACAATAGCATTGTTTGCCTTTGTTATGCTACTGCCATAGTCATATGGCCCAAGGGGTTTTCCAAATCAGCCTTAGGCCCCTGCCTTCACCATCCTTTGCCCTCTCACACAGTGGACCTGAAAAAACTTAAAATTTCTCCTAACTGTTGTAGTAATTGCCCAACGTGTGGGAAAATATTATTTTGGGGCAGCAACTTTTCTGATCCTTAGCTGTTGAAAACTTAGTCACAGATGTTTCCTGGAGGTACATGGCTCTAAAAATTAGTATGTACATTAAACTAAGTGGTGTGGCCAAATGATATGAAGGGCAATAATGTATAATATTGAGCACTGTTGCAGTGTAGAGGGTTAGTTTTAAAACAGAAAGCAAGGATTCCAAATTACAGTTGTGACAATATAGAAAAAGAAAAACCAATGGTCTCAAAAGACTTTTTTTCAGTTAAACTCTTGCTTTGCTTAAAATAAATATGACGATAGATATAGGTATATGACAAGTATAGGCATAGGTATATAGATATAGATGATATAGATAGGTATATAGGTAGATATATCAATAAACTAAGACCATTCCAAGATCCACCATGTGTACTATGGGTAGAATATCAATTTACTCTGTGAATGTGGAAAGATGTACATGTAGCAAGTAGTAAATTAAAACCTTGGGATAGTGTTGTTTGGGCACCATGGTGGTTGAAAGCCTCTTCCTTATATTTCGAGACCAGAGACGTTTTCGCATTACTCCCGTTCCATTTGGAACGGGAGTAGGACGGGAAGCTTAAGACAGCTCCCGGCGCTTTCCCCTTTCACACACAGACGCGCCAGAACGCGTGTAAACGCGTTCCGGAGCGTCTGTGTGCGAATGCTCAAAGCGCCGGGAGCTGTCTTAGCCGGCAAAGGCCGGCCAGGGGCGCGGAGACAGCCGCGGAGGCAGATCGACAATCAGCTGATTGTCAAACAGCTGATTGTCGAAGCCGCGCCGGCGTCGGAGGCGAGCCCGCAGCTGTTCGGGAGACAGAAGCAGGCGCGAATGCTTCTCCTCCCGAATGCCTGCGGGCAGCTCGTCCGCGTTCGAATGCATGTAGAGCACTTTAAAGTGCTCTACATTTCGAACGCGAGAAAGACAGCTGCGGACACGTCGGAGCGCAAGCCGCGCTCGGGCAATGCGGATGCCGTGTCCGCAGCTGTCTCCCACGCGTCCCGTTCAGCCCCGTGCGAAAACGTCTCAGGTTTTGGTATGTTTCAGACTGAAACAGTTTGAGAAGACAAAAGAATAGGGATTTGATGCGTTCCCTACTGAAGTAGGCCTTCCAAAGCTTCGCATGCACCCCCCCCACCCAAAAAATGTGATGATTTCTGGTTGGGGAGATGGGCAGGCAACTGTGGGAGGCCTACTTTGGTGGCAGATAAACAAGTGATGGTGGCAGTGGCAGCTATAGGTGAGTGGGGCAAGATAAGACGGGAAGGGAGGGGGTTCCCTTCATTCACATCCACAAGCAAAGCTGAACCTCCCACATTCAAGGGGGAAATTCAATAAAAGCTGAATATCCCCCCCCCATTTGATTCACATCAAATTGAATGGGGGGAAATTGGCTTTGTGCACATCGTTATTAATGATCATGATTCTGTATGTCCAGCCTATTGCCAATAATAGCATGCCAATCATAACTGTATACATAGTCCAGAGATGTCTGTGCCTTGGCTAGGCAGAACACTCAAATTGGAGGATTCTCGGAGTACTTGGCTACATGATGACTTGTGACCCATTATTGAGGCAAAAGGCAAGGAAATGCTGCGTCTACAATCATTGAGAGAAGCTGGAGTAATTTTGATTTAAGGATCTTTCTGGGAAACTTTTAAGTTTGGTTTTCTGAAGAAGTAAAACATTACAAGAGATTGGGTTGACCATTATCAAGGAAATTACAAGGGGTAACTTTAATTAAAAATGTTTCTTTAAGATTCACAATCAGAGAAGTAGGAAAATTCTAGAAAATGTTTGGAGTTTATTGAACCTTGCAACACACTTCAGATCACGGATGTTGATCCGTGACCATAAATAAACATTCATTCACTTCAGATCACAAACTTCAGAAATCTTTTTTGAACATGAATATATATTAATCTAATGAAAGAAATAATCCTCATTTCATAGTTTTGAAACCAATATATTACAGCCAAGCACTGAATTTGATATAACATCAACAAGACAATAAAACACAATATAGTAGCTGACCTTGCATTAGGGTTAGACTTTTAAGCAATGCTTCATGCCTCAGCTTCTCAGTCTTTTTTACACCCACCCACAACCATAGATTTAAAATTTAATTTCTTTCTTTCTTTCTTTCTTTCTTTCTTTCTTTCTTTCTTTCTTTCTTTCTTGTAGCTTAAGTGGGGTTCTCTTATACCACTAATCTAAAGAATAAGCTACATGGATCATGGCTGACTTAACACTGCATCTGACTTTGAATTGTTTTCCTTAAACATTAAAATAAAGTAAATCCTCAAACATTTCCTACAAAGACTGGAATGTTTTAGACTGTTTTTAAAAAAGGAACTGACAACCACAGCAGCAAAAAAAAACCAGTCTCTGCTTACACTTTATCTGGAGGCAAAAGAGCTCTCTGTGAGTCTGACAGCTGAATAAAATCTGCTTTGAGAAGGCAAAATGGAACCCTCAAGTACATTTTTTTTCCAGGCATAATGTCATTGAACTGCTCCTACCTCTTTGTTCTTTGTAAGCAGACTTTGGAGGAAAGAAAGAAGGTGGGGAAAATGAGAGGATGTGCTCATGATATAATGAGGCTTGGGGCTGGTTTCCCCCTTGCTGATTTATGGAAGTACAGGAAATTTTGTGAAAGATAGATGATAATAGAGGGGATTCATGCTTTCTATCTATTCTTTTGAGGTGGCAGATGTGCCCTACAATATTTCCCTCCCCTCCAGATGCCTTTTAAGCATTCTCCCCCTCGTGTCGTATCACACATGCCTTCAGAATTGCTTGAATGCTTCTTTCCAGGAGAACTTAA
Source organism: Aspidoscelis tigris stejnegeri (assembly GCA_023333525.1). Lineage (NCBI taxonomy): Eukaryota > Metazoa > Chordata > Lepidosauria > Squamata > Teiidae > Aspidoscelis > Aspidoscelis tigris. The sequence continues at coordinate 226,358,530 of JALMGA010000001.1, forward strand.
AAGTCCTTAGGTTTCTAGGGCGCAAGGTAAGCCAAGCCGATCAAAAAGAGCTGATGGGATACTGTAGTTATTAAAACAGGAAAATTATCCATATTTTGGACCTGACAATTAGGAATTCTGAAGGGTAGTGAAATGCAGTTTCCCAACCCACATCCAGTGTTAGTTTCTTCTTTTTTAAAAGCACAGAAACAGATGTGGTCTGATCTGTGCAAAAGGTGTTCTGTGAATTGAAACATTTCAATACAGAGCATACATTAAAAATGTTACAGTCTTGCATTGTGAGTCCTCCCCTTGAGCAGATGGCTGGTGTTGTCAGCTGTGACAGTAATCATCAACCTTCAATAGGGGATTTAGTATCTTTTTTAGTTCTTACTGCAACAATGACCACACTCTCTTGGAGTCAAAATGGGAATGTTGTCTGAACTCTTAACCTTGTTTATAAGTTTGGGAAGTCAGGAGGAGGAGTCCACCTCCCATTTCTCCCCTTTTTGGATTCATAAGTTTTCCTTACTGAAAGGTAACTCTAGTTCACATTATGTATATCTGGGGGATAATGCTGACCCTGATCAATTCAAATTTTAATATTCCACTACCACAAATAGTTTTTCCACCCTCTTTCATTAGCTACTCAAACTGTAGTGCTCTTTGCCTTGGGCCCAAGAGCCCAGGAGCATGCCAGTGGCTACTATCTCCTTCATGCCAGTTTTTCACTCCTTTATCAGATTTTCTTAATGCCTGTAAGTCTATATCTAAACACAACATAAGGATAAGGAGCCCTGCTGGATCAGGCCATAGCCCATATAGTCCAGCATCCTGTCCCACACAAATGTCCTTAAACTGCTTCTGGGAGTTCTGAAGCAGAATACAAAGACAAAATTTTCACCTTCTTTCAACTCCTTGGGAATGGCCTTCAGAAGCATCCTCACTGTCTCTCAGAGTTGATCTGAAGATCATGCAAAGCTGATCACAAGGTCATTCTGTCACAAATTGTTACCTACAGAGTGCCCTAGATCCATCCCAGGGAACCAAGGAAGACTTCAGAATTAAAATTATTGCAATCTGACTTTTTCTACTCAGGCTGAATCCACACTATAGTGCTTTGAGTATGTACTGAAGGTGTAGTATCTGATTGACGCTGTGCCTTCATTGTGCTTTCATGTTCAGAAACCCCTTCAACTTCCCTTGTCTTTCTGCTACTGCTTTCTGTAATAGCAGTAGAAAGGGAGCCATTCCTTATCTCTGAACTTACCCTTGGTTTCTGTTTGAAGAAAGGACCCTTCATGTGGAGGGTGGGTGAAACCCTTCTCTCTGACTGTCAGATGTTTTCTTCATTGCCATTTGATCAATAAGGGTCACTTCCTCCCTCTGGATTAGATACTTCTGTACATTTATTGGGTGGGGAAGATCAAATGTAAAATGATATCTAATCCAGCTGGGGAGGAGAGTAAGGGTGTTTTTCCACTGTCACTAAAAGTACCCATTAAGTACCCATTAATGGGTACCTAATGGCATTTTTGTACCCATTAATGGGTACTTAATGGGTACTTCTAGTGACAGTGGAAAAACACCCTAAGTTTCTCACACCCACCAAATGACAGTGAAAGCACAGTTTCACGCCATTTGGCAGAGAAGGTAGACAATTTGACTTAAAGGGAAGTAAATTACTTTCCTTTAATATTACAGGGGGACAGTGTTTTCATTAAGGTGCCCTCCCTCTCTTATCCAGATTCAGCCTTAATGGGATACCCATTATTTAAATTTCTGTTCCATACCTCTGATATGTTATGTCTTTTAAAATAAAATATTCTCATTTTCTTTATGATTTATGATTCTTTGTTCTTTTTCTTGTGGTGTTAGCTGCATCAAGTCATTTATGGTTATGTAGTCTAAAAAAATCAAATAAATTATAAAGAATTCTGAGAATACCTCTAGGACACCATGCATGTTGGGAAGAGTATATGCAGCAGCTGTGAGCCTTTCTGAGTGCAGATATTCCTGACCCATGAGGGTGGTTAGAGCAAGAACAGAAAGAAAACATCGGAAATGTGATTATTTAAGCCAACACCAGTATCTAGTTTCTTGCAAAAGCATCTCATAGGAATATGAGAGATGTACCACTGGATCAGACAAGTTGTCTAAGGAAGCCCATTATTATACATCTATACTTCTAAGGAACATTGTATGAGTGTTATGAGTGGTATGATTGTATTTTGGATAATTTGGATTACTCTGAAGCGCCAAAAACACCAAATTTAAACTTCCCCAGGGGAAAGGTAGTTGGATCGTTTACATAGGTTTTAAAATAATGGAGATTATCATAAAACAGAGGCAAAAACCATTTCAGACTCGAAAACCAGTATTTCTTGTTAAATCATTGCAAAGAATTTATTAGAAATACAGAAAAGAAGTTGAAATGAAATATAAAGCCATATCAGAAATATATTTCATTAGAACGTTTAAAACCAAACAAAGACGAGCATGCAATGACTTTAAATATGGCTAAATAATGAAATATATTAAAATAGCTTTATGTATTGATAATTACAACTTTGGGAGAGAAATATACCCAAGCCAGCAAGGAGATAGAAAATCACCCCTAACACTAGAGATATTCCCTAACAAAAAATCAAACAATATAGAAAACTATAAGAATAAGGAGAAGTAAGGAGGAATGGAATAGAAATCCAAGAATCCGCTCTCACCACTGTGCCTCAGTTTACCCAAAAACTGTAAATGTGAGACTCCAGCAGATCTGTGCCTCTTCAGGAACAAAAATAAAAAATAAAATGATCTTTCCTTTAATTAATCTGGTCTCCAAAAATGAGTGAAATATCTCAAAATTAAAAATAAATGCTATTTAAAATGGACTGTTTCAATTGCTTTGACCAAGCCGAAAAAAACCTCAGAAAACTTCCAAAATTTAAAATGTAGCTCTAGCAGTAAAACTCCTCCCACTTTCTGTATAGCAGAAAGAAGAAAAAAGGGGGGGGGTAATGGAGGACAGCAAAGCTTCTTCAGGTCTCTCTCAGTCCTCCCATGATAAAGAGAAGAAGAGGAAGACACCATCTCTTGTTCTGTTGCCCTTTTTTATAGCCAGAAAGTTGAACCTAAAACTGCTGATTATTAGTTTTTCCTTTGTTAATTAATGAAATGTGTACATGTACCAAGTCTTCTCATAGCTTTTCCCAAAAAGATAAAATTAACCTGACAATATCTCGAAAATCCTTCCTGAAAGGTAATCTAGTTCTCCAAGCTGTCCCAAAAGAAGTTAATCTCTTATGTTAACATGTCTCTATGAGAACCATTCTTCTCTTATTGTTTCCTTTAAGTCAAAGCACAATGGAATAGCTTATGTGTACTTTGCAGATCCTTACAACCATAAAACTCAGGACATTTTCATAAGATCCACTTCCCCAGGAACATTCCAAATTATTTTTTAAAACAAAAGGTATTATTTTGTTAACCGATGTCAGTGGAGCCAATATTTTACCATTCTTGTCCTCTCTGGTATCCAGGCATAATCTAAATCTGATCAAATGACTCACCAGAGGCCTTTTCGCATTGGCCTTTTCCGAACGCGTGGAGGACAGCTTCGGATGAGGCATATGCATTGCCCGAGCGGGGCTTGCGCCGCCTCGTGTCCGGAGCTGTCCTCCACGCGTTCCACGCGTTCCGGATGCAGAGCATCCGGGAGAGAAGCGTTCACACGTTTCTCTCCCTGACAGCCGTCGGCACGCCCCCAGGGCCCGACTTGCCGGGCCGGCGATTGTGCCGGCGCGGCGAAGCCGGTAGACGGGACACACCGAATCGGGGTTCCCGTTTCCCGTCTGCCAGGGTCAGGGGAACCCCGATTCGGTGCGTCCCGTCTGTCGCCTCCGACGGCCGCCGGGACGTGGCTCCTTCCCGGGTCCGGCAGCCCCAATGGGGCTGCCGGACCCGGGAAGGAGCCACCAGCATCGGCGTCCTGTCGCCCCTTTCTGGGGTGGCAGGAGGTCGATGTTGGGCTCGCTGGGGGCGAGGAATGCCTTGGGCGGCCGGAGCGCATCGCTCCGGTCCCCCAAGGGTCCCCCCGCCCCCATCGAGGCCATCTGTGGGGCGCAAGTGCCCCGCAGATCAGCCACCACCACCAGTCCCCAAAACCCCCACCCCCAACCACCCTCCGGCCTGGATCGGGCCGATCATCGCGGTGAAGGTGCCCACAGCGGGGCACCTTCACCGCGAAGATGTTTCCCCCCCTCCCCCAGGGCCCTGGGAGGACGCGCGCGTGAGGAATGACTTACCTCGTGGACGTCCAGCATCCAAATGAGGGTGGCATTGTGGGATCGCGCAAGACGCAGCCCCCCTAGCCCCCCTATTGGACAAGCCCCATAGGGGCCTTGCCCCCTATTGGACAAGCCCCATAGGGGCCTTGCCCCGGGCCCCATGATGGGTGCCCGGGTGCCCTGGCATCTTCATGCCAGGTCTCGCGGGCCCGATCCGGGCCCGTAGAGCTGGCACGAAGCATGGGGCGGGTGGCTTGACAGCGCTGCCCGCCCCTTGGGTGCTCTCACCCAATGGGCGGCAGCGCTGCGGCCGAATCCCCGCCCCTGGCCGGCCTTTGCCGGGCCAAGACACTTACGGGCGCTTTTACCGTTCACACAGAGACGCGTTCCGGCGCGTCTCTGTGTGAACGGTAAAAGCGCCCGGAAGTGTCTTAAGCTGCCCGCCTGCACGCGTTCCGTTTGGAACGCGTTGCAGTGCGAAAATCCCTCAGATCCTCTACACAGGAAACCAACAGTAATTATCAGCAGTTGTAACTGAATGGAGAGATCTGGTTGTTTTTTTAATAAAAGCTACAGAAACTTCCTCTGCTTTTTGGAAACATTTTCAAAGTCCAAGGCTTTTATTCCAACTCAAAAATGGTCCAGCCTCTAGGCCAAATCTTAAAGCTCTGATAGAATTACATTCCATTTTAGGACTCATGACTCAAGACAATGCCTTTACACCAGAATTTTTCCCAATCATATTTAGCCAATTCTTTTTATTAATAATCATAAATGGTATCAGGGATTATGTTCCTGCACTTGTTCCCCATTTATGAACATAAATGTGTGAGTTTGTCCTTGAATTAGTTTCTTTTCAAACTAATTCAAACTTGAACACAAACAACCATTTATTTGACTAGCCAATTCTCTGTTGAACCAAGCCAATTGGTATTTAGATGGTGAAATGATTTTAACTCATGTGCATCTCTACTTTGAACAACCCTGAACACTTTTAAAACAGTTCTTGACTGTGGCTGCCCAAAGGGACTTACTGGCCCCCTCAGCAGTGTTTCTCTGCCTTCAGAATAGAAGCAAGGAACTCCCTCCTTCAATCCTGAGGGTGAGGGAAGCCCTCTTTCCCACCTTTCAAAACTCCAGTAAGTCTTTCTCGCACTGCCATGTCAAGATCAGATAGAGGAAGTCTGCTAGAAGAAATCTACCTATCCCTCTTTCCCTACCTCGAGCCAAGGTTTTTGACTTGTGAACAGAGGGTGAGGTAGCCTTTACATGCCAATCTCAAAATCACACCCAATCCTGATGTGTGTATGGGGCTCTTCTCCAATCAGCTAAATTGCTGTTTTGAGAGATGGGGATATCTCATAGCATATATCCAGCAGTACACTTCCCCTTTCTGTACAGAAGCTGCCACATTAGCCCACAAGTGTCCCCATGTGCAATCTCGGCTCGCTGAGCAATGTGTGCCGGCTCCCCAAACAGCACCAAGACTTCTTTTTTGAGGTACCAAATTTGGCATCCCATTAGCGCTCTTTGAGGGTACCCGGTATGCTTTTCATGTGCCAAATCCAAAGCCCATGCGGCTGCCCAGCGCCAAATGGGAGCTCAGCACCGCACTAAAAGTGCTTGGGGACAGGGCCTATATATAACTAACTACTCTAAAAGCAAACCCTCTAACCACCACATGCCTTACACTGTGAGATGTGGGAGGAATCGCAGGGCATGTCTGCATGCTCTGATCACCAAAGAACCACAAAGATTTCCTGTTTTGTGGGTTGCTCTCATTTCCATGAACAAAAACCTTAGTGTCACTTTAGGCCTATAAATCACAATATATTTTCTCCTCCCTCAGGTGATCAGCTGCATACTGCAGAGTTATAGAAGAGAAGAGCAGGAGTGAGATGCCAGAGCAGATGATACCCTTCATAGGTCCATGCTCTGTCTTTCAAGTCTATGCCCCCTTGCTCAATTTCCTCCTACATCATACCACTCTAAGAACAAAACGGGACTTCTGTATTATGTGCACATAAAGACAGCAATATTGTGTCATAGTCTTATTTTTCTACTGATATCTCAGATAGAGTTTTCACAGCAGAATCAGAGACAGAAGGAGCTGCCAAGTCCTCATTGTTATCAACAAAGTGAAGGCAGGAGTGAAAGGAATTCTTGACTAATAGGGCAGGATATGTTGTATTCAAACGTTGTTTAAACTGAAATTAAATCTCCAAGGGCTCCAGGATAATTGCTTCATTATTACAGTGGTACCTTGACATACGAGTTTAATTCGTTCTGTAACCTTGCTCTTATGTCAAATTGCTCGTATCTCAAAGCAATTTTCCCATTAATCCATTCCAGCTCCCAAAACACCACCTCAGTTGTTTTTGTTATGTACTGTACTATATTTACATACTCGTATCTCAAATCTTGCTCTCATCTCAAAGCAAAATATCACTCGCTCGGCGGCTTGTATCTCAAAACACTTGTATGTCAGGGCACTTGTATGTCGAGGTACCACTGTATTTTATTTTTTCAGCCCCTATTAGTAACAGTAGAAATTATCCAGCAATATGGGTTCCCATAAAAGATATAAAAGAGGTCTACATAATGCAGATTTCTGACTAGGCACAACTCTGCCCTCTCCTTGCCCTGACAGTACCCCTTTATTGGCACGTTCTCCCTGACTAAGGCCATGTCCACACTTGCATCTGGTAACAAAACATTTGCTTCTTGTTATACACAGGCTCTCTGACCCTGCCGCATTGTCCACTCATCCTTTTAGCCACAGTATCATGAGCAGAAGTGGCTTCGCAATTAAGAAAGGAAGTGAACTACCCAGAGCCATGTAGGTCCACTGTTGGGACATGCTTTTAAAAAAAATAATTCTGGCAAGGCAAACATCCTGTTTATTCCCGGATGGCTCCAGCAGAATACAGTGGGTTAACCTCCTGGCTGCATAGCCACCAACGACCAATAGAGGGCGCTAGACCAAATCTATAATTACCAGTACCAATAATGCCCTTTGACCAGTCTTTCCTTGGTCACTGACTTAACCACAGCTTAATTAAGAGAGAGCATTGATCTCTCTATTTGGGGAGTTTTTCGTCATTTTAACCGTATATAATGATCATTAGAATGTTCGGAGACTCAACTGTCACTTACAGGGACTCAATTTCCCAGCAATCAATGCCGGAGGCACTTGTCAGCCATTTTAGAATGCTCGGTTTTTAGAACTACAAGCCCCAGAAGCCTCTGCATTGGCATGCCAGCCACATGACCTTGGACAAAGGCCAAGAATGCATCCAACCACTCCCTGGCTGCGCCTAGGATAGCGAAAGATGGCGGAGAGGTGGAGAAGTGTCACGGAGCTCTTCTTTGTTTTAAAAATAAAGCCTTTTACCTTCAAGTGTGAACAGCCCTCAGGTGTGCTGCCATAGTCTTCCACAAGCACAGAACCATACTCGTTCTTCCTCTACATGCTGTTTTCTGCCTCAGCAAGCCTTGTGTGTTGCCAGAGGCCACACCCATGCTTGTTTATGCAAACAGTCACCATGTTTTCATCACAAAGCATTATGGGGGCTACTCATTGATTTTATAAAGCGAAATAAATGGTTTTTCACAGTAATGGTTGTGGGAAAGGATCCATGGCTGAGGCTGCTGCTGATACAAACTCCTTGGGGGCGGCTGCTCCCAAGAAACCAATGAAGGCCAAGGCTAATTCCAAGGCTAATGCTAAATCAAAGCCTGTAAAGCAAACAACACTAATACAACAAGACATTTTTAATGTGGTGCCAGAGCCACAGATGCTACCAGGAGTCCCACAGACAGGCAGTCCAACTGAAGATGTTTTGATTACTAGAATTATTACTTCCTTAGCCAAAGTGGGTCTTCTAAAGCTAGGGGATAAGGAAGGGAAGAGAAAGTATCACTCTTCATCTTCTTCAAGTGCATCCTCCTCCTCCTTGAGGTCACACTCGAGTAGGAGGAACATTTGGTTCTTATGTTAAGGGATATACCTCCCCTTGACAAGACTGAATATTTTAATTCATTTGCCACATTCTCTTGTACTTTAAAGGGAAAAACACAGACGTCTTATCTAACTTTTGCCTACAGCGTCTTCTGGACTGGCCTAGCCACCTACTGGTGACACATGCAATTCTACTTCTGTCAGTTTCTGGGATGAATTTGAGAATGTGGTCCTGCACTGGTCTGTCAAACTAGCTCATTTGAGGGAATTGTGCTATAATGTTGCCTTCAGCGCAGGCTGGCTACACACTTCCTCAATGGAAGTGTGGAAGTGCCAGAAGTTACACAGGGAACAGAATGCCATGCTCAGACCATTTAAGCAAAGTCCACAGCTAAATTGCTTGGCAAAACCTGAGTATAGAAGTTTTGGCACATACAGAATAAACGCTCTTTCTGAAACCAGTACTAGTATCCCAGCTCATTTCTACTGATCATGCCAAGCTCATCTGTGAAGTCCAATTTAGTTGGGTGCTCCTTTTGCCAGTCATCAGCTGTGTTCCTTCTTCTGTTCTTTGCTTGTGTGAAGAAAGATGGAGAGCATGAGGGAAGAAGAAAAGGAGGAGGAGGAGGGTTGGCTTTTCTACCCCACTTTTCTCAGCCATTTAAGAGGACTCAAAGCGGTTGACAAAGTTTCCTATTCTCCCCGCAAAAGACACCCTGTGAGGTGGATGGGGCTGTGAGAGCCCAGAAAAGACCTGTGAGTAATGCAAGGTCAACCGGCTGCCTTCATGAAGGAGTGTGGAATCAAACCCAGTAACTACAAGATATGAATCTGCCAGCCTGTTCCCATTACAAACTTAAAATGCTTTGGAAATGTTTTTGACCCCACAGTCCCCACATCAGGTTGGCTTAACACCCTTTCCACGTGTTAAATCGCCCCAAAGCATTGTAAATAAAACACTCATTTCAACAGGTCTTGCTCCCATTCTTGCATTTTAAATGGTTTACATTTCTTACTGTGGGAATGTTTTAGTGGGATGAGAATGCATGTTTAGGGTTTCCCTCCCCCAATAGCACTCTAGGAACTCCCCACCCTTGTCACGTCAAAAATTTTGTGGCAGGAGGAACCCCAATCATAGAGAGGGAGTGGGCACCATGACTGGCAATGGGCGGGGAGAAAAAGATACGCTTTCCCAAATGAAGTTTTCAAGCACTTTCAGAATCGGGATCAAACATGATTAAAGTTGAAAGTAATGGGATCAGGCAAATTCGTGTTTGCATCTGGTTCTTTTATTTTGGTTTAGGAAAACCATTTTAAGCTTGTAATGGGAACGGGGCCTGGCACTCTAACCACAAGACCAAACTGGCTCACAAAAAGAAAAGGAGAAGGAACAGAGAGAGTCAGGGTCAAAATCTCATCTAGGGATTGAAAGAAAAAAAAAACAGGGAGAGAAATGATGAGAGCCTCCATGGGTGTTCAGTGTGACCTCAAAATCTCAGTGAAATGTAATAGCCACTGTTACCTGTGATAAAGCTTGCTCACTAAATAATGCTGTTATTGGCAAAGATAGATCACTGTTTAGATCGGTGATGGCCAACCTATGACACGCGTGTCACAGGTGACACGCCAAGCCCTTTTAGGTGACACACCTGAGGCATTTCCGCACTGAATCGCGTTCGAAACCGAACGCGTTCAGGCGGAAAGCTTAAGCCAGCTTCGGGCGCTTTCCCCGTTCACACACAGACGCTCCGGAACGCGTGTAAACGCGTTCCGGAGCGTCTGGGTGCGAATGGTCAAAGCGCCCGAAGCTGGCTTAGCCGGCAAACGCCGGCCAGGGGCGCGCCGGCGGCCGCGGAGGCAGATCGACAATCAGCTGTTTGAAAAACAGCTGATTGTCAAAGCCGCGCGGCGTCGGAGGCGAGCCGGCAGGCGATCGGGAGACAGAAGCGGCGCGAACGCTTCTTCTCCCGAACGCCTGCGGACGGCTCGTCCGCGTTGGAACGCGTGTAGAGCACTTCGAAGTGCTCTACATTTCGAACGCGAAAGAGGCAGCTGCGGACACGTCGGGACGCAAGCCGCGCGCGGCCAATGCGGATGACGTGTCCGCAGCTGCCTTTTTCGCGTTCCGTTTTCGCCCGTGCGAAAACGTCTCAGGTCACCCTGGCAGCTGGGCATGTAGTGCTTGCTTGTTCTTGAAGTGTACGAATACCAACTTTCAATTGAAGATTTAGCAAATGTAAAGAATTATTCATTTTTGCTTTTAATAAAATACATATATCAAAATATAACTTTCTTACTAGAGCTACAAATATCACAAAATTATGGATATTTCTAGAAGTGACACAGCACCCGAGTTAGGTTTTCTTGTGAATTTTGACACACCAAGCTCAAAAGGTTAGCCATCACTGGTTTAGATGGATCATTGTTTGCAATTTCACTGCATGTACAACTTTTCCACTGCTAGCTCTTTAAACATTGTTTTGTGCCAACTCCCTCTCCCTTCTCCAGTTTGGTCTAGCAGTTAGGGAGCTGGACTATTATCTGGGAATACTGGGTTTGATTCCACACTCCTCCACAAAGCCAACTGAGTGACCCTGGTCTAGTCACAGCTCTCTTCTGAGCTCTCACAGCCCCACCTACCTCACAGGGTGTTCTGATAATGAACTGAGACTGCTGAAGATCAAGACTTTGGGGGAATATCTGAAGGAGGTACTTGAATTGCCTATAATGAAAGTCATCTTGGAAGACCAGAAACAGATAAAGTCTTGAGAAAATCACTGGTGTAGTCACATTCTAAGTACGGAAAACAGCATTGAGCAATTTATATGGTCAGTTTATGTTTTAACTATTTTATTCCTGCTGAATTCCTACTTAATCAATTCTTGATTTTGATAGAAGGATGATATGAGAAATGCACTTTTTAGCCCAGCCTGGTATACTAGAAATTAGGGCTGCAAATTAGTCTGGATCCTATCCTGTTTCTTCAATGAATTGCTGTATCCTCTGGCTACTTTAGTATGCAATTTTCACATTATCAAGAATTGTGCAGCTTTAATTTAGGACTTTGAACATTCTGCAATCTTTTCATTTATTACACGGAAGAGGGGAGAAAAATCCATGTATGTCCTTTGGCTACTACATAACAATTTTCACATTATCAGATACAATATGTATTTAATTTGAGGCTTAAGCCAGTTTACAGTCTTATCATTTATTACAAGAAAATAGACATTTAATTAACAGATCCATAAAGGGCACACATACTGCAGCTTTTCCTCACCTCTCTGAGGACAAAGTTTAATTAAAGTATTGGGCTACACAAGTTGGTAGCGATGTACAGATTTTCCCAGATGGGTCAAACATAATGATCATTTGTAAAGCATATGAGTATTACTGTATTTTTAGCTTATCAGGGTAGTTTCACAATCATGGCATACTGGTCTGATATTATTTTATATTAGAAAGGACAATTTTATGAGTCATTGCATTGATGTGGTTAGTGTTTATGGTATCACACTATGTAAGTCCTCAGCTGGAAGTTTCTGCTTTTTATATACTTCTGCAGCACTCATTTCTTAAAATCTATTATTCAAAACTTAAAGTACTAAATTTCTTTTCTTTTTTGCAACTGGAAACTCAGCTGAATACTGGGAATGAAACGAGAAGCAATTTATGTTAATAGTGAAGGTGGAAGGCAAAATGGAAATCGTGGAGGAACTTGTGATACATTTGATGGGCCCAAATCTGATGAAATGGGTGAAGGAGAAAAATACGTAGGACGCCCTTGCCATTTGCACTAGCATGTGGATAGCCAGTCCCTATTCTGGGATATAATCTGGAATACAGCCCAGTGTAAAAAGAGCTATAGAATAGATACACATCAAACATTCTTACCAGGAATTCAGATACTCTTCTTGAAATTTATACACCACTTGTCTGTATGTCTTATTGTGTACCCACCCTTGAGTGTTACCAAAACAAGAACTTGCTTACTTTCATTTCTATTAGATCTTGCTTTCTCATGGGAACCACCTTATGCTCAGCAATTCTTATCACATTTTCAGGAAGAGAGAACCCTTAGGAAAGCATGTCTCTGAAAACCTCATGAAATACTCCATAGCCCTGATTCCTGTCTATTGTTATTAACCCCAATAAATGGAGGAGCCTGCTAAGAGCAGTTCTGTGTCTTGCTGTTGAACTCTGGGCCCTTGGTTGGTGATTCTGATGCTGTCTTGACTATACTTTATCATTCAAAATCTGCCAGCATAAATTTTAGGGCATTTTTAAGGACATGTTGCACAGATGCACAGGCAACTGGATGCTATCATTAGCAGCTTGCTCAGGGAAAACTCATATTAGGGGAGAAAGATCTATCCAGACTCATATCTCCAGCTAGATCTTTGTAGCTAAATGGCTTTTAAACTGAGAATTAAATGGAGTGGCAACAGTAAACAATAAGGAGCCTTAAAAATACTCTAGGACCAAAGATTATCCCAAAACAATTGAAGAACTTTATTGAAAACAAACCAAAGGGGCCCAGAATGGCAAAAATAGTGAAATTGTCAATGCTGGGGGCCAACAGCTTGGTTGCTAGCGTCAATAATACAGGAAAAGGCATGAGAAAATGTCATCAAACAAATGCAAGCACTCAAATGCAGTTCCACCAAGTTACTGCAGGGCTGTTTGGATCCCAGTGAGATGAATAAAAAGTCCAAATTGTATGTATGTGTGTAGATGGGGGGAGAAGGGGGGAACTACCTTAATTGGAAACAGGAGGGCCTAACCTTACAAGTGATCGTGCAGAAATCTTATGCTGAAATTGGGAGCAGATTCAGTGTGGCAACCTCTGGTCCTATAGAAGATCTAAATAGCAAAAAAAGAATTGTGCAAAAGAACAAACTTACAGTTCTTAGAAAAGCTATCTCAGCAGAAACAGCTAGTAGGATTAGGGATGTGCATGGTTTTGTTCACGTTTGCTTTGCATCAAAGTGATTGTGAAAGAAATTCACATTCATGCAAATAGAGCCACTTCAAATATGGTAGGATTCAAATCCACTGCAAATGTTCTTCGAATCCACTTTGAATCTCTGCCATCAGTTTTGCTGTGAAATCCCCTCCAATTCTGTTCTAACTCTGCTTTGAATCTACTCTGAGTCTACCACAGATCACCTCCATACTTTCATGGATATAATGAAGCTGCAAACAAATGCACAAAAGCATTCACTCCGCATTTGAATGCCAATCTTCAAATTCAGACAACATTTTATTCAAATGCAAATCTTTGTCTGAATTTTTAACCTGAGTAATATTTGTGCACATCCCTAGTCAGGATGCAAAGTCCTAGTTGAAAAATATCTCCAGACTGAAGCAGCAGTCAAAGGCAGCAAATGCAAATGGAAAAGCAATGATTTAAAAGTTTGGCAGTGTGGATGGGTTCAGATGGTTCCGTGCCGGCATCTAAAGCTTTGGGTCTTTTAGCCTAATCTTGGCAATGTGCTTCTATGGGGTTTTCTGTGGTGGGAAATGTGAGCTTGGGCAGAGTGCAGAGATGTGAGGTTGCAGACACAAGCAGAATTGATGCCTTGCTCAGCCAGTTGTTTATGTGATAAGGGTAACCTCCTGACACCTCTGGCTAAAGAGATGAGGATCTTAACAGATGAGTATTTAACAATGAGGTAGCTTATATGGAATAAAATCCAATAAATGGAGGGAAATCATCCTGTCAGAATTCCACCATTCCTGTTAGAGACATTTGGAATATCACACATGGATTAATCGAACAATAGGTTGGCCAAAATGACACAGAAGGTATCTTCAGTCTAAGGATGTGCACAATTTATTTTTACTTTTTTGGCATTTGATTTGTAATGAATTGAATGTTAGAAAATTCATATTCATTTTAATAGATCCTCTTCGAATGTGGTAGGATTCTATTTGAAATGAATGCATTTGTATGAATTCATATGAATATCTAATATGAATGCATATGCATCGTACACGTATTCTGGATATGTATCCAATACGTATCCTATACAAATGCATACATATTGGGTACATCTCCTATACCAACACATACTTATTGATACGTATCCGATACATATCCCCAGTTTAATGAATGTCCAAATTATTCGTACAAATGTTCCAAAACATTCATATTCATAGTTCATGATAGGTGAACATCTTCACTTAGAGGAGGCCTCCAAGCACCCCCTGCCCTCCCAGATGTTCCCCTATCATGAACTAGCTGTGGGGCACAAAATCATGCTCCATGAGCTACCTAACCTTCCCCAGAAGCTTACCTATTGTGTCCAGCCGGTTGAGTATCTGCACCTCTGCTGGATGGGGAGGTCATCAGACCTGCCTCACAAGCACTCTGGCAGCTCTGCTGGCCTCCTGACATGACTGTGACTGCACAGAGCACCGGTGTCATGGTAGTGATGGTGGCGCCCTGGAGAGGATCAGCCAGGCAATCAAACAGAGGTGTTTGATCAAGCATGGAATTGGGCTAACATTGACTTATACAATTGATTGAAAGGCCATAGGTGAAAGGACCATAATGCTCCGGGGGCTTCAACGTTGAGGTAGCTTTTAAACAGGGAGGGGGGGAGTGACAATTGGATTTGGACAGCAACCTCCCTCCTTCTGTTTGTTTTGAGCAGCTTTATCCGGAGTTATTCTAACGGAGAAAACAAATAAACAGAACAGATTATATGATATATAATAAGCTTTTGTTTTTTAAAGAAACCTCTTTTTACTGTCTCAGCTGAAAACTGTAAGACTGTAGATTTACAAATTGGAAGGACAGCTGCAGGCTATCAATAGCAAACACTTGTCTGGATCAAAATATCATGAAGTTTTATTGAAAGAGTCCCTCAAAATGCCAAGGAAAAATATTATCAGCCACCCTAAGCTGTTTGAAAAACAGATCTTACATAGGGCTCTTCCCCCCATTCTTTTCTACAACCCCACCATAATATAATCTAAATCTATCTTTCTGCAGCTGAAACCCACTGCTTCCGCCAGAGGCAACATTGTTGATATTGGTCAACAACTGTTCTCATTCATCTCTGTGACAGACAGTTAAATATTTGAGGACTATTGATACGGCTGTGTACCAAGATGTTATACTGATGATTATAGAGAATGGTTAATAAAACAAACTTGATGGTACAGTAGGTGTCAATGAGCAAATTGTGTACCGTTTATACTGTCTAGGACCATGTTTCTAATACAATCAAGTTCTGGTCTAATGCAATTAGTTATAGTGTTTTAAAAGTGTGCTCACTATCTTTGTATCAGTGATGTGCCAAATTGCAGTTTGTCAAAGTACAGACCATGTATAATTAGGTGATTGTTAGGTGGGGAATTTAATTTGATACTCTATCTACTTAAGGGAGAATTCATACTTTGTACAGAACACACCCTTGTTATTTGAAGTCTATCCTATCATCCTCTGCTTGATATTCCATTTGCTCCTCTTCCAGTCTGGATGCACTTCTTTTTCTCCTTGATCACACAGGTTCTTCTCCTTTTTTTCTTTTAATATGGCAATTATGAAGTTGACATTCCTTTTAATATGAGACATTATGAAACAGCAGCATTCCCTTAGGTGTAAACCTTAGAAAGCATGTCATAGGAAGTTAACACCTCTACAAGAATACTTCCAAAAATAGTTTCTTTGATGAAAAGGAAAAGTATTATTAAAATTCAGGAAACTTAAAATCAGGAAAAGTGGCAGCAACCAGTCAAGATTTAGCTGGTGGTTACACCAATAATGGACAATAGCAGAGAAAACAAGCAGAAGGGCTTCACTTCATAAATAGATAGGGAGACCTAGCAACTATGTGTATAAGTGTCTGGGACAAGGCTTTCTCTCTAATATCAACCCTGGCACTAAGGAGAAAGTAAAACAAAAAGAAGGCCTATTAGTCTCACCACCAAAATGCAAAAAGCTTAAAATGCACTCTTCTTTGAAGAGCATTTTCAGTTTAGCCACAGAAACTGTGTACACTTATCAGTAGGGATGGGTGATCTAAGATGTTTTCTTCAATGATTTCAGCTTTTGTGATGAATGGGGAGGGGGAACCTTCATTACGTTGTACAGATGAGGTGGGGAAAATGTTTCATACAAAATGGGGGGGGGAATGGACTTTGTATCCTCTTCTTTCAAATGGAAAAAAAGGAACAAAGCTATCTCACTAGGTAAAACATGAATTGAAATCCTCACTTTTTACTGGTCCATTTGAACTCAGGGTTTGATTGGTTCTCCAACAGAGCTGAGAAACCGGTGGTGTCATGCTTGCATAGGCTATTTTCCAAATATGGGTTAATACAATTTCTTAATATAATTTTTTAAATCACATCATACCTCATTACCCATTTCTTTATTTGCTGATAATTACTTTGCCATTATATTTTTTGTTATAATATCCTAAAATACCACATCCTTTTCATTTGTATTTTATAACTCTCCCAACTTTTAATCCAAATATTAAATTCTTCCTCTTTTATCTAATCCTAACGTAAGAGGAAGAATCAGCTTTTCTATTCCACTTTTCTCACCCATTCAAACCAGCTGACAAAACTTCCTGCTCTTCTCCCAACAACGGACAACCTGTGGTGTTGTGAAAGTTGTCACTAGCCCAAGGTCACCCAGATATTCTTCCTTTATTTCCATTGTATATAATATATAATACCACATAAATAATATAAGCCATACTCATACCCCAACACTTTTACATATTTTTAATATATATTCTGAACAATGCTAATAGTGCAAATATAATCTTTTTATAATCATATTGTTTTTCTATGGCCTAAATATAATTCCACAAGACTTTCCAATTAATCCAAAAGTAAAATGATCACTTATTACAACATTCTCCATAGTATTTCTCCCATATTTCTCCGATGGGTATCATAAAATACTTATTCTATTCTCATGAAATCATTACATTGTCTAAATACAAGTTCAATACTCATATTGATTTTTGTTTTCATTCTTTCCTTCCTTTCATCTTACTCTACTCAAGCTTGATTCAAAGGGTGTCACAGTCTAGCCAGTATTTCTGCCTGACATAGTTGCAGATATTTTCCTTTCCCTTTCCCTTTCTTGCTTTCTTTCACAGGCAGATAAATCACAGTGAACTTCATGAACAATTCCATAACAGCCAGATAGATGAGAGGAGGGCCAGGGAGATTATTCTTCCTCTTCAGCCATGTTAGATTTGAATTTCAAACTATGTCAGAATAGATAACCTTACAAAATAATCCAAGTGGGAGACGGTAGAAGATAACAAGAATGTTTTTTTCTAATCATAACATAAATGCTGTTAATTAAAACAAAACAGAGCAAAATTTGAGTGAATGTGACAGTTCATAATGTTTTCTTCAACTTTTTAATGTTCATAAAAAAAATCTTTAGCCTTCTTTATAGTCATGGATTTTTTTAAAAAATAAAAAGACATTATTATATGTTACTATGTCTTTTTTTTTCTCAGCATCTTCCAGACAGTGAAGAGAAAGCAATGGAAAATCTTGACCCTTGACATTCTGCATTAAGGATGTGCACAAATGTTTTTTGACATTCTATTTGAATCGATTCAAATACCCCAAAATCTGATTTGAATCGAATCTTTTAAATTCAAATTTTACAAGATTTGATTTCTTATATACCAAATTTGAATCTATTCATTCAAATTTTTTATTCAAATCTTCACATACGAATGTCAACATTTGTATGTGCACGTCCGCATCTTCCTGACATCTGTACACATCTGTACATATCCATACATGTCCTATGCATCCCATAGTTATCCAGTATGCAACCTGTTTTCATTGTGTACCGATCTGTACAAACATGTACAGATGCGGGAAAGATGCAGATCTTCAATTACGCATCATGTACAAACCTGTACACATTGGAATGTCTAGATAATTCAAATGAATAGATCTGAAATTTGAAATTCGATTTGAGTGTTTACATTTGAATTTTGGTACATTCTATTAGAATTCGAATGTCAAAATTTGGCACATTCAATTGGATTTTGAATGCTTACAAGTATTCGTGCACATCCTTATTCTGCATGTGTTTTCTCCTACATCCTTCCTAATCACCAAACATGGCAAGATCATGAGAAAATTACAAGACTTCAGTTTCAACCAGATGCTATTCTGAAAAACAAATCCATCCCAAAGAATCAGAAAAGAAACCATTCCTTTTATATATTCTGCAGAGGCTGAAGTCCCTGGCAGCTTCAACACAGTCTGCCTGGACCATTCATGCTATCCCACTGGACCATGGGATCTGCACACCAGAAAGTTCCTAGGTGGTAATGGGAACACTTCCAGGCATGATCCTTCTGGCTGCAGCACTCCTGAACAGGAAAATCATGCCCATAGGCCAATTTGCACTTGGCCTCATAGTTTGCAATAGCTGAACAGCTGGGCACTGCACTTGCAGGAGGCATTTACAGCTTAGAAACACTGTCTGCCTGCTCAGACATTCACCTATTGCAAACTAGCGGTGATGCACAAAATCATGTTCCACATGCATACTAACCTTCCCCAGTCATGACCGAAAACTTTCCTGTTTCATGCACACCATGACCACTAGCACCATTTCTGGTGTGAGGGGGTCATCTGAGATACCACACAAGTGCACTGGCACCTCAGATGACTCCTGATGTGACTGCACACGCACAGTGTCCTAGTCACCATAGTGATGGCATCATGATCAAAATGGCAACACCCGATTGGGGATTGGATGCACAACTGATGGAAGTAAGTGTCCAGGTGTGTCGTGAGTACGCTACTGTATACTGCCATTCCCTAATGAAAATGTTAGTACATGTTGGTCTGTTCTGCACTCTTCCAAGTGCAGAAACACCCCAGGTTTGCTCAATGCACTGCCAAGAGACAAGCAGTCATGGGTGAAGTGGTCCACATGTCACAAAGAGCCCAATTCAATTTTCTGGGCACATCCTTCGACACACCTTCCTGGGCTGGTTTACTCATATTAGTAAATGCCAGTAGACTTGTAAAAACAGGTCTACTACTATTCCAGACTTGACTTCACAGTGTACTGATTTACTGGTAAATGCAGAAAGGCCCAAAGTATCTATAGGCCCCAGGTGACAAGCAGCCAGAAGCTTGCTCATATCTTTCCTAAGCAGGTGGAAGAATTCTTTATTGTTCTGAAAGAGAGATGGCATTCCTCTTGGAAACACATCCAACTAGTTGGTGATAGTCTTGTAGTAAAGGCAAGAGACACAAGTAGAAGCTGGAGAAACCAGATTTCTTTTATAACACGTGCTCTATCTTCACACTCATTTGTCTGTACCACCACTGTTCTTCAAGTGTGATATTTTTCCTGCAGATATTTTGCTACCAGGCTAGGTAGCATTCCCATTACAAGGTTTCATCTTTGGTGTGTGGTGGTATAAATAGTTTCCAGTTTGCTCTAGCTATTGACTCTGGTTGGTAGATGAATGTTCTTTGTGTTTTCTAGTGCTAGCTCTTTTCTTCTTTCCTTGGGTGGTTTTTCTGCCAGAAAAAAAATGTTGCTGTTATTTAATTATCTCACTCCAAGGCCAGAGGAAGAAAAAGGAAGAAAAACCCACATTCAAGGTAAGAAGAGGCATTTCCTTGATGGCAGCAGTCTTGTTATTTTCTTCTTCTGGTCTGGAGAGGTGCTTGGGGAGGGTGGTTTAATGCATGAGCCTGAGCTCAAGCACTCATGAGAGGTGGACAAAGAAAGAACAAGAATGCAGTCATATTACTAGGTACCAGTCCTTGAGTTGTTCATCTCTTCTGTTTTTAGAATCCCCCCTTAGAGGCCTGTCTAGATGAGACAGCTACTTTTAAATTGACAATGCATTTTATGCATTTATATGTTGAACACTTTCTTCCTTTTTTTGAAGATGGGGTCATTTGCCTTTCTTCAGAAGGCCTATTAGATCTAATCATTGACTAATCTGAATCTAGGCATAATGGAAACCAACTTAAACTATTTTAATAGAACATCATTGGAAGAACAACTCATGGTCTCATCTCCTTTCTTGGTGGTAAGCAAGATGGGGAGATGCTGTATGCCAACACACCCTGGCTAATACAGCTGGAGCTTTTTTTTGTCATTATCTAGAGTGTGTAAACAATCTCCTGCACTCATACGGCACCATTAAAACCCAGAAAGCAGGTAGTTCATTCAGATATATCACCATGCATCCATGAAGCACAGCAAGATGCTGAAGGGATAAGGGCATGAAGTAGGAATTTCAATGTCATTCTTTCTGCCCTGGTCTTAAGACAACAGCAGGCCTTTGGTTAAATGTCCCCCACACTTCCCCCATTAAAAATTACTGTTGCTTTTAACTATTTTTGTATTTTTCTAAAGTTGCATTTTTAAACTTGTTTCTGATTTTATGGCAGATATAATTTTTAATGTCTGTTTTTAAATGTTGTGAGCCGTCCAGAGACCCTCAGGTATGGGGCGGCATATAAATGTAAAAATAAATAAATAAACATTCATCCTACCCAGCTATATTGGCTCCCACACCCCACTCCCCAGCACTTTGTTTTGATAAATGGAGACATAACATTTGTTGGGGGGTATAATGGCATCTCCACCTTGTAATGGAAACATGACCTTTGCAGAAATATTGTGTTTTGGCATAATACCAGGATGTATATAAAAACATCTTTGAGGGACCAGTAGATTAAAAACACATTTTTTTCTTCGCTAAATTTCATTTCATGTGTAGAAACTCTTGTCCTAAGGATAAATCTGCTAGGCATTTTGCTTATTTAATTGACCCAGGGATGAGTGTAATAAACCTTTCCTGCATATTTTACTCCTGCAGCTATAGTTTTAAGTTTGTAGCCCACCTTTCCAATAAATTTCCCAAAGTGACTCCCAGCATTGACCCCTCCCTCCCAACTGTTACCACACAGGAAGGAGCCATCTTGTCTGCGGGGGATGGAGGAGAAAAAGAAAATAAAAGTATTTTGCCATTGCAAGGACACTGTTGCTGCCAGAGTGTCCCCATTCCCTCCCACAACATTTTCCTTTTGTATCTTGTCTGTTTAGATTGTAAGCCTAAGGGCAGGGACTGGTCTAAGATTAATATAATATTGTAACCTGCCCTGAGATCTTCCGGTATAGGGCAGGATAGAAATACAAATAAATAATAAATAATAATAAAGTGGTTCAGAGAAAGCACAATAAAAATACAATAATTACCCAAAATGAAAACAAAATCAAATTCAATACATAAAAAAATATAGATTGTAATACAATATAGGCTAATAATGAAATGTAAAATATATTATAATTTTTATATGCAGGTCAAAATAAGACAAAACAGAGAGGACAGAAGAGAAGAAGCAACAGACAGCTCAAGTCTTTTTCTGGTACCCCAACCAGTCCAAAAGTTCTTATTCATGCCTGGGGATTGACAGAAGATACAACATTGTGGAAGTACAGAGAGCCCAAAGTATCTGTGCAACAACATACTTGCATCTACTATGCAATGTGGCCTTACCCATAGAGAGAATAATAATGGTGGCCCCTGTGTTTCATGGAGAGGCAAGTTTCCTGTAACTTTTGCTTAAGGCTTGCCTATTCTTGAAGAAGTTCCAGGTGTTGTATAGAGTTGTAAAGGGCCCAGGGAAGGGGAACTCTCTGAGAAACAAAATTCCTACAAACTGCAGTTCAACATATTCCTGTTGGTCTAAGGCTGCATCCCCAAAAGACTTAATGGCTTCTCTACTGTCCCTCTACTGTCACTCTATTCAAGCGGACTTTAAAAGTCCCATGCAAATCAGGAATGTGTCCGCATGAGGTTCAGCAAAATGCATGTTTTTAACGCACCTTCCGTCCCCATGGGAGCTGTGTTTTCTTTGCGCGCATCTTTTTCTCCCCGTCCCTGATCTTGTTGATAGGGTGCCAGCAGGAACGGGGAGGGACTGCGCTTGGCATGGCCACAACCCCTGACAAGTCCAAAGGAAAAATAGCCATCGGTTCTCTGTTCATCTCCCAGATCTTCTGCCCCTCAAAATGGCTTCTCGTGCCAGCAAAGGCAGTGGCTGCCCGCCCTTCCTCCCTCCCTAGCACCGCCTCTCAGATATGACACGATGGCGAACCCCCTGTTTAATTGAGGCTGTCAGGCTGCTGAGCCCACAATGAAGGCAGGGGGAGGAAGAAGACGAGAACTCTGCCACCGCCACGGCTACAACTGGGGTAACCTGAGCGGCTGCCAAGGCGCCGCTCCATGCAACCTTCCCAGAGGAGGCGCAGTGCCCACATCCCCTCGCCTGGCAATCTGCAGCAAGCACCCTCCTCCTCCTCTTCCTTGCCCAGCGGCGGCGGCCAGCAGATCCACATCCTTCTCCCTCCTCCTGCAAGTGGTAGGGAATGAGAGGATGGGAGGAGGCACTGGATCTGGTTGTGAAGCTTTGGGATCGCGCCCAAGAGTCATCTGTTTCCCTCCCCAAAGCCCCGACGCTGGAGGAGGCGCGCGGGGGAAGCAGGGGCGCAATTCTCTGGTCTCCCCTCTGAGGGAGGGCTCGTTTCCCACGCATGTGCGCCGCTCGATTTTGGCCGCTGTATCCCTCCCTCTCTCCCTCTCTCCTCCCCGTCCTCGGGCTCTTGCTGCAGAAGCTGCGCAATGACGGCTGCAAGACTTTTTACCTGTACAGCGCATGATAGCTCATTCACTCTCACCACTTTCCCGTTATTGCTGTCAAAATCCACCCTCTTCACACCTGATAGCGATTGCAACAATGTTGCAATTCTGCACGATTCTGGCTCTTTAGTTCTGAGCTTTAGAAAGGGAAGCTGCTTGTGTTATTGCTGTGTGTGTAGGCAGCAATCCCCACCCCTTTTGCCTCAGAGCGTTCCCAAGGTAAATGTTGCGAGGAAAACCCGCAACTTCCAGAAAGAGCGATGAAATTCTTCTTTAAAGGGCAGGTATTTTGTTGTGGGTTTTTCTCGTCTTGTAGCTCTGGAAGTTCGTTAAAAACCCTAGCATGAGGGCGCTCAGAGGCAAAAGAAGAGTTTTAGCAGACTTTAAATTGCTTGGGGACAGGGCCTAACAGAAGCAGCTGGAGCCTCTTTTAGGGCCTTTTCACACTTACATGCCAGGGATAGTGTCAAATGCTCCAGGATTCTCCCTCCACAAGCCATGGTACTATCTCCATCCCAGAGTGGCCTAGAGTGTGAGAGATCTTCTCCATTCTCCAAAACTATGGAGCAGTAAAGACTGCTCCACAGCTTGACCAGGAGTATCTAGATCACTTCTGGTTACCCCTACAAGTGCCATTCAAACCACTTTTGGATGCAAAAGTTGTATGGTGGCAGGGTGGCTGTGTGTTTTTTTTAAACCAATTTTATTTATTGCTTTTAAAAAGGAAAGAAAATACAAACAGAAAGGAAACAAACACACATTGCTCACATTTCAATAGCACATTAACCTAACACAGTCAACCCCAATCTCCCTACACAGGGTGGCTGTGTAGTCATGCACTGCATCATAGTCACCATGGCAATAGCCAGGTGCTTAATAGAAGTCACCATGGCTGTTGCGAGGTTGATTCAGATGGTCTGCGCCAGACTTTCTGAACCATGGATGCCCAGAGGTAAGTTGGATCCAGTTTTGCTATGTGAATGTGGTTCAGATGGAACAAAAATTGTTTATGTTTCCCTTTCTGCAAGACAACATTCATTGCCCTTTACATAACCTACCTGCACACACAATTCTGGGGCATGGGTTTTGTTGAAATTATGCTTTGGATCTTAGTTTCTGATAGGGACAAAATGTTAACAGGTTTCAGTTTATACTGTATTGGAAATGATGATTCATAAGTTTCAATACTAATCCAAAGTACTTATAGATTTATGTAATTAAAATATAACTGAACAATCTGTATATTGCTACAGTATGTTTCTACTTTTTATTTCACACTATGAGAGTGGGTGAGGAAGAGGGGGAAAGAAGTGCTTTATGACTTTTAGCCTTTTGTGCAGTGTTACTTTATTGAGAAACTGTACTGAAATAGGTTTTTGAGCCTTTGTTCCAAGAGTGCAAGCTGAACAAACAAAAGAAATGAATTATGAGAAAATTCCACAACTTGAAAGATGGTGGAGGATTTAAGACAAAAAGTGGTCTGACTTAAGCAGTTTGGGTATTCTGCATTCTCTTGCCATACAAGCCAGCAGAACATTAATCATCCAGCAAAGCGATGAAGATGAAGTTCCAATCAACAATTGCAGCCACAGTTCATGACTACTGAAACATTTCCACTCAACATTAAAGACAGCAAATTATTTTGTACCACAGTGAGTCATGGTTTTGTATGTTTCAGAACAAAACTATGATATTCAAGGTCCCTGCTGAATGTATGTTTCCTACAAAACATCCCATATAACATAGAATTGTCTTCTTAGATAAATGTGTAAGAATGGAGGCATATATTGTGAATACTGATATTAGTTAAGGCCATGCTCATCTATTTTCCTTGTATTCACTTAGTATATATGGGGTGTTTTTCCACTTAACACTAGAGTACCCTTTAAGGACCCATTAATGGGTCCTTACTGGGTACTCTAGTGCTAGGTTTTTTTCCCACTAGCACTAGAATATCCATTAAGGACCCTTAATGGGTCCTTTAGTGCTAAGTGGAAAAACACCCTTAGAGACAAAGGCACTGGGAGGGAAGAGAAAGAGTTAGAACTGGAATAAAACATCCCAACAGTATTGACTGCAATATATTCATCTCTTGAAAACAGGATAGAAAGAGAAACTGCAGGGGAAAAGATTTAGTTTAGATGTTAGGAAAAAATTTCTAACGGTAAGAGTGATCAACCAGTGGAACAGGCTGCCACGGGAGGTGGTTGGTTCCCCTTCGATGGAGGTCTTCAAGCAGAGACTGGACGGCCATCTGTCTGAGATGGTTTAGGAGATCCTGCCTTGAGCAGGGGGTTGGACTCGATGACCCAGGAGGTCCCCTCCAACTCTACCATTCTATGATTCTATGATTCTATGGTGCCTCCAGACATGCTTAAAACTCCAGAGCCGCTGCACTGCCACTGTACCACATGACTGGAAACCAGACGATGTTCATTGAGGTGGAGCATAGCTGCCATCATAATACAATTCCCACTTTATTTATTATCCAGATATACTTGAACAAATCTTTGCAAAACCAGGACAGAATCCCATTATTTGACTAGCCTTTCTCCTCCAGAGACAGGATAAGGATAGGCTGTGATTAGGACAGATGAACCCCACTGTGGATCAAAGCCTGGCTCAGTGTAAGAAAAGATTGTGTTTTCTGTCTTCTCTGGGCAGTCTGCCACTAATCTACAACAATTCTCCCCAAAGCAAAAGAAATACTTAAAGCACATGTGAATCAGAGGGCATGCAGTGAGCCCATCTTTCATCACAGTAATGAAACACTGATTATACTATAAAACTGATTATACTATAAAACTAGCGAAAGCTATGAAACAAACAAAAATGAATAAGCTAAAAATTTTCAACTTTTCCCTCTTCTTCTAGTACATGTCAATCTATGCCACATGGGTCCAGGAACTTACCTTTGTTCTGGCACATGCTCAATTGCTGGCAGAGTGCCACCCTTTTGATTGCAGAGCCTGTCATGACTGTGTGTGCACTGGCACTGTCCTAGTATTGCCAACCCTTCTCTAATCCATCTTTTCTAGCACACTATGTTTATGAGGGGTGGGAGGGGCAGACTAGTGTGTGAACAATCTCATCTCTAAGCCTCAGAATAACTTTAGAAATCCTTATTGTTGTTGTTATGTGAGAGATCATAACCTCAGAAGGGAACATGAAGGTAAACAAGGATGTTTTCATTTTTCTTCCCCTAAAATCCAGTATTGCCATCTTTTCAGTTAATGATATCCTGTTCTTGGATGCCAAATAAATAATGTGGGGAGATGGTAGGAGAAAAAAAAATTTTGCAGGCTAAAATAGGAAATTTGTAAGAAGAGAGGGAAATAATTTATAAGCTGATGATGTGATCTAATAGAAGTTCGTTGTGGCTTTCAGTTAAACATTATTATAATTCTAGGTGCTGCATTTATTATTTACACAAGCATTGCATGAAGCTCTGTAGTGGTAGAGGCCCTGTACTACTGTAGTTGCAACTGCCCCACTGTAGGAGCAGTTCAGTCCTAACTCTACATATAGAATTTTTGGTAAAAGAGAAGACAACAAGGAAAACAGGGCTGGGAAAAAGTTTACCAAATTATTGATAAGTAAATAAAGTTACCTAAGCTACCTGGCTGTGAAGCGGCGACACGTTGTCCCCACTTGACATGGAGGTCCGCAGCTTCTTCCTCAGCAGCTGTGATACTTCCACGGTGTGTGCAGTGAGGCATGCGTCACGTGGGATCAGGCAGCCAATGGGAGTTAAGCTTCAGGATCAGTTCTTATTGGCTGTTTCTCACCGTCATACCAGGATGGTGCAAAACACCAAATTTACCTGATACTGCGGTGTGAGTGTTGATTGTCCCGCAGCAGGTAAATCTGCAGTAGCGGCGACATAATGCACCACTGCTATGAAGTGTCGGGCGTCAGATGTGACACCCACATGCCAACTGCACATCAGAATGGGCAGTATGCCTCAGTCTGGACACACTCTAGCTTTGGTTAATGTATGCTACAGTTAGCATGGACTATACGTAATATCATACAAAGACTGCTTTAGCATGCTCCTGAGCTGTGACTTGCAACACGTACAAGACTGGAGAGTAGCAAATTAACAAATGGAATTTAGTCCACTTAAAATGGATTGCAGACTCTCCTGCTGAGCAACTGTACAGAAATGGACTGAATTTGTCAGTGCCTCCTTTGGCATTGCTGCTGTGGTAGAAACAAGTTAGATTGTTAGTTCTTTTCTCTCTCCATTCTTTCCATTTTTCTTTTTCTTTTTCTGTTTTATATTCCTCTGGTCTTTTCCCATTAACTTGAGTAATGTGAAACCTGGGATACATTGTAAGATGAGGCCTGAATTTTTCTCTGTGTGCAGACTGTATTCATCCTTGCCTCTTCCCACCAAAGATCTCTCCAGATTACCTTTGTTCCCCACCCCCTGCTTTTGACTGAAACAGATTTGCAGGAGTTATACTTTTTCTTTTTCTTTTGCCTTAGAGGAATGTGACCGAGGATAAGCGAAATGATGTTTAGCTTTTCACCTTTCACCTTTAGTTGGTTCAAGTGATTTTCAAACAAGCTAAAAATAGAATGGTTCAGACGGTTCATGCATGATGAACCAAGTCTTATTTATTTACATATTTGTTTGTTTCTGGCAGTTCTTCAAGAAGCTCATAATATCCACTGTGCTCAGTGACCAAAAATATATCAGTGAAAACTCAGAGTTCTTTCCATCATTTTTGTTCTATACTGCTGGTTTTTAGACCATTTTCTAATGAGGGCTAATCGAATAGGTGGTCTGTTTGTGAGAGTGGGAGTATCAGCTGTGCTTTGTTCAGATCAGACCAGATGTCTGTTTTGTTGGAAATTAACTCTGTAATTGTTTAAAAAAATATTCAGATGATCAGGGCCACACATGTGGCACAGATGCTTATCAACAATTCTGCTGTAAATATTGTATAATTAATGACTGGAATACAGAAAAATGTTAGTAAGTACAATGAAAACTTTTTGATTGGTATTTATTTAGCAGAAAACAGTCCAAAAGTAGGAACTAATGTAGTTGTGATTTTTACAGCTACACTAAACTGCTTTGTTTTAACTGATGACACACTAACGAAAGGGAAACAAAGACAAATGTGTGCTAGGTGCAATTTGCTAACTGGAAAACATACCTTTTTAAAGAAAGGGAAAGATGTGGATATATGTAATATAAGAAAATATGCAATAATTCAACTGCACAAGAATGGTAGAAGTGTGTGTGTGTGTAACAAACACTAAGTGTGACTATATAGTGATTTTCCACTATACGTGACTGAACAGATAAAGAGACTACCCTAAGAAAAAGAGAAAACAAAATGCACTGTCTTCCTCTGTTTCTTCCTCTGGAAAAGAAAGGAAGCATGACTAGCAAGAGTCAAGAAGAACAAACCAGCTTGAAAATATTATAGAAATTAGATTCGGTGGGTGGTGGTTGTGGGAGTCTAGAGATTTTGGGCACTCAGCATTTCCTAGTGTGTTGAAATGGTCCTCCTCTCCATTCCAACATTATGCTCTTCCCTTTCAGTAACTCACTTCAACCTTCTTGGATACTAGTTTGTAAAACTTTATGTAGCAGTAGAGTCTTTGAATTATTGATAAATTAAAAAGTAAGGATAGCTGCTGTACTACTAAGGCCACATCCCCAAGCGACTTATTTGCCTCTCTATTGTCCCTCTATTGACCCTCTATTCCAATGTTCAATTCCGGAATAAGCGTCCCCATGAGGTTTGGTAAAACACGCATTTTAAACATACCTACCGTCCCCAAGGAAGCATGTTTTGTTTGCCCACATCTTTTTCTCCCCTCCCCCTCTCTGCTTGATAGGGTGCCAGTGGGAATGGGGAGGGACTGCGAAGGTCCATCTGAAATAGGGATGGATCCAAATGAGGCCTAATGCATCCACACTCACATGGGAAGCACGGATAATGAGGAATGCAGCATGTGTTTACTGTGCAGATGCCGGAGTACCGATTTCCAGAAGGATCAGGCCTCTCTGCGGCCCTGCCACCCAAAGCGCTGTGTGATTGGAGCACTCAGCCATCAGTGACTGCTCATTTCCACCATGTGTGGGCCTGTCAGGGCCAGACTGCCCACCAATCAGCGGCGTGCCTGAGATCCCATGGCTGCCTGGCTGCACTCAACATGGCAACTTCCAGTCCCGCCCATATGAGTTCCCTCTCCTGTCCCTATGCGGAAGCGTTGTCCTTTGATTTGGAATTGCAGGCAGGAACGGTTTGAAGACCTAATTTTTCAGGTCTTCCTGAAAACTGGTTTCAGTGGCCTCTAGACCCCATTAGAGACGGATCTCGCACAAGTCTGTGTGGAAGCACAATCCTTGAAGTGACCTTAATCTGTTCTGCTGTGCAGAAGGTAACTTGCAGATGTGTGCTATATTTGTCCTTATCAGGTGCTTAATGGGGTCTTAATGACCTGTGCGGAAACACTCTAACAGTAGCTGGGATTGCCAGAAAACAATAGACTATATCTTTAAACCTATGATGAAGTCTACATGTCAAGAAAGAATAGACATGTGCATATACTAAACTGTATTCATGCACAGCTTAAAATAATTGCAGCAAAACAAAGTAGACTTAGTCAAATCACATTTTGATAGCATTAAAAGTGTTCTTTTTGGCAAACTAATGCTCCTTGATCTATGGGAAATTATTCATTTGTATTCATTGCTTTCACATAATTAATGGATTATTTTGAATTTATATAGCATGTCTACTCCAATATTGTATTTATTATGATACAGTTAGGTATATACTTGGCACTTTTACTACTAAATTAATATTGAAATGTGGAAGTCAAGAATTAAATGAGATAATGCATGCATTATGGTTCTGCTCAGAACACCTCTGCATGCACATAGCTATTTTGATATATGGGTAGAGGAAATCATCAGGGAACATAGTCTTTCCCAGTACATTCTACTAAAGCTGAAATTAAATACTTCAAAGACAAATTATAAGTTTCAAAGGACTGCTTTAGGTTATGCCAGAGAATGGTCTGTCTCTATATCTGCTGCACTCAGGCTCAGTTCAGCTGCTTATTGGAGTTTCATGAAGGTTTCCCCTTTGCCAGATTTTTCTTATGATCCTGTTGCTAAAATCACAAGAGAACACTGAAGGGTGTAATGCTTTCTTTGGGTGGGGTTGGGGAATGTAAAAGGAATGAAATGCAGTTACCATCCTTTGTGATTTTAAGCTATTTGAACCCATATTATCAAACCATATTATAATTTTTAATAATTTGTTGTATTTTGATAAAGAATGCTGTTTCAATTTGCAGCTGTCTTATAATGAAATATGTTTTAATTACTGTTAATAATTAAACAAACTTGTTTCTCTTGTTCGGCGTGGGTGCTCTTTAAATCCAGTTTTGGTTAGGCTTTTTTGGGAGGGATGATGCTTGAGAGTAATCTTGGAACACTTCTCACAAATCTGGGTAATCTGGGTCCAGATGGCCCAGAACAAGGCTACCCTGTAGATGGGGAATTCCTGCCCATACGTTGGCTTTAGCTCTCATGAAAAAGGAAATGTCCCCCATTTCCTATTATGAAAGAGAAAAAAAGTGAAGATGTTGCTATTTTGGAAACTCTTTATTTGCCTATTACCATAACAACAAGACTATCACAAGTTTACAGCAATAGCAGCAACAAAATCAGCCTAAAAGATCTTTAAATAAATATGTCCACCAAATGGGAGATTATTATACTTTAAGTCATACAACATATTATATATGCAGGCAACTGTGAGTGTGGAGATAAAGATTCTGCACTAGATACTGTATGTGCCTTTTATAAATTTGGAGCTTCTTCGGTGAGTTGAATATTGAATAAAACAAAGACAATATTATAAGGCCCTCCTATATACAAATTAGTGGTGCAATTGCATCTGGAATATTGTGTGCTGTTTTAACTGTCACCCCAAAAATATACAACAAAAGTTCGAGAAGGTCCAGATGAGGATGACTCAAGCCAATCAGACACCCTTTGTACAATGACAGGCTTACACACTCATGACCTGTAGGTCACCTGAGTATGTACACCTGTCACTAGAGCTCCATCACAGAGATGTGGGAGGGCACAGGAGGGCAGAGTATGGGATATCTGTTAGAAATTGGTTGTTGGATTGGGACAGTTTGCTCTGAGTGCAATGAAAAGTAGCAAAAACTACTTTCTCAATGGGTAACACGAAAACATTTATTCAGGCAAACTTAATTAAGAATACTTTGTTGAGTTGGAAGGAGAAAGTAAAACATGTTAACTATCAAATATGTATTCAAACATCCCTAGACAAATGGGCACCTAATGTGCCATAATGTGAGTGCGAGAGAGAAAGACTGTAACTGCTTATAGAGGTAGCAGGACTCAACCGTCACCTAAGTCAACTCACTTAAAGAACCATAACACCCATATCCCAATATCCATGCATTGTCACTTCCAACAATATCACATGCTCCAAGTATCTTGAGAGCACTCTTTTGTCTGATGTCCTTCACCTGCACAGCTCCTGAGCAACTGAGTGAAATGGTGTGAGGAATGATGATGTTAAGCTATATTCATGGTCACAGATCATGCGATGCGTCCATAAAATGACACCTTGTGCAACCTGGAAAGAGCTACTGCAAGCTATTGTGACAGGTCACAAGCACCTGCCACTTTAGCCATAGCACATTGCCACTTCCAGTAGCCCATCTGATCCTAAGATATCAAGGGACTGGAGGAGTTTACTACTAGAAAAGCCTGCAATGTTTTGGCCTTAGAAACATTGGTTAGCAGTTTAGTCTAGAAACAAGGAATGTGAGAAGATACATGAATTGTATAAAATAATACATGTTATCTCCTGGAAGAGCCTGTAATTCAAGTAACCTGAATGGTGGTGGAGTTATAATTTGATCCCTAGTTTCTCCTCAGAAGTAGACAATGGCAAGCGGCTTCAGTATCTCTGCCAAAAAGATTTTACGGGGCACCTGTGCAGTTAATCAGGAATAAATGACTACCTGATGGCACCCAACAATGGCAACAATTCATGGTGTGGACAAAGTGGTTAGACAGACAATATTCCATACTTATCCCAGAATATCCAAATATAGGAGAATAAGTAAGCAATGGCAGAATGAAGCCTTGGTGGTTTCTGAAAACTGAAGGTCAATCAAGAACCCTCACCTTGAGGACGTACTGATGCCTCAACTAGTTCTCCTATAGTCTACCAGCAATTAGACAGTGGGGGTTGCTTAGCATTCCAAACAGCCAGGAAAATGTGCATGTAAATAAGACCTCCAGGGAAGAATTGACACATTAACTCAACAGGAAACTACCACCAAGGTGAAAACAGCTACTATCTAAGCAAGGAAAAGTTACTTCCCAAGAAAACAATCATTTACCAATTACATGGAAGAAACCACTGCCACATAGCTGGTCTCCTTGGTGGTGTTTACATTTGCAAAGTGAGGGGCCATTATTTGTCTTCAAAATCCCCCTTGCCTCTCCACTTGTCAAATAGTGAGAAGGAAATTCTCAAATGCAATTTTAATGGGTGGGGGAAACTTGCTCCCCTCAACAGGATCAGGTTAATTTTGAATTGGCTCAAATCACTTTGTGAACCAATTTGCACTTTTATTCGGTGTAATGGCCAATTAAGTTCTAGAATAGATTGGGCATCCACATTTGCAATGCCTAATCTATTCCAACCACCAAGAGTCTGCTACTGCAACAGCACCAATGGACACGTACAGTGCCCTGGCTATGTGACAAACAACCATGTTTGCACTGCCTGGTCACCCAGTCCATTTCCACCTCTTCCATCCAGAAGAGGTGTGAAGGGAGCAAGCTGGGCTGTCCCAGCACAACCAGTAATTATAAAGATGTATAATGAGCTAGGAAAAGCCCTTGTTAAAAAGGATTATTCCTAATACTGGATGTGATTAGAAGAGCTAATTTTTGACTAATGCAATGGCTATTCCAACCATTTGTTCCTGAGTTTTGCTCCCACATATAATCTAAAATGACTTTCTTTCTTTCTTTCTTTCTTTCTTTCTTTCTTTCTTTCTTTCTTTCTTTCTTTCTTTCTTTCTTTCTTTCTTTCTTAGCAAAAGCAAGAGCTTTTAACCAGATGATGAGTCTAATATGTAATGGGGATCAGGAATAAGAACGATCTGAACTTTTC
This sequence comes from Aspidoscelis tigris stejnegeri, assembly GCA_023333525.1. Lineage (NCBI taxonomy): Eukaryota > Metazoa > Chordata > Lepidosauria > Squamata > Teiidae > Aspidoscelis > Aspidoscelis tigris. The sequence continues at coordinate 226,391,645 of JALMGA010000001.1, forward strand.
GTTTTTAGTCATATGGAAACCCAGTCATACTAAAAATGTAAAACACAGAGTACATTTGGAAGGAAATGAATAGCAAGCTTCTCCCAAAATATCATTACTTTCCCCCCATAGTGTCTTGTATATCCATATATGCCAGGGAAATATTTGGAAGATAATAACAATATAAATCACTGAGGCTTGTTTCTATCTGCTTCCTTGATACAGATTTTACAGAGGATGAAACTGAAAATCTCCCTGGGGAGAGACATCAGCAATGTTTCTGAATAGTAAAATATCTGGAAGTCTGGAGCTGCATGAGAAAGAAATATGCAGCTCAGCCAGGCATTCTGAACTGTATACTATTAGCATAAATCCAGTTTGTACAACACAGAGAATTAGAATAATGAATGTTCGCTTGTTAAGAACGCTTTGGACTTTTATTAATGTATTGTACACCTGTACCAGTGGTGGTACTCAACTCTGTTCCAGAACTGCATTGGCTGTCACTTTGCTTCAAGATCCAGCTGAGGCTTCCACTGCTGACTTGTAAATCTCATAATGACCTGAGGCTCATACATTTGAAGGAGCACCTGATGAGAACTTAAAGCTGCTGGAAATGTTCTCCTTGTGAATCCATTATTCAACAAAGTTTGCATGTCTGATTTGGGGAGAACGGCTTTCTCACTTCAAGGTATGGAACAACTTCCCCACTGAGGTACACTAGGCAACTGTGGAGTCCCTATGAAGCTACTTCTAGCTGGAAACTCTAAAGGGACTCCTCATCTGCTTCCTGTCAGCCAAACAGGAAGTTTAGGTTGTCCACATTAATCAAGGAGTATCCCCATAAAATCTAAAATAAAAAGCTGATGATGAAGCAGCAGCTTTTTACTCCGGGGGTGGGGGTGGGGGATGCTTCTTGGATACTGCAGGTGATTGGTAGCTGCTGCTGTGAAGTATTCCTGAAGTATTAAAGCTATCTGGAGGCACACAGTATTTTGGTATGGTTGTTACGTTTTGATACAATTGTTACATGTATTTTAGTTGTCTGTTCTTTTTATTACTTTTTCTGTTGGCCATCCTGGGATTATGCATAGGGTAGTATATAAATACCATTTTAAAAAACAAAACACTCTTCACTAACATTTGTAGGCAGGGATTTTCTCTTCAGAAGCCACCAAAAGTATAGTTTATAATGAAATTCCTAACCTGGGACATAGAAACACACAACATAAAGCAAGCATGTTTGCCCTGAATTATTGAACAAAACCATACATTATAATTATTTGTATCATATTCACAAAGCTGTGTGTGCTTTATGAATATGAATGGGGCCCGAAGAAGAAGAAGAAGAGTTGGCTTTGCTACCCGGCTTTTTTCACCCATTTAAGGGGACTCAAAGCGGCTGACAAAGCTTTTCTACTCTTCTCCCCACAACAGACACCCGGTGAGGTAGCTGGGGCTGTGAGAGCTCAGAAAAGATCTGCTCGTCCAAGGTCACCCAGCTGGCTTCAGGGGGAAGGGCAGAATCGAATCTGGTATTCCCAGATAAGAGTCCGGCTCCCTAACCACTAGACCAAACTGGCCATTTGAATGCCATTCATCACCAGTGTTTATGTTTGTGTCCATTTTCAGGATTCAGACACAGATTAATAAAATAACATTGTGTGTTACATGGTTAACAGATTTTCTACTGTTTTACCGTTGGCATATAAGATGTTGAAGTGAAATAGATAGGGTTTAAATTAAAGGTGAAATCAAGCAAAAGAGAAAAATCTCACAGAAATCTCAACAATAACTCAAAATATAACTGTTAATTGGTTATAATAGATTTGTAAATTTGTCCAATTAAAAGAAAACAGAATAATTAACAAGTGTGTGGGCTGTAGTAATATTACCATAGATCGTTCTGCTGGTCTGCTCTTTCATCTAGCCTTGTAATATTGGAGTTAGAGCAATTTATGAAAGTGCAGAAATTAACTATCAGCCTTCACGTTGCTTTACTGTTGTACTTACCTCATTAGATCTGGAATATCTAGGATGGAGTAATTCATCCTAAAGCTAAGGTGAAACATCTCAGAGCACCTCAGAGAAGGCTTCTAGGTGGGGTTGCTGACATACCCATCTGTCCCCCTCTTCTAAAACTTCTGTGCTGGAAAAGTTGAATTAGATAAATGTTGGGAACTGTCTCTCTGAGGTGCCCCTGTTGTTATGTCTAAACAAAACCTGAAATGAAATGCAGTTTATCTGTGAAGATAGTGACTAAAACCCAAGGGTAGCCCAGTAACTCACCTCCTTCCAGCCTCCGACTGTTACCTTTCTCATACCAATGAAGTATTATTCCTTATCTTCCTTTTTTTCAAACTGTCTCCTATTTGCTTGTCTCTTTGTACCAATTAACTCATCAATATGGTTAAATCAAAGAATAAAGTAGTTGGAGGTATAATAATGTAAGCAATGTAAGCACAGTAAATTTTATTGGAATTGATTCTTAAAAAAAAAATACTGGATCAAGCTATTTATAATAATCAGAGCTTAGTGTGATGTCTACCATAGCAAACTCTTGGAACTTTTACATCATGTTGTACAGGTTTTCAGTGGAACCTGTGATGCATTGTCTTACAATGAGCAATTAGATAATGGAAGATTTCACTAAGCAGAAATATGTCTAAATTGGCTTTATAAATGTATTTATACGGGCACTCCTTTTGTTAAAAAAAATAGTACAAAATGTGGGTTTCTGCTGCCCAACTGACCCCTCTCCTTCCAGTTATTTGTTTCTGCTTTCAACAGGGCCTTGAGCCTATAGGGAGCCACTCATCATGTCAGACCTAGCTATATGACACATGTTGTCAAATATATCCATCAAGCTGGGCAGATGCCCCATTTACAAAAAAGCCAGGTCTGGGTATGAGAGAATAATATTCTCAGATTTTCAATAACACACAGCAGGCTCTACTGAGAAGGCTAGCGCTGTCTGTGTGATATTGAATATTCTTTTAAGAAAGGGTATGTCAGTTATATGAATGCATGACAATATCTGAATGTCAGAAAAGGTATTTTAAATACAGTAGACCAATACTGAGAATAGCACAGCAGGTTTTCCTCATTCCCCATCCCAACAAAGTCCAGGATATAAACATTGAAAATAAATTATTAAAATGAATGAAAATCCCAGAAAAAATAATTATGACCTTCCAGGAATTAGCTCAAGGACAAATTTCTACTAATACCACAAAAGAAAGCATATAGGTTGCAGCTTTCACTACTCCTTCACCAGGCTATGGGTGGTCAGAGCAACTATGCCAAAATAAAGCAATTTTCCAACAGACTATGGTTGCACCCAGATGTTCATTACTTATTCTGCTATATTTGAATATTCTGGAATAAAGCATGGATTATAGTGGAATAAGTAAGTAACATCTGGATGCAGCCTTTGTTTCCTCCTAGTAACTCACAGCCAACACAGCAGTGTTAGTTGAACTAATGAGGAGTATAGTCATCATATGGTGCATATACCAGGTTTTGGAAAAGTAGTATACAATTATCAAGGATCCCTTAGCTTGGTGGACTAAGAGCCTCACTATACCCTAGTTATAGCACATTGTGAAACAGCTTCCAAAGTAGGTGTGACGACTTTTATTTTATTTATTTAGAAAATTTATATCCCACCCTTCACCAAATGGTCCCAGGGCAGGTTACAATGAGATTAAAGCATGTCAAATAATAAAACATAATTAAAAATATAACCCCCCCACCCTCACCCACATAGGTGATGTGCAGTACTTAACTTCAAATTCATGTTAACGGAATTGTTTCTTTGTTTTTTCAGGTCTATCAGCATTGCAGGGATGGATCCATACCTCCTTGCTTTGGTTTATCACCTGTGCACCAAACTATGCCACTGAAATGCTACCCTTGGCCTAGTTCCTGGCCCTCATAGCCCTTTGTGTCCAACTCCATAGTTTGTGTGTGCTTCAGAGTGGCACAATATGATACAGGGACAGCCTCTTACTGGAACAACGTGACTGCTCCAGCTGGGAATGGTTTCTGTCAAAGCCATTGTAGCTAAGACACTCCTGTCTGGAATACTGCAGATGTGGCCTATGTGTTCCATCCAGATAGGGAATTCAAGCAGAATTTTTATAAAGTGAGAGGTAAGCCTTGTATATAGCTTGGATCTAAGACAACTTAAATGAACAGAAAGAAATACTTGAGTGAAACTCAAACTGCCTGGGGGGGGGAAATCAATCATAAATACATATTCTACAAGTAATAGTTCATATTTCTTTTCAAAAATTATTATTAATAGGTCCTTGGATTTATCACTGTGCTGGTATATTTCTTTCCCCACGTTTATATAGTGTGTATTATTTGACTAGATATGCTTATGTATAGATGAAAGAAATTTCCTCCAGTTAATAACTAACCCTGACTGAATCAAAACTAAGGATTCAGCCCATTAGGCTTCTAACTACAGATATAATTTTACTTAATAAACTGAGATACAGGCACACTACATTTTTCATTAGGGTAAATTTGATAAAAGCTCAGGAGTGCTGAGTGGTGCAATGTTGAGCAAATTCTACAAACATACAAGCCTGCAGATATGAAGCAAAACCTAGAATTATTAATCACAATGGCAGTGAGTAAGGCCCACCTGTTGACAAGAGTAAGGAGACAGATCTATTTTTGAGCAAGCCAACTAGCAGATACTGTGTTCAGCATTTCAAATGATTGCAGTGCTGATCCAGACTGAGGTTGTATGCACATGACCTCCACAATGTCTCAAGGGAGAAGCCACATCTGTTCAACTATTGGGGGAGTTTAATTAACAACCAGACACTGAAATTAGTTTGAAAGCTACCACTGCTTGTTTGATTGGGCTTCTCACCTTTAGTTTGAATCAAGGGGACAGGGTCTTGTGAGTGTGTGAAAATAGGGCAGCCTATTTTGGTAAGTGGAGACATGGTCAAAGTAAAGGGGTAGTTATTTTAACAGATCTTTACACCTTTCTCAGAATGGGATAAATGAAGCAAGGTGATAGTGATGATTTCATTGCAGATACAATCCAGTACAGGCAGAAAGTTGTTTCTTTCTTTTTATCTTGTGCCAACCACTGATACTTCCAAGCTTTCTATAATTCTGGAAAGTTATTGGCCATTTTCACATATTACTGGTAGCGTTTGCTAGTCTGTGCTAGGTAGTCTGGCACATGGTGGATTAGACTAGTTCTAGTGTGGGGTAAGCACTGGGTGTTTTTCCACTGAGCTCCTTTAATCCGGATCTAAGAAGATCCAGACCTAAGGAATGGGTACTTCCCTTAATCTGGATCTAGTAGATGTGTTTCCATGGGTGGTCTAGCACCCAATAGCAATGGGTGCTAGCCTGCCTGCTGTGGAAACACCAGAGCACCCCTGTGCAAATTGGGATCTACCCATGAGGGGTCTGCCTGTCACCCCAGGTGTTTTGGGGGACAGGGGGTGCAGTCTCCGTAGACACTCCGGAGAATCTCCAAAGATCCTCTGGAGTGGCTCTGTAGAATCTCTGGAGCAATCTGCCACTAACTTTGAAGATCCTCCGGAGCCTTTGACAGTGGCATTGCTCTCGCAAGGGGTTCTCTTCGGAGCCTGTGCTAATCTCCAAAGGTGGGATTGGAGGGATTCTGGAGGGACTTCAAATGTTTGAGTTTGCCCCCCCATGCCCCCCCCCAAAAGCCTCCTCTAGACCCAATTGTAGTGGAAACAGGATCCCTATAATCTGGATTTAATGGGGTCTACAGGAAATCCAGATTATAGGTCCTGAAGAACCCATATGATCTGGATTTCCCTACCTCTGGTGGAAACTAATATGGCTCTAATGGGGTCTGTAGTGGAAATGGGGTCATCCTGCTCTGAGCCTAATGGGTCCTTAATGGTACCTTCAATGGGTACCTAGTGCTAGTGGAAAAACACCCACTTTCCATCTGTCAGCTAGCCTCAGCTGGATGTTTCAAAGTCTAAGCCCAGCCCTCAAAACCAGCTCCCAGACTTTGAAGTCAAAGAACAGAAGTTCCAAGCCTTTGCAGTTTCTGGCTGGGCTCTTTTCTGAACATATCAACTTCTAGCACCACTTCTTGCTGCACTACTGAACGTTCCCCAACTTCAGGATAGATAGATAGATAGATAGACAGATAGATAGATAGATAGATAGATAGATAGATAGATAGATAGATAGATAGATAGATAGATGATAGATAGATAGATAGATAGATAGATAGATAGATAGATAGATAGATAGATAGATAGATTATTGTTATACAGGCTTGCCTTATTAACATATTCTCTGTCTGTTAGGTTTATGATATTTGATAACAATTTTATTGATTGATCAAATAAACTGTAGCAATTTTTCCCCCAGAGTTTTGTTTTCTTAGAAACTATGATGGATTGCCAGATGAATTACATTGGACTTAAGAAACCCCAGAGTGAAAGCAGGAGTTTTGGCTATACTAAATGAAATATCCTGTTAGGAAAAGTCAGCAGTGCTGATATGGTTGTTGGCTGCACACTGTTCCAAGCTTGATGGCACATTACCAAAACAAAATATTAAAGGACTACTGGGTGCCATTACTCAATGAAGTTTTGTTTTAGGCAGCATTTTACTCTATTTTAAACATTAACAGGATATACACTACAAAGTAAATGCTCTATGCTTGGTTCTCAAAATGTTTATTTTTGCTGGCAGTATTTGCATACATTCAATTCTTCTTGTGCCTTTGATAAAACTTTTATATGCAATAAATTATAAACAATGTTTATGTATAATTTATCCTTTTAAATACATATTTTTAAGTTCCAGTGTTTTGAAATGTGAGGACCCACTTTAGCTTTATTTATTTATTTGTTTGTTTAAACATAGAACCCTTTATGGCACTCATGAATAACATATGCTTGAAGGTGTATTTGCATTTTTATAGTGTGTAACAGTATAGGTTTTGCTTTTGCAGTGTTCACTTTTAAATCAACATGAATTCCTCCAGAATTAACTACAAAAAAAGAATGTGGGGCTTGAAATATGTGTTTTTATCATCTACCTATAAATCACACATTTTGGTTGCAGGTCATGAACAAAATCTTTTTTTTATATTGGTAAATAGATGCTTTGCATTTTTACATACATACAAATCTAGTTGCAAATAACACACACTTTTCATTTCGTCAAGAAAACAGTTTGTAACTGACAAATCCAAAGGTGTTTTTTTTTTTTTTTTGGCAATTCACAGAGACCCAGGACATAAGTGACATGTGAGAATTTCTAGATATAGATTTAACAGGTTTAATCTCTACCATTTCAAATCTGAAATTAAACACATCCAGAGTGCAGTTGGACATCATAGAATAATCTATATTGACGTGACCAAGGACTGTGTCCATATTCTGGTTATTCTCACATTTATATTATAATAAATATTCAATTTGGATGTGATCATTCTCACTCATTTCCACCCATGGCCAGCATTTCTCTCTCCACCCCTCACCTAATTCTCTTCCCTCTGAAGCCAGTGATTGGATACAGTCCCACCATTCAAATCTTGACTTCATAGGGATGAGAAAGACAGACTCCACCCTCTCTATTTCCCTGTTGCCAAATCAGAACATGGATTCTCTTGGCGGTATTGCTAGACATTCATCATGCATTCCTCCCCCCTCTTCAGCCAATATTGACCCAAGCAAAGCTTCAGATCAATATCTACCACACCATAAAGCTTCCTGAAGGGCAGGTCTCATTTTCTTTTCCTTTGTAACTGCAGTTTTGAATAAATGTGAAATTTCAAAGCAGTGTGCAATTGGGGAGAACTCAGGGAAAAGGGGGAAACATGTGAAGGGATCAGTATTTGTGACAGTGAAGCTAGAGGTCAGCAAATTGACTCCACTGTAAGCAAGACATCCATGATGGCATATATCCTCCCATGGAGTTCTGTGGTGTGGATGGCAAAGTAGATGGTGAAATGAGCCATTGTTAAGAAAGGGGGACTGTGCCTCCAAACAGCTGCAACCATGACATATTGTCTGCACCAGGCTATATGGTAACTAACATGTTCAAATGTTCACATTCAAGCACCTGTGCACAGGAAGCTAGTAATTTCAGGTGGTGGAATTAACGTAACTTCATTTCTTAATGTATATAACATCAGTGTACAGCTTATTTTTGAAGACTGACTCAATTCAATTCAATCCAATTTATTTATTTTATTATTTACAATGATGTCCCACCCTATATCCAAATGTTTCAGTGGGGGGCACAATAAAATTGGCATAAAAACAGATAAAATGAGTAAATTAAAAAAAAGGACAGTGTCTGGATTGGGAGGAGATGGCGCTTCCAGTCAAAAAGCAAGGTAAAGAGTCACGTGTGTGTGTGTGTCTTCCTATTTCATGATTACGCTTATCCCTTGCATTTTTGTAGATACGGCTTTATTTACATCAGGGACCTCATCCATATGGTTTTAAGGTGTGGCATTCAAAAGCTTCTGCCCCTTACTGACTGCTGCACTGTCCCAGAGTTCCAAAAAAAATGCTCTTCAGTAATAATCTCCATAAAACTTTCTGAAGGGGCATTTTTAGAGAAAGTCAAACCCGTCCTTTCGACGGTATAGGGAAGAGCTGGGGCCTTTCTGCACTTGGCCTTATTGTGCAATAGATCCCAGAAATGGGACCTTATATCTGCATGCTAGTGCAGACTATGGAAGGCCCCAGGTAAGGCCTGCCATTGGCTGTGTTAGCTTGTGAGCAGCAGATGGCTATCCCATAATATATTCCAGAATAAGGCCAAGTGCAGAAAGGGCCGTGGTGACTTATTGCACCAGATTCCAACCCTCCCAGGTCTTGTGTGGATGAAACCTAAACATTTCAGTTATTTACACATTTGGCATCTTCTTTTGCCCTCTAAGTGAGCATACCAGCACCTTTTGAGACAACCAGTTCTTGCAATCATTTCTCATCCATTAATTTTACAGGAATTGTTGCTCAAATCAAACACCACTTGCTCATAAAAACTGTTAAGACCATGTCTGATGATGATGATTACATCAGCCCTCACATTTCAAAGAATTCATTTGTGTTCTCTGAAGTCCTTTCTGCCCTGGGACTTATTCCAGATTATATCCTAGTACAGGGATCTGCAATCCATATGCTAGTGCAAACTACGGAACCCAGGTGGGGCCTGCCATAATAGCCCAGTGCAGAAAGGGCCTGAGAAGCGCTGGACTTTTTGTCTTCCTCTGTTTACATTCCTTTTAGACATTTTAACCTGGAATTTCCCCTACATTGAAACCATCTGAATTTCCTTTGCTGAAACCTCCCAATTAAAGGGTAAGGTGCAGTCACATTTAAGCACTTTCAGGTTTTATGTATGGCACTGGAGGAGGCAAGAGTGTGCTTAAATTATTCCTAGTGGAATCAGCAAGTTCCATAATTGCTTTATACTTATTGAAAAATGTCTAAAGATATTGGCTGCATTGATACTTGAGGCAATTTCACTGCATTGCAGTCTAATTGTACAAATGTGTCTTATCTATCAGAGTTTATTTTAATTACCTTGTTTTGTTTTAATAAAAGGAAATCTTTAAAGCTAAATGCATGCACTTCCAATTTGACAAAGACAGTGTTGTGTGAACAGGCCCCAGTGATAACTAGTTCCTGTTGTGGCTGGCAGGATGGAGGCCTGATCCAAGTGGCTAAGATGAAGTGGTACCTGTGGTCATAAAAGGGATATATAATGATAGACATGGCACATGAGAATTTACTCCATTGAACATTCATCAGTATTGCCTTGAAACGTGCATGGAGAAGAAATGAAGAGTAGGGTGGCACTCTGAATTAGTGGATGTAGTGGGGCACTGCCCACTATGACCTTATGGGCCAGCTGTCCTGGACAGGACTCATAAAGCATAGGCTAATGAGGAACCAGCAATTTAAACAGAATGGGATGGGAAGTCATTTGTGCTGAAAAATAGTGCAGTTAAGTACAAATCTGGAGCAATGCAGTCACATCTCAACCTAGCCATTGAGTCACATAGCCATTATGAGTACAGTACCTCAAAATATACTTCATTTCATTTCCTTCCTCCCTGCAAAGCACTTTAGATTGGATTAATTTCTATGCATGTAACAGACTTGAGCTCAATAGGTCTTTCTTCTCGATAGAAATGAGTGGAATTACATTGCCGCTGTCTGAGTTCACATGCATGGTTCATTTATTAATCATATTTATATTCTACTCTTCCTCTCAAAGGAAGCCTGCAATGAATAACAGCACAAATATATGCATTCACCATTCAGTCTTTAGTCATTAATAATTAAAACATTTAAAAGCTGCATATCAGAATAAATAACATGGAGTTTTGTCTTTTCTTCAATTACTTTCAAATAGATGTATTGCTGCACTATATGTATTTCCTTCTGCTTTTCTCTTCCACTTTTTTTGGTACCTTTTCCATTGCCAGCCCAAACCCACTTTGATCCAATCTCTTACTGGCCTTCCTTGTGTTCTTTCTCCAGATATGGATTGCTCTGCTGGATGATCTGGCTAAAATATCACAGCTTTATTTTTATTATAGGCCCTATCAGATTTCTTTCTGCTTCTACATTCTACCCTTGAAAAAAATCCACTCATTACTGTTATTTTCTGTCCAAGTTATTCTCAGAATATCTCAAAGCCCCCTCATTTTAAAAGCCCCACTATGGTTTTTCCTATTTTTCTTTACAGTTTCATATTCTTGCATTGCATCTGACTACACAGTGACATGCAGCTACTGTTGGAACTTCGAAAGATAACAGAGCTTGCATGAGGCAAATGCACAGCAGGTAGCATATGAGCTTGGAGTTCACATGCACAAATAGAAGAAGAAGAAGAAGAAGAAGAAGAAGAAGAAGAAGAAGAAGAAGAAGAAGAAGAAGAAGAAGAAGAAGAAGAAGAAGAAGAAGAAGAGAGCTGTGACTAGCCCAAGGTCACCCAGCTAGCTTCATGGGGGAGAGTGGAATTGAACCCGGTATTCCTAGATAAGAGTTTGGCTCAGTTGGTTGCATTCCAAAAGGAAGGTTTTATTGCTTTATGGTTGCACAGTATATACTGAGTAAACGTGTGCATATACTTAATAAATGCATGAGTATATGAAAAGAGTACAGGTAAACAACATAGGGTGCTTCTGCATTGGGCACTAAATACCCCTTAAGTACCCATTAAGGACAGATTTTAAAAACCACATCCACACTACAACACCCATTAGAGACCCATGTGTCTGCATTGGCTCTTGCGCAATGGGTCTCTAAAGGGTGTTAAGAGTCCTTTAATACATATTAAGGGAAGACTACCTTGGAGGTAGTCTTAATGGGTACTTAATGGGTACTTCTGCAGTTAAGAAACATCCATTTAGGATGTGTCCACACTGCAGAAGTGTCCTTGAGTGGGCCCTCCCCTCGGCCTCCATGATTGGCTCCTCCAGAGCCACGCTTGGCAAGCTGAGGGCATCCTATCTTGGGGCTCCCCCTCACCCCAGAAGCCATGGATCATGGCTTCTGGAGCCAGGAGGGGGGGCTTCACCTATACTCTCCCTATTCCACCCCGGGGCGAGAGCACGCGATCCCCTCCTTACCTTCAGGCAGCCAACACCCACCTCAAATCCAGATCTAATTCTGTCCTTCCCTTGCGGGTGCAGAAAGCATAGGGTGCTAGTAGATCCGTATCTACTAGATACAGATCTACTTAACATGGATTTCCAAAATACGGATCTAATAGATCCGTATTTTGGAGGTCCAGTGCGGAACCACCCTTAAGCACTAATATATGAATACAGGTACACTACTTCATCTTCTACATTGTTTCTCTCTTGCTATACCTTAGAGGAAGAAAGGAAAACAGTTATACATGTGGAATAGCATGATGTCATAGAACTGCAGATAGTCCATGTGAGCACATTAGACCTATCCTTGTTGGGACAGTTCCTCTGTGCTTATGGAGTCCTGGTTCTTGTAACATTTGTTTCTCATAGGAACTTTACTTATTATGTCTACATTACAAGATTACACGGCACCTTGTGTTTTGCAGGGTGTCACGATCCCCAGAGTGCCAGTAAGTGCCTGCTCTCTCTAGGAGTAGCTGGGCCCTGTTAGGATGCTGAGTTCATGCAACGGCCGAGTGAATACTACAGTGTGGACACAAAACACTGGTAGCAAGTGTTTCAACAGTAAACTAAAACAGGTTTATTATAATACACAAGCAATACTAGAAAGGAAAATAAAGTTCAGGTATTTGTTGGTTTAAGTCTATGAGTCTCTTAAGGTTACCAGCTTCCCAGCCTATCAGCTCCCCTTCTTAAAGGAAAATAGTTCCCTTTTTAAAGACAAGCCTCTCCACGTTCCTCACCCTGCTCAGCTCTGCTTCAGCCCAAGCCTAGCCAATGTCCTAGAATGCAGCTCTGGATGATCACAAGGCCCAGTCCGTCCTTGCTTGACCGATCACCCTCTGGTCAGTTGCCTGCGAAGTCTTCCTCCAAGATCTTCCAGTCAAAAGACCCCTGGTCAACTACTGGTCCGGCTCCTTCAGGATTCAGCTCTTCTGCTCCTTTCAGCTCTTGTCCCAGCACGAAGACATAGTCTGCTGTAATCTGAGTTCCTTTATACTTTTTTTCCCCTGGCCCTGATTGGCTGTCACCTCCTAGGGAAAATTGCTGCAATAAAATGCTGCTGGAGAGTCCTAAGAGAAACTCCTGTCCCTCACCCCTGATTGGTGGGAACTCCCCCTCTAGCCCCTCCAACTCTCAGATCCCCGGACAGCTTTTCCCTCCAAAAATCAGCTGTAGCCAATCCTTGCACTCAGGCCCACACAGGATTTCCCGCCCTTTTTGCAACCCAAAACCCAGGGCTTGCAAAAAGCTGTTTGCAAAGAGGCTGGCTATTGCAGCTTGCTAGAAGCCTGCAAGGCCAGAAAGCAAAACAGTTTGCAGCCTGTACCCAGAAACCGTCACACAGGGTGAATGGCCTTTCCAGCCTGGTGATGTAAGCTCTAACACAGTTGCAATTTTCACTGGGAAAAATTGATTTGACAACTACTGGATCCTTATTCATCTCTATGCATACAATCAGATGTACCAATGATTATACCATCTATAAATGCACAAAAAGTGTGTCAAACTGTTAATTGATTCAGTCCTCCCAAACCTGCTTCATTTGTGATACCTTTTCTTTGCTTTTGAGTCCGGCAACAACTTCCCTAATAAAAGGCACTACTCACTGATTGGCCAGTCATTTGGTAGGTTTTCCATAACCGTGATTCTCACATGTCCATAGCAGCAATTTCAGACCATGACTGGCTACATTCTCCTTCTCTGGAGCCTCCATAGCATTCTGACCAGTCAAACCAAAATAAAAGTCATACTCAGTGTTCTGTATAAGGATCCTTCACCCATTCCCAGGCTTTGGAACAGGAAAAGATGAATGCAGAGGTAAATTATGTGATGCCTCAGACTCCAGTTCACTAGATGGCACGCCTGCGCAGAACGCCTCCTGAGGGCAAGGGCTGCTAGTAGCAGCCCCAGCCACTCAGGAGGTGCGCAGGACGCAGATGCGCTGCATCCTGGGTGCCTCGTCTCAGAATCGGGGCGATGCTGATGAGGTAAGGAGGGGATTTGCCACGCTCCCCCCAGGGTGGGCTAGGGTGGGCTTTAGGGAGGCTCACCCTGGCTCCAGAAGCGGCGATCTGCCACTTCTGGGGCGAGGGCGAGCCGAAAGGTAGGAGTCCCCCGGCTAGCCATGCTTGGCTCCGACGAGCCAATCATGGTGAGCCGGGAGAGGGCCCTCCCTAGGCACACTTGCGCCGTGTGGACACATCCTAAATGGATGCATTTTCACAACGCAACACCCATCAAGCACACTTCAAATGTGGTGTGCAGTTAGCACCCATTTAGCACACTTTAAGTACGTATAGGTGCGGACGCACCTACCGGAAGTGTGCTAAATAGACCCCGCAAATGTGGACGCGCTGCCGAAAACCGCTTTCAAAGCAGTGTTGCTGTGTGGACACACCTCACCGGAAGTGTGCCAAACAGCAACACGTGTGCGGAATGGCCACGCCAGAAGTGTGCTTAATGGGTGTTAAAGGGCCTGTGCGGAAACACCCTATATGTTATGTCTACTCCATATTTTTCAGAGTTAAAATACTAGTGTGAACCTTTCCTAATTGTGACATAGTTATTTCATACGTTCAGCATCTTTTGTGATAAGTGAATAATAACAAGGCAAATACAATAAATGTTGTATAATAGTTTCTTGATTATAATATTTATTCACTGCTTTGAAATCTCTCACTCCATCACTATCCCCATAGATGGTGACTTTTCAGAACACCCAACACTGAATGAACTGTCAATGAAATACATCTACATGGGTAATGTAGGACACTTGTATGTGTCAAAGGCTTCAGTACTTGTGTGGATTATAAACCCCATCATCAGAAACATGTCTCCTCACATGCATTTTTTTGTTTGTTTGTTTATGAATTTATCTCCCACCTTTCATTAAATGTTCCTAGGGCTGGTCATAATAAGAAAAATAGATACAAATCACTCTTAATACATATTCACACTCCCCATCGTTCCTGGCTGTGGATTATTCTGGTTGGATCTGGTGAGAGTTGGATCACATTTAAATTGTCAGGAGCTTTTGGAAAGTTGTAAAATGATCCCATCCCTAATAGCTGCTCCATCGCAGCAAAAACACTTCTTTTCAAAATGTGTCACCATGAACAGAAAATGACTCCTTTTATTTTGCAGAACAGACAGGAGGCAAACAGCACATGCCGTTGCTGTCTGAACTGCAAAATCAAAATTGACAAATCCAGGAGGAGGGAGCTGCTTTTAGAAAGCCAAGCACGACTGAAAAAGCTTCCGTGACTTCCACAGCTCATTCCTGCTGCTGCAGCACCACAACAGCCCCCAAGGTTCTTGTGACATTAATCTGTATTTTCAGACAGGCCAGGAAGAGAAGGATAATTTTGACACAGAGAAGCAAAAAGAGAGAGAAAGAAAAGCAGGGATACTGATACTGAAAATGGCTACTGTTGGAGATTGTGCTTTGAAGAATGGTCAGTGGGAAAGGGCATGTGTTATCACACTCTTACAATGACTAAGAGCAAACAACATTTTTGTGCGTGTGTGGTGGTGGTGATACTTCCTGGTTTAAAGAAAAGATTCAGGTGTATGAAAGCAGAATACCAGATTTTGGGTTGAGTACGAAGGGACAATATGATAACTGCAGGAGCAATTATGCCTATTACAGATGTAAGCAAGACCACAACTCATACAGAAATCCATGCTCCTGTGGATAATGATTTCTTGACTATGACATTAACTCATAACTAGTGGAATCTCTCTCCTCATCTCTATGTTCATTGATGGTGATATATATCATTTTTACTTACCAGAACACATTTCAAAGGTAGACATGGGTGGAGATGACTTTGACAAGAGAGGTTCTTTAGTTCTCTGTCCAGTGTATTGAAAGATTCACATATACATAGCCTTAACTAAAGTTAAATGATCATTTACAAGAGTGAAACAGATATCACAGGAAACACAGAGAATTAATAAATATGTCTGCTGATCAAACTGTAGGCTTTTCAATGGGACTTTCAAGTTACTGGAAAGAATAGTTTTTGTTTATTCCTATCTCATATTCACATACTATAGGGTTCCACAAATCATAGCTGAGGGATGTTCTTTGTAAAACAACCTTATGCAACTTTTAATCACCATTTTGTTTGAGGGCCTTTTCACACTTTTCTGTCTTGGATGCTCTTGCGCACTCCGAGATGTTTCATCTGCACATAGCAGAGCCACTTCCATTGCAGAGAGGCCTCAAGTGTGCTTGAACCTCCCAATGTGCCACAGTCAGCAGTATTCTCATCCATTTCTGAGTACAAAGCTGCAAGGAAGTGGACAGGCACAGCTGAGGCTGCACAAATGCACACCACATCATGATCACCTTAGCAATGGCAAGACACATGACAGAAATTGGTGCAGCCATTGCTATGATAATTCAGATGGTCCAGGATTGACAGTCTGCATCTTGAGCACTCTAAAGTAAGTTGGAAGGGCACCAGTGCTCATAGTGAAAATGCTAGCCACCACCCTTGAACTTAACTTCAGTGGGATAATATAGTGATACCATACCACATTACGTTAACAACCCCTGAGTCATTTTGTATAGACTCTACCTTGTCCAATAATTGGGTATGGTTGCTGCCTTGGAATGGAATGATTCCCATTCAGTTCCCTGAACATTTCCTTCCTGAACTGAGGCATTTTCACATTACACGCGTTCCATTTGGAACGCGTGTAGAACGGGAAGCCTAAGGCACTTCAGGACGCTTTGACCATTCACACACAGGAGCGCAGGAACGCGTGTAAACGCGTTCCGGCATGCCTGTGTGCGAATGCTCAAAGCGTCGTGAGCTGTCTTAGCCGGCAAACGCCCACAAGGGGCGGGGAGACAGCTGAGGATGCTCCCGCAGCCGGCGCTGGCTGAAAACAGCTGATTGTCAAAGCTGCGCCGGCGTGGGAGGCGAGCCCGCGACTGTTAGGGAGAGAGAAGCAGGCACGAATGCTTCTCCTCCCGAATGCCTGCGGCAGTTCGTGCACGCCCGAACGCATGTAGAGCACTTTAAAGTGCTCAACATCTCGAACGCGTGCAAGACAGCTCCGGACACGTCGGAGCGCAAGCCCGGCTGCGGCTATGCGTATGCCGTGTCTGGAGCTGTCTTGCACGCATTCCGAAACGGCGTGTGCGAAAACGCCTCTGGTGCCAAACATAGGATGTTCTTTCTGTAGGCAATTTGTAGATTCTCCTTTCTTTCTTAAAGGTTAGAAGTGCTATGATGTTAATTCCCTAAAGTAAGTGTCCAACAGAAACCTGGAATACTCCCCAGAAATGCCCCATATCTGCTTTTTTCAGTCTAATATCACACACATAGAATTGTTTTATTTTGTGGAATGGAAACTCACCCACACTCCAAAACTGATGCCTTGGAGTATTGTTCAAATAAGGCAGTTTATGGTTGATATTGGATACCGTAGAAGATAAGTTTCTGAACTACCTTCAGAGTGGAGGTGCCAATATTATCCTACCTTAAAGTTCTAAGTAGAGGGGAGCTCCCCATGTAACCAGATGATGCTAGAAGTAAGCTGTATCTGGAGTCCAGGAAAATATTGTCAGGGAATCTTGCTAGCGAGGTTTTAAGTAATTTCAGACCATGCAACTCTAACTTATTCTTAAGATAAGCCTTTAAGAATAAATGGAGAAATGTTTGTATAGTAGGGGTGTGTATAAATATGCATAACATTCAAAATTCATATGAATTCGGCTGAATTCAGACATTCAAATTCGAATCAAATCTTGGCGTATTTGAAGAATGACATTCAAATTCGAATTGAATGGTTTGATAAACGTGTACAAAACTTCATTACAGATTTGTATGGTATTTGTACGGAATTTGGGATTTCTATGGTATTTGTATGCAATTCATATCTAGCATTCATATCAAATTCATATGGAACATTTATATTGAATTCCAAATACTACCATATTCAAAGGGATTTATTTGAATGAATAAGCATTTTCTTTCATTCAATTCAGTGAACTGAATTTTTAAAAAGTGTACATCCCTGATGTGTAGAAATGACTTTTATTGATTTAGAAGGGAAAAAAAATAATAGTTTTCTTCAGCTATGAGTTTCACTACAGATATGCATAAATTTAAATGCCCATCCATGAAAGACTGAAATGGGTTTCATTTGCAAATCTGAATATATAGGTCCATACAAAGGAACATTGGGTATATGTAGAAAATTTTACGTTTTCTGAATGCAAAACAATTTTGCATTTTTTCTTTAAAATTCCATGACCTATATGGTACCAAGAATAGAGATAAATAGCATTTTTGCTGTTTATCAGAGCAATTCATTTTTGTTTTGTCACTATAAATGGTAAAAAGACGAAAAGGTATTTTATAAGCACATACTTGTTAGGAATATAGCAGCACATGTACATAACCTCGATTTCCGTCTTTTCCAGGAGAAAATTATTTGATGTTTATCAAGAACACAGTGGATGTAACAGGTCTTGATTCAGCACGAAAGAAATTTCTTTTCTCTATCGCACAACACTAGAACCAGGGGGCACTCTATGAAGCTGATGGGTAGGAGCGTAAGGTCTGACAGGGGGAAGTATTTCTTCACACAGAGGGTCATCGGCCTATGGAATGTGCTGCCAGAAGAGGTGGTGACAGCTACCAGTCTGGATGGCTTTAAGGAAGGGTTAGACAAATTTATGGATGACAGATGTATCAATGGCTACTAGAACGAATGCCTAGATGCATCTTTCAGGCTGGGGGGGGGAGGAAATGGGGCGCTTCTAGGGCCATCTGCTGGGACTCGGGAGCAGGAGAAGGTTTGTCCTTGTCTCTGCTTGAGATGCCCATGAGCATTTGGTGGGCCACTGTGTGCGACAGGATGCTGGACTAGATGGGCTGTGGCCTGATCCAGCAAGGCTTCTCTTATGTTCTTATGTTCTTATGACTTTTGACATTATAGTATCACAAATAAATCTGACTGAGATTGGGTTTAGTTGACACAACCATAGGGTAAATACACACAAAAAAACAAACATAATCCTGTTCCTGTTTACTCATTTGTAAATCTGGCTAGATTCAGTGTGTTTACTCTCAGGTGATGTGAGTGCTGGATTGCATCCTAGGAAATAATATGGCTCCACACTATAATAAATCAATTAGTCTCATGCTGGAAGATGTTCAGCTTTGCAGGCTATGCCTGGTTCAGTATCACTGAGCTTCTTGATCAGGATTTCTGCGCCTGCACCTTTTATATATCTCTATTTTATAGAAAATTCTCATTTGACTGAAAGGTGAAAATCTTAATTCCTATGTACCTGGCTACTGTGAAAGGGAGTGGAATGAGCCATAAAGAAGGCTACAGTGTTTATTTTGATCACAGTTCCTCTTTAATAATGTGATAGTTCCATTCAGATAAGCCTCTCGTTTATGCAGATCACACTAGAAGAAGCAATTATAGCAACTGCTTCTTTGTCTGGTTTTGTATACACAGTTTTCTATAACACAGCTTCTTTATAAGCAAAACACTGCTGTACAAAACTGTTTTATGAGGGATATCTGAATTGTCCTAGAGCTAGCTCAGACATCATAACTTCATGCAAGAAGTTGCTTGTAGTGTTCCATGCATGAGCCCTTGAAATCTGATAAGTGCTAATATGAAAATAAGGACAACTGTTATGGTTTTAATATGTTCATTTATATGTTCACTGGTTTTTAATGTTGCAACCTACACCTTTGGGTGTAGGGCGAGATAAAAATGCAAACAAAGAAACAAACAAATAAAAAGTACTACTGATTTGATTTATGGATTTATTAATAAACAGTAAATCTGTGATTCTGGAAAAGTACTGGCTTTTAAGAATATCTATGGCTCTGGGATGTTAGGATGCTGAATGAAAAACAGGAAGAAGCAAGCTGCTTCACTTGCATTTCTGTGTTTATGGTAAGGATGCTGAGTTCTCTGGCTTTCTAGATGGAAAAAAGGAATTTTACAGCTCAGTTTGACCACAAACATGTGGATTTCTTAGTAAAGGTTTATATATATAAACCTTATATATATATAAACCCATTATTGAATCTCAAACTGTGGTGATTTTTGGACATTTAAAAAGGTAAAATAGAGTTTATATTTATAGTCAAGATGCTAAGATTTTCAAGAATTGGCTGAGAAAATCTGTTTGTCTGTGTGAATGCTAATGAGTTAGAAGCTGGCTCTCCAGTTTGCATCAGTATGTTAAAGTTTAGCTGGTAGAGCTTCATTCACATAGTTATCTGGCTAGCAGAATTCCTTTTTCATCCTGTGAGTGAAAAAGAAAGACCATGTGCTTGGTAAATTCCATTGCCTAGCTTTACTTCATCCTAGAAATCTTTGCATTTCTTGAGTCATTTCTTTTGGTTTTTTTGTCCAATCTGATGGAACTTCCTGAAAGAAAAGTACAGCCTCCAGAGGATAGTTTTTAAAGGGGCTGGGAGATTCAAATTCTCTCTCTCTGATCATTTTGCCAGGATATGTTTTTTTCTGTGCTGAAAAGGTTTTTTTTTCCTTGAGCATGGCTTTGCTGAATAAACCATGTTAATATTTGTTTTCAGGCATGTTTTTTTTTTCCATTGCAAGTTGCAGTTTGAAGTTGCAAAGGTGCAATGCAACTGGGGTGTTGGTTTTTTTTTCATTACTTTTAAATTGTGTTGAAGAACTTGAGACTCTTTTTAATCATTTGAGTCTTAATTTGCAGTTTTACCAGTTTTAAAGAGTTTTAATCAGTTTTGTGCCTGAATTAGAAGCATACCTATTAAAGGGGCGTTTGTTTTTGTTTTGTTTTCAGTTTTGGAAGAATGCTTCTAAAGCTGATATCCTGATATTTCCTGGATATTTATGTGTGTTTTTTCTATGTTAAGTTAGGACTCTTTTCCCATAGATTAGGGTTTTTTTCTTTATTTCTTTTGGCTGTTTTTTTTTAATTTTAAGTTAAATGAGTTTTATTGTGAAACTGTTTTCTTTTTTAGTCATTTTAAAGAGTTTTGCTGCATTTTATTGTAATGTTTATGCTTGAATTACAAATCTGGTTACTTCTCAGTGCTGGAATAATCTGCTGGAGTAACCTGCATAGTTTGATGTAGGGATGTGTACTAATGCATTTTTTGCATTTGATTTTGAGTCAATTTGAATATTTGATTCAAAATTTGAAAATCTGAATTTTCAAAAATATGATTCGAATCTGGATTATCTGAATCCATATTTTTGAAAATCTGATTCAAATTGAATGATGTGAATGTCGGGAACATTTTTATCTAATTTTTGAATTCACACACATCCCGTTTGCATCCCATTTGCATCCCATTGTCATCCCATGTTATAAGTGCAAATAGACCCAATATTTTGATATGATATAAACAGATCTATTCAGTTGAATTATTCGGAAATCTGTATTGCATTTTTGGATATACCACTTTTGCTTTTACCTTCCACATCTTCTCCAGTTTTTCATTCAGGCTCTGTTATTTTTCCAGTTTCTCATATTCTTTCTTCCTGATGTCACCATCACTTGGTATTATCTATTATCACTTTGGTATCTATTATCACTGCTTCTTTCTTGCTTTTGTCTGGTTCAGTGATGTCTGGTTGAATGGTCAATTTATGTTTGTAAGTCTGGAAGTGGAAATCCCACAGGGTCTTGTCTCTGTTGTTCTTAGCCCTTCTTGTAGAATTTCCCATTTCTGATCTGTAATTTTTTTTCCTGCCAGCATTTATTTCAGGGGCCTCTTGGCACATTCTGAACCTGGGATGCTGCCTTGCATTGTAGACCCCTACTTCTATTGATCTTATGCACAGTCTTGTTCTTGTGCTCCTAAGATTAGTGCCTCAGCGCTGTCTTTCAGTCTTTTTCCCCACAGCCACTCATTCAATTTTCCAATGTCAGTCACATCTATGATCTGCCAATGGCATAATCCATAGGGGGATTTGCTAATGCTAGCTTTTCACTCATGCTTTTTCCCTGTAAGTGTCTGACGCACATTAGCAATACATCTGTAGGAGCCATTTTGCTATCATATTCATGGATGTTTTTTTCTTCATTTTGGATGGTGAGCCTAGCAAATGCACCCTGTTCAATCTGAGGTTCAAAGCTGTTAGAGTAAAAACAAACACCCTCATGTCTGAAGAAAAAGTTTGCATTCAGACCAAGCAAAGTGTTTTCTTGCCATATAAGAGTGTTCATAAGGCATTTCCTCATACATGTTGTTCTTTGCATTTTTATCTTGTGTTTATCTCTATTTTGTTACACTCATATTTTCATTCCTCTTTCAAGCATCTGTAAGAATGAAGGCTCTCAGTAATTATAATCAAACCCATGTAATTTTCATTTAGAATTCTGACTACTATTGCTGTGTTTTTGTTACTCCCCTCAACCGGCATGGACAAGGGGAGAGAAGGTTGGCATCTGGCCATCCTGCCTTCGCTAGGAGTACAAAACCCCAGACGTGTCCAGCCCCAACACCGGCATGGACAAGGGGAGAGAAGCTAGATGCCTGGCCATCCTACCTCTGCCAGGAGTACAAAACCCCGGAGGCATCTAGTCCCAACACTGGCATGGACAAGGGGAGAGAAGCTAGATGCCTGGCCATCCTACCTCTGCCAGGAGTACAAAACCCCGGAGGCATCTAGTCCCAACACTGGCATGGACAAGGGAAGAGAAGCTAGATGCCTGGCCATCCTACCTCTGCCAGGAGTACAAAACCCCAGAGGCGTCCAGCCCCAACACCGGCATGGACAAGGGAAGAGAAGCTAGATGCCTGGCCATCCTACCTCTGCCAGGAGTACAAAACCCCGGAGGCATCTAGTCCCAACACTGGCATGGACAAGGGAAGAGAAGCTAGATGCCTGGCCATCCTACCTCTGCCAGGAGTACAAAACCCCAGAGGCGTCCAGCCCCAACACCGGCATGGACAAGGGGAGAGAAGCTAGATGCCTGGCCATCCTACCTCTGCCAGGAGTACAAAACCCCGGAGGCATCTAGTCCCAACACCGGCATGGATGAGAAGAGGGAAGCTTGGGAATGGGCTGTCCCAACTGCTTTATAAGTTTCTTTATTGTTGTGTAATGTAGCATTTGTGATTCCATAATGTATTAGTTATTATAGCAAGTGATGTATTATTTGATGCTCTATTTTTTATGTATTATGTAAACTGCCTTGGGGAAAACAATTTCTTTGATTTTAGTTGGTGATTATAGGTTTGTTGTTTTGCCCTGAGTTGGAAAGGGTGTTATAAATAAACATTATTACTATTTTCTAGATTACATAGCTTACTGAAATTTATTTTTTTTTTACTTGCTGTATTTACTTGCTCTGATATATTTGCATTGTATTGTTTTCTGTTTGTTTTAAACTGCCTAGGACAAAATTTTCTTTTGGAAAGGCAGTATACAAATAAAAATGGAAATGTAAATGTGTTACAAGTTTTAATTTAAGTTTTGCAAATGGTACCTTTGCAGAAGAAAAAAAATGTTTTTAAAAAAAAGAAAATAAAGAAAACCATGTTGCTTTTATGGCAAATAAGATGTCTTGGGATTGGCGAGAGAATATCAAATAGCAATAGCTCTATGACATTTTGTGTATGCTATAGATGCTTGCCAAATAACTGTTTCTGAAATTTCTAAATTAATTGATAGCACGAGTTGCAGCTTCACAGAAATTTCCACTTTGGTATTTGACCCACCCTTATACATATTTAGGAATACCTGATTTCTGCAGTATTAGAGCTTATAAAGTAATCTGAATTTTAGCTTATGATTGACAGGTAAGATTTTAGGCTATGATGAAGTGAGGGACGGATGATGGAGACTTTTTTTTAAAAAAAAAAATCTAAAACATTTATGCCAACAATTCGACCCAGCAGCCAACGTCTGAAATAAATGTGTGACTAAACAATGCACAAGGCTTTTCACAAAACAAATTATGTTCCCAACAGAGATTAAATCAATTTCATGCATAATTTATTAAGAGCTGTCATGGGTGGCCTGGTTTAAGATAAAATCCAGGAAAATTGAGTCATTTCTCTTCAGCTGGGCCAAACTTGTTTATCTGCAGCTGAACTGAGCAGTACTTTGTCCACTGATGACACACTGAGACATATATATGCATCACTGAAGATCCAGTTGTAAGTGCAGCAAAACAGCACTAAACTAGGGTCGGAACATAACAGACCTAGTGCTAATGCTAAATGTACCTATGCTAGATCTAATTGGCTCTTCTGTTCCACAATATGAAATACTTATAAAACAATATACAGATCAGATATAAATGTACTTCCCAAAAGTGCTCAGGCCTGTGTCTCATATCATTTTATCTGAATGGGGGCAGTGCATGCTCTGTTGCATTTTCTATCAAATGAAAATCATTTGAAAGATTTTCATTTTCCATTTTTCTGATCACTTCAGAAGGCTAAGTAAAACCTTGATTTGGTTTTTCTCATCATGTAACTTTTCTCATGATACTAAAATCTGCCCCTTTATCTCACTAAATGACCTTCATTCAAGTAGGAAATCTTACCCAAAATAAAATATCCTACATTAGTATACAGTTTCTTTAAAGGTTGATTGGACTTTAGGGTGAATAAAGGTAGGATGGGGGCACTAACAGAAGCAAAAGATTGCAAAGCTGAACTTCTTAAACATTCATGTAAGTCTAATTCATCTAACACAGTAGAATGCATAATGAAATACTCAGTATGTGTTAGTAGCAGCAAAATCTATAATCATTGCACATACAGAAAATGGTACATTGTTATTATAAAGCAGTCAGCAAATATTACTACCTGAAGTTCCTTTTTCTTCTGCTTGTGCTCTGTAAACGAAGTATTATTAATTTCCTTTAAACCTGATCATGAACTGCACCTTGTTTTAATACTGTTTCTGCAACTGTACCTATAAAAGCTGCCTGAAATTCAGGCATTAAACAAATGTAACTAAGGACATAAGAGAAGCCCTCATGAATCAAACCACTGCACATCTAATCCAGTGTCCCGTCTTAACACAACGGACCACAAATTGTTTTGGGTCATCTCAAACAGAAGACAAAGGCACCTGCTCTTAAACCTCTCAAATGTCCTTTAAGCATCCTGCCTACCTGTCCAACCTGGAGGTTGTATCTAGGCATCCATTCTAGTAGCCAGTGTTATACTTGTCCTCCATGAATTTTGATTTAAAGCTATCCAGGTTGCTGCCATTAGGGATGTGCACAAATATTCTAAACACTCAAAATTTGATCAAATTCATTTTAATGTGGACATTCAAACTCGAATTGAATGTTTTCACATTTGAATTTAGACATCCGTTACTGAAATTTTGGAATCTTGAATTTCTGAAATTCAGAGAATCCGAGTGGTGAGTGGTAGGTAACATGGCCAGTCATGTAATGAAAACCACTGATAGTAGAATGACTTATGAGACTGCATGCTGACTGCATTCAAATGAATGCTTCAATCTGGCAAAAAGGAAGGTTCACAGCTGCACTATGGTTGATTAAGGATATCAAGGAACAAAAAACTTCCCGCATGTTCAGTTCATCATTGAACTGAATACCCATTGTTCAGTTTGATGGTGAACCAGCTAATTGAAAAAATGGTTGTTTGCTTTCAAATTTAAAACAAGCATTCCCCCCCTCATTAAGCCAATAACAAGGGCAAAAAAAAAGTGAAAATGAACTGCTGAAGTGAATTGTTCACAACAGAAGACTAGTTTGATTTAAATGAATTTATGGATATTCAAAAAACTACATGTTCTGTTCAGTGTGAACATTCATGATGCAAAAAAAAAAAAAAAAGATATGCCAGATCGGCATTTAGCAGGTGGGTTGTAGGATGATTTCTGCTTTTCAGTTGTATTTTTGAACATTTATAAAAATATATATATTTGCTGCCAGACCATCTGATGGACTCTTTTCCATTTGCTCCTGGAAAGACAGCATCTTCTCTTCACTTTTTCTTGAATCGCGTTCAATGAAAAAATAACTATGTCTGCACAATGATGATTTTAGCGCAAAACAAAACAAAACATTTGACAATGTTAAAAAATAGAATGCAGATTTAGGGTTTCAGTCTCATATATGCATAATGGACAAATCTGGGTTCATTTTTGATTCTTTGTTTTTGATTCTTAATTTATCAGGAGCTTCTGCTTTTTCCTTGGCATAAACATCACAAACTTCATTCGATCTTGGCTACTGCCTCCAATCCAATACCCAATTCTGTGTACATAAATATGTTTGCTGCAATTAACTGGTTGAAATGTGCACATTAGCAGACTTCATTGAGTTTATTGTTCAGCTATAAACTAAATAAACATCCAAATGTTCACTGGGTTGTGCAAAGAAACTTTGTGTTTCAGCTTTTTTTGCATACTCAAGTAGCAACCCAGTAGAACTTTTCAAAGTAGTGAAGGAACTGCTGTCATTTGCTTTAGGAAATTTGGAATTGTGATCCTGGGGTTGTTATAATAAATTTGTTGTGCATTTTGACAATAAAAATTGTTCACCTTCATGCCAGTGTAAGAGCTACTATTTATACAGGGTCTAGCAAGGCAGAACTGTCTTGGCCAATTGTATACGATTGCCTTCAGTCTTTAAAATCTGACGCTGTGGCAACGTTCTCCTGCCACCTCTAATGGTTTATTTGAGTTATGGAGGAATAACTATGTGTATCAAGCTATTCCTGAAAGCATCCATCTGAAAGGATGTGGTACTGCTAGACTTGAAAGAGGCACTGGTTTGTGTGTGATAGCAGGACAACTGTAACCATGTTTGAATGAAAACATTATCATAACTTCCTTCAACTTAGCTTAAAGCCAGGTCAAGACAAAATCAAACTGTCTCCATTATGCATCAAAGGCACCTCAAGTGAGGACAGCTTCCATGCCTCCCAATGGAGACTTAATGCTCTGAGAGCCAGATTAAAGTCCCTTTACTGGATTATGGATATACTGCCTCAGAGTTGTTATCTTGATAGATGACCTTTTGTGAGAGAAAGACAGAGGCAATGTGAGTATATTGATCCTTCATGAACTTTCAGTGGCTTTTTTATATAGCTGACCATGGGATTCTTTTGGATTATCTCTGTGGGCAAAGAGTGAGGAGAATAATAATGAAGTTGTGCTCCTTTGATCCATAGGAAGTATCTCAGATAACAGTGTAGCATATTGGTGAAAAATGCCTTGACAATTAAGCCAAGGGATACTGCAGGGACAGTCACAGCCCCCAGTCCTTTGCTTGTGTGTTTACATTTTTGTCTTGCTCTATTCATAGGGATCTTTAAAAAAATAAAATACTAAAATATATTAAAATAACTGAATATGGGGAGGGGAAGACATTTCCTTATTTCAGTCAAAGGCTTATACATAATTGTGTATTTAATAATTTTCTGTATTTATTAACTAAATGTGTCTGGCGGACCACAGGAGGAAGAATATTCCACAATCTGGGGGCCACCAATGAGAAGGCCCTGTCTCGGGTTCCCATTCCCTCAACTATTGAAATCATTGTACAACCTCCCCTGAAGTTCTTAAGGTGCAAGCAGTATGGGATAAGACATTCCTTTAGATACCTAGGCCTCGAACCACTTAGAGCCTGATAAGTTAACACCTTCATTTGGGTTCAGTAGTGAATTGGCAGCCAGTGTAGTTCTTTTAAGACCAGGGTATGTGCATCTGGCCAGCCATTCTGGTTAACAGCCTGACTGCTGAGTTCTTCACCAGGTGCAGGTTTAAACCATCTTCAGGGGCAGTCTCATGTAGAGCACAATACAGTAGTTCAATCTGGAAATTACAAAAGCATGATTTACTATGGTTAGGTCATCCCTTTCCAAAAGACGTCATAGCTGGTGAGTGAGCTATAGCTTGGTAGGCTCTCTTTACCACTACCTTCAAATGTAATTGTAGATTTCAAGGACATGCCCAGATTTCAAACCTGTCTCTTTCAGGTGATTGCATCCCCATCAAGGATGGGTACCTCATGACTTCATGAACCCAAGATCTCGAGACACACAACACCTCTGCTTTGTCTCAATTAAGTTTCAGTTTATTACAGTTCATTACTGCCTGCAGTCACTTGCCAAGTACAAAGAGATAGAACTGGGTGTCATCTGCATATTGATGGCATCTCATTCTGAAATTCCCAATGAAGCTCCATGCAGATATTTAAAAGCATGTATAATAAGATTGACCCTTGAGGGACCCCACAAATGATTTCCAAGGATTTTAAGCAAGAGTCTCCCACAGCCAGATTCTGATAACAGTCTTGGAGATAGAAGCAGAATCCCTGTGACACAGTGCCTCTAACTCCAAACATCTGTAGCCTTTCCGGATGTCAATGGTACCAAAAGCCACTGAGAGATCCAGGAGAATCATCAGGGTTACACTTCCTCTGTCCCTCTCCTACAGAAGGTCATCAACCAGGGTGACAAATGTGATGTACATGAAGCCAGATTGAAATGGATCTAGATATTCAGCTTCTTCTAAGCATGCCTGCAGTTGATCAGTGACAATCCTTTCCAATACTGTGCACAAATGCTGAGGTAGTAATTTCAATCTTCTTGATCCAGGGAGGACCTTTGAAGAATGGGTGCACTGCTGCCTCTTTAAGAAAAGAAAAAGAGTTGGCTTTTATACCCCCGTTTCCTCATCCTTTAAGGGGAGTCAAAGTGTCTGGCACGTCCCATTCTTCTCCTGACAGCAGGCACTCTGTGGGGTAGGTGGGGATGTTAGAGCTCAGGCAGAGAATTGTGACTACCCCAATGTCACCCAGCTGGGTTTGTGTAGGAATGTGGACTTGAACTGGGAGACTACCAGATAAGAATCCAGCACTCTAACCACAAGACTAAATTGGCCAGGGGGGCCACCTCAGACTTTCTCTGGAATATTCTCAACTGTGGCATTCAACCTCCCTTAAGTCAGAACAACTTTGTCCTGAAAATATCCTGCAAATCCGGTTTTGCTGCCGAAATCCGCATTAAATAGGGACTTGCTTTGCGGACATCCCTCGCCAGAGGCACACTTTGGAATGTGTGCTTAATGGGTGTTAAAGGGCCTGTGCGGAAGCACCCTAAGAAAAATGTAGAGCAGTCAGGGGCAAGATCAGATAACTGCCACTATCTTGGAACAGTAATTTCCTTACACTTTCAGGAGAACTGCAGATTCCAAAATGTTTACTGGCATAGATTATCTCACACACTTTATATATGGTCATATCTTTTTATCCTAATTTCTCAAAAGGAGTCACTAGCCTTCCAGTTTAAAAAGGAATAATGGTGACATTTATCATACCAGCTCAGTTATTTATTGATTACTGTCTTCAAAAATTGGCTTTCTCTGCACCTTATTTTATGATTTTCCAAAAACAGAAAGAAAAGGATGATTTCCCTTGACCTTTGACTACATTTAAAAAGTTCTTAATAAACACACATGTACCACACAAGTACTTATGGCCTAACAGGAGAAATGTATACAATCTTTTATTTTTTTCCTCTGGCCAAAATATGCCAAAGGACTTAAACATCATCGGGACTCAGAGTCTCCACTCCGTAATGACCAGTCAGACTTACCTATATTAATGCCAATGTCTCTCCTTTATGTTAGTACTGAAAATGCCACAAAGGTACCTACTTCCTACAGTGTGATTATGGACCCTTAAATTCCCTTAAAACACGTCCCTTACATTATTCAAGGGTTTCAATGCACCTTTGGTTCAGAAAGCACTTTTAAAATTACTGTTTTAGATGCTAAACTTCAAATAGACAGAAATTTGGAGGGGGAAATTGTTTCTGCATACAGCTGGTTTATAAGTGCTTGAGGGACTTTGCTTGAACAGAATTAGTAAGTTCTCAAATAAAGCAAATGAAAGACCAAGACACACTGATGAAATTCTATAACATGTGGAGGCCTTCACTAGAAAATATATCAATTCTTTCTTTTTTGAGCTTCTCCACTTCTTACTTAGTGTTGCCTTAACATCCTGGATTTCTTGCTGTTGTAACAACCATGCCAGCTCCCGAAACCTCTATTTCTGGAAGACTTGACCACCTGGTGAAGAGTACATTTGTCTTGTGCATATAATTTTTTTTTTATCTGAATTAACAGGCCATTTATTTACTTGTATTTCTGTCCCTCCCTATTTGGTTTTGTCTTCGTACTTTCTCTCTTACTGCTCCTTATTTAAGGAACCGTCTTCCCATCCACCTCTGCTCCTGAAAACTTCCTGCAAGCTTTTAAATCCCAATGAAAAACTTTTTTATTTTCTATGGCCTTCGGCCCTGATCATTGAACTTCCTTTTTTGCTTGTTTTATTCTACTGTGCTTAGGATTATATTATGTATTATTTTAACTTTGTTATTTAAGGGTGTTTTTCCACTGTCAAAAAGTACCCATTTTTGCACCCATTTAGGACCCATTTGAGTGTGAGCTGGATGATCCCATTTCCACCACGGCACCTATTTGGGACCCGATTGTTTCCACTGCCATGGGGGAAATCAAAATCAAATGGGTACTTTCTGCTCTTTAATCCGGATTTTCTGTAGACCACATTAATGGGTCTACAATCGGATCTTCTGCCAGAAAATCCAGATTAAAGGGAGCCTGTTTCCACTGGAAATAGGCAATGGGTGTTAGGGGGTAATGGGGTGTCATTTTCCCCCGTTGGTAATAAATCTTTGCAGAGTTGCGCTCTTTGTGCTAGAAAATCCACGTCTCTGTGTCTTTCCTCTGGCTGACAGCTTCCCTCGGAGCTGTCCAGGTGCTGAACTCCTGCCGTTCAGGAGCCCCTCCTTTCTCCAGCCCGCAGTTTCAGCAAACAGACAGATAGTCGTAAATTCTCTTTGCAGAGGCTTTTTATTCTCGTAGTTACATGTCTCCTTCTCCAGTCTCAGCTCTCGAACAATCAACTCAGCTCAGCTCTAGGCTGGGATGGGCAACACACAGCCGTATGTGGCCACCTTTATACATTTCCACTATCAGTGTTGGTGACTCGTTTCCCTTGTATTACACAAGTGTTACACAATCTTACTCAATTCTTGCACAATCCCTGTGTTGTAATCCTTACTTCATTCAGCCTTCAGCAACTGGTGACAGTCTGGTGATTCTTGACTCTTAGTTACCTGTTCTGCACACATCTCTACATTTTCTTTATATGGGCTCTTCTAGCCTAACAATGGGGTCCAAAGGAGACTAGGGGGAGGGGATGCACCCATTGCCCCCCCCTAAACCTAGGCTCCGAAGTCACTTTGAAGCCACTTCGAAGCCACTTCAAATTGACTTCGAAGTCATTTCGAAGTCATTTCAGAGTCTGTGCAAAATAGCTCCGGAGTCCATTTGAAGTCTGTGCTGATCTTCGGAGTGAACTTCGGAGTGAACTTCAAAGTGACTTCGAAGTGACTCCGAAGTCATTTCAAAGTTTACTCTGAAGATCAGCACAGACTTCAAAGGTACTCCGGAGCTATTTTGCACAGACTTCGAAATGACTTTGAAGTCAATTCGAAGTGGCTTCGAAGACTGCTCCCCCACCCCCCAAAACACCTGGGGTAACAGACCGACCCCTTGGGGGTCGATCCGGATTCCCCACGTGGGTGCAAAGCTGTTTCCACAGCAGGGGTGTTACACCTCCAATGGAAACACATTGGGTGCTTCCCTTAATCTGGATCTACTAGATCCAGATTAAGGAATGTACCCATTCCTTAGATCCGGATCTTCTTAGATCCGGATCTAAGGTCTGCAGTGGAAAAACACCCTTAGTAATTTTAATTTTTCCTTACTTTTATCCTTTTATTATTCTGTCTTTTAAATCTTTGTAGCTTGTAAAGCACTATGTCCATTTATAGCACTTGAGAAATAAACTTTAATAATAATAATAATAATAATAATAATAATAATAATAATAATAATAATAATAATAATAATAATAATAATAATAATAATAATAATAATAATAATAATAATAATATTGTGAGTTATTGGGAGTTCTGTTTTGTTTTTGTTAATGTTTGTAAACCTTCCTTGCTTTCAATTTAATAAAGAAAAGAAAAAACGAAATGCCCTTCTAGTCCACCAGATTGTCACAACTGATGACTTGCATTTATAACCCTAGTTATGGTTTTTTTGTGTGTCATTAGTTTCAGTGGAATCTTCTTCCACACTCTTCAGCTGCAATTCTATGGGTTTTTACAAGGTGCAACCGTATAGAAACATGGAACCTGCGTCTGAGCAAACATCTATAAAATTATATCTTCAAATTGAGTTCAGCACCATATTTTTGAGATATTTGTCTTTTATCCATCACTATCTAACCTTCTTTCCTATCCTGCCTGGAACTTTCCTTACTCTTCAAGTTCTTAGAGTGAGTTTATAATGGTAGTTGGTGACATCTTATAAAATATAGCTAGTTCTGAAATTCACATAGCCAAGGATTTAGATCTTCCAGCTGTGAATGCAACTTGCATTTTATGACCCTGATCCAGAAATCCTCATGCACAACAGTATGCTATATAGAATATGATTGCTATTTTTGATGGCTTGAATGCCACTGCCATATTGCAATGAAAAGTGAAATATGTGAAAGAATTATATGATTGTCAAAATATACTAACTGAAGCATGAGATCCAAGCACATATTCTTAAATATACTATTATCTAGTGTGAAATTTTGCTCTGGTATTGTAAAATATGGAAAGGGAAAATATTACCCCCCCTCCTTTAAAATAAAATCAAAGTATCTTCATAGGTTTTCAGAAGCCTTACTTACTTACTTACTTACTTACTTACTTACTTACTTACTTACTTACTTATTTATTTATTTATTTATTTATTTATTTATTTATTTATTCCACACTATACCCAAAGATCTGAAGGTGTGTAAAAGAAAATGCAAAATAGACGCTATAAAAACAAAATAGTGCCCAGAAGAGGGAAGGGGAAGCTGTTTCCTTAGCCAAAGGGCCAGGTAAATAGATGTGTTTTCACAGGTTTCCTGAACTTTTAAAGCAAAGTTACCTGATGTGCCTCAGGGAAGAGACTATTCCATAGTTTGGGGGCCATCACAGATGCCTGTCTCTTTAACTAGGAGGATAATTCTCCTGCAGATCTTAAAGAATTCCTTTAGATATTTTGAACCCAAGCTATTTAGGGCCTTATCGGTTAAAGTTAACACTTTGAATTGGACTTTGTAGGAAATTGGCAGCTGCTGCTCCTTTTTGGTGTGATGTGTAACCAGCCAGCTATTCTAGTCAGCAGTCTAGCTGCTGCATACAAATGTATGTGCACGTATGCATCTTCCCCACATCCATACGTATCCATATACATCCTGTAGTTATCCTATATGCAGCCTATTTTCATCCCATATGGATCCATACAAATGCATATGGATGTGGGAAAGATGTGGATCTTCAAGCACACATCATGTATGAACCCATACACATATGAGTGTCCGGATAATTCGAATGAATAGATCTGAAATTCAAAATTTGTTTCAAATGTTTACATTAGAATTTCAGGACATTCTATTTGAGTCTGAATGTTGAAATTCAGCACACTCGATTGGATTTCAAATGCCTACGAATATTCATGCACATCCCTACTTCTGAACTGTCTTCAAGGGCAGCCCTATGTAGAACATATTGAAACATTCAAATCTAGAACTTTCCAGAGCATAGATAACTGTGGTCAGAGTACGTCTGTCCACTATAGACTAAAGAAGTTGAATGATGAATTTTCTGTGTTTCTTTTCTTTCTTTTTTTCCCCCTGCTATGGTTGTTTCTGCATGAAGCTGCTGACCTGGGGCTGATATACGCTTCAGTCCATAGTCAACAATTAGGCAACATCTGTGGAAGAGCACCTGCACTTAGAGGAGGCTGTTACAGCCTATAGGCACCTCCTGCCTTCCCAGAAGTTGCCTAATCATTGATTAGGTGTGGAGCCCAAAATTGGGCTCCGCAACCTTCCTGACCTTCCCCCAAAGCATACCTGATGTTATCCAGCTGTGTAGCATTTGCTATTCTGCTGGACAAGGAGGTCAACAGAGCTGCTGCTCTGCTGCCCACCTGATGCAACTGCAACTGTGCAGAGTATCAGCATTGTCATGGCAATGGCACTGATGGATGTGCAGTCATGGAAGGTGCCACATTGAAGATGGCGGTGCCCCAAAGAGGATTGGCTCCAGGATCGATCACAGGTGAATGACTAGCAAATGATTGTGCTTCTTGCCCAACCTTTGGATGGGAAGGAAAGTACGAAAACATCCCTGGGCTAGCAATCTCTAGGGATTTCCACATCTGCATTGTAGACCAGTCCATAAGAAGGCCATTAATAGACTAACCCAATCACTCATATACAAACACTTCACCCAATATTTTGGCTGGTCTGGGTGGTCCACCATTTGTAGACCCTGGTACCATTTCAGAAAATGTGAACCACTTCTGGGTGCCCACCTGGCATAGCCTTACCCAGTAACAACCCACTTTCAGTACTGAAACCTTCTAGTAGATTTCAGCATATATTTTCATTTTGATTGCAGAAACACTATACACACACACATTAGGTTGAATTTTATTTATTGATTTTTAGACCTATTAGCTTTCACTGGGCCAGAGCATAAGCAATTAAATCAAATTAAAATCAGTGTAATTTGACTTATGATTCATGTGTGCCAAACCAATTACTGAACAATTATTTGTACAAACAAGAACAACTTCACCTAGAACAAAATTTGCACTATATTAACGGCAAATCATAATAGAAATATTAATGTGTTTGCATGTATGTATGTATGTATGTATGTATGTATGTATGTATGTATGTATGTATGTATGTATGTATGTATGTATGTATGTATGGGAAGCCATTTCCCAGCCAAAGACTAGGATAAGTGTGTCTTCATCTATCTCCAAAACATATAAAATAAAGGAACCTGACACACCTCAGCAGGGAGACTTATGTAGTCTGGGGACTAACGCTGAGAAGGCCCTATCCTAGGTCCCCACGTCTTTTACTACTAAAGGTGGTGGTACAGCTGGGTGGGTCTCCTCTGCAGACCTTAAGGCACAGGCAGACCAATACAGGAGGTGTTCCTTCTGATATCTGGGGTCCAACCAATTTAGGCCCTTATGAGTTAGGATTATCACCTTGAATTAGGGTTGGTAGAGAACTGGCAATCACTACAGCTCTTTTAAGGCTGACAATATATTTTATTTGGCTGAAGCATAACATAACAGTTAAAGTAATATGAGCATTCCTTTCTGTCCCATTGATGTTAAAGATTAAATAATCAATTTCTTATTTTCCTTATTTGGAAAAATGGCTTAAAGGTATCTATGCATTCCTTCTTCTGCACATTCTTCACTAAACTTTAAACTTGTCCCTTTTTGTCTGTACAGCAAATGTATACTTTGAGGAATTCTGCCATCCCTTAAAATAACCTATTTAAGCAGATTTCTTTCTGCTTACAAGCACGAGTTCTTGAACAGTCTGCACAGCTATATTTCATCATAATTAGAGCTGGGAAAATCCACCTGGCAAATAAGTTGCTTGCATCTCCCACTTCATGATTTTGAGGTAGCTGTCATGAATGTAAAGGTAATAACAAACAGAAGAGAGATGAGCAAAAAATAAAAATAAAAATAAAAGGGTACATGTGTGACAAGATGCATGATTTCCAGCAGCTCGCATCACAATCCCAGGAAAAATATCCAGAAATTGAGAATCTGGGACCTGGATGCACTACAGCAGTGCATAATTATGTGTCACTGTACACGCAAGTCCTGAGTATGTTGTGCTAGATTGTTATCTCTTCAGAGGATAATCAATTTTTTTTTGTTGTTGTTGTTATAAAAGCTAGCTTGTGCCAAACCAAAGTTCAGGGTTAGCAAACACATACAGAGGGTTACAGCTTTTCGTGATCAAAAAGCTCGGATCAGACTGAGCTGTCTGAAGTGGTTTGAATCAAACTGAACTACCCTCTGTTTAAAAGTTGCTGGCTGGATTCAAACCAACCGTTCAATCAAACTGTGGCCACGTTCCCAAAGGCCATAAAATGCAGGTTGAGTGTGAATTTGTCACTCACTGTCCCCATTACATCATCCATCCGAAATTTCCTGGGAAAATTTGGGGGAAATAACCCCCTGGTGAAACAGGGGTTTTCTTGCCATATTTGGATTACTGCCGCTGCTCCTTTTCGCCTGCCCACCAGACACGCGATTGGAGGTGGGCGGGTGAAGGGGAAAAGGAGGAAAGGGGCACCAGGCTTGCCGGGTGTCAGGCTTGATGTTCCCTGGGCACCCCCCTACTACCCGCCCAGGCCACAGCTCATGGCGGCAAGCCTGGCACCCCTTTCCTTCTCCTCTTCGCCCTCCAACCTCCAATCACATGTCAGGATGGATTTTAGCACCTTTGGGCACCATCCTGGCACTAAAATCCAGTGGACGTTTTAAGAGGGGCAGTGGAGCACCAGCGGCGCCAGCTCCTCTTGGCCCCCTCTCCTTTGAGAAAAGCTGTCGCACCGCACCATCCACTGATGTGCTTATGTGGACTTCTGGGTCTGGTGTGGGAACAGCCAGAAATCAGAGTAATCCGGGTTTGCTCCAGGTTCGCGGTAGGTGGGAATGTGGCCTGTTTGTGTTTGACATTATTTTGTCTGATATTGTGCTTGCACATGGCATCAACATGCTTCATAACAATCGGCTAGTTACAAACTATGCTATTTAGGCATATATCAAATGTACCTCTAAAATTTGACTGGTGCAATACAATATATGTTTCAGTAGTGACACACAGGACAATGTCAGCAAAATGGAAGAAAGGAAATACATGCCTTGTGCTTGATTTTCCTGACTTGTACCTTGGTTCTTAACAGATCAAAGGCCTTGTTTTACCAACTCCAAGCCACTTCTGTTTCACCTGGCACCACTAAAAAGTTACTTTTCAGAAAACCATGAATGCTCCTACCTTCTATATATTTGATATTCTTCTATATAATGCATGGAAAAGCTGAGGTCTAATTATACATCTGATAGCATATATGTTGCTGAGTTTTACCAACTTGAAAGATGGGTGAGTGACACAGTACAATAATTTTGAGTTATACTAAAGTATTTATCATACAAAATAAGTATGTACCAAGAGCAAGGAAACAGAAAGTCTATTTGAAACTAATTTATTAATTAGGAAATAAGTTATTGAAGTAATCATTGTTATTTAGTACAGTAATCCATTAGATTATATGTATCTTTTAAGCTTTTTCAGAAGGAACTTCAGAAGTATTACAGTAAATTATGTGACTCTTTATGGATTTTAGATTTTCCTACAACTACACACGGAATATTAGTATTCTTAAAAAAAATTTTTTGGGTCTGTTTGATTGCAAAAGTTACTGTCTTGTATACCTTAAATTAACATTTCTAATTAGCACCTCTCCTGATGTGATCCTTTCAGTTTGACTCCCTTGGGGTATGTAAACATTCAGTCTCTGTTAAAGTGTAGACAAAGGTGTAAATAGTGAGTCATGTCCAACATCCTGACATTCTAAAACTGGTGAATGGGCCATTTCCAATTATTTTACCCAGATCTTTTCCAAAAATCCATTCCATTTTATTCTTTATTATTTTATTAAAATGAGACAAACCAATCTCTGTCCCAGTTTCTATGTCATTATTTCCCCTTCATTATTTAAAAATCTGTCACCCCAAAAAGAAAGAAAAAAAAGACTTTTCAGGTGCTAGGACTCTGTCTGGACTCAATCAAGATTAAATCTCAAGCTCTGTCTCCTGCAGGCAAACTTTATCACTTGCATACAGTCAGCCTGTGACTTGAGAGAGAGAGAAAAACTATGTCCTTTAAAACGTCAGGCTTGTCTTCTCAGCCCAATATTGAGTCAGTCTTGCTATGTTCAGGCTTTTCCATGTTTCATGGTCTGCCTTTAGCTTTTAATTATACCAATCATAAAGCCAAATTCATCATCAAAACCCTGTATATTTCAAATTCAGGTTTTGCAGTTCAAATTTCTTATGATACTTGCACGTCCAAAGCTGATCTGGTAACAGGGTCTAGTTTATATACAGACACCAGCTCATTGGCAGGCAGCGGATCTATACAGTTCTATTGATGCTTTCTTGCCTGCATTATTTTGTCAACACTAGGCCATGTAAGGGAGGACGGAAATTGAGTTATCACAGAATCCATTGTAAGGAAATCTTGCTGGTGAAGATACACAACTGTACCGCAGTAACACTACCACTCCAAAAACCTATCATGTAATGTACAGTTTACATAAAATGATAGGTTAGTAGTTCTTAATAAAACCAATGTTCTTAAAAATAAGTAGACAGTTTGCAGCCATCGCATAATGTGAATGTGTTATCTTAGAGGTCAGTACAGTAACATTCTGGTCTTTATTCCATACTAAGATGGCTAATTAGAGCCAGCATAAATGCTGCTGTGTTTTCTAATGTGAAAAGAACTTGCCACCTAATTAATTGCATTCATTCTGAATGCCTATTTTCCTTGAGTTTTTCTCTGGGACAAGGGACTCCATTTTATTAGTATTATTTTTAGAAAGTTGCTCCGTACAATGAAATATTCTTCAGTATATTAAAACTGTACTTGAAGATTCAAAATCAATGCTACACAAATATCCTCTATGACCTTGGACAAATAGCAGTGCTTTAAACGCACAGAAGTATAATGTAGCCTGGTAATAGCACTAATTCCATAAGAGCATCGTGGGGGCAGATTCACTGGTTTGATTAAATGATAATAGACACCATATGTGCTTGACAGAATATTGCAAGGGTTGAATCCTTATCAAAGACATTCAATAATGTTACTATGCAGAATTATTGTTTGAAAGGTTTATTAGTCTGTTTCACAGTTACTGGAGGTTTGTAAATGCAGGAGAAAGGAAAATATTCCAGTAACATTAAACTCAATATGTCTGAATGTATCATTTAGGAAATGTATTGATGGTTTGATTTTTCCTACTTTTAATGAAAGATTCCTCAATTCATGCATGAAGGCAAAATAAGTAACTCTGTGATCAATGTCATCAATACATTCTGTATAAAGTCTGTTCTAGTATTCTTTATGTACGACATATTAAGGGGGAAATCCATCTTGTCTCCTTCATATGCTTTGGTTTTGTTTCCCAAGGGAAAGTCACCCAGTACACATAAGACTACAGGTAGGGGTTTCTCCAACAACAGAAGTGATTTCACACTTCCCTTCCCATCCCATGGACACGAAAGGTGTGAGATGAACTAATGTCGACTAATGCTAGTCGATGACATCCCACCCCCTGCGTGACCAGTCACACACCTGTGTTTGATTGCTGGGCTACTCCTTTGCAGGGCACTACCATCTTGAGTGTGGAGCCCTGTGTGACTGTGCATGCATCATCGCCATTGCTATGGTGATGCTAATGCTCTGTGCTGTTGCAGTTTTGTCAAGGGCTGTCAGCAAGCTTGCACGGCAGCTCAGATGACCTCAGCCAGCAGAAAGTGCTGATGGTCACCGATGGGATGCTAAAGATAAGGCTTAGGATAGGGTTAGCATGCTTGTGGAGCATGATTTCATGGACCACAGCTACTATGCAATTAGGCAATCTCTGGGCAGGCAGAGGGCATTTGTAGACTCTGAACGCCTCCTGAAAGCACGTACCCAGAGGTTGCCTAATTGCATACTATGGGCCAAAGTGTGAACTGGCCTTAAGTCTAACTCTTATGAAAGGACAAAAGTGAAATTTTAAATGAAGTTTTATTATATAATAGACAAAAGACAATTTTCAAGACTATGTGCTAGTATTGTACAAGGAGAATTTTAATCATATTTGACTTCATCAATCTTATAACATTTTCAAAGAAATAAATCAAGTAGTTAACCTAATGTCTATGAAAAGTGAGCTAAAAGCAGCACTGACCTGTATAACACCTTAATGAGAGCAAGCTAGAAATCAATGTTTGGTCCCCAAAATTGCATTTTGATTTACTTTGGTGAAATCAAAGGGGACCTTCTAATTAGTGAGTCATCCTTCCCATTCCTGTCATCAAATAATTCCTGATATATAAGCAATAATGAGTAGAAGTATACTGTCTGTTGTAGAAGTTGACATATAACTAACAGGCGGAGTTGGTTAATACTTTGTTAGCCAAAAAAAATAAATTAATAGGTAAATTAATAATAGGAACAAAAACATTACAGTATAGCAAATATATTCAATTCTGTGAGGGAGGGTACATGCTGTGAAAAATTTAACAGGATTGA
The DNA here is from genome assembly GCA_023333525.1 of Aspidoscelis tigris stejnegeri. NCBI lineage: Eukaryota > Metazoa > Chordata > Lepidosauria > Squamata > Teiidae > Aspidoscelis > Aspidoscelis tigris. The sequence goes on from JALMGA010000001.1 coordinate 226,431,562, forward strand.
AAGCTTTAATGTTTTCAATTGTAGGAGACTGTGGTGATTTCTGGGCTGCTCAAGCCTCCCTCCAGGGACCAGAGGCGAGGCGGCAGCTCCTGGTGGTGGCAAGTGCCCTCACTCTCAGGCATCGGGGGGTTGGGCTGCCCTGCTCGTCTCCTAGCTGGTCTCCTCGGCTCAGCCTGGAGCTGCTCACCAGGCCCTGCATGAGGAGGGAGAGCCTACCATCTGGAGCCAGAAGTATCCTGGGAGGGGGGGCTCCTGTGAGAATGGGTAGAACAGCCTGGCTTTTCCAGTGTAAGAGCAACAACCCTTGCAGCTGCAGACCTTCCCTGCTGGTCATTTTAGAGCATATAAGCTGGATACATGCAACGGGAGACTTCCAAAAGGTGATCCTGCTGAGATAATTCCTCTCAAGAATAATCATGCTTCAAAATAAGAGACTACCAATTTAAAAAAAATCTTTTTTTAATTAAAAAATCTTACCTTGCCATGTTCCAAATCAGAGCTCTCTGGTGCAGATCACAATAAGCTTGGACTGGAACATTGTTATCTGTGAGGTGGTGACAGTTCCTGTTCACCTCCCACACCAGCCCCAATGCTCTTGTGAATTTTGAAGTTGACCTTTCAGGACTCTGACATTTAGGAACAAAAGTTCCTAGTTTTATAACCTGAGGGGGCACATTTTTGTGTGATGCTTTAATGTGCTGCTGAAATTAATTACCCAGTAATCTGGAAAATGAAGGTGTGCCTTCTGTATGTCTTCATGATCTGGACTGTTCCATGCACCAATCTGCAAACAACAGAGACCCTAAAAAGGAATACCAGGAACTCAAATCTGGAGTACAGGTAAGTGTAAAAATGCCCTTTACTTTCTTCATTCCTTCCTTTGCCTCCCCACCTTTTAAAGAACATTTCATATCCTACCTTTTTTCAAGCTTTGGGTGCATAACAAGATAATGCTATGCAAAACTAGCATAATAATCAGAGACTTTTTTAAAAAAAATGATAAATATTGGACAAATTTTGTACAGTTCCATATATTTTTGGAGAAAAAGTCCCTGTTATCTTTGCCATATCCTACAACTTATAGTGCATATAGGGCATTCTTCAAATTCCAGGAAATACTTTGTAGTGGCCAAGCAGGTAGCAGAGTGTCAGTGGGGCATGCACATGACAGTCTTATATTATCTTAGACCTCACCCAGTCAACTTGAGTAAGCCAGTTTGCTCTGGTGGTTAGGGAGCCGGACTCTTTATCTGGGAATACCGGGTTTGATTCTGCCCTCCCCCATGAAGCCAGCTGGGTGATCTTGGGCTAGTCACATCTCTCTTCTGAGCTCTCACAGCCCCACCTACCTCACAGGGTTTTCTGTTGTGGGGAGAAGAATAGAAAGCTTTGTAAGCCGCTTTGAGTCCCCTTAAATGGGTGAGAAAAGCGGCGTAGAACAGCCAACTCTTCTTCTTTATCTTTAGTATTATTCTCAAGGACAGTAGTCCAACCAGGAAGTGATAAGACCATAAGACTGTAACAGGAGCCCTGTTGGATCAGGCCACAGCCCATCTAGTCCTGCACACAATGGCCCACAAATGGCTTATGGACATTTCAAGAAGATGAGAGCAAAATCTTCACCTGCTCTCAAATCCCAGCAAAATGGCCTTTGGAAGAAAAAGAATTTTATACCCTGCTTTTCTCACTCATTCAAGGGGACTCGAGGTGGCTTACAAACTTTCCGTTCTTCTCCCCAAAACAGACACCCAGTGAGGCTGTGAGACCTCAGCAGAGGGCTGTGACTAGCCCAAGGTCACCCAGCTGGCTTCATGGAAGAGTGAGGAATCAAACCCGGTATTCCCAGATAAGAGTCCAGCACCTGTCCTACCTGTCTCCCCAGCCTGGAGGATGTGCCTGGGAATCCATTCTAGTAGCCATTTGTATCCTGTCATTCATGAATTTGTCTAACCCTTTCTTAAAGCCATCTTAAAGTTCCTGTTATTATCTCTTCTGGCTGCAAATTCCATTGAGCATTGACCCTCTGGGTGAAGAACTACTTCCCCTTGGCTGATCTGACTGTCCTACCCAATCACCTTCATAGAATGCCCTCTGGTTCTAGTGTTGTGTGATAAAGAAAATGATTTTTCTCTTTCCATCTTTTCTATACCATGCATGATTTTATATACTTTTATATCACAGCTATGGCTAGGGTATCTTTGTCCATAAATGGCTGTAGCTGTCATGTCAGCCAAAGCTAGCCATAGTCTCACGTGTAGAGACTATGTTTGTGTGTGTTTCATAGCAAGGACTTTTTTAAAAATTGCTTTTGGATCAATAGTTACAAGAAATGATTCAAAATTTCCTGTATGTTCTCAACAACCCAAAATGAAACAAAATAGTAAGTTCAAAAGGCAAGATTCTGGGCTTACTGAACACACAATGTCCAGTTTATATATTTCCAGTGTTAGTGTCAGGTCTTCAAATGCGGTGGAAGAACCAAACAAGCACCTTGATTTCTACTGTACTGCACATTTCAAGGAACCTGTGAATCTAAATGAATTTCATAAACTATTAGAACATAGGAGAACATACTAGGGAAACATTTATATTAGTACAGATATCCTCACTCCATTTTGTTGTTCTTTTGAAATACATTCTCTCATCAATGTTACTTAACCTATTAGCACTAATACAGATTGCGGATCTTTATATCATGAGCAGTTTATCATGTCTTCTGCAAACATTGAAAAAAGAAAAGCAATTGAAGTTTTAATTTAGGGAATAAAACTTACATAGAATAAGACCTCTATTCTTTTCTTCGAAACAGAATATTGTTTACTTTAGATCCAAATTTATGATGGAATATATGTATTTATTTCTGTCTTCTACTGTAACATACATGAGCTTCCCAAGTAGCCTTCCAGTGATCCCAAGTGGCCATTCATCCAGTTACCACCTAAATCCAGAATTTTTTTTTTAGCTTACTATGGTGACTGGATCTGAATATCTTTAGACTTATAACCTGTTCGCAGTTACCATGCAGGAACCAGAGTGTTCTGGAACACTCTGTCTGCAAGCTGTTCTGCCACCTCCATCCCAGAACATCTGGGAATATCCAGACATGCCCTAATCCTTTGCAACTGAGGATAAGTAAAACTTTGCCACAGCTTGACCAAGACTGTCTAGCATGCTTGCAGTTAGCATCATTCATATTCATTTCCAAGTATGAAGCTGCAAAGAGGTTGGGTTGCACAGCATGGCTACAACTGTGTGAATGTGTGCCACAGTGTGATTACCATGGCAATGTCTGGGCATGCAGTGGAAGCTGATGTGACTATTGCTATGGTGATTTGGACAGTCTGAGATGGACCATCCACACTGTGAGTGAAAACAGTGGTGGCACTGACAATGTTAAATGCTGGCAGCTATCTCTGAACTCAGCTGTGCTGAAATTATATCACTCCAGGCAGTAAAGTGTGAACAGTGTAAGAAGGTTCCAAGTTTTACCCATTGAATTGTGAAAGATTTATTTCTGATCTTAGATGTTGGACGTAATGGGTTAGGTGAGCTAAGTCACTTTCCAATATTGGTTCTATTAGAATTTAACCAAGCCACAATGTATTTCAGGAAGTCAATGTTGATCTCCATGTGTAATTAGTACAAAAAGAACCAGATGGTATGTTTGTTTGTAATATTTATCACATTTGATAAAACGTACATTCACAATGTATCAGTGAAAGATAGAAATGTAGGATTTTAATCTATCAGAAGAACCTTTCCCTTTTGTTTGAATCAATGAAATTTTATGAAAAATAAACCTCTAACCTTCAATAAATAACATTTTAAAGTGTTAAAAAGTGCAATGGATAAGTTGCCATAAGATAGATATGTGGACAAAATCAAATCTTCTATTCTTCTCCCACTGGGCATTGTATTTGAGACTGCTCCCACTCCCTGCCCCCCCCCCAAGTCAAATCCAGTTGTCTGCATTTTTCTTTTCATTTTTTAAAAGTTATGGATAGGGTCCAGAACTAAAGACGAGAAAAAGTTTTCCTTTGAGAATTGCTGCAGTTTCTTGTAAAGATCATAATACTGCAATATGGGAACAGGATGAACAATGGATCCCAATAAATGGCCTTCACAGATTGTTCTCTCGGTAATTTGGACTCCACTGCAATATTAGAAAGCAAAGGGCAAAGACTGCTGAAGCAAAACTAGTATCTGCTGAAAACTTAAGAGAGCAGCTGTGAGAAGCTACAGTGTAAGCTGCCAGTCTAGACGTGAATTTGAACATTCAAGGCAGTAGGTGAGGAAAGTGTATAAGGTCATTGTTACATGATTGCTGTAAACTACAAAAGGCTGAATACCATTGATGCAAGACAAAAAGGTTAGAAACAGCTGGCCCAAGGCTAAAAATGAAAAACTAATAGCTCAAAGGGTAACCTGGTGTGGAACAGAAGGTTGCAACTGTAAATCAAAAGGTCTTCTAAGACAGAAAAGGGTAGAATTCATGATTAAAATATGCAGTTTATTGGCATTAAGTATATAAAGGCATCATTATCTGTTAGGATGATACCTTAGCTTTATACAGTCCCATCGGTGCTGTGAGGAAACCATTAATTGCCTTGACCTGAGTGAAGCCCTGCAAAAACATACTTCAGATTACTCAACAGCATCTATAAATATGAATCTGGAAAATCTGTAAATAGTGTAACTATCTGAGGAAAGGTGATGAGGATTAAAAAAAAAACCATAATGCATTACCCTTGGCCTAACCTTTATCACTTTGCCCTTTATCTCTGGAACTTTAAGTGTGGAAATTTGAGCAATTGCAAAGTGATCAAGCAATACAGTTACTGTTTGTCTAGATTAGATTAATTAAAGTTCCTTGGTACAGTTTATCTTTTTCACAGAGTGGTGGTACTATGATACGGAAAACTTTATATTGCCTGCATATCGTTCCAGTTATGTAGCATGTCACTTCTCATTCTTTGACTAAGATCAAATGATTGTTGTGAAACATACAGTTAACTTCTAATATTTGATTACCTTTTTCTTTTTGCATCTTGAATGTTTACTTTTTTAGGATTAATACTGATTATTCCAAATCCACTCATAATCAATATTACTCAAATAACTGAAATAATTTGCCCATTGAATGGCAAATGAGCAAACGACCTCTTACTCTAAATGGTCTTCTTGTTCCTTATAACTTATTTTTCACTACTCTCTGTGTGGACGGTGCAGGCCCACAAGCTAAGCATTTGGTAAGTTCAGCTAAGATCCAACTCCTGGGCTCTTCCGCCACTGTGCAATTCAGGGATATAATTTGGAATAAGGCCTAGTGCAGAAAGGGCCTGAGACACTTATCTGAATGGGGTCACCAGATTATCAAGGTGGCAAGTTCTGAAAGGTTGAAGTATGGAGTTATGGCAGTCTGACTGAAAAGTTAAATGGGGTACATGACATTATAGTAACAGCAGAGTATCAGAAAACAAATGAAACTAATTTGCAAATCTGAATTGCTATTTATTAATTTCCAGGAACATGAGGATAAAATTTGAGGTTACTGCAGAAAAGAACATTTTACACTTTATCCTTCGAAATCATTAAATAACTGCCCTTGAAGAGAATGTAGTGCCACAATCTCAAAGTTGTTCCAAAGTGATAGAGATATGAGTCAAGTATTTTTTCCTTTTTGATTTAAAAATGTTTTCTCATAGAATAAGTAATATTTTCCCCTTGAAAGATTTTTCCATTGTCTCATTTGTGGAAGGAATAAGATGGGTCTCACAAGTCATACACAGTTGTAAAAGAAACAAAACCTTTCAGAAGTGAGATATCCTTTATTCTTCACTGGAAAACAAATTATTTGCTTGGATGAAAACCTTTTGTACTATGGTGTAATTGCTGGTATCTGTGGGGTGTCCTGGAAAATGAAATGCTATGTCTCAAGGAGTTATAACTTATCCCAGTGCATAAAATCTAAATAAATAAATTGGAAGAGACCTCAAGGTATCATGCAGAGAAAACATGCAATGAACACAACTGAGAAATCAGGAAGAAGCCTCAAGTGATAACAAGTGGACAAGATAAAATTATTTCACAGTAGGATTTGTCTGATCTGCTTTTGTAAGTGTGTTGTTTTTTACTGTGCTTATTTTGAAGATCGTTTTTCTGCCTTGGATATTTTATTTTATAAATCACTCTGAGTGTTGCTGCTATTGTTGTCACCAAAAAGTCTTTTATTAAGAAATCTGGTCAATAAGATAAATGCTTTTTATCCTAACTATGCAATACTATGTTTCCTAATGCACCATAGTCTGAAATATTTATTATTACAGTTTGGGAAAAATAAATCCTGAGTACAGAAACAGAGAGGAAAACTAGACAACCTTTCCTGAATGAAACGTTGAAATGACTTTGAATGTGGACCCATTGTCTTCAATGCAACCAAGCTGGAATAATTTGTTTGGAAACCAGAGCTAATAAAAACATATCACAAAGTCAGAATTGTTTCAAATAGTGAGACTGTTTGCTTTTATTTCTCCTTAACAAAGGATTTGACTCCATTAAGCTTTTATCCTATTTAACATTGAGTGAGCTTTTCTCCTAAATACTCAAAAGTATTGGTCCCTTAGGAATGAAAGGAAACACTCTTCAATTCCTTTTTAACTTATTATGATTTAATTGCTACAGAGTTTTAAATACTTTCACACCATTCAGTAAACGGGTGGTAAGGGAACTCCTCTAAACCAGATTCATGCACACAAGCTCCCATGTTTGATTTCAAAGGGCTGAGCTCAAGGGAAAATGGATAAAGAAGGTTTAAAACCACTTACATTTAATGATAATAAAATAAATAATTTGATTGCCAAATCTTAAAGTAATAAAATTGGTCAAAGAAGCAATATTACATTGTATCTGAGACTAGGCAATTGAATCTGACTGTGGGAACTGCTTGTGGGATCTGGGCAGGACAAGAAAATACTGCAAGGCCTGGAAAAATAATAAACTTAAATATCAAGACAACTGGATTCCTAGAAGTCTAGGCTACAATATTTGGGAGAGGGGGACTACTCTGGATGGGCCTTTCTGTAGTTACCTATTAATCTGGAGAATTTCTGTACTTGGAGCTGATTTTTCCCATGGCGATCCGATATTCCTCCGGAAGCGGAAGTCTTTAATAAAGAATATATATGAAAGGACCTGTAGTTTGCTACCAGTGTGCTCCCAAATGGAGTATCTGCACTGGAAGCAAACTACTGTGGACTAGGGATGTGCACAAATAGTGGGGGGGTTTGGCATGCAATTTGAAACAAATTGAATGTGCAAAAATCCATATTTATACAAATAGTTTGCATTTGAATGTGATAGAATTCTATTTGATACAAATCTATTCATACATATTCGTATGAATATTTGATACGTACCTGATACAAACAGATACATATCTGATATCTCTTGCTAGGGGAAGTCAAAGCGTAACCCACCCACCCCGGCCAGTGTTGCGCGGGCCTGATCAGGGCCTTCCTAGCCTTCCCCTTGCAAGAGAAGGGGCCATGGACCCTTCTCTTGCCAGAGGAAGCCGAAACCAACCCCCCCCCCCCCCCGTCCACGGCTGCATGCTCACATTTGGGGTGTTTATCTGGTCGCTGGTGGGGCAATTCTGAGAGCAGCAGGGCCAGCATCCATCGTGTCTACATGCGCTGCAGCCCACATTTCCCAGCAACCCTCACAAGGGTGGCTGGCCCCTTCCCATTGGGAAGGATGATGGCCCTGCTGCTCTCAGAATCGCCCTGCCAGTGACCAGGTAAGCACCCCGAAAGCGAGCGAGCGGCCATGGGCGTTGGGGGGGGGGATTAGGCTTTGGCTTCCCCTGGCAAGAGAAGGGGCCATGGCCCCTTCCCTTGTGAGGGGAAGGCCAGGGAAGGCAGCAGCCGGCCACGCCATGGTCAGCTGTCAAACAGGGAGCATGCACTCTCCCTGTTTGAAACTGGGCATGTGCCAGCAATCTGGCTTTCCCCCCACCATTTCAGAAGTGTTCTCTTCTGAAATGGTTTAAGGTGAAAAGTCAGATGTAGGACCTGATTTTTTCAGGTCTTACATCTGGGTAGGATTCGGCGGCAAAACTGGTTTAAGGAATTGGTTTTGCGCGCCGACATGTGGATGTCGCATCCTCAAAGGGACCCTAATTGGGTTCCCTATGTGGAAGTCACATCCCAATCCTTCCCGCATCTGGCTCTAATTCCGTTTTTAGATCCTGTGCGGAAATGCCCCTGGTCCCTCTGGTGAACTTAATTAAACAAGTCCATCAGAAATCTGAATCCTCCTCCATCTAGTGCAGACAGAGAAGGACCAGTGAGGATGGGGCCTGCTTGATCCACATTAATGTGCAAATGAGTAGGTCCAGAATTCAAACTACCAAGCTCCTTATATCAGATCAAAGGTAAGTGCAGAAAAGGTGAAAATTCAAATAGCTTCCTACCTAGAATTTATTGAGAAGATACAGTAAGTTTACTTAAGGCACAGTACAAGCTATATTGTTTACTTCAATACTGATCTAGTCACAATCGTTGTAAAACCCTAAGTTAGAACTCCTGCAGAAATTGCTGACAAAAGCTAAAGTCCCATTAGTGATTAATTCATTCTGACAGTGCACCTGTGTTTATAATTTTCTATGGAAGTAAAAGTTGTTCATATTTCTTCATACTCCCCATAGAAAACATTAAGTTATTTGTGTCCCTGTAGAATCCAGTGGATGATGCCTACACAGGAACATTAACTAGACCCATTCCAGTCTGGGTTCAGGCAGGGATTCAGCACTGAGACTGCCACAGTCATCCTGATAGATAATCTTTATTGGGATAGGAACAGGGACTATGCTACCCTGTTGGTTCTCCTTGATCTTTCAGTGGCTTTTGATTCAATTGACCTTGTTACTCTACTGAAGCTGCTTTGGGGCATGTCCCAGAAGGCAGTAATGGGACATTTCTGTTTGATGCCATGGAAACTTTCATGTGGAGTTCCCCAGAGTTTGATCTTGTCTCCTTAATATCTATATGAAGCCACTAGCAGGTGTTTCAGCCATAAAAATTTATGACCAAGAAAAATAAAGAAGAAATATTACAATATTTATTTGATTCTTCTAATTTATAAAATTATATTTCCTTGCTATATTTACAGACATTTTAAGTTTGTTTATTGACATCAAAAGCTACTTGCCATTTTCACTTTGCCAGCAATTCCAAATACATTTCACCTCTATCTCATTCTTTTGCATCTTGTATAACTTTATCAAGGTTTTAGAATGTAAACAATTATACTGTCTATCCATTCTTGCTTTCTGTATGCTATGTAAGCCTTAGTGTCTGAGTTCAATTATGAATTATAGATAATTAATATGTATATTTTTTCTGATGTTTGGAATTTCTCTTTTGACTGAACTGAGAGCAGCGGATTGGGGTAAAGCCTTTTTTTGTCTTCATTTTTGTTTTTATATCTTTTCTGTGATTCCACACTCCTGCGCTCTTCCTGGGTAAAATATTGGCAACAAAGTCATCAGGAGTTTTGGATTCCTTCTGAGTTAAGGAGAGACAGTTCAGGTGCTTGATTGCTGCCTGAATGCAGTGATGGACTGGATGTGGGCCAGTAAATTGAAACTGAACCCAGGCAAGATGCAAGTACTTTGTCATTGTATCCTGAGTGCAGGAGTCAATGGGGTTGTTTTGCACCAGAAAGAATGAATGCATAATTTGGGAGTGCTCCTGGATTCATTGCTGTCATCTGAGATCCAAGTAGCAGCAATAGCCAGGAGTGCCTACCACTGCCTCCATCTGGTTCACTAGCTCCGGCCTTACCTGGATATGGATAATTTGGCCACAGTGATCCAGCTCTGGCAACCTTCAGATTACACTACTGTAATGCATTCTATATGGGGCTACCCTTGAAAATGGTTCAGAAGCTGGAATTAGTGTAGAATGCAGAAGCTTGACTCCTAGTGAGAATCTCTGGCTGGATGCACATCACACCAGTCCTGAAGGATCTGCACTGGTTACCTATTCACTTCCAAGACCAATTCAAGGTGCTGACATTAGCATAAAAAGCCCTAAAAGGCTTGGGTCCTAGGTACCTGAAGGAGCACCTTCTCCCATATAGATCTGCTCATGCACTGAGATCACAAGAAGAGGGTCTTCTTGTAGCCCCTTACCTTTCAGATGTGCAAGGTACAGGGACAGGCAAGAGGGCCTTTCTGTGGTGGCCCCTAGACTCTGGAACAGCTTTCTTCTTGAAATTTGACAGGAACCTACACTGTGTAGTTTTTGGTGCCTGGTTAAAACGTATCTTTTCACCCAAGCTTATGATGTTTAAATAGCTTCCTTGGGGTGCTCTCCTGCCTAGAGATAATGGGCAGGAGTGGAAAGGAGGGTTACATTTTTAAAAAATATGCTTTAAGATCCATGTTCCCTCAACTACGGGTGCGTTCTCATGGTACTAATTTGTATCTCTATTGCACCTCCACTGAAGTGGGTTAAAGAAAAGCGGGTTCAATCTGGATTTAAGCGTTCCCAAGGGGGTAAGCAAAACACGCATTTAAAATGAACGGACCGTCCCCAAGGAAGCGTGTTTTGTTTACCCGCATCTTTTTCTCCCCACCCCTCGCTGTTTCATTGGGTGATCGGGCGGAAGGAATTTCCAGCTGCCGAAATGCCTCCCCCCCTGCCAGCGATCCTGAAATCCTTTCCTTCAAAAAGACCAAAAGAAAAATTTAAAACTTCTCTGTTCGTCTCCCCTGCTTGCGAAGACTGCAGCCGGCACTCTTTACAAGATCTCCACCCAGCCAGCTCTTTTACACTTTCACGGAAGCAATTCATCACAATGTATCTTTGCTGTTTCTCTTTGGGATTTGCCACGATGCCCAGCATTCCAGTAAGTGCCTGCCCTCTCTGAGGAGTAGCTTGGCCCTGTTAGGATGCTGGGTTCGTGCAATGGCCAAGTGAATACTACAGTGTGGACACAAAACACTGGTAGCAAGCGTTTCAACAGTAAACTAAAACAAGTTTATTATTATACACAAGCAATACTAGAAGATAATAAGGTTCAGGTATTTGTTGGATTAACTCAGGTTTAACTCAGTAAGTCTCTTAAGGCTAGGAGCTACCCCTTTCTCTAAAGGAAAATAGTTCCCCTTTTAAAAGACAAACCTCTCCACGTTCCTCTCCCTCTGGCTTGCTTCTGCCACAGCTCAAGCCAAGCCAGTGTACCAGAATATGGCCCTAGATGATCACAAGGCCCAGTCCATCCTTGCTTGTCCGATCATCCAGCCTGGTCAGTTGCTAGTGAAGTCTCCCTCAGAGCCACAATCCACCCGAGTGCCTCCTTCAGAAATCACTCAGCCAACAGCCCAATGGTCAGCTACTGGTTCCAGCTCCCTCAGGATTCAGCTCTTTTCCTTTCAGCTCTTGTCCCAGCATGAAGACTCCTTCTGCTGTACTCTGTGTTCATTTATACACACACACCCCAATCCTGATTGGCTCTAGCCGCAAGAAAATGCTGCTGGAGACGCCTAACAAAGGTTGCTGTCCCTCCAGCCTGATTGGTGGGAACTCCTTCTCTAGCCCCTCCAGCACTCAGATCCCCGGACAGCTTTTCCCTCCAAAACCTTACTCCAGCCAATCACTGCAACAGGGCCCGCACAGGATTTCCCGCTCTTTTTGCAGCCAAAACCCTAGGTTTGCAAAAGGCTGTTTGCACCAAGGCTGGCTATTGCAGCTTGCAAGAAGCCTGCAAAGCCAGGAAGCAAAACAGTTTGCAGCCTGTACCCAGAAACCGTCACAGGATTGGAAAGAGAAACAGCAAAGAGAAAATGCCTGCCTAGATCGCTGTTTGCATAGATCGCTGGATGGATGACAGGCAAAAGAGAGACAGACAGAGAGAGAGAGAGAGATGATCTCTCCGGCCGGCAATTCCCACCTGGGAGAGAATCCCCGCCCCTTTTGCCACGGAGCGATCCCATGGAAAATGTTGCGCTGAAAACCCTTGTCTTCCAGAAAGTACTGCTTTAAACAGGTATTTTTTTAAAGCTGGTTTTCCCCATTAGCGGCGCTGGAAACCCGGATTAAAGCCGTGCATGGGACCGCTCCGTGGTAAAAGAAGATTTTCAGCAGACTTATTATTGCATGGGAACGCAGCCTACATGTAATAAATATGAAAAGCTCCTTTGGACTGAATCAAAGCATCAGCCCACCCAACTGGTATTGTCCAATAGCTTCCTCATTAGATAATACCAGTACATGTTATGATTCCTCCATTTTTCCCAATTCAGTTCCCTGTGTGAAGTGGTCTTTTACAAAAACAATTGCACTACCATAGTGGAGGTAAGACTATGTATTACAGTGGTTGTTTTCTGCTCTAATAGCTTTGTTCCTTTTTTAGAATGATTCTGAACACCATTAGCTAGCTAAAATAATCATTAGAATTAGGTTGTTATTGACTTCAGTTGGACTAGAAACCTGGACATGAAACGGCTTTATATGTATTTAACACTGGAAGCAAAAATGAGCAATCAGTTCAGATACCCTGAGTTCACTACACTGTGAACTGGGCTGGAAGTGTGTGATTTGGTCTTCATGCTCTGAGGAGTAGCTTCTGAAAGAGAAGGTGTCTGACGAGCAGTGAAGGGGCTAACTTTGTGCCAAGTGTGCATTTGAGAAGGTTAGATGGTAATTTAGGGACACTTAATCCTCATTTGTTCTGATATAATTTCCTCACTTCCAACAGTTTGAAAATGTCATTGCTTTATTACAGTATAGGCTTTGGCTGTTCTGATAAATGAAGAATGTGCACAGCTGTAAAACTTTTGAATTATGTTTGGAGGTTAGAATCTTTACAATAGAATTAACATTTCGTGGGAATAATACAAAATTCAGTGAGGATTATTTCTATATGTGCAGAAAAAAACTGAAGTCTTGAATGTTTGAATAGCTGCACTTTTGTGATTATTTTCCACAATAGCTTCATAAAATGAGTGACTCCCTGAAATATCTTGGTTCACATTAGAGGAGAAGAAATGATAACAGGAGGGGTCAGGCTAAATAACATGGAATAAGCTGTATTGATTTGGATGAATATTTTATCCCAATTAGGCATGTGTACAAATATTCATAGTATTTGTTATTCATACAAATCCATACAAATTTGGACATTTGTATATGAATTGAATGTTATGACATTCGTACATTGACATTCATATGAATACGAATGTTTCAGAACATTCATGAAATGGGGAGGTTGGAAAGCAGCTGTGCCAGTCACATGTTCAATGGATCCAGAGTGAAAGGTTTGAGAGTGGATTCAAAGTGGATTTAGGGTGGATTTGATGCTTTAAGAGAAGATGTGTTAAGAGCAGACGGGATATATCAGACACATAACAGATACGTACCGGATACGTACTAGATATGAATGCATTTGTATCTCATATTTGTATAAATTTTGGACAAATACATTTGTATCTAATAGAATCCTAACACATTCAAAGGGAATCTATCTGAATGAATACAAATTTTCGTACATTTGATTTGATATAAATCAAATGCAAAAAAGTCCATTTGTGCACTTCCTTAATCCCAATCAGCCTCACCCTGCTTTTGTTTGCTTAAGAACATAAGAGGAGTCCTGTTGGACTCGTACACAGCCATCTAGTTCATCATGCTGTCTAACATAGTGCTTCTAGGGATTCTCAAACAGAAGACAAAGACAAAAGATTCAAATGGCCTTTAAAAGTATCCTGCCTGTTTCTCCAACCTAGAGGCAGTACATAAGAATCCATTCTAGTAGCTATTATTACAACTGCCCTCTATGAACTTGTCCAAATGTTTCTTAAAGATATCCAGGCTGGTAGCAAATTCCATAGACTAAAGACCCTCTGGATGAAGACAACAACAATAACAACTTGTTCTCTCTTGTCCATAAGCTTCATAGAGTGCTTGTTATATGAATAAAGTGACATCAGAGTTTGCGTTTGAATATGAAGTTGAGACTTAACAATTCTTTCACAAAAAATCCCACTCATTAAACTAAGTTTTGCTGGTAGGATTAATCAATAGTATAGGTGAGTCAAACTTAAAAAAACAAAACCCTCTCCACCCATTGAAAGCAAGTTTATGAGTTTTCTTTGGCAAATCCCCTTTGTTCTGCCACCACTACCGGGAAGAGTATATAGTTTAACTTTCCAAATGTATATCTGCCCTTCAAGAAGGGCAGATATATGTTTGGAAAGATAAACAATGTCAGTTTGGTAAGTGTAAAAAAAACACTCCCCCTCCTCCTCAATATCTATCTCATGGACACTCTAACCATATTGCCATGCTTTGGAAAACATATTTGACTTTTTAATTCATGTATTTTAGTTTTTGTATTTCTTGTGGTTTTAAACAAACTTGTTTATTTGTTCCAACCTTGTAAACCATATGGAGTGCTATGAAGCAATAAGATAAATAAATGCTGTAGTAATAAAATAGTTTTCAGAATTATTTTACTAAATTCTGTGTATTTGGTTCTCACATTGTCCAAAGAAATCCTGTTTACTATAAACATCTAAATTTGCAATGCTCTGAAAGAAACAAAATGACGGATGCCTATTTGAATTTAGTACACTTGTACAGCCCAAAACATATAATTATCACCATTGCTGGAAAGGAAAGTGTTTATAATCTTGACCTAAATATAGGACACTTGGGAAACGTGGTGAAACATCTTAAATGCTGATGTCAAAGGGTAAGGTTGCCAAGTGGCAGACTTCTTCTGATGGATATCTCTGATTCAGACTTAACTATATCTCTTGCTAAGAAATGCAGACACATTAAGTAAAAATAGTTCACTCATCTAAAAAGCAATTAATTACCTCAAGATACACTGGTATAGTCAGTAAATAGGGCATTTTAAAATTCTCATTTCAATCTGTTCAGGATTTGCTTAGCTAAAGAAGGAATAAAATTTAGGGGAAAAAGTAGTCTCTAAAGTTGTACAAATTTCTTTAATCCATTGTATATTTTGTCTGTTAGTTGCAATGACGACTCTTTGATTTTCAAGGGTGCTTCATTATTTATTATTTATTATTTACATTTCTATCCCGCCCCATACCCAAAGGTTTCTGGGCGAGTAACAACCTTAAAACAGATTAAAACAAAGTATACATTAAAAGACTTTTTAACAGAATTCAACAAATATAAAACGATACACAATATGTTTAAAATAATAGTGTCTGTACTGGGGGGAAACATAAGCAGCAAGTACCAATGAGGTTCTACTCTGCTGAACATTCAAAGATCAGTCAGTGCCAACTAAGTACAGTCACCTTCTGAGGATGCTTGAGAATGCCTTCTTTATTTGATTAGAAATGGTGTATTATGTAGGAAGCATCCAGATACTCCCATGTAGGGATGTGCATGAAGCCCTTTTTCCCACTTCAATTTGATAGTAACCAAAGGGGGGAATATTTGGCTTTGTGCAAAGCCTCTCCTCACAAACATCCCTTCTTTTGTGCCTTCCTTGCCCTTCCCATCTTTTGCCATTCTTCCGCTGACTCCACTGCCATCAGTCTCCTCTGAGGCTCAACTAGTTTTCTGGAAGTGCATGCACAGCTGGAGAGACCACCCCATCCAGGAATCATGGGAAATCTCCCTCCAGGAAGCTTAGTTGAGCCTCAGAAGAGGGTGTGAAGGTGGCAAGGGCTGGATTTACAAGCAAGAGGGCATGGCTCCAGAGACGGGCAGATCCAGCCCTCATCAAAGCTTTGTAGAAGGTTTGATGAAGGCTGGATACATTTAACTCATGAATCCATATGAAATGCAACCATGACAAATATTTTTTTCACCCAACTCCCATGTCTTCATAATATAGGAATTATTAATTGCTCACTTACCACTTTCTTTGACATAAATAGCACAGCCCTGTTTACTTGCACACAGAAAATGACAGACTTCCAAAGCCATTTCCTGCGTATGGATAAACAGGCCTAACCTGAAACACTGAAGACAGTGTGTAAAAGTTCCCTGGCTGCAATGTTTGTGTGGCTGGGAGTGGTGACATGAGTGCAGACAGCTACTGTAAGGGCTGGCAACATCCGCCCTTTCTGCAAATACTTCTTGTTTCTGCTGTGTCTTAAATGGCAACTGGTTGATGTCCATGTGAACAATAATACCAGAGCTCCAAAGCAATCTCATGCAACAAATCTAGTCAAGCTGGTTCTGTAGTAGAACTGGGTCCACAGTAAACCGGTAATCTCATCTATGTTCTAATGTGGAGTCACCACATACATGTGCAGAAACAACAAAAGATCTCTAGTCTTAAAGTTTAGGTTATAGCACCTAAATGATTACCATACTATTTAAAAAGTACTATTCTAAACTCTTTGAATTTAGCTTTTATTTCAATCAGTTGTCATGGAAATTAATATAATCTATAATCAATGCTCATAATCATTAGCTTTATTAAGGTTAAATCTATAATTGGGTACATGCTTGGCTGTGATTCATGGGATTGCAGCAATGCTTGTCAAAGCAGAAGTACATAACAGGAAACAGATATTTGTGGTTAAGCTGTCTGAAGGAAAGGGGAACCTCTCCTTCTCTTTTCTCTTTCTTATGAAATGTCACACTGACCCTGATGTTATTTTAGATGTATGCCATAATTATGTTTGGCTATTATACTTGGCTATATAAGCATGGCATATCTCTTGTATGGCAAGGAGTGCCCAAGGCTCCTTCCGTGACTAGTCACGTAAAGCGCTTTAATAAATCTTAAATCTTAAAGAAGGAAGTACTGTGTCAGATCTTGCTTTAACACAGTGACATAATAACTATTCAGTTCCCTCAAAGTATTTTATATTTCTATTATTTATTATATTTATTTAGAGGGAAACCACAGTTGGTATTTTCCAATCAAGTACCAACTGAAATGGCTCAGATAGGATGCTGAACTGGATGGACTGTGGCCTGATCCAGCTGATATTGTTTCAAATTAATTCTGAAGAAATGAAGGGGGCAGTAAAACCCTGCAATTTACCTGGTATACATTTATTATATTCCTATATATTCTGTTTTTATGTTTCCCTGTTGCCTTATATGTAGTCCTCCATGGAATTATGTGGAAGAGAACTTTTAATGTGGGTTATTTTAAGTAAATAGATTATAATTTTGAAAATATATTTAAATTAGAAATTTTAATTTTTTAAAAAAGTGGCAGGATCAATAGCTATGACAGTTCTCTGGTGTATTTTAGAGAACCTCACATATCAGTACTAGGATCACAGTCAAAACACGCATTAGATACCATTGCCAGTGCTAACATGAAGCCATATATTTAGTCATTGTTTTTAGTTTATCAAACATTTAATTCCCTTGATATGCACTCACATGAGTGCAACTATGTTAAACATCAATCAAAGGGAAAGTAAAAAAAAATACATGTCAGATCTTATTCAAAAAGTGTCTCTTAACAGACAGAATTGCACAGTGATTGATTAAATGGATTAACATAACTTCTTCAACATTAGCTTTGATCTGCATGCCATGATCTAAGGTCTTGTTTATTAGAATGCAATTCTGTGTTCTGTGCTTTGCATCAGCAGGAGGCTAAAACTTTAGGATTCATGTCTGATCATTTCCAAAGTATTATTCTCAGGTTTGAAAACTGATCAGGTAAAGGTACAGCAAAAAGGAGGCATATTCTGTAATCTTTATTCTTCTCCTTAAATTACACTGACACAATATGAAAGGAGGGAAATGGCTAATTAACATTAGAAACCTAAACTAAGCAGATGATTGTAAAGAATGACAAAAGTAATAATTTCTTGTGTATGAATTATTTATTTATTTAAGAATTTATATCCTATCATTCATCTGAAGGTTCCAGGGCAGAACCTCCCTTGTCATATTACTCCATTATTACTTGAGAGAGTTTCAAGCTCTCTCCTTAATTAAACTGACCACCAATAATTTACTAAAAATGGGATTACAAAATTCCATTGAATTCCAGCCTTCAATAATTGTTATGGCATAGTGGGCCAAGGACGTTTGCATTCTGAGTGAACAGGATTATCCAGAAAACATATAAAAATGCAGGGATGCAATTTAATAGATGAAGCAGTGAAGATGTAGCCCCCAATAACTAAATACTCTGATTTACTCAATATGTGCACTGCCACTCTAGACACTGAAAATATTTGTATGCTGCTTCCATTCATCATAATCATCATCTCAAATTATTCACATAACATGAATAAAAACAGATAACAACATGTGTGGTTTTCTGCATTTATTACACCATGATCATCTAATGAAACCTTGGTGAAACTGTTGGAAACTCTCAACTTTCTTCAGCTTTTCGTCCCTTCATTTTTGTCCAATAGCCCTTTACTGAGACTCCTGTGTGAAGCCTCTGAAAAAGGACACCTCTTGGCAAGCAGAAATACATTGAAGTATTTCCCCCCCCCTTGGTTAGGTGGGTCCACATGGTCTGCATAAACCCTGATATCTCCTCACAGCAATCATACCCAGGCATGTGTAATACAAAGATAATGAGAGCTTTCCATTTGTGGGATTTCAAAATGTCCCAGGTCCCTTTTCTTCCTGCTAGACAGGGTATTTTCCCACTTACTGTTGGAGATGTTTGCCATCATCCAAGGAAGCACCTTCTGTGTCCATGTCTGCATGTTCAGCAGTAGTAGGTGCTTCATGGTAACTGTATCACCCCATTTCCAGGCACAATTGTTGACAGAAGCACCACTATTGCACGACACAATTTTTCACTTCAAACAAATATACTTCTACCCACAACTGAGCAGATGCTTCCTCACTCAAAAGTGGAATGGAGGAGTGTCTTTTTCAGCAGTGGTTATCAGTTCCTTTCACAATACAAAGCTGCCTTGCCAGATATATACTGCTCTGATCCAACAGGAACAAAACATCTTTCAAAATATTGGGATCTGCAAACTGGGAATCAAAATAGGGAGCAGTATTCTGGAGATGGAAGAGAGGTAGGAGCCAGACTTGGAAAATATAAGCTAGATAAACTAGAAAGCAATACTGGTGTTACAGTCAGAACATGGGTGCTTTTATTGTAAGGTGTGCAAATGGGAAACAAAAGTGTGAAAGTGTCAGGGAGGACTAGCTGCCTGCCATAATATTTGTATGTAAGGTCTCTGCCACCTATGGGATTCTGTATATATGTATATAATGGCTGTCTGTTATTTTGGAACTGACAGTTGACTCCCCCCACCCCTGCTTAGGTCAAGTGATACATTTGTGTTTCAAGGTTTTGGCTGCAAGTTTAAATTGGATTTGAAAAATAGTTGTTGTTCATTGGTTAAGGGCCAAACCCCACCCAGCTATGAAACATATAAATATACTGGGCTTTCTGTTCCAAGTTGCTCCCAACAAGAAATGTCCTAACGCTGAGCTGAAATAAATCACTGTTCATCTTTTTCAAGGAAGAGTCTCGTGGTCATTCTTTGCCAGCCTGACAGAAAGCCAGGATTTCAGACTGGTTAGATAGTGCAGGAACAAATAGTCATATTGCAAAACTGAAGCAAACGTCGGAACCAGTTCCATAGTCAAGACAAATACACTTTCTGCAGTTAACTGGTGTATCTGGACCAATGAGTCCAGAATATCCAGGCCCATTTACACAGATCATGGGAAGTGTGGGTCAGATCAACACTGTCTCCACTGACAGCACTAATCCATTTCACACCTCTCCATGGCTTTGTATCCCCCCCCCTCCTATGCCCCCAATGGTTTAGAAATACAGTTCCTACCCTTGGATCTGAGGAAGGGGATATTTTCAGTGGAATGCTATGGCACACTGCTGAAAAGCATCCCCAATAATCTTCAAACATTGAAGTGCACCATCTTCATGC
The DNA here is from genome assembly GCA_023333525.1 of Aspidoscelis tigris stejnegeri. Taxonomy (NCBI): domain Eukaryota; kingdom Metazoa; phylum Chordata; class Lepidosauria; order Squamata; family Teiidae; genus Aspidoscelis; species Aspidoscelis tigris. The sequence continues at coordinate 226,451,462 of JALMGA010000001.1, forward strand.
CACCTGTAGTCTGTAACAAGGCCCTTAGTCCTCTGGCAGACATTATTAAAAAGATGTACCAGAGATTGACAGCTTCTTTATCTAGATCTGCACTCTGTCTAGTGCAGGCTTAATTTAGATCTGGCTTTGTCTAGTGCAGGCAGGGAGGGGAGATACCCTGTGATCCACATGAACATGTAGATATGGAAGTCCAAGATCCTGATTTAAGTGGTTCCTTAATCTAGATCTTTGGTAACTGCAGAAAGAGCCAAACGCTCGGAGATTCTTAGCAAATACATAATTTACCACCATAAAATATGGAAACATCCATGCAGGAGATCAGAAAGAATGTCTCAAGAAACTTTGAGTAGGGATGTGGCAAACTGGTTCTTTTTCAGACAAACTAGGGGAGGTTGTGTGGTTCAAATTCAAACCGAATTACTTACAATGTTTTAAAATATAATTTTTAAATAGTCTTAATAATGCTAATAGTTTTTTTGTAATGCTAAGTTTTCTTTTGGTGAGCAGAGAAACAAATAATTTCATAATTGATGGATAGTCCTTAAATTATTTCCATTAAACAGGAAAAACAAATGAAGCACTGGAAACATGCACTCTTGGATACATTGAATCCAGTTTCTCATAAAGAAACTTAGCTTGCTGTGTAAGCACAGCATAATCAACAGCTGAAAGTGTTTTGATTTCATTGTCTGATTAACATGAATCCCAAGACAGACTCCAGAGATTACAGAGGAGATGAAAATATAGATCACCATAAATAGCCAAAGAAAAAATAAATTAACCTCTTCTCAAATATTCAGTGAGCACAGTCTGCTTATAATGTTTCAGAAGAATGCACCAGTTCTTCATGGTAGAGATCTGTTTATGTTTGCTGACTGTTGTCTCAACTGGATTATTCAGTATTTAGCAAAGTGTATACAACAAAAGCTCAAACTCTTGTTAATTGAGGACAGATTTACTTGCAGAAATAAGGTATGTGGAGGCTAAATATTTATTGAGGGAGGGGATGATTGGGAAGACTTAACACAAATCTCAGGAGCTTTTTCCCATCTTAGAGAGCCCAGACCCATGGTAAACTCTAGAAATGAGTGCAATGAAGCAGATGGGAAGATAAACACATGGAGAGCAAAAACACATGATGAATCTGCTCAAGCACAGATTAGAGACCACCAGGCCTAATCTGTGACAGCAAAGACGATGAAAAGTTTCTACTTCTCTTCACCCACTGGAAAACCTTAGGACTTGTTTGTTGTAGTTGTTTCAGTTCTGGCACAGTGCAACCACTGGCATCTAACTGTGATGCTTTTGCATAATATCTGGAAGATAAATTACCTCATGTTCACCATGACATGAATCCTTCATGAATCACTGACTTGTCATGCTGCAGGGGCTTGCAAAGCTCATTGAAGCTATGAGCTATGATGTACTGGACTATCCAAAATGGACAAGTCATAGGGGGGGAGTTCTGATAAAAGTTTATCTCTGAAGAAGGAAATGGCATGGCAACCCACTCCAATATCCTTGCCAAGAAAAACGTCAAGAAAAAGCACTGCAAGGGGAAAAAAAAGGAAAAAAAAGACATGACACTGAAGATAAACCCTTCAGTTTAGAAGATGTCCAAAACATTGCTGGAAAGAGTGGAAGGCAAGTACAAGTTGCTCTGAAAAAGTAAAGTGATGGAGCCAAAGTTGAAAGGATACTCAGCAATGGATGTGTCTGGCAGTCAAAGGAGGAAAAAATGCTATAACAAAAAATATTGAATATGTACTTGGAATATAAGAACTATGAACCAAGCCAGCCTGCATGTGGTCAAACAGAAGATGACAAAATTAAATATTAACGTCTTGGGAATCCATTAAAATAGACAGGTATGGGTGAATTTAACTCAAATAACAATTAGGTATTATTCTGCAAATTTCATGATATTCATTGTTGTAAAATACTTAGGGATGTGCAGGAATTATTATTATTGTTTTATTATTATTATTATTATTATTATTATTATTATTATTATTATTATTATTATTATTATTATTATTATTATTATTATTATTATTACTATTATTATTATTATGTAAAACAACAGTTACACACAGCAAACGAGATAACTATGCTGGATTTCATATTATATCACTAGTCGGGCACTTCCCAAGCACCTAGGACTGCGTGATGTATCGGCGAATTATGCGAGCATTCCCCAGTAAAGTGGCTTTTTGTAGTTGGCAGATGGATATCTTGTCAATGCCAATGGTTTTTAGGTGTCCGCTGAGATCTTTTGGCACCGTGCCCAGTGTGCCGAGGATGACTGGGACCACTTTCACTGGTTTTCGCCAGAGTCGCTGTAGTTCAATTCTCAGATCTTCATATCTGGTGAGTTTCTCCGACTGTTTCTCTTCAATTCTGCTGTCACCTGGAATAGCAACGTCAATGATCCACAACTTCTCTTTCTCAATAATTGTAATATCAGGAGTGTTATGCTCCAATTTTCGGTCAGTCTGAAGCCTGAAGTCCCAAAGTAGTTTTGCCTGTTCATTTTCAACAACTTTTTCTGGCTTGTGATCCCACCAGTTCTTTGCCACAGGCAGATGATACTTTTGGCACAAGTTCCAGTGGATCATTTGTGCTACAGCATTGTGTCTCTGCTTGTAATCAGTTTGTGCGATCTTCTTGCAGCAGCTGAGTATATGGTCGATTGTTTCATCCACTTCTTTGCAGAGTCGGCACTTTGGATCTTCTCCTGATTTTTCAATTCTGGCTTTGATGGCATTTGTTCTTATTGCTTGTTCTTGTGCAGCAAGAATCAGTCCTTCTGTTTCCTTTTTCAGTGTTCCATTTGTAAGCCAAGACCAGAGGCATTTCCGCACTGCATCGCGTTCGAAATGGAACGCGTTCAGGCGGAAAGCTTAAGGCAGCTCCGGGCGCTTTCCCCTTTCACACACAGACGCGCCAGAACGCGTGTAAACGCGTTCCGGAGCGTCTGGGTGCGAATGCTCAAAGCGCCCGAAGCTGCCTTAGCCGGCAAACGCCGGCCAGGGGCGCGCAGACAGCCGCGGAGGCAGATCGACAATCAGCTGTTTGACAAACAGCTGATTGTCAAAGCCGCGCGGCGTCGGAGGCGCGCCCGCAGCCGTTCGGGAGACAGAAGCAGGCGCGAACGCTTCTCCTCCCGAACGGCTGCGGGCGGCTCGTCCGCGTTGGAACGCGTGTAGAGCAGTTTAAAGTGCTCTACATTTCGAACGCGGAAAAGACAGCTGCGGACACGTCGGAACGCAAGCCGCGCGCGGGCAATGCGGATGACGTGTCCACAGCTGTCTTTTCCGCGTTCCGTTCAGCCCCGTGCGAAAACGTCTCAGGTCTTTTCCGTGTCCACTTTGGCTTCGATGTTCTCCAAGAACTGTCCATGCAGTGTTTTATTGCGCCAGCTGTCCGTTCGGCATTGAATTGCAGTTTTCTGGTACTGGTTCTTGGTTTGCTGCACTTTGAGAAGCTTCTTGTTGTTGACTTCAATCAAAGCTGATTCTTTGCTTTTTGCCACATAATCTGCTAATGCATGCTTCTCTTCTTCCACTGTTTGCTTCACTTGCAAAAGTCCTCTACCGCCTGCTTTCCTGGGCAAGTACAGCCTGTTGACATCACTACGAGGATGTAGTGCATGGTGGATCGTCATCAGTTTTCTGGTTTTTCTGTCTAAGTTGTCCAACTCCTGCTGAGTCCAGTTCACAATTCCTGCAGTGTATCTAATGACTGGTATGGCCCAGGTGTTTATGGCCTTAACGGTGTTACCGCCATTCAGTTTACTTTTCAAGATTTTTCTAGTCCTTTGGATGTACTCTTTACTGACCACAGATTTCACATGGCCATGCTTAATGTTATCCAGTTGCAGGATGCCCAGGTATTTGTAGGCTTCTGAATGGTGGGAACTGATGACTTGACCATTTGGCATTTCAATGCCTTCACTTTCAGTAATCTTCCCCTTCTTCAGTGCCACTGTGGCACATTTGTCCAGGCCAAACTCCATACTGATGTCGCTGCTGAATATTCGCACTGTGTTGGTCAATGACTGGATCTCGATTTCAGATTTTCCATAAAGCTTCAAGTCATCCATGTACAGTAGATGTGAAATTTTCTGTGAATTCCTGGCAGTTTGATAGCCCAGGTTTGTTTTCTGTAGCATGAGTGACAGTGGGATCATAGTGATGATGAAAAGCAGTGGGGACAATGAGTCCCCCTGGAAGATGCCCCTTTTGATGTTGATCAGTCCGTAGCTTTCATTTCCAACAAAAAGCTCAGTCTTCCAGTGTTTCATTGCACTTTCTATAAATTTTGTGATGTTCTGACTGATCCCTATGGTTTCCAGGCACTTTGTGATCCAACCATGTGGCAGTGAATCAAAAGCTTTTTTATAGTCGATCCAAGTCATATGCAGGTTTGTTTTTCGGCTTTTGCAGTTCTCCAGAATCATTTTGTCAATCAGTAGCTGGTCTTTTGTGCCCCTGCTTCTCCGTTTGTTTCCTTTTTGCTCTACTGGCATGATGTTGTTGTCTTCGAGGTAGTCTTGAATCCTGTCTGCTATTATGCCTGTCAGCAGCTTGAGCATAGTAGGTAGACAAGTTATCGGCCTGTAGTTTCCTGGTATGGCTCCTTTGGCTGCATCTTTCTGTATTAAGTGTGTTTTGCCAGTTGTTAGCCATTCACTGATGTTTCCTGTTTGCAGCATTTCATTGAACAGTTCGGCCATTTTTGCATGCAGGCTGGTCAGGTATTTGAGCCAGAAGCCATGCAACTGATCATTGCCAGGGGATGTCCAGTTCTTCACTTTCTTCACTCTTTTCGTGACCATTTCAGGTGTTATTTCCAGCTGCTTCATTTTGTTCTTGGAGAATTTCTTCTCAAAATCCTTTATCCACCCAGCAGTTTTGTTGTATTCTTTTTCAGCGTCCCAGAGATCTTTCCAGAAGTTGGTTGTTGCCACGATGCCCAGCGTTCCAGTTAGTGCCTGCCCTCTCTGGGAGTAGCTTGGCCCTGTTTGGATGCTGGGTTCGTGCAACGGCCAAGTGAATACTACAGTGTGGACACAAAACACTGGTAGCAAGTGTTTCAACAGTAAACAAAAACAAGTTTATTATTATACACAAGCAATACTAAAAAGATAATAAGGTTCAGGTAGTTGTTAGTTTAAATCTGCAAGTCTCTTAAGGCTAGGAGCTACCCCTTTCTTCCAAAGGAAAATAGTTCCCCTTTTAAAAGACAAGCCTCCACACGTTCCTCTCCCTCTGACTTGCTTCTGCCACAGCTCAAGCCAAGCCAGTGTACCAGAACGTGGCCCTAGATGATCACAAGGCCCAGTCCGTCCTTGCTTGTCCGATCATCCAGCCTGGTCAGTTGCTAGTGAAGTCTCCCTCAGAGCTACAATTCACCCGATTGCCTCCTTCAGAAATCACTCAGCCCAAAAGACCACTGGTCAGCTACTGGTTCCAGCTCCCTCAGGATCAGCTCCTCTGTTCCCTTCAGCCTCAGTCCCAGCACGAAGACCCCTGGTCAACTACTGGTCTGGCTCCTTCAGGTTCAGCTCTTCTTCTCCTTTCAGCTCTTGTCCCAGCATGAAGACTTAGTCTGCTGTGTTCTCAGTTCCTTTATACACACACCCCTGATCCTGATTGGCTCTAGCCGCAATAAAATGCTGCTGGAGACTCCTAACAGAGGTTGCTGTCCCTCCAGCCTGATTGGTGGGAACTCCTTCTCTAGCCCCTCCAGCACTCAGATCCCCGGACAGCTTTTCCCTCCAAAACCTTACTCCAGCCAATCACTGCAACAGGGCCCGCACAGGATTTCCCGCTCTTTTTGCAGCCCAAATCCCAGGGTTCGCAACAAACTTTGCAACAAGGCTGGCTATTGCAGCTAGCTAGAAGCCTGCAAAGCCAGAAAGCAAAACAGCCTGCAGCCTGCACCCAGAAACCGTCACAACCCCTCCCTTCCCCAAAAAAGACAAATGTACCTGGGGCACAACTGTCCCATGGACATTTGTCTCCCTAGGAGGAGTGTAACTTTATATACTAACTATCTAATAAACACACTCTATAAAAGTCCGAAGTCTCTGTAAAAGAATTTCCTTAACTAACTATATACAACTAAACACATTTCCCAAAGTCACTCAAATAGTCCACTGAGTCCAAAATCAGTCTGGTTCTTTGCTGGTCCCATCTGGCAGTGGTCCTGCTGTCGGATCCAGCTCCTTGCTGACCCAGTTGCCTGGAAATGCCTTCATGTTGGTCTCCCCGGTCTCGGCGTAGGATGCTCTAGTCCTTGGCCCTTCCGACCTGGCACCAGCTTCCTGGATCCCTTCCAGTGATGACCGCAACCCACCACTCACATGGTTCATCCACAGAAGGATTTGGAGTCCCAGGCTCTTTAGGGCTCCTTTTGCTAAGCATGCAATTCCAGTTATCAGCATTTTCAGTCTTTTAAACTGCATTTCCCTTTCTGCCCGTTCCATTTCCATTTTTTTAATCTCCATTTCCCTTATCTTCATCTCCCGCTCAAACGCAAGCTTCAGTTTGAGCTCAGCGAGCCCTCTGTCCTGTGCCACTCCTGGCACAGCTTCATGAGTCCCTGGGCCTGCACCTACGCTTGGCTCTGGGGTTGAAACTTCCTCTTCCACCACAGACTCCATAATAGCTTTCCCTGGTCTGGCTCTGGGGCACTTGCCACTAACACGCTTAGCTGGCAGTCCCCCAAGACCCTTTGGAACAGCTTTAGTCCCTTTTCTTGTTAGCATCAAGTGTGGGACTCCCCACCACTTGATCTACCGTGCTGGCTGCTGATATTTGTAGCCAACACACAGGGAACGTAATTCCCTCCCTGGTTCCGTACTTTACCCAGGCAGTTTACCTCCGGAACCAGGCCTATTTGGGTGTAGCCACGTGGTTCAGCGTCCGGCTGGTGACCGTACTCTATTACCTTCAGCAATTACCTCTGGTCACCAAGCCTACTGACCCCACTATACTGTGGCTAGGCTCACCCAAATACTTGGGCTGACAGCACAACAGGTCCTTACAAAGTACCCAAAGCCTTTACCTCAGGACCTGTGCCTGCTTGCCCGTACCTACTAGCCCTCCCTGATGTCTAGCACACTCACACTTCAGGGATGGAGGAGTTCTGACCCACAGGCACTACCGTAGGGCTCTGTGTCCAGACACCAGACTCATTCAAAAAGGAGCCAAACTCTGGCTGCCCTTCTCAATCACACACAGTATTGCTTGCTACTGTAGTATTCTGGCCAAAGCGGACTGAATCAAGATTCGTCCCGAGCTGCCACCAAATTGCCACGATGCCCAGCGATCCTGTAAGTGCCTGCCCTCTCTGAGGAGTAGCTTGGCCCTGTTAGGATGCTGGGTTCGTGCAACGGCCAAGTGAATACTACAGTGTGGACACAAAACACTGGTAGCAAGCGTTTCAACAGTAAACAAAACAAGTTTATTATTATACACAAGCAATACTAAAAAGATAATAAGGTTCAGGTAGTTGTTAGTTTAAATCTGCAAGTCTCTTAAGGCTAGGAGCTACCCCTTTCTTCCAAAGGAAAATAGTTCCCCTTTTAAAAGACAAGCCTCCACACGTTCCTCTCCCTCTGACTTGCTTCTGCCACAGCTCAAGCCAAGCCAGTGTACCAGAACGTGGCCCTAGATGATCACAAGGCCCAGTCCGTCCTTGCTTGTCCGATCATCCAGCCTGGTCAGTTGCTAGTGAAGTCTCCCTCAGAGCTACAATTCACCCGATTGCCTCCTTCAGAAATCACTCAGCCCAAAAGACCACTGGTCAGCTACTGGTTCCAGCTCCCTCAGGATCAGCTCCTCTGTTCCCTTCAGCCTCAGTCCCAGCACGAAGACCCCTGGTCAACTACTGGTCTGGCTCCTTCAGGTTCAGCTCTTCTTCTCCTTTCAGCTCTTGTCCCAGCATGAAGACTTAGTCTGCTGTGTTCTCAGTTCCTTTATACACACACCCCTGATCCTGATTGGCTCTAGCCGCAATAAAATGCTGCTGGAGACTCCTAACAGAGGTTGCTGTCCCTCCAGCCTGATTGGTGGGAACTCCTTCTCTAGCCCCTCCAGCACTCAGATCCCCGGACAGCTTTTCCCTCCAAAACCTTACTCCAGCCAATCACTGCAACAGGGCCCGCACAGGATTTCCCGCTCTTTTTGCAGCCCAAATCCCAGGGTTCGCAACAAACTTTGCAACAAGGCTGGCTATTGCAGCTAGCTAGAAGCCTGCAAAGCCAGAAAGCAAAACAGCCTGCAGCCTGCACCCAGAAACCGTCACAGTTGTTGCTTCTTTCTCTGGCTTTTCCATTTTCTTGTCTACTTGCTCATGCAGGCTCTGGTAGAACTGCCTCTGATTAGACTGGAACATTTGTTTCTTCCTGTACTGGATGATTCTTGCTTCATATCTTTCGATCTTCCTGGCTGTAGCTGTTATCTGCTGTTTCACGATTTCCAAAGCTTCATCAATTTTCCTGGTATTCAGCCAGTATTTTTTGATCAGATGTTCTTTAGTCTTCTCATTGTTCAGTTTCTTCTCCTTCATATTTTTTAGGTTGCTGGCATCTGATCTCAGCCTTTTCATTTTTAGTTCCAGTCGGACTTTCCACTTTGGTTTTTCAGTTGATTTTCTAATTGGTTTTGGCTGCAGTAACCCTAGTTCTTCTGTTACTATCACAGCTGTACTGTAGGCGAGCTGGTTCAGTTCTTCGATTATTGCTACCTGAACAGTTACAAGGGCAGAGTTGATGTCATTCATCAGTGGGATGAGTCGTTTTCTGCCTATAGTTTTTAGGGTTCGCAGTCGCTTTCGCTCTGTACTTGATGCTGTATGAGCCATTATTCTGTCCTTCAGTTCCTACTGTCTTTGAGACAATGTGCCAGGTGTTTCATCCATGACTTCATGCTGCTGTTCTTCCTCTTCTTGCAGTATTTCCAGATTTTCATCAGGTTCTAGTTGATCAGTGACTCCTGGTCTTGTTGGAGCTTCGATTGCTGCCACAATAGGCTTCGGTGCTTCAGTTTCATCAGCTTTTCGTATTTCTTTGAGTTCAGCTTCACTGAACACTTTAGTCCCGTTTATGAATCTTCTCTGATCAGCTAGTCGCAGTTCTGTTATCTTCGAGTCTGGGTATTCTTGTTTCCATAGCTGGTGCATCCATTTTTGATAGCCTTGTTTTCCAGGTTCTGATTTGTAGTAGCACTTCATGACTATACGATTCTCTGGCCTTGAGAATTTCTGCCGCTTCCTTGTTTGTGAATTGTGTTCCTGTAGCCCATTTGTCGACGGTTGCCCAGGTTCCTCAGCAACCACCACAGTCCTTTTTATTCTGGGCGACGACCGAGCCAGTATAGACTTTTTTTTTTGTTTGTGTCTCCATTATGATAAATGGGTTGGGTGCACTTAGTCTGGCTCCTCTGCTTCGACCTCTCTGGCATGGTTGAAACTTCCAGTAGTTTGCACTACCGCCAGCCCTGCTCTCAGCTTCATTGGAGCACTCAAGCCCCACCGCCACGACAAGGCCACACCCATCGGGGGGATTATGATTATGATTATGATTATTTGAATTCAAGTCAAATTGAATATCCAAACATTTGATTCGATTCAAATGTTTAGAATCCAAATGCAGCAAAATCTGATTCAAACAGAATACATTCGAATCTATTCGTTTGAATGTTAGATTCAAATCTGAAGATACGAACATTGACAACATTCGTATCTGAAGATACAAATGTCAAGAACATTTGTATGTGTTATATGTGTCTGTACACATTTCATACGCATCCCATTTCCATCCAGTACTATAAGCGCAAATGCATACAGTTATATATGAGATTCATATAGATACATATGTAACACATATGTCTCTGTACATTTGAATGTTTCAAATCAATCAAAGAATTTTTTGGAACATTCAAAATGCGTTTGAATGTTTAACTTCAAATATGTAGACATTCTATTTGAATTCGAATGTCCACATTCAATTGAATTCTATCAAATTTTGAATGTTTCTAACATTCGTGAACATCCTAAAAATGATACTATAAAGAGAAAGTTATTTTTAAAAAAATAAAAAAAATGTCTACTGCTTTGGAGAAGAATCCCTTAGATGAAATGGGAATGGATGGGTGTTTAAAATGCAACCACCTGATCCAATCCATGGATCCATGGAAGTGAAGCTATGAAAACAGCTAAATGCCAAATACAGTGCTACATATCAATGAATTGAGCTATTTGTTTCCTCACCCTCTGCTGTAGGAATGTGTATAAACTTTTTTTCTGGTTTTTTCTGAGCTGCATACAGGTTCTCACTGAATTTTGAAGCTCCCCTTCTAATGCCAGATTCCTGGCCTTGGAAGCTCCTGGGAAACTCATTTTAGTCTGTCCTTGTTGTGCTGATTAAATGGGACCATGGAGGTGTGCTGTCCACATGCAAACGGGGTCTAATATACCACCCTTTGTGTGGTAGTAGGGTTTGAAAAAGAGGTCTACTAGTAAAACAGGCCAGGACAGAATGCTTGATGTCTTGGTCCAGTCTATGCTTCATCCTGTGCAGATGGAGTTTACTAGGAGGTGGATGGAAGCCTGTAGACTACTTTAGTCTGGTCTACTGGCAAGTGCAAAAAGAGCCACTAATAGCAACCGAGCTTCTTTCAATATCAACTTACTTAGGATCTTAGCTTACCAAAAAATGCAGTTGATTCAAGGTTTAATTCAATACAAGTAGAAAGATGAAGGAGAACCATTATATACTTATATTAGAATTGCTTGCAGCAATAGAGTAAATTGAATTGGCCGAGGCAAAGACATATCATTTATATTATAGAGCAGGCAAAATATTTCAGCTGGGCAGCATTGTCAGAAACAGGAAATAGTCATTTTCAATCATTAGATCATTTTTTAAAGGAATACAAAGACTTGAGAATATGCAATGGGTTTTACTAAGATATTTATATTAGTAAGTCAGGTCAGAACTAATTTCAATGCCCCTGAAATGCAGAACTGGGGCTGGAGGAAAATGTTGCATATTGCTTTGTACAGGCTGATGGTTCTTAAAGTCAGAAGAAGAAGCCTGATAACCTTCTGCAAACCTTAGGGTAAAAATGAGAATGATCCTCTCTTCTCCTCCCTGCTTCCATCTTACCCCTGCAATACAGGATTGGCAAAGTGGGAAGAGGCTCTATACAGCCCAAAGGGAGAAAAGAGGGGGGGGGCTTGAGTTTTGCTGGCAACCTTAGGAAGAAACTGAGCAACTCTAGTTCCTGATTATTTGAAAAAGATGAAGGGACAAAGGTAGTTGTCTCCCATTGCTTCCTATGAGTACACATTTCCAATGGGGAGAGAAGGGGGTCTTGATGCCTGCATGCAACCTTTGTGATTGAATGAAGAACCTCACACCTTTCAAAGCTTTTATTTGGATATCTGTATGGACTAGAAAGTTAGACTTAGTAGCCAAAGTGACTACTTCCTATTCTATAATTTATTCTATTTAGTCCAAATAAATAGAATCACCTTCACGCAGAGATCAATAGAAAGTATTTTCTGGTATACTTCCAGCAAACCAGTGAATGCTGAAAATGTAATCAAGAATAAATTATAAACCAGAACTGCAAATATTGCAGAAGCAATGGGACAGGTGCTTTATTTTCCTCTAAACCATACAGGTGGTAATTGCTATTCAGACATTACTATAGAAGCTAATTAACCACTTGAGCAAGTATCGTTCTATATAATAATTCTCAAGACAAACAAAACCTATTTATTTGTGGTAATGCTACAAAAAATGATTTCATTGACTCATTTGTGAATTTTTGACTGCAGAAAGTTGACCAATGTGATGGTACTGGCATATATATATATATATATGCACACACTTTTCTCAGTAAAACTTGTTTCAAATGCTTCAGCATTCTGAAAGACCAGAGATTCATCATGGGAAATAACTGAGATGTAATTTATTTAGCAAAATTGCCATGATGATAGCCAATAATATTGCAACAGAAAAGCTGCTCTTTTGACTAATTAAAAGTAAAACACTGGAGACCCAACATCTCCCCATTTCTCTGATGTGCTTTCAAATTCTGAAATGAGAAGCATTTGAAGGTGGGGTGAGAGAGACTTTAAACTGTAGGTGTAATTTGATGGGACTTGGAGAGGTACTAATGAGCTAATGTAACTCCCATTTTGAAAAGATAGGAAGGGAAAAAAGCTCTTGACAGTTCTCACATAGGCCTTATTAAGTAGATGACCTTACAGAGAGAATGTCCCTATAGCTTAACCTTTGAGGAACCTTACTCCTGCTGTATATCTTTGTCTTTAGAGCATATTTCAATTTATATTTAAGAAATTTCAAGATGCAAAGCTCATCTCAGGGTGAGAAAGCTCCCCAGATTACTTTATATTGCGTTTATGAAATGTAACAAATGGGAAATCATTACATTAGAGTAAATGAGGTATCAACAAATCAGTATGCAGCATTTGCCAAAAGTTTTTGAATGACAGTCTAAGAAAAACTACAGAAAACACAAATTTATAGTACAAAATATCAGTTGCAGTCAAAGGAGCTAAAAGAAAGCACAGCAAATAAAAATGGTTTGTTTGTTTGTTTTCCATACTGTCATTCCAAATACTGTATAGCATTTTCTACCAGAGTTAGAAATATGCCTTCCATTTTCTGAGTATTTGTTGTATTATTTTTTGGCTAATACCATCTGGAAATTAAACAGTAGTTGATAATTAATCTATAATTGCCTTCATTTTTAATTTTCTCAGGATTAAAGTTTCTAGAAAATCTAACAGATTAGGGAATCAATGGAAGGGAATTTTAAATTCTCACATTCTGAAATTCTCACTATCTAAGCTGTAGAACATCTTGCACAAAACATGTTAAATTTGCAGTTCTATAAACTTAAGTATTAATTACTATATTTTATTATAGTATAAATCCTTATTCTTAAGCATCAGGAAGTAAGTCCATCATTGGGAATTCACACTCTGCCACATGTAAAGTGCATAGTGGATGCATATATAGGTTAGGATAGCAAGTAGTCATGGAAAATATAGTTCAAAAGTTTATTTCTATACATTTCCAATACCAGGAAAAGACCATTCTGTTACATGACATTCTGTTACATGTTGATAAGAAAGAACGATAGGAGAAAATCTGAATGATTGTTTTCTCTATGCAGTTTTGCTGTTGGTAAAGTCACTCATCATTTTTCATGGTTTTGATAAACACAGGATTCATGTATTCTTGAGGGAAAGCTGTGATGCTGCCATATAATGTTTGACTGGGAAAGTAGTTCTAATCTCACAAGTCCTTCTCCATGTCCCCCCCCCCCTTTAAAGGGAGTAATAAACTGTAGTAACCACTAGGCTGCACAGCCGTCCTCCCCTGGCTTCCTTTTCAGTCCCTCACTTTATTGATGAGGTCTTTTGCTGATTCTAAAATCCTCGAGATAAAGCACAAGGTATTTTTCTACTCCTGTAGGGTTACATTGCACGCTGGGTGCTGTTCAAGGTACTTCCCTCTTCTCACTCTGTGCTTCTGCCAATCGACGTGGACTTAAAGTACTGCTGTCCTTCCAGCTGAAGATGTTTCCCACTACTGACCAGAGGACGTGACATAACCAAGGACATCTGACCTGCCTTACCCCAGCCTTCCTCCAATCACCTCCCCAAATATTGCCTCAATGGCATTCCCTCCACGCCCCTTTTTGGCTGTACTTAAACCCCTGGCAAGATTAAATGTGGCTCAGTTTTCTCCTGATTCCTGCCTCCAGCCTCTTCATTCCTTCCCCCATTTTCTAGTCTAATTGTGTCAGACATAAACTCATGGCTGATCTCCAGGATCGTGTCAGTGAAGCCTGAGAAAACCTATCATAACAAAGCCGGTGTTAACAGCTGAGTTCCAGCAGAAGTGCAGCAGCAAAGCAGCCATCTAAACCCAGCTGGCTTTTGTCCTTTCCCCTCCTGCCAAGGCTACTTCCCTGGGCCAAGTCCTATGGGGTCACATATCTGGAACATGACAATAAACTACCGTTATCCTTGAGTTTTGTTATTCACAGTGAACTAAGCCTTCACAAATAACAAGGAACAATTGTACAAAAACTAATGTTCATAGATTTTGATTTTGGATATCAAATCTAAAGCAATAATATTGAGCAGGAAAGGAATAATTAGTTGCACGATGCCAATAATGATAAGAAAAGTGGGTCCAACCCCCGTGCTACATCTTTGTGCATTTATTTCACAACCAGCATAAGTGGTGACATCAGTACAAATCAGTTGTCTTTGGTTTATACTCAGTTCTTCCTTTTTATCGTCAGGGTCTTTACCCTTATGCATAGCTGGTACTCTTATGCCCACCCCCTTGCTAGTTTAAGGCTTTGGTTCAAATTAGAACTTAACTAAGGGAGTATGAAATGAACACCACAAGCCACCACCACCCAGGTTTGCGCCAAACTGCTCTGAAATGGAACTGGTTCAGCAATATTTCTGCACTATTTTAGGGCTTTTTCAACATTTAATCTGGCTCACTGAACCCTTGTTAGGTAGACAATTGAAGTCCAGGAACTTTAAGATGCTACCCCAACCTTTTTTGTGCCAGGGACCGGCTTCCTTTTCTGGAGGGGTGGGTGGGCATGATGCCGGTCCATGGACTGGTGGTTGGGGACCACTGATTTAGATAACCATCACAAATGTAGATTGTTTAAACCATCTTGATCAATTGAACCTGCTTTACAACTTATCAAGTCAGACTGTTATTCTTCCAAAACTTACCAAGATGCTATACCTTTCAAACAGCACTTTGAAACCTTAATTTGAACATCAATTGCACATGTTTCAAGCTAGCACCTTATTGGTTAGTCTCAATCACCTGAGGAGCCAGAACTAGGATAAGAAACAAGCATTTTGCCTACCAAAGATGGATGCTCTCCCACCCAATGTAGAGTGTTTCCACAGCGATCCTATGTCATATACAGGTGTGAGACGCTATCCAGAGAAAGACTTAATGTAAGCTTTATTTTGTATTTTTATAGAAATGCTATCCTCCAGAACAGGCTATCTTACTAGTATGGTGAAATTGCACATTTTGTACTTGCTTCAGTGTTCTTGTTTGTTCATTTTTTGTTTTAATTTTATTTTTTAAAATAAAACTTACCAACAAAATAGTTCTAGGCATCCTGCCTGATTATTTGCTCAGGGGGCAAGAGGGAAGGTTTCTCCCTGGTAAACACGGGTCTTGCTCCAGGAGGGAAGGCTAAGTGCATTCACACATTACCAAATAGTCATTAAAGAGTTAAAAGCCTTAGGCTGGAATAAAGGCACCCGCAGTCTAAGATCTCACATGGTCCTACAGGGTGGAATGTGTAGCAGAGGAGTGTATACAAATGCCTGTCCACAAATTCCAGAAATCTCCAAGGCAAAGTAGACAAGCTGGAATTAGAGATGGATAATAAAATGATACTGTTAACATAACTGAAACCCGGTGGATTGATGAAAATCAATGGGCTATAGTGACCCCAGGTCGCAAACTCTACATAAAAGACAGGAAAGAGTGAATTGAAAGTGGCATAGCCTTGGACTGGAATATCTAGGTGAATCAGACTCATCCACAGAAGTGTTGTGAGTAAAAATATACCAGGGCAGAAAGTAAGTCAAATACTACAGACCTGCCTTCTCAACCCAACTTCCAAAGGAGATCAGCATTTGGAAAACGAAGTCAAGGAAACAACCAAAAAGGAAAGGGTGTTATAATAGGATACTTCAACTACCCTTACATAGGTTGAGTGAACTCATGAGAGAGAGAGATAAAACTTATAGACATGCTGGATGGCATTATCTGAGAATTCTTAAACAACTCAAATAGACAAGCTAAATGACTGAAGAACTAACTAAGGATTAAATCCTGGACTTAGTCCTAAGTAGGGACGTGCAAAAATATTGATCACATTCAAATTCGTATGGATTCATTAAAATTCAAACATTCAAGTTTGTATCAAATGTAGATAAATTTGAAGATTGACATTCAAACACATATCAAATGTTTCTATTCGTATGGAGCTTTGTTACATTCATGAACCTGGGGAGGTGGGAAATCAGCTGCCCAGTCACAACTGCAGCAGGTCCAGAGTGGATACGAAGCAGATTTAGAGCAAATTCAAAGGGGATTCAGAGCGGATTTGATATGTTCAAAATGAATTTGTAGGCACAACTGACAGCACGGATTCAAATCAGATTCATATTGAACATTTATATTGAATTTGAATCCTACCAGATTCAAAGGGGCTCTTTTCAAATGAATGAGAATTTTCTCTCATTCGATTCTATTTGAATCAAATGTGAAGTAATGCAGTTAACAGAAACATTAAAATAGATGTCAATGTAAGTGATCCAATGGGGAAAAGTGACCATGTTGGACAACCTTCAACTTAACAATACGCAGTAAGTTGTTGACATAATCTAACACAGAGATCTTAAACTTTCATAAAGAAACCTTTCTTTTCAGGAAAGGAGTCAGACAAATTAAACTGTATAGACAGAGGAGGTCCTTGCATGTCTTAATAAACGAAATACTAACAAATCACCAGGACTGGATGGCATTATCTGAGAATTCTTAAACAACTCAAATGTGAAATTGCTGAGCTTCTAGCCAAAATATATAATCTTTTTGTAAGATAAGGCTCTGTGCCTAAAGACCGGAGGGTAGCAAATGTAGCACCAATCTTCAAAAAAATAATCCAAGAGAAAGTCAGGAAATTACAGATCAGTCAGCTTAACATCAGTTCCAAGTAAAGTGATGGAAACCATAATTAAGGATAAAATTACTACACACATAGAGGAGCAAGCATTGCTGAAAGAAAATCAGCACAGCTCTGCAAAGGTAAATCATGCCTCACAAACTTGCTAGAATTTTTTGAGAGAGTTATTAAACACATGGATCAAGGTGACCCAAGTGACATTGTCTATTTGGATTTTCAGAAGGCTTTTGACAAAGTCCCTCATCAAAGGCTCCTGATTAAACTCATCAGTCATGCAATAAGAGAACAGTGCCTGCCCTGGATTGGTAACTGGCTAAAGGATGGGAAACAGCCAGTAGTAATAAATGACCAAACCTCATGTTGGAAAGAGGTGAGAACTGGGTTCCCCCAAGATTCAGTATTAGGACTGTGCTTTTTAATTTATTAAAAAATGATCTAGAAGTGGGCATAAGTAGTGAGATAGCAAATTTTGCTTATGACACTAAATTGCTCAAGGCAGAAAAAACTGAAAGTGATTGTAAAGAGCCCTGGAAGGCTCTCAACACTGGATGAGGGGAAAACAAAATGGCAAATGCACTTCAATCTTAGCAAGTACAAAGTGATGCACACTGTGGCAAAGACCCCCAATTATATCTATAAACTGATGGGGGCCAAGCTGTCTTGTCATAGATAAGGAATCTTGAGCTTCTAGTGGACAACAAAATGAAGAGGTTGACCCAGTATGTAGCTGTTGCGTCCCGGTAGTTGAGGCCACACTAGGAATATTGTGTACTATTCTGGTCACTATACCTCAGAAAGAATATTGTGAAAGTGGAAAAGATGCAGAAAGGGGCATACAGAATGATCAGTGAAGCTGGAAAACCTTTGTTACTAGATCAGGCTGCAATGTTTGGTTCTCTTCCACCTCAAAATATGGTATTTAAGAGGTGACTAGATTAAAGTACTCTGGACACTCTATGAAGCTGGCTGGGAAGAGAAGAGTTAGGAGCAACAGGGTCATTGGTCTTCGGAGTTTACAGCAGCTAGCCTGAATACTTTTTAGAAAGAATTTGATAAATTCATGGAGGTCAGATATAACCATGGGTATTAGAATGGTTGCTTAGGTACTTTCTCACAGCTGAAGAGACAGGTAGGATGCCTCTCAAGGCTATTTCCAAGAAGTTGGAAGAGCAGGCAAGGTTTTTGTCTTTGTCTTTTGCTTGAAAATGCCCAGAAGCAATTTGTTGGCCACTGTGTGAAAAAGGATGGCCTGTGACCTGATCCAGTAGGGCACACAAGGAGATAACAATCACAGATCTATTACTATAATTACAACTTTATTCCATCCTTTGTTTGCTATTTAAATTTTTATTTATTTATTGAATATAAATTCCTAATAATATGTTTCTTTTGCCAGATTATAGACAACAGAGTCAGAAAAAAGTTACAATAATATTTACTTCATATGTAGCTCACATCAATCATACTGTGAATAAAATATGAGAAAAAATAACGTTGATATATATAATGACACAGTTATGTGAAGAAAGAGGGAGGGGTTCCCTCTTCTCAGCAGTGCATAGAGCTGGGCAGTTCAACTCTCAGACATGTAAGTATCTATAAAAACTGTTGAAAGAATAAATTTCCAGTGTCCCTTGGGAATCTTCTTTAGAGTTTTTCATTGTTTTACAGCACTATATTAATGCAATACTTTGGATAAGTCATCCTTTGGACAGCAAAATCATAAAATACATGCAATTTGCCAAGAGCAGTTGAAGCAAATGGCAAGCAGTAACATACTAAAAACCAATTAGAAACAATACATCTTGCAGAAAAGGGAGAAAAAGGCTTCTTTCAAGGATGCTTGACATCTTCAATTTGGTACTGGCTGACAGAAATTATAGGCAGTGACACTTTCTGCACAGATTTATTATATAATTCTTTGTATATGGTTCTTGTTAGTTAAGTTATACCTAACTATTTGTAACCTCATTGGACCATAGCATGCCAAGCCCTTCTGTCTTCTACTGTTTCTCAAAGTTGTATATGCTTCTATAGCTTTAACGATAACAACCCAAACAAAATCAGATATTATTTCTGCACATAGTTTAGACTTTCAACATAGAAATATGTTTTTTACTAGCAACGCTTGGGTTTTTTTTCTAGCCTTTTCTTTGTTTCCTTTACTACTCTCTGTTATATCTGTGCAAGAACAAAATGCTGACCGTGGTTGTGGAAAAAGTCGATTTAATTGCTAACTTTTAAAAATAGTATCAGATAACTCTCCTGTGAACCAGTAGAAGCAGTGAAAAAGGATGTAGGGTTTTAAAACTTTAATGTGAGCAAGGCTTAGTAATTAGGAGGCTGGGGGACCTCAATTCCACAAGAGTTCTTTCTTCATTTTATAAAGAAATGTATACTTTAGCATTTTAATGCAACTGGTTTTTTTTCCTTCAATCTATAGTTACAGCAGGGAAAAGTATAAATTCTGATTTGTATAAAAGCTAATAGAATAAATAATATTTACTACATATCATAACTGGCTGAAGGTTGTTACAAGTGAATTAAGCATGGCATATAATGTGATTACATCAAACAAAAATGTTTTAAAAATGCAAACAATATATTAGGACCTATTAAACAAAAGACTGTCAGAGAAAGATAACAAGAACAACAACAACAAAAATCAATCGGAAAACCGGGAAGACATGAAGAATAATGAAATGTATAAAAAAGTGGAAGAAGGGGACATTTAATTAAGAAGTAGAAGGCCTATAAATCAGTTCCATGAAAGCAAATATTAGAAATGAGATAGAGATTTTGTTTATTCCTGTTTATTTATTTACAGAATTTCTATATAATCTTTACCATAGTTCTCATAGAACATTTCAATAGCTAAAGGAGTAAAATTGCACTGACAATAGAATAAATTGCACAGGTTTCTAAAGTGTCATGAGAGTGTTGGAGCTTGAGAACCCACATATCTGATTGCTGAGGGATTTGGGTCCCACATGTTACTTCCCTGTGCTGGCATTTAAATTGCAAGAACTCTTGACAGAAGTTACTTACCAATACTATTTCTAATAATTTCAAGGCCATTTTAATTGAGGAATTTGCTGCCTATATTATGTGCAGAGCGTTGTCAAATTAAAAAAAAATACAGTTGTGTAGGCACAAAGTTCACCAAATAAAGAACAGTAGCTCAGCGTAGGACATTATTAGTGGAAAGGCAATCTATGTCAGTCAAACAACAGGAAAAGGAGGGAAGATAATGCATCCTAAGAACACCCTTCACTAGTAACCACCTAGGAGAAGCAGGTGCTCGTCCTTGCTGGTGAGAAGAGGACAGAAGATTTGGTAGTCAATGCTTTGGTAGACAGGGAAGCTGGAGCAGAGGAAAACATCTTTGGTGGAGCTAAGGAGGAGTTCTGCTGAACTTCACTGCTATGCTGGGTCATGATTTAAAGAGCAGGAAGGTGAGCCATCTGTAAGCAGACAGATAGCTGGGCTTTTTGGAAAATAGCAAACTACTTCAGGATGAAGAATAGGAACCATAGATCAAAGATGTGGACTTGGTGGAAAGTGACAGAAACAATTGGGGAGACGGAAACTGCAGTTATACTGGATGACTTCTGTAGTGTACTAATTTTTATACATTGCTAACCTGTCCCTAAAGTCCATCCCAAGTGTTTGGGGTCAGGAGCTAATGACAAATCTGGGTGGTAAAATTAAACAAAGAAAGAATGCAACTCAGAGGGTGTGGGGGGGATGACAGTTCCATTCAAGCAAAATTAGCAAGGATGGGTTAGGTGAATGGCCGCTGGAAGAAAACAAAGAGTATTCAGGTTGCAGGAAATCTGAACTGATGATCTGGCTTCCCTGCAACAATCTAATCAAGTAGGATAAAATATTTAATCAAAACTTGTTTGTTTAATCCTACTCCACATTCCTGAGAGGAGATCTCTTCAGATATTTACTGTAAATAAAGGGTTGGTCTCTGTTGCAAAATAGCTATTATTTTCTACTTCATTTTGGTATAAAACTCTCTAGACAGTGATCAAATAGACATGATGGGATTTTCCTTCTCCCTTAGAAGATCTCTGTAAATGCAGATTTAATCAGCTGCTTGCTTCCTAAAAGTAATTTTCCCCTTTATAATCAAAAGAGGTGCTGGTCTTTTAAAAGTATGTTATTTAATATGGCCTGTAATAATAATAAAAAATCTCATAATTTATTATCATAATCCTGTACATCCAGCCTAGATGTCAAAAACAGTTTACCAATCCTAAATCTATATCCACAATTAGAGTGTCTATGCCTTGGCAGGGTCCTACCTTGGCTTGACATAGCACTCAAAGAGTAAGGGATTCTGGGAAGCACATGACTTCACTAGACTGGACTAGAGTTGTACTTCAAGATGGTACAGAAGTTGAAGCTGGTACAGAATGCAGCAACTAGATTTCTAACTGGCACTGCTGGCTGAATGCACATCATGCTGGTTCTAAAAGAACTGTACTATCTGCCTATGTACTACCAAGCACAGTTCAAGGTATTAGCATTGAATTATAAGGCCCTAAATGGCTTGGAACCCAAATATCTAAAGGAACACCTCCTTCCATATAGATCTGCCTGTGTCCTGAGATTTGCCGGTGAGGCCCTTTTGGAGGTTCCACAACCCTTAGTATTTAAGGGGCTCAGAACATAGATAACATTCTACCTGTAGTACCATTCCTGCAGGCTTCTAACCCCCTTTTTCCACAAGGGATCAAACTTCTGGACCTTCAAGATCCAAAACTTTGAGATGTGCCCCCACGGGCCCACTAGAACCCAATAGAAATGGGTGCTGAGCAGGGCACTGTGGGGACACCAAAGAACCCTTTTCTGGCTCCATTTGGCAGGAGCCAGGAGAGGGCGGGCCAGAGAGATAGGCTTTGTAGTTGCTTATGCAGCAGCTACAAGGCCTGTGCTCAGCTCCGTAAACAGCTATAGAGCCGCCTGCAGGCTTCCACAGCTGTCAGGGCCGGCTTCACCTCACCACTTGCAGCAACAGACCTGTGAGTGGTGCCCTGGCAGAGCTGGATTTGACACCAGCTGTTTACCGGGTGCATGAGGGGCACCATCAGCTACCTCCCCACCATACCAGGTGGCAGCAGAGGGTAGCAGTGGAGAGGGAGGTGTGGGTGCCACCTCCCCTTCATCCTCTACCATGGCGATAATCCTTGTACTGCCACTTCAGCATCTGATCATCCCCCATGCAGCCAGGATCTGCCATTCTCCCATGCAGGGTGGGTCTCTTGGGCAGCCCCTTTGGCAGCTACGAAGGCTGCCTTGCACAGCTACGAAGTCCATGCAAGCCTCCGTCACTGTCAGGGGGAGTGGAGCTGGCACCACCTGCGCACGCAGCTCCACGCCTGCTGATCTGCCCCCTTGACCCCATCGGCAGGTACCGTATATTCCGGCGTATAAGATGACTGGGCATATAAGACAACCCCCAACTTTTCCAGTTAAAATATAGATATACTCACCATATAAGATATACTCACCATATAAGATATACTCACCACATACTCACCATATAAGATATACTCACCATATAAGATATACTCACCATATAAGAAGACAACTTCCAGCGTATAAGACGACCCCCAACTTTTGAGAAGATTTTCCTGGGTTGAAAAGTAGTCTTATACGCCAGAATATACTAAGTATTTCAGACAGGAGTCTTCAAATGGGTTCCTCATACCTGAAGGACTCATTAAATCTGGATTTCCCCTGTTCTTGTGGTGACAGGGCCTTGCAGATGGTGACAGGTGGTGGCAGGGCCTTCCCAATTGGTACCAATCGGGTTCCTAATGTAGTCTTAGAAGGGTTCTAAACCCCAGTGGAAAAAAAAGGCCCTAAGCCAACTCTGGATCTGAAATGTACAACCAGACCTATAATTTTAGAACAACAGATGGTGGCCAGAAACCTGACAATTCCAGTCTTCTCCATACTCCATAGTAGGGATGTGCATGAATATTTAAAATATTCATTATTCGTATAATTTCGTATAAATTCAGACATTCGTATATGAATTGAATGTCCAGACATTTGTACTTTAGCATTTGTACGAATTATTTGAAGCAAATTTGTCTCCTTCTTGCAAAAACAATTTGATCTAATATTTGTATTTTGCTTTTTTCTGATGATGAAAACAGACCCTTTCAGTAGGAAAAAACTCATGAAAAGTTTGCCAAAAAGTTCAAAAATGAATGTGAAAATATTGTATTTATTTATTTAATGACCCAACAAAAAAACACATTTTAGGATTTTTGATTTGATAATGGAATGAATGTGGTTTTGTTGTTGTTGTTCACATCCCTATTTAGTGCTTCTAGAGGCATGCCTTGTTGCACAGCTTAAATAGATTTCCTGTGGTACAGCGACCATGAATATGCGCCATTCACACACATCCATAGTCTGGTAAGCCACCACCTAGTATCCCAGTAGTCCTTTAAAAATAGGTCTGTCAGTAGACTGGAACAGGACATTATTTTGTGTACTCCTGTTTACATTTCATCCTTGTGGATGGATCATGCTAGAAGATGATAGGGGCTTTCTGGTCCACTCTAAAGTGTGGACAAAAGAGGTTCAGAAGTGAAGTGTGGTCCCAGGCTACTGACAGGTGCAAAAAATGTGAAAGGGAGGTATGCTATGGAACCTATATCCTGCATGTCTTCCCATATGCAGCACGTAACTATTGTGAGCTCAGGCTGAGACTAGGAAGATGTTTGGTTTGATCCTGGGTGCACACAATATCTATAAATCTAAATGAGGTTGTTGTTATTTGAGCATCCTAGGTTGTAAGGAACACGCTGTTCCTATTCATTCTGCTTAGATGTCCACTTTTTATAAAAAGAGAGTGCCGAGAGTTCCACTTCTATGCAGCAGAGGTTTATCTGGATTTCCTAGCCAAACACTTCAGAAGCACCTGAAATTCTCAACAACCTTTAAAGAAGCACATGCCTACTCTCGAACAGAGAGGACTTTTGATTTGCTTTACTATCAACTAGCAGTAATAACAACTCTTGTCTAATGTCATTTTAAGTACTCCTGCTTTCTGATGTATCACATCAGAAGTAGGAAAGAAATGAATACAATACATAAATTATTCAATGTAATATAAAGCAAGCAGTGGTGTCTCTGCACACCGGGTCATTCATATTATGAGAATCAGCCGTGAAATTAGCAGTAATGAGCCTGAATAGCTGGCTTGTTAGCTTCTACTACTTCTGCCTGACTTCATGCAGTGAAGTATTGCCTGACTCCATTGTTATGAAGTCTAAAAATATTATATTCTCTTCAATAATTAAGGGTCTTTTTTGCAATGAAAGGCTATTATCCAAACCAGTGGGTCTGGACCAGCAAGGCCTACTGGTTCAAACCATGCTAAAGCATGGTCTGGAACACTGTCATCTGCGCAATGGTGCCAATCCAGACCAGTCACTGCTCCAACCTCAAAGTTCACATGAGTCTCATAACCACCAGGAACCTGTTTTTGATGTCCCACTTTGGTACATAAATGTAAGGGTAGTCAGGAACATGGAGACTATGCACACCTCTGTATTCTGGATCAGCCCTGCTAGCGCACTAGTAGATCTGTTTAATCAGGTCTTCTGGTGATCCAGATCAAGAGTTCTTTGATCTGGACCCCACTCCATCCCACATAAATAAAGCACAATAGTGGTGGGTGGGGCTTCCCATATTCAGTATAAACATTGCGAAGGAAGACTGATAGTCTCTGGGTCAGGAAAGAGCATCCTCAGCTGCTCTAATACTTATATAGTAGTCCTCTACTGATCACAGGAATAAACCTGTGAAATCAGTTGGGAAGATTGCTTTTGTTTCTCAAAAATGCTGATTCTGGAACACAAGGCAGCAAAACGTTATTTATTTACCACATTTATATTCCATCTTCTACCCAACAGTCACAGGCTAAATTACAACAATTAAATAATATTAAAAACAATTTCAAAAAGTTCAGAACATTCAGGGAGAGGAAAACTGCCTCTTAAGTCAAAGGCATCAGGGCATGTAAACATGAGTAAACTCCTATCTTTGTTAAGGTGTAAAAAGTGAGTCATGTCAAATGTGAAATCTTGACATCCTAGTACTGGTAACCTTTTAAACAGACGATTTCCAGTTTGGCTACTAATTCCAAATTCTTTTACCCAAATTCTTTTACCCAGATCTTTTCCCAAAATCCATTCCATTTTATTCTTCATCATTTTTACAAACCAGTCTCTGTCCCAATTTCTATATTTTTTTCTCCATTATTTAAAAATCTGTCACCCCAAAAAGAGAGAAAAAAAGGGCTTTCCAGGTGTCAGTTTCTTCCTTGATTTAATCAAGATTACTCAGAAGATTACTCAGACTTTGTCTCGCATAGAGAACCTTTAATTCAAGAGAAAAAAAACTTGTCCTTTTTAAATCTCAGGCTTGTCTTTTCAGACAGAGTCAGTCTTGCTGTATTCAGGCTTTTCCATGTTTTATGGTCTGCCTTCAGCTTCTAATTATGTCAATTATAAAGCCAATTTCATAAATCAATACCCTGTATATTTCAAATTCAGTTTTCGCAGTCTACACTTCTTATAATACCTGTATATCCAAAGCTGATGTGGTAACATACATTTGAAGCTCAAATGTGGCCAGTGGCCAGGAGAACCACCTACTTCCAGCTATAGCTGTTTTGTCAGCTACCACCCTTCTTAGACAGGGACATGCAGTAATCTGCTTTGCTAACTTCCAGTAAATTGTAAGGCACTGTACGTGGGGCTGCCCCTGGAGATGGTTCAGATGCTTAAGTTGGTACAGAATGCAGCTGCTGGACTGCTTATTGGCACTGCTAGCTGAATACACATCATACTTATCCTAAAAGAACTGCACAGGCCACCTATTTACTACCATGTCCTCCCAAACATACAGGGCCCTGAACAAAGACCTGTCCATGAGAGTTAGGGGTGTTCAGAAAGCACATTCCCCTTTGAGTCGAATCAAAGGGAAAATGTTTAGCTTCATACAAAATCCCTCCCTCTGAATATAGGATGTTCATGTGAATCAAAGAACATATCCCTTCTCTCAACCCCTATTCACCTTCTGTTGCTGCCACTGCCCCAGTGCACCTGCTGTGCCCACTGCCACCCTGCTCCAAGCCCTATTGGAGATTTGCACACAGCTGAAATGGCAGTCTGATCCTCAGGGAACTATGGGAAATCTTAAGTGATTTTTCAGAAATTGTGGAGAATCTTGTGAGGTTGCAGGGAACATGTGAGATTCCCTGTGATTCCTAGCGGACTGTATAAGATTTCACACAATTCCTGGAGGATCAGGCCACCATTTCAGCCTCAGGGCTTGGGCATTTCAGGTGGGGTGCATTGGTGGCAGCTTGCAATATTGTTCTGATTTTAATCCTTGTGCTCATGGCTCCCCCAACCTCTATTCCTGTGATTCCTAGAAGGCACCTCCAGAAGGCTTAGCTGAGCCTCAGAGCAGGGCATGAACATCAACCACAGCCTTCAGCCACTGCCATCACACTCTCCTCTGAGACTCAACTAGACATTCCAGAGGTGCATGCACAGGTGGAGAGGCTTATCCCCATCCAGGAATTGTGGGTGCACAATCCCTGGTCAATATCTTTTTTGTAAAAGATATCACAAATAACATTGGATCACTTTAGCTCCACCCTATGGCCCCAGTTCAACCAAAACAGTTTTATTCACAGCACTTTTAGTAAACTGCTTAGCTTTTCTCAAGGTGAAATATACACAGGCTGTGATGTCAACATAGTTGCTAATGCCAAGAGGGATTGACCCTCCCAAAATTTACAGTCCAGGTAAAAAGCTCAGTACATGTTTTGCCTTTCTCCTGTTTCAATTTGGTCTAATGGAAGTATTTAGAGATTTAAAGAGTTCATCTAAAGAATTTACTTTTTATTTCTCTAGACCCAGTACTCATTCTAGAATTGATATCTTAACACCCAGGTTAGCTCTATATAGGATTTCACACATTGATATTGGGACCAAAAAGATATCAAATCATGCCTTTGTGAAAGCATTAGTTCTCTTTGCAAGAGAACCCCCAACTAATTTACCTGGAAGCTGTCCCCAATTTTACTTAACTCTAATTCACATGTGCAGCAAATATAGCAAGAATTAATACATTATTTTCAGAACAGTCAACAACCAGATATTTCCTCTACCAGCAAATGGGAAGAGATGAAATAGGACTTAAAAGTAAAGAACCTGAAGTTCTGGACACCAACAAACTAGCCTCCAATCTGATCCATCTAAAATACAAATTTAATTGAGAAGGAAACAAGGGTACTTATTAGCTTGCTCTAAAATTATAGGGAAAAAATCACTCATATTGCTCATATTGTGTCCTTCAGGGACCCACAGCAAGTTAGTATAATATTTCTTGACTTTCATAGAGAGCGTTCTTCCTCACATCAGTCACTCCCAAGCCTCACTCTGATTTAGAAGTTTCTCAACTCATTCATTTTACTCAAAATTCAGGTCCTACATAGACATGCTCTAGAATACCTTGGAACAATAGAAGTTACAAATAAAATCAAAGTGATAAAATTGGGCAAAGCCCTACATCTTGATGGTTTTCCAGTGGCATATTACAAAAAAGGGGGAAAAATAACTGCACCTCACTGAACAGAGCTTTTCAACCATATTCTGGAAATGGGGCAAATACCCACTTCTTGGAACCAAGCTCAAATAATTGTGTTTCCTAAAAGACAATTCATCTCTACTGTCAGGTGACTACTGACTGATTTCCTTATTGACTCAAGATCTTAAAATCTTCACAAGTCTCCTCAACAGGCTAGCTGAATTCCTTACCTCTTAAGTATTAGCAGAACTATTTGGCTGATCCAATTAGGTTACTATTGAATCTGCTTAATCACAGTCTTAATAATCAATCCCTGTTTGCTGTTTTTCCTTTGGACTTATGCAAAGCCTTTACTCTTTAGATTGTAATTATTTGCTTTATCTCCTAGAAAAGTATGAATTTGGCCCTAAATTCAACTATTACAGCAATTTATAATAATGCCACTTTCTTGGTACTAATTAACAACCATGCTACTGATCCAATAAAGGTTGCTAGGGGCACTTGGCAGGGCTGCCCTTTTTCACCTTTGCTATTTGCTCTTGCATCGAACCACTCTTGTTGGCACTCAAACAAGATAATGAGTTAATGGGATACAGATTCAAGAATTTTAATTTCAAAATATGTTTATTTACTGTTTGTGTTCTATTGTTTTTTGATTCTTCAAAATAGTTCTCTTCCTCTGCTGCTGGCAATCCTGGGGAAAAAAATTACAAAGCAACATTGGTGAAAGTTAATAAGTCAAAATCTTCAGTTCTCTTTCAGTTTATTTCTCCCAAAGACCAAATGGAGTTATGTAAACAATGAGGCTTTCTATAACACAAAGATCTTTTAGGTATTTGGGAATCTTAATTCCCAGGAAGGTTTTTTGTTTCAATAATTCCAATCATGTACAAACTAATGTTGAAAAATTAGTAACATGTTCAACAGAGAAACACTTATTTATCATTGTTAGGTCATATAGCAAAGTTAAAATGAAAACAATTCCTTTACACTTATTTCTTTTCCATATGTTGCCAATCTCCCTGCCTAAGAAACTACTATTAAAGTTTGTTTCTATGGTCAAGAAATTTATATCTAGCAATAAAAGACTAAGACTCCTTGCAATAAAATATAAATTTTAAAGGTAAGGTAGAAATACAAATACATAATATTAACATGCATATGCTGCCACCTTTCAGCTGCTTTTAAGGTACTTTTTAAAACTATTCATTTTGAAAGACCTTTTCTAGATTCTGATGGCCGCTCAGATCTTATAAGGGTTAGCTTTTGTTTTATTACTTGAGAGGACACTGAGGCTTATCCTTAAGAAATTCTCATAGAAATGCTCTAGGTCATTGTTCAAATGGGAATTAACAGGATTTATTTTAAAGTAAACAAAACACATAAACAATTGCCAGTTTCTTTCTCAAAGCAATCAAACAGGTACTTGCCGTGTCTTTCAGTTGCAAACTCTGAAGTTCAGATTCTCTTTTTCTCTCTTCTTGCTTCAGAAGATGCAGATTCCTTTGTAGCTCTTTGTATTTCACTTAATAATTCTTGCTATTGTCTTGTTATTGCTTTGAAACTGCCCTGCTATTGCTTGTTACTGCCTTGCAAAACAGAAAAATTAATAAGGATGGCCTAGATGCTGAATTTTATTCTGAAAACACAAGCCTTTCTTTCCCTCTCTCTGTAAACTTTCTGTATCGGGAGTTGGAATGTACCAAAAACGTATCCAGCTATAGGGGTGTTCTCACAGCTCCACCCAACCAGGCCTAATACATTTGAAACTACACTGAGTGTTTTTCCCTTTTAGAACTTCTGGCTTTAAACAGCAAATTGGGGCAGGGCAGCAGAACCATACTGCTCTTACTGACTATATCTACTTTACATATTCTTTAATATCACAATTAAATCTGTAACAGGTCTCTAAAATCTTCCAATCTTTCCCTTGACTGAAGTTCTGAGTTGCTAGCAGTGCTGAACATAAGTCTAGGAATGGTCTGAGATGGAGTGACCTTTGATTTCACCATGATGAAACCTAGTTTAATTTCTTCTTTGCCTCTAAGTCTGATATAAGCTACAGCAGCTATAGCCTTTTCTGATGTATCACAGAATATGTGAAGTTCAGGAACCGCCTACAATATAGGGTCACTGAGCCCAAAATGTCTAGATATTTCCAGCATCTCTATACCCTTTGCCTATAAGGCCCATTTCTTCCAAGCTACCTTTAAGAGTGGGGGTAAGTCTTGGTCCCAACCTTCAACTTTGGGTTGCTTGTCTGAATAAGTCTTTACCTATGATCAGCACTGGGGCAGTGATAACTAGTGGGTCATAAATTCCGTTGATGGCTGACAACATCTTGCTTTTGGAGTTGACTTCATTTAACTCAAGAACTCGTAGTGAAAATCTATCGGTTTTCACATTCCATAGTATTCCAAGGCTGGACTGAGTTTGCAAGTCTTTGAACAGAGTATGAACATCTTTCTCTACCAAATCCTCTGGTAGGAAGGAACTTGGAACCTTTGGACTATTTGAAACCTCTTTATGAAGTTTAATATTAGCTAACTCCAACAGTCTTTGTACTTCTTTGACCGTGCAGGTAGCTTTGGGCTCTGAGTCAAAAGAGACAAGTAAATCACCAACATAAAAATTAGAGTTTATAACTTTGTGAAGTTTAGGACTATACTATACAAGTCTTTCTACTTTTCTGCTGCCCTCTTTAGACAATAGTTGGTGACAGCTGGGGTGTTGCCAAATATGTGGACTCTCATTTGATATTGTTGGATATCTGTTAGGTTGGTGGTGTCTTTAAACCAAAGGGACTTTAAGCATTTCCAGTATTCTAGCTTTATCTGGAACTCATAAAGGTATGTTGGCCACCAGGCAATAGTTGTTTGCATCTTCCAGATCCAGGGAGGCCTTCTTCAGGAGGGGGTGTACCACAGCCTGTTTAACGGCCAGTGGAACCACCCCATTCCTCAGAGCGGCATTGACTACTTCCTGAATCCACTCGGTCATACCTTGCCGGCTAGCTTTTATCAGCCAGGAAAGGCAAGGGTCTAGAGAGCACATCCGCCCACAAGCAGCTTGTCCACATCAGTCTGCAATAACTGAAACTGATCCAAAATAACTGGACCAGACAATTCTCTGGACACCTCCTCTGGGCTGTGTCCAATTGTGACATCCAATCCCCTACAAATCTGAATGACTTTGTCCTCAAAGTGCTTTGCAAATGTGTCAC
Source organism: Aspidoscelis tigris stejnegeri (assembly GCA_023333525.1). Taxonomy (NCBI): domain Eukaryota; kingdom Metazoa; phylum Chordata; class Lepidosauria; order Squamata; family Teiidae; genus Aspidoscelis; species Aspidoscelis tigris. The sequence goes on from JALMGA010000001.1 coordinate 226,482,119, forward strand.
AGCTGATATTACATGGCCCTTGCTCATACCTTGAGCTTGGTTTTATAAGGCCATTTACCACTCGAGGATGCAATGGTGGAGGAGAAAAAACTCATTTTCACCACTGTCACCTTCACCTGGTAGGCACAGTAATGTGCTCTAACCTGTGTTCAGTTAGACTCACAGCTGGATTTATGCTACCTTCGCTCTAGCTGTTGACCTTCCTGTTTCAAAGCCATTAGCTTCATGGAATACCAAGGAGCTTTTAGGGCTCTACAAACATGCCGAGGGCACTTGGGACTGATCGTGTCAATAGCCATGCTCAGTTCCTGGTTCCAGAGAGAGACCAAAGCTTTGACAGGAGTGCCAGTCATGCCAACCGGAACCCCCCCCCCCCCGCCCCGAGTGTTCAGGAATCACTCAGATTCCATAAGTCTTCAAGGGCAGACTATCTCAATAGGTCCTACATCCCCACAGAGGGGAGCTGGCATTGTAAGTCCAAATCTCACCAGAGAATGATCCGTCCATGACAAAGGGCTGACCGCCAGACCTCCTATCAGCGGGTACTCACCAGTCTGCTCTGTGGCAAAAACCAAATCAAGGATGTAGCCTGCTATATGAGTTGGACCAATTACAAACTGGGACAGCCACATGTTTGTCATGGAGGCCATGAAGAACTGAGCTGGTTCACTGAGCATAGCCTCGGCATGGACATTGAAATCCCCTACCAACACTGTGGCAGGGGCTTCCAACACCACGTCCAAGACCACCTAAGCCAGCTCAGATAGGGAGGATGCTGGGCAGTGGGGTGAATGGTACATCAACAGCATCCCTATTCTGTGGAAACAGGCCCTCAACCCCCGTTACAGAGTTAATTGTCTGTCTGGCGAGAAAGATGGATATTCGATGGACTCCCTCCCCCCTTTGTCTGGAACAGTGCTGCACTGAGTATCCTGGAGGACAGATCTGGGTCAGGACTGGCCCACACAGTTCATTCATCCAGGACTTACTTATACAAGCCAGATCAGCCCTTTGATCCAGAATTAAATCCCAGATGACTGATGTTTTATTTTGGACTGATCTGGCATTCAGAAGCAGCACTATTAGAGTAGGTTGACAGGCCTTCCCAAACTGTGCCGGTTGGGAGGTGGTTGGCAGGCTCCCCAAACTCTGCCAGTTGGGAGGCAGAACAGAAGGGGTGATAGCTTCCAAACACCTCACATCCCTTCTCTAAACCGGTCTCTTCTGCCTTTCAACACTGTATCTCCCCCTGTCCATTACCACTGTTGTGGTGGCCCCCTGACACATTCCTCCCCCTCTTGCCTGGCCTTGACAGATAAGTTTCCTCCGAATCACCCACCTGTTAAACACCAACACATGGCAAATACTTACACACACACACACACACACACACACACACTGTTAAAACAATATTAAATAGTAACAAACTTTTAAAAAGGGGAAAGGAAAAAAAAGTGTGCCGCCAACTCATATGCTGGCATTAAAGTCTGGCTGGTCCCTCAATTATGCCTTGCAGGAGGGAGATGTGCCACAAAACACTCACACATTGATTTGGAGGCTGCCTGGTCTTTCTCTCCCTTCCCTTCCCTCAGATATACTTGCAGGAGGGAGGGGTTCCACAAAACACTTACATGCCAACTTGGAGGCTGGCTGGTCTTGTTTGAGAAATATATACATATATGCTCTCTCACACAGAGAGAAAAAGAGAGACAGGCGCACACACCACTACTTAACTTGAAATTTTGAATATTATCAACATTCATTTTATATTTCAAAGTATCATTTAACAGGGGTACATTAGAGTGGACAGATATTAATCAAGTTCTATTTTATGCAGCTATCTGCCTGAATAAGTGCTGTACATGGGGTCTGTGGCATTACATGTCATTCAATAGATCTGTTTCAAACTGCCTCATTTAAAGGTAGAAGCTCATACATTCTGCATTGACCTCTGGATTACTTTGAACTAATCCAAACTTTAATATTTTTCATTTAGTTTGTTATTTTATTCAGCAGTTCAGCAACAAAAAAGAAATTTGACCTCTAGAACTGATGTCTCAAGAGAAGGATTAAGTCATAATGGTGAGGCAATGGTAGATGTTACAGAACATCTGTTAAGATTTTACTTAGGTCTAGATTTAGAAAGAAAAAAATCATGGACATTGATATGAGCCCAGCATACTCACTGGCATGATAAAGATAAGATTTATCATTCATTCAACCTTCTCTTTCAAATACTTAAATGACATTTCCTTTTGTGAACAAAAATATTTTTTAAAGAATAATAGAGCCACACTAAGTTCTATGATGCTTGAACATATGCCAGTTTTGACAGTTACTGTATTTTCTGGCATATAAGACTACTTTTTAACCCAGGAAAATCTTCTCAAAAGTCAGGGGTCGTCTTATATGCCGGGTGTTGTCTTCTTATACGGCGAGTATATCCCAAACTCTATATTTTAACTGGAACAGTTGGAGGTCGTCTTATACACCCAGTCGCCTTATACACCGGAAAATACGGTAAGTACAGAAGAGGAACCCTCCTGGATCAGGCCACAGCCCACCTAGTCCAGCATCCTATTCAAAACAGTGGCCCACCAATTGCCCATTGGCATCTCAAAGCAGGTACAAGGTCAAACCTTCTGCTGCTCTTGAATCCTAGCAAATGGCCTTAGATGGCCTCTTTCAGGCCAACCTGAAAGATGTACTTAGGCATCTATTTTAGTAGCCATTGATACATCTGTCATCAAAGTTCATCTGTCATTTATTAAAATCACATTTGCATTTTAGCTTTCTAGGTATGCAGTTCTGTAGTCCAAAGAAGAGGAACAGCAGCCATGAACTGATTGAACTCTTCTAATTTTTCCTTCAATTTCTTTTAGAATTACTTTCCTCATTTTCAGAAGTTTTGTTTATGAAAGTTTAAGACCTCTTATGTTGGATTTTATTGGCAACATACTGCCCATATTCATGCCGAATGTTAATGTGTTTTGGTCACTAACGTTGACATTCAAATTCAAATCAGATTTTCAAAAATCTGAATTTACACATTCAGATGAATTTTGAATTCTCCAAAATCTGATACGGATTTTTGAATAATTTGAATGAGTAGACTCATATCTATCATATACAAATATGTGCGAAAATTATATGTATTTGCACAAATGATGCGGAATGAAAACAGGATGCATACGGGATGCATATGGAATGCATATGTATTTGTGCAAATTCACATATTGGATACAAATCTTATCGACATTTGTATATCTGGATCCGAATCGGATTTTCGAAAGTACGCATCCGAATTGGATTTTTGAAAATCTGGATTTTTGAAATTCAAATTGAATCAAATTTTTGAAGATTCAATTCAAATTGAATTTGAATGCAAGAAATACATTCATGTACATCCCTAGTAATTTCTGCACTCAGATCTGTTCCAGATCTTTGTTGTCTTCTGGGTCTCTTCTGTCCTCATGCTTGTATCCATCGGCATGAGATGGAGTATATTCCAGCTCAGGTAACCTATAATGATATCCTAGTCTCTTTTAGGTTTGGAATGCCTTGATACTAAGATCTATTTGTATGCTAGGGACGCACCCAGGGGGTGGCGGATCACAGCTGTCCACTTTGGTTGGCAGGCACAATTGTCACCCCAATGCTCCCCCACTATCTCTGCCTCCTATCTCCTCCTCCCCTCACCAAAGTAGCCTCCTGGGGTGGGGCTGGTGGCAGAGGCAGCAGCAGCAACCGTGGTGACCACACTAACAGGTGTGGCTGCAATAGCCTCTTCTGCTTCCTCTGGAATGACCCCTGGTGGTGCTGCTGGGTGATGGAGGTGGTGTAGGCAAGAGGGTGGTGGTGGCAGAGGAGGTGATTGCAGCCACATCTGTCACTGTCACTGCCACTGTCACAGCTGCTGCTGCTGCTGGGTACTCTGAGGCCAAGAACTTGCAATTCTGACCTTTGGGTCTGGCTCTAAAGTTCATGAGAGATTCAGGGATGGCGAAGAGACTGGTTCAGAGCAGATTGGGACCAGATTTGTTCCAGGTGCACAGATCCAGACTTATAAAAGTAAGTGCAGAATGGCACTTTGTCTATGAATGGTTGATTGGTGTCTTTTAAAATAATAATAAAAAAAATATACATCATATGTAGTTCTGCATGGTTTCTTTGTTACTGAGAATAAGTTAAACAAACAAACAAATGCCGAGTATGCTGCATTTCAATATTCACCAGTAGTATAAAGTCCTTTTCAGGAAGTTTGCAGAACTTTTACCCTAAGAGGTATAATAAAAAAATCAAATAAGAATAAAATAAAATCACAAATCACACTAAAAATCAGAAATTTTGATGGGAAGTGGTACCATATATATTGTGGGCAGAAATGAACAATGTGTGACAGTGTGCTGAAAGGAACAAGATTAAAATTAGAGTTTTTGATGATTCCTGGTATCATTCTCCCAGCAAGGGTTGTGTTCATGCCGAGCAAGACGTAGAACTGACTGCCTCTGTCAGATCTTACTATATTTTTAATCCTTATACTGTACTTAGATACTACAGTGATAAGTGGTGTATAAGTGTCAGAGATGATTGATTGATAGCAGGGTTCATAGTGTATAAAAGAATGGAATTTCTATCTCATATGTACATTCTGTATATTTGCCATAAGATGTGAGGGAGGGTTTGTACTAATCATTCATATCAGCTTCTTCATCATCTTCATCAATGTTGTATCTATCTAAAATTTTATTTGATTTATAGTATATGCTTGCTCATGGACTCCTCCCCTTTGATTGATGTCTTTTCAGCAAACTGATGAAAAATTCAGTCTATATTCTAAAGCTAGAGTGTAGTTGGTTCAAACTGAGGCAAGCATGTGACACATATGTTGTCCAAAGTTTAGTGGCTGTATAAAGCCCTCCAGGCTTTCTCTTCTATCTGTATTGGGTGGGTTGTCAAACTTTTCTGTAGCAGGTAGAAAAATATGCAGTTAAAAATGGCACATGAATGTGACATAACTAGGAAGAGTAATGAGCAATACAAATGATCCAGCTTTGTGGGAGGCAAGAAAATGTTGAAAGGATTAAATAAGAGGCACTTCCCACTCAGGAAACTCACAATATTTTTGAATTTTGCTACAAAGGGAAAGAGAGAGAGAAACATGAATAGTAAGGCCATCTGTTTTCTACTCATTTATTTGTAAAGATTTGTGTCTTTTTTGTTAAGACTGAAAATGCCAAACTTTAAACTATTTTGTTTAACAGAACATCCTTTCACACCCTATTTTTATTCAGAATGCTTTCACAACTGCCCTTTTTATGCACACATGAAACGTTTGAGCATAATGTTTGTATTTGAAAATAATAATTAAAAAACCTTTGGTTATTAACTGCTGGGTAATGAACAGGCAGAAATAGATTACCATGTTCTTAATCAATTGTGGAACTCAGACAATATCATTAGTAATACCATCTGAACTTTGGTATAGTGGTATGGAATGTGGCAATCTATTCTCTCATTTATAGTGAATAAACTGGGGTACAAATGTATGAGTTTTGTTGTTGTTATTCCAGGGAAATTGTAGAGATCAACTGTGCTTTAAATACCACAAAAATTCTGAACCAGTAATATAAGTTGACTGGAACTCAGTAGCAGATTTACTCTGTGAGGATGTTAGCATATTGACTTCCCTTCAGTATGATATAGGAGCATCATTTTAGATCATTGATTATCAGACTATAGATTCACAAATTCTCTTGGGCTGATGAATCTTTTTGATTATGTGGAGAACATAGAAGGCAAGTGTTCTGTGCATCCACACTATATGATGCAAGCAAAGCCAGGGGAAAGTGAGAGAATAAACAAGGGGCATTTCTGCATTTACGTTGCCATTATCCAACCCATTGGATCTGAACTAGTGAGGCCCTCTGGTCTGGATCACAGCAAGGCATGGTCTAGAACAGCACCATCTGCATAGTGATGCTGTTCTACGCTAATCCCTACACCAACCCTAAAACTTTCACAAGCCTTGGCACTAGTCTCTGAGGGCAGTGGGTGGCCAGTTTCAGCAATGCAATAAGGCACCCAGCCAAAATGGGTCCCCTGTAGCCAAAACATGGAGATGTACACCATCTGTGTGCCCCCATGTTCCAGATTATGTCCTGCTAATTCACTCACAGACCTTAATATTGAGTCTAGAGGCAATCTAGATCAGAAGACTCCTGTCTGGATCATGGTCCATCTTGTGTGGATGGAGTGTACCAGCAGTGGGTTGGGCCTCCCTGAACCACGATAAAATGTGCTAAGAACAGGTCTTGAAAGAACCACAAAGAATTCTATTCCTGATTACAGGCAAGTTCAGAAATGCTTAAATGGCCAGGAACCTAGACATTTATTATATAAACAATGACTGTGTTGACACCGTAAATTTTAATCCAGTTTCAGTCCACTTTCAGAGAGAGAGGTTGCATCCTTATGCACTAAATAGTCCAAACCGAATCGGAATTTGGCAAGGAGCATCCTCATGCAAAGCCCCAAAAACGAGCTACGTGCTGACAAAATCACTCAAATCCAAGCTAAATTTTGTCCTCTTGAAAACTGTTCTCATTACAGTTTGGGAGGCAAGCCCGCATTATTTTGGAGGACGAGTCTGTGCATGGGGACGCTCCCGAGCTATTTGGGGAGGAGTTAGGGTTAGCAGGCAAGTGCTGCCGTTCCTGTCCTGTGCATTGGGGATCACAACTGCCTGCCATTTCTAAACAGTGATAAAAAAAAATGAACCTCTTCTTTCCATGATCCACTCACTGGGCAAAAGTAAAAGAACTGATCTCCCCAGTTTGACAGGTAAAGATGCAGCGATGAGCAGGGTCATCTGGCCCTTGCTGTCCCAGAAGCCTCTTCCCACAACCTTTATTCCACCCTTGCTCCTCGATCGCTAGCAAGCAGCTTCTGAAGTTTTCCAACTAAAAAGCTAACCAAAGCTGCTACAATGTTTCAAGGCAGATTAGCAGAGAAGCACTCCTCTGCTAAACTGCCTCTAAACATTGTAGCGGCTTGGGTTAGCTTTTTAGCTGGCAAATTTTAGAAGCTGCTTGCCGGCGATCAGGAAGCAGGGGTGGAATAAGCTAACCACAGCCTTTTCCCACACTGCAGCAGTGGTGCAGCATTCACCCAGGTATAAAGATACTGCAGGAAGCCACATGAAAGGGATGGCACAGCTCCTGATTGGCCCATCTGTCAGGCAGGAAGTGGCTGTGGCAGGTATATGAGATATTTCCAAAGAATTCCTCCAGGAACCAAATTGCATAGAACTCTTGATTTGCATGATGATGATGATAGATAATTTAATTTTAACCATGATAGGGCTAACATAATCTGGATGGCCAGATATGTGTGATTTCAGAAGGCATAAGCAGGAAGTCTTATACCTCTGAGGACCAGCTACCAGGAGAAATGAGTAGGAAAAGCTGTGCACTGCACTGCAGCCCTGTTGGTTTACTGCAAGGTCAATTGATTGCCATTGTGGGAATAGGCTGCTGGACGAGATAGAGCAGAGGTTCAGTTCAGTGGGCCATTTCTTCTACTATGACTGGTTGTTTTTAAAACAGAGTATGCTTCTGCCTTTGAAAGCCAGATTTTCTTTTTTTAAAAGTTCCAAGTTCAAATTGAAAAGCATTTCTTATTGTTTGCTTGTTTGTTTGTTGGGAGCAGTACAAGTTCAGAAGTCCTGCATATTTGTCTCTGGATACGTTCAAAGTACCAAAAGGCTTCATGACAACCGATACTATTTTAAATAAGACTTTCCTCTTCGGCCATGTTCTAAGATAAAGTTATAACCTTTTTTGAATGTATTATTTTGCCTGTAATATGGTTTTAGAAATTGCTTTATATGGTGTATGTCTTATAAAATGTGATTTTCCATCTGCATGTGTGAGAGAAATATTCAATATTGCTCACATTTCTTCAAAGAAAAGGTAGGATACAACACTGAAGCCCTTTCTGCACCAGACCATATTCCAGATTATATCCCAGAATAGAGATATGTCATCTGCACACTAGAGCAGACAATGACAAGTCACAGGAGGGTCCTGCCATAGTCTGCACTAGCATGTAGATGGCAGGTCCCTGTTCTGGGATATAATTTGGAATAAGACCCAGTGCAAAAAGGCCCTGATTTGTAAATAAACACATCTGCAAATTCACTTATGGAGGCTACCTTTTTTCTTGTACATTTCATTTCCTTACTGCCACATTTAACATAGGATCTTATAGAAATTACTGTAAATTATATGATAGTATGTCTATGTTAGGTATTTAGGGTAATATGCTATTTTAAGAATAGGCTGACTAAAACAAAGGTTTATACTCAAAATAGAGCTATTAAATTGTTCATCTTTGTTTTGCTCATCAGACAGAACGACAGGACTAGGGTGCTCATTTAGTTAAACACTCAACAGCACTAGAAGATATTGGAAAGAAAGAAAGAACGAAAGAAAAAGAAAAAGGTGTTAGAATTCATGAGATGAAGTCTGCAAAGAGCACAACAGTGGATCATCTAGAGTTGTAACATTCATTAACACAAATTACCTTGTGATATATCACGAGCTCCCGTAGCAGCATGCTGTATAATAATTGTATAGAATATATTGCCAGAAACTCTGCACTACTCCCACGGTGTTGTTCCAGTTTCACAGTGGGGAATCCACAGTTTTTATGTGATGGCAATTTAACATGGCCTATTAGCAAGCAAAAACTTTTAGAACACCTTAAACAGTGGGTTATAACAGTGGTCTGCATTAGCCGTTAAGACAAAATTTGCTCTCTTTGTTGCTTCTATTCTAAGACTTTTGAGATATTGATACTACAGAAACGTTGCCATTAAATTAAACATTGGTGAGTGTGTGTAAATAACGCCAAATACATTAATTTTGAGACCTTTTTTTTGTAATTTTACAATCTACACAATAAAAAAGTTGTACTTATCCATGCAGTTTTACCTGTGTAATGATGAGGGTGAAGAAGAAGAAGAAGAAGAAGAAGAAGAAGAAGAAGAAGAAGAAGAAGAAGAAGAAGAAGAAGAAGAAGAAGAAGAAGAAGAAGAAGAAGAAGAAGAGTTGGCTTTTCTACCCTGCTTTTCTCACCCATTTAAGGGGACTCAAAGCGGCCGACAAAGCTTTTCTATTCTTCTCCCCACAACAGACACCCTGTGAGGTGGGTGAGGCTGTGACTAGCACAAGGTCACCCAGCTGGCCTCATGGGGCAGGGCGGAATCGAACCCAGTATTCCCAGATAAGAGTCCGGCTCCCGAACCACTAGATCAAATTGAAGAAGTACTAGCCTTTCTGTGAATATTTGTGTCATATTAAGAGTATTAGTGTTCTCCCGAGTTGATGCTTTGTTCAGCTTTTGTGCTAGTGAGAGTGAGAAAGTTACACAATATAAATTAAAGATGACTAGTAATGAATTAGTTGATGGGGCTGCTTGAATGAAAATAGAAATATTTGCTATGAGTAGTGGAGAACAGAGGAAGAACCAGAGGCATAGAAGGGAAAGATTAAGTTTTCAGTTGTAGCTTCATCCCTCTCCACTGCCCCACTGCTCTGAAGTGTGATAATTTAGGACCAGACAGCCTGATGGGATGGAGTTTTGGTTAGGTGCTATGTTCATCACTATCCACTATTCAAAGGATAGTGTGACGTTCACTGGGCCAGGCTGCAGCTTGTTTTGCAGGCTTTTCAGCAGCCTGATTGACAGGAGAGGCAGAGCAGTGATGAAACCTGCCAGAATCAACCAATGGGAGCAACCATATCTCAGACTACTTAAGGCAGCAGCCCGGCATTCCCAGCGTCTCTCGTTGTGTGGCTTGTGCAGGAGAGGGATCAGGGAGAGGGTTTGCAGCACCCTCAGGACTTCTAGGTCTTCTTCTCTCGGGATAGAGGGATGGGGATAGAAGGGGAGGTCTTGCCTCCAGGATAGAGGGAGATCATGGAGCATACTTACAGCAGGACAGACACGCAGGAGAACTGTTTACTTGGAGCCAGAGTGAAACAGAGGACTTCGAGGCAGAAGCTACAGAGCAGGCAGAGCTTATTTAGGGCTTACTTTAGGCTGTTTGCTTATAATGAGGCTTCTTATTGGGAACTACAACTTTTCTTATTTTACAGCAACCATCTTTTAAAGCAACTCAAGGACATTTGAGCTAAGCTTTACCTTGCTTCTACATTCTATTTATTTGTATTAATAAACATTAAGTGTTTGGTATATACTAGTGTTTATGTGCTGCTTTAAAGGGGAGTCTGTTTGCAGACAGGTAAAGCAGGACACCAGCGGGGCATATAGTCCAGTTGATATTCTGACACCCTCATAGCTGGCAGTTGGGCCATGGTGCTTGGCAGCCGATTCCTTTCTGTGCAGCTCTGCAGAGAGCGAGGTAGGAGGGCCGAGTCACCATAGATAGCAACAAATCTTTGTTTGTGACACCACACTGCTGCATGAGTCCAGTCCTCCACGGTCATTTATTTCATTTTCATTTATTTCATTTTTCATTCCACTTCAGTTATTTCATTTTAGTATTTATGTCCTCCACTTCACCTGGGGGTTCCAGGGTAGGACATAATTATTTTTTATTATAAATTTTATAGGAATGGAAGAGATGTCACCCTGTGAGTAAAAGACAACACTCATTCAAGCTGCCACAGAATATTGCAAAAGTTGTATTCCTGTACATGTGGGCACTGCAATACTGTGCTACAAAAATAACTGAACAGTGGAGATGTTTTATCGTCCACCAAACTTGCAACTAGTACAAATGGAAAGGAGTCTGCAGAGCTCAAAGGGGTCTTTGTATATTGGGGAAACAGAGAAATGGGTAGAGGCTATTTAGCACAAACAAGAAGAAACCTGGAACAAGCCATAAAAGCCCCCAAACTGCTTCAAATGAGATATAAAGTAATGCATACCAGGACAAAACAAAACAAAACAAAAAACACCTAACTATAACGATACTGTAAATTCATGGGATATGAATTCATAGTTTCCTATCAGGGAAATAATTTATCAGGAAATGAATGTTGTGTGTTGGTAAATACTTCAATGAACAGATGTCCCAGTGTATGCCATCAGTAAAAGTGGTTAATTTGTATGTCATGTGGGAATTAAAATAAAACTGCCAAATTATTGTACTACGCAATGGTATGATTGCATCTATAATGCTGCATGCAGTTTGGTTGCCATGTTAGGAGATGTCCTGTTATGTAGTTTTGGGGGAAATAGCTCACCAGGACAACTTCTCGTGTTAGGATCTTTTATGTAATGGCTTAAATAATGAAAGAGTGGTTTGGTGCTTAAGGCAGCAATAAAAGAGAAACCCAGAGCCCGGAAAAATGGCTTTTTAAATAATTAATATTAAAAAGAGTAAAAAGTGAAGCAGAGTGCTACAAATAAGCAAATAAGATTCCCAGTGGGGCAGCAGCTCAGCTGGCAATCTGGAGATATAGAAGGAAGGAGGAGAAAAGGCTATCCTAAGACCCTATGCTGTATTTTGAGTGGCTCTCACCCATGCATTTCTCAGGAGGCATGTGCTTCAGAATGCACCCAAGGTCCAGATGCAGCTGGGGAAAAACAGAATCAATCTCTCTCTAGAAGTTGGCTTTTTTTCTCTGAAGAAATGGCAGGCTGGATGCTAACTTTGTAGAGGCTCAGAGGTCAAAGGCAGGCCCAGTCATTTCAGCTCTTGATCTTCCGCTCGTGTGATTACTGATTCTCAGCAAGCAGGACAGATTTCAACTCATGATTCAGCATGGGAGCATCGATGGACCCTCTGGGACAGAATCACCCCTCTGTGAGCCCAGATGGCTCTTTTTATTTCCCCAGAAAGTAGGGACAGACCAATCAGGTCTAGGGATGTGCACAAATAATTCATGCCATTTGGAATTTGGACTAGTGTGTCTGAATTCTGAGATTCGTGGATGGATTGAATAGGGCCCTATTTGTAGGGCCCTATCCATCCACAAATCAGATAATCTAGTATCCGTAGAAGCTTTGGTAGAAGCTTCTAAGGATACAGGGTTCCCTGGAGCCTCCCTCCTTAAGTCTCCCTACACCAAACCTCCCCCCCATTGCCTCCCTGGGGGCCCCTTACCTGCTCCAGTGGTGCCCCGGGCCTCTTCCCAAGCTATTCAGGACAAAGGCCTGTATTTAAGTTCTGGAAAGCCTGTTTGGCATTCTGGAGGGCCTGGGAAGAAGCCTCAAGTAGAATATGAAAATTGGCTCCATGCACACCCCTAATCAGGTCAGAAATGGGAGAATGAAATCTGGGCAGGGGCAGAACCAAATTTCTAAAGGATCCCAATGGCTGCCTGGTCACTTGATGGCTCATCAAGTACCTAAGATCAGTATCTGTCTCCCACTGTCTCAAAAAAAGGGCTGCACCTTTGCAAATGAAGATTCTCGGTGTACAGATCTGCACAAGTAAACCAAAGGAGTGGTCTTTTTGTCTGTTTGTTTAGCTGAAAATTCCAAATCCTCCTGAAAGCACACTTTTCTGAATGCATTATTTCTACTAATAATTCTTTGCATCCAGCTTTTGCAAGCCTACCTTGGAGTTATGATATTCAATACACTTTTGCCATAAAGCTATACGGTACTCTTGCTTGTCTCAGAGAGAAGAGAAAGTTTTTTTTTGGGGGGGGGGCATAGGCTTATAGCCAGACCCCAAAATAAATATAGCATAATTGGCAGGCAGGCAATTATAATGGTAAATAAGATGAGACAGGTTACAGGTGCATTAAATTATGCATAGGTTTGACAGAGTGGGAAAGGACCATTAAGTGAACCTGAAATTTGGGAGAGTCAGGAATAAAAATGCAAATAAATAAATTAAACTCATACTCCTGCCCTGACCCCCCCTCCCCCATGGCACACTCCTTGGGAAGATTCAAATGGGTTGGCACCATAGATTATTCACATAGCTGCAAAAAAACTACTAGCCCTTATAGCTATGTATCTTTCTGACAGAGGTGTATGCTTGTGGAGGCTGGCTTCTGGGAGATGAGGGATCAGGCCAAGATCCCTTGAATTTGCCATCTGTATATCCTGTCATCATCCAGTTTCCTTGAGACAGTTTAAATAAAGTGTGGTCAGGATCAGTGGGTTGTGCTACCAGACCCACAGATCTCAATGAAGTGTAGTAAGTGTATGGCATGCTACATTTGCCATTATTTTGTGATTCTTGCACAATGAATGCTAACAGATATGTAAATTACCCATCTGTAGATCTGATAGTTTGTCATATGACTGAATTGTGAGCCATGAATTGTACTGAATGCCAATTAAATCCAAGAGGTTTTGTTTGTTTAAAAGCCAAAAAGCAGTAAATTCCTACAACATTTTATCTTACCTTCAGATCAGATTGTATAGATATCTTGTAAAATTAAAATATAAAGTAAAAATCTGGCACAATTGAGCCACAATTAAACACTTTCAAAGCCCTACTGATTTCAATAGTGTTAAGTGTCATCACTTCTACTAATTCTCTCCTATTAAAAAAGCTTAACCTCTACTTACTCTGGAGTAATGAAAATGACACACTTTATACATTGTTAAAATCCTATGGTTATGGAAATGATCTCAAATATAGAACAGTAGATAAGAACCCATGAATATTTGAAAGGACATTTCATAACTATTTCTCAGGTGTGATTGCTGCTTTCTGAAAATCAGGGTTACTAATATTTCATTCAAAGAATAAACATATGTATCTCCTGCTTTGTTGTCAAGTTTATTACACATTGTGTTGTGACCCACTCTGAAATGTTTAGGAGAAATAAATAAGCTTAAATCAATAAGGATTTTGTTTCCTTCCACTGGAAGGATTTATGTGGTCTAAACTCTAACCCTTTCTGCACTAATGGCTTGATCTGGATCAAAAGGACTCTGATCCGGGTCTGGGAATTCCTCATTCGCACATTAATCTTTATTAAGGATGCCGCTCCCCCTGCTGGCCAACTCAGTCTGCACAAGACAGAGCCAAAATCCAGATCAACAGGCCCTTGATTCAGATCTGTTGTAGATCTGATATATCAAGTCTGCTGTATGCTGGATCACAAAGGCATGCAAATGGCGGAACTCCATCATCCAGAACTACTGGGAGCTGTAAATCAGTGGTGCACCATAGTGCACTACTGAAACTCACTCCCCACACAGCCCAAAGCTAGGATCTGTCATTCCTAGCTGTTGAGGAGGGTGGTGGTGGCTGTGAAGCTTGCACAAGCTTCAAAGCCTTGGATCCGGATTAGCACCCTCAGTGCAGGTGGCACTGCTCTGGCCCACACCTTCCCTTGATCCAGATCATTGGCTCTAGTAGATCTGTATCTACTTATCTGAATCTACTCAGTGCAAAAAGGACCTCGAAATAACTATTGGCTGGCACCAACATCATTTAGATGTTGACTATAGGGGTGGGAAGGAACTCTGTAGTATGAATGAAAATGTTCTGTTCTTCTGTTCAAGTAGAAATCTATATTTGTGTGAATTGTCATTTGATCTTGCTCAAATGATGGTAAAGAGGCCCAGGACCTAGACACTTTACCAAGCAAGCTGGCACTTTCCTTGACATGTAGGGAAAATTAAGGATCAGGTGAACACTGCAAAAATTAAGGAGCCTGCTATTTTTGTTTATTATTTATTTTATTTATTCTATTTCTATTCCGCCCTATACCTGAAGGTCTCAGGGTGGGTAACAACCTTTAAAATCCATCATATCAAGCAAAATAATATATATTAAAACAATTAGAACCATCAAAACATTTAAAATTCAACAGACAATATCAATTAAAACCATAGTGTTTACAGTGGGGGAACATGACTGATATTTAGCCAAAGGCCTGAGCAAAGAGGCGCGTCTTCACCACCTTCCTGAACGTAAACAGAGAAGAGCCCAATGCACCTCAAGGGGGAGACTATTCCATAGCCTGGGGGCCACTACTGAGAAGGCCCTCCCCTGGGTGCCCACCCACCTCAGTACTGAAGGCATTGGGACAAGCAGGAGGGCCTCCCCTGCAGATCTTAGGACATGGGCAGGTAGATAATGGGAGAAGGTGTTCCTTTAGATATTTGGGGCCCTAGTCATTTAAGGGCCTTATAAGTCAGAATTAACACCTTAAATTGGGCTCAGTAATAAATCAGCAGCCAATGCAGCCCTTCTAAAACCGGCATGATGTGATTCACAGGAGACTGTCTCCATTTGAACTAATATTTAACATAAATATTTGTAACATTTATAAGTGGTGATAGAATTCCCTGTAGAACATTTAGCATTAATGGTAGGAAAACTAAGTTGTCATTGGCAGACTTCAAAGATCTCCTTTTTCTTTTTGTATCTGCTACCAAATTAGAAAACAAAACAGCTGTTGGTTTCCTAGCCAGTCCTTCCCATTTTACAAGTCACTACTAACTGCATGTCACATTTGGAATATTGTTTTTCACAGCTGATGGAGAATTTGTGAATTAATTTGATCATAAATTCAGGAGAAGAATGATTTGGGATTTTTTTGGTTTTGTAACCTGGCAAATCCAATTTCCTCTTTGTTGTTGAGAAGAAATATTTGCCAAGTTCTACTGCAGTAGTAAGATTTACAAGGTTGAAGAGAAGTCAGCAACCCATTCCTATCAATCACAGGCTTCAGATTGCTCAAATCTAACCAGGCTATTTGAATGTTTAAACATAGACATAGACTTCTGAAATAATATTTATTGATTAATGTAGGTTTTTTTTTTCATTTGTCTGAGATTTATGCTATGAAATATTTAGAAAGATTACATTATGGTTTTCCCCCCGCTTCAGTAAAAATAAATTGTTTAAACTGAATTCCTTCTAATTTGCTTTCATTTGCCACACAGCTCATTCAAAACCAATTCTAGATGTAGCTAAATCTTTTACCACTAAATTGATGTGAAAACAATGCCACTTGAAGAGAAAAAGAGAGAGAAAGGAGGAGGAGGATTTCTCCCTAGCATTTTCACTAATGAATAACTCAAACAGTAAGCGCTAAGAACACTGCAGTACCTTTTATGCGTTCCATGGTTGTTTTTATCCTGGGTAATTCTAGGGGTTTTTCTACTGATTAAAAAGAAAAGAAAGAGTCCATTCACCAGCAACTACACTTGACATTAATGCTGAAGGAAATTTGTGGAAATAAAGACTACTCAAACTCCTTCGTGCGTGGGAGTATTTGATTAGCTGAGTGAAGGCAAGACAGTAAGTTTCTTCTCTCGATTTTTCCCAGGGAAGGAAGGAAGAGAAAGAAAAAGGTAATACAAGTATAAATTGAACCAGTTAATTAGTTAACCAGTCAGAGATACGGAGCAGGGAGATAGTAGTAATCAAATACTGAGGAACCAAGGATCTTTCCCCCCTAATAATTGTATTAATGGCTCAACATGGTTCTTTTGAAGTATAAGACATTGTACACTCATTCCTAGCCTATAGCAGAGGGATTTTAATGGTTAGTTCCATAAGTTTAGAGATGATAATTACTACTTTTATCTACTATACTTTATCACATAAATGGATTTAATTTCCTATCAATTTTGTGACTGAGAAAAATCTTCCTCAATTTTTCATGTTTGAGGTTTTATATTGTTTTTGTTCATCTAAGTCTGTGAGCAGTCCAAATTTTAACAGAGTATTTGAGGATTTTAAATTGTTCAGTTGGAATTCCATAATTTGCACTAGATCTTGTCTTCTCATTTAATTGTTTTTTTATTTCCTTGCATAGTTCATTGAAGGCCTCATTCCTCCTTGCTATCTCTAGAAATCTGCATTCAATTGACTATATAATTCCCTTTCTCCTTTCCCTTTCCTTCTTTCCTCAGCTATTAGCAAAGCTCCAACAGACAGTCATTTTACTCTTTTTTGTTGTTGATGATGATGTTTTTGTTGCTGCTGCTGTCTTCTGTACAGTGTTACAATAATCTATCCATAGCTTTTGGGGTACTCTGTCTACCAGATCTCATTCTTCTGTTCATCACCTCCACTGAATAGTGTGGTGACCCAGCCAACCCCTCCCTTTCCTGTTCTCTGCAGAGTAACACGGGTTGGAAGTGAGCTGCCAAACACCACAGTTACCTGCCAGTTCTCTAAGGGCTTTGTCCTAAAGTTCCCTTACTGGAACCCTGCTTTATATGCCTAAAGTAAAGGCTCCCCTAAAGCAGCACACTGACTCCCTTGTAAAGCAAAACACTTGAAGTTTATTGTTACAAGAAAATAAAATAAAGAAGCAAGCTTGAAGTTTGGCTTAAAAGTCTTTAGGTTGCTTGAAAAGTAAAATGTTGCCTTACTCAGTTTCACTTCCTTAGTCGAATGCTTCCCCAAAAGCAAATATCCCCTATTAGGCTCCATGTGCGAACCCAACAGTTCCAAAGCCCCTTTTCACCGGGCTTTCTCTCTCAGCTCTGAGAGGAGAGTCAAATCACAAACACACTCAGAGTCTGTAGCCTTCCCCATGGGCTTTCCTTCCCTCTGGCACTAAGAGAAGAGGCCTACACAATTCTCTGGAGCAACGCTTCGTGATCCCCCTCTAACCCTGATGAAATGTGAGCGAGAGAGACCCTGATCTGCTTCGTCTGCCTCCTTTTATAGTCCGCGATCCTGCAGCTCTCATTGGTCCAATTTCAGTGCTCTGCCATGCTCCGCCCCTGCTGTCAGTAGCAGCCCCGGGCACTCAGGAGACGCGCAGGATGCAGGTGCGCTGCATTCTGGGCGCCGACCCTCAGAATTGGGGCAATGCTGACAAGGTAAGGAGGGGATTCGCTGTGCTCCCCCCAGGGTGGGCTAGGGTGGGCTTTAGGAAAGCTCGCCCTGGCTCCAGAAGCGGCAATCCACCGCTTCTGGGGCAAGGACGAGCCACAGCAGCGAGGTCCCTCTGAGGAGCCAATCATGGCAGGCCGGGGGAGGGCCCTGGGCCACGGATGGGAGGTAGGTGCTGTGCGTCCGCACAGCACCCGCCTCCCATCTGGATCCACGCCACATGTGCGGAGGCACGGGGCAAGGGGTAGATCCGCCTTAGATGCGGATCTACTCTGTAAATCTGGATCTCCTGGGGATCCGGATTTGGTAAAACCTTTTCCTCTGGGAACCGGTTTTACTAAATCCGGGTGCAGGAGATCCGGGTTTCTTTGCCCCTGTGCGGAAGGAGCCATAGAGCTATTAGGGTCTATTTATACTGGTGTGTGTGGGAAAAGCTCTTAGGTACAAAATTATCTTATGGCAAATGGCTTTTAAAAACATCAAATCACCCATGTGAACCATAAAACATCTCAGAAAAAGGACGATTTTAAAACAAATAGATAAACCATCAGATTGTCAAAATCCACTGATTCTGACAACTTTCAAAAAGCAAAATACATAAGAAACAATTCAGTAAAGATGTAGTAAATTTCCCGATAGATGGCATTTGCAGAATAATGTGAATATGGCAAGCTTTGACAGTGCCAGAGAGCTCTGTTAGGGTTATACATGTGAATAAAAGGTCAAATCGGGGGGGGGGGGAATGACAGGAGTCAGGGAAGGGAGTGTTCTGATGAAAAGTTGAGGAGAAAATCTTACGTTAACAGCTAAAAGAGTGTCCTAAACTGTCAGGAAAAGCTTCATATGGATATTTTCTCACTATTGAGGTGTGGCAGGGATTCCAGAGCAAAGTCTCTGCTGCAATGAGGTTCTGTGAGAATCATTACCCAGGACCCAGAAACTCAGTACAAGACAAAGTTATTCTTATAGTAACTAAGCCACCCCCAGCAGGGAAGAAGGGACGAAAGGACCCCGCACACCCCCGGTGAAAGGGGAGTCAAACAGCCAGCCCCCTCACCTACCTAAATAGAAGAGGACAGAAAAAAAAAGGGGGGGATACCTACCAGACAAAGAAAGGAAAAAAGGAAGAGGCTGAGGCTGAAGAAAAAACATGAGCTGTAGCTCACACAACCTTTCAGTTGGGTGAACGCAACAGACTGGGGGGATGGAGAGAGAACAGGGTCAGAGGGAAGAGGAAGCACCTCCTATTGGAGGGGAGGAAAATTTGATGCGTTCGGTCGGGCAAGAAGAGGAGTGACATTACCCAGCGTGAAGAGGCTGGATACCAAGAAAACACTTAGGTTCTGAACCACTTTCACACAGCCTCCGTCCCTTCATCAAGGCCCACCAGCTTGCTATCAGTTGCTACATCTAAGGTGACAACCATGGGAAATGCCAATTCCATGAGAAAGCTAGCAGTGAAGAGCTTATTCCAAGCCGGCACAGCAGCTTACCTGACATTTGGGCTATCTATTGTTTATGCTGGAATTGAAGGAAACCCTGGGTCCCAAAGGAAAGGTCAGACATTCAGTACTATTTATTTATATTGATTAACTCATGATTATGTACTTGTTTCTGTATTCGAGGCAGATGGAAGGGCAACGACCAGAAGGAAAACTTGTTCACTTTTATCTTTTGCGTAGAGGGCTCAATTTGTGTTATAGAAAATGGAGTGGGTCTGGCATAGAAAAGCCAAGTTGCACTTGCTGCTTCCCAAGCTTCCAACATGTCAGAGTCAATTCATCTGTGCACAGGCATTTGGCTAGAGATAAACCCCTGTGACAACTTGACCCCCCTTCCCCCCTTGTGTACTCGTATTGACAGAGTAATACAGTCGAGGAAGCAGCGTTTGAGCTGTACAGGTCCACTGCCTGCCAGTGGGCTGGGGTTTGTATATGAACTTGATCCCCCTTTTCCAGGCGTCACACTTCAAAAGCTTACAACCAAGCCTTCTCCCTGAAGCAGAAAAATAAACACTAGTGTAAGATAACACCAACTGTTTATTATTTACAAGCAGATAGATAAGTAGATAAATAAATAAATGGTAGCAAAGAATAAAGGTTGCTCATTAGTCTTTGAATGGATTAAAAGTAAAGGTTGCTTAAAGTCCAATCTGCAGTAAAGAATTCTGCTGAAAGCAAATAAACAATTCCTGCCTCCAACTCCCCTTTGCCCAAATAGAATAAACTGAGCAGTAAACCTTATCTGCCTTCCAAGTGCCTGTCTAGCTCAATCCAGAGCTCCACAGCCCCTGCAGCATGCCTGCAAAAACCCAGGTATGCTCCTGAAATCTTCCACTATTCAAGTAGTTAGACCTCCCTTCTATCCCCTGCCTCTCCTGCTGAGAGTACAAGGCCTAGAAGCCTGAAGAATTAAGCAAACTCCCCACAGATCATTCTCTTGTCAGCTCAGCCCAGAAAAAGACTCAGAGAGCCCTAGCTCTCTGGGTTAAGTAGGGTAAGCTCCTGGTGCTTTGATAGGCTAGATCTTGCCGCCTTCAGAGGGAACTCCTCCTTCCTGTCACTCAAGCTTTCAAAGTCCCTGGGAATTTCTCCCACTCTTTTGCAGCTTGCAGCAACTGTTTACAAAGAGCCCAGGAAATACTTCCCACCCTTTTTGCACTTTACAGAAACTGCTTGCAAAGGGCCCAAGAAATATTTCTGCCCTCTGCCCTCTGCAGCCTGCACCCTGAATCCGTCACACTCCCTGTCTTTTGGAACAAAAGACATACAATAATTCATATTTTTGGAGGACAATGCCTATCAGACATTCACCATCTTTAATTGCAAATCATATAATCAGAACTGACCAACTGGTGATTCGCATGTGCAGAATCATCATATGGGCTGTTGAAAAAGTGTTTGCTATAACAGGAGACTTATCTTGACAAAACACTTATTTGTTTGTTTGTTGGTATTTCTATTAAATTTAAAATCAACATATTAAAACAATAACAGTATACATTAAAGCAACACTGTCTGTAAGTGAAAGTGTTAATCTCTGTCCTGTTTGATTTTGTAGTCCAAGGCAAATTTGCCTATTATTCCAGCTATCTTTTGATTTCCTAGTTTAGCATTCCAGTCCCCTATGATGAAAGTGACATTTTATTAAATGTATTATATTCTATTTTATTATGTTAGTTCTAGATGTTTTGTAGGCCTTCATAGTTCTGGCCAACTTCAGCCTCTTCGGTATCAGTTGGTGGGACATAGGCTTGGATTACTGTGATGTTGAATGGTTTGCCTTGGATTTAAACAGAATATTTTATCATTTTTGAGACTGTACTTCAGTATTGCTCTTCTCATTCTTTTATTGACCACTCCCTTTAAGGCATTCTTGTCCACAGTAGTAGATATAATGGTCATCTGAGTTTAATTCACCAATTTTTGCCCATTTTACTTTACTTACACCTAATGCTTGCCATCTCATGTTTACCCACATCTATCTTACCTTCATTCATGGATCTTACATTCCAGGTTCCTATGCAATATCATTTTTTTACAGACTGGACTTTCTTTTCACCACCATACACATCCATAGCTAAGTGTCCTATCAATTTTGACCCAGCCCCTTCTCTCTTTCTGGAGCTACATGTACTTACCATTCCCATTTTCCTCAGTAAAATTTTAGACATTTCCTGACCTGGTGAATGAGGTAAAAGGTCATCTTCCAGTGTCATATCATTTTTCTTGTAGTGCATTTCCTTGAGGTTTCCTTGAAAAAGATCCTGGTACACATTGGGATTTCCTTCTCCAGTGAATCACCTTTTGTCAAAACTTGTCTTGCGTGGTCCTACATAGCATATCTCATAGCTTTATTGAGATGCACAAGCTCTTCCATTGTGACAAGACAGTCATCCATGAAAATTGTACGACATATTACAATTCCCAAATAGAAACAGATGCAAAACAGTTTATACTGGTTTAAGATTGACTGGGTTATTCTGGTGTTGAAAAATGTATGAGTCCTGGGGGGACCTGGAAGTAATTGTGGCACCTCCACAACAGAGTTGATTCATTAAGTAAGTGATTTTATACTCAGTGTCAATAACATATAAGTTTATGTGGAAGTCAGGACATGGAAGTGAAGAGACACCTTCTATGAATAAGCTAAGAATGGGCACCAGGGCAACACCTTTCTGGACTCACTTGGGCTGCATCCTCATTACAACCATATTTCAGTTTCAAACCATTTTCAATCCTCGCAGACCCCATGTCAGTTTGGCTTAACACGCTTTCCATGTGTTAAATCGCCCCTAAGTGTTGTAAATGTTAATCCTCATTTCAACAGGTCTCACTCTGGTTTGTGCGCTTGAAACGTTTTACATTTTTTACTGTGGGAACCTTTCTGTGTTAAGGGATGAGAGTTTCCCTCCCCCAATAGCTTGCTTCCAAAGCAAGCTGTAAAAGCAGCAGCCCTAGTAGGAATCCAAGCAATCCACTGTAGTAATCCAACTCTTCACACCTGATAATGATCTTGCCATTGAAAGAAACAAAAGCAGCTGCAGGTTTGGGGAGATGTGTGTATGTTTAAGGAGAAGGGGGCTTGAGTTGCTGCTGCTCCTGCGTGCCCTGAGCAATGAGGAGAGGAGGGGAAAGAATTGCTGGCTGTCCACTGCCATTTTTCTTTCATCCAGGCAAGCAGCAGCCACCCAATCACCCAGCTAGGCTCTGTGAAGGGGTCCCTTATGGGTGGTGCATTCACGCCAGGAGGAAGAGGACAGGGCAGCCCCGAAAAGCGGTTTTTTAAAAGTAGCCACTGGAGTCCCCCCTTGAGTTACTTACGTCCTCAGAATCCGGATTGAACGCGATTCTGGATGAAAGTAATGGGATTGTCAGGCAGGGCTAGCTGCCTGCCATAATATTTGAATGTAAAATATCTGCCATCTATGTGATTCTGTATATATGTATATAGTAGCTGCCTATTATTTGGAAGTGACAGTTGACTCCCCCCTCCCTGCTGGGGTCGAGTGATACATTTTGGCTCCAAGTTTAAACTGAGTTTTGAAAAATAGTTATTGTTGATTGGTTGAAGGCCAAACCCTGCCCAGCTATGAAATATATAAATATGCTGGGCTTTCTGTTCAAACTTGCTCCCAACAAAGCCTGCCTTTACACTGAGCCAGCCTGACAGGGATCAGGCAAATTCGCGTTTGCATCTGGTTCTGTTATTTGAGTTTAGGGAAACTGGATTAAGCTTCTAATGGGGATGCAGCCTTCATGTAAAGTTTCTTATTCCTGCTGGAACCCTATTTCAAGATCTGTTCAATATTTTTTTTTTTTACAGTTCTATTGATGAGACATTTAATTACCAAATAGTTAACAGGAATGGAGGATCATGTTGCCAGGGCAACCATTCAATACTGTTTCCCCCACAAATATATAGAATTAACAGTTGAATAGGACCTATCAGCTTCAAAGGCAAATCAGGTTCTCATTATCTATACCTCGGATTCAGTCATAAGTGTTGAACTAACTCCTTGCTTTTCTAAAATTTCCTTAATTGAACAAGAAGTTATGAAGATGGTTTACAACTAAAGAGTTATAGTGCTCTCTTCATTGGAAATTCAACATTGTGTCAGCAATATATACTTATAACTGGTCAAGGTAATTGGAGTACTTTCCAAACACTGTGAAGATCATTTATTTAGCTTGTGCAGGAAAAGGAGGTATGGTGTAAGAATATTTCCACAAACAATACAATATCTATCTCTTCTTTTAAAGAAACAATACGATCTTCTGTTTCTTCTAAAGTATGTTTTCACCCTTTTTATTTGCATTTCTATCCTTTCCTATTCTAGCTAAGGTGTAAGAAGTTGTTAAAAGATTTAAAAAATGAATTCAAATAGAAATAAACATATAAAAACATAATTGAAAGCAGTTTAAAAAGTTGCAGCTGTAAAACCAATTGTACAGTAATCAGAAGGGGAACACAGAGTGCCTCTTTAACTGAAGTCCTTGTGTGATTTCAGCATCTATTTAAATATATATAATGATGATACTTGACACACTTCTAAAGCAATATCACTCCACATGGTCTGTCTGGGCTTTCAAAAGGCTTTTGACAAATTCCTTCACTAAAGACTGGAATAAACTCATCTGTCATGGAATAAGACAAATTCTCTCCTGGATTAGTAACTGGCTAAATGACCATAAAAAGAGAATGGGATTAAATGGAGGATTCTGAGAGCAGAATAAAGTAAGAATTGATATCCCCCTGCACTTTTAAATGTAGTCATAAATGATCTTGAAAAGGGGGTAAGCAGTAAGATAGTTTGCTCATGACACTAAAGTTGTTTTCACACTTGTACCCGAAAGGAGATATTCTCAGCTGGAGCAGTTCTACTGTCACAGAAAAAGGTCATCCACACTTAGGTGGCCTGTTCTGGAACAGACTTTGGCCTTGTGAGCTTTGGAACCTGATGTGAAGGCTCCAACATCCAGGAAATAAAGTTCCTGGCCTTGGATGCCCTGGAAGACAAATTTGGTGCCCCAATTTCCTGCATTGCCCCAAAATGTATCCCACAGTGAAACTGAAGCAGGGAGGCATGTTGCTCTTCTGCATGCCTCCCTGAGCTGATTTACTCACCTCTGTAATGCTGGTAGACCTGAAGAAACAGGTCTACTAGTGCCCCACTATAGGCAGACGTTTTGGCCACCTTAGACCTCATACTTCATCCAGTGCGGATGCCAAGTGCTTACAGGAGCAAGCAGGGCTTATCTTGACCACACTGGAGTTTGTGAAAGAGAGGCCCCAAAGGAAATCTGGCCACAAAGTAGAATAGGTAGCTTGTACCTTAAGTGATAAAGCAAACTGATAAAATTATGTGCAAGTGATAATTTCAACTTTAGTATGGTTAGCCCTTGTATAACACTCCATCATATTGGTGAATAAACTGACACTTCTCTTCTGTAGCTTTAGCTCATCTGCCTTTTTGTGAATAGGCAGATTCAGGTGAATGCTGGCTTGTACAGAGGGGAGAAGAGGGATTATTGCTTATTGTTATTGAAGACTGAGCCAGCTGCTTGCTTCCCTGTTCTCTTGTTCCTGTTTTCCTCACACTCTTTCTTGAGATCTTATTTTGTAATGTGCTGCTGTAGACCTAATTTTGATCATGAATACAAAATAGCAATATTACCAGTCAATGACTAATAATTATAGCAGAAAAAGATTAATCATTACAGAGAATTATGGACAACAGATTTAAATACAACCATATCTTTAAAGCAATGAGAGATTTTATGGTCAAATAAATTTCCAAATAGTAACTACCATTACTGTAGAGAACCTTACTTAAAAGTAATAACAAGATGGTATGTGACACTGATTTGGTTAAACCATATATCTTCATTTTTTCAAGAAATTGTTGGCATGGATGTGGTTCTCCGGGTGCGTACGCACATTTATGGTGGTTTTGCCCACATATAAATAACTTTTGGAAGCTAATTGAAAGAGACATTAGAAAATTTTTGAACACTAACATGGTTTTATCTCCAGAATTATATATTTTACATATTATGCCTGCTAACAATATACTATCTAAAAATACTACTATCCTATTGCATTTTTTACTCTTTGCTAAAAATGGGAAAACTTTGGAGAATTTAAATATTAAATTGTGGTATAAAAAGACAGCAGCGTATGCTATAACAGAAGTAATTACAAGCCAACACAATACTTATACGGGAAAAAAGGAGAAATACAATTATTATGATGTCTGGAATCCTTGGGTACGAATTGCAGAAGGGTTAACAAAAGAGTGTGCCCATTCATGAGAAGTCATCAAATTTTTAATAAAATAACATAGTAAATATATATTTGATAGTAATATCTAATTTTTATTGCTGCTAGTGTATTTATGGTAAGAATATTTCTAATACTTTAAGGGTAGTTCTGTAACTTTGTTGGTTTTGTTTTTTATAATTGGAATGATAATGAATTGTAGTGTTAATTGTAATTGATAGTCTTTAATTTTGTGATAATTGTAATATACGTTATTCAATTAATTGATAATAAAAGAAAAATGTAAAAAATAAAAAGATGATGATGACAGGTGCAAAAGTCTGTCACCGAACTATTTTAACTTATATATTAACAATGAGGGAACTTGTGGGATAATTTGTGTGCAGGATAGGTTACTGAAGAGAGTCAGTGGGCCTTTTGCACTATGACAGTTGGGACAGCCCAGGGATGCTTGGGCCCAGAGCATCCACACACTACGGAGTTACTTCCATTCCAGAGCAGCTCTGAGTATGTGTGGCTGCCCTCCCCCCCATAATTGGCAGCCGTGGAGCAGTAAAAACTGCTTCACAGCTATACTAGGAGTGCCTATGGAACAACTAATGCAGCCCCTGACACAGCCTTCATACTTACTTTACGCTATACAATCCCAGGAAAGTTAAGTGTTAAGAAGTCCAGTGTGGGTGCCCACATTCAGCACACATAAATAATTTACATTTTATTTTCTTAAAGAAAGCTGAAAATAAATTATACTTCTTCTATGATGGTACACACACACCCTCAACTCATCAGCCTATTTTGTAGCTCCTTCTCCAAAGTTTAGAAATTAATTGTTCTACTCCTTAAAGTGGTGAAATGACAAGCACTCCATGTCCCCCACTTCTGTCTGGCAGTGGAAAGTAGAAGCTGGAAGCTTTGTTCTCATCTTGCCAAGTCACCTAATGCTTGGGTACTATACCTAAACTGTCTTGCCTACAGTAACTTGACTTCTATTTCCACTTCCAAGGCCCATAAATGATTTCGGGGGGGGGGGAGAAAGAACCCAATGGCCACTCATAGCAGCTCTCCCAATTGTTCACAGGGTGAAATAACTAATCCCTCACTGCCATGAAGAACATGGATGATAACCAATGTTAATACTGCTAATGTGTCTCACAGTTGTGCTGCCCCATTTTTAGGCATGATTGTGGACAGAAGCAGCATTATTAGAGGGTGGAATTTCTCACCCTGAATGACTTGGTAGTGGGGTCCCTCTTCCATGTGCTTCATTAGAAGACAGTTAAATGAAAACCCAGTTTACACCAATCTCCCAAAGACTCAGAGCAGGTGAAGATTTGCATTTGCCTTCTGCTTGAAATGCCCATAAGCAATTGGTGGACCACTGTGTGCAACAGGATGCTGGACTAAATGGGCTCCAGCCTGATACAGCAGCAGGGCTTCTCTTGCATTCTTTGGAGTCCTTTAAGCCACAGTATTGATATGATCCTTTGACTTTCTCCATTCTTGGTTATTAATTGGCCAGGACAAAGGGAGAGCTACATGCAGCCTTCACGAAGAAGTAATGCAACTCCATGGTGTGTGAATGCACCACTGTCAGAGTGACAGTGGAAAAAGTAAGAACCATGTCTCCTTTTCCTTTTGAGCACTTTGGCAAGAGATGGCCTTTCCCCTGTTTTGTCGCAATGCTAACTTCTATGACAATCTTTCATAGACTTTTGCTAATCCTCAGTGTATGTTTATCTACCTGCTTCTTCTGACAGATCTAATGAATGTCATATCCTGTAGCCTGTTGGCTGGGTAAAATATTTTAAAAACAAGGGTGAGATTGACTGGGTCAGTAAAAATAAATAGCTTATCTGAACTCAACATCTTCTTTTACCTCATACATTCGCCTTGTCAAAGATATCAGTAATGTTCCATTTTCTGAGCCACCATTTAGAATGGCTAAGGATTTAAATGTCACACTTCATTACTATTTGATGTGATAAGGGTTTCATAGTAAAGACCATCTTAGTCAAGATAACCGTTTATGCAATTCTTTCCTAGAAATACATTAATTTACTTTCTTAAATTTATTTTCTATCTCAAGGTCTTTTCTTTTCAGCTATATAGAGCTTACTTACTTTAAAGTTCATCTACAAATAGCTTTTCCATTTAGGTTGCTTAAAATGTTTTGGTATATGCATCACATTTAAATTATGTTTAAATCCCAATAGGATCAGCAGCTTTTATTTTTAAAAGGATAGGAATTAGAAGATGGATAGCTTGATACCATGAGCTACTGAACCAGAAATTCATTGCATGCATGCAGATGTTTGAAAAATATTCACCTC
Source organism: Aspidoscelis tigris stejnegeri (assembly GCA_023333525.1). Classification (NCBI taxonomy): domain Eukaryota; kingdom Metazoa; phylum Chordata; class Lepidosauria; order Squamata; family Teiidae; genus Aspidoscelis; species Aspidoscelis tigris. Next base: position 226,510,037 of record JALMGA010000001.1, read on the forward strand.
TTAACCCCAGTCTTTGGCTGAAGAATTAGTTTGTCTTTCCTTTTCAGGAATTGTGTTGTTTAACTCATTAAAATCTATTAGGGATAAGGTTAAGGTCTTATTAGTTCTATTACAGCCAACACCTAGACTTTAAGAGATAAGACAGGATAGAAACACAAAAATTATGGGAAGTAGAATCTCTTGTGGCCTGGAAACTCATACTTTTCAGTGTCACTGCCGGGCGGACTTAGGGTGTAGTAAGGCACTATAACTGAGCCTTATGGTTGTTCATCCTGCTCTTTTGGCCTAGCTGGTGTGACCTGCATTTACCCAGCCACCATCTAACCACAAACAATTGTCAAAGCACTGTAAAGCAAAATCAAGAATAAGCTTCCAGCCCTACAGGTGCTTTCAACTATCTTCTTGCTGTTGGAAGGTCTTCTTCAAACACAGGAAACAGCCCCAAAGGCTGTCTGCTCTGATCAGCCACCTCCAGCTGGCAACATGAAAGGTGGTAGGAAGAGCAGGCATGCAGTAGGCATACCACCACTTTGGACTGTACTACAAGTGTGCAGTTTGCAGCAGAGCTGTAGCACGGGGTTTTGCCACAGTTTTGATCACCTAATGCGACATCTCAGGCTATCTCAGAAGTGATTGGTTGTACCTGATGGGCACTATGTGCTGGCATCACCCACCTACTCAAAATGCAAAAGTCATACTGACTGCTGTTGGGCTAATCATATTGGCTGCAGTGGCCTTGGATTTGTGCAAGTACTATATGCCATGGAAGGGGGGAGAATCTGTAATCATATTTTTAATTATTATTCCTGTAATTTTCAATGATATGGATACAAAAAAAAAAGAGTTTTAAAGATAATTTCATTGAAATAAAAATAAAATAAAATTGCATGTTGTATACCAACTAATAAGGTGATGCTGGATGTGAGACTCAGCCAGAAATTAGCATAAGTAATAAACTGACTATGGAACCAGAAATAATATTTTATCCCAGCATCATGATTTGAGAAACTGCAAATTCCTAAGATTCAACAGTAGCACAATGATAACTTTCCATTTTTTTCTGCTTAATTTTCACACCCCAAGAACTGTTTGAAGATCCTTATCTCAACAGCGAACAGAACCGGACCACTTCCTCATTTCCATCTTCTACCCTTCCCATCAGTCCAGAGTAAAGCAATTCACATGTAACACTGCAAGGACCCAAATATGCTGATAAATAGTAACATTGGATACAATGAATGTCAAAATACAGTTAAATGCAGACATTGTAACTAAATGTAGAGTCAAATTTTGGATAATTTGGATTAATTTAAAGCCTAAAAATAAACCAAATTTAAACTCCCAGAGAATTCATAGCTGGACCATTTACATAGGCTTTTATATTACAAACAATACCATAAACAGAGACAAAACTCATTTCAAACTCAAGGAGCCCATATTTCTTGTTAAATCATTAGAAAAGAATTTATTAGAAATACAGAAGAAAAGTTAAAATGAAATGTAAAGCCATCTCAGAGACATATTCCATTTAAACATTCAAAAGAATGAAGATAGACATGCAAAAATCCAAACATGGCTAAATAAATGAGTATTTTATATTAAAATATCTTTGTGCATTAAGTTGAGCCTATCCCCTTTTATTAAAACAACTAGTTTGCAGTTATGCAGCAAAAATTCCCCATAAAATTGCCTCTTATGGGTAAAAACCTGAGAAATTAGAATAAAATTCCCACAAGAACAATTGCAAATCTTAAATAAAAATATATAAAAGCCAGAAAGAGAATAGAAAATTCCTAATACTAGAAAAATTCCCTAGCCAAAAATTAAGAAATAATTAGAGAAATGAATGGAGGATTTTTTTTCTCACCAACATGTGTTCTTCAGATCTCCAGGAATCCAAAAACTGCACAAAAATAGGATTTTAGAAAACTATATCCATCTCAGGAACAAAAATGACCTTAAAAAAATAAATTCAAGGTTCTTCACAAGAAATGACCTTAAAAAAAAAAAGACCAGCCTCAACCAAAACCAGACTGCAGGTGGGAAATTCGAACTGCACTCACAGAGGGGAAAAAACATGCCCACTTCCTCTCAAGCAGAGAGAGGGAGAGGGGGAAAAAACCCCATGGCATGGCAAAAGGAAAATTCCTACCTAACCTATCTCCTAAGCTAAGCTTACCCTGACTGACTTTTTGACTGCATCTGATGCCTTTTTTATACACAATTTAACCCAGAATTTGTGACCTCAGAGTAAATCCTTTTAAAAGATGTGTCTTACCCAAAACCAATGTATTCCTATTTCTTATCCCCAAATTACAATTTAACCCAGGCTTCATCAACACTTCCTGATGAAACAAATAACACAGGTAAGACAAGATAATATTGTTTAACACAGAAAAATATATCTTATCCCAAACCCAAATATTTTATTTTCTATTCTTTAAGTTTAGAAAAAAAGAGATTATTTCCTCTTGGCTAATTGTTGATTCTACACTGAAAGAAATCACGCCTCGAGTTAATCCAATCAAGCCTTGGAGCAAACTCTTGAGTTAATCATTCCCCTGTGCCCACAATGAAACCCCAAATAATATAAAACCAACTTATTTCAAACAATAAGGTTAAATAATCCCCCCAAAAAAACCTTTAAACTTCTGTTTAAATTCAATTCTTATTATAAAACTGATTGCAACTGTATGTTTGTCTCATTGCAAAAGCCACTGCCTTGTGTACCTTAAATTAAAATTTCTAATTAACACTTCTCTTGGTTTGATCCCTTCAACTTGATTTACTCAGGGCATGTAAACATAAGTAAACTTTTCTTACCTATCTTTCATCAAGGTATAAACCGTGAGTCATGTCAAATGTGAAATCTTGACATCCTAGTACTGGTAACTTTTCAAACAGACCTTCCACAGTTTTGCTAGTAATTCCAAATTCTTAATTTTATTTTACCCAGATCTTTTCCAAAATCCATTCCATTTTATTCTTCATCATTTTATTAAAATTAGGCAAACCAATCTCTGTTCCAGTTTCTATATTTTTCCTCTTTCATTATTTAAAAATCTGTTACCCCAAAAAGAGGGGGGAAAGGGCTTTCCAGGTGTCAGTACTCTTTCTTGACTTAATCAAGATTACTCAGAAGATTACTTAGACTTTGTCTCTTGCATGCAGACAACCTTTAACTTGAGAGAGGAAAGAAAATGTCCTTTTTAAATCCCAGGCTTGTCTTTTCAGACAAATATGGAGTCAGTCTTGCTATATTCAAGCTTTTCCACGTTTCATGGTATGCCTTCACCTTCATTCCATTTATAAAGCCAAATTTATAAATCAAAACCCTGTATATTTCAAATTCAGGTTTTGCGGTTAAAACGCCTTATAATATCTGTACACCCAAAGCTGACCTGGTAACAATATATACCATTGCTTAAACAGATATATACTATAGTGCATGCCTGAGTAGATGATCTAAAAAGTTGTCCACAGCTTGAGCAGAAGTGACTAGACAGTAACATCCCCACCTTCTTCCAGATGTGACACTGTGAGTGGGTATGTGGCACATCTGCGGCTGTGGAGATGCATGCTTTGTCTTGATTGCAGTGGCAGTTTCCAGGTGCAAGCGGATGTTGCTGCAGCCATGGCGTCAGCAGTCTGGCATGGTCTTCTACACTTGAAGTGCTGGTGGCTTAGTCTGAGGCTTTAGCAACCCATGAAGTGTAAATGGCCCTTGCCAGGCTTGATCTTCACCTTACTGTTATGGCATTATTATACTAAATCAGTCAAATACGTGAAAGCACTCCCTCCATTTCCCACTTGCTATGTTTTTCATTCAGGTTCCCTGGATTTTGATTGATATGTCCTAGACAGTGAAACATTATGACAACTTTGGAACTACTGGCAGAATTCACACCATCACTTCCCAGGAAAATCATGTGGATGGATACACATGGAAGACGCTACTTGATAACACAAACATTTCAGTTGCGCAGATCTTGAGAAATGGAATTTATTGAATACAGGGGCTTTACTAATGGAGGACTTAGGTGTTCATTAGATGTAGCTCCTTGGAAATATTGATCATTTTTTGTCTCTGACTGTTTTATGTTTGTTGGTTGGTTTATATAGTCTACCTAGTTTTACTGTGTACTCTTTGTGTTTGAAAACTTAATGATTTTTTTTTAAAGATGGTGTACGGATTGGGCATCCACAATTTGCAGCACTCGATCTATCCCAAAGTTACCCAGCTCTTCACCAATATGATTGTCTTGCCCCAAGTACCTGTTGCCCAGAGGAGGGGTGAATGGGTGCATGCTGCCTTGTGCTTTTTAGAAGCAGTTCCATGCAGTTATAAGTCCCATGGTGGGGCATACCTGGACTTTTCCTTTTTTGCCAAGTGTGAAAAGGTCCAGTGTTGTTGCTGATGCTCTTGTCTGTCCATTCTTTTAAAATTCTGTGTGGCTATTTCTGCACTGCAACTGCAATGGTTGACTATTGACTCTATCCACTGTAGTGATTTTCCCTCCACCCACCTACCTCACCTGCTGGCCCGTCCTGTAGCCCCCTGCCCTGCTCAGGGGCTGCCCCTCTCTCCCAGCGCTCCCCCCAGACCTCGTCACCTTGCAGCCTCCTCCAGAAGCCAGCAGCAACAGAAACCAGTAGCAGCCAGCAGCAGCAAAGAGCTGCCACCATGAGCACATGGAGTCCTCCATCCACGTGGGATCAAAGGACTCCTTCTTTTCCTGTCCAGGGATTCCTGTCAGGGGATTCCAGCCACAGCTCTTCCAATCACCTGCATGGATTTGCTTCTACCTCACTTCCTCCATGCCCCCTTTTTGGAGGGATATTTAAATGGCTGAGAGGAAATAAACAAGATCATTCTGCCTTTCTACACCTCCTTTCTCCACTTTTCTTCTTTTATCCTGATCACCCATTTTCTAGATTGCTCAGGGTCAGGCATTATATGTGCTTGAATCCCAATTATCTGGGCCATTCACATAATTGGAAATATCTTACATAACAACCGGCACTCAAGGGCAGCAGCAATCAGCTGTTGCTCCCCAATTCCCGAAGCCCTCGGATCAATCGTGTAATCCAGATATGCAATAATCCACATTGCTGAAATATTGTTTTGAGATTTAGAACAATTGCTTCTAATAATAATAATAATAGTAACTGAATACAGCTGAGTGGTTAAGTTCCTCTTCCTCAGCTTCCTTTGACCTAAGCTAATTATATAACTGAATCCAAAGCCACAGCTAAAAGGATTGTAATGAACGTCCAAACACTCAGGCACACAATAGATCTGAATAATTTCTCATAATACTGGATTGTGAATAGATTAGATTTATTGGTTGTTTCCTTACTTCCAGTGGCTGTACTACTTCAGCTGGAACCTTTGTGACCTGAAGTAGTAACTGCTGGAGTGGTCCAGGTGTCCCAGCAGTTTGTACTTGGATGGCCTATTCTAGAACTGGTCCTGTGCTGTCCCATACCATTTTGCAGCTCTCACAAGCTGCAGAGCCTGCTGCAAGGATCAGGCACAAACACCCAGGGGAACCCATTTCGCTGGTGCAATTTGGTGTGCTACTGAAATGGGTTCCCCTGCTAAACTGGAACAAAGAGATGTGCATACTTTCTCCTTAGCATCCAGGTTTACCTTAGAGAGAAAAAAGACTTGTCCCAGACATATATTAGCTAGGTAAGAACATAAGAGAAGCCCTGCTGGATCAGGCCACAACCCATCTAGTACAGCATCCTGTCGCACACAGTGGCCAGTCAACTGCTCATGGGCATCCTAAGCAGGTCTCCTTATCTATTTTTGAAGTGAAGCCTTTCTTTCTTTCTTTCTTTCTTTCTTTCTTTCTTTCTTTCTTTCTTTCTTTCTTTCTTTCTTTCTTTCTTTCTTTCTTTCTTTCCTCTGCTCTTGTCTGTTATTCATGGTTACCAGTTAAATTTTAATTGGCTGCTGCTTTTCCTGGTTTTTAAGCTTTTTCTGAGTTTTAGTAAACTTTTCCTTTTTATACATTGTCTTGTTGTGCTACAGAGTACTTGCCAATTTATCCTCTTTTTTTCTTAAATCCTATGTGCTTTGATTCTTTGGGCTATACCATGTTCCCTGTCAACAAAAACTTGCCCACTTTTAAGTTTCACTGATTTCAGTGGATTTATTAACACATGCACGTGTGCACACATACATGCATACACTTGATTTAACTATTATAAAAGTACAATAAATTTAATGAAGTATATTCTGTTGTTTGGTATGATGCATTTTCACAAACAATACAAATAAATTACAACTGGTATGAATCGTAATTCATTACTAGACTTGAATTATTAGTTAATACATTTTCACTTTCCTGTGTATTCAAATCTGCATTTTTGATAAGGTAGAAACTTTCATTGAACAGATATGCAAATTATTCAGTTTCTAAACCTGACTCAAACCTTACATTTATGATTACAGCCAAGACGGCATTCTCATTTAACCTTTGCAGCAATACTGTAATTTAGTACCTTATAATTTCCTGCTTTTCATTATCTATTTCTCTAATTCCTTTGATTTTTCATTAATCTATATAAAGACATTTTACAGTCAGGAAAGTTTTAGTTCATGCCAAATTGGCTATCCTATTAGAAGCCTTTTATAGATAGGAGATTAGAGATAATCTCCTATGGGAACCTTTGACAACCATTCCTTGCATTGTTTTTGATGGTTTATCGGTACATTACTAGCTGCATGCAAGTGCTCATTTCAGCTCTTCTTTTTCTATTAAATTTTCTTAATTAAGTGTGTGTAATTAAGGTTTTCATTCTATTCATTTAATTCTTCTGGTTCCAATAAAAATGACAGACAAATACCCTGAGACTTTTTAATTGGTCCCCAAAAGATAAAAATGAAAACCAGGTCTAGAGGACTATTTCTATGAGGGTTTTTTTTAACAACAACAATAATAATAACTGGTTGATAATTTAAAGTTTCAATGGGATGTGAAAACAATTCTGAATTAAATGTTTCCTTCTTTTCCCTCCTCCTCTTCTTCCTCCTCCTCCTCCATAATTAAGACATTTTCCCTCTTAATAGGGTGCACACCTCACCACAGTGGGATATCCTTAGGTCACACTAGCATTCAGTAGAGGGACTTCTAAAACACTTGATGGTCTATTATACTGCCCAGTGCAGAGCCACCTTTAGTCAGAAAACTATATCACATAATTGGGATAAGTATAAAGGAGGCTGTGTTCACAGGTAACAAAAAAGGCATATAAGAAGTGCTTCAGATACAGTAGTGAGTGTTACTTATGTTCTCATCACGTCTTAATTCTCTTTTTCTAGTCTAGACTGTTCATGACACTCTCACCTCAGAACCACCCCTAAACTATCTCAGTGCCATTTCAGAGATTTTGTCATTGGTTGTGTCCAGCCTTGGGAATACTGCACAATCAGATGTGCAGTCTGGGTATGGGTGTCACACCAAACGCCCGATACTGCATAGTGGTGGCACATTATGCCACTACTACTTCTAATTTACCTACTGCAGAATGATGAGCACTCACTCAGCAGTTTCAGGTAAATTCAAATGTTCCTGATAGTCTGGAGAGGATGGCAAGAACAGCGAATGAGAGCTGAGCCTGCAGCTCAGCTCCCATTGGCTGCCCCCTCCCATGTGACATGTGCCTCACCACACACATCACAGAGGTATCACAGCTTTCTCTAAGAAAGCTGCAGGGAGGCTGCTCAAATTTTTGGCTTTGCAGCAGGTATGCTGCATATTTTCTTGTAACAATGGATTTTATGCCACTAATCTGGATACTACCATTGTGTTTAACTGCATGTGATCATAGCAATACGGTTTTATTGCTATTTTCATTCTCTCCATTTTTGCACTTACCTTTGGAAATCTGGATCCAGAAGGTCCAGATCTTTGAGATCTTCCCTGGACCCCATCGGCCCAGTAAGTCATGTGAACATGTGTCCTCCAATCCAGTCTTCATTTCTGAAGACCGGATTGTGGACACCATTAAAGGGCCTGCAGTAAATCCAGATTTAAGGGCCCAAAGGACCCATTAAATCCAGATCTCCCCAGCACTCATGGGAACAGGGCCTTCAGGATGGGGTCATGATGGGGTCCTAAAGAAGTCTTGCATGGGGACAGGGCATGCCTGATCAGTAGCAATTGGGTTCTTAATGGGGTCTTTGGGGCCAGTGCAAAAACAGCCTCTGACTCAGGATAAGGAAAATTAATCCTATTTCCTGAGACTGCCCTTCTCTTTTACCACTTCTTCTCCCAACCCTCAGGCCTTGGGCTTGTTCCTGGGAGGTTTTTTCTTATCACTCCGTCTCCCCAACTCTCCTCTTTCTGTCATTTAAGAAGCATATTTTAAAATTCTCAGTCCATTTCTTGCCTTTGTCCTGACTTGATTCTCACCAATCAAGTTTCAACTTTCTTCTGAACATGGGCTGGGTCTCTTGCCTAAAAAGCAGTGGTAGGGACATTTCCAGGAAATGTTTGTGGTCTCCTACCCTTATCATGCCGATAAAAAATAAAAATAAACAACAACAGTAATATGAAGTGGTACAGTCTTCTTGAGAAAATATCATATTTTCTCTGACTATCTGGATTGGCCTCTAGCAGCCTCTGCACTAGTCTTTACAGTACAGTACAGATAAAACAAAGCAGTATCTAGCTGACTGTTCCATCAGTAAATTAGATCTGCTCTTACTACTCCTCATCTGACATCTTAATGCAATAAAGATTATCTATGCCAAAACAAAATAAAGTGAATCAGAAGAAAACCAGCCTGAACACCTTCAGCCTGCTTGGCACATCAGTTTTGCTTTCTGCCCAAGGGCTCGGTGAACACTTTAATGTCACTCTTCTGAGTAATCCTTTGCCTTGCTTGTGTTATAAATATTATTGTCTTAAAGGATTGACCTTGTGGAGGGGGGCAGAATTACTGCCTTTATTCTTAAGCCTCAAAGGCATATATTGTTGAAAAATACTCTCTCTTTTCCCCCTCAATCTGAGCAACCTTAGAACTACTAAAAGAGAGACATTTTTCTCATATGTTTGCCCTGCACAGCTCTCATCCCTACTTACTTTATATGTGTGATGTGTAAAATACCAGGCATTTCTGCTATTCCTCTTGTCTTCTTTGCCTCTTGGGATCTACTTTACTTTTTCTAAACATCCCTAAATATAAAATGTAGTTTCTTTTTCTTTCTCTCTCTCTCTCCTTTAAGTACTAAAGCTTGCAAATCTGTTTCACTGGGACTAATTATGAAAAATATATTTAGAGTTGAGGTCCTTTTCTGCAAGTTCTATTGAGAGAAAAATACTTGGCATTTTATATGTACAAATATAATTTTTGCAGCAAAACTGGAATTTACATAGATTAATGAGTGAATTCAAGGGAGCATTTCTAATGCAGTGGACAAATATAAACAGAAAAGACAATAGAGCATGACACAAAGCACACACGCACTGATAGGATACAGAGATCAAAAACTTATTATTTATTGTATTTATGAGAGGGTATGTGAAAAAAGAGAGAAGTAGTTGCCTTAATAGTAAAACATATAATAAGACTCTGGTAGAGCACCTTTGGCTTCAGCATTTGTACTTGCTTTTAATTGATCTTGCCTAATCACAGGCCCATTCTGCTCTGGGCCTGATTCCAGCATATAGCAGGATTACACAGGATTAGCTTGGAGTATGATCAGAAATGTTTAATGAGACACCCTCTAGGCAAATCTGGGGCTGTAAGGGCAGACATGACATCCCAGGAAATGCTTTATCCCATCTTAAAGCCTGGGAATGGGCATCTTTTCCTCATAGCAGGTAAAAAAACACTCAGGGCAAGTTATTGTTTGGTAGTGTTGGTGTATTGGGAAGGAGACTCCATAAGCAAAGAGGAGGGCAGTCAGCCAATCACACTGCATGATTGTTAAAGATTATTGAGCAATCAGGACCTCAAAAACCTGAACCAGTTGCAGCTAATGAGTGGTGAGTATTTCTTAGGGGGGTGTCGACAGACTACAAGGTGAAGGAACAGCAACATCTGTAAATATGAATTAGGATTATTCTTTTTTACTGTTTGAATTTTTAACAAGTGTTTGCTTTTTAACAACTACAGATGATCATAGAAGAATTAACTGGCAAACCACTCCTGTGCTGTATTGTGCAGAAAATTGTATGTTTTCCTTGTAGTCACCAGGAATCAAGCTTGAGTTGCTGACAGTTTGACCATTCAAAACTTCTTTACAGGCATACAGTACATGGTACATTATATGGAGATTTTACTGTTTTATAGCACTTTCTGAATCAATTTTGATTATCTGTATCTTTCTTTTTTTCTTGCTTGCTGATTATAGTTGCACCATGGATGCCATAGAAATACATGGAGAACCACAAAAGAGGAACTTTGATTTCTGCATGGGAAAAACAAAACAAAACATATCTGTTTGAAACTGAGCAGGCACCTCAGCCGTAATTGTGGGATGGAGATGCTGGTTCAGAGGAAGCATCAGTCTGGGCAAATGGAGGAGGCTCCTCCATTTGCTACTTTTTTAAAAAACCTGCACATCATTTTGAAGTGTGGAAACATAACATAAGAAGAGCCCTGCTGGATCAGGCCACAGTATCTTGTCCCACACAGTGGTCCACCAATTGCGTATGGATCTCAAACAGAAAATCATTTTCAGCAGTGTCTCCATACAGAGCATGAAATCAGACCCTGCAAACAAGGTGTGCCCATTGGAGTAAGTGTGCTTATAAAGAGGATCACACCATTTCCTTGAAGCACCTACTACAACTGTGAATAGAGACACAGTGGCAGTGGATGCCTCTTTCAGATGACATAGATGCCTTGGACTAAACGTGAAAACATGGATTTGCATGTACCTGGGGAATTTTGCACTTGCTTTCCCGTACTGTGGGAAAGGGTGCATTATAGACTAACACTGACTAGCGCTCGCACTTGCAAGCACTAGTCAACAATAGCCTAGCCCCCGTGCAATCGATCAGTCACCTTATCTGGTTGTGCCTCTGATCCCTCCATATGGTGCCACCATCTTGGATCCAGCACCCCATGCAACTGCCTGTGCAGTTCACTACAGCGATGCTGATGCTTTTCAGAAGTGCAGCCACATTAGGGAATTATGTGAGCTGCCAGCATGCTGACACGGCCGCTCAGATGACCCCCTCAGCAGGAAATAGTGCAGATGCTCACCAGCTGGATGCTAAAGGTAAGGAATTGATTGTGATAGGTAAAGGTTAGGATGTTTGTAGTGCACAATTTCATGCACCACAACTGGAATGCAATTAGGCAACCTTTGGGCAGGCAGGGCCATTTGTAATCTGTAAATGCCTCCTGAAAGTGCAGACGCACCTGCCCAGATGTTGCCTAATTGCATACTACCCTGCAGGATAATGAAGAAGAAGAGGCCAACGGCATTTTTGGCTGAAGAATATGATAGACAAAGCATTAAAGAACAGAGAGCAGCAAGCCATCTGAGAGTGAGACAAAGTTGAGACTCTGATGAGGCCCAGCTATAGCAAGGTGTTTTGAATTTTAAAAAGGGAGCAGTTAGCTGATCCCTGCTGTTAGCATTTTTGCTGTTCAGTTTCCTGTCTAGTATGTTCTTGTTCCAACCCCTTGAGCTGTTGTCCCTGGCAATAGGCTCAGCAGAGCCAGCACCGACTCGGACCACAAATCCTTCTTCCTACTTGCTTAATAAGTATCTAGCTTTCTAATCCAGTGCTTGATAAGCCCAATTATTTGTGGATATTAAAGAAGCTAAGGGTAATCCACAATGGCAGTGAGAGAAGGAGGCATCTGTGAGTTTAAGAGAGGCCAATCTAGATAGGAAAAGGATCTCTGACACAAATGTAAACTGAAGTTAGAAACAAACCTGAGAGAAAGGAATAATAGAATGACTTCCAATCACAGCTTCACTGTTTTTTGCAAGAAAAATAATATGCATTTGGCTACACCATTTAGTTCTGCTGCCATCAGATGAACCCTTAGATATTTATTTATCCTTATAAGCCAATGAGCTCCCATAAACCCTCTCTCTCAGCTATAGACGTTTTCGCACGGGGCTGAACGGGACGCGTGGGAGACAGCTGCGGACACGGCATCCGCATTGCCCGAGCGCGGCTTGCGCTCCGACGTGTCCGCAGCTGTCTTTCTCGCGTTCAAAATGTAGAGCACTTTAAAGTGCTCTACATGCGTTCGAACGCGGACGAGCCACCCGCAGGCATTCGGGAGGAGAAGCATTCGCGCCTGCTTCTGTCTCCCGAACAGCTGCGGGCTCGCCTCCGACGCCGGCGCGGCTTCGACAATCAGCTGTTTGACAATCAGCTGATTGTCGATCTGCCTCCGCGGCTGTCTCCGCGCCCCTGGCCGGCCTTTGCCGGCTAAGACAGCTCCCGGCGCTTTGAGCATTCGCACACAGACGCTCCGGAACGCGTTTACACGCGTTCTGGCGCGTCTGTGTGTGAAAGGGGAAAGCGCCGGGAGCTGTCTTAAGCTTCCCGTCCTACTCCCGTTCCAAATGGAACGGGAGTAATGCGAAAACGTCTTATGTCTAGCCTAGGAAGAAGACCTTGGCAGACATGGGCAGCTATATAATTGGCATGAGGCTGTGCATGCAGATTTGATAATATATATAAATTTATATGAGACCTACTTTTGTAAGATATAAAAGCATAAAGACATGAGAAAGAGATGTGCTCCAGCATTTCTCTGTCTCTCATCCAGTACTACAAAACGGACAGAGAACTGACAAAAATTTCCCCTCTTCATCCGCATCTCTTCATGTGCATGTGAGAAGACTGTCCAAGGCAGAAGCTTCATCTCTTCATCTCTTAGTTTGGCTATTTTCTGGAAAATTTTATGCAAAACAAAGAAGGGAATGGCCACAGAGACTAATCTTTATTTACAGTAACTATATGGGGAGATCTTTACCTGGGATGCTGAAAGGATTAATGTATTGGGACCAGGAGCTATTGCTCCTATTTTGATTAGATCTTTGTCTCCTTCCCGACATTCCCAACCCCCTCCTTTCTCCATTCACCTAAACGGAACCCTCAAAGTTGCTGCCCCAAAGCCTCATTTAGTTCCTTTCTCCCTCCTATGGGATGGACTTGAGGAGGAGTCTTCTTGCCCAGCAGAGTAGCAGAATATGGAAGTGTTCTGAGCCAGTTATGGGCTCTTTCCCATCACCATATCCCCATCATCACACTACTAAATGATCTACAGCTCCTGTTTTCTCTGATCCTGCTTTGAAGAAACCTGCATGGGTGAGAACCAGTTGCAGTAGATAGCACAGGGTACCACAAGAACATACTTTTTCCCTTCTTTTTTCTCTTCTATATCTCTAGATTGCCAAAAGGTGAGCTTTTAAAATTGAAACTTTTTTCTTGTACCAAGCTACTGCCCCCTTTTCTGGGAATCTATTTTGGTTTATGTTTTGGCCTCTGTGAAGCACTCTGCTCAGTGCCCCTTCATTTTTGCCATGTATTTGATTCTTTTTAATACTGGTGTTACCAAATCTGCTCCAGTAATAAACCGGAAGCAACTATGGAGGGAGTAAAATTTGGATAATTTGGATTATTTTTGAAGCCCAAAGAACACCAAATTTAAACTTCCCAGGGGAATCAGTAGCAAGATCTTTCACAGGTTTTAATAACGAGGAATAACCAGTAAACAGAGACAAAACCCATTTTAGACTCAGAAACCAGTGTTTCTTGTTAAATCAGAGCAAAGAATTTATTAGGAATACAGAAAAGAAGTTGAAATGAATTATCAGAAGCGTTTCTAGAACAGAAATAAGCATGCAACAACTGCAAAACGACTAAAGAAATGAACATCTCCCACTAAGAAATCTTTGTGATTTTAACTGGATTTATCCCTCTTTTAGTAAAACAATTAATTCATAGTTATGCAGCAAAAGCTTCCCCAAAACCCCAAAACAAACTGCTTTGCGTGAGTAAGACGTTTAAGAAATGAGAGTAAAATTCTTCATTAGAAAAAAACCAATTGCAAATGACAGCCAAAAAGGGAATGGAAAACTCCTAACACTAGAAAGATCCCTTAACCCAAAAGTTCTAAAGAAAAACAGGGGAAAGTGAATGAAGGAAACAAATCTTCTGTCTCACCACCATCTTGCCCAAGAAGTCCAAAACTGTAGATATGTAGGATTTCAGCAAAATATATCAATTGCAGGAACAAAAAATGTTTTTTTAAAAAAATTGGAAGAATAATCTTCAGTCTGAACCAGACTTCCATGTAGCAGAAAGGAAAAGAAGGGGGGGGGAGGAATGGAGGAGATTCCTTCAGGTCTTCCTCATGGCAGAGAGAGAAGACCCCTTCGGTTGGATGAGGAGAGAAGGAGTAGACTCCTTCCATAGCAGATATGAGGAGGGGATGGCTCCTCCTAAACTCCTTCTCTTCTCTACCTTATTTATAATCAGAAATTGGAACCAAAACAAAACAAAAATCTGTCGATTATGGTCCTTCCTTTGTTAATAAAAGAAACTGCAGTATCCTGTAATTTCTCCCAAAAAGATGCAAAAATTACCCTAACAGCATCTCCAAAGCTCTTCCTGCCAAGGTAATCTCCCTTCAGTCTGTCCCAAAAAAAGTTCATCGGTCCTGTAAGCATATGTCTTTCAGAGAAATCCTGGCCTTATTATTCCCTTTAAGACAGAGTATAATGGAATGGCTCAGGTGTTATAAGATCCACTTCCTTAAAAAAAATAAGATGTTCTCCTCCCTTACCATTCCTGTATTATGGAAGTTACTTTAAATTAACATTTCTGATTGGCGCATCTCCTGACCTTTCTCTGACTCCCTTCAGGCACTCTTATCCAAGGGGTAGACAAAAGGTGTAAACAAGCCCAACAGAAATCCTGACATTCCCAGTACTGATGAAGTTTTCCTTGTTATTTCCTTCAGGTTAAAAATGTAATGGAATAGCTCATATGAATTCAGCAAATTCTCTCATCTATGAAACATTTAGTAAGATCCCCTTCCCAGGGCACTCCAAATTTTTATATATATATTCTTTTAAAAAGATATCTTCTCTTTTTTTCCAGAAACCCCAGTGACTGATGGTTGTTTTGTAACCCTTGTTCTAGCCTCCAGGCAGAATCTTGAGTGGCCCATCAGATGCAGGAACCAACAGCAATTTGTAATTCAATGGAGAGATCTGTTTTTGTTTTGCAAAATGCCACATCTCCTTTCTTTGCTTTTGGAAGCAAAAAGTCCAAGGCTTTTATTCCAAGTTAATGGTCCCCGCCTCTTTCTTATTCCAATTGAGTCCCAAAGCTCTGATGGAACTGCACCCAAAGCCCAAGACACTGCTTTTTCAGCAGAACTTTTGCCAATCATATTTAGTCAATTCTTTTTATTAATAATCATAGCTGGTATCACTGGTTATTAATAAAATCATTTTCCTACTGAGGAAACTGACTCTGGGACCTTTCTCTCCTTTCTGCCTTATGTCTTTAAGCACCAAAACTGCTCTGGCATTAAAAAAAAAACAAAAAACTTGTACATATTGATCTCCCAAGGGATGCCCTGAAGAGCTACATTCCCCAAGATATTGACAGGTGTCAAGACATCTACAATCACCCTAATTGCTTCTGGGGAATGAACAGCATACAAATCCCCCTGAATACATCTGAATGTGATGTCATGGCAGACTAAAGCCTGTTCTTGTCACAATATTGACAGTTTCACAAGTATCAGCAAGCAGAAGCTCACATAACATTAGGGCCCTTTCTGCACTGAGTATTATTCTGAATTAAATCTCAGGATAGGGACCTGCCACCTGCATGCCAAATGCAGACTATGGCAGGCACGGCCCAGGGCTCACCATAGTCTGCACTAGCATGCAGATAGATGGTCCCTATTTTGGGATTTAATATGAAGTAAGATCCAGTGCGCAAAGGACTTAGGAATTAGGGAGGTGCATGATGTACTTTCTCCCCTCTTTTGATTCAAGTTGAACTGAAATGTTCAGCTTCATGCATCCCCAAAATGTGGGGGCTTCACCTTTGCATACAAATCCATTTAATGTTTACATGTGTTGAGAAACCCCCATCCCCTCCCTTGCCTCCCACTCACCTTTGGTCTCTAACACTGTTAGGGCCTCCGCCACTGCTCCACCCTCCTCAGAGGCTCAACTAGATCTTCTAGGGGTGCACACAGACCTGGAAATGCTGCCCCCATTTGGGAATCACAGGAAAATCTCACAAGATTTCCCATGATTCCCAAATGGAGGCAGTCTTTACATCTGTGTGTGAGCCTGCGAAAGGCCTAGTTGAACCTCTGAGGAGGGTGTTTTGCCAGCCACCAGATTTTAAGGTAAGGGGGCATGGACATGTGGAACACAGAGTGGGAAATGGGCAGATATGAATATAGGTCGCTTTTGTTTCACCCATGAAGTGTTAAAGCTTCAAATTCAAATAAAAATTCAAAGCAGATGAATATTTTCCATTCATCCCTGCAGGAATGCAGGCAGGTTATAAATAAATAAATAAATAAATAAATAAATAAATAAATAAATAAATAAATAAATAAATAAATAAATTTCAGCAAGTTTGAAAGACCCAGAAGACAAGGGAAACAATGGATATAGAATATTGAAATGTTCTTGGAATAGCTCTTGAGATGTCCTTAAGTGCAATAAAGATTGTGTTTGTCTGTAAAATCCAACTGAATGGACCTTAGCAATCACAGCAAAAGATTCTAACTGCATTGCGTATCAGTGTCACCGACCCCACACTCCAAACCTCAATCTGCATCTGCAAATATATTTTAATTATAGATAAGTATGGAAACCTTTTATATGGGGAGGGAGTTAATCTTGCACAATAACAGAGAACTGTTCAGGTTTGATAAGCAATTCTTTCTCATTGTTATGCTAAAGGTTGGGCTTCTTCCATTCATATGATGACTCCAGGGCAGTGAAGGAGCACATATGTATGGTGATATCACAGTAAACACATAATATGTTTAATTTCTCTCCAAAATAATTAAAAAAGTAGAGGACATTTTGTAATACAAAGGATTTCATAAAAATCAGGATGTATACAGAATGTAAAATTAAAGAGAAATGAATAAAATAGAACCTATTTTGGAAGTGATACAGCATACAAACAATTCTGAAAGTAGAACGAATGTTGGAAGACAAGTTAAATGCAGAATTTGGTCACTCTGAGATTTATCATAAGGAGCCATGACCAGTAAGCAGGTAAGAACAATAACTGTAAACAAACAGCACAAATACAAGTAAAATTTAAGTTACCTCAGTAATACACTTTAATATTATTCATCTTAGATTTCACATGGAATGGCTTAATATGAGAATATGTACATCTTAAGCTGACTTGGCCACAGTGTCTAGCTGAAGAGACTGATCATTAGAACCCAATTCTGTAACAGACTTATAATTAGATTTTATTAATACTAAACCTGGATAATCAGCCGAATATGCAGAATACCTCTGTCCTGGTATTCCTGATAAGAATTTCCCTGATATTTACTAATAAATGGTCTGGGTTGTCAAATAGCTTTTATTATTATGTCTTTTCAGTCCTGGCCAGGAAACTATTGACCACAAAGAGATTATCTCTCTGGTCTAGTTCTGCTCTTGTGCAAATGTCCTTTGTCTAGCCAAGCCCTGACTTTGAGCAACAACAGAATATTTTGCAATCTGTTTAAAGTTAGGCCTATCTTTCCAAGAGGGATTCTTCTTGAACAAATATGAATTCTGGTATTATAAAGAAATCCAAGCTTTTGTGGTCCTCTTCACTGTACTTCAAACCTATATACAAATTATAAAGTCCAGTACTCTGATCTGAATAAGTCTATACCATGGTAGAACCCTGTTTTTGCTAGCACACTACTCTCAAGCCTCAGGATTCTGAGAAACATATGATTACGCACACATGTGATTTGCTGTAGTTTCCCATAATACTTCGTGTTCCAATCCAGCTGTGGACTGGTGAAAAGCAGTCCACATGCGTATCTATGGCAGCAGGAACAGGCATTTGCACCCAGCTCCTGCTGCGATGCCATAGTCAGGACCCTGCAATGATGAGGTCCATACCTTAAAATGAGAGGATATGGATCCTGCAATGCTAGGGAAGCGGTTCTGGGACCTTATTTAACCTGATGGGGTCACAAAAACAGATATACTCTTCCTGGGGCAGTTGATGGAATAAGAAAAGATGTACATTAAAAAATCCAGGATATTTTTTATTAGTAGCCGTATTTATGTACCTGAAACCTCCACAGAAATTTTATTCAGTGTAATATTTTAGTGTTTGTTTTTATTTGTGTTTTTTCTATTGACAGATTAAGCCTTTCCCAATAAAAAAAAGTATTGAGACCCACATTGGCAGCTAGAAATTCTCCCAGTGGTACAAGACAGACTAATTAGAATCGTTTTCCAACTCTCCCATATCTCTGCTCTGATGCATGGCAAGCCCAGAGAGATTGCTTTTGAATATGGCAAGCCCAGAGAGATTGTATGCCTTGTTAGGTATATGGAAATGTGGCAGAGTGAAGATCTAAAAATTCACTCCGTGGGTTGTCTTTTTAGAAATTTATTCCATCTAGATATGTTTTAGCTGAATGGGTAAAGCTGATGGCACTCCCATTTTCACTCACTGTCTTCTCTTCACCAAAAGATTATACTTCTTCCACACTGAAGATATGATCAGACATAACAAAATAAAGCACTTCCAAGGTACCTCAGAGAAGGCTGAGAGGCGGTACTGTTCAAATACCAGTCTACCTCTCCTCCATCCTATTCTGTGCTAGAAAGATGTCAGTTAGAAAAGGCTTGAGAACATAAAAGCCATAGAATCATAGAATCATAGAATGGTAGAGTTGGAGGGGACCTCATGGGTCATCGAGTCCAACCCCCTGCTCAAGGCAGGATCTCCTAAACCATCTCAGACAGATGGCCATCCAGTCTCTGCTTGAAGACCTCCATCGAAGGGGAACCAACCACCTCCCGTGGCAGCCTGTTCCACTGGTTGATCACTCTTACTGTTAGAAATTTTTTCCTAACATCTAAACTAAATCTTTTCCCCTGCAGTTTCACCCCATTGTTTCTAGTCCTTCCTTGAGAGAGTGAGAACAGGGCTGATCCCTCTGCCCTGTGACAACCCTTGAGGTATTTGTAGACAGCTATCATGTCTCCTCTCAGAGACAGCCATATGCTGTCTCTCTGAGATGGTTCTGAAGCAGCCCTTTGGTTATGTCTGAATACAGCCTGAGTCTCCTTCTCTCTCACACAGACACTTTTACGTTTGGGTTTTTAAGTCCTTAGTAATCAGTCATGGACTTTGAAGATTAAATAATCCTGAAGTCAGAAATATGCAGTCCTAGTTCTTTAACAATTTCTGTCATATACTTACAGTAGTTACCTTAGATTAGAACATATTAGGGATATGCACAAATAATAATAATAATAATATAATAATATTTATTTGTATACCGCCCTATGGCAAACCAATCCGGGCGGTTAACAACAGTAAAATATAAAATATAACAATTAAAAACACCTTATCCCTCCCCCCCTTAAGACAGTATTAAACAATATAACATATTAAAACACAATATCAATGCGTAAAACAATAATTTAAAAACTAAAAACCCTGATGTCCCTCTGTTGATCCTCAACCATCACTAAGATGGGTTTTTTTTAAATTTGAATCGTATCAAATTGAGTGCAAGAAAATTCATATTCTTTCAAATAGATCCCCAAATGTGGTAGGATTCATATTCAATATGAATGTCCAAAGCCATACGAATCTCATACAGATCCCATATGAATGCATACAAATCCCATATGAGTCCCACACAAAGTTTCATACAAAGCTTCTTTCGAATGTATCAAAGCATTCAATTAAAATTTGAATGTCAATCTTTGAATGTGCCAACATTTGAATCAAATTCAAATGTCTGAATTCAGCCAAATTCATATGAATTTGTCATGTTATGAATACTCATGCACTTCCCTAGTACATATTGAACCCCACATTTACCAAAGGAATTCTTGAAGTCATCTGAGCCTTCTGTTGCCCAGGGAAGTGAATTTGGATTAATTTGGATTAATTAAAACCCAAAAGTACCCCAAACTCTGTATCCAAGAGGGGGTTGTGAGATCTTTTGACAAGGCTTTAAAAATGAAAAATAGCAGAAATTGGACATATTAGACACACCTAAAACATCAGAAATCATTTATTGTGAGAGAAAATGAAAAAAAAATTGTTAGGGTACAGTAAAGAAACATGGAAATGGGGATAGAGCCATCTCATTGCACATAGCTCACATGATGTACAAAACAGACAAAAAAACCACAGATGTGTGCAAAAAGTAACAATGATCTTGCTAGCATTTCATATTATGCAGCAAAACTCTTAAAGATGACTTTAAAAGAGAACAATTTTAAAATAAAACTCATTTAGAGCACATCTCCATGCCAAAAACACTCTGAAGTTAAGCTTGTTTTGCCTCGGAGCATCCCCATGCACAGCTTTACTCTGGGCTACATCTCTCCAGATTGGAGAAGCATGTGGGTTGGTATAAACTGGGAGTCATGTTCTCCCATGTGCAAAGATTTGCCCTACTGCTATCTCATATTTTTCTGTTATGAAAGAACAATGTCATGAACTGAATTTCCAATCAGGACTTCCTGTCCTTTGGTGAGATAAGCTGAAGACCGCAAAGCAATAGAGCTATAGCTCAGTTACTCTGGTTTATCTAATCTCTAAAGAAAAGTTTGCAAGAGGTCTTTGTTATGTACCATCTCACCTTGTGAAAATCATATATAATAACCTCCTACCAGTGTGATCTTCTTCTAATAATCTTACCTCTAGTGCAAGTAATAAAGGCAGTTGCATAATTTTATTTACTTATCTAAAAGTGTCCAGGAGAGGCCAGAAAAGAAAGAAGTTTGATTCTAGTTGTCCTGAATTTTTCATATTACTTGACCTCAGGGTTTCTAAAAAAAAAAAAAGTGCAGTTCTTATGGGTTTTGTGCACATTCATGTATAGTTACATAAAATGAGCATTGTCCAAATGTCTAAGTTCATATGTCTTAGAAACATGGCTACAAAGCATCTCATGGGCTTTGAGGCCATGGCATGGATTGGTCTGAACCAATAGCACTGATCCTATGCATGCCTTCCTAAGTTTGAAATCAATCCTCCCCCTCATTAATTGGCGTTCTTTTCCATATGTTACTTCTGCAACAGTTTTATAACATGCAAATACACATTTAGAATGCATTACCTTTTATCCTGCAGAGGGTTTATATCGTCTTTGGCACATACATACTTCCTGTCCAAATTTACTCCAAGATGATTTGCAGGAAGCCAAGAAAAGGTGAGAGTTTCACCTGCATCTTCTGTCTGAGGATGTCTAAAAGCAGATGGTGGCCCACAGTGCAAGGCAACATGCTGGATTAGATGGGACTGCAGCCTGATCCTGCAGCAATTCTCTTATGTTCTTATATATATAAATTGTGCTGACAGTTTTCTTTTTTCTTTTTCTTTTTGCATATCTTCTACCCTATTAGAAGTGTGAAAAGAAGGAAAGAAAATGATTACCTGGCAACAACTTGGAGTAGGTATAACTATGATGAGAACAGTTTCATTGGAATCTCTGACAATAATTAGCCTACTTCTTAAGCTAGGGTAATTATCGCTTTCCTTTACTCTTCTGAGTAAGTACATACTTCTTGTCACATATCATGATAGCTGTTCAAAATACTTCAAAATGGTCATCCATCTAATTTGCTTTAGAACATTTGATTTTTACTTATGCTTCAAAATATGGTGTTATCTTGAAGTTTGTGTAGTGCTCTCCCTCATTATCTGTAAGAAAGATCTGAACTGTCTTCAGAAGAGGGTGGCAGTAGAAAAGCTTCATGAATTCACATAAACCTTCTCAAAAGCTTAATTTCACATTCTCATGTTTCAGCAGCATCCAGCTATGCATATCTCTCATCTTGAGTTCTCTACATATTGAATTTACCTATGATGTATGGTTATCTTACAAAGTGGAATCTCAGTGGAACTAATGACATTCAGGAGGAAGGATTTATTTCAGGAATGTGGAGGAAGGGGACAATAAACTTATTTCTAAGCTATTGTATTATTTCATTATATTTCACCAATGGCCAATCAAAATTAAATTTGAATAACTGTAGTATTCAACAACAACAAAAGGGGGGGGGGACTTTTTATATATGCAACACCCTCATTGACAATTATGTTTTTTTCTCTTATCTTTCTGAAAGAGCAACATTATAAGAAACACAAGAATTAAGGTCACTTTAAAAAAATACTGGCTCCTAGATCCTCTGCCCCCAACACCACCTTAATAAATAGCATAAAACCTTTCTCTGGGCTATGGTATAACTGGTAAATTAAAAGGTAAATGAGGAACAATTGATATCATATACTTCCCAGAATCCTTGGGTGTTTTTCCACTGTCAGTACCGATTCTTGCATCCATTAAGGACCCATTTGGGTGTGAGCCGGATGATCCCATTTCCACCACGGCACCCATTTGGGACCCGATTGTTTCCACTGCCTCTGGGGAAATCCAGATCAAATGGGTACTTTCTGGCCATTAATCCAGATTTTCTGTAGACCCCATTAATGGGGTCTACAATGGGGTCTTCAGGCAGAAAATCCGGATTAAAGGGAGCCTGTTTCCACACTTGTGTGGCAATGCAGTCAAGAGGAGGCTAGGGGGAGGGGGAACCCATGGGGGGGAGCCCCAAAACCTAAGCTTCAAAGACATTTCAAAGTAATTTTGAAATTACGTCGAAGTCTGTGCAAAATAGGTCTGGAGAAGATTTGAAGTCTGTGCTGATCTTCAGAGTAAACTTTGAAGTGACTCCGAAGTGACTCCGAAGTCACTTTGAAGTCACTTCAAAGATCAGCACAGACTTCAAAGAAGCTATTTTGCACAGACTTCAAAGTGACTTCGAAATGACTTTGAAGCCGCTTCCGAGATTGCACCCCCTGTCCCCCCAAACACCTGGGGTAACAGGCAGACCCCTCATGGGTAGATCTGGATTTCCAAATGGGTGCTCCGGTGTTTCCACGGCAGGGAGGCTAGCACCCATTGCTATTGGGTGCTAGACCACCCATGGAAACACATTGGGTACTTCCCTTAATCTGGATCTACTACCCATTCCTTAGATCCGGATCTTCTTAGATCTGGATTAAAGGAGCACAGTGGAAAAACACCCCTTAATTCTGAGTGCCTCCAGACACACATGATGCTCTGCCTTAAATTCAAAAGCTCCTTCTGGTCCTCCAGACCGGAGGATCAGAAGCTTCACATTTCCTGTACTGCAGTTGCAGTTCCTCCAGACTAGAGGAATGGAAGTTTTGAATTTCCTGCACTGGAGATTCCGGTTAGCCAGACAGTAAGTTCCATCATCCGCAGGGGTGGTGAGGCATACAAAGTAAGCACACAGTTAAAAGGTGCTGGTACAGAATTATAATCATGATACATGAGATTCTCTATCAGGCCATATTAAAAAGTCTAAAAATATACTTTTAAGGCTCAGTTTTGGCTGAAGGAGATCAAGATTGCAAAGAAGCTTGTATTCAAGAAGCAAAGAGCTGATTGGTCACTATTTAGAAAATTCTACACAAGAACGAGGTAGAAAATAATAGCTATCTGGCAAACTTAGGGAATCTTTTGTTTACAGTAAATATCTGGAGAAATCTTTTCAGGATTAAATGAGTTCCAGTTAAATCTATTTTCCTGCAGTAAAGTGGGATGTGATGTAACCAACAATTCCCTCAAGTCACGTATCTCTTTTGTTTCCTTCCTGCCATTTACCTAGCTCCAACCCCTGCCTATGGGTTGCACTCTTTGTCGTTGGCTCCTGACTCCTGGCCCCCAGACTGGCTCCTGAACTCTGTCCCCTAGATTAGTAATGTATAAAAATACAATGGGAGCAATATGGTACCGCTCTCCATTGCTACTACGGGTTTAAACCACCCCCACCCCCATCAGCTCTATGTTCCTCCGTTAATATTTTGGTCCTCTGTCAATACAATATTTCCTGCTGCCATCCACTCTTGCTCTTCCGGAAGTAGCCTTCTTGATTTGCCTCATCATTCTTGTTGCTTTAAAGTCTTGGATCTAGCCTGAAGCCACATGCTGCATCCTTGAACTCCTGCTAGCTTGCTGCCTCTACCTATAGACAGCTTTCTTGCCCACTTTCTAATCACATTCCAGCCCAGTAGCAAAGTTTGGCCTTCTTTTCCATGGCTCCAGTAAAAAGGTTTCCCAGTCCACCTTTACCATCTGCTGGAGCTTCAGTCTTAAATCCTTGTCATGTCAGTGAGGATGAGAACCTGCTATTCTTGGCTAGGTACTAGGGTAGGGTTATGCTAGGATTCCTTAGACTGTCTTAATTTGATACTTCTCTGTGTGAACTACTACTCACTTGTCCAACTTTGTGTATACTTCATTGTTGGGATTCCCTTCCATTTGTATATTTAGATTCATTTGACAGCACTCTGTGCAGCACCCCCCTAAAATTGCCATTTCTCTCTTTGCTGCTGATTTCGTAAACGTCTCCTTTTATTGTAGAAATTGTCTCTGAGGTCTATCTTTTAATATTAATGGAGCTTATGCCAATTTATTGCTTTTAAAGCCAGGAAGTGCTTAAGTTCCCTTTTGGGTTTGTGGCTGGTCTAAGATAATTTACCCATATATGATATGTGTCCAGACCATGATCCATAACACAACCTAATATGTATAATTAGAAACATAAATACATTTTTATCTTAATTACTTGTAAAATATCCACTTTTAAAATTTAATTGAACATTTTCTGAAGACCTTCTATTCTGTTAGAAAGTTGAAGAACTTAAATAACTTGAATGAACATTTTTGAATCCTAAGAACTTATACCAATTGACTAAGAATTTATACCATTTGGTTTTCTTTTAGTGTAAGAATTGACTATATTGGTTCTGCCATCTTACTTTATTTTGGAGACTAGTCCTTCCCTTTAGCTTACCTCATAAATCCTGTGTTTGTTTGGAATCAAGAGATAAGAAATGGTTGTTAGTTTTAATTAGGCTAGGTCTACATCTCAGTGCTGAAGTTACGGGAAGAAATCAAAGTATCTAGGGATGCTTATACAATGATCAATGTAGCAAGATTTGAGAGAGCAGCTGCTAAAGAATTTATTATTGTGCTTCAGCTTTTTCATGTGTGGTTTCTTATCAATAAACCCTGACATACCATTAGAGCTCCAGGTTTCTATATTCTTGTACATTCCTAACCTGGATATGTAAATGGTGGTCTTGACATTTAAGCCTTGATTTTGTACTTGGAAATGGGCTAGGTGCAGAACTGGGAAGGCATGCTACAAGAAGTCATGGTCTTCAATTGCATGTGATACCAAATGGACCTAGTACACATCTGGCATGGTCCAGTGACATGGTCTAGATGGACAGTGCAGTTTTATCTCTCATTGCACAAACACTCATGAATACAAGTCACAATATAAACTCAAGAACTTAAGTCAGTGCAGTGTTTTTGCTGATGTTTCATGAAATCCTATTTGACAGTGGGGGGCTGACCACATGAATGGAAGAATCCTCCTCACTACAGCAGCAGAGTGAACTGTTTTCCCGCTGGAAGAACTACTTCACAATAAAAGTAAACTGAGCATTTTTAACATGATGCATTGAAGCACCCTAATATTTAAATTTATAAGACTAATACTTAGCTGAGATAAATGTTCAAGTGCAAGAACCAGAAGAGTAAAAATTTCTCTTTTGTTTCACAATATCTATGCAGTTTTTCCTTTGCTGCTACTGTACTGTACTAACAGACAATACTAACATTTTACTGTAATTTTTGTATAGATTTTGCTTTAAATATTTATATAATGCTTCTCATTGAAAAAAAACCTGATATGATTTAAGAACAAATATGAAAACAAGGCTAAAACAGGATTACAAAAAAAAATAAAGAAAACAAAAAGGTGATGTTAAAAACAGTATTTAAATAATGGTAAGGGTCTCATAAGAAAAACAGAACAAGAAATCTGCCAAAGACTATGTATACTGTATCATATTATCTTTACAATTCTTGCAATGAAAATTTCTACCAAATATAGAAACCTACCTCCAAGACCAATAAACAAAGAGCCGTGAAAACATATATGGGCTTGAGGTAAATACAAACAATTTTTTACACAATAGATAATTCTGGAGGTTAGGAAGGCATTGAGTTCTGCTATGGATAACATTTCAATTCATTCAGATTTTCATATCATTCATAAAGTGTCACTCTGTATGACTTTTATTTATATAGCTGATGAAGGCTAATCAGTCTGTCATGAAATAATCCTCTTTCTCTGGATTATGCAAACGTCTCACTTTACAGGTGAGCTTTTCCATTAGGGCAAATATACCCTTGCTTGCTATTTATCATTAGGGCAAATATAGCTCCTTCTTGCTATTTATCAAAATACAAAGGTTTCAGTTGTGTCCTCCTGTAGTTGTTTTCTGTTAACAATAAATTATCGTGGTTTTAAAATAATTATCAGTGGGTATAACCCTTTCTGTTAAGGATGCAAATAGCTATTTAGCAATAATGGATATTCTTTGGGAGGGGAAAACCATGTAAACATGTACTGTCTTTTTATAATTCTATCATATGTAGAAATCCCTTCTGACATATTGGCATTATAATGTTAACAATACAGAAATATTTAACTGAACTATTCACTCATTTTAGTGTTGTAATACAAGCTGCTGGTAGGAGCTGGTACCCACAACTAACTAGAAAAACAGCTTGCAGATTCATCAGGCTTCTTTTAAAGCCAGAATCGCACAGCAAAATCTTATTTGATCGATACACAGCATGTTGGATCAAAGAGGGATTTGCTGCATGACTTCAGATAAGCCTCACAAATTTATGGTCTGGATGTGGACCCCGTAAATGTTACTTCTATGTGGAAGTTACTCCCAAACTCAAAGCAGAAGATAGTAACTATCAGATCTGTGTGCTCAAAAGTGCAATACTTATCAAGTAATTCTATGAACATAGAAAGTTGTATGAACATAGAATGTCAGCTGGCTAGGGAGTCATGTAGAGTCTTATGGTTATGTCTTTTTTGTCCACTATTCAGACAAAACATTTGTAAAGTAAATGTAGGATTATAATTATTATTCCACTTATTTACCAGCCAAACAAGTAATTAATATTAGGGAAAGAATAAAAACACTTTTCCTTTGCAGCTATAGATACTCTATGCATGTTTACCTGAATTAGGGCAGAAGTCATGGGTGTATAAACAGTGTGGTAAGCTCCTGGCCCTCAAGGAATGGGATTCATCCCTTGAAGCCAAGGTTCCTGATCTGGAGAAGAATGAAGAAAGAGAAATAGAGATGTGCACACATATTCATAATGTTTGAAAATTGGCCAAATTTGGCTGAATTTGGACATTCAAATATTAATAGAATGTTAGCACATTCAAAGATTGACATTTGAATTTGAAAATAATTATTTGGGTGTTTTTCCACCGCGCTCCTTTAATCCGGATCTAAGGAATGGGTATATTCCTTAATCTGGATCTAGTAGATCCAGATTAAGGGAAGTACCCAATGTGTTTCCATGGGTGTTCTAGCACCCAATAGCAATGGGTGCTAGCCTCCCTGCCGTGGAAACACTGGAGCATCCATTTGAAAATCCTGATCTACCCATGAGGGGGTCTGCCTGTCACCCCAGGTGTTTGGGGGGACAGGGGGTACAATCTCCGAAGTGGCTTCAAAGTCATTTCGAAGTCCATTCGAAGTCACTTCAAAGTCACTTCAAAGTCTGTGCAAAATAGCTCCTTTGAAGTCTGTGCTGATCTTCAGAGTGAACTTCGAAGTGACTTGGAAGTGACTTCAGAGTCACTTCGAAGTTCACTCTGAAGATCAGCACAGACTTCAAAGATGCTCCGGAACTATTTTGCACAGACTTCAAAGTGACTTCGAAATGACTTCAAAGCTTAGGTTTTGGGGCTCCCCCCCATGGGTGCCCCCTCCCCCTAGCCTCCTCTAGACCTTATTGCCACACAAGCATGGAAACAGGCTCTCTTTAATCCAGATTTTCTGGCTGAATACCCCATTGTAGACCCCATTAATGGGTTCTACAGAAAATCCGGATTAAAGCCCAAAAAGTACCCATATGATCTGGATTTCCTGAGGCGTGGTGAAAACAAATGTGTCTCTAATGGGTGCCATGGTGGAAATGGGGTCATCCGGCTCTCACCCAAATGGGTCCTTAATGGGTGCTAAAATCGGTACTAAGTAACTATGGAAAAACACCCTTTGTATGGTATATGGCATATGCTATTAGTATACATTTATATGGGATCCCTATGCTACTCGTCTGCATTCATATATAGGATCCATATTCTATTCATATGGGATTTGTATGAACATTCATATAGAATCTATTTGGCCAAATACAAGGTTTCTTGCATTTGATTCAATATGGCTCAAGTACACACACACACACACAAAATGCACATCCCTAAAGAGAAAGGCATGTTGATGATGCCTTCAGAGATGCAATAGAGACACAATTCCATGATGGGCATAGTGATCCAGCTGCCTTAGGGAGTGGAGGTCTCAGGGGAGGGATCAGGCTGAGGAAGAAGGAATGGCTTCCTTAGGCAGTACTCTGTTCTTAGCTGATGTACCCATAGAAGATCTGGCCTGCAAGATCCATCCTCCCCATGCATGTGCGGGGTGTGCAAGGCCTCTACAGATCCATCCCTATTTTGGACGGATCCCCCAGAGGATGAATCACTGGGAAACAGATTTTCTTTCATCCATTTTCTGGCACCCAATGCGGAACCACCCATAGAATCTTGCACTTAGTTGATATACTCATATCTTCTTGCATCTCTTCATGTGTGTGTGTGGGGGGGGCTGAGTGATTTCATGATTAGAAATATAGACAGAGGATTTTGTGATGTTTTACCTGCAAAAGTTTTAGATATCCACACAGGATCCAGATAGATTGGTAGACAGTACTGGGGAGGCAGTACTACAGAGGCAGCTGCCAGAGGGGATGAAGGAGTGGTGTTGGGAAGAAAGGTTTAGATTTGTTGGGTACTAATGAACATTATGGAATGAGTCAAATCTGTACAAAAGGGATGATTGCACTAGAACCGAGATGGAATCAGACTGTTGGTATGTAACATTAAAAAGGCTGCAAAGCAGCTTTAAAATTGATCTTTCAAGGAAAGTTGAGAGGAAATGGTCAGCATCTGGTTCAGGACAATACAAATTTGAAAGAACTTTTTTTTCCCTGTATGTTTGTTTATATTCCAGCCTTCATCTAGAGGTTTCAGGGCATGTCACAATAATAAAAACATGTGCTCGCTTCAGCAGTGCATATACCAAAACTGGAACAATACAGAGAAGATTAGCATTGCCCCTGTGCAAGGATGACACACAAATTCATGAAGTGTTCCATATTAAATAATAAAATAATAATAATAAAATGATGATGATGATGAAAACATAAAATGCAAATTTAAAATATAGCTAATCTTCCCTTCTTCCCTGGCAGGACAATATCTAGAGGAAATATCATCAAAGATCTGGGTGAATTACATAACATAGACACCAGGTAAACCTCCAAAGGGAGCTGTTCTAGAGTCTGGGAACCACCACAAAAAAGGCTCCCACCCATGGAGAAGAATCCTCTTGTGTGCCATTGCCTCTTGCACCTCTGAGATTGGTGGAGTTACAAGAATGGGGTCAGACTCTCTAGCTGTGTGCACATTTCCTGGAGGCCTAGCTGAGCCTCTGAAGAGGGCATGATGGCAGATGACACCAGATTTAAAGGGGACCAAAATGTTGAGAATGTGAGATGAGGGTTTGATGAAGACTGGATACATTTGATTCACAGGCAAAGGTGGACCTATGAATGTTGGGCTCTTTTGTTTCACCCACAAATTGTCAAATTCATATGAATTCACATCAGTTGCAAATATGATGAATTTTTCACCCATCCCTACACTTCACATGTCAAAAAATGATGTTGGGAATTAGAACTTCCACACTTCTGCTTTCAGCTCTCAATATCTACATATCATGGTGGAAATGCTTGCTTGTCTGATGATTGCTGCCTTACATCTGGCTGTTTAAAGCAGGTACTGGTTGTACAGAAGCCATAAAATTTCCCATTTCAATGGCAGCTGAACCAGGCACAAACCAGTGCCGCACTGTTTTCATCAGATGAGCCCCAACAAGACCTGGTGCCTGCAGCTTGCAACCTGCTCTGTACTAGAATGGTGCTGCTGAGTGCAGAGATGGCCACATACTCCTAACTTTACCTGTACTTAAAATATTTATGATAAAATTGGTATCATAATTTTACTATAATAACTTAAGACTGGAACTGTATTTTATTTTAATTAAGGAATTAATATCAATTGATGCTCTGAAATCATTACAGAGTAATAATATGCTCCTTTAAGGGATTTCCTGAAGGCACATGTCACTTTATTATCCCCCTGGAACTCATGTCTTGCGCTAGGTTTCATAAAGTAAAAACAAAAGGTGTTTTAACAATGGGACACAAGTGGGATTGTTGACATGCTTGCTCCCCATGAAAGTTTTAGGCTAGGAAACATGGCTTAGAGATGGAATGAAGACACAGGTGTCATGTGCAACTATCTCCAGTGTACTTTTAAGCAACTTAAGTATTGTTATTGTTAACGAATGCAGACTCTTTTTCAGGCAGAAATATACATTTACTTGTTGATTGTTTTGTAAGTGTAAACAAATATGAGACTTAGGAAAACACTGTTGGCTGATATAATATCTCATGAATTACACTAGAGAGATTGTGTTACATCTGTTTCTATAATATTGCTCTACAAGTCCACTGATGTTTTAAAATAGCTGGCAATAATGGAAGATTTGGAAGATAAATTTCAAATGCAAATGCCTTATCTATACTGGTATCAATTTATTTTTTTAATTTATATTTTAAAAAAGCATCCCATTTGAACATGAAGTAAATACATTAAATTTTCTTATTTTGTATTGCAGAATTTCCTTGGATAAATGGCACAACAATTTTCAGCTGGTTAATTTTCTGAGGGTTTTGCCTCTTTTCCTGAAAAGTGCTGTATTTATTCATATAACACGACATGTCACAATATTATAATGATTATAATGTTGCTTTATCCATGGTCCATAATACCATCTGCTACAAAGCTAGCTTTCTCATTGCATGTTCACCATCTGGAACACCATCTATCTACATTCTAATTATTGTACAGATGAGATTTTTGTTTCTACAGAAACACCATATTGGTTGTATCCTTCACTGATTGCTTAATTTGGGAAAAAATACAATGCAAATAGTGTGCAACAGAAACAGAATCTTGGCATTTTTAATTATTTTTAGCTGTTACATTTTTCACTGCCTCTTTCTTCCAGAAACATTTGACACAAGAAGCACATTATCAAAATACTGCATTGAATACAATAAGAACATTATCAAAATATTGCAAAGAGTCATTAACAATAATTTCTGCTAAGCTTTTGTCACCTGAGGCATTTCCGCACTGCAACGCGTTCCAAACGGAACGCGTTCAGGTGGAAAGCTTAAGACAGCTCCGGGCGCTTTCCCCGTTCACACACAGACGCGCCAGAATGCGTGTAAACGCGTTCCGGAGCGTCTGTGTGCGAATGCTCAAAGCGCCGGGAGCTGTCTTAGCCGGCAAATGCCGGCCAGGGGCGCAGAGACAGCCGCGGAGGCAGATCGACAATCAGCTGATTGTCAAACAGCTGATTGTCGAAGCCGCGCCGGCGTCGGAGGCGAGCCCGCAGCTGTTCGGGAGACAGAAGCAGGCGCGAACGCTTCTCCTCCCGAACGCCTGCGGGCGGCTCGTCCGCGTTGGAACGCATGTAGAGCACTTTAAAGTGCTCTACATTTCGAACGCGGAAAAGACAGCTGCGGACACGTCGGAGCGCAAGCCGCGCTCGGGCAATGCGGATGACGTGTCCGCAGCTGTCTTTTTCGCGTTCCGTTCAGCCCCGTGCGAAAACGTCTCTGTGTTCTTATTTAGATGTTGAGTCAAAACTAGCTTTAATTTTTGTCATACATTTGAGAAATTCTAAGACGATTAGAGAAAATATTAGAGAAATGATTAAGCCTAAGAAGATCTGCCATTAGCCCTTATCAATCTGGGCCTTTTAGAGGATGGCATCTACCTTAGGAAGGCTAGAGTAGATTCCAGAACCAGATAACAAACTTTCATCATCCACTAAACATCATAAGTGATCAGACACAATAAGATTTATAGTCAATAAAATCTTGTTGCAGTGAATCTGATGTCAGGTCAGTAAGTGAAACTAATAATAAAAGATATCTGATTTCTGTTATTTTTTAATTGTAGCTGTTGCTTAGAAAGCCTTAATATAGGAATGCCACATTTTAAAAATATGGGCCACCAACTTTTTTGTATGTGGAAAGGGAATTGTGGGAAACCTCTCAACCATTATTCAGATAATATTTGTTTGGTTATTAAATTGAGCCACATTTTGATTTCCTCTCCCACCATTTTTAAAAAGGGAAGGCTCAGAAAAGTGCTTCAAGTATGCAGAATGCCTTCTGCATGGAATAAATATGCCATGAAAACTTCAAAAAGGTAATCCTGAAAACTGGCTTGGACTTGCTGGTGTCCTGCATGATCATATTGTTTGTGGACAGACCTGGGAAGATGCTGCTGTAGGATCTCTATCACAGCACTATATAAACCTGGCCTAATATGAACAGAATTTTATAAATAATATTTTATCTAAAGTGATTACAATGCAAATATGCCATGTCACTGTCCCATATCAAAACCATCCTACCCCATAGTAATAGGAGTCATCCGATTAACAATACAGAACTATGAAAAGGTTTTTGTTTTTGTGTTAGGAATACATTTCCACTCACAAAGTAGTGTTTAAAACATTTGTGTTTAAAACATATGAAATCAATGCTTAGAAGATGTTACAAAAAAGATCAGTAAAATGATAACATTACAAAAGTATGCGTTTTAAATAATTCAATTTAATTCACATAAAATTATACTTGTTTGGATTTTCATTTTCAAATTCCGCTGAAACTGGGTGTCAACTAGTGAAATTGTATTTTGTATTTACATCTTCATTCCAACAGATTAAAAAAAAACAGAAAAACCCTCAATGCAAAAGAATTTTTACAAAAATGGAAACAAATGAACAATAAAATGTAAAACTATTCATTGTATCTTGAAAAATGTTGCCCATAACTGAAAAGTATGTTTGGCTCATCCCTATATTCCACCTACAATTTAGGCTGCCTCCAGACATTGGTTATTTATTCCACTATATTTGTATACTCTGGAATATAGCATGAATATTCCAGAAAATTCAACTATAGGGGAACAAGTAACAAATGTCTAAATGCAGACTTAAATAATTGCTGTTAACTCTAAAGATCAATACGGCCATGGCTTAGAATATTATGAGTATGGTTTCCCACCCTCTGAACATGATTCTTTGAAAACTATGGGTACATTCAGACACTTGATTAGAAACACCTGCAGGGACAAACATAACTCTCTTTCTCCTACCTCCCTCTCTCACACGCTCTCCTTTCATTTGCCCCTTTCACAGACAGGGAAGTTGCAATTTGGGGCAGATGGGGTGGAAGGATACAGAGACTCCTATAACCAATATGGAGGTTCATAGCCTGGAAACGGTAGACTAACCAATCAGGGCCCTTGAAAACATGGGCAACCAACAGGGTGAAAACATGGAAAGCAACAACAAGGAAGATAAGC
This sequence comes from Aspidoscelis tigris stejnegeri, assembly GCA_023333525.1. NCBI lineage: Eukaryota > Metazoa > Chordata > Lepidosauria > Squamata > Teiidae > Aspidoscelis > Aspidoscelis tigris. The sequence continues at coordinate 226,543,947 of JALMGA010000001.1, forward strand.
AAAGTAGAAGGCTTTTAGGGACTTATTTTAAAAACTGGGTGATACATTCCCTCATATCCACAGATAAGGCAATATTTTGTAATTAGGCACCCCAAAAATAGGCAGTCTCATCACATTTTATGTTCAATACCTGGTCACCCCTTTGAACAAGTAGCCTGCTTTTAAGGAGCTTCTTAGGCTGCATCTGCACTGGGCTGGTGGACTAGTCCAGCTGACCACCTAGAATACCTCATCCACATTGTGAACTGGCCTATTTGAAGAATACACCTCCTTGTAAAACTGCAGCAGCACTGAATGAGGAATTGAACTGGGCTACAGTGTGAAAAGGGCATCATAGACTACTCCAGCCACATACCGCTTGTTAGTGGTCCACATAGTATTCAATGAAATGCCACATGAACAGCTGGTCCAAAATACAGGGGGCCAGAAGCAAGCTAATACAGCCCTGGCTGGCAACTGTAGCTTCTTTTTTCCCATTTTGTAATCCGTCCTCCTCTCACTTGTGCAGACACAAGGGGTCCAGTAGATCCGTCACAAATAGTGACGATCTACCGGAAAGGACAGATTGCCGAAAAATGGATCCAATAGATCCGTTTTCGGCAGACCAATGCGGAAAGACCCTTAGTGTCTAGAGTATGACCAAACCTCAGTTTGCTGCATCTCCTGGGTTTTAGAACCAGCTATGCCTTGAGTGGTTGGAGGGAGAGCCGGTAGCTCAGAGGATGTATTGTGTAGAATATGCTGTTACATATAAGGGGTGAATGAAAATGACTTGATTTATTGTTCAAATCCAGAAAGCCTAGAACATCAAAGAGATTGCTTTGAAGTGTAAATGCCACTTTGACATAAGAGATAATGCCAATGAAATATCAGGAACCTTAAATTGGGCTGCAATAGTACATTCCCATAAATGTGACACTTCCATATGATCCCTGAAAATTTTAACACATTCTATGCTTCAATTAAGTGTTGAGATTCAAAGTTTAGTTATGTTTGTTTAAGCCAGGGTGGAATTCTGGTTCCATTTCTTATCGCTCACAAGCCTTGATCCATAAACTGCCCACAATTTCCATTGCAGCAGTTGTATATTATGCATGCATCTTATGAGGAAGCTAAGTTGAATTTGGTTATATATGGTCTATATTTACTTTATCTAAGCAAGCTCTATGCAGCACTATGACATTAAATGTCACACTTTCCTCAGTATTAAAGGTCAGGGTTGGCTGCTTGGTAAATGAGGTTAGTTTACTTAGATTGAAGATACGAAGTTACAAAATTTGCACTTCTAAATGAATATGCGAATTGAAATACCAACATTAAAACTGGAATCCCCCTCCATTTTGGACTACTTGTTAATTTGTAGGAAATTACTAAGTACCATGAAAGGATTATATTTGTTCTCAGAGATTAATTAGATTTGTATGATTTAAAAGAAAAAAAAACTTAAGAAAAAAGTGAAGGGTGCATTGACTTTTTTCACCTATAAATAAAGGTATTTTGGGCTATAATCACACCTAAGGTTTAATCCAGCTTCAGTCCACCTGCTCTGAGTTATTTAACATTTTTTTAAAAAAAAATAGGTTGTCACTTTGCTGGTGTATTCTCTCACTCCAAAAGTAGGCTGAAGTTGGATTAAATCTTAAGTGTGACCACAGCCTTGAAGATAAATGTTTTCAGTACATCTTAGAAGTGCAGGACAGGAAAGCCCACCTGCTTCCCAAACACATCCAGGATGAGATATGCTGGTAGGACTACAGATGCCACTATCTGCTTTTACGGGACTTGTATAAATAAGGAAAAACAAACAAAAAAAAAGAAGTAGGAATTTCATATCCCAGCTCAAGTCAATAGGAGGGCAATTTTTATATGCAGCTTAAACAAAACAAAAACTGGAAGCCAAATCACTTATGGCGATGAACTGAATTTTATACCTTGAGGATTCCTGGCATGCTTAAATAGAAATGAGTATAGAATTGTAGGCAAAATGATAATCGTTTGCTACTGATTATCGTTTGCTACTATAGATGGTTTAAACATACTGATTATCATATATATATATATATATCATATATATAAAACATTTACATTTATCCTTTTCATAACACATAATCATTCTAACTATAGTTATTTGGACAAAGGGTGTATCTCTGTTTAATTAATTTAAAGTAAGAGCTCAAATATAGCCATTCTTTTCAAGAAGTGATTGAAGATAGGGAGAAAAAAAAGTTTTTCTAAGGACTTTAAATTAATAAAAGAGATAATGATGAATTAAGCATGCTGTTCAATTTGTGTTATTCTTTGTAATCTAAAATTCAGGCAAAATGAGTGCATGGATAAAAGGTTAATAAATAAAACATTATTAAAAGTTTATAAAACTCTCTCTTAAATTCAGAAGCTTTAGCAAGCTGTAACTGCCCCGAGTGTAATGCAGCTTTTTTTTGTAAATTGCTCCCCTTTGGCAAAAAATCAATAAAATACAAATTTCTCTAATTAGCTGGAAACTTAAACTAAATGCCCTTTCTTTTCAAATTTTCAGATCATTATAGAGGTGGGGGGAATGCCTGGAAAAATTAACTCGAAAAAAAAATGAAAACATAGATCACAAGATTTTTTTTTTTGTTTCCCAAAATTCATATTAATTAATTGGCTGCCTCTTGGCATCAGTGAAAAGTTTTCTCTAGCACAAAGATTGTTCATCAAAGCAGTTTGCTATCGTGAGCCTCTATGGAAAAGATTTCTCTAAGGTCCTGGCTTATAGTTTGCTTTTTAGAATGATTGAGGCATATAACCTTTTTGACCATGCCTGCATGATTTCTATCTCATTTGATAGCTGTTGTTTCAAAATCAAGTTCATACAGAGCAGGTGGGAATAGTTGAATACAATATTAATCCTATGCTACTTAATCACATTCGTCAAAATCAATGGACTTCAGATAATTGTGCCATCTGTATATAGTCCATTGCTCCAAGTCGCTCTGGTTGCTGAAGGGGAACTAAGACAACAATCCTACATACACTTGACTATCATCATCATCATTTAAAAAAAGCTCCAGTGACTGAAAAAAAAATTACACAGCACTAAGCATGTTTTTAATATTACTAAACAATTTGTCCCATTTGCACTTTGTAGAAATGCATACTTGTCAGGGAGCTACATCAAAAAGCCCTGAAAAGTGAATACAGTTCATTTGTATAATATTTCAATAGTTACCCGCAAAATCTTTTTTAAATGGAAAACTAGGTGCTAAGCTAATACAAATCTACCAATATAAGTTGTGCTGCAGAGATGAAGTCCAGATTCTGAACAAATCAATGATGCAGCAGAAGGAACCCTTAGTCTACCAGTGTGTCAGTGGTGTCCAGAGAATTTTCCAAGGCCTACGTGCTGTGGACAGCTTAAATGATGTCCACAAACTGTCCCATAATATCAGGAGTTATGCTTTTGCACCATTTCTGGCATTGTGAGCTGGGGGACCTTTAGTTTTGGACCTTTGAGGCTCAAAGGTCTACACCTCAAAGCTTGCCCTGCACTCAAGCAAATGCCATTTGTGGTGAGGGGTGTTGGGATGTCTGATTACAGGACATTCCATGAGGAGCATAATAGGAAGACCTGCTGTTTGTGTCACATTGCTAAACTTGCAGGAAAGGAATGGACCTCTTCAGCATGCAAATGGCTCCAGCCATTCCTATTCTTCACCAGCCAAGAATGGTCTTTGGAAACCATTCCTACAAGATAAGTGCAAACCTAGCCCAAGTAAAGGGCATTACAGAGGACAAATTCATAGGATCCAGCACCTGTGTAAATTAAAATATACCTCTTTACCCAAGTGTTTTATGATTGGCTTCCTCCAGGTGTTGTCCTGCTGGGAAGGGAGGGAAAGAGGGAGGGTTAAAAGTGATATTTAATCGATATCAGAAAATTGCCCCGCATACGGATGGGAGAGAGAACACATGTGGGAGGGACAGGAAGTTGCCATGTTGAGTGAGGTGGCGGCAGCAAGCTGCCATGTTTAGAGAGGTGGGAGAAGCAGAGTCCAGCCACAAAGTCCCTCCCACACAGGCTTTGCATTGGGCATGCACCCAGCTACAGCAGCAGAGGGACAGCAAGCTGGACACAAGGGCCAGGTGGGGAACCTCAGGGACCATTTGGCCCCATGCGAAGGGCCCCATTCGTGGGTGGGTAGTGATGGCATATCAGCCAGGGGCACGGAGCCACCCACAGCAGTGGGATGGCCGATGGAGAGGGCCCCAGCTCTTTCAGGCATACAAAAGGGGGGTCACGGGGGCTGAGTCACCTCATGGGCTACATCTATGTGGTGCCTCATGTGTACTCACTTGATCTCGCTTGCGGGCTGGGGATCATCTGTCCAATATGACCTACCCTGCCCTGCCCTTTTCCCTGCAGCTGCAAAGGCATAATGTGTTCCTTGAAATCCATCCTTCCCAAGCAAGTGCGGAAGCATGGGGCCTTATTTAGATCCGTATCTATTTAAGACACATCTTGCTAGAGACACATTTCATAAAAATGGATTTCCTTAATCTGGTTTTCAGCAGGTCAGTGCGGAAATACCCTTAATCTGTATTAAGAGTCTGTGTAGTACACATATGAGCCTCTGTATCCACACTGGTCTAGGTCTATCTGCATTTGATGGAATCTGGTTTTGATTAAGGAAATACTTATTTAGGCCACTAGGTACTGCTTAAGTACTGCTTAATCAGCACTACCAATGGACTAGTGGCCCTGATCTGGAACATGGAGGGAATGGAGAAGTCTTGCCTCCCATGTTCTGTGTCTCCTGTGGGGTGCTTTCAATGGTGTGCCATAGTGCACCCCCGGAAAGCACCCTACACAGGCTAGGAACATCATTTGTAGCCCTTTCAGGTGTGGAGTGGAGCTTTGGAGCCGATTTTAGCTTTGAAGCTGCATGGTGTGTCAGAGCATGCTGTACAGTGGTCTGGATAAGTGGGCTGGGCTAATCTGGACTCATTGATATGGATTAATCTCAGGTAAGTACAGAAAGGACCACAGAATCATTTTCTCCTACAAAAATTTAGAACTATCCAGAGTCATTTTGCAGTTTAGTTTAAGAAGAAATGCAAGTTGATACTACCTTTCCATACAAGGTTATTGCCCGGTCTAGACATGGAGCCTTTCTGCATGGATCCTTGATCCATATTAAGGGTCCATGACATTCACTTCTAGGCCTCAAAGGTCTGCACATTATTCTTTGTGTCAATGCCCCTTGCTTGTTTGCTCTGTCTGCAGTAGACAATCTGGATTAAGGGAGGCTTAAATCTAGAATAATGGTAGACCTACTTAATCTCAGGAATGGTTCTTATGAAAAACTGGCTGGAAATGGCCTTGTGAACAAGGCTACTTTACTGTACAAAAAAACTTACCCACCTGACTGGAGCATGTTGCCTTCTCTAGGATTACTGTATGAAAAAGAAAACAGAGTTTCTGTTTGTTTGTTTGTTTAATAAGTTGTATCCCACCTTTCACCAAAAGGTTCAGGGTGGGTCACAATAATAAGATAAAATATATAAAGTGTTCTTAAGATATATTTAAAATATAATCCTCTCTCCCTCTTACCCTCTACAGGAGGACAACATTCAGAGAAAGCTACACATCAAAGGCCTGAAAACGATATAATATGAGCACCTCATGCACCTGCAGAGGGAGACTGTCCCAGAAACTGGAGGCCACCAGAGAAAAGGCCCTCCAGCATGTCGCAGCTGGTGCAATTTGTCATACAAACAACACTTGCTAAAATCTGCTTTCCTTTGTAACTCTTAAAAGAGCAGGTGCCCTGTCCTATTTTTCTGTATAGTAACCTTCCTTTCTCAGCTCTGTTCTTCTATGGACTTTGTTGGATAATGATGAACATTGTCTGAAGGAGATGGATTTTGTTATCAAATATTCTGACAACACTTAATTCTAAAAATACAGTTTCTGCACTTTCCATCTTTAAGAAGTGTGACGACTATCCATTTAAAGAAAACAGATTATTTAAAACACTGTGCACATTAAAATGGCAAACAGTGATAACAATGAAAACACCAACATACTTGCTTATAAAAATCAGTATATATGCTTTTATTTCCCTATGTCCATTCTGTGTCAAAACAAAGGCTCTTTTTGCGCTGGGCTTTATTCTGGATTATGAGAAAATTCCACACCTTCACTTCCCTGGGAAATTGTCCCAGGAAAGTGAAGATGTGGAACAGATTGGACATTCACATTTTCAACAACCAGTCCATCTGAAACTGAGTAAGTGTGATTGCCTCTGTACCAGAGGCTATTGCCTCATCATGGCAGCAGCCATGTGCACTGGCCATTGTCGCAGTGACCGGGTGATGTGGCATGCAACCATGGCAATGCTGCTTCCCCCTCCACACTGTGAACAGTGCATGCAGGACTGTGTTGGCTGTGTCTCATATATGGCTAGCATAGCTGTGGACCACTTTTTAATGCTCCACAGCTATCCAGCCAGGGGGCAGTCTGGTACACATAGAGCCTCTTCTGGCATGGAAGTGACTCCATGCAGTGCAGAATCTCTGTGCTAGAGCATCCTGGACTTTCCCCACTGGGCCAAGTGTGAAAAGGTCTTATATTTCTGAATAAGAGCCTGTCCCATAAGCCTGCTAGCTTGAGGCTGGAAGCCCCCTATTCTAAAATATAATCTGTAATAATCCCCTGAGCAGAAAAAGGTAATATATTTGCTGTCAGCATGGCTGTTTGAGCCATGAACATTTTAAAAGATTAAAAGAATCATATTATAGTTTAAAGGGAGGAGTAAACAGGGAATCTGGCAAGCAACGCACATCTTGTGTGCTTCAATTCTCAATGAGATAAGAATCTTGTGTGCCAGCTGTTCACAGTGCAGCAGCGACTGTGGATCAATTGACCAAGTATGATTGCTTCTTCCCTACTTAAGGTGAAGTGTTTTCATATTCTATCACTACCACTGATGAAGGGCCATGCGGGGAACAGGGCTGTATAATAAAACAGTTTCCCAACTAACCTATATTTTCTACCAACCTAAAGCTGGTCAGGCTTATCACTCTGGCTGTTCCAAGCGTGATGTACTTTTGAAGCAGATCAATCTTTTAAATTAATTTGACGCATAGGAGTGCAATGGCTTTTGACTTGGCTAGCAAAGGTGAAGGTTAAAAAAAAAGAGGAAAATATTACGAGTGTATCCCAAGTTGCTCATGCTTCAAGTTCCTACGACTCCTGATAAGCTCTGTAGCTCTTGGCTATCCAGGTAAGCCTGTGTGCAGCTTATAACAATGTGCATATATTTACATAGATGACTTTCACGATTTAAGCTGACTTAGCCCACTGATTTCAACTGGATTTAATTATTTTAAATCCATTTACTGTTTTTAATACAGTTACATAACCTCTATTAATCAGTATGTGCAGCTTGCATTGATTTATACCACTCAAGTGCTTACTGAAACAGCTGGATTAAAGCCACTGAGATTCCATTACAAATCAGTAGGGTCAACCCAGCATTGCTTCAAAAACTCCAATTTAATGGGCTTATTGTTTTGACCAGAACGGAGATATATAAATATGGGCTCTTGCAGAGTTTGGAATATATATGTGAGTGAAATAAAGATTAGCAGCTGAGAAATAAGACTAGGGGCAAAGACCAAAAACACTGGGGAAAGCAGACAGCTGTGTCAAAATAACGGAGAACTGCATAAAGCTTGGCACCTATTATTGTTTCCCAGCCTGTGGGCAATGCAGATGCTAATGCAGCCAAGGAATAGAATTGCCACTGTAGCTTAAGTCTCTCTCTTTCTCTCTCAATGTGAGTGTGTGGGTGTGCATGCATGTAGCATACTTTGAAAGTGTGTATTGTTTCAGTCTTGTGACTGCATTCTTCCTGCTCTATAAATATAAGATGGGAACATACACTCGGTATTATTAGATATACGAATCACTGAAAATAGTAAGCACAGATGCAGAATTATTTTTACAAGTTTACAGGACTTTCACGACTAGATTCTTAAAAAGCAAACACACCACATACCTTAGGGAGGTCATCTTGTGGATCATACATGCCACAATAATCTGTTCCAGGGTTGGTTTCTCATTACACAATAACAGAACCAGAGCAAGAAATATCACAACACATCCATCTATCAAAGGGGAGGGGGAATTACTAAGCAATAATAGCAAAAAGACATTCCAAAGATGAATTCAAACCAATAAAGCTTCATCTGAATGATATTAAATGCAAAAAAAATCTGATTAGATTAGTATTACAGTAGCAGTAAAGAGTCACTGCACATTAAAGATGAACACACTGAATTTTCAGTTGCCATACTAACTCATATGTATTAGACAACCTTTAGAATTTGCTGTGCATTTATAATAACAATGCCTTATTAAATGCAAATTTCATTTAAAAATGAATTTCATGTGAAATTTATCCACACCATCTGCATTTGCTTCCTCCCCTTTTAGTTTGAAAAACTGGCCAAACACGTTACATTGCAGTCTACATTTCCAAAGTGTGTATAGACATATACTATTATTTTGCCACCAGAATTGGTTTTAAAGACATCTTTTAAAAAACTGATAAATTTGGAATTCTGAGGGCATGCTGTAGGCACCACCTCCTCTACGCTGGTTCTTTCCCACCAGTAATGACTAGAATATCAAGAAATGATATCATAAAAATGGCTACTGGATCAGAACAGTGGTCCTATCAGTATATTCCCACACTAGCCAAGCAGTTGTGTAGGGAAGCCCAACTTTCTCTGTTCACAGTCTCTTACTTTTCCTATTCTAAAGGTAACCACACAGCTATTAGGATTATTAGCTATAGCTTGGAAACTCTCAAGAGGATCACTGTATCTTCAGAGGCCACAAAGAGAATTCCTGATTGGGACTAATGACTGAAATTTAAGAACTGTGAAACCTACTGTACAAAAAATCATAATAAAACTGAGATCAGCGTTGCTTAAGACTGAGTAAAGTCTTAGTATGTGACATATTTTACTTACAGAATTGCTATTTGTACTGGAAATGTTACATATATGGGATCTTTGTGGTTTATTATTTACCTGCATTACATTTAGAAACTTCTTTTTATCAAACATGGGGACTTTTCATATATTTTCAATAAAACGGTGTCAGCATTGTTTCTGTAGGATGGTAGTAACTCTCTATTTGGGATGTGCATGAATTTTGTGTGTGTGTGTGTGTGTGTGCATTAGATTTGTATCAAGTTGAATGCAAGAAAATTCATATTCATTTGAATGTGGTAGGATTCAATTCAATACAAATGCTCAATATGAATTTGATACGAATGTTTGAAACAAATAGCATACTAAATCCCTAAGTATCCCCCACAAATCTCCTACATATCCGATATGATCCCCTACATATCCACTCCAAAAGTATCAAATCTGCCCTCAGTCCACTTTGAATCTGCTCTCAATGCAAATCCACACAAGTTATTAACATACAGATAATGGCTAGCCATAAGAGGAAAACAAGTTTCCTGAGAGGTGTGATCAAAATGACTTAAATTCTAGCCCCAGGCAAGCAAGAACTTTATGTAATATTTTCTCTTAAAATTACAGTTTGCCAATATTTTGAAATGACAAAATAGGGCTTGTCCCCATGCTGAATATACTCCAGAGTGAACCTGAGTTTGCCTCAGAGCGTCCCCACGCAAAGCCTCTAATCTGGGCTACATGTGGGACAAATCACACAAATTCATGGCAAAAACAAAACAAAAAAACCTGTAACTGTTTTTGCTGTGAATTAGGAGGCAATCACATATTATCCGGGAGGCATGGAGACGGAAATTGGCGATCGCAGCATTAGCGGGCGGGGCTTCAACCGTGCTCGCTCTTCCTGCCATATGTGCTGCAATAGCAACTGCTTGGGGCATTTCTTCAAAGAAATTATGCTGAAAGAGAAGGGATGAGGGTGTCAAATGGCTCTCATTTGCCCTGTGAGTGTCACTCCGGCTACAAGTATGACACTTCCCTTCCCTAATCACCTGATTGGCAAGGCACGCGTGAGGAAAGGGCTTGATTTAGTGCACAAGCGCTGCTTCCCTTAATGGGTGAAGTGCCTGTGGCTTCCCTGCACTAGAATGAGAAAGATGAGAGAGTGCAGAAAGATGAGAAAGTGTGCCCGCTGTCAGTGCGAGTTGCCTTACACTCTTTACACCTGTCTTTATTTCATAAGGGCTTTTATAATCTTAAAATCTGGTAGCATGTTTTATATTCCTGGAAGCGTGCTGTGGTTTGTTCAAGCCTTACGCCCGCAAGTGAAGACCAGCAGTGCTTAATTCGTTCACCCCACTTGCCTGACACCAAAAACTCTTGTTTCCCAGCCTATTTGCTGTTTATTTCTCTCTAGCCACGGCTTCCTTAGTTTATGAAGAGAGAGGACTTTGTAATTATAACAACCTTCTAGGTTAAAATATAGAGAAGCTGGCAAAGTCTCTTTAAAGAACAAAATAAAAAGCTTTATTCACTACAAGTGAAATACTTGTGGACTCACAATAAATGTTCTTAAGAAGAATACAAATTTCCCAATTTAGAGGCACACACAGATAGTTCTCTGACTGCACAATTCTTCCTTTTCTACCCCTCCTAGCTTTTTCCTAAGCCTAGAACATCTAAACTATGTTGGGTTCCATCCCCTGGACAGTTTCACCTACCTTCCTCCCAGAACCCCAGAACATAAAACACTTCTTTTAGTGCACGGGCTACTCTCTTTGTCAGTTCATATTTCTCTCCTCTTTTCAATACAAAATCATCTCTCCTCAGAGTATAGGCTTCTCTCCCTTTATTACATGTTACTCTCTCCTTTTTAGTGCAAAAACATCTCCTCCTTTTCAGTTCATATTTCTCTCCTTTTTAGTGCATACAGTTCTCACTCTCTTGTGGCAGGTGGGTTTTATACCCCCTCAGCCAGATGAAACTCAACACCTGATTGGTTGAGCACTCTCTGAGCACTCTCTTCCCCCTCCCGTTATGTTAATAAGGGAAGTTTTGCCCCCTCTTTACCTGCTCAGGCTGTCTGGTTGAACTTCCATGCTTATTCCGCATTGAATGTGCCTTCACTACAGTTTTTTAATTACATTACCCAACACTGAAGTTTAGTGTGGACATCACACATGGGGACGTGTTAATTCAAACTACAATGCGTATTGGGAATCACTCGATTCAACACCAAAATAAATGGACCCCATAGGGCTGCAGCCTTAAATATCTTTTGGTATTTTGATCAAAACATACTACTTTGCAGAGGTTTATATGTTGTGGGGAAAGCAAAATGTTTTAACATTGATATGCAAATATGCTGCAAAGGGGAGCAAAAGTGAGGGATATGAGTCACAGGAAAATTTTGCAATGCTTTTTTTAATATGGAGTTTCTTCTCCAATATGGGTTCCAGTGTCCCAAAACAAATCTGTCTAATGGTGGAATCCAGGCAACTATTTGTCAATTATCTGTATTTTCAACATGCCACATTATGTCAGTGCTCCAACTGCCCACCTTGACACAAGGTTGCTTATGCTTTAGGTACCAAAGTGTGGATAAATTGATATTTAAAGAGAATATCTTAAAACAACAGACACAATGGGTTTTCTTCCTGCACAGCAAACAGCTTGAATGGCTTCAGAAATATTTTGGACAAATTCATGGAAGAGTTGCTAGCTCAGGTGACTGTGGCTTCAAAGAGATATGTTGAATACAAGTAGTATTATGCCTCTGAAGTCCAACTGCTGGGATACTTATTATGAGGGCAGTATATGCACTTGTGTCATAATTATAGGCTTCTATATGCAATTGGCTGCCACTGTGAAAACGTGCTAGAGTAGATGGGCCAGTTGTCCAGCTCTTATTTAATTATGTACTAGAGATACTATCTTTCTTTCTTTCTTTCTTTCTTTCTTTCTTTCTTTCTTTCTTTCTTTCTTTCTTTCTTATGTATAGGAAGCCCTTATGAAGTATGACAGCAAAAAAATGATCTATGGGTATTATGAACTATTCCATCATTATTGTTATTAATGCTGCCAAGAAGCATTAGATCTTTACAAATACAACACTATAATGACATACAGTTTAAAACAAAACGAACAAAATACTTCTGAGACCATTTAAAAACAGTTTAGAGATGGTTCACAGATGGAATTTACATCTCAGCCTGACCTGGGTCTCATGAAAATTCTTGTTTATAAAATGTCAAGTAGAGATGGGATGAAAACACAAGTGCCACACACTATTGATTGTTAGGTACTTTTGAGACTCATTTTGTTATACATGAACACAACCTAAATAGCGTATATTTTACTGCCAAGTTACTAAATGTACTTCTAGTGAATGATAATTCAGATCCCAACTAAAATGATAAATATAATCATTTTCCCTTTTGCATTCGTATTTTGTGTCTTTGGTTTAAAGATGGAAAGCAGGAAGTACTTTATAGATGACAATTTGGCTTCAAGCAGAAGACAAAGGCAAAACTTTCACTTGTGCTCAGTCCTCTGTAAATGGCCTTGAGGGGCATCCTGTCTATCTCTCCAAGGGTTTTTTCCCATGTAACACTAGAGTCTAGTGCTAAGTGGAAAAGCACCCCAACACGGAAGCTGTATCTGTGCATCCATTCTAGTAGTCATTTATAAAGAGTCAAAATGGCATAGATGACTTGTTTTCTTTTCCCTTCCTAATTACTCCTTGCACTGAATTTGATTTTTTTCACTGCTGTGTCACATTGGGTCAACATCATCATTGAGCTGTCCACCAAAATTCCAAGATCGCTTTCCTAGGGATGTGCACATTTTCCCCCTGTTCATTTCGCATAAAAGTGAATGTGAAGGAAATTTGCAGTTATGCAAATAGAGCCACTTCAAATGTGCTAGGACTCAAATTCACTTCAAATGCTCTTCGAGTTCACTTTGAATCCCTGCCACAGGTTGTGCCCCCTAATCCCCTGTGGATCCATTCTGAATCCGCTCTGAATCTGCTCCAGAGGTGACTGGCCAGCCACTTTGCCATCTGCTCACCTTTGAATAAACAAACAGAATGATACACTTCATGCTAATTATAGTCTTCAAATATAGCCAATATTCTATTGTAATGTAAAAGTTCAAAGCTTTGAAATTTGTACAAATTTTGAAGCTGACAAATATTTTTCACCCATCTGTACCCTATCCTAGTCTGTAGTAGAAAGCTCAGCCCCCATCAATTTATAGGTGTAATTGGGATTCTTTTTCCCACCATGTATCACTCTGCACTTGCTCAGACTGAAATGCATTTGCCACTTCATTGTCCATTCACCCATTGTCAAGAGATCCATTTAGAGCTCTTTACAATCCCTTTCAGTTTTTACTACTTTGAACTATTCAGTGACATCAGCAAACTTCGCTACCTCATTACTTCTAGATCATTTATGAATAAATTAAAAATCATGGGTCCTAATACTGAATCTATAAGAAATACTGAACCTATACTCATGTTATAAAATAGCACTGTAATGTTTTTGCACTGGGAGCATGTTTCTGTCTTTGTTTTCTTGAAGTGGAGGCAGAAGTGGCAAAGAAGAAACCATTTGCTTCCTGTAGAAAATAGAGGTCCTATTATATTTTAAGAGAGAAGTGGAGGGCGAATGCTTACATGTAGCTGGTGTTAGAGAATAAATGTATGTAGCAAAGTACGAAAGAGAGCCAGCTTTTATGTGTGGCCTTTGCAGTGATTTAATTTTCAGTCTAGGCTTTGATTCTATTACAGTACTCTAAAGAAATCAACTACAGATTATATGAAAGGTGTTGTCTTATTCTAAAACATAGGAAGTGCATTTAATTTGCTTCTGTCCCTTTGGATATATCAGATCTGAGAAATACTGTTTTACTGCAGCATGTAGACAGGCATGGCTATAAAGATATTGTCAGAAGCAAAAAGGCATTGAAAGCATCATATTAAATCTATTGCACCATTGCAGATCAATTCCCCAGGAAGGTTGCCTATCACTCTGTTTGTACCTTCAGCAAATCAGCAATTAGAGATTAAAGGCCTTCTTGTAGTGTTAAGTGAACCAGGCCATTCCACTCCATTACTACATTCCAGGGGAAAAAAGTGTTTTGTGAGAATTGAGGTGCTACTTAAGCCTTCCTATGACATGGTCATGAAAGAAGAATCTTTTGGTGTCTGGAAATCTTCTGCCACTACCCACTTGTGAGTGGTTATTGTGTCACACAAAAATATTGGAGAAGGAGCTGGAGAGCATCTTGAAACTGAGAAGTAGGATGACATTTGTGAAAGGAGAATTACAATGCAGAAAAACAATCCTAGTACTATTTTTTTTCAAACGTAGGAGATTATTTCTGCTAAATATATGTAAATAGAGAAAACAGGTATCTCACATTAACTCCTGTCAAGCTCTTCCTTCATCCTTTTCTCTCCCACACACACACATCTATCTTGATGCAGTTTTATCAATAAAAGCATAAGCTATGTTTGGAATAAATCTATTAGCTGCATTATCTGCTTGATGTAATTATAACATTATAACCACAACTGTTTCCCAATGATAGGAACTCAACAAGCATTAAACTCACAAAGATCATCATGGATCAATTTTTGAACACATACCTATGCTAACTTGTTGACTCTGCTAGGCTTGTGATCATAGTCATTTAGTAGTCAAGAGGCAATGTTCAGAAGAGCAGGAAATTCTGATAGAGATGTCTGAAAAACAAAATCCAACCAGTGCACAAAGCAGTCAGTAGGATGCTCTAAATAGCACATTACAGGTCTTTAGTTGATATTCAGAAAATAATTATGATTGTGAACTGTCAGAAATATTCAGTGCAACAATTATGGTCATCACCATCTGACAGGCCTCCTAGGAAAACTTTTTCAAGCACCAAGCCTTCTAAAACACTAATGAGCTATTAAGGGGAGGGGGAATAAAACTCCCATGAGACAAAATCAGCAACAGAGCTGAACAGCAGTCTATAGATTAAAACTTTACAAATTTGTCGTGATAACTATGTTCTTTGGTTATTTTGGAACCTGACATTTAATACCCTTGAGATCAGCCCAACACAACTACTACTGCCACTATCCTCCTCCTCTTCCTCCAATAATCTTTTATGTAGTAAGTGCAAAGTTTAAGTCAGGCAATTTCAGTTTCCAATGGAAGCAATTAGTGTTTGAATTAACTTTATGATTTCAAAAATAAAGGGCTGAGCAGATTTTAGACGAATCCAGGGTAGGTGAATGTTACAAGGGCATTCAAAGCCTCCACAATTCACAGCTTCACATAGTCACTACTTCACTCATATTTGTCTGCTGGCTTTTTTTTTTCCCTTTGTGAAATAATAGTGTCTCAAGCTGGGTACATTATTGGATATATATCTGCTCTGTTGGCCTCACTGCCAGAGTGGGTCTCCTTGCTTGCCTTTCCCAGCTTCAAGCAGTCTTGGATATGGGTTTGAAAACTCTGCTGCTATTCCTGATGTTGCCATTTAGAAGTCATCATGCCAATATTCAGAAACCTTGATCCATTTTACTAAGGCAAGGTACAAAACAGGCAGCTTTGGAGTTGCCTTTCACAACTGGAGGGGGACTGAAATCCTGCCAAGCATCCTCATGTCCCTTTGGCATGGAGAGCTATGGAGACAAACATCACTGTCCCTTCCAAGTGGTCTGAATATTCTATGGGAAGGGCCATTGATTTCTTTCCCATAGATATTTTAACCTAATAAAACTCAAAGGCCATATTCTTTATCTTGACTAAATAGCAAAATACTCACTCTTTTATGACACGAATCACCTGTTAAGTAAAGAGATTAAAAATGTAATTTTGCTTACAGATCTCTGGAACAAGACACAGGACATTTACTCAACTAACAACCTTCATCAGGAGTTTCCAGGCTCATTACCATTGTCCTGCTATGCCTATGGAGCAGCCCTGTTAATTTTGAACTTCATGTTGCTAAGATGAGATGGCAACATGGAAGGAAGGAAGGAAGGAAGGAAGGAAGGAAGGAAGGAAGGAAGGAAGGAAGGAAGGAAGGAAGGAAGGAAGGAAGGAAGGTGTTCAAAGCAGAGGTAGTGGTATTTCCATGCTAGAACCTTAATTCACATGCTCTTTCAAAATGCATTTTATGGATATTAATGTGAAATAGTGGCTGGATGGAAACACTGCCATTGCATATGACTACATCTAAGCATTGCCCTGCTTTTTTTAATATAGAAAGATGTTGTCCTATAGGACATGTTCAAACACAATTGTGTTTCTACTTAAAGGAAGAAATCTACTTTTTCACAGAAAAAAGTAGCTCATATATCTGATACTGTGATTATTTAAAGGAAGTTGTGGGCCACAAAATTGTGTGCTCCACAAATATTCAAGGGAAACTTAAGAAATATAAAAATGTAGCAAAATGTAGCAACTTTAGCAAAAGTGATAAAAACCTAGCATTCAGCTTTAAGTTTCTATCTACTCTGGCTAGGCTTTGGCCACCAGTGTACATGTTAATCCATCTCTAGGACTGACAGAGGATGAAGGCAATTTCCAACCTCTTCTGTCCTGGTCACATTTACTGGACCATTGCCATCTTGAGTCCATGCATAAAAGGTAAGCTTCCATGGAGGAGAGGGGGTGGTGTGGGTGTGAATGTTAAAGTGGTATCAAGGCAAGGTGGTGGGATGCATTGGGAGGACAAGAAGGCACAGCAGAGGGTTGTGGGAGGCAGCCATATAAAGGGGGCAGAGCGGTGGTGGGAGGCATCAGGAAGGTGGCAGGTGCCTCAGGGAAAGTGGCTGGGTACAGCAGGCAGCAGTGGAGACACAACAGAGGGTTGAGAAGAGCATGAGGGAGGGTGATGACTGCATCTGAGAGAGTGGCAGGGGGCAGCAGGGGACCAGCAGGAGGCAACAAGAGGCACGGGGTGGTGGAAGAGGTAACAGGAGATCCATTGGGTGGAGCAATGGTACATTGCAGAGGGCATCAGGGGGGCTGGTGGGAATCATCAGGGTGACAGTGCATGGCAGGGGATGGACATGTTGGCATGAGAACAATGGAAGTTGACAGAAGACCTCGGGAGACTGATGGCTGCACTGGGGAATGTGTACGGGATTTGGGGAGGTGTAGGGGTGTGGGAGGAAATGGCTGCAGTGGTGAAGTGTCTGGCTGGAGTCATGGGGTACAATGGCACATGGAAGGGGGAGGCTGTGGTAGCAGGGGGTAATTCGGTTGGAGTGGTAGCCACAACTGTAGCTGTTGCTGCAATAAGCATCCATGGCGGTTTTGGGTGGTGGAGCAGGTAGGCTTTTTCCTGGCTGGGTATGTCTCTTGGTAAAATGGACTCAGTGCGATAATCCCCTTGCAGGCAATAAAATCCATGGACAAACTGGAAATGCCATTTGGAGTCTGGTTTTTGAAGACTAAAAACTGTTTCTGTTCCTTAGAATTATAAGGTGTGACCACAGCCATAGTCCTGAGAACTAATTGAAACTGTCCTTCTTGCAGTATGACTTGTTATATCTATGCCCTGGTTTTAAATTGTGTCATTTTAATGCATTTTTTGTTGTAAAATAACAATAGGTATAACATTTTCATTCCCTTTCCCTGTTGCTTTGTTCTTCCACCCAGCCATCTGATGCACACACTGTTTTTGTATATTTAGTGGTATAGTCTAATTAACATAGATTTCTGCCTTGTGTGATCAAAACACTCCATAGCAAAACAGCTACATGGGGTGATCTTGTAGTTTTAATAGCTGAGAACCTCCCTGATGCTATCAGAGGCATCACCACAAAATTCTTATCTGTATTTCTCATTCAGTGAAAGATTCTTTTTAAGATGTTGATGTTACTGGGAGAGTGCCACAATCTTTTGTCCTACTGTGTGCTGCAATGTAGCCATTTGTCAGAATGTCACACGCACTACAGGATCTCATTGAGGTGTCATGCCCTCAAACCCATTCCCCCTGCCAACACAGAGACACAATAAAACATGGCTAAGCACTGTGAAGAAAATAAATCGCTTTGTTTGTCAGGAGCGTTGGGAGATGTAGCTTCACTCCAAGCAGCATTCTCTCATGTTATCTAAACACAGTTCATCACATACACAGATAGCAACTGTGGAATTGAGTTTGCTGAATCATTATTTACGTAGCTTTTAGGACCACTGGATGAAATACTAGAGTTTTATTTTCCCCCCTCCTATTTTTATTCACTAAAAAAAAAAAAATGAAAAGAGCCCTTTCCATATAAAAATATCAGCACTCTCTTCCTAGGAATAAGTGTGGCAGGTATTTTCTTCTGGTGGAAACAACTACTATAGCCTTCAAACTTTAAATCTTTAAAGTCACTGAGTTCAGACTGATCTATCATTCTGTGTATTCCAAGACTTTGTCTGATGCAGTGCACTACATCTAGATTCTGAAATAACCCACTGAAATCCCTGCTAAGCTTTGAAACTTACTAGATAATCATGGTCAAAATGCTATTAATCATACTAGTCAGCCTACATCATAGGGCTATTGTATGCTGTTGCTAGGGTAATTTGAGGGGGAAGACGTGGCACTCTAATGATGTGCTTTTCTGTGGAAGAGGAGCATTAAATTTGGTGGAAAATAATTTGGTACTACAATACAAATCCACATACATAGGACTGAGGCTCAGAGCACACTGTTATGACACATCTGAAATTTTAATTATTTCTTCCTGGTAAGTACCAAGGGCCTGTTCACACTTCAGTCACTGGAATGATATAACAATACCATTCCAGTAAGGGGAAGATCAGGCACAAAGGGAGCCAGCCATTCACACTTCATGTGAATGACCTGGTTAAAGTCATTTTGGCATGGCGATGGCTGTTTCAACTTGTGTTGCATGTACAGATATTGCCATGGTGATTGGAACATGGTGCACACTCTGCAGATACAGTTCAGCTGCCATGCCTACTCATTTTTCATTGAGAAAAACATGTGAGTGCTGCTGACCAGGAGCTCACTAGCTTCTCCTGGTAAAGCTGTGGACAATATTTTAGTTGTTCACAGCTAGTGAAGACTGGGACAGCTTTACTGAGACTGAGGTTGACAGTGGTAGTATGTGGACAGGCCTCTCCAGGAGCAAGTTAAGTGTGAACAGGCCTCACAAAATTAGTTTGAGTGATTCTATGTTTCTATCATTCAGCACAGGCTGGTATACCAGACTAGAAAGCCTTCCTCCCACACACTGGTGCAGTCTCCAATAAATGAATAAATTATAAGCAAAAACCTGAGACAGTCCCGTGGCTATCATGGAACCATGAAATCCCAAGGTGGTCTGGATGTAAAGGTGTCTGCATGTATGTTGAACTCCCCTAAGATCAAAGTCTTCAACAGCACACTAAGGACTAAATGAATAGGGACGCTGCTGGGCATTTACTCAGTGCAATGTACAGGCTCACCAACTGAGGCCCAATTTGGAAGAGTTTCCTTAATGAAAGAAATGGCCCTTCTAATAATCACAACAACATCCCCACACCCTAACCTGGACTGATGGTGAACTAAATGGAATTCCATATATATTACCAAGAATATTGGGGGATTTAGCTCATGTCTGGAAGCATCAAAAGTTATTTTAAGAATGAGCCTATTTCTGAAATCCAGTGTTATAACAGCTTAGAGACTGAATCCCAACCAAAACAAGGGCCACCTCGTTCTTACAATGAATATCCACTTGATCGACAATTTACAAATTTCTTCTCACTCCCATCACTGATCTGTTCATGTATATGTATAATGGAGTTCAGGGAAGAAAATTATAGCTGTTTTCTATTGCAACACATAGACCAAGCTTAGGTCTAATACTGAAACATTCACATCTATTGTAAAAGCTAACCTAGTATAAACAGAACCCTGTCCTTCATTTCTTTTCATGTTTGTGTTTTAGAATAAAGTTTGTATTTGTGCTACTCTTCTCTCCCTCCTCCACATTTCAAGGAAAGAATTAGGAAAGACACTTTTTGTATGACTAATAGGTCTTGTAACATTTGTTTTGCTCGAATTAACAGGTGATTATAAATTCTTTTGTAAATGCTTGAACAGCATATCATTACTGTTCAAGACTGATTTTCCTAATACGTCAATAGGAAAACATGTGCTTTAATGATTATTTTTGCTAATTCCAAAAATCTTATTAATACGTAGAATTTTTCAAAAACGATACCAATGTCTCCATGGTTTCTTGCTTCACCTTTCCCTGAACTGAAGTAAATCAGGACCCTGGTGCCTTCAACTTACTAGCACAGAAATGTGGGTAGTTTCTTATAGCTTTTGAGTTAGTGCAGAGTGCTGAAAAGCCTTTGTGATGTACTTTTAAGACCTTTTAAACCTTGTTTTTCTGCTGCCAAATATTACTCAGATGTCCAATTCTTCTTCAGTTTGTAACAAGTTGGATTCACTTGATGTATTCATACAAATGCTGCTGCTGCTACTACTGCTGCTGCTCCGGGGCCAGAGCTTGTTGCATTGAACCAGGCGTTGTGTGCAGAACACCATGGATCAAACTCAGCAAGCCCCGCCCATGGAGACTGCCAGTTTGAACCCAGCCTTCAAAGAAGTAATATGCTCTGGGATAGGCTGAGGGGTGGCGTGGACCCCTGGGTGGGGGTGGGTTCCAGGGGATCCCTGCGAGCTCCTGCCAGTGTGATTGGGCCAGTGCAAGCCTGCAAAACACAAGGACAGCACTGTCCTGGTCTCACCCCTGCCAGCAGCGGGCCCTAGAGGGCCCAATGGCAGGGCACCAGGGCAGTGCTTCAGAGCTGTCCCGCAGGGCCAGTGCAAGTGCTCCCCCCTGCTGGACACCTCTGGGATGGCTGGGGATGGCTTGGAACATTTTTATGCTCCACACTCTGGCCACAATTAGGCCACCGTGGAATGGGACAGGCCAGTTCCGGATGGAACTGTCTGGCCTGCAGAGCGAATGCTCTGTCCCAGGGCTGGTCTAACAGTTATCCAGCAGCCATAGTGCAAATAGGCCTCAGGTTATACTGGGAGGGGAATTAACTAGGCATTCAAAATTTGATCAAATTAATTCAAATTCGGACTTTTGAATTCATTATGTTATCCACAAGATTTCCAAAAAAAGCACCCTGGATCTGCTACCACTGTCGCCTGCAAACACAGTCTTAAACATTCACACATCTCCCAGAACTCCTTTCCCTTTCTAAAGGTCAAAACTTTTAAAGAGCCAGAATTGTGCAGAATTGCAACATTGTTATCAGGTGTGAAGTGGGTGAATTGCTACAGTGTAACCGCTGCTGTACGGGGTGGATTTTTACAGTGAAATCACTATCTTTGGAAGCAAGCTCTGGATCCCAAAGTGATAAATGTTTCTGGTGGATTTTGCAGGCAGAGGAGATAACTTGTGAATACCCATGGCTATTTTTCTTTTGGACTTGACGGGGGTTGTCTTCCTGGTTGTGGCTGCACAGAGCGCAGTCCCTCCTCGTTCCCGCCGGCACCCTATCAACCAGAGAGGGGGCGGGGAGAAAAAGATGTGGGCAAAGAAAACACGCTTCCGTGGGGATGGTAGGTGCATTTTAAACACGCCTTTTGCTGAGCCTCATGCAGACGCTTATTCTGGAATTGAACAGCATTTTTAAAGTCCGCTGGAATAGAGGGACAATAGAGAGACAATAAAGTTCCATGAAGACGGGGCCACACTGTCATACTTTATAATCATCATCATCATCATCATCATCATCATCATCATCATCATCATCATTATTTCTTTTCAATATGATCCTATGGGAAACAGCTTAGTGAAATGCAGACACATCTTTGTATACAGAAAACAAATCATTTTCTCAAAGCGATTATAGGATTCAATACAGTTCCCAATGCAATTCCACTGAAATGCTCAACCACTGTTTCAGGAATAAATCAAAACTATTCCAGCTAGAAGATGCCTCTAAAAATATTTGACTCAATATTTTTGGTCCTACTACAAAACATAATGATTTCAGTCAGTTGCTGTTGCTTTTATAAAGGTGCTTAATTAGTTATAGTATTTATTTGTTTTAATTGACACCTGAATGCAATTGCCATAGGTCTTTATTGATTGTATACTTCTTTGATTATGCATTGAAGCTGAGGTGCTATTTTATTGCTCACTGCTTTTAAGACCTTGAGGATTTTTCTAGTGAAACAAATAAATGAATACATACTCTTACCCTGCCACAACAATAACTTGTAGAAGCAAGTGTGTTGCAGACTTCCACATAAAAGATTCCAGCCATTTCAGTTCATTGATTTAGCAGTGTGAACTGCATTTCAATGTTGTACATGGTTCCTATTATTTTATTTATTTTTCTTTAAGAGTTCCTCTTTTTCCCTTTCCCTTTTTTTTTTGTTCTTGCAGAGGGAGAAAACAGTCAAAGACCTGAAACTCCATCTTTATTTTCTCCAGATATTTAGAATTAGAAATATGCTACTATTGTGAGCAGAGTTACTGATCTTTGACAAATGCCGCAAATCAAACCTCAACCTTTCCAGAGTAGAAGGATTTTGCCACAAGAGGCCTAAATAGGAACTCTCAAGTCATCTTACTGAGCTTTTGTGCTTGAGCTCAACAGGCATCCTGAAGGCTTTTGAACTACACTTTCCTTTCAATCATTGATTTCCCTTTCCCTCACCCTCCTCCTCCAAATCAGCTAAGCTATGACAAAAGAAAAGTCACTGATTGAATAAGTTTTTAGCAGCAGAAATTACATTTAAATATCTCATTTTGCATAACAATTAAAATATGAGTCTTTGAGTCATCTAAGCAGGAACATATTTATGTTTATGGGGAAAAAGAGGCAGATAAAACAACAACACTCTATCTTCTAGTTCTCTTTCACATAGTCTTTAAATATAAGGCACAGGCGTAAGACTAAGATTGGCCATTTTCCAGCACTTCAGTTATATAGCAAGTGTAGACATATTTAACGATTTCCTAGGTAAACAAGTCTAGAATTAGTACTGCCTCTGTAACACTTCCAGATGGTTCCAAAAGCTTAAGACTCTAAAATGAGGGTGGATAAGTAGATATTCTAAAGATTTATTATAAATATGGTCATCTTGGTAAAGATGTAGATGAGTTCCTTTTCCCCAGATTTACTCATTCCTCATGACCACAGAAAAGGAAAAAACTGAAGGTATCCAGTTAAAATAGTGTTCCTTCACTTATTTTTTTAACTAGAATTTTTTTAAAGACCAAATTATACTTTCATTACATCAATAGATACAGTGTAATAGCACACTTTGGGTGTTTCCGCACAGGCCCTTAAAAACATATTAAGGACACATACAAGACACATAGGCTGAGTCCCCAAAAGACTTATTTGCCTCTCTAGTTTCCCTCTATCGTCACTCTATTCAAGCGGACTTTAAAAGTGCTGTGCACTTCCGGAATAAGCATCCGCATGAGGCTCAGCAAAACGCACATTTAAAATTTACCTTCCATCCCCACGGAAGCGTGTTTTGCTTGTCTGCATCTTTTTCTCCCTGCCCCCTCTCTTGTTGATAGGGTGCTGGCAGGAACGGGGAGGGACTGCCCTCTGCACGGCCACAACCAGGAAGAAACCCCCAACAAGTTCAAAGGAAAAATAGCCATCGGTTCTCTGTTCGTCTCCCAGATCTCCATCCCCCAAAATGGCTTCCCATGCTGGCAAAGGCAGTGATAGCTCGCTCATTCACTCTCAGCACTTTCACTCTGTTCTCTGTTCATCTCCCAGATCTCCACCCCCTCAAAATGGCTTCCCGTGCCAGCAAAGGCAGTGATCGCTCGCTCATTCACTCTCAACACTTTCACAGATCACTGTCAAAATCCACCCGGTAGAGCAGCGGTAACTGTAGCAATCCACTCACTTCACACCTGATAACAATTGCAACAATGTTGCAATTCTGTGTGATTTTTACTCTTTGACAGTTCTTAGCTTTAGAAAGGGAAAGGAAGAGAAGCTGCTGCAGTTCTGGGAGATGTCTGAATGTTTTATAGCTGTGTGTGCAGGCGGCAATCCCTGCCCCTTTTGCCATGGAGCGTCCCCATGGTAAATGCTGCCAGGAAAACTCGTGACTTCTAGTAGATCCGGATTAAGGGAAGCACCCAATGTGTTTCCACAGGAGGTGTAGCACCCATTAGCAAAGGGTGCTAACCCCCCTGCCATGGAAACACCTTTGCACCCATGTGGGGAATTTGGATTGACCCCCCAAGGGGTCGGTCTGTCATCCCAGGTGTCTCTGCGGACAGGGGGGTGCAATCTCTGAAGTCCCAGCTTTGGAGTGGTTTTGGAGTCATTTCGACTGCAACAGTCAGACAAATGCAGATGAGAGAAAGCAATTAAAGACATAACTTGGATCACCATGTTTTCTTCATAACTTTTGTCCCCTGTAAAGGGTGTCAGCAAGCAATTATTCATTTTCCTTTTTATAAACCTATCAGCCTGGCATGGCAATCATCGAAAGCACAAGAAGTCTACTTCTGCATGGTGTTGGATTGGCCTAGTCTTGACTTGAATCTCAATGAGATGGTGTGGCAGAACTTTGAATAGGCAGTTCATGCTTGGAACACCTCCAATGTGATCGTGTTAAAGCAATTATGTAAAGATTAGTGGGCCACAATTCCTCCACAATGATGTGAAAAACTGATCTCCAGTTTCCAGTTATCAGAAAATTTAGTTGTACTTGTTGCTGCTAAAGGTGGCACAACTAGGTATTAAGTTAAGGGGAGGGAATTACTTTTTCACAAGGGTAATATAGGTGTCAGAAAACCTTTTCCCTTCAATACATGAACATTTTTGAAAGCTGCATTTCATGTTATCCTTTGTCTCATATTATTTTTTAGTTGAAGATCTGAACCAATTAAGTGTGGCAAATATCCAAAACTAGAAGAAATCAGGAAGGTGTTAAATGCTTTTTCATGGCACTGTATATATGCTTTGATTTTTTTGAGATAAAGATGATAAACTAGTAAGCATTTCTTTCCTACAGGAAATGGAATCATGAATTCCTACATGGAATATGGAATATATATATACAGGAAATGGATCATGAATTCCTACATCCTACACTATATGTATAATATATGTTAATCAACATGCACATTCAGGTAGGCATTTGGTTAGTAAAAAACAGAATCTAATAAGTATTTTGAGCTTCAGTGATTCAATAAATACATTTTACTGCATAATGTTGCTTTGTTTCTGTTGCTCACACTGGGTAGCAGTCTACTTTGTGAACAGTTGTGTTAAAATGATGATAAATAAACACACCTGAAAGGGACACACAACTAGGCACAGTGGGATACTTCTGCCATAGACTCATCTACCAAGAAAATAGTATCACAGCATTTTGATTATCATTAGAGTGTCACATATAATCTGTTTTTTATATGCATCTTCTCTTAGGAGGGATTAATTTCTCTGGCCCTCTAATAAAGATCAAATGCCTGTAACAATGCTCTGTCTTTAGAACGTGAAACATAACAGAAAGAGAGGATGCTGTCAGAAAGAGGCATCTAGAGGTGGGATGGTTTTCATATGATTTATGAAAAGCCTGCTATGATCCCTTGGCTCAGTGACCCAACATAGAGGACCACCATAGCATTAGTCTTCTCTTTGGTGTTTTCTCCCATAGTGACAATGTGTCAAGAATTACATAGTGTCAGTGCTCACTGCTAGCCCAAGATATATGTCTTAAAGATTAAATTGCTTAAAGGCTAGTGAGGAGATGGAAGATCACAGCTAAAAACCCACCTGGTAGACAAAATGGGACAAAGGATAGTTCTAAAGGGCCTTTTGCTTGAGTGAAAGAAAACTCATCATGTAAATAACAAGCAGATAAGCCACAGTTCAAAGTAACCCCAACTATTACTTTCTATGATAAATAATATTAATAATTCTCAATGGTGTAATGTTTTGCCATACAATCAAGCAAGAACAAACTTGCAGATTAAATGTATATCCACTTATTCCATTTGTCTCATAAGTAGGACCACCACCAATAGTGACAGAGCCATGGATATAAACTATTTTTAGGCGTGTCATATTAGCAGATTTCCCACCCCTCTACAATTCTTATTATATATTGTATAGATATACTGAAGAGTATAGTTCACATACAAGAAATACCACATTTGATATGCAACATATGATTTCCTATTGCTTGCAAATTTGTTGTGGCCTTTCATAAAGTAATGCTAGCTAAGTTAATAAGGTACTAAAGTGTTGCGTGGTGCATCTTGGAGGGAGAAAATATTTTATAGTCTGGAAGATGTCATTGAGAACAGTGTGCCACTATCCCATGAAAAATAGAGGGTTTTGACACTATGTATTTTGCTTGATGGACAAGCAGCGACCTCAGTCAAGGCTATGATCCTCTCAGTTAGCCTGCTTGCATTGGAAGGGATAAGTTTTTTTTTCTTCCTCTAATGGGAAAAAGCTGGAGGCTGTGCTTACATGCTGAGAGGAATAGAGAGCTAATGGAACAGGAAGTCTTTCTCTTGTTGACTGCAAAGCAAAAGCAAACAAAGCAAATCAGAGCAGAGTAAACTGGACTTTTCTAGAGAACAACCAAAAGGTTTAGAAAAAAACCAACACTCTGTCAGCCTGCATAAGTCTTCCCTGAAATCAACTAGCAGTTAGGTACTGAGACAAACCATCAATGTCATTTTAGGTCCCATTTAGAGCTTTAATAACATGGCTATGATGGAATTGTCATTTGTATCCATGTTCCCACCCCTCCAAATCTCACTTTAGTCTGTTTCATGAAAATCCTGGATGTAGCCACTATGCATGTGGGTGTGGGTGTGAAAAAGATGGCCACATATGTGTGGTGGCGGGTGTTTCATGCCCAAATAAAAGATTAATGAAATATACCACAGCTATTTTTTAAACATGGACTTAGGGATGTGCACGAATATTCGTAACATTTGAAATTCACTCAATTCACTTGAATTTGGACATTCAAACTCGAATAGAATGTTACGATATTCATATACTAACATTTGAAAGAATACGAATGTTCCTGGACAGTCGTACGAATAGTTCAGACATCTATTAAGCTGGGGAAATGTATCAGATACGTATCTATTCGTATCAGATATGTATCTGTTCATATCATATATGTATCTGTTCATATCAGATATTTATCTATTCGTATTAAGATTCATTTGTATCCGATACATATTGAACGTTCATAAAAATGCATATGAATAGATTTGTATCAAAAAGAATTTTACCACATTTGAATCAAATGCCACAAACACATTCATGCACGTCCCTCCATGGATTATTGAGCTATAATGTGCAGCTACATTGCAACTTTTTAACCTGTCTGGCCAATCAAATGCTGCTGCACATTAAATTCTGTTTGGATGCATACAATGCTCATGCACTAAGTGACTTCTTGGTCAGCAGTTTCTTCCCTGAAATCCTTGGTGCTGGAGACTAAGTCATCATCCAGTTTAGACAAGAGGGTGGAAGTGAAAAAGACCTAAAACAGTATCAGTATTTCAGCTTTTTCCACAGTAATTTCTTTTTTAGGCTGCACTATAATTCAGGGTGCCTCCAGACAGGGGTGAAAGCCATGAAAGGGCTTCACTGCTTTCATCCCCTACAGTACTGATGGACTATTCCCGTCACCACACATTTTTTAAAAAAATGTAGATTTATCAGTATCTTTTTAATGCACACTTCCCTTATAATGTTCTACCTCCGGTGCTAGAAACAAAATTTCCCATCTGGCAGATCAGAAGCCACTCTGCTACGCACTGAAGCTTCTGATCCACCAGTCCGAAGAACCCAAAACACCTGCACAGCAACACTGGAAACTGCTGCACAGCTTTGAGCTGTCTGGAGGCACCCTTACTATTAGATTGTTGGGGGATGCATCACGTTGAGTAAAAAGCTTTCCCCACATTTTCTCACACTGTGTTCTCTTTCACACACAAATAGATAAATATGCTGGTCTGCCCTTTCCGCACTGGCCGCTTAATACCCATTAAGCACACATTAAGCACACATTTAAAACACTTGCGAAATTCGCATTCACACTGCAGCACCCATTAGAGACACATCGGGGAGTCTGCTTCCACATTGGCTCTAATGTGTGCTAAGAGGCCCTTAAACCAGTTTCCCGGAAGACCTGATTGGAGGTAGTTTTAATGGGTACTTAATCTGTCCTTGTGCTCTAAATCCGCATCAATGGAGGACGCGTCTGCACACAGGAGAGAGAACACATGTGGGCATGACAGAAAGCCACCATGTTGAGAGAGGTGAGAGAAGCACAGTCCAGCCACAAAGTCCCTCTTGCATGGGCTTCGCATCGGGCAGGCACCCAGCTACGGTGGCAGAGGGACATCAAGTCTGCATGTAGTGATTCCATGCACAAAGAGCAGGCTTCGGCGCCAGGTGGGCACAGGATCTCAATCATGCCTCTGATTGGTTGGGTGCATGGCAGGAAAGGAGCGGTGACTGATGAATGACCCAATCACACAGCTCCTGGTGCGGCCGTCTGGAAATCTGTGCTACTGCATCCGCACTGCGAAGGCATAATGTGGCTCACAAGTGCAGTAGACAAAGTCATTTAAAAAAAGAGTTCATTTAGAAAATGGAAGGCTTGTCCAGATGAGGAGAACAGGAGAGAGCATAGACGCAAGATGTAAGATGACCATTAGGAAAGCTAAGAAAGACTTTGAGGAGCACATTGCTAAAATCATCAAAAGAAATAACAAGAACTTCTATAAGTATATCAGAAGTAGAAATCCAACCAGGAAAGCAGTTGGGCCATTAGATGGTAAAAGACAGAAAGGGAAAATTAAAGAAGACACGGAGATTGCAGAGAGACTAAACAAATTCTTTGCCTCTGTATTTACGGAAGAAGACATAGGATACATACCAGTAGCTGAGCCCGTATTTTCTGAAGAGTTAAACTGGACAGAGATAACCAAGGAAGAGGTCCTTGCATGTCTTAGTAAACTAAATGTTAACAAGTCACCGGGACCAGATGGTATTTCTCCAAGAGTCCTTAAGGAACTCAAATGCAAAATTGATGACCTTCTAGCAAAAAATATATAATCTTTCCCTAAAATCAGGCTCTGTACCTGAGGACTGGAGGGTAGCAAATGTAATGCCAATCTTAAAAAAAAAAAAAAAAAGATCCAGGGGTGATCCAGGCAATTACAGACCAGTTAGCTTAACGTCCGTTCCATGTAAGGTGATGGAAACCATCATTAAAGACAGAATTAGTGTGCACATGGAGGAGCAAGCATTGCTGAACAAAAGCCAGCATGACTTCTGCAAATGTAAATCATGCCTCACAAACTTGTTGGAATTCTTTGAGAGTGTCAATAAACATGTAGATAAAGGCGAACCAGTAGACATTGTCTATCTGGACTTCCAGAAGGCTTTTGACAATGTGGCAAATGTGCTTTAATCTTAACAAGTGCAAAGTAGTCCACATCAGGACCAAAAATCCAAATTATGTCTATAAACTGATGGGGTCTGAGCTTTCTACCACACACCAGGAAAGGCATCTCGAGCTTTTGGTGGACATTTCAATGAAGATGTCAACCCAGTGCGCAGCAGCAGTGAAAAAAAAGCCAATTCAACGCTGGGAATAATTAGGAGGAGAATAGAAAATAAGTCAGTAAATGTCATTTTGCCCCTTTATAAATCTATGGTGAGGGCACATTTGGAATATTGTGTACAATTCTGGTCACCACACCTTAAAAAGATTATTGTGGAACTAGAGAAGGTGCAGAAAAGAGCAAACAGAATGATTAAGCATCTGGAACACCTCCCTTACAAAATCAGTCTGCAACATCTAGGCCTCTTCAGTCTGGAGAGACAGCATTTAAGAGGGGACCTGATTGAAGTATATAAAATTATACATGGTATAGGAAAGGTGGATAGAGAAAATTTCTTTTCTCTATCACACAACACTAGAACCAGGGGGCATTCTATGAAGCTGATGGTTAGGAGAGTCTGATCCGACAAGGGGAAGTATTTCTTCACCCAAAGGGTCATCGGTTTATGGAATGTGCTGCTGGAAGAAGTGGTGATAGCTACCAGCCTAGATTGCTTCAAGGTAGGGTTAGACAAATTTATGGATGACAGATGTATCAATGAATACTACAATGAATGCCTAGGTACATCTATCAGGCTGGGACAGGGGCGGAAGCAGGATACTTCTTATGCCATTTTCTGGGATTCGAGAGCAGGGAAAGGTGGCGGGCCACTGTGTGCGACAGGATGCTGGACTAGATGGGCTGTGGCCTGATCCAACAGGGCCTCTCTTATGTTCTTATGTTCCTCACAATCCATCCTTCCTAAGCGAGTGCGGAGGCATGGGGCCTATTTGAGATGGATCTTGCTAGAGACACATTCCATAAAAATGGATTTACGTAATCCAGTTTTCAGTGGGCCATTGCGGAAAGGGCCTTCTTCTTCATTCACCTAAAGCCCATTCTGGATTGCTATTCAGAATTACTCAGGATCAGAGTTACTTTAGCTCAAAAGGGGTAGCACACAAGAACATAGCCAGTCACCCTGGACACCTCACTCTAATATGAACATTATAGCTAAAACATGAAACCATAAAAGAGTGAGCTTAGAGTTCATGATACAGTTTGAAATTTAAAAGCTATAGAAAAAGGGATCCTCCTTAAATATTTCATAATAAAGTACACATTCAAAGGAGAACCTACAATTTCAGAATGTGGGAGTAACAATGAGGAGAAATTCAATTTTTGTTCAGATCATAAACTATTATTATGGGAAAAGATTTCTTTATATCAACAACCTTACTCTGTACTCCACTGATGAGATGTGACATTCCTTCTAGTTTAAATAACTGCACATCTACTTAGAATCAATGTACAGTTATTTAAACAAGAAAAAATCTACTTAGAACAGTGATGCTATCAATTTATTAAAAGCATAATATTAGTGCCCATCATCACCAGTGAGTAGGCATGTGCACAAAATTTTTTTTGCATTCAATTTGATTTCTATTGAGTTTGTTTGAATTCCCATATTTGTTTGAATAGCTCCCCTTCGAATGTGGTAGGATTCAATTAAATACAAATGTTAGACATGAATCCCATACCTGTCCCATATATATCCACTTGGAACACATCAAGTCCACCCTGTATCCATTTTGAATCTACTCTCAATCCACTTCGAACCCACTCTGGATCCACTGCAGATGTGACTGGGGCAACCACTTTCCCATCTCCCAGGTTCATTATGTAACAAATCTTTGCACAAATCTTCCAAAGCATTCAGTTTGAATTTAAATATCAGCCTTCAAATGGGCCACATTCAATTTGAATCCAAATGTCCAAATTCATACAAATTTGTATGAATAATGAATAAAACAAATATTCATGCATATCCCTACCAGTGAGGCCAGTCACCTAATTTTGAAGAATGCTTTTCAGGATTTTTTGAAGAATGCTTTTCAGGATTTTTTGAAGAATGCTTTCAGGATTATTGAGACTCTTTTTCAAAGTTAAACAAAATGAATATATTATCTGAATATATTCATTTCACTATCTGAAATGGCAGCAAAACATTTTGAAACAAATTAGAAAATAAACTAACAGAATTAGTCTCAAGTGTCAATAGAATTGCGCACACACAGGCCAATAATTCCTTCACACTTGTTTGAAAGATTGTAGAGCAGAAGGAGAGATATTTGATCTATTTGATCTTTTAAAAACTGGAAACAAACTTATGATTACCAGCATGCACTATTGAATCTAACCAGTGCTCAAAATAAAATTAAAAACAAAACATGATGAGATATATAATAAAACCTCTATGTCTCAAAACTGTTCTTCCCTTTTTGGTCAAATCATTCTGCTTTCTAGTTACCACTGGAAAATACTTGATTGTCCAAGGGCAGTGTAATATCAGAAATTTCCAGTTACATCTGTAGCAGTATGTAGGTGTTGTCCAAATATACAGCACTTTAATGTCAGGGCTATAGTAGGATTGCGATATGTATTGGTGGCAACTCCACCATAGATCCACTATAACCCCCATCCACTTGTAGTCTGTTTTGGGAAAACCTCTCTCTGATGGCAGGTTTTCCTGAAATCACCCTATAATATACCATGTGAAAGAATCTACCATCCTGGATGTGCCAATGCACTGTGGGGGCAACTGGCCATAAGAACATAAGAATGTAAGAGGAGCCCTACTAGATCAGGCTACAGCCCATCTAGTCCAGCATTCTGTCGCACACAGTGACCCACCAAATGCCCATGGGTCTCAAGCAGAGACAAGGGTCAACTTCTCCCGCTCTCAAATGGCCTTAGAAGCATCTTGCTTCTCCCCCCAGCCTGAAAGATGTACTTAGGCATCCATTCTAATAGTCATTGATATATCTGTCATCCATAAACTTGTCTCACCCTTCCTTAAAGCCATCTAGGTTGGTAGCTGTTACTATCTCTTACAGCAGCAAATTCCATAAACTGATGACCCTCTGGGTGAAGAAATAGTTCCCCTTGTCTGATCCAGCTTTCCTACACATCAGCTTCATAGAGTACCCCTGTTACCTTTCCTAATAAAAATGAATAAATATAATTGGACATATATATGATTGGGGAAATTCTGGAGTAAAGGCATCATATTTGGTTATGGGTCCTTAAACTGAATTCTATCAGAGCTTTGTGATTGGACTTATGATTGGAATTGAAAAAGAAGAGGCTGGACCATAAACATGGGATATTAATAAGGCCTTGGAAAAGATATCCAAAATATTTCTAAAAAGCAAGGGAAGCTCTCTGAGGTTTTGGAAGGATGGATTTTTTCCTTTGGTTAAAGGTTGCTGATTACGAGAAGCTGCTGACCAGAGAAAATGATTTGAGTTCTGGTGGTTCATTGACAAGATTAGAGAATGCCTGGGTGCCAGAAGAAAATCAAACAAACTTGGTCTATTTATACATGGGTTAAGAAACAATCACTGAGAAAAAGAAGGGTATCTTTTGTTTTAAGAGAAATAATGATTTCTTAAGTGGATCCTATGGAATAATGCTGAATTTTTGAATTTGGTGGGTTTTTTAAAAGATTTGCCGAGCCTGCATAGCTAAACATTACGTATTTTTTATAACTTGAAGGGAACAAGAAAGAAAGAAGATAAGATCTTTGAAGTTTTACTGCTTGCTCCGGGATAACGGGATTAACTTCCTCTGGACAACTTGGGGAAGAAGTAGAGGAACCAGGAAGGGGACAGAAGGATAGGAGTGTTTGTTAGGATTTTATTTTTATTTTATTTTTTTGGAACTGAAGACACATATTCATTTTGATTCAGTAACAAAAAGGGGAGAATCATAAGTTTTCATGGCCCAATTTTGGCATAAAAGGGGCAATAAGGCACAGTATGAATGGGACATATGAAGTCATCATCCATGCATTCACACCGTTTCTTTCTTTAAGGTGTGTGTCATATGAATCTCATTCATATGTGCAGAAAGATTTTTTTTAATGGTTCATCAATTCAATTTTGAATGGATGGCAAGAAGATTTATTATACCTATGTGCTTTGGGAATTGAAATCATAAATATGATTTGTCTTCAGTTTTTAGAAACTTTGTGGCAATAGCAAAGTTCTGCTTTTTTTTAAAAAAAGGCTTTTTGCCTACCCCTCCTTTTTTCCCCCTCTCGGCTTTAATGGGATTAGGGACTGAGAAATTTAGCAAGAACTCTGATGCTAAGAGAAACCTGACTATCTGGGTTTTTCTTTGGAGTCAGAGGAATAGAATAGAGTGCTCTTAAAATTTTTTTCTGTTTTTGCCCACCTAACTCCCCTTCTCCCTGCTTGAACAGGAAGTGGACATAGTTTTTTCCTGTAAGAACATTTTGAATCTTGTGCTTTGCACTTTGGGGTCTCTCTGGTCAAAGCAATTGAATAGACCATTTTTAAATAGCATTTCTTTTTTTAATTTTGGGCGATTTTTATATGTTTTGGAGATCAGTCTGGCCAAGGCTGAATATTATTTCCATTTTTAAAGTCATTTTTGTTCCTGAAGAGATACCGGCTTGCTCAAATCCAACATTTTGTGCAGTTTTGAATTGTTCTAAAATTTTTAACACATTTTCAAAGAATTATTTAGTCATTTTTCTTTTCTTTTCTGGAGAAGCCATATATTATTTTAGGCAAATAAATAAATAAATCTACTACAGACAGCTGCCACACTGGGAAATTTCTTCCTCCCTGGGGTTATTTCACAACACTTACCACCAACCTAAAAATAAGGATTCAAGGAATCTGTGAGCTTCCCAGAATAATCAGGAATATTACAGGCCTATTTGTAATCCTTCTGCTGTGCTATTCACTGTTTTTACTTCTGCTAAAGTTGTTCTTTATGATTCACATTTACTCTGTGATCTAAAACATCTCTAATATGCCTTTTTGTTAATGAAAAGGGTCTGTAAGAGTGTAACAGGATGTGGTCTGGACAGGTGGATGAGGAAGTTAGCCTGTCCCACCACTGGTACAAATGATGGAAGCATGGAAGTCTGGGGGTGGGGGAAGATAAATTGGCAAGTGCTCTGCAGTACAGTGAGGTGGGTAGCAAAACAACATACTTTTCAAGACAGTTTCTTCAATAAAACGGAAAAGTTTTATCAAAAGCTTAAAAACTAGGAAAGATGGCAGTAGCGATGTGCATGAATGTTTTTTTTCATTCAATTTGTATCAAGACAGTTTCTTCAATAAAACTGAAGTTCTTTAGTTCTTTGATCAAATTGAATTGCAAGAAAATTCATATTTGTTCAAATAGATCCCCTTCAAATGTGGTAGGATTTGATTCAATATGAATGTTTCATATGAATTCAATGGGGACAACCCAGAAGTGCCTCTGCATGTGCCAGAGTGTCCTACGGGCCAGGATAGGTGTGGAATACATTTTGGTTCTCCAAATCCAACTAGCTGCCTGCCAGGAATCTCCTGCATGTTGGTCAACACTTCTCCTAGGTGGAGAAGGTTCAAACATAGCGTGTGACTGGACGTGTAGGCACAGTTGTGCCCTGCATTGCCCGGTTGCCACAGCAATGCACTGCACAGATACATTGATGCCATTGCCACAGTTCTTTGATCATCTACTTAATGGGAGCAATTCACACTTAGCCAGAACTTCACCTCCCTGGGATGCTTTCCCAGGGATGTTGAAATGTGAAAAGGCCCATTCTCTGGGGCATAGAACACTCTTCCCAACCAAAAGGAGACGAAGCTGGGGGAAAAATCATGGAGGGCAGCATGGACCCAGTGGGGCTGGGGGAAAGATGCTCTGGTTGAAATCATGCATTTCCATCTGTCTTTACTTCTGCCACATCCTACTGCATGAACACCCTTATTACCACAACTGGTAGTGACAGATGATGTTATGATTTCCAACAGGAGTTTCCTTATGGCACTTTTTATCTCTATTTTTCAGCTTTCTACCCTGTCCTTCACTCAAGGGTCTCAGGACAGATTACACGGTAAAACCACAGAAAATAAGACAGTTAAAAACAGAATAGTTTATAACTACCATTAAAAGCAATAAATTAATTTCCTTCTCAAAACTACACAAAATAAGAAAAAAAATCTTATAAACTAAAAACCCAGGTGAAAAGATATATCTTAACCTGGTGTATATATCTTAACCAAAAAGTTTGTAATGTTGGCACCTGACATACCTTAGAGAGTATTCCACAACCTACCAGCTTTCATGGAGATAGCAATCTTGCATGATGCCTTCCCTTGAAAAACTAAG
Source organism: Aspidoscelis tigris stejnegeri (assembly GCA_023333525.1). Lineage (NCBI taxonomy): Eukaryota > Metazoa > Chordata > Lepidosauria > Squamata > Teiidae > Aspidoscelis > Aspidoscelis tigris. The sequence goes on from JALMGA010000001.1 coordinate 226,579,738, forward strand.
GGTGACGGAACTACAAGGATAACCTCTTCTGCTGATCATAATGGAAAATCTGGGTGACATTTTTATTTGACTCTATTGCAGGTAGATAAAAGCATCACCGGGGACTACAAGTGATAGGTAGCCTTTTGTCAGCCTTGTGGATAATGAAAACTAGGGCTCAGAACTTATTCTAAGGTTGTAATATTTAGATCATTTATATGACTCTTCTTAAGATATCTTGGGACAAAGGGATAACATGAAAAAGTTTTTCCTGTTGATTTTGTGAGAGGCATACTGTTATAAAATCTTCCCTTATGTAAAATCCATTCTCAAATATTACTGAAGCTGAAATACATTCAGTCATAGCAAAGCAACTAATCATTCCTTGTGTGTGTGTGTGTTTATAGAGGATTCATTGTGACACCCATATTAAAATTACTTTCTTGAAGATCTCCCAATATCTGATGTTTGAGAAATGTACCAAATTTCATTTATCGCAATTGGAGAACCATGTTTTATTATTATTATTTTAATCACTGCTTACATCCACCTATGAATTACTGCTGGCAAGTAAAAAATTCTTTGTAGGTACCTTTGTAGTAGGCAGCTAAATGAGCATCACCAAAAATAGTACAAGAATTCAAGTCATTAAATTATTACTCTCTGTCTCATGATGATTATGGTTAATAGGGCAATCAGATCTTGCTGTATTGTTCTTTAACTACATGGCTGTTTAGTAGGAGGCATACATTTTCATTAAATAAAGACTTATGGTAAGAAGAAGAATGTAATCAACATTAACGACCTGGAGTGTAATTGAAAATGCAGCCTTAGTCACCATTCCTCCCAGCTATTAAAAAAGGACAATCATTTTCTCTAAAAATCTAAAATGTTTGTAGACTTATCATTTACATTTCTCCCATATGGTTATTTTTTCTATTCTGATTTAAATTCATCTGACTTTAAAATTATAAATTTGTGAACTCCATGATTGACTATTGTTGGGACTGCTTCACACATACTTCTACATTACTAGATTTATCATCACTTAACAGCTGGCAAATAAATGTGTGAATTGAATCAATTGCTTTCAGGGTGAATATATGAAAGTTATCTGTAACTAATATAATATATCTTTACTTTTTCAAGCCTGCAAGCATTTATCATCTCCTGGTGTCACCTTAAGCATGTCTACTTATAAGTAAGTCTCACTATGTTAGCTGAAGCCTGTCTACTCATAGGTCAGTCTCACCGTGCTCAGTGGAAAGTGATGTGTATTATGAACCCTTAAGTGATGAATTTTCATCAGCAAGCTGCCAAAGCATGTCTCATTGGGTTGTGGAGATGAAGGAACCAATGACTAATCAATATTTTTGCACTGATCTAAGCAATCCTTGTGCAATTGAACAGGACAGAAATGAGTACCTCTTGGAGATATAGAGTTCACACTATTCTTTCTCAATGTTACTTTGTCACGTATCTACAGCTAGACCTACATATTGGAATATAACATCTTGAAAATTGGTTTCTGCTGTCCTGGAGGTAATCTGGGCTTTTGATTGTGTAGGAATCTATCACACATAAACAACCTTCCTGTTTTAAAAGGTGTGTCTCAGTGGATGGGTAGTGGAAGGAAGCACTTGGTTTGCAAAGGGGCTAAATGCAAAGGACAAATTATGAGTATGTGCTCAGGATCAGCATCTTCTAGCAGGAGTATCAGGGCCATATACATTGCTTTTTTGTAAGGAGCCCTCACAAACACACCTTCTGGGGTGACTTCAGAGATGTTTGGAGTATAGCTATAATGCCATTTTTTTTAAAGAATATTTTGTGGATGTTGACTCTCCTGTCACCATGGATGATTATAAACAGCCAAAGTGGGCTGAATCAAGGGGACAGGAAATCCTGGTTTTGTTGTTTTGCTTTAACTGAGCATCTTTTCCCCTGCTGCAGTTTAGCTCTTGAAACTTCAGGAGAACGTATAAATCACCTTCCATCTGTATGATACCTCCCTTGTTGCCCTGACAATAACCTGTGTGGCCTCAGTCACACTTCTACTTTATGTGACTTGGTTGTTTGTAGTCATAGACGACTAGGTGTTACATTTAGGAATAAAGTTTTGAAATTGTGATTATTTATTAATTTTAAAACATTTTATTCCAACTGTTGCTGTAGTCTCAGGGCAGTATACAGAATAAAATATTAAAAAGTAGTATTTATACACCCTTAAAAGACTCTTTCCAGACATCATGGCAGGATCTGTATACTAGGTCTCACTAGCAGTCTAACTACACAGCTGCCTGGAGTTACAGTAAAGTACATAGCCTTCCACCATCTACATGAATATTGTGGCCATAAGACATTGCTGTTTCCCAGCTATGATGTCGCCAACTCGGGAAATGGTAAAAAGAAAAAACCACAGGATCATCACTGGTTATAACAGTAGTTGGTAGGTTCATTCAAAGAGCAGCAGCATGGCAGCAAAATGGTCACTAGAAGATTGGGCTAGGCGCTTGTGAACCACTTCCAGAGGCCTCTCTTCCACATCTTTATATGGTCCAAAAGAAACCATACTTCCTGTTAGTATGCTCCATCTGCATTGGATGGAGTGCAGACCAGGCCAGGTTACTCTAGATGGCTGGCTAATCTGGAACACTGGTAGGCTTGTTTACTACTCACTGGTAAAGCAGATCATGCAACAAGAAGGCACACAACTCCTTGTCTACCTTACTGGGAGACATAATTCAGTGATTCAACATGGTGCATCACCAAAATGAGTTCTGTGGAGTCTCTGAGAATAGGAACCTTTGCTCCTGCTGATTTAGCTTGCAGACACTGTCTCTGAAGCTCACACAAGCTTTGGGTCAAGCACAGGAGCTGCCTTAGAAAAGCCATTCTCATGTGTTCAGAAATAGCAAAACATTCTAAGGAATCTATTATGCAGTGACTTTAGCTAAAAAAATACAGGCATTGAAATGCCTTCATATGTTATGAGGAAGTAATATCATCATAACAATCAACTGTAAACATTTATTCTTTAGACAGTTTTTCCTTCTCTTTTGATGTTATAGACTTTTCTGACTTTTTATCTATAAGTAGTCTTATCGTCTAAATTAATACATGCACTTCATGTATGTGTGTGTGTACACACAAACACACACACCATTATGCTAAGATTAAGACCTTTAACACACACAAACACCTTTGGCAGGATGAAAGATAATCAAAATGAGTTTACTGAAAACAACTTAAATAAAGGGTTAACTCCACCTGGGACTAATTTGAAACAACTTAAAACAATATATTACAAAAGGTGCTTTGGCTGGTTGCTGTCATCTCACTGGAGTCTGGAAAAATCTCTTGTTTCTGGTGCAAGGAGATGGTCTTATAAGCTGCACACCCCAGTTTTGTGCTGGCGGCTGCGATGAGCAGGACCCAGGTGAGGGTATTTTCTGCATACAAGGTGACCCCCGACATTTCAGAAGATTTTTCGGAGTTAAAAAGTTGCCTTATATGCTGGAATATATGGTAATCTTCTTTCTTGTGAAGCTTAAACTTTTCAAAAGCCTCCTTTTGTCTCTAGGAGAGGTTGTATAAGCTTGTACTTAAACAAATGCGTTCTAAGGATGCCTGTTTGGGTTGCTTGGACCTAGGTTTACCAGACAATGCTAAGGCCTCTGGTCTCCATGGTTCTGTTGCAGAAAAAGAAAGAATCCAGCAGGAAGAGTTCTATTTATACAGACAAATGGGAGAGACCAACTGGGGCTGGCCTCTGGGGGGATGGGGGTTCTATGCTCCAACCAAAACTAATACAAAAGAAGCCATCGGTACTACTGGGGAAACACATAAACAGGGGGGAACTAAAGCAGATGAGAGGAAAGGAAAGGGCAGAGCCAAGACTTCACATAAACCTATATGTATACCAGTGGTTTAGAAATTCAACTTTATATGATCAATCAGCATATTTATACATATAAATACATATGTGATTTCATTCACGAGGCACCTGAAATTCTTGAAGAATAGACATAGCTCCATATCTAGGGAAATGATTGTACATGTATAGGGAATTAGGAATGCGGTAAAAATCAGTGAACAATTAGATCACCAGACAGACTATTCCTAAAGCAGTAGCCTCTACTATTTGGCTACATAAAAAGAATTATTACAAACAATTTATTGTGTTACTGTGTTGACAAAAATATGTTCGATAAGAATGTGTGTGTGTATAAATGACTTTCCTAACAGGAATACATGGCTAGGTAGAGAAATATAGTTACCTCTGCAAATACAAAATTTTATCTACTCTCCTGGTATGGACATATTTCTATATAGTAGAGGTGGTGCCAAGGTGCAAATGAGTGACTACATATGGCTTTAAAAGTATTGTCAACCAATCAGGTTAGGGATCATCTCCTTTTCTCTTTCTTTCCAAATATGTGCTGAAATGCTCAAGCAGATGTAATACTTTCATGCTTAAGTGAATAAAATAATTTATTCTGTGCTTAAGTGGATTAGCCTTTAAAAACAAATAAGACAGTAGCTGCTTGACAGATGACATGTACTTTTAACAAATAGAATTCACTTCCTGTCTGTCAGACAGGAAAGCACACTGACTGCACTGTTTCTACTTCCTGTGTGCTCTTGTTGATCATATATTACATGCAGGTTGCCTTACAAAACAAAAACAACAATTCTAAACCACAAGATAAGCCACCAATGTAGCTAAGGTCTGAGAAATATAAATTCAAATTCTGCCACTGTATTAAAGGAACACGTCACTTTTTTATGTTGTGGACTTATCTTATATACTCAAGATGTTCCATATAATTAGTGTCCAAAGAAAAAGCTCTAGGTTCCAAGCAGCTGGCTGCAAAAGAAAATCTCAAAATCATATTTACTGAACAATACATATTAACAATCCACATTTTTCTCTTCTGTTAGTCCTGTGAAAATGAAAAAGCTGGCTGGGCTCCATTAAAATATGTATCTTTCATGTCAACTTTAAAAACCATTACTTGAAAAAGAGAATATGCAAACATTTATTTTGTGTGAATCAGTTTACAATCATAAACAGATATTCCTCTGTTTCTTGGATGATGCCAATTTCCATTTCCCTTATCAGCCACCGTGAATAACACACCTGTTCACTAACTGATTTCATGGCAGTCCCTTGTGTCATTTATTGGATCCAGTCAGAGTCTTTGTCATTGAAATTTGATCTTCTTTAAAAAATAATAAAATAAAATAAAATTTACATATGCTTTCAAATTTCAAAGGTGTTAAAGCTTATGTGCTTATGCACATTTACTTGGAAAGCATTTTATTTAAAAAACAAAAATGGCATATTTTCAACTAAAATTCTTCTTGATAGTAAATAAACATAGTACGTTGTTTTCAAAAACTGGCAAAAATCTAAATGTCTACTTTCAAGAACCGAGCATTTCCAGGGCCACCAAGTATCAAGAAATCAAAATAATTGTTGATATCTTCATCTTGCCTTTGTTATCAGAAAGGCAATATAATCAGGATCATCACCACATGTTCTGAGTCCTTTAAAGTCTTTAAAATTTTAATTCTATTACTAGTACTCTTCCCAGGTCTATATCCTTCTCAAATTCCTGACTGTGGATGTGTGCGTATTTAACAAAAATGATGCTTCAGAGGCACCTGAGCAGCAGCTCAAAGAGCCAACAGTCCCCGTTTTCCCAAGCCACCTTTAAATCCACCTTTTCTGTACTAGAAGGTTTCTGAGGGGAAAGAGATAGACAGGGATATAAACAATTTCACCTCAAAGTCTTCTCTGAGGCATATTAGACTCAGAGATAAAAACATAAGAACATAGGAGAAGCCTGGCTAGATCAGGCCACAACCCATCTAGTCCAGCAGCCCATCACACACAGTGGCCAACTGAATGCTCATGGGCATCCTAAGCAGAGACAAGGATAAACCTTTTCCTGCTCTTGAATCCCAGCAAATGGCCTTAGAAGCATCCTGCTCCCCCACCTCCAGCCTGCATTCATTCTAGTAGCCACTGATACATCTGTCATCCATAAATTTGTCTAAACCTACCTTAAAGCCATCTAGACTGGTAGCTGTTACCACCTCTTCCGGCAGAAATTTCCATAAACCGATGATCCTCTGGGTGAAGAAATACTTCCCCTTGTCAGATCTGACTCCCCTACCCATCAGCTTCTAGTGTTATGTAATAGAGAAAATAAATTTTCTCTATCAACTTTTTCTGTACCACGCATAATTTTATACACTTCAATCAGGTCCCCTCTTAAATGCCGTCTCTCTGGACTAAAGAGGCCTAGACATTGCAGCCTGGTTTCATAAGGGAGGTGTTCCAAACCCTTCCCTTTTCTGCACCTTTTCCAGTTACACAATATAGTTTTTGAGATATGGTAACCAGAATTGTACACAATATTCCAAACGTAGCATCATCATAGATTTATAAAGAGGCAAAATGGCACTTGCTGACGTATTTTATATTCCCTTCCTAATTATTCCCACCATTGAATTAGCTTTCTTTTGCTGCTGCTGCACACTGGGTTGACACCTTCATTGAACTGTCCACCAGAACCCCGAGATTCCTTTCCTGGTGTATTGTAGAAAGCTCAGACCCCATTGGTTTATAGACATAATTTGGAATTTTGGCCCCGATGTGCATTACTTTGAACTTGTTAAGATTAAAGTACATTTGCCACTTTGTTGCCCAGTCCCCCAATGCTGAGAGATCCCTCTGGAGCTCTTGGCAATCTATTTCAGTTTTTACTACCCTAAACAATTTATTATCATCAGCAAACTTTACTATATTACTATGGACCCCTTCTTAGACCATTGATGAATAAACTTAAAAGCATTGGTCCCAAAATTGAACCTTGAGGGACCTCACTTTTTACCTCTTTCCACCCTGGGAATTGGCCATTTATTACTACTCTCTGCTTCCTGCCCTTAAGCACGTTACAAATCCAGGACAGAACCTGTCATTTTATTCCACGGCTGATGAGTTTACTCAGTAGCCTTTGATGTGGGACTTTGTCAAAAGCCTTCTGAAAGTCCAGATAGAAAATGTCTGCTGGTTCTCCTTTATTCCTATGTTTGTTGTCACTCTCAAAGAATTCCAACCATTTTGTAAGGCATGATTTACCTTTGCAGAAGCCTTGCTGGCTTTTGTTCAGCAATGCTTGCTCCTCCATGTGCACACTAATTCTGTCTTTAATGATGGTTTCCATCACCTTACATGAAACCAACATTAAGCTAACTGGTCTGTAATTGCCTGGATCACCCCTGGATTCTTTTTAGAAGATTGGTGTTACATTTGCTACCCTCCAGTCCTCAGGTACAGAGCCTGACTTTAGGGAAAGATTATATATTTTTGTTAGAAGGTTGGCAATTTTGCATTTGAGTTCCTTAAGGACTCTTGGAGGACTACCATCTGGTCCTCATGACTTGTTAACATTGCTTTATTAAGACATGCAAGGACCTCTTCCTTGGTTAGCTCTGTCCAGTTTAATTCTTCAGAAAATACAGGCTCAGCTACTGGCACGTATCTTCTGTCTTCCTCGGTGAATACAGAGGCAAAGAATTCGTTTAGTCTCTCTGCAATCTCCATGTCTTCTTTAATTATCCCTTTCTGTCCTTTACTATCTAATGGTCCAACTGCTTTCCTGGTTGGATTCCTACTTCTGATATACTTATAGAAGTTATTTCTTTTGATGTTTTTAGCAATGAGCTCCTCAAAATCTTTCTTAGCTTTCCTAATGGCCATCTTGCATTTGTGTTGTTACTATTGTGTCTGATCACAGCCTGAGTATTGCCAGTTTTTGCTGCAAGTTCCAAATACTAATACCTTAATTATGCCAATACCAGGATCCTCATTATCTCTTCCCTTTGTCCTGTCTTCTCCAAGTTTTATTCATATTAGGAGAAATGCTTGTTGTGAAGACCAGTATTTCTTTTGCTCATCTTTTCTTAATCTCTTGCCCCTCTAGTTTTCTTTATCAGAAGTCATTTGGCTTCTCTGTGTTTCTTCAGTTATAAGAACATAAGAGGATTCCTACTGGATCAGGCCACAACCCATCATTTCTCACATAGTGGCCCACCAATTGCTTCTGGACATTGTCAAGCAGAGGACAAAGGCTAAATCTTAAACTGTTTCTCTCAGATCCTTGCAAATGGAATTATATTCTTTTACATGCACAAACTTCAGAATGTATTCTATACTAGAATGACCACTACAAGGGCAACGGTTCCTCAAAGGATTTCAATTAACAAATAAATGAGTCATACAATTAAAAGCTCCCTATGCTCTTAAATTTATGCAAACTATCCCTATCTACTTTATCAATTAATATTATATGGACTAATATTTTACACAATTCCTTGCAGCTTAGTACACAGTATGTGATTATACTTGTTGCTTGCACAATTTATGATTCTAATAATATAATATTTGCTATAGACCTCTTAAAAGTCAAAATGATCTCTCTCACCTTTCCTTTAATTAAGGAGTTAAAGAATATACAAAACTTGTTTTTCCTTGACTATTTCACTACTACTTACCAAGACAAAAGAATTAGTATGAGGGAAAAATAAGACAAATACCACATGCATGGCCATCATTCACGATATTTCTCTAAGATAATGACGTGCATGATTTTTTAATTTTTTTTTTGCATTCAATTCATATTGATTTGCATGCCGGAAAATTTGTATTTGTTTTATAGATCCCCTTTGAATGTGGTATTCAATATGAATGCATTTGTATGAATATCTGATATGAACTCAAACATATACAATACGTATCCATATGTATCCAATGCATATCTGGTCTCCAGCCAGTGAGGTGCAGAGAACAAACACACATGCTCACACAGAGGAGTTGCAGCAGCAACAGTAAGCAATAACAGTCAGCAACAGCCAAAGTACCTTGGGGCCTGAGAGTTAAAAGTGTTGTCAAAAGAGTTCCAGAGTTGATGTTATCAGAGGGTCAGAAGTTCAGTAGTGAATCAAGAAGCAAGGTCATGGATCTGGGAGTTACAGTTTTTTAAAAATTATTTATTTGTCTACAACAAAGCTTATCAGAATATTCTGTCTTAAATAGGCAAGTCAGGGTCACACTTCCTTTGCTGCAGGTGACAGATTCTTTCTGATTTGTGCAGCTGTTCACACTCACGCCTCAAACTGGTCAGCAAAGGGTGTCTCCTGGTGTCTTGCTACCCTGAGCTGCTTTCATCTTGAACTATAAACCCAGCGTTCTCACTAGCTGCTTGTGTCAGGCATTCCACATTTTGTCCAACTGAGGAAGAAGAGGAAAGAAGAGGTGCTGACAAGAGGGGGCATGATAATCCCATAACGTATCTGCTCTGAAAGTGTCAAATCCACCCTTAATCCATTTGAATCTGCTCTCACGCAATGTTGAATGCACTCTGGATCTGTTGCAGATGTGACTGGTGCAGCTGCTTTCCAACCTCCCCATTTCACAAATGTTCCGAAGCATTTGTACAAATGTTCCAAAGCATTCACATGAATACGAATGCCAATGTACAAATGTTATAACATTTGGTTCATATATGAATGTTTGAATTCAGCTGAATTTGTACAAATATCAAATGTTACAAATATTCTTAATTGGCTGCAACTGCAAATATTTAAAACAACTCAGAAGCACCTTCTGACTGTTAATGTGAATAAAGGCACTAATATATTGCCACTGGCCCTTTCTGCATTGGCCCTTTTTCAGAATACATCTCAAAATAGGGGCCCAGTGTCTGCATGCTAGTACACACTACAACAGGTCACACTTGGGGCCTACCATAGTTTTCGCTAGCATGTGGACAGCAGGCCCCTAGATATATCCTGTAAAAAGGCCCAGTACAGAAAGGGTCACTATCATTTATAAGTTGTTATTGAGCCTTATAAATGAATGAATGAATGTGGATGCAGCTATTAAATGACCTAGATTCATTTACCAACAAGATGTACACAAGCCAATACTTAGCCCTGGAAAAAGGACAACAAATTTGTTATACTAAAAATAATGAACTAAATTGAAAGAGGGATTGCCTATGGATTATTTTAAAATGTACATAATTCTTAGATTTATTAGTATTTATGTGCTTTAAACAATCCCTTAAGATCATATGTTCTCCTCAGTAGTGTCCTCTTTAATTGTCGTTATTTTTTGGAACCAGTTTTAGAGTACTGTGAAAATGAGGAATGGGAAAAATTGAAGAAAGAAAGGAAGAAGGAAGGAAGGAAAAAGAAAGAAAATTAGTATCTAAAATAAGAGATTTTTACTGCATTTTAAAACAGTTTAGCTTTTTAAATTAATTTTATTGTCTGTACAGCTGTTCGAACAGATTGTCTCAGTGAGCCAGCTAAGGGGGAAAATAGAAAGAATCTAATACATTTTACTGGTTTAATTATTCCTTAATTAAGGGAATGTTGTTCCATTAAACTAATTGCAAACTGATAAAATAGCATGAACTGGCTGGAGAGACCAAAACAGAGCTTTGGAAGAACATAAAGTAACTTGGTAGACAAAGGTAAATTGTAAATGAAGAAAATATTTAAAGAGAACTGAAGATAAGATTTATCATGTGGAAAAGCAGTCATTTTGGCTTAATAGCAATTTGACATTAATTATAAATGGCAGGTCATCTGTTTTCCTTGAGATTGAAAGCATGCTTCTTTTCATCTTGGGCATGGATCAACAACTGGAGGATTATATTATTAAACGAGGTGGAGGCAGATGAGAATAAAAGTTGAAAAAAACTTTTACAAAAAAATCACCATGCACTAATACAATTTATGATACCATATAATTTAAAATATATTGGGTCATAAATGAGTGGCAAGCTGGGTAGAATTTAAAATTAGCAGGATAGTTGTCAGTACATTGCTATTTCTGTATCAATACAGTGGTCATAATCATACCTTATACCTTATCTAAGGCCTTTTCTGCACTCATACCTGATAATTCAGGACAGGATGGGCTACCCCAACTTGGAATAAGCAATGTGGATGGAGGCAGCAGCAAGGCCCCAAAGGCTAAAAACTCTTCATCTCCAGCCTTGGGAGTTTCCAGCTTGGTTGACTTTGGATGCACCCACTTTCTGGAGTGTCACCATAGTATCTGGAACATGGGTGCATACTGTCTGTACATTTCCATGGTCTAGTATGAGGTCTACAAATATACTGGGTCAAGGCTCTATTTTTGTTGTCCTAGCCTGGCCCACTCTGCATCCAATGTAGACAAAGCATAACAGGAGATGGGATTAGCTCCTTATTTGTTTCAGAAAAAGGAGCAGTGTGGAAAAGGCCTAAGACTACATTGACACATGTGTTTATTATTTATGTATAATAAACTTCATATTCTACACTGTATTATTTGTAGTATATAGATCTGTCGGGGCAGAAAGCTAAGCTGTAGAAAAAATATTATTTTCAACCTCTGATAAAGCCCTCATTCTCTCCAACCCTTTATGATATGTGCATTAAAAGCAGCAATGCATTGCATATTAAAATACTGAATGTGAAGGAAAGAACCAATTATACTCTAGGCAAATTGAATTTGTCTACCAGGGTAAACTTAATCATGTTCCTGCTAACTCTGCTGTCTACCAAATCTTGAACTTGAAACTCACCCCATCCTAAGGCTGTAATGTAGACAGATAATACCATCCATTTGGTGGTGGATATCCTTGGACTGAGTCCTCATCTTCAAACAGGACATTCTCATTTCCTGACTCTGAAGATTTATCAGTGGATACCAACTGTTGATCCGAAGCCTATTCACACTTAGGCCTCGTCTGGTATGAAATTAGGACAGTATCAGTACCAGAGCTGTCCTAATTGCATACCAGGGCTCAGGTTGTTCCAACACTTTCCAACTACCATAATAGGACTTTTATTGACTTGGTCTAAGAGGTATTTTGAGCAGGGTAGCAGAAGCAGCATGGAAAACAGAGGGTTGCTAGTTCAATCCCCCACCTCTTCCCAAAAATCTCAGCCAAGAAAACTGCATAGAGGTGTACATGGAGGTGGCCCTGTAGTCAACCAGGGGTATTTTTCCACTGTCACTAGTGACAGTGGAAAAACACCCCAGGACATGACTCAGCGATAACCAGTGATAATGATGGATTGATTCCTATGTTTATTTTGCTTGAGCTGTTGGATTAGACAATCCTAGTATTATGCTTCCAAAATATGTTTTTTGTTTTAAGTATCTGAAGTCCCATGCCCCCAACTACAATATAACTGAGCACTCCTTACAACAAATTAGGAGTGAATGCATTGAAGGAAGGATGTTGAGAAAAATCTTGATGCATACCTTCATACATATTTTAGCGCCCCCCTCACCCCCCTCACCTCTTTTGTCTTCACACATCCCTTCTGGCATTCTTAATGGCTCTGCTATTGGAGACCAAACCAGCTAGTTGTAAAACATCACACATTCAGACTTGACTGTGTGCAACAGAGCTGGTCTGGCATATAATACTGATATGTGGATGGGAGGTACAAGTGGAGTAAACGTGACTCAGTTATGTCCACCTGTGGTTGTTGTTTTTTAATTGTAGCAGAAGCCCAGACTAGAGGGGAATGGGAGCTGATGTAATTATACCATTCTACTCACCAGAAAGCTTCCATGGAATAAGGCAAGCTATAAGGGGCTATACCCTGGTGGTTTGCCAATGAGATAGATTGGATGTTGCTGGTGTACCAACCATCCTGCTGCCCAGGACCTTCTCTAAAATGATGTGATATATGTTGCTGGAAAGTACAGGAAAGTGATTTTTTTTGGGGGGGGGGATTTCAGCATTCTTTGGAATATCTTGGGATTCCATGGACTCCATGGCAGCCATGGAACTGTCTTAACTCATTATGGGACCAACACATTGAACAGACCATACCCTTGGTTTCTCCCCCTCCTTTCTTTTTCTCTTTACATTGTGAGGGGGTGGGGGGTGGCATGGATGTGGTTGGTTTCAAGTTGCCCCACTGTCATAGCTATGGCAGCATCTAGAGAAGCTTGGTACCAAAACGACATTCTCTTCCTGCAAGGATGAGAAATCTTTTAAGATTCTCGATCTCCGGAGACTTATAGAATTTGATGTATTCCTTTATTATTGTTATTTAATAATATGTATTAAGCTCCATCTAATGTAGGTGGAGCACACTAGTAGTGGACATGATCACCTGGATCCAGAGTAATGTGTTGATCTATCTAGCTTAAATCCTCAATAAGGGTTTAAGGGTTATGTGTCCATGGATTAAGGGTCCATGCAGAAAAAGACTTAAATAGCATTTACACAATGTGGCATAGAAGTGATAGCATGCAACAACTAGCATTAATGGGATGGGATGACTACCAAATATCAGCTACCACCTATGAGTGTCTTTTAAGACACCTTTGTTCTTATCCCTAACTATACACCAGATTTTAATCCATTTTGATTTTTTTAAAATACCCTCATATAGTCCTTATAGCTATAATGTGAATCTAGGGTATTTTTCCACTGTCACTAAAAGTACCCATTAAGTACCCATTAATGGGTACGTAATGGCATTTTTGTACCCATTAATGGGTACTTAATGAGTACTTCTAGTGACAGTAGAAAAAACACCCCTAGTCAGTTCAACCATGGAATATATTAATGTTTGGAGGGGAAGCTTGCACGGGTACTTGGAAAAGCAAATTATTTTGCCACTGCATTTTTACAACCCATTTAAGGACTCTTTGAGTTTAATCTGCAGTAAGAAGACCCAGAAGGGGAATTAACACACATTTTTTGAAAAGACTGTGGAATAGCAATTCCTATAGTTGCCTGTCAGCAGAGCTTAAGTGGAAAGAGATGTTCCCTTGTGTTCTAAAGGGTCAGTTGAAAACTTCATTCTAAATACGCTGTTCTATGCAATATCCTGCAGCATGTGCTTGCATTCTGCTCACAGCTCATGGGGAAAAAGAAAAGAAGCCCTTTTTTTGGTTCTTGTTTCAGTCAAGGCTTCTTTCTATTCCCTTGCTCTCAAAAGTGAATTGTAACTGTTAAATGTGTTTTTGACAGATTATTCTAGAACTGTCATGCCTGGTAGGAATCCAAATGACCTATTTTCTCAATATACACAAAGGTTTACCTCAAAGAATATAAAGAAGCTAAGGGCACCATTTTGTACAGGAGCTTTAATAAAAACAAGAGAATACAGATGGACATGAAAATCTCCCCCCCTCCTCTTATGTGCACACAAACAATAGAGAAGGCTTAAGTCTCAGTACTGTTTCATTTGCTACAAAGGCAATACTTGAGACAATTATTAAATTGGGCAATACATTTCATCTTTTCTCTTTCCCCCCTTTTGATTCACAATTCCGCAACACAATTTTAAGAATGGCAATTTCTGTTTCCATCTTTGCTGCAGATAGGATTGATAGTACTCACTGCGAGTACACGACTGATCACTCACTTGGCCATGGCAATTGGTAAACTGAAAATAAGGCAAAACAAGAGCACAATTACCCACAGATCAATACATGCATTTTGCACTCCTTCTGAGAATAAGAATATAAATATCTGGGAATAGGAATATAAATAACTGGGAATAGGAATATAAATAACTGGAAATAGGAATATAAACTTTTTCTCCACTTGTTAGGTGTGTTAGAAAAAAAGTAGCATAGATATGTGTGTAGACAGCAGGACCAAATCTCCTAGTTGATTAATTTCTTCATTTGTCTGGAATTACTGCAAAATTACTTACTGTATGCTTTGAAACATGCGAAGAGCTAACATGGGGACATGAATCAAAAAAGTGTAAAACAAAACAACTGTCATGTTTTAATAACAAATATACTATTTAAATTGACTGTTAAAGATATTGCAATTGTAAGCTTTTTGTTGTATCTGTATCCCAGTGAAGATACTGTAGGGCCGTGTCCCCATGCACGGGACTGGGAATGAATCTCGGACATCCCCATGACATTCACGGCAACGTGGGACAGGTACAGGTTGGGTGTGGATGGTGGCATCCCCATGCAAACCATGCCAAACCCTAGTACGGGAGATCAGCGCCCCCTCCTCTCCACCCCCTCTCTCCTCATTGGAAGCTGGATTGACGTCAGCCCACCCCTGTGCCGCATCCCCCCTCCCTTAGTGGCACTGACAGCCAGGACTGGGGTGGGAGGCAAGGAAACTAGTAAAAATAAAGCTTCATTCATAAAAAATAACTTTTAAAAGAATTTTAAAATGCCGAAAGCTGCAGTGAGGTTTAGGTGCAGTAGGTGCTTGAGCCATTTTGCACACCTCTGCTTCGCCAGGGACCGCGATAATACCTGTAAACTGAAAATCAAGCCTTAATTTATTATCACCTTGCAGATCAGGAAAACGAGGGTTGCAAATGGAACAAAAATCAAACTATTATGCAGCCTGCCTTGACATTCTTGAAACAGGGTTGGAATTACCTCCATGGAAACAGCAGAAAATTTAAAGACCAAGCCGTTCTCCAGCCTGCCTTTGAGATTGGCATTTTAAAGTCAGTGGCTGTGATCTTCAATGACATGGCAGGAACAGCAAGCACACCCCACCTCCCAATGATGTGAGTGCAGATCTCCTCCCCGTTAGCCCGTGAGTGTCCCCATCTGCATTCCCAGCTCCCTGAGCAATGCGTGCTGGTCCCCTAAACTGTGCTGAGACTTGTTTTTTCAGCTATCAAATTTGGCACCCTTCTGGCATGGTTTGGGGGGATTCGGTATGCTTTTCGCGAACCAAATCCAAAACCCATGGGGACAAACCTTGCCAATCCCGTGCTCAGAACCATACCTAAGTTGCATGCGGACATGGCCTAGATGTACACTAGCATTTTGGGAAGACACTTAGAATGTCTGCACATTTTTTTGTGTGGCTATTTTTCCACATCTGTGTGGGGGTGGCTTGGACAGGGACATGCCATGGGGAAAAAGATGCCTTCTTTGTCTCCATTTTGGTATGATGAGGTGCCATAGAATACTGCCTTTTCAGTGTAGGGTGGGAGAAACCACCTTGAAACAGAGTTGTCTCTACCAGCAATCGTAATGGAAAAGAGGCTAGTGCAGTCACCTCAGGGTGCCCTGCCTATATTAAATAAAGTAGATGAGTGCACAAGGAACCCATCTTGGTATGTCATCTGTAGGCATCAGACCACTTTTTATGTGCTGAATTCATACTACAAGAACTATCAGTTGAGTGTAAAACCATGTAGAACTAAACTTGTCTTTGGCTGTGGAGCTTTTCTCAGGGCCACACAGACTTGCAGCTTGCCAGCCCTCACTGTTACAATTGCTGCCTTTTTCAGTACTACTGTGAGTACAGAATGAAAATAAATAGCAGCACCAGAAGCCTCTTACACTGATATGTAAGTACTCTATAATATCTGAGTATGCTGTAATATCAGGCCAAATATTCCCTTTTATGACCTAAGCCTTTCATATTTATTTATTTAAAGAAACATCTCCTAAAAATCAGCCTGAAGCCCTTTTGCAATTGGTCTGCTGGTGACACTTGGGTAACTTTTAGGAAGCACCATCAGCTCTTGCTGGAGATTTTTCCACATCAGAAACATATCCTGCTATCCCAGAAGCTCTCCCAATGTCCACTAGCAGTGGTACATGAAATTCTGCATCACAAGTGTTCGTTTCCTTCTCTTTCCCGCCCACTAGTGAGAGCATTCACACTTCTACTGGTGCCTGAGGTATCTGAGGTGCCACACAAGTGCGTTAGCACTCCAGATGACCAGATATGTGATCATACATGTATAACACATCACTGTTGTCATGGTTACAGTGCCAGCACACACACAGTCATGCCAGGCTCTGCAGAGAAGATGGTGTTGTCCAGAAATGCATCAGGACACAGGTGAGTATTCAGGCAGGTGGTGGTGGTGGTGGCTTGGTGTGCACTTGAGAAGAAAAGTGCAGAAAGGCCCCTGAACCACAGGACTGGAGTGTTGCCACATAGCTGCAGGTATCTTCCATACGTAAGGGATGGTTAACAAAGGCTTGGAGAACTTTTTTTCCCTTTTGGGCCATCCTAACCCTTTATGAATTCCAGAAATATTTCCCCTTTTTTATACTTTGCTTCCATTCATAGTTACTTAGGCATGCACAGTCACATATCCAAAATGCTTTCTAACCAGCCTGCAGCTTAGCTTCTTCATGTCTCTCTCTCTTTCTCTCTCTCTCTCTCTCTCTCTCAGGCCAGATCTCCACTTAACTATCATGGTGGCTTGTTACAAGGTGCAGAGGCAGGAGAAGTGTTTGCAATTACTGCTGAAAAGGGCACTTCCTCAGAGACATCTTTTCAGTGACACACAGAAGTGCTGATATTCAGGGTAGAAAATTGTGTCTTGCAACACTGGTAAGTCCATTGGCAATTATGCTTGGAAAAGGGGCAGTGCAACTGCTATAAGACACCTACGGTCATGACAAGCACAATCTCCAATCACTCCACTAATCCTCTTCACTTTGGGAACCCTCTTTATTGTGTGGAAAATACTCTAAAACAATGCTGAGCCTCACAGTCAATATGTCCTGGCAGAAGCAAACCTTCAACAAGCAGTACAAATTCATACCAAGCTCCAGAGATCCAACACCTCCCTCCTTCTTTCCAGCTGCATAAAAATTAGGGAGGAGAGGCTAAGCACAATCTGCCTCTTCTTTACATAAGAAATATCACCAGAGTGATCCTATGCAGGGATAACAGTTCCTGTTTTCTATTAGCCTGTATGAGGTTGCAAACAGTTGACAAAGTTTAGTGTGCTGGAGGTGAGCTTCATTAGACATGAAAAGTATTTGCCCTTGATTCTGCATATTTGTCACACTTAATTGTTTAAGTTCTCCAAAGAAAATTTAACAGGAAATGAAAAGAACCTGTGTAAATATAAAATATCATTTTCAAATTATCAGTTCACAAAGAGGTGTAAATGCTTTTCAAGGCACTGTGTGTGCTTTATTATGAATGCATATAAGCCTTCTGTAGATCTCTTCAGACTTCCTGTTACAGGGGTGGGTAAAATTAGGGACTAGGGTTAACAGTATTGGGACTGTGATGATGTAGGCTGCATTTGTATTTAAACACATGAACTACAAGAATCACAACTCCACATGAATCTGTTCCTTCATGGTTCAGTGGGTGTATTGTTAGACTGTGATGTCCATATATGCCCAAATCCAGCTAACCCATAGTGATCATTCAGTACAATGCTGTAAAGGAAGAGTTGGGGTTCAGACAGTACTTATTGCTGCTATGGTGCCATTCCATGTGTGAATCATCTGGGATGCTTCTGATGCAGCTGAAGATGGCGTTGTTTCTTTGACCACAACAAATAAACCCTTTCCAGAATCATGAATAAACTGTTCCAAAGCTTTGACAGGCAGGAACAATGGGAAATATGAAGAACCA
This sequence comes from Aspidoscelis tigris stejnegeri, assembly GCA_023333525.1. Lineage (NCBI taxonomy): Eukaryota > Metazoa > Chordata > Lepidosauria > Squamata > Teiidae > Aspidoscelis > Aspidoscelis tigris. Next base: position 226,598,154 of record JALMGA010000001.1, read on the forward strand.
TGCCACTATTGTCAGAAGAGCACTATGCATGTGGCACTCTTCTTATCATATTGCCTCAAGGTACTCTCAGTATCATTGTGTGGAATTTAATGTGGTCTGATTTTTCCAGGAGAATAATAAGGATTCTAACCTTAAACATAGGTATTCCATGTCAGCTTTCACTTGTTTATGAAGATCCATGATCAGAATGGGGGCAATGGGACAACTGTGGGAGGATCGCAAAGAATACTTGTTTGTGAAGCTCAAGAATGCTAGAAACAAGAGTGCTTGATTTTGGGCTGTAGCAAGTCAAAATAATCATTACTACTGAATATCATATTTATTTACTTAAATACTGTCCTAGTTTCATTCATTTGTAGAGAACAGAGTTCATGTTTGTTTGTTTTAATAAGCTTTTTATCTATGAACCTGACGCTCAGCAAGAATATTTGAACGATTCATCTTTACAACCATCTTACTGCTGTAAATCTGAATTTTGAGCTTGGCATATTATATTAAATCTGGTTTCAGTTTGGTCTGACCAAGAGCGTCCATGACAATTTGAAGTGACCAAAGGGGTGTTTGATTGAACAGGCTGAAACGCCCATTTTGATTCAAACTAGTTAAATTATGCATTTTATTGTACTGTTCAAGTTTCACTTCAAATTGGGTTGAACTTTTTCAACCTGGTTCTCAATCAAACTGAGCTCTATGATGTTTAGTTTAGTTCAATTTGAACCAAACCCACACATTTTTATCTGTGTGCATCTCTATGCCATGCACTGAAATTAATGTAAGTAAATTTGAAATGAACAAGGATTACAAATTGAGTGATCCATCCACTGCAAGATTATACCAAGTCTGCTATGCTTCAACTTCACGCTACTTTTTTAGTGCTCCCATTCATATTTCTTAAAAATGGAATTGTTTAAAGGATATCCAAACCATCTCTGACTTAAGAGTAAAAATACTCATAATTTAAGAAGATATATCATTAACTTTTTCCAATAGCTGTCAGTGCCCTTCCCTTGGCATCCTAAAAAAGGTGGAAAATGATAGTTTACCTTGCTATGGAAAATTGAAAATACTGTAGCTACATTTCTCCCCATTTGTTAAAAATATATACACAATTTTACTTGCCCTTGATAATCCCCTTCCCCAATTGTTCAAGATGAGTATTACCTTTTTAGTAGAGTTGCTGATGTTTTAAACTGCAAAGACAAATGTTTTTATGGCATTAGTACTCTGTTTTTATGACTGCCGTGTGTGATCATTTTCTATCTTAAGGCTAAGTGCTAATATAATAAAATTGAATTATATTGAAATGAAGGTTATGGCAAGGCATTTTGGTTTGCATTCTAAGTGACAGCAGCTACAGTTTATGAGTTTTGTGATAAAGAATCTAACTAGAAAGAAACTACTCAGAATTGTAGCAATTGCTTGGATTTCTCTAATGAAGTAGTTTTTTTCTTAAGAGATTGGATAGTTAACAAGATGCTTGAGAGATAATTCATTGAATTTACCTAAAAAGCAGTGAAAAGCACTGTCAAATTTGATGGTGAGATTCAAGTCTGCTACTTGTTTTTAACACATTAGAAGGTAGCAATATAGCTGTCACAATTTTCTCTAGGTAAAAAAAAATTGATGAAAAAATAAATGGTTTTGTTGGGAACAAAATATTTCTAGAGCAAAATCCAGAGCCTTTTTCACACTTCGGCCCATAGTCAAGAATTAGGCAACATCTGGGGAAGAGCATCTGCACCTAATTCTTGACTAGGTGTGGAACACAAAGGGTGTTTTTCCACTGTCACTAAAAGAACCCATTAAGTACCCATTAATGGGTATGAAATGGCATTTTTGTACCCATTAATGGGTACTTAATGGGTACTTCTAGTGACAGTGGAAAAACATCCAATATCATACTCCACACCTTTCCCAACTCTTGCCCCAACTTACCTGATTATGTCCAGCCAGGGAAAATTCACTCTTCAGCTGGCCGAGGAGGTCAATATAGCTACTGCACAATCTGCAACTGTGCAGATTGCCAGTGTCATCATTGCAACAGTGCTGATGCACACACAGTAATGGAGGGCACTGTACTCAATATGGTGGCACCCCGAAGAGGATTGGTCCGGGGATTGGTCACAGGTGAGTGAACAAATGAGCAAGGTATGGGCTGTAAGTGTATGGGAAGGGAAGTGCAAAATCACCCCAGACCTTTACTCTGTAATGGATTTAGGAGTCTATTCTGAATTATACAAGACAGGTATAGATCATCTAGCTTGCTCTGTCAGATTCCTGACACAGAGGTCATATACTTTCATATATAGACTATACTGTCCTAATCTTAACACAGATATAAAGTCATGTTGCCAGATTTGTAGGCTTTTTGAACAATTTTCAAAAAAGTAATCAACAAATCAAGTGCTCTCGTACAGTTGCATTGCTTCATATAGGACTTTCCTTAGAAAGCAAGTTTCCTGTTTCAGACATGATTCTGCATAAATATAATAAATTTGGGGTTTACAGTTGCTTCATTGGTAAACTGAATCAAGGGAATGATGGTACACATTGGTGGAAATAGTTAAAATTAAAACAGGTTTAGTGTCAGCATACATATAAATAACTTAAAGACTTGTAAAGGCAATGGAACAATTAGAACACAGAAACAAATTTAAGACTGCATCTAGAGTCTCATTCTGCTATATTTAATGTATATAAAGCATGTATATTCCAATATCCATGGGTTTTTCTGGAATATCCAAATGTAACAGAATAAAGTCTTTTCTGCACTGGCTTTATTCCAGATTATATTCTGGAATAGCGCCTTGCCATCTTCATGCTAGTGCAGGCTGCTCCAGGCCCCAGGTGGGTCCTGCCATAGGCCGTTTTTGTACTGGCCCTGGAGACCCTGTGGTGGCATCAGGAGTGTAGCAGAGGCAGCAGAGGGTGACTGCAGCCACATCTGTCTATGCAGCCACCACTGCTGCCAGCTTCGCTGCCGACACTCCTTCCCCCAGATCAAGCTGCTTTGTCAGTGGAGAATCCAGGTGGCAGGGGCAGCGGGCTCCTTAATGGGAGGGTGATCATCAGATTGTGCCCACCAGTTGAGGCAGGCAGCTGCTGGCCAGCCACGATCTGCCAGTGCCACCTGCAGGACCTCCATAGCTGTTCATGGAGCCAGCACAGGCTTTGTAGTTGCTGCATAAGCAGCTACAAAGCTGTGCCTTTCTGCCCCGCCCTCTGTCAGTAGGAGGATGCCTTGAGCAGTGTTAGCATTGGCCAATTGCTCCATGCCACTGGTAGCCCTTCTGGCTCCGGTTCAATGGAGCATCGGAATGGGTGCCCGGCATCCACACAGTGCCCTGCTTAGCATCCATTCCAATTGGGTGCTAGCGGGTCCATGTGGACATATGGGGTACTTCCGGATATCTGGATCTTTAAGCTCCAGATCCCAGGCAGGACCCCATTTCAAAGGATCTTTGAAACTCTGTGCAAAAATGGGGATAGTCTGCATCAGCATCTGGAAGGCAAGGCCCTTTTCCAAGATATAATTTGGAATAAGGCTCAGTGCAAAAATGGCTTAAGAAAGCAATTTCTAATACAGCCAATGGGCCTTTTTGCACTTGGTCTTATTCTGGAATATATTCAAGAACAGGGTCATGCTGTCTGCATGTTGACTCCAGACAAGGCCTGCCATAGTCTTCATTAGCATGCAGGCAAAAGACCCTATCCCAAGATATATTCCAGAATAAGGCAAGTACAAAAAGGGCCTGAGTCAAGGCCTGCTGTAGTCTGCAGTGCATGCATATAGCAAGCCCATATTCTAGGATATAAATTGAAATAAAGGCCAGTGGAGAAAGGCCCTAAGGTTCCTCCAGTCAATTTTCTCAGATTTGGGAATGCTACAAACAAATGCAGTATTGCCAATGCAGTCCCGCATTAGTGAAGCATTAACTCAAAATGTTATTATGAAAAATCTAGCAATAGGAATGGCTACGTATGTGTCTGTGTGATGATGTGTGTAAGTAAAGGCTGAAACCTAAATACTGGATGGAGTGAAAAGCATGATAAAATGGTGATCTGGCACTCTAAGCAGGGATTTTTCGGACTTTGAAAAAATTTGGCACTCGAAGTGAGGATCTTTAAAATGTTTACAGCAAAGGAAAACTGACCGTTGAATGACTGATAACAGACTAGTGATAACGGAGTGATGCAGACGTAGCAGGATTTTGAATAACATGAACCGTGCATGCGTTGGAACATCACCCTGATAAAGAATATAAGGAAAGACTTTGGAAGGTATCTTCACGCTTTGAATCAGCTGCAAAGGAGTGTCCATCACGCTACGCTGAACTGATCATCCAATGGGAGTTGGATGTGTGAGTATTGAATGAGTGGTGTGTGTATGGGATCCCTCTAATTGTATGATTTAATAAATGTTACATGCATAGTGTGCAAAAGCCAGATCTGGTCTCCTGTCTCTTTATGGGCTTGTTTGGTGCAGGTCCCAAACATCCACTTCTCTCTGGTTACGTACCTCTTAAGGGCCATGATATCTGCTGCCCCACTTCATTATTGTTTCAGTTCTAATGAATATTTAAGTTTTATTTGTTCTTTCTACCTATCTGTGGTGCTTTGAGGTAGGGGTGTGCACAAATGCATTTTTTACATTTGAATTCGAATCGAACTGAATATTCAAAAATTCGATTTGATTCAAATTTTAAAAATCCAGATTTTCAAAAATCTGATTCAGACCTGGATTATTCAAATCCAGCAGCTTTCGTATCCATTTTTCCAATTTGCATGCATCCCGTTTTCATCCAATTTTTATCCCGTATGCATCCCGTTTTCAACCGGCATTATAAGCGCAAATGCACATAATATTTGTGTGTAATATATGCAGATCCATTCATTCAAATTATTTGAAAATCCATAACAGATTTTCAAAAATCTGAAATTTGTTCTAATATGCAAATTTGGATTTTTGAAAATCCAATTCGAATTCAAATGTTGATTGCAGTAGCACACAGCAAACAAGATATTTATGCTGGGTTTGGTAATTGTTATCATTAGTCGGGCCCTTCCCAAGCGCCTAGGACTGAGTGATGTATTGGCAAATGATATGAGCAGATCCCAGCAAAGTGGCTTTCTGGAGATGGCAGATGGATATTTCGTTCATGCCAATGCTTTTCTATGATGATGGTGGTGGTGGTGATGATGATGATGATGTTGTAAAAACAGCAGTTACAGCAAACGAGATTACTATGCTGGATTTCGTATTATATCACTAGTCGGGCACTTCCCAAGCACCTAGGACTGCATGATGTATCAGCCAATTATGTGAGCAGACCCCAGTAAAGTGGCTTTTTGTAGTTGGCAGATGGATATTTTGTCAACGCCAATGGTTTTTAAGTGCCCACTGAGATCTTTTGGCACCGCACCCAGTGTGCCGAGAATGACTGGGACCACTTTCACTGGTTTTTGCCAGAGTCGCTGAAGTTCAATTCTCAGGTCTTCATATCTGGTGAGCTTCTTCAACTGTTTCTCCTCCATTCTGCTGTCACCTGAAGTAGCAATGTCGATGATCCATACCTTCTCTCTCTCAACAATTGTAATATCAGGGGTGTTATGGTTTAATTTTTGGTCAGTCTGATCCCTGAAGTCCCAAAGTAGTTTTGCCTGTTCATTTTCAACAACTTTTTCTGGCTTGTGATCCCACCAGTTCTTTGCCACTGGCAGATGATACTTTTGGCACAAGTTCCAGTGGATCATTTATGCTACAGCATTGTATCTCTGCTTGTAATCAGTTTGTGCGATCTTCTTGCAGCAGCTGAGTATATGGTCAATTGTTTCATCAACTTCTTTGCAGAGTCGGCACTTTGGATCTTCTCCTGATTTTTCAATTCTGGCTTTGATGGCATTTGTTCTTATTGCTTGTTCTTGTGCAGCAAGAATCAGTCCTTCTGTTTCCTTTTTCAATGTTCCATTCGTAAGCCAAGACCAGGTCTTTTCCATGTCCACTTTGCCTTCGATTTTCTCCAAGAACTGTCCATGCAGTGCTTTACTGCGCCAGTATGAGCCATTATTCTGTCCTTCAATTCTTGCGGTCTTTGAGACAATGTGCCAGGTGTTTCATCCATGACTTCATGCTGCTGTTTTTCCTCTTCTTGCAGAATTTCCAGATTTTCATCAGGGTCTAGTTGATCAGTGACTCCTGGTCTTGTTGGAGCTTCTATTGCTGCCACAATAGGCTGCAGTGCTTCAGTTTCATTAGTTTTTTGTATTTCTTTGAGTTCAACTTCATTGAACATGTTAGGCCCAATTATGAATCTTCTCTGATCAGCTAGCCGCAGTTCTGTTATCTACGAGTCTGGGTATTCTTGTTTCCATAGTTGGTGCATCCGGTTTTGATAGCCTCATTTTCTGGGTCCTGATTTGTAGTAGCACTTCATGACTACATGATTCTCTGACCTTGAGAATTTCTGCCGCTTCTTTGTTTGTGAACTTTGTTCCTGTAGCCCATTTCTCGACAGTTGCCCAGGTTCCTCAGCAACCGCCGCGGTCCTTTTTATCCTGGGCAATGACTGAGCCATTATAGACTTCTTTTTTGTGTCTCCAATGTGTTAAATGGGTTGGATGCACTTAGTCTGGCTCCTCTGCTTTGACCACTCTGGCATGATTGAACCTGCTAGTAGTTTGCACTACTGCCAGCCCAGCTCTCAGCTTCATTGGAGCACTCAAGCCCCACCACCGTGACAAGGCCACACCCATCGGGGGGATGATGATGATTAAATTATAAGGCCAGCCCCTCCCCCTCCGCAAGATGTGCTGTTTGAATATCTCTGGCCTCACTTGGCTAGGTATACCTCATTATCAAGGTCTAGTTACTGGGTGTCCAAGCCTAGATCATGTTCTGTCTTGTGTGGACCGAATGTGTTACAAGGGGTTGAGGCCTTATCCTATGCTAGCATGTGGAAATCGGATTCCTGGAATTTTTCCTAGCATGAGATAACATCTTGTGTGCAAAAGGACATACTATACACAGGTGCACCTTACAAGGAAGGGGGAGGGATGATTTGGGGGTATTCTAATATAATATGTACACTGTGCCTTCAGTTTATATTATGAGTAATCTGATTCTTGCCTCTTTATGAATAACGTACGACCTCAAAAATACAATAGTTTATATGAATTCACAGGGTGTTATTAGATTCTATTAGGCGAAAAAGTATGCTTTTGCTAAGGCCAATAGCATGACTTTATATTCTCCTGCTCATTATTTTCAGTCTACAATATCATTAGTTATGCAATTTGGCGTGTCTCCACTTATTATTTCAGCAGATTTAGCACCTGCTCACTGAAAGACTTTCTTTAAAACAACATTACTAAGTGTCAGGAAAAATAAAATGTGAAATAATAGCTATAGTGCAATATAGATAAGACAGATATTAAAATTACACACTTTTTATTGACAGGGAACATTTGAATGTCTTTCTCTCTGCCAAACTTCCCTTTGATTTTGAATCAAAAGCCAGTTCGGTGTGATGAATTGCAGTTCACCAATCACTCTATTGCTGTTCCAACACAGTCCTCTTGTCCCAGTTCTTTCACTGGTATTGCATTGTTAAGGATGATGATGATGATATTTGTATATTTGTATTTGTTTTCACCTTTCTAAGTTAATGCTGAATACTGATAGCAAACTATATAAAATATAATAACATACAATGTAAAACAAAATACAGCAAAACAATAACAAGCATCAATTAATAAATAAGGACCTAGCAAAGATAACAGAGGAAAATTAAAGAAAATTCATGATAAAAGAAAGAGCAGCAGGCAGCTGAGAACTTCCTTCCTTTTTTTCTGAGATAAACGAGAGAAATTAAGTAATGAGTGAAATTTACCCTCCTAATTATTTTCACAATGTTTAAAATTAATTTTTCTGACTCCAACCAGGATAAATATGAACCAGTTTTTTTTCCCAAGGTGAGGTAGGACACTGAGGCAGAAGTACAGAAGTACAACCACTTCCAGAGGTCTGCCATGGGAGTGCATTAATAAGGGTGGAGTACTAAGGGATACCTATTGTCTTCCACCTTCCTAGTAATGCAAATCAAATGTATGCAGCAGCATATCGTGAAGAACTATCAGAATTTAATTTGGGCAAATGGTTAGCTTAAAGTGCAAGAAATTAAACCTCCTCCTTGACATTTTTGCACCTTTAGCTAATGCAACAATTTCAGGTTCTACAAACTCTTACCCACTACTAGACATCTGTGCTTCCATTTCCATTAAAATTCCCCTTTTCTTCTCTGGGCTGGGGAGAACTGTGTTGGAACAGAGCATACAAAGTGGAGCAAGGAGAAGACCTTCTACTATTCTAACATTTCTGAACAAGAAACTTTTCCTCTTTCCATTCTTACACGTCACAGGCTTGGTGATAATAGGGACAGAATTTAAATTCATCTCCCTCCATTGCTTTATGATAATTATGCAATTGGTGTTGATAATACAGAGAACAATGAACCTTGTATGTGAGAAGACATAAAATTTAGCTGTATGACAAGACAGTGCTCTTTGCCTTCCCACATCTCTCAGGAGGCTAATGCAGAGGTAGGCAAACTCATTAGTCAACAGAGCCAAATATCAACAGTTCAACTATTGAAATTTCTTTTGACAGCCAATTTTTTAAAACTATATAGGTAGGTACATTGTTATCAGTGGTGGCTGGTGGACTTCAGGACTGGGTGTTCACAGGAATGGTGGGGGTCATGGGGTGGGGCCACTGAGGGCATGGGGTGGTGCCACTGAGGTCATGGGGCAGGGTCCAGGGCACAGAAAGATAAAGAACAAAATAAAACAATTTATGCATGGAACTGAACTCAACTCATCAAATGAATAACAATATAAACCTGCTTTTTCTACATGCATGTCCACACTCACATATTGGCTTAACTAAGTACCATAGGATTCGCAGCAGAAAAACTGCTAGTGAAAGAATCACAAATCAGGCCATAGCCCATCTAGTCCAGAATCATTCCTCACACATTACTCACTGTGATGGCTAGGACCTGCCTAGATCAGTAGTTAAAGTTGGCAGCAGGCAATACAAAGCAGAAGGAAATTTAAAGCCCAGATTGGGTTGACTGCAACCACAGATGCTTGAAAATAAGCTGTTAGGCTGTATTCACACCTGAATTTTAATCCAGTTTGAGACCACTTTCCAAGTGAGATAATATATCAGCAAATTGAATAATCATTTTCTGTCCTCTTTATCTTATCCAAAATGGCTTTTCCAGGTTAGATAATGCAGAAAGAAACTTTACTGATGTATTATCTCACTCTGAAAGTGCACTGAAGCTGGATTAAAACAAGTGTAAACGCAGCCCCAGATTCATATAAGTAACAAAAATAACTTATAGAAACTAGCTTCTTAAATATATAGCAAACCACCGACAAGCAGTACTTCAACCACGTATGTTTTTCATTTGGCCTTTGGAATTCCAGTTCACATACTACCTCATTTGATCACAACAAAGCAAACTTTCAAACTTTAACAATGCAAAATGTATTGCTTTTCAGCACAAACAGTTCACACACAGAATAGCACGTGAATTCTGCACTCACATATCAGCCCCAGCAGGCTTCAAGACCAAGAAGAAAGTAATTGCAATACAGTTGCCTTCACAGTACTCCATATTTAATTATTCAGTTAAGGATAATACTAGGGATGGCACCATGTTACTGTTACCTTTTTTATTACTTAATAAAGAACTTTCAGACCATAATTTATGAGTACATGTGTCTTGAACAATTCTCCACTAGGAATATTAATCGCATCCTGTGCATCAAAAAGAAAACCCTCTCATGGTTTTGTTTTGAACCAGTACAGTAAATCAGACATTGTTCCCATATCCACTCTTTTGGGTTGCAATCTGAAGAACACCTATCTCAAAATAAAAGAGGAATCCTTTAAAGTGAAATCTTGAATAAAATAAATCCAACTTAAATGTGAAATCCACTGTTTTTTCTTCTCTGTTCCCCTCCTGCTCCCACACCAATACTTAGATTGCACATATGGGATTGCATGGAGAAGTTAGATGCTTGTAGTAGCCAGGTGGGGAAGAGGAAGTATTTTTTTTTCACCCAGAGACTTATCAGTCCATGGAATTTACTACCAGGTGACGACAGCAACCAGCCCAGATAGCTTTAAGAAAGGGTTAGGTAAATTCACAGAGGGCAGTTGTATCAGGGAAGGAAAGGAAAGGAAAGAAGGGAAGGGAAGGGAAATGAAGAGAAGAGAAGAGAAGGAAAAGGAGAAGGGAAGGGAAGGGAAGGAAAGGGAAAGGAAGGGAAGGGAAGAGAAGAGAAGGTAAAGGAGAAGACAACGAAGGGAAGGAAGTGAAGGGAAAGGAAAGGAAGTGAAGTGAAATGAAGTGAAGAGTGCTTCTGCATTGACCCTTCAACACCCATTAAGTGCAGAGTGGGAAAACTGCGTCCGCACAGCGGCACCCATTAAGGACTCTTCCAGAAAACTGTGTCCGCACAGTGGCACCCATTAAAGACAGATCGGGAAAGCCGCTTCCGCATTTATCTGTCTCTAATGAGTGCTTAAACTGGCTTTCTGGAAGACCACATAAAAGTAGGTCTTAATGGGTGTTTTCACTATTAGGACACATCCATTTAGGATGCGTCCACACAGTGAAAATTGTCCCTAACTAGGCCATCCCCCAGCCTGCCACGATTGGCTCCGCCAGAGCCGAGCATGCCGAGCCGGGGGACTCTGATTTCATGGCTCCCCCTCACCCCAGAAGCAGTGGATCACCACTTTTGGAGCCAGGGGGGGCTTGACCTAACTCCCTCCTAACCCACCCTTGGGCGACCAAATGAAAACCCCTCCTTACCTGCACGCAGCCACCCCAATTCTGGCCACGAGGTTCCAGTAGCCTCCACACCTGCATCCTGTGCGCCTCCTGACTACCCAGGGCATGCCCCCCCTTCCCTAATTGCCAAGGCAGTCAGGATGATGGCTTGATTTTTTCTCTTTTCCACAGCAAATATTCCACCCCCTTTCCTAATGCAGGTAGATTTGCTGCCAGAGAATATGTGTAGGTAGATATCTGCTCCATTTTAGTTTCCCCCCACTCCTGGCTTATATATTGATGTTAAGGTTGTCATGTGCACTTACGCACTGGCAAGGAGTCAAAATGCTGTGATGATGGCAACCCAAGGCTAGGGATGTGCACGAATATTCAAAACATCCAAAATTTGATTGAATTCAGTTGAATTTTGACATTCAAATTTGAATAAAATCTCTATAAATATGAATTTAAACATTCAAACAAATTTTGAATTTTTGAATCTATTCGTTTGAATTATTCGGACATTCGTATGTATGTACATGATGTGTACTTGCACGTATGCATCTTTCCCGCATCCATGCACATTTGTACAGATCAGTACAGGACAAAAATGGGTTGCATACATTATAAATACAGGATGCATACGGACGTTCCTGGAAGGAAATGGGACTGAATGGGTTTGCACACTCTACCCACATTTTCTGATTTCAATGATGAAAATCTAATTCCTGGCAAATCCTTCCCTCTCTATTTGATTGCTAGCTGTTACAACATACAATTTTTCACTTCCCAGTTGTAGCAAGCACAAAATATGAATCACAATCACATTCTGTACTTTATATATAATGGCTGTTCATATGTATGGAACACTATATACTTGGATTTGGAATAAATTAGAAAAATGAATAGATTGTCACTATGTGTATTCAAACGGAATGGGAAAGTAGGAAAAATCACTCAAAATTTACCAGGGAAAAACATAGTCAGTCTAGGGATGTGCATGAATATTTGTAACATTCATTATCCATACAAATTTGGATGAATTTGGACATTTGTACATGAATCAAATATTATGACATTCGTACATTAACATTTGTACAAATAGTTCATACATTCATTAAACTGGGGATATGCAACTGATATGTATCAATATGTATGTGTTAGTATAGGATACGTATCCAACACATATGCATTTGTATAGGATCTGAATCAAGGATCCATATCCAGGATCTGTTATCCAGGATCGGTATGCACTCATATTGGATATTCATATAAATTCATATGAATACTGTATGTTCGTATTGAATAGAATCCTAGCATATTTGAAGGGGATCTATTTGAATGAATATGAATGTTATTAACTGAATGCCAAAAAAAACTATCCATGTGCTTTCCCAATTCAGACCTTTCCTACTTAAAATACAGGAGAGATTGATGGAAGGAAGGAAGGAAGGAAGGAAGGAAGGAAGGAAGGAAGGAAGGAAGGAAGGAAGGAAGGAAGGAAGGAAGGAAGGAAGGAAGGAAGGAAGGAAGGATCGATCACTTGTCTTTTAGGACTTTTGGGGAAGGACATTTACTTTGTCCAAAGTTGTTTCTAGTGTGAAAATTACACATATTAAGGAGCAAAATATTTAACCTATTTAATGAATTATTCCTTCATCAAATACTTTTTTTTTATTTGATGCTTCAAGACACCATTTTCTTTTCTTTTTTTAAAGGAAATTTTTATCATATTCATTTGAAAAGGCCAAAACTGACATTTTCCTTCCTATTTAAATATGTTATACAAGCCAAAATTAAAAGTATAATGTAAAAAAAAAATCTATATATGTATGGCACTTAAATCTTTCATGCTGCTTTCAAACCCAAGTATCTAGTAGCATAATTTCCATCTAGTTTTGATATATTCTAATGGGAAAATGTCAATAGGGGTAGACAGGAAAAATATTAAAAGTTTTAAGTTATCTATCATTCTTTTTAAATATGCTGTTTCAACTTTACATTTCAATAAATGTTAATGTTTTGGGATTTTTCACTCCAGTCCTTTATCTTCACTTAAAGTGTTTAAAAATGCAGTCCCAAGTACAAAAGATAGTATCTTTAAGATGACCTTTATTTGTACTCTGTAAGTTTTCTTTTACATGTTCACATAAGACTAAGTAAAACTGAACAGTAGTACTAGAAAAGTATGACTGGAGTAACTTTGTGATGAAAAAAATATAATGGAAAAATGGATGTACTAAATTAATGCTTGATTACAGCACTGCTTGGTGTGTGATTGCAATTTTAATTTTACTAAACTACAGATGAACATTAATAATATACCTATGTAATTGGATGTGTTCCCTTAATCAGGCTCCACAGAATGAATCGTTCCATAAAGCACTTTTGTTCTAAGATTTCATAGAACTATTTTGTAAGATAACTTTGTACACTAGTTACTTCCTAATAAATGAAAAATCTATCTTATCACGTGAGGTGAGTTGTAGATTTCATTGAAATCTACAAACTGAAAAAAGCATGTTTTTATCTGTTCAGAAAATTTACTTTGACTTCATTATCAACATTTACTATTATGCTTTATAGAGGGACATGGAGCATTTCTTTAACAGTGAAGTGGTCTGGGCAAAGCTCTGGTAACTTTAGTCTTACTGAACCACATTTTTATGATAAGAATTATAGTTTCTTTCCTACATTATAGCCTAGTTAGTTGTGTATGTTTATCTCTTTGCTGCTTCCTAATCCAGGCTTCTTCAGAGAAATCCCCCTCATTAATGCCTTTATTAACTCCCAGTACAGGATTGGTGATAAAGCCTTGTCTCCATTAGACTGATAGTGTGTTAATCAGTCAGTAAATGTTAAACCTCCTATGTCTACCATTTTTGATCCAATAAAAGTTAAACTGAAATTACTGCATGGTCAGATCCTGTGATATGGCCAATAATAGGCCAATGGAGAATTTGCATTTGGCCTCCTGTCATTGACATCCATACTTTGGGACACCTAAAGCATTCAAAACATAACCAGCACTTTACTGATGCCAGCTAAGTGCAAATGGCTGCCATTATGGCAGCCATCACAGAGTCCCAGTGATGGCTCTATTCTGGGATGACCAGGCATCACAATTACGCCTGCACCAGAGGTCATATGCTCCCCCTGAACCTCTTGCTCTTGGAGGAGGAGCAAATAGAAACTTTCCAGGCTATATCAACCCAGCAGCTAGTATAAATGTGAAGCAGTTTAAACAATATATATATATTGCTTAGTACAATGTAGCCACAGTCATTTTATCAAAAAGCCACCATATCCGAGCTTTTGTAATGCCACAAAGGTGAGTATTTGAATGCCTAAGGCAATATTAAATATCCAGTGCAGTTAACTCCTTAGGAGTTTCTATTTTTGTTTGTCAAATCCATTGCTGCAGACTGTTTCTTGGGCATCTATAACTGTGGCAGTAAGAACACCTAGCCATTCTCAAACTTTTGAAACAATTATTTTAAGCACTCTTTATTAGTCTTCATAGAGGCTGAATTGAAGTCAGAGCTGTACATTATCAGTTGGATCTTGTGTACAAGAACATCCAAGGAGCCCAAATGTTCCCATAGCCACCATTACTGTGCCCTGTCATTTTAATACAATTGTCCTGCTCCAGCAGAATAGTGAGCAAACCAGTTCCAAAGTTAAGATAAGTAAAACAAACAAAAACCCTTAAGGCATGGGCAGGTCAATATGGGAGAGGGCAGTATTTGATATTATGGGATATCAAATATCCTGGATCTATATTAAGAATTCGACATATGGCATTACCAGTATAATCCCAGTAGAACTGTGGCAATTAGCTCATGCCTGGAGGATTCCTTGGTTTGGGACACAGCACTAGCAATAATACTCCCCTTTTAATGGGTACAATGGGGCCTCTCAGGCAAAGCTCCCATTCATAGAAATCTGTGAATAGGGGTTGCTGCTACATCCTAAACAATTTTGAATAGCTGGAAGGCTAGAAGTTTAGTCTAAATATTGTTACTATCGGCATGCATATCACATGGGGTAATGGATACATCCTGAAATTTTATTGTATATTATTTCCACTCGATACAAACATTATCACATACTAATTTGGAAACTGTCTATTACTACATAATTTTAATTTTAGCTAAATAACAAAATATATTTATACCAATGTTTTTGTTCGTGCAATTTTCATTTTCATACTTCTATTTGAGTCAGCAGTGTTAATAATATTTTTGTGCTAGAGTCTGGGTTTCCAGTCCTAAGAAAAGTGAAATAAGAAGTTACCAAACTTGTTTCTCTTAATAAATAAATAAATAAATAAAACTGTGTGTCTCTGTATAGTCTGTACAGTGAGATATCCTGCACATGCCATGTCTCATAATTCAGCAAATCTTGGTTTTAAGATTAGTAATTTAGCTGATTTTCAGTTCTGGTCATGACAATATCATATACATATACATTTTATATACATTTAAAAGTGATTTATGTTTATGTGGTTGATTCTTTCACTTAAAGAGCAACGATAGTAATAGTTCTGCAGTGAGGTTAATTGGTTCCTTGAGGTGTTCCCCCGCCTTATTTCATGGCAGACATTTGACAAGAATTATCTTAGTCTGACATTTCTCACGAAGTTGAAAGTATATTCCGTGTTCCTGTTAATAGTGCCAAAAAGAAGTTGAAAATCTTTTGAGGATATGTGATAAATATCTGAGAATTCTGTACCATTTTTGTGTGATTCTTAAAGCTAGTTATATTGAGTTAGCTGTCACATATCACATTTCTATGCCATATAGTATGGCATCCCATTCTGTTTTGATAATACTGATATTTAGGTCGTACTCCCAATATTTTTTTTCCTGGCACAATTTAATCTGTAAGAATTGAATGTGGGAAAATTCAACTTTGGCCACATCCCACCCTCACGAATATGGGGAGCTCCGTATTTGCGCATGAATATTCATCGGAAATGAAGTGAACATACCCCTCTCTTCCTGCCTCTCACTCAGCTGTTCTCGTCACCACCATCACTGCTGCCACTGCACACCATCACTCACATCATGCAGCACTGACTTGGAAGTGCCTTTTTGGCCTCTGGAGAGTGCCGAAATAGGCCCTGAGATGCCACCAAGGCCTCCCCAAAGGTAAGAGGGTGTGCCAGAGGGGGCGAGAAGCAGTATCCCCAGGGCCTATATCCCTAAACAGGCCTTCTGGGTCAGCATTGCATGACTCCTCATCCAGGGATTGCATGACACTGCCCTGGAAGTGCCTCTTTAGCATCCAGAGAGCACCAAAATAGGATCGGGAATGCCACCACAGGGCCCCAAAAGGTAAGTGGGCACCTGGAGGGGGACAGGAGGCGGCAGTTGCATCCCTGGGGCCTATTTCAGTGCATTCCAAAGGCCAAAATAGGCCTTTTGGTTTGCACATGCAGAAGAAGGCATAGGATGAAGGCACAGTGGTGGCAGCACAACATAAGTGGGGTGATGGGAGGCCATGGGAGGGCAGGATGCCCAGGGATGCCAAAGCTTTGCCCAAAAGATTCATTAGAGAATTCCATGGGAACTCCTACATGATCCATCCTTATTGTGCAGAACTACTTCTTCCCCAGATGAAGCTCTGCATGTGCAGGAGTTCTCCCCATGCGTGTAGAATATCCCAACTGCTCTACAACATCTTTCCTTCCTGCTGCTTGCTGTGGCTCCATTTGCAATTTTTTTCTGGTTGAGGAAGTTCAAATGGATTCTGGGAAGGAGTGGCACAGGCATGGTTACCACCACATTGCCCTGTTATGGTTGCCATTCGGGCCTCAAGTTAGGGATAGATCCAGTGTCCCACAGTGCAGATGCTGGATCTATCCCCCATATTCACTTTCCTAGTAGGTTTGCAAAGTGTTGTGCATTTGCACAAACTCAGTTGCCCTGCCCTGCACCCAATCCACCCACACACAGCATTTGAACCATTCCCTATTCAATAGTTGCCTGAAGGAATTCAAATCAAACTGAACATACTATTTCTTAAAGAAACTATTCAAAACTGTACAGAACCAGCCTCTGTCCAGTTTGATCTGAACAGGACACAAAAAGTTTGCTCACATCTCTACTTCTTCATTTAGCCTTTTATTTTGATCTTCATTAAAACAATTGTGAAGCTTAGTATTGCATCAGGTGGCAACAATGCAAAATGTCTGGTGCCAGATTTGTTGCAATGCATTTTTTAAAAGATACTTTATTATGTTATTTAGTGGGAAAGAAAGCCTGTACTTTTTAATATGCATACTTTTTCTTAATTCATGCATTATTTGCTTTTCTTTTTATTTCATCAGGGAGTATAGGTGCTCATTTCATTCTTCTTCGAGGTTTTTGAAGCAGCCTACTGCATTTTCTGATAAATCAATGGATTTAATTAATAGCCATAGTAGTAATCATTCTGTATAACTTCACAATTTCTGCAGTGCCACAACAAAGCTATCAAGTCTTACTGATTGTTACAGCATGTAATCATGAAATAAGAAAAATACTATTTCCTTGATAAGGCTGATAATGGCAGGTGGTGAATTAACTCTAACCAAGATTGGATTCAATATGCTTTGAATTGCTGTAAGTATTTCTTCCCTTTATATGATTCAGATGTTAGAACTAATGTCTTTTATGCAATAGGATGGACATGTTGCACTCCTTGGGTTTGAGTCCAGATGCTTTTTTTTTCCAGTGCAGTGTCAAAGAGATCATAATTGACACTGATGGCCTGACCTGGATCCAAAGAAATTGTGTTGAGAATGAAAAGTCTCAGCCAAGGATGCAATCTGCCAGGTGTGTATTCACAACCTTTGCCATTTTCAGAAAGTTGGAATGGTTGTTAATGCCAGCTGGGAGTAAATTAAGGCAGAAGCTTTCCCCAAGCCCTGGAATTTAGGAATAGAGAAGTGGCTGAAGTGGCTTCATGCCAACTCCCTGCTCTGTGGTGCTGCATCAAATGTAGCTCATCATAATCTGATTCTCTGAGCCAATGTTTTCAGGAGGCAATTATAAGGAGAATTAATATATTATGAGCAATGTTTTTTTATTTTTTTAAAAAAGATTTTCAATGGTGTTGATTTTGTCAATTGAGAAGGTCTGTAAGTTATCTCAGACTTTAGACAATGCCTCTTGCAATTTACACTGATATATAGATACAGATTGCCTTTAAAATATCCTTTAGTAAAAGCTACATCTGTTTACTAAAGGAAGAAGTTAAAAGTTTAATATGCTACTTTGAGAAAGGTATTGCACAGTGTGTACACACATAGGAATGCAAAAATTCAACATATGTCATAAAGGCCATAAAAACCCTTTCCACACACAGGACACTGTCCCCTGATAAGAAGGGGTATAGGATTCCCAGCTCCCTCTCAACTGGCTGCTATTGCTTGCCAGTAAAGGCCATTTGGTACGCAGACAACCTTATCCCACACTTGGGTTAGACTGGCCCAGCATATGCTGGACTACCAAGCCTGGCATAATGTGGCATAGGATAACTCTCACCATGTGAAAGCATGCTTTATAATGGAATATCCAAATATAGATTGAATACAGTCTAAGGGTGCCTCTGGACATGTGCTATGCTATGATGCCCCTTCACAGCAGCTTCCGGTCAAGCAGATGGGAGGATTGGAAGCTGTGAAGGGATGCCATAGCAGCTTTCGGTCCACCAGATGAGAGGATCAGAAGCTGCAGTGCCCCTCTGCAACAGCTTTATGTCTGTCAGATAGGACTCTCCATTGCCCCATAGCAGTGGAGCATTCAGAGGTAAGTGTGAAATACTTTGCTACTGCTGTGTGTACATGGGCATTACCACATTTCTGGAGACACCCTAAAGTCATCAGTTTTGCAACTTCTACAGTCACTTCTAGGATTTGATGACTCAGGAGGTTTTTGATATACAGTTGGCCGAAATGTCCTGGGAACAAATGGAATACACAGTAGAAAGGTTAAAATAGTTTCTTTGGGTGTTTCTGTACTGGCTGTGGAAACTGGATTAAACATACATTTAACACACATTTAAAACACTTATCTACTTCACTTCCGCACTGGAGACCTCTTTCTGGACCCTTGGAGGTGGCTGCTTCTGCATTTCTGTGTGCAAAATACGTTTCTAAAATGGGTCTTGCCGCTGAAAACTGGATTAAAATGAAGACCTAAAAATTTAGAGCTTCAATCTGTCCCTTCGTCTGGATCCGTGTGGAAGCAGGACGCTTGCGCACATGGCCAGGCAAAGGGACGGATGTTCCAGCGGCCACCTTGTTGGGAGAGATGGAAGCAGGACAGCCTGCCTCGGAAGACCCTCCCTTGGCAGCTGCCTGCTCCAGTCCTGTGGCTCCGGGGGCAGTGTCGGCTACGTGGGAATCTGGTGGACTTTTGGAATGGGTGCTGAGGCTTTCCGCACAGCACCCAGACCATCTGTTCTGCCAGATCTGGATAAGGGAGGGGCCTTTGGATCCGTCCCTATTTGGCAGATGTGGAAGCACCCTTTCCCTCCTCTGCCCCACACAATGGCAAACTACGTGATTTCTAGAAGCAGGCACTGTGACTCAGTATGCCGCAAGTCAGGACCAGCTGCTTCATTAAGCAATAGCAACCCGCATGAATAGCTGCAGGTAGAAGGTTTTCCCCTTTTCTTTATTGTTATCCCAAAAAGTAATTTCTTTTCCTTATGATTGACTGCTGGACTTGATGTGTAAATGTTGGCATTCTCTGCTTCCTCTTTTGATCATTAGCTTCTCCCTGTAGTCTCCCTCCCCGATCCTGTAGGCATTACTCTGCTCCACCATTCCACACCTTCCCTCTCCTTCTGCTTCCCCATAGCTGTGTGCTCCTTTGCACTCTCTGGCTCTTCCTTTGTGATATCCACAATTCTTCTTTTAGGAACTTCAAACAGCTCTACAAGGCTTCTTATAGGATCTATAGTTCAAATATGAACCCTTAAAGAGTCCAGGTTAATCACTGGTACTAGAAACAGAGGAAAAGGTCATTGTTACAGTTCAAGAACACATCTGACAGATTCAAAGGCACAACATGAATAAAATCCCAAAGAAACATTAGAAAGAAAGGCCTGGAAATTTGCTAACCTTGATTCTGGTCTGATTGAAATGTAGCTTAAACTAACCAGAGTTCTTTGGCATTAATGAAATGAGGGACTTGGTTTCATTTAGAAGCAAATGGTTCCCAGATTCCTTCAAGTGCTACATTGTTTTAATTAATTAACAATATTTTTTCAATCAAATCATTTTATAGATAAGTTTCTTACCCAATTTTAAAGACTATATTGGAATCTATTTCAGGATTGTTGGTGTTTATTTATTTATTGACATTGATATCCTGTTGTATACCAAAGTCTTAGAGCTGTTCCCAACAAATAAAACAATACAAATAGGTCAAAAATAGGACTAAAGTTAATTAAAATCACACATAAATTAAAGGGTTTTTTTATAAAAAAAATTTATTATTTAAGGCTCAGGAGGTAATAATAGACTAGTCAGTCATAGGTTTGAATAAAGAGGTGTGTCTTTTCAAACAGTCTAAAGGTATGTAATGAAGGTGTCTGACATATTTCTGAGGGGAAACTGTTCCAGTTTGAGAGCTACCACAAGGAAAGTTCCCTCATGCACCCATACAACTCTGACTTCTGTGACTACAGAAAAGTCCTAAAGTGATATATAAATGTTTAGATAAATAAGGAAGAGAACCAGAAGAGATACAAAGGGCCTTTTCATAGTTAATTTCAGTGTTTTGTGTGTGTTTTTAGCTAAACCTGGAAAACTAAATAATCATCTATTGTGCTTGGGAATGAACTGTAGATTACCATTTATGGAAGAAGAGTTAAAGGGTGTTTCCGCACAGGCTGTTAAGACCCATTAAGCACCCAATAAGGGCACATATAGCACACATCTGCAAGTTACCTTCTGCACAGTGGGACAGATTTGAGCCCCTTCAAGGACAGCACTTCCACATGGGCTTCTGCGAGATCTGTCTCTAATGAGGTCTAGAGGCGACCAATTCTGGTTTTCAGGAAGACCTGAAAATTAGGTCTTCAAACTATTCCTGCCTGCAAATTCCGGATCAAAGGACGATGCTTCCACAAAGGGACAGGAGAGGGAATGCATGTGGGCGGGGCTGGAAGTTGCCATGTTGAGAGCAGCAAGGGAGCCACGGGATCTCAGGCACGCCATTGATTGGTGGGCAACCTGTCCCTGACATGTCCACGCACGGTGGAAGTAAGCGGTGACTGACAGCTGAGTGCTCCAATCATGTGGCACCTTGGGTGGTTGGGCCACAGAAAGGCCTCAGTGCTCCGGCATCCACACAGCAAACATATGATGCATTCCTTGCTATTCATGCTTCCCACGGACACATTAGGCCTCATTGGGATCCATCCCTATTTCAGACAGATCTTCCCAGGGATGGATTTCAGAAATCCAGATTTTCTTAATCTGGATTTCAAGTGGTAAGTGCGGAAACACCCAAAATAAAGGTGCTATGTTAACTCAACATCCATTTGATGAGCTGTTGATCCTGAGTAACCATTGTGGTAATTGAATCATGGTAGAATCTGCACAGCATCTTTAAGTGCCTTGACTATGTAGTGGGGGTGCAGTAACTGAAAGGCATTGCCTTCACACTGCATATTCAATACGGAACAAGAATGTTATGCCTGCTCAGGTGCTATAAGTTTGTTACGGCACGTAAGTGGCAGAGTAGTTTGAGAGCTTTTCAAGCTACACCTGCTATTCACCATTGATACTTGCATGTTCAAAGAAATGGGACCATTTCCTACCTTCAAACCACCCTATAGGTGGGCATTTCCCATGGACCCATTCTCTATCCCCGTATCCTTATTTCAGATTCAAAGCTATGAAACCCACTTTTGAGGATGGTGGAACTGTGGTGAGAATTCTCCAGCTGCCATTTGATGGGTAGGGGAGGATTTCTACTTCTCCATGCCACAGCAGGATGCACTCAACACAACTGAACTTGTCACTGGGGGGAAACAAATCTTCTTTGCCTCTCATATGCCAGATGAGGATTTTCTCACCACAGTATTACAAGCAGAGGCATCTGTTAACATGCAGATAGTATGTTGTGGATTTAAGAGGTGATTATTTCTCTTCCAGGTGGTATTACTGGTGGATGACTCGCTTTCAGTTCAAATATGCAGTTGCAAATCATTTATGTAGCATGTCTAATTATACTAGTATTTACAAACGAAGACAATGGAAAAGTAAAAGTGTATCTTCAAGTTTTATTTTAAAGCATGAATTTTTATCAACTTTCAGCTCCTTGCTACCAGCAAAATATTTTGAACACAGCAGCATTTTACACTTGCTTTTAAAATTTTAAAAAGTTGCCCTGTTTTATCTTCACTCTGGATTTCTTATTGATTCTTTGGGAGCTTTTTAACTAAACCAGGAAAACTAAATAATTATCTATTGTGTTTGGGAATGAACTGAAGATCACCATTTCTGGAAGAAGAGTTAAAGTAATTAAAGTTTTTCTGTAACTCAACACCCATTTGATGTGTTGTTATTGATCCTGAATCCTACATGCCTGTAATGGCAGTGATCGTTATCTCAGAGTGTAGAGGTGAACATCTACCTTTGTAACCAAGAATAGGATTAATATTTCTTAGTTAGATAGTCTATTAAAATAGAGTTGTTTTCTTTCTTTTTGTCTCTTTAAAACAGGGAGCCTAACAGACCTTACAAGTTTTGATTCAATTAACACTAAATTCTTTCTGATTTCAACAATTTGTGACATGAATTTATTTAAAAAGACTGATATTATGAAAAGGCATACTCTTAATACAGCGAAGAAAGTATTAAAAGAAAACCTACATATATTTTCTTTCCTAAGTTTCTCATTTCCGGTTTGCAATAAACTTGGAAGCATACCATTCTAATCTTGCATTTGTAACTTTTTTTATTTGGCATATAATTAAAACATATGATGTGTATTTCTTGTGTACGTATATTTTTTCCACATTTTCCATCATGACACATTTTAATCTGGGCATATAGCTTTCTAGATCCAACTTGGTACTGAAAAAGATTGCATTTAACCTCCTCAATCAACAGCTCATGAACAGCTAGGAAGTGACTTCAATGACCTCAGGCAGTTGGAAAATATCTCTGTTTTTGTATCAGGAAAATCAGAACCAGGGGAAAAAATATGAAGGGATAACAGAATAGTAAGAGAGAGGAATACATGAATTATGCATTGAAAAATTGACAGAAAAATATCTTGAATAATTTATTTGCTGAATAATGTTTGACCACCTACAGAGCTAGTCAAATAAAGAGGAAAATTAATGCACAAATTATTTATTTCACAACTCACTGGAAAAGATTCATTAGATGCCTTGGTATGCATCTACATAAATGCTATACATCTGTCTAGAGATATAGCTATAGAGCCCACATGGTTCTGGAGGCATAAAAGGCATCAAACAAATCAATTTAGATTGTTCCTATGATAGCAGCATTTTGTGAGCTATCGGTTGTCAGATATAGGAGGCTAGTAGCGTAGGCTCCAAATTATCTACCATCTATCTGTCATCTACCTATCTATCTGGAGATTCTATTTTCCAGCAAGGACCTCAGAAAATAAAGACAGTTTCCTCTTATATCTCATGGTTTTGGTTTTCCCCCCAGCTTCACTTATCCCAAAGCCATGATTAGGAGGCCATATGTCCATGTCTAGTGTTATCAGATGTTGAATGTACCCTTCTCCTCTTTTTCAATAATGCCTCTATTCAGGGCTGGCCAATTGATATATCAAACCATTATGTTCAAAGGGTGAAGCTCCATTAAACTGCAGTCTCAACAACTTCTCTATCTCTTCCTTCCCCTTGCACCATTGTATGGTGGGGCTACATCACCATGCTGGCTGAAGTGACCCAGCATTTCCATGCCTTTCACTTATCCATTCACTGAGGCCAATTACACTTAGTTCTCTGGTATGCAATTAGGACAGCTCTAGTGAAGAGCATATGCATGCTCACAAGGCTGCTGCAGCCTAGAAGCATGCCTACCCTCACCAGAGCTGTCCTAATTTATGATTAGATGTGGAGCACAACGTTTACCCCTGACTTACTTGGAGCATCTAGTGGTGCGACCATTCACTCTTCATCCATCTTGGACGGGGAGCATGTTGTCAGCACATGCATGGCCACATTGCCAGCTGGGATCAATTCCTGGCATCCTGCACACACATGGTAGCATTGCCTGTGCTGATTGCTTTCCAGCTGCATGTGCAGATGCAATGCGGCTGCCATTGGGCGGGTCTCTGCACACTGGCACCACAGCAGCAGGCTGTCTGGGATTGATCTACAGTAGGGCATTCACATTTCTGGCCACTAAGGAGCATCCCTCTCAGCCAAAATGCATATGGTCCTCCTGTACCTAGAGCATTCTGGGCTTAGTGCACAATGCACTAATAAGGTAAGTGCAGAAACTCCTGTGGTTCACACACCAGTCTGCCACATCTGCTCTCATGAACATTCTAGACCAGAAAAGGTAGACTAGATATTAAGGCTGTATTCACATGCAGCAAAAAATACATTAATAAATAAAGCACCACTGAAGTGGCTTTGAGATGGTATCCAGACTGAAGCTGGGATTGTTCACATGCTAGTCTGCCCCTCCCCCTTCTCACGAACATTCTAGGCTATAAAATGTGGGTTAGAGGGGGAATGAGAACACAAGGGCCATGCATAACTACTCTCTGAGGCACTTTTTTTTTTGCTACAGATGAACACATTGTATTTGGAATCTTGCCTTTGACCTGTTTAAATTACATGTTGATATGTTCTTGATCTAAATGCAGTTTAGAAAGATCAGTATTGGTCAAAAGCTCTAAATGCAGCCTTACTTCTCAACCTACCTGGAAGTTCTTCTCCTCAAGGCAGTCTTTGCTAATGAGGCATTTATAGTGGGACTTAACAAACCATATGAGACAGGATGGAGTATGACCTAGATATTGAGGTCTATCAGTGTACCTACTCAACCAAGGCTCGAACATAGAGGCAAGCAAAAGGTGCCACTGAAATGGGAGTCCCATGAGTGTTTCTGGTCTTTGGAGA
The DNA here is from genome assembly GCA_023333525.1 of Aspidoscelis tigris stejnegeri. Lineage (NCBI taxonomy): Eukaryota > Metazoa > Chordata > Lepidosauria > Squamata > Teiidae > Aspidoscelis > Aspidoscelis tigris. The sequence continues at coordinate 226,623,125 of JALMGA010000001.1, forward strand.
TTATGCAGACCAGCTTCATGGCCAGGAGCTGGGCTGGAACACACTGTTGGTGTACAGACAGCATTGTTCTAGCCCAGAGTGATCCATCACAACTTTGGGATAGTTTGCTTGTTCCAATTCTGCACCAGGTAAGAGCAGAAAAGCCCTAAGAACCTTCAGAGAAAAAACTTCCTGAACTACTCATACATAAATGATGACAACGGTGAAATGGTGGTGTGCATGAACTGGTTGGTATGCTAGTTTGCAGCATATTCACCCTAAGAGGACCATGATTGATCTACTACTCGAGCTGTATCTCCAGTACAATCACATGGAGAGGCACCTCTGCTGCTTGTTGGTTTCTTCCTGCTTTACATGGAGGTACTGCAGAAAATGGCACTTCCTCAGTTCAAAATGGAGATAACAGAAGAAATGCACCATAGATTGCGGGGGGGGGGGTGCCTCTCTCATCTGCCCTAAACATTCACCAGAAGTTGGGATATGGCCTCCCGAGCATGGCTCACTATATTCAGGCTTGGCAGAAGTAAGGGAAAGGCACAGAAATGATGTCACAGATAACTTAGTGATGTTATTCACAGCCTCCTGAGGTTCTAAGACAGGCAATATGAAATAGTTTCTATATTTGGACTGCAAATTGGCTTTGTAATGTAATCAACCTTCCCATTCTTCAAAAGCAAAATAAAATAAAATAAATAGTAGCTCTCTACCTTAAATTAAAATTGAGTTCAGTCCAATGGAAGGTTTAATGTCTGGGGGAAAAAGAAAGTAGAGAAATATGATGATTCACTTATATTTCTGCATTCAAATAACAGTATAAGCCATCATTATAATGGATTCTGCCTTCAGCATTCACTCCCTAGTAGAGATTCCCTTGAGATCTCACTAATGTATTCTACAGCAGAGAGAAACATGGATGACTAGGCCTTTTGACATAAGATGTTTCTCTATGGAGATTCTTACCATGTCTTGAAATACCTTGCCAGGAGATCAATTTGGGTAGGAAAACTTTACAGATGAGAATGTGTCTCGGTCTAAATCTTTCATCCTGACCATTATATATTAGAAATATACTTGTTCCATTGAAATCATATCTACGTACAGCTCACAAGGAAATTTACTGTTGTAAAAAAAGTCTGTAAATAAAAGTACCTGGAATTTCTTAGTTTTGTCCGTTATAGTTCTGTGTTCTTCTTTTCTCATAAGGTTTTGATTTGAGTGACTCATAAAAGTAAGACTGTAGAAAGCATGAATTCCCATCAGTCTATCTCCAAACCACTAGATACTACCAAATAGAAAGAGCTTCCTGAAGGGAACTCTCTCAGTGAATATATGAAGAATGAAATATGTGGCCAAGGCTGCTTTCACACATTTTCTATATACTCTTAAAGGAATTGCTCGGCCTCTTGCTTTTCAGTACACAAAATATGGCAAGATCATTGCATTGTTGACAGATATTCTTAAAAACTGTAAACAGAGTTAATTTTCTGTGAAACTAATTATACTGTATTTAGTTACATAGATTCCTACACAGATTCTACAGCTATACCCAAAGTATGAAACAACAAATGATGGGTGTGTCCAGACTTACAAATACTGCAAATTTCGATGCGCCACTACTTCAAATTTACCTCACTCCACAGTATCAGGTAAATTTGAATGTTCCTGCCAGTCCAGACAGGATGGCAAGAATAGCGAATGAGAGCTGAACCTGCAGCTCAGCTCCCATTGGCTGGCCCATCCCATGCGCACCATGGAAGTATTGCAGCTGCCGAGAAGGAAACTGCATGGCGGCTCCTGGAATCCGGACAGCGCATCATGGCTTCACAGCAGGTGAGCTGCACCTTTTCTTTAACAGTGGATTTTAGTCCGCTAATCTGGATACTGCCGATGTCTTTACTTTTATGTTTGCTGTGAGCATTGCCATCCATTAAGAATCTAAAAAGCAGAAGGAGGATAAGGATGCACCAGAGTTTGCCAAACAAAAAACTCTAGGGTATATGTTCTCTTGACCAACAGGAGAGAAAAAGAGGGTGTGCCTTCTGAAGCAGCAATTATCTGATGGAGGTGGGTAGAAACTAGAGTGTGGCCCTTTCAGCACTGGGTCTTATTCTGGAAAAGGGACCTGCCATCCACAGGCCTGCTGTAGTCTGCAAGAGCATGCAGATGGCAGGTTGCTATTCTAGGATATAATCTGGAACATGACTAGTCCAGCTTATATTTTTTACTTTATGGGATTTCTCTCTCTCATATCTCATGATTACCAAGTTCTTTGCTTTCTATAAAACATGGCTCCACAGTAAACACTTTATTGATTTACTAGTGAGTCATAGGGCATCTTCATACTTGGCTTTATTCTGGAATATATCCTGGAGTAGGGGCCTGCTGGCCACATGCTAGTGCAGATTACAGCAGGCCCTAGGTCAGGCCTAGCAGAATCTGCATTAGCAAGTAGACCACAGACCCCTATCTTGAGATGTACTCCAGAAGGCCAAGTACGAACAGGATCCAGTTTTGCTGGAATCTTTATCCAATCACCTTAAAATAATATGGCATGTCAACCAATTTAAATTTAGGTTGCATGCAAATTTAGGTTGTACTGACCTTGGGCAAATATTCAAGGATCTGTTTTGACCACTATATTGCTCAGAAGCTAAGAACAGAAGCTGAATTCCTCTGTGGGGAGTTGGAAATAAACATGTAAGTCAGGTGACGTGGCTTCAATCAGTATGGTGTTGTGTGGTTTTGAAATTGTCACCTCAATGCCTATTAGGTTGCCAGGATGTCATCAGAGCAATTTATCTTGCTCTGACTATTTAAGCACCTCAGCAGCTTTAACATGCAGGGCTGGGACATTTGTCCACTCCACACTGGCTGACTACAGGATGCACACAAACTGTAATTTGGAGGCAGCCATATGCAGCTATTGCAAATGCATACCATATCCACCTGACTTCTGTCATATTTCACAATACTTCCAAAAATAATCCAGTATTCTAACTTATTCTGCCTTGCTTTGCTCCAGCTCCAACCTTGCCCAATACAATCATTTTATTGTTTATTGTCTGCTTGCAGTATGTATACTAAGTATGTGAATTTCTTTAGTAGACAGTAGCCTCAAGGGTGCAGTCATGTTGTATTGAGTCTGGGACTATTGATTAGACTATGATATTCTTTGTAACTGACTCCAGATTCATAGTTTTGATGCACTTATATTATACAGCCATAATTACAAGTAAAACTGCTGCTTTGACCATTATGATTTTTCCCGATTCTGAAACGTCATTTTCCTTTGTGATCTAGACAATGCAGAAGCTTTATTCTACACTCTTCATCTTCCACCATTTCCACTTCTCTGTTATGGTGTGTAGATGGCAGACATCCAAAATTCTTTGACCCAAGAGCCAATAAGCTAAAAAGTATAGCATACAATAAATATCAAATTGAAAATACTGTATTTTCTGGCGTATAAGACTACTTTTTCACCCAGGAAAATCTTCTCAAAAGTTGGGGGTCGTCTTATACGCCGGGTGTCGTCTTCTTATACGGCGAGTATATCCCAAACTCTATATTTTAACTGGAAAGTTGGGGGCCGTCTTATACGCCCAGTCGTCTTATACGCCGGAAAATACATAAAAATACACAAATCAAATATAGATATAAATTCTATGTTAAACAAGCCCTCTCCCTAAATAAATCAACTAATAAATAAATCAAATATATTATCCATGTGAATATATTAACATTTTTTTAAAAAAATCAAGAAATCTATATCTATTTTATTATAGTAAATGGTACAAAAGGTTGATCTAAAATAAAATACAAAAATAATACAAAAAGCTTGCTCTAAAGCTTAGATTATGTTAAATTGGTTGTTATATCTCAATAAATATTTTTTAGGCTATGCTTATTTGTAATAGACAGTAGGGAGAGGTGGGAAGGGGGCTGCAACTGGTGGTGTGGCATATAGATGTAGAACAGATAGAATACATCTAGGCTGCCTCCAGACTTGTGGAATAAATCCACAGTTAAAGGGAAAAGCATAGCTTACCTGCTGTGCAGTGACAACCAGCCGTAGACTAAAAAGCAGCTCTGTAGCTTCCTCCTAAGAAGCTGCAAGAGCTGAGTCAGTCCACATGGGCTGAGGCTGCCAATCAGAAATGAGCTACCCTTCCTGCTCTCATCCATCTCCTCTCTCCATTCTGCCTAGACTGGTGGGAAAATTCAAATCTTCTTTATACTGCATTGTTAAATCAGCATTAAGGTAAGTGCACAGTAGTGATCGGATAATGTGCCGCTATGACAATCCATTGATCACTGTGTGTGATACCCCAATAGTGACTGCATATTCTACTGCACAGTATAAACAAGTTTGGGTGCAGCCCTATACTCTCTGAAATGGTAATTGCTCCAGGAAGCCAGATGCTGCATTTCGTGGCGTTCCGGGTGTTCTCTTTACAGGTTAATGTGAATTTACTCTAAAACAAAAACAAGAGTTATTAATCTCACTATTAGCAGTCTTCTTAAAGACTCTGAGGTATGCAGCTTCTGAGGTATGCAGGCCTATACTATAAATTTTTTAAAGCAGTATATTTGAGGTTTAAGATAAGCATACAGCAGAACCATTGTTCAGCCTGGGAATTGTGTAACTGCTGAGAGTGAAAAATAGTGAATTGATAGGGTGGTTTAGGAACACACAGGTAGGTTTGGAGAGTGTCACCCATGACTGTTCAGTTTATATACTTTTGTGCTCTCAGTGTACCTGACAACATGTTTCTACTTGCTGTAAAGCTGCAATAAAGAGAGTTGGTATGAAATCTTCAGTTCCAGCTAATTGCACATATTTGAATATTTGTTTACTAATGATCCACTAATTCTTAACCTCTTAGCAGAAGTATATATGTGTGATACTTTTGAATGTGATCAGCTGTACTATTTCTTATTTTCTTATGGATTTATGCTCTGAAGTGTATAGTGAATTCACCAGAGTTAAAATAATAATTACATTAGTTAGTATTTCATTTTTTCTTTCAAAAAATACATAATTGTGCAAAGAACTGAAATGTGACAATCACCCTGTTGATAAAGGGGCACTGGCTAAGCATATATTTTGGGATACTCTTTTAGTAAGGTTGATGGGTTAAAGAGGGTAAGTTAAGGCTGTTATCCTATGGCTTTGTGGGAATGAAACACATTGAACACTTCTGAGTAGAAAGGTACAAGAGTGAAGGCACTCTTATTTAAAAGAACATTGTCTTGATAGAGGGTTTGATTTACTGTGGACTATTGATGCTTTCTAACAAAGATTGTTTGCCATGTCAGAAAGCAGATTAATATGAATTTAGAAATGAAAGAGATTTTGCTTTCTTGTAGAAGTGATGGCAAACCTGTTCATGTTTTGTATAAGTGGGTGTCCTTGCTAATACATTGTGCAAATAGCCAGGCTTCCAAAGTGTAGACATCCTGGCTGTTGCCAAGGTTTGCATATCTTAAGTTGACCTTATTTTTGTTTAGTTCACTTGAAATATCAGGTGAAATGTAATTTTCACAGAGAAAGAGAAAATGAGGAAAGGTGACATTGCTTCCTTGATTAAATACTGCAGCCCTTTTCAGAACTGATGTAAATGAGGAGACAGGTACAGCTGACAAAGCAATCTGCTAGAGTAGTCTGAGTATCTATTTAAAATTATATACTTAGAGAAAATGAACTCAGGTATTTAATGTTTATGAAGATGATTACTGTTTTCATTGTTGCTGACACTAGGATATTGCCAGATTTCCTTTACATTAAGGAAAGGAGAATGGTTTTCCCTCCTGGAAGTCCAAATTATCTATGTTACATATAAACTAGGTGGTAGTCATGTGAGCATCTGGGAACACATATCCAACTCAAACATTTACTTAATCCAGATTATTTGGAAAATCCAGAGTAAAACCCATCCAGACACATTTTATTCTGGATTATGGTGCTTTATTCCAAATTATCCTAATAATCTGGATTACGTAAATGCTGTCTGGATGAAGCATGACACAAAAATTCTCCTATTATTTGTAAGCTTTAAAGAAATCTATAAAGCTGGCTTCAGCAAAAATAATTTTGTTGAAGGAATCGAGGAGAAAAATGATGGGAGACTAATATAGAGAACATAAGAACAAATCCTGTCACTTACAGTGGCCCACCAACTGCCCACGGGCATCTCAAACAAAAGACAAGGGCAAACCCCCTGCTGTTCTAGAATCCCAGCAAATGGCCTTAAAAGCATCCTGCTTGTCTCCCCCAGCCTGAAAGATGTACTTAGGCATCCATTCTAGTAGCCATTGATACATTTGTCATCCAAAAATTTATCTAACCCTTCTTTAAAGCCGTCCAGGCTGGTAGCTGTTACCACCTCTTCCGGCAGCACATTCCATAAACCGATGAAACTCTGGGTGAAGAAATGCTTCCCCTTGTCTGATCCAAGTCTCTTACTCATCAGTTTCATAGAGAACCCCCTGGTTCTAGTGTTGTGTGATAGAGAAAAGAAATTTTCTGTATCCACTTTTTCTATACAGTGCATGATTTCATACACTTCAATCAGGTTCCCTCTTAAACACCATCTTTTCAGGCTGAAGAGGCCTAGACGTTGTAGTCTGATTTTGTAAAGGAGGTGTTCCAGCCCCTTAATCATTCTGGTTACCCTTTTCTGCACCTCTTCCAGTTCCACAATATTCTTTTTGAGGTGTGATTACCAGAATTGTACACAATATTCCAAATGTGGCCTCACCATAGATTTATAAAGAGGCAAGATGACACTTGCAGACTTGTTTTCTATTCATTTCCTAATTATTCCCAGAACTGAATTAGCTTTTTTCAATGTTGCTGTGCACTAGATTGACCCCTTCATTGAATTGTCCACCATAACCCCGAGATCCCTTTCCTGGTATGTTGCAGAAAGCTCAGACCCCATCAGTTTATAGACATAATTTGGATTTTTGGCCCCAATGTGCATTACTTTGCACTTGTTAAGATTAAAGCACATTTGCTACTTGGTTGCCCACTCACCCAATGCTAAGAGATCCTTCTGGACCTCTTGGCAATCTCTTTTGGTTTTTACTACCCTAAATAATTTAGTATCATCAGCAAACTTTGCTATTTTACTATGTACTTTCTTCTAAGATCATTGACGAATAAATTAAAAAGCATTGGTCCCAACACTAAGTCTTGAGGGACCTCACTTTTTACCTCTTTCCACCCTGAGAATTTGCCATTTACTACTACTCTCTGCTTCCTACCCTTAAGCCAGTCACAAATCCAGGACAGAACCTGTCCTTTTATTCCATGGCTGATGAGTTTACTCAGTAGCCTTTGATGTGGGACTTTGTCAAAAGCCTTCTGAATGTCAAGATAGACAATGTCTACTGGTTCTCCTTTATCCACATGTTTATTGACACTCAAAGATTTCCAACAAATGTATTAGGCATATCTTTGTAGAAGCCATGCTGACATTGTTTGCTTCTCCATGTGCACACTAATTTTATCTTTAATGATGGTTTCCACCGTCTTACATGGAAGGGCTATTAAGCTAACTAGTTCACCCCGGTTCCTTTTTTTTTTTTTAAGATTGTGTTAACATTTGCTAACCTCCAGTCTTCAGGTACAGAGCCTGATGTTAGGGAAAGATTATATATTTTTGCTAGAAGGTCAGCATTTTTGCATTTGAGTTCCTTAAGAACTCTCGGATGAATACCATCTGGTCCCGGTAACTTGTTAACATTTACTTTATTAAGACATGTGAAGACCTCTTCCTTAGTTATCTCTATCCAGTTTAATTCTTCTGAAAATACAGGCTCAGCTACTGGCATGTGTCTTTTGTCTTCCTCCATGAATACAGAAGCAAATAATTCATTTAGTCTCTCTGCAATCTCCATGTCTTCTTTAATTATCCCTTTCTGTCCCTTACCATTTAATGGTTCAACTGCTTTCCTGGTTGGATTCCTACTTCTGATATACTTACAGAAGTTCTTGTTATTTCTTTTGATATTTTTAGCCCACAGGGTTTAGGAAGGGGCAATGAATCAGGACTGCCATTGCCAAAGAAAGAGAAAGAAATGTGCATGCAGAACATGGGGATCAAGTGGCATTTCTGTTGGCCCTCTCACCACTATTGCTGTTGTTTCAGAGATTTTTCACTAAAGGAAACAGTAACCACAGCAAGAGGAAACAGTTCGAGGCATGTAACAGCTATTATATGCACCTACTTCATCACAGAGCCTTTGTCTAGCAGTCAGGCAGCCTGTATAAACTTATATACTTTCTTTATTAAGGAAAACCTTGGCTGAATGTAAATATTCAGATTTATTTGATAGACACAACTGAGTCAAATTGCAATAGCTGTATTGTGCCTTTGCTCGTCTTCAGTACTTGGCCAGTTGATTGAATTTTTGACACCTTGATTAGCATCACATCTTGCTTTATAATAAATAGGTATACATGACCCCGCTTCCGATCATGTCCTCCTATCTTTAGAGTCATGAGCAATTTTGTAGGGCATTGTGCATAATAGTACCATGGGCAGAGCCTTCCTCCCCTCGTTTTGCTGAAACTCATTAGAAATCATTTTCCTTCCACTCCTTGAATTCATTTTTACTGTTGAAGATCACTTTGCTGAAGGCCACCATGTGGTCATCCGGTCTACCTCACCTCTTCTGGTGAGATCACAAGCTACCAGCTGGTAACTGCCTCCCACCGAATTCAAACTACACTGCTTTACAACTTTGTCTAGGTGCAATCACTTGAGAATAAAGCCTTCTCCCTTGATTATTGCCTGCTAGGTTTCAAGCCATCCTGTATGAACCACCATGTCTTTGACTCCCTGCCACCTGTCAAGAGTCACCCTTTGCAAGGGTCACCTTCATGTACTTTCAATGTTTTGCTTTAGCCCAGTATTGTAATATGATTGTGTGGTGATGGATTACTCATTTGCAAGCCCTTTCACATACTTTTTCCCTTTTAACCTGCCAAAAACTTACGGAAGAGGAGCATTTGAGGGCCCTAATTTTTTTCTGTTGTTCCTTTCATTTGTTATTTTCGTGCCTATCATCTGCTATGGAATGAACTGGGACTTGTTGACATTTCCAAAGATTTCTTACAAATTAGTAAGGCATGATCTATCTTTGCCATGCTGATTTTCCTTCAGCAATGCTTGCTCCTCTATGTGTGCACTAATTTTACCTTTAATTATGGTTTCTCTCACCTTATTGAGAAATAATGTTAAGCTGACTGGTCTGTAATTTCTTGGATCAACTCTGAATCCTTTTCTGAAGCGTGGAGATACGTTTGCACAGAGCCTGAACTTAGAGAAAGTTTATATATTTTTGCTAGCAGATCAGCAATTTCACATTTGAGTTCCTTAAGAACTCTCGATAAATGCCATCTGGTCTTGATGATTTGTTAACATTCAGTTTATCCAGGCATATGAGGATGTCCTTCCTGGTTACTTCTAGCCAATTTAATTCTTCTGTCTCTCCCTCTGAAAAGATAGGCTCAGCTACAGTCATATGCCTTCTGTCTTTCTCAAGGAAAACTGAGGCACAGATTTAGTCTCTTTACAAACTTCACGTCCTCTTCAATTTCCCTTTTCTTTCTGTTATCTAATGGTCCTACTGTTTTCCTGGTTGGATTCCAACTTCTGGTGTATCTGAACAAGTTCTTATTATTCATTTTGATATTTTTAGCAATGTGCTTCTCAAAATACTTAGCATTCCTGACTGCCACCTTGTGTGTTTTTTCTCCAGAATTTGTATCCTTCTTGTTCTCCTCATTCATGATTGAGAACAAAATATTTTCTGTTTTGCACTATACATGTGAAGTTGTTGAGCAGGAAAGCTGGGACTGATAAGCTAAAGGATTTTTTCACCCAGTGAGTCACTGGTCTATAGAATTTATTACCTGGGAAAGGGGAAGTGATGATGGCCACTATCTTAGATGAATTTAAGAAAGGGTAGATAAATTACTGGTGTATCAGTGGCTGCGAGAATTACCTACAGGGCTTCTCTTATGTTCAACTCGGGCAGTGCTTTTCTTCACCAAAAATAACGAAGGTTGGTCCACCAAGAATAAGGAAGGCTTGGGGACTTTGGGTTGGTCAGTAGCATGTTGGGTGGTATCATGTGTTGGGGAAGAGATGGTGATGTGGGACAGGCTGAGATATGGTATGGAAGTATGTTTGTATAGCCTCTTCTATATTTTGGCTTTTTGAAGCAACATGGTGACATGATAACATAAGCTTTTTCATTCTTTGAACAGTAAGAATAACAAGTTCCCACTAAGACAGGAAGATGCAACCTTTTCACATCCTTAACAATCTAGTGTAAAATTAAATGGTTAGTGGAGTGTTATAATCATATAGTGCCACCTTCTTTTAAAAGAAAAGAGGGACTAACTAATAAGTCCTTGTCAGAGTTCTTGTATCCTAGGGTATAAACATTTTCTGGCCAAATTAAATATGAGCTAAGCCCCCTAATATCTGTAAACTCTCTTCTAAACTCTCTTTTAATTAGATCTCCCATAATTCTTAGCCACAATAAATGTTACCATACTTCAGTATTTCCGAGACGTTCCATTGAGTTTTGACTCCAAACCTCTGGATAATTTTCAAATTATACCAGAATATTCAGGATCCTCTGCCTCTTCCTGGATGCTGACTTTGTCTGTTCTTCTTCCTACACTTGCCTGCTTGCACCACTGACTTTCTGACTCACTTTCCCTCTATCCCCAATGCTGTTGCTACTGCTGCCTTGGAGTACCATGTGCACACTTGAAACACAAAGTGGTGATATAAGAGATTGAGAAGTGAGTAGAGAGGCACCGAATTGCTGTCCACTATGTCAGGGAAACATATACAAAGAGGTGGGCTTGGCTGACTAGCTAGCATCCATTCTTCAGATGATGGTGAGGGAAGAAGATGGACAATGAGGACAAACTGGATTCAGTGTAGCTTGGAGACAAGATGCCATGGAACAGGCATAGTTTTGGGTGTCTCTCCTCACCATCATTTCAGAATTGTCTTTGGTTTCTTGTGAATTGAGAGCTTTGGCCCTCAATTTGCCTTGGATTGAGGTGGAAGTGGCTGCTACAGTTAAAATGGGACAATCACATTTTATTCCTTTTTTTAAAATTCCTCATTTTTTTAACTGCTTTTTATTTAGTTCTTTCTATTTTGTTTTGATCTGTCTTCTTGTGTGTGTTGAATATGTCCTTAATATTGCAAAGAGATATCCAAGGTTGCTGATCCTCAAAGCAAGCAAGTCTTTCTCTATGGAATTGGCCAGGCCTGGAAAGTTGGGGGCAGCCTTGTGACCCTCCAAATGTAGTTGAACTACAGTTCCCACCATTCTTTGTGGTTCACCAGACTGCTGGAGCTTGGGAGTTATAATTCAGCAATGTTTAGACTGCCAGAGTTTGGCCAGCCTGCCACAGAGGATTGCCTTTAATTCACAGACATAAGCAAGCATAGAGAATTCTATTAATCATTATTGATTTCCAATTCAAATAAAAAGGCCAGTACCAACTTTGAAGTCAGCAATAAATGTTCTTGATAGTCAATATTAAAACAAGTTTTTCCCTGTGTTTTAGCCTCAACCAAATCAGGTCACAGTCATCAAGGAAGCTTCATTGGTTTAGCAGCTTGTCCCATTCCTCATAGGCCAAAGCTGCTCCTGCTTTTACTTTAGAAATGCTAATGAAGCCTCATCTCCAATGGATATGATCCAATTTGGACTACAGTATGGCCATGTCTTCACTTACCTTAACAGAGTGCCTCTGAAGATGTCCACTGCCATCCTGTCTCCATTTTCATTGGGAGTTGACACCTTCAAAACTATTTCATGGGCTGTTTTCTAGTACAATGGTTCACAGAGATACCTCGAGTTTCAGGGCAGATTCTGCTCACTGTGCATGGAGGCAGCATAAAAAATGGCATTTCCTTGTTCTCAAATGAAGAGGAATCCTTTTTCTGTTGTACGTCCCAGTGTGGAGCCACCTTCACTCAGAGATGGAGTGCAGCTGATGTTGCTTAAAAGCATTTGCTGTTCAATTGAATGGAACTTTTCAGGTCTGTACTCTTAACCAGCAATACATAGCAGACAAATTCACATATAGAATATCTTATGATGTGTTTTACAGTTACTAGTAGGCATGAGGACTGCAGGTCTCTGGTGCTGGAGGAGAATTTTAATTCCCTATCTTACTTTTGTTTCAATATTAGTGGTAAGTGGGGATTTCTTTTTTCTTTTTTTTTAATATTTCCTGGTATTTAGGCTTTGGTTTTAGATGGCAGCTACCAAACACTCCTGAGAATAAAGAATAGTCTGTTTCTGCATCTTGCCTACCTTGCATGGAAAGGGAAAGTAGGGTTTCTTTGTAGGTATCTCTTTTCTTTCTTGAGATAAAATGAATTGAGCAATCAAGAAAAGGATTTCATGAGCCTGTGGCATATTTTAGTACATCTGTGGGAAGTATCACTGAAGGTGAAAAATCTTGTGCTTTAATCAAAAGCTGCATAGAGGGCATTGAAAACTTCCAAAATGCCTGGAGCTGTTATTCTTTGACACAGTATAGCCATCCATTGTGCAACAGACTTTAGTATAGCATGGTTTTGATTTTAAACAGCTGGCAAAATATGGTTCCTTTTGTTTAACACAATGAAAATTGGTAGATTGTACCTCCTGTCGACTAGGAATATGCATGTGTGTGTTTACTTCACATCTTACTTTTCTGGATCTACAAGTCTAGATTATAGCAACATAAGAGCAGAATTGCCCTTAGAATCCATGAAGAGTAAAACATAAAGGCCTGAGTTTATTCAAGCAGGACTTTTAATAGTGAAAAAAGTAATTTTTCATGTCTGCAGTGACACATACATTAACATACACATGCACACTTAAGAAACAGTAGCATGTGGCCCTTGTGTTCTTATCCAACGTATTATCCACACTTTTTATTCTATGTAGAATGCTGATGAAAGGGTGAGAGGCAGACTGGTGTGTGGGTGATCCCACCTGCCAACCATCTTTAAACAATCTCAAATATTTTTGTTTTGTTTACTGCACGTAAATGCAACCTGCTGTTTTCCCATACATGTCTAATTCTTCAAAAACAGAATAAATTAACTTTTCTAATGACTGAAGGTTTTGTTCATTTTAAAGATTTCAAGTTGCAGAAATTGGTAAGGGGAAATAGATATAAAATCATGTGATCAAATGAAAGAAGTGAAAATGGATTACTGCCATGAGTAGTGATGTTGTGACAGTGATGCAACTGCAGGCCTAACACTAACTAGGGCTGTGTTCACACCTAAGTTTTAATTCAGCTTCAGTCCACCTTCAAAATGGAAAAACACATCAGCAAAGTAAACAGTCATTTTCTTCCCATGTTAGCTAATACAAAGGTAGATTTTCTGAGTTAAATAATGCTGAAAAAAGTTGGCTTGTCATTTTGCTGATGTGTTCTCTTATGTTTAAAATGGACTGAAGCTAGATTAAAATTAAGGTGTGAATGCATCTCATCCTGGGGTCCATATATGCACAATGCTTATCAGCCAGCAACTGCTAGAAAGTTTTTTCTTTTTCTTTTTTAATGGCACAGGATACAAACCAGAAATCTTTATTTGATTGTCTGGTATTTGAGGACTCTAATTTAATTTCCATTTTGTAAAATGAAGTTAGTTTTCGTAGAGCAAATATTTTACAAGCAGATGTTTCCAGCCTCACTTGTTGTAGATTTCAGAGTATATGGAATTTGATTCTTTCATTTGACTCTTCTAAAAGTCAGATTCTCTGAAGATGGATACTTTAGCTATATCCAAAAGCTCAGGTTCACAGAAGAACTGTGGAACATGGCATAACAACCCCCAAACTGCAACAAGTGAGATTGTAACTGGCTATGAAAGCCTACATTCTATCAGAGATTTCCAGATTGTATTCAAAACATTGCCAGGTAGTAAGCATTGAGATGTAGTCTACAATCCAGGAAAGTCCCTACCAGAAAAGGTCTTTCCTTGATTTTCTTCACACAATGACCTTGTAGAATCCTTTAGACTCAGAGGCAGTCAGTGACACAAGGCAACACATTGAAGATCATGCTAAGATAGGATTCAAAACCAGGGACTCCTAGGTAGCCTTCGTATCTTTTGTGCATGATGCAGAGGCCTTTACTGACTGGATCATTTGATCTGGGCCAAAAGTGGGTTGAGCATTCCTGCAATTGCCCGCAGTGCCCCAGCCCTATCCCAGCCTTCTTGAGAAGACAGGGTGCAAACATTTCCCAACTTCCAAATTTGCTAGCCAGGGAGATTTCATCAATGCATGACTAGTAGCCCTCTTTCACAGAGACCAGTCCACTTATGTTTGTATTGTGGACAACTGGAGTGACACACAAGTTGGGACAAGCTGACATGCTCCTTCGAACTGTTCTTGCACTGAGAAGTGCTCCAGTTGCCATGGTTGTGCAGCTAGAAAATTTATTGGAAGGCTGTGTCTCCCAGAGAACACTCTGGAGAGCAGCCATCACAGCCCACAGAATCAGCTAGCATGGTCCACATGTACTATGCAGAGCTGCCCTACCTGCCAGTTTGATACGTTAACCAATATGGTAGTTTGGTTTTCATTTTATGCATAAAGTGGATACATATGCAATACATAGGAAGAAGCAAAATGTAGTCCAGAGTATATCTTCATATAACATCAAAAACATCAATAACGGACAACTTCTACCATACAGTGTCCCTTATCTTTTCATAGTGGGCTGGCCATGTTAACATAGTAGCATATTGTTTGTAAATTCTTTTATCCTCTTTTAAATCACATTCCTTGTGCCTACTTTCAGTTTAGATCCATATATGCATTTATGCATAGGTACAGTCTGGCAAAAGAATACTGAAGAATTCTGAAGAATGAGAAACATGTAATAAAACACGATCATTCTGAGTTCAGATACATATGAAATTATTTTAGCATATAATATGTAATCTGTTTGCAAAATGGTGCTCTAAAGAGGAGAAATTTGACTTCTTTTCATTCTGTGCACTGTTAAACAATGTGACATCTAACGGTCTTTTATGAATCCAATGCATGTGTTTTGAGTAATATTTTACTTAGTGCATCAGAGGTGTTGAAAGTCAATATTTATACCAAGATGCAAACCATTATTGGATCTATGGTTATACACCACCTGGCTGATATCTATTCTTGTTTTAATTCAGAAAAACACACCTTTAAACTGTTTCTGAGAAGATACTTTTATTAAAATACTGAAACAATCCAGCAGGGATATTTTATGCCCCCACACTTTAATAAGAAAAACCATTTCCTCCCCTCTTTGCATGAATTCTTCTACTGTATCTGAAAGGTCACTCTGGCAACAGCTGCCAGATGTTGTTTGGATGAAGTGACAGAAAGTGTTATAATGCTAGATGAATCTGGCATATGTGCATCAAAAATAATAAACATCTACCTGGAAAAACAACGTTAGCATATGCAAAATGACAAGCTTCTGCCTGCAATGCAAGCCAAGAGTTTATAGCCAATATCACAATGAAATATTTTATTCTACTAAAATGCAAATGAATAAAATGAGCATACAGGAGAAATTTGTTAATTTAATTTCCATTTTACTTAACTTCTTGCATTGATAAAAAATATTCCCTGACTCTATTTTTAGACAGATAAGCACTAATTTATGAATATGTAGCCAGCATACTCCTTATATATTTCAACCATCAATGGAGAACATAGCAGAAATGAAAGGATAGTAGATCAAGGTTATGTCTCCACATGGTATTCAAGAAAATTGGAGTGGCATCAAAGTCTGTTTGTCTCTACAGCATCCCATGTTAAAGGCACCTGAAAGCATGTGAATGGACTTTAATCCCATTCCAACATGCAAAAAGCTCAGTGCACAAGATGCAGCACTAAAGCCCATGGTTAAATGTGTTGTTTTTTATGCAGACCTGTGAATACAAATTAATTACCTATGTAGATTTTATTTTTTACTGTTTTGAGATAACTTATTTTTATTCTATCAGACTTGTGTGTCAGTATAGGATTATGTTCCAGATTAGCCTTGGTGTTCTTCAGATGTTATTGGAATGCAATACCCATCATACCTAGCTGTTGCTTCTGTGGGCTGGGCAGAAGGAAATTGGCATCCAATAATTTGTAGAGAACAGGAGCTTGTAGAACACTGCTCTGTATATTATCTTTTGATCATGGTATAGAAAAGGTGGATAGAGAAAATTACTTTTCTCTATCACACAATACTAGAACCAGGGGGCACTCTATGAAGCTGATGGGTAGGAGAGTCAGGTCTGACAGGGGGAAGTATTTCTTCACCAGGAGGATCATCAGCTTATGGAATGTGCTGCCAGAAGAGGTGGTGACAGCTACCAGTCTAAATGGCGTTAAGGTAGGTTTAGACAAATTTATGGACGACAGATGTATCAGTGGCTACTAGAACAAATGCCTAGGTGCATCTTTCATGCTGGGGGGGGGGGATCGGGGCGCTTCTAAGGCCATTTGCTGGGATTCTAGAGCAGGAATAGGTTTGTCCTTGTCTCTGCTTGAGATGCCCATGAGCATTTGGTGGGCCACTGTGTGCGACAGGATGCTGGACTAGATGGGCTGTGGCCTGATCCAGCAGGGCTTCTCTTATGTTCTTATGTTATCATGGTCCAACTAATTTAAGGAACAAACATTTTCTATTTTAGATAGAGTGCCCTTCAGTTTTGTGGTACGTTGATCGTGTCTACATCATTTTAACATACAGTTAACATACATCTTTAAAACCTTTAAAACCTTTTTTTGAAAATGCATTGCCAGTTCTGTAGAAATGCAAAGACTGATTGGGAATTGCATTCTTATATCTAAGTAATTGGTTTAGTTTGACATGAAGGGCACACACGCAAGTCCCTCTATCAACTTTTGTCTCTCCATGATAAAAGCTTTTCTTTTCTTTTTTTTAATAAGCCCTAATTTTCTGATGTTTTCACGGTACTACGTACTTCAAACTACTGCTTTGGATTGTAAAATCCTAAATAACTAATTATTCACTCTTTCTTTGCAACATTAACTCAGTTAAAGCTACAATGGCCCTTTCTACACTTACCTTGGTAAGCACATTAGCTAGGGCACATTTCACACTGAGGGTGCTGTAGATCCCGATCAGTAGATCTGGATTCTCTGGATCTACCAATCCAGATCATGAGGAGGAGAGGGCCAATAAGCACAGTTTCAATGGATAGTGCTAATCCAGATCAATTCTCCTACAGCTGAAAAGCTCAAGCAGCGTGGCACAAACTTCTCAACCTCCCCCCACCCACTGACAGCTGAGAATGACAGATCCTACCTGTGGAGCTGGAGGGAGTGATTTTTGGCAGCACGCAGAGATAAAAAATTACTTCCAGCATTTCTGGATCATGGAGGCATGCCTTCTACATGCTTCTATGATACAGATTCAAGCCCATAAGCCAAATTGTAGATCCAATGAATGGAGTCTACACTAGATCTGTATCGAGGGCTTCTTGATCCGGATCAAGTTTCATCCTGTGCAGACTGATCCATCTTAACGGGAGGCAGAGACTCAACAATCCAGATTAACTTGTGGAAGTGGTCACCCTAGGTCCAGATAAGAGATCCTATGAACCAGTTCAATACCCTAGTGCAAAAAGGACCAAAATATGTATTAACTAGATCCAGATTAGCTAGATCTGGATCAAACACAGGCAGAGGCATGCTAAAGAATGCTAGCATGGATGTAGATGGTCTACCACCAATCCAGATTAGTGAGCCTTTAGCACAGTTTTGATCCAGATCGCCTCTATTTCCATGCAAACAATGTGTTTTTAGCAGCTCCTTGGTATAGATTAATAAATAAGTGCAGAAAGGGCTAATAACCATATATGTTCTTAGTTCTCAGGCTCAGATGGAGGAACCTAGTACTGTCCTTAGTTCTCTTACTAAACAGAGACTATATCTCAGTTAAACAAAAGCTAACAGGAACTCCCTCCCTCCCTCCCTCCCTCACTCCCTCCCTCCCTCACTCCCTCACTCACTCACTCACTCACTCACTCACTCACTCACTCACTCACTCACTCACTCACTCACCCTCTCTTACCTGAAGGTAAGAAGTATTTCTACATAGAAAAGGTATGTGGAATAGGGATGTGCACAGATATTCGAAACATTCAAAATTCTTTCAAATTCATTTGAATTTGGATATTCGAATTTGAATGAAATGTCTATAAATTTCAACTTAAACATCTGAATGCATTTTGAATTTTTGAAACATTTGTACAATTTATTAGGACATTTGTATGTTTACAGATACGTAGACGATGCCTACTTGCCTGAATGCATCTTTCCCGCATCCATGCACATTTATACAGATCTGTACAGGACAACATTCATATTTGCAAATACAGATCAAAAATTTGAACGAATAGATTTGAATCTTAAACATGTAAATCAATTCAAATTTTCTACTATTTGAATCAAATTGAATCCCAGAAATTGCATTCATGCACACCTCTAATGTGGAGACTTTGCCATTTCAGATAATGCATAAGACAGTTATCCCTTCTTAAGGTAAAAGTGGTATATGTTCTAAGTGTTAAAAGACAATTTAAAAATTACATAACTTTTTGGAATAACACTAAATAAAGAGATTCCAAAAAGCCACTGCCAACCAAAGTAGACACTTCTGGGCTAGTATGAAAAAACAACAACACATGAGCTGTTGTTATTTTTATTTTAAATATACCAAACCAAAATAAAAGGACAGTTATTGCTGCCATTTCAGCATACTCCTTGAAAACTGATGCATGAAAATCTGGTTAGCCAAACCTGGAAGATGAGACATCTTTAATAAGAGAAAAGCTTTCTTTCTTTTTTTTTAAGATGGCTGATTCCTGTCATTCCTACAGCAGATTATCATCTTTCCCAAAATACAACTGTCATGGCTCTGAGATATTTCCTTTGCAGCAAGAAGCAAAAGGAACGTGCTTTTTATCCATCCTTTGTTAGATGTTTTGAATTAAAGACTGCTAGTATTCATCCTCCACCGATGTTGAACTAATATCTTACAAGATCTTTAGAGAGGATACATAATCCTTTGTATATTTACCAAAACAATGTTATCTTCTGACACAATAAAATAGCCATGTTATTAAACTCTGAAAAGCCTCTACATATCTATTTTTCATAACCATTTTAATACACAATGCACACTTTTCTGCATCTCATATACTTAATATCCACAGCGATCTTCAATAGAGCATTGTGTCCTGAATCTTATTGAAACAAGCTTTTCATAACAGAATCACTGATGTTTAAAAAAAGAAAGATGTGCACAATCTTATTATTCTCTGTACACCTCACAGCAAAAAAAATATGGAGACTCCCATACCATATTGCCCTCAAAAGAAAATGTATCCCAATGACTTTTATTTGCTGTTTGGACTATTCCAGGACATCATAATAATCTAGGTAGCGCCCCGTATTCCCAAAGTTTCTATGTGATTTAGAAATTATTTCTCTTAAGGGATCCTGCTTTATTTTCATTCTTTTCTTAAAGGAACTGTCCAGGCCCTTCAAGAAAGTTAGCAAAAACTCATACTGGCCTTTTGACACTTACCTCCCAGACAGTTCCAGGTGGATCATGGGGATGTGTTGTTTGTGCTACAGTCCACTGCAGCTGCCCTGGAAGCATCCTGAGCTATTCTTGAGGCTTAACTGCTATGGGCAGTTAAGCATTTTCAGGAACAGCTCAGGAGTGTGCTTTCACACTGCTTCTGGGTCCACTTACTTATCAGGCTACACCCAACTTTTGCACACTGGACTCACTGTCCCATCTTCCAGTCATGGCAAGGGGTGAGTAGCACATCCAACATCCAGACACAAAGCCAGGAACACAAACAGGGAAGCTTGCTGTTCACACTGTTAGAGGAGTTGGACAGAACAGACATCTTTCAGCATTCAGTATGTGAAAGCATGCTCCAACCATTCCTGTTGTGCATCAGCCTGGAATGTTCCTTGAAGACCATTCCTAAAAGGTAAAGAACCTAGCCAACAGTCTTTCAATATACTACTTTCCTGCTCAAAGGTAGGGAATTGGAGGAAAATCCATATGAGAGTGGGATAACATTCATTTAGATAGTGTTCCACTGCAAGCACTTCTTAGAACAATGCAAATCTCAAGTGAGAGTAAGTGCTATAACAGCTTGTTGTCTTCTCTTCCAGCAGCACCACTGTTGCTGTTGCTAATGCAGACTTATCTGATCCAAGGCTAGAAGGTTCATCCCTAGCTTTGAAACTTGAGGCAGGGGCAAAGGCTGTTCCAGATTATGTGGTCCAATCCCACTAGTTAGGACAATGGAGAGGTGAGTGGGAAAAAAAAGTGATGGAATCTGCCACAATGACAGACAAATATCACAGGTGTGATTAACAAAATTAACAGGAGAGAGTAAATGGAACAGATGTGTGACAAGCAAGAGCAAAAGAGGAAGAAGAAAAGGAGGAAGAGAAAAGAAAATGAGTGGTGGTATAACAGTCCACTGAAAGTCAGAAAGTTTTAGGAAGCATTGGTACTTAGAAACATAGAATCATAGGGGTTGGAAGGGACATGAAGGGTCATCAAGTCGAACCCCCTGCTCAATGCAGGATTTCCAAACCATCCCAGACATATGTAGGTCCAGCCTCTGCTTGAAGACCTCCAGTGAAGGAGAACTCACTATTTCCCATGGCAGCCTATTCCATTGACTAATCATCCTTACTGTCAGGACGTTTTTTCCTAATATCTAATCTGTATTGACTCCCTTGACGTTTCATACCGTTGTTTTTAGTCCTTCCATCTTGTGTAAGTGAGAATAGGGACAATCCCTCCGCACTCTGACAGCCCTTATGTGACAGTACTTGTGAGACTGAAGTGCAGTATGGTAGCAACAGCAAGGTCAAAATTTATAATGAGTTTTTTTAAAAAAAAAAGTTGTCTGTGTGCGAACAATGAGTTTTTCTTCTTTTCTTTTTTAAACCTCCTTATCTAGGACTCAGCAATCCCAGTGTACCAGCTAAGGATTAAGGTAATAACCTGAAATATCTTGGGAAAATTACCTTTACGCATATTACAAGTATAGGGAAAGGGCATGTATCTATTAGTATACCTTTTGCATTTATAATTACCCTGAAGTAATGCTTTAAAAAAATTAATCTCATGATCTGATCCTTTGCAGATATGATTTTTAGATAATGTTGTTTAAAAAGAACCCACAAAGCTATCCTGTTGCAGAGGTTGTGGAAATTAGAGATAGCCATTGTGAGAGGGTTAGAAAAATGAAATTTCATTACTGAAACAGTTAATAACGTCTTTGTCCCCACTCATGCTTACTGAGAGCTGTTTTTGAAAACTTCATGCACATGAATCCCAGCACATGTGACTTTTATGGCAAAATGTCTGCATGACATGCTCCCTCATTGCACATTCAATGTGCAGGAAGAGTGGGGTGTCTTCCCTTGCCATACTGTTGTAAGTCTTGCTATAGCTCTTCTCTGGCAGAACACATTAATAAACACTCGGAACTTTTTTCTTCACCTTACAAATACTGCTGCCACTTGAGTGGATTTACTGGTCCCCTGAGTAGTGTCCCACATAATATAGAAGAGTCAAATTTGGTTGGTTGGTTCACAATGCAAAGTGAACTGGGGTATTCACATGGTTCTCATGTCCAGAGCTGTGCCATGTTTGTCTCTTTCTCCTTCTCAGGCCTGCTTGCTAGCATGTCACACAGATCCTAGATTTCCCCCTCAGTGTTAACTCTGGTATGCAGATGAGGTGCCTGAGGAAGCGTTGTTTAGTGTTTTGTGTTCTGCTGAGCTCATTGCTTCCATGGGAATGCAGTGAAACTAGAATGCTTTGCACACTGTATGCACATAGTGTAGTTATATTCTGCCTAAGGTGATGGATCTGACACTTACAAACCAAATCAAACAACTCAGGGACCGCCTCCTCCTGTACAATCCTCCCCGCACTCTCCGGTCCTCTGGGAGGAACTTACTGCAGCCTCTAAAATCTAGGCTTGCGGCGACCTCCCAGAGGGCGTTCTCTGCTGTTGCCCCCAAACTCTGGAACGACCTGCCGGATGAGATCCGTCAGATAACATCATTAGACAGCTTTAAAAAGGCGGTCAAGACGGATCTCTTCCGGCAGGCCTTTCCAGATTAACCATCCCGGCCCAGATTCCCTGACTCCTCCCGTGGCCCCATCTTAGTGATGGTTGAGGATCAGTAGAGGGACATTAGGGTTTTTAGTTTTTATATGTTTTATGCATTGATATTATGTTTTAATATGTTATACTGTTTAATACCGTCTTAAGGGGGGGAGGGATAAGGTGTTTTTAATTGTTATATTTTACATTTTACTGTTAACCGCCCGGATTGGTTTGCCATAGGGCGGTATACAAATAAATATTATTATTAACTCTATTGCTAGAAAATCCAACGTTAATAGAACATGAATGAAGGGGTGATCTAATGAATCCAGTAAACCATAATGAACCAGGTGGTTTACAGGTAGCTCACTTGATTTGCATGTGAATGAAACTGCCCTGTTGTTAAAAGAAACCCTCAAACCCAATAGATTGTTTTAGTTCAAACTTTAACCACTAAATTAATACAGTCCATACATGGCCCCACTGTGCAATAGAATGCCAGAAATGGTATGTAAGGGCATTTCCTATGTTTCAGACTCCACCCCATAAAATTTTGAGCACCTGCCCCTTTTGTTGAGATCAAAACTGGGAATATTCAAGCTTTGATTGTGAGGGATGGGGAAAGCCATGTCCTTCCCAGAATCCCTTACTCTTGAGCACTGTGCCAATCAAAGGCATGGCTCTCCCATGGCACAAACTCCTTTGGACATTATGTGACACTATGATAATAAAACATGAGAATTCTGTGTTAAGTCATATTAAAGATGTAAAAGTATACTTTTAAAGGACAACCCTCCATTTTGGCCAAAAAGGCAAAGACTGCAAAATAGTTGTTGACAGGAAGGCAGGAGTTGGGAAAGCAATAATCATTTGCAAAAGACCAACAGACAGTGAATAATCTATCTCTGCAAGCACAACTGTTACCAAAGCGTGAGGAAAACAAGGCACTAGAGTGTAGAAGCTATCTGGCAACTCAAGCCAATTTTTGTCTACAGTAGATATCTGGAAACAATTTTATCAGTAATGCTGAACAGGACTGAATATTATTCTCATTTGATTAGATCTTCATTTGCAGTAAAACCAGATCATCAGATATGATATGGGATAATGTGGGATCTCCTCCAATCATGTACTTCCTTTGTTTTCTTCCCACTGTTTACCTAGTACCTCCTTTCCCCCATTTGTCTGAATGGAACCTTTAGCATCCACCTATGGGTTACACTCTTTCTTTGTTTAAATTTACCACCCAAATTTGTCATTGGCTCCTGACCTGCACCCCCTCAGTTGAACTTCAGGGACACAGTCTCTGTCCCCACATTAGTAGTGTATAAATATAGTCCACTGGGACCAGTCTGGTACACTTCTTTGTCAATACTACTTTTATCCACCTATCACCTCAGTGATTCCTGATCTTATCTGTTGCTGCCTTGCTAAAAGAAGCCTTGTTGATTTGTTCCTGTTGTCCAAAAGCCTGGGATCCAGCCTGAAGCCACTTGCCACACCCTAAAACTCTTGCTAGTTTGCCGTCTTTGCCTACAGGTAACTCGCTTGCCTATTATTTTGCATAAAAATCTTTTTCACAGCTCCAGTGAATAAGTTTCCCCAGTCCAGCTTCATCATGTCCACCTGTACATCACTCTCAAGCCCCCTTCATGACACTGAGGGTGGGAACTGGCTGCTTCTAGCTAGATACAAGAGTAGGTTAGTTCCCGGATGCAGCTAGCCACAATGACCGACAGATGGCGCAAATCAGAATACAGTATTTCACGTATGTGAAGGTAGCTATCCTTTCTAAAACAGGTTCCTTTCCTGCTTTGCCAGGTTTACCTGAGATTGCCTTTTATTGATACCTTCTTATGTGCCAAGCTACTGATCCTTATTTGGTCAGTGTTATGCCTGTGCTCTGCACAGCTCCCATCTGGAATTGTCATTTTTCTCTTTTGCTGTCACTTACTTAATAACTTTTCCTTTTTAAGAAAGAAAGAAAGAAAGAAAGAAATCTGTTCACTATGGATATTGCTTGAAGGATCCAGCTAATGCCAATCTGATATTTATGCCTGTCTCTGCATGTGCAAATGTGCCCCTGTGTGTCTTTGGGTGCTTTTCTTTAGTGCAAAATGTCGCTAGAAGTACTCTGTGAACACCTTGAACAATGTCTACACAAGACAGCAACTTCCAGCTTCCAAGGAGAACAGGATGACAAAGCAATGGCTATATTTCCATGTGATTCCCTCCATACATCTGGATGCTCTGATATTTCCAATTTTGCTGGTACGGCAAAAGAGGAAATTCTTGGAAAAACCCACAGAATCTTAGACTGAATTTATCTGGAAATAAAGCTACTTTTTATGGCATCTTAATGAAAGATATGCTTGGGGAACAGTTGACAAGATGGAATTAACATAATAAAAACTCTTGGAATACCATCTTTTATGCACACTTACTTGCAGAAAGTGTGTGAGTGGGGGGAAGAGACATCAACCTGTTCTTTTATGTCTGTCTTCCTTGGTCCTAGAATCTTATGATCATGGCTCCTCTTTTTTCTTTCTCCATTAGGTAGGCTACTCATATTAGGTAGTCCAGGCATCCTACTCAGGAATCAGAGTATTGTACATTGTAGGCTGAGGTGGAGGTATATTGTTTAATCCCTTTCGTTGCATCTCCATCTGTCATGTCAATTTTTATAAGTGCTTATATATTAAATGCATTCCACTTAGTTTCCTCGGCAACTAGGATTACTCCCTTACATAGCATATTATATTCCTACTCCCACTTTTCAAAGTTGTTATTACTATAACAATGCATTCCTCTTATTATATGGTAGTTGAGAGTGAAAAAAAAGTTGCTTACAGATTGGATCTTTTCCAAGCACATGCGAAATTGGAAGTTTTTAACTGATATTGATTCTAACAGTTCAGGTATTATTTATCAGTAAGATTTTAAACCAGTTTTAAAATCCAGCATATTAATGTTTATAGTAATCCAAGGCAACTGTTAAATGGTGCGAATAAAATAAGTTATTGCATACACGTAAACAAGTCTATCATGATTAGCTATAACTTCTAACATAAATATCTGAACAATCTCCCCCCTCAAGGTGCATTTAGAGCTTGTGAAGAGTGTGACGTTCCTGGTTATGGTATTCTTTGTTTCATCATGCCACCATACAAGCCCAAGCAGCATTCGGACAATAAAGTGGAAGAAAGAATTATTTTCTTAACCCTACTGCAGTTACAGTAACACTACCAATGGAGAAAATTGACCTCCTCGGTGGTCTTCAGAGTTTCCCTGGTGGTTATCAGAGTCAATGTTCTGTGGCTCTTCTCCCCACCATAAAGATCAAGACTAGGTTTGATCTTGAGAGCAAGGGCCAGCAGCAGTGTGCAAACAGCACGACTCCATATGACTTCACATAAAGAACAGGGCTATTCTTAATGCACAGGAAAATCAGGTGCTATACTTGAATTTCACCCTCCCTCCCAGCTGTGTGGATTTTGATATAGTTATTGCTAAACTGCAATATGTGTGAAAGAAACAATATGCTGCTGAAACTTGCAATGCCAAGCTGCTTTTCTCGTTATATCTGTATTTTAGAAATTCTTGATACAGTAGAAGTCAATATCAAAACTGGGTGGAACAGGAATAGTAAAGTGATAATTCAGATATAACCATTGATTGCAATAGAACTTGGTCCACAGTGGATCAAATCATGGTTCAGTACAATCAAAAGCTAAATCACAAATCATGCACACATTATCAGTTCTGTTTTATTGGTTGCCTGCCATTTTACAAGCATCTCAAAAGGCACCATTTTGTACAAAAGCAGAGTCAATCTGCATCTTTGAGCACCATATCATTTTGAACTTAAGTAAAAAGTGCCTTCTTGGCCATAAGGAATGGGCACTCAAAACTTGGCACTCAAATATAAACATTTCTCTTGATTAGAGACATGTAAAATGTCATTCACATTGACATATTTGATTCAATATTTTGAATTTGTGAACTTTTGAGCTGAATTGAAGTCCAGACGTTAGTAGATCCAAAACTGCCATCAAAATAAAAAAGCCTCCCATTTTTCAAGTGTGAAACTTAGAAACTTGTCATGTTTTGGTTGTGAAAAAGGGCTTTTTCAATGGGAAAAAAATAATGAAAAATTTTTATGCACATGCAAAAACCCAGACGTTGAATTTTACAAATCTGCAAGGAGACAAAATTTTGCATGTTTGATTTAATAGTGTGTATGTCCCTATTCCTGGTATGATCCCATGACCATACCAGTCTATGCACGCCACAGGAGAGCTAAACAATACTGTCGTCATGCAAGCAGGCAGCTCAACATTGGAAATCATGCCACAACTTAAGTTACTGAAGTTAACTCTTGAAATGACTTCGTGGAAGTGTGAATTGTTTCAGATTAAGGAACCTCTGTAAATTGTGAGACTGTAGTAAAAAGTGAGGAAGCTGTAATAGTTTGCCCTGCTTTTGGTGCTAGCTAAATTCCAAAGCCCTGTTATTTCTAGAATTCTCCTTGTAACCATCTTGCCAAGGTATGGCAATCAGGTGAAGATAGTAAAACTTAAAGTAGAGTGCACAACAGCCCTTTAAGGTAGACACACCAGGCAAACTGGAGTTCAAAAGTAAAGGTTTTAATGCAAAGAGAAAAGGTAGAAAGCTTTACTTGAAAAATATATACAAAAGTCTTGACTATTCAGTTATAAAGTTACAAAGATTTGAGCATAAAGACAAAAATAACACATAGACAAAAAGGATGAAGAGACAAAACTACAAAGATCCAATAGGCAAAATTTACCTTATGGTCAACATTCCATCAAAATACTGTGCTTTACTTGACTAGCTCCTGGACTTAGCAAACTATAGGCTTGATTTACTGTGTTCTTGCTACTCGTCTGGTGATAGGAATTAACCAATCAGATTTAAACAAACTTAGAGAATGAGAGCATCTTGTATGGTATAAAACTCCATACTTAATTGTCTGCATTTGGTCTCACTAGTTTACTTGTCACGATGATAAGAAAATTCTTTCCTTCATATCCTTTGATTTGAATTCCCTGGCTGCAAACCAAATGTGTATCATGCCCCATTTGATATTTGCCAGGCCTTATACTAGTTTATTTAACTTCTCAGAATCCTTGCATTCTTTGGCACCTTTTATCCTCTGAGTTTATCGTCTCATACTAAACTATGCTAACCCTAATACGCTACACTCCTAATAAGATTTTAAGATAGAAAATGTGTGAGAGTGAAATGTAATTTGTGTTTTCTGCAAAAGATATGGCATAACTTGAAAGAACATGTCTGATAATTTAAATTGGCTGTTTGGATCGAAGCAAACTGAACAGCCTTTTGTTTGGTTGGAATATAAACTCACCACCGCCAAACAGAGAGTGTGGTAATTTTGAATGTGACCTTTTGAACACTAACTTTGAACAGGCTGTTTCAATCTACCAAGCCTTTGTTCCATTAGAATTTGAATTCTTGTTTTCATTGAACTTGAGCCATTCAAATACCTCCTGTTCTATTTGAACAGATTTAAACTAGAACCAGCTTGGTCCATGTGACGGTTTCTGGGTACAGGCTGCAAACTGTTTTGCTTTCTGGCTTTGCAGGCTTCTTGCAAGCTGCAATAGCCAGCCTTGGTGCAAACAGCCTTTTGCAAACCCAGGGTTTTGGCTGCAAAAAGGGCGGGAAATCCTGTGCGGGTCCTGTTGCAGTGATTGGCTGGAGTAAGGTTTTGGAGGGAAAAGCTGTCCGGGGATCTGAGTACTGGAGGGGCTAGAGTAGGAGTTCCCACCAATCAGGCTGGAGGGACAGCAACCTCTGTTAGGAGTCTCCAGCAGCATTTTATTGCGGCTAGAGCCAATCAGGGTCAGGGGGATGAGTATATAGGAACACAGAAGACAGCAGACTATGTCTTCATGCTGGGACAAGAGCTGAAAGGAGAAGAAGAGCTGAATCCTGAGGGAGCTGGACCAGTAGCTGACCATTGGGCTGTTGGCTGAGCGATTTCTGAAGGGGACAATTGAGGAAGATTGGGGCTCCGAGGGAGACTTCGCTAGCAACTATCCAAGGCTGGATGATCGGACAAGCAAGGACGGACTGGACCTTGTGATCATCTAGGGCCACGTTCTGGTACGCTGGCTTGGCTTGAGCTGTGGCCAAGCAAGTCAGAGGGGGAGGAACATGGAGAGGTTTGTCTTTTAAAAGGGGAACTATTTTCCTTTAGAGAAAGGGGTAGCTCCTAGCTTTAAGAGACTTGCAAATTTAAACCAACAACTACCTGAACCTTATTCTCCTTTTAGTATTGCTTGTGTATAATAATAAACTTGTTTTAGTTTACTGTTGAAACGCTTGCTACCAGTGTTTTGTGTCCACACTGTAGTATTCACTTGGCTGTTGCACGAACTCAGCATCCTAACAGGGCCAAGCTTCTCCTAGAGAGGGCAGGCATTAACTGGATCGCTGGGCATCGTGGCAGTCCATCTCTTCTGATAACTGAAAATTATATAAATAGGAAGAAAATATAAGGAGAAGATTGGTTAAATTCATGGCAATATTCATAATTGTTGGCTTCTGTGAATAAAAGAAGTGTGGCATACAGAGTCCTTTTGTAGCCCATAGAAAAATGTCCTGAGGAAATGATTTTCTAGGGACTTCGTCCTCTAGCAGTAAAATCTAAAATATTTCTTTCTTTCTTTTTACCTTACCTAGAATGCTTCAAGGGGATCCCTGGCAACCTGCTGTAACTACAAGGTATAATACTATCCTCAAGCCATATGTCAAACACTATGTTCAGAAATGATAGAAATTATTGGGGGAGGAATCACCAGATGTCTGGATCCATTCCAGAGGTGCAGAAAGAAAAGAATAATGAAAGTGCAGGAAAGTTAAGGACATCCCCAGCACTCTGGCAGTGCTTTATTCTGCTCTGAAAGTTTGGGCTATATATGGGATGCCCTATGCCAGCCCACAACAGAATGACTGCTATTATTTATGGCTGTAAGGCATGCTCCAGAGCTGTACAAATCCACTGGTTGCTGCTCCAGTGATGGATTGGTGTGACAAGCCCCACTGAGGAGAGGGCTGTCACTTCAGTGCTGTTTACTGGTGCTTCCACCAACTGTCAGAACATAGCCTAAGATAAATGAAATGCCAGTGGCCATGAGTCAATGAAACACTTCAATACAAGCAAGCAAGCAAGTCGATACAGGAAAAGGATTGGCAAATTTCAAGACAATAAAATTATTGCCCAAGACTTGTCTGTAGCCCACTATCTGAAAATGAAAGGCCCATGTGTGTCCGCACTCACATATCCAAGCACACCCAGGAAAAAAGTCAAATGTCTTTAAAACAGAATTAGCATCCTAAGTAAAGTGATTGTAGATGTCATAACTCTGCTATATTTTGCTCATATTACTGAGTCACTGCACATGATTTGGCAATTTCAGCTGTCTTTGATCATCAGAGCAGGAAGATTTATCTATCACAGAGGCTAATTACTCTTATCGTCTAATCTGCTCAGTAGTCTTCATAGGTTGAGTTTCTACTTTTGGAAGAAATAAGGGGGCAGCCTTTGATGATTTTAGACTTGTCTTGTCAAAGTGGCATTGGACAGCAACTTTTCCACATTCATCTCATAATTACAAACACATTTATTTATTTCCTGATGATGAATAAAAGGGAAAATGTCATATTTTCCTACCCTTCTACCTGGTCTTCTGCAATATAATTATCGCTTACTTGTTAGTTTGAACATCTAAATTGTTTATGACAGTTACACATTTTTGCATGTAAATAATTCCAGCATTTATTCTCCTGGATGTCTCAGCGCTCACTTACTCAGTTTTACCAAGTTTACTAATAGTTGTTTAAACCAGAAGATGCATATGGAATGGCAGCATGGATCACATGAAGCGTGTGGGGAACACATGATCCCACGCCCAGGGATCCACCACTCCACTTTACAGGAATGAAAAGCAGAACTGTTTTCCTCACCCAGTGGGAATAACCACTCTGACTGCATGTTATGTTGCCTTTTCACCATGCAGAGCTGTGCAACCAGATGGTTGTGGTGGCTCTCCTGCCCCACCTATGATGTGATCTGCCCAGACCTATTTTAAAGGAAACAGAAAATGTCTAATGATGGGGATCTTTCTGCATCTTCAAAATATGGTTAGATAGAAACATTCCCAACTTTGATATTAGCACAG
Source organism: Aspidoscelis tigris stejnegeri (assembly GCA_023333525.1). Taxonomy (NCBI): domain Eukaryota; kingdom Metazoa; phylum Chordata; class Lepidosauria; order Squamata; family Teiidae; genus Aspidoscelis; species Aspidoscelis tigris. The sequence goes on from JALMGA010000001.1 coordinate 226,653,585, forward strand.
TTTTGTGGTAGAGGAAAGCATGCAAACAACAAACCATCTGTCTCTACAGCTGGAGCAAGCATTCTGGTCCTTCAAGTGACAGGACCCACCATGTTTTGTCCCAAGGGCAATGCTATGAAACTTTGGGCGTGGTAAGCCCTCTGGCTCTCGGGAACACGGCCTGAACAAAGGACTCATCCACAAACTTCTTGGATTTTCAAAGACTTTACTTATTACAAACACAAATAAAACATGGAACTAAACTCTTCTCTCTCAGATTCTTGCTTTGTCTTATCTTGTAGCTTGCTCTCTCTTTGTTAACTTTCTCTTTGGTTAACTTTCTGTTGTAGACTGATCACTGTTTTCTATGGGCTGATTCCTATATTTTTGTGGACTTAGGCCTATATTTGTCAAAGGAAACTACTCTCTCTAGGTCTGACTTGACTGGAAGCTTTCTACACAACTAACTAGAACTGACTAGAGAGGCATTATATGACCCTGGATTTTCCCCACAATCCTATTCTTTCTTACAGCTGTAGGTCTCAATTTCCCTTCCTGCACTAATTCATAGAAGAGTCTATTATAACCTTAACTAAAGATATGTCTCAAAAGATCAAAGATGCTCTGGAGACATGACACACCATCTTATGGATCCTGCCAAAATAACATCTGATATACATATATCCCTCCTCCTTGGTTTGGTACAACAAGCCAGTATCAGAAACAGTAGATTTTCTTGGCTTGTTGCAAATTAGCACAGCAGTAAACAATTTCTACCAACTGATGACAGGAAAAGAATTCATGCAGATAAAGGAATTCATTTTCATTTGTGGTGATATAGGTTTTCAGTGTTTTTGAAGGTGATTAGAGGTGTTTTCCCTCATCCTTGACAGTTATATACGCTTTTTAAAAGCTCCATCATGCTGTTTGCCAAGCTGTGTTTGAAGAGGAGGTGACCATCAATCAGTCTGTCTGTCTGTCTGTCTGTCTGTCTGTCTGTCTGTCTGTCTATCTATCTATCTATCTATCTATCTATCTATCTATCTATCTGTTACCAGATCTGCTCCAGTAATAAACTGGAAGCAACTGTGGAGGGAATAAAATTTGGATAATTTGGATTATTTTTGAAGCCCAAAGAACACCAAATTTAAACTTCCCAGGGGAATCAGTAGCAAGATCTTTCACAGGTTTTAATAACGAGGAATAACCAGTAAACAGAGACAAAACCCATTTTAGACTCAGAAACCAGTGTTTCTTGTTAAACCAGAGCAAATAATTTATTAGGAATACAGAAAAGAAGTTGAAATGAAATATCAGGAGCGTTTCTAGAACAGAAATAAGCATGCAACAACTGCAAAGCGACTAAAGAAATGAACATTTCCCACTAAGGAATCTTTGTGGATTTAACTGAATTTATCCCTCTTTTATTAAAACAATTAATTTATAGCTATGCAGCAAAAGGTTCCCAAATAATAATAATAAAAAACCAAAACAAATTGCTTTCCATAAGTATGAATTAAGGAATGAGAATAAAATTCTCATTTAAAAATTGCAAATATAAAACAGCCAGAAAGGGAATGGAAAACTCCTGATACTAGAAAGAACCCCTAACCTAAAAAAAAAGAAGTTCTAAAGAAAAATAAGGGAAAGTGAATAGAGGATACCAATCTTCTGTCTCACCACCATGTTGTATTCTTCATGCCCAAGAAGTCCAAAGCTGAAGATATGTAGGATTTCAGCAAACTATCTCCACTTCCAGAACAAAAATATTTTCAAAATTGGTAAAATGTACTTCAGTCTCAGTCAGACTGGTCTCCAAAATGGACAAAAATCCAAAAGAAATACATAGAAAATAATCTTTATAATTGCCTTTACAAAACCAGCCAAATTCAGAGTGCAAAAGTTTTAAACTACAGTTCTTGCAGCAAAACTCTGTAGCAGAAAGAAGAAAAGGGGGGGGGGAATTTCTCCAGGTCTCTTTAGCCTCCCATGATGGCCAGAAGACCTCCCTCCTCTGAGGACCAGAAGGAGAAAAACCTTAAAACCATCTTTTCTCTGCCATTTTTATAGCAAAAATTGGAACCAAAAAACTGCTGATGTTCTTCCCTTGTTAATGAATAAAAATGTGTATTTGACTCCAGTCTTAACAACATTTCCAGTCAGTGCATCTCCTGACCTCTCCTTGACACCCTCAGACAAAAAGTGTGAATGGCGAGTAAACTATTGTATCCCTGTTTGATTTGCAAAAGTTTACCTTAAATTAACATTTTAGCACCTCTACTGACTCACTTAATCCCTTCAGCTAGACCCACTCAATGTGTGTAGATATCAGCGACCTTTTACCCAATTCTGTTAGGGTGTAAACAAAGGTGTAAACAGTGAGTCACCTCCAACATCCTGCATTCTAATACTGGTGAAATGGGCCATTTCCCATTTAGATAGTAATTCCAAATTCTGGTATACTTATTTTACCCAGATCTCTTCCAAAAATCCATTCCATTTTATTCTTTATTATTTTATTAAAATTAGACAAACCAATCTCTGTCCCAGATTCCATGGTTTTATTTCTCCTTCATTATTTAAAAATCTGTCACCCCAAGAAGAGAAAACAAAGACTTTTTAGGTGCTAGGACTCTGTCTTGACTCAATCAAGATTAAATCTCAGGCTGTGTTTCTTGCATACAGACTTTTATCTTTTGCAAACAGCCAGCTTGTGACTTGAGACAACTATGTCCTTTTTTTTAAACTTCAGGCTTGTCTTTCTCCCAATATGGCTATTTTAAGGCCTTTCCACGTTTCATGGTCTGCCTTTAGCTTTTAATTATGACATAAAGCCAAATTCATATGTCAAAACCTGGTATATTTCCATTTCCGGTTTTGTAGTTAGCATTTCTTATGATATCTGCACATCCAGAGTTGATCTGGTAACATATTTCCCTCCTCTGGTTTCCGACATTGTTACCAACAATTTGGAAACCATAAAACTCATAAAAGTCTTTAGAAAGTATAAAATATATTTTTCATAGAATACCTGGACCAGAGAAAGTATGCCATTCTTCTGTTGATATCACCAGTTGGCAAATCCAAAATGATTATGACCAAGTGTGATATTTAAATACAAAAAATCATCACATGGAGATGGATCTTGAAAAAGAAAATTCCTCCAATTATATTTGAAACCATGTTCAAAAATTTGAACCATTTCCTTTTTATTTCACCAGTACCTCAATGCCGGATTTCATATGAACCATCATTTATCCTTAAGAAAGAGAAACATGAAGTCCACTATTTTACCTATATCGTGTTATAGCCTAAAATGAACCTGAAAATGAAAATTTCCACAATACTACACTCACCCATCCTCTACCCTATAGGAGAGAAAAGTAAAGATAGAAAGAAAATCATGATTAAGACATATTTGTGGATATACTGTGTCATGCTTAAAACCATTTAAAACCATGAGCAAATCCCAAGAATGTAAGCATTTCAAATGACCATGATCCCTTCAATAGAAATCATAATGACTCAAAATATGTATCATAAGTATACCCCTCAAAAGTGTACATGTTAGTGACTCCTCCAATAGAAATCACCATAAACCAAAATAAGAATACAGATCTTATTATTACAATATCACAACCATTCATATACATGAGCATACAGATGAGTGATCTTCAATCTTCAACAGCTTCAGGATGTCTCCTCTGGAAACGAAATGTAGAGAGATACAGTTCCTTGCTTCTAGAGTAAATAAACCCAGTTTATTAATGCAAAGTTCTGGAACTAGCAACTATGTTCTTTTGTGAAGTACTGGCACTAAGCATATGGAAGTCCATTGTCTTTTCCATGACACCACATCATAAACTTGAGGAAAATTGTTCCCATTTCTTCAAAGCATTTCAAACACATGCCCTTGAAAGAGAGAGGGAGAATCCTTGGTTCTTGGCCTCAGAGTTCCATAAGACTGCAACGCCTTGACAGAGAGACGAACTCCAATAGTTCATGTCTTCTCATCTGGACTTGTTTCTCTGGAAATCTGGAACACTGGAACACTTCCCAACTCCGGATACTGGAACACTGGAACAAACTGGAACACTTGAGCTTTTCTGGATCCTTCCTCCGACAATTATGGATGCGTGCAAGTATAGGGGCCTTAATTCCTATTCTAAAAATGTAACTCCTTCCAAGCTATCAAAAATGAAAAAGAAAAATAATTCCAAACAGAAGGAAGAGTGGAAAAATCACCCTCCTCTGCATCCAAAATAATAAAAATAAAACACAAAATATCTCTGGCTTTATAAGGGCAAAAAAGAAAACTATAAAACTTTACCAAAAATTCAAAACAAAAAATAAAACATGACAAAAACTTAAAAATCAAAATTGACTTTTGCTGCATATCAAAAATCAAAATTAAACCCATAGAAAAGACATAAGATCTCAAAGACAGAGTCTTGGAAAAAACCTTCCCATACTATGCTAATCCCTGTGCTAGCAAAAGCTCAAAACCCAAGCCTTTCTTGCCTCGAGCAAGGAAAATTTCGCAATACGTAAAGAGACCTTTTGCCTTTACTGACTCAGAGCTGTAGCTCCTGAGCATACACAGAGTGCAATTCTATTCCTGACTCATAAAACATCCTTTAATCTTACAGAACCTTATCTATTACCTATGAACACCTCTATAAAAACAAAGATTTCCAAAAATTAAAAGAACGATCTCCAGAAAAAAAAGAGAAAAGAAAGGAAAAGAGGAAAAGTTGAATAATGCACTGAATTAGATCATAAAGCAAATGGCAGAAGTCCTTAATCCTATTCCATGCCAGAATTCCTAAAGCCATTTCAGATCCCATCCAATTGAAGAAAATGGAAATTCCTTTTCTCAATTGTGGAATAAAATTATTATTCATGGAGGCGGTTGGGGTGGAGGTTTTTCTTTTGGAAATTGCTTTGCCGGCATGAGGGAGAGATCCTTTCCCTGTGCAAAACAATTCCTTTTCAAAGACTCATCTAGAGCTCTTTGATTAAAGGTTACAATTTTGGATTCATCCTTACTCTTCTTTTGCTTATGCTTCCTCATAAACCCAGAAGAATTATTGGTTTCACACCTTAGCACAGCATCTGTGCATTCCAGAGCATCCTGGTTTCCAACCCTCAAATCTAAACTTGCACTGTCTTCTTGAACACACAAGTCCACTTTGTCTATCTCCAAGACCTTTCCTTCCTCTTCAGACTTATCATCATCATCAAGCCTTTGACCAACACTCAGAGTCAGTTGGAAAACCATTCCTGCAGGGTAGGCACTCCGGGTTAGAACCACTGAAGGTTCCACAGACTGCAATGCCATTTGCATTTCCTCCTTGTTGCTAAGTCCTGTAATTTGAGAAATAAACTGAACACAAGCATCTCTCAAATCCTTGCCCTGCAAATTCAAAGGACAAATGACATCTACAGCAGCTTTCTGCTCTTCCGAAGCCCTTACTACAGCAACTTTTGCCTCATCTGTTACAAGTGCTATCTCATCGTCATCCTCAGAACTATCAGAACTAGAATCAATATGCAAAGGAGGATGCAATGGTTTCTTTGCTAGAGAACCAATTTCTGCCACAGCTGAATCCAATGATTCAATTGTGCTTCCACACTGAGACTGGCTTGACCCTTGCTCACTGCTGCAAGTACTAATGTTCCCATCATCCAGTACACTTCCAACCTCCAGTGAAGTTCTTGAATTGGAACTCTGAGATTCCTCTTTTTCACTAAAAAGAGGTTCCGTCAGCTCAGAATCCACCAATTCCCCACCTACAGTCCCCTCAATAGGACTAGGCGTGTCTTCAAACCCCACAAAGGTTCCTTCTGAAGTGGACTGACTGAAAACATTTGCCAAAACATCAGCTGGTAAAGATTCCCTTTGCAAATCATCACACATTCCTCTTCCTGCATCCACACACTGATTCTGTTCCACAATAGGAGCAACAGGACATTCATTGACCTTAAAAACACTTTGACAACCAACAGGCAAATTCATAGCTGCGGGCTCAGCTAGATGAAAAGGTACAGCAGAAACGTTTAAAGCACTGCTGCTTCCTGCAACAATTTCCTTAACTGGTGGACCAGTTACAGCTTTCAATATTTGAAAGACCTCTTGCCTCTCTCTTGCACATTCAATCTCACTTGGAGGACACACTCTTTTTTCATTCGGGGCAAAATTCCCAGGCTCAACTAACCCCCTAAAATTCGAAAACGTATCCAGATTCACAGAACCCATAGAAGTTTGCAATGGAACATCTGTCCCATCACACCAATGCTGAGCCGGGCACCGTCATTGACCTTGCACAAATAACCCACTTGCAACTGGAACTAAGGACTGAGCACAAGCAGCTCCTGTTCCCTGTATCCAATTCATCCAAGCCTCAAACAAAACCTTGTCAGGTTTCTTATGAAAATCCTTCATATTAAACCCAGCCTGTTTCAATGCATTCCAAATCTGATTCCTCAAACTCCGTTCCCGTCTCTGCACCTGTGAGGCTGGCTGCTGAAATTGGGACCATGGAATTTGCCTTCCTTGTCCAAAACTCTGCTGCTGCTTCCCTTTTGCAGATTGAAACCTCCTGGGGGCTGCTTGAGGAGCCACTTGAACAATACCAATGGGTTCTTTTTGCACCCTCTCCTGAGCAATGTTTCCAAAACCATCCACACAGTTTATCTCTTGGATTTCAACTGGAGCCATATTACCCTGAATACCAGAGGAAGCTATCTGCGTTCCCCCCTTGTTAACAAAGGCAATGGGCTCAGATTGAGAAGCTGCAGCTTCCTGCATTTTCCCAAAACTATCAAACCCAGCCTGATCCTTGAGCAATTTCAAAGTTGCAAGGGACTCATCTAGCTGCTTCTCCAAAACCTTTTTTCCATCCTGACACTGCCACAATTCTGCACGAGTTTCTTGCAAAGCATGAGACCTCTCAATCTCCTTCATACAATTTCTCTTAACAATCTGCAATTCCTGGATCAAACTAGCTTTTTCAGAACCAAAATTTTGTTTACACAGTTCCAGCTCCTGCAACAACTGATCTTTTTCAAAAACAGCATTTTTCTTAAAAATCTCAAATTCCTCCACCAACTGATTTTTCTCACAAATAGCACCCTTTTTGAAGGCCTCAGCTTCCTCCAATTGAGCCTTCTGAAGAGCAGCATTTGCTTTTAAGGCTTCAAGCTGCCGGTTCAAATCCTGCTTCTCCTGCCTAAGTTTCTCTACCTGATCAGCCCAATCCTGAGAGCAAACTTTTAACTGCAATTTTAAATCACTTTCCATAACATCCTTCTCTTGTTTTAACTGTTCCAAATCGTGCACCAGATCATCAATGGCATACCAGAATCCCCAAATTGCCACAGAAGATTTTGACTGTTTAAAAAGCTTAAATTTATTCTCCTGTGTATATTTTTCAAACCCCAAAGCCAAATTTCTTTTAATATCTGAATGCATTCCCCGAAAACATTTTCTTTCCCAGACACATTCTCCTTGTTTGCAAAGCCATCGGGTCAATTTATCCTTCTTAACAAACAAATTTTCTGCCATTTTGCTTTATAAATTGTCAGTTCACCAAAAAGATCAAATTTAAAAGCACAAAAAGCTCTGTTTTATGGATAATCCTCGCCCATAAGTTGCCCGCGTTGCTCCACCATAAATTCTTGTTACCAGATCTGCTCCAGTAATAAACTGGAAGCAACTGTGGAGGGAATAAAATTTGGATAATTTGGATTATTTTTGAAGCCCAAAGAACACCAAATTTAAACTTCCCAGGGGAATCAGTAGCAAGATCTTTCACAGGTTTTAATAACGAGGAATAACCAGTAAACAGAGACAAAACCCATTTTAGACTCAGAAACCAGTGTTTCTTGTTAAACCAGAGCAAATAATTTATTAGGAATACAGAAAAGAAGTTGAAATGAAATATCAGGAGCGTTTCTAGAACAGAAATAAGCATGCAACAACTGCAAAGCGACTAAAGAAATGAACATTTCCCACTAAGGAATCTTTGTGGATTTAACTGAATTTATCCCTCTTTTATTAAAACAATTAATTTATAGCTATGCAGCAAAAGGTTCCCAAATAATAATAATAAAAAACCAAAACAAATTGCTTTCCATAAGTATGAATTAAGGAATGAGAATAAAATTCTCATTTAAAAATTGCAAATATAAAACAGCCAGAAAGGGAATGGAAAACTCCTGATACTAGAAAGAACCCCTAACCTAAAAAAAAGAAGTTCTAAAGAAAAATAAGGGAAAGTGAATAGAGGATACCAATCTTCTGTCTCACCACCATGTTGTATTCTTCATGCCCAAGAAGTCCAAAGCTGAAGATATGTAGGATTTCAGCAAACTATCTCCACTTCCAGAACAAAAATATTTTCAAAATTGGTAAAATGTACTTCAGTCTCAGTCAGACTGGTCTCCAAAATGGACAAAAATCCAAAAGAAATACATAGAAAATAATCTTTATAATTGCCTTTACAAAACCAGCCAAATTCAGAGTGCAAAAGTTTTAAACTACAGTTCTTGCAGCAAAACTCTGTAGCAGAAAGAAGAAAAGGGGGGGGGGAATTTCTCCAGGTCTCTTTAGCCTCCCATGATGGCCAGAAGACCTCCCTCCTCTGAGGACCAGAAGGAGAAAAACCTTAAAACCATCTTTTCTCTGCCATTTTTATAGCAAAAATTGGAACCAAAAAACTGCTGATGTTCTTCCCTTGTTAATGAATAAAAATGTGTATTTGACTCCAGTCTTAACAACATTTCCAGTCAGTGCATCTCCTGACCTCTCCTTGACACCCTCAGACAAAAAGTGTGAATGGCGAGTAAACTATTGTATCCCTGTTTGATTTGCAAAAGTTTACCTTAAATTAACATTTTAGCACCTCTACTGACTCACTTAATCCCTTCAGCTAGACCCACTCAATGTGTGTAGATATCAGCGACCTTTTACCCAATTCTGTTAGGGTGTAAACAAAGGTGTAAACAGTGAGTCACCTCCAACATCCTGCATTCTAATACTGGTGAAATGGGCCATTTCCCATTTAGATAGTAATTCCAAATTCTGGTATACTTATTTTACCCAGATCTCTTCCAAAAATCCATTCCATTTTATTCTTTATTATTTTATTAAAATTAGACAAACCAATCTCTGTCCCAGATTCCATGGTTTTATTTCTCCTTCATTATTTAAAAATCTGTCACCCCAAGAAGAGAAAACAAAGACTTTTTAGGTGCTAGGACTCTGTCTTGACTCAATCAAGATTAAATCTCAGGCTGTGTTTCTTGCATACAGACTTTTATCTTTTGCAAACAGCCAGCTTGTGACTTGAGACAACTATGTCCTTTTTTTTAAACTTCAGGCTTGTCTTTCTCCCAATATGGCTATTTTAAGGCCTTTCCACGTTTCATGGTCTGCCTTTAGCTTTTAATTATGACATAAAGCCAAATTCATATGTCAAAACCTGGTATATTTCCATTTCCGGTTTTGTAGTTAGCATTTCTTATGATATCTGCACATCCAGAGTTGATCTGGTAACATATCTATCTATCTATCTATCTATCTATCTACAGTACACATATATATCATCATCTCTAACACAGAAGCTAATTATTCTTATTGTCTAATCTGCTGAGCTAGCATTTTTGGAAACATTTTTGAGGGGGCAGCGTTGACATAATATAATAAACTAGGGGTAGTGCTGAAAGACCTTAGTGGGCACTTGAAAAGCCTTGGCATCAACAAAATATCCATCTGCCAGCTACAGAAAACCACTTTGCTGGGATCTGATTGCTAGGCACTTGGGAAGGGCCCAACTAGTGATAACAATTACCAAAACCAGCATAAATATCTTGTTTGCTGTGTTTGGTGTATGACAATAATAATAATGAGGAGGAGGAGGAAGCATGGAAGGTTTCATGTTGGTCAAACCTGAGTTGGATTTTTGTTATGATGGTAATAGTCAAATATTTCAAAAATAAGTTTTTATGATCTAATGATTTCTTGATTCATATATTAAGCAACTTATTCAATCTTGTTTGAAATATTTAATGGTCTGATGATTTTTTTTTTAAAAGGAGGCAACAAGCTAACTGAATAAAATGTTTCTGTTTCTGTCTCATTGCAAAACAGTCATCGTAACAATAAAATGCTGTAAGTTACATGTTTTGTGAGACTTTTTAAAATTAGAATGCACTAATTGGAGTGTAGGGCAGATATAAAAATGCAATGTTCCATTGCAATTGTTTCTGTTTGAAGACTACATTGTTTCAGAGGAGTAGACTGGTGTTATAATTATCTCCCAATTCAAAAAGTAATTCACCTTGGTAATTTCTGAATATGTCAAGAGCTCAGTTCATGAAGCACCCAATCACTTCTTAGGCACTCTCACTGTGTTGCAATTCACTGTATATGGGAACAAATGACTGGGCTAACAATATATGGATCTAACAATTCTCCAGGTCTCACAGAATAGTAACTCACAGCACTTAATTTCACTTTCATTACCCTGAGCTGCAAATGATGAAAAGACGTTGAGCTGTGAGTTACTAGTTATAGGTAAGCTATGTGCATTCATAAAAGGGCTAATATAATTTTTCCCAGAATGCCATTGGGTTAAATAATCTTTACACTTTCAACAGCTTTTCCAGAATGTGTACTTGAGTGTGTGTGAGCACACGTGCATGCATTTTCCCTCCGTTGATTATAATGTTTGCTTTTCTACACAAGAAAATTGCAGAAAATCTAGGACATATACTGGGCAGAGACTGCTGATTATTCTAAATTATATGGTGCTTTTCTGATATGTTCATTTCTCTGTCCTGTGGATAATAAACCAAAACTGTCAGATTCAGGACACTTATGACCCTAGTTAATGCAGAACCCTTATTATTTTATATCAGATCATATGGGATTACTGAAATTTATCAGTTAAGTATATTGTATTTACTATACTATATAGTATTGATCATAAAATACTATATGACACAGAAAGAAATGCCCATCTAAACATTCTTATTTGCCTGTTCTGCTCATGATTGTGTGTGTAGCAAATGGGGATCGGTTTCAATAGATTCAAATTAGTAGAATTTTATCAATGCATTTAGATGCACATTGTTTTGCAGTAAACTAAGTATTGTTTTATGAATGTGTTGATGTGTTAGAAGATTACTTGCTTCATCAGATTAAGCAGTCTTTTTATTGCATAATTGTTGCAGTTTGGGATAAGCCCTAATGATTTTTGTTTTGTTTTGTTTTGTTTTCTCAATTGAACATTAGCCAGTATAATAATTAATTTTAATTTCACACCAGGCAGAACAAAACAACCCATTCTTTTCTATGCACATGCAATATATTGTAATTGTATAAAATAACTTCTGTAATAATGTGATATGCACACACATCAGTTTAAGATTCCATTATATTAAATTTGGTTGTGCTTGTAGGTGTCCAAATATCATTTGGTCTTATTGTCTGTCTGTTGGCCTTCTTAAAGAATAAACGCATAAACCAAAATAAATCCTTGTGCTGGATTACATTTTTATTTTTTACACTGTAGAGCATGGTATGTAAAGAGCATCAGCAATTTGTCATCATATATTTACCTTGAGTTCCTAGAAAGAGAAAAGGAAAACTAGTATATGAGGCAGCGCATTTTCTCTCTTAATACCTTATTTTCTAACTGCCCCACAATATGCAGTCAGTGCAGATTTCATTTGCTCTTGATATGTGCTGAGTAAAAAGTGTTTGTAATATTGAGATGAATGTTCACTTATGCTTAAATGGTCTTATAAGTGCTTGTTTATAGAGTAGGTGTTACAATAAATTTGCTAATACAGAAAGCATTCAACTATGACCATCATGAGGTGATACTCTGTATTTTGTGTGATCAATAGTAAGACCTCACCAGAACATCTTGGGGCTTTTGCCTCACAGTAAAGGAAGTAGTTTGGTCCTAAACTGATAACCAGTGCAGTTCCTTAAATGCAGTTATGGTATGTGCACAAACAGGTACTCAACTCACCCAGCTGGCCAACACTTTTTGCACTAACTGAAACTTCTGGAGGAGGAACAGGAGTGTTCCCTCATATAGTAATCTAACAGCCTGTTCCCATTACAAACTTTAAACGGTTTGGAAATTGTTTTGATTCTCACAGTCCCCACGTCAGGTTGGCTTAACACGCTTTCCGCGTGTTAAATCGCCCCAAAGAGTTGTAAATAAAACACTCATTTCAACAGGTCTCGCTCCTGTTCTTGCATTTTAAACGGTTTACATTTCTTACTGTGGGAACGGTACCATTTTAGTGGGATGAGAATGTGTGTTTATGGTTTCCCTCCCCCAATAGCACTCTAGGAACTCCCCGCCCTTTGCGGCAAGAGGAACCCCAATCAGAGAGAGGGGATGGGCACCATGACTGGCAGTGGGCGGGGAGAAAAAGATATGCTTTCCCAAATGAAGTTTTCAAGTGCTTTCAGAATCTGGATCGAACGCGATTAAAGTTGAAAGTAATGGGATCAGGCAAATTCGTGTTTGCATCCGGTTCTTTTATTTCGGTTTAGGAAAACTGTTTTAAGCTTGTAATGGGAACTTGGCCTAAATGTATGTGTATCAGGACATGGACATCAGTGTTCTATAGCTGGCATACCAGTCAAAACTGGTGATAGGGGCTTGTGGCCACAGAGCCATCTGAACTTCCACTGATAGAGATAAGTGTAAGAGCATCTGCAAACCTTTTCCTTCTGAATTACTGCAATCTCCAGGAAAATTTCCCAACCCAAGAACCATATTACTTCTAATTTACTTGTATCTTATTTCTATTGTATTTGTATACCAACTTTCCAAAAGAAAATTTGCCCAAGATGTTTACAGCAAAATAAACGATATAATGCAAAATAATACATCAAAACATTATAGTATAGTGTAAAATCACAAATTATACAAGATATTATATTACAAAGTAACACAAAACTTTCTATAAGGTAGTACAGAAATTGAATGGCAGATTTGACAAAATGACCCCCGTCCTGCAAAGAAGCACCTTCTCTAGGGTAGCTGTGCCCAGCCAGGCAGGAGAGACAGACCGTGTTTCCATGGGCTTCCTGTGATGACCTAAGCCGCCCTTACCCAGCTGGCCCTCCGCAGAGCAACACAGTGGGGGCCAAACAGCTAGGCACCCGAACCAAGTGTCAGTTCATAGGGGTTCCCTGCAATATTTTGACACTTGAATGTCAAACAAAACACTTTAAGTTTATTTTTACAACAAAATAAGAAATAAAGAAAATGAGCAATCTTATAATTCAACTTCAAAGTCTCCAGTTTCTTGTAAAGCAAATAGTCCTTGTAGTAATGTATTCCTCAGTGGTCTTAGCACTTAAAGTTAATTACAAGAAATCCTTCCTTGTTTTCTCCTTTCCCAACCCTGCCTAGTGCAGGCAATCTGTTCCTTCTAACAATGTCCCCTAGCAAGAACACTAACTTCCCTTTTCAACAGGCTGCATGCATTCACAGATGCAGAGCTGCACCTCCTGATCCCCCTCTAAACCAATACGAGAGAGCAGCTGCTTATAAAGTCCATGTTTTGGCGATGGTGATTGGCTTGTTTTGGCCACCTGACATGACCCCTGCCAGTGGCCACACCTTCCTGCCTGAGGCATTGCTGTGGAAAGCCTGCCAAATTGCCCCTCTCTCCCTCTAAGGAGCTCAGAAAGCCCACCAAATGACTGCTTTCCCTCTTAGCTTTGGCGCAAACTCCACACTTCCCATAATCTACCACTCTGAGAGCTGTGCCAAGCCAAGCCAGGCCTCTGCCAAGGTACAGACACTCCTGTATAAAGTTATGATTGACATACTATTATTGGTAATAGGCTGGACATACAGAATCATCACTGCAAAATATTTTTTTTCCCAGGTCATATTAAAAGATATAAAATATACTTGTAAAACCAAGCATTTGCTTTGGCTGTAAAGTAAAAGCTACAAAATAGTTGGTCTCAGGAAGCAAGCAGCTGATTACATCTGCATTTATAAAGACTGGGTAAGGCAGAAAGAATAATCCCATCATTTCAATTTGGTCACTGTCTTGATAAATTCTATAAAAACAAAGTAGAAAATAGAAGCTATTTGACAAAAGGTATCAAACTTTTATTTACAGTAAATATCTGGAGATCTCCTCTCAGTAATCCTGAGTAGGATTAAACAAGTTCCTATTTTATATTTTGTCTTCCTTGTTTAGATTTTTCTTCATAGTGAAGCCATATCATCAGTTCAGTTTCCTAGTTCCTCCTTTCTTGATCCACCTAAATGGAACCTAAATGGAGCCTCTAGGTGGAACCTATCTTTGTTTAATTTTATCACCCAGATTTTTCTTTGGTTCCTGGCCTCTGTCCCTTGGGCTGGACTTTAAAACAGAGTCTCTGCCTCCCAGATTAGTAACGTATAAAATTAATGTACCAGGTGCAGTAAGGTGTGGTTCTTCTTCCTTAATTCCTACAATTCCCTCAATATTGCACTAAGGTTCTCATCACTATAATGGTTTCTGTCATTTCCACCTTCATCGTGTAATCCTCAGTTCCCTCTCACCACATGATCATTGCTGCTTTGATCCGATATCTTGGTGTTACTGAAGAAGTTTCCCCATTCCAGCTGCCACCATGCACTGAAGCCACATGTTATAGAACTCTTGCTAGCTTGCTGTCTCTGGCTATAGATGGTTCACTCTCCCAAACTTTAAGCATGCATTAACATGGCTCATGCAGAGACTTCCTTTTCTGTGGCTTCAGCAAAGAGCTTCTTCCCCATTCTAGCTTCATGGCCTACCAAAACATCGATCTCAAGTCTTCTCCAAGTTGGTGAGTGTGAGAGCCTGTTGCTTCTGGTTAGATACTAACCTAGGGGTTTCATTAGGATAAAAAGATCTTTCACTTTATTTTCTGTCATTTCACTCTGATTACTAAAGTTTGCCTCAAACTGCATTTCATGCTCCTTATTTGGTCAAGACTTGTTCTTATGTCACAGTTAGAATTCTCTTCTGTTTGTGTTTCCATATACTCAATAGTGCTCTGTGCAGCACCCACTTGGAATTGCTGTTTTTCCAATTTTGCTGGTGGAAGGGGCATTATAAATAAATATTTATAAATAAATAAAATAATATAATGAATAAAATTATTTTATTATTATTATAACTTTCTTAACAAATTATTCTTTTATTGGAAGAAACAGTCTTTGAATTTGAATTTTTTATTTTGTATGGTCACAGATACTTTGAGGTTTATCTTGGGGTTTTTTCCCCACTTACCTCCCTTAATCCAGATCTAAAATGGCTCCTTCAACTAATCTGGATTTAGTAGATTTGGATCTAAGGAGGTACCCGATGCATCTCCATGGGCAGTGTAGCACCCAATAGCAATAGGTGCTAGGCATGCTCGCAGTGAAAACGGCGGAGCACCCATGTGGTGATTACAACTCTACCCACATTGTGATTCTGACTCTACCCACGTTGGGCCCATCCATCACCCCATTTTGGGGGGGGCAACGTGTGGGGGCCAAACTCCGGAGCCATTCTGGAGAATCTTCCAAGATTCTCCAGAGTGGCTCCAGGGAATCTCAGAAGATTGCGGCAAATCACTCTGGAGATTCTCCAGAGCTTGGCCAAAGCTCCACAGAAGGCCCAGTAGAAATGGCCTAAGCTCTAAAGTCTGTGCCGTTCTCTGGAGTTTTCTTCAGAACTGTATTTGGAGATTAGGCACCGGCTTCTATGCTTTGGGTTTTGGGGCACCTCCCCCGCCAAACTTGCCCCTAGACCCCATTGCCCGATTGTGGTGTGAATGTGCATGGTATAATCTGGATTTCATGGCTGAAGACTGGATTGTAAATCTCTTGGTCTACAGGAAATCCAGATTATAGGTCCTGAAGGACCCATTTAATTCAGATTTACCTAGTACAGGTTGAAACAAATGTGGCTAGAGGATTTTAAAAGAAGCACATGCTGATCTATCATTTTTAAAATCAGGAAGCACTATCATTTCCAGTTTGGTCATGGCTAGAGTAGGCTAATTTCCCCTCACAATACATGTGTCTAGATCATGTCCTCTACCAACACTAAACTACCTCCAGGAATGATGGCATTGTCCTCCTCCTCCTCCTTGGGTAGAACCTCTGGTGAGTTCACTGTATCAGCTTCAGTTTATAGGTTATCATCTAGCCCATAACTACATCCAGGTACTGGTCCATTACATTCACAGCATCTCTTAACTAAAAATGTATATGAACCTAAAATTACCTCTTTGGTTCAAATTAGACCAAACACTCTTTTGTTCTGTTTGACTTCAAATAATCTCTTTGAAAAAACTGTGTGTTGGGTTTAAACTCAAACCTTACTAACTTCTCATATTGTGAATAGCAGTTTATACTCAAACAGCATTCAAATGTTCCTTTTCAAATCAGCTTTTGAACTATCTCTTCAAACAGGCAGCATGTTTGATTTTACTCCAAACTTTTGAACATTCTTTATTCAATGTTCTATTTGAGTCTGTTTACTGAGTGTCATTAACATATTGGTAACATTTAGCCCCAAATCTACTAATGAGTATCAAAAGCTGCTGGGAGATCAAGCTTGCACATCTTATGTTTTTCTCCTACAGAAGGTCATCCATCAGAGTAAACAAAACTGATTAGGTATCCAAATGAATCCAGGGATTCAGGTTTCTTAAGAAGGCTGTAACTTTAACACCTTTCTCAAGAAGAAGATAATTGTAATTGGGTGGTGGCACACCTCAGCTTACTTTAGTCTGTCAATATAGGTAAAGGTCAAAGAGATATATTGCAGAATGAGTACCTGCAATCATCAAATCCAGGCAGGTGTAGGAGAACAAAGCAAAACAGAAAAATGAAGAATTGACTGTCCAATTGATAAGGAAAGTGAATCAACTATTTTGGGGTGCACAGTGAGATTAATCCATATAGGTAAGTGACAAAAGGGAACCCAAACAACCATTATGGACACCCTGGAAACACTTTTCTGTTATGTCTTTCTTCTTATATTAATTGAAGGTTGGGATAAAAATTGATTTTTCAGGGAGTTTTGCCATTAAAATATCAAGGCTACCAGAATATTAGTGTAGTTTTTTAAAAAAGAGAATGTAGAGATAAGAGGAACTTAGAAGTGTCAAGATAGAGAGACATGAAGATTTGATGCTAACAACTGAACACTAACTGTGCTATCAGTAGACTGATCTTAAATGATAAAGTAGCAAAAATATTGTCTACAAGGATAGGATACATGGAAACAGTAAAAAAGAATTATATATTTGCTACATATAAAGCTTGGCAGGCAAATGATTGTGGTTCAGTTCCGTTAAGGTAAGATTTAAAATACTTACTTTAACCTGCATCCGCACTGTAGACTGGATTGCAGAGGCCGCATCTGCATTTTGCCACCAAAATCTGTCTTAAAAATCAGGTCTCCAATGTGTCACTTCCCCTGAATGTGTGCAGAAGCAGATTCTTCCACACACCATCAGGGGAAGAGCCAGATTCCCAGCGCCCGCCATCTTTGGAAGGGCAGAAGCAGAATTGCCTGCTTCCAAAGCCCTTCCCTCACGCGCTGGTCACCGCCGGAAACACATGGTGACTGGCAGCTCCATGCTCCAGTCCTGCGGTTCCGGGGGTGTCATCGCCAGCGCGCGAGTCAGAGGACAGATTGGAATGGGTGCTGTTGCATCCACACAGCACCCACTCAAATCTGTCTTCAGAATCCATCCTCCCCATGTGTGGGTGGACATGCAGATCTGTCACAAATAGTGACGCATCTTCGGGAGGATGGATTCAACAAAAAGCTGATCTACTTAGATCCGCTTTTTGGCGGCAAATGCGGAAACACCCTTAGATGTTAAAGGTTCCAGATAGCTCAGATCTGCATAAGTAAACCAAAGGACTGGTCCTTTGTTCCAGCATTTCCAGAAAGCTCTGCCCTGAAAGCATACTTTAGGGGCATTATTTTTATTCATAACTCCTTGCATCCAGCTTTATGCATTTTGATAAGCCTAGCTTGGAATTATGATATTCAGCCAATGAATGCCAACTATCACATTTTCCTTGAAGGCAGCATTGCCGGTCAGTGTCTATTGGTTTTTCTATGGCTTCAGAGAAGAGGGTCTTTGGGGGCATACAGGCTACAGCTGCTGTCTGGGAGCTACCTAGGTGCTTCTTGTCAAGCTGTGGACTACATTTTAGTTGTTGCAGCTATTTATGACTGGGGCTAGCTTGGTGAGCTGTGGGTTGGTAAAACCAGCATTCAGATGGGCCTCACCTGAGATTTGATGGAACTGTTCCAACTGGTGAGCATTAACAGGCCTGGGGTTGATTTACTTTACTGTTTTCCAATCAATTTTATGACCTTGAAGTCCAAAGGACCATCAAAAGTCTCTTCCAGCACAATTCAAAAAATGTCAGTTCTTCAATGTTCAGTCTTCCTTATGGTCCAACTCTCACAGCCGTACATTTCTACAGGGAAAAGCACAATTTTGACCATACCTACATACTTATGGGACTTTTTCTTTGTTATTGGGCTTTTGTTGTTGTTGTTATTATTGTCAAGAAATGCAGAAGATGAACAGAGGAGATGTCAATAGCTATGTGTCATAATTAAAGCCCCAGTGTCAACAGTTGCACAGTCTTTTAAGTTTAGTATTCAGCAGAAAAGAGTGCCTGCCAATAGCTTGCCTGTAGCTGACAGTTAAGAGATATTTCTATAATCACTCCAGTCACTTTGAGGCATTTTCCTCAAAGTAATGGCAATGTTGCATCTTTGTGCTTTTTCACCTTGTGCCTATCATAGTCCAGGAGAAAATAAAAGAAGAAGAAAATCATGTACAGTTCTCATCTCTACTTCATATTCAGCACTGTACATTCTGAGTTATATGACTATGTCATAGGAACCTTTTAAACACATGGGGAACATCTCCTCCCAGGCACAAACGTTTTCTACATGGATGGAATAGGGTTTTAATGATCCCACATTACTAGATTAGTAACATTTCAATGAAAGAGAGGGCCTTTTAACAGTTTATTTATTTATTACTTATATATTTCTATCCCACCCTATACCCGAAGGTCTCATGGTGGGTAACTTTAAAACAACAGATTACAAATCATCATATATTAAATATATATTATATATATAATATATTATAAATATATATTATATATATACATGAAAAAATATTCAGCATAATTAAAACTATATCCTAAATATTAAAATAATAGTATGTGCAGTAGGGGAAAATATGAACACATTAGCCAAAGGCCAGGTCAAAAAGATGCGTCTTCACTGCCTTCCTGAATATATACAGAAAAGGGGCATAATGCACCTCGAGGGGGAGACTATTCCATAATCTGGGGGCCATTACCGAAAAGGTCCTTTCCCTGGTGCCCACCTGTTTCACTACTGAGTGTGACGGGCAGGTCGATATGGGAGAAGGCGTTCCTTGAGATATTTGGGGCCCAAGTCTTTTAGGGCCTTATAAGTCAAAGTTAACACCTTGAATTGGGCTCAGTAGTGAATTGGCAGCCAATGCAACCCTTTTAAGACCGGTGTGATGTGCATCTGGCTAGATGTTCTGGTCAGCACTCTGGTGGCTGCATTTTGACTAGCTTCAACTTCCAAACTGTCTTCAAGCACAGCCTCATGTAGAGCATATTACAACAGTCCAATTTAGAAGGTACCAGAACATGGATAACTGTGGTCAAGTTCTCACTGTTCAGAAAAGACTTCAGTTGATGTACCAGCCATAGTTGCGTGTAGGCACTTTTGGCCATGACCTCCAAGTGTTAGCGCGGAGTCCAGGAGTACCCCCAAGTTATGCACCTGTCCCTTCCAGGGCATTGTGACCCTGTCAAGGACGGGATATTTCCCAACTACATGGACCCGAGAGCCTGTGAGACACAGCACATCTGTCTTGTCTGGATTCAGCTTCAATTTATTGGCCCCCATCCAGCCCATTACCGCCCATAGACACCTGTCAAGCAGTTCAACAGCCTCTCCTGATTTGGATGGCACAGAGAGATAGAGCTGGGTATCATCAGCATACTGATGATACCTCACTCCAAATCTCCTGATGACCTCAACAATGGCTTCATGTAGATGTTAAATAGCATGGGACATAAGATAGACCCCTGGGGAAAACCACAAGTGAGTTCTCAGGGTGTCGAATCAGTATCTCCCACAACCACTATCTAAGATCAGCTCTGGAGATAAGAGCGGAACCAATGCCAAGCACTACCTCTGACTCCTAAGCTCCATAGCCTTTCTAGAAGGATACCATGGTCAATGGTATCACAAGCCACTGAGAGGTTCAGGAGAACCATCCACACTGCAAGGGCTGCTACTGAAGTTTGGGATGATGGCCTCTGACCTTTCCTGAACTTAACTGCAATGGGATAGTATCCCATAGTAGTTAAGTGTGAAAAGTCCCAGAGATATAAGTTAACTACCATTAGGTTAACTACCTAAAAATATTGGGCATTGACACAACTCAAGAATCCAGCTATTATCCCAGCATCCTGGGAATGTATTGTCCAAATGCTCTGTGATTATGTGTTTGGGTATCCAGACTTGAGCAGCCCTTATGCCATGGTGAAGAAAAACCTCTGTGATATTAGAATGATAACAGAATCACAAAAATATGTGGACCCAATAGCAACCTCATTTTCTGCTTAGCTTTGTCCCATTTACCTTAAACAACTGGGAGGAATAAAAAAGTAGACTCCTTCCTTCCTTCCTTCCTTCCTTCCTTCCTTCCTTCCTTCCTTCCTTCCTTCCTTCCTTCCTTCCTTCCTTCCTTCCTTCCTTCCTCCCTCCCTCCCTTCCTTCCTTCCTTTGCAAACACTGGCCCCATCCCAAACTTCACCCAGGCCTACCTGGGTCTGAGTTAAGGCATCCCATGATGCCTTGCCTCTGTGCAGCCCTGCTCCACAGCTTGTGATGATCAGGACATCTATTGACCACTCCAGGACAGCAGTTCCACTGGGTGCAAATGTACACATGTACACTGTTCCAGAGGGCCAAATGCAAAAAAGATGCTCAGTATTTTCAATCTGCTGCAGAAAGAGGCACAGTATTCCTGGACTGCTCTTCTGTTTTTCAATTTTGGAAATATTCAGTTCACAGTTGGAGGCCATTCTCAACTTCTCCTTTTCTGCATCTCTTTCCAGCACACACATTGTCTCCATTTGCTACCATTAGACTATTGTAACTGGTAAAAACATGAATGTGTGAGTATGAACGCAAATGCCTCTACCCATTCTTCCGAGTTGAGGCATAGAGCTAGAATGCTCTAAGCACCTGCACATCAGAGCTTGCTGGGATGTTGCAGCCTGGTCGCTAGTCTAAGCATGGTGCCATTTTAACTGTACCACGCTCAGACTGCTTTGGGAATGCTGTCGTATGTGTGGAACCATTTCTGGTTCAGAAATGGTGCAGTGAGGTGCAGATGCACTTTTGGGAGCTCTCCCCACACTGATTTATACATCAAGCATGAAAAGGCCCTCCATTTATGCATAACTTGTACACAAAATTTCATTCCAAAGAAGCTCACTTTCTGCAAAATAAAAAAGGATCCAAAGCAGATTATTTTTGTCAGAGGAAACAGACATAATAACTACCCAAACTCTATGATTTTTTTTGGTTTTTTTCTTCATTCACCCACCCTAAGCTGGAAGATAGTGAGCAGAGAAGTTTGTTTGTTTGTTGTTGTTTTAAGGTCCAAACAATTGATTGAATGGCTTTGGAGCTCTTGGATAGTTTCAGTAGAATCGAATTGTTCTCCTAGCCAAACACACCAAAGGCCTATATGACAATTTAAGTCAATAGGAAAGCTGGTAAAACAGGCTATGAAGTCAAGAACAGTTGTTCTGTAGAAATAATTCATTCCTCTTTAGCCAGTATCTCTTGTTTGGTTTCATACTAAGAATTCTATTTTCTGTCAGCCACTAAATGGCCTATCTGACAAATTTGCTCATTGGATAAACCCAACCAGGCTAAGAACAATAGCAAGCAATTTCCCTTGAGAGCCAAGCTCATAGAAGAATTGCAAAGTGACTACTACACCACATTTGTAGCTGACTTGTATCAAGGTGGCCTGATGTTTCCTAAAAACTAGAAGAGACCTTTTATATGGCATATAAATAGAAATAAAAAGTACAGGTCCTTCAGATTGTTTTGAACAGCTTATCGAACATCCACATTTTCTTACAATGTGAAGCTGTGGACAGATGGTGTGGGACACCTGCTGTTGTTGGTGCACAGTTGTGCCATGGGCAACTATGGCAACATCTAGGCACAAACTGGATGTTGCTGCAGCCATTGTCATGGTGACCTGGCTTACACAGGCTGGGTGATCCACACTTCAATTGCTAGTGGTCTGGTTGGAAGATGCAACAACCTGTCATGTTCCATTTGACTTTCTGTGGCAACTCATGCAGCGGAACTGGCAGACCAGAGAAGGAGGAGCAATGCTATTTTGGGGTCATTGACCTTGATCTCTCCAACCATATTTTCATTGTCTCATTCTCTTGGCTGCACAAGTATGCAAGTTCATAGGGTTCCTCTTATGTTCTTATGACTCATTCTTCACTTATGTCTGAACCTGTGGGTCTGGACAAGCCAGGCTCACTGGTTTGAACCACAGAAAGACAATGCAATGGATTTGTTATAGATAAGGGGGTGCAAGTAAGCTCATTAAAGAGAAAGAAACATCACAGTCAGCTTTCAATATGTGAAAAAGGAATTTATTCATGAGGATGGTGCAGAAAAAGCCATCAATTAACACTTCCCCAGACGAATGCTTGACTTTCACCTATCTGGAGCTCTAACCCCTACCTCAGATACAGTTCTTATATGAAAAACTGCCTTGTCATCATCACCATCACCACCATTCCTCTTCTTCTTCTTCTATTTAAAAATAATAAAAAAAATGATTAAAAAAAAGAAATTGTAGTGCAAAGGTCAGAATCAAAGAAAAAATATGAGATATGAACAAAGTATGGGATGAGGAATTTATAGCTGTTAAGATTCAACCTTTTTAGAACAGGTGGTTTTTTCAGTAATTACCATAATGCTAATAGCTAACGGGAAAGAATACTTGGCACAGAAAAGGCAACTGGGGTTGAGATGCTGCAAACAGACATACATGCAGGGAAAGGTAAAGCTCCATTATAAGTTAATTGAAAATAATGGGAAAGTACCAAGGAAAGTTAGGCAACAGTATAGCTTAAGCTGGTAATGTTCGATAGGTGAAATAATTTATACTGGCTTAATAAGGTTGTCATTAAAACGATCTTGTGAACAATCTGACCAGCCTTCTGGTGAGAAAAAGGGTGAAAAGTAATCATAAGTAGCTTAGTTTTAAATTAATGCAACAAACAAATCAAGGAAAGAGAAAAGAACAATCACAGACAGAGACTAATCCAGGCGAATAAGAATGAAAAGATAATAAAAAGAAAAAAGAAAAAGAGAAAAAGAGATTGTTTGAAAATGTATAACCCAAGTATAATTAAATAAAACTGCATCTGATTGGATATTGTTGAACATTTTCTTCCTCTGAATGACATTAAGAGTGGAAGCAAAGAACAATGCAGCTAATTCTGTATGCCTGAAGGCTGCGTTTCTTGAATCACACCTGCTTCTGCTTCCTTGCAAGCCACCTTTGAAACTGAAAAGAATTTATACATTTTTAATAGATTACAGGGTGTAAATGTGCTTTTTTGTTTTTGTTTGAAACCTGCTTGGCTAAGCCAAAGTAAGTTTTTGGCGTGCTTTAAGTCGTTTTCTGTGTTTACTTGCAAAAAATAAAATAAATTTAAAATAAATGTCAAAAGTGATATTAAGATATATATGATTTTTTAGAAGCACAAACTTAAATATTCAAGCAATACAAATACTGATCTATCTAAATATTAATTATAAACAATTTACAAGTGACTTTTTTGTTTTGTACTCTCTCACAATCAGCAACATTGCTCTATCTATCTATCTATCTATCTATCTATCTATCTATCTATCTATCTATCTATCTATCTATCTATCTATCTATCTATCTATCTATCTATCTAATCATCATCATCATCTGTTTGTCTGTCTATCTCTACCTGCCTACCTATCATCTATCATCATCATTTGTCTGTCTATTCTAGAGGTTTCTGGGAGATCGAATGTGTCCTTAGCTAGAAAGAAAATAGCCACCATATTAATACATTGTGACACTGGGGGTGGGGGTGGGGGGAGACTGCCTAGGCAAGACTTTCTTTTTACAAATTGCTGTCTAACATTCGTTATTAATCTGTCATGGATTTTTCATGTCAATCATTGACAAACACTTTTTTGACATTGATCCTAATTGGTTTCCATCACATGTCACATACTTATATGACAGAAGAATGAGTTATGTATACTGACAATTATCGGCATCCAAAACATTCAAGAAAGCTCTGATTTGGATATAAAAGTGAAGGGAAATATGCATGAAGAAGACAAAATAGATCAGGTAGGAAACTGCTAAGCAACTAACAAGAAAATGAAACCTGGTTCAATCAAATGTTGAATGACATTTTATTCAACTGAGCTTGTGGGACAAAAAAATAAATTAGGAGATCATGACCTTGTCATGGGGTGGGGAGCCCTTTTTCTGTATTAATAGTCTAGTATATTTTGTTTTGGTAACTGTAGAATTCAGAGGTAACAATGAATAAAATCTTAAAGCCTACACTTTAATAAAACAATTGATTCCAAAATTAGCTAGCTCTCAACCTTGCCATCCAGGGGTGGTGGGCTAGTGGTGACAGCCTTGACCACTCTGCCCTCTGAATGACTCTCCAGCCTGGATGTGCCCTGATAATTTGGAGCTGCTTCCTTGCAGGACTGGGTCTGGACACCACCTGGTCTCAGCTACGCCAGAGACCATAAAGGACTGCTGCTTATGGCTTTAAGCTGCTGGAAGCCCTGCCCAAGAGAAAGCCCTTGCCATCCCTCCAGGAGAGGTGGTCTAGTGGTGGCAGCCTAGACCACTCTGCCCTCTAGATGATTCTCTAGTGGCCTGGATGGCCACTGATATCTTGGTAGACATGATTCTTTGTGGGACTGGGACCTTTTGTCAGCTGCTTTAGACTCCACTTGGCCTCAGTTGCCTCATTTTAAAAAAAAATTATTATCATTTGTGTGTGTGTTTTGGCTTATTTTCCAATATTTTGTATGAAATACAATTTTTATAATGTATTTTTTAATAATGTTTGATTACTACTCAAGTAGCCGTCCAGCAGAGCTCTTTAGAGTTGTAAATGGCCTTATAAAATCAGGCTCAAGGAAGTGCAAGCCAGGGCCATGTAATAACTGCTGTGACAGTTTTGCAAAGCACTTTGAGGACAAAGTCACACAGATCCACAGAGGATTAAATGTCACAACTGGATATAGTCCAGGGGAGGTGCAACTGTCTGGTCAGATTCTTTTGGATCAGTTTCAATTATTGTGGCCTGAGGACATGGACAAGCTGCTTGCGGGAGTGTGGCCGGCATCATGCTCTCTTGATCCTTGCCCCTCCTAGCTGATAAAAGCTAGCCGTCAAGGTATGACCAGCTGGACTGAGGAAGTGGTGAATGCTTCTCTGAAGGATGGGGTGGTTCCACTGGCCCTTAGGCTGCGGTACACCCTCTCCTGAAGAAGCTTCACTGGATCCAGAATATCTAAACAACTATCGTCTGGTAGCTAACATACCTTTTTTAGGCAAGGTACTAGAGAGAGCTGTCACTGTCCAACTGCAGGCATGCTTGGAAGAAGCTGATTATCTAGACCTATTTCAATCTGGCTTCAGGCTTGGTTAGGACACTGAAACCACCTTGGTCGCCCTGGTTGATGACCTTCTGTGGGAGAGAGACAGGGGGAATGCTACCTTGTTGGTTCTCCTGGACCTCTGAGCAGCTTTCAATCCCATTGACCATGGTATCCTTTTGGAGAGGCTATGGAGTTTAGGAGTGAAAGGCAGTGCTTGGCAGTGGTTCTTCTCCTATCTCCAGAACCGATATCAGAGAGTGGATATTGGAGATATTGATTCAGTGCTCTTGGAACTCACTTGTGGGGTTCCCAAGGAGTCAATCTTATCTCCTATGTTTTTAAATATCTTCATGAAGCCGCTGGGAGAGGTCGTCAGGAGCTTTGGAGTGAGGTGTCATCAATATGTAGATGATACTCAGCTCTATCTCTCTGTGCTATCTGAATCAGGAGAGGTAATTGAAGTGCTTGACTGGTGTCTGGAGGCGGTAATGAGCTGGATGAGGACCAATAAATTGAAGCTGAATCCAGACAAGACAGATGTGCTGTGTGTCACAGGCTCTCGGGTCCATGTAGTTGGGAAATATCCCGTCCTGGACAGGGTCACAATGCCCTGGAAGGGACAGGTGCATAACTTGGGGGTACTCCTGGACTTGGCATTGACGCTTGAAGCTCAGGTGGAGGCTGTGGCTAGGAGGGCCTGTTCCCAACTACGATTGATGTATCAGCTTAAGCCTTTTTTAGACAGAGACGACTTGGCCACAGTTATCCACACCCTGGTAACCTATAGATTGGACTATTGCAACACACTCTACATGGGGCTGCCCTTGACGATGGTTCAGAAACTGCAGCTAGTGCAGAATGCTGCTGCGAGATTGCTTATAGGGACAGCTGGCCAAATGCACATCACACCAGTCTTAAAAGAGCTGCACTGGCTGCCAATTCATTACCAAGCCCAATTCAAGGTGTTAACTTTAACATATAAGGCCCTAAATGACTTGGGTCCCAAATATCTCAAGGAACACTTTCTCCCATACCAACCTGCCCATGCCCTAAGATCTGGGGGGAAGGCCCTCCTCATTGTCCCACCACCCTCAATAGTAAGACGGGTGGGCTCTCGAGAGAGGGCCTTCTCAGTAATGGCCCCCAGGCTGTGGAATAGCCTCCCCCACGAAGTGTGTCAGGTCTCTTCACTGTATACATTCAGGAAAGGGGTGAAGACGCACCTCTTTGCTCTGGCCTTTAGCTAAATGTGGCAGTTTTTCAGCACTGCAGCCATTATTGTTTCATACCATGATATATATATGGTTTTATCTTAAATATGTCTGTTTTTGTTTTTTAATATGCTGTTACCCGCCCTGTGACCTTAGGGTATAGGGCAGGATACAAATGTAAAATAAATAAATAAATAAATAAATAAATAAATAAATAAATAAATAAATAAATAAATAAAAGTAAGTTTTTTCAGGTATCTAATATGGCACCCTTCTGGCACAGTTTGGAGGGGGCTGTTGGTATGCTTTTTGCAGAGCATATCCAAAACCTATGGGGACAAAGCTTGCCAATCCCACACTCGGAACCATACCAAATGGGGACATGGCTAGAGATGAGATGAGGACACTACTGTGTGACCATATCAAAACTGAGCTGATTTGGAGATGTTCTTTCAAAAATGATCTTGAATGCAGCCTCAGAAAGCCTTAGTGACAACATTCAATTTTGCCCTCAAGTTTCCCTCACTCATCTATTTCCCTCTTGTGTTTCCAATTCCCACTAGGTATTCTTCTTCATTGGCTTGTATGTAAGAAACAACTTGGAATCTAGGAATCACATTTTCTGTTAGGATTGATTTTTCTGTTTCTACAAAATCCTGTTCATACCTTACACTGCAAAAGAGCTACATCTTCACTTGCACATGGATGTTTTGTTTCCTGAGTTGCATTGTGAATCCTCATCTAATTTGTATGTCTGCGCAGGGAGAAAGTTTGTTATACTGAAAAGTGGAATACTGAATTATTCAGTACTTCCAAAGAATCCAAGAGGTCTTGTAGTGAAATGTACTACCAATACCCAGAAAACATATAATGCTTTAGCTGGAATATATGATATTAAAGTATTAACGGGTATTGTATGAGGAAATCTTCAAAATAAATTTTAAAAGGATTTTTAATTACGCTAGTTGAACATTACCCTCTACATCAAATATACATATCAAGATTTCAGCTAGGCAAGTGTCAGTTTTATTTATTTTTATTTTCTTATCACTTATCTCAGTTTGAATGCGCTGTTCAAAATATAAGCAAATCCCTTAGTGCATTCTCAACAGAATATATTTCTATTAGAATATGAGAGTCTTATCCTAGGTTTTCAAATTGTCTCTTTCTGTGACAGTATCAAAATACATAAGTATTTGATTATACATTATATTTGAATGTAAGTAAAAATTAAGTTTAACTTGCTCCAATACAACTTTAGATTTTGCTTAAGTTGCAACAGAACAATATCCATGCAGCATTTTATATTAGCAATATGCACAAATTTTTTGACATGCTATTCAAATCAAAATGAATACCCAAAAATCCGATTCAATTCTTTTAAATTTGAATTTAACAAGATTCGATTCGTATTTACCAAATTCAAATGTATTCGTTCAAAATTTTGATTCAAATCTGCACATACAAATATTGACAACATTCATATGTGCACATATGCATCTTCCCCACATCCATACACATCCGTACAAGTCCATATGTATCCCACAGTTATCCCGTATGCAACCCGTTTTCATCCCGTATGGATTGGTACAAATATGTACAGATGCGGGACAGATGCGGATCTTCAAGTAAGCACCGTGTATGTAACCGTACACATACGAATCTCCAGATAATTAGAATGAATACATCTGTAGTTTGAAATTTGACTTGAATGTTTACGGTCAAATTTCAGGACATTATATTTGAGTTTGAATGTTGAAATTCGGCACATTATATTGGATTTCAAATGCCTACGAATATTTGTGCACATCCCTATTTTATATAGCTATGTATGAAGTATTTGATCTCTAATGGAGTCTACCAAACTTCTTCTTATACTTAGTTACTTAAAGCTATGTATCATCATCATCATCAGACTGCCCTGATTTGAACTTTCTTCAAAGTAGAATTAGTAAGAAATGCTGATAAATGGCAAAAGGGCCTGAGGGCACTTTAATTGCCTCTTTGTGGTTCTGGTTCAGAAAGCAAAGGTTCATAATGACATTGTGATAGATGAGCTTTTCCATAAAGTGCAAAATCACATCTTCACACGAGGACACCGCTGATAGAGAATGCATACTTCATTGAGGCAGCATGCTGGTCAATGAGTATCTAATGGAAATGCTGCAGCTTCGCTTGTTCTAGAAGGTGCTCAGTAAATGAAGTGGAGGCATACCACAAACTAATTGGTTAGAGAAAATAATGGTGCAGTGTCTGTACTAAAGAAAGGACATCTTGCTTTATTATTTCTTCATTGTTTGGATTAAGAAATAGAAATGAACAGAATAGCCTAATGTCATCCCATTTCAGTTTAATTGAAATCATAGTTTCATTACATTTTGTAATATGCATACAATTTTAGAAACAAAAGCTTCAGGTGTATATTGCACCTCAACTACTTGATGAGGCAGCTACAGTCCATATTATTTTTATTATTATTTTTTAAAAAAAACCTTCAAGGAAGTTCCCTTGGAAGGTAATTCCATTGAAAAAAGGACCAGTGCAATTGCTGCAAAACTTGAGATGGGACAGCAGCCTTCATCTGATGATAGGGACATCTTGTAGAGATAAGCAGAGATGTGGCTACAATTTTTATCAATCGTGATTGTATCAGTGTCCAGGTCTTTTGAAATTGCACCAATGACACCAATGACTATTGTTTCAACTGTCATCTTCTAGAAATGTGCTGAACAGATACCAAAGTAGGATGACTGGGCTGTTGCACCCTGGCATCTTCTGCATTTGTTGTCAACTCCTATTGGTTTTTTACTACCTATATTTCCTAATGTAAGATCTTGTTTATTACTTAATCTTGAATTTCAAATATAAATCCCTCAGTTTCTTGGAACACACATGCTGACCTAAGCCGTGTATGTAATGCATCTTGGTCAAAATTTAGTTTTATTGAATTCATGAACAAATTTCTCGAATCATCTTTCTAGAAAAGTATTCCTCTTCTCTTCCACAGTAGTGATATGTGGTCTATTCAGTTAGTACGTAACTTAATGGAATAAGTGTTTTATTTGCTGACATAACTGCTCTAATTAGATTCCGGTTTAAGCTTTGGTTTGAAAGTATTTTATGACGTTCACTATTGCTGTTATGTGTATTGGTTGTGTATTATGTTATTGTTGTTGTTACTCTTACTATTATTATTTATGACACTACATGTTGAAGGATTTTCTGCAAATAATAAAGTGAAATATCTGGGGCCGTCAGAAATATATTTTTATGAAATCAAATAATGGAAGTGATTCTCTAATTCTGAATACTATTGATTTTTTCATTGCTACATAAATTTGTATCTTTGAATAACCATCTATCAACATATACTTTACACACTAAAATAAAGGCAAATATTCTCTTAGGTAAAGAGTAAAATGACCATTTCTTATTTGCATAATTTGCAAAACTTAATTGCATAAATTCTGAAAGTGCTTATTGCTTAGCTCCCATGATAACTTAAAAATAATGGATGTTAGGTTAAATCTCTAGCCTTGCCTTCCTCAAATCAGACAAAAGATGCCAGATCAAAAGTGGCAGCTTTATGATTAAAGCTTCGATGTGCAAAGATTTGTTCTAAGCTATTATGTCTGGGTGAGAAGATAAATTATGTATCAATGATAAAGAACACCAAGAAGCTTTGCAGAAACAATTATCTCTTCAACAGCTTGGTGGTCTTTCTTTTGGATCTTATTCAGCACAGTGGAAGCATTTAAGTGTAAGCATTTTAGATGTTAGTATGATAGTTTTATAGCACAATTTTATAAAAATTGTTAAGTACTTGTCTAATTGTTCTCAATATGTTCTTCCATAATGTTGAAGTGATATCTAGGAGTTCATTGGAAAGTTTACACAGCTTAGCACTCCTGATTTCAACAACAGTTTAATTATGGGGAAGATTTTTGTATCTTTTTTATTTTTTATTTCTAACTTTTTTCCCTCTTGTACTTTGTCTTTAAAAAAAACAATTAATAAACAATGTATAAATTAATTATTAATAAACTACCGTATTTTCCGGCGTATAAGACGACTGGGTGTATAAGACGACCTCCAACTTTCCAGTTAAAATTTAGAGTTTGGGATATACTCGCTGTATAAGAAGACAACACCTGGTGTATAAGACGACCCCTGACTTTTGAGAAGATTTTCCTGGGTTAAAAAGTAGTCTTATACGCCAGAAAATACAGTATTTAGATTTGAGCAAGTTAAACTTTAACTGTTCCATATAATTTTCTGTTCACAAAAATATAAACATTCTTCTGAAGTTTAAAAAGCTGTTAATAAAATCTAAAACAGAGACCTTAAACTTTTATAAAAGAAACTTTCCTAAAATGAGGAAACTAGTATAAAACAAAGTAAAAGGGAAGACTTGAAGTTGTATCATTTACAAATATCACAACTGAATCTCTGTTAGAATGCATAGTTTAAATAAGAACACATGTTGCCATGTCCAAGAGTGGACCAGTACATCTTACAATGCATTAAGGGAAGTCATTAAAAACAAGAAAAACTCAAGCCATGTTCCCACCTGAGCTGTTTAAAATGGTTTTAAAAACAAAACAGCAACACCCATTGCAAATGCGCATTCTGGCAGTCACAGTCAACCCCAACTGCAGTCCCACAGAAACCACTTCCAAAAAATGCATTGGGGAAAGTGATTCTTTTCCTCCCCACCCTTTTCCCACCCCTCTCTCTCGGTTGGCTTTGATCTGACGACGTGACCAAAGGTAGAGAATCCCAGCTCCCCCTCCCTCCTGCTTGATTCCCACAGACCTCCATGTATGCCCTTCTTATTTTATACATGAGAATCATGATTTGTATAAAAAAAAGGGGGGAGGAGATGGAACCCCTCGGTTTCAACCCCTGTGTCATTCCTCCCAATCAGAGACTTGCTTTCTCTTAAAGAAGGAAAAATAAAAAGGCAGTCAAGCACTCCTTCACACACACACACACACACACCAATGGGACTCTTGAGGCTATTTTTTAGCATGCTGAGGCAAGCAAGCCATCAACTGCCCCTTGAGGAGGGTGGATATGGCACATTCTGCAAGTAGTTTTCTAGCAACTTTGATCTGCTGTTCTGTTATCACAAAGGGTGCCTGGTGCCATGTATTATATTGATACAAAGGCACTCAAATACCATGGTGATGAGTGTATTAGAAATCCTTAAAATAGCTGCATTCTGATTCTGCAAATTGCCCCCCTCCTCTCCCCGGGCATTTTGAACTGACAAGACACTTGAGCCCCGTGATGTGCAGCTCTTTCTGAACAAGTGGTAGAGGGGAGAAGCAGGTGCCGCTGAAGCCTTCCCTTCCCACTCCAGGGCTCATCTTGTGGAGATGTGAAAAAGTAAAATTCTTTCAGAAGAAAAAGGAGAAAGTGAGGGGAATGGGTGGAAAATGAAACTTTCGTTATCAGTGTGAAGTAGAATGGGTGAAGTGGCTGAAAATGAAACTGTGAACTGCTCTGCAAGGGAAAAAGGCTTTTAAAGGCTTTCTGGACCTTTAAAAATCTGGCAAGGTGCTGTCCTGCACAGGGTGAAACCCCACCTGTTTCATGACGCATCTACCCCAATACTGCTGTACCATTCCCAAAGGAATAAAGTGTTTTAACTACAAAAAAGGCGGGGGAAAGCCTGTATTTTCAGGTGTTTTTTATTGCCGCTTTTAGTGGTTTACTCCTCATAAAACACGGGAACCAAATTGGTAATGGGTACAAACAAAATTCACATCACTTTGAAATAGCTTTTTAACCTGAGTGGGAATGCACCCTCAATTAGGAAGTGGAAAGTTTATCCTAATGACATGAGCAGGAAGGAACAAAAAATCTGATGGAACAAATGCAAGATGGAAATAAGGAATGCAATGAAAGATTTTGAGAAGCTAAAAATTAAATAAAATAATAAATAAGTACATCAGAAGTAGGAGTTCAACCAAGAAAGCAGTTGGACCGTGAGATGGTAATATATAGAAAGGGATAATTAAAGAGTACATGGACATTTCTGAGACCAAAATAATCCTTTGCCTCTATTTTTACTCAGGGACTCAGACAGCATATCCTTGCAAGGAAATAAGTAGTGACCCAAGTTTAAGTATTGGGACCTGTGCTTTTTTTAATTTATTCATATATTGTTTACAAATATGTGTAAGCAGTGAGATAGTAGTTTTCTAATGACACTAAATTATTCAGGGTAGTAAAAACTGAGATTTGGGAAATCTTTTGATATTGTGTGAGTGGCCAATCAGTGGATTGGTAATTGGCTAAAGGACAGAAAACAATGAGTCAGTTCTCAGAGTGGAAAGATGTGCCAAAGGTTCAGTATTAGGACCCATGATTTTTAAATTTTATTCATAAATGATCTAGAAATAAGGGTAAGTAGTGAAACAGCCAAGTTGGCTGATGACATTCTTGACACTGGGTGAGTGGAAAATGCATTTCAAGTGTAGGAACTGCAAAGTAATGCAGACTGAGGCAATAATAATAATAATAATAATAATTACTGATGTAAAGTGACGGGAAGTGACCTTCCTATAACAGACCAGGTACAGGACTTTGAGGTTTTTGTGGACAGCCCAATAAAACTGTTGGGACTTGGAAATCCCAGCTCATCATAATCACTTTAATACACAGTGTTGAAGATTTTGAAGACTTGGTTCATAAAATATGCTTTAATGGACATTATTTATTAATTTTTATCCTGGCCTATACACAAAGATATATCTGCTATTTAAAATCATTGTTGTTTAGAGTGTTCACTTAATTGAAGTGGTTGAGAGAGAAAGAGAGACTGTTGTCAGAAATGGAAAAGCTTCAGAATCCCTCACAATTGCTCAGGGCAATGAAAAAAACCTGAACATATAGAACACATTTAATGATCCACGTTGTGTAAATGTCATATAACTACATGCTTCAATAAGGAAGATATTTTCTACTTTAAGTCCAACTCCAAATGGCCTATGTAGGTTGTCTTGCATATTTGTCATCACAACTTTTTAGTCACTCAAAAAGCAATACTCAGCATGCTATGACTACACATTATTACTACTAAGGGCTTCAGTAATTATTTTATTATGGAAGTTTTATAGAATTTGTCCAGATGTTAACCTATTGCCGCACAAGTGCATTGGCACCTCAGATGACTCCAAGAGGGACTGTGCATGTTCAGAGCATGATCATTGCCATGACAATGGTGATGACACATACATAGTTATGCTGGGCAGCACAATCAAAGTGGTGGTGCCCTGTCAGAGATCGGACATGCGACCGGACACAGTTGAGCATCTGGGCGCATGGAGGTTAGGCTACTGTGTACTACACGTTAGTCTGTTCTACACTTTTCCCATCCAATGGATGGGGGAAGCTTAGTGCAGAAATTCCCCTAGTCTACAATAGATCTGGATTAAGGACCTCTTAATCTGGCTCTGTCTTATACAGGCAAGGACTGACTATTGGGGAGCCCCTTTGATGTGTGGATGGGAGGCCCATGATCTGGCTTAAGAGATTCTGTAATCCAAATCTAAAGCAAGTGCAGTAAGGACTTTGCTCTATTTCTAAAAGCATGGAGTTTGCTCCTCCCCTACCATGGCAGCACAAACCTAAAAACCTGGGAACTCTTCATGGCTTTGACATTTCTGTATTGGATAATTTTTGATGGTGAAAAAAATTGCAGTTGAATCCAGACATCTTTTAAATCTTCTAATGTAAGGCTAGGGAGGATCATTCTGCAAAGGCAGCAACATGATTGGACAATGGATTTTTTTTTTAAAGTTGTTACCAGATCAACTCTGGATGTGCAGATATCATAAGAAATGTTACAAAACCGGAACTTGAAATATACCAGGTTTTGACATATGAATTTGGCTTTATTATTGTCATAATTAAAAGCTAAAGGCAGACCATGAAACGTGGAAAGGCCTTAAAATAGCCATATTGGGAGAAAGACAAGCCTGGATTTTAAAAAAAGGACATAGTTTTCTCAAGTCACAAGCTGGCTGTTTGCAAAAGATAAAAGTCTGTATGCAAGAAACACAGCCTGAGATTTAATCTTGATTGAGTCAAGACAGAATCCTAGCACCTAAAAAGTCTTTGTTTTCTCTTTTTGGGGTAACAGATTTTTAAATAATGAAGGAGAAATAAAACCATGGAATCTGGGACAGAGATTGGTTTGTCTAATTTTAATAAAATAATAAAGAATAAAATGGAATGGATTTTTGGAAGAGATCTGGGTAAAATAAGTATACCAGAATTTGGAATTACTATCTAAATTGCAAATGGCCCATTTCACCAGTACTAGAATGCAGGATGTTGGAGGTGACTCACTGTTTACACCTTTGTTTACACCCTAACAGAATTGGGTAAAAGGTCGCTGATATCTACACACATTGAGTGGGTCTAGCTGAAGGGATTAAGTGAGTCAGTAGAGGTGCTAAAATGTTAATTTAAGGTAAACTTTTGCAAATCAAACAGGGATACAATAGTTTACTCGCCATTCACACCTTTTGTCTGAGGGTGTCAAGGAGAGGTCAGGAGATGCACTGACTGGAAATGTTGTTAAGAGTCACGTACACATTTTTAACAAGGGAAGGACATCAGCAGTTTTTTTTTGGTTCCAATTTTTGCTATAAAAATGGCAGAGAAGAGATGGTTTAAAAGGTCTTTTCCTTCTGGTCATCGGAGGAAAAAAGGTTTTTCTCCTTCTGGTCATCGGAGGAGGGAGGTCTTCTTCTGGCCATCATGGGAGGCTAAAGAGACCTGGAGAAATTTTTCTCCCCCCCCCCTTTTTCTTCTTTCTGCTACAGAGTTTTGCTGCAAGAACTGCAGTTTAAAACTTTTGCATTCTGGATTTGGCTGGTTTGGTAAAGGCAATTATAAAGATTATTTTTAATGTATTTCTTTTGGATTTTTGTCCATTTTGGGGATCAGTCTGACTGAGACTGAAGGGATTCCCAATTTTTTAAGTCTTTTTCGGGTTCCTGAAAGAGATGCAGTTTGCTGTGGTCATGCATCTCTGTAACTTCAAACTTCTGCACATGGAGAAGACATCATTGGTGAGACAGAAGATTGGTATCCTCTATTCACTTTCCCTTATTTTTCTTTAGAACTTTTGGGTTAAGGGATCTTTCTAGTATTAGGAGTTTTCCACTCCCTTTCTGGCTGTTTAATATTTGCAATTTCTAAATGAGAATTTTATTCTCATTCCTTAATTCATACTTATGAAAAGCAATTTGTTTTGGGTTTTGAGAAGCTTTTGCTGCATAACTATAAATCAATTGTTTTAATAAAAGAGGGATAAATTCAGTTAAATTCACAAAGATCCCTTAGTGGGAAATGTTCATTTCTTTAGTCATTTTGCAGTTGTTGCATGCTTATTTCTGTTCTAGAAACGCTTCTGATAATTCATTTCAACTTCTTTTCTGTATTCCTAATAAATTCTTTGCCCTGGTTTAACAAGAAACTGGTTTTTGAGTCTAAAATGGGTTTTGTCTCTGTTTTCTGGTTATTCCTCGTTATTAAAACCTGTGAAAGATCTTGCTACTGATTCCCCTGGGAAGTTTAAATTTGGTGTTCTTTGGGCTTCAAAAATAATCCAAATTATCCAAATTTTACTCCCTCCATAGTTGCTTCCAGTTTATTACTGGAGCAGAACTGGTAACAAAGTGAAACAGTGAAATATAGTGCATCTTCTTCCGATTTGGAGTGATAAATATGCAAATTAAAACAAAACAAGCTGTATACATAAATCGACAATTGTCACTTACAAGTGTCTGATTTTGCTTATCCTTATGGATAAATTATGTTACTAGTCAGAGTACCACTGTTGAAAAGTTACAAGGAATAATTTCCTTTCTAATGTCTTATAGTAAAAGAAGACACATCATTAAAAGACATGAAGTTATTCATTGTGTAGTTTAATTTTCATCCTTATAAATGGATAGAAAAGTTACAAAGTATTTTGATTCCTCTACTAGTCACACACTGTTTCTTAAAGTCCTAAATAAAATTTAATATTTACAAACCGTTCTTCAAATAATTCATGATGGGACTTCATGACCTTTAAGCACACAATTGTTTGACTATATTATAAAACTTCCTGAATATTAACATTCAGAACTCTGTAATTAGATAAGCCTGTAACCAATAGACAATACTGAATGGTTTTGTAGAAATAATTTCTCAAAGGAGAGGTGAGTTAATTCAAACTTACCTGAAAACCATGCCTTTCATCTGGAA
Organism: Aspidoscelis tigris stejnegeri; assembly: GCA_023333525.1. NCBI lineage: Eukaryota > Metazoa > Chordata > Lepidosauria > Squamata > Teiidae > Aspidoscelis > Aspidoscelis tigris. The sequence continues at coordinate 226,690,886 of JALMGA010000001.1, forward strand.
GTGAACCTTATTTCAGCTGTGTGTGGCTGTCTGATGGTAAGGAAAAACCATTCTGACCATGCCAATATATTTTCCCCTTTTGATGTATGAAATCTTTAAGCCCTCAATTATAGCCTTTTTTAAAAAACGAAAAGTCCCATTAAGCTGAAGTGTATTGCTTATTATCAAATGTTCCAAGGAAACAGTTTGTTATTAACTTCATAAGAAAGATAACTTTTAAGTGCACAGTTCAGCATATGAATGAAATTTAACTTACTGGATTTGTGCAACCATGAATTAGATAAGAGTCACAGAGCACATTAGTGAATGTGATAAATTATACCAACAACTTTACTGTTCATCCTAAATCCACTGAAAGCAATAAGAACTTTTCTCTACTTTTAGTGAATTGATTATTTTCTTTTTTTAGCAAGCACAAATGAACTGAAGATACTGAGAAAGGATACTTTCATGTAAGAGTAGTTTGATAAGATAGGATTTCTAATTGCAAACTCTGGGAGATTTCTTTTAAAATACTACTATTAATTAAATGAAATGTCCTGGGCAAGGATTTTATATCTTATGTAAATACAGGTTCTGGTAGAAGTCTGCACTGGCCAAAGAAACAAAAACATGGGCCCTAAATAGACATGCAATGCTTTCTCCTTTGAAAACAAAAAATAGAGTAATTCATTCAATATTTACCACATCCAGAAATATAATCTAGTTAATATTAAATGTGGAGGGGAAACAGACAAGGACAATAAAACTTATACTATATACTGTAACTTAAGACAGGTGTACAAATGGCTACCACAACTGGACCTACATATTGTATCCAAGTAGAAGAAGAGTAGAATATCTCTGAAGGTCATTTATAAGGAATTGAGAGCAGGTGAAAAATTTGCCTTCATTTTCTGCTTGAGAATACCCAGAAGCAATTGGTGGGCAACTGTGTGAGACAGAATACTGAACTAGATGGACTACAGCCTGATCTAGCAGTTCTCCTCTTTTTATAAAAAAAATATTCTAAGAAATATGGACCTCTTGTTCTTACGTATTTCCTTCAAACTACAAAATTAAATATCAAATTGAAGTGTTAGAGGGCAAGTAGACTTTAATTGATAGGCATGAAGCCTATTGAAAATTTGTGCAGTTATGAATAATACATTTGTGCTTGTAAACAGCTAAGGAAAAGGACCAATTCTGATCCTTTTATGGTTATGGAAAAAAAGAATATGCAGGAATGAAATTTTGTTTCCTAATTTATTGTCATTGGAGAAGAGAAGCAAGAGTAGGAAAAAGAAGTGAAGCAATTCTACTTAATTTCTCCTCTGGAATGCATGAAATAAGATTATGGCAATGTTGATATGTCTCTTCCCCTAATACTCTGAGAGCATCTGCATGGCACCAGGACAATACGTGTTAGCCATTTATTTCGGAAGGAGTAGAGTTGCAAAGTGTTTTTTTTAAAAAACACACATATTGTCTCCCACGTAACCTGTATTAGGGCTTTGCATGGAGACGCTCCCGAGGCAGACACAGAATACTTTTGGATTATTTTCAGCATGGGGACACAGCCCAGGTTTGAAGAGGTTGTTTACATAGCTTTTTCCATCCCCCTGCCCCCATAATCAGGTCAGAGAATATTGGTGGTGCCTGCACAGCAGTTTTCTGGGCCATAATGCTAGGGAGCCACATGCTTAGATACAAACATTGTCATTTGAACATCAGTGTCTTAATGTCTCCCAAAGCCCCAGATTACCTTTGCTCTGAGATCAGGGTGTCCCTTCTCCTGCCTCAAAGAAGCATCATGTAGCTTCAGATTTGGGGAAGTGATATAAATGATTTCTCTGCAACCTCCATGGGTATCTAAATCCTGTACGTCTTGCAAATAAGATGAAACTATCCCAAAACTGTTTTTTAAATGAACAAACTTAATAATGATTGATATTATTAAATTATAAATTTTGTCACAACCATTGTCCAAATTGTATGTATGTATGTATGTATGTATGTATGTATGTATGTATGTATGTATGTATGTATGTATGTAGACTTGTCTGCTTCATCATGCATTTGATGCACTACATTTGTCTGCAAAAGTATGTGCCACAGCTTCTTTCACTTTGTTAGTCTTTAAGGTGCTATGCAAATCCTCCCTTACTTTGACATAGAATGGTAATGATACTTTACATGCAATCCCAGCTACTGTCATTTCTTTCATTTTGCTTAAAGAAACCTGAATGGTTTAATTCATTATGTTTCCTACCGTGTTTTGCTCAAACTTTGAATGGTTTAACAGCTGAAATATTTTTAATGAGATTTTTACTTTTTCAGAATTCTAGTCCCATTCAGTTTTTAAAAAGTAACTGCTAAAACTTTCTAGCTCTTTTAAACATTTAAACATCAACTTTCAGACTTGGCTGGTGATTTGATTGTCGTCTTTCATGCTGATCTAGGGGGTTTGACACAATAGCTTTTCCCAACAGTTTTGCCATCAGCATTAACCTTTCCAAATATTAAAACACAAATCTTGCCCTACAGATGATTTGTATTTTTTATTAATTTAGTTATCGTTTGGGGACTCCACAAAGAACTAATCACATCTGATTTCATTCTCATAGCTTTCCAAGAATGGAAACTGTGTCTATCAGCAAGTGTTTGGGACTTATTAATCTGCTTAACTTTAAGTTTGAAGAAAGATTTAAACTGGTTTCATTTTAGGATATGCACAGGAGAATGAGAGTTTAAGATAAACATAAATCTTTGCATTGTTACTGTAAAGCAATCCTTACAGATGGACTAAATAAATAAATAAATAAAATAAAATCTCTGAAACAGCTTAGATATGGTTTGCAAGTGGAATAGTTCACATATCAATATGCTTCTCTTCCTTCTCATGACTACAGATGGCATGAGAACACAATAAGCTACCACATGCTACAACCCTTAAGGCATTTTTGAGCTTCTTTTTTGTTACATATAAACACAGACTAAGGCCCACCTTCACCCTATAACAGTTTTGTACTAACATTAAATATTAGTCACTTTCATTTGATTATTATCAATTTGTTGTTTTTGCATTTTCTTCTAATTTTTTCCTTTTAATTTCCTGTTGCCACTGTAAGGCACCTTAACAAATAGCAGATATTAGTATCATTTTACCACTAGCTGTGTCTCATTAGTCTTAGACTGATCAGGTACTGCTGAAGTAAGTATCACAAGGTGCATTTGGCTCTGTACTACACTGGGATTTCTCAGTATGATAATAAGCAGGTTAATAATATTTTAAGTGGAAACTTACAGCTTTAGACCTGTTTAATCACAGTCTTTTCAGACAAACACTAGTGAATCTGTTCTAATCATTCCGGTTTCTCTCTTCAACTGCTTTGAAATAATTTATCCCCCTTGAAATTATCTTTTTTTCTTCTTCCTGCTTGAGGACTTGAAATAATATTTGATAGTATCTATCAATTTACTCTATTCTTCATAAGACAGTAAACCAAGATGTGCTCTAAATTAGATATTACTTGCATGAATCAGTATAAAGTATTTAATAAAATATACTTAAAATACAGCATAGAAGAAGCATACTGGTCTTAGAACATGGTCACAAATCTGTTATTGAATATCTGTAAGCTGGTAATTCCAGTGCTTGGTCTGTTCACGCACAATTGTTGTTCAATAGTCTCTTGAATGACCTTAGGCATTGGCTTTATATTTTCTTAGAGCATCTAACAAGGATCAGTCAAGTAGTCATCAAGAAGCAATCATTTACAGATGACTGTGTTTATTTTTTCAGTGTTCGTCACAAAATATAGCAATAAAATGTCATCTGAAACTGCCCTAAGAAGCAGAGGGAAAATTGATAGGCAAAGAAGTGGTCTATCGAACCCTGGTAAACCAAACAAAAATTCAGTGCCAAAAGAAAAAAAAAGTATAAACACCACAAAATGAAACAGTAATCAGGCAGTGAAGAAATCTGTTCTGCCATCTCTGGTTCAGAAGGCTGAATGAAGACTCTTTTTTTTTTCCCCCCAAAGGAAACTACCATGCTTTCCATAAATAAATAAAGTTGACTTTGTTGTCTGTAGGAAATCTAGCACAGCATACTTGACCATAGTGTTTACAGCAGCACCTGCTGGGAGATTACTTGAAGAACAGCAGGTAGAACAATTTCAGAATGACCTTTTGTTCTGCTATCCTACCTTGAAAGCAGGATCACAACAAGCAAAACATGATCTAGAAGAAAATACATGAAAGGAAAATAATCTACTGGAATATGAAATCCACATGATAGTCAGATTAAGGATTTTTCTTATTTTTCTTCGTATTCCCTTTTAGTGATAAATCAAACAAATGAAGACATATGAACTGTGATATAGACTTTTTTTAAAAAATGTGTGGTTGGGGAATGAGTCTTAACAAAAGAAATAAATTTTGTTTCATTTGTTTTTTAAACTATATTTATATATGCATTTGTGTGGCCAATATTATTTTAATATATATATTGTTCAGTATTATTTTGAGTTTATTTGGATATGTGTACTAGAGAAGATCTGAGATGAAAGAACCAGAAGTTAATGATTTCAAAGTGGTGGGAAATGTCTAGGAGGATCTAGGAGAGATTCATCTTATGTAACATCTTTTTAATAATCTGCAAGTAGGAGTGAAAAGCATGTTAATGAAATTTGCAGATGATAAATTAGAAGGCAAAGAGAACATCAAAGAAGTTAGAGATAAGATATAAATGAGACCCAGCAAAATTGAAATGGTAGACAGAAAAACATCAAACTGAAGTTCATCTTGGGGAAGCATGAATCATGATGTTTTAGAAAAGCACTCTTAAGCAAACTGTCTGCCCAGTGCACAAAACACTAAGAGTTTAATATAGCAAAGAGAAAAAAATAGTTTTTGATCGTGTTACAATAAGAACTTTATTCACTTCTAATGTTGCATCTAAGGGCCCAAAACATAGATTTATCCAGGAACTATACTGACATATCTGTGACAATCCCAACTTAACCCTCGATATAGGGGTGAAATCCCTAGGTAAATCAACACACAACATGACTTTTCCCAGAAAGGTGATATGGTTTACTTTGTCTGGACACTTGGGGTGCTTCCACACAGGCCTGTTAAAACACATTAACAACACATACAGGACACATACAGAACACATATAAGACTTAGCTTCTGCACAGGAGGCTGGATCCAGGACTCTTGGCGGTGGCTGCTTCCACACTCTGGTGTGTAAGACCTGTTCTTAATGGGGTCTCGCAGCCAAAAGATTTGGCCTCTGCGAAGACCTCGAAAATTAGGTCTTCCATCCAGACACTCACCTTGATCCGTTTTGACACTTGCGCACATGGAGAGGCGAGACCGGATATGCTGGTGGCCACCATCTTGGGGAGGGCGGAAGCAGGCCAGTTTGCCTCCTTCCACCCTCCACCATGCGCTGAGCACTGGCAGAAGCATGTGGTGACTGGCAGCTGCATGCTCCAGTCCTGCGGCTCTGGAGGGGGCGTCATCAGCGTGGTAGGCCAGATGCCCTTTGGAATGGGTGCTGCGGTCTCCGCACAGCACCCAGGGGATCCGGCCAGCCAAATCCATCCTCCCTGCGTGTGTGCGAACGTGGGAGGCCTCCGAGGATCTGTCCCTATTTCAGACGGATCACCGGGAGGACGGATCTCTGGGAGGGCAGATCCCTGGGAAACAGATTTTCTTAAACATGTGTCTCAGTGGCAGGTGTGGAAGCCTGAGAGCCACCTTCTTGGAAGTTGTCCATGACACGTGTGTGGAACTGAAACTGGGCCAAAAATGGCCACTGCACAAGCCTGGGGGCTAGGGCTTGTGCACTTCTGGTTATTTTACATAATCAAAAAACTCAGAAGCACCACCTCATTGTTGTTTTGTTTTACACTCAGAAAATTATACTAATAGCAGAACAGACCTGAAGCATACAACTTCTTGTTTTCTTCAATATAACTTAACTTGTGAGGCTGCATCCCCATGGGGCTGCCAATGCCCCATGGTGGATTCGGGGGACCTTAATGTGAATCTCATAGCAATGGAGAATAGGGCTGGTTCAAGGCGAACCTGCCCATCCCCATGAAAACCGTGGCAAATCCCTGCATCGGGATGGCATGGTTTTCTCCACCACCACCCCATCCCTGGGCACTTAATCACTCAGGTGAGGGCTTGATTTACCCCAAACAATCTCACCTGACAGCTGCCCTGCACAACTGAGCAGCTATCATGTGCACAAGCAGAGCTCCGTAAATGATTAAAACACATGGCTTTCACGTCTGTTTTAATAATCTTACTGAAGCTCTGCCCTGCTCTTGACAGCCTGCCAGCCCTTTCCTGGGCAATTAATCACCCAGGTAAGGGGGATGGAGACCCCCCCATCCCCATGAAAACTGCGGCAAATCCCTGCATCGGGATGCCGTGGTTTTCTCCACCACCCCCTTACCTGGGTACCTAAGTGCCCAGGTAAGGGCTTGATTTACCCCAAACAACTGCCTGACAGCTGCCCAGCAGCAGGGCAGAGCTCCAGTAAGATTAGTAAAACAGAAGTGAAAGCCGCATCTGTTTTTATTATTTGCAGACTTCTGCTTGTGCACATGACAGCTGCTCAGCTGTGCAGGGCAGCTGTCAGGCAAGATTGTTTGGGGGTAAATCAAGCCCTTACCTAGGTGATTAAGCACCCAGATAAGGAGGAACAGTTGCCATCACAGCATTAGTGGTGGGGACAGCAAAGCCCCGCCCGCTAATGTTGCAATTGTAACCCATGCCCCCTTTATAACCTGCTCTTGCCCCATACTTTGGGGTGAGAACAGTTATAAAGGGAGTTTATTTCACTTCAATTTAAAAGGTTTTGTCCCTCATGTAGCCAGAATTAGGGCTTTGCATGGGGACACTTGTGAGGTGAACTACCTTTCGCCTTGCAATATCCTTGCCATGGGGATGAGCACTGAGTCTTATAACTTATTTGCATCAGATATATATGTCCAGAGATGCTAGAGTTCATCTATTTACTTGAAGAGAGAGAGCATGTGATTTTAACTGTTACAGCAGAGTTAACCAATCAGCAGTTCCCATACTGCAACTCTAATACAGAGAAAATTAACCCCTTTTACAGTGAAGTGTTGTACACTTGCAATAATATACCAACACTCATTTATACAGGAGCAAGCAGCTTGATAGATAAGGACCTGGATTTCACTTCCACATGTATACTGGGGCAATGGTGTCCTGGGGTGCGCTTAGAGGCTGCCATTGGTGGGGGGGGGCTCCAGATCTGCCCCTCAACACATACACTATGTAAGCCCACACATCCTTCGTAGCAGTCTACAAAGCTGAGCACAAGTTTTGTAGTGGCTACATAGGCAACTATAAAGCTGTGTCTCTCTGCCATGCCCACTGCAACCCGAAGTGACCCCTGATTGATGGCTGTGTGGGCCAATCACACTGCACTACCAGCAGATCTTCCTGCTCTAGCCTAATCAGGCCTAATCGAAGCCTCAGGATGGGTGCTACAGCGTTCACATGACAGCCTTGTTTAGCACCCACTGCCTTTGGGTCCTAGATGTCTTGTGCGGATGCATGGGGCCCTCATCATGATGTGGAACTTCAAGGACCCCCTGACACTGGATACCAAAGATGTGGATCTTCTTAATGTAGATTAAGAAAGGTACATGCAAAAGGGCCCACAATTTGGAATAAGGCTTAGTGCAGAAAGGGCCATGTCTTCACTTATCCTCAGGGTTACTTTATTCAGGCAACTAAATCTCCATGTTTCCACTTGCGATGCAACAGAGTAGTTCATGCAATAGTACTCCCCCAGCAAAGGGCACAGCTGCTTTTGGAGGCACCCTAATGTAAAGGGTGTCTCTATTCTTTTATGAAGGGATATACTGTTTCAAGGATTTGAATCTTGTATTTTTATAGGTGTTTGTGTACAGTATGCGTATTTAAAAGCATTTAAATACTATTACTGTGTATTGCCTTGTAATAATCTGAATTAATATGGTTTGTATCATTATTATTGAAAAGTGACTGAGAGAAAAAGAATAGTGAGTGAGGAATCAAGGAATGACAGGATAAATGGCACACTGTTTCTGAGTTTGCATCTGGTGTCTGGGGGCCAGAAAGTATCCTTAGAGGTGTCCATAATGTGGGGAAAATAATTATAAGGGTGCTTGCGGCATGCCCCAGCCAAGAAGCAGGACCCATGTATCCTGCCACTGCAACAACTCCCCACCATCACCACCATGGAAATGAAAGTAACATTATTTAAGTATATTGTAGAAACATAGTCACAAGTCATCTGTCACTATATCAGTAATCACAATTATGACCTGGTTTTATTTGTTTTCAAATTGGATTCTGTCTGAATCTTCTGACATCGTAGATGGCACCAACTGTCTACATTAACTGCTAATTTTGCCATAGTATATTGACTAAGCTGTGCCTTAATGTCATAATGAGCTTAGAATTTGAACTTATTCTCTCCATATAAAATAATAAATACTAGTAACTAGACCCAGAGACTTTCCTAAGATGCTATCATTAGCCCTAGTTAAAATCTTTCAGTACTTTGAGGTTGTTCTCACTGAGCTTATTAAATGAATATTTCACACAGCTTCTGGTTAGTCTTCAATTTGTTTGAAGCTGGCTACAATTAAGCCTGTTTCTTGAAGGGCAGTTTCTTTTCTGTCCTATAGAATCTATGACATGTAATATGAACTTCAGATTACAGTATTTACTTTCTTTGATACTGTAACAAATGATTCCCTCCCTCCCCCCCTTACATGGTTGGTTACATATTCAAGTATAGACCATTATATGGTCAAAGTATGACTTTTCCTTTACGAATATATATTATGCATATCTGTTCCATTAGTGTAAATAAAAAAAATCAACTTGATCAAATGAGAAATGGTCAGTTAATGAAAATAGACCAGACAGTGGAAGATCCACATTGAATTTCATGGAGCCATGGGTACATTTGAATAACATTACCTTACTTTCTTGAATTCCTTTCATGAGTCATCATCTTGCCATGGAGAATTGGCTCAATGAAGTTATGAGCTATGCCTTGCAGGACCACCAAAAACAGACGGAACATAGTGTATAGCTTAGACAAAAGCAGAAGGAGATAGCAAATCAACAACCTTAGCAAGAAAACCTCATAGGCAGTATAAACAGACTAAAAGATATGACGTTGGAAGATGAATGCTTTAGATCATAAGGTGCTCAGTATGTTACTGGGTCAAAACCAAAAGGACACTCAGCTGTAGATTTGGTGGTAAAAAGGAAAATTCAGCTTACCATTATATTCACTACTGTAGGAATGAATTCCTGAGAATGAATGGAGTAGACCATATAGAAAATAAAAAGATGAGGCAGGCAGTATTAAGTTACAATGGCATAATAAGAACATAAGAGAAGCCCTGCTGGATCAGGCCACAGCCCATCTTGTCCAGCATCCCATTGCACACAGTGGTCCACCAAATGCTCATCGGCATCTCAAGCAGAGACAAGGACAACACTTTTCCTGCTCTTGAATCCCAACAAATGTCCTTAGAGTTGTCCTGCTTCTGCCCCACCCAGCCTGAAAGATGTACCTAGGCATTCATTTTAGTAGACATTGATACATCTGTCATCCATAAATTTGTCTAACCCTTCCTTAAAGCCATCTATCCTGGTAGCTGTTACCACCTCTTCCAGCAGCAAATTCCATAAACCGATGATCCTCTGGGTGAAGAAATATTTCCCCTTGTCGGATCCAACTCTCCATCAGCTCCATAGAGTGCCCCCTGGTTCTAGTGTTGTGTGGTAGAGAAAACAAATTTTCTCTATCCACCTTTTCTATACGATGCATAATTTTATATACTTCAATCAGGTCCCCTCTTATACGCCATCTCTCCAGACTGAAGAGGCCTAGATGTTGCAGCCTGGTTTCATAAGGGAAGTGTTCCATACCCTTAATCATTCTGGTTGCCCTTTTCTGCACCTTTTCCACAATATCCTTTTTAAGATATGGTGACCAGAATTGTACACAATATTCCAAATATGGCCTCACCATAGATTTATAAAAAGTCAAAATGACACTTGCTGACTTATTTTCTATTTCCTTCCTAATTATTCCCAGCATTGAATTAGCTTTTTTTGCTACTGCTTCACATTGAGTTGACACCTTAATTGAACTTCCACCAAAACCCCGAGATCCCTTTCCAGATGTGTTGCAGAAAGCTCAGACCCCATCAGTTTATAGACATAATTTGGATTTTTGGCCCTGAAGTGCATTTCTTTGCAGTTAAGATTAAAGCACATTTGCCACTTGGTTGTCCAGTCAACCAATGCTAAGAGATCCCTCTGGAGCTCTTGGCAATCTCCTTCGGTTTTTACTACCCTAAGTAATTTAGTATCATCAGCAAACTTTACTATTTTATTATGTATCCCTTCTTCTAGATCATTGATGAATAAATTAAAAAGCAATGGTCCCAACACTGAACCTTGAGGGACCCCACTTTTTACCTCTTTCTACCCTGAGAATTGGTCGTTTATTACTACTCTCTGCTTCCTGCCCTTAAGCCAGTCATAAATCCAGGACAGAACCTGCCTTTTTATTCCATGGCTGATGAATTTACTCAGTAGCCTTTGATGTGGGACTTTGTCAAAAGCCTTCTGAAAGTCCAGATAGACAATGTCTACTGGTTCACCTTTATCCACATGTTTATTGACGCTCTCAAAGAAATCCAAGAAGTTTGTGAGGCATGATTTACCTTTGCAGAAGCCATGCTGGCTTTTGTTCAGCAATGCTTGCTCCTCCATTTGCACACTAATTTTGTCTTTAATGATGGTTTCCATCACCTTACATGGAACCGACGTTAAGCTAACTGGTCTGTAATTGCCTGGATCCCTTTTTGAAGATTGGTGCTACATTTGCTATCCTCCAGTCCTCAGGTACAGAGCCTGATGTTAAGGAAAAATTCTATATTTTTGCTAGAAGGTTGGCAATTTTGCATTTGAGTTCCTTAAGGACTCTTGGATGAATACCATCTGGTCCCAGTGACTTGTTAACATTTAGTTTATTAAGACATGCAAGGACCTCTTTGTGATGGTTTCTGGGTACAGGCTGCAAACTGTTTTGCTTTCTGGCCTTGCAGGCTTCTAGCTAGCTGCAATAGCCAGCCTTGGTGCAAACAGCCTTTTGCAAACCCTGGGTTTTGGGGCTGCAAAAAGGGTGGGAAATCCTGTGCGGGCCCTGCTGCAATGATTGGTTGCAGCTGCTTTTTGGAGGAAAAAGCTGTCCGGGGATCTGAGTGCTGGAGGGGGCTATAGGAGGAGTTCCCACCAATCAGGCAAGGGGAACAGGCACCTCTATCAGGAGTTTCCAGCAGCAGTTTATTGCAGCAGTTTTCCCCAGGAGGTGACAGCCAATCAGCGCCAAGGGGGAAAAGGTATAAAGGAACACAGATTACAGCAGACTATGTCTTCATGCTGGGAGAAGAGCTGAAAGGAACAGAAGAGCTGAATCCTGAAGGAGCTGGACCAGTAGTTGACCAGGGGTCTTTGTGCTGGGACAAGAGCTGAAGGGAACAGAAGAGAGCTGAACCTGAGGGAGCTGGACCAGTAGCTGACCATTGGTCTTTTGGCTGAGTGATTTCTGAAGGAGACAATCGTGAGGATTATGGCTCTGAGGGAGACTTCACTAGCAACTGACCAGGCTGGATGATCTGTCAAGCAAGGACGGACTGGGCCTTGTGATCATCTAGAGCCACGTTCTGGTACACTGGCTAGGCTGTGGCAGAGCAAGCCAGAGGGGGAGGAACGTGGAGAGGTTTGTCTTTTAAAAAGGGAACTATTTTCCTTTAAGAAGGGGAGCTGATAGGCTGGGAAGCTGGTAACCTTAAGAAACTCATAGACTTAAACCAACAAATATCTGAACCTTATTTTTCTTTCTAATATTGGTTGTGTATAATAATAAACTTGTTTTAGTTTACTGTTGAAACGCTTGCTACCAGTGTTTTGTGTCCACACTGTAGTATTCACTTGGCCATTGCACGAACTCAGCATCCTAACAGGGCCAAGCTTCTCCTAGCTACCATCTTGCTTTGGGAGAGGAAGAGAGAACGAAGCTGGGTGAGCATCTTCCATCAAGCTCCCAGCATTGGCCCCTTCCTCCCAACTGCCTCCAGACATGCCATGAAGGAACAATATTGCCTGTGGGGAATGGAGGAGGAAAATAAAATAAAAGTTTTTAGCTTTGCAAGGACTCTGCTGTCGCCAGAGCACCCCTGTTCCCTCCCACACCATTTTCCTTTTGTATCTTGTCTCTTTAGATTGTAAGCCTGAGGGCAGGGACCTGTATAAGATTAATATAATATTGTAACCCGCCCTGAGACCTACGGGTATAGGGCGGGATAGAAATACAAATAAATAAATAAATAAATAGAGAGGGCAGGCACTTACTGGAACGCTGGGGATCGTGACACTCTTCCTTAGTTATCTCTGTCAAGTTTAATTCTTCAGAAAATACAGGCTCACCTACTGGCATGTATCCTATGTCCTCCGTGAATATGGAGGCAAAGAATTCATTTAATCTCTTTGCAATCTCCGCATCTTCTTTAATTATCCCTTTCAGTTCTTTACCATCTAATGGTCCAACTGCATTCCTGGTTGGATTCCTACTTCTGATATACTTATAGAAGTTCTTGTTATTTCTTTTGATATTTTTAGCAATGAGCTCCTCAAAATCTTTCTTCACTTTAATGATATCTGTTTTAATCCAAGTAAAATTGCTCAACATCCCATCAATCCAAGTGCATGGCTAGTTTTCTTTGATTCCACAGCAATATATTAATACACTATGGTTTAGATTGGATATAGTTGTTCATGCATTTCTACTTAGAGTTAAAATACTTTTCTGTATTTCTGTTGAAACTGATCCTCTGGAAATGGCTCTTCCTAGCTTAAGGTCAGGTGTAGGGATATGCACAAATGTTTTGTTGTTGTTGTTTGCGTTTGATTTGTATTGGATCAAATGTAAGAAAATTCATCTTTGTTTAAATAGATCCCCTTCTAATGTGATAGGATTCTATTAAATATGAATTTACTCATATGAATTTGTATGAAATAATATCCAATATGTATCCATATGTATCCCATTACATATCCGTTCTAAAAGTGTAAAATATGCCCCAAATCCACTTTGAATTCGCTCTCGGAATCTGTTGCAGATGTGACTGGGGCACCAACTTTCCCACCTCCCTAGGTTCACAAATGTTCCGAAGCATTTGTATGAATGGTCCAAAACATTTGTATGAATACAAATGTCATTGTATGAATACTGTAACGTTTGATTTGTATACGAATGTCCGAATCCATCCGAATTCATCTGAATATCAGATGATTTGAATATTCGTACACCTCTCTAGTCAGGTGTATTCTACCGCTAATTTACTCCTTGTCTTATTAAGAATTTAGAATACTTTTAGGTAAGCAAATATAGCTATTCAGTTTTTGCTGCTACTGATACATTTATATGCAATATGTCAACTTATTTTCAGCAAGATATTTAATGTAGTATTTTACTTTATCCTGAACAGTCACCATTGACATCTTTTACATAGCAAAACAAATCCCAAAGATATAAGCAGATGGTAATATAGAACTTCAGCTCTATCATGTCAAGTTGAGACATCAGATATATAGAGCAGTTCATGACTACTGTAAACAATACTACCTAGCAAAATCTAGGTCAGTTCCTTTTAAAGCTATGTACAAAATAAATATTGAAAGAAATGCAGTCAAAGGCTTCAAAAATGATGAGACTGTATTCTATCAGAAATATGATGTATATCTACATTTCAGTCACATACACTCAGACAGTATTTGAAGACTCAGCATATTCCCTGATGAATCACAGACAAAATTTTCATTCTAATGCACAAAAATCCTTTTCAGTTAGGTAGCTTGAAATTAAATAACCTGAAATGATATCTTTAACAACCCTTTGAATAGTGCTACATATTTACAATACAATTTTTTTTAAAAAAGGAATAATATACCCGGTTTACTTTTCTAGAAGTTACAATTGATTAAATGCAAGTGGCAGTTTCAGGTAGACTTGCGATCACTAGATGTTAGCCTACCACCATCCCCGATTAAACATTTACCCTGAATTTGATTGCTGGGCGGGCCTCTTCTGGACACCCCCATCTTCTGTGTCGCACCCTCCATGACTGCACGTGTGTCAGCACTGTCACTATGATGATGCTGACACCCTGCTGACAGTCACAGTTGCATCAGAAGGCCAGTGGAACTGCCTGTGCTTTGCCTCCCTGTCCAGCAGAGATGAAAATGGACACCTGCATTGCTGATATAGTGAAGGATGAACTGTGACTATGTTTTTTACAATATACTTACGTAATAGTATTTTCATTTCCTAGGGAGACTGTTTCTGCAGCACACCCTGTTGCATTACTAATGTTTCTCCCACCCTTGAAATCCTGGAGAAAGCCATATGCACATGGCCTGATGTTCTGAAACAAGTGGATAACATGGCAGTAGACCTCAACACTGAGGTCCACCTGTAAAATTAAATAGAACAAAATGCACAGCACCATGATGTTTGAATTAATATAACATCCTTGGATACTTAAAGGTAAATGCTACCTTTTGGAGGACGGGTGGATAAGCAGGACCCTCCTTATGCTTTTCAGAATAAGAGAGCATGGAAAGGTTATATCAGTAGATTCCTGGCTCTAGCCTTAAAGTTAGATGAGGAAGGTTATAGTTTCTTCATGACTGCATCCATACAGAGTAAAACGGGTTCTCCTAGAATACCTCATAGAGCTTGAAATCTGCCCTTCTAGCTATGTACAGAGTGTGATAAACTATTCCAAGGATTGCTTTAGCCCACAATATCAGTGAAATTGGAGTCAACTAGCTGACATACTTTAGCACTGGTCAGAATATTGCTGACTTCAGAAGCTATTTTCTGTCCAATGCTAAGCCATTCAAAAATATTATGGATAGGAGGCACCAGTTATGTGCCTCCTATCACAGGAGTGGATTCCTTCACTTCCACTGCAGAGATGCCTTTCTCCATGACAGTGTGGATGCAGTCCAAGATTGGATTGGTTAGCTTTATGCCCAGCCATAAATCCATTCTAGTGCTATAATTAAATAGTACATTATTTTATATTTAACATTAACATTTGTTTTTCACAATTGTTGTAAAAAATACTATTAGTATGAACATCAGAACGGGATCTTTGAGCTTTTCTCCACTGTTGCTTAAGAAGAATAAGAAAGAGGACCAGCATCACAGCCTAGTTAAAATGGAAGCTTACAGGAGACACATCTCCGTGCTCCAGAATACTGGGAGACACATTTAATCAGTGCAAACTATCAAAATGAATGCCCGGGAGCCTCCAAGGATAGTAACATATAATCCTAGCCCCACAGGACTGATGCAGGAACTGATCAACACCAGGGCTGCTTTGCAAATGACATTGTTTCAGACCATACCTGGCTGTGGTCCAAACCAGCAGGCTTTGCTGATCTAAACCAACTGGCACAGATCATGCTTTTTCATTTTTTAAAAAAGAATAAAACATTAATGTGCTTGCATAACCTTAAAATCAAATTACACATAATTACTATTTCCACGTTATATTGACCTCCAATCTCATTTGTATTGACCAGCAGTTTCTGCTTTCAATTTCCTTTCTAATTTCAGTTTTCTTCCCTGTAACCCCTTTCCTTTTCTATCCTTAAAACTTGTAATTAACAGTGTCTTTTCCATGTTCTGCAGATAATCAGTAAAGGGTTACCTTTTTTTGTAAAACCTTTACTTATACCTCCGGGTATAGGGTGGGATAGAAATGTAAGTAAGTAAGTAAGTAAGTAAGTAAGCAAGCAAGCAAGCAAGCAAGCAAGCAAGCAAGCAAGCAAGCAAGCAAGTAAGTAAGTAAGTAAGTAAGTAAGTAAGTAAGTAAGTAAGTAAGGCACTCAAATTGTCAGTTTTTGTAACCTCCATTATTTTTAAAAACTAGTCATCTAAAGTTAGGGGTCTTTGTTAACTTCGGGTGTTTTTCCACTGTCACTAGTGGTTACTTAATGGGTACTTCTAGTAACAGTGGAAAAACACCCTTCCAGTCCTTGGCACATGCAAAGCTTGCTGCAGTATCCATATACTGCAATATGATATTATATGTTTTCCAACTTCTTATTTTTCTTTCCCAATAAAAATAATTCCACTGGAACTGCATCTTAAGTGCTTTCTGAATCACCATTTTTCCCCCCCTTTCCTATGTGTCTGTCACATATGATAAATTTCCTCTTTTTCATATTTCCAACATACTTTAAATCCATGCTTATAGATTCTAAACAATTTTTGTACAGTCATATACCATTATACCTTTTATTTAAGATGGTAACATGTTTGTTTGTTTGCTTATTGATTGATATTTCTATCCTGCCCTATACCCAAAGGTCACAGGGCGGGTAACAACCTTTAAAATCCAGCATATGAAACAAAATGATATATAATAAAATAAAAACCACCCCAACATTTAAAATCCAGCATGTTAAAAACAAAACACTATCAATTAAAACAGTCGTGTTGTAATGTTTAAATCCTTAGTTCACCTTTCCCCCATTGTTCCAGTTCTATTATATTGAACATTACTTGTCCATTTCATCATATAATCTTTCACTTGTTCTTGCTCTGTTTTGAATTAAATGATAATCTATAAATTGTGGCAATTAATCATTTTTCTCCTAATCTTAATTTCCCTCCCCCATATCATTTTCTTGTGTAAATTGAAAGTTCATTTTATCTAATTTAAAGTGTTCTAGGAATTGAGCATGCAAAAATCTGTTATACTGTATGTTACAACCTTGATCTCTTCTCTTGTTTTTATAAGAAAATTACTATTTTTCTGAATATGACCAATCTTCTTAAGTTAACCATTCCCTTTTTGAAAAAAAAGTGCAGAAAGGGCCTTAGGTTAAATAAAAACCAAATATACTTTAAGTGGAATAAGATACCTTTTAACAATCAATCCTTAAAAGAAGAACGCAATTTTAATGTTGAGAAATAGGAAGCAATTAATCTCTCTTTCATTGCATGCAGTGTACATATTGGCATACATGTAAGAGAAAAATGAGAGAATAGAATATGACAGACACTGATCAAAACACTGCAAAAATATAGCACACTTCTAACATGATCTTTTGTAAGCATCAACAAATCTACAACAACAGAGACTAAAATATTATGGCAGCTGTACTTTATATCTTGGAAAAATGACAAGCTACAATGTACATTTAGGTCAAGGCCTATATCAATGGCAGTATGATGAAGTTTCAAAAAGAACAGCAGGCACCTTAGATTAAGTTCAAAAGAAGAATGGAACAAACGCCACAACAACAAAAAGCAAGACTTTGTTTCTTCTTGGCCTTTCTGGCATGGGGACTAAATCCTGCATGATTTGTGAGGATAGGCCTCAAGGGATGTGTGCTAGCCTGAAAGAATACGTTTTCAAACATAGTGCTTTCTAAAAATGGAATTCATTTTTTAAAAACACACCTTTGGCATTACTAGAAAGCTTTTCTTCTGGACTGTATATCAGCCAAAATCAATGATATTCTACAGCTTTTTAGGATAAATTTCAAACTTCAGTTCTTTCTAGCATTATATCAAAAACAAGCAAATGCCGAAAACCTACCAAAAAGTGTAGTTAGAATAATTTTACTACATAGAGATCCTTGTTTTGGCATTGGAAGACCCAAACAACAATAATTAAGAGCTAAGATTTTGTAGCTGAAAGCTAGCTTTCATAATACACACACACCAGTGGCTTGTCTGTGTTATTCATATTCATCTTCTCAGAACTGTCACATACAATAGTTGTATTTCCTTGGGAGTTGCTACTGTGAAGTACAATCCAAAGTTGTCAGACAACACCTTCTGGCAGGCAGTGACTAAGCAGGATATGTTGCAAGGCATCAGTATTAAGTTTAAATAAAAAAAAATGTTAAGTCTGAGGTGCTGTTCCTTTTAGGGATTTGCACAAATATTCAAAAATCCAAATATTTGATTTGAATCTTGTGAATGTCGATATTTGGACTTGAATCAGATTTTGAAAAATCTGAATTTGTGCATTCGGACTCAAATACAGATTTCTGAAAATCCGATGTGGATTTTTGAATGATTTGAATATGTAGATTCGTATCTGTTGCATAAGAATCTGTGGGAAATTATCCATATCTTGCACTTAAAATATGGGATTAATACAGAATGCATACGGATTCTTACGGAATGTGCACAGATACATATAACAGATATAAATGTGAATCTAACATTCAAACATACCAATTCAAATGTTGTGGATTCGAATAGGATTTTATGACATTTGGATCTTAAATATCCGATTCAAATAAGATTTTTTGACATTCAAATCTACTTGGATTCGAATGTCAAAAATACATTCGTGCACATCCCTAGTTCCTTTATGGAACATCATTTTTTAAAAAATGACCATTATGTGCTTCGAAGGGAAAGACTTTTTGTTGAACTTGGAGTATAAAATAGATTTATGTCAGTCAGATACTGAAAACTGATAACTGGAAGAGAATCAATTCAACTCAGATCCTACAGCTAAATAAATAATCCTGTTACTAAATAAGTAATATTGCTAAGATTGCCAAGATCACCGTTTACCTGGTGAGAAAGCTCCATTGTGGGAGAATGTGAGAGGTGCTGCAAACTATCACTGAAAAATATGCCACTGTGTCTCCATTTTATGGTGATAAGGGTAAGGCTTGCAGAACGTTTGACTCAGCCAAGAGCAAAGACCTCTGAAGATGGATATCACAGCTATATCTGAAAGCTTAGGTTCTCAGAAGAAGAAACCTGGAACATTGGCATTACAGACCCAAAACTGCTACAAATGAGATACCTGTTCCTGTTTACTATTCATTGTTTTGTTTTTCATTTTCTTAATTAATAAAAAGTTTTTAAAATAAACTATTTATTTCAATAATAAAGCATAACGAAAAGTTTTGTTTAGACTCTTTAGACTGTTATTTCTTACTCTAGGGGCATTTAAGCTTCAAGCACTCTACAGAGCAGGCTGGGCTTCACATCCTTCTATTGTAGGGATGTGCACAAATATTCAAAAATTTGAAAATCCAATTTGAATCCAGTGAATGTTGACATTCAAATTCGAATAAGATTTTTTAACATTTGAATTTAAACATTCGAATGGATTTCAGATGTTCTGAAACATTTGTTTGAATGATTCAAAACATTCAAATGTACAGATACGTATGTATTGCAAACGTATCTGTACAAATATTATACCTATCTGTATGCATTTGTGCTTATAATATGGGATGAAAACAGGATGCATACAGGGTTAAAATGGGATGCATACAAAATGCACACAGATACATATAACACATGCAAACGGTGACGACATTCGTATCTTTAAATACAAATCTAACATTCAAAGATTAGAATGTTACAGATTCAAATCGGTTTTTTTAACATTCAGATTTTAAACATTTGAGTCAAATGTTTTGACATTTAATTCGACTCGAATTTGAATGAAAAAAAATCATGCACATCCTTATTCTATTACATGCTTGAAATCAATTATTTCATTTTATTTTCTAAAACATTTGTAACTTTTTTTCACTAGATTGTTGCTGGTCTCAGTCCGTTGTTTGCCCAGTACTCTAACTTGGTTATTACAATGAGTAGTACCTTTACTTGCCCATGGGTAGGGGAAGTTGTAGCTGTTTCTGTCACTTGCCTTTTCTGGGATCTGTTTTTAATGAATGATTGGTATTGTTTCTTTGTACTACAGCAATAGATTAACTTAAATACATGGAAACTTTCAAAATGTTAAGTAGGGACACCACAATTATTTTTACAGTTTGCTTCATATTGAAGCAAAAAGGACAAATTTGCATTTATGCAAACAGAGCAACTTTGAATGTGCTAGGATTCGAATTCTCTTCAAATTCCTGCCACCACATGTGAATCCCATGTGAATCTGCTCTGGAGGCAACTGGACAGCTGCTTTGAATGTAACAAAGCTTTGAGTGAAAGCATAAAAACTTTCACTTCACTTGCACATGTCAGTCTTCAAATATAGCCAATATTCAATTTGAATGCAAAGTTTTGGACATTTGCAATTCGCAGGGGTGTTGCTATGGTGAGGCTGTTTTATTTGACTTAGCTGCAGAGCTGGGATAGCCAGCTATGTTTGCTGTGTTGAGCTAGGAAGTGGTCCAATGCTTGTCCTAGTTTGCCAAGTTTGCTAGATTTTGCCACAAAAGTGCCACATTATTCATTGGCTGATTTTGCTGAATGCTATTGATCAGAAAAGGGAATATAAATCCATAATGAGATGTGGGTTCTTAGAGAGAAGATAGCATTGACCAGAACTCTGTCATCTAGACGTCACTTTCGCTCTATTTGGATATTCTGAGTTAAAGCATGGAAATTCTGGAATATTCAAGTTTCATTCTGGGATATCTAAATATAGTGAAATTACAAACATCTGGATACAATGAGGATAGGAGAGTTGAAAGCCAATCTACCAGTTACACACAACTACAACACATAGGACGAATAGCTTTATTGCATTTCACCCAAAATTTTAAGACAAAGCCATACTATACAAATCCACATTCTAGAAGAAATAATTATGCAGGCAAAGAATGGAGGCTTCAATGACCAGTTTTCATCTCACTTGCCACAGTTTCAGATGCCGGGTTCCCCAGTTCTGCTCTGAACCAAAGCTTCTGGAAAAGAAAGCATCACACCAAGAAACATTACCATCACTGTGAACATTTTGTGGTATGTCTGAGGGGTAAGGAGATTTTGTGCTCATGATGACTGTGATATTTCATTTGATTGATCTGATTTCTTTCAGAACTGCTGTTTTTCTTGGTTTGATGTTTCTTTTCCAGAAGCTTAGATTCAAAAGCAGAGCACCTCAAAACTACAGCTTTGTGAGAACCTAACAGTCCTTTCTACGTATATTATGATATAAAATTATGCCATTTTACTTGGATTGTAATAAATAATATAAATATTTATGTTATTATTATCCCTCCCCAAAATTCTTAAATTTCAAACAAATTCAAACTTACATTGACTATATAGGTCTACTGAATCTCTCAAAAAGATTTTAAATTTTCAATGTCTGAAAAAAAATTCTGCTGAATTCCAGCCTTTGAATCATACATCCATGCAACTCTTAAACTTATTAAGGCTTTTCATAACTCTGATCTGCTTTTTCTATCCATAAAAAAATAAATTAAAAGGATGAGTAGCAAGCATCTGATGCAGCAAATTGCTCTTTATTTAAAAACACTTTCAAAAAAAGAGTGAACACCATTTTATAACCTGTCAAAGTCAGCATGCAGAGATAAAAATAAAAGTGTTGAGACAAAAAAGGTTCCTTTTCTTCTTTCTTTTCCTCTGAATTAATTTGCGCATCAGTCAAAAATCTGTCACTGCATATGCAACATAAATGACATGACTTAAGCTACTAAAAGCAGAAGAAAATAACAAATAGAACTAAATGCTGAGAAGAGAAAAGTGACAGCTATTATATGTATTCAGCTATAACAATACACTCCATAACTGATGAAGAAATGGTGACAGAACTGCCAATTATAATTGAGGGAAGTGTAAACAGAGATACAAAGTCTGCCAAGCAGAACTGCAACCAGGTGGCAATCCTCTTCTTTTGACACACCCATCCAATAGGTGACAGAAGTTCCAGAACCCTCAGAGGCTGCTAAAATTCTGATGCCTAACTATTGCAACTGTGTCTCATTAAGACCAAATGTGATAGAGATGCTAAATTTCTAGGGGAAGACTGAGGCAGGTAAAATCTTAGAAAGGCAATCTGAAAAACACTATTCTGGCCTAGAATCCTTGTGTCTCTGTGACTAAAACAGTGAAGGCACCTCCCTAGAGTATTACTTCAGGAAGCAAGTGTGCAAAGCAAATAAGATTATGAGCCAAAAACAATAAAGAAGCTTCATCCAGACATCACTTACTTATCCCACATGGATTAGCATAATCTGGAATAAAGCACGTCCACACATTTTATTTCAGGTTATCTATGCTTTCTTCTGGATTATCCAAATAATGCAAAATAAAGAAGTGATATCTGCATGAAGCTTAAGAAAGACAATTAGTCATGTTATTTAAAGTTTGTAGAAAATCTGAAATAGGGTGCAGATTTTAGTATAGTAAAAGGTTTTTGAAAATCAAATGTATTTTATTAGGAAGACATGGAGGTTATATGAAAAATATGAACCAAAATGGCAACTGTAAAAAAGAAAAAAATGTTCTAGCACTGAGGTAGTACAGGATTCATTTCTTTGATCTGAAGTGTAAAAGAAATAATATTGTGGATATCAATCAAAAAATTCATATTAAAAACTTATTATCTACTATTTTGTAGTATTAAAATACAGCTCAACTTCTTTATGAATGTGAGCAATAGGTTGAAAGACCCTATTTATATTCTAAGTTTAAAATAGCTAGAAACAAGACGAACAAAGCAATTTCTATAATGATCTCTGAAAAGAGCCTAAGAATGGCAGTAGGCAGCATATGGGCTTACCCTCTGCATGATTAGATTGTTCTCAGGCTTTTACAGATAATTATTTTTCAAGGTATAGAAATCATTCCATTGCAGTGTGTTTTAATAATGTCTTCTAGAGTTTGTAGGTGTTTTACAGTATTATGTTTTATTCTGTTTAAAACATCTGTGCAACACTTTGTGCCAAAGAACTTTATGGCTAAATACACACAATGGGGAGTTTACAACCCCTTAATAGTAGAAGCGTTTATTTCTGTCACTCCCATGATCTTTTCATTCCTCAGCTTCAGCTATGTCACCTGAATATATATTTTGTCATGCTGTGTCACTGGCATGACCCTCATGTATCTGTGACAAGCGCATCAGAGTCTGCTTTTATAGGTCTTGGGAATGATGCTTCTGAAGGGGTTTGTCACTAGAGATGTGCCAAAAAGTTCTGATACCTTTGCAGTTTGAGCAAATTGTACTTTCTACCCTGGACCTTATTCCAGACAATGGGCCTTTTTGCACTTAACATGACTGGGATGGCTTTGCACACTCTGGGACTCTCCAGATGCATGCCATCTCTGTTCCAGAGTAGCCCAAGTATGTGAGGCCGTCCCAATCCTCTGTGGCTGTGGAGCAGTAAAAAACTGTTGCATGGTATGACCAGGAACATCTAGTACACTTCTGCTAGGGTCCTGCACATGAAGTTCACACCCCCTCCTAGTGCAAATGCTGTGTGGGGAAAGTGTAGTATGGTTGAAGCTGTGCAGCTATGTGCCACATCATAGTCATGGTAACAACAGCCAGATGTGTGCTGGATATTTCCACAGCCACAAAGCAATGGCCCAGTAGGGAAGTTTGGGCAGTGCCAGTTCCTGCAGTGCAAATGCCACCCATGATCTCTAAACTTAGTTTCAGTGAGATACCATGCCACTGAAGTTACTTGTAAAAAGGCTATATATCTCAGAATAGGGGTTCACCATCCACATAATGGTGCAGATTACAGGGTCTATTGTAGTTCAGTCTAGCATGCAGCTGGCTGAAATAAGGACCAGTACAGAAAGGGCCTTAGTGCTTGTTTCGGGTACATTGTCAACATTTACTAAATGATGAGGTGTCAATCCAGAATGACAAAAGTCAGAGAATCCTATCAATCCTGTCTACGTGGTACACAAAAATCATAGCTTATTTTAATTAAAATATTAAAGCTTTTTGCCCCCTCAAGGCCTTTTCACAGGTTCTTGTAGAATGTAACTGTGTGGATTTGAGCATAAGTGAGATCAGCTTAAATTCCATTTTTGTTACCCCTGCATGAATGGGAATACAGTATGATGATACATCGCCATTTTATTTTACATTTCCCAAGAAACAGAGTTCAGAAAAGTTATGGTAATAAGCATCATCACCATAATTGGGAATTTAAATGCACAAAAGTCAGAAAATTAGAATGAATTATTCCCATAGCTACGATGAATCCTGACTAATAAACGTGTTTCTGTCTATCTTTGAAAAGAATGAACACCACTAGCATTTTCCCATTAATTGTATTATATTTTGTATAACAGCATGTTTCCATTTCTTTCTAAGGCAGAAAAAAATAAACAGTGTCAGGCCTCTCACCTTGCACATCCAGGTGTAATTCCAAGACTTTTCACCCATGACTACTTAGAATTCTCCAGGGAGAAAGATTAATACGTATGAGACAGTCACTAGTTGGGAGAATATAGAGTTAAATGGAATTAAATAAAGCATGTTGCCTAAACTTTTTAAGGTAAGATCTTTTTCAAATAAATTTTTGAACACTAAAATAAATATTTAACTCTACATAAAAAACTGGAAAATTATAACTGTTCGATTAATGACAGATTACCATTCTTTGTTGCAGTTGTAGTTTATGATAAACTCAAAGGTATCCTTGGATTATAGAAAATACATATTGTATTCTAATATTTTAGAAATACAGGAAAAATGTGGTTGCATTTTATGAATAATAATAATAAATAATAGTAATTAACATTTGTTTTTAAAAGATTAAAAGTATTCATCCCCCCCCTCCTTATATTGTGAAATTGTTTCAAATGGAACTTTAAGAACAGACACTGGTCATCAGACAACCAACGGGATTTCTTTGAGTGACTTGTGCATTAGAGATATGCAAGGATCAATCTGTGTTCAAGAATTTGATCAAATAATTCATGAGAAACAGAGCCCAAGTCATTTAGGGCTTTAAAAGTTAGCCCAAACCACTGTGAATTAGTCTTGTGAATTAGTCTTAGTACAGGGCGAGTATGATGAATTTTAGGGCCTTTTTGCAGATAACCTCAGTGGAATATCATCACACTGAAGTTAAGTTCAGGTTAGAGATGAAGGCCAGGCCTTGCAAGGTGGATGGTTCATCCCAAACCATTTACATCACCACAGCATCAGCCATGTCAACTTCCAGCATGCACTGGGTGTTTGTGATATGGCACATGACTGCTTAGCTGCAGCTGCTCTGCCTCAACCCAAAGCATTCTAACTGGGAAGTAGCGTGAATGCTATATCTCAGAGTTGACTAGGAGCATACTGGATACCCCCAATGAAGCTACAGAAGATTGTGATGGCTGCACATGCTTTAGGCTACTTTGAGAGAGAGGTGGCAGTGTA
The DNA here is from genome assembly GCA_023333525.1 of Aspidoscelis tigris stejnegeri. NCBI lineage: Eukaryota > Metazoa > Chordata > Lepidosauria > Squamata > Teiidae > Aspidoscelis > Aspidoscelis tigris. The sequence continues at coordinate 226,716,157 of JALMGA010000001.1, forward strand.
GTGTGTGAATAAAGCATGTCAGAGTATGCACAACCATCCAGATCAGTTAAGTGAGCAGAGACATCAGTGTAAGAATGCTGCATTGAATGCTTACAAGTGATCCATGCTCATAGCAGGCTTCTATGGCACTATTTTTATGTCATAGCCCACTCCAACACTCCATCCTATACAGAGAGGTCTAACCATTCTGTTTCATCAGTGTACCAACCCAGTGCAAACTTGGCCCTAGTTTCAGTCTTTTGCGAGATCTATGAGAGACTGTAAAGACAATTTGTGACTGATGTGAATTTACATCAGTCACAAGTCCATGCGGGACTATTGCACTCGAGTGCTCCTGGAATGAAGGATATGAACTATCCCATACCTTGGAGCACACACTGCATCCTAAGCATTCAGTAAAGCCATACAACTATAAACCATTGGGAAGAGTTCTGACAGTGCTCTGCAGCAGTGTACTTGCACCAAACTGCCTGAAACTAACTGATCTGATGAGGTCTTCATCAGAAAGCACAAGAAAATGGCTAACATCCATGACTACTTCCTCTGATCTCTAATAAGACCATGGACAGAAACACCGATCCAAAGAACAAAAGTTTGCCCAGAGTTGTAGAAGTCATATAAGCACTATGCTTTGTACACCAAGAGTGACAGAACAGACAAAGATAGCTCAGAGCTTTTTCATTCTTATTTCTCAGGCATGGATCATGGTGCTTCAGGATGTTCTGTCCACACACTGCAGTGCTGTTTCTGTTGTGGAACATCCATGATCACCTTATGAGCATCCCAGATCCTCCATAGCTGTGGAGTAGTAAAAACTACTCCACAGCTTTACCAGAAGCATCTAGTATACTCCTGGTAATCTCCTAGATGCAGGGTTCAGGCTACTTCCTAGTGCAAATACTGTGTGGGGGTAGAGCATCACAGCTGCAGCTGTGCAATCATGTCCTCCATAGTGATTGCCATTGCAATGGCTCAGCACTGTGTGGTTGTTGCTATAGTAATGTGGACACTGGAATTGTCTATAAGAACATTGGGATGATGCTAGTGCTTGCAGTGTGAATACCATCCACCATCGCTGAACTTATCCCATTGAGGTTAAGTGCAAGATGGTCCTCAAAGAGAAACCTTCATTTAGAAGACAAAATATCCTTCTGTCCTCTTTATTCTGCAGTTGTAGTAAAAGGGATAGTTAGGAGATCATCTATTTTTAGCCCATTAACTTGTAATCTAATTTTACTTCAAGTTTGTTTGCTCAATAAGAACTTGCATACTCTCTCCTAGTTTGCTGGTTAATATTCATTAAAAGTAACTGGGACAGTATTGCAAAAGAGTAATGAGTTTATCTAGTTTTAATGCAAGGAGTCCAAATGAGAGAAGGCAATATGACAGCTGAACCCTTAACTTTGCACCCATTCACTGAGCATCCACAAAAACTTCCATGGCTAATTATACTTGTTACTACATGGGCATCAGCCAATATACATTTTCATAAATATGACATGTGATTTGGGCCATAATTATAGATTTGTATATATTGAAAAACTCCAGTCTTCTACTATATATTGTATAATTCTGAATGATTACACAAAATAACATAAGACTCTTATTTCTTGACATTGATAGTTCTGGATTGGGTTGGAGAAGACAATAAACCCATTACATTATTTCTAGCAAACGATTCACTCAGCAAAAATGATCACATTAATAAATTATAAAGTATGTACGAGGAACTAGTACCATTCCAGTGGGAACAAAAATGTTGAATTATTTCAGCTCTACAGGCAGAAATACATATATTTATATACATTTAAATTTTCTATGATTCTTACTTTAATAATACTGTGTGCATCATGGCCCATGGATATGTACCTGTGTCAGATCTTGGGGTGGGGAGTTGGGGCAGCAGGTTTAACAATATAAGCATTATATGCATCATTAAAGTTGTAAGTGCCATTATATATTACACATTAAAAATGATATGTAAAGCATGAACTGTATCAGTCATTTTGAGCTTTGTTCTTTGCTAGGAAATGGTGACTTTTGGCCCAATGGTCAGGGTGAAATTCCAATATTGGGAAGTGGAAGTTTTTAGATGGGTACTCCTTCTTATCCACATGGTATTTCTTCCATGCTATCATTTATCTTTCCAAAAACTTCCTGTAAATTAGGCTGTGAACCAGAGAAAGACTGAAGACACCTCAGTCTTTTCATGATCAAATGCAGATTTGAACCATAGTCCTCCAGACATTAGTCTAGTGCTTACAAAGTAAGTATCACATTCTGATGCCATGTCTGGCATTTGAACTGTAAAGTTGTATACTGACATAAACAGAGTTAAATGGTGTGCAAAACAGGGTTCTTGTATACATATCTGCATAAAAAGGCTATCAGACCTGTAAATTGAGCAGTAGATGTCGTTTCAAAAAGTACAGAAGCTGGATGGGACAAAATCCTTTAAAAGAAAAATCATAATAATAATAGAGAAGAAAGCAAACTGTTTTCATTGGTAACTTATGCAAATGAGCCTTAAGAAGTAGGGGATAAAAAGGAAAAGACAAGTTACCTTCAATAGAGGGAGTAAGTTGTCAGTAAAGGAAATTTCACTAAAATGATAAAAGTAGTAAAAAGAAAATTGAAAAGGAAGTTAGAGGACTTAAATCACTCCAAAATGCATGGAGACTATTTAAAAGCTCAATAATGGAAGTTCAACCAGGGGTGTTTTTCCACTGCGCTCCTTTAACCTGGACTCTCAGGTAGGTATAGGGCACCCAGCTGGGCAACTGTCAGATGACTATAGGGGCTGTAAAGAGCAGGGAAGGTTTTTTTTAAAAAAAAAAACAGAAGCTAATGACTGGATCAAGGAGCTCATTAATTATGCGCCTCTTTCCGCATGAATGAGTCAGCATCCCTGCAAGTAGCTAATTCACAGACAGCTCCAAGTGGTTGCAGAGACTTGAAATTTCTCTCTTCCAGGGGTGCAATAAAGTTACCTCCCTGAGGAAGACAGAAAACTCAAGGCTCTGCACCCCTTTACTCCCTTGCTTTTACTCTCCTTTCAGGCAAGCAAGTGGCTTGCCTGGGAAAGGGAGCAAAATCAGGACCCCTGCAGGATCCACATGCTTGCAAGAAACCCCTGACCACACATCCTCTGCTGCCCAGCCTTTCCCGGCCCTAACTTCAAAACCCTTTGGAGCCTCTGCAGCCTTTGACAGGGCCAGAAAGATACAGAACCAGATAACAGAACCCCTTTAACAGTTAAGGTAGGTGCAGACATGTGGGAGGTCCTTTCTTTGATAACCCTTAGGCTATGGAATAGCCTCCCACTGAGGTGTGTCAGGCACATTCATTGTATATGTTCAGATAACTGGTAAAGAGATTCGCCTCTTTACTTCGGCCTTTGGGCTGAGGGAAGAGAAGGCCCTTCCAATGCGTGTACTATTACTGTTGTAGCTGATTTATTTTACTTGTTTTTATAGTGATTTTATTGGGTCCACATGGGGTCTTCAAGTATAGAGTTGGTTGGATAGAAATAAATAAATCTGTCATTTCTCCCCCCCCCCCCCAATATATGAACACATTTTTTCCTTGCCTTTTGCTGGGAAAATGTCATAAATCTGGGACTTTCTGTATGCACAGCAGATGAACACACATAGACACCAATTTGATATCATGCTACCAATCAAAATCACTGAACTTAGTTTACCAAGTATTTTGAAATTTTAGAAGAGGAGGAAAGAATGTCTCACTGCCTATCAATTTTTCAAGCCCTAGTGCACAGGCATTTTATCACAAACAGCCAATGCACCAAGGCCGCAGGACAAACCACATACTAATCAAAGTATCTGCTAAGAAACAAGATTTTCTGAAATAACACTATGATGTAAACTGGGTAGCTAAGCCACATCTGCATGTTTCAATGTAATTGGAAACATATACTGGATTGCTATGTTTGCTCCTACTTGTAGTGTCCACTGAGTGGCATTCAATTCAACATGAAGCTCTGGTTCCTTTCTTCTTGCAGATCCTCTACTGTTGATGGCTAAGGAATGGCCTTAAAGCAACATCTGTAAAAGATTATCTAAGAATCCAAGCAACAGTTGTGCAGATGCTGGAACATTAGACTGAGACTAGGGAGATCAAGGTTCAAGTTCTCTAGTCATCCAAGTTCATTGGGGACACTCTGTGAAGCTGATGGGTAGGAGAGTTAGGACAGACAAGTGGAAGTATTTTTTTTTAACCTAGAGAGTTTATTAGTCTATGGAATTTACGACCAGAAGAGGTGGTGACAGCAACCAGTCTGAATGGCTTCAAAGAAGGATCAGATAAATTCATGGAGGACAGGTGTATCAATGGCTACTAGAATGGATGGCTAGGTACTGCCACGAGGTTAGAGAGACAGGTGGAATGCCCCTTAAGACCATCTACAGAGAATTGAGAGCATGGTAAAGTTTTGCCCATATCTTCTGCAATTGGTGGGCCGCTGTGAGACAGAATGCTGGACTAGATGGCCTGTGGCCCAATTCAAGAGGGCTCCTCTTATGTTCTTATGATGTTATGTTCTCTTAGCCTAGCGTATCTCACAAGGTCATTGTAAAGATAATACAAAGGACAAGAAAATAAAATTCACCACCTTAGGTTGTTTGAAAGACCAGAAGAACATAAATACAAAGATAAGGTAAAATGTAAGCTTATAAAAAGACTGTGCAATTTTAAGAAACTCATATAGACAGATACACTGTCATTAAATGTTGGTGTTTCCCTCCCCATTTGACACTGCATTTCTCAAAGAAAAGCTTATCTTGAACCATAAAAACCAAACTAAGAAAAAGAAGCAACTGTAAGGAAGTTGCAAGGAAAAACATTTAATTATAGTAGTTTACTGCTTTGATCTCTAGGAACTAGAACATTAATTCATAATATCAGAGAGAACCTAAACTTTTATATATATTTTTAGGAAGGCCAAATTATCTATGCTGTTTATGTATCTAAGCTTAGTCTGGTGCACCATTTGTTATTTTGTATGCTTTTTAAAAATCCTATAACAAACTTCTATCTATTCATGTCAGAATTTTGATCCTAATTAAGAAGTATTTGAAGCCAAATATTTATGATGTTGTTAATGAAGCTGGTGAGCTTTACTCTCTATGCTACTCACTTGTGCTTCAAAGTGTAATAATGTTTCATCTGAAGTCAACATCTTGACATTATTGCTAAACTTTAAATAGAGGGGCACTTTAGTCTGACCTCTATTGTTTATGATAATCCATCAAATACAACAGGAAACTTGACCTGAATATAAAAATATCCTCTAATCGAGCTTTTAGAAAAAACTTACACTTCCATTATTCTTCAAGGCTCTGTTCTATTCTTAAAGGAATTCTTAAATATTACACATAGTAGAAATCCATGTGATATTATGTGTTTTATTTTATATGATATGGTTTACTAAATACTAGGAAAACTGGATCTGTCTGAAAGGATATTAATAAATAAGGTTCTTGGCTGCACATTACAATCTTCTTACAATTTTTTTTCAATGGTTGGTTGGTTGTTGCATTCATTATTTGTCCTATATCATTATTGTTCTTGTTGTAGTTGTGGTGGCAGAACTTATTATTAAAACTATTATTAATTTTAAAAAGTCATGAGCTCAAAATTAGCATTATACTTCAGTCTTTTCTAATTTTAAGAAAAATAAGAAAAACTATTCCTTAGTGAGATTGCAGCATTCAGAGGCGATGAAAGTGTAGAGGAATCAATGGTGTACAATTGTTCTGTCTCCTAGTTTTAAATATTGATGCTAGAAGAAAAGTTGTTTCATTTATTATCAACTTAGGAAATTTGACATAGAGCAGTTGAGGTGAGAATGATGTTGCATTTCCCCCCATATCTTTGTGGAGAAGGCATGCCTCATAGTCTGGAGTATAAGAGGAGCCCTGTTTTGGTGATGCATCAGACTTATTCTGTAGGCTGGGAACACTGTGAGTTCCCATTTTGTGCATATACTCATATCTAAGACAGGAGAGCTGAAGAGAGCCAGGGCTGTTAAGGAAACACCTGGCAGTTCCTAGCCTCCAAGTTCCATTAAGGTTCGATGATATTCAGTACATGCTCAGGTAAATCAGATTTTTTTAAAAGTTAGTTATGTAATGTCTGAGATTTTAACCTAATCATCACATACACACACCAAATATAGTATACTGAGGAATTTTATTGGCTCAAACATATAAAAACTATGAAAATTGTAAAAAAAAAATTCTCACATTAAAGATTCAAAAAGCATTGGAAAGAAGCTTGGTAGAAATTTTACAGACATGTACAGAGGTGCGGGAAAAGGAAAATTCTAAAAGGAAGATCGAAATACTGCACAATCATACAAATATAGGGTAAAATCTAGATGGATACTCCATTTACAGATCATGTCAAGACAGGAAAGCAAAGATAATTGTCCTTAAAGGGTTATGAAAGTTGCTTGCAGACTTCAAACACCTTGTTTGGGGTGATCAGGATGGCCAAGTACTCTTGGACAATTTGTACAGGCTGATCAAATTATGTGATTCCAGGTGTTTGAAGCTAAGAGTAAACAATGGCTTAAGCTTTTAATCTGTTTCCCTCCAGAAATGCTAAATTATCTGACCTCTCTGGTTTACACAAGGGCATGGAAGTAGAAGAAAGTCAGAGACAGAACTCTAGAACAAGAACCTCATCCTTCTTTACACCAGCACAATGATTCTCCACCTGGGGTATGATCATCCCTAGGGATATAAACCAAGACATTTAGGGGTACAAAAAAAAAAGAAAAATAATAATAATGGTGGCAAAATGCACTTACATGTATAGTATATATATTTTAAATTATAGCAATTGTTATGAAGAGTTCAGTTTATGGAAATAGGCTGCCAAGTGCTATGCAACTGAATTTTTTTGGGGAGGGGGGAATCATTGCATTAGCACAGTGTCTTAGTGGATGGTGTGATTTACTCAGGAATTAGCCACCATCATTTGCTGTGATATAAAAGTTTGTGTAAAACTGGAAAAATACCAAATTTTAGATAAGCACTTGAAGAGAGAAACGTGATCAGGAATGCATTTCTGTAGTCTTTTTCTATAGCTTTAGGACCATTCTTCACTGAATCACCCACACATTAGTATCAGTGGGACTTAAAGACCTGTGAACAACTGTGCCCACTGATTTTGATCTTGATAAGGTTTGGGTAAGATAAGCACTATGTGCATGATGGTGCTTGTTTAGACCAGCCCACAACATGGCCTCAAAGTGCGTGCGAGCTTCAGTTGAAACACTGAGATCACTGAGTTCCTAGCTCAGACCTTCTGGGGGGCACATTTCAGGGTGCCCTTTGGCACAGTCCTAAAATTGCTCCCCAGTAGTCCCAAAATATGGAAGCGTGCCTCTGCATGGCACATCTCCTTGTTCAAGACTGAGTCCTGCTTGTCCATCCAGTAGCCTCATTTAAACATGACATCCTTCCCTCCCTCCCTCTCTTGTAAGATGATAAGTAGTTTAATAAAAGCAATTCTAGAATTTTTTATCTAAAATTAATCTTTCATCAATAGTTTGTGAGTGAATTTCATCACAATGTAGCAAAATATAAATATATGAAGAAAATTCCATATAAGAAGATTCTAATAAGGACAATTAGACTTCATAAGATATGGATATAAGAAATATACAAGTATGCTAAATTGTATTATTACAGCATATTCACACATGAAAAAAGGTAGTGCATCAGAATATTTTATTTTTCTTACCATCATGCTTATATCTTGGTGTACTAATGCAAGCACAAGATAGGAACCAAAACAGATGTGAAAATGCCATGCTTTGATTTGTTATGGTTGCAGAATGTTTCTCATCAATAGACTGGATATGCAAGTAATGAAAATATGAGCTGTCATTCAGAGGGCTGAAATAAAGTGACTTCCATGTAGTCTGTCAGATGTCAAAGCAAAGGAACGAATTAGTTGATGGAGGGGGGAACTTGGTTTTATGAAAGAAATGTGAGGATAAAAGATTCTTGAAGAAAAGTTGACAAGATAAAGACAAACTTGATAAAGGTGAAGGCAATATTCTGAAGCACAGTGAAAAGGTGATCACCCAAGATGGGTCAAAGTAACTGTTCAGAATATGAAATATTCAAACAGCATTATTATGAATGAAAAAAGGTAGTGATCTGCTTTTACTGCTATCAGTGGCACTGTGACCAAAGACTGCTTGAGTTTCTTAAGTGCATTGTTATGATATATCTTTTCCCCAACAAGACATGTGCAGGAAGGTGCAAGTGAAGACTGGCAAGCATGACATGTATACTGAAATTGGAATCCATCCAAATTAAATATCACACAAAGCACTCTCTATCAGCTCTGGACCCCAGTTGTTAATGGTAACAGTACACCACCCGGTCCTACATTCTGCCCAAGTCATTGGTTAGCTAGGCAAAAGCAACAAACAAAGATGCACAGGAAAAGTCTCTTACCATTGAAGGCTTTTCAACTTTAAATCTTTGTCAGGAGTCTGAGAAATCCAACCTCAAATACTTGAGTGCCAGAGTCAGCTATTACAGCACAAAAGCTCTATTTTTGAGAAGCAGGCCACTGTAATTCATGCCCTGATTACTTCCAAACTGGACCTTTGTGATGTACTCTACATGGGACTGCCCTTGGGACCTTAGAACCTGCAGCTAATACAGCCTTTGCAAGTCCAGCCTGTTGATGGACTTCAGATGAAGAAGGTAAACACAGGTAGGAATTATCTTAGTAGCAGAGGCATGAGTTAATGTTCTGAGAGGCAGTCAACTTTGCTTTAGGCTCTCTGCTATTTAAATGTGTACCTGACACCAGAGGCATTTTTGCATTTAGGCAATTAGGCTGCTGTGCACTAAGGCCAGTACACTCCGGATACAGGAAGACCATACGCATTTCAGGTTGGGAGGGACACTCCTCAGCAGTCAGAAATGTGAATGATCCTCCTGTACCCAGGGCCAGAGCATACCAGCCCATGCCGCCAGCTCAGTGACGTGTTGGGATGCTGTGCCCTCACTACCTCTTGGATCAGCACCATGCGGGCCTCCTGCAGTGGCCAGTGGGGACCTGCCTGGTCCATGTCATCATCACCCCAAATCCTTCACCCTTTGGCTGCTGCCCACCATGCTTTCGCATGCCTCAATCTTAATCTGCAGGGACCTGGCTGTGGTGGCAGCAGCCAATTCAATGCAATGTGAGGAGGAAGAAGCTTTGAAACAAAAGCAACTAGAAAAGCCCCACAATCACAGAAGGAGGGGGTGGCAAAGGAGGGGAAACACCCTCACATTTGAGTAGGAGAAGAAAGTGATGGTGTGTTGCTGCAGATTAGGCCTGGTCAACAGAGGGCCATTTGCATTTCTGGCTAATGAGGAGTGTCGCTCCCGGCCAGAAATGCATATGATCCTCCTGTAACCGGAGCATACAATTCTTAGTGCACAGCACACTACCAAGGCAAAGAAGCCTTTGATCTAGGCTGTCATTTTGTCTACCTAGACCTGGCTATGTTCTCACAGTGTGAACAGAGCAACTCAGCAAGATGCAGGGCCTCTTTAACAGGAGAATGCAGAAAAAAGTGGTCCAGAAGTTGCTGGGCCAGATACTATCCCATTCTACAGTTAAGTGTGGAAAAGGCCTTTGTTATTAAGGCAGAAGTTCCCTGGTTCAGTCCCTAGCATTACCCGAGAATGCATGCAGTCATCACAGTATACAATATTTTTACTTTTTCATATGGAAACTGCAATTTGGCCAAATTGAGGACCATCATTTGACTATCCATTGTACGTATTTTGTTAAACTGAGTATTTTTAAAAAGAGAGTTTTTGAAGTAGTAGTATATCTCCTTTTCTTTTCTCAATGGTAGTGTAACATAACACGAAGAGAACTAGGGTAGGGAGGAGATGAGAGCAAAGTACAGTAGAAGTAATTTGCACTGGAAAGTCTTTCATAGCTCATTTACCTAATTGTACAATTCTGTAGCAGAACTTCTTCCTAAAACTAAACAGAACTGGGGTATATAGTGGTGAAACTGGAAGTCTGGAATGACTCCAAGAGTGAGGAGCATTTATATGGCTAAATTTAGCAGAAGGGACAATTTGGAGACTTCATATTCATTAGAAGCCACTTCATTTGTTTTAGAACTTGGGAACAGCTCAAGAGCATATGCTAGTTTATGTTGAATACACACAGTTGTTTGGACACAACTGTGCCCATGTGGATCTTTCATACTGCTCTGCTGTATAAAGAGCTGCATACATAGTGTGTTGAGTGCCAGTCAGTCAGAGAAGAATAATCGTTACCTAAGGGAACTTTAGGGATACAAATGTCACAATGGGACCATTTGTGTGAGAAAGTTCTCTCATCCCTGAGTGTTATCAGGCACTGTACAACTCATGAGATTAATCCCATGAGACAGAATGATAACACATAATGTGCCACTTCTGCTATTTTTCACACATTGTTCTCAAACAGACTTGAATGATTTCCAGTGGATGTTATTATCTAGAATCTGCCAAAATCTTTCCATAGTATCCCCAGTAGATAAAGGGAAAGCATTTTTGGGAAAGGATCCTAATTGTAACAGAAATCAGGACAATCAGAATTTGGAGCAGTTAGAAGAAATTATCTCTTTAACAAAAATTGCTAAATATTATACTTTGGCTGTATTCAGACATAAAAAAGAGGTGTCCCAGAGAAGCCTGAGAGAGACTGTGTGTACCCCTTGTGTTTCCAAACCTTTTCTAACCCTTTTTAGCATCAAAAGTTTAGTTGAGAGGGGAGGAAAAGGCTACTGTATGAACAATCCCACTTTTCTGATGCACCTCAGAGATTTTTATTTTTTTAATTTTTTTGCTGTATCTCATCACAGTCTTTGTTCATTGTACTGAGATGTCAGGCTATTTCCTAAAATAAGTTACTTGATTAAGAAAAAAGAAGAGTACACAATGCTATGAGCCGACTCAGCGAAAGTATACTAGTCATATCCTTTTACTCTTTCACACCCATTTTTCTAACTGGGATTGATCTGGTAGCCACAGGAAATGGCACAGGAAAATAGCTTTTTGTGTATGCCTCCTAAAATAGGTCTGTGTTATTAATCCTGAAGAAAGTGCATTAAGAAGGTTCACATATTGGTGTATTGACAGAGAGTACTGTCAAAGTGCTTTCTTCTACTCTGCCATTAAGATGCATACATTTATGCCAGCATATTTGCTCAGTGGTCTCAGGGTCCCCTACGCCCATCAGCAACTCTTATGATGTCATTACAGGGCTATATCGTCATTACAATGTCATGTTGTAGCCAGAGGAACTAGAACAGTGGAGATCAACTGATCTCCCTAGATGTTCCTGAAATCCAGTTGCCATTATCCTGTGCTAGTGCAAGCCTGAAAGGGGGGATCATGTGATTATTTGGGGGCTGAGGGTTTACCAGGCTTGCCCAAGCAACTAGCCCATTTTCAGGTACCACGGGTTAATCAATCTCCTCTTCTTATCTTGTGTCTCATTGGAAGAATATTAATAATTTAAGCCTTTCAGCACAATGCATTATGAAATAACAAAGCCAACATGTTTAGAGCCATGTTACATTGTGTTTCTGTCAATAATAATAAAAATAAGAATACATTACCAGGTAGATAAGTTGAAGCATGATGTCAATTATTGCATCTGGCCAGCAATGCATGCAATGTGAATGGCAAGCCAGATCCCCATAGTGAAGCCTGAACTGGCATTTGGTGCACAGTTAGACATTGCCATAGTGATTTGACACTTGAAGCTCAGGTGGAGGCCGTGGCCAGGAGTGCCTACTCCCAACTATGGTTAGACTGTCAACTAAAACCTTTTTTGGACAGAGATTACCTGGCCACAGTTATCCACGCTCTGGTAACCTCCAGGTTGGACTATTGTAATGCAGTCTACATGGGGCTTCCCTTGAAGATGGTTTGGAAGTTGCAGCTGGTGCAAAATGCAGCTGCCAGAATACTGACCAGAACATCTAGCCAGACGCATATCACACTGGTTTTAAAAGAACTGCTCTAGCTGCCAATTCACTACCAAGCCAAATTCAAGGTGCTAACTTTGTGTGTTTTCCCACTGTCACTAGAAGTACCCATTATGTACCCATTAATGGGCACTAAATTGCATTTTGTACCCATTAATGGGTACTTAATGGGTACTTCTAGTGACAGTGGGAAAACATCCATTGACTTATAAGGCTCTAAGTGCCTTTTCCCATATCGACCTGCCAGTGTCTTAAGATCCGAGGGGAGGCCCTTCTGGTTATCCCTCCGCCTTCAGCAGCTAGGCGGGTGAGCACCCAGGAGAGGGCCTTCTCAGTAGTGGAATGCTCTCCCCTTGGAGGTGCATCAGGCCCCTTCCCTGTTTATGTTCAGGAAGGTGGTGAAGACGTACCTCTTTACGCAGGCCTTTGGTTAAATGCTCCCTCCGCTTCCCCCATTGCACACTCTACTGTTTTTTAAACTGTTCTTGCCTTTTACTTTTTTTTTTTTTTAGTATTACCATTATGCTGGATTTTTAAACTTTGTACTGGTTTTAGCATTGTCTTATATAGTTTTGAGAGAGGGTGTGAATGTGCTGTCACAAGAATGATCTAGCTGCTGGGGGGTCAGCCTGTGGACTGTTTTTGTTGTCCATAGTTGGATCACTCCTGGGAAGGCTGAGGCAACTCTGGGAAAACAGTGACTGTGGCCAGAGTATTGTAGAAAGAGGCATGGATTTTCACATGAGATAAATGTGAAAAGGCCTTTAGTTCCTGGTAGATCTGTCCCTTGGAAACTTTTGATAATCATATTTGTGTTCTGAATACTCTCCAATTGAAATATTTAGGGACATATGGAGTCAGAGTTCAACAAGATCTGCAGAACACATTTTTATCTTCAGCTGCTTCTAAACAGGCTCAAAAATCTACACAAATGTGCAGCAGCTTTTAACTTGCCAGATAGGTTTTACAATTTTCTGCAATATTATAATCTAAAACTCCAGATTTTTTTAAAAAGAGTCACTTTACAAGGACATTTGCTGCAAAGTATTCAGTTCCTCTGCATTTTCCCAGGTATCTGGGTGAACTGTGCCCAAACACCTGGGAAAACGCACAAGAACTTGCCTTCACCCAAGAAACAGCAGGTCTATAAGTCAGCGAGGGGCTGATGCAACAATTGAGTGTGTGGAGATAAACTGTTTTTCCTCCTAAAGTAAAGGTAAACTGCACGTTTTAATGTAATGTCTTTGGGGGTTCCACTGAAGTTGGAGAAAGGAAATATATAAATCCTACATTTTTATAGCAATCAAGTGTCTCCCATGATTTCTAAGAATTGTATTGTTTTCTGTAACCAGAATTAAAATTTATACCCATTGTTTTGTAGTATTCCAAGAACTGTGCATAAATTTGTAAAAAAAATAATGACAACATTTTTTCTAGCACCCTGTCCACCACAGGGCGATACAAAAATGCAAAACAACAACAATAAAGCTTAAATATAAAACATGATAAAATAACCTTAAGACATAATAATTTTAAATAAATATGATGGGAATACAAACATTTTAGGTCTTCTGTTTGTGTTTTGATTGTGCTTTCACACTGGCTGTTCCTTTACTAGTGTATGGTAGTGCTATAAAATACAAACTTTAATTCTCCCTCCCAGTGTTACTACTTTTCTGGAATGCCACTGTTCTAAAATTCTATTTATAATGATTATATAAAATCTGAAAGATAACCCAAAATTAATGTTTTGACATGCCTGTTCATTACTGTTATACTAGAGTACGATTTTATGCATTAAAAATGGGGAAAAGTTGCTAAGTCTTAATACTTCAGTTTAAAGCTTGGAGAAATCTGGGAGTCCTGGGGAGAGCAATTTTCTGAACAAACTTCTTGCACTTTGCAAACTTCTCCAAAATATATAAATAAATTCCTGAGCTGAATGGTAATTTATTTGGATATGTGTTCTCAATTTTGATAACTTTCATTTCATAGCCTTTATATCTTGGTTACAGAATTTAAAATTATTTGCACAAATAAATGAGCAAATCTTTGCTAGGTTTGAAATTTGACTAGGAAAATTGAAATGAAACACTACACACTTTTACCTCAAGCAAATGTGTAATGTTTCATTGGAAGGGACAGAAGATGGATCAGATTTGACAAGCATCCCATTCTCATTGCAAAGGAGAACAACATTGAATACAAGCCTTGAAAGCAGCTCATAATATTCACTAAGAACTGGAATGTAATATGGCAAGCTTAATGATAGGCCTTTTCAACATCTGGCCCATCCCAAAGTTACCTGCACTTAACTAAGTGCAAGATAAGTGCGAATGCTGCTATAATTGAAGCAACAACCGTGCATACAGGCTTTTCCTATGGTGATGAACAACATGCCATGTGGCTGCACAACCCCTCCTTCATGTGGAAACAGTGCAAAGGGTGAGTGCCAGAGGCTATGGTAGCCTCTTTTAGTATAGCTGTGAATCATCTTTTAGTGCTCCACAGCTATCGATGATTGCAAGCAGCCCTGCATGCTCAGAGCTGCTCCAGAATGGAAGCAGACCGGCACTGTATGGATTCTTTGAACTGGAGAATCTCCAAGCTTCCCCAGTAGGTGAAGTGTGAAAAGGCACAAAAGTTACTTATAAGCAAATAATGTTTTCACACTGGATTCTCTAGAATGCCATCGTTACCATAAGTGGGAGGCTGAAACTCTTCATCTCTTCCCTGAAATCCCACTTGGTTGTAACACAAAACATACCAGTTGAAACATATAATTCAGGCATCGACCTCTTTATAGCACTCTTTCCCTCTTCAGTGATTAATCAGTGCTGTTCAGGTTAGCAGCTGTGACGACTCGACTCCACCCCCCTCCCTTTGATTCTTCAGATTAGTGGTAGCAGAATAATGCAGTCAAGGAAGCAGCCGTCGAGCCGTATGGTCCCACTGCCTGAACTAGACTATACCACCCGGCCCAGGTATCGCGCTTCAAAGGCTTACTGCCAAGCCCCCTTCATGAAGCAGCACTATAAACACCAGTGTAATCCAACACTAACTGTTTATTATTTACAAGCAGATAAATAAATAAATAAATAAATAAATAAATAAATAAATAAATAAATAAATAAATAAATAAGGATAAGTAAGGTTAAAGGTAGGTCAATAGTTCCTAAGTAGTCAGAAGGAACAAATAACCAAAAGCACTGGCACAGCCTAACTCTCCCCAAGCTAAACCTTCAAAAGTAAAACAAATAGCAAGAGCCTCCAGCTCCCTTCTCATCCAAAGGAACCTTTCAGATGTTCAGTGTGAAAGTCCTTCTTAAAATAAAGATCAAACTGTAGCAGTAAAGGCTAAGTGCAAATCAGGAGACTAACTTGCTCAGTCCAGAGCCAAGCAGCCCCCTACAGTGTTTGTGTATCCTTCCAGGTATGCTGCGAGATCTACCCCAAAGCAAGGCATGATCTCCCATTCTAGCCCCTGCCCCACAAGCAGTGAGCACAAGGCTAAGAAATCTGGAGAGTTCCGCAAACTCCCTGCAAAATCTGCCAGGCGAGAGACACTGAGAGCCTCAGACCGCTGGCTTAAATACAACGAGATCCTGGCACTCTGATTGGCTGGATTTTGCCAATTTCTGAGGGAAGTCCTCCCTCCTGTCACTCAGTCTTGCAAATTCCCCAGGAAATTCTCCCGCACTTTGCATCTTGCAGAAAATACTTGCAAAGAGCCCGGGAAATATACCCGCTCTCTGTAACCTGCCTCATGAATCCATCACAGCAGCATCTACTATCCGTACAAGAAAAGAATGACTAGTTCATTGTAGCAACTTCACAGATATCTTTGGAAGGTGAGAATTTTGCAAAGTCCATGAAAAAGAGGTGAGGAAAATATAACGATACAGAGCTAAATGACTGTCAGGATGAATACACTGATTTTTTTTTCTCCTGTGTAATTGTGTGGTCAGTTTTGATTTGGTTGATATGACAGCACAATTTTACTAACTGTCAATGGAAGAAGTGACATTAGACAGTAGCTGAATGATTTTTATTATTTTTATTATTATTTTAAAGACCCACTCAATCTATCAGTTAAAAAAATGTGATAGGTATAATCAACTCTGGTGCTTGCTAACACCCTGTTTGAGCAACTGATTTATCTCAGTAACAATATATATGGACATATATGTGAACACAAACAAGTTCAGGACGCCTCAAATGTGAACTATGACTTGAATATTCATCCCTCTTTACACACAATTGATTAGAAAATTGTGGTATCCCTCCTCTAGACAATTTTGGAGGTTCTCTTATACACAATTTGATTCCAAAGTTCTGAGATCAGTGTCAAACCCAAGACATCCATGGAGCATCCGGAGTCAAGCAAATCAAGGTTCTGCTTAAGATGTGCGTAAGCAATTGATGGGCCACTGTGTGAGACAGATGCTGGACTAGATGGACTGTGCCCTGATCCAGCAGGACTCCTCTTATATTCTTATGTCCTTCTTTTTGTCCCAGAAGCCATTTTCTGATGTTTTTGTATGACAAGGAAGGCTTTTTATGAACTTCAGTAACCAAGTTACTTCTGCATGTGTTTTTATGTGGTTTGGTAAGATAGATTGCTTCTGAGTCATGTGCCAAAAGAAGACATCTTTTTCCTAATTTGTTGTGTGGCATGGAAGACCCAGCCTGAGGTGACTGTGGTTATTGCACCTCAGTCATAGATATCAGTGTGATTTGCACCAAGAAATTGGCTAGAATATTAAAATAGAATGATTTTTTTTACTATATTTCTTCCCATATTTCTACATTCTGTTCTCAGATGTAGCTATAACAGGCATAGGTTCTTTATGTTATTTTTCTGGATTGTTATTGTGTTTTAAATAAATGTTTGATTTTGTTTTGGAATAATGTTGATCCCTGATGTTTATTTATGTGTGATTTGTTTGATTTTATAGA
Organism: Aspidoscelis tigris stejnegeri; assembly: GCA_023333525.1. Lineage (NCBI taxonomy): Eukaryota > Metazoa > Chordata > Lepidosauria > Squamata > Teiidae > Aspidoscelis > Aspidoscelis tigris. The sequence goes on from JALMGA010000001.1 coordinate 226,733,153, forward strand.
TAATTTTATGTTTTTGAGATCTATGCTAAAAGATCTTACTTTCTTGGGGATTTTTTGGGCTTTAATTTTTAGGGTTAAATCTGAGATATTATTCCTAACCTTTCCTGTTGCCAGCTTTAGGTACATACAGATACCAAATTACAGATACGGATAAGCTTTTGAGGGTTGGGTTCTCTTTAACTTAATACCTTGGTGAATTTTGAATCAGGGCACATTACAACTATGTCTACATGAATCCAGCATTAAGTCCAGCTTAATATTTTGGGTGCTTAATCATGATTGAATGACAATGACTGCTCCCCTATTTGCATGAAGAGTTGAGTTGAGTAAGAAGGAGGTTCTGAATTGATCAATTAGTGCATTAATGTTCTAATGACTTCTGCTGACTCAAAAACAGCATTGCCAAGTAGGCAGGATATTTTCAATCACTTCTCTAGAGCATACTAGTGTATAAAAAAAATATTGTCACTTCAAGCCAAATGAACTCTGCTGTCATTTCTCTCTTTCTTGAATGAGGTACTCAGAGAAATTCCTGTAATTACATTTTATTGAATTATAACTATGTCTTTTTGTTACATTTTAAAAAGATTCGGTTGATGACAAAATTGGACTAGGTGGCCAGGGAAAAGCATATCATTTCAGACAACTTCATGATAAGCCAATCAATGAGCAATCTAATCTTCCACTTTTCATGGCACTACCTGAATACTTGTGCTGCACTTTCTTCTGAATAAAGCCTGACTACCACACTTCAGCACTTTATATCATCAGATTATTTGCACAACACATCATCAGGGTGACAGCTTTAAGAATAATACACTTTTATGATATACTGTATAATGGTGTCCTTGCTCTGATGTAGTGCTCTTCAACAGCAGAACCACATATGCTGTGAGATTTTTTTTAAAGTAGTTTTATTATTATTATTTTCAATTTCTGCTGAAAGGTACTATTTTTTTCTGCAAATATGTTCCAGCAGACTTCATCACAATAGACTATTATCTTCTATGAAAAATAATGTGCCACATCAAAGCCTTTAGAGAAAGACAAAGATCTTCTGGGAATCAGATGTTGACCAACTCCCAGCTTCTACTGTAACTGACTTTTGGCCAAACACAACACCTTGAAGATGTCAGAAGCTCCATTCTTATTTTATTTTTTTGCAAAATGTATAATAGAACTACTAAAGCTAGCACCCAAACCACTAGTATATGGAAGTAATTTTACAGAGACCTTTGGGTATGGGGCGGGATAGAAATGTAAACAAATAAATAAATGTGGACAAGGGATAGCTTAGTGATACATCAATTGCTTTGAACACAAAAGGTTCTAAGCTCTACTCATGTCATCTCCTTCACAATAGATACAACAACAAAGACATGCTAAACTATTTAGAATCAGTTCAAACACTGCTTCCTTTATTTCAAGTTGGTATTGCTTCATAGTGACCTTATGGACAATTGACTAAGAATGCAGAAATTTTTAGACTAGCTTGGGAATGTGAAGCAAATGTGCTACAGGATTTATACAGAAGTTATCAAAGAGATACAATACAAGCAAAATCATGTTCATATTAGGATGGAATTCATTTTTATCTACTAACCTATTAGTGATCTCTTAGAACAACTAGGGAATTGAGGCATGAGTTAAACAGATTGTTCAGTTCACTGATTGTAGTAAAACCATCAGGTTTTTTTTTCCAATCAAAATATATATCAAAATGTATATGGAAAACAAATGTAGGTGAAAATGTTTGACTTACAGCAACTGGAAATATTATTAACATATTTTTATTTATTTTTACATAAAGCAAAGCTAGGAAGTTTGGTCTTCAAGGAACATTATATGAAAATCTGATGCTTTGCATTAATCTAGAGGCTACAAAATAGGAAAATTTTGAACAAGGGGAGGGAGACTCAGCGTTCGACCATCACACCTGCTGCGAGAGCTACAAAACCTTGGCAGCACCCAGCCCCAACACCAACATGGACAAAGGGAGGTAGGCTCAATAGCCGGCTGTCCCACCTGCTTTATAAGTTTATTATTATTATTACATAATGCATTATCTGTTATAACATGCAATGTATTTTTGACTTAGGTAAACTGCCTTGATCAAAAAATTGTCTTTGATTTAACTTGTTGATTACATTTAGTTACTGTATTTCTCTGATGTTATGTTTGTATTTGCATTGCATTTTTTTCTATTTGTTGTAAACCGCCTTGGGCAAAATTTTCTTTTGGAAAGGCGGTAAACAAATAAAAATGGAATGGAAAATTGGTAGTATGATTCATCTGGAAGTTGAACCATACTGAGTACCAAGAAGCAGGAGGTGGAGAGGTGGCTTATATAGTTTGTGTTCGACATTTCACACAGTTCATTGCTTGCTGAACCATTCTCCAAGTAAGGTGCTAGCATGTGGATGGCAGTCCCCTACAGTATATAATCCAGAATAATCCCCAGTGCAGAAAGGGCCTACAACTGAAATAAATGCATTAACCTTCCAGAATATCTGGCATGCAGCCATTTAGGACTGTCAGGTGTACTTTGGTTCTTGATCAGAGTAAGCAGATCCTAAGTTAACTGAATTGTCTTTGAAATTCCTTGAAGACTGATAACCTCCCTCTTTCATGATTTGCAGTCTGAGATAGTTGAGGAGTAAATTAGAATTATTAGGACTCATTCTAGCTTTAAGGACACATTACACCAACTGAAGGCTAGTGGGAATTTTAATATCAATGTTTGAAAAACCAATGATTATAACGATAAGGACAGTAACAATGACAATGACAAGAACAACAGTAATGAAGTGAAGTGATTTCAAATTGCTAAATCATTGGTTTGTTAGATTTATATTGATTACTAATTGCAAGTGCAAAATAAAATATATTTTATGGGATAATCACTCAGAGAAAGAGAGAATGTAAACAGATTTTAAAAACTGGATTGACTGGCTGCATCTTTATTGACTATTTAATCATAGAGATTTGACAAAAGCATGGAAGCAGATTCTTTTGCTCATTGGTCTACTTGACGACTAAGGAATCTTTCTCAACTTTCCTACTCTGATCACTCAACATTTGGCTTTCCCTGATTGATTATCCTAGCCTCAGAGTGAGCCAATATGACCTTTTCTGCACTTACCAGTAGTCCAGAATAGCCTGGGTCCTATTGCACTCCAGTATGGCCTAGAGAGGCCTCGTCCCTGCTGCATTGGATACAATGTGGCCCAGTGTAAGGCACCAAAAATGGCTGCCTAAAATGGGATGACAGTAGACATTTTTGCCAACATCCCAGGGACATCTAGACCAGTTCAGAGAGATTCATAGAAGGGTGCACATCCATCTGTTACATTTTAGCAGGGGACGGACTTGGGCAATGCATCAAATTGCATCATCAAAATGCATTCCTCTAGGCCTCTGAGTCTAGGAAGTTTTGTTTCTGACTGCTGGAGTCCTCGCATCAGGTTTCAAAGCTTGCATGAGCTTTGGAGTGGTTGGGGTGGCCAAGGACTGGTGATGTGGTGGGGGTAGCAGGCACAGAGGAGAGCAGCAGACAATAGTTGTAGTGCAACATATCACTTGTCTAGCCCAGAACAGGCCATTCAAGTGTGGACAGCTTTTTCTGGGATAAACTGTTTCAGTTGGGAATGGTTCCTGTAGGATCTCTTTCTCTCTCTTGCGAATTGAACAAGAGTCTATGAGAAGGTGGTTGAAGTCCTCCATTATAATTACCCTTTCTTTTCTTTTCTTTTTGCTTCCTTGACCTTACTTTTATCTGTCTGAATGGGATTCTTGTAACATTGGAATTTGGAATCTGGTTTGGGCAGGTTGTTCTTTAAATTTCCAGCATAGCTATATATTTTAATATGATCCATGAATTATTATTATATACTGTGAAAACTGTCCTGTTATTTATTTATTTCCATTTCTATCCTACCCCATACCCGAAGGTCTCTGTTAGCATCTCATTTGAGTAACAATGTATCATGAATGATGTTTTAGGTTGCCTTCCCAATGTTTCCCCCACCCTCACATTCCTATAAAGCTGCACTAGATACACTTTTGTGCTGGGTAGCTTGACAAATCAAAAGAGTATTGCTTCCAAAAAAATACCCTACTCTGAGAAAGCAAAGAATCCTTCAAGTAAGTTCTTCCTGAAAATATTTCTGAGGAAGTAATATAGAATATTTTGCCTAATATTGAACCACATCGTAGCTGCCAGTTTACGTTCTACCTCCTTCCATATTTTGAAATGTTTTTCAAGCCTGACTGCACTCAACTCCCATCATTAAAGATGCTATCTAAATTTCGTTTTCCCCCCATCACTGTAATAATTTAAGAATTTTCCACAACCTCATTTGAAGCAAAGGACACCCTTGCATCCAAATGGAATTTTAATAAGCATTTGAGGAAATTGTTCAACTTGGCAGAAGTGGACCCAACACATTTCTATAGTGTGCCAAAAGCAACATGTACTGCATGAGCAAAAATATGCTGGCAGGACTTTTAAAGGGGAGAAACAGAATCATCTGGCCTGTTGGGTCAATTAAGTTTCTCTCCCATACTTTAAAAAACTATTATTATTTAAATGAAGTATCTAACAAAACACATCATTTTAAACATGAACCAATTCAGACATGGTCCATTCTGCCTTCTAACACCAAATTATATAAGTTGGGGTGGGGGTCCTTAAATTTTCATTGTTTAGGAATTGAGAATCCAAAATGTGGATTTACACTAAATAACTTTTTTTAGTCCATCTAGTCCAATCCTGTTAGTTCCTTTAATTTGTTTCTGGATTAATTCTACTTGAAGGAATTGATCTATATCAGCCCATGGATTAAAATAAACACAGGTGATAGTTGCATGGGAAGGCTCCATTTGAACTTGCTGAACCACTCTCCTTCATAGTGAACCATGTCCAGTAGCATGCAATTGGATTTTCTCCCTCAGCATGGTCAACCCATAGACTTGAAGCTTCTGTAAGCTTTGCAGGAGGACTCGGATGACTGAGGAGTAGGTATGAAAGTTCCTTGCCTTTGGGCCTCTGGTACTCACTGAAATTTATTCCCCAATAGTCCTGAACTAAGGGCTTTTTTGCACTTAACCAACATGAGATAGTATCCCATGGTACTAAAGTTCAGGTATAGTAGCCAGGATTCAAATGGTGAGCACTGATACCATCTCTGAACTTAGCTGGAGACCCTCAAAATGCAGACTATCTCATTGTAGTCTGCCTGGATTGCCATAACAATGTCCATGCATGCTGGGACATTGCTGTGTTGACTGCAGATGTGGTGCACATCTGCACAGTCCTGACTGTACCTTGCAACCCGCACACAGTGGGTTTGGGGGTAAAAGCTGTGGAGCAGATGTTACAACAGTCAAGATGACTCTGGGCTGCTCCATGATGGAGGCAGCAGTGTGGTGTACATATGTTACATCCTTGAGTGTGTCAGTAGAGATGGGTGAAAAATATCCATCAGCTTCACATTTGTATGAATCTGAACATTCTGGGCAAATCAAAAGGGATTTGTAGGCCCCCACTCACCTATGAACTGAATGTATCCAGCCTTTGTTAGTGCCTTGTAGAAGCTCCAATGAGGGACATACCTGTCCACTCCTGGCCTCTTGTTACTCTGGCCACTCCCCCTTATCGGAAAATCAATTTTCCATTATTCCTGGGAAATCTTGCAAGATTCTGCCTGATTCTCAGATGGGAACAGCCTCTAAGGCTGCACATGCACCTCCTCCATTTACAGTACAGGAGGGTGTGTGTGCAGAAAGCCAAATATTACCCCCTTCAATTTGTACTGAATCAGAGGAATCAATGGGATCAGTTTGTAGAAATCAGAGGCAACTAGGGATGTTCATGAATGTTTATGTGGGTTCAATATGTATCAAACTGAAAGCAAGAAAATTCGTATTTGTTCGAATAGATCCCCTTTGAATATGATAGGATTCAAATTCAATACAAATGTTTGATACAAATATGATTTGAATCTCTGCTACGAACTTTGCCTATGGATCCCCTACTACATATCCGCTACATATCCACTCTGAATATGTCCAATCCACTCTCAATCCACTTTAAATCCATTCTGAATCTGCTTTGAATCCACTTCGGATCTGTTGCAGATGTGATTGGACAGGTGCTTCCCCAAGTCCCCAGGTTCACAAATGTAGCAAAGGATCATGCGAATGTATAAAAATGTTCAATTTGTATTCGAACTGGTTTTCCAGTTTTGGCTTTTTCTGGATAGGGATAATCTGGCCACAGTGATCCATGCTGTGGTAACCTCCAGATAAATATATTGTAATGTGCTTTACATGGAGCTGCTCTTGAAAACATTCCAGAAGCTGGGACTAGTGAGGAATGTAACAACTTACTTGCTGATGGAAGTTTTTGGATAGATGCACATCATGCCTGCCCTTAACGATTTGCCCTGATCACCTTTGTGCTACTGAATCCAATTCAAGATATTGATATTAACATAAATTTTGAGAAGGTGCCTTCTGCCATACAGACCTGCCCAAATATTGAGATCTCATGATCAGGGCCTTCTTGTAATTCCTTCCCTCTTAGATGTGCAAGGGACAGGGATACATAAGATGAACTTTTCTGTGGTGGCTCCCAGATTCTGGAATAGGCTCTCTCTGGAGGATTGTCAGACATCTACAATGTATGGTGTTTGGTTACTGGTTAAATCATACCTGTTCACATAGTTCTTTGATGTTTAGTTCCCTCTGGATGTAGTCTTGACACGGAGGGAGGCAGGCAGGCTGGCAAGGAGGGAGGGTTCTATTTTAAAGATCTTTTGAGAATATTTTTATGTATTATTTTTATATATTGCTGCTGTTGTTGTTATTTTGACCTGCCAGGGGACTTTTTGGTGAAGGGTGGGTTATGAATGAAAATAATGAATGAATGAATGAATGAATGAATGAATGAATGAATGAATGAATGAATGAATGAATGAATGAATCTGGCAGATGGTTTTAATGAATAAAACATATTCAATGTCATTGAAACTACTTTGTATAAGTGTACAGTGGTACCTTGACATACGAGTTTAATTCGTTCCGTAACCTTGCTCTTATGTCAAATCACTCATATCTCAAAGCAATTTTCCCATTAATCCATTCCAGCTCCCAAAACACCACCTCAGTTATTTTTGTTATGTACTGTACTGTATTTACATACTCGTATCTCAAATCTTGCTCTCATCTCAAAGCAAAATATCACTCACTCGGCGGCTTGTATCTCAAAACACTTGTATGTCAGGGCACTTGTATGTCGAGGTACCACTGTACTCAGTGTCATGTGGTTACAGTTGCACTTACAAAATTGGTAAGATACATATTACTAGAATGATAGATGAAAGAAGTGACAATTATAAGCAATCCTGTTTAAATGAACTTTCTGAAAGGTAGAACCATTGTTCTAGGTGTGATGCCTTTTGAAGTGCAACCCATCAACATTTACTCTCACTAGATTTTACTCCTTCATCTCATGGAACACTGTACAAATTTAGATTCCATTACTAATTGCTTTCTTGTAATCAAGAAACCAGCATCTGGGGACATTTGAATCTCTAGCTGCATTAAATAGAAAGATTGCTGTAATGTACTGTACTGAATGAAAAAGCTAACATAAGCTTGTGTACACCTGAGGGTCATAGGGGAATTCTGTGCCATTGTCAGCCTTTTCCCATATAGTCAAGTTATTATCATTTAATATCTGAATTAGATATTACTGTTTGGCTGTGGCAGAAATCCTCTGAAGTAATTACAGAAGGGCTGACAGATTTGATAACCCTGAACTTTTCAAACAAATAAACAATTGCACTACAGTAGCGCTCCCTCCCTCCCTCCCTCCCTCCCTCTGTGTGTGTGTGTGTGTGTGTGTATGTATGTATGTATGTATGTATGTATGTATGTTTAGTTCCGAAACCTGCATAACCTTTAACATAAAGGTCTGAGAGTACAACTTTATTTTTTTCATACTCAGAATGAAAGATTGCTGTTCATTTATGATGCTAAAACATAATCCTATGTGTGATTACCTGAAAATAAGGCCATTTAATTTACTTCTGGTCAATGAGTCAAGCGTCATTCTGTTATTCAGTCTATAGAATAACTGGAATAGGACCTTACAGAATAGTCTCCCCACCACCACCCGAGGTGTGGTAGGCACCTTCACTTCACATGTTTAGGAGAATAGTGAAGACTCACCTCTTTATCCTGACCTTTTGCTAAGGTAACAACCTCTCCTTCCCACTATAACACACAGTTATTGTTTCAGTATGTTCATTTTGCATTTAGTTTTTATTGCTGTAATGCACCCTGAGACCTTTGAGTATAGGGTGGAATAAAATGCAAATGAATAAATAAATAAATAAACAATAGCTGGTACGCTGTTGAAAATAAAATATGTCTAAGGGTGCCTCCAGACACAAGGGAAAGCTTTACAGCCATTGTGATGCTGCCAGTCATGTGATTGGTCACATGATGATCTATCAGTGATGGCAGAAGTGCAGAGGCAGGGAAGGTTCAATGTAAAAAGCTGCTGTAAAAAGTTAATTAAACAGCAGCTTTTTACATTGCACTTTCCCTCTCATGGTATTGGTTGTCTTGCCTAAATGATGGGATGCAGCTCCACAGAGGATCTTCCCTCCCTGAGCAGCTTTTCTTTATCCTGTGTCTGGAGGAACACTAAAATTCTACTGAGTATCATTAAAATAAATATTTATGAGTAACAATTGATATTTTGCAGCAAAATTAATCTCAATGGTGTACCATTTCTCTCAGTAGTGCCTAGCTTCATAATGGAGAGTGTTATGGTTCTGCTGCCCTGCCACAATTTGCTGTTTAAAGTCAGAAGTTCTAAACGGAAAACCCCTCAGTACAGTTTCAAATGTATTAGCCCTGGCTGGGTGGATCTGTGAGAACATCCCCATAGCTGGTTACATTTTGGTACATTCCAACTCCCTTCTAAGGAGAGTTTACTGAGAGAGGGAATAAGAAAGGCCTATGTTCTTAGAGTTAAAGGCAGCATTTAGGCCATCCTTATTAATACTTAGGTATATATAAAGCAACTTAGGCAGTAACAAAGAAACAACAAAGCATTATCAAAGCAACAGCGAGAACCATCATGTTGAACAAAAAGAGGGACAAAGAAAGCTGAATTCTTTGAAGCAAGAGAAAGTAAAGAGCCTAAGCTTAAATGTTTCAGTCAGAGTCCATCTTGTTTCAACCGAGAGACATGCAAATTATTTGTTCATTTGCCTTGAGAAAGAAACTGAAATTGTTTGTGTTTTGTTTGCTTTAAAATAAATCCTCTTAATTCCTCACATCATTAGGTGGTGTGGTGTACTGCCATTCCTGCCCTGTGCATTGGAGATCGCAGCCTCTGACATTTTAAAATCCCAATCGCCAAGGCAGGCAGGATACTGGCTTAATTTTTGTACATTTTCCACGGAAATATTTCCACCCCCATTTCCCAATTGCCAAGGCATGCAGGATAGTGGCTTCATTTTTGTTCCAATTACAAAAATTTTCAACCTCTGTTTCCCGAATAAAGGCTTGATTTTCTCCCTTTTAAACTTGGCAGGTGTTCTCGCTGTTCCTGGTGAGCGGAGATGCGCAAAACTGCTCAAGCATCTAACTGCCGCTAAACCTTGCAGCGGCTTTTGGTGTTTAAAAATTATTTGTAAATTTATTATTATGAAGTAAGCTTATTTTAACTTTTTTTCCCCGTGCCTTCCAGCCCAGTCCTGGCTTTTAGTGCCGCTAAGGGAGGGGGGGATGTGGCACAGGGCTGATGTGAATCCAGATTCCAATGAGGAGAGAGGAGGCGGAGAGGAGGTTGCACTGCTTCCTTGTGCCAGGGTTTGGTGTGGTTTGCATGGGGACGCCTCCATCTGCGCCCAACCTGCACCTAGCCTGCATTGCTGGGAATGGCATGAGGATGGGCTGGGAGTGATCTCGGACCTGATCCCGGTCCCATGTGTTCCAATCCTGCTCCAAATGGCTTGCATGGGAACATGGCCTAGGAGATTTGAGCAGCCATCAGAGAGAGGGAAGAATGCTGCTTGATTCTAGTGTCTTCTTAAACACTGAAAGTCTGAAATCAAGTGCCAGAGAGAAGTGTACTTAGAAGCATCTCATTTTCACTCTTCATTGCAAGATTTGGTTTACTTGTTGTCAATGATCATACACATTAAACTTTAAGAAGTGTGCATTTTCTAGTCAATAGCATCTGCTTTTATTAGACTCTTGCTCTGTATTTCTATGAGCTGAAGATGAGTAGATTGCACAACAGTCTGTATTAATTTGGGAACACTCCAGCTAACTATTCTTGATTTTAAATAACATGCATAGCATGACTTCCATCTTTTAAGGATTAATTTAATTAGTGATCCCATTAGTGCTGGCAAATTTTGTTCAGAGAGAAATTGAATATTTTTTTGCTATATAATGGGTTGTTTGGGTAATGAGGGAAAGTGTTTGAGATCTAATATATTCACTGAAAATAAGATGAATTGGCCTGGATGGGGAAAAGGAAAGACAATTAAAGTGTCAGATATTTGCCATTTCTTAAAATGTATCGATCAGTCTAGGTTTAAGGACAGTGACTATTTTAACAAAGCTTTAATAGTCTTCTGGAATATCTTACCTACGCCATGAGGATGCTTGCCCGATCAGTCCTTATTATGAAATTGCACTTTTGAATCACCAGTCATTTCTATACTTTTGTTTAGTTCACTTTGTTTGTTAGAGAACTAAAAGGCACTTCGGTTTTTTAGCATTCTTCAGAAAAGTGACAAACTTTAATCCTGTAAAATAGTGCTGTTGTGACCTATCAGGTGTGTTTAAAGGAGGAATGGGATGAGTACGGTACCTCCAAGACCAACATATGTTATTAATAAACAATATTAGTATAACATACATATTATAAAGACATACAAAGCAGGGAAAGACTGTGACTTTATGGGAAACATTACTCCTAAGAATTAAACATCTTGGGAAATTTTTGCCCACCTCCCCCCAAAAATGAAATTTGATTTCTTTTTATCACATAATTCGGATATTTCTATCTACAAGTTGAAGTATAGATGTTTCCCCTTCCCCTGTTCGTGACGCATTAATCAGGGCTGCCAGAATAGTACATGAGGAGACAGGGTTTAACTAGGAACCTCCCTTTAATTTTCCCAAATCATGTGTTAATCAGGACGTGTATATGAGGCTTACAATATGGAGCTTCAGAGTTCACAATCACTATTTTGGAAGTAGATTCCTCAAACAGATGAAGAGAAGGACATCTCATTATGTTGATCAAATGTTAGTGCTGAATAGATTGTATATAAAAATGTATTCTGCTGAGCAGGATGTGCTACTGAAGGCAGGGCTGTGCCAAAGTACAGACACCACCCAGTTAAACCAGTATCTCCCAGACCACAGTCTGTAACATATATCACTTCTCTTGAATATTCTAAGATACATCTCTTTAGTATTTTTCTCCTTTTCATTTCCTCCTGTACATTGGTTTCAGCAAATTTTTGTTGTTCTCTAATTTTTGTTCTCATTTAAAATACAGCTATGATGCTTATCATAAAAACTGAAAAAAGAAATTAAAACCATATTAAAAACAGTAATTTTTTAAAAAATGTTGAAAGAGATGTACATAAACTTAAGAAAAATGTGGCATGGTTCAGGCACTTATTTGTCAGATGTTTTTCCTTATTCCAAATAGATTTGAAATTAACTTATTCATTTCTGAAATTTTAATTTTTTTATAAAAAATGACAGTTTCAAAACAGTTTATGCTTAGATTTGACCCATGTCAAGTCTATTCCACCCAAATCAATTTGATGCTTTCAGAGTAGATTTGTTATGGGATACATATCGGATATGTATTGGATACATATGTGTTCTTGTCTTATATGTATCAGATACATATGCGTACAAACACATTCATATCGAATAGAATTCTACTACATTTGAAGGGAATCTATTCATACAAATATGGATTTCTAACTTTCAATCCATTATGAATCAAATGTCAAAAAACCCATTTGTGCACATCCCTAGATGGAATATTATAATAGGTGAGAGGAATCCAGAGCTTGAGCAACATCCCTGACGAAGCCTGCTTGTGGGGATGGACAGTAATTTGTTGAACCTGCAAATGTTCTTATAAGACTTATGTGACTTAGAAGATCTTAGTGACATTACAATTAAGGGTGTTTCTGCACGAGCTGTAGAAATTGGATTAACCACCCCCTAGAACACATTAAATATACTTACCTGAAGTGGCTTCCACATTGGAGTCCTCTTCTGGCACCCTTTGTGGAAGCCGCATCTGCATCTCGGTGTACAAGACCGATTTTTAAAAGTGGTTTTGCCGCCAAAATTTGGATTAAATGTAAGACCTGAAAAATCAGGTCTTATATCCGTCACTTCCCCCTGGATGTGTGCAGAAGCAGGACGCTTCCGCGCATAGCAAGAGGAAGGGACGGATTCCTTCCACCTGCCATGTTGGGAAGGGCAGAAGCAGGACTGCCTGCTTCCAAAGCCCTTCCCCTGAGAACCGGTCACTGCCAGAAACAAGTGGTGACTGGCAGCTCCATGCTCCAGTCCTGTGGCTCTGGTGTGAGAGCTGGAGGACAGATTGGAATGGGTGCTGGTGATACCAGTTATGATTATTAATCAAAATAATTGGCTAAACATGACTGGAAAATATTATGGTATAAAAACAGTGTCTTGGGCCAGGAGTCCTAGATGGAGTGTGATTCTATCAGAGCTCTGGGATTTGGCTTCAGTTGGAATAATAAGAGGCTAGGACCATTAACTTGGAATAAAAGCCTTGACCATAGAAGATGCTTCTGAAAAACAAAGGAAAGCTCTGTACATTTTACAAAACAAAACAGGTTTGTCTCTCCATTCAAGAGCTGGTGATGCAACAATTCCTGCTGACCTCTTGTACTGTTGGATCCTTAATGGGCCACTTAAGTTGGTAAATCAAGAATACCAGAGAGGACAAAGAATGGTAAAATATTGGCTCTATTGACGTTAATGATTGATCGCTGAGGTTTGGAGGAGAATAATATCTTTTGTCTCAAGAAAATAATTCAGATGTTTCTGAGGAAGTGGGTCCCATTGGGGTGTCTTGAGTCTTATGGGTGCAAAAGTCTGCTGAGTACACACATAAGCCATTCCATTAAAAGAAACAACAAGATTGCCCAAGGAAACATGTTAGCATAAAATTAACCTCTCTTGGGACACCTGGAAAACTAGTTTTTACTTTTCAGGAAGAATTTTGGAGATATTGTTAGGTTAATTTGCATCTTTTTGGGAAAAGTTACAAGACACTACAGTTTCATTTATTAACAAAGGAAGAACCATAATCAGCAGTTTTTTTAGATTCCAATTTCTGGCTATAAAAAAGGCAGAGAAGAGAGGAGTCTAGGAGTCTTCCTCTCCTCATCTCTGCTATTGAGGGACTCTAGGAGTCTTCCTCTCCTCATCTCTGCTATGGAAGGAGTCTAGGAGTCTCCTCATCTCTGCTATGGAGGGAGTCTAGGAGTCTTCCTCTCCTCATCTAACCGAAGGAGTCTTCTCTCTCTGCCATGAGGAAGACCTGAAGGAACCTCTTCCATTCCATTCCTCCCCCCCCTTTTCTCCTTTCTGCTACATGGAAGTTGGCTCAGACTGAAGATTATTTTTCCAAATTTTTTTAAAAAAACATTTTTGTTCCTGAAATGGATATATTTTGCTGAAATCCTACATATCTACAGTTTTGGACTTCTTGGGCAAGATCGTGGTGAGACAGAAGATTTGTTTCCTCCATTCACTTTCCTCCCCTTTTTTTTAGAACTTTTGGGTTAGGGGATCTTTCTAGTATTAGGAGTTTTCCATACCCTTTTTGGCTGTTATAGGTATATATTTTAGAATTTGCAATTGTTTTTTTTTTTTTTATTAATGAAGAATTTCATTCTCATTTCTTAAACATCTTACTCATGCGAAGCAATTTGTTTTGGGGTTTTGGGGGAACTTTTGCTGCATAACTATAAATTAATTGTTTTAATAAAAGAGGGATACATTCAGTTAAATGCACAAAGATTTCTCAGTGGGAAATGCTTATTTCTTTAGTCATTTTGCAGTTGTTGCATGCTTATTTCTGTTCTAAAAATGTTTCTGATATGGCTTTATATTTCATTTCAACTTCTCTTCTGTATTTCTAATAAATTCTTTGCACTGGTTTAACAAGAAACATTGGCTTTTGAGTCTGAAATGGGTTTTGTCTCTGTTTTATGGTATTCCTCGTTATTAAAGCCTATGTAAAACAATCTAAGCTACCTATTCCCCTGGATAAGTTTAAATTTGGTGCTTCTGGGTTTTAAAATAATCCAGATTATCCACATTTGCTTACAGTTTATTACTGGAGCAGAATTGGTAACACTGGTGAAATAGATCCGCTTTTTAGTGGCAAATGTGGAAGCACCCTAAGTATCTATGGGTTGTCTTAAGTTAATTTACACACAAAAAATTCCCAGGTAAGTTGTATAACTTGCTTTATTTTCTTATAAATAGAGATAAGTAATTTGATGACTGAAGAATGTAATATGTCATGACTGGTGAAAGAGTTCATCTATTGGTTATACTGTCACTACACTGTCACAGGTCATCCAGTACATTTGAATATTCTGGAATAAAGCATGCATATACCAGAATATCAATTATTTATTCCAGAATATCCAAATATAGTAGCCTAAGTAACCAAGGTGTGGATGCAGATATCACCTGACAAGGAAAAAATGTGCTCCTTTTATGTATAGGAGTTTTTAAAATTGGCTTTCTCTTCCCCCTTGATTCTGTTTCCAATTTAAATTCAAACAAAAGAAGAAACTTTCTAAATTTATTGAAAGATAATGGCAAAGGTTATAAAAGTAAAAATAGAATTCCAAAAATTAGACTTCCAAAGTAGCATCATGAATTGAAAAAAAATTAGTTCCTCTCTACAAAAAATATTGTTTTAGTCTTTAGAAGTAGAATAAAATGTTTTCAGCTGGACCTGCTAACATTTAAACTTGTATCAGATGGTCAGATTACAGAACCTTTAATTTGGTGGCATTTGCAGTGCTCTGTTATCCAGAATCATAGTTCCCATTTGTAAGTGCTAGCTCTGTGAGCTAAGTGCTGTTACAATCTGTCACTGACTGATCTGAGAAGATACATGGAGATAGTCAGTGATGTTCCATTCTTGAGGTTAATCAGCCCACAATCATTCTGTCTATTTTATCTGCAGGGAGAAAGGCAGCTTTACAGTTTTGCTAGAAAGGTTAGCAGATGTGATCTCACCAAATTAGCTCAGGACAAGAAATACAAAATGGTTACAGTATATGTGGCATGCAGCCAAGTAGCAATTCTGCTACATACAAAGTTTTATCTTTTTGTTAGGTGAACAAATGTAATCATACAAAATAATTTGTAGAAAACCTCCTTGTTAAAACAAACAAACAGACAGACAAAGAAACAAGTCATAGAAAATTCCTGAAAACTCCTTACTTGATCCAAATCTGTCTGGACTATCAAAAGCCTGCATTTCAAAGGCAAAAACAAATTAGATTGTTGTTGTTTCATTTTGTTTGTTTGTTTTGTTTAGGTTATTTTTGCCATCACATATTAATACAGTGCTTTACCTTTGATAACCTATATTTTTTATGGACTCCTCACTGCCACAACAACTATACCTTCAATTTAGCACACTTTATTGCCTTTGAGCATGATTCTGCAATAGTACCAATAGCATGGTTAGACCACCAACAACTTATACATTTTGGTTATGTTGTGGGTATTATATTGAAAACTATATTAGACTACTGTGTTCTTATGTTATTGGCAAAATGTATTATGTTTTTGGTAGACTTATTGCTGGCTATAATCACATTTTGAAGTTCTAAGACAGACAAATAATTCAATGTTTTGTTTTTTGGAGGATTAAGATCCACTTCAGTTTGGAAAACTTACTAAATTTTAAGTCTGATTGACTGAATTCTAGAGATTTGCCAGATCAGGTGGAACTGAACACTCATCATATTAAATTGGATATTCAAAAGATTTGAGTTCAAATTGAGCACTCTGTACAGAGTGGAACTGGAAAGGGCAACCAGAATGATTAAGGGGCTGGAACACCTCCCTTACAAAATCAGACTGCGCCATCTAGCCTCTTCAGCCTGTAAAGCTGGTGTTTAAGAGGGGAACTTTTTGAAGTATATAAAATCACGCAAGGTATAGAAAAGGTGGATAAAGAAAATTTATTTTCTCTATCACACTACACTAGAACCAGGGACATTCTATGAAGCTGATGGGTAAGAGAGTCAGATCAGACAAGGGGAAATATTTCTTTACTCGGAGGGTCATCTGTTTATGGAATTTACTGCCAGAAGAGGTGGTAACAGCTACTAGCCTAGCTGGCTTTAAGGAAAGTTTAGGCAAATTTATGGATGATAGATGTATCAATGGCTAATAGAATGGATGCCTGAGTACTGGTACATCTTTTAGGCTGGGAGAGAAGCAGGATGCTTCTAAGGCTATTTGCTATCTCTGCTTGAGATACCCATGGGCAATTGGGGGCCCACTGTGTGCGACTGGATGCTGGATTACATGGGCTGTGGCCTGATCCAGCAGGGCTCCTCTTATGCCCTTATGTTCTTATGTACAAAAAGGAAGTTAAACATTGAGCCAAAATTGCCAGTTTAAAGTCTGTATGTTCAATATGTGTATGTGCAGGCAGACAGGCAGGAAGGAAGGAAGGAAAGAAGGAAGGAAGGTTTATTAGAAAAAAAATGGTAGGGTTACACATTTGCCATTTTCTGTGAAACAGTGATATACTAATATGTGTAGAACATACCAGGATTTATTTCACTGAACTGTCTACCATATGGCTCCTGCTTATTGATGCTAGCTATGTCTAAAGGATCCTCATAGGACTGTGGTAAAAATAAAAGTGGTGGAATCTGTGGTTTGAGAAAAGGAGATACAAATGAAGGTTTACATCCTAGAAAGAGGAACAGCATAAAATAGTTTTACAGGGCTTTAGGGAAGATTTGGGAACAAACAGGACTCTTTGGAACATGTGATTTTTGGAAAATGTAAGTGAAATAAATTTGGAGGTTCAGAGGTTGTGAGGCTTGGAATAAAAAAAGGACTAGAGGAAGGATCAATACTGGGGTATTGAAGACGAGAAGGAGAAAACAGGTCTGGTAGTGATGTGGCTCGCAGAAGATATAAAACACAAGAAATTTGGAATCTACATGACTTGGATGAAAGACTGTGTTTTTTATACAAAGGATTTAAAGAAATACAGTGCACTGTTGTACAGTCCAACTTAGTATTTAATTTCTATAAATATATATATTTAAAAGTATAGTCCTCCAGAGTTATCTTAGGAGGAATAATGTACAAGTGTTTTAGAGAGTCTTGAGAGGGGGATGTAGGAGATTGTTCAGTATAGATTAAAGATGTGGAAGGAGGTAACCAGATGGATAGATAGGTTGTTGGTTGATGGTGGAGATCAGGTGGAGTTTTTATTGGAAAGCTGGATAGTGGATCTACAGGGGACAAGATTGGATATGGATGGTGTAATTAGGAGGGTGAATGCTGTGAAGAATGTTAAGGTGAGGGAGATGTGCCTGAAGGTGCTACATGGCACATATGTTCCCTGGGTGTACCTTGAAGTTTTGGCATTTCTGTGGGCAGTGGGGCACCTATTTCCATTAGTGGAGGCTTTGTCTGGAGGTAATAAGGTTTTGGGATGGGGTTCTAATGCAGATGCATAATATATTACATATACATATATGTACTTACCTGGAGGTTTATGGTCCTTTAAGTGTCAAGATGTGCCTTTATTGGATGGGGAATTAGTTGTTAGGTTGGTGTCGGCTGCACAGTTAGTGTTAATGAGGGGGTGGAAGAATAAGAATCAATGGACAATTGGTAAATGATATGATTGTATAATTGATATGTATAAATTTGATCTCTTCAGGGAAGATCATACACAGGAGGCTGCATGCATCCAACTGCAGCGGATATTTGGCACAAGTTGCTAGATCACATGAACCTGTCTGTGCCATGAATATTACAGGAGGGTCTAGTTGATTTGTGGCAGTTGAGTAAGCAGATGTTGTATTAGTAGACTGTTTTGATGTTTGTTTTAGAGGTTATTTGGTGAAGAGACTATGTATGTTTACTGGGATTTTTTATGTATTATTTGTATTTTGAAATCTGTTTAATAAAGCATATTATATAAAAGTTCAATATGAAAACAGAATGATTGGACATTTAAATGAATCTGATAGGAAAGTCCATGGTTTTCTTTTCTAAAAAAATGTTTTCTTAATTTTCTTTTCTATTTCTTATATGCTCAAACCTGCAAAGCCAGTGGATATGAATTACATTACACTGCAGTACTATCTGGAGGACCACTCAATTGCCAATTTTGTTCTACTGTAAAGCTAAATACTTGAGAAAGGAGATTGTTAGTTTAATCTCCAACTGACTACCATGTAACAGGTTCTTCTAGGCTCAACCCTTGATAAATGTTTGATTGCTTAACATGGTTATTTACCGATAAAACCTAAATAGTTCTCACGCTTTAGATAGTCATCTTGTTAATTGTCTGAGCACAAATTGCTCCTTGTGGACATCTTATAGATCTTTTGGATGCAGGATTTCACATGACATACTTGCATTTCAAATTGCCGTAGTAAGTGATGTTTTGGAAATTCTGAATTTCAACAGATGATTGACTTAAAAACAAAATAATTTTGCTTTTTGTGTTAAAACTGCATCTAAAGCAGAAGGTTTTGCCCCTCAAAGTGACTAATTAGTAGGATTCTGCTTCTGCTACAGTTGCCATAATGCTCCTTTCCTATTCTACTAAAATAGATTTAAGCTAGCACCTTTGTTGCCAACTACTTTTTTGACCAATTAGCAATTTGCATTTATCGTCTATTCAGTCCTAGGGAAAAAAAACCTTAATTATCACCATTATAAAAACAGATTTAAAAAAGAATGGTGATTACACACCATCTGGAAATGTACTCAAGCTGTCAAAAAAAATATCTGTGGGTAGTTCCCATATACAGTATTCAAATGTCTGCAGGAAGCATTTGGTCAAGGGGGAAGAATCATTCATGTTATTTTTTTCTTTCTTTCTTTTTAAAAGAGCCTGGAATACCAAGTAAAGTTCAAAGTAAGTGCAAGAGTTTTACTTTGAAGAATTTTAATAGGGTGCATATTAATTGGATGCAATGCATAAATTAATGCAGGACAATGGGGGGAAAAGAATCAGCTCTAACCATGTTCAATAGAGCAAGGGAAATGCTTGATGTAGCTGAAATAATAAAGCAGGGAGGGAGGAATACCAAGCAATGGCTGCATAGATGGGAATAGATAAACAGATGATCACTGACTTCTCTGAGCAATTAAAGATTAGGAGAGTTCTACTGAATACAACCATACACTGTTAGTGTCTGTATAGGTACCTTTGGCTCTGTGTTTCCTAGCAACAGGGTCTTTAGAGACCCCAGTTGGGGACAGAACCGGTATTAAGCAGTCTTCCATGTCTAACAACCTGGCACAGTTTCTCATAGCACAGATAAAACACAATTAAGCAAATTTGCTTGCCCACTAATGTGCAGTGAGAAGAGGGTGGGCTGAAAGAACAGTAGGGTGTGTTTTTAGTCCTGATTTTTGATATATAAGCAAGTTATAAATAGAATAACAAAAAAAGCAATCACTGTACAAAAAAACTCTGTTCATATGTATAATAAGAGCACTTTGTGTACTTTTTCGTGAACAAAAGAACTAAAATAAAATGTGTGAAAATCTGCAATAGATGAGGGTAACTAGAACACAGATCACCAACAGACTGTCTCAAAGAAGCAGTGTGGGGAAAAAGGACAAGCAAATTGTACCACTTTGGCTTTCTTGGAATTAAGAAATACTTACTGCTGCACCCAAACTTGTCATTCAATTGCTCAAATGATTTCTTGTTCTGTCCCCATATTTTCTTTCATTCAAATTATTCCAGCTGCATCCAGGCCTTGCTTACTTATTCCCCTATATCTGGATATTCCATAACACCCATTGCTTTATTCCAGAATGTCCAAATATAGAAGAACAAACAAACAATGTCTGGATGCAGCCTTAGGTTTTTTGTCACAACTTTAAAATGCAAATGTTGAGCTTACATTGAGCTTTTCTTTTAAAAAGAAAAGAAAAAGGATCATAGTAGGAGTTCACCTTACAAGGGGTGTTTTTCCACTGTCAGAAAGTACCCATTTTTGCACCCATTAAGGACCCAATGAGCCAGATGACCCCAATTCCACCATGGCACCCATTTGGGTCCCCATTGTTTCAACTGCCATGGGAGAAATCTGGATCAAATGGATACTTTCTGGCCTTTAATCCGGATTTTCTGTAGACCCCATTAATGGGGTCTACAATGGGGTCTTCTGCCAGAAAATCCAGATTAAAGGGAGCCTGTTTCCACTAGAAACAGGCAATGGGGTCTAGGGGGAGGGGATACAACCATGGAGGGGGGAGCCCCAAAATCCCAGCTTCAGAGTGATTTTGGAGTGATTTCGAAATCATTCCTAAATGTCTCCAAAGTCCTCCCGAAGAAATCACCAAGGACTTTGGAGAGGCTCCAGAGCTGTCAGTGTGGTCCGCTCGCTATTAGCGCAGACCGCGTGGACTTCCCTCCAAAGTCCCTCCGAAGTGATTGGCAGACACTTCAAAGCCTCTCCGAAGTCCCTTCGGAGCACCTCCGGAGTCAGCGCTGATCTCTTTGGAGAGACCAGCGGCGAGACTCGGAAATCCAACCGAAGCAATTGGCAGAGATTTCGGGGTCTTGCCTCCAGTCTCTCCGAAGAGATCAGCGCTGACTCCGGAGTCTCGCCGCTGGTCTCTCCAAAGAGAGCAGCGCAGACTCCGGAGGTGCTCCAAAGGGACCCCGGAGTGGCTTCAAAGTTTCTGCTGATCGCTTTGGAGGGACTTCAGAGATCGCACCTGGGGTGACAGACTGACCACTTGGGGGTTGATCCGGATTCCCCACATGGGTGCAAAGGTGTTTCCACAGCAGGGGGGTTAGCACCCATTGCTAGTGGGTGCTACAGCTCCCGTGGAAACACATTGGGTGCTTCCCTTAATCTGGATCTACTAGATCCGGATTAAGGAATGTACCCGTTCCTTAGATCCGGATCTTAGGGCCGTGGTGGAAAAACATCCAAGGTATCCCTAAAGTCTTTACTGTCAATGAAACCTCAGATATTATTTTTAATGGACCCCCCTTTTTCCATGCACAGTCAAAGATCCAGATCTTCAAGATCCGGATCTTTGAGATGGGGTCCTCCTGGAGATCCGGATCTCAATTTCCCCTGCTCTCGTGGGGACAGGGTCTTTCAGATGGGGCCTTCGATGGGGTCCAGGTGAGGATAGAACCTTCCTGATTGGTACGAATCAGGTACTAATCGGGTTCCTAATGGTGTCTTAGAAGGGTTCTAAGCCCTAGTGGAAAAAGTCTCCATGTCTTTCTTTCAACTGTTAAAAACATTTTACCCAACTGATTTCTCTAAGAAGAAAAGCAAAGCAAAAAGTCACAGGAGAGATGAAGTGTAGAATGATATTTCTTCTTCTTCATCACCATCTTCCCAGATTATATCCAAGATAACCAGAACAACTTAGCTCCCTGTTATGTGAACAGCCATCATAAGATGATTCTAGAAAGATATAAAACACAAGGAGAAAGGGAAACACCAAGTAGCTATTAAGCAATCACCTGCCCACCAAATATGCTTAGACTGTTGTCTGGAATAATAGCCATGGAATCCAAACCCCTGTGATTGCTGAAGACTTTTTCCAAAAGAACAGGAATGAAACTCCTGCAATGTTTAAGTAACAACATATTTTATTCAGTTATTTGATTTATTTAGTGGTGATTTCAAAACTGTCTATACAGTTTACAAAAGAGAATAACAAGGACAAATCCTAATTCATCCAATGAGTTTAACATTTACAGAAAAAAAACCTGATAACAAAACCTCTCTTGTTTCCTTATTCCAAATTTGAATTGGCAAATGTTTACAAATCTTCAAAATTAATACCAAAATTAGAAAATTCGTGTCCACAACAATGAAAATGTGAAACACACTCGCTGTGATGGATAAATTGACGTGTTTTCTAGGAGATAAGCTGACTTCAGATTTTGTTAAAAACTGGCAACATTTTATTGACTATCTGTAGAATACAGATAAGAACTTACTAGTTACAGGCTTTGAAGACTGAAAGGCATAGCTTGACAGAGAGAAGAATATTTTGAAGAGGAAATGAAGAACAGCAAGTGGAAGAAAAGAACATTGTGATAGGGAGTTAAGAAATTGTATTTCATATTATGGTTTAATTATGGTTTGTTTTTAGATTTTTTAAAAAAACATATACCGTAAGTTTTAACCATTGTTATATTCTAATAAAAGTTACCTATGGGGTGATGAGGAGCCAATTAGTGTAAACTCTGCCTAGTTGGTTCCCAGGGTGGAACAGCTCCAAAGAGCTCCAAGGTCAGTTAGGCCTTGCTGTGTGAGAACTTACACAGAGACACCTCCTTTCTCCCAAAATACAAACATTGTGTCTGTTAGGCTCTTTTGTTACAGCGTGGCAGCTGGTAGAGGTGCTCTCCATGCCCTCCAGAGTGGCTCTGTACCTGAAACAGCATTGCAAAGATGAATTTCTGTGACAGAAGTGTCTCTCCATCTTTGGACTAGGGACAATGACTTGAACACTGTACAAAAGGAATGTCAACACAAAGCCAGGAAGGGAGAAGAGAGAACAAACAGCATAGCACTTTTTAAACCACTACAGAGTAAGATATAGAACTAATATTCTTAAAGCAGCATATTGTGAAATTTGTTTGCCTTTCCATTATTGCATATATTTTAGACTGCTGTCTGCTTCTGTTTCAGAAAGGGTGAATGGAGGAAATACACACAGGAGTGTCATGGTAAAGGATTTGTGTGTGTGTGTGTGTGTAATGTGTAATGGTGTTATATGCCAAGTCCAAGAGAATATACTTTAGTTTGTTTATTCATTATGGGCCTTTTTGCACTTGGCCTTCCATGCTGACCACACATACTTCATACCATCTGCACACCATGGCACTGTTTTTATCCTAGGGTAGCTTCAATTTTAAGAAGGTGTGGAGAAATAGATCCTGCCCCACAGCTTCACTCAGAGCACCTGTGTCACAGCTTCACTCAGTGCTCCTAGTATTGCTTGGTATGCAACATTCACATGGCTATACTGTGTAGGGATAGGACAGCATGGTTGTGCCTGTGCAGTTCTGCACTCAGCTGCTATAGCGAAGGTCTGGCATGCATGGCCATTTCTGCAGTGAGGCAGATACTTCTAGATGGGAGCTTTTGCATTCCAATAGCACTCAGGTAAGTGCTGGATAGTTTTTGGATGGGGCTGGCATTCACATGTGCATGCTTAACACCATCCCTATATTTAATTTCTGTGGGACAAAATCCTATGGAAGTTAAGTGCAAAAAGGTCCTATGAGTTTTATGATAGCAGGGTACTAAAGGCACCCTATAGGTGACTGGTAACCAAACAAGGTATTCTTTTGCAAAGCCAGAGGCATCTCTACTCTCACATTTCTGTGACAACCCACAATTGTAATCTCAGTCACCAAATCCCATGCAGATGTGAATAACTCATCATCTGTACAGCAAGCTTCAAACTTTGCATCCACATTTGTTAGAGCATTGGACTGAGCTATAGCATGAAAATGGCACTGTAACCCATTCTAACTGTGAAGCGCCACTGCAAGCTAATATAGTAAACTATATATTACTATATATAGTAATATAGTATAGCTTTGTGTGCATATGAGACACACGAGTTGTTTGCTAGGTACGTGCTGTTCTGCCAGGAATCCAGAAGCATCAGTCTGAGTGTGTCACTTCTGCAAACCTAGACAAAACATCTTCCTTTGGCAACAATAGAGACTGAGAATTTCCATCCCCAACCTCCAAAGTTGGGCTGAGTTGCTCCACCTGCAATGCATAAAGCCCTTGGCTCAGACTGTCAGTGTGAGATAATTTGTGCCTTGCAGAAACATATTCCCACTACAATCTAGCAGGATTGCTTTCTGTCCCAGTTGTTTTAATCCCTGTGCATAATTTGGATGTATTGATGCCTTCTTCATTATTGTTGGTTTATATATGGGGTGGGGCGCAGAGAGAGAAGTGAAATTAAACTTGTGATTTATGTTTTCATTAACATTTTTATTTTGTCTTGAAGTTATGAACTGCTGCCCTGAGCAATATTTTGAAATGTGGTATATAAATAACTTCATTGATTGAAGTTTGGTCATCTTTGGTATGTGTTTAAGCACTCTTGTCCCTTTTTCGGTGAATGATATCTATGAATATCTTCTTAGTATAGACAATGAATGAGTCAAATCAAATGACCCACTATGAATTTTATTTCTTAATCAATTTTAGATTGTCAGTTTTAAGAGAAAGTTCAAGATTATTGCTGGTTGGCCTTTCTTTAAATGTTCCAAGCTCAAACATAAAATTCAAGTACAATCCCAAAAAGAAAAAAAAACTATTTTAGCTTTATTTTCAGCAGTGAAAACAAATTGTACACAAGACAAAAGCATCCATTTTCTGATGTTAAACAGAAAGTGTACAAGCTTCTTTAAAAATGCACGTAAAGCACAATATTTTCTAAAGCAATATCTTGCTTTTTATTTGGACAAAAAAAAATGGAAGTGAAAGAGTTGAGCTTGCAAAATCTTCTGCTTTTCCACAATAGCAGAAAAGGCTATTTATTTATCTTTTCTCCACAAATGAGAATGATTTCCTATGACCCAGTTGCAAAATGGTGCTGAGTAAGCCAGGAATAACTTTGGCAATACAAGGAGTTCTGGGATGTTTGGCCTTCTTCACTAAACTGGATTTAGATTTATTCTACACCAATTCCATCTTTCTGACTACTCAGAACATTGAACGAAGTGGCAAAAATTTGTTTCTGCAACATTGGGCAACAAATTAAATTCAGAACTATGTTAACAGCAATGCTTTAAATTCTACTTCATGTTTTCTGGATCATATGCTGTGTATCATCTTCTAATGCTTTTATATGCCTGTAAACATACAGGGAAAATCTGTTTGTGGTCATGCTTTATTTAGTAAAGTAGGCATAGTAAGGCATCTTTTGCTGGTTCCATAAAAACACCCTACCTTTTAAAAATGCAGAACATCAAAAAGTATCTTAAGAATCATGAAGAGCAAATTTTGAATTGCATATTTTTATATCAATATTAGAATATGTTTCACTGTTACTTTCTCTTCTTGAGCATTGTGTGTGTTAATACCTATGTTTTAATTCAGCTTCCGTTCACTTTCAGAGTGAGATAATGCATTGATAAAGTAGCAAGCTGTTTGCTTTTGGCATTATTAACTCAAAAAATACACCTTTCAGTTAGATAAAGTGGAAAGAAAATTACTGGTAACTTTGCTAATGTGTCACTCTGAAATTGGTTTGAAAATGGGTTAAACTTTAGGTGTAAATGAAGCACAAGAATCACTCTCACTTTATAAATGGTATTAATTATTTCCAAAGAGAGTGATTTTGAGGCTCATAATCTAATGGCTCTCATTATTTCAGTTACTTGAATGGTACTATAAAGATCCAGTGCAGGGGGAGTCATTAACACTTGAAGTCCTGGTGTACTCTCCAACCAAATCAGCAGCTCTTGAAGTGAGAATGGCCCAGCCCAGTTTGGGCATATCACCATAGCAATGGTCATGGCAATATTCAGCTTGTGCCAGGACACTGCCATGGGAATTGACAACTGTACTGCCATGCCTGCTTGGAGTGTTCACAACAACTGCACCCAACTATTTAGAAATCTTCCTGTGACTCATTCCTCTTTCTTAGTACAAGGAAGCACATCTTGGTAAAGTAATTGACAGAAGTAGACAGTGAGGTAGCTCACAAGTGACAAATGCCTATCAATGGATAAATGTCACCCATCTTTCAGGAAAGGATTGGCAAATATCTGCTGGAAGTATTTCAGGGTTTCACATCTGGATTCCTTATACAATACCATTGGTCTGGTGACACAAGTGTGGTCTGATGGTATACTCAATAACATTTTAGTGCAAAAAGAGTTGTAAGCAAATCTTTTGTCAACAATGAAGCCAGCAGTCATTTGCACTGATTGCATCTGGATTGCTGCAGTATTATGCCTCATCTGATAAGCAAATGGGAGGGGAAGGAGGGAGGGGAAGGAGGAATATAGATAAATTCCTCTGACTGCATTTTATTTTCATGGCTTGGATTTTGATACAAAATGTAGTTACCTCTGATCAGAGTCCCAGAATGCCTCTAATCTCTATCCCTAACATACCACCAGTTATTAAGAGGGGAGAGTGTTACACCACAAGATTCAGCATTGGGACTTGTGCATTTTAATTTAGTCATAAATGATCTGGAAGTAGTGATAAGTAGTGAAACAGCAGTCTGTTAATGACACCAAACAATTCATAGTCGTCAAAATTGAAAGAGAGACCATAAAGAACTCTAGAGGAATATCTTGACATTGGGGAAGTCAGCAGCCATATCACAAATGAGTTTCACTGTTAGTAAGTGCAAAGTGATAAACTTTGGGTCTATAAATGGATGAGGTCAGAGCTTTCTCTGGCAGTGCAGGATAGGGAACCTGGGCTTATGATAGATAAGAAGACAAAGAGTTGACTTGAACGAGTTTGGTCTAGTGGTTAGGGAGCTGGACTCTTATCTGGGTTTGATTCCTCTCTCCTCCATGAAGCCATTTGGGTGACCTTGGGCTAGTCACAGCTCTCTTCTGAGCTCTCACGGTACCACCTATCTCACAGACTGTTCTGTTGTGGGGAGAAGAATAGAAAACTTTGTTAGCCCCTTTGAGTCCCCATGAGAAAAGGGGGTGGAAAAGCCAACTCTTCCTCTGCCCCACTTTTCTCACCCATTTTGTGATGATGTGTGTAAGGAAAAGGCTGAAACCCTACTGGACGAGCGCATTGCATGATAGAATGGAGATTTGGCTTTCTAAAGCAAGGACCTTTAAACTTTTGGAAAATTTGGCATCTCAAAATGAGGATTCTTGAAAACGCTTACAAGAACAGGAAACTGACTGTCGAATGACTGATAACAGACTGGTGCTAATGGAGTGATGCAGATGTAAGCAAGATTTTGAACAAAGAACTTTGAAATACACATGCATCGGAACATCACTCAGAAAGAGGATAAAAGGAAAGACTTTGTAAAGTACCTGGACGCTTCGAATCAGCTGTGACAAAATTTCCTTTGCCTCTACGTTGGACTGATCACTCATCGGGAGTAGGCCACATGTGTGTGAGTATAGAATGAATGATGTGTGAAAGGGGATCCCTCTAATTGTATGCTTAAATGGTTTAGTAAATGTTACATACATACTGTTAAGAAATCCAGGGGTGTTTTTCCACTGCAGCCCTTAGATCCGGATCTAAGGTACATTCTAGTAGATCCGGACTAAGGGAAGCACCCAATGTGTTTCCACGGGAGGTGTAGCACCCATTAGCAATGGGGTGCTAACACCCCTGCAGTGGAAACACCTTTGCACCCATCTGGGGAATCCGGATCTACCCCCAAGGGGTCGGTCCGTTACTCTAGGTGTTTTGGGGTGCGGGGGGGGGGGGTTGCAGTCTTCAAACTCACTTCGAAGTCATTTCAAAGTCATTTCAAAGTCAACTTCAAAGTTACTTCAAAATGACTTCGAAGTGACTTCGAATTGAATTCAAATTGAATTTGAAGCCAATGTTGGGGGGGTCCCAAAGGTGCATCCCCTCCCCCTAGCCTCCTTTGGACCCTGTTGCCTGTTTCCAGTGGAAACAGGCTCCCTTTAATCCGGATTTTCTGGCAGAAGACCCCATTGTAGACTAGACCGCATTAATGGGGTCTACAGAAAATCCGGATTAAAGGCCAAAATGTACCCATTAGATCCGGATTTCCCCCATGGCAGTGGAAACAATTGGGTCCCAAATGGGTGTCGTAGTGGAAATGGGGTCATCCGGCTCACACCCAAATGGGTCCTTAATGGGTGCAAAAATAGGTACATTTTGACAGTGGAAACCCCCCCGCAGATCTGGTCTTCTGTCTTTTCCATGGGCTTGTTTGGCGCTAGTCCGAAGCATCCGCTTCTCTCTGGTTATGTACCCTTGGACACACATAACAACTTAAGGTGACTTAAAGCAGCTGACAATACTTTCTATTCTTCTGCCCACAACAGACACCTGTGAGATAGGTGGGGCTGTGAGAGCTCAGAAAGAGAGCTGTGACTAGTCCAAAGTTGACAGTTGGCTTCATGGAGGAGTGCAGAATCAAACTTGGTGACTATGAGATATGAGTCCAGTGCTCTAACCACAAGACCAAGGTGTCAGCCCATTGCACAGCAGTGAATTCAATAGTATGGATAATTAGGGGGAAAGTTGTACAATTCAGAATTTGTACAAATTCATATGAATTTCAACATTTGTAGTCAAATTGAAAGGGGCCTATATTTTTAGGCTCCCACTCTCCCACAAATTGAATGGATCTGTCCTTCTGCCATTCTCCTGTCCCCATCCCCAGCCATGCCCCTTTACCTGCAAATGTGGCCACATCCTCCATTTATGCACTGCTTGGGCCTCAGAGGAGTGTGGGGTGGTGGCAGGAGCAGTGGCAGTGGCAATGGCAGATGAGTGTGAAGGTGAGGCAGGATGGGAAGGGAGGTGGGGCTTCCCTTCGTACATGAGAATCAAATCAAATGGGGGTTTTGTGCACATCCCTATTGTGGTTATATTACTTTATAAACCTATGGTGAGATAACATTTGGAAAGTTATGTACAATTCTGCTCAGTGTACCTCAGAAATGATATTTTAGAACTAGAAAATGCTTTTTAAAAAAAGGCAACCAGAAGATCAGAAGGCTTTGCTTTCTAAGCCTTCTTGAAAGATGACTTGATTGAGGTATATAAAATCAGGAATGATGTAGAAAAGGT
This sequence comes from Aspidoscelis tigris stejnegeri, assembly GCA_023333525.1. NCBI lineage: Eukaryota > Metazoa > Chordata > Lepidosauria > Squamata > Teiidae > Aspidoscelis > Aspidoscelis tigris. Next base: position 226,762,288 of record JALMGA010000001.1, read on the forward strand.
GGACAGAGAAAAAAAAAATTTCTCTGTCTTACTATAATCAGAGGTCACTCCATGAAGCTTAGAGTATGGAAAAACTTCCAGAGGGATTGGTGATGACCATTTGCTTGGATAGAGGTTGGACAAATATGTGGAGGACAAAAGTATCAATGCCTACTAGAACACATTCCACTATATACCACCTCTGTTTTGGAGAGGCAAAATGCTTCTAAGGGCCATTTACAGGAGCTTGAGAGCAAGTGGAGATTTCACCTTTGTCTTCTGCTTGAGAATGTCCAGAAGAAAATGATGGCCCACTGTAGGAGATGGGATTGTTGACTAAATGAGCTGTGACCTGATCCAGCTAGGCTTCTCTTATGTTCTTATGAGACTTTGATTCATCAACCAATTATTGCCACCCAGTTTAGAACATGTCTAATGCAGCTTTCAAATTAGATTTCTTTAGTGATAGATTAATTTAACAAGAGGGTTGATTAAGGGTGCACAGGCTACCACTTACACTTTTCAAAGAAGCTCTGCAGCTTCAATTGAAAGTCTTACAAATCACTTAGCTGGTTCTTCATTTGGAAACCTCTTGAAAGTCTGCAAGCTGATGTAGAAGAAGGATATGACTGCAGATAAAATTAAAATGTCTTCTGTTAAGAAAAGTAATGAAGACTACTAAAAGAAATAACAATCCCTCCATGTTTATTGATGTTCATTCAAATAATAGAGAATATCACCCATGTGAACATGGTTAAAACAAGCTTGTCACCAAATGTGCTAAACAAATTGTCTATTTCAGTTTATTACCAGTAAAGCTGAAATAATTGCTCTGAATATCTACCTTGCTTCTGTACTGCAGAATGATTACAATTGTAATGCCCCCATTATCAGCTGTTATCTTACTCTCTTTTTAATAACAGCTATTTGGTGATCTACTACAGCAAATATCTATGTGTGTCTTATAAAATTCATACTGTGAAAAATATTCATGTAACAAAAGGTAGATGGACAAGGAGATAAATAATTGGTAACATACTTGAATTGCCTGCAGGGTTTTGTTTTGTTTAAAAGACATATGCTATTCTCTCATCTCAATGTATATTATTACTAACAGTATTTTAAAGTATAGTCTGCTGTTTCAGACCTTCTTGCAGAGGAGATAGAGAAACCGAGGCTTTAAAATTTCAACCAATTAATATAAAAAACCAGTGGGATTTCCACCCTGTCAGTAAAGTGATAATAATGTTTGAAATTTCAGACTGCATGATAGATAAAATAAAATTATGATTATGTAGCAGTTTACATAAGTGCTTGTTAACACTGTTTCATCAAATGGTGAAAATTTTGCTGTGTTATGAGCAAACTTAGGAAAGGTTTTGGCTTTTAAAAGAAACACACTATTCAGTGCATAGGAACAGAAAGAATCTAAAGCTAACTTGATTGCCTTTTCATAAAATACACTAGATCTAGAAACACATAGAAAATGGAAGAAAAAACAGCCAGTTCTATAGATAATAAATTTGATTTGATTTATTTTTTTCATAGCTTTTCAGTTTTTGATCAATGGAAAATGTTATTTTAGAATAAAACAGAACAGAAGTTATATGCTGGGGATAAAATAAACATCTCTTTATCATCAATCCTGTAGTGTTGAGTTAAAATTTCTTTTGTGCGTATGCATTATACGTCAAATGTTTAATATAATAGCATTGGACATTTTGATTATTACCTATGTCATTATGTAATTTTCAGTGCTTTGAATTAGTAGTATTGCTAGAAGTGCTGGGGACACTGGTTTGAGAGTAAATGTTCTATCCAGACTTGATATCTTCTATGGCTCGTTACAGCTAAATGGATTTAAAAATGGAGAAATAACCAGAGTGACCAAAAGAACAGTTGGTAAGGCTCAAAAACTAACAAGAAAATTATTTTAAAACAAAGAACTTTACTAAAAACACAAAATAAGGTAAAACACTGAAAAATTTCAAAACTGACAGCTATCAGCTGATTGTCAGCATCAAAACAGAAGACAATCATAGTACAAAGGATGCAGTGCTAGATATTCTCTTGACAGGGACCAGATTACAGCTCTGCTGAACAGAAAACAGCAGCACAATAGTAGTGGAAGTTGTTAATCTATGTGATAAGTGAAATTTGAGTGAGAATTTGCACTACAGAGGGAATTGAGATCTGGGTCTATAAGCTTCAGCAGTGACCTAACTCTACAGGAATTTCACTCTCCACCACAGTGAGAGTGTGGTCTCCCTGTGAGAAGCCTCCAATCCAGTAAGGAAAACAAGATTTGTACAGATCCGTACGTGACGAAAATGGGATGCATACAGGATTATTATGAGATGCTTACAGAGGTGTATGGGTGCGTATGGGATGTGTACAGTTGTGTACTGGTACATACAAATGTTGTTGACATTCATATTTGCAAATTTGAATAAAAAATTCGCATGACGAGATTAGAATCGATTCTATTTGAATTGAATGTGAATATCTTCAAATTTTAAACATTCGGATAGATTCAAATTTTTGGATATTCAAATTGAATTGAATCCCAAAAATTGCATTCATGCACATCCCTAATCCATACTGGGATATTTGCCACAGCCTGACAGGGAAAGCAAGAGTAAAGGAAAGGTTGAAGGTGATACCCTCAAATTTAAAGTCATAGGAAGTGACAGATATCCTTATGCAGATTAGCCATACTGTGATGCTAACAGCAACTCAAAGAATTTTTTCTAAGGTCACTTAATGAGAAATGATATATATTTTCATTAAAACTTAATATTTTTAACAAGGGATGTCCCACATGTGCTCCACACCTGTAGCAGCCAAGTGCCCAGGTCACCTATTACCATAGATCACTTTGAGAAAGACATCCTAACCCAGAAAACAGAAGAATTACTCTGATCCCAGCCCTGGTGTTTCCTGAGTGTTTAGTGTAATGTCACTGGGCTTGGTATACTAGCATGAGGATCACTGAACTTGTATGGCAGTTAGAACATTCTATGCTTGAATATGCTTATGGAACCATTGTTGCATGATAGCCCACTCCAGAGTTCTGTCCTGTGTAGACAGAGCATTCTAGTAGAGGATGTGGCAGAAAGTGGTCTAGCAGATCTCCTTTGCCAGTCTACCAGCATAGTTCAGCCAAGCCCTCTTTTTCAGAAACTGAGATACATTGCCATTTTCTAGGGAGTAACTAAGAGAGAGTTTTAAGGAGGCAAGATGAAGTTGTTCAGGCTCACTATATAGCGCTAATGCTGTGTCGATTGTCTAGCAATATATCTGCTTGCATTCCTACTCTCAGTCATACCAGATTGCCAGTTCTACAAAGCTACAAGCTTATGTGCTTCAGCTAATTCAAAATCAGATGGCACATTTCAGTCACTCATCCTTTCCTCTGTTTTATTACATTTTACTATATTTTTAGCTGAAGAGTGCTGCCTTTCCTGAGCTTCACCCCAATTGTCTTCTCCATCAGAAAAAGTGCTTGATCTCTTTTTTCTTATATATTCACCCATTACTTTCCATTTTCTTCTCTCCAATAATCCTGCTGAAGAGTTTCTTTCAACTATTTCTCTTTTCAACTTCACCGTCCATAGTCCCCTAATATCTCAGCTTCAATCCTTAACTCCTAATTTGCAGGAAAAGTGCCCATATACCAGGAAGACTTGAAACCCACCTTCTCTTGTTTTTCCTCTTTTCATTTTTCTAAAACAGGTAGCAGATTCTTGCTGACCTTTTTCATCTGGGGCTTGACAGTAACGATGTCTCTTTTATGCATATCAACTTATCCTCTTCTTCCTCTTCTCCACTTGGCTATAGTAATATTTGATTCCCTGATCTGAAATGCCGTGGGATTATTGATTTAACTTGCACACTCTGTCCTTTGGAATGAGCAATAAGTATACCGCATGCTCAGGACTGTTGATAGTAGCATTGATAATTGTTCTTCCCTTCTGTAATAGAGATCCATTCTTAGACATTTTAATGTTATGTTTGTATAGATAACATTTATCATTGTTAAATTTAGTTAGTCATAGCAATTATTGAACTGCGCACTATATTTGTGGGGTTTTTGGAAGCCCATTATATTAAATTTATTCATTGTTGTTCCTCACATGTGTCTAACAAAATAACCATTTCCTTATTTTCCAGCTACAGTATTTCCTAGCTCTAGATTTTCTCATTTGCTTCAATTTGTGTTTTTAAATATCCACCTAGTTATTTTTAAAGCATATGCCTCTAAACATGTACAGAGCATCTGAGGTTAAGCAATAATGTAAACATCACATACAGTGACTATGGCCCTTTCTGCACTGCAGAGCAGAAGATCTGAGTTTAACAGATCTACTGATTTAGATCAAAGGAAGGTGAGGAACAGAGAATTAAGACTGCCACATATGACTTATTTTTCATAGTAACAAATTTCTGAATGAGCAATTAAAATGAAGAACATATGTAGTGGTATGTGTTCCATTATTTTGTCTCTTTGGATGCCTTCTTGTTCATTTTTTAAATGTTATTTTCTGAGTACAGTGTGACTCATTTTTGTCTTTCCTTTCATTTTTATGTATCGATCAGTTTGTACATACCATTCATTTTAGTCAAGAGACAAGGATAAACATTCTTTTTCTTTAACCAGCTGTACATTTTTTTCTCTAGCATTTTCCTTTTTTCACATAATCAAGTAATGGTTTTGTATCCCCTTCTGGGAATCAGTAAAGCATTATTGTCAACATCTTCGAGCTTAACCTATTTTTACATGGCAACATAATAAATTTCAGCTGAAACCAGTATTTATAGACATAACAACAGAAATAGAATATCTCATATGACTCAGGAAAAAAAAAGGTGAAATTCTCCCTGTGGCTCAATCTGACTAAGTTCAATTAATTTTAACTTGTAAAGCTCTGTTAAAGAGAATCAGGAGAAAAGAACATAATATACCAGATAAAATATTCAGGATTTTTACATAGCTTCCAATTGTGTCCTGGAACAACCTAGTCAACCATGGCTAATCAAGAGTCTAAGCTGAGTAGACCCTGGTTATTGTATAGACAGAAGATCACAAATAAATTTCAGATTAGCCAGAAACCAGAAGAAAACAATATCAGAAAACGGAGTGCAAACCACTCTTGTATTGTTGCCAAGTAGGCAGCTCAACACATGTGAATTTTGTGATCCTCTAGAGATTAAGAAGGAATCCCACAAAACTATCAAAAATTTATTAATGAGCATGGTTTTCCTATCTACAGTTTTGTAATTGTAGCATGATTCTGACATGAATATGAATCCAGTTATTGATGTTCATTATTATTATTATTACTTTATCTCCGTGGTGGATTTGACTTACACTGATAGAAAGTGTTTCTCCTTGTCCAGTGCCACTGGCTTTCACAGTTCTAACATGTAGATTTCAACTTATCATGGCTTTGCTTTACATGATGGCCTGTGAAAAGCAATCCCTGGTAGTATAAGAAGGGGTATTGCTTGGTTACAGCATAAAGCTTAAAATAAAGTACCTAATACTAATCCTTAATAGTTAAATTCATGGATATATGAATAAATGCATGACAAGTGAATGTCAGGAGGAAGTTGAGAGAAAAGAATGGACTGGTTACGTGTGTGTGAGTGGAAGGATATGATTCTCAACACACAAAGTCATGAGGCTTCTTGTGCCAAATCGCGCTGCAGGATTTGCAGGATTTGGAGTCAGGCTGACCTTTTTCTCAGGAACTGTGAGTTCCTATAACAAAACTGGACTCAACTAGCCATAGTAATAAAATACAATAACAGCATCTGTTGACAGTGTGTTTCAACATGCTTGGCCTTGAGACCTGGCATGGGATTTCTGCTCCTGCCTGACATTGCACAGTGTGAATGTCTGACATTTTCTCCCCCTGAATAGCAAAGTTTGGGATAGTTCAGGACTAGATTTATTTGGGTAATGGGAATGAAATGCATGAAACAGGCATTTGGTATTAATATCTTCAGCATAAACCCAGGAACATTCTGAGGTGGGTTAGCTTAGCCAGTGTGCTAGGTATTACAGGCATCCCTTAAAAAGATGGGAATCCAAAATTTCAGAGGTTTCAAAGTATTCATCTTCCTCAATAGTTTTTAAATGGGCATTGGGGAACCTCCTTGTGAGGAGGCTGCAATGGAATACAAGGTAAATTTCATGTGTTTGGGGAGTTTTAATTTGAATGATACATCATTTACGCAGTTATTTTAGATGGACTGATGTAACGATAGTCTAATTTCTTGGAAGGTCTTTGGGATTTCAAGAGATAGGTGGATAAGTAGACCATGTCACCGATTTGTAGGTCAGGACTGGTGCTGTGGTGTTTGTCTGTAGTTATGTTTTGAGGGTCTTTGGCATGTTTGAGTGCAGCTTATAGTTCTGATCAAAGTTCAGCGAGGAGTCTGCCCAGTCAGTGAGGGACTGGGAATAATCTGCCTGGGGAAGCAATGGTCGTAATGCATGGAGGTTGGTTCCGTAGAGAGTTTTGAAAGGAGAAACCTGCAGGGAGGAATGAACAGAATTATTATAGGCAAATTTAGCAATCAGAAGAAATTGGCACCAGTCCAACTGCTGGAAGTTAGTGGGATATATTGTTCAAGAGTTTGGTTAAGTTGTTCAGTTGCTCCATTGATTTGCGGGTGGTAAGCTAAGGAGGGATGAGAGTTCAGTATATCCCTGATTATATAATACTCAGAATACTGAACACATGTGCTTCAGGGGCATGTTATATAAGAAGTGTTTAATCACAATATTAGAGTTCTATTTTTGATATGTACTGTTTCTTATACACAAATTATTTTATACCCAAACTATTTTTAAGGTAATGTTTACCTTTTTTGTAAAGTGATAGTTAGAGAAATAATTTAATCAAATTTTGCTCACAGAATCAAGCTTTATGGTTCACTTCAGAGCCATGAGGGCTGTGTAATTTACTGTATTTTCTGGCGTATAAGACTACTTTTTAACCCAAGAAAATCTTCTCAAAAGTCAGGGGTCGTCTTATACGCCGGGTGTCGTCTTCTTATAAGGTGAGTATAACACAAACTCTATATTTTAACTGGAAAGTTGGGGATCGTCTTATATGCCCAGTCGTCTTATACGCCGGAAAATATGGTAGATTCTAGATCACAGAAGAGGGGTGAAATCAGAAACACTTGCACATTAATAGCTCCTTCTTCTTTTCCTGTGAAAGGACTTTTGGATACTTAACAGCCCATTGATTTCTCATACTACAATAATTCAATTAATATTAAACATGTTTATTATTTATTCTACAATGTTTGATTATTTTCATGCTCTACAGATTGCTCTCAAAAACAAACAAAAACATTCCATCCAGATTACGTATTACTTTGGAAAATACTGAAAGCAGCTAAGCGGGAAACAAAATGCAGAAAAGACACATTCTTCAGGTAATTTGAAAAAAAATCCCTTAGAGATACTTTTTATAGTTAATTGAAGAAAAAAAAAGAAAGCAAATGAATCTTCTCTGGGCTGGAAACATTCTGATTTTTAGCATTCTGACTGAGAACAAGAGAATAGTTTTACAGCTTGATCTTTTTTTCTTTTTCCTATAGTGTTTACTAGAGAAAACTGTTTCTGCCTGACTGCTAAGAGATGAAAATGGACCCTCCTCCAAGTTCAAACACCGGTGAAAAGAGCTGTCAATGGATGATCAGAATGGGAACAAGAGTAGCAAATGCAGCAATTAGCATGGCAGGAGAAAAAATGAAGAAGAGGGAGGCAGAAGATAATGATGAGACCCTAGGGATTGAACTTAAAAACACTGACTGGATAAAAGTACCACTATGTAGGGAAGAGTTTCAATTGTGCCAGAGCACTAAACAGCCTATGAAATATACAAAATGGTCACACTCCTTAGCATCAGGTTTAGGACAGGAAAGCAAGTATTTCACTTGTACTTTGCCTCTAAAAGAAACCATCTTGTCTTTGATTGCTTCAGAATCTCTCTGCCACCTCCACAGCTCAAAATATCCTCTCTGAATCATTATATAGTCTGGCTCAGTGTGGTAGCTTACTTCAAAAAATTTTATAGCCCCCTTCCTGCCTTCGTGTCAGACTAAGTCTTTCCCTCTGTTTCATGCTGACCGCTTGGCTTTCACTTAAATTGTTCAAATTTGGTCTCTTTGATCTTTTATTATCATTCATCTTGGGCTTTATTACCCTATCTTTCTCTCCCTTCAAATAGTTCTATTTCTATTGCTTTACTCTTTAGCTTCTCCCTCCTGCCAATAAATCTCTGTTTGATTTCAAACTGGACTTTTTGGTCATTTTGTTACATCCCTATTCCCTAATATAAACGTTGGGACCAATGGAAGAATAAAGAAGAAATGAGGGATGAGAGATATGGAGCAGAATCAAAGAAAAGGGTAATTAGAGAGGTAGACAATGATTTCCAGCAGGGATAAGAGGGAATGTTTAGTTCAAAGGTCTAAACCAAGAAATATAATAGTTATCTTTGTTATGACAAAGATCTAATAAAATCAAACAGTGTTTAATCTATAGATAAGGATAAAATATTTAAATGGCATTATTACAAATATCTGTTTTTTCTTCCTTCTTCCTTTTCTTTAAAAGCTTTATGTGAACATAGAGATATTAAAGATAGATAGATCAGTAGATGGATCAGTTTATCGAGTACAAATCTTTCTTATTATCCTTCATTCTCTCACATACACCATTAGAAAAGACCAATTTATTTATCTGAGTTTCTTTTCTCCTTTGGGGCAGAGAACTCCATTTGGTTCCACATTAAGTCAGTTGAAAAATGTGGAAGTTGATAATTTTCTTGCTTGCTGTGATATGTGCCATAAATCTTGTACTTTAATTGCCTCTAACTGTTATTAGTGAAACCAAAGGAATGGTTAATGTAGAGATGTGCATGAATAAAAATAACATATTGGTTTGAAATTGAACCAAATATGTTTGTTTGGTTCAATAATGAATTTTTTAATAGAAGAAATGGCTGTTCTTTTTTTTTTTTAATACCAGTTGAAAGCCCTTTTTGAGTAAACACAAACTGTTTGATCAAATTGTTCATGTTTGTGAGCCAGGCATTGATTCAGTCTAATGGAACCTTTGGATATTTGGACAACCACGTGTTCAGTTTGATGCAAACAGTGTTGAACGTGAATTATTTTTTTTTTATATGAACCAAACATTGCACATCACTAGCTTAGCAGTCTCAATACTGCAAGCAAGTAAATATAACAATTTCCAGATCTTGAACTGTCTGTCAAACAGTCCACATGTCTAGGAAACCACATATGGCTCTCATGTATTCATACAAATAAAAATATATCTGTTTTCATGTGTAGTAGGGTCATTTCATTTGTATGATTATGACATATAGTTCTAGCACACTGAGAGAGTGTTCAACTATGTGAAATGAATTCTTAATAAAATTCTGCACTTTTACAACTATTACTACTAGTAGTAGTTATTGTAGTTGTGGTTCTAATAATCCTAAGATCACTTCCTGGCAAATACAGAAGCAATAAAATGGAAGCATTTGCTCTGGTCTGTAACACTGTTACTGTTTTTAGTGTTTTCATTTTGTATTTTGTTCCCTGAGACCTTTGGATATAGAGCAAGTAAACAAACAAATGCAATAAGCATTGCCAGATTTTACTTTATTGCTTTCAAACATCACTGCAAACAGTGACTACAGCCATGAAGTTAAAAGATAACTGTAACTTGAAAGAAAAGTTATGTTAAATCTGCACCACATATTAAAAAGCATTCTGCTATCAATGCTCCACATAGTCAAAACTATGGTTTTCCCAGCAGCAAATTTTGGCTGTGAGAAGTGGGCCATAAAAAAGGCTGAGCACCAAAGAATCAAAAACTTTCAAATGCTTGTGCTGGGGAGCAGCTTGAACTGAAAGAAGTTCAAATCAGTCTATACTCAAGGAAACCAACGATGTTACTTCATTGGAAGGACAAATGCTGAAGCTAAAATTCACATTCTTTGCCCACTTAATGAGAAGACAAGACTCAAAAAGACCCTGATGCTGGGAAAATTGGAAGACAGAAGGGGAAGGGAAAGGCAGAGGATGCTATAGATCAGTGATGGCGAACCTTTTAAGCTCGGTGTGTCAAAATTCACAAAAAAACCTAGCTTAACTCTTGTGCTGTGTCACATCTAGAAATATCCATGATTTTGTGATGTTTGTAGCTCTAGTAAAAAAGTTATATTTTTGATATATGTATTAAAAGCAAAAACAATTCTTTACATTAGTGACTTTTGTTGCTGAATTTCATTTGCTAAAACTTCAATTGAAAGTTGGGATTTCGTACACTTCAAGAACAAGCAAGCACTACATGCCCAGGTGCCAGGGTGACCAGGTGTGTCACCCAAAAGGGCTTGGTGTGTCACCGGTGACACGCGTGTCATAGGTTGGCCATCACCGCTATAGATAGACATGTCATGGAGGCAACAGACATGTTGTTTGGCAAACTACAAGAGCAGAAGGGCCTAGCATGTTATAGTCCATGGTATCACAAAGAGTTGCACGTGACTTAGTGACTGAACAACAGCATAATAACTCTAGCAGTTTCAGACTAATGTAATGAACTTTTCCTTAGGATTCTGTCAGTGCTTCATTCAGAAATTAAATCATACTGAATTTTATATTTGTGGATGCAAAAAGTCTAAAGTGACTTTCCCTTCTGCTCCCTTTCACACACTATATTATAAAAGACTGATTGACAGGAGTGAAATAGTGCCTGGAGATTACTTTTCCTGTTGAGATTCAGTCAGTGACACACATATACATATATCATATCTAAACTGTAATTCATAACTATTTTCTAGATCCCCATCAAATTGGTATCATAAGTGTCTCTCTGCCACAATCTCATTAGTAGAAACATAAATCTCTATGGATATTATTCATTTCTTATCTATTAACCCCTAGATACTAGTCGCAGGGTTGATTCACCCATGCATGTCCATCACTCAATATCTTATCTCTTGAAATCCAGAGCTGAATGTGTAAGCTGCTTCCACTAAAAGAACTTGAGCTGTGTAAGTTGGTCCACATAAGCTGGTAAATGCTTGTGTGAATTAAACCACAACTTTTCTCCTCAGAATAACAATGTCTACAAAGTAACTTGAGATACCACAGCTGATGGAGAAAACTATTCCAATTTCTGCCAGCTGGTTTGTAAAGTTTATTTGTGTGAACTGAAAATGTATTTAAAAACAAAACAAAATTGTTAATATTCTTTTCTTTTTCTTCTCCCCCCCCCCGAAAATGTAATTTATTGTTATAGGTTCCATATAAACCAATAAATGCATTTGAATGCATTTCTACAAGCAGCAGCAGATGGTGCAGATGATACATTGGAAGCTCCTAGAACCTTTCATGGCAGACGGGACTTCAGATGAGGCCTATGAACTAGCACATGCCAGTACAAGGAGTTTTACACTGCCAACTTTCACAGTCTGTTAAGGGTCTGTGCAGAAAGATCATATGTCATCTCTCTGGCACCATGTATTCTTTTCCAGCTCTTCAAACTTCGGTGTGTGTGTGTCTTGCAACATCATGCACCTCTCTCTTCACCCTCTCTCTTATATATAGATGAAGTAAAAAGGGGTAAAAAAAAAAGAGGGGAAGTATCATTCCTACATTGGATCACTTTTGCTTCTTTGCTAAACTGTGCTTTTGATTCACTTCCTCTTTAAACGTGCAAAGTATCTGTTTGGGCGCATCACCATAGGGGCTAAAATCTGGAGTGGATTCGGATTCAGCATTGGGAGTTCCCATTAAATCCCCCGGTACTCTGAATCCACTCTGGATTTTCCAGCCCTGTTCCCATGCCAGTTTTCATTCTCCAGAACTTCCAGGGAAAGAAAACCCCTGTCTGGCTGACTTGGACTAAAGCCAAGCCAAGGAGGACAGCTGGCAGCTTGGGGCTGCTGCACCAAGATTGAGGAGGAAGGAGGGAAGGAAGAGGGCAGTGGCAGCAGCGCGATCGTCTCCCTCCCTCGCAGCTGGGCTGGGCTATGTTAGGGTGGCATGATGAGGAACAGGTAGGCAGGCGGCGGCAGTGCGCGGGCAACAGGGTGAGCACACACAAGACAGCCAGGCATGGCCGGCAGCAGCAAGAGGAAAGAGAAACCACGTGGTGCTTGAGGGCTGCACTGTGCTATGCTGAGGGCTGAGGGCTTTGGGGCTGGATGTGGTCAGGCCCTGGCTTCCCTTCAGATATGGAGGAGGAAGAGGAGGTTGGCAGCAGTGGCAGCAGTGGCAGTTCCTGCCCCAAAACCACTGGCCCACACTGTTCATGGATGAGGTTTGGGAACAGCCCGATGAGCGTTCAGTGCTGTTTCTGGCCTCCAACCCTAACCTGTGGCAGAACCTGGATTACTCCAGATCAGAGTAATCTGGGTTCACTCCAGCTTTGTGGTAGGTGGGAATGCAGCCTTTGTCTTTGTCTCCAGGAGGGTGGCTTTTCTTCACTTACTTGTTAACCAAGATAAAGGAATCACAAAGAATACACTGTCTGCATGGGACTAGGACAGATCTTGATCAAAACTGTGCTGATCAAAACTCACTAATTCAGATTTGTGGTAGAACGGATAAATATGGTCTACGTCTATGACAGCACTCTCTGATACAAATCAAGGAAGGGGCATCTGCATGTAGAAAGGATCTAGGAAGAACATTGAGTGACATGCTCAGTAAGAATGTGACTGTGAACACAGCAACAGTGGCTGTGTTGATGGCAATGGTATTGTTGCAGTGCCTGTGAGGTCGCCTCATCCCCACTACCCAGGTGTAACATTCAATTGGCAAAGATGTGGCCAATTGCATTGGGTGTTGGAGGTGCCATGGGGCAATTGCATCACACTGTGGGTGGTTTGTATAATGGTAGTCCACATCCACTGAATCAATACAGGTTTTCAGCACCTGCACAGCACTTTAGCACACATCTGCCATTCTAAAGCTCACTTGATGCACATAACTTTGCCTATATTTGATATGTAGCTAATCAGTATTCACTAATATGGATTAAGCAAGGTATAGGTGCAGAAAGACCCCAAGGTATGGGGTAGAAGTGCAAAATGTGGATTTATAGTGGCTCAGGAAAGTTGAAGGCATAGGGTAGCAAAAGCAAGAGGCAACTGTGTCCACATACACACTGAAAGCCAGGCTTGAAAACAGATCCTGTGCTTTCTTATAGGTATAGTTGTCAGATATTCAGCAGACTTAGTACTGCTTACGATTTAAAGCAGAATTTCAAACCTGTATCTGGGGACACTCATAGAAAGAAAATGTAACATTGGGGAAATATTTAAGAATCCTATTCATTAGGTGGAAGTTCTAGTTTCCAATTTCAGCCCAATGAAGATGATCTTTATTTGCTATGACAGCTCTAGAGGTTAAACTTTTTATATAGAATCCTTTCTTTCTAAACAATAAATGAATGAATACCCTCCAGGAAATTTGGCAATATGACAGAAAGATTTGGCAAGAAAAATTCCTTACAATAAAACTAAATTTAAATAAATAAAATTAAAAATGGAAATATCAGCTAGTAAATAATACATTATGCATATTAAAGATTAAAGGCTGGCAAAGCCTTAAGCAAATAATAATAAAATAACGTTTAATTGGCACCCATACACTGTTTTTCAGGCAAGTGATAAATATGTCTGTGGTGTGTGCCTCAGAATCTGAATGCAATCAATCATAAAACTAAAGGCCTATTAGTCTTTCACCTTTCATGAAATGGAGTGCATACATGAAACGATAGGGAAGATAAAAATGGTATTGAAAACATTGATGCTAATACTGTAATGTCCTTATGTGAATCAACGGTGAGACCATATCTGGAATACTGTGTGCAGTTTTGGTGTCTGCATTTCAAAAATCAGATAGAAAGTTTTGAGGACATCAAGGGGCTGAAGGAGTTTTATTACAAGAAAAGATTGTAATTTCTGGATTTCTCTACAAGAAGAAGCCAAAACATATAGAATATGGACAAGGAAGGATGAAGTAACTAAGGGAAGCCATGGTACTGAATCCTAGGCATCATATCTTGTTGTTTACCGTAAAATATTTTGGGGGCAGAAAATATTTTACATCCAACCATCACTTTCATCTCATCCAAACCAGAGGCCTTTTCGCACTACATTCGTTCCATTTGGAACAGGTGTAGGACGGGTGGCCTAAGACACTTCAGGACGCCTTCACCATTCACACACAGGAACGCAGGAACGCATGTAAACGTGTTCCGGCGCGCCTGTGTGTGAATGGTAAAAGCGTTCCGAAGTGTCTTAGCCGGCAAAGGCCGGCCAGGGGCAGGGACACGGCCAGCGAGGCTGCCTCCCATTGGGTGCGAGCACCCAAGGGGCAGGCAGCCCTGTCAAGCCGGCTGGTCCGCTTCTTGCCGGCTGCACGGGGCCGGATCGGGGTGAACGCTTCTCTCCCCGAACGCGCTGGGACGCTTCGTACGCGCGGGAACGGATGCAGAGCACTTTAAAGTGCTCTGCATCTGGAACGCGCGGAAGACAGCCCAGGACGTGCCGGGATGCAAACCCGGCCGCGGCAATGTGTAATGAACTTTTTGCAGTGTATGGGACATAATAATATAAAGAACATAATATGAAATATAAACTGGGATACAATTAAATCACATCAAGTTGGATTAATACCTTTCATTTAGTCTTTCTGGAGTAAACAGCAGTGGACATCATATTATTAAGGACATTTCCCATATAAGGTTGGGCAAGATTGTTGCCTTAGGGTGTGTTTTGGAGTATAAGAGGAACTAAATTAGTAGGGTTCGTTGTGTTCCTGCCCAAGTCTGCCATTCCATATGCTCCTCCCAAGGAGCACCATGCTTGGTGTGTGTGTGACAGACAGAAAAGAGAGGGAATGCAATGCATGCATGAGTGTGTGCGTGTACAGGTGCGTTCCCTTCACTAAAGTGTAGATTCAGCTGCTAAAGTCACCATTGGGACAAGGAGAAATCTGTGCCATTTCCCCCCGTTTGAGGCGTTTGCGCTTTCTTTTGTTGCAAAGGTTTGGGACTAGGGATGTGACAGATCTGTTCAGCACCTCAGCAATTCATGTGAATTGTGAAGGTTCATGCCTTTGGCTTTGAAAGCAATTAAGGCTACCTTTCTAAGGCCAGCCTTTGCTTGTGAAACAAAGCTATTGGCACTTTGTTACCTTCAGGTGGCGCCACCTCTGGGGAAAGCAGAAAATCGGCTGCTGACTGATAGTGGAGCAACTCTGGAGGCATGGCTGGCTGCAGTGGTATTGCCACTGGGGAAAGTTGCCAGTAGGCCACTACCTCCAGAGCAGGTTTGGAGGTATGGCTGGTGGTAGCACTGACTTGGTGGCACTGGAGCCAGGGAAAGTGGGAAGCTTCCTCAAGCTGGCCATTTCCCCAAAAACGGCCAGTTCAAAGTGAATTTAAAGTTCAAAGTGAATTCAAAGCTTCCCACATTTGTTGGGACTCCAGTCTCATGAATATGAAGCAATGCACCCATTTGCTTTGATGAAAAAGGAATGGGGGGGAAATCTCATGCACACGCCCATTGGGACAGCCCAATAGTGATCTTACCACTGCTTATCAGGGGATGAGCTGGATTCGGTGCTTTGTACTTGTGGTTGATTATCCCAAGTTTTCCACATCTTCTTCCTGTGATTTGCCAGTACTGCTCACTATCATCTATCAGAGTAAAGGTTCTCAAAAGCATTGGAAAGCTTATGTGATTTGGAAAATGACCATTTCCACTGCAAGTAGAGCAAGTAGTGTCTTCAAATGCTGCTGGTTGTCTTTCTTTGGCATTTGGTTGGCTACTGAGAGAGTAAACTGCTGGACTAAATGAGCCATGTGTTGGGATTCAGTGGAAATTTTTTTATATTTTTTTCTTCTTAAATGGGAGACAAAGCTACATCAGAGATCTTTGCCAATATTGCTATTTTACTCCTGCTCACATGAATCATAAAGAAATGGGAGTTATTCTTGAGTTCCTCCTCTCCTTTTGGCACCTCCTTATGAACATGAACCTTATAGACCCTTACCAGCAAGAGATCAGGAAAAAGCAAGGGGTTTCTGGTTTATCACCGTTAGGGTGGTAAAAGTCAATTCAGTCCTCAGAAAACAAGTCTGAACCTAAACTGACTTGCATCTAGATCATCTTTTTTTTTTTACAAGAGAGCTTGAAGCTGGACCACTACCAAATTTTCAACAAAAAAAAATGTTCAGAAAAAGAGAATATTTGTAATGAGGCAAAACCTGATACACAGCCACATAGCCACATATAAAGGTATGTAGTGTTAATGCATAATTACTTCCTTCAGGCTATTAAGAATCACTGGACAGTGTATACTTTGTGAGAAGTTGATTTCCTTTACTGGAAGAAAAGACTATAACATGCTAGGTTCCTAATGATTTTCATTCTGCTTTCAATGACTTATTTCCAACTTTTTTTCAGATAAATTTAGAACAAATTAACATTCTTTCTAAGTATTACTTGCTCATCCCATTTTAGGAAAAGGAACAAAGTTAAAAATTTACTTTTGATTGCAGTCATTCATGAGTCATGCTAAAAACGTCTGAAACACAACCTTTAATTATAACGGCAATATGTTCCTAAGTGAATACTGCATCCTCTAAGCATTGAGTTATGTTCTTCTAACACTTATTACCATTGCTCTATATTCTGTGATGAACTTTCAGACCTCGTTAAAACAAAAAAAAATAGTTCAGAGATTAGCAAACTCTTTCAGACTATTTTCGTATTAATCCCATGTACTTAACCTCTTAAGCAAAAGATATTTTCTCATTTGTAGCAGTTTTGGGGCTGTTATGCCGTGTTCCAGGTTTCTTCTGAGAACTTTGTTTTTGTCACTCTTCCCCACTTGTTCATTTCACTGGTACCTTTTCTGTGGTACTGGACATTTTGTTCCAAATGAATTTATTGAAGGTGTCAAATGTGAACAAGTTTGATTTTAGCTACAGATTCTAAGTCAGTGGTGCTATCCTCAGTAGTCCGTGAGATGATGATGCATGGTTGTCCTATACTTACTGAATGACTCATCAGGCATGGTCATTATATATTTTTAAGTAGTTTGTTAAGACACATCTTTTTATTCAGGTCTTTGGTCTTATAGGATAATCATCCTCCATGATGTTCTCCTGGACTTCCAGTTTCTATGTTACCGTATTACTACTTTATTATAACTGTTTTAAATGCCTTTTAATGAACTTCACAAACACACAAACTGTACAAGCAAATAGGAAAAAAGAAAGAGAGGGAAGGAAATCAAGAAAGAAAAAGAAAGAAAAAGAAAGAAAACAAATGAAAACAAGTACAGTGGGACAATTTTATGAATGCCAAGTCATAAACACAACAAATACATTTTATTTTACAAAATATATGCTGAACAACTAAGTGCTAAACTGTCTGATCTCTTCAATTGCATTCTTCAGGGAGGTGATCTTCCACCATTATGGCACTCTTCCTTAATTACAACCTGCTTCAAGAAAGGAAAACCAAAAGACAGTGTTAGGTCTGTAGCTGCTTCTGGCTGGGTTTTGATGAGAGACAACTGAGTCCCATGTTACATGCGTGAGATTGGAGCCTTTGCAATGCCCTCCTCTAGGTTAAGTTCCAGCTGACAATGAAAGAAGAGAAAAATCACCTGAGTTGGTTGTTGCATCTTCTTTTGCTGCAATTTCTGTTTAGTTTCTCCTTTGACATTTTTTAGCAGTCTTGTATTAATTGCTCCAATTATTATTTTCTTATTTGATACTGTGTAGTGTAATTTCTTAGATAGCATAGCTTATTATTAGAATTCTGTACACTGCTTATGATGTATATTTGATGTTTTATTTATTGAAATGGATTTATTTACTTGCTGTATTCCTCTGTGATAGTTGTATACGTTATTTGTGCCGCCCTTTGGTGAAAGGAGTGTTATAAATAAATGTTGTTATGTTGTGATGTTATGTTGTTTCATTAAATAAGTAAATAAATAATGGTGTTCTATTAGGTGTCTTTAACTGATTCTCTCCATATTGGAGTAAGTTATATTCTGAGTAGTTGGGAGAAACATCCCAAGCTATTATAGAAAAAGGTGTCCTCCATGCTTCCATTTAAGAGGATGAAGACACCATTTAGAGTGGGACCTCAATGCACAATGCAAAACTGAGACCTGCAAAGTGTCTTGGATGGCATTTGCACTGGCAAAGGGAGTGTTCTGATGCTGTTGTAAATGGAGATGGAGCAGAACTGGGCACCTTCTTTGAAAGATGTGGACATCACAGATAGGAAAGTACTGACATGACCTTTCTAGCTATCCCTTCCATAAGGAAATTGAATGCAAGTTACATGGAAAAAAGAACACGACTGATTTTAAAATATAGTTTGACAGAGATGTGCTCAACTGGGTCAGGTTCAAGCAAAGGGGTGTTCAAACAAACCTATCGAACATATCATTTGATCAGTTCAAAGGTTTTCGAGGGTGTTCAAAAGTTTTATGTTCAAATCAAACAATCTACATGTTCAGATTCAAACTAAACACCTAAGGCCCTGTTCCCACTTTACTTTTTGAGTCCTAATTGGACTGTTTTAGTCCTGATTGGACTATTTTAATCTGGATACAGGGCCGAGTGTGAATTTTGGGCTGTTCCCATTTACCTGATGGTAAACTGGGCTGAACCCACAGGAAGAAGGATTAACAACAGCTGGATTCAACTGATATTACAAGAGCCAGTGGAAATGGATGATATTAAGATAGTAAGATAAGATCCTGAAGAACAGAGGAAGGCACCTGTAGTGAATAATGGAATGATGTATGATAATTGTATAAGAGGGGTAATAATGAATACTGAAGTTTTATTGCTGTATTATAAATAAACAAAAATACTTGTAAACTGGGCTGAACCCAAAAATTGCCATTCCCACTCACCGCCCAAATCCCCAGCATGGAGAAACAGGAACTTTTAATCTCCGCCCCCCCACACACACACTTAGTGCAAACCCTGTAAGACTGCCCTGATCAATCAGCTGAGTAGAAGAACAGATACACAGACAATCACACATTCTCCTTTTCACACCCTCCCTTTTAGATTGGACGTTCCCAGTAATGTTACCTCCATCCGCATTACCGGGAAGAGCACATTTGCACTCAAGCAGATCAGCAAAGAATCAGAGCACAGTCAGAAGGCTGACACCTCATGCGGGGGGGAACAGCTTGACTTGCCTTTTTTTGATTGGGGCTCTAGCATTGCCAGCATGGCAAGAGAGGGGGGGGGGACCTTTGCAGCTGTGAAATCCCACCCACATCTGGCAGGCATTGGCAGAAGGCTAGATCTCTGCTCCAAATAGTCTGACAACATTCCCATGTTAGGTCCAAAGCAGACTCGGCTCTAAAAGGGGGGGGGATTCCAGTTTTCCTCAGGACTTTTTTTCTCCAGATTTTGGCTGGATAGTCCTCATAAAATCTGGGAATAAAAAATTGAATGGGGACGCTGGATACCCAATTCAGATTCTATTTGGATTTATAGAAAATTAAATGGGAACTCTGGATACCAAATTCAGATTAGATTACGACTTAAACACCTATGGGAATGTACCCTATGTTATGTTTGTGCACATATTCAGCATCTCTCATGTCATTTCTGTACTGAGGATGCCATAAATCTGGATCCATATATCCAGATTCCCCGGATCTACTGATCCAGATCACAGGGAGGTGAGGGCCAGATGAGTGCCATCTGCATGAACAGTGGTAATCCATATCAACTTTCCTGTAGCTTTGAAGGTTGAATAGTGCCGCATAAGCTTCACAATCACGCCCTTATCTCCAAAGGTTAGGAATGACAGATCCTAGCCATGGGACAATGGGCAGTGATTGTCAGTGGTGTTCCATGGTGCCCCATGCCTAAAAGTACTTCTGGGAATTTTGGATCATGGAAGCATGCCAGAAGCCCTGGATCTCCATCTCGATCTGGATCCAAATCAACACCCTGGTGCAGAAAGGGACTCAGTTTCTTTTGGCCTAAAACTCAGCAAGTATCCATCCAGTCAATACAGTATTGGATGAATTATACTTCTATAACAAGGGTCATAAGTCTTTTTTTTTTTTAAATTGTGTTGTGGAGATTATTGTACAAAATTGCAGTTATTCATTTTCACTCAGCTTCTTAGCATCTTTTGTAAAATAAAAAAACACCTTTTTTCTTGATACAGTATACATTCTGTTCCATAATGTTGTATGATAATAGCATAGTGTTATTCACATTCAGAAAAAAAACCTAAGTATGTATTATAAAGAACTAAGTGTGTTTCTGCATTGGTCACCCAGAAATGGATTTAAGAAAATCTGTTTCCTGGCAATCCGTCTTCCCAAGGATCCATCCAAAATAGGGACAGATCCGATGAGGCCCCGCACATCCGCATATGTGCGGGAAGGACAGATTCTGCCGGCTGGATCCTTTGGGTGCTGTGCAGAGGCTGCAGCACCCATTCCAAAGGGCATCTGGCCTCCGCTACTGCCCCCGGAGCCATGGGACTGGAGCATGCAGCTGCCAGTTACTGCATGTTTCTGCTGGCGCATGACACGTGGCAGAGAGGCTTCGGAGGCAGACCAGCCCACTTCCACCCTCCCCAAGATGGCGGCCTCCAGCATATCCAGCACCTTGCCTCTCCGTGTGTGGAAGGTGAGGGGCCGGATGGAAGACCTAATTTTCCAGGTCTTCTCAGAGCCTGGATCTTTCACTGGTGAGACCACATTAAGAACGGCTCTTGGGCATCAAGATGCAAAAGAAAGAGGAGGCTTGGGACTGCCGAACTTTAGATTATATCATGCTGCAGCCTGTTTGAGCTGGATAGCCAAATGGTTTTGGCTAAAAGACCAAAGACTTTTACAGTTGGAAGGAGAAGGTCTTAGATTTGGCTGGCATGGATACTTATGGTATGACAAAGCAAAGGTTAATGCAGATTTTAAGAATCATTTTGTAAGAAATGCCTTATTTAAAACTTGGTCGATGTATAAAAACAAACTCTATAGAAAGATTCCACTCTGGGTATCACCCCATGAAGGTTTGTTAAAGGAATTTGGGGATGGTGGACATTGGTATAAATATGAGGATTTATTATACAAAAAAGATAATAATGAATTTGATATTAAACCAAGGGAACAATTGATCCAAGAGGGTAAAAATATACAATGGTTTACGTATGCACAAATAGTTGATATATTTAGAGAAGATAAGCAAAAGTTTAATTTTCAGGAAGAAATTGAAGATTGGGAGACAAAACTGAACAAGGCGGAAAGGGGCACTATTGGGTTCGTCTATAGAATACTTTTGCAGATTGATATGGAACATGAACAGGTTAAAGAATGTATGATTACATGGGCTAGAAATTTTGGGTATAATATACAGATGGAACAATGGGAAAAATTGTGGACAAAGAATATGAAATTTACAAATTGTACATTATTAAAAGAAAACATTTATAAAATGATGTATAGATGGTACTTAACACCACATAAATTAGGAAAAGTTTATCAAAATATATCAACCAAATGTTGGAAATGTAAGAAAGAAGAAGGAACGTTCTACCATATGTGGTGGACATGTAAAAAAGCAAAGAAATACTGGGCTCAAATCTATAAGAGTACGAAAATAATATTAAAGAAGCATTTTTTATTTAAACCAGAATTGTTTTTGTTAGGTATAATAGATAACTCTTTGGATGACAACAATGTATTAGTATCATATATGGTGACGGCAGCAAGATTACTATACGCACAAAAATGGAAGGAGAAGGAGATTCCTACGGAATATGAATGGTTAATTAAACTGGTTGATCTGGCAGAAATGGATAAACTGACAAACTTGTTAAATGATACAACAATGGATAAATTTGTAGAAGACTGGCACCTTTTTATTAACTATCTACACGAACTACAAGTGTCGACAGAAGGTTTCGACTAAAAAACAAGAAGGCAGTCAGAAAATGACAAGAATGAATAAAGAAGCAAAGGAACAAGCGGTATTAAGAAGGGAAGTCGGAGAAACGGGGGAAGTCATACAGAATAATAAAGCAATACACACTAAGAGAAGATTCAAGAAATTGTATGATAGAGATTGTTTAATTGTTTTTTTTAATGTCATATTGCTTTTAAAATCAATAAAATATATATATATATATAAAAAAAGAACGGCTCTTGGGCACCAGTGTGCAGAAGCGGCCACTGCGAAGAGTCCCGGATCTGGCCTCCAGTGCAGAAGGTAAGTTTTCTATGTGTCTTTAATGTGTTTTCAATGTGTTTTTACAGCCAGCGCGGAAGTATTTAATCCTTGGCCTTGATCACATGTGCTACAGAAAGCAGAATGGTACTTCACGTATGTGAAAACAACTCTGTTTACTGTAGGCAATGGTCAAAATAGCTAATCAAAAGCTGCTTACAAACCTTTAATTAAAATATAGGCTGGCAAACACACCACAACCTTCATATTAAGTTGTCATTCCATATTAATTTCCTCCCTTCCTCATCCTCCTCTTTCCGAGTTCCTTGTTTTCTGCTTAAGTGGTAAATAATGTGCTGGTTGAATGATAGCATTAGTTAAGGTAATGTTCCCCAAAAATAATTCAACTTGATACTGTGATGTATGCATGGTCAGCCATCTTTTTAGCCAGTCTGCCTCTCTGAACTAAGTGTTAGCTTTGGAATCTGTTGACAATCAAAATGTCAACCTCATTAATTATTTCAGTACCAGTAAAAGGACACATGGATGAAGAAAGATGTTGTGTAGTTCACTGAAGAGAAGGGGGAAATGTGATAAATTTCTTATAAATATTTATACAACGTAGCTAGCTAGAGACACTTGCAATCTTCAATGAAGTATAGTATGCCTATACAGGTTTGGGCAGGATACCACAAGATTTTCCTATTTACTAAGCTTCAGTGGACAGAATATTTTGTCCTCATATTCCATTTGCTTCTCGTGTTTTAAACATGCCTGAGAAATAAGTTAGTCAAGAATGCAGAACCTCTCAGCACCACTGCCTGCACTAGAACTCTCATCCTTTTACTGCATGATTACAAGAGCCACTCCATTACTGAACTATCTTATATGGCTTTCTGCTTGAAGTGCTCAGATAAAAGTTTAAAGGAAGAAGAAGGCCAAAGAAAGGAAATACTAATGTCAGCTTTTCAAGCAATATATTGTACATTTAAAACACTTTAAAAATTCTTTGCTATTTTAGAAAAGACCTTTCCAGACCAATGATTCTTACAATATGAGATATGTACTGTATAAAACTTGAAATAACTATTTTTCCCCTAGTGATGCCACACTCCTTTCCCCCCAATCTTTGTTGTGATAATTAAATCTATTATGCAGTTCCTGGGGTTGAATCCAGCAATGACTTAGCAAACATTTCCATGAGGGTTGTGAGAAGGCATGAGGACCCTGATGGGAAGTCTGTCTTTGATCTTTGTAAGCAGCATTACACATCACATACACATTCCTCCACTCTGATGTGTCTGATTCTTATTCACAGACAGCTGACGGTCACAAATAAAGATTCCTATGGGGAATCCACAAATAGGTCATGGACATAACAGCATTCCCATTTAGCATCCCCACAGCACATTGACTTTGGCCATTAATAGTCAGATTTCTTCAGCAAATGGTTCTAGGTTGTCATCAAAGTTAAAATAATTAACTATTTTTTTAAAAAAATAACTAAATTCAAACAGTAACAAGAAAACTTGAAGAAAGCAAGTAAAACAATAATTTAGAAATATAATTGTGGTAGGATCCACACAACTTATTAGTGTCATGTGAGCACGCAAAGAGTGTGAAATGCACACAAAACCTGTCATCAATTTCTCTTAACAGTGATTTAACAGCCAGTTGCTGTATTGCTGCAATGTGTGAACGTGTGAATATAACAGGCAACATTTAAAACCATTTCCTGTTTTCCAGGAAACAGTCCTGGCTAGAAACATTGAAGTTGGGGGACGGTAGCATTAGAAGTTATGGCATTTGTATGGACACTACTCAGAGAAGTGTAAGAGCACAACACACCCCACAAAGGAAGACTGGATTATCGAACTATTAGATCTGGCAGAATTTTTTCTTTTTTTTTTTAGATCTGGATGAATTATTTTAATTATATTTCACAATAATTATTGCACAATCTCAGATAAACACTAAAGTGAAAAATATTAAACATTAACAGCTAATGTGGTATTTGTCCTGCTTCAAAATAAATCCCTTGACACTACTGGAACAAATAATAACTATGCTGTTATAAACGGCTGAGGCTCTTAACATGCTTGGGGCACCTTCCTGACTCCCAAGTTCTCCTAAGAGCTCAGAGTTTCGCCGTATTCACTGATGAGCTGCAAATAAAGTGAAACTGGTCATGTCCTGCTTGGGCCAGTGGTGGTCATGTAATATAGTCTTAACGTACAGGTTGTTTCTATACTATAGCTGCTGAGTGTCCTCCACAGTTGAGGACCTGGCTATGCCTCTCTCTGTATAAGAGAGAGAACTGACGGAAGGATAATTACCTGTAAAGTGCCTAGATAAGGTCTAAATGCATCCAATCTGTCTGCAGAGTTTCTCCATTGATGCTTATCCTCACGACTCCACCTCAGCCAATAGCATTCTACCTTTTATACCTAACCACATAGAAATAATTGTAGTATGCCAATACCTCCTGTCTCCAACCAGTTTTAAATCAGTTCATTAGAATCCACAAGTTTCTCCTCATTTCCATGGAATGAGAAATGAGTGCCTCACAATACGATTTCTAATGGTGTGTTCAAATTTAACAACAACAAAAAAATGGTTCAAAAGCACATTGTAGTTAGTAGGAGGGAGTTGTGTTCATATCTCATCCCTTATCCACTTTATTTAGAGTAGAATGTTTAGGGAGACACCTGCAAAGCTCAGATGTACCCTTTTTTCTTTCTTTCTTATATACTGTGTGTGAACAGACCTTAAAGTGATTTACAACTACCTCTTATGCTGCTTGTGGATGGTCTATGCGGGCATATATGTGTGCACTACAATATGCATTTATAGTTGTTGTTTTATCTCTATTCCTGTCACAAACAATTTATTTTTCATAATTTTAATTAGTAAAGAAATAGTTTTTTTTTTTAAACACCTTTTCCATGAAGATGTGTTTGCACTGAAAAGTCATTTGGTATCCCTCAAGATTCTTTGATTTGTGTTAGATCTGCTGCTAAAATAAGAAATTTCAGAAAAGGCACTACAGTATTTTTGGAAACACTTTAAGGGAGATTTTAATGCTGCCAGGAAATGCAGATTCTCCTAAGATCTTGATGATGGTATGACTATCCAAGATTAGTCTTCTGCCTTATAAAAGCTGTATGAATTTGTAGAGAGGGGGATTTGTTATGGCAATCAAAGCTGGTTGTCTTGATTTGTGCACTCCTTACTTCTTTTTATATTTTGTGTCATATGCTTGTGTTCATGTGTAATTTATGCAAAGCAGTTTCTTTCCATAGTGAATTTGAATATAAAACATTTTTTTTTATAGAGGACAAAAGCAAAAGAAAGAAAGGAAGGGAAAAAAAAGGCTGAAAGACAAAAATTGTATGCCGAAATGATTCAGCAGCAGGAACTCAGAAGGGAAATTGCAGCACTTAAATCTCTCCATCCTAGCAAATTTGACAGAATTGCAGAAGACACACAGATGTTATCAAGTGATGATTGTGCTATTAAACAAAGGCCAGAAAATATTGAGAATGAGTCAAGGGGGAGGGAGGGGGAGAGAAGAGTTTAGGGAAGACACAACCCCAAGATAAATAGAGTAGAAAATAAAATAAACCTGACAAATAGTTGTCAAGCGCTAACAGCAATTGTATTTGCATTGAAATGAAAATGGAGTACCAAATTAGGAATAAAGAAGTAGCAAATACCCTTTAATGTTGGTCTACAGTACAGAAGCATAGTTGAAGACTGGAATTTATCTGCCTTGCTTCTTGCAATTATTGATGATTAGGGCATCAGAGGAAAAACTTGATAAGTATTGATAACAGGATACTGATTCAACCAGATCAAAATATCCTCTTTTTTCCCCTGTGTCCTAGATTTCTTTATCAACAAACCAGAATGGTCCCCTTTAGCAAACAGTGCTACGCTGACATGTTTGACCTTTATTGCTTTTTAAGAGTCTAAATAGGTAATCCACTTAATACCTCTCCAGTGCAGTTGAAATGAAATGGGATATGTGCAGGGGAAACACTTAGTTAACTTTGTCCTTGGGGTAGCTGAAAAGACTGTGGAAAGGTTTAAATTAAGGAAGCATCGAGAATTAGGAGAAAAAGATGCAGATAAAGTGAGTGGGAGTATCTTGCTTCCAACTCTGTTATGTGTTAGCAGAGTACCAAATGCAATTAGGCATAATTCTAACTGTGTTTATTTGTGTTTGACTTAGTTGTGATTGGTAGCCTGATTAAAATTGCAAGCAAATGTTTTGGATATAAGGCTGATTATTTGAAGGCAGATTCAATAGTATTTTTAAATATGCTTCTTCTTTGCTCCAGTTTGTTTAAACTCGGCAATCAGGTACTTTATTAAAAAGGCCAAACCCCAAGGTTCTAGGATGTTAATGATCTCATGTGGAGCATAAAGCACACTTTCAGCTTTTATCTATTTTTATCAGGAACAGTGAGTTACAATCAAGCACTGGCCAACGATAATCTGAATCCATCTGGAGATGAAAGCTGTCTCTGCAGGCAAGGAGAATGATAGGTTAAGTAATATGTGTGCTAAAGATACCATCATATTAATTAAGGATGTGGTTACTCTGCTTGAGCATTTTGTTTAGTCTTTCTTTCTTTCTTTCTTTTTCTTTCTTTCTATGCAGTATTTTACTGCCCCAAAATAATATTCTGCATTAGTTTTGTTCTAATTTTGATCTGAAAGATTTCTGTATTATATTAGCAAACAAAAGGACATATTTGTTTTTTTATTTATAACATGTTATGAGTCTAATACAAAAAAACCTAATCAACCTCAAATTATGTTTCAAACATTGAAATAAGTTAGCTCATGACCACATTTGTATCTCATCTTCATTATTGTAAAAACTACATTATTCTCCAAGAGAACATCTGTGCAATCCCATTATACTGTACCAAATGTGTGCTGGGACTGCAGGGTCCACACACCATGCTAGCTATGGGAGGCCATGATCTCCATGTGCAGCCAGCCATTACTACAGTGACCAGGAGTCACAGAGTAAGGGTGTTTCCACACTTACACTTGAAATCCGGATTAAGGAAATCCGGATTAAGGAAATCCATCCCTGGGAAGATCTGTCTGAAATAAGGATGGATCCAAATGAGGCCTAACGCAACTGCACTCACGTGGGAAGCACAGATAGCAAGGAACAAATCATGTGTTTGCTGTGCAGATGACAAAACACCGATATTCAGAACGATCAGGCCTCTCTGAAGCCCTGCCACCCAAGGTGCATGTCAGGGACAGACTGCCTACCAATCAGCAGCATGCCTGAGATCCCATGGCTGCCTGACTGCACTGAATGTGGTGATTTCTGGTGCCACCCACATGCATTCCCTCTCCTGTCCCTGCGCAGAGGTGTCATCCTTTGATCTGGAATTTACAGGCAAGAAGTGTTTGAAGACCTAATTTTTCAGGTCTTCCCAAAAAATTTTCAGGTCTTCCCTAATTTTTCAGGTCTTCAGTGCCCTCTAGACCCCATTAGAATGGATCTCGCACGAGTCCATGTGAAAGTGTCATCCTTGAAGTGGCCCTAATCTGTCCTGCTGTGAAGAAGGTAATTTGCAGATGTGTGCTATATGTGTCCTTATTGGGTCCTTAATGGGGACTTAACGGCCTGTGAAGAAACACCATAAGACTGTGAAACCACTCCTGTGACTGCTGCCCCCAATCAGACTTCACACAGAAGTACCTATCTACAGTATGATGGGGATGTCTGGGCACTTTGGAAGGCACTGTGAAATGGAAGCTGCTCCATGGTGTGCAGACACTCTTAACTGGAGCATCCCCAGCCATCCCTATCATCAAAGTGTGAAAAGGCCCAAAATCACATAACCCCCACACCTAGCCCAGTCCTGGGTATGTAAACTGAATCCAAGGACATGACAATAGAAGACAAATTAAAGTGACCTGAGAACTGATTGGACTGCAACTTGGTCTGTTGCAGTCGCACTCTGCAACCTGAAATCTTGGCTCTGGGAAACCTGGTTGGAGGTAGCCTATGGCTACCTCGGTCTTGGCTGCAGTTCTGAAAACCACAGTGATGCTTGGTTATAACCCGAGGGCTGCAACAATGCTTGGTACCAGTGGTTACTGGTACAATCCACTGGGTGTTGCAAAAGTAAATCCCTTATTCGCCATTGGCATGCGATAAGAGATCATCATGTGCTCCTATGGTGAGTTAAAGACAGAGAGCACAGGGGAAAGAAGTCAAGCCGGAGACAGGATGAGCTGGAAAAGAGAGCTTTATTTCTCTGCAGAGCTTTAAATAGGGCGCCACAAGAGAGGCAGGAAGGAAGTGATGTAAGGGCATAATCCAGGGAGGTGATAGGTTGAGCCGTGTCAGGTGAGCAGGTCAGAAGTCCTTCTGATGTCACATCCTGTGGCGGGAGGCAGGGAGGATCCTCAAAGAGGAAGAGAAACATTGTTGTCTATGGGGAACATGCGGCTGAACTCCATGATGGGCAGATCCCTGTCTTTCGAGATCACCTCCACTCAGACCCTTTGGCAGCCCATTCAGCACAGATCCACAGATGGCCCAAGGTCATGAAGGGCCAAGAGGAATTTTCCTGGTGCTCTTTATTCTGAGGTTTGTCTTTTTGGTCAGCAAGGGGCTTGGAGGCTGGAAGGGAAACTTAGGGAAACTTGAGCAGCTTCTGTGGTTACAACATTGGTCCCTCACACCATCACACAGTGGTGGAAGAATGGCCCAGATCTTATTCTAGGACCTACTTCTTGGTTCTTGTCAGTCAAGGACTCCTTGGGCGGGGGGGGGGGGGGTTCTGCTAGTACTTGTTCCTTTTACTAAAGTGGGCAAGAATATGGGGGAAGCCCAAGCAAAGCAGAAGACTTGGCACAACAAGAATGACAAATAGAGAAAATTTCTACCTGGTGATCAGGAGCTTTTTCCATTAGCACTATGTACCCATGAGTTTTGGAGCTATGGGGAGGCATGGACCAGAACAATACCACCAGTGCACGCCAGACTCTAGTTTACAGACACAGACAAATTAATGCTTCCAACATAGGCAAATCTAATTCACCTAAGCAAATACCTTTGGAAAGAGACAGCTTTCTGTCTTTTGTTCAAAATTACCTTTCACAGTTCATAGTCTCAAAGACCCTGCATAACAATTCCAGGATAATCAGCTAGATCAGCTACTTATGCACAGATGACCCTGAATAACTGATCTGGTCTACTATATTCACAGCTAAAACAATCCCAGGAGTGCACTCTCTTCGGGTGCCTAGCTAAAACACCCCTAGAACACCTACAATATGGCTCAACCTTGACACAGGGAACTGACTGTTTGGCTGATCTTCAGATGGATCACTTGAACAGGCCTAGTATCAACACAGCACAGCTTGGGATAGCACATACTGTGCAAAAATCAATCAAACAAAAAGGCAGATGATACCAATTGTTTTATTACTTTGGTTGCTACAGGTAGAAAATATGCTATTATTCTCAAAATTTTATTTGAGAAAAATATTTTGAGAGTTTCAGTCTCAGAAATTTGAATTTTCCCTAAGATGGTTAATAGAGGATGAAATAATACCTGCATGAATCACATTATAATCACTACACCTGAGGACAATAACCCTATAGATGCTTTCTCTTATTAAGGAGCAGCATATGCAGTCCTAGTGTGTTTTTCCACTGTCACTAAAAGTACCCATTAAGTACCCATTAATGGGTACGTAATGACATTTTTGTACCCATTAATTGGTACTTAATGGGTACTTCTAGTGACAGTGGAAAAACACCCCTAGAGAGTTTTGATAAAGTTGTCATCCAAAATAGATTAAACATATATGACATAGCTTTTGTAAAGGCAGTAGGAAGTAATCTGGAAAGTATTGCAGAATTTACTTAAGAAGAGACATAGTGAAGGCATCAGGTGACCCCACAAGGGTTCCCAATAATGGTGCATGAGACAGGATTGTTCCAGGAAAGAATCAGCAATATTTATTACATTTTTACCTGCAGGGACACACACCCAAAGGTGTTGCGTGCCTCTCATTTCAGCCAACAGTCTTTTATACAAAATTACAAATAGGTGTGTCTCTCCATCATCAGATAAAAACACTCAAATTAATATGGTTCTTAATGCACAGTACCTGGGTGGGGACTGAGGACAGGCTGTAGTTTCTGCCCTGCCCAGCCTCCCGTACTCTGAAAACATAAGTTTCAAGAGATAAGGAACTTCTGACATAAGCAAAAGGAGAGCAAGAGAGAGATAGTTGAAAACAACTTTTATCCCTTCTTATTAGTTTTGCTTATGATCAATACATTGCAAGCATTTATATTATAATTCTTGCTCAAAGAAAAATACCTTTTCTGTCCCATTAGTCTTGCTCCTAATTTGGACAGACTCCCTTCTGTCACTCTGCTAGCCTTGAGTTTCTTGAAGCTAAAGTACCAAATATTTTACACCTCACTAACAATTAGCGCCTAGTCTTTGTGTTTAAAGATAAGGCACTTAAGAGGCATTTTAGCTGTCTTGTAGGCGTATACTACAAGACAGCGAAAGGGAGTTGCAAACAACTTTTTAGCTGTTAGATTATTCCCTATTAATGGTAGAGAATACCATTATATTTATATTTTTACTCTGATATTAAAGTTCTAACTTAATGCAAGAAGAGTATTACAGAAGCAAATTTGCATTAATTAAAGTTCCTTATTTCATCTTAATTCTTCTCCTAACCACACCCTGTTGCTAACTAGTTTTGTAAGTGTAAATTCTCTTCTCCTTTGCCTCCTTTGCCTGCCATCTGTGGTCAAAAGAAAAGATAAAGAAGACAGGCAGGCAGGCGTTAACTTGGAGGGGAGAATTCAGGCTTTTTAGCCTGGAAATGTCAAACATTTATTCAAGCTGAAGTTTTACATTTAATAATAAGTGTAATTAATTTATTCACCCCTACAATAGCACAGGTTACACTTTAGTTAAACTGAGTCTACATAAGAACATAAGAGAGGCCCTGCTGGATCAGGCCACAGCCCATCTAGTCCAGCATCCTGTCGCACACAGTGGCCCACCAAATGCTCATGGGCATCTCAAACATTTTCTCTATTGATCTTTTCTATAGCATGCATAATTTTATATACTTCAATCAGGTCCCCTCTTAAACGTCATCTCTCCAGACTGAAGAGGCCTAGACATTGCAGTCTGATTTTGTAAGGGAGGTGTTCCAGACCCTTAATCATTCTGGTTGTCCTTTTCTGCACCTTCTCTAGTTCCACAATATCCTTTTTGAGGTGTGGTGACCAGAATTGTACACAATATTCCAAATGTGGCCTCACCATAGATTTATAAAGAGGCAAAATGACACTTGGGCCACATCTTCACGGCATGCGTTATTTCAGTTTAAAGAATTTGAAATAAAAGAAACAGAACAAAGCTGTCCACACGACTTGCAAGTTGATCCGGTTCCGAGAGCATTCTGACTGCAGCCTTAACGCGGAATCAATCCTGGGAGTCCAGACGGCAGCCCTGTCCTCCCGCCATTGCCCACCCCCTCTCTTGTGATTGGTGTTCCGTCCCAGGATCCCACCCTCCCTTCCCTTTGCGTCATCCATGCTCCGCCGGGGATCCCCTGCCCACTTTGCCCCACTCCGCTGCTGGCTGCTCTTCCCTCGGTGCGAGGCTAGAAGAGGAGGAGAGCCGAGAGAGACGGGTGGCAGTGGGTGTGTTAGGCGGTCCCCACACGGCAGAGGGGAAAATTAGTCCTTAAAGAGAGAGAGGGGAGGGGGAGAGGGCAGCTGGGGATGGGGTGGGGGACTGACTGACTGGCTGCTTGGGGGGGAGCTGGAAGGAAAAAGAGAAGGGGGGAAGAACGGAGCCGCCGCCGATCAGGAACGGGGAGGAATGGAGGAAGCCAAATCGGGGGGGCATGAGGAAGATGAGGATGGGGGGAGAGGGGGCAGCAGCAGCTGGGTGGGGGTGGGGAGGGGAAGGGAGGCGTTGCTAAGGCACCAAGGAAAAGAGTCTTGGGGGGACTAGCAAAGGGGGTGGTGTCGTCCTTGCACAGATGGGATTTTAAAGTGAGAGAAGCCCCCCTTTCCCAAAAAGAGAGAGGAGAGAGGGAGGGGTTCCTAAGAAGCCCCCCCTTTCCCAAAGAGAGAGAGGAAGGAGGGGTACCTGGGGGGGGGAGACATTGCATGAGCATCTCACGTCTCCCGCCCTCCCGAAGCCGGTGTATATGGTACATCAAAAAAGGAAAGCTGCACTGAGCATACGCAGAGTGCCTTACTGCCAAAAGAAGCAATCATAACCAAGCATTCCTATAAAAATAAGCACATGTGCGCACACACACACACACACACACACACACACAGAGGTACTCTCGCAGTTGCCAGCCCCAGAACCTCTGCTACGTTCCCAAGTTCCCGTCCTGCACGTCTGAACGGGCTTTGGACCTTTAGTTTGTGGGGCAGGAGAAATGCATAAGGACTTTAAAACCGTCGCCTTTAAAAGAGTTTTTATTTTTATTTGTCTGTGCTGAAGAACGCTATACCAAACCCCTTTACTCAGAAGGGAATGTCATACATTCTGTGGGGCTTCTTATTCCAGAGTAAACGAGCCCTTAGCATGGAATTGTAAGCGGATCTCGCGGAGGGGGCTAAGTCATCTCTCAGTGCCTCATTTTGAAAGATTTCTTTACTGCTGCCTTCGAAAAGGAAGGAGAGAGGGAAGAAGAAAGTGAGAAGCCAGGCTGCATCCACCCACCCACCCACCCACCCACCCATTCTGGCACTGCAGCGTGGGCAGCTTTGCCCCACTCCACTGCTGCTGGATGGGGCGAAAAAGAAAAGAGGAGAAGGAGAAGTCTCGATCCACTTCGGCTAAAGGGAGCCCAGCCGGAGAAAGCCTAGCTAGCCTTCCCCTCCTGGCGAGGGACGGAGCCCGTACAAACACACAGAGGCAGGCTTTCATGACAGCTAGAAAATCAGACACTTTTGCTACAGCCTTCACACAGCGGCTACAGTGTATCAGGGAACCCCTTCACTCCTGATTAACAATGTTGCAAATTTCTGCAATTTCAAACCTTCAGACCTTTAGAAAGTGAAAGGAAGTAATACAGCTGAGACTCTGTATCAAAGGACCGGGGCTTTAAACATTAAAGAGGCATAGGGTGGCTGTGGTGGGGTGTCATTCATTCATATTTTTATCCCACTCTATACACAAGGGTCTCAGTGCAGGTCACAACACATTGGTTTTAATGTGTTCATATTAAACATATTAAAGCCATAACTTTGCCTGAATGTGGGGAGGAAAAAGCTGTTTCTTTAGTCCACCCTCAGAGCGAGAAAACATGAGCAAAGTGACCAGTAATTTTCTTTCCACATTATCTCTCCCAGAGGTGAATTTTACCCTAAAAGAAAACAGCTTGCCACTTTGCTGATATATTCTCTCACTCTGAAAGTTGACTGAAAGTGGATTAAACCTTAGGTGTGACCACAGCCTATAAATTCTCTCACTCTGAAAGTGGACTGAAAGTGGATTAAACCTTAGGTGTGACCACAGCCTATAATGGATTGAGACCAATAAAAACCAGGACTCAGGAAAGTATGCTTGAAGGGAAGAAAGTCCACAAATGAAACAGATGGACTAGTGGTTAGGGAGCTGGACTCTCATCTGGGAATACCTGGTAACCTTGATTCCACACTCCTCCACAAAGCCAGCTGCGTGACCTTGGGCTAGTCACAGATCTCTGCTGAGCTCTCACAGCCCCACCCACCTCACAGGGTGTCTGTTGTGGGGAGAAAAACAGAAAGTTTGTCAGCCGCTTTGAGTCCCCTTCAATAAGTGAGGAAAGCAGGGCAGAAAAGCCAACTCTTCTTCTTCCTCCATGAAACCAGATGGGTGACCTTGGGCTAGGGACAGCTCCCTTCTGAGCTCTCACTGGGTGTTCTGTTGTGGGAAGAAGAACAGAAGGTTTGTCAGCTGCTTTGAGTCCCCTTCAATAAGTGAGGAAAGCAGGGTAGAAAAGCCAACTCTTCTTCCTCCATGAAACCAGATGGGTGACCTTGGGCTAGTCACAGCTCCCTTCTGAGCTCTCACAGCCGCCCCCCACCTCACAGGGACCGAAGCTGGATTAAAACCTTGGCTTGTGGTTACACTGAAGGTTTAATCCAGCTTCACTCCACCTTCAGAGTGAGAGAACACATCACCAAAGTGACCAGTAGTTTTCTTTCCACATTATCTAGTCTAAAGGTGGATTTTCTGAGTTATTAACCCTGAAAGAAAACCAACTTGTCAGTTTGCTGGTGTATTATCTCACTCTGAAAGTGGACTGAAACTGGATTAAACCTTAGGTGTGACCACAGGCAGAGGCAAAGTAGCCTCTGAAGGGGGCTTAAAGCGGCTGACAAACCTTCTGTTCTCGCCCTTCAGGGGACTCAAAGCGGCTGACAAGCCTTCTCACCCTTAAGGGGGCTCAAAGCGACTGACAAACCAGTTCTCACCCTTAAGGGGGCTCAAAGCAGCTGACAAACCTCCCATTCTTCTCCTCACAACAGAACACCCCTTCAGAGAAGGGGCTCCACTGCCGATGCCACCCACCACTCCTCCCTCTCACTGCCCTCCTCCCCCCTTTGCTTTTGCTGCTGCTCCTGTGCATGATTGATCGGCCTCCTCCAGCTGAAGGAAGATGCTCCGCTGCCGCCTTCGCAGGAGCAGGAGCAGGCGGGATTGATTCAGCGCGGGGCTTATCCAGCACTACGAGGGGTGAATGGCAGGCACCCCCCGCCTGCAGCAGGATGGGGGGTGTCGCTTCATTTCCCCAGCAGCGGTAGGAGACGGAGGCGGTGGTGGAGAAAGGAGCAGCCGTTTCGCCAGTGCTGACATCGGGCTCTGGTAGAGCGGCGGCTGAGGCAAGGCACCGGCTGCACATCCCCTACCGAGGCGGGGTGGCTGTCTGGTGGGGAAGGAGGAGAGAGGTGTCAGATGGATGGCGGGTGGGGGGCGCCTGCCGTTCACCCCTCATACTGCTGGATAAGCCCCGCGCTGAATCAATCCCACTGCTCCTGCTCCTGCAACGCGGGCAGTGGCAGCAGAGCATCTTCCTTCGGCTGGAGGAGGCTGATCAATCATGCGCAGGAGCAGCAGCAATGGCAAAGAAGGGGGGAGGAGGGCCACAGCTTTTAAAATACAGGCTCAGGGCTTTCCTTTCCCTGTTTTAAAGTTCAGAACCTTCAAAGAGCTGAAATTGCGCAAAACTGCAACATTGTTTTTAAGGTGTGAAGTGCCTACATTGATACAGTGTAGCTTTAAGGACTGGAGGTTTATAGTGGGTGTTTGAGGGTGGATTTTTTCAATGAAGGAAACCCTAAACATGACGTGCTTCTAATACGTACAGCCATTGGTTACAGTGCGATTGGGGGCGGGACAGCCTTAATACGGAATCTCATCCCAGAACGATACTGTCCACACAGTAAAAAATTAAACACGTGTCAAGGGCATGTTCCGGAGTGAGACCTGTTGAGATCAGGATTTATTTCAAATTGGGATAACGTCGTTTAACACGGAAATACCGTATTAAGCCGAAGTGCCGTCTAAACTGCCCGAACTCAAAACATTTTGAATTCGAGATAACGACGTCGTGGGGATGCGGCCTTGCTGACTTATTTTCTATTCCTTTCCTAATTATTCCCAGCATTGAATTTGCTTTTTTCACTGCTGCTGTGCACTGGGTTGACACCTTCATTGAACTGTCCACCAAAACCCCGAGATCCCTTTCCTGGTGTGTTGCAGAAAGCTCAGACCCCATCAGTTTATACTGTAGACATAATTTGGATTTTTGGTCCTGATGTGCATTACTTTGCACTTGTTAAGATTAAAGCACATTTGCAACTTGGTTTCCCACTCACCCAATGCTAAGAGTTTAAAAGAACAACAACAAAAAACAAAACAAAAACACTTTAAGAAAAACAAACATATAAAGTTTTGTGTTTTTTTTCCTGGCCAGAGTTTTGTACATACTGATGTACATATTTCACTCTATTGGGGATGAAACTTAAAGACAAAAAACCTGAGCCAAACTTAATAATAGCTGAAAACCAGGCTTGTATTGCTATGCAAGGTGACAGACCAATCAAAATTATTATGTTTCCATCAGTGCAACAGAAAAAGTCATGTTATTGACATTTTAACTAGTATATTGTATGGATGTTCCATCACCCACAATTCCACAATATATATATATTCATCTTGCTTAATTAGGACTTGAAAATGATATATATAATTTTCTTTAGAGAACATAACTTCCCTTGTAATATATACTTCTTTCTATTCAGCAGAGAACATTTCTCCCCGACTAATTTTGAAGTAGAAAAGGTAAATGAGACCTTATTCCACCTCGGCCTTGTCTTCATCCAACTCTAAAAAAAAAAGTGCATGTGACCAAATGAACTTCTGCAGTTTTACTCTACAGTAGGACAAGGGTAATTTGCTTGAATACCTGTTCTTTCTTTTCTATTTCACTTTCTGCTGTATTATCACATATAGTAACTGTAACTGCAGAGTAGTGATAAGCCAAGGTTCCTGGTTTTAGTGGAAATACCTGACCTTTAGTAACCTTTAATACTTTGCAATCTTCAGTTTAAGCTACAGAGAAGCCAACATGAACTTACTCTTTGCTTCATAACAATTTCTGCTGTTAACAATTCCATCCCATTCTCTTCTTGTATGTTGCTCAATGGCTCCACGCTGTTGTTATTCTACTTGAACAATCCTATACTTTTTCTCTGCTAGGAATCAGTTTTGAAGAGCAACTTCTAGTTTAAAGTTTAATTTGTTAAGATATGAAAAACAACAACACAGACACATATACTTAGAAAGAAGTCTCCAGTATTTGTTTACTCAATATCATATGTAATGCCCATTTGGAACCGATGGAGTAGAAGGTGAAGCAGCTAAGGTAAAGGGGTACCAGAAATCAGAGGCCTTTTCGCTGTAGTGCACTTAGGCTAGGACACTCTGGGATGCTTACCAGAAAAGGCCAGGATGGGGATGGGACGCCCCTCCCAGGCTTGGCCGATATTGGGTCAGGTAAGACCCAGGGGTGGGCAGATCTGTCAGGGCCCTTCCCCAGGTTCCTGCAAGTTCGAGGGGACAGGATTGGGTCCCCTAGGGCCCCCAGGAACTCCCCCCGGGCACCCAAACCCTTGTCATGGGGACACACATGCGAGTGCACCTACTTCATGGCTGTCCAGGTTCAAAGTAGCCCGGCTCAGCTGGCGTCACTGTGTGACTGCGCATGGCATGGGCTCTGATTGGCATGTACCCAGGCCAGGGAGGTGGGTGCCCGTGGTGGGGGTGGTCCCAGGGGGTGTCTGCTGGGTCAGCCGCCTAGATCTAGGTGACTGAGCCTGCAGAGGCCAGAGATTGTCTCCAATGGGCTGGGCAATGTGCCGCTCCGGCTGTATATCAGGCCCACCCTGACAGCGCTTCAGGTGGGCCTGGCATACCACCAGAATGGCACATCAACAGCCGTAGTTTGCTCTCTCCCCACCCTGGAAAGAAATGAGGGGAGGCCGAACTGGGTGTCCCCCTGACTGCTGCAGTCACGATGGAACTGCAGCAGCCAGGAATGAGCCACCCTCCTCCCCCCACATATGCATCCAATGCCTCACCTTGCCAGGCCTGGGGTGCAATCTGCCACAGTCTGCACAGACATGCACTCTCCTGGTAGACTGGACCCATGCGGTCAGCCTGGGTCCTGTCTACTGGAGTACGCGCACCTGTGCAGACCATGACAGATCGTACCCTGGGCCAGGCAAGGTTGTTACTTGCATGGGCCTGACAGCTGTTGGCCCAATTTTGGCACCATAGTGGCAGTGGGGTGTGTGACCCACAGCTGTCAGGGAGGGAGATATGCGAACGCTTCCTTCCCTGAACAGCTGCAGAACACCCAGGGACAGGCCAGAACACATTGAGTGCACTCTGGGACAGGCTGGGGCAGTTCTGGATGGAACCACTGGCCCAGAGTCCTCCACGTGTTCCAAAAGGCCTAATGCAAAAAGGTCTCAGAAAAGGCAAAAGTAAGGGTAGGTACAACATAATACGGCTGGAATTCTATGTGAATCCAAGGGAAAACCTGATCTTACTAAGCAT
This sequence comes from Aspidoscelis tigris stejnegeri, assembly GCA_023333525.1. Lineage (NCBI taxonomy): Eukaryota > Metazoa > Chordata > Lepidosauria > Squamata > Teiidae > Aspidoscelis > Aspidoscelis tigris. Next base: position 226,800,718 of record JALMGA010000001.1, read on the forward strand.
AGCTGCTTTTGTGCTTGCTACCTAACCCTGAGCTGAAACATATACAAGATTTTATGGCAGAGGAAGGAAGCATCATAGACTCTAAATTACCGGGTGTGGTGCTTATTTTGCCTTTATATCCTATTTTCTCTAATACAATGGGAGAAATGTAGAATATACAACTTTAGTAGTGAAACAGAAAAGAAAATGTTGATACATATATTTGAACTTAAAAAACACCCTATACAACAGTGTTTCTATTTCTAGTGTTTTTATTTCTATTGTTCTGCTGTTAAAGTATTAAGTACCTTAGTCAATTAGGAAGCACTTCACTTTGATATTATTATATTTGTATTACCGGTACTCTGAGCAATGACCATAGAGCATTCATTCATTGTTATTTTTTATAGAATCTTCCTTCCTCCCTCCCTCCCTTCCTCCCTCCCTCCCTCCCTTCCTTCACCCCAAAATCTGTGGTCCATATCAGTGGGTCTTCCTCCATACCATTATTCACACCTGAGTGAGGGCACTTTCTTGAGTATCCATGGTGGCCATATTGGGAATTGAGAGTCTGTGCACCCATGCCCTCACTCAGTCAATAGCACTGATGTCCCAAGCTGTGGCCAGGGAAGGCTGATACTGAAACAATGTCTTTGCCATTATGCTTTCATCTTTGTGTCATCACTTGGCCTGATCTCTTAAGGAAGGACTACTGCTCACTGTCATCCTGAATGCAGTCAGCAGAGCATGTCAATACTTCAGGAGACTGCTGTAAGCAGCCATCATTTTTCCTTTTCCTTATCCCATCTTATCTCACTGCCATGACAGAGAACTATCTCATGCCCACATGGACCACCAGCAGAAGCAACATATTTCAATGTGCTTCCCACCCCTTCTACCAGCCACTGTCTAGAACAGGAAGTGCCAACCACAGACTACAATGTTTAGCAGGATTGTCTTTAGTGGTCTGTAGAGTAAGAAGGTTCTGCTTTCACTCACATTTCCGTTACTTTATTGTCACTGATAGGAAGGAAGTGCATAAACAGCTCAGGCTGGCTTGATGAATCTGCAAAACTAAGAATGTAAAGAGAACACTTGGAAGTACAGTCATCATGGTAAGTGAAGATGATAGCACTAATATAGAAATCAGTTTATTTTATTTTAAAGCATAATTAGAAATAAATTTAACTCTGTTGGAATAAGAAACAAGTTATCTTCTATTCTCCACAGGGAGAGATATTTGGGGTAATTTATTTTTCCACCTGAAAACAGCTGTGAGAAGATTAGCTATCATTAAAGCCTAGGCATTTCCGCACTGAATCGCGTTCGAAACCGAACGCGTTCAGGCGGAAAGCTTAAGCCAGCTTCGGGCGCTTTCCCCGTTCACACACAGACGCTCCGGAACGCGTGTAAACGCGTTCCGGAGCGTCTGGGTGCGAATGGTCAAAGCGCCCGAAGCTGGCTTAGCCGGCAAACGCCGGCCAGGGGCGCGCCGGCGGCCGCGGAGGCAGATCGACAATCAGCTGTTTGAAAAACAGCTGATTGTCAAAGCCGCGCGGCGTCGGAGGCGAGCCGGCAGGCGATCGGGAGACAGAAGCGGCGCGAACGCTTCTTCTCCCGAACGCCTGCGGGCGGCTCGTCCGCGTTGGAACGCGTGTAGAGCACTTCGAAGTGCTCTACATTTCGAACGCGGAAAAGCCAGCTGCGGACACGTCGGGACGCAAGCCGCGTGCGGCCAATGCGGATGACGTGTCCACAGCTGGCTTTTTCGCGTTCGAATCAGCCCCGTGCGAAAACGTCTCTCTCTTTACTTTTAACCTCTAGAAGGGCACCAAAGAGTTGGAACTAACTAACGGTCATCTTTGGACTGGATTTGCTTGCAATCTATAAAACTTTGGTCCCAAGTGATCGTGCTCTCTGCAGAAGGCTCTGAAATGTTCACCAGTCCTGTCAAATTATACAGAAATGGTGTGACTTTTTTCAGAATATCTTGTTACATGTGCTGCATTTGTTCTACTGCTTTCTGCTCTATTGAAAAGAAAAGTCATACCATTTTTCAATAGAGCAGAAAGCAGTAGGGTGTACCTGCATATGAGAAATTCAGCTTTGGAACCTCTTTATATGTGTTGACGTGGACAGCATCATAAGGACGATGCCTTCCGGCAATTTTTCCTGAAGAAAGAAATAAAGAAAAAAATATGAGGGAACATGTCAACATTAAAACCAAAGAGACTTTATTTTGATGTCAAACAACAATAACAACAACCAGAATGGACTCCAATGTGAGCTATGCAGCTGCATTGTCTATCTGGACTTTCAGAAGACTATTGATAAAAGTCCCTCATCAAAGGCTCCTGAATAAACTTGTCATGGAAAAGAGGACAGGTTTTGTTTTTAGGAGCCATGCTCTGGCGTAATTAATTTGGGGAAAAATTAGCTCAACCCAGGTGGAAGGACGTCAGTAGGATTGTTTGTAACCTAAGTTAGTTTTAATAATGGAGGATTAGCCTGAGTATCACGGTGGCAAGAAAGTAATGATTACACAGCAAAATGATTCCAGTGGCAGTGGTGTAAAAGCAAGGCCACAGTGGGCTGTTGACAGCTGCAGCAAAGAAGAAAAGGCAAATACCGTGCAAGTATAAAAGGACAACAAAAGCATAAAAGCCAAGCTGACACATATCTCTCTCTCTCTCTGTAATGAGATGAAAGAAGCTACCCCTAAAGCTACGCAAGGGGAACTCTAAACCACATGGATCTGGGGATGTGCATGAATATTTATCACATTCAAAATTCATATGATTTTGTTAACATTCAGACATTTGAATAAGGATCTAATGGTGGTACATTCAAAGACTAACATTTGAATGTGAATCAAATATTTTTATACATTCGTACAAAGCTTGATTACATTTGTGAACCTGGGGAGGCAGGAAAGCAGCTGCTCAGTCACATCTGAAGTGGATCCAGAGCAGATTTAGAGCAGATTCAAAGTGGATTCAGAGCAAATTTGACATGTTCAGAGCAGATTCATGGGGGAAACATAGGGAATTCATAGGGGATTTGTAGGTGCGATCGGCAGCAGAGATTTGAATCAGATTCAAATAGCATTTGAAGAACACTCTTATTGAATTCAAATCCTACCATATTTGAAGGGGCTCTATTCCAACAAATGTGAATTTCCTCACATTTGATTCAATTTGAATTGAATGCACACAAAAACTATGCACATGCCAAAAAAAAGAGAGCTCCAAGCTGAGATAGGAGTTCACAACAAAGGTGGATAAAAAGTTTCTTGAAAGCAAGAACTATCTAGAGGTATCTTGGCAGCAGGAGCAAAGCAAATGTGTAGCAACCCATTCCCCCACCTACCTCTCCTGCTGGCTCTGGCCGGCCAGGCCACACCTGGGCAAGGCAACCAGTGGCTAGAGTGAGGTGAGGGGCAGAGGATGGCAGAGCCATCCAACCCCCACCAGGGGCTCAGTAAAGGCATGGCAGAAGCACTCAGCTGCCATGGGGCCCTCCTTGCTTCAGCCCCACCAACAAGCTTCCCTGTAGCCTCTACCTTCAGGGGAAGCCTAGTGCCTGTAGCAGCCACACCAAGGGCTGTGGGCCTGCAATGGCGCTGCTCCCGCCACTATGCCACACCAGTCTCCCAAACACCACCCTGCACTCCCCCCCCCCAGGGAGTTGGTTGGCTCTCTCCAGCCTCCTCCAGCTTGCTTTTCTTCTTCCTGGCAGGACAGAGATCCCTGCCCTGCTGCTGCTGGATCTACTTTTGCAGTTCCACGTGGAATCCCGACATGGCGACCTCTTCTCAGCTCCACATGGGATCAAAAGGATTCTTCTCTTCTGGCCACAAAGGAAGTGACATCAGGGGATTCCAGCCCTTTCTCAACCAATCGCCTTCCTGGATTCACAGTGACATCATTTCCCTCCATGCCCTTATTTGCTGCTGTTTAAATAACTGGGAATTTTTGAATAAAGGGTCTTTGCTGCATGATCTCTGCCTCAGCCTGATCACTTAACATTGCAGCTGATCGCATCCACCATTACACAAGTGGTGGACTTAGGAAGGCAGGGATCACAGAATGACCATTGTAGCAGCCCTCAAGCTGCTACCCCATACCCAGGAGCCTCACAGCTGCCCCCTCTGAGACCTTCGTAGTGGCTCTTAGAGCTACTACCCCTAACCCGGCAGCCTCACAGTTGCCCCCATCAGCGGAAGTTACGCTGTCGCTCCCGGCAACGGCAGCAGCTTGCTCTGCTGCTCCCAGTTGTTCCCCAGGGCCCCTGGACATTGGCTGCAGAGCTAGAATATGGCTTCAATACAAATGAAGAAACTAGATTGGGTGATTATGAAAAGGAGAAGAAGAGGAGCTGGCTTTTCTACCCCATTTTTCTCACCCATTTAAGGGGGCTCAAAGTGGCTGACAAAGCTTTCTATTCTTTTCCCCACAACAGAACACCCTGTGAGGTAGGTGGGGCTGTGAGAGCTTAGAAGAGAGCTGTGACTAGTCCAAAGTCTTCCATCTGGCTTCATGGAAGAGTGTGGAATCAAACCAGGTATTCCCAGATAAGAGTCCAACTTCCTAACTACTAGACTGTGGATTCAGCAAAAAAGCCTTGACGGGAGGGGACACCATGCCACGTGCTATGTTTATTACCAGTTATGGATGGAGTCAATGGCCCAACCTCTAGTACTGCCCAGTGACTTGCATTCACTTGCAGACAAGGTTTTCCTATGGAGAAGGGAAGGAGACAAATTACAGGGTGACTAAGTGCAGAGGTAAAAGTTTTTCACTCCTAACTTCACTGGGATTCATGATTCAAGTTGTTTATTAGTAAAGATACCCTCCTGCAGCTATGCAGAAGTCTGGATAGTGATAAGACAATGTGTGAGCTCACAAAACAATAATCAGTAACCCATATACCACCCTTACAGCAGTGTTGCTCAAATTCCTGTAGGAAGCATTTCAGAAACCTGCACCGGTTTAAACAATAAAGTTGGAGTAAGTGCCAAAATATGCCTTGATTACATTTATTGATACTTTTGGGTGCCACCAGGACATATCAAAACCCAAGATTAAGTGTAGAGTTTGCCTCTAGTAGTTCAAGCGATTACTCTTGATTGAATCTGAAAGACTAAGTATTCTGCGTTACCTGGCACACATAAAGAGAAGGGGAGAAGAAAAAGCAGAATGGTATTTGCTTGGTCCTCTTTTACCTTGCCATATTAATGCCAATTAATCTGATGTTATCATAATGCCGTATCATAATATGGCCAATCATAACTATAGCAAGCACATTTCCCTGCAAAGTGGCACCAGGCTCTTGCATACAGACTGGCTATCACAGTCCTGCACCGGTAAGTAGCTAAAGGACAGGAAACAGAGAGTAATAATAAATGGAAAATTCTCAGAGTGGGGGAAAATAAAAAGTGGGATCACCCAAGTTTCAGTATTGAAGCCTGTGCTTTAAAATTTATTCATAAATGACCTAGAAGTTGGGTTAAGCAATGAGATTGCAAAGTTTACTGCTAACACCAAAGCATTCAAGGTAGTAGTACCCCTCCCCCCAAAAAAGATTATGAAGAACTCTGGGTAGGGGTTCTTTTGACATAGGGGCAGTGGGAAACCAAGTAGCAAATGAACTTCAATGCTAGTAAGCACAAAAAACACACTGGATAAAAAAAAAACACCTTCATTTACAGCTATGAACTTACAGTGTGTGAGGTTTTTGTGGTGCATCAGGAAATACATCTTGGGATTATGCAGATTATTGACCCAGTGCATAACAGCAATGAAAAAAACATAAAAACAATTTCAATGTTAGGAAGAAAATAGAAAATAATTCTGCAAGTGTCATTGAACCTCTTTACAAATTGATGGTGGACTTATAAGTGTGTACAATTATATTCTTGAATATTGTGTATAATTCTGATACCACACGTCCAGAAGGATTTTGTGGAATGGGCAAAATTTGTGGAAAAGGACAACTAGAATGATAAGGGGATGGACCCTCTTCCTTAACTTATCAGAATGCAACATCTAGGCCTACTTAATCTTGAAAGCTGGTGTTATCCACAGTCAGAACTATTTCAACCCAGGAAATGGCCCCGTTATCCATTTTCCTGGGTCAAAAACACAAAGGTGTTGCTGGTGATGATGACAATGAACTAGATAGGGCCTTTCATGTGGTGGTGGTGCAGTGGTGAAATAGATGCTTGAAGTGGAATAAGATACTTAAACTGTTAAATTTCATTTCATCTCTTCTGATTGCGTATCACAGTTCAGTTGGAATGAATATCCTATGCTTCTATGAATGCCAAGATCATAAGATTTGAGAACCATCATATTCATCCTTGCTCCTCTCTCAAACCCAAACCACTATTAGATTTACAGGAATGTTTGGTAGAAAAGGTAAGACATGGTCAAAGAACAGCACACTTATTCCACAGAAGACAGGGCAAGCCAGAATAAAGTTCCTTCCCATTGCACTTTGCTTTAGACTTTCCTCATCTAGTTAATCATGACTTTTATTTACAAGAGATCTAGGAGTTAGCCTTAATTAGCTAAAGCATTTTCCCATTCAACAAATTTGAATATATCTATGATTCACTTTCTTTAATAAAACTTTATGACTTTTAAAGGCATAAAAAGTAGCATATTGTGGAAACTGTAATCAAAATGCTGAAGTAGCCCCAGCAGTATTACCATCTGTGACACTTAGCCATTTGCACAGTACATCTTAATTGAAATGTAGAAAATCTGCAAGAAAAGTTTGAAAGATACACAGACAAGTATTTAAAATACACAGTTCCCAGGAATACAGCTTTTATTTTTTGTTCTGTTTATTTTTTATTTATTTTATGGGACAGACATAATAACGGAATATTTGACTGAAAGAAAAAAAAGACTGAGCCCATTAGTTATTAGATGTATATTTACTGCAGTTGAAAATTCTTAAGGTTTTAAGGTGGATCTATAACTCAGGTTAATATGTATGTGTGTGTGTGGATGAGTGGGTGGCCAGACAGAAGGGTGGGTGGCCAGACAGATGGGTGGATGGATTTGTTGAATATTTAACTCCAGTAAGCAGGAGTAGGAAAAAGATGGGGGCATCTTGCTTTCTTTACATGTTTTATATATGCAGTACATACAAGCACAATCTTCTTTTTTTATTTGCAAGAGTTCCAGCCTGCCAAAATGTATAAGAAAAGAAGTTCCATATGCCCTTTTTTTGTCTACAGGCCTACTTTTTGTCTACACTTTGCTTACCAGAATGGCATTAATTACACCGATTACAATGAAGCAAAGATCAGGTGTAGAGTGAACAATCCAAAGTTCAAGTGTTGATGTACTTCCAGTTGGATCTCCAGCATTTGAAGTTCAGATGGAGCAGAATGGACTGGTCATATCACCACAGCAACAGTTGTGGCAACATTCAGCTTGTGCCAGGATGTTACCATGTTGATCAGTCTACAATGTGTGACTGTGCAGCTGCACCAGCCCAGTCGCAGTGTGCACACCTGGAAGAGCACACAAATAATGTGTCCAGTAGCTCATCAGATGTTCCTGGTGGACAGACCTTTAATTGTCCACAATTAACATTGATCAGGGCAGATGGAACAGTGGAGAAAGTGTGGCATGGCATGCAAATGCACTGTCCCTAGTGTACTGGAGCTGCTCCTTCAATGCAACTGCAAACAGGCTCTCAATTTCCACCTCATTCCACATAGCCATTGCTGATAGTTGGATGACCACCCAGCTGGTAAAGCAGAGGAAACAACTGTTAGCAGAGCAGACGTAAAAATCCAGGAATATAAGCATGGAAGTGAGTGTGCGCAAATAAAGCTAAAAATGAAGATCTGAACATTTTTTTATTTCCTCAGTGTGCAGCTGGTGAAACAAGTTTGCTTCTTCTGCATAACAACAGTTTTGAATGTGCTAGTCTTAGAGAAGCTGGCCACCAAACAATTCCCATCCTGCCCATCAAATAAATTCCTTTATACTTAAGTTATGCCTCAGAGTCCCTCTAGAAGGTTCATTTTGTCTGGTCATTGGAAAGCACTGCTGAAATGGTCTCACCTGTAACTGGAACATGGAGGCATATACCTTCTAGGGATGTGCACGAATATCCGTAATATTTATTATTTGTAAAAAGTTGTAAAAATTTGGAAATTCATATGCAAATCAAATGTTACAACATTCGTATATTAACATTCGTAGTAATACAAATGTTTCTGGATATTTGTACAAATAGTTCAGACATTTGTTAAACTGGGGAGGAGGGAAAGCGACTGTACCGGTCATATCTGCAGCAGATCCAGATTGCATTTGACCTGGAACACAAGTGGATTAAAGGTGGATTCAGGTCAGATTTGATGCCTCTAGAGAGGATATGTTACGGGATACATATTGGATATGTATCAGATACATATGCATTTATGTCAGGTATGTATCGGATACATATTCATTTACATCTGATCGTTCATATCAGACACGTATAAGATATTTGTATGAATTCATATGAATACATTCATATTGAATATAATCCAATAGCTTACCCACCTCAATGCTATGGAATTTTTAATATATTTATGTATTTTAACTGTAACTATGAGGAAATATAATTGTTTCCTTTTTGGAATACCTAGATTTGATTGTACGTTAAGTTTTGAGTAGTTTTTTCACTACCTTGTTGTGGTTCTTTAAGTCTGTGGTTGTTATTTTGTCATTAAACATTGATACTGATTCTTTTTGTTTACTTGTGTTTTATGTCGTTTGTATGTGCTCCCTCGGATGAGTCAAGGTGGCGCAGCAGCTGCAGTTCTTTTTATACTTTCTAGGCTGCGTCTCCTAGTGGTCGTTCTTGGAATAGCATGATGGGGATAGATGATGACATCTGCTGTTACCCTTAAGGTATTTGAAACATTAATAGGCACTCCTACGTTCAAGTTTGAGCTATCAAAGAGGTCTCCACACCTGTCTGGAATACTGTGCCAGATGGTTGTTCTTGGAATAGCATGATGAAGATAACCATATGTATTCTGCTTGGAGCAATCAGAGAATGAGCTGGTACACTGGTAGATCTTCATATATTCAGATGAATAACGCCTTAACCAGGAACACATTCCATTCTGCATGGACAGAGTGTACAAGTGGTGGGTCCAGAAGGGAAACCCTTAGTACATTTACTGGTAAGGAACACCAGCAACTGCAGAAAAGCCAATAGTCTCATTTTACCTTTTGGAAGTAACATAGAGAAATCTGTATTTCAGTTCTTAATGGAAAAGTACAAAATCAATACAAAAGAAATTGAATTTTACAGCTTCAAAGTGCTGCAGACAATGAAGAGAAAATAAGTGTGTAATAAGTGTCAAAAGAAAAGACAACTGATGTCTTCTTAATATGTAAGTCAGTATTTTGCATTGGTGATTTATAGAACAGTGATTGGACTGATACAAAGCTAAAATACCCTGAGTATTCCAAAATAGAATACGTATGAAAAATCATTTCAATGGAGCATTTAAATAAATATATCAATAATAATGAATTCACACAATCTATATCTTAGCTTTACATAAAATGTATATTTCTGGATGTCCCCTAACAATGCAGAGATGTACACATGTAGCTAAAACTGGGGGGAAGGTGTACCATGCACCAAGTGTATTCCACATGGTGGCTAAGCTCTGTGACCTTATAAATATCATTTGATTTTAGCTTCCAACAGTCCAGGCAGCATGTTGAAAGTTAAAAGTGATGGAAACTGTAATCAAACAATATATGGATGCCATTGTTTCCCTATTCCTGATTCATATATTACATTGTTTTCAAAATTCTTTAACAGAAAAAGTGAGTATTGGTTAATTATAATAAGAATTCTAGTGCAAAAAAAAAAAAAGAGTTCTGTGGTAGATATTTCCATAAACGTATATAAGAGAAAATAATAAAAATGTCCATCTAATCAAAATTAAACAATACATTTCAGTGCAGGCTTTAGTCTTCAGCTTAAACACAAGGAGTAAGTTGTAGTAAATTTTAACACAGAGACCTTAAACTTTCATAAAGGAAACTTCCCTAAAATGAGGGAAAAAAAGAAAGGGAAATGGAAAGTTAGAAGAGTTGAATCACTCCAAAATGCATTACAGACCAGTTAGTTTAACGTCGGCTCCATGTAAGGTGATGAATCCCATCATTAAAGATAAAATTATTGTGCACATGGAGGAGCAAACACTGTTGAACAAAAATCAGCATGGCTTCTGCAAAGGTAAATCATACCTTACAAATTTTTGAAATTCTTTGAGAATGCCAATAAATAAGGATAAAGGCGAACCAGCTGACATTGTCTATCTGGACGCCCCACATCAAAGGCTACTGAATAAACTCATCAGCCAGGGAATAAAAGGACAGGTTCTGTCATGGATTAGTGACTGGCTTAAAGATAGAAAGCAGAAAGTAGTAATAAATGGTGAATTTTCAGGGTGGAAAGAGGTTAAAAGTGGGGTTCCCCAAGGTTAAGTATTGGCACCAGTGCTTTTAAATTTATTCATCAATGATCTAGAAGAAGGGCTACATTGTAAAATAGCAAAGTTTGCTGATGATACTAAATTATTCAGGATAGTAAAAACTGAAAGAGATTGCCAAGAACTCCAGAGGGATCTCTTAGCATTGGATGAGTGAGCAACCAAGTGGCAAATGTGTTTTAATCTTAACAAGTGCAAAGGAATGCACATTGGGACAAAGAATCCTAATTATGTCTATAAATTGATGTGGTCTGAGCTTTCTGCAACACACCAGGAAAGGGATCTCGGGGTTCAGGTAGACAGCTCAATGAAGGTGTCAGCTCAGTGGGCAGCAGTGGCAAAAAAAAAAAAAACAAGCTAATTCAAGGCTGGGAAATAATTAGGAAGGGAATAGAACACAAGTAAGCAAGGGTCATTTTGCTTCTTTATAAATCTATGGTGAGGCCACATTTGAACTATTGTGTACATGTCTGATCACCACACCTTGAAAAGGATATTATGGAACTGGAAAAGGTGCAGAAAAGGACAACCAGAATGATTAATAGGCTAGAATACCTCCCTTATGAAATCAGGCTGCAACGTCTAGGCCTCTTCAGCTGGAAAGATGGCATTTAAGAGGGGACCTCACTGGATACCAATACCAATCGGATACCAACTGGAGGCCAATATAAATTATGATTTTGTTTAACAGATTCTGCTTCATCTGCCAAAATTCCATAATTATCATTTTTTATTCTGAATGCAAATCATAAATTAAAACACAGTTCATACAAATGTGAATTGTGATTGCAACAAATATATTGTGTGGTAATTCAATATACATCCAAAAATCATGTATATGTGAATTTGGTCTGAAATGAACTCAACTAGAGCTTGTTTTGATTCAGATTGAATCAACTACTCTTGATTCAGGCTTTTTTCAAACTAATTTTTCAAACTAGGGGACGGTTCAGTTTGCATGTGAACCAAGCAAACAATATTATGTGTTCATGTACTCAGTGCTGTACACGAAATAACATTAATAAAAAGTATAAAACAAGCCACCTTTGTTTTCTTATGGTTCACTTGGTTTGGGTTTGCTTTGAACCATTTTTTTTTCAAACTACAGGTGATCTGGTTCACATGTGAACCATGAGAATGTTCCAGTTTGTTGTGAACCACAAATGGCAAAACTAGTTTTGCACATCTCTAAACTCACATTGTATTCTTTTGTATATAGAAAATTTCAAGAGATTAAAAAAAAACAACCTTAGCAGATTTTGCCCACTAAAGTTCTTGCTTGCAACTAACCAAACTTAGCACAAGATTTTTGTTTGATGGTCATGCAAGAAAGGCAGCAAAATAGGACATGGACCCTAAAAGATTGAATTCAAGCAGACAACAAGTGAGACCAATTTATTTACTTATTTATTTTGTGTATCTAAAAAAGAGACAAGGCACCACTGCAGAAATGCTCATTCGTGGTAGTTATGGATTGTCATTACTGATTACAAGCTTTTTCTAGTGTATGGGGGGGAGAACTTTTCTGTGTGATCCAGAATTGCTGTTAAATAGCTATTATGGAAGTGTATAAAGAAAATTATACACCAAAATCTCTCATGACACATGGATATTTAAAGTCACAGCCACCACTACCATCGTCACATTTAAAGGAAGAATATTGTCTCTATATTTACACATCACAATATTTGTAACACAAATAGATTTTCTTTTGCCAGCAAGCCATGATGTATCCCAGGCTTGATCATTGACCATCTTGCTCACAGCAGCTTACCCTGCCTGAGATGAGTAAAGAGTATACAGTCAGCTGGGTTGGCCTTCCACCTTACTTCCAGCAGTGGCCCCTTCCTCCTCCATCTTACCTGAGAAATGGAATGGAAAAAAGATAACAGACTGGGTTGCTCTGTCATCTTTCTCCCAATGATGACCTCTCCTCCCTCCAACTGCCACGAGTCTAGAAATTGTGAACCATATTGTTTGAGGGTGTATTGAGAAGAGACAGAAGACTGAGGATCATTATATACAATTTATAGTGATTCTATTCCTACCTTCACTGAAATATTTCAGTATAGAATGGGACAGAAACAGTGAGTGAATAAGTGAGTGGGAGAGAGAGAGGACAGACAGACACAAGAGGATAGATCATGAGCTTTGTCCTTGTTATTCACAGTTATCACAGTGCAGATTGTAGCAGCAATCAATCTCTGATTGGCAGCAAAATGCTCCTTCAACCTGAATGAATTCATCACCCTAAGCTAAAAGACTGTGCTTACATTAGAACCACTCAAACAGCATGCCCTTATTTGCATGATTGTTTTGTAAATTCCATTGGACATACTCTCCAGGATTACCCAAATAATGATGCAGAAGTGAGCTGGAAATACATCTATGATGTGATTTATCATTCAGCCATGGATATTTTCAACAAGAGGAACAGTTTGAAGATGGCACTGTAGAACTGGAGCTTGCCCTTGAAGTCAGATGAGTATCTTTAGTGAATTATAAAAGGACTCTTGTCAGAAAAAACCCTAAAAAACATTTAGAAGAGCTTGAAAGTACCACTCACTGTGCCTGACCTGGACCACTCCAATTGGAACTGTTTCAATGTGAACAGTTCCCAGTGACCCTACTGTCCAGGTACAAGACCAATCAGGTTTGGATGACCTGTTCCAGGATAGCACCCAAGCACCCTGTACTTCTCCAAATGTCACATGAGTTTCAGAGCCCACTGCAAGTTCCTGGCTTTGGAGCCATAGAAGTCCTATTTTGGTGGTGCCATGTGGTCCCAAAACCAGAGTTGTTTGCCCTACTGTCTATGCAGCCATGCACCCTTTTGCATGCTTCCCTGGGCCTGTTTACTCAGAAATAGAATGCAGTAGACCTTTATACAAACGTCTACACTATCCTGATCTATATAGCCATTTGAGCCACCTACACTGAGATGCACTCCTTCTAAATGTGGACAAAGTGATCTAACAAGGGGTGTGGCTTCTCTGTTCTTCATCAGAATATGGAAGAAAGAAGACCAGAAGGCACTAGGCATCTTACTGCATCATGAAACTAATAAGTACAAAAAGGCTGGAAGATACTGTGTTGATACCAATTGCTACAATAAAAAAAAATCATCTGTCAGTTAAATTAAAATTTTATTTAGAAAATAGCATTTGGCAAAAAAACACAGAAAAGATAACATATTGAACAAGAACAATACAGCAGGTAAAAGCAATCCAGAAAAAAAATAGTTAAAACCACAACAAACAGGAACACTGTGAAAGACTGTTGATGATGAAAGACTGGACTACCGTCACCAAAAAGTGTGAAATGAGGAAAATGCTTAGTTAACTACCAGTTAAGAAGAGAAGGCAAGTGGATGTGGTTAGGAAAACACTGGTTCCTACTGAGCTGCCAAACACCATGGAGACCAATGACTCTGAGAATAAAAAACCTCAGAAAAAGCTAACATTAGCAGCAGCCTTCCTTTTGAGGTTCGCCAGGTGCCTATGCTGTCTAGTTTCAGTGCCTGGTAAAAATGTATCTTTTCACCCAGGCGTTTGCTATTTAAGCTTCCTCAGGGTGCAGTCCTGTTAGGGAGGGAGAGTGGGAAGGAGGGGGTTAACTTTTTAATTATGTTTTAATATTTAATATGTTTTATTCTTATTGTAACCCATCCTGGGGCCATTTGGTGAAGGGCAGGATATAAACAACCAAACGGGACAGAAAAAAAAAATCAAAGACACTGAGCTACTTTTCAATGCTCTGCTATAACAAATTTTGTGGTAGGTCCTGTTATCAGGTCCTGAAACTGATGGGAAGTACCTGAACTTTGAAATAAAGAAAAAAACTATTTTGGACATTAGTGTGATACCTTGGAAAAAAAATATTCTTAACCGTGTACCTAAACTGAAAGATAACAAGGTACTCTCACCATATATGGAGGTAGATGGCAACTACAAGGCAGCCATGCCAACACCAATGGAGAAGGTGGGGAACGTAATACCAGTGAAATAGATTTTGAGGAGCACACTGCTAAAAACATCGAAAGAAGTAACAAAAATTCTATACGTATATCAGAAGTGGGAATACAAAGAGGAAAGTAGTTGGATAATTAGATGGCAATAGACAGAAAAGTAAAATTAAAGGAGACTGCAGAGGAGACTAAATGAATTATTTGCTTCTATATTCCCAGAGGAATACAGAAGGCATGTGCCAGAAGTTTGGCCTATATTTTCAAAAGAATTAAATTGGATAGAGATAACCAGGGAAGTCAGGTTCTCGCATATCTTAATAAACTAAATGTTAACAAATCACCAGGACCAGATGACACTTACGCAAGAGTTCCTAAGGAACTTTAATGTGAAATTGCTGATCTTCTAGCAAAATATATATAATCTTTCCCTAAGATCAGGCTCTGTGTCTGAAGTCTGGAGGGTAGCAAATGTGACAGGGATATTCAAAAAAGGAGCCAGGGATGATCCAGGAAATTACAGACCAATTAAATTAACATCCATAAGATGATGCAAAACATCATTAAATATAAAATGGGTGAGCACATGGAGGATCAAGCATGGTTGAAATAGTCAGCATGGCTTCCGCAAAGGTAAATCATGTCTTGGAAACTTGTTAGAATTCTAGTGTCAATAGGCATGTGGATAAAGATGAACCAGTTGACACTGCCTACCTGAATTTTCAGAAGGCTTTTGTCATACCTTGTGTTCATACCTTTTGTCAAACCTCCAAGGATGAAGAGGCAGTTGGCCTCCCCAGCCAAGCCAAGGCAGTCGTCCCAGCCAGCAAAAACAAGGAAGGCACGCCTCATGGGTTAAAGAGGAACAACGAGTCTGTCTCCCAAGATGGAGACAGCTCAGATTCAGATGCTGGTCAACACCCAGTTCAAAGTGTTTTCAGGCAAGAATGAGAGCACCGGAGATGCTCAGCACAACTGCAGACCAAACACCTGCAATGAAGAGGGTGTGTCTCTCCCAGCCTTATTTAAGAAACACTCAGTCCCTGCAACTGCTGTTGCAGACAACAGCTCTTTATACTTGCAACCCTGGTTCTTGTGTATTCTCTGTGTCCCTGACTCTCTGACCATTTGATGACTATGAAGGCCTTCTGGCAAACTGAACTCAGCATTCCTGATTACACTTTGACTCTTGAACTCTGGATCTTGACCTGGCTGCTGCTACCACTAGCCTGGTGAGAATTTGTGAGTGTGTGCTTGCAAAATGCCACCCACTTAGGACACAACAGCTTTTGACAAAATCCTTCATCAGCCAAAGAATAAAAGTAGGAAGCAGAGAGTAGCAATAAATAGCCAAAAGGAACTATAATTTTAAATTAGTTCATAAATGATTTGGAAGTATGGGTACATAGTAAAATAGCAAAGTTTGCTATTGATTCTAAATTATTCAGATTAGTAAAAACTGAAAGAGATTGCCAAGAGCTCCAGAGGGATCGCTTGGCATTGGGTGAGTGAGCAACCAAGTGGCAAATATGTTAGGGTTAGGGTAAGGTTTCTGGTGGACAGCTGAGTGAAGGTGACAGCAGCAGCAGGAGCAAAAAGGAAAAAAAGTTAATTCAATGCTAGGAATAATAAGGAAGTGAAAAGAAAACAAGTCAGCAAGTGTTGTTTTGCCTCCTTATAAATCTATGGTGAGGCCTCATTTGAATTTTGTATACTATTCTGGTCACCACACTTCAAAAAGTATATTGTAGCACTGGAAAATGTGCAGAAGAGGGCAACCAGAATTATTAAGGGGCTGGAATGCCTCCCTTATGAAATCAGACTGCAACATCTAGTACTCTTCAGCCTTGAAAGACAACATTTAAGAGGAGACTTGATTGAAGTAAAGAAAAAGTGGATAGAGAAAAAAAAATCTTTGTCACACAGCACTATAACCAGGGGACAGTCTATGAAGGTAATGGATAGGAGAATCAGATCAGGCAAGGGGAAACATTACTTCACCCAGAGGGTCATTTGTCTATGGAACTTGATACCAGAAGAGGTGGTAACAACAACCAGCCTAGGTAACTTTAAGAAAGGGTTAGACAAATTCATGGATGACAGGTATATCAATGGCTACTAGACTGGATGCCTAGATATATCCTTCAAACTGAGAAGACAGGTGAAAACTGGTCACTTACCTTAATTTTCATGTTGTAATTGCAAATGTTGATTTGTAGAGGCTTGTTTTTGGTAACTTCTATGTTGTTGTGGAATGAATTGGTTCTGCACTGACCTTGTTTTGGGGACAATAACTCTCCCAGTTCATCCTATTATGATTCTCAACCATTGTGAGGTAGGTTTAATGGACTGCCAATAGAATGACAGAATGTAATTGACTGACATGGGACCATCAAGAAAAAGGAAAGGTGGGGAAATAAAAAATTGGGACAGCTGAAGTTCCAAAAACAAAGTTTTCAAATTTAGTAAAAAGGGAAATTCCAAGCCATAAAAGTAAATGACAAGCAATACAGTCCTCAATGAAACTGTAACTCAAAGCAACAAAGTAGTGATGTGATAATTGGATTATGCAGTTGAGCACATTTTATGGGCTTCTCACTATTGTTGTAAAAACAAGCTATTGAGAATGCTAGGAGTCTATCAAAAAGGGTGTTATCATCCACAGTCATCTGATGAAGTAGACCTGTCTACTTGTTCTTTCTCTTAGTCTTTAAGGTGCTACTAGACCCCTCTTTTGTGAGCCAGTATGATTTAGTGGTTAAAGAGCCAGACCGGGGCCCTTTCTGCACTTGGCCTTATTCTAGAATATATCTCAGGATAGGGGTCTGTTGTCCACATGCTAATGCAAACTATGGCAGGCCCCTTCTGGGGTCTATCATAGTCTGCACTAGCACGTGGATAGCAGGCCCATGTTCTGAGATATGTTCCAGAATAAGGCCAAGTGCATAAAGGTCCCGGGTTTGTTTCCACCTTCCTACATGAACCCAGCTGATACCAGCTACGATTATTAATAAAAAGAATTCGCTAAATATGATTGGAAAAAAAAGTTCTGGTGTAGGAACAGTGTCTTGGGCCAGGAATCCAAGATCGGGGTGTGGTTCCTTCAGAGCTTTTGGGACTCCCTCACTTGGAATAAGAAAGAGGTTAGACCATTAACTTGGAATAAAAGCCTTGGACTTTTAAAATGTTTCTAAAAGCAAGGAAAGGATCTGTGGCATTTTGCAAAAGAAAAGGGCAGATCTCTCCATTGAATTACAAAATGCAGTTGCCTTCCTGGCTCTGATGGCCCACTCAAGATTATGCCTGAAGGCCAGAACAAGGGTTGCAAAACAAACAATGGTCACTGGTTTCTGAAGAGAGGATATATCTTTTGTTCTTTTTAAAATATATATATATGAAAATTTGGAATGCCCTGGGAAGGGGATCTTACTAAATGTTTGATAGATGAGAGAATTTGCTGAATTCATATGAGCTATTCCATTACATTTTTAACCTGAAGGAAATAACAAGAAAAACTTCACCAGTACTGCGGTGTCAGGATTTCATGTTGGGCTGTTTACACCTTTTGTCTACCCTTGGAAAAGAGTGCCCTGAGGGATTCAAAGAGAGGTCAGGAGATGCGCCAATTAGTAATGTTAATTTAAGGTAACTTCCATAATACAAGAATGGTAAGGGAGGAGAACATCTTATTATTTTAAGGAAATGATTCAGATGTTCCTGAGGAAGTGGGTCTCCCTGGGATGTCTTGAGTCTTATGGGTGCAAGAATCTGCTAAGCACACACATGAAGCTATTCCATTGCACTTTGACTTAAGAGAAACAATAGGATGAGAATTGCTCAGGGAGACAGGTTAGCATAAGAAATTAACTTCTTTTGGACATCTGAAGAACCAGTTTTTGCCTTTTCAGGAAGAACTTTTGGAGGTGATGTTTAGCTGATTTGCATCTTTTTGGAAAAAAGTTACAAGATGCTACAGTTTTTTATTTTAACAAAGGAAGAACCATAATCAGCAGGGTTTTTGTTTTGGTTCCAATTTCTGACCATAAGAAAGGCAGAGAAGAGAAGGAGGTCAGGAGGAGTCTCCCTCCTCATATCCGCCATGGAAGGACAAGAGAAGGAGTCTGGGAGAGGAGTCTAGGGGCAAGGAATCTCCCTCTCCTCATCTAGCCAAAGGAGTTTTCCTGCCATGGAAAGCTAGGAAAAGACCACAGACACTTTGCTGTTTTTTTTTCATTTTTTTTTCTTTCTCCTGCTACACAGAGCTGCTTTTTAACTTTTGAAAATTGTTCTGAATTTTGCTTGGTCAGAACAAATTGCAGAAGCCCATTTCAACTGGGTTTTTTTTTTGAGATATTTTACTCATTTTTTTTGAGACCAGATTAATAAAAGGGACCATTTTTTAATTATTATCTTCATTTTTATTTTATTTTCTATTTTTGTTCCTGAAGAGGCACAGATCAGCTGAAATCTCCCATCTACAATTTTGGGTGTACTAAGGCACAGTGGTGAGAGCAAATTCCATTCCTCCTTATCTCCCCCTATTTCCTATGGTTTTTCTATATTGTTTAATTTTGGTTAGGGAATATCTTTAGTATTAAGGGTGTTTTTCTACCTCCTTGCTGGCTTGGGCACATTTCTTCCCCAAAACTAAAATTACCAGTTTAATGCATAGACTTATTCTGATATAAGCTGTTTAGTTATTTAGCCATGTTTAAAGTCCCTGCATGTTTGTCCTTGTTTTGCTTAAATGTCTAATGAAAAATGCTTCTGATATGGCTTTATATTTCATTTCAACTTCTCTTCTGTATTTCTAATAAACTCTTTGCTCTGGTTCAACAAGAAACACTGGTTTTTGAGTCTGAAATGGGTTTCGTCTCTGTTTTCTGATTATTCCTCGTTATTAAAACCTGTGAAAAGATCTAGCTACTTATTCCCCTGGGAAGTTTAAATTTGGTGTTCTTTGGGCTTCAAAAATAATCCAAATTATCCAAATTTTACTCCCTCCACAGTTGCTTCCAGTTTATTACTGGAGCAGAACTGGTAACACAGCCAGGTGACCTTGGACTACTCAAAGCTCCCTTCTGAGCTCTCTCAGACCCACCTACCACATGGGGTATTTTGTTGTGGGGAGAAGAACAGAAAAGCTTTGTCAGCCACTTTGAGTCCCCTTAAATGGGTGAGAAAAGCAGGTTAGAAAAGCCAACTCTAATACCATCAAGATTAAACAGATATTGAAAAACTACCTGTCAAGAAATAACTTAGTTATTTAGTCAAACAAAGCAAGGCAATAGACTCCTGTATTGGTTATCAGAGATGTTAACGAAAAAAGTGAAGCCCCTCAACATAGAGATGTTTCCCAAATCAAAATTGTACTTCTATTGATCAGTGATTAGTACGTACGCATGGAAGTGAAAGTAATCAAGCACACTGCATAATATATCTGCCAAAGTTCCAGCTTTTTGTCTCTTCATATGATCATGTGCTTCCAACTCAGGACACTGTAGACCTTCATACAACAGTTCCTTTTTTTTTTTTTTTTGCACAACCAACAAACTTAATGATTTCCTAGGACTCCTACCAGGACCATTTACCAAAACTCTACTTGTTTATAATTCAGGAAGCATGACACAACATTGTCTAACATATCTTTATCTCACTTGCCTATTATTTTCATACCCACTTACACTAATATCCTATAGTACTACAATAGGACTTCACTTAACCTCCACAATGTTCTTTAAACATAGCCAAATGTTACTTCTCCTTTTTTAATCTCTGTGTGCCAGTGGTTATGGCTCATTATATTGCATCATTCCAATATTTGCAAATATTTCTCTAAAGTTGCTTTTTAAAAAATGCTCTCCTCTTTACTGTATGCCTTTACTTTATTGCTGACTGGGAAGCCACTAACCTATTTGCTATTATGGAAAACTGGGGGGGGGGGGGGCTTCCAATATTTTCTTCTACAGAGATTGTCAAGGTGAACAAGCACACTACACTTCTCTGTACCTACACAATCTTCTTTGTCAGTGCTGGGAAGAAGAGACTGTGCTTCAAAATCTGTGTGATGCCAATAATGTTGCACTGTACAAAAACAAAGAAGAATGAATTAACTACAATGACTACAGGGAAATTTCATTCCTGAACACCGTTGGGAAAGCTTTTGCTTGAGTGGTTCTCAACAAGTTGCAGTCACTTGCTTATTGTGTTACCCAGAGCTGAAAGATCAACTGTTTACATAATCTTCTCACCGCAAGATAAGTGCCACAAGCAGAGACAATCACTGTTCATTTCTTTTATTTATCTGGCAAATGTATTTGAAAGGCCTTTTCAAACTAATCCAGAAGATTTGCTGCCTATCCAGGATTGTCAGAATCATTATACATTTCCATTAGGATATGTAGGACACTGTATAGTGTGATGAAACACACTCACAGCTATTTATTGATAAACAGCAGAAGAAATAAGGGTTTGTACTTCCACCTATATGCTTTGGTATCTTTTTTCTCCCTATTATTGCAGTACACATTCAAAACCTCTGACAATGGCATATGTCTCCAAACAAGAAGAGGTGGATTTCTTTAAGAAGAAGAAAAAAACTTGCAGATCTGAGAACTAAGGCAAAAGTCCAGCATGTGATCTACTTTGGGTAGACGATACTGCCCTGAACACCCACACTATGTGCTTTGCACATACATTTAGTGAGATTGGTTTAATTATAAATATGAAGATCCATATCATGGATCAGGTGTTTACAATACCCCTAGAATTTTTATTGGTCATCACATCCTCAGTGTAGTGGAGTTTATTTAACTTAACTCCACAGTTACTAGTAGCCTGTGCCTTGAAGCTGAACTCAACAAATGCATTGGTAAGACAGTCACTGTGATGACACACCTTTCTAATAGGATTGGGAGAAACTCTATGCTGACATCACCACAAAGAAGGACGATCTATCAGATTGTGTGCTTAGGCAGAATTAAACAAGATCTGTAATGCCTACCAGGACTTCTGTATGATGATGATGATGACGATGACTGCGATGATGATAATAATGTTAATATTAAAATTAAAAAATAAAAATTAAGATAAAACAAAATATAATAAATTTATACATATCCTGCCATTCAACAAATGGTCCCAGAGCAGCTTACAATAAGAATAAAACATATCAAAAGAAAAAAAAACCATAATTAAAAATATCACCCTCTCCCTCCCACAATCACCACCCTTCCCTAACAGGACAGCACCCTGAGGAAGCTATTTAGATGGCAAAAGCCTGGTTGAAAAGATATGTTTTCACCCAGCACCAAAAAGTATACAATGTAGGCACCTGGTGAACCTCAAGAGGCAGAGAAGGCCCTCTTGTTATGTCCCTATGCCTCATGTCTCCACAAAAGAAACTACAAGAAGGTCTATATGGGAGAAGGTTCTCCTTCAAATACCTAGGGCCCAAGCCGCTTAGGGCTTTAAATGTTAATGTCAACACCTTGAATTGGGCTTGGTAGCAAACAGGTAACCAGTACAGATCCTTTAAGCCCGGTGTGATATGAGTCCAGCCAGAGATTCCCATCAGCAGACAAGCTGCTGCATTCTACACCAGTTCCAACTTCCAAGCCATTTTCAAGGGTAGCCCCATGTAGAGTACATTACAGTAGTCTAATCTAGAGGTTACCAGAGCATGGGTCACTGTGGCCAAATTATCCCAATCCAGGTAAGGCTTCAGCTGGTGGACTGAAAGAAGATAATGATAGGCACTCCTGACAGTTGCTACCACATGGGACTCAAATGACAACGATGAATCCAGGAGTACTCCCAAATCACACACCTGATTTTTCTTGGGCAAAACATCCCTGCTAAGAATTGGGTGCTTCTTAATTTCCCAGGCTCAGTACCCAGTGACACACAGTACCTCTGTCTTGTCTGGATTCAGTTTCAATTTATTGCTCCACATCCAGTCCATTACTGCTTCCAGGCAATGATCAAAGACCTCAACTGTCTCTCCTGAATTGGAAGGAATGGAAAGATAAGAGTTGGGTGCCATCAGCATATTGATGGCACCTGACTCCAAAACTCCTGATGATCTCTCCCAGTGATGATTAATTTTATCACTGCAGATGTTTACCTGACCTGGAAAACAGTTTGTGAACTGTTAGAGACTTTTTCCTTACTTTTTTGTGAAGTGACAGTCCCAGGTGCAGGAGTAGGCATTTGACCTAATTTCATAATGCAAGTTTTCCTCACAACTGTGGCACTTCACTGTTGTCTTGGATTTGGAAGGCATTTGAGTGCATTCAACAGCTGTCCAGACTGTTTAAAGGGATCTGCTTAACAGCTTGACTTCTTCTTCCAGTAACTAATTTACGGGCAAACTACATGAAATCTCACCGATTCCTTCTTTTTACACTCCCCATTGCTTTCTCTTTGTGTTCCTTATGTTTTATCTGGGATTGGGAAAAGGAATTTTCTACTTCAGGGCTGGTATACTGTATATAGGTAGACTTAAATTTTTATCTCCTTAGCTAAGGTCCAGGGAAATATGCAACAAAAACATTTGGGTTATTGAATTTGTTTTTGTCTATATTTATCTGTAATGATGACAGTTGTGGACTATACTCCTAATCACATGCATTGGAAAAAAACTATAATTTTAATCATTAATCTATAACTATATTTGAGAACAAGGACTATACTGGGTTGTGGGGGAGGAGTTGTAGTGTAGTGTTCTTTTATTCTCTTTTCTTTTTGAAACTTGATTTGGAAATATCAAGACATATTTGGGACATCAGAAACTGTACAGTGCCTCATCATTATATTGAAAATCATAGGAACAAGAAAACATAAATAATGATTTTAGATATAAGGTTATATTTATGAAAGTGTCATCATAGTCAGAGCTGTCCTCTATAACTAGCAGTATAATTCCAGCCAAGCCTTTGAAATATTGCTTTGGAAACTCTGCCAGCACATTCTTCTGTCAAACAGATATTTCATTAGTTTATGGATCCTGTTAAATGTTGTGTTGTTTGCAAACTCAACTACAACAGTGCATCTTTTGTTCCAAACCTAGTTTGGTTTCAATAATTTCTCTAGCCAGTCAATACAAATAAGTTCCTTGACAGAGCTTATAGACTTTTCATAAACACTGCATTCTTGAGCTTTATCTGTTTGCCTTTCATAAGATTACTTAGGTTAGCATATTTACTTGAGAAAAATAAACTGAAGAAGAAAGTATGTTTAAAAAAGTCCTTAGATTATATATATAAAAAAGCAAGTGGAGGAGAGAGAGGGGATAATATTAGAATAGCTTGCCAGTTTCTGTCTCATGTATGCATGAAGATAGACATACTAGCTGCCAAGGCCAATCAAAACGCTTGTAAATTTGTCCTTCCTCAGAATTTAGCTTGTGCGAGGGGTGTCTAATCAATTGCTGCATCTGATTGTTCAAGGGGACCCCCAGTTGGTCTGAATAAACCTGCTCAAGCTTCAGATTGTTTTTTTTTGGGGGTCCCTATCTGAGTCTTTCATGTAGAAATCCTTTGTCTAAGTTTTGTTGCACACAAGGAGATTAAATTTGTTATTGCATTTATTTATTGATACAACATCCTTGGGGATGTTGTAAAATGGTGTTATATAATCACATTACTCAAAATGCATATCAAAAAGAAAGAACATTTGATGTTAGCTGAAGTACAAATTTACTCTACTTCTGTTAATGAGGGTTAGTCTAGAACTATCATAAGACAGAACTTTCTTATTTTGTGCCTTCCTTTATACAGATGGTCTTCAAAAAACCCGTTTCATTGATGGGATTCGAAAAGGGCCTAGATTCCAGGCATTTCTGATCCAATATTAAGCTGAGCCATGCAAAAACTGTCATTGCTAATTCTCATTCTCTGCTGTGATCCATCCTTGGAGTAGGTGATTGTTCCATGTGCTTAGGGTATTCTGAGGGTAGATTGAATGCCTCTGGGACAGCCAGTAGGACCAAATGGAGATGGAATATTTGCCCATTGAGCCCAAGGGTAGAAGTGAATGAAATCTGTGGTACTGATTCAGCCTGGTTGTTTAGGAACTATAATATTTGAAGATAATAGTCCTTTAGTGTTCAGACTTGAAACCCAAAACAGTTATTTTAGACATCTCAACAACTCTTCTTTCTGGTTAGGACTAAGTCAAAACACCTGCCTTCATGACACAGGAGCAATTACTATGTCTCTCTGTGCAGAGTTTGAGCCCCTGACATGTAGATAACCTTACAAGAGAGTCAGTAGCTCTTTGCACAGCCTCAATCTACCACTGCTATTTACTTCAATCTCCCTCCTACACAGCTGTTCCCTAGAAACAGCTAGTGAATATGATCAAGTTTCCCATTAGAGTCTAATCTTTAGGATAGTTCAGGTAAATGTCAGAATGTTATTCTTGTACTTATGAATTATTCAGAAATATTTTAAAGTAATGCTATTATCAGCACCACAGTGACCTGAAAGAAATTTTATTTTATTTTGTAGTGCTATGGATGAATTTGCAACCCTCAGAAATCAGGAAAACTTTTCAGAAAATATCTGAGCATTTAACATTTAATTCCTTTAAATTTAACTCAACATTGGGAAGCCTTTTTTTTTAACCCCAGGGTTATTTTCCGTAGCTTTGCCATATGCCACAAACCAATGGTTGGAATCAAAACCAAACATGAAACAAAGTGAATTTATGGATACACCAAATCCATGCACACCTTCAATACTCAAGCTGCTAGGGAAAACAAATTATGATGATGATAAAGGAAGCATGACACTTCTATCCTTACAATCAATAACCAGTTGATCACGATACTAAGGTTGCATTCATATGCAGCTTGTGGTGTCTAATGCTTATTTAATGTATTTATTGTGTGTTGAATTGCATAACTATTGTAAAATGGTTACAATGTATTTAAAGTGTTTAATATAATGTATTTAAGGTAATGTATTTATTGTAGATAATGAGACAGTAAGGTAAGCTGTGGACAGAGCACCCTCATTAGCATAGGAAAGGGGGAAGAGATTGCCCACAGGTGCAGCCAATAAGAGGCAGGCCATGGCAGGCTGTAGGGATATAAAGGCACCATCCCAAGAGAGGAATTGTTCTATGAATTGGGTTTTCAGGGCGTGAAGGTTCTGAAGTGATCATTCACCATCCTGAGGGAAAGATTCCAACATAGTTCCAAGGATTCTTAGGCCTGGAGGAAAAGCCAGGGGAAACCTTTATGCAGCCTAGGGTAGAGTAGGTTGTCAATTGCTGGGTGCATTCACATGGAAGCCGGTTGCTTTGCTTGGGACATGTGTCATAAAAATCTATGATGTAACTCGCAATAAAGTGTCCCTATGTGGTTTGGGGCAACACGGGTT
The DNA here is from genome assembly GCA_023333525.1 of Aspidoscelis tigris stejnegeri. Classification (NCBI taxonomy): domain Eukaryota; kingdom Metazoa; phylum Chordata; class Lepidosauria; order Squamata; family Teiidae; genus Aspidoscelis; species Aspidoscelis tigris. Next base: position 226,826,576 of record JALMGA010000001.1, read on the forward strand.
CAAATTGCATGTGCCTGTCCCCGTGCAAGCCGCAGCATGAACCCACATCTTTTTCTCCCCACCCACCCTCTCCCCTTATAGGAAGCCGGATTGATGTCACTATAACCCGTCCCGCCCACTGCAGCGATGACAAACAGCTGCAGCAATGACAGGCAAACACCTCAGTTGCACCTCCACGAACACAAAGATCATTCCTTTCCTTGGCCAACACAGTTAAAAGCATAACCGAAAGCTAGTTAAAAGCATAACTAAAGACAGATCATTCCTTTTCCTTGGCCTCCACAGGTTAGTGGAGGTGCGCACATCCGCATGAAAGCGGGCATGCCCCACTCGCAACCAGCTCAAAATTTTCTCCCAGTTCAGGTCCCAGACTTGCTATCAGGGAAGGGGGGTGTAATAAGTGTACCTGTTTATTTAAAGAAATCCCCAAGCAGCTGCTGATTGCAGCACACATGGCAGGAACAGGGAGCAGAGGCAAAACCCTGCCCGCTAATACTACAGTCACCAGGCTCCACCCCAAATAACCCAGGAGTGTCTGCATGACCCAAGGACAATATGTGCTAGCCCCCTATTTCAGAAGGAGTATGCTTGCTAAGTGTTTTTTTTTTTTTTTGGACACGTATTGTGTAGCATGTAGCCCATATTAGGGCTTTGCATGGAGATGCTCCCGAGGCGACCTCAGAATAATTTTGGAATATTTTCAGCATGGGGACAAGCCCACTGTGTGATTACTTGAGAAGCCACTCACTTATTCATTGATTCTTGTATTTATTTATTGGTTCTTACTGACGGTTACAATAAAGAACTTATCTTGTTGTTTAAAGAGAACTATTTATTTAAGCAATGGGGATCGCTGGGGAAAAGGGATCTTGTGACTTTAAATTTTAGTGAAAGGCAGCAGGAGAAAGTGAAGCCATGAGTTGCTGTTAAAAATGCTTCTCCACTAGGGGTTTCTTGTGGAGGCATAGGAAAGTAGCGAGCTCTTTGGCATGGGGTAGAAAGCAACACTGCCAGCACTTGATATTAATTTAAACCTTATTTATTTATTTATTTAGCTTTAGAAGGCAGTCAGTGGGGGGTTGAAATCCAGCATGGCTGAAGGGGTGCCACACAGCTGAACACACACACTCACATCTGAAGAAGCTTAGAGATAATGTAGATATGAATCACAAGTGGAATTGTCTTCCTCTGCCATTAACATTTTAAGCAAGTGGCTTAGAGATGGGATGAAAATGCCAAAACACTACTGTCTCTAAGGTGTTTTTGAAACACTGTTTTTGCTACATGTGAACAGATTTAAGTCAGAGTATTTTCTGTACCTGCTGGTGAATGGTTCCCTAGGTGCTACTTGCCAAATAAAAATAATTGCCTCATTTAAAGTTTACTGCAATTATGTATGTAGAAAAAACACCCTTAATCCAAGTCATATGCACTGTTTTAAAATATTTTATTTTTACATTACTATAGTATTGTTCCCCTTCATGGACTCACTGCCTTGTCTCAATGAAGCTATGAGTTATGCTGTGCAGGGCCACCCAAAACAGAGATGCCATAGTGAAGAGTTTGGATAAATGGTGATCCACTGGAGAAGGAAATGGTGAACCACTTCAGCATCCCTGTAAAGAAAAAATCATAGAAGATAAGCCCACCATGTCAGGAAGTGTCAAAACCTATACTGTGGAAGAGTGAAGGGCAAGTAGAAGTAGAAAGATGAAGTGGATGAACCAAAGCCCAAAGGATGTTCAGCTGTGGATGTGTATGGTGGCGAATGAAAAGTCAAAAGCTTTAAATAATGATGTTGCATAGGAATCTGGAAGGTCAGATCTGTGAGCCAAGGTAAGCTGGATATGGTCAAAACAAGAGATGGAAACATCAAACATCAAAATTTTAGTAGTCAGTGACCTAAATGGATATGGGTGAATGTAATTTAGATTACCATTATAGTTATTATAATGTGGGCAAGAATAATTTAGAAGAGTTTCTCTCATGGTCAGAAAAGAGCAGTACTGGGTTAAATTCTCAAAAATGAGAGTATGTTTGAATCCAAGCCAAACCATTCAACATTACAGTAATCTAAGACTATGCCAAAGCCACTGATGCTGAAAATAATGAATTTGGCCAATTCTATGAAGAGCAATAATGACACTTCTAACACACACACACACACACACACACACACACACACACACACACACACACACACACACACACACACACAAGAAGTCACTTTCATTCATAGAGGATTGTGTTGATTACAGGTGGCTAGATTTATAGGCCTATCCATAATCTCAGCACAAGAAGGCATAATTCCCTGGTCATCTGATCAATTGCATTAGAAGACATCCAGGAAGTGAGAACATATGACAGGACCATAGGTTCCAGTAGGCTACAATGTTCATGCACAGGAAACTTTTTCTGAGTAGTCCTCCAGTTACACATGGGGCCTTAAAATGACTGCTGTGTCATCAGATCTTATCAGTAAATAAATCAGCAACTCTCTGTTGCTTCTCTCCGTGCTTGTCTTTCCTGGCCCAAGCTCTCCCCCTCGTCCTGGCTTCGGGAGCTGTTCTTTCAGCACCATCACACCTCTGTCGCAGGTAGAAAGAAAGAATTCCGCACCACAGCCAGTCACCGAAAAGGATTTATTGCTTCCATCAATATATACAAAGTCTCCCCCGCTCTCTCCAGCGCTCCGTCAAATTGTAAACAATACATTGGCTACACACCTACTTATATAGTTTTACTAGCAAGGTCACAATGACTCAAATGACACACAAACTCCTGATCTTGAGTCATTTCCCTCTGTCTTACGCAAGCTTTTGCAATCGCTGTGATGCTGTCTCAGTCTAGGAGAACTGGTGATGTTTGCACACCTCACCTATCTTCACCTTGAAAGAGTCTTCTTACTAGATACTAAGCTAACTAGATTATCTTCTGTACTTCCTGTGTGGAATTTGTTTTCCCTATTCACATCTACACATTTTCTCCTCTATCTCCTGACAATCCCCTCCAAAAATGTTTAGATGTGTATCTTTAAGCTATCTGCACTTTATCTCTTTCAACCTATGCCACACAGTACTCCAGTTCTTGTCCACTGCTCTGGATTACCAACTCTCCCTCCTTGGTCCTCTCCAGGCACCTCAGGGTCATTCACCTCTCTGCTGTCTCTACCTCTGTGTTTTTGGGTTTCATCTGGCCTTTCCTGCCTCTTGAATACCCACTTGCCTCCTGCTATCACTATGCAAGTGTTTGCAGTTTGTCCCACAAACCAATCTGGGGGCTTTCTAACTCTCTGAGCTCTCCTTGGTAGGATTACCTGTATCCTTCCTTTGCCATTCCCACTATCTGACCTAGGCTTTGTTTGTGTTTGTTCATTTGCAGAAGTGTTAGTCTCACTATCTGTAGAACCTTCTTGCTTTAGTGCCCCTCCATTTCCAGCATCTGTGGCACTCTGCCCTAGCTTGAGAAAAACCTCCTTGTTCACATGGAGCCTTTCCCAGCTGGAATATCTCTCAAAGTTGGCACTCCTGGACAGTAAGATTTCTCCATGACTTGAACAAAATCTATAGCTGTTTCCAGAATATCCCACAAACATTAGCCTTTTCCAGAAATTTGCAGGTACATATACATCATATACATTTGCATATTGTCCACAATCTCTTACACATTCAAGGTTTGGTGGTCTACCATACAGCATATGATAAAGCATTTCCTTTACAAAAGAATTCCAAGCATGGTTAGCAACATGATCAACAGTCAAAATTGCCTCCCCCCACATTTGCTTTAAGATTCCTTCATGCTTTTCACCAATGTTGACCCAGTCTCTAAAGTGTTCAGCTACTTCACTTTTCCCTGTCATAGGGATCACATACGAATACTGTGTTGGACAATCTTCAATGCCCATTAAGTACTGGTTCCCGCCCACAGGCTTTGTTAAAGGGTCAGCCAAATTTGCCTGCACAGTCCGAAACAATCTTTCTGTCGTGCGTTTGTTAACTTTGGCTACAGGAAGAGCTTCAGGCTTCACCTTGCTACAAACTGAATCATCCCAATCACTTGAACAAATTTCCATCTGAAATTTTTGGCACACTTCCTCTAGTTTTTCCACACTTGTGAAGTTCACATGCCCTATGGCCTCTTGGCAATAATGGGCGCAGTTCAAGTGCCTAGGCACATTAACAGCTAACGCGCATTCTGCCCTGCCAGTCATCACATACACTTTGTTTCGCTTGACTGCCCTAGCACAAATTTCATCATTTATGCTAATAGTACAATCATTCCCCTTGAAACACAAAGTATAATTACTGTTTGTTAATTCAGAAACACTGATTAAACAGTCTTGCAACTCAGGAACACACAATACATTTGAAAAATCCTTTTCAAAACATGGTATTTTTACCGTTCCCTCTGCCCACACCTGTTTCGATTCGCCATTCGCCAACATGACTGAATGTACATTCGAAGGCATTTTATTTTTCAGGAGCTTTTCACAATTGACCATGTGAGAACTTGCCCCCGAGTCCAACACCCAGCTAGGGCTTGCAGCCACACAGGCTACAGACTCACAGCCTTTCACGGCTTTCACAACCTCTTTCTTGCTTGCAGCAAACCTGGATTGTTTCCTGGCTCTTTCCTCAGCCAACTTTTTACAGTCCTTAATGAAATGATCCTTTCCACCACAGTGGAAGCATTTTCTCCCTCTGGACACAAATGCTTTTTCAGGCTCAACATCATTGAAAGTCTCGATTGAGTGGGTTTGAATCACTCCTGTTTCCTGTCTCTGGAGTTTCGCCTCGTAGTCCCTACGCTGGCATTCCTCCAAGACTCGTGCTGCCACCATCTCTGGAGTTAGCTGCCTCTGGTCAACACACTGCAGACTCCACAGGATATTTTCAAACTCATCAGTCAGACTTCCTAATAGGATAAATGCTCTCTGCGTTGGACTGATTTCGATCCCTCTGGTTGCAACTTGCTGGAACAAGTCTGCCATGATTTCCAGGTGCTTCTCAGGAGCTTGCGCCTTCTGCATCTTGCAAGCATACAGCCTCCTACACCAAATCATTCTTGACAGTGCTGTTTGAGATTGGTGGATCTCTTTCAACGTATCCCAGACTTCCTTCGAAGTTGCCTTTCCACGGATGTGGTTGATTTGCGGCGGCGTGATCGTGAGCAAAATGGTTGCCCTTGCCCTCTGATCCTCTGCGACCGTACCAGCTGCCAGGCCTGCGTCAACAACATCCCAGAGCCTTTCCCTTGTGAGCAGCGCTTCCGCGTAAACAGCCCAAGCAGAAAAGTTCGTCTCATCCAATTTTGGAAAACGTGCAGCTTCCATCTCTCAGGCAGTGCAGTTTCCTCTCTCCTTCTTCTGTCAAACGTGACAAAAAACAGACACACAACACTAGATAATCAGACAGCCGTCCGATTCTCTTTTCACTTAGCCTTTCGGCACTCACAGTCAGTTGAACTGTCCAGCACACACAGGGTTAACGCTCTGGGCCCATAACCCTTGTCAGTAAATAAATCAGCAACTCTCTGTTGCTTCTCTCCGTGCTTGTCTTTCCTGGCCCAAGCTCTCCCCCTCGTCCTGGCTTCGGGAGCTGTTCTTTCAGCACCATCACACCTCTGTCGCAGGTAGAAAGAAAGAATTCCGCACCACAGCCAGTCACCGAAAAGGATTTATTGCTTCCATCAATATATACAAAGTCTCCCCCGCTCTCTCCAGCGCTCCGTCAAATTGTAAACAATACATTGGCTACACACCTACTTATATAGTTTTACTAGCAAGGTCACAATGACTCAAATGACACACAAACTCCTGATCTTGAGTCATTTCCCTCTGTCTTACGCAAGCTTTTGCAATCGCTGTGATGCTGTCTCAGTCTAGGAGAACTGGTGATGTTTGCACACCTCACCTATCTTCACCTTGAAAGAGTCTTCTTACTAGATACTAAGCTAACTAGATTATCTTCTGTACTTCCTGTGTGGAATTTGTTTTCCCTATTCACATCTACACATTTTCTCCTCTATCTCCTGACAGATCAGAGGTGCTCAAAAGAGACAAGTTAAAGCCAAACACCCTGTATTTGAACTTGAACAGAACAAAGTGGTATAAAATGAATCTAGTGAACCCCCACCCCAGTTTGATCTGTGGTTCAAAGATGCATGAAGGTGTACCTTGAACAGAATACTCTGACAATTTGAAGAAAAATGTTTGAATGTGAGCTGAACAAAAGGGACATTTGGGGCAATTGGAACCAAACAGCCAATTTAAGTGCAGATGCTTATCTATGGCACACACACCCTTAAGCCAAGTAAGGCTCAAAGCAATCTGAGGGGATAACGTTAGTCGAGGGGTGATTGATCCTCCTTAAAACACCTCATAGATGTGATGATATGACTCAGTTTAAGTCAAACTCTATTTTTGGTTCAGGTACTTTTGTACTTTTTTTAAAAAAACAATGAGCTAGGCTACTTGCTAGTATATATACGTACATATTTTAAAAATCATGTGGAAGTTCCTAGTTCATTTTCTGTATTGCAAATACTATTTCTGAAACAGAGTAGCTATTATGGCGTTATGATAAATAATCAGATTGAATGTTCACAAACATACCACTTGGGTCTTTTTCCACCCTCTTCTTTTTTCTTTATTTCACCAAGACAAAAGCACATGCATCACTGTTTCTGTAAATACTAGGTGTTTTTTGACAACTTCCCCTCATCATCAGAAATGCCACTTGTGGTCTTGCATCGAATACCTAAACTCAATTACCATAATGAATTGAATGCAGCAGCATAACTACTTTACTACTTATGAAGCTTAAGTTTTATATGTATTAATCTTGACTTTGGCAAGAACGGTTTTCCCCCTCTGCCTTTAAGACTTGTGTAAGTTTAGCCTGCAATACAAGTGATGTTTATTAAAATGTTATGCAATCATTAATGGTGTAGAAGCACTATTCCTTTTCTTAACTTACTGATGTACCCATAGAAAGGGCACAACATTGTTGCAAACAAAAAATGTATGTAAATTTTACACAAATCCAATAGTCTTTTGCAAGTAAGGAAATGGGCCACAAACACATGTGTTGTATAAAGCCTGAATAGTAATCTTACCACCTTCAGTACTTAACAAGATTTTTGCACTGAAGAACAGTCTCAAAACAGCCACCTTCTATGTTCTAATACTAAGTACAAGATTCTCTTTGAAACATTGTTCTTGTTTCCTTTTCAGATAAGGTAATTGGACAGGTCAGTATTACAGCTTTCCCCATATTGCTCAGAGTTCCTTACAATATGTAAGTGAAATAGGAAGCAGCCCCAAAGGTAGCAGAGTGAGCCTATAGTCTTTCCTTGCACCTGCTTGTGGGATATTAAAAATCAATACTCTAATAAAAATTGTATGACCAGAACACCAAAGGTTAATCAGGATTAAACTGTGAAGAGAAGCTCTGGATCTATGAAATAAAATAGAAAGCAAATCCTGAAGTGAATTTCATATATGTATATATCCACACATACACATACATATACACTATATACCAAGTTTTATGAAGAACTAATGAGTCACTCAGCTTTTATAATCAATCCCAGTTTGCCATCCCTAAATTGTCCTTCTAGCAACCACTTATGGACCTTGGTGCCTACCTCAATGGAAGCTGTTATTTATTGGCTGACTTTCAGAAAATGGCACAAATTGGCCTAAGTTCACAAGCCTCAATGAACCTTTCAGTGAACTTGGTTGTGGAAGTTTACCTTTGATACCTTTGACTTCTGCACTTACAGCTTCCTTTTTTCTCCACAGAAAGAAAAAAGCTATGAAATCTGCCTGAAGAATGAAAATAATAATCTTCAGTCTTGAGCCTTTGATGAGAGGTGGTGAAGGAAAATTTCTAATAAACTGAGCATATTACATACAAAATTGTATAAGAGATCTTCAATAAAGTAAACATTGCTTCTGTTGGGGGTAATGGGCTCCCTTCAAAACTCTGATATAGAATAAGGTAGAGCCCACCACCTACTAGCATATACTGTCTGCACAGGATTGAGCATAGACCAGTCTAGGGTCCCCAAAATGGTGTGCCAGTCTAGGATTTCAATAAGCCTTGATGTCAAGGTCTACAGGTGTACTAAGAGGTGGTATACCAGACCACAGAGGCATATGGGTAAGATGACTCCGTGGTCTGGTATAAAATGGGGGATCTATTTCTGTAGTGCATCAGCACCCACTGCCAAAATCTCCCTCCTCCAAGAGCTCCAAAGTCTAGACACTTTAATTCCCATCCTTTTGGAACATTCAAAGTCCCCCTGTAGCAGTTCCAGAGCTGGAGATTGGCACAGAATAGGTTGTCTTAATGTAGATGACTTTGTTCTGCACCAGGAACAATTCATCCCAGCTTGGGAGAGATTTCATAATCCAGTATGAGGCAACCTAACCCATACTTGGATAACCAGAAGCCTTTGAGCTAAAACAGGGGAGCTAGAAAGCTTAGTGATGGATAATAGGATTGATATTACTGGTATAACTGAAACCTGGTGGACCTGGTGGGATAGTCATCCAAGGTTACAAACTGGACAAGAAAGACAGAGAAGGGTGACATGGAGGTGGTGTAGCCTTGTATATTAAGGAAAAGATAGAATCTTACAAACTGGAATGTCTAGGTGAGTCTGACTCTTCCACAGAAGCAGTGTGGGTAAGAATACCAAGTCAAAAAGGAAGTCTAACAATAGGGACATGCTATCATCCTCCCAACCATACACCTGAAAGAGATCAACAATTGGAAAATAAGGTTAAAGGAGGTAACCCAAAAAGATAGGGTAGTTATAATGGGGGACTTCAATTATCCTCACATAGACTGGGTGAACTCCTGTTCAACTCAGGAAAGAGAAAATTCCTAGACCTGCTAAATGACTGTTCCATGGACCAAATGGTCATGGAACCAACCAGGGGAAAGGCAGTCCTGGACTGGTAAAGGACATCACTGTGATTGATCCAATTGGGAACAGCTACCACAATGCAATAACCTTCAACTTAAATACAGGGAGTAAGTTCTTAATAAAATCTAACACAAAGACCTTAAACTTTCATAAGGGAAACTACACCAAAATGAGAAAACTAGTAAAAAGGAAATTGAACAGGAAAGTAAGAAGAGTTCAATCACTTCAAAATGAATGGAGACTACTTAAAAAACACAATAATGGAAAAGCAACTAGAATGCATACCTAAAAGAAGGGGACTTCTAGGACCAAGAAGAAACCGATGTGGTTCACAAGTGCAGTAGATGAATTCATTAAAAACAAACCAGTTCATTTTGAAAATGGAAGGCTTGTCTGAATGAGGAAAACAGGAGGGAACATAGACACTGGCAACACAAATGAAAGATGACAATTAGGAAAGCTAAGGAAGATTTTGAGGAGCACATTGCTAAAAACATCAAAAGAAATAACAAGAACTTCTATATGCATATCAGTAGTTGGAAACCAACAAGGAAAGCAGTTAGACCAGTAGATGGTAATGGACAGAAAGGGATAATTAAAGAAGACATGGAGATTGCAGAAAGACTAAACAAATTCTTTGCTTCTGTATTTGCAGAGGAATACAGAGGATACATGCCAGTAGTAGAGCCTGTATTTTCTGAAGAATTAAACTGGACAGAGATAATCAAGGAAAAGGTCCTTGCATGTCTTAATAAACTAAATGTTATCAAGTCACTGGGACCAGATGTTATTCATCCAAGACTCCTTAAGAAACTCATATGAGACATTGCTGACCTTCCAGCAAAAATATATAATCTTTCCCTAACATCAGGCTCTGTACCTGAGGACTGGAGGGTAGCAAATGTAACACCAATCTTCAAAAAAGGATCCAGGGGTAATCCAGGCAATTACAAACATTAGCTTAACTTCGGTCCCATGTAAGATGGCAGAAACCATTATTAAAGATAAAATTTGTGTGTATATGGAGGAGCAAGCATTGTTGAACAAAAGCCAACATGGCTTCTGCAAAGGTAAATCATGTTGGATTTCTTTGAGAGTGTCAACAAACCCATGGATAAAGGCAAACCAGTAGACATTGTTTATCTGGAGTTTCAGAAGGCTTTTGATAAAGTCCCACATCAAAGACTACTGAGTAAACTCATCAGCCATGGAGTAAAAGAACAGGTTCTGTCCTGGACTTGTGACTGGCTTAAGGGTAGGAAGCAGAGAGTAGTGTCCAGAAAAGCTACCAACACACACACAAACACACAGCTGATAAGAGACAGCTCACTTGCCAAGGCAGCCACTTCAGCAGCACAGCCAAACGAAGTCCACAGAGAAGAAGTCAGGAAACAGTCCAAAGTCCAGGGTTTACGAGAGCAACACAACAGTCCAGTCCGAGGTCAAGGTAGCCAAGTATTCAAGGTCTGGGGGTCAGATATGGCAGCCTTCTCTAAAGGAAAACCAATAGTTTCTGACAAGAGGCCTGGGCATCTGCCCCGTGTTTTATCTTAAAGTTTTCAGATCACAGCTGTAGACTATTTACTTATTTACTTTTTATTTATTTATTTATTTATTTATTTATTTATTTATTTACATTTCTATCCCACCCCATACCCGAATGTCTCTGGGCAGGTAACAGCAGATTAAAATAGAATATACATTGAAAGACATTAAAAATTCAGCACATATAAAACATTATACAATATGTTTAAAATAATAGTGTCTGTATTGGGTAACATCAACAGCTCAGCCAAAGGCCAGGGCAAAGAGGTGCATCTTCACTGCCCTCCTAAATATATATAAGGAAGGAGCCTGGCACACCTCGAGGGGGAGGCTATTCCATAGTCTGGGGGCCATCACAGAAAAGGCTCTCTCCCGGGTGCCCACCAACCTCACTGTTGAAGGTGGTGGGACAACCAGGAGGGCCTCACCGCTTGATCTTAAGGCATGGGCAGGTCGACATGGGAGAAGGCATTCCTTTAGATATTTTGGCCCTAAGTCATTTAGGGCCTTATAAGTCAGAGTCAAAACCTTGAATTGGGCTCGGTAGCGAATTGGCAGCATGATGTGCATCCGGTTAGATGTTCCGGTCAGCATTCTAATAGCTGCATTTTGCACTAGCTGCAACTTTCAAACCGTCTTCAAGGTCAGCCCCATGTAGAGTGCATTACAGTAGTCAAATCTAGAGGTTACCAGAGCATAGATAACTATGGCCAAGTCATCTCTATCCAGAAGTGGCTTCAGCTGACATACTAGCTGTAGTTGGGAGTAGGGGCTCCTAGCCACAGCCTCCACCTGAGCTTCAAGTATTAGTGTGGAGTCCAGGAGAACCCCCAAGTTACACACCTGTCCCTTCCAGGGCATTGCAACCCCTTCAAGGACAGGATGTTTCCCAACTACACGGACCCGAGATCCTGTGATACACAGCACCTCTGTCTTATCTGGATTCAGCTTCAAATTATTCACCCTCATCCAGCCCATTACTGCCTCCAGACACCTGTCAAGGACTTCAACCGCCTCTCCTGATTCAGATGATATGGAGAGATTGAGCTGGGTATCATCTGCACACTGATGACACCTTACTCCAAATCTCCTGATGACCTCTCCCAACGGCTTCATATAGATGTTAAATAGCATGGGAGATAAGATTGATCCCTGAGGAACCCCACAGGTGAGTTCCCAGGGAGTCGAAACAGTATCTCCCACAGCCACTATCTGGGATCTATACTGGAGTTAGGAGCAGAACCAGTGCCAAGCACTGCCTCTCACTCCTAAACTATTTGCGTGCCTCTTTGCAAGTCTCTTCGACTGCCTTAACCCTTCCTTCTCTGCTCTCCTTTGCTTAAAGCTAGGGATCTCTGGGCTCTGCTGTTCCATGTCTCCCACGTCTTGCTCTCCTGTTGTGGCAAGGCTGGGCTGCTGAACCCCAGGCTCCACTGGGGCTGGGAGGTCAGAACTGGGTCCTAGCACCACCTCAGGTTCCTCCTGCACCTGAGGAAGTAAGTCCTCCTCATCCTGCTCATCCTCCTCCTGGCTGACCATGACAAGTAGTAATAAACGGCCAATTCTCAGGGTGGAAAGAGGTAAAAAGTGAGATCTCCCAAGGTTCAATGTTGGGACCAATGCTTTTACATGTATTCATCAATGATCTAGAAGAAGGGGTACATAGTAAAATAGAGATGTGCACAAATGCATTTTTTTGCATTCAAATTTGATTCAAATTGAATATTTGAATATTTGATTCGAATCGAAATTCAAAAATCCATATTTTCAAAAATCTGATTTGAACTCAAATATACAAAATCAGAAACATTTGTATCCAAATTTTGAATTCGTTTGCATCCTGTATTATAAGCACAAATAGACCTGATATTCGGATGTGATATATAATGATGAATCCAGTTGAATTATTCAAAAATCCATATCCGATCTGGATTGAAAAATCCAGGTTTTCAAATATCTGATTCAAATTTGAATGCCGATATTCATCGAATTCAAATCCAATTTTTGAATTTTCAAATAGCCATGCACATCCCTATAGTAAAACAATGATAACCTTGGGTGTTTTTCCACTGTAACTAGAAGTACCCATTAAGTACTTCTAGTGACAATGGAAAAACACCCCTTGTTTAGCATCCATGCATGTGCAACGTGTACATAGTAGAGAGATCTCTACCATGGCAAGCCCTCTATTACATCATCTCTGCCTCTGTTTCTATTACTTTTTGATAGTGACAGTCACCTGACAAATTTGATATTTTGGCATTTTTATGCCTTTAAAAACATTTCCTTTCTATTTTAATAAAGTCCGCCCCCCCCCCCTTATTTTTGAAGAATATCAACTCAGACAGTGTTTTCCTTTGTCTGTTCTCTGTTTTTATGGTACTTTGGGTCAATTTATCATTTTTAAAGCCATCACCTAAAGGTCACACATTTTAGAGCTTGTGTTCTAAAATGCAGAGCTGTTTCCCCCCACTAAATTCAGTAGTCCCAGGTCACTGCTTGTAACAGTACAAAGATAAACTTCATCACCTATATTTAGTTGTTTGCAGGGAGATCTGGATTTGGCTGTCTATAATTTATGGGTAGATTTTGCTTCATCCAGAGCAGACACAGCTTCAGACAAATATAAGTAGTCATTTGGAAAGAGATGGGGAAAATGGTATTCAGGTTAGAAAGAAGGGGAAGGAAACCTGAACCATGCAACAGGGGCAACTTTGCATAAGTATGCACTAAACTGTTAAACTCAGCTAAAGGAAGTAAGGTAACCTAACTGGAGTAGTGAATTGTCCATTCCATCTGCTCATCATATTGGGGGAGAAAAGTGTAAGAGAATTCTAATTCAATCCCTAGGATAACAAAGATTTCCAGAAGTTGACTGTCATTTGGCTTCCCTAGGGACCCTTTTCACCAGCAAGCATCACCAGACTTCAGATGACCAGCAAAACAGATCCTTCCAGCTACAGTGAGGTTTTCTGCTTCTGCCTTTCTGTTACCCAGATCAATAACAAATAGAAGTGCAGACTTTTGAGGCCATGGTTTTGGTGCCCTCAATGGAAGTTGGAGAGGGAGACAACTGATTTTAAGTGGCAATTGAAGTTCCTCCCCCATGCACCCAGAAGAAGCACCTCCATTTTCAAACGAATTCAGACTGTATTTTGTTTGAGCATTTAGAATCAGGATAAAGAAGTATGCTCTGTATTTTTCCCCATGAAGCCTTAAAAGAAAGAGGAAAGAAGAGGAAATGTGAAGGTTAGAAAAGGAGGGAAGGATCATAGGAGAAGGGTCAACAGAGGTGGGCCAAGGCAGATGTCCCCTATTTACAATAACAGTCCTTTTATAATTCATTGTACTAGGTTTAGTCATTATGCACTTTTATGAAAACATTTTAGAACTTGGTTGGATCATAGATATTGGATCATTGAGATTTTGGTGAGTTGGCTGTATGGGTGTGCAATATATCTTATGAGATTTTGAAATTGACATTTTCTGTGATATACTCAAGTCACTGAGGAAAACATTCAGTAAAAGTGTATCTGGCAGGAGTAAGAACAAGGTGAATGCAGCAACTGGAAACACCTTCTGCCCCACTTCCACACTTATCTCATGTAATCTGGTCCTCGGGAAATCCAGTCTGTTGTGTTCCAGATCTTTCCAGAGACCACATATATTTGCATGGGGCATTTAGCACCCACTGGCAATGGGTGCTAAAGAGGGCTGCCATGAGGCCACTGTAGAACCCTTCCCTGGACCCTGATTAGGCCAGAGAAGGAAGTTCCACCAGTGGGGCAGTGCGACTGCCCCACATATATGGCACTCAGGGATTGCTTCCTCTAGGCCCTCCTCTGGATCCCATTTGCCTAGCGTGCATGCAGAAGCACACTCTGTGATCTGGTCTTCATGTTGAAAGATTGGATTAAAGATATGATTAAAGGGATCCACCACAAATCCAGATTTAAGAACCTGAAGACCCCATTAGGTAGAGAATCTGGAGGCATTTGTGTAGCCAACACTTGAGGTCCTCATGGGGTCCTCATGGGATAGTCTGTGCAAAAGGTAAGTGGTGTATCCCTTCCAAATGGGGTCTAATCGGGTTCCTAATGGGATTTTCAGGGCCCATGTGGAAACACCCCTGGTCCACAAAATTGAGAATTGACAGTTGATGCAAGATTACATCAGGATTAAGTTATATGGACTAAATGTTTTATATGTGATTTTTAAAAGGTTCTTGGACTTTTATATTGAAAAAAATGTATATATTACCTTCCCTAAAACTTATCATTATATGTTATGTTCAACAAACTTGGGGTACATCACTGTGTACTAATGCCCAAACACATCTATATTTCATGATGCATCAGAAAAACTCCAAAAAATGCTCGTGTATAGTTTGGAAATCTGTATTCTTTGCACTGCTCGTGTTAACCTTCCCAATTCCAACTCTGTGGGCTATGCTGCCTTGTAGAGTGGGGCAAGAGGATAAAGTACTGGTGCCTGCCCTGATAAAGACAATTCAAGATTGTTGGTAGAAGTAGATGGACACCACTCAGTTTCCAGCTTTTAGATTTGGAGGGTAGATTGTGCCTGGACATGTGTATGCAACACATGCTTGGTTTGCATTCGTCTAATAAAAACTCAGTGTTATTATGCCTCACCTACCACTGGATTTCATACTGTTTTTCATCCCAGAAGAACTAAAATAGAAGATACATACAGCATACTCAATTCTTGGAAATAAGTTACAGAAGTAATTTATTACTTTTCTTTCTAAAGGGATAAAAGGATATAACATTTTCCCCCTTTCTTTTTTGATTGCTTCCTTTTTTTTATTATTCTGTTATTATTCCCATTGTACATTTTCTTGTGCCTCTATGAAATATAAATCTATCTTTTATCACAGAAATATATGCATAATGGTATAAAACATATTTCAATTTATTTAGCCTTTTCTGGGATAAAGTCCAATTATGGTCTTTAAAATATTTCCCAGTTGATATCATTCTACTAAAGCTATCTTTTATGATAAAGAAGGATTTAAATACTGTTTTTTGTTTCAGTGTTGATTTCTAAAGAACCGTCCAGAAGGCTTTCCTTCATTACTGTTCAGTTACATACACATTTATGTATAAGTCTTTTTCTGGGTTGTTTTGTTGTTGTTTTATTTTTTAAAATGCTGATATTAACAGACTAAGTGTTAATATATTTATGATAGCCTAAATTAATTTTTCTTTGTTAAGTGGACTATTTTTTTAAAAAAAGTATGCATCTGTGCATGTGTGTAGGTTTATGTGACACATTTGCTAGCATAGTGTAAATTGCCTTTACTTCTTAGTATATAGCAACTAAAAATGTACAGATTGTGTCATCATTCCACTATCAGTATGTGCATGATTTACAAAACTGTGTGTTGTTGACTTTCAGTTCACTCTTGTTGGGCAGAAAATCTATATCTTTTAGCCCTAGTTTAGGTATGTGTTAATAACCAGCACTGCAATAACTGAGAAGAAAAGTTAAATAGAAACTGGGTAAAAAAAAAAAGGAGGCAAAACAGAAAAATCTAGATAAACTAGAGTTACTTGATAGATAACAAAACATCTTTGCCCATAGTAAACACACAAAAAATATGCTCTATTATTCTAGTAGACTAGCTCTTAAAAATACAATATCACACAAACAATGATAATGCATTATTGGGTTGCCTGTAGTATAGCTCAGTCAACCTAACTTCCTTTTTTTCACGCACATCACTGATAATTGACCAAAGCCTTTTTATTTGTTCAATTGCAGAATCTATGATAACTAGTCCCACTAAAAATCCTTAGTTCTTTTTGAGCAACTTAATCCAGATCATCCACACTTTAATGTGGATCGAGGAAGCCTTATCTATTCCAGTCTGGTTCTGTCTTCACTGGATGGAGACAAATCTGGATTAAGAAGACCCTTAATTTAGATTTGTTGTAGGTCTACACTTGAACCAAAGGATTATTCCAGAAAACAGGAGGTGTCTAAAACGACTGCAGAATGATTTTCAGCAGCATGCCATAGCACACCACCAAAATTAACCCCCTCCAGCTCCAAGGCTGGGAACTGTTGTTTTTAGCCTTCAGAGGCATGGGGGGGGGGTAGCTGTGAAGTGTGGGCACAGCATTTGTGCATATGACACTAATCCACACACCCCAATAAATCAGAATCAGGGGGTCTTCACATAATCTGCATCAGGGGGACACACTGATCTGGTTTAAAAAAGACAAGTGCAGAAAAGGCCCCTGTATACAACTTGAGAAAACCCAGACCATATTTGTTATTCTGTATACATAGCAAAAATATTCTATGCAGCTTCACAAATCAGATGATTAATACTGTAATACATGTGATTACTGGTCAAAAAGTTGAAAAGTTTCACCTCTCCATAAGAACACACACCCAAATTTAATGTTTTACTCATTGCGTTGATACTATCTAGATCTGTCCAAGACTATGAATATAAATAACATTCACCATGTAAATGACACATGATCACCATCCTCTATTTGAATAGTGAGCAGTCCAGAAGTTCCTATCATGAGTTCTGTTTCCAACAACAAGAAGAGGGAAATTGCTACCTATGCAGAAATATTAATCCAATCAGGTGGAGTGACTTTTAAATTAAAAAGAAATTATATAAAATAATGTTCTAAGTTTTAGTTGTAATAGAAATAAAACCAACAGCACAATTAATTCAAACTCAGTATTGGAGACAAGAAACAAAAGCACTTGAAGAGAGAGAGAGAGAGAGAGAAGCAGAAAGATCAAAAATATTTATTATTGAAGAGCTAGTGAAAAGAGAAACTGAGCCAATCTTCCCTATGAAATTCATTCCACTACAAACCTGTCAAGAACAGAAAAGTGTCTCTGGTTACTACCTGCCAAATCTCATTCAGCGGGGTACCTGAAGAAGAGCCTCAGAAGATCATACATGAAAAGAGCAAACTTCCAAGTACCATGCTCCCAAGCTATTTAAAGTTTTAAAAGTTAATACTAAGACCTTGAATTAGGTCTGAAAATGGACCAGAAGTCACTGTAAATAGTAAAATACTTACATTTTTTACACTTTATACCATGCAAATATCAGGATTACCTCTTATTGTGAACTAAAATTAAATTTCTGAATCATTTTTTATCTTGTGTATAACATAGTATTGTAATCAAAGGACATTAGGGTGTGAGTACTATTGCAAGGCTAAAGTCACAGCTGATAAATTAAGCCAATACACTAAAAGATGCCAATACAATAAAGCACCTGAGTCTAGTGACAAATCTCATACTGATAAAGAATGAACTCAGATCTGGTTATTCCAGAAAGATCTAAAGGTGTAGGTGGGTTTCACAGACTGTTTTAAGACAGAGTGCAATTAACTGGTGTGTGTTTCCACAAAAAGAAGAAGAAGAGTTGGCTTTTATAACCCACTATTCTTGCCCATTCAAGGGGACACAAGAGGCCTTTTTGCACTAGGCCCTCCTGAACATGCGTAGAATGCCCTGGGATGGAGCATACACACAGCTGGGCCAGTGTTGTAGACGCGTTTTGGGTGAAGAACACTTAATTGTGCTCCACACCCATCCCAACCCACCTGCTGCATTCCAGAGGGAAACAATTTGCATTACTGCCTCCCGGCTGCACAAGGCTCCCATCCTTCAGCCTCTCCTATTGGCTGCTGCCTGTACATCATCCTGTGACATATTGGGAGCAGACCAAAGGAGGGGAGAGAGGGCTCAATAGCCTGTTGACAGCTGGGCGGTCTGGACCAGGGTCCCACAGGGGACACAGGGCAGCCCGAGGGAGGGTGCCAGCCTTCCCCCAGGATGTGGGGAACCCCCCCCCCATCGCTGCCTGCCTCCTCTCTCTCAGCCAGTGCATCAAACCGCAGAAGCAGCTCAATGCGTGGGTGGGGGTGGTTTGATGCATGGCGGCAGTTTAATGTGTGGCAAGTGGTGGTCAGGGCCCCCCAAGTGGGTCCCCATGTCCTGGGGGGAGGCTGGCCTCCTCCCTTGGGTCACTCTGCATCCCCCGCGGGACCCTGGCCTGATGGGAGGCACCTGGTGGGAGCTGTTGTCTGAGCCACACCTCCCTCGATGCCCCAAGAGGGAGGGGAATCCTCTGATCGTTCCCGGAATGGCCGATCGGTATGGAACACGTGGAGGACAGCTGCCCATTCACACCTAGGAAGGTAAGAGATGCCTTCCAAACACGTCTCTTACCTGCTAATGCATATGGGAAACTGTCCTCCACACGTTCCGGAAGAAGAGCACTACAGCTGTCTTAGCTGTAGTGTGAAAAGGCCTAAGGTGGCTAACAAAGCTTTCTATTCTTCTCCCACAACAGACACCCTGTGAGGTAGGTGGGGCTGTGAGACCTCAGAAGAGAACAGTGAATAGCCCAAGGTCACCCAGCTGGCTTGATGGAGGAGCGTGGAATCAAACCTGGTATTCCCCGATAAGAGTCTGGCTCCTTAACCCTAGACCAAACTGGAAAAGGGGGTAAAAGAAGGACTTCCAAGGGAGAAGTACTACCAAAAAAAAAGGACAATTGTTAAAAACAAATATCAAATTTCAGCTGCCTCTCTATGTTTCTGCTTCTGAAGCCCACTCCTCCCAATTTGGCCTAGGATTTTTATGCTGGACCCATTCCTCTTTGTAAAGTAAAAGTCAGGCCTCTAAGCATTCCTGCAGTGTTGGTAACTATTTGGGAGTGGTGCTTTCACAAACCTTTTCAGGCCCACCTATAGGTTTGGACCTGTCAATTTTTGCCCCACCCTGTACACCAGATGCGTCATCCCATTACCCAATCATGGCTAGGGGTGGGTTGGATGTTTGATGTCGGTTGGAATGTCATAGGAAACATATCAGTTTCCAGATATATAATTTGATGGAAATGTTTGCAGATTTCTAAATATCAAAAATACATCAGCATAAGCCCAAAACAGATGTTTCTCCTTTAATAAGTATAGCAGCTACAACCAGTAGTGACTGAAACAAGTGAGCACAGGCAGTAGCTCCTATCCCCTCCAGACACTGTTTTCTTGTTGTTGCTGTTTTTAAGTCCACTCAGTGTTGGCAAATCTTTCTTTGATCTGACCCATTTTGGAATGCTTGCTGGTGTCACCTGAACTTTTAAGAAAAGCCTAGTGGTCGGCAAGGGATGAGTTTCTGCCTGTGCTTATCTGCAGGAATTAGTACTGGCTACACCAAGAGCAATAGTGGAAACAACAGCAACAGCAGTCCTTTCAGGTTTACTTGTCAGTGATGTTGATAGTTACTGCATTATAGAAATTTAAACCTGAAATTAACATCTTTGCTCATACCTCTTAGAAAGCTTATCATTTGTCTCCAACCAAAGTAAAATCTTCAGATACACATATCTTCATTATTTAATGATCCTAGTCTAAAATGGCAAATTTACAACAGAAGTCACAGGATAAATGTTAAGTCTTTTATGCTCTAATGTGACATAAGCTATAGTTACTGCTTGGGATAAAATGCTTCACAAAAAGAAAATTCAGAATTTTTGCCTTTACAGAGGTCTGATTTTCCAAGTTACACTAATTCTCAATGGGTTAATGGTCCCACAAATCACAGCTCCTATATACAAAGGAGCTTCCTAATGATTCTTTTGCTGTTCCTTACCTGCAACTTGAGACACATTGAAAAACTTACTGAGACACAGGAGAACGAATACATTAACTAAGCATTCTAAATAGTACTTTTGAATGTCCTTAAAATGTGCCTTGGAGCATAATCTAGAATGAAAGCAGAAACTTGTATGATTAACCTTACACTACGGTGTGGGTTGGCTTTAGGAAAGTAAGCTGTAGAAATCTTAGGCCATTTCTATACTGTGCCCTATGCTGGATTATATCCTGGAAGATATTTGTTTGAATTTTTCATTCAAATTTACATTTACAAATGTTGACAACATTTGTAGATGCCTGTACGCATCTTCCCCAGGTCTGTACACATCCGTATGCATCCCATAGTTGTCCTGTATGCAACCCATTTTATCCCGTACAGATCCATACAAATGCGTACAGATGCAGGAAAGATGTGGATCTTCAAATACGCGCCATGTATGAATCCATACGAATGTCCAGATAATTCGAATGAATAGACCCAAAATTTGAAATCTGAATCAAAACTTTAAATTCAAATTTAAGGACATTCAATTTGAATTCAAATGTTGAAATTCCGTTGATTCAATCGAATTTCAAATGCATCTGTGCACACCCCTACTTACTGCCTGTGTACTAGTACAAACTATGACAGAGTTCAGGTGAGGCCCCTGATAGTCTGCACCAGCATGTGGATGACAGACTCCTATTCTGGGATATAATCTGAAATATGTTCCAGTGCAGAAAGGGCTTTAGATAATTTAAAATGTTATTTGGAGGATCTTGGACATGCTTAACTTATTAAAAGTTCAAAACTGTGGGAAGAACAACAACTAGAAGAAGCAGCAAATAGTCTTATGTCTACAACTGAAGGTTAAGAAAAACAGCACAAAGGGAAGCTAAATCAATTCTCTTTAAGATTTTTTCCCTCTTAAATCAATGTCTGACCCATAAGAACAAAACTAATCAAGCACTAGAGAAGTCCCAGATCAGGCGATCAGGACTTGAAGTGTAAATGACCAGAACCAGACAGGGTGGATCATCACAGAAACAGCTGTGTCAGCATTTCTACTCAAAACATTGCACATGAAAAAATCACTGCTGACTGGGGGTATAGTCCACAGCTAGTTAGGACTGAGACCGGCCTGGTAAGCTCTGGAATGCTGGCTGTGGTGGCGGCATGTGGACAAGTCTCACTAGGGAGCAGATAGAATCACTCCAGGAAGGCAGCCCCACCTTTTGCTGCCAACACCATCATACCCTCCTCAGAGGTTCAACTAGGCCTCCCAGAGGTGTGCAAGCAACTGGAGAGGTCACCCCTATTTGCAAATTGCAGGATGTGACAGATTCCTTTTTTTCAGCTTGCATAATGAGCAAAAAGATTGTACAAGCCTTTGCAAGCCTTTGCTGCAAGCAGCAGAAGGCAGGGAAAATGCTTCCCGGGCTCTTTGCAATCATTGGCTACAAGCTGAAATTGGAGGAAAAACTTTCCCAGGGACTCAGAAAGCATGAGTGGCAGGAGGGAGGAGTTTCCCTCAGTAACCACTAGTTATAGCCAATCAGAGTGCTAGGGTCTGTTTGGTATATTAGGCAGGAACCCAGAGCTCTCAGTATCTTTTCTCTGGGGACTTTGCTGGGGAAAGATCAGCAGGGGAGTTGGTGGAACTCCTCAGGCTTCTAGGCCTCATGCTTGCTGTTAGGAGGCAGATTCTCAGCTAGCAGCCAGCTTGTCTGCTAGGGTTAGAACTTTGTTTGGGAGGACTTTCAAGCTGAAAACCTGAAAAATTCCTTTTAGAGCTGGAGGCTTTTATAATTCCTTCTACTTTATATTGGACTAGCTTGGGGCAGAGCTAAGCTGAATCCTGCTTTACATTTACTTGATCTTTTAGACTACTTAAGCAATATTGAACAATTTTATGCTATCATTCATTCCTTTATTTGATTATTCTGCTTGTAAATAATAAACAGTTGGTGTTATATTACACTAGTGTTTATTTTGCTGCTCCAGGGAGAAGACATGTCAGTAAGCCTTTGAAGTGGGACATCTGGGCAAGGGGAGGTCTAGTTCTAATACAGACACCAGCTCTTTGGCAGGCAGTGAATCTGTACGACTTGATTGCTGCTTCCTTGCCTGCATTACTTTGTCAATGCTAGGCTGCATAAGGGAGGAGGGGGATTGAGTCGTCACACAGGAAATCTCACAATATTTCATGGGATTCATGGGGAATCTTGTGGGATTCTCCACGCTTCCGAGGAATTGCATGAGATTTCCTGCAATTCCTGGATGGGGGCAGCCCCTCCAGCTGAGTGCAGACATCAAGGAGGCCTAGTTGAGCATCTGAGGATGGTGCAATGGTGGTGGCCACCACCAGATTTAAATGTAAGGGGGTGTGGCTGTGGCGAACATGAGGTAGGGGTGGGCAGATCCAGCCATGTCAAAGCTTCTACAAACTTTGATGAAGGCTTCATATATTTGCTTTGTGTGCGACAGATGTAGCTCCCTTTTGATTTACTTGTGAATCATCAAAGTGTTGCATTTGTATGTAAATTCAAAGCTGATGAATGTTTTTTGCCCATCCCTAATTCCATTCTTTCATTATATAAAAAGAGTTTTCTGAGACATTACTTTTATGATACCCTAAAAACACAGATTTAAAGGAGACCTGGCAATTGCTCATTCAAGGGAAACAGGATTATGATTCTTAGACTATAAATGCTTGAATGCATGAGCATAAATAAAATAACTCAAAAAAAATCAAATTGGAGTAATTTATATGAAACCTAATTAGAAAACACAAGCATAGTTAGTATCTTATTTCTCTATGAAATGGTATGCTTTTATTGCCTCTCCGCATTGGTTTTTTTAAATTCATAGTGACACTCCCTTCCATTCACAATATTGAAAATAATTGTTATATGTGTTCAGTATCTTTGTAAACAAGAATTTTCCATTTCATTTCTTGAAAATACAAGGAGCATAATCAGTAACGGACTTCGAGCCAAATGCTAGTTAAATAACTGCTAATGAAGGGGAAAGACACTTTGCCAAGGCTTCAGATAGCTTTTGGAAATTCAACAATGGAAGAAATTAGCTCACTCATATCTCACTCAGAATTTAACAGCGTGGCATAGAGACAGTTGAAAATACATAGAAATTTGGGGGTATATACAGTTACGAGGAAAAAAACAAAATACACCCTCTTTGAACTCTGTGGTTTTACGGATCAGGACATAATTTTAAAAAGGTGATCCATAGAAGGGCTTAAAATTAGATAAATATGGCCTCAGATGAACAACACACAATACACCCCGTGAATCGACAGCTTGTAGAACTAACTTTAGCAGCAATACAGTAATTGTTTTCTAGTGATGTGCATGAATATTTATAGGCATTCAAAATCTGATCAAATGTGTTGAATGTCCCAAAATTGGAATGTAAACATTTGAATTGAATTTTGAATTTTGGATCTATTCATTCAAATTATCCAGACATATGTATGTGTATGGGTTCATACATGATGCATACTTGAAGATCAATATCTATCCTGCGTCCGTACACATTTGTACGGATCTGTACGAGACGAAAATGGGTTGCATACAGGATAACTATGCGATGCATACGGACGTGTACAGATGTCAGGAAGATGCGTATGTGCACATATGAATGTTGTCAGCAATTGTATGTGCAGATTCAAATAAAAAATAATAGATTCAAATTTGGTAAATACAAATTGAATCTTGTTAAATTCAAATTTAAAATTCAATTTGAATTGGATTTTCAGGTATTAGGTTCAAATAGAATGTCAAAAAAACATTTGTGCATATCCCTATTGTTTCTGCATGACTGTCAGTTTTTTACGTTGTTGTAGAGGAGTTTTGGCTCACTCTTCTGTACAACATCTCTCCAATTCATTGAGGTTTGTGGGCATTGTTTATGCACAGCTCTCTTAAAATCCCACCACAGCATTTCAATTGGGTTGAGGTCTGGACTCTAACTGAGCCATTGCAACACCGTGATTCTTTTCTTCTTCAGTTATTCTGGTGCCAGTGTGCTGGGGATTATTGCCCTGTTGCAGGAACCACTTTTTAGCCAAGCTTTTAGCATTTACACAAGTGGCCACACATGCTGATGATGAATTATTTTATATATTTTATTTATATTTATATCCCACCCTATATCCGAAGGTCTCAGTGTGGGTAACAGCCTTTAAAACAACAAAATTACAAACCAGTACATATTAAAGCAATAAGATACATAAAACAGCCATCCTATCCATGGATACTCACCAGTCCACTCTGAGACAAAAACCAAATGAAGGGTATGACCTGCCAGTATAAGTCAGGTCAGATAGAAACTGAGAAAGCCCCATGCTTGCCATGGTTCACTGAGTGTAGCCTTGGTGTGAACATTGAAATCTCCCAACACCACCACGGCAGGGACTTCCAACATCATGTCCAAGACCATCTCAGCCAACTCAGATAGGGAGGATGCTAGGCAGTGGGGTGAACAGTACACCAGCAGCATCCATATTCTGTCTCTCCGGCCCAACAACAGAAACAGACCCTCGACCCCCGTTACAGAGTGAATTGGCTGTCTGGTGAGGGAGATGAAAGTCTGATGGACTATAGTGACACCCCCTCCCCTCTGCCCTGGTATAGAACAGTGCTGCACTGAGTATCCTGGAGGACACAGCTGGGGGAGACAAGGCCCACTCAGTTCGTCCATCCAGGTCTCAGTTATAAATGCCAGATCAGCCATTTCATCCAAAATCAAGTCATGCATGACAGAGGTTTTATTCCAGACTGATCTGGCATTCAGAAGCAACACAGCCAGAGCAAGGAGCTGACTGGCATGGCTCCTCAAACTCTGCCAGCTGGGAGGCAGAACAGAAGGGGTGATAGCTTCAAGGTATCAAATACCCCTTCTTCTAATCTGTCTCTTCTGCCTCCTAACACCATATCTCCCCTGCCCATCACCGCTGTGATAATTGCCCCCTGTCCCAGTTCTCCCCCTCCTGCCTGGCCTTGGCACATGGTCCCTCCAACACAGACTTACCCACGCACACACCAGCACACCAACACCAACACACATGCACACATACATGCAAAAAATAAAATAGAATTAAACAATAATAAAATTAAAACACTCCACAGTTTAATATTCCCCCAACTCGGCTTATAAAATATAGAACAGTCCTTGGACCAAATAACATTAAAACTTATACATCATAAAAATCACACAAAACTGAGGGGGGGGTGAGGCAAATGTAACTAGTGCTTCGGCTGGAACCTCCTCCTCCTCCTCCAGGCGTTTGTCCTTATGTCTTGGTGGAGGGAGAGGTGCAGGCAGCAGTTGCATACACACAAGCCTAGCCCTGGCAGATGTTCTTTTCCTTCACCATATTGTCATTTGGCCTTTTATCTTGGTGGAAGGAAAGGCATTGGCAGCAAATGCACATGCAAAGCACAGCACCAGTAGATGTTTTTCCTCTTTCACCAACCCAGTGTTTGGTCTTTTATCTTGGTGCAAGGAGAGGCAAATGCACACACGCAGCACGGTACCAGTAGATGTTTCTCCTCCTTCACTAACTCAGCATTCAGCCTTTTACCTTGGTGGAAGAAAAGGCTCAGGCAGGAAATGCACATGTGCAGCACAGCACCGGTAGATGTTTTCAGTAGATTTAATAAAAGGCATTTGGTTAGCAACACCTGACTGCTACTTACCCTCTTAATTCCTATGAAAGTAGTAAGGATGTGCTTAATTTTTCACACACTGTTTTTGCATTTTGGCCTAGTTTTTGTTAAATAAATAATGCCATGGTATAAATTGTCATGTGTTGTTCATCAGAGGTTATATTTACCCAATTTAAGATCTTCTAGGGACCAGGTGCTTTTCATTAAGTCCTGATACATAAAACCATAGAATTCAAAGAAAGTATACAGGATTCAATGGTGACTCTCACTATATTACTCACTGTAACATTTTTTAGATCGTAATATATGCTAAGGCAGAAACAGTGGACTAATTTGAATAGTAATAAAATATGTCCTGCCATTTCCACACTTGAAGTTGGGGTGTTCCAGCTTGAGATGGCTTCTACAGGAATCCTTCCCAGCTGAAGTGGGCTCAGGAAAAAAAGTCTATCTGGACTTGAACAGCCTGTTCCGGGACAGACCCAATGCTTAATAATGCCTGAAAGTCCACTGCCCACTGCCCTATGACCTTGACTGTTACATGGCACCCACCACCACATGATGCTGGCCTATTTCTGCTCTTCTGCACCACACTCCTTCAGAGCTTTTGAGTGTCAGTGACTGCTGTGTGGTCCAGACTTTCTGGCCTCAGAGGTCAGTGGCAAAATTTTGTGTGCTGCTGAAATTGGTCCCTCTGATAAACAGACCCAAGGAGTGTGTGTATCTTTTTGCATCTTCCGTGTGCTGGTTTAGTCCTGGGGAGACAGTGCTGGGACTGTTTTAAACAGTTCCACTGCTGTTCCCCACTGATTAGCCATTTTGAGCCTCCTAAACCAGCCTGGATTGTGACCAGGGCAGATGCAGCATGTTAGCAGGGGGGAGAACTTCTCTAGAATGCACAGAGTGCAAGACAGAGGCTCAGAAGGGGGCTTGGTGTGATTTACCATTCTATAGGAAAATGTTGCCTCTTTGATCCACTTCACATTTCACAGACATTAGGTTGTTATCACTGAAATGTAAAATAAACTCTATGCTTCTGCTTCCATTTTGCATGAGACAGGCACTTCCTAAGCAATTCCTGAAGAACATAAAAAGAAAAAATAGTTAGGAAACAAATCCCCATTAATATATTTTGGTCAGGTATTTTCAGGAAAAGTTTGCAAGCTATTAATGGGTGAGAATGAAGGGAAAAAAATGTCCAAGTTAATAAACATTATTTTTTTAGTCAAGGTGTCTTGCACTCAGAGTGAGCCAAGTCAGATGCAGAAAAACTTGCATACACCATTTTTTATGCTGCAGCTTTTATTTCCTTTAGTAACACTCAATTTCAGATGACTGAGCTAGCCTGCTCTATCTAATTTGAGGGACAGTTCTAGAATTCCCCAATTCCCATTTATTTTAATGAATGTGCTTAACTGTGTTGGAATTTTGTCCTACTTTTCTATATACGTTGATCTTATTAAAGTAGAACATCAAATGCTCAAATTAACAGGGAAGTATCTACAGGTGTTAAATGAGAAAATGTCACACTAATTAAATGGGGAAAATATTCTAAGTGATATTTTGGAAGCCGATAGTGGAAACTTTAATGTCAAATGCTCTAAACAGCAAATTAGGCTGTATGATTAAGCACATAAACTAAATTGGGAATATATACAAATTATCCCTGCCCTCTTTGTAAAACCAGAGTGGAGGTCACAGGAACAATTAACATTTTCAGGTCATTGTTGCAGTGGAGTGACAAAGGAAGGAAGGAAGGAAGGAAGGAAGGAAGGAAGGAAGGAAGGAAGGAAGGAAGGAAGGAAGGAAGGAAGGAAGGAAGGAAGGAAGGAAGGAAGGAAGGAAGGAAGGAAGGAAGGGGTAAGATAGGATAATGAATTGGCAAAGACATGAAAAGAAAATATCATAATATAAATGTTTTGGACAAAACCTGACTATATAGTTGCTTTAGCACACATTAATTAGAAAATGTGGAATATTTTCTGCATACAGAGATAAATTAAAAACATGCCATGGAAGCCCCTCCCTCCCTGATAGGTCTGCATGTTCTCAAATAAAGGTGAACTCTCATGAAATCTCAAGGAGTTTATCAAACATCAAGGAAAATGTAGCAGAAATGAAAACACCACAGCCAATGCTTAGGTAAGTAGGATTTATTATGATGATGATTTGTGACTGGCTTAAGGATAGGAGGCAGAGAGTAGTAATAAACAGCCAATTCTCAGGGTGGGAAGAGGTAAAAAGTGGGGTCCCTCAAGGCTCAGTGTTGGGATCAATGCTTTTAAATGTATTCATCAATGATCTAAAAGAAGGGGTACATAGTAAAATAGTAAAGTTTGCTGATGATACTAAATTATTTAGGGTAGTAAAAACTGAATGAGATTGCCAAGAGCTCCAGAGGGATCTCTTAGCAATAGGTGAGTGGGCAAAGTGGCAAATGTGCTTTAATCTTAACAAGTGCAAAGTAATGCACATTAGGGCCAAAAATTGAAATTATGTCTATAAACTGATGGGGCTGAGCTTTCTACAACACACCAGGAAAGGGGTCTTGGGGTTCTGGTGGACAGTTCAATAAAAGTGTCAATCCAGTGCACAACAGCAGCAAATAAAGATAATTCAGTGCTGGGAATAATTAGGAAGGGAATAGAAAACAAGTCAGCAAGTGTAATTTTGCCTCTTTATAAATCTATCGTGAGGCCACATTTGGAATATTGTGTACAATTCTGGTCACCATACCTAAAGGATATTGTGGAACTGGAGAAGGTGCAGAACAGGGCAACCAGAATGATTAAGGGTCTGGAACACCTCCCTTACAAAACCAGGCTGCAATGTCTAGGCCTCTTCAGTCTGGAGAGAAGCTGTTTAAGAGGGGACCTGATTGAAGTATATAAAATTATGCATGGCATAGAAAAGGTGGATAGAGAAAATTTCTTTTCTCTATGATACAACATTAGAACCAGGGGGCACTCTATGAAAGCTGATGGGTAGGAGAGCTGGATCCGACAAGGGGAAGTATTTCTTCAAACAGAGGATCATCGGTTTATAGAATTTGCTGCCGGAAGAGGTGGTAACAGCTACCTCCCTAGATGGTATTAAGCTAGGGTTAGATTAACCTTCCCCCCAGGGCTTCCCCAGGGTCTCCTTACCTGCTCTGGTGGTGGTATGGGTCTTTTCCAGGGCCCTTTGGAAGCCTGAAAGGGTTCCAATGGCTAAATACCAGCCTTCCGGTTTTACCAGAAGGTTTGTATTTAGCCCTCGGAACCCTATCACAGTTCCACAGGGCCCTAAAAAAGGCCTATGCCACAACCAGAGTGCTCCCACCCACCTCCCTGGGGCCCAGTTACCTGATGCGGGGGGGGGGGTGCTCTGCTGGTGGCATGGGCCTTGTCTAGGACCCTGTGGAACTCCCTGGAGGTAAATACAGGCCTTCCAGTAAAACCAGAGCCTGCTCACAGTTCCAGAGGGCCCTGCAAGAGGCCTGGGACAGCAACGGCATTGCAGAGAAGGCAACACGGATGGTGATGGCGAGGAGGTAAGGTAAGTGGAGAGGGGGTGGGAAAGGAGGGGTGGGGGCTTCATTCTGGGCACAGATATTCTATAGAATATCCCTAGAATATCTCTGCTCAGATTCAAATACACCCACATCTGGGAGGGTATTCAGACGGAGCCAAATTTTTCTACATTCTATTCAACTCAAATAGTATGTGGAGAAATGGCTCCATTCATCCCACTAATAAATTTAGGCTTTTCTGACCTAAAGCATCACCATGCCTTATGTACCAGGTCAACTCAATTTAAATTAAAGAGCACATACAATAAAAATATCAGTTAATTTATCTTATATTTCTGTTTAAATGCATATATCAGTTCAAAATTATTGATGGCTGAGCTCTCCACAGATATATAATTTTGTTAATATATGAATGAATGAATTTACATTAACATTTTTATTGAAATTTGAAACAAATGAATTTCCATAAATTCATACTTCTTCAAATTAATGCTTACAGAAAGGCATATTCTGGGAAAGATGTAAGGAAGAAAGGAATAATATTGGTTTTTATGCCTTTGCTGCTGGGATGTTGACAGGACTAGGGATGTCCACAATTTTTTTTTGGCATTCAATTTGATTTGAATCGAATATCTGAATATCCAAATTCATACGAATACAGAAAAACACACAAATGTACTGAAATTCGAACTGATTTGAATACATTTGTATCTATTTGTATGAATATTTGATACATATTTGATGATATGAAACTTGTGTACATTCATATGCATCCCATTTTCATCCCGTACGTATCCGTATGAATGCCTATGGATACATATGCAATGCATATGTATCTGTACACATATGAATAATTTGTAGAAATAATCTGAAAGATCCATATTTGTTTGAATATTTAAAAAAATGTCTGGACATTGATTCAAGTTTGAATGTCCGAATTCGGCATAATTCAATTGAATAATGTATATCTCGAATGTTCTTGCACATTCCTAGACAGGTCAGCAGGTTTTACTGTGTTGACATGCAGTAAAACAACAAATAAACAAAAACCTCTCAGGTGATCTTGACATATCTTTGAGACAGTTTGGGGATGCAGTTGTTTGCATGCTAGTATGTCCATCTGCCTTTCAAGAACAGCTTTGATCCCTTTCTGCCAAAAGGCCCTAGTTTGGAAAAGTTGGATTACAGGTTTGACCAACTTTTGGGATAGTCAAACAACTGAATATTGGGTTCAATCTCAATATTCATGAATTAGCTGGTTTGCTGCAAACCATAAGCCAACCAAATCAGATTGGTACAGAGAGCTCTACTCTGAAGAAATGGCAGCTCTGTTCATACTACATATTACCTGATTTTTCCTTTGATATCAAAGAAATATTCTCAATTTACTTATTTATTTTAAGAGCAAAGTAAAAAAGTCTGGCACATTATTCCTTAGAAGGATAAATTATGTTCTAAAATATCAAATGTATTTTTACATTGTGCTTTCTTGTAAAACTGTAAGATGCAGGTACAAATTTATGCACATGGACATCAAGAGAGAAAGGAATTTCCTACCAATATCATGTAATTTCCACAGTAATTTAATCATATATTTAATATGCAAATTTTAGGTCTTCTATTTTCCTCATTGTTCATTAACTGACAGTTTGCAACTGCCTCTTAAAGCTTATGGTTAGAAAAGAAATGTCATTGTAACATTATAGTCATATTTTCTAAAGCAAGATCAAAAGCTTATTGAGCTTGGCTTGATGACCTCCTTAGTTCAGCAAGAGCTTCCAAATGATTGCCTTCTAGACAATTCTCATAGAGAACTGCTGACACATTGTCCTCATGGAGAAGAAACCTGCAGTTGGTCCTTGTAGCTAACAAAACCTTTTAAGCTCCAACCAGCAGTTCCATGCAGAAGAAATGATTAAGGAAATGCCACCTCCAGGCATTAAAAAAGAGGGAAAAAAACTTTGCACAATAAACCAGATGGGATAAAATTAGACTGTGTTATCAAGTCTGAAAAGCTAAACACAAATGCTGTAATTGCAGCCTACTACACTGCTATATGGAGTGCTGATAAAAGTTGCTTAGAATTAGAGATGGTTATGGATTAAAATACAAATTGCTATCCTGCATGTGAAAGTGCAAAATGGTAAAAAGTCATTTCCTGTTTGAAAGCACAGTTTGCTAAAACTGGAACTGGTGAGAACTTCCCTAATATAGCAGGACAAAATAGAAAAATACTAACTAGCATAAATACTAACCACATTGTGTGTCGTTGGTTTTCTATACTTGTATAGCCTAAGCATGATTCATCAGATGGCTGCAGTTCACATTCTGTTATAATAATAATAATATAACAACAATAATAAGGTTGTTGTTATTTATTGGTTACCAAAACTAGTTTATAGATACTGTATTATTGAAATGATTGCCATCATTTTTATTCCATTACCTCCAAGTGCAACAGAACATTATTTCTATGGCTGTGTCTGTGGTTGGTCAGTAGATTGACCCAGCCAGTAGAGTGCTCCATTTGCACCATGGGTGTTTTTCCACTGTCACTAGAAGTACCCATTAAGAAGTACCCATTAAGTACCCGTTAATGGGTACAAAATGCCATTGTGTACCCATTCATGGGTACTTAATGGGTACTTCTAGTGACAGTGGAAAAACACCCCATGAAGCAACCTATCAGGAAGCCATATTTTCCGGTAGATTACCATGTCCACTCAGGACAATGTTTTTGAATCCTCTTACTCTAACCTGCTCCAAGTGTGAACTGCTTGTAAGTAGTCCATGTGACTGTGTAGCTAGTATAATGGCCCAGTATCCCAGTATGATATAATAATTCAATTTATGTGTAATATATAGAGAAGTTGCAAGTTCATAGAAATCAAATACATAAAATTCATGCAGTTAAACGCTTGAAATTCCTTGCTCAAAAAAGTAGTTTCCCACCCCTCTTCTTCCCCCAAAAGGTTATTTATACTGCATGAAACAATTGTCACTAGGTGCTACTAGCACTAGGTGCTACCCCGCCAGCAGAAAATCCCTGAAGCAAAACAGACACTTTTTCACTGTTATTAGGTGTTGAGACTTGGGGTTGCTTTTCTGTGGAGTGCTATGGTGCAACCCCTAGTTGTTCCAGATAATAGAAATGTGTCATCTGCATGCCTCCATGATCACAATAAGGCCCTTAGGCCCAGATGATATGACTCAGGATCCAGACCTCCCTTGAGAGTGAGATTCCCTCTCCTCTTTTCACTTTCCTCCCATACAATATGTGAAGACATGAGGGAAAGAAAACATTAGAGGTTGAATAATCTTTCATTGTTTCCCCTTTTGTTATTTTGGTTTATTTTGGTTATATAAAACAGAGACATTGGGAAGAGAATAGAGTGCCAAATTTGGGATCCAGATAATAGTCAGGTCAATGCCAAAAGGATGTGATTACCCAGAGGAAGTTGGGAGGTCTGCACATGAGAACTAGATTTAGGTCAACAGAAGAGAACTGCATCTGAAGTGCCTTGCCAGGGTGATTCTGGAAAACTAAGAGAAGCAGCTATCCTTATAGCAATTTATATTTATAGAGTTAATAAGACTAGAAAAGGTAGATATTTATTTATCCAAAGCATTTTAGTGATTGAATTATTTGGCACATATATATATATATATATGTACCAAATAAAAATCAAAGGGAATTTATAAATAAAGTGACACAGAAATTAATATATTTTGCTTTAGAGTCATTATTTTAGAAGAAGAAGAAGAGCTGGTTTTTCTACCCCACTTTCTCACCCATTTAAGAGGACCCAAAGCAGCTGACAAAGCTTCTGTTCTTCTCCCCACAACAGAACACTCTGTGAGATAGGTGGGGCTGTGAGAGCTCAGAAGAGAGCTGTGACAAACCCAAGATCACTGAGCTGGCTTCATGAAGGAGAGCCATATTTTATATTATTGAGAGATTTAAATCTACCCTTAGACCAAGAGCTAAAGAATAAAAATAAAATAAGAGAAAAAAATAACAGTTCAAGAAAATCATTAAGAAATAAAGCCTAGCTGATTTATGTAGGACAAAACCATAGAATACATCTACTATTCTAAAAGGCATGTTTATACTTAAATTGATTATATTTTTATAATGAAGAAAATTGTTAAAAGCTGCCAATCGATATAGATAAGAACAAGGCTTATCTGAGAATATTCTCCAATAGTGATGGAATTACTATCAGATGACAGATATGGAGGTTTTATCCCACTATAACAATGAGTCAAGAATTTAGGAACATGGAGGAAGAACAAATGAAGAAGTACTTCTTAACTAAAAAATATGATACGAGATGAATGTATATCTCTGATGTCATGGGATACTAATATGAGAAATCCAGGAGGGAAAATAGAAGATAAAATTGTAAGGCTATTCTTCAGAGGTTGGGGCAAGCAACACTGGAGATTCTCTGGAGCTTGGCCAAAGCTCCGTAGAACAGCTCTGTAAACAGGGCCAAAGCTCTGAAGTCATGTCAAGCGGGGAAGAAAAGCCAACTCTTCTTCAGGCTTCTCCAGCTGACAGCTTTGAAGCTTCTGCCATTCTCTGAAGTTGTCTCAGGAGCTGCCTCTGAAGCCCCCTTCATAGAATAGGCACCCGCTTCAAAGTGTTGGGTTTGAGACACCCGCACCCTGACATTGTGCCCCTCCCAGAGCCCACCTCTGTGCACTGTCTAATCCGGTCTTCAGATTATAGGGCCTGAAGGACCCATTTTATTCAGATTTCCCTAGAACAGGTGGAAGAATTCACGTTCTAATGAGGTCTGCAGTGGGAATGGGGTCTTTCTGCTCTGATGGGTCCTCAATGGATCATTAATGGGTTCTTAGTACTAGTGGAGAAACACCCATAGACCAATTTCTCTGCTAAACAGCAATTATATATATAAAAAATGTCTATTATTACACATAGAGTGAAGAAATGTATCAGAGGCCCTTTCTGTACTGGAGCTTATTCTGAATTACATTCTGGAATATGGGCCTGCTATCTGCATGCAAGCCCTCCCCAGGCTTGGCACAGTCTGCACTAGCATGCAGACATTAGAGGCCTATTTTGAGATATAATCTAAAATAAGAGCCAGTGCAGTAAGAGCCAGAGAAAGTGTGAATCTCCACGAGCATGAATTTATACTAACCAGATCTTGTGGAGAATAGTTTTTTTTAAAAAAATACTTATCCTTAGTATCGTTTAATATTAAATACACTCTGGCACTCTATGGAAAAGGAAAAACATCTTAGGCACTGTCAACATTTTCAAAGCCCTTATTCTTTGAAATATCATTAAATTCCTACCTTTTCATCCACCCAACTGCTTACCTATCTTCTTCCAAATAACTTTATAATTAATTGGCTCCATCCTCTGTAAATTTTTGGTTAAGTAAACCCCCAGGTATTTGATCTTCTTCAATCCTTATTTTAATCCTGTGAGAAATCTCACTGCCCTTTGTTCCCCTGGGGGAGTATTAAGAAATAGAATTTCAGACTTATCAATATTGATGGTAAATCCTGAGACTTGACAGAATTCCTCTATCCATCCTCCTTCAAAACACTGGGTAAAATCTTAGCCAGCCATGAAACCAAAATCTTCATGAATAACTTGCAATCCTAATTTGCCAGGGTAATTGGATGATAAGAATCCCAGCTTAGTTGGATCGTTCTGATCTTTCAAAATTGGGACTATAGCCGAACTCCAAGTATTCGGCACCCCTTGACTATCCAAAACCATGTTAAACAATTTACATAAATGTGGCAAAAGCTCCATCTTATAAAGCCGATAAACCAATTGCATATACCCATCCAGTCCAGGAAACTTTTCTGGTTTTAAGGAATCAATTGCTGACAGTATTTCTTCATCTGTAATATCCTCATTCAGCATATCCTTTTGCTGCTGGGTAAAAGTTCTATCTACAAGAAAAATCTCCTTATATAATAACTCCTAGAACTCCACCAATGACTCCACTACCTCTCCATCCTTCATCTCTTCTTTACCTTTTGAGTTTTGCAGCTGTGCAATATATTTCCTATTAACCACCCTCTTCAAATACTTCACCAATTGTTGGGTCTCTTGGAGGTCCTCCAGTTGATACAGGCTTTTCACATACATAAACTTCTGCACCAAATGGGTCCCCATATCAACCAAATCCTTTTTCTTCTTTCACCATCCCTTCTAGACTCGCTGTGATTTTGTCCAAATATATAATCTCTGTAACTCATCAAGTTGTTTACAAATTTGACATCTCTGGCCTCATACCTCCCTACTTATCCCAATCTCCTGTGTTATACACCATCTTTGAATAGCACCTTGAAACTATCCTAGAACACTGGTATGGAAACTTTTCCAGTGTCATTTAGGAGGAAAAAATTATGTGACTCCTCCTTCAACTTGGTTTGTCCCTTTTCATCCTATAACATAATTGGACCAAACCTCCAATTCCTCCCTCTCCTCTGCCCTTCATGACACAAGGTCTCAATAAGAGATGCATGGTTCAGTATCTCCATTTATCTAAGTTGCATATCTATCACTTTAAATGGAAGTACTTTATTCACCATCACATGGTGTATCAGTGAAAACGCCTTGTGTTAAGTGGAATAAAATGTAAAAGATTTCTGTGTAAGCCCTACTTTATCTGCATAAAACTCCTCTGAGAGCTATTTGGGGCCAATGTAATTGAAACACCTCTCAGTTGCCCCTTCACAAAAATACTGACACTACACCATTCTTTTTCGTTTCAACCACCTGGAAATTTACATCATTCCTGATCAGGATAGCTACTTCACTCCTCTTAACTTACTATTCCCCCAAGATTCAATCTGAGTCTGTCGTGTCTTGCGATTCAACAAAGCCAAATGATCTCTCCTCTTGTGGGTCTTCCACAAAAAGACTATCTATATATTTTTCTTCCTCAACAATCTCAGCAACTGGTACCATTTAGCATGATTACCTAAGCTGTTCACATTAATTGACATTAATTTCTCCCATTCTGCAATACCCCTACTCTAGCCCCACTGGTCTGGACTTGTAGAACAATTAGCCTCCCCATTCTCTACCCCCTTTCTTAGCAACATGGACATTCTTCTTACCAAAGCCAGAAGAAAAATAACCAAGCTATCATCCACCCCAAACTGCCAAGTCCCTATCATAGGAAACATACTGTCCCTTTTCTTCTTATTCTCCTATCCATAATCCTCCATATGAACATTCTTCCAAACTTCCCCTCCCCCACCCTCAACCACTAATACAGAGTCATTCCTTCAAACCTCCCTGTCTCATTTCATCCATTTAACACTATGCCTCTTTTTGCCCCTACTATCATTTGTTGATCTTTCACAGCTCAGGGCACATCCGCATGCAAGCCAGCTGATGCGATTTGGACACGTGTGATAAAAATCACACGTGAATAAATCATCCCCATGTGGTTTGGGGCAACACAGATCCAAACCATAACTGCCTGTCCCCATGGAATGGCAGGAACAGTGGCAGCAGCAGTGGCAAGAGGAGCATTGCAGTATCCCCATTGTGTGCACATTTGCTTGACAGTTCATCTGATTTTGATCAAACTTGTTGTCTTCCCAGCAATGTAAATGCAGGTAATGTTAATTGCAGAGAGAGCGAGTGAGGTTATTTTCCCATTCATCCCCTCCAGGAGCATCCACATGTCACCAGGACAATACATGTTAGCCCCTTATTTCACATACAAAACACTTGTGATGTGGGGGGGGGAGGGAGTGTTGACACGTATTGACTCCCATGTGCATGTATTAGGGCTTTGTATGCGGACACTACTGAGGTGGACACGGAATCCTTTCGGATTATTTTTAGTATGTGGACAGGCCCTCACACTGATCCTGCAATAGCTCTCCAGTTCTCTTTTCCTTCCTCTTCTCTGATGCCACCTCCTCCTTTCCCGTGCCATGCTGATTCTCCATTACCATCAACTTTCTCTTCCTGTCTTTCATACCCTTCCATCACCACATGAACCAACTCCTATGCCTCCTCTTCTGTCATAGCTTTGTACAACTTCCCATTCCAAAATGCCAAAATAACCATTGGAAATTCCCAGAAGAACTTGAATTCAGAACTTGCTTGGCATATGGCCTTAGCTGTTCACTTTACTTTGTTTCTGAGAAGAAGTAAAAAAAACCCTTTCAGCGATGAGCCTTCACAAAACAAATCTGACTTGATCCTCAAAGACTTGTAAATTTCATCTCCATATACTTTCCTGGTAAAGATCACAACAGTATCCCTTGAATGGGATCCCACACCTGCTCTAGCATTCATGACTCCATGAACTCTGTCAATAGCATCCAGAGCAAGCTGCACATCTGTGACCACCAACCAAGTTTAAAAACTGTCTCTCAACTCACAAGGAGTCCAAGTTGCTGGCAAACCTGAAAACACAGATTTCTCCTACACTGAGAATTTGAGAAGAGACTCAGTGGAAGAAGAAACCTTCTCCTAAGACTAAACACAAAATAATTGGGATTTTGATAAAATAAGCTGGAAAAACTGCTGCTGCGCTGTGTTAAGTTTGTGAGGTAAGTTCTCTGGTTTTTGGACAGAGTTTAGGGGACCACCAGTTCAGATAAAATCTAGGTCAGTTTGGGGGTAGCTAGTTCAGGTTATTCTAGGTCAATTGCTGGGAGACCACATTTCCTTGTTTATATTATTTACTGCTTGCTGGTCAGGCTAGGAATAACAACAGGACAAATAAACCATTAGCATAGGCCATTATAGGATTAGCCACTCCTGAGCTAAAAGATGTGGCTGAGTTCAGTTTTGAGTTCAGTTTGAGAAGAGGCTCAGTGGAAGAAGGACCTCTCTCCTAAGACTAAACAAAATAACTGGGATTTTGATAAAATAAGCTGGTAAAACTGCTGCTGCGCTATGGTAAGTTTGGGAAGTAAGTCCTCTGGGTTTTGGACAGAGTTTAGGGGATGGCACGCCTAGCAGTGCGCGAAATGAATATACTATATCATAACATAAAATATTCATTTGGAAAAATTATTTAATACTTTTTAAGTTAATTTTTCAAAAATAACACAAGTCCATTTAAAAAATGGTAGAATGCCAGCAGGGGGAGGGGGGCTTCCCGGTGTTTTGCACTGACTGTCATATGTATGACTACCTACCTTTGGGCAGAAGTCCTGGGTCTGTGCTCGGTACAATGAGCTCTGGGCTCTCGGGAGAGAGGCTGTTTAAGAGGGCACCTGATTGAAGTATATAAAATTATGCGTGACGTAGAAAAGGTGGATAGAGAACATTTTTCTTTCGCACAACACTGGAACCAGAGGGCGCTCTATGAAGCTGATGAGTAGGAGAGTCGGATTGGAAAGGGGAATTATTTCTTCACCCAGAGGGTCATCGGTTTATGGAATTTGCTGCCAGAAGAAGTGGTGACAGCTACCAGTCTAGATGGCTTCAAAGTAGGGTTAAACAAATTTATGGATGACAGATGTATCAATGCCTACTAGAATGAATGCCTAGGTGCATCTTTCAGGCTGCTGGGGGAAGCGGGGCACTTCTATGGCCATTTGCTGGGATTCGAGAACAGGAATAGGTTTGTCCTTGTATCTGCTTGAGATGCCCATGAACATCTGGTGGGCCACTGTGTGCGATGGGATGCTGGACTAGATGGGCTGTGGCCTGATCCAGCAGGGCTTCTCTTATGTTCTTATGAGACAGAAACCAGGTGCAACATCAGGATTTTAGTCACAGCACATAGTTTATCTATCTCTTTCTCATTCCCGCCGCATTTGGTAGTCTGTCCAACGCCCATTTTATTTCACGAATACTTTGTGTTAATTCCTCCAGCTCCTCATTTATCTGCTCTGTTGATGTCTTGAAAGAATTTAAAAGCAAATCCATCTTCTGCGCAAGTACTGTTGTTTCCACAGCTGGAAGCACAGCCTGGTTACTGTCTGCCATTCCACCTCTCTTCCCAGTCTCAAATTATACTCATCCAGATTCTTCCCTCTACTCAGTTCTATTCAAATACATAAAGGCATCCAGCACACCCTCAAACACTCAGATTCTTTGTTTGGAGGGGTTGTTCTTCAGAATATCATTAAAAATGAGCCTATCCTTCAGAGAGGAATCGGGATGCAAGTAACTACTCACATATGCGTGCTTTGCGTATTTTTGATTTTATGAAAGTAAGTACAATATTTATTGTATTGACTGATCAAATAGAAAGTGTTGAACATTGTCTTGGTATTTTGAAGCTGACTTGCTTGCTGAAATAGCAGAACAATAGTGGCACACAGGTCCTAGACCTGAAGATATTATCACAGATATGAACCAGTAGTTGAAAGAAAAACAAAATCAGAGAACAGTCTCTTACATTATACACACAATTTGTCCTGTCTGTTTAAAGCTGGAAATACTTATGACAAAACTCATGATAAAACTATATTCTGAAGATTTTAATAACAGTGTGTTAAATCAGGGAAGTTTTTGTGTTCCTATGTCTTCCGTTACTGACAAGTTAACAGATGCTGAAGATCAACAGGTGTTTTGCATATTTTAATTATTCTTCTGAATTTAGATCTTAATTACTCTTATGAACTTCAGGTAGCTTTGGCAAACAGAGTTTACCTTGAAGCTGTGTGCTTCACTGTTGTTCTGTCAATTAATAGAAGATGGCAACATGCTGGTGCATATTTGAGTGTATCACTGCATTTAATCCTGGCAACTTAAAGTGCAAACAGAACAACTTAAAACACAAGGAGAAGAATCTCATCAATTTTACAGAAATTAGATAAGAAATTAGAGTCCAATATTTAAAAAGGAAATCAGACACAGGATAAGGCACAATATTCTGTAAGTATGGAAACAAACAAAGGGAAACAAACAGGAGATCAAGACTTTAAAAGGAAAACAAAATATCTAGAAAATTAATGAATAAAGACAGAATTTAGAAGAGCAGAACAAGTCATTGTGTTATCTGAATTTCAACAGAGATATGTTTTAATTTGTTTTCTTGGAGCCTCAAAAAAGTTTGGTCAAAATAACAGAGCTTTTTTGTACTTACCTGACAGATCTGAATCAATGGATCCAGAGTAACAGGACCCACTGATCTGGACCTTGTGGATGTGTGGACCGGATCAGTGTCATCTGCACTGATGGTGCTGATCCAGTCCATGGCTCCTTGCAACTGAAAGCTTTGCAGCACCTCCCCCCCCCCCAATGTTGCTGAAAGTTAGGAACTGTCATTCTACAGAGCCTGGGGCATAGTTTACAGCAAAACACTATGGTGTAGTGCTGAAAATCATCCCCTAGTAGTTCACACATCCACACATGGGAAACAGATCTGATATTATTAAAGCAAGAAACCTTGGTAATATCCCAGAAGGGAATAAAAGTTCCAAATAAATCCTCCCCCCACCCCACGTACTTTAATTTTTTACACCCTTCTTAAAAAGGAAGAATATTAGATTCTGTAGAAGAGTTCCGCTATTAATAGAGTTTTATTACTATTATGAAGGGATTATTATATGACCTTTGGAGCAGGCACATCAGTATTATGAAATGTAAAAAAACAACCAAAAGACAACTCCAGATAAAGAAGGTGAAGAGAGTGGAGCGGGGGGAGTACCACAAATGCATCAAAGTGATCTGTGTACAAAGATTGAAAAGGACAATTAAGAATATGAGTACAATGCAAGAAGCTTGAAAGTTGACTCAAGCAGCTACTTGGTAAGATTTTTGAATGATGGATATGGTCAAGATTTTATAATTAATTTTAAAAGGATTAAAGAAACAACAGAGTGATTTGATGATGATGATGATGATAATAATAATAATTACAATAATATTACAATTGTTGAGAAAGAGAAGGTGTGGATCATCGACGTTGCTATTCCAGGTGACAACAGAATTGAAGAGAAACAGTTGGAGAAACTCACCAGATATGAGGATCTGAGAATTGAACTACAGCGACTCTGGCAAAAACCAGTGAAAGTGGTCCCAGTCATCCTCGGCACAGTGGGCACGGTGCCAAAAGATCTCAGCGGGCACCTAAAAACCATTGGCATTGACAAGATATCCATCTGCCAACTACAAAAAGCCACTTTACTGGGGTCTGCTCGCATAATTCGCCGATACATCACGCAGTCTTCGGTGCTTGGGAAGTGCCCGACTACTGATATAATATGAAATCCAGCATAGTGATCTCGTTTGCTGTGTGTAACTGTTGTTTTACATAGTAGTAGTAGTAGTAGTAGTAGTAGTAATAATAATAATAATAATAATAATAATAATAATAATAATAATAATAATAATAATAATAATAATAATAATAATTTTTATGAAAAAAATAAAAAAGTTATGGAAAATAAACCAGAAAGATTGATTATACTGGCATATATAAATGTGGTGATGAACCCTGAGAAGGACAGATCTAAAGTAAAAAACAATGGAAATACATTATTCCAGAATGTTATCAACCATATTGATTTATGCAATTTGAAAGATCTCTAGAGAGAAGAGAATCTGCAGAAGAGATGATTTAGTTATTATTCAGAATAACACAAAGCAATGTCAAAACTTAGTATGATATGGTTTCCTATAATATATGGATGTCTTTCCAAAGATCTTGTATTAAACTATAGAAGCAAGAAGATTCCAGCTAGATGGATGGTGGCTGAAGCAAGATATTATTCCTAAGAATAAAGTATTTTAAAAAGAAGTAAAGAAGATAAAGCACCAAATAAGTATACTAGAAACAGAACTTGGAAAGAAAAAATTTAAAGAATATATGAGGAAACCTGTTAGCTCATCAATTACAAAAAGAAAAAAGTGAAAAGGCATATAAGTAATTCTTGGAAGGGTAATGGAAGAGAAGGAAATTTGCTAAAGTAACAAAGGCAAATCTAAAAAAAATAAGAGATAAATGTTGAACATTTATGTTTCAAATAAAAAATGAAAACAATGCTAATTTCTACAATTACTTTTAAAGAATAAAATGCATTATTTTGGAAATGTATACTTTTTTTCTCAAAATCTAAAAAGATTACTTCTTACTATAGTATGTAAATAAGGAAACAGTGGAGAAATAGGTTGCCCAAAATGATATAATGATGTAACTTGCTTAAGTACTTTGTTCATGTATCATAATGACTGAAGAAATTATGTATGATGCTCAGAATTTATGGATTTAATGACAGGTATTTAAAAATAAACTGTATAAATCAATCTGTTAATCCCTTTCAAAAGATCTCATATACTTTTGGAAGTAGTAGTATAAAAAATAATAATCCAGCTATTTCTCCTATTAATGTACATAAACCCATAGCAAGTCCTTTGAATGGGGATCAATGCAATAGATTGAAACAAATGGAATTTTCTTTGCTAAAAGATGGGTATGCTTATTATATAATGTTAATTTGTTGGAAATGAACACTGAGTTCATTTATTAATAATGACCTAACTCCACATTCTTTTTCTTTTTTTTTACTACTTTAAAGAAACAGATATGGGCCAAAACACCTCTATCTACACTGTATTCATAAATTAGTGAGTGAAAAATTGATTTGGGAAATACTATAGTAATTGGAGAACATTGTTTGCTATTCAGAACTAACAGCAAATCTATTTAAATGTACATATAGATGGAATTGTACCCCAGTGACATTAAGTTCTATTAATGTAAACTATAGGATAATTTGTTGGCATTACCAGGTATATAGAGAAATGTACTATCATTTATGGTAGGAGTCTCCAGAGGTTCAAAAATTCTAAAAAGGAATATGATTACAGATGGAAAGGATAACACAGCATTGTATTTATTTTTCACCTGAGCTCTGATTACATTTAGTTTCAGCTCTCAGTGAATCTGCATACAGGATGAAAATGGGATGCGTATGGATGTGTATGAGATTCATATCACTGGATACAAATAGAATATTTGTAGGAATAGATATGAATGTATTTGCATTGGTTTGAATGTCCAGACATTTGTTTTTCTTTATTTGTATGAATTTGGAATTTTGAATATTCAATTTGTTATGAATTGAATGTCAAAAGTTGCATTTGTGCACACCCCTAGTCAATGCCATAAGCCTTTTGTTTAGCAGTTTGAAGGGGACCATATTACAGGTCATGGTCTAGACATGGAACAATAGCTCTGATCAAAATACATTAACTCCTTCTAGTATTCCAGGTAAAGATCTCTCCAGATATTTAAGTTGGACCAAGTTGCCAAATAGCTCTTTATTCACTAATGCCTTGTTTTCCAGTACAGGATTTATTAGCAGTTGTCAATCCATGTCTGAGGGGATTAACTTTCTGGTTTGGTCAGCTTTTGGATATGCAGATTTTTACCAGGTTCTTGCTTCCTGTAAACATGTATTTTGCTATCTTTCCCTTCTTTAGCCAAAGTGAAGATTTGTCTTTTAAAAGTATATTTTAATGTCCTTTAATATAGCTTAATAGAGAATTCTCATGTTTTATTATCATAATTCTATATTTCCAGCCTAAATGCCAATAGAATGCCAATCATATAAGTTCACATAAGGTCCAAAGGTTTTTATGCTGTGGCAGAGTCCTGTCCTTGTTGGCACAGCACTCAAAGTAAGGGATTCTGGGAAGGCTATGGCTACAGTCAGTTCTTTTAGCTGTGAACCTTTGCACTCATACTGACTTGTATCAGTTACTAATGACTTTGCATATGTATCTTTTTTAAGCTTCCTATTTTAGCCGCTTTCTACTCTTACCATTAATCTTGTGACCAGGATAGACCTCTTTAAACAGGTCTACTGCC
The DNA here is from genome assembly GCA_023333525.1 of Aspidoscelis tigris stejnegeri. Lineage (NCBI taxonomy): Eukaryota > Metazoa > Chordata > Lepidosauria > Squamata > Teiidae > Aspidoscelis > Aspidoscelis tigris. Next base: position 226,870,699 of record JALMGA010000001.1, read on the forward strand.
CTAGTTCAGAACTGGGACTACAAGGGACACATTGTGGCAGGGCACCAATGCATATTGCAATATGAGTTCTGGGGTGGCTCCAAGACACTTGGGGCATTTGAAGTCATGGCCAAAATTGGTGTGGACGAGAACATGTAGATGATGCTATTCTAGTATGGCTGGTCCAGACATACTGCTTAGTATCAGAGGCCTTTCAGTACAGAAATGCCATTAGCTTCTATGGATGGCATTATTATCCTAAAATGAGCCCTTGGTCTTGTAGCCAAGCATCTCTGGCATATACCAATTAATTCATTTCAGTTATTATGATTGAATTTTTGTCATCTGTTAGTGTCTCACAGAAATATAATTTTGTTTGAGGCTTAGGAACTCTAGTGAAGGTTGACATAGCAAGCTTCTTCACTGTCAATATTCTCATTTCATCAGCTCAGTACTGCAGCATGGATGTGTTAATAATGCTCAGAAGCAATTGGTGGGCAAGTGTGTGAGACCGGATGCTGGACTATAGAGTGTTGCCTGATCCACGAGGCTCCTCATATGTGCTCATGTTCTTATGCCTTTTCATTTTCTCCTGTGAGAGAAGACCATATTAAAAACAAACAACAAAGAAACAAACAAGTGAACTATTTAAAAATGTCTCAAATAACTGCAGGTAAGGAGCACAAAGAAAAAGTAGTGGAGATATCTTGGCATAACAAATTCATGATATTATTGGCAATTCATAGACAATAGCAAACAAAACAACATTTATATCCAGGTTTGTGCAGATTGTATTCTAGATCAAAAGGACCAAAATGGTCCCCTGGTATGCTTCTGGGGCAGAATACTGGTAGACCTCAATGACAAGGGTCTTGGAAGACTAATTTAATTAGACCCTTACTGCATCACCAAAATGGGTTCTCCTGGCTATCTATAGTTTTTGCTGTGCCCAATTACAGCCATGGTGGTTACTGCAAGAGAGGATAACCCATTGGTATTCTGCTGGAGCCATCTGATAACTTCTGTTCTGGCCCATTAGAACTTTTGGTGGCTGACTATGAAGCTCACAGGAGCTTCAGGGAAGGACAGAGGAGTAAGATTTGCATCAGCAGATTGCATTATTTGGATCAGCTTGTCTAGATCATACAAAGAAAGTGCAGAAAGGCCCAAAGACAAGAAAGAAATAGTGATAATAAAGATAGGAGCCCCTGTTGATGGTAACATCTGGAAGAAGTTTTTGTGTCCATCTCTAATAAATGAATGAATTGCTAAATAAATATTCTCTGGTTTTAATTACAACTGTTCTCTCTGTCTAAACACACACAGTAGTATTCTCTAAACAAAACATGAATTCATGCATTGTATAATATATTTTTAAATGTTATAACTTATGGGTCTTTAATTTCATCTTGAGGTTCTGCTGACTACATATCTAGCCTGGCACATTCTTTGCAGATTTATACTATCTCTAGAGCCAGAAGGCAGAAGAATTATAGCCCAATAATTTTCAGACAGCAGTGTACTCCATTTAAACTCTGCAGGTTTCTTTAAATTAATAGCAATTAGCTCACTCATATTTGTGGAGTACACATGGTAGCAGCTTATAATTACCTAGTACCTTAGTAACATTGCCTGATGCTGTGCAGTGCTCAGAAAGGGTTGCTTGTGGTAAATTATGCATCATTAGCATTCTTTAAGTTTATATTATCTGAAGACAATCTTTATGGTTTTCTAAAATCATGTCCTTTATCAACTGACCCTAGCCTTTCACTTCAGAAATAAAATTAAGGTGGGAAAGGTGCAGTTTTACAAAACATTAGATAACATGCGACACAGTTCTTTGTTATATCAGCAGCAACAAAATACTCCAAATTCTATAAAGCAAAATGATCACACAACATGGAACAAGCTCTCTTTGGTACTAAAATGTTATTCTTGTTGCATAATGCAAATAAATTGATGGAATTTAGTATTTATGAGGGATATAATATGCCACAGTACATCAATCAGAATGAAGCTTGGGAAGGGAAAGTGTGAATAAATGGGTTGAGTCCCAGTCATACTAGCCAGCTTCTGAGGCATCTTTTACAGTAGTCTGCATATCTGTACAACTCTCCAAATAAATCCTCTTAAATGATTGATGGGGACAGACATTCTCTCAAGATGTGAATGCTAGAAATGTGTAATAAATCAATCAATCTGGATCATGAACGTACCCTCTCTGTCTACAATCTGCATATAAGAGTTTTTGCTTACTTCACTACTCTGAATTTTCTGTTTGTTTGTTTTTTAAAAAGAGGCAACTACATGTTTCTACTTCGTGTTTTATTAATATGAGAACTGATTTATCAGAAATCTAAACATTTGTTACAGGTGTATTGGCTTAAAAGGTTACATCATGCAATGTATACTGTACGAAAGAGCAAAATATTATCACCTCACGTTCCTGTTCCACATAGGTTGCCATGATCTTTTCTAGGACTGTAAACAGATACAGCTGGGGGGGGCATTCTGAGGTGTCTCTAAGGTGACTTACAGAAGGCTTCAAGATGAGATTGTTCCCACAGTAATCTGCCCCTTCCCCCAAACATTCTGTGAGAGAAGGCTTGGGAACACAAGGGCCCCACAATGCCACTTTTATTACGGTATGTCTGAACAAAACCTTTCAAGACTATTCAGTTCCTTAACTTTTCTATTCTATGAGCAAATAATACAAATTATGTAGCTTATTGAGCATGATCAAGTCTCATGCATTTTGGAGGGTTCACCACTAAGTTTCTTTCTCTTGTTTTAATTCACACACACACACACACACACACACACACACACACACACACACACACACACACACACACACACACACACACACACACATTTTCAGAGGCATCAAGGTCAACTGTGCTCTGATCACCAACATTTGTACAACAAAATGTTATATGTGACTTTTGGAACAGAAGGGGAAATGGTTCTTTTATTTTCCCTGTTATTACTTTTCCAAAGTAGTAAATATACCACTGATGAGCAAACTTTTCATTTACCTATGGTGGAGATTTAATCTGTGAAAAATGCTGTCCAAGTCTTATTCTTCTATTTCTCATATCAGGATTTGAGATGGAATAATATTCAGCCCAAGAAGGGCATCCTGCCCATAGTTGTGTGCCTAATGAAATATGAAGCAATTTTTGTTCTAATTTATACCAGATATCTGAAACTTATTCTGAGATAGCTACTGTCCAACCAATATATTTCAGTAGTTTCATAATGCCACAGAAGATTAGAAACAGCTAATCCTCCCTTTTCAATTGGTACCTGCATACACTGCAGAAAATGTTAGATAATGTTATATAGGCAGGTAGCTTGAGAATCAAGTAACCAACTATGCAGAATCCAATTGAAAAGGATGGATTAAGGATTCCTAATCTTCTGTGGTATTATTAAACTGGTTAGGGCAGTTGCTATCTCAGGATAAGTGTAAATTTTGGCATTGACTACAGATCAATATCAACATATACTTGAATTTCTGTAGATTTTTTTTCAGTTCTAGAGTATGATTTAACCGGCATGCATATATATGTATGTGTACATACATGGTGCTATGCATACTCCATGTGTGTGTGTGCGCGCACACATGTGTGTGCGTGTGCGCACGTGTGTGTTTGTAAAAGCAGGCAATCAAGGACCAGGATTTCTAAGGAAAACATTAACTGTAAAATTGGTTCCAGTCTAAAAATAAAGATAAAGTGCTACATTTAGGCCCAGGTCCCATTCACATTTTAAAATGGTTTAGAAATGGCTTGGCTTCTCTGTGTCCCCACTACCAATCCTTTTCAGGGGTATTTTGAGGATTATTTGGCTAAAAAAAAAAAATAAACACCTGGGTTTTTTTCAGGTTTTTTCCTCCCATTTTTGCTTTTAAATTGCTTCCATTATCATTCCTAATAAAAATGAATAAATATAATTGGACATATATATGATTGGGGAAATTCTGGGGTAAAGGGTATTTGGTTATGAGTCTTTAAACTGAATTCTATCAGAGATTTGAGATTGGGCTTATGATTGGAATTGAAAAAGAAGAGGCTGGACCATTGACTTGGTATATTAATAAGGCCTTGGAAAATGATATTAATAATCCAAAATATTTCTAAAAAGCAAGGGAAGCTCTGTGAGGTTTTGGAAGGGCGGATTTTTTCCTTTGGTTAAAGGTTGCTGATTAAAGAACTGCTGTTGAAGCTTTGAAAAATATTTGAGTTCTGGTTTGAGTTCATTGACAAGATTAGAGAATGCCTGGGCGCCAGAAGAAAAAACAAACAAACTTGGTCTATTTACACATGGGTTAAGAATCAATCACTGAGGAAAAGAGTAGTAACTTTTTTTTTTTTTAAGAGAAAAGATTATTTCTGAGGTGGATCCTATGGAATAATGCTGAATTTTGGTGTTTTTTAAAGATTTGCCAGAGCCTGCATAGCTAACCATTACATATTTTTAACTTGAAGGGGACAAGAAAGAAAGAAGATAAGATTTTTGAAGTTTTTCTGCTTGCTCTGGGATAATGGGATTAACTTCCTCTGGACAAATTGCAGAAGAAGTTGTAGAACCAGTTTTTCCTCTCAGGAAGGGGGCAGTGTACAAGATGTTTGCAAGTTAATTTGTATTTTTGGGGGGAGAAAAGAGGAGTCAGGAGTTTTTGCTAGGATTTTTTTGGAACTGAGGACACGTATTCATTTTTATTCATAAACAAAAAGGGGAGAATCATCAGTTTTCATGGCCTAATTTTGGCATAAAGGGGGCAGTAAGGCAGAGTATGGATGGGACATATGAAGTCATCATCCATGTGTCCACACCGTTTCTTTCTTTAAGGTGTGTGTCATATGATTCTCATTCATATGTGCACAAAGATTTTTTTTTTTTAATGGTCCATCAATTCAATTTTGGATGGATGGCAAGAAGATTTATTATGCTTATGTGTTTTGGGAATTGAAATCATAAATATGGTTTCTCTTCAATTTTTAGAAACTTTGTGGCAATAGCAAAGTTCTGCTTTTTCTTTTTTAAAAAAGGGGTTTTTGCCTACCCCTCCTTTTTTTCCTCTCAGCTTTGATGGGAGTAGGGATTGAGAAATTTAGCAAGAACTCTGATGCTAAGAGAAACCTCACAATCTGGATTTTTCTTTGGAGTGAGAGGGACTGAACAGACTGCTTTTAAATAATTCTTCTGTTTTTGCCCACCTATCTCCACCCTTCTTCCTGCTTGAACTGAAAGGAAGAGTTATAGCCTCTCCCCCCCCCTCCTGTGAGAGCTGTCTTTCTCTCTCCCACCCCCTTGGTGTGAGCTGTCTTTATTAGCCTCCATGTTTTAAAAGAGAGATATTGTTTTGCACTGTTTGCTCTTTTGCTGTCTGTGAAAGTGAGATCTGTTCTTTCACTCATTGTGAGCAGGGGAAGTGAAAGGGTTTCATGTTTCTCCCTGCTGGGGATTTTTGCAGTTTGAGTGGGAATGCCAGTATTCAGGTTTTATTTATTTATTTATATTTATATCCCGCCCCATACCCAAGGGTCTCTGGGCGGCTCACAACATTGAAAAATAAACATATTTTAAAACTGTATCACACTATACTAAAACCAGTACAAGGTTTAAAATCCAGCATAATAGTAATAATAATAATAATGATACAAAAACAGTTATTTAAAAAAACAGTAGTGTTTGCAATGGGGGAAGTGTAGGGAGCATTTAGCCAAAGGCCTCAGTGAAGAGGTGCGTCTTCACCGCCTTCCTGAACATAAACAGAGAAGGGGCCTGATGCACCTCCAAGGGGAGCCCATTCCACAGCCTGGGGGCCACTACTGAGAAGGCCCTCTCCCGGGTGCCCACCCGCCTAACCTCTGAAGGCGGTGGGATAACCAAGAGGGCCTTTCCTGCAGATCTTAAAACACAGGCAGGTCAATATGGGAGAAGGCGCTCCTTTAGATATCTGGGGTTCAGCCCATGTTTATCCTCAAGGAAATTGAAAACCTATAAAGTGCACTCGGTCCTGAATCCAGATTTTAAAAGTCCAACCCAGATTTAGAAAGTAAAGTGGGAACATGGCTTAGTGGGGATCAGCTTGTATCCTTGGTTTCCCTCACTCCCTCTGCTGTTACTCATTCACTGTTCTTTGTAAAGATCATTTGCCAAAACACAGAGACAACTAGCTCATGTACATACCTAGGTCCTGCCTAGGTCCTTCTAATTAACATGTTACATTCCATTCAGGTTATTAATATACATTAGGAAAAATTTATTAAAGATTAAATCCCCTTGAGCAGTGTGAGTGGCAGCAGCGTTATTGTGCCATGAGGCAAATGATCTTAGGGGAGCTCTCAGAACTATTCAAACATCTCTGCAATATAAGAATGTGGTATCCATGCAGATATCTTGCTCATCATCTGCACTGTGTGCAAAACAAGGGCACAAAGGCTACGTAAAGGCACTCTGTGGATCCAAAACCTGTTGTTCCATCTTGTAGGTCTGCCAGAAGTGATATTCTATATTCAACTTACTTGTTAAACATGGAGTTTAAAAATGTTATTGCAGTAAACCAAAACTGAAAACAATTCTGTGTGGTTTCTTCTGGAGTGAAAGCAATGAATGAAATGCTCTTCAATTTATAGTATTTACTCTTTTCTTCAACTTAGAAGCAAGTATAAGGAAATGAAATGAAAATGGCATACTTTATGGGGTATATAAGTATATGAAGTATATAAAATGTTTTTGGCTGGCAGTGTAAAAACCCTGGGGGAAAAGAAGTGGCAGCCCCACTAACTGGCAATCAACACAAGGCAGGCTGATTTCAATCCCAATCAAAGACATTTTGGAGCCTTTCCTTACATTCCAAGAACCGCCTCTTTAGAAAATTTTCTTCTTCCAGCTGTGTCATTATAACTTCTACAATCAACTGAGAGCAGTCATACTATCCATGCACCAAATTTGAATGGGGGGGGGACTCAGTTCTTGCTCTACTAGCTCCCCTACTTTGATTTGCTTAAGTCAATGGTCATCATCCTCTAGTAGACTCAGATCCATTGACTGGATTTCACTTTGTGAGGAAGAGTGGATTTGATTTACTGTATTGTTGCAATTTAATATGAGCCTTTTCAAGGTAATACAAGGTGACAAATTCAAATCCATATAGAAATGTAGCTTTCAAAGTGGGAGCAATCAAGATTTATTTATGTACAAAATTTTATAGTCTAAGGAGCTTACAAACCAATCATTAAATACACAGATTATGTTTTGCTTTAAGAGTATACTACATATATAAAATCAAACATTTATTTATCATTCGATTGATTGATCAGTTGATCAATTGATCAATTGTATCCCATTCTTCACTTGGAGGTCTCAGGACAAGTCACATATGAAAATTAAAAAGGAATAGACATTAAAAAAAAAGAATGCAAACAGGTTGGTTTTCTAAAAACACCAGGCTAAACTTCTCCATCTAGTTACTAAAAGCACCATATGCTTTTATTTTATTGTTTTGAACTACTTCAATATCCTTAGACAGTAAGAGGTATAAAATATTTTAAATAAATGCCATCAAGGAGACTTCACTAGGGAAGATTTTCCAGAGCCTGAGTCCTTCACAAGTCACTGGTGCTACATGTTAATGCCATTTTTGTCTGAAAAATCTTGAGCTTCTAAAATGCAGACACACATATCATGCAATGCAGTTGGCTGTTTAAGAAATTACCAGAAGATGTAGCAATGCAGTTCTCAATTAAGTCAGAAAATTCTCCAAGTGAGGAGATTGTCTCACCATGTAGTTGTGTGGCACTGATGGCAAACATAATGGTCATGTGGGTCACTGTTGGAGTAAGGGGACTGTACCCTGAAACAGGCACAGCTGCAGTATACCCCAACCACTATGCACCCCCACCCCCTGACCATTAGAAGAAAACAGACACGCTGCACTCTTTTGTTTGTCCTAAAACTGCTGAAGCACAGCACCACTTTTGCACAAAAGTCTCCTTTGAATGAAAGTAAAGGTTGTTTCCCTTGTGCCTTGCCAAAAGAAAATGGAGGATACATTGTCCTACTTGCAAGGTCAAGAGAGAAAGGTGGAGGCAGTTGAAGTATAACTTTCACTGTGTCTTCTTCTCTCTTCCCATCCCAGTAGTAATATTCTCATCTTTCAGAGCACAGCACCCACAGTAAATTAAGTCATTGGATGGGAGGACACATAGGCTGTGTCTTCACGGCAACCTTATCTCAGATTCAAAATGTTTTCAATCCTCAGAGTCCGCACGGCAGTTTGGCTTAACATGCTTTGCCCGTGTTAAACCACCCCAAAGTGTGGTGAATCTCAATCCTGATTTCAACAGGTCTCACTCCGGATCGTGCGCTTGATACGTGTTTCATTTTTTACTGTGTGGACAGTACCGTGTTAAGGGATGAGAATCCATGTTTAGGGTTTCCCTCCCCCAATAGCTTGCTTCCAAAGATAGTGATTTCATTGGAAAAATCCACCCCTCAAAACAGGCACTATAAAAATCCACTCATTAAAGCTACGCTGTAGCGATCTAGCCACTTCACGCATTATAACAATGTTGCAAATTTCTGCAATTCTGAAAGTGCTGACCTTTAGAAAGGGAGAGGAAAAGAAAGCCCTGGAGGTTCTGTTTTAAAGGCTGTGGCTGTGAAGGGGGCTTGAGTTGCTGCTGCTGCTGCTGTGTGCCCTGGGAAATGGGGAGAGGAGGGGAAAGAATCGCTGGCTGCCCGCTGCTGTTTTTCATCCATCCATGGAAGTGGCAGCCACCCAGCTAGGCTCCCTGAAGGGGTCTCTTATGGGTGGCGCATTCATGCCAAGAGAAAGAGGGCAGGGCAGCCCTGAAAAGCAGCTTTTAAAAGTAACCACTTGAGTCCCCCCTTGAGACATGTATGCCACATACAATCCTCAGAATCCGGATCCAACGCGGTTGCATCCGGTTCTATTATTTCGGTTTAGGGAAAGCGAAATAAGCTTGCTGTGGAGATTCGTCCATACATTCCCCCCTCCCAAAAAATAACCTACTTGCAGGTTCTCACTTTCTGAAATATAATGGACTAACAATCTGAAATGGGCTGAGAATTCATTTAATTTGAATGTGAAATACTCTGAATTTAGCAATTTAGTGCAGAAAAAGAAATATGGAAAGCCAAGTTCTTGGGGCAAACAGAAGGGAAGATGATTTATAAACTGATTAAATTCTGTGTTTGACCATGCATTCAGAGTCATTTTCTCAAAGTCTAATGTAGCTCTAAATATTTCCAGAAATCACTGTCTTTTCACTGTTTCTGGCACCTGCCAGTCATCCATAATTTCTTTGACATGTTCATACCAAGTGGCACAGCTTTTCACTCCAAGACTTTCAAATGAATTTTCAGAGAAAATGAGTCATTTGTGATACGGGAGCATTTCGAAAAAGAAAACAGAGTTCCTCATCTCCCAAATTTTTCCCTGTGCTTTAATTAGAAAAAAAAAATTAATGGAAAACATCTTCAAGTGCAGACGTGTCAGATATTTATTTTATTTTCCAAGGAAGCAAAATGGTCCTAATTTCAAGTAATGCATTGTTAAGAGAAATTTCTTATTGTGTTCAAAATATTTATGCATTGCTTTATATTAAACTGAAGCAGCTGACAATATGAATGCATAAAATAATAAATTTCATAACAGCAGATTAATGTTTGGGCAACAGGAAAAGGAGAGTGTGCAGGCATCTTTCTCCTCTCAATATTTTGAGACAGAAGACACTGATAGCATATTCCTGAAGGTCTAAGGTGTATTCACATGGCCACCCCCATTTTGGCTTAGGGGGGCACTTGAATCTGTGCAGTACAGCAATTATTTCAGCTGCCTAATGCAGGTGCAAGCTCTCAATTTGCCTCCAGAAATTAATGGGATGGGTGGGGTCAGAGTGGAAAATTCCCAGCTTGATTTCAGTGTGCTTCATTCCCCATCTCAGTGCACCTCTGAAAGTTCAGGGGGAGTGTAAATGCCTTACCCTGAGTGAATCTCCTAGTCCTGAAAACGATCTCCATGTCTATCTGAATGAACACAAGCTAAGATCTTCTAACCTGTAACTGTAAGCACCTCACCTACAACTATCAGAGTGAAAAGTCCACCAGTGGGTATATGTCACACCATACAGAACTTTCAGCTGTACCCAACATTTTTGAGTGGCATCCTTTAATTTTGACTTTCCTATTAGTCCTTTCCTAAACAATCTTTGTAATCCTGCAGTACTATTAGGGAACCCAGTAGCAAGTTGCTTATGCTTTAAACCTGAAAAACAAAGTCCTAAAACTGGCTAAGTAGTTTAGGGTCCTTCTAACATGCACATGCTAGTAAAGGATAGCAGAGGTTCTCCCCCCCTCTCCCCGGTCACACTTAGTCTGCATTGGACAAAGGATGGACTGACCTTTATTTACATTTAATATATTTGTAGATGTGTTTAGTCTACAATTGGAACAAGGGTATATACCAGAAAACATAGAGATGTGGTCGCATGCCTCTATGGTACAGTATACTCTGTAGTACTCTTGTTGGTGACTCTCCAGGAAGTTCCATTAAATGTGGGTCTGACTTAAAACTGGCAAGGTTGGCAACTGTCATTCCAGATCTTGGAGGCCTTGGCACAGCATCTAAGGAGATCCTCTGAGGCACTGGTGAAGTCTGGAGAGGGGTGGCCCATCGAAATGTAAATGGTTGTTCCACTTCAGCAGCAACCAGCCTCAGTTTGGGACAAGTTGCTTATTCTGGGATGAGGTAGTCTACCCTATCTCAGAAAAATGCAGAAAAGTCTTCAAAGGGCTTCAGTGTCTAGAAATCCCATTTTCAAAAAAAAAAAAGAAAAGAAAAGAGAAAGAGAAAGAGAAAAGGAATGGAGATATTTTGCAGGCCATTTTGAAGTATGGAAAGTATGGGGCTTTCTGCACATGCTGCAGAAAAACAAATCTAAAAAGATCCATTTTTTGGCAAGCCGTTCTTCTGACAGTCTGTCCCAAATAGGGGCAGATCCTCAGCGGCCGTGCACATCTGCACACACATGGGGGAAACGGATTGGGGAAATGGATTGGAGTGGGTGCTGTGCAGATGCACCAGCACCCATGCCAGTCTGTCCTTGGTGGGTGGAGGACCCTCCCCCTGGCCTCCCCGATTGGCTTCCCTGGGGTCCCGCTTGCCCCAGAAACTGCAATTGCAGCTCATAGGACAAGAGAGACCCCAACCAAACACCCCCCAACCCACCCCCACATGTGTGTTCACGGCATTACCTGCAGGCTGCCGGGTTGATTCTGCCTGCAGGAGGCCCAGCGTGCACTGGGTGTGCGTGCAGTACAGCCCCTCATTGGTCAGCCGCCCGTAGGAGGGTGGCTGGCCAATGAGAGGCTGCACCACATGCACGCGCCGTGCACACCAGGCCTCCTGCAGACAGAATTGATCTGACAACTTGCAGGTAAGGCTGCGAACATGCGAGCGCGACCTGGGGTAGGTTGGGGGGTGTAGGGTGCAGGTCCCCCTGGCTTGAGGAGCCTCAATCTTGGCTGATCTCAGCTTCTGAAGGCAGCGGGACTCAAGGGGAGGGTTCAGAAGCAGGCAGTCCTGCTTCTGCCCTCCTCAAGATGGCGGCCGCCAGCACATCTGTCCTTCACCAGTCCGTGTGCGGAAGCATCCTGCTCCCAAAACAGATTGAGGCGCAAGACCAGATGAAGATCTACTTTTTCTATGTCTGCCCAAGGCTGGATTTTTCGGTGGCAAGATCCGATTAAGAACAGGTCTTGCCTGTTGAAATGCGGAAGCGCCACCTTAATCTGGCCTCCTGCGCAGAAGGTAAGTGTGTCTAATATGTGTCTAATGTGTCCTTGTATGTGTTTTATGTGTATGTGTAGTCCGGATGACTAAAAGAAAACACTTGTTCAAATGCAATTAATGGTTTATTACACTTGGTTTTTGGTAAATCTTAGATGGGGGAAAATGGTAAAATTAAATATTGCAGAGATACAGAGACAGAAACATTACTGAAAGAACTCAGGTAAGCCTTCTCAGCTGTTGAGAGGAAACTGTGTAAAGCAGAGCAAGGAAGAGTGAAACAGAAAGGGAAAGGGATGCAATATGTCAAATGAGCTTTGGCTATAAGACCCCTGTAGGGAGGAGTGATGAGAAAAGTGTAATTTTACTATCCACGTGCTTGCTGTGTGGGAGAAAGATCTTCAAAAAAGCAAGAAGGCAATAATCATACACTATGGCACATCATGGGCTGCTGACTGGGGAAGCTCTTTAGCTTTTTACAACCCTGGTGACAGATTCAGTCGCAAACAGAATTCGTGGTCAGTTTTTCTTTTTAATGAATGGTTGGTCTGTGGGTTGCTCAGAAGAAAGTTAATCTATGGCATGAGCTAAGGCAAAAAGCAGCCTTGTGTGAGGAATATGCCACATTATACAAGTGGATTTGCCTGATGGCTGATGACATGGTCAAGTATTGGACCAGAATACTCTAAATTCTTGTCTTAAAAATTCCATTAGAGAAAACCCAAGCCTTGGAGTAGAAGGCAAATTGAGAAATTTTTCCTAATGCTCCTTTACCCCCTTCAATCTTGTATGTTAATGGAAGCTGGAAGATAGGCACAAGCCCATCACAAGATAATTGGTGTTAAAAGATTTTACCTCCTTCAGAACAATGAAATCCAGTGTAGAATCAGTTGTTTCTGGCACAGTCTGTTTACAGATTCAGATGATACCAAATATATAACAGACACCTTTTGTCTCGTCCAGCTGACTGTTCAATCAAGCTAGGTGTGAGACTGTAATGCTGCCCATTTGGGATAACCTTGAAAAGAAGGGCAATCTTACCCAGAAGGGTGGGTTTTGTCTCTGTTTACCACTCCATTCTTTACTCTCCTTGACAGCAATCATGGTTCATTTACATTGGCCCCAGAGATGTTGCAGCCAGTTAACAAAGTGCAGTTTGTTTATCCATTCAGCTTTATTTTATCTATCAAAAAATTGGGCATGGCCTGTCCCACACATAGACTTTTGCTCAGAGGACCAGTAATTTCAAACTATTGTTTCAAATGGACCTATCCAAAGTTCAGAATTTCAATCATGCAGTGGAACTCTCTTGAGTATTAAAATAGTACACAGCCTAGAACCATTCTTAGTGTGCATGGAATTCAGCACTACACTTGTATCATTCCATCTTGTGTGCAGATCGTGCCACTGAAAGTTATAGATGAGTAGGATATACAAATATTGTGATAAATGTATTCTGTTCCCTCAATCTATATGCCAGTTGTTGAAGACTGCTGCCAGCTGAATCAAGACAGATCCAATTCTTTTACACTTTTATTCTGTCTCCTACCCTCCCCACATACACACACACTTGGCAGAAGTAAAGTGGGGTACTTTGCCAAGTTGTTCTCTACTACAGGCTCCTTATAACAATATTTTGGTGGTGGAGAGGGTTCTGTTCAGCAGCCAGTCACCCTTGTCACCAGTTTGAAATTATATAATCAGAAAACTTGAAAAATGTCTGCTTGAAGCACCTGTAAGATAACATTCTGAAAATATGGGACCTAGCTTTGTTTTGAGCACAGAACAAACACATTATGAAGAGGGTATTTTGTTCTGATTTTAAAAATACAAAACATTTTGATTCATGAAGTTCCAACCAGTAAATTAGCCAATTTGTGCCAACCTCTGTATCTATTTTAGTGCCCTGCCTGATATTCTTGAATGATTTCTGCAGTGGTTTTTCAGATGGTAGAGCAAGATGTATTTGGAACTGGGTCAAGAATGGACCATGTACCTTGTAGTAGGGGTGTGCATGAATGTTTCTCTGACATTCTATGTAATCAAATACCCAAAAATCCAATTTAATTAGAATCTGTTAAATTCAAATTTAACAAAATTCAATTCATTTTTTTTCCAAATTTGAATCTATTTGTTCAAATTTTTTATTTGAATCTGCACATATGAATATCAACAACATTTGTATGTGCCCATACGCATCTTTCCGACATCCATACACATCCGTATATGTCCATATGCATCCTGTAGTTATCCCATATGCAACCCATTTTTGTCCCATATGGAGCCATACGAACGAGAACGGATGCGGGAAAGATGCGGATCTTCAAGTATGCATCATGTATAAACCCGTACACATACAAATGTCCGGATTATTCAAACAAATAGATCTGAAATTCAAAGTTTGATTTGAATGTTTACATTCAAATTTTGGGACATTCTATTTGAGTTCAAATGTTGAAATTCAGCACATTTGGTCGAATTTCAAATGCCTATGAATATTTGTGCACATTCCTACCTTGTAGAAGTCAAAGCCCTTTCTCCAGTCAAAGACTACTATTGAATTCCATCTTTTTGGCTTTGCAACCAGGTCAGCTTTGGGTGCAAATATATAATAATAAGTTTTGACTGCAAAACCTGAATTTGAAATATACAGGGTTTTGATTTATGAATTTGGGTTTATAACTGGCATAATTAGAAGCTAAGGGTTTTGATTTATGAATTTGACTTTATAATTGGCATAATTAGAAGCTAAAGGCAGACCATGAAATGTGGAAAAGCCTGAATATAGCAAGACTGACTCCATATTTGGCTGAAAAGACAAGCCTGAGATTTAAAAAGGGCATGGTTTTTTTCTCTTATGTTAAAGGCTGTCTGTACGCAAGAGACAAAGGGTGTTTTTCCACTGTCACTAGAAGTACCCATTAAGTACCCATTAATGGGTACACAAATGCCATTATGTACCCATTAATGGGTACTTAATGGGTACTTTTAGTGACAGTGGAAAAACACCCAAAGTTTGTGTAATCTTCTGAGTAATCTTGATTAAGTCAAGGAAGAGAACTGACACCTGGAAAGCCCTTTTCTCTCTTTTTGGAGTAACAGATTTTTAAATAATGAAAGAGAAAAAGACATAGAAACTGGGACAGAGATTGGTTTGCCTAATTTTAATAAAATGGTAAAGAATAAAGTGGAATGGATTTTAGAAAAGATCTGAGTAAATTGAGATATATGAGAATTTGGAATTACTAGCCAAACTGTGGGAAGTCTGTTAAAAAAGTTACCAGAACTAGAATGTCAAGATGTTACATTTAACATGACTCATTTTTACACCTTAACGAAAGATAAGAAAAGTTTACTTATGTTTACATGCCCTGAGTGTTTTTGATGACGACGATGATGTGAGATAGCATTTAGTTGGGGCCAATTACTGGTACCACATAGATATGCAATTTTCTTGGCATATATAGAAGTGGTTTACCATTACCTTTTATGAGGGATATGCTAAGGATCAAATATGTGCCCCTTTGCTTTCTAGGCAGTTGCTCTATCATTGACCCATGAGGGCTCTCCATAAAGGAATTGCCACAGTATAATGGCAATTTGTGGTCCTCTAAAAGGTATTACATTATTAATAACATGTGGTTGATCAGATCATCACATCTGGAAAGTCAGGATTCGCCAGTCCTGGCTTATTATCTTTCTTCCACCTACATTACTTAATGTGAAAGAGTTTGTGAGTTCCGGCTTTTAAAACAGCAAAATTCACATAACACGCTGCATGTTTGAAAACAGAGTTTGAATTTGAACAAGACTAGTGAATACAACCTCTTCAGTCCAAATTCAAAGGTGTACAAGGGTATTTGAAATGTTAGTGTTTAACTGAATGCACTGCCTGTTTAAAAAGAAAATAAAAGGTGTTCAAATTTTAATCCAAAAGAGGATGTTTGGTTTGGTCTGAACAGCCAGTTTATGCTTGTTCACATCTTTAATACAATTCCTTTTATGTCATGCTCCTCCAATGAAGAAAAAAATCATAACACAGTGCATATATATCGATCAAACTTAACTAATTAAGACAGAATTTTAATTAAATGCAAATGACTGCACAAAGGAAATAATAATATATGTATTGATCTTTGGATGTAGAATTATGTACACATGGACACACTTTATGAGAAATAGAAATCAGGAGGTTACATCTCCAAATGCAGATACAATGTCATCTTCCTTGCATTCTCTCATCTCTTCCAAGGGAAGATACTTTACATTATCATAGCTCTTCCAAAAATAGAATGTCATAGGTCACCTTGGAAGTTACTTTGGAAATGACAGAAAATAACTCAAAATATAGATAATAAAGCATCACTTGTATGGTGGTTTCACAAATCAAGAAGAATTATGCATTCTGAATAATTATTGATAAGTTGTGTTCAACTGAATTGGAATAACACTACACAAAGGGAAAGTTAGACTTTTTCTCTCACAAATCCATCTGCACACACATGCGCACGCGCACACACATGCACCACTTTATGAACTGAGGCAGTAGATCCTGATCAGCAGGTTGCTAATTTGCACCAAGTCTCTTGAGGCAGCAAAGCCTGTGAACTTCTCAGCTGCCTCCCCACCCCCGATGGCTAGAAGTGACAGATCATAGCCTGTCGGGGTGATCCATGGTGGTGCTCTAAGGAATGCAGCTCCCAGTTCTTCTGGATCAGAGAGGTGTGCCATCTTGTTTCTGAAAGTCCAGATAGGCAATGTCAACTGGGTCACCTTTATCCACATGTTTATTAACACAAATAATTCTTGGAGGAAGCCATGGTTAATATTTGCAGAAGCCATGCTGATTTTCTTTCAGCAATGCTTGCTTCTCTATGTGTGCAGTAATTTTATCCTTAGGGATGGTTTCTATTACTTTGGTCAGCCACTCTGAGTCCCCTTTAAATGGGTGAGAAAAGCAGGCTAGAAAAGTCAACTCTTCTTTACTTGGAATAAAGCCCATATAAGTTCAGAAAGAGCAACATTTATTTACTGTTACAGAAAAGTAGACATAACTTGCTTTATGCTATGATTCCACAAATTATCCTTATCGTTTTAAGGATCTTTGTTTCCTGTACTTGAATTTGGTGAAATAAAGGTGGGGCTTTGGCTGATTACTATATTTCCATTTATAATCTGGAGAGATACAAAAACAAGTGGGGAAAGAAAGAAGGGGTGCTTAATCAGAACATTGAATGATATATCTCAGTGTTAATTCCTTATATTGATTTCTTGCCCAGTTTATTCCAATGCAGAATAATTTAGCATTTTGCAATTCAGCTACTTTTTCTAAAATAATTCTGGATTTAACCATCAATCATTTCCTTATTTTATTTTATTTTATCTTTAGGCAGTCTGTGCTTTTGAGTCTCTATACCACATTGCCAACCATTTAACAAATGTTTCATGGTTTTCTTTTCCCCCTTCCCGGAATGAGCTGTTCAATCCCAGCTCTGAAATTGCCCATTTAAGTAGAGCATTCAACTTTGCAGTTTCCTTGCCTTTTTGATAATTGTATTTTAGTGCAATTATGATATAACAAAATTGTGCAAGCCGTGCAATCATGTAAAAATTGAGGTGTTTGCTTCTTTGGAAATAAATTTTATTCAGCAAATTAGTAGAATTTCTCTGAAACTTCATGACTTGCATACTGCTTAAAAAGCAACAGGAAGTGTAGCTGTGAAAGAAAAGGAATGAAAATCTAATCATATGCCTTGTGTTTACATCACATTGACTTCTCCCATCTATTTCAGAGAGAAACATTTCCCTTCTCTCTCTTCTGGTTTCTCAACTATGGAAAAGGACTCCATGGCCCTTTCTGCACTGGGTCTTATTCCAGATTATATCCCATAATAGGGGCCTGCTACCAACACACTAATGCAGCCTACAGCCGGTCCCAGGTGGGACCTGCTTTAGTCTGCACCAGCATACACAAGGCTGGTTTATATTCCAAAAGTACAGAAAGAGTCTATTTTTACTTGGTGAGTGCTTTCATGTCTACTTGAGCACCATAGAGCCTTTCTTCACTGGGCCTTATTCTGGTTTACATTCTGGAATAGGGGCCTGTTCTAGGTATTCTAGGAAACAGATGCCAAGGCATGTTCCAGAATATAATCCAGAATAAAGTTAAGTCCAGAAAGGGCCATAGTTTAATATGCTTCATGTCTCTTTCCATTTTCTCGAGCAACTAGGAATACTTAAATAAACCAATAGCCCATAGCACAAAAATTCAGCAGAGGTTTCATAAAGTGGATAGGAAAGGGGGGGAATGAAATGAAGGAAGCAACTTCTAAGAAAGCTTATTCATGAGAAATGGAATACTGTGAACAGTCCCAATAATCTCTTTCTCCCCTGAAAAGTTTCCCTCCCCACTTCCCACACCTTTTCTTTCCTAGTTGGCCAAAAAAATATTCATGGGTGCTGTAAAACATGTGCCTTTTGTCACAGCATTCCTGTCCTAGAATTCTTTTAGTGGTTTCCAACTTCAACTTCCCTTCCTCTCTACCTTGACCTCTGCTCACAGCCAGCTTAGTAAATGTGTTTATCTAGAAAAATAGATCAATAGATTGACATAAATTGTGTGTATGTGTGTGTGTACAGTATTTCTTGGTATTTTAACAGCTTTTAACAGCTCCTACAGTGAACTGAACAAACAAAGGAAAACCAAACAAGTGCAGTGGTATGAACTAATCTAACAATGTGATGAAATGAGCATGTAACACATGGCAGCATGACAGTTGGCAGTTTCTAACCCGTTGTCCTAGTGATTTAGGAGTGAGAGGGAAACTTGTTATATATTTAAGGGTTGTAACTAAGGCTTCCTAGTTACCAGTTACATTGATCAAGAATTTTGTCACACAGCAGCAAGATTCAGTTTCAGGTCACTGACACTTTTGATTGCTGTTTTGGATCAAAAATCTTCAGCCTGAAGGTTGTTGTTATTAAATAACTTTCTTCTCTGAAAATGTATTAGACCTCTAAAATGAGGGTGTTAACACAACATCTGTAAATATCTGGATGTGGCTTTTATTAAGATCTATATACAACTTCATAAAAAGTCTTTGAATTTTTTGTCATTTTCAAATTTACTTTGAAATGGAGAAAGAAAAGGAGGAAGAGAAAGAAGTGGGAGAATTTGAAACAACTTTCATGATACTATGGATCATGTCAATAGGATCATTTTGGCCTTGTTGACAAGGCTCAAGTAAGAAGTATCCTGGGAAACATTTCAGAGTGTTCAGACATCTTGCACATCATCATGCGCTGGTAAGCAAATGGGTTTTAAAATAATCCCAAATTTTCACTCAATAATACATGATCTCATCAAGTTATTGTCCAAAGGTGAGGTTTTTAATTGGTTTATGCATTTTCTTGTATGAGTGCACACACAAACACACAGACCGAGTGGCTGAATAAATGGAACAAGCCAATTTCAGAGGCTGTGAATGTTTGATCCCAGCCTCTGAAGTTGCTAGTCAGACTGAACTTCCTTAATCCGAATAGCCCTTGCCCCTCACCATCAGTAACCTCTCTGCTCTTGGGCTGGACTGAGCAATCCCTTATCAACTCTTCACAGCATGGGATAATGTTCACTATGTGGAAATAGTCCTAATTATCTAGTAAGAGTCCAGTTTACTTACTTTTTAGACTACATTTCCGGTGGACATTTTCCTTTTACATGTTATCTAACTCATAGATGGATTTTCTGGGTTAGATATGTTGTGATGGATGCAGGCTGCAGAGGGCGGGAAAATGTTTCCTGGGCTCTTTGCAATCATTGGTTACAAGCAGAAATTGGAAGGAAAACTTCCCAGGGACTTAGAAAACTTGAGTGGCAGGAGGGAGGAGTTTTCCTCAGTAACCACTAGTTACAGCCAAAGTGCTAGAACCTGTTTGGTATATAAGGCAGGAACCCAGAGCTCTCAGGGTCTTTCTCTGGGGCAGATTTGCAGGGGATTGATCAGAGCTGGAAGTATCTTTTCGCTGGGGGACTTTGTTGGGGAAAGATCTGCAGGGGAGTTGGAGGAACTCTTCAAGCTTCTAGACCTCATGCTGCTGTTGGGGGCAGACGGTAGGAGAGATCGTGCCTAGCTTTAGGGTAGATCTCAGAGCATAACTGGGAAGGAACATGAATGCTGAAAGGGGCTTCTTGACTCTGGACTGAGCAAGTAGACTCCTGGCTAGCAGTTAGCTTTTCTGCTAGGGTTAGAACTTTGTTTTAAGAGGACTTTCAAGCTAAAAACCTGAAAGATTCCTTTTGGAGCTAGAGGCTTATTATTGTTCCTTTTACTTATATTGGACTTTAACTAGTAATACCTTTTCTTCATATTCATCTTATATATTAACTAATAGCTTGTCATTATTAATAAAATTGTTTTGGTTTACTATTAAAGTGATTGCTACCAGTTTATTGAACTTAGGCAGTAGTACTCACTTGGTCATTGTGCATTCTTAGCATACCTACTGGTACCCAGGTACTCTTAGGAGGGCAGACACTGGGAGGGCCGCTGGGAACCATCACATATGTGGAAGAAAAATTATAACCTTGCTGATATGTTTTTTTCATTCTGAATGTTAACTAAAGGTAATTTAAAAGTTTTGTGTAGCTGGATCCTTAGATTGTCAAAAGAGAAGGAAGGAAGGAAGGAAGGAAGGAAGGAAGGAAGGAAGGAAGGAAGGAAGGAAGGAAGGAAGGAAGGAAGGAAGGAAGGAAGGAAGGAAGTGCACACTTTCAGTGAGAACAGGGGAAAAGGGGGCAGAAAAAGAAGTGAGGTGAAGAAGGGTACACATAGAACCACACTCAGAATAAGGATAATTCTGCAGCACTTTCAAGAAAAAAAAATTGTAAGTAAAAGAGGGGAGGGGGAGATGATTCTTCATAGGAAACCAACGAGCTTTTAATGAGGAAGAAATCAAAGATAAAGCAGGAGAAACTAGGAAAATGGTTTTCAAAGTTATGCCTAGCCTGTGAACAATTATTTTTGTGCTGCTTTCCACAGACCTAGGATAACCTAACTTTTAACTGAATATAGAAACTAGGATAATTCTCAGTCACAGTACTCAAAAGAAAAGCAATGGATAGACTATCTATATATTCTGTTCACAGAACTGCACACTTTGGGCAACTGTGGGAACTGACCAGCAAGAATACGGTATTGGCAAACCGATTTCTTCACTTGGCCTGATAACAGTGAAATGGGTATTCTGGTTTGGGAGTTAGCTCTTCTAATTCAATACCGAGGTAGGAGCTTTTTTGGCTAATGATTAGTATCATGGACAATTCACTGGTATGAAGCTACAGGAAAAAGGAGAATGGAAAAATAGATCCAAAACAAGTTGAATTCCAAATGTTAAAAAGAAAAAAAAAGTAACTTTATCAGAAATACATTAAAAGTTCAAAAAGCTAAGAAAACCCAAACCACAGAAAATCAGCCTCACCAGCTGATTGTCAAAACACTCAATAAAGCTGAACTCTCAAAACAATCTGAGTAGGAAGCCATGGTTGCATTATATCCACTATAATGAAGTGCTAACTGTTTGCATTAAGTGAGCATTGATGTAACCTTGCTACACTGTTTTACTAGCTTGTTTGAGTTTCTATCAAAGCAAAGAGAATGAGAGGGGTTTGTTTTTTTGAAAAAAATACTGTTTTTTATCTAAATTTGAGGGGTCAGAAGAGGACACGACTGAACAAATGTCTACAGTGAACCCAGGAGATAATACTTAGCCGTAAATAGTTCAAGGGTGAGGATGAAGTGTAGCTTGTGTGCCCCCAGAACCCCCTCCTCTCCGAGTCAGGCATGGGCAGTTCTATAAGTATAAATTGGCATTTATTAATTGGCAGCAGGCTGGATGTGAGGGGTTATGGCCATGCAATATCATAATTCCAACACAGGCCTATTATTTATTTATTTATTTATTATTCTGATATTTTTTATTTACGTTTTGATACTACAATATATTATTAGTATCAAGTAGTAGTAGTATTTATTTATTTATTTGTTTGTTTGTTTGTTTGTTTCCATTTCTATCCCGCCCCATACCCGAAGGTCTCTGAGTGAGTAACAACGGATCAAACAGCATTTAAAAACATATTAAAAACAAGATACAGGTAAAAAATGTATTAAAAACAGCTATTAAAAACAAGGAATTAAAAACAAGTCACAGATTAAACTAAGGTACATAGTTAAAAGCTCTGATTTAAGCCGTGCATTCAATGGTATGTTAATAAAACTGACCAAGGGGGAAATGAGTCAGCCTTGGCCAAAGGCTAAGGCAGAAAGATATGCCTATAAAGCCCTCCTAAATGACAACAGGGAAGGGGCATGTGTGTTGCAGTAGTCCAGTCTAGAGGTTACCAGAGCATGGATCACTGTGGCCAGGTTGTCTCTATCCAGGAAAGGCTTAAGCTGACTTACCAGCTGTAGATGGGAGTAGGCGCTCCTGGCCACGGCCTCCACCTGGATTTCAAGTGTTAGCACAGAGTCCAGAAGTACCCCCAAACTACGCACCTGTTCCTTCCAGGGCATAGCCACCACATCGAGGACGGTATCTCCCAACTATCCGGATCCGAGACCCTGTGATACACAGCACCTCTGTCTTGTCTGGATTCAGCTTCAGTTTATTGGCCCTCTCCAGTTTATTGGCTACTGCCTCCAGACACCTGTCAAGCACTGCCACCGCCTCTCCTGATTCAGATGGAACAGAGAGATAGAGTTGGGTATCATCTGCATATTGATGACACCTCACTCCAAATCTCCCAGTGACCTCTGCCAGCGGCTTTATATAGATATTAAAAGCATGGGGGATAAGATTGATCCCTGAGGAATTCCACAAGTGAATTCCCAGGGTGTTGAAACCGTGTCTCCCACAGCTACTATCTGGGATTGGCTTTGAAGATAAGAGCAGAACCAATGCCAAGCATTGCCTCCCACTCCTAAACTCCATAGCCTTTCCAGGAGGATACCATGGTCAATGGTATCAAAAGCCACTGAAAGGTCCAGGAAAGCCAACAGGGTGGCATCCCCCATGTCTCTCTCCCAGAGGAGGTCATCAACCAGGGTGACCAAGACGGTTTCTGTGCCACAACCGGGTCTGAAGCCAGATTCAAATGGGTCTAGATAATCAGCTTCATCCAAACATGCCTGTAGTTGAGCAGTGACAGCCCTCTCCAGAACCTTGCCAAGGAAAGGTATATATTACAAAGATATAAAAGCATGAGAAATAGTGTGATACTTACAAACAGGGCTTTCTGGAAATGCTAAAGTGAACAGACAAAGGATTCCTTCCTCAAATTTACATGCACAGGACAAACCCAATTAGTTCCTGCCATTTACACAACCTGTCTTGCACCTCAATGGGAAACCATTAGCACCCAGACAGCTTTTTTTTTTGCAAAGATGCTCAGCCAAAGTGTCAGTGTATCTCAAGTGCCAGCTTTTGTGATGACAAATTTGACTCAGCCAAGCAGCATTCCATGTCAAAAGTTCAGCCGTGGGATTACCTTGATGCCATCTAGTCCTGCCTTTTCTTTTTCATGGGCAGATTCAATTTTCCCCAATTCAAATCTGATTGGTTTGCCCGTGCTCTCTTTGGAGGTGGCATACATCTTCAGAACAGAATCAGAACAGTGCCCAGGGCTCCAAATTTCCACAGTCCTTTTCCCTGAGAAGAGCTGTTACTCCTACTCTGGTTTGTGGCTCCTGGAACCATGAGAAAGTCTTTTTCCTCCAAAGAATCATTACGTACACCCTGCTTCATTGCTGCTGAGACCACTGGGCATTCCTGTTCTGCTACCAGGACCTGCCGTTGCCTCACTCCAGCAGGCACAGCTGAGCCCCTGCTCCTGTCTCTCTACTCTGACCTCTGCCACATGATCTACAGCTCCTGTTGCCATGTGTTCTTTGTTACAGTGTCCTGCTCTGAAGAAATCACAAGTGAGAACCAGCCACTCTAACTAGATAGCACAGGGTATCCATAGAATGGGTTCTTTTCTTCCCTTTCCTCCTCTGTATCTCTAAATTGCACAAAAATGTGCTTTTAAACCATCCCTTTTATTGATTCTTTTTCCTGTGCCAAGATACTACCCCTTATCTGGTCAAATCATTGTGCCCACCTCACTGGGATTCTGTTTTGCTTATGTTTAGGGCCTCTGTGGAACACTCTGCACAGTGCCCCTCCATTTTTTGCCATTTAATTATTTTCATGCGGATTATTAATAAAAACTGTCCTTCTCACCAAGAAACTGCCTTTTGGAATCTCTTTTGCCTGCTGTCTGCATTGCCAGAGCAGTAGCCAATTTATCATTTATTAAAACCACACTAAATGATCCCCCAAGTGGTATCTTGATGAGCTAATTTCCCTAGGCTCTTGACACGTTTCAGGATGTCTGCTAACAAAGGATGAAGCTCAGTTAAAAAAAATGATCAGGAAGCAGATGGATGGGAGATTCAAATTTGGGTGAAGCAAAAGATTTTCAGAAGCATCTGATAATGAACAGCCCAGAGTAGGGATGTGTCTAAATATTCATACAATTTGGTATTTGTCAGAGTTTGGACGTTCGTAAAGGAATCGAAGGTTACGACATTCATAGGTTAACATTCGTATGAATACATATGTTTCAGACATTCATATGAATAGTTTGGACATTCGTTAAACTGGGGAGGTGGGAAAGCCAGTCACATCTGCAATGGATCCAGATTGCATTCGACATGGATCAAGAGTGGATTAAAAATGGATTCAGGTCAGATTTGACACTTTCAGAGCATGGATTTGTTATGGGATACATATCAGATATGTATTCGTTCGTATCGGATATGTAGTGGATATTCGTACAAATTTGTATGGATACATTTGTATCAAATAGAATCCTATGACATTTGAAGGGGATCTATTTGAATGAATTTGAACACATGCCTAGCATAGAGTGAGGAATTCAGATGATGGAGAAACATGCTGTACCCCTTCTAACTTAACTATTTTTATTCTGTTTTCTGCCACAGGGACTGTCACCTAAATTGGGGAACCTCATAGAATGGGGCAAACGTGACTTGCGTGTGTCTTGAGGAGCAGTTTGATACAATGTGCTTGAAATGATGGGGACAGTGATCATGTGCTTGGTGAAAACTTTAGGGTCATGAGCAGAAATACATCTGCATACACACCAACTGCAACATGCACCTCTGCATGATTGCATACTTGTGATAATGACTGATGATTGTCTTTCTGGATTGGCAGATAAGGTAGTACAGAGAAAAGCTTTCCAAATGTTGGAACAGCATATCCTTTTGTAATCAAATTACTGTCAAATTACATTCCTGATGTTTGCACAAAGTTTCACATCTGTACCGAAAGGATGTTGTTAGATGTTTCCCAATGATAGGACACAACTTAATATCTGAGGAAGTTCTGATTAGAATCCACCAGTTCTGGCTGGTTTGGTAAGATTTGCCATTCAGAGAGGTATCCAAGATATCTGGAGCACTGATATCTTTAATGAAGAGCAATCCCTCGTGGGGGGAAGGGAGGCAGTGAAAGGCAAACCTTAACTTTGTACCTTTCAAAATGGATTTTTACTGTATCAAAATGGCATTCAGAATGTCAAGTTTTAGGGCTCCCATGATTTACTGACACAAAGTATCACCATGCCTTGTATAGAAAGGAAGTTTAATTCAAATTAAAGAGCACATAGCATAACAAGCCTTAAAAGTTAGCAAAGCTGCTTGCTTTCATATATGGGTCTGTGCTGGAAACTCCATGTAAAGAGACTGTCATCAGAAAGGAACAAGCCAAGGTCTACCCAACTCTCTCTCTTTTCCTTTTCATTCAGGTGAGGCAGTTAGAATGTAAGAACATAAGAGAAGCCCTGCCGGGTCAGGCCACAGCCCATCTAGTCCAGCATCCCGTCGCACACAGTGGCCCACCAAATGCTCATGGGCATCTCAAGCAGAGATAAGGACAAACCTGTTCCTGCTCCCGAATTCCAGCAAATCGCCTTAGAAGCATCCTGCAAAGTCAAGTTGTGCTTGATTTTTATCTGGAGACAGTAATGGGCCAGATGTGGTCTCATAAATTGAAACTGAATCCGAATAAGGCAGGCTTTTTTTGTGTGTGCATGGATTCTTGAGACCAGGAAATTAAGCAGCACCCAGATCTGGATTTATTTATTTATATTTATATTTATATCCCACCCCATACCCAAAGGTCTCTGGGCGGCTCACAACATTTAAAAACAAAGATATTAAAACTGTATCAAACAATACTAAAAGTAGTACAAGGTTTTTTAAAAAATCCAGCATAATATTAAAAAAAAAGAATGATACAAAACAGTTGAAAACAGTAGTGTTTGCAGTGGATGAGGTTGTCTGGTCCCAGAAAAAAACTGATGGGCACTTTAGGGTGCTCTTGAATTCATCACTGTCACTTGAGGCTATGTGGTGGTGGTAGTCAGGAATACT
Source organism: Aspidoscelis tigris stejnegeri (assembly GCA_023333525.1). Taxonomy (NCBI): domain Eukaryota; kingdom Metazoa; phylum Chordata; class Lepidosauria; order Squamata; family Teiidae; genus Aspidoscelis; species Aspidoscelis tigris. The sequence goes on from JALMGA010000001.1 coordinate 226,897,000, forward strand.
TACTTCCCTCTCTGGCTGGTTCATCAGCTCTGACTTATCCTGACGTATTTGCTACAGTGACACATGTTTTTGTCCAAACTAGACTCTATAATGTGCTCTATGAGATCATGGAAACTAGTACCAATGCAGAATGCAACAGTTCAGCTGCTCACAGGAATTTCTGGTCTGATGAACTTTACCGGTTACCAATTCACTACTGTGCCCAATACAAGACGTTGACATTGAAATATAAAACCCTGGACCTGCCCTTGCCTTAATATCACAAAGTAGGGGCTTTCTTGTAGTTCTGCTACCCTTAGAGTTCAAAGTGTTATGAGATATGAGGTTGCCTTTTATGTGGTACCTCCAGACTTTAGAATAGCCTCTCAGTAGAAGTTCACCAGGCACCAGTGCTATCTGGTTTTTGGTGTCTGTTCAAAGCATACCTCTTTACTAATTCCTCTTACAGCAAGCTTCTCCTTAATTCTTACAGGGGGCAAGGGAAGGTTGCATTTTAATTATTTTTACTGTTGCAGATTTTGTATTTTTTTTCATTCTTCTGCTCTGGATGAAAGGAGATATAAATGACAAAAACAAAATTATTTATTGTACTACAAGGATTCTCTGTATAAAAAGAATGAAATCCATGATGGTAGTGAGATAATATAAGCATACCTTATAGAAACTCACCACAAGAAACAAATACAGTTACAGAAAGTGAAAGTGAGTTATAAGACACAATACACTTCAGAAGTCAAAATGACTTTCTCTATATTTCACATTCAGGCGACATTCACACATACAGGCACAATTTTTTAAAGAAGCCCCAAAGTGGAGGATTCTAAAATCTGTGCCCTGGATGATCCTAGCCTTTGCCCAAAAGATGTCACTCCCTGATATCTAAACATAACAATGATTACTGTATGTTCTTTTTCCTGTTTTAAAGCTCCTTCGCTAAGGCATTTCATTTTGACCAGGTGATTTAAATTCTTTTGATTTAATAAATATTTTTTATTACTAGAACAGGAGTCATACACTTTTAGTTTTAGTTTTCTTTTTAGTTTGTTTTGCTTGAAACTCTTGGGCTGCCATTGATGTGCCACCGTTTTGACCTAGCTGGCATACCATTCAATCCCTAGGTATTTATAGTGTAGTGTGGTGCATTGTGTTGTATCTATAAAAATGAACATCCACACCAGAAAATTAAACATATCAAATATGCCTTTATGATGTGCAAAATTAGAATGGGGAAAAAATATTTTATAGAGTTAAGGCTCTTTTCTCATTTCTCTGTCTCCCTGTCTTCCTCCCTTCCTGTGTCTGTATAAAAATACATTACAGGTAACCTAGCAGTTGCTTAGTAACCCTACTGAGTTGGATGCTGGAAATCATTATTGTATCAACCTAGGTGGCTATACCATTTTTAATGTTTTGGTTAGGCGGTCTAACATGCATACTGCTTTCTGAATGATACTACATTCTGTCACTGCAATGAATTCTTTCAGAAACATTTCTATCATATTTTTCTTGCAATCCGTGTAATTGATTTGCACCCACCATGTCATTTCAATAAGCTGACTGTACCCACCAGGAAATTAATCCTTTAATATTTTCAAACTTTGGGAAACACTTGTGACTTCAAATGTGCCTTCCAGCTCCACTTGCTGCTGCATATGACTTTGCTTCTTTTCATATGCAATTTGTGAAACTAGCAAGACATGGAAAGTGGCCAGTTGCCACAGGGTTAAAATTGAAAAATAGAAATGACTCAAGTCTGGGGAAAATTCACATTTACTGTGAAAAATTTAAGGGGTTCTGAGGTATATTAAATGGTGTTATTTTACATCTGATTTTTAACACAGCTATGCCAAAATAGGGAAGGACTGTTCTAGAGAACACACACACACACACACACACAAAGTGACAAACAGCACTCTTGCCATTTCTTTTTCTTTCTTTTGGAGCTGGATGCTAGGACATTAAAAATATTGGCATTAAACCATGTGATTTTACAGTCAATTCTTATTCAAACTGTATTTTTCACAGAAGAGAAACGCCAATAGACATAAATCTTAAATATTGTTTTACATGAAGATCTAAAACAATTTTATTAATTTAATTGGTCAGATTTTAAATATAAATAAATAAATGGGTTTCTAAATTTGATAATGGTAGACCAAGCATAATGTACCTTTAATAATGTTTCATCAACAAGTAAATTGAGATGCATATAATTAATTTCAGCAATTTATTTCTAATGGACAGAAGAAAAAAAGGAGTATGAAGAGCAGCAGCATGGTCTTCTGTGCCAGCATTCTTCAAGCACTATAGAATGAATGTGCTGGGTCGTGAGGGTGCATCCTTCGGATCGAAGGTCTTGGAGCACATGCTTAAGTCTCCGGTAAGATGTATTGGGGTCCCTCCCAGTAGTGGAGCTTTGGTACATCCCACTGTATTCTGCTGGAGCCATCCGGGAATGAGAAGTTGTCTTCACATACATGAAGTTACGTTCTGGATGGCTCCAGAAGAACAATTTCCCACAAACTAATTGTGTTTGTGTTGGTATTTTTCGGACTCCATCATGGAAGTCAACAGCTCTCTCGGAATGACTGATAGAAGGTCATTATGGTACTGGTATTTATAGATTTGGTCTAGCACCCTCTATCGGTCGTTGGTGGATATGCAGAAAATAATAGCATTCAAGTTCTTGCACCCAGCGGAGCAAGGGAGGAAGTAACATGAGGCCAAACCATTTTATTGGTGGAACCAAATTAAAGTAAGGGTAAGCTATAATCTCTGTGGCTCAGAACCATTTAATAAACCATTTTGACCTCATAAATACATCATTCATGCTCCAAGTTGTTGTGCTGATAGTACTTGTAAGGGCATGTCTATTCCTTACACAGTAGGGATGTATACAAATATTTGTAGGCATTTGAAATCTGATTGAATGTGCCAAATTCTGACATCTGAACTCTAATTACATGTTCCAAAATTCAAATGTAAGCATTCAAATTGAATTTCAAACTTTGGATCTATTCATTTGAATTATCTGGACATTCATATACAGTATGTATGGGTTTGTTCATGGAGAGTACTTGAAGATCCACATCTTTCCCTTATCTATACAGATTTGTACAGATCCGTACAGGACGAAAATGGGTTGCATACGGAATAACTACAGGATGCATATGGATGTGTACAGATGTGGGGAAGATCTATATGCACATACAAATATTGTTGACATTCGTATGTGCAGATTTGAATAAAAAATTTGAATGAATAGATTCAAATTTGGTAAATTTGATTCAAATGTTGTTAAATTTGAATTTAAAAGATTGGAATCGGATTGAATTTTTGGGTATTTGAGTCGATTAGAATAGAATGTCAAAAACCATTTGTGCACATCCCTATTACACACACTTACTATGCCTTACTATGGAAAAAGAAGGCTACATTAGAGAAGCAAATGTGCTTTACAACTGACAACATGCATTCCAACTGCAGACAAAGGACTCTGCTAATACCTCAGATTAACTCGTATCTAATGAACATCAACTGCAACTATTCTGATGTGCGTTATAATTTGTGTGTAGCCAAGCTGTTACATTCCACAAAGTTTATTCAACATCCAGTATAAACTGAATATAGAGTTTTGACAAAATAAGAAGGGGTTTAAAAAGAAAAAGAAACAAGATGGGGAAAAACTGACTGTGATGACTCACCCTTACCCCCACCCTCAAGTACTCATATTAGCAGAGTAAAGCAGTCGAGGAAGCAGCCATCGAGCCATATGGCCCCACTGCCTTCCAAAGGGCTGGTCTCAGTATATGAACTGGACTATACCACCCGGTCTAGGCATCCCACTTCAAAGGCTTACAGCCAAACCCCCTTTCTGCAGCAGCACTATAAACACCAGTATAATCCAACATGAACTGTTTATTATTTACAAGCAGATAGATAAATAAGTATAAGTAAGGGGAAAGGTAGTTCAACAGTTCTTAAGTAGTCAGAAGAAACAAATAACCAAAATCACTGGTACAGCCTAGCTATCCCCAAGCTAAACCTTCAAAAGTAAAATAAATAGCAAAAGTCTCAGGCTCCCTTCTAATCCAAAGGAACCTTTCCGATGTTCAGTGTGAAAGTCCTTCTTAAAATAAAGATCAAACCCTAGCAGTAAAAGCTAACTGAAAACCAGAAGTCTAACTGGCTCAAATCAGAGCCAAGCAGCCCCCTACAGCATTCCTGTATCCTCCCAGGTACGCCCCAAGATCTATCCCAAAGCAAGGCACAATCTCCCCTTCTGTCCTCTGCCCCACAAGCAGTGAGCACAAGGCTTAGAAGCCGGAAGAGTTCAGCAAACTCCCCAATGATCAACCCCCTGCAAAATCCGCCAGGTAAGAGACACTGAGAGCCTTGGACTGCTGGCTTAAATAAAGCGAGATCCTAGTGCTCTGATTGGCTGGATTTTGCCACTTTCTGAGGGAATTCCTCCGTCATGTCACTCAGTCTTGCAAAGTCCCTGGGAATTTCTCCCACGCTTCACAGCTTGCAGAAGATGTTTGCAAAAAGCCGAGGAAATATTCCCGCTCTCTGAAGCCTGCCTCATGAATCCGTCACACTGACTAAAAAGATATTATATTTTCCCAGTTTGGTCTAGTGGTTAGGGAGCCAGACTCTTATCTGGGAAATATCAGGTTTGATTCTTCACTTCCCCACAAGCCAGTTGGGTGACCTTGGGCTCAACACAGCTCTATTCTGATCTCTCACAGCTCCATCTACCTCACAGTGTGTTATGTTGTGGGAAGAAGAATAGAAAGCTTTGCCAGCCGCTTAGAGTTCCCTTAAATGGGTGAGAGAAATGGGGTAGAAAAGCCAATCCTTCTTCATTATTATCAAAATGCCCCAATAAATGTAGCAGTTCTTGAGAAGAGAGCAAGGATTTAATGTAAAAGTATATTTGTAATTAAGTCTAGAAAAAGTCACAAAAGACAAATTGTGATCACATTTACTAACATATAATGGAAGATTTCAGGTGGGCATTTTATGAACTGCTAATAACAGCTGAACTAAGAAGGACCTTTAAGTTCACCTCATTTGGGGGGGCATAATTGATAGGGCCTAGTAGGGATCGGCAGAAAATGTGTTTGCCACCTTCACAGTTGGTCTGGATTGGGAAAGTTCAAAACTTCACATTCAAACTAAATACTGACTAATTGAAGGCTGACATTCACATGTGAAGCAAGGAAAACTTTTGTTCAAAGCTTTGTTATATTAAGGTGAAGCATTCAGGTGGCAGCGCAATTAGGCAAAGTGGCTCTCCAGTCACCTCTGGAGTGGATTCAGAGGGGCAGCTGGTGGTTGCATGCATTGGGTGTGGATGCCACTGGGCAAAGCATCTGGTCACCTCCCGAGTGAATTCAGACATGAATGGGTGGCAGTGCTGTCTCATCTACAGAGGCAGAACCATCACTCCTACACACATCCTCAGGCTGGGAAGGTTCAGGGCAAAACTCCTGTTCTTCTTCAGTCTCAGGTCGTGAGCTTGCACTGGATCGCAGGACAGTTGTGGGACTAGCCTAGCTGCCGCAGTACTTGAAGACATCACCTCCACCACCACCTCCTTTACGGGTGGTTCCACAGCTCAAGAAAGGCTACAGTGCATATGGGCATTTTGCAGATGCATGGAGTTGAGTAGACGAATCATTAAAACGGTTTTCTAGGGATAGATTTTTCAAGAAATACATGTAAAACAAAGAAATAAACAGTTCTGTTATTTCTGATTTTTTTTGCTTTACTATTACTGTTTGCAATTTGACATTTGAATTCTTTAAGAACTCACATTTTTATTATTTGATTAATCATTATCATTTATTATGTCAAGTGCATTTTAAAGCATCCATGTCACATCTATTTCACATATATACTTTGTTATATTACTCCTAGGTGATAGTCTCTACCCAGCTTCAGTCTGTAGACAGATACAAGGAAGTAATTTAATTTTATCACAATCTTTTGTCTCACTAGACATTTCCATCTACTCATTTTTATCACGAATAGTAATTTCATTATTTAATTTTCTAAGGAAATCGGTGTTCTTTCTGTGTGTGTGCTTGGAGTTTGCTTGCAGTTGAATACACTGAGAAATTAACATTTAGATTGTTTTATTTCATGATTCCATAAAAAGTGAACTTCTTTTGAAATCAATATGAAGGTAGCATACATAGCTGACCTTCTAGTCCTTCCAAAATGGCTTAGTAAGTCAGAAAAAATAAAGTTCCTATCAATATGTTCTGCTTTTCAATGGCATCCTTCTGTCTCATGAGACAATGAAATACTGTCTCTATTCTTATTATTCTTATTCTTATTCTTATTCTTATTCTTATTCTTATCCTTATCCTCCTCCTTCTTCTTCTTCTTCTTCTTCTTCTTATTATTATTATTATTATTATTATTATTATTATGTAAAACAACAGTTACACACAGCAAACGAGATCACTACGCTGGATTTCGTATTATATCACTAGTCGGGCACTTCCCAAGCGCCTAGGACTGCGTGATGTATCAGCGAATTATGCGAGCAGACCCCAGTAAAGTGGCTTTTTGTAGTTGGCAGATGGATATCTTGTCAATGCCAATGGTATTTAGGTGCCCGCTGAGATATTTTGGCACTGCGCCCAGTGTGCCAAGGATGACTGGGACCACTTTCACTGGTTTTATTATTATTATTATTATTATTATTATTATTATTATTATTATTATTATTATTATTATTATTATTATTATTATTATTATTATTAGTAGTAGTAGTAGTAGTAGTAGTAGTAGTAGTAGTAGTAGTAGTAGTAGTAGTAGTAGTAGTAGTAGTAGTAGTAGGTCTTCTGGATGAAAGAGGCTAAAATAAGACCTTCACCTGGCTGTACTGCCATGCTGGTTCACCTGCATGAGTTACCTTGACATAATTTCTCTTTACCTTTTGCACAAGTGCTTAAACTAGGAGGCTAGCTGTGTCTTATGTCATTAAGAAATATAGATTATGAATCTTTTAACATATTTTTTTCTTTACAAAAGCTTGTTTGATCTCTGTGATATATACCCATAGGACCAAAGTTTAATGAGACTCTTTGAAAAGTTAAGCTTTCAGAATTTGAGGATTGTACTCACATGCAGGATCCAGAGTGAAAAGCACGGGGTCACTGCAAGAAGCAATTGATCATCGGTGAAATGGAGAAGACCCTGTAGCAGCAAGTGGAATACCGCTGTGTTATAAGAAGAACAAAAATCAGCCAGAACTGTGTGAAGGAATGGGGACTGAATACAGAAGTGCACCACAGCTCTGGGTCTCACGTGATATTTTTGTCCACTGCACCAGCTTGCAAGTGACATTTGCCTCCCACCTTGCAGCTCGGCTGCATCCTGCAACCAAAATCAAAAAATAACCCATGGGGCTTTCCTTTGGGTATTTCTACAATTGCTGATATACCTTATCAGCAGAATATGGGAGGCCCCATCCACTACTAACATATTCTGCCTGTGCAGGACTGAACTGATTTTGATCAAGGAGTCCTTGTTCTGGTTTTTCAAGAGACCTCATTACTGAGGTCTACTGGTATGTTAACAGTCCCTAGTCTGGAACAGAGATGCAGGCAAAAGTCACACTGCTGTCTTCCTGAGAACCAGGGGACCAATTTCAGTGGTGCACCAAAGCATGCACCAAAATGAATTAATTCCTTCAGGGCACCAAGGCTAGACTCTTTCATTCCAAGCCCTTCAGGGCCCTTGGCGCCTGGTTCTGAAGTTCATGTAAGCTTTGGGGCTGGTGTGGGACTGGTCTGAACCCGTGCTGTTGTGCACATGGTGCTCTTCCAGATCCTACTTTGCTGTGGCCCAAATTACTGGGCCCCATAGCTCCAGATTTCAGCATTTTAGTGCAGAAAAATCTCTGAGTAATATGTGGCTAGGCTGTGTAACAAAGGTCCATTGTTGATCCTGAAGAAACAAATATGGCATTCTTTGTTACGTCCTCAGGCACGAATGTGACTTCACATATGGTAACTTCTGGAAGTAAACTAGTATCTTTATAAAATATTCTGTTCAAGGTCCAAAATCCAATAGAAGTTTTAACTGAGCTGAACTAGTCAAAATTCAATTTTGAGAATTCTTAAATTTGAAAAGTACAGGTATGCTGAATCCTTACTGTGACATACTGTTGCACGTGGGATTTATTTTTTTAAAAAAAATCCTTGTGAGATTCAAAAGGCTTAGGGTGAACTCCCATTACAAGCTTAAAATGGTTTCAAAACAGTTTCGATCCTCGCGGTCCCCACGTCAGGTTGGCTTAACATGCTTTCCACATGTTAAATCGCCCCAAAGCTTTGTAAATGTTAACACTCATTTCAACAGGTCTTGCTCCGGTTCGTGTGGTTGAAACATTTACATTTCTTCCTGTGGGAACGGTACAGTTTTAGTGGGATGAGAATGCATGTTTAGGGTTTCCCTCCCCCAATAGCTTGCTTCCAAAAATAGTGATTTTACTGTAAAAACCCATTCCCTAGGCAGCTGTTACAATGTAGCAATCCACCCACTTCACACCTGATAACAATGTTGCAATTCTGTGCAATTTAAAAGTTCTTACCTTTAGAAAGGGAAGAGGGAGGAAAGCAGCTGAAGTTTCGGTGAGATGTTTGAATGTTTAAGCTGTAACTGTGGAGTGAGCGGGCGGAAAGGGCTTGAGTTGCCGCTGCTGCTATGTGCCCTGGGCAATGGGGAGAGGAGGGGAAAGAATTGCCAGGTGTCGTTTTTCATCCATCCAGGCAAGCAGCAGCCACCCAGCCACCCAGCTAGGCTCCGTGAAGGGGTCCATTATGGGTGGCGCATTCACGCCAGGAGGAAGAGGGCAGGGCAGCCCTGAAAAGCAGCTTTTAGAAAGTAGCCACTTGAGTCCCCCCTTGAGTCACGTACACCACATACGATCCTCAGAATCCGGATCGAATGCGATTAAGTTGAAAGTAATGTGATCAGGCAAATTAGTGTTAGCATCCGGTTCTATTATTTCAGTTTAGGAAAACCGGTTTAAGCTTGTAATGGGAACCAGGCCTTAAAGTGATTTCCATGTAGGAGCAGTGATAACTGCTTTCAGTACAAAGGCATCAATAAACATCTGTCCTGCATCCGGTTTTTGAAATTAAAAATACCAGAATGCAGTCAACATGCTTCTAACCAACCAATTCTTTTTCAAGGGTCTTTTCGTAAAATCATACTTCTATAATGAAAACGAGAAAAAAACCACTTGATTTTCATCAAGTAAAATACAAATACTGTTTAGCTTTTTAGATAAGAACTTAAAACTTGGATCCCTAAGCACTGTGGAGTATAAGCACTTCTGAGAGATGTGACTGATCAGCTCTTTGGAATAATAATTGTCATATTTAGATTATTATCTTTAGACTAGCAAGTTTGAAAAGCATGACCTTAATTCTCTCACTGAATACTGATCATTGGTTAATATAATGACCTTCTTGACAACCAAATTCCAATTCAACAAAATAAACTGTTTTAATGAGCATAAAGTACAAGTGATGCATTCAGAATCTATGCTGCACTTGGGTATTATGGCTAGCACATTGATGCTATTATGTGTTGAATGATGGAAACTGGCACTAAGATGACTTTAAATAAGTGCGTTCATGAAATATATATAAGAAAATAAATTAGTCCACTCCCTGTCTTTAAATCATCTAAGGGAGGGGTCCCCAACCACCGGTCCAGGGACTGGTGCCGGGCTGTAACATCCCCCTCTCAGCCCCTTCTATGCTCACCACTCCTCAGAGGGGCGCAGAATAAAAGCAAGCTGTGGGGGTCGCCAGACCCTGCCAACTTTTCATTTATATAGCTCCAAAAAGCTGGCGCCCCACTTTGCTAGTCTGTCCTTGGACAGGTTTACCACAAAGCAGCAGACAGTAGAGTAAGGATAACTCTTAAACTTTATTAATACAGTAATGAAACAAAATAAAGAAATAAGCTTAGGTTGTGCTTTGAGTTCTTTAGTCCATGAGAAAGGATTAAAATGGTAGGAACACAGAGTAAAGTCCTTTGGTTATTCACTCATCAAAAGTTCTCATTTAAAACATAGTTTTACTGTCTGAAAGGGGCCTCCCCTCTCTTGGTCTGAGGTAAACTTCATACCCTAACTCACAGGCTCTTAATAGCTTCTGCCTCTTTTAAGCTCTTTCCCTCTGTTTAGATAAAGCTTTGTCTTTCTCTTCTTATTTCTCTTAGTGTTCTGTCTCAATACTTTATATATCTTCTTGTTTGTTCTCCCCTACTAACTTCTGCGTCTAACTGTCTTAAAATCCTCCAGCTTCTCCCCCTGTCCCAGTCAGCCTGTCTCTCCCTAGCGAGATTCTGCAGCTACCATGGGCTGGAGAGGGTCATGTGATCCCTACTACTGCTGAAAGCAGGCTCTCACTCCCTCCCCCAGCCTGTGATCGTCACACGGGCCGTAGAGGGTTTTTTGCCGGTCTGTGGCACTGCTGCTGCCCCAACCCATCACACCCCTGCCACCCCGTCCCGTCACACCATGTCATGTCCCTGTCATGTCCCCACCACTCCTGCCCCTCCATGGAAAAGGAAGCTGGTCTCTGGTGCAAAAAAGTTTGAGGACTCCTGATCTAAGGGGTGAATCTACAAAAATCATTGTTCATAACCATGATCATCATCTTTTTTATGATATAAAACATATTTGATTGTTTTTTCCATATTCTTTTGCTAGGTCTATTTTACAGAAGTTCTGTTCCTGTCTATGGTATAGGCTCCAGAAAGTGGCCGGGATCTTGTCCCTGAAGCTGATGGAATCTGTTATTACTGATTAATGGAGCAGAATTTTGGGTAATTTGAAACCCCTCAAGGGACTTTAGCAAGATCATTGCACAGGTTTTAAAAATTAGAAAGAGAGAACACAAAAGATCTATCAAGGAGAAAAAAACCAAGGTCCTTCTAATATGAGAAAACTAAAGAAAGTGCCCTGATGCCAAAAAAGGGGGGGAAAGATATACACCCTTATATACAAATAATAGTAAATTTACTGGTGAAAATATAATATCTTAAAAAAGTTAATATCAGTATACAAAAGACAAAAAGAATGGTGTATAAAAAACAAATAATGGGGATCTAAAGCCAGACGCGTTTCGACAGGTCGTCTTCTTCAGTGGCTTTTAATGATCATCCCAAATGGTGATGACTTCTATCATCTCTATATGGTTATACAAAGTAAAATTAGACAAAGTTAAATTAGACAGCGTGCTCTACAAAACCAAACTCTCAAGAAGTCAAACAATTCACATATACATATACCATTTCCCAAAACGGACATGAAATATAAAATACAAATATAAAATACAAATATTACATAGGATTCAGTAACAAGTAATACATCAATAAAAACAAAAATTATAACAAATGTATACAGGAATACTCACATAAGAAGATTCTCTGAGTAAAACAGTATAATACTATCTTTCATTAGAACTATAATAAGATAATGAGACAAAACTCTAGGGTCTAAAATATATACAGGGCAAATCTTGTGGGTCTGTCATAGTCCTGATTCTGCAGATACTCACGGACCATCTGATACAGAGAAGATGGCAGCTTAAATAAACCAATTAACTTCTTCATTAAGACCAAAGGGTTCAAGAGTCTTTAATCTATGAATCCAAAAAAGTTCCTTTCTGGCCAGTTTTTCTTTACATTGTACACCAGATTGTACATAATCAATACACCAGTATTCCAATTGTGTAGCTTGGTGTGATGATTCAACGAAGTGTTTAACCAGGGGAGCCTGTACTTTTTGGTTCCTAATGCAGCTTAGATGTTCCAATATTCTAGTTTTGACTGCCCTGGTGGTCATACCTACATATAACTTTTCACAGGGGCACTGGATAACATAAATAACATTAGCACTTTGGCACGTGAAAAAATGTCTAATAGAGTATGTTTTATCATCAAGTGGATTGGTAAAGGTATTTCTTGTATGGCATACTCCACAAGCTTTACAGTGTCCACATTTGAAATGGCCAGTGGGAGGGGGCAAGCCTGGAAGTAATGACTGAGACTCTTTTGGGGAAAAAACGTTAGATCTAACCAAAAAATCCTTAAGATTTCGACCTCTTTTGTAAGAAAAAACAGGAGGTGCCTGGCAGCCTGGAACATCTTCAAGTAGATGCCAATGTTTAAGTATAATATTTTTTACTAAAGTAGATTTTGTACTAAAAGTAAGGGGTACACACAGTCTATTGTCATTTTTGTTATCTTTCTTGTTATATCTTAAGAGAGATTCTCTCTGTTGTGTGGATGCTTTCGCCATGGCTTGATGAATGGCATGTTTGGGGTAACCCCTCTGTTGGAAATTATGTGCCAGCCCTGAGGCCTGATGCATAAAGGATTCTGTAGTGCTGCAGTTTCTCTTATATCTCAAGAACTGAGAGTAGGGTAGATTACATTTTAATTTAGAAGGGTGGATTACATTTTAATTAAAAATTAGAAATACAGTGGTACCTCGACATACAAGTGCCCTGACATACAAGTGTTTTGAGATACAAGCTGCCGAGCGAGTGATATTTTGCTTTGAGATGAGAGCAAGATTTGAGATACGAGTATGTAAATACAGTACAGTATATAACAAAAACAACTGAGGTGGTGTTTTGGGAGCTGGAATGGATTAATGGGAAAATTGCTTTGAGATACGAGCGATTTGACATAAGAGCAAGGTTACGGAACAAATTAAACTCGTATGTCAAGGTACCACTGTACTAATAAACAGATACATATCAGGCATAAAAAAGATGCAAAGTCAATATTTATTTTCCAAACTAAGAAAAATATTTATTAAAAATACATAAGAAAAAGGTTTAAAATGAAACAAGCCATCTCATTGAAACTGATCCTTTAGTATTCAAAAGAACAAAAGACAGAAATACAAAATATTGCAAAAATGAATGAACATATTATATTGAGGTGTCTTTGTGCATTAAACTTAGTTCATCCCATCTCATTGAGACAATCAGTTTAGTAACAATGCAACAAAAACTCCAAAAAAGTCATAAAAAATTCCCTTTTATGAGTAAAAACATGAAAATGAGAAGAAAGTTCAGTTGAGGAAAAAAATTAAAGATATAAAAGACAGAAAAAGACAGAAAACTAGCCCTAGAGCAAAACTTAGCAAAAAGAAATAAGTGGTGGGGGTCACAAATAGCTGTTTCTCACCCATCCATGTGTAAGATTCTTCAGGATGTCTTCAACTCCAAAAGAAACCATCCCAATATTCCAAAAAAGAAATTAAAAACTCAAGACACAGGATTTCAGCAAAAACACATCCATTTTAGGAACAAAAATAACTTTTTTAAAGAATTAAGCAACTTTTCCCAGTCCTAGCAAAGCCAGATTGAAAAACTGAGATTCAAACTGAACTCCAATTAATCTCATCAAACAGAGAGAGCGGGGAATGGGAGTAAAACCCAAGCTCATACCATTTCAAGAGGGAAAGAAAACCCAATACTGTACCATACTTGATATGTTCTATTCTTATTGCAACCCACCCTGGGACTATTTGGTGAAGGGTGGGGTATAAATAAATATATAAATAAAACAAAACTTGCTTCTGCTTTGTGTCCATTCTTATACAGAATGTAACAAAGAAATTTGTGACATCAGAATTAGACCCTCCTTAAAACTGTGCCTAACCAAACCCAATGTATTCCTATGGAACCCTAAAACCTCTGTGAGCATGGCCATATATAATTAAAGTTTAACCCAGGTTCCTTGTTAATGCTTCCTAATAAAAGCAAACAAAAGGGAGGACAAAATAGCATTGTCTAACAGTGAGATGTAATATATTAAACCAAATGTTTTATCCCTTGGAATTCCATATTCCACAGTATCCCTACTGTAGTTCTAAGTTTAAAAATAAAGAGAAGACAATTTCTATTCCTTAAATGTTAATTTCTTCCAGTTGCTTTGAAAGAAATCATGCCATGGTAATCCCAGCAACTAGCCAGCAACCTTATAGTTAATCATTGTATCTTAGCTGTCTCTGTACCCAAAATGAAGCATAGAGAGAGAGAAGGCAGATTTTATAAGGAAAAATCTAAACCTTATTAATCATCAAGAAACTGTATACTTGTATGTTTACCCATACCCATTGCATTACCAGCATCATCTTATTGCTTCTCTGTCCTCACAGCCCACAATAATCACATCCACAGCCCAACTGAGCCCATAGCCTCCCTGATTGTGTCCATGGACCTCTTACCTTTTTCTTCTAGTTCCCCATATTTATTCAGCAGACTGATTGCCTTTCTTTCTTGGCCTACTAGGCCTTCCAGAATGGAGGGCCATGGTCCTCCTAGCAGGCCAAGTGTAGTCCAAATATGATTGGCCACATTCACCAACATGTCCTCATGCTTGGCCTATTCTGATTATATTATTTTACAAGTTTCACTCATGTTTTTATAATAAGTATCTTTACTGAGTGTTGTGACCTTTGGGTGAAGAGTGGGATATAAATATATGGGGGGAAATATAGCTATTCTTTTCATGGGGCTGAAGTTTGAGGATATAGTCTGAGTTTTGTTTTACTGGGAATTGCTTTTTAAGTAAGCTTTACTTGAATTCTACACCTAAACAATATATTAAATTAATGGCACAGATGAGTGCTGAACAATAGATATAGCAATTCATGTTTCAGGGTTTTCCTCACCTTCTCTTTAAACAACTCTGCAATGCAAGGAACTCAAGGGTACTTATTGTGGCATAGTGGGAAAAGGGTGTGCCATTCATGATTGCATCCTCATTGTACATTCAAGGCTCCATAATAGGGAGGTACACACACAAAAGGACATATGTTAAATTTGCTGTTTAAAGCAAAAATCCATTAAATTATGCTATTGTTGAATTTCTTAAGTATAAAACATTTTATTCATTTTTAACTTTTTTGCAAAGAAAAAATACAGTGTTTTTTACATTGAAAAAAGCCCTTTTTATTCCCCAAAACACAAATTGTTTGTTTTCGCACGTGGGAGACTGGTTTGTTTTGAATGAAGCTTTGGATATGAGAAAAACTGGATTTTTGTTTCAGTATGAATGTTTGTGAATATGAAATCTTTAATCCAATTTGTGAACACAAATCAAATTTTGCACATCCTTATTCCATAATAGTATGGATGCCTTAATAAGCCCCATGGAGTGTTGTGCATTAAATTATAGTAAACTAGCTTGTTAGGCACATTATTCAAGATGATCTCAGTTTATTTTTAAAGCAAATCTTTAGTATACTTAATATAATTTCAGAATCTGTCCCAGTTTCCTGGAAGGAAAGGCTTTTCAGCTCTTCAGTTATTTATTCTAAGGACTTTTATTAAGAATCATTTCGAAACAATAAAAAAGAGTCTTCCCAGGAATAATAATAACATGCTTCCTTATTAGGACTTTAACTACTTGCCTTTTTTGTAATTAGAATATACTATAGCAGAAAGAAAAAAAATCTGAATATTGGAAATATCTTGGAGCACCTTAGAATAATTTCTAGCTTCTAGTTATCTGTGCATATCCTTTATTTGCTGAAAATTGCGTCTATTATGAGAGCTCTACACTGCTTTTTCAAGGTGACTTTTGTATCACTTTTTTTTAATATCTATATCTGATGTGACCAAAGTATCCAACATTATATTTTGTCTGAGAGATTCTTCTATAAAGGTAGTAAAACTGTGGTCGGAAGAGACCAAAGGAAAGTGTGTTCTTTCACTTTTTCCCCTCCTCCTTGAAAGTGAAATGGATCAAACCCTTTAATACCTTTCCAACGTGAGGGGAAAACGTCATGTGTGATACTTGCATATCAATGTGAGCATCTGGTATGGTTAACCTGACTGAGTTCTTTGGTCTGAAAAAAAAAACTGTTACCGAGGGGGGGGGGCACTATGCAAAACAAAAGGTCCATATTAGTGTTTTAGTATAAACTTCTCAAGTTCAATCTGTATGTATAAACTGTGTTCATACATAGCAAAAAAAAAAAAAAAAGCTTAAAAGTGCCTTGCAACCTTAGTGTTTTCTCCTCTGATCTCTAATTCACCTTTTCTAGCCTTGAATATACATGGGGAGAGAGGCAGACCAGTGAGTGAACAATACCACTTGAATGTGAATGCAGCCATAGCTACATCTGCACACAGTCTTTTTTTTTTTAAGTGACTGCAAAGCAGCTGACAGGGGCAGCATCTGCACACTAATGATTTCATTCACTTCCAAGCTACATTATCTGGCCTGCAATGTGAATTAGATATGAAACAGGAATATTAGCATCCACATACTCCATCTCTAAGGCACATTTGAATGTACAGTGTACAGATGCGGCCAAAGTCTGTGCTTGAAGAAACTGAACTTCTCACTTCTTGAAGATAGTGAAAAAATGATGTAATTATTAATATCTCAATCATGGATGTTGGGAAGAGTGATGAAGAAGCAGGTGAGCAAAAGACACCGGACTCTGAGAAGAGCATTGAAGGGTCTGAAAATGACATCCACAGAATCTTTTCTCAGATTTGGAGAAGCCACTACAAGGAAACCCACAACTATCAATAATTTTTAGTGCTACTCTGTAGGCACAGGCCCTGGGGTCATTTTTTTAACATAACACACGATACTTTGTATTCAAAACTGACTGTACAAATCCAGAAGACAGTGAGATATAATGTAGATTATATGGATATTCTACACTTCATCCTACAGGTGGATAAAAGAATCTCCACCTTGGAGCACTCTATGGCACCAAAGTGTGGCTGCAATACAAATTAAAAGGAAAGAAATCAGTGAAGCTCTTAAATTGATTCCAATATCGCTCCAGTCTAGACTGTAAGCGAATATGGAGGGAGTGAAATTTGGATAATTTGGATTATTTTTGAAGCCCAAAGAACACCAAATTTAAACCTCTCCCAGGAGAATAGGTAGCTTTATAGATCGTTTACATAGGATTTAATAACGAGGAATAACCAGAAAACAGAGACAAGACCCATTTCAGACTCAAAAGTCAATGTTTCTTGTTAAACCAATGCAAAGAATTTATTAGAAATACAGAACAGAAGTTTAAGTGAGATGGAACCATATTAGACATTAGAAGAGTTGAGATAGACATGCCCAAAAACCCAAACATGACTAAATCCCCTTAACACATCTCTATGCATTAAACCAAGTTTACCCCATTTTCCTGAGACTCAAAAATGATGAAACTATGCAGCAAAGAAAAATCCCCAAAACGTCAGAAAATTGACTTTTGTGATTAAGAGCCCTAAAATTGAGGATAAGGCTCCCATAAGAGCACTTCCAAACCTTAAAGAAACATATAAAAGCCCAAAAGAAAAAGAATAAAATTAGTCCTAATTCTAGAAAAAGTTCCCTAACTCTAAACCTTTAATAAAAATATGGGAGAAAAGTGAATCGAAAGGAATCTTCCATTGTTCTCACCAACGCTCTTCTTCTCCATGCGCAGAAAGTCCAAAACTGAAGGTGTGTAGGATTTCAGCAGACTGCATCATTTTCAGGAACCCAAAAATGACTAAAAATTGGGAAGGCCTTCAGTCTCAGTCAGACTGATCCCCAAAATGAATAAAAATTAAAAGAAATAATTAAAAAATAGTCTCTGTAACTGCTTTTACCAGAAACCAAATTCAAAATGCAAAAGTTTTAAAATGCAGCTCCTGCAGCAAAACTCCGCCCACTTTCTGTGTAGCAGAAAGAAGAAAGGGTGGGGGGAGAATTTCTCCAGGTCTCTTTAGCCTCCCATGATGACAAGAAGACGAAGAAGATGATGAAGATGGAGACCTCCCTCTTCTGATGACAAGAAGAAGAAGACCCCAAAAACCATCTCTTCTCTGCCATTTTTTATAGCAAAAATTGGTACCAAAAACTGCTGATTCGTTCTTCCCTTGTTAATGAATAAAAATGTGTACGTGACTCCAGTCTTCTCATAGCTTCTCCCAAAAAGAATACAAATTAACCCAAACTTAACATTTCCTAATGAAACAAACAATACTGGTAAACAGGAAAGATATCTGAAACTCAAATATCTTATTTCCTAGTCCTGAGTTTACAAGGATTAGTTCTGTTCCCCTTGGCTAACAGAGATTCTCTTAGGTGACACTGGTTACTCATTGCCCTTTTCCACATTGGAAATGCCCCTCAGTGAAGCTCCACAGAAAAAGAAGAAATGAATAGGATATTTAAAAACCCTCTTATTTCAAAATAAGGCTAAATAATTTCCTACTGAAAAGAAACCCCATTAAACCTCTGTTTCTCCTTCAGAAACTAAGGAAGAACTCAACTTTTCTTAATGTAAAGATCATGCTTATGCTATCGTGTCTCTGCCTAATTGCAAAAGTTATTTATCTTGTATACCTTAAATTAAGGTTTCCAATTAGCACCTCTCCTGACTAACCTAATCAATATGAAACCTTACATCCTAGCACTGGTGACCTTTTTCCATTTAGGCAGTAATTCCAATTCCTATATATATATTATTTTACCAAATCTTTTCCAAAAATCCATTCCATTTTATTCTTTATTATTTTATTAAAATGAGACAAACCCATCTCTGTTCCAGATTCCATTGTTTTATTTCCCCTTCATTATTTTTTAAAAACTGTTACCCCAAAAAGAGAAAACAAAGGTCATCCAGGTGTCAGCATTCCTTTCTGACTTAATCAGATTAAAGCCCAAGCATTGTCTCTTGCATGTAGACTTTTAATCTTTTGCAAACAGCCAGCTTGTAACTTAAGAGAGAAAAACTGTGTCCTTTTTTTACACTCCAGGCTTGTCTTTTTCCCAATATGGCTTCAGTCTTGCTATTTTAAGGCCTTTCCACGTTTCATGGTCTGCCTTTAGCTTTTTAATTATGCCAATCATAAAGCCAAATTCATACATCAAAACTCGGTATATTTCAAATTCCGGTTTCGTAGTTAACATTTCTGATGATACCTGTACCTCCAAAGTTGATCTAGTAACAAAGCCAAATAAAGGACTAGATAGTAGGGATGTGCATGAATTATTCATGCTATTTGGAATTCGAACTGAAATGCAATCCTCAGATTTGTAGTAAATACAGATCAACAATGAAAGACAATTAATATAATGATAAAGGACCTAGATCACAGGTAGATCACCCAAAAGAGAAACCAAAGATTACTAAGGGCCTGTTTGCACTTACATCATGTAGATGCTCACAGATGCTCTGGAAAATTCTCATCACACACCATAGTACCACTTCTGCCCTGGAGCATCCTAGAGTGTCTGGGAATGAACCTGATCCTCTGGAGCTCCAAAGCTTTGCCAGGAGCTGCTAAGGAGCTCCTGGTGAGCTCCCAGAAGCAGTACAGGCATATTCCTATATCTGCAGAGCATAAGTACAGCTTTAGGGCTGGAGCCAGCACAGCGATTCCCGGGCATAGCCAGCCAAGAGATCAGGTTTTCTTACAACTGAGGAGGCATATCTTTATTTACAGGAAGAACTTGTGCACAGAAAATCATAATATAGAAGCATGAAACGAAGGGTTCAGGGTAGAGGCACGAAGCAAAGAACAAAAGTTATACAAAACATATATACATTGACTCGGCCTCTCAGCAACACAGGTGCAGCTGATTTTCCACCTGTTGGTTGTCAAGTCAGTTGCTATAGTGCTTAACACTATGTGATTTTTAGTGCCTGACTTGCATTTAACCCCTAAATGCTTGACATCCCTTCTTCAGGCATGAAAATCACATTCTCTTATGTGATCATTAGTCCAAGCATTTGAACACACTTTTCAAACTTAATATTGGATAGGGGTTTTGTAAAAACATCAGCACAATTGTTCTCAGATTCAATATACATTAGTTTAACAAAATTATTTTCCATTAAGTTTCTTACATTTCCATATCTTACCCCAATGTATTTAGATCTCGCTTGGAAATTGCCTTTTTCTGCAAGTTTTATACAGCTTTGTGAATCGCAATAGACTAACAGTGGCTTGTCACATTTTTCTCCTAATTCTACCACTAGTTGATACAACCATTCAAGTTCAGTACAGCAGTGTGATAATGAACAATATTCTGCCTCTGTAGTAGATTGTGCCACTAAATCTTGGTTTTTTGATTTCCAAATAATGGGTACATTGGCATATTTGATTATGTACTGTATCCTGTGCAGGATTTGTTTTCCTCACAATCTGCAAATGAACTATCTGCAAATGCTTCTATTTAGCTATTCTCAGGTGTGATCTCAAATTCAACATCTTGTGTTTTCTTTAGATATCTCAGTACCCTTTTCACAGCTTGCCAATCTCTATTTTCAGGCTTTTCCAATTTTCTGCTTAAAATATTTACAGCATAACTTATGTCCGGCCTAGTCCAGTTTGCCAGATACATTAAACTTCCCACTACAGACCTATATATATCAACATTACTAAATTGTCCATCACTTTCTACCTTTTGGTAGTTTGCTAACATGGGAGTGGAAACTGGCTTGGCATTAGTCATATTAGTTCTTGCTAGCAACTGTTTGACTTTTGTTTTTTGACTCAGAATTATACCTTTGTCAGTAACAGTAACATCAAGTCCCAAATATCGTTGTGGTGTTCCTAAATCTTTGATTTTGAATTGTTTATTAAGAGCCTGATATACTTGGTCAATCAGACCAATTGATTTTGATAACACTATAATATCATCTACAAAAATCAGTACTAGGACTTGTTTTTCTTGCTTTCCTCTGCTATATAAGCAAGTATCAACAGTGCTTTTCTTAAAGCCCTGTTTACATAGTGCATCGTGTAAACACAAATTCCAGTTTTCTGCAGATTGTTTAAGTCCATATAGAGATTTTTCTAATTTATACAGACCAGATTTGCATTCATGTTCAAACCCTGGAATACTGTTCATAAATACAGTTTCTTCTAGTTTTGCATTTAGGTATGCAGTCTCTACATCCAAATGTTTTAGAACCATTTTGTTCTTACAAGCTGTAATTAATACCAAACGAATAGTTTCTGGCCTGACAGTTGGTGAGTACACTTGGTCATAGTCTACTAAATATTTTTAGGCATATCCTTGTGCCACTAGTCTTGCTTTATATAAGAAGTCTCCATTAGGCATGGTCTTACGTTTGTATACCCATCTACACCCTATGGGTTTCTCACTTAATGTAGCAGGGACCTCAGTGAATACTTTTAATGCTATGAGTGAATTGTATTCCTTTTTCATTGCTTCCAACCATTTCAGTTGTTCGTCCTGTGGTCTAGTCAATGCTTCTGCATAATTACTTGGCTCAGACCATTGACTTTTATTTTGGCTTTCTGCATCGGCAACTTGCCCAATTTGAAATCTTTTTGGTGGTATTCCCTTTGTTTTGCGTAATGACCTCCTGGGAATATCAGTTTGCCTAGAAGTTGTGGGTTGTTGGGTTTCATCCTCTGGTTCTGTGCCCTCTTCAGACTCAGATGAGGGTGAACTAGAACTGTCATATTCTTCCCATTTTCTCTTGCCTCCTTGCTTAACAGCAGTTTCTTTTGTTACATTAGCATCAGTCCCTTCTTGTCCCCACATGTAATAAAACACATCTGAGTTTGTATGTATGTTTATCCAATCTGTGTGTGTTTCAAACTTGGCACTTCTAGACACCACCACTTTACCATACCCCAGGGAAAAACTGTATCCTTTTGTATTTTCCTCATACCCAATAAATCTTAATCTTTGTGAAATTTTATCTCTCTTTCTTCTTTGTGCTCTGGGTATGAGCACATGTGCATATGAACCGAATATTCTCATGTACTTTACATTTGGTTCTTTCCCATATAGCATATAATATGGGGTCTGGTTAACAGTGGATGAATAAATTCAGTTTAGAACATGTGTACTACATGCTACTGCCTCACCCCAGAAGTACTGAGGCATTTTAGCGTCAGCTAGCATTGCCCTGCACATTGCTTGAATTAACACTATCCTACGCTCTGCCACGCCATTTTCGGCAGAAGAATAGGGGTTTGTTTTTCTGTGGATAATACCACGAACTTTCAACAAGTCTGTCACAGCCTTAGCCATCATTTCCCCTCTGTCTGATTGTATTTTCTGGACTCTATACTCAAACTGGTTTTGTATTAGGTTTAACCATTCCAACAACCTGTCATAAACCTGTGCCTTTGACTTCAGTAAATAAGTGTATGAAAACCGGCTGTAATCATCAACAAGAACCATTAACCATTTGTGGCCACCCTGACTAGGACTAAAAGGGCCAGCAAGATCTGTGTGTACAAGTTCAAATGGCCTAGTTGTTTTTCTTTCACTATATTTGGCAATGGGAAAGGCTTTTACCTTGCTCTCAGCACATATTCGGCATTCTAGATATCGATTACATGGTTTAAGCTCAATGTTAGACATTTTTGCCATTTGTTTTACTCTTGCAAAAGAGCAGTGCCCAAATATTCTGTGGTAAAAATGGATGCAAGAATCATGGAGAGGTTTGTTAGATATGCAAGATATGAATTCACTATCATTGCACTGATCTAACAGCCTATACATATTATTTTCTTTGATTGCCTTCCCGCAGAATTTACCATCTTTAGATATGAGGCATATATCATCATGAAATGTCACTCTATAACCATCAGAGGTTAACTTGGCAACACTGAGCAAGGAATATTGCAATGTTTCAGCAAGAAGTACCCCACTCAAAGTAGTTTTCAGCCCTGGAATGTATACACTTCCCTCTTTGCTGACAGTAGAGATAAACCCATCAGCTAATTTAATGTCTTTGGAATCAATCACCTGAACATCATCTAGAACATCCTCCCTTGGCGTAAAATGTTCACAACTGCCACTATCAATCAGCCACATTACTTTGTTGGGCTTCTTCTTCTCCACTGTGGGCAGTAGAAGGGCAGCAGAATTATCAGAATGCCTTCCACCAATAGGCTTCCTTTGGTGAAAACCAGAAGCAGATGCTGAGGCTTGCTGCTGCTGCTGCTGCCTTTTCTTAAGCCAACAGTCTTTTATCAGATGCCCTTTTTTTATTACAGAACCGGCATCTCTTTATGGTTAAAGCTACAAGTGGTTCAGTTTTAATGTCCTTTACCTTGATTGTAGTAGATAGTCCTTCCTGCCGGGTGAATCTTCTTTGCTCTGCCCATTCTTGCAATCGAGTTGTGACTAGAGCAAAAGTCAGACTGTCCTCTGGAACATTTTGGAAGGAATCCACCACCGGGTCATAGGACTGAGGAAGGGAAGACAAAAGTACATAGGCATGGTGGGCTTCGTCGTATTTCATGCCTCGGTCCGCAAGGTCTGCGAAAAGTGTCCTCATGTCACTCACATGTTCAGTTAAACTGCCATCCGGTCTTAGTTTCAAATTATACAAACGCCTTGTTAGAAGCATTTTGCTGCCAGCAGACACACGCTGGTACGTGGTTTTCAGGAAATCCCACACTTCCTTCGGGTGGTCTAATTCCCTCACAGACAACAGCACATTGCTTTCGAGACCAAGGATTATGGTGGAGCGAGCCTTCTCGTCTCTCTTTTCTTCTGTGGCATCTCCCTGCGTAGGTAACGCTAAGCATGCAGCATACAGTTGCTCCTTAATCAGGACTGCTTTCATCCGTTCTGCCCAGGACAAATAGTTGCGCTCATTCAGCTTCTCAAAAACCTGCACTTGACTGCTGGATGCCATAGCTCACCTTAAGCTTCAGCCGACAGCTGAACGAAATCTCCCTTCTTGAAAACGTTTACTGCTGTCTAATTTCGGCTTCCAGGGATCAGCACGGCTTCCGCTCCACGGCCACTTCGCTACGCTCTGGGCCCATAACTATTGAAGTGCAGCTTTAGGGCTGGAGCCAGCACAGCGATTCCTGGGCATAGCCAGCCAGGAGATCAAGTTTTCTTACAACTGAGGAGGCATATCTTTATTTACAGGAAGAACTTGTGCACAGAAAATCATAATATAGAAGCATGAAATGAAGGGTTCAGAGTAGAGGCACGAAGCAAAGAACAAAAGTTATACAAAACAGATATACATTGACTCGGCCTCTCAGCAACACAGGTGCAGCTGATTTTCCCACCTGTTGGTTGTCAAGTCAGTTGCTATAGTGCTTAACACTATGTGATTTTTAGTGCCTGACTTGCATTTAACCCCTAAATGCTTGACACCTTCTGTGATTACTGGAAACCACGGAAACATGAAACACTAGGTAATCTTGTTTCCCATGATTCCTGGGAAAATTCACATGATTTCCTATGATTCCTGGAAACTCTCATGAGATTTTGCGAGATTTCCTACTGCCCCAGGCTTCCGGGAAGGTTCCAGGAGGCCTAATGGCATCAGGGGAGTGGGGAGGTTAGTTCAGTTGACTGTGTACAAGTTAAACCATGGTTACCGGACTAGCAGATATGAGGGCATGCCTGTATTTGCACCTCCTTCTGGAAGTTGTTGCAGCGAATGCCAGAAATTGATGTGGCAATTGTTGTGGTAATCTGGCTAAAGCAGGACTGATCATCCTCATTCCAAATGGTGGTGGCCAGTTTCAGGATTGCCCCAACACTTGAAGTACAAAGGCATCCCTGTTCACCCATTTTAACTTCAGGGGGATGGCATTGCTATACTGTCCCACTAAGTTAAGCGCAAATGAACTCTAATATACTGGTTGACTGCTTTGGTTCTTTCTCACACAAGTAAAAGGGCAACAAAAGAAGTACAGTTCCAAACAACTGTGTGTGCTAAAAAAGCTCCATACCAGTTTCATTTTAAATTATTTCATGGCTCTTCCCAGATATTCTTTACCTTTTGACAAATCCTCAGTGGCCACAACCTCTTCCTCATACTGCTTTCAGCATCTTCTTCAGAAGTTGTTATGGACTGCACTTTCAAAGTTATGAAAGTCCATTTTCATCTTCATAGGCAGTTGAGAATTCAGCTGTTAAAACTCTGTGATATATACCATAATTAGTTTTCATATAGAAGACAACCTATTAAAGGACACAGATTCTATCTCTATGGGAAGCCAAGCTATTTAGCTGAAAATCTGACCTACAAGGGGAAAAATACACACACACCAGTGACCTAGTTTAAAATGAGCTGTGCTGTTTGGGGAAGATATAGAGGCAAGTGGGAGTTGGGGAGCTTATGTGACAAACTGTTTCCATCTAACAACATTCAATGACCAAAACAAGTTAAAATAAATGGCATTCCAAGTTTTAAATGTTGATACGAACAGCTGACTAAATAAGTCAGATGTGCAATTACATATATTGATTTTTTCTATTCTACTATTGCATTGATTTTTATGTAAAATGCAGACCATTGGCTATTTCTGGATTTTACTTTTTAACATACTTGACTGTTTCTTAAAATAAAATAAGATGTAATAAAAGCTTCCATTGACTATACATTGGGAAATACCATATAAAGAGATTGGGTAAGTTGGCAAGAATCATGTGAGAAGACAATGAGAGGAGCCATGCAGAACTGGATCTAAGGCGATGTACAACAGACTGTTTATATAGCAGTAAGCCTTTGGAATTAGGGATGTGCATGAATGTATTTTTGACATTTGAATCTGAGTAGATTCAAATGTCATAAAATCCGATTCGATTCAGATATTTAAGATTTGAATGTCTTAAAATCCATTTCAGATCCGTAACATTTGAATCCTCACATGTGGATGTTAGATTCGTATTTAAAGATATGAAGGTCGACAACATATCTGTGCGCATGGCAGAAAAATCCATATGCATCTCGTATTAATTCCGTATTTTAAACACAAGATATGGATAATTTTTGAGCAGATCTACACATTCAAATCATTCAAAAATCCGTATCAGATTTTCAAAAGTCTGTATTCAAATTTGGATTTTCAAAAATTCAATTAGAGTTCAAATGTCAAAATTAATCAGATTCAAATCGAATATTTGAGTTTTTGAATATTCGTGCACATCCCTATTTGGAATGTTTACATAGAAAGAACAGTAGTTGTAATTCTCTGCTGTTCGTGTTTTTCAGAGGTAGTTCAAAGGAATACATTTGATTTTGGAAGTATCCAGCAGATCATTCTTTCAGGATAAGTGTGGAGGGACTGATTAGCATATGAGTTATGCTTTCTACAAATCATTTCTAAGTTATCTCTTGTTATGGGCTAGACACATGTTTTATGAAGGGAAATTTTAACTTGGTCCAATGAAAGGCATGAAAAGGGGAATGGTTTAATGCTTAGGTTTGAAAAATTATAAATTGACAAGTGCTCCATAACACAGACTAGCATGCAGCAAGACAAAATGTTTTCTAAGACAGTTTCTTTAATAAAAGAGTATGTTTTTATTAAAGCAGGCAGCAGAAAACAAAATGACCATTTTAGGGTGTTTTTCCACTAGCACTAAGTACCCATTTAAGTACCCATTAAGGATCCATTCGGCTCAGAGCAGGATGACCACATTTCCACTACAAACCCCATTAGAGCCACATTTGTTTCCACCACAGCTAGGGAAATCTGGATCAGGTGGGTCCTTCAGGACCCATAATATGGATTTCCTGTAGACCCCATTAAAAAGGTCTACAATGGGGTCTTCAGCCATCAAATCCAGATTATAGGGAGCCTGTTTCCACTGCAATTTGGCAATGGGGTCTAGAGGAGGCTCAGGGGGGGACCTATGGAGGGGGCCCAAACTCAATACTTTGAAGTATCTCTAAAATCCCTCTAACGTCCCTCCAAAGTTGCCTTTGGAGATTAGCACAGGCTCTGAAGAGAACTCCTTGCAAGAGCAATGCCACTGTCAAAGGATCCGGCGGATTGCTCCGGAGATTTTATGGAGTCACTCTTGAGGATCTTCGAATATTCTTTGGAGCGTCTATGGAGATTGCAGCCCCTGTCTCCCAAAACACCTGGGGAGACAGGCGGACCCCAGGGTACTAGACCACCGATGGAAACACATTGAGTACTTCCCTTAATCCAGATCTACTAGATCCGGATTAAAGGAAATACCCATTCCTTAGATCTGGAGCTTCTTAGATCTCAGTGGAAAAACAGCATTAGATGGGCACTACACAGAACACTGTCAGGAACAGTTCCAAAATAAAGGCAGAAGGGAATCTCAATGAATGACGTACTTAATTAAACATCAGGCACATGAAGTCCAAATAAGGAAAGCAGCTCAGGACCCCCGAGTTTGTTTTTTTGTTTTTTAATTAATGGAAAGGCTAAATGAGGGGGGAGTTCCCATTATAAGCTTAATTTGGTTTCCCTAAGCTGAAATAATAGAACCGGATGCAAACGTGAATTTGCTTGATCCCATTACTTTCAACTTAATCACGTTCGATCCGGATTCTGAGGATTGTAAGTGGTGTACGTGACTCAAGGGGGGACTCGAGTGGCTACTTTTTAAAGGCCGCTTTTTGGGGCTGCCCTGCCCTCTTCCTCCTGGTGTGAACGCACCACCCATAAGGGACCCCTTCACGGAGCCTAGCTGGGTGGCTGCCACTTGCCTGGATAGATGAAAAATGGCAGCGGGCAGCCAGTGATTCTTTCCCCTCCTCTCCTCATTGCCCAGGGCACACAGCAGCAGCAGCAACTCAAGCCCCCTTCGCTCGCTCACAGCCACAGCCTTAAAAACAGAACCTGCAGCTGCTTTCCTTTCCTTTCCTTTTTTTTAAAGCTCAGAACTTTCAAAATTGCAGAGAATTGCAACATTGTTATCAGGTGTGAAGTGGTTGGATTGCTACAGTGTAGTGGCTGCTTTAAGGGGGGGATTTTTACAGTAAAATCACTATCTTTGGAAGCAAGCTATTGGGGGAAGGAAACCCTAAACACGCATTCTCATCCCTTAACATAGTACCATTCCCACAGTAAAAAATATAAAATGTTTCAAGCACACAAACTGGAGTGAGACCTGCTGAAATGAAGATTAACATTTACAATGCTTTGGGGCAATTTAACACGCAGAAAGCGTGTTAAGCCAATCTGACGTGGGAACTGCGAGGATTGAAACCATTTTGAAACTGAAATAAGCTTATAATGGGAACGCGGCTGAGGTGAACTTGACAAGTAGAAATAGGGGTAAGGAAGAAAAAGGAAAGAACCTATCCTAAAACTCTCTAAACTTTCCAAAGACATACATTAGAAACAGCTAGATTTCACCTTCCACAATGAGCAGAAGACTTGAGAACAAAGTTTCAAAGAGAAGAAGTTGGACCTTGGCCCGTGAATCTCTTCAGTGGAGCAGCAAAGATGGAG
Source organism: Aspidoscelis tigris stejnegeri (assembly GCA_023333525.1). Classification (NCBI taxonomy): domain Eukaryota; kingdom Metazoa; phylum Chordata; class Lepidosauria; order Squamata; family Teiidae; genus Aspidoscelis; species Aspidoscelis tigris. Next base: position 226,925,259 of record JALMGA010000001.1, read on the forward strand.
ATTTTCACTAAAACTAAATTTCACTACTTAGCTGGAGGGAGTGTGATTTTAGAGGCAGGCAAGCAAGCTGTTTTAGGCTAGTAGGAGCAATAGTGTTCAGGATTCAGCAAGTGACTTTGTGGTCTCATTCAGACTGACAAACGAGCAGTAGCAGAACATGCATAGTCTGAAAACCACAAAATCCTATTTGAACAGAAGCAATAGCCAATATAAAGGGATTCCATGACCTGGGTTCCAGAGAGGCCATAGAAATAAAACAATATCCTCATAACTTTAATAGGGGTGAAGGCCTGTTTCTGAGCAACATTTGGAAACCCTTACACAGAAACAAGCAAAATAAAGATTCATACACTAGCTCAGCATCAACACAACCTAGCTGTCACTCACTCCCAGGGATTATTCAAATAAATAATGTGACACTCCTCTAACAGACAGGGTGGCTCGAAATAATTGGTATTTTGAAAAACTAAATGATTAAATATATCTGTTTTGGTTAAATTCTGGGTGCTGTCTTATTTTTGTTGGTAGCGTGAAATGTAGTGTTAGCCTGGCCACTGCGAGGTTCCTGCTGCCAGGTTAGTCACTTTCTCTTTATAATCCCTTAGCTATGTGTGAAGTAGTCCACAGTTTTGCCAATAGTGGTGCCAAAATTCCTCCCCACTCTCTCTTCTCTTAAAGCTGCTTCAGCCTCAATTGGCCTGTCTCTCAATTGAGGCTTTAAATAATAAATGCTCTTTGACTCAAAACTCTTTGAAATCAAACAAAAACAAGTTTATTATTTACAAATTCAATTCCGACTGGAACATCAGGTAAGTCTCACATTAAATAAAAACAAATGTTTCAGCCTGCCTATCTCTTAATGCTTTATCTCAAGGGATCTGCCTCTCTACCCTTTTCCTCAAGAGATCCGCCTACCTATTTCCCTAGTGCAGCAATCCCTGGATCTATATGTATTCTACTCCCTCAGGATGACATGAGCTTTCATGCAAACTGCCCACCCCGACCAGATCTTAGAAAAAACAACATAGAACATCTGGCAGCCATTGGGCTAGCCTTTTATATCTCTCCCTGATGAGCCTGCCTCCTCTGACTGGCTGGTAGGCACTGATGACTCACCCCTCCTCCCTCCTATTGAGCTGAGTGAGCCCCGCCCCTGCTTACCTGCAACTATTGCCAAGGTACTTCCAGTCCGATTAATGGTATAGACTGCTACCAGTTACCAAAACATTTAAAACTCATTTTTTAAACTCAACTTTACTTTAATATACATTGAAATAAAGGTAGGCACCACAAATAATAAACAGGAAAGCCTCAACACTTCCACCTAAGGAAACAGCATTAACAGATTAAAACCAGAAGAAGACCAATGCCTCATTAACAACACCCACAAAAGAAGAACTGCCAAACAACAGGCCATCTGTTAAAAGGGAAATAAGATTTTGACTTCATCCTTTGAAGATGGAAATCACAACAGTATCCAAAAACTTAGGTTCTCAGACAAAACCTGGAACATGGTACAACCGACCAAAAACTGCTACAAAGAAGACATTTTTGGATCTTTAATATAACCTAATACAGAAATCTCAAGTTCATGATCGTAATTCCATATTTACAGCCGGAATGCCAATAATATATGCCAATCATATAGCTTTATATAAGGCCTCCTTGTACAAATTGTGAAGGTGATTAACATTTGACACCCATCCCTACCTACAAACTGTGATTTGGTTCAGTTTTAATTGAACAGAACCACAAATTATTCAGTCCAAACTCTTACTGAACTATCAAGTTCATTTCAGACTAGTTCAAAAACAAACATGTTTCACAAATCTCTAGTATTGAGTGATTTGGTTCAAAGTTTTTTGGAGAAATTTAATTGGTTTTCTGCCATGAATCTTCCAAGTGATAAATATCAAATATACTTTTAAGTACACTGAAGTTTGATTGGAATCTGTTGTATTGTAAAATATGACAATCTGTTTCTGTTTTTTAGAGTTCTGGGGTGCTAGAAAGTATTTTTGCTCATTTGAATTGTTGTTGTTTGGTATTATAGTGTTGTTCTTTGATAAACCATAACTTTGATTTTTCCATCATTCAATCTGCTCTGCTGGTGATCTGAGATGGGGAAGCTATTCTCGTTTTCTTCATATGTGAATTTGATCCCCATTAAATGTACCATTCATAATCGTGTGTGGATTCTCTAGTTCATATGTATTGAGTACTGTATAACAAAACATGTCATCAGCATACCGGATGGAAATTTTAGGCTGTGTTCAGACATGGCAAAAGAGGCATTTTGCAGACAGTACTTTGTGGCACTCATGTTCCCACCCCCCTTTTAATCAACCTTTTCTAGCACAGAATGTTTATGAGAGAGCAATGGACATACTATGTGTGAACAATCTCACCTCAGAAACTTGTCTACATTAACTCAGAGATTTACTGGAAATTTGTGGTAAAGTAGAGGTCAGTGATTTCCCTAAGTTTTGAACTTTCAATTTTTGCTTTCAGCTACATTGTATGTATTAAAAAGAGATTAAAATGCTTATTTTGATAGTTGTGGATCAGCGGATATGAAAAGTGCTATGAAAAATATGACAACCCAGCACATCACCCCTGAGTTACACGGCTAAAAGGGTGGTTACTCATGTAAGAATCTTCTCTGTGATATCCCTCAGGCTGTGGAATGGTCTTTTTTCACACTGTTGTGATGCACCTCTTCACCAGAACCTTTGGCTAAAAAGGCACATTTTTTTCTCCTCTCTAACCTGAATTATTTTTATCTGTTTTTGTTTTTGAATTATTTTAATTGCTGTAATCCTCCCCATGACTGGGATATAAATGAAGCGGAGGAAACCATGGGTGTTTTTCCACTTCTCTTCCTGTCCACTGGGTGGGAAACGAGTGCAAGCAACTAATGTTTACTAGAGTTTGCACTTGCAAATGCTAGTAAATGTTAGCCTACCCCCCCCCCACACACAGAGTGATCAAACACTTGCCTTCTGTTTGAACACCAGCCAGTCCTCTTCAGGGCACCACCATTTTGTGTGCCATTGCCATGATGAAGCTGATGCTCTGCGTAGTCACAGTTGCATCAGGAGGTCAGCAGAGCTGCCAGGTGGTAATGGTCACCAGGTGGACGCAATCAGGTAAGTTGGGGTAAGCGTTGGTAAGTTTGTGGAGCATGACTTCGTGCTCCACAGCTAGTGGATATTTATGACACTTCTGGGCATGCAGGGGGCATTTCTATGCTGTAAATGTCTCCTGCACATGTACTTGCCCAGATGTTGCCTAATTATTAACTATGGGCTGAAGAGTGAATTGGCCCCAGGTCTTACTGACATGAAGCAGCATAGGGGAGGGAGGGAGTTTGTTAAACAAAAAGGATGAGTCTGTGCCATAGGGGGATTTCAAACTTTTGTTAAACAGGGACATATGGTTTAGCCGGTGCATGTTTCTGATCCTGCTGCCTCTAGTGTTACACACACACATCTCACCTATCTCTCTGTTTCTCCAAACCTGCTTCCCCTCCTGTCCTAAACATATATGCCTCTTTTTTTTCCAACCCTCTTTCCCTACCCAATTTAATGAATGCCCGAACTATTTGTAAGAATGCTCAGAAACATTTATATCCATACAAATGTTAATATACAAATGTTATGACATTTGATTCATGTACAAATGTCCGAATTCAAATGGATTCATACAAATAATGAATGTTACAAATATTTGTACACATTTGTAGTCCATGGTCTTTAGTAGTTTTATTGTTTATTGCTCCCCCCATAAATTTGACATATTTATTTTAGTTTCGCTCTGTAGAATTATTGGCAGATGTTCTTTTTTTGAGGGGGATGTTTTGGACTATCATTCTCATGATCCTTCAGCATAATACTGGTTTTTGAAACACTGAGTAAGGATTAAAGAAGTCACAGCTGAGAAAATTGAATTTTTCCAGAATCTGACAGAATAAAGATACTGTCAACTTTTCACTTCTGACATTACTTTTCTCAGTCACAATGTCCCTCATCCAAAATTGCTATAACCAATTGGCAATGTTTAAAGTCACGGGAGAAGGCACAGAGAGTTTCAAAAATAAACATGAGTTTGAAAAAGTATCAAACCTTTGCTGATAAAATGTATTGAAACTTTTTACATTTGGAAGGAATTCCTTCTCAACAGAGTCATACTAAAATTCTGGATTTCTCCAAATGTTTTTGCTCAGCAACAATTTATTACTTAAATAGGAAATGCAAGTGAATGAGTGAATAAACAAGAATTTCAAAATGAACAAGAGAACTACACCTTGATTTTAAAAAGTAAGTTTCCTGTTTATTGTTAAACAGTGGGCCTTGTGCCATTAGGCAAAAAGGGGAACTTCCAGTATGTCCTGGCACAGGGCATACACACTGAGCAGAGCTGCTTCTATACCAGAAGTGGCTCCACATGTGCCGGGGTGTCTCCAGTATACATAGCTGTGGATTACATACAGTGTACTAACTGTAAGGAGATGTCATAAGAGATGTAATGAAATACATAATTGGCCATATATGATTGGAGATATTCTGGTGTACAGGTAACATGAAAGGATTTTTGGTTGTAAAGCCTTAAGCTTAAATCCCAGAAGGTTTTAAAGAAGGAATTTGGCCTATGATTGGAGTGATGGAAAACTAAGTGCCTGGACCATAAGCATGGGAAGATGAAGAAGGAGGCCTTGGAAAATGTTTCCATGATCTAAATACTGCTGAAAAAGAAAAGGAATAGCCCTGCAATTTAAAATGACATGGTTTTTCCCCTTTCAGTCAGAGAACTTGACCTACGTAGAGGTTTCTGAGGGCGCGTTGCCATGCACATTTTGGCCCAAATTGAAATTGGGTTTGGCAAGGGTTGGCCCTATGCACTTTTGATTTGGTCCGATTTCTGCGGACCAAATCATCCAAACCAGGACCAAATTTGGTTCTGGAAAAAAACAGGTCTGGTCATGGTTTGGTGGTTTGGCACACATTGCTTTGCTACACTCCTGTCTTCGTTTCCATATGGTAACCTTAAATGTATCACTAGGTTGTATCACTTATACTTGCTTCAATGGATTAGTTTCCATGCCTTCCTCAAATTAAAATTGCTGCTGTTGTCACTGGAGCATATTCTGTACAAGGATAATAAGCTCAGAGAACAAGCAATGTTTAATTATTGTGGACCTTCTGTGGTTTCCCTGACATTTTCCCTGTAAAGTTGAGGAATGATGATTGTAGGTTTACCATGGAGAAAAGATGACAGAAATGGTATACATTGAATGGGTGTACAGGAGAGACAATTTCATCAAGTGTAGTTTGCAATATAAGTAACACCTGCTGAAGTTGTCTCTTCTGTTCAGCCATCAAAAGTGTAATGCTCCCCTTTTCCATTTAGTCAGTAAACATCATTAAGCTGATAATTTTGACTAGAGCAGAGCTCTAATATTTTGCATACTGGTCTAAGAAGAATGTCAGCAGGCATAGTTTGCAGCATAGTCATTTTCTTTTTTGTATTATTTAAAGCAGTGAGACCACTTTTAAGGGTGTTTCTAGAAAAGGACAGAAGTAGCCAAGTAAGTTGGCTGCTTCTGTGCCCCACAGTAGGAGTGGAGCATCCCCCCCCCTCCTTAAATGCTCCACCACTACTGCGGGTGACATAGCTGATGGGAAGGTCCAGCACAAGAAATTTGAAGCTTCCATCACTCTTGTCTGGAGGAAAGGAAGCTGCATTGGAGGAAATGTGAACCAGAAGGAGCTTCAAATTTAAGGCAGAGCACTCCACGTGTCTGGAGGCACTCTTAAGTTTATAATGAATTAATGAGTGTGCTCATATAGTGTTTGTGTGTGTTTATGATATTGAAATAGGGTGCAGTTGCTATTTACAGTTGGATACTGTGATGTGGAGTGCTTTATAGACTTAGTTCCTCCCATACTAAGTAGCATATTGGGCAATGAGACTATTCCAGTAGCCAGATTTTCAGCTTCATGCCAGTTTACATCCATCTTTTCAAGATCTTTTACAAATGTTCTATGCCGGGTGCTACATGGCCTTCCTCTTTCCCTGCTACTCACTTCAGAGCCATTTTGGGGATTTTCTCATTGCCCATCTGTAGAACAAATGAGTAGTCCTTCATCAACAATTTTTATTCAAGCTACACAGTCCACTTCTCAAGACTTCATTTGTTATGTGGTTGTTATAGCTTATTTTAAAGATTTGTCTCAGGCACCATCGGTGAAAAACTTTGTTTTGCATGCATATGTAGGCATTAGTAAAATACTAGACATGTAGAACCATAGGTTAATGGACCTGGTGATTAAGGATGTGCAAGAATATTCAAAACATTTGAAATTTGATAGAATTCATTTGTTTTTTAACATTTGAATGAATTTCAAATCTTTTGAATCATTCATCCGAATTATTCAAACATTCGTATGTGTATGGATATGTATGCAATACATATACATCCTACGTATCTTGTTCATATCTGTACACATTTGTACGGATACGTATGGGATAAAAACATGATGCATACGGGATAAAAACGGGATGAGTACAAATGCATATGGATGCATACAGGCGCATACGGATGTCCATGGACACATAAAAATGTTGTTGACATTCATATCTTAAAATACGAATCAAATATTCATATGAATAGATATGGATGTAATCAAATCAGATTCAAATTTGAATATATTCATTTTTTCTCTGTTCAAATATTCAAGTCAAATCTATTCAAATCCAAAAACTGCATTCTTGCACGCCCCTACTCGTGATTGAAATTGTGGTGCATTCGTCGGAAGACTGTAGAAGCTTTCTCAATTTCCATGAATATCTGCATCTGTGTCTCCAGTATTGCAGATGAGACTGCCCAAATATGTAAAGTGATCAATGCAGCGAACTACATCCCCATCATTTATATGCACCGTCTTTGTCTTGTACTGTTAGCACAATAGGCTGTTATGGAAACAACACTAGTTGGCTTGGTACTACATCAAAAGGCAACTAAAGTCCTTATCAGGTGGTAGCTAGTCAACAATTGGATAATCACAGTGCACTTATACTCAGCTCACATCAGGGAGTGCTTTATAACCATTAAAAAAAAAAGCTTAAACTTTAATCCAGCTTGGTCTATGATTTATTACACTGGTGATGAAGGTAAAGTGTAGGAATCAGTATGATTATGTTTAGAGTAAGGAAGAATTTGAAATGTTTCAATATTTCTGATACAGTATACTGAGACTTTCACAATATTCTCTTGCAAAGATGCAACTGACAGAATATTTTATGTTGCCGAGAAAAGGCTTACGGTTTAATTAGAAGTTTAGTGACTCCAGGAAAGTCTCTTGATAAAACTTTTAAAGAGTTGGTTGTAGTTGTCACTGAGGATTTTTACCCATGCCACCTGAAATTATTCAGAGATTTAAGGTTCAGTATATTCATATTTATTTGGAAGACATTTGGCCTTTCATTCAGTGGGACTTCTTCCACATGCTTCCCTGGGCTGGTTTACTCAAAAAGAGACAGCAGGAGGTACACCACTGCTGTGATCTATGAGTGATTCTGTGCCTCCTGGACTGCCCTATGCTGTGCCCAATGTAGACACAGCATGCTAGCAGAGGACAGGCCTATCTAGACCACATATGAGTACAGAAAAGAAAGGCCCAGAAGAGGGAATTTTTGGGCTAATGGTAATTGCAGAAATGGCTTTAATGGTCATTGTGGAAATGGACTGTGATATATTACACATTTCTCCTTTTCTTTTCCTTTTCTTGTTATTTCTTTCATATCAGCAGACTCATTTTACTGTTTGTAGTATTTTGTGCATGCAAGGGTATTGCATTTGGAAAATGAAAGATGGTTCTTATAATGAGCACTTCAGCTTCCTTTTTTTCATCACTACATTTTCTTTCCACAATTCAGGTAGTAACAATTGTAAACATCTTGTTTATATAGTGGTGGTATGCTGGTTTGGTGTTATGACATATATTAGGTTCTCCCCACCCTGAAAAAAGAAAAAAAAAGCCAATACTGAAAGCTAAAGCACTTGTCACTGGGATCTGTATTTAAATCTGTGGTTTACAGTTAGCTTAACAAGAGTCAAAACTATAGCAATGATGATTGCTTTAAAACTGTAAAAAGCACTAGGGTTTGTTTGTTTTTTAATTGTATTCCTCAATATAGAATTGTAGAGTTGGAAGGGACCTCTAGGATCATCAGGTCTAACCCCCTGCTTAATGCAAGATTCACAATGATTTATCAAGATGATTAGTGTGTGTTGGATTGTCCGTTAGAGGTTACATGGCATTAAATCCAAGTTAGGACCTAATCTCTTGTCGTATTCCTTCTACTTGGCTTAAAATAAACATAATATTCCAAACATGATAATTAGAAAAGACATAATCAGATAGTTATGTAAATATTGTGTATACACATAATTATGGAGAAAAGAAAAGAAAACGCTATTAAAGATAACAGGTGCCACTTCCTGGGGTGCTTTCTTCTATACACAGCAGAAAACTGCTATGATTCTGTCAAACAATGAGGATAAAAATCAGTTTTAATCAACTATAGAATGACAAACAGCCAACAGAGCTAATGTATATTTACTCTAACTAGAGATGTGCACACTTTTTTTTTCTGGCTTAGCTTTAGTTGAACTAAACATCCTTCGTCTGGTTTGAATTTGAACTTTTTCTTCAATCAGGTATGGTGTTCAGTTCAATTCAGACATCTTTGAACACCTTTCAACTGTTGAACCTAATGGTGTCCAAAGTCCCACAGGCATTTATACCAATGAACAATGGAAGATAAAAATTAACTTTCCTAGTTTTTGTCTATCTGCAGCTCGTTGATGTTCACCCATTAAGTCATGCCTGACTCTTCATGTTCTAATAATTATAGCAGAACAGGCCCTTCTGTTTCTCAAAATTTGCTCAAGTTCATGTTTGACCCTTCCATGACACTATGTATGCATATCTCAACTGAATTTCCTGTCCTTGAAGTGCCAAAGGGATCCACTCAATGGCACAATAAAGTTTTAGCTCTGAACATCTAAAATAGGCTCTAATAATAACTTTTAATTTCTGTATGTTCAGAGTTTTATCCATTGTTTTATCTACATTGTTTTAAACCTTTGGGTCAATTATCATAAGAAATTTTTTTGGCCAAAATGGTTCAGATTTTTACCTGCTAGTATACTCTGGACCTGATAAATCAGATTCACCAACCATTTGGATTTAGGGCCCCCAGATCTGGAATACACCCCAATGTGGTGCAAATCTAAAGAAAGCGTAAATCTGGATTTTAAACTTCAGTGGGAGATTTCCCTTGAAAGAAAGATACATGCTATACCAATCAACATTCAAACAAGCTATTGAGAAAAAAGCCTACAGAACTAGTAGGGTAGAACAGTCCCCCAATATGATAAAGAGGGTTATAATATCTATTGCTTAGCCAAAGAAAAATGCTTAACCTGAAATATTCACGCTTGTTTTAGTACTTGTTGGCACTGATCAAGAATAATGTAGTTCATTGCAGATCATAAGAAGAGAGTGTATTCCGACCATTAATTTCATTCCATAAATCCAAATTGTTACAGCTGGAAAGGAAGATGCATTTAGCCTCAAAATATCCTAAAGGAATGGGAAATATTTAAGCAGGGAAGAAATAAGCAGTTGATCCAAAGGAAGGTACAGTGTTGATTAGCACCTACACCCAGCGACTCAATGTTTTATGGTTTACAAAATATTTATTTCTAATTTCCCAATTTCTGAAGGAGGAAGACAAATAAGCAAACTACAGAATAATATACTAAGGACAAATACAACCTTGTCTGATTGTTAGTGGAGAAATTGGTAGTTTAATGGATGAATTCACCTCATTTCTTCTCTACAGATAAATTACTAGGTAGCCTTCCTATCACACAAACTCATAAAAGCAATTCACAAAAGATCAAAAAATCAATTTCTAGTCCCTCTGGTGAACTATCACCATATTATGTCTCGAGAGTAGCAATTTCACCCTTAATTGTAAAATTCTTGGCTTTTCAGGACCTGTTGAAATTGTTCTTATATTGAAAGGTGGTTAAGTTTTTTCCTCATTCACATTGAAGCTTCCACCTATGAAAATGAAAGAACAATTAACAATGACTCAGATTGCCATTCACTAAAATAAGGCAGGATAAGAACTGAAACAATCCCTTGATAAACATTTACAGTTTAAATAAACAAAATCTGTTAAGTCCAAAGAAAACCACACACATTCTCCTAGAAAGCTGTACCACTCCCATATATATAATTAGTATAAAATAATTATAAGTAGGATTTTGCTAAGTCAGGATTGTTTGTTGATGCATATTGTGCAGATCCTGAGAAAGTATCTGTTAGCTTTTCACATACCTATTCTGAGGTGCAAATAGTAGATGACTACTACAAAACTGTCACTCAGAGACTACTCATAAATCTCACTTATATCACAACTCCACTTACCCAAGGGGGTGCCTGCAAAAAGTATGTTTGACACTTGGTGTCTGTCCCATTTGAGAGTGTGATTGCCACAGCAAGTAATCTAATCTGCAGGATATGATTTTCCACTCTAATCACAGAAACCTCATTTAATGATATTCAGAGAGAACAATTTAATAATCCAATTACAGAAGAAGAAATAATACAAGTGATAGATAATCTCAAATCTTAAAAATCACAAGTGACAAAACATTCATAAAACTTCAGAAGACCTATTGTTTCCACAACTATTATATGTTAAGCAACTAATTATGTGTTAAGCAACTGGGGAATTCTGAATACTTGGAGAGCTTCAGATATAAATGCAATTTTAAAAATCAAACAGGGACCTCCTGAATCCTGAATTTATTGCGCCATAAGATTGTTGTAATTTGGATTAAAAAATCTTTACTAAGCGCATAGTGAATAAGCTTGATAAGATCTTATCTACTGAAATCCAAGAAGATGGAAATAGATTTGTAAAGGGGAGAACTATCAGTAATCCAATAAGACAAACTGTGAATGTATTAAATATACAAAGAAAAATCACGGGAAAGTGGGGATATTTTTTAATCTAATCTTGTTTTTATTCCTTTTAATTTACAATTCCATTTTCTAAAAAAAACCATCTTTTCCTCGCCACCCTGCAGTTTTGTAACAATTTTTTAAACAACAGAATAAAGTCATTTACAATTTCTCTTATTGGCTCATCTCGTTTTGTCGACACTTACCTTTGTCCACTTATCTCTAATATCCTGCCTTTTTATAACTCCTTGATTCCTTTCTCTTTTAGATCAATAGTACAGCCATTTCATTTTTTTCATTCTTTTAATCTTTCCATCCTAGAACCACTACTGATTGCATTGTCAGAATTAACAGTTTCAAAATTTCCCTATCATCATCTCTTATGCTAATGTAATATTTACTTCTTCACACTCCCAGCATAGATTAATATAGATTGCTTTACCATTCCCACAATGCCAACATCTTTAACTTACATTTGTGTATATGTATGTTATTTGGCATGGGATTTTATATCATTTATAAATGAGTATCCATTTTTAAGTCTTTAATCCTAATGTAGTTATTTACTTTTCACTCTTACTCATCAATAAGAGGAATATCTAGCTGCCTCCTACATAGATTTTAAATTATTTATCACATTTACTTGAGTGTTCATCATATATGTGTCCTGCTATCCCTTTTCCTTCTGCCAACTTACTTTTAGCTATCTGATCAAAACATGTATTGTCTTATCAATTAATGACTTAATTTCCTGTTTGTTTAGAAATTAAAGCTGTTTACAGCCCTTACTTGCCATCAGTTTTGACCTATCATCTGTGTCAATTCATTTTCAGATTTGGGGACTCCTCTGTGATAAGAGTCTTCCAGTCTCATATACCCCTGGCGATGCAAACTATATATTTGTTTCTTTGGAAAGGGAGACTCCTTAAACTGGATGTCTGTAAGACACTTGATAAGACTAACCATGATTATCTAATTAGATACTGCCAACAATATAAATTGGGCAACTACTTTTGTAATACAATACCAGTAATTTATCAGGGGAATATTTCCAGACTTAGAATTAATGGTGTATATACAAGACCAATTATTATCTTAAATGGAACAAAACAACGTGTCCTTTATCATACTTACTTTTTTATTGGATGTAGAACATTTAGCTACTGTTATATGACAGGATCAAAGTTGGGACACTAAATAGCACAAGAATTAAAACTAAATTTGCTCACTGATTATGAATTGATTATACCAGAACACCTAAAAACAATAGTTCAGCAGATAAAAAGGATAGTGGAGGAGTTTTAAAAGGTTTCTGGTTTAGAGAGTAATACTGAAAAATCTGAAATTATGCTTATTGGTACCCCTTCCCCCTCCAAATGGGGATAGATAAGAGGAGAAAGTTGCATTAATGTTGGGAGTAAAGACCGAACCAAACTGAACTAGGGGAAGGTTCACACACCTCTCTAGAACTGATTGACAAGCTGAACGAATAAAGTGCAAAAGCTGACTTGAAACATGGGGTGAGTTCCCACTTGACTTTTTAAATCCAGATTGGACTTTTTAAATCTGGATTCATGACCAAGTGTGCAATCTGGCTGTCCCCATTTCCTTGAGGATAACATTGGCTGAATCCAAATACTGGTGTTCCCATTCAAACCACAAAAATAAATCCAGGAGAAACAGGGCCTTTTAATCTCCACCCCGTCCAACCCCTGTTAAGCCTGCCTCACAGAATAACCTGAGTGAAAAAACAAAGCAACCATCCCTTTTACACTCTCCCTTTCACATTGAAAGCTTCCTCCCTGCTGGGAAGGCAGCACTTTTGTGCTTAAACAGGAGAGCGGAAAAACAGAGTCTTGAAATGGGGAGACAGAGGCTATTACTCTCCCTTTCAGTTTCCCTCCCCTCTGTAAAATGGAGGCTCACAGTTTAGTTTTCCCTTGCTGTGGCAGCCTTGCTGCAATGTATCACTTGAGGCTTCTGTTTTTAAAAAAGTTTTCATGTGCTCGCATCTCTCCTAATTGCAGTGGGTTCAGAGCAGGTGTGGCAAGGGGAAGGAGGGGGGAGACCTTCTCAGCTGTGAAATCCTGCCCACATCTGGCAGGCACTGGACAGAAGGATAGATCTCCACCCAAATAGTCCGGTAGCATTCCCAAAGGAAAAAAAAAATGTGGCTGAGCTCCAAAAGGGGACTGAGAAAAGTTTTTGTGAGAACTTTTTTTCTGTGGATTTTTGCAGGATAGCCCTCATAAAATCCAGGAATTTAAAAAAAAAGGATCTCCCAATCCCAAAAAAATGGATCCAATTTGGATTTAAACCAGTATGGGAATGCAGCCTCAATTTTAAAAATTCCTAAGATTATGGCATTCCATCAATTCTTGGCAATTGGAAGGGGAAGAAATAGAAGGTAACTGCAACCACTATTATTAAGATGTTTGCTCCTTGGAAGGAAAGCTTTGGCAAAACTGAAATTTTCCAAAAGTAGAGGTGTCACTTTTAGAAGCATGCACAAAGCCCATTTCCCACATTCAATTCAGTATGAATGAATCTGATCAAATTTCAAATGTTTTGAATATTCTTGCACATCCCTAGTGGAATCAGTATGGAAGGCGTTGGATGTCTTCCCTGGTCTCATACCAATCTGTATTTTTTAAGTTTGGACCACAGACATTTTCAGTGCCTTGGATTCTGTTCTTACCTCTAGTCCACTGAAGAGTTCTGTTCACATAAAAATTCTGACCAGTGTGAAGCTCCATTTTGGAGTTCAAGCATCTGATGCTGATCCTTTCACTCCTGAGACTACATGAAGATAGATTAGCATAATCTATGCTCATCAAATGTTCATTTGGAGATGCTTATATGTATTTGCAATAATTTCATATACATTTGTCATGGGATTAGCACTATCATCATCATGGGACCCACAAGTCATGGTAGCCCTTTTGAGCCACGATAAACAAGGGTACTGTTAATACTATAACATCAGCAGGTATAACAAAGCCATTCATCAAGAGCCTCAGTCAAAGCAATGATAATGACTGACACTAACAACATGAAGTCTTTTTTTAGCAGCAGCAATTTATGCTTACTCCCAGTAGCCTAGCTCATTCGCTAACCACTGACAAATGGGGAGTTAGATACTTCATTCCTCAGTATATTAATAATATAATAAGCATAATACAGCAACCATGCCATTTAAAATATTGTGTACATAATCTTCTGAACTGCTGTAAATCCACAAAAACTATTTGAAATTAGAAGATCTGAAGTGACTTCCATTAAGCATAAGGAAATGAAAGTCCTACAGAAAGGGGTTTTTGATTCATCCTAGAGATAAGGAGCCTTGAATGTGGCCTTAATTGAGATGTTATGAAACAACAAATTGCAGCTTTCAGTGATCTCTTCTAAAGTCCACTTTTGATTCACAAATTCTTGAAAATAATTACTGTTGATGTAGCATCTACTGTTTGAAAGACATAAGTTACTATTTGTATTTTTAAGGTATTCATTTTGCCTCCAGGCTCTTATAGTTTGGTCTAGTGGTTAGGGAGCTAGACTCTTATCTGGGAATCCCGGGTTCAATTCCGCTCTCCCCCATGAAGCCAACTGGGTGACCTTGGGCTAGTCACAGCTCTCTGCTGAGCATTCACAGCTGCACCTACCTCAAAGGGTGTTCTGTTGTGGGGAGAAGAACAGAAAGTTTTGTCAGCCACTTTGAGTCCCCTTAAATGGGCAAGAAAAGTGGGGTAGTAAAGCCAACTCCTACTCCTCCTACAAATCTTATATGCAAACAAATTCTTGCTAAAATTAATTTTTAGGAAAAACCACACAGACACCTTAAATTTTCATTTGACATTACACCTTAGCCCTCTTCTTCTCTTTCATTAATACAGTACAAACCTTTATTAATGACTTTTTTCTTCTAGAGAAAATAGAAAGAAACATAATATAGTTTGGCAAAACAAAAAGAGCATTTTGATTTTTTTTTCTTCCACAAGTTTGCAGGTGTGATGCTCATCCAGTTACACAATGTGACAACTTGATCTCAGTAATAATAATAATAATAATAATAATAATAATAATAATAATAATAATAATAATAATAATAATAATAATAATAATAATAATAATAATAATAATAATAATAATAAACCCACAAAACTGCACAGATGTAGGATTTCAGCAAAACCATATCCCTTTCAGGAACAAAAATGACTTAAAAAAAATAAAGGTTCTTCCCAAAGAGTAACCTTAAAATAAGAAGTTCTTCTGATCCCAAATTAGACCGCAAGTGGGAAATTCAAAATGTTTCTTCACGGGGAAAAACACACCCAGTTCCTCTCAAACAGAGAGAAGGGAGGGAGGAAACAGCTGAATGAAGGTTTTGACTTAGTGAGCAACAGCAGTGAAAAAAAGCAAATTCAATGCAAGGGCTATTTAGCAAAGGAATAGAAAAAAAATCAGCAAGTGTGGTTTTGCCTCTTTATAAATCTATAATGAGGCCACATTTGGAATACAGTGTACAATTCTTGTCATCACACCTCAGAAAGGAGGTTAGGGTTAGTTGTAGGGATGTGTACGAATATCCGTAACATTAGTTATTTGTACATGAACCAAATGCTGAAACATTTGTACATTGAAATTCATACAAATACAAATGTTTCAGAACATTCGTATGAATAGTTCCTACATTTTTTTAAAGCTGGGATATGTATCGAATAAGTATCGATATGTATGTGTTCATATAGGATACCTATCTGATATGTATCTGATATGTATGCATTGGTATAAAATATGTATTCAAATATGCAGATCCATATCCAAGATCCATATCCAGGACCCGTATGCATTCATATTGAATATTTGAATCCTACAACATTCAAAGGGATCTATTCAAATGAATACAAATTTTCTAACATTAGATTTGTTACGAATTGAATGCCAAAAAAAAAAAAAAGAAAGAAAAAAAAGTCCACATCTCTAGTTAATAGATTGAAAATCTGACAATGATTCTGTGGTCTCTGTAATATCAATTGCTTATCTCCAACTGCTAGTTCCTTGCATTGTTATACCTGTTCCAAATACCTGGATGCTAGCAAAGTACAGTGGGGGGGGGGACCCTAAATGAAGTGGCTTGGTGCTTTGCTAGCATCTGAGTATTTGAAACAGAAACAGAATGCAAGTTGCTGACAGATGGAGATAAAATCCTGCAATTGCCTCCTGCCATCTGGAGGCAGCCTTAGTTATTTTTTCCTCTTCTTTCTCAATAACTAATTCTCAAATGACTTTAATATGATGAGCTAGATTATATAATACAAACTAAGATACATATAGAACATATATCTTCCTCACTTCCCTGTGTTCTTAAGAATTCCAACTTCCTCTCTGAAAACAAGCTCAGATACAGGCATATGCTACTTGTCTTCCTCAGTGGAAACTAAGGCAAATAATAAACATGGGCCTGTTCTACACATACCTATCTTTAATCCATATCAGTGGATCTAGAATAACCAGACACACTGATCTGTATTGTGTGGAGATGAGGGCCAAATCAGAGCCATCTGCACTGATGGCAATGATCTGGCCCTTGCCTCCCTGACAGCTGCAAAGCTCATGCAATCCCCCCCCCCTGAACAAAATTCCTAGCCTTAGACTGAGTGGCTGTTTTCAGCAGCACCCCCCCCCCCCAATAGTTCTAGATCCCGGAGGCAAACTATCTGTAAGGCTCCCATGACCTGTAATTAGGTCCTTAGTCCTCTTGGGGATAATCAAATGGTTTCCTAAGAGATCTAGATTAAAGGCCTCTTAATCTGGATCTAGTTTTACCTTGTGCAGTTGGAGCAGGACTAGGGGTGGGTGGGGACTTCTTGACCTACATTAATGTGCAGATAAGAAGGCCCAGGATCTGGTCTAAGAGTGTCTTTAGACCAAATCAAAGGTAAGTGCAGAAAGGGCCAATGCATCTTTGCAACCTCTGTGCCTTGTCCAATGTACATTACATCTATTAATGTTTTTAGTAATGCATTCCTCAGAATCATTCTTAGCATTCTTGAATGCTGTCTTGCATTTGTTTCTCCTGAATTTAGGTTCCTTCCAGTTCTAATTTGGGCAAGCCTTCCATTTTCTAAAATAAGTTTCTTTCCTTGATTTCACTGTTTTCCTATACCACAGTTATAAGCCATACTGATATCTTTTCTAAAGCACTATGTGGATCCAGCCAATATCTCAAGCCGATATTAGTAAAACAATTTTTTTCAGAAGTTAGAAATAAGAAGTAGCCACAGTTAAAGATAAGAAGGGCAGAGTGGGCTCATCAGGAGGGTTTCGTCCCCAGAGCAATGCTATGAGTTTTAGGTGTAGTGAGACCTCTGGCTCTAGGAAAACACAGCCTGAACAAAAGACTTGTCCACAAACTTCTTAGATTTTTAAAGGCTTTACTGGTTACAAACTCAAATAACATGAAAATAATCTCTTCTCTCTCAACAGTCTTTGTTTAAATACCTTGCTCTCTCTTCTTTGTGGGTTTTATCCTTCTTCTTCTGTGGACTTTGCCTTTTTTTTTTTTTTAAACTCTCTCCAGGTATGACTTGGCTGCAAACTCACTACACACAAAACTGAAACTAGCTGGAGAGGCAATATAAGACCTTAGAATTTCCCACAATCCTTTTCTTTCTTACAGCTATAGATCTCTATTTCCCCTTCTAAACTAATACATAGAAAAGCCTATTATAATCTCAACTGAACATATGTCCCAAGGGCATCAAAGATACTCTAGAGGCATGACAAGGAGGAACAAAGTAAAGTCCTTTGTTCTTTATTTTTTAATTAATAGAATTTATTACAACATACAAACATAAAACAAATCCAAAAAAAAATAGAAGAAATAAGAAGACAACTTAAATATAAAATAAAGGACAAAAGAGGATGGCCACGGCATTATAACCAGAGTGTGGAATCTGTTCCTTCTGGATAATATTACTCCCTCCTATCCAAAACATTTTTTTGGCTTTTAATTAGCATAAAATCATGGCAAAATAACTGGGTGTATTAGACCTGGTTTGCATTTGACTGAAATTGAATATGAAGACAATGAACTGAATATGAAAAAAAATGAACTGAGGCTTGCAAGAGAGACTAAAAACAATAAAAAAGGGTTTTGGGGATATGTCAACAGCAAAAGAAAAGTCAAAGAGGTTTTGGGAAGTCTGCAGGGAGAGAATGGAGAAGTGATCGAAAGTGATCTTGAGAAGGCAGAGATTCTGAACTCCTATTTTGCATCTGTTTTTTCCAAGAGGGATAATGTACATGCAACAGTCCTTCACTGTACTGATGAAGGACTAGGAGAATCAAGACACAAAATCAACACTGAGAGAGTAAGGGAACGCTTAGCTAACTTAAACGAATTTAAGTCCCCGGGTCCAGATGGATTACATCCTAGGGTACTGAAGGAATTAGCAGAGGTAATTGCTGAACCACTTGCTGTAATCTTTGAGAAGTCATGGAGAACAGGAGAAGTCCCAGACGATTGGAGAAGGGCAAACGTTGTTCCTATCTTCAAAAAAGGGAAGAAGGTAGACCCAGGGAACTACAGGCCTGTTAGCCTGACTTCAATACCAGGAAAGATTCTCGAACAAATTATTAAACAACACATATGTCAGCATTTGGATAGGAATTCAATAATTAACAGTAGTCAACATGGGTTTGTATCAAACAAGTCGTGTCAGACTAACTTGATTTCATTTTATGACAAAATCACTGAATGGGTTGATCAAGGAAATACAGTAGACATAGCATTTCTTGATTTCAGCAAAGCATTTGACAAAGTATCTCATGCGATCCTCATTGAAAAATTGATCAAATATGGGTTTGACAAGGCAAATATAAGGTGGGTTCAAAACTGGCTTAGTAATCGTACTCAAAGAGTGGCTTTAAATGGCTGCACATCCAAATGGAAGGAAGTGTCAAGTGGAGTACCACAAGGTTCTGTCCTGGGCCCAGTTTTGTTTAATGTTTTTATAAACGATCTGGACGAGGGAGTTGAAGGGAAACTGATCAAATTTGCTGATGACACAAAGCTAGGGGGGATTGCAAACACCAGAGAAGAGAGAGAGAGGATTCAAAAAGATTTAGAGAAACTCGAACAATGGGCTGCAACTAATAAAATGGTATTTAACAAAGAAAAATGCAAGGTTCTGCACCTGGGCAAGAAAAATGAAAAAAGCACATATACAATGGGAGGAATTCGGCTGAGCAGCAGCACATGTGAAAAAGACTTGGGTGTCCTGGTAGATCATCAACTGAACATGAGTCAACAGTGTGAGGCAGCTGCAAAAAAGGCAAACGCAATCCTGGGGTGTATTAGGAGAAGCATAGAGTCCAGATCACGTGAAGTTATTATCCCCCTCTACTCTACCTTGGTCAGACCTCATCTGGAGTACTGTATCCAGTTCTGGTCACCCCAGTTTAAAAAAGACACTGACAAGCTGGAGCAGGTTCAAAGGAGAGCTACCAAGATGGTGAACGGTCTGCAAACCATGTCCTATGAGGAACAGCTTAAGGAACTAGGAATGTTTAGTCTACCAAAAAGAAGACTGAGAGGAGACATGATAGCTGTCTACAAATACCTCAAGGGTTGTCACAAGGCAGAGGGATCAGCCCTGTTCTCACTCTCTCAAGGAAGGACTAGAAACAATGGGGTGAAACTGCAGGGGAAAAGATTTAGTTTAGATGTTAGGAAAAAATTTCTAACAGTAAGAGTGATCAACCAGTGGAACAGGCTGCCACGGGAGGTGGTTGGTTCCCCTTCGATGGAGGTCTTCAAGCAGAGACTGGACAGCCATCTGTCTGAGATGGTTTAGGAGATCCTGCCTTGAGCAGGGGGTTGGACTCGATGACCCAGGAGGTCCCCTCCAACTCTACCATTCTATGATTCTATGATTCTATGATTCTACAATTCTAGGACAGTTAACATCAAGGGTGGGTTGGGTCACCCACATGCTGCTGAGTGCTGTAATATTCTTTTTCCTGAGCAATAGCACTAGTAATGCAAATGGATATCTTGTCGGTTTGTTTCTGACCTTGTTCCTCCCCACCCACTACTCACAGTGATTGGGTGATGGGATGTCACATACAGTGCAGGTGGTGTTAGCCTTGGAAGGCTGAAATGCTAGGTGGGTGGATGCTGTCCCTAAGGCAGGATCTAGACCAATATCCCCTCACCTCACAACACCTGGAAGGGTTGTGAACGCACCACTCGCAAACAAAAGTACCACCAATACTTCAGGAACATTTGTGGACTATGCATGAATGAAAAAAATATACACCAACTTCAAATTCACGACTGAATTCAAAGCTTCAACAATTTGTGGGCAAATCTTAAGGGCCTTACATTCATATGCCCTATTAGTCTGTGAATCAAATGTATCCAGCCTCCACTGAAGCTTTGTAGAAGCTTTAATGGAAGCCAGATCTGCCCAGTTCTGGCTTTGTATCCCCCTCAGTTATATCCCCTTGCCTTAAAATATAGTGGCAGCCTTCACTACCATTACACTCTCCTCTGAGACTCAATTAGGCCTTCCAGAGATGTGCATGCAGCTGGGGAGGCCACCTCATTTGGGAATCATGAGGAATCTCAAAAGATTTCAGATAATTTTCATATGCAGGCAGCCTCTCCAACTGCATGCACACTTCCAGAAGGCCTAGTTGAGCCTTAGAGTAGGATGTGATGGCAACAGAGGCAATGATGGCAGCAACAGTAAAAGGTGACTGGGGAGAGAGGTAGTATAGGAAAGAGGGATGGGCAGCGTGGCTTTACATGAAGCCAAATATCCCCCCTTTTGATTTGTATCAAATCAAAGGTGGGGGGAGAAATGGGCTTCATGCACATCCCTATTGTAGACAGCTTTCAACTTGTCCACAGCAGATTAGGACCGGGAACAGTTTTGAACACCTCATGATTGCTACAATATATCACAGTGAAAGCTGTGTCACCCAGGTAAGTGCAAAAAGCCCCTCAGATTTTTCATTTCCATTTTACAGAACTTCCTTCATTTGAAAGGAATGCAATATCTCAAATATGGAACCATACATCATTTGCTTCATTTCAGCAAGATCATAGCTAGAATTACCGATTAGCTGAAATACTGTTGTGACATTTGTGGCTCCTAGCTGGCTGTATCATAGTGAGAGTTTAAGTGAGCAGCATTTGTTGTTGTTGTTTTTAGGGGGCAGGCAGGAAAAAAAAGACATGCATATTATGCATAAGGGACTCTGTATATACTAGGTATTTATGGTTTGTGACTATTTGTATGTGGGAGGAAAATCTGATTAGAAAAACTTTTTCCTTCCCAGTAGTTTGAATGGAAACACTGCTGAGTTTGTGGTGAAAATTAAGCACAAAAGTGTCACACATGGCACAGAATATATCTATTTAATACATCTTAAATCCAGTTCTGTGTTTTTCTATCTCCCTGTACTTGGTAAGAAAATTCAAGAGAAAATGTAAGAGAAAATGTACTCTTGTCTTCACACAGACACAAACACAGAGAGTTTCTTTGTATGTCTATGCTGTTCATTCATTCTTTGACTCACACAAGAATCCTTCAAAAGTCCATTCATAAAGATTCTCTCTCCCCACAAAACCAAGTTCAATGTACAGATTCAGAACAAACCCTTTTGAAAAGTTTATCAAAATATCCCAAATTCAAAATTTGGGGATCAGATAGTTATGATTTGTAGTGCTACCAAAATTGACCTGAATACAAAAGGAATTGTTGCATTTTTTCAAATTATTCAGAAGAGGGAGGAAAATGGAACAGAGATGTAGGCAAAACTAGACTAAGTAATTTTATGAAAGTTTCATTTCCTAATACTCCCAAATGCAGTAGCTTCCCCCTCCCTTGATTTTTGAGGGACTTCCATTTTCTACTTCAATATTTAAAGGAAAGCATTTTAAGTGATAGTATGGTATTAAAGCAAGGCTGAAAAACCACTGGAGGGCAAAGTCACTGCAACTGAATCAAGAAGGAGTTAAAAAGTCAAATAGGAAGGATGAATGCCATATTGTGATGCCAGAGACCAGCTTGCTCTTGGGGCTTGCTTTGGGCCATTTTGTATCAATTATTCAAAGAACAAATTATTAGCAGCAGACCATGCTCAAAGGTGTTTTCAAAGGCTGTGGAATAGAAATATGAATGAATGTAAATCGGCTGTTTTGTTTTGAATTAAACCAAACACTTCATTGTTCAAATTGACATTCTGTTTCAGAATAGGTAGGGGTATTCAGGTCACACTCAAAATTTCCAAACAGCCACTGTTTGAGTCAAATAGGTTTGAAACCAAACTAATTTGGCACAGTGAACCAGTACTACCCATCTCTGATCCTCTACAGGGTGCAAATAAGTGCACTTTTTTCCTCATGGTTTTTGCACCATCCTTCTAAATCACAAAAGATCATTCAGTGCAGATGTACAATAAACTTTAGATTTAATCAGGAGGTTTATACAGAACAAGACTCATCAGATAGAACTAAACTTACCTTAGGTTATGTATATGGAGACTTTCATTTACAGTAAGAAGATTATATCTGCATGAGTTCTGAGTTAAAATTTTAACTCTATGAGTGTAGAAGTTCATAAATTTGTATTATTCAACAATACAGTAAACTTGATGTATTTTATGGTTCCTTAATCTGATAATAATAAAAAAGCAAAAACTATTCAGCGATGTGCAGAACTACACTAGAACCTTTTTGCACTTTGAAATGCTCCATTTGCTTTGACTGGGACACTTTGAAATGTTCCATTCACATGCTACAGTGCCAACTCTATCCTGGAACATCCAAGAGCACCCTAGAATGTCCTGATCTGTTGTCTAGGATGTTCCCGGTTAGCTCCCAAATGCAGTGTTCACACTGCTTCCTATTTGGGTGCCTGCAAAGTTGGGTGCCTCATAGCAATCACCATAGCAATGGCCTGGTGTACACTGGGGGGCTGGGATGTAAGTTGAGGATGATGACACTTCCAATGCAAATGGTGGTAAACATTCCTGAACTTAACTATCCCACTGAAGTTACATGTGAAAAAGCCCTAAATTACTTTTTATTTTTTTCTATCCAAGGAATTAACAGCCAGATGTAACATTATCTGTCCATGGAAATAATTTGTAACAGATGCTTTAAAAATAATGTAAAACTGAAGAGGGAGGGGGAAAAATCATAATTAAAAAAGCAAACAAACCCTGTATGGCTAAATGCAAGGGTTCGTATGAAAGGCCATTATTTTCATGGTCCCTTAAAATCACACCAAATGTGCACCTGAACTGCAAGGTCAGAATAGTAATATTTACAGTGAGAATGTGTGGCGTCTCATGATGAATTCAGATATGCTGCTTTCCAAGACATCTCAGCACTAATCCAGAACTAAAGACCTTCAAGAGGTAGCATAAAGGCCCCTTCTTACTCTTTTCAACGAGGGACGTGCACAGTTATACATCACATTCAAAATTCATACATTCACATTTGAATAGAATGTTTGCTGCATTCGAAGAATGATATTCAAACACAAAGGGATGTGCATGGATATTTGTAACATTTGAAATTCATACAAATTCAGCCGAATTTGGACATTCAATTCAAATCAAATGCTTCGGAACATTCATATGAACCTTAGTTACACTTGTGAAACTGGGGAGGTGGGAAGTGGATTGAGAGCAGATTCAAAGTGAATTCAGGGCAGATTTGATTCATTCAGAGTAGATATGTAGTGGATTTGTATATGATACAAAGGGAATGGATGTGGGATTTGTAGGGAGTGAATAGCAGGAATGAATAGCGGGATTCAAATTGGATTCATATCAAATATTTGTATCGAATTTGAATCCTACTGCATTTGATTCAATGCAAATCAACCCCCCCCAAAATCCATGCACATCCCTACTTCCCAGTCACATCTGCAGAGAATTCAGAACAGATATAAAGTGAAATCAAATTGGATTCAAAGCGTCCGGAGTGGATTTGAAGGGGATTCAGAGGTGTGACTGGTGGCAGGGATTCAAATCAGTTTCAAATAGTATTTAAAGGACATTTGAAGCAGATTAGAATCCTACCACATTCAAAGTGGTTCTATTCATATGAATGTGAATTTTGTTCACATTCGCTTCACTGTGGACTGAACATGAAAAAAAGTGTACACCCCTATTTTCAATTTTTCACTTTAGAACTAAAGTAAATCTTTATTGTTGAAATAATAAAAGAAATGAGAGTTAGCTAAATAGCTGCCCTAATTGATTGGGCCTAATTCATAACAAGAGGAGATTTGAACTGGAAAACCTGAAAAAAAATGATTGATTGAGGATCGAATGGGCAGGTGATTAGTCTCCTATCCACCTCTCTCCAAAAGTTTTAGGGAACATTTTTAGCTTAACTATGGGATAAAATCCCATAACTTTGCTTAACAGCGCATCCTATTTGGACATATCTGGAGAAAACAAATTCTAATTTTCTATTCTTATTTTCACTCTGCTGCTGCCATTAAAATCCTTGCTAAGACTATTCTCTATCACTTGCTACTTGGGTTACCTACCTACCTACTAATTTCCACAAATTTAACTTTTATTTATGTAAACTTTATTTCTGCTTGGATTTTTACTCGTTTCTAATTTAAAAACTGTTGCACTGAGATCAGCCTCACTCATCTGCCATCCCTGAAAACTGGCTGCCAGCAGCATGTATATCAAACCAAACCTCTAGTTATAAAGTTCCTTGTCCATGACATGTTCTGAGGGTAGGATAACTTTTCATAATAGAATTCTCTGTCTGCTTCTAGATGCCATTTATCTATTCCCCTTTTATATATATATATATTCTGGAACAAAGGACTCTCGGGATTATTTCACTTTGCCCACACATTAGGTTGATATTCTGTGTCTTAGCATGGCACACAGTAATGTAATATCTTAAACCTGGTATATTGGAACTATATTCCAGGAATGTATCAAAACTAATTTGATCATACGTGGCAAATCAAATACTATTCTGAAATAAGTTCAGGTATTTGACTCTGTCTCGATGCAGACGTTATTTAATCCAATTAGTCCTGTCTAGGAAGTTGTTTTACAATTTATTATAACTTTCTTCTCCTGCAAACAAAGGAAATTCTGCTTGTATTGTTTTGTTGTTGCTACTGCTTGAGAACATTTTACCCAATTCTGGTGAAGGCAGTCTGGCATGCTGCATGTAATCCATTTCAAAATACTTGGATAACACTTTGCATACTAGGAAGAAAGATAATTTGGTTGACACATTTTTCCATTTGCTTCCCTCTACAGCAGATGCTCTCCCCTCCCAACAAATGAGGAAATTATAACAGCACATATCCCTTTTTCCTACAGCCACACTTAACAGATGATTGTTTCAGGAAGTACAGAGAGGCAGGAAAGTCTAGTTGCTGGCCAATATTGATAGAAGAAAAGAACACTTCTTATGCTGTATATGCAATGCTACCTGCAGCAGTAACTTGCATAGTGGAACTGGCAGGGGAAAGCTAATGGAAAGCTATTCTTGGAGGCCTGCATTCAATCTCTCAAAATTATATTGTTTCACAGCAGATCAAAACTGGACATTCAACCTACTAGGAGCAGTGCTCTGGACTATACTAGGAGGGGGAAAGGGCAAAAAAGTTCTTCCCAGGCACCAATTCACAAAGCACGATTTTATGGTTAATTATTAAAAAAAAAACCATTCAAGAAGCGGAGAATTATCACAGACAAAATGATTATTAAAAATAAAATACCAGAACTACATTAAAAACTCAGCAAAATGGCTTTAAAATCAAGACATAGCACAAAACTGTCAAGAAACAGCTTATTGTCTAATATCCTGGGTGAGTTTGCTTTTCTAATGGCCAAATCTATCAGATAGGCCATTGTACTTGGTGGCAGAAAAATGGACTTCTCTGAGCTCAGATAAGAGCTCCAAAGCCATTCATACCACCTGGTTGGACTTATTTTTTAAAAGGCTATCTCTGGATTATTTGAATCTTGCTTCATATTGGTTGGTTATGGTGAAAACCCAGAGGCTGTGCCTAGCCCTCCTTCATTGGACTTCGAAATAATACACTTGTACATGGGTGTGGGAGTGATCTTCACTAATTAACATTTTTGATCAGGATTACCCCTTGTGAAGATAAAACACAGTTATAAAGGACAGTGTAGAAGAAGTTGCCTTCATTTTTACCTTTCCAACAATGTCTCATTTGCACCACCTGTGTAAAAGAAGCAGGGCACTTCTGTCAGCTGCTCTAATAAGACAAAAGTTCTTACCAAGTCAGAGAAAGGCAGCCATTTCAAATGTCAGAGGGAGACAGCCTTTTATTTTCAGCTACATTGTCTGTACACAAGAAATAGGATAGTTCGATCAATTGGCCTAAGAAGAACCTTGTGACTGCAGTGGGGACTATATTATAAAGCTCATTTAAGATCCTTCTGGCCAGCTGTGCTTCTCTTCCTTCCAGCAATGAGTGAAAGAGAACAGAAAAGTAAATCAAACAGAACTGGAGAAAAGAAAGTTTGCTAATTAATCATAACACTCGTATTGTTTTTCTTCCAGACTTCTATGTCACCTCCGAGGCCTTTTCGCACACACGGTTCTCGAACGCGCGGAAGACAGCCCGGGACGTGGCATTCGCATTGCCGCAGCCGGGTTTGCATCCCAGCACGTCCCGGGCTGTCTTCTGCGCATTCCAGATGCAGAGCACTTTAAAGTGCTCTGCATCCGTTCCCGCGCATACGAAGCGTCCCGGCGCGTTCGGGGAGAGAAGCGTCCGCGCACGCTTCTCTCCCTGACAGCGGCGGGCATGCCTCCCCCGTCAGCATGGGCCGAAAATCGGCCCAGCAGCTGATGGCGGTCGGGCTGATTGCCTGCCTTGCCAGGCTGTGGAAGCGATCGCGCAGCCATGGCGAGGCTGGTAGTGAGGGAACCCACGATTTGAATCGTAGGACCCCTTGCCGTCTGCCAGCCTCGCCGGCGCTGCGCGATCACTCTCGCAGCCCGGCAAGGAAGGTGATCGCCCTCCGCGGGGGGGGGGGGGAGCTAGGCCCTTCCCGGCCCCGGTGGCCCCATTGCAGCTGCCGGAGTCGGGGACCTGGGAGCATCGGCTTCCTGTAGCCCCTTTCCGGGGTGGCAGGAGGCCGATGCCGGGCTGGCTGGGGGTGAGGAACCCCTTGGGCGACCGGAGCACGTCGCTCCGGTCAGCCAAGGGTCCCCCCGCCCCCATCCCGACCGTCTGTGGGGCCTCGCCAAGCCACGTGGTGCGCGCTCCCGGCATCCTCGCCTCATTCCGAGGCCGGACAGCGAGCAGGTAGGTCCTGCATCACGTGCGCGCATCTCCCGGGGCCCTGGGGGGGGAATCATCTTCGGGGTGTAGGCGCCTCGATGTACGTACCTACACCCCAAAGATGGGCACGATTGGGTTTGGAGGGTGGGTGGGGTGGGGGCTTTGGGGAGTGGGAGGGGTGAGGACCTGATCTGCGGTGTGCAGCCGCCTAGATTCAGGCTCCCACGCCCCACAGATGGGCAGGAACAGGGTTGGGGTGAAGCCAGGGGCTCTGATCTCCAAAGGGCTCCTGCTGCACAGGGACCTTGCCCCTGCCCCGGGGTGGGGGGTGCAGGTTCCAGGGAGGGGGCTCTGCGGGGCTTAGGCACCCGATTGGGGTGCCAAAGTCCCGCAGAGCCCCCCTCCCACCACGAGATCCAGGCGGGAGGTGCTTTTACTCCGCTTCCAACGTGGAAGCAGGAGTGAAAGTTTTCCTTCTCCCTGGCAGATCGCAGGCTTGGAGGGTGGGCACCCTCGGGGCCTCTCAGCATCAGGTGGGAGGGAGCCCTATGCCCCTCCCCCCCGGCGATCTGACCGGGTAAAACTTTGCTTCAAAGTGAAGTCTTACCCGGCGAGATCGCCGTGCGGGAGGGGCGTGGGACTCCCTCCCACCTGCTGCTGAGAGGCCCCGAGGGTGCCCACCTGCAGCAGGGGGCACGCCCCACCCCACCCCTCCAAGCCAGCGATCTGCCAGGGAGAAGGAAAACTTTTACTCCTGCTTCCACATTGGAAGCTGGAGTAAAAGTTTCTGATGCTGGGATGGGGATGGCGAGGGGGAGGGGGAGGGGGAGAGGGAGAGGGAGGGGTAGGGGTAGGGGGAGCGGCCACCACCCCCACCCGATCGGGCCCCCTCCCTATCACCCCCCTCCCTATCGCCCCCCCCTCCCTGGGCATTGGGGACAGTGCACGCGCGCAGGGGACCTACCTTCCCGGCGTCCTCGCTCATTGCAAGCCAGGACTCTGGGAAGGTAGGTCCACTGCGCACGCAGAGTCCCAATGCCCGGGGTGGGGGGGTGATTGGGGGGGCGATCGGGGGGGCCCTCCCTCTCCCCCTCCCTCTCCCCCTCCCTCTCCCCGACCCATCCCAGGGTGGGTGCGGGGTGAGTGGGGGGTGGGGGTTAGATGCAGTAGGGGGTGGGAATCATCTGCGAGGTGTAGGCGCGTAGATCCATGCGCCTACACCCCGTAGACGGCAGCGATCGGGGTGGCGGTGAAGCCTTCGGAGATCGGAGCCAGGGGCTCTGATCTCTGAAGGGCTCCTGCCCCATAGGCAGCTGCTCCAGGGTGGGTGCCCGGATGCCCGGGCACATTTGTGCCGGCTGCACGGGCCCGATCCGGCCCCGTGCAGCCGGCAAGACGCGGAGCAGCCAGCTTGACAGGGCTACCCACCCCTTGGGTGCTCGCACCCAATGGGAGGCAGCCTCGCCGGCCGCGTCCCCGCCCCTGGCCGGCCTTTGCCTTCTAAGACACTTCGGAATGCTTTTACCATTCACACACAGGCGCGCCGGAACGCGTTTACATGCGTTCCTGCACTCCTGTGTGGTAATGGTGAAAGCATCCAGAAGTGTCTTAGGCCACCCGTCCTACACCCATTCCAAATGGAACGAGTGTAGTGCGAAAAGGCCTCCGGAATGGAAAAAGGAGAGGTGAAGTCATTGGAGGGCCTTTCCATCTGTCCTGTGCTTAAGTCCCCATGTTCTCTCCTAAACCCTTTTCTTCCCATGTCATGTCAAGCCTGAAGGCAGAGGATTGACTAAGTTTATATACTGTAAGTCACACTGATAGTCTTCTGGCTTAGGAGTGGCATATAAATAAGTAGAATATATAAATAAAATATTTGTAGACTCCATAGATGGCATGAAAGGCTTGGTATGATATTCTCAGCTTCTCAAAATGCAACTGCCTACTTATTAAACTTAAGTATTTTTTTTAATGGTTTAGTGAACAATATTTTCCTCCTTTACCATGAAAATATATTATTTGTCAAGGGTTCAGTAATTAGGGTTATCAAACAGATATCAAATGCATTATTTCTTTAAACTCATAAACTCATAAACTGTGAGAAACAATTAATAAAAGAATAGAAAAGCTATTAACTGAAATGCACCCTTATTCCAATAATCTGTGTTTCTTGGATACAATCTTCTATGCGTGGATAGTAAATTGCCTTCCAATTAATTGTTTACATGATCCAATTTTGATTGTGGAGACTTCAGATGGCCAGCATTGCAATCAGCATACAGTGAGATTGTTATTGGTGTTCTATGATGTTTTAGAGTGCATTTTAGGATATGTTTGTACTTTGGTGATCAGGATGGCCTGGCATACTCTGGGACAAAGCATCTGTGCATTGTATTATTATTATTATTTATTTTTATTTTTATTCATATTTATATCCCACCCTATACCCGAAGATCTCAGAGGAGGTTACACCACTTAAAAACAATTACAATAAATATTAAAATGGTTACAGTGTCTGAAAAGTGGGAAGAGAAGTATATTCCCATTTAACCAAATGCCAGGGCAAAGAGGTGCATCTGCACTGCCTTCTTGAACATATACAGTGAAGGGGCCTGATGCACCTCAAGGAAGAGACTATTCTGTAATGCCACCATCATCCAAGAACACCCTAGGGTACTCACAATTAACCCCTGGATGCAAAGTTCACATTACTTCCTATCCAAACACTGTGTGGGGGTGGGGCAGTGTGGCTGCTGCTGTGCAGTCATGCACTGCATCAATGATCACCATGTAATGCCATTGCTAGAGAAATCTGGATGGGACCATCCCCACTTCACCAAGACCCAGGTAAGTCTGGGTGAAGTTTGGGATGGGCTGGCACTCACAATGTGAATGTTGGCGGCCATCCCTGTTCTTAACTGTTGTAGGATACACTTTCGTGGCAGTTAAGTGCAAAACACAGAGTGCTGCATTTGTTTTGCTTTTGTAATAACAGCACTACAAAAATCTGTTTTGTTCTTTATACAGTTGGCAACTGAATTTTTGTTAGAAAATTTCTAAAAAGTTCATTATTATGCTTCAAAACTACACTGTGTAGCAAACTCAAGTGCTACAGTATGTTATAGTGTAGAGATTGGTATCTAAAACAGTTCCACAAATCAAAGATCTAGAGAAGTGGTTCTCAGTCTGTGGGTTGCGACACCTTTGGGGGCCGAAGTACACTTTCAGAGGGGTCACGACGTGTTTCCCACCACCCCTCCGTCCCCCCTCCCAGGTGCTCCACCTCCGTGGTTGGGGGTCTCCACAACATGAGGAACTGCATTAAGGAGTCGCAGCATCAGGAAGGTTGAGAACCACTGATAAAGAAATCATTAGTAGTATATATTCAGACTAAGCTGTTTGTTGATGAAATTGTCTTTGCATATGAGGCAGGGGTGTCAAACTCAAATACACAGTGGGCCAAAATTAAAAAGCTGGACAAAGACACATGCCAACTTTGATTTTTATTGAAAAATGTCTACAGTTGAGAAAGTTTTTCCTTCTCATCAGATATAATGATGAACATTTTTCATATGGAAGCAAATTTAAGTTTTGCTTAAACACTGGATCTGGAACAAGTAAAGCATAATACTATAACTACTTGTGAAATCAAATGTCAAATAAAAGACATATCTGTGGTATTCACTTTTCTAGAAAGCTTGTTTTCCACCTTTCCTTTGGCCATTTTTGGGAGAGGTGGCCCAATGTGACTGGTAGCATGACTACTAATGAAAATCAACAGACAATTGTGGGCCCCGATTGACTCACCAATGCACCAGCAGAGCATTCTGGGATTTGTAGTATTAGTGGTGCATGTGCTATCTACTGGCAGGCCAGCTCTAGTACTCATTTGGTATTTTCTTGAGCTTGGCATTAATGATATGACCTGGGTAACATAAGGCAGACCAAGACTGGCTTTGCACACAAACACACACCATGCAGAAACAGCCACCTTGTCCTTTAGTGAAATGAAAAATTATGGTAGGAGAGCAGGTGAAACTAACGATGTATATTTAATAAAAGTTATGTCTTTAGAACTTTAAAACTGCCTTGAATTTAGGTGGTTCTTTTATTAATATATTTTCTAAAAACAAAACAAAAACTTTATAGACAAGTATTTTATTATCTCAAGAATAAAAGCCCACAGATTTAAATTTCTTATTTTATAAAGTACGGCATTACTGAAGTAGGACAAAAAACAGAATATTACAGCACTGCGCTCTTTAGCTAAAATTAGTAGTGTGGAGTGTTTGTTTTTTCTAGCTGTTTCTCTGTGATGTACTGGACCTTCTGAAATTATCATGGGGTGGGAAATAGAATCTGAACTGGGCCGTTTTCCAGATTACATCCCAGAATCTGCATTGTCCCTGTTCTGAGATATAATGTGGAATATGGTCCAGTGCAGAAAGGGCCTTTGTGTGACATTATTTTACAGCCATTACATTTCTTACAGTTTTCTCTAACTTTCTCACTCTAGATTATGCTTTTGTAACGTCTGGTTTGATTTGAACTCTGACACTGTAATACACTGTCATAATAATAATAAAAAATAAAAATTCTCAGGGAGTAGATGATAAACTGTGGCAGCTTTACTGAGCAATTTTTAAAGCATAGTTGATAAAACAGTCTGCTTGTTGTTATGTAGCTGAGCCACCACTTCATCAAGCATTCTGCTTATTTTCTCTCATTATTGGAATCATGCCTTTCAGCTACTGAGACTAAAAAAAATTAATACACAATTTAGGCAACAAGAATATTAGAAGTGTATGTGAATGAAATTCTGATAAAGGAGAGAGGAAACATGAAATTGGCCCTTTAACTTTCCATGGGGCTGTCAAACACCTTTTTGCATCATTCTTTGAGGGGTACATTCTCAGTGCAAGGAATTTAGTATCACCTTGTCATTAGCATTAATAGCATCTTCACACCTGCTTCTCCATGCTTTGAGTTGGAAAGTTAGTCATTAGCATATTATGCATTTTGGTGCAACTAGATATCTTTTTAGCCAAGATTAGATATGTGTCCAACAGGGGCTCAACAATTTCTTCCTACCTTTTCATTAACAGACATTTCTGAGAACACATGAAAAGAAGGGGTAATATCTTGCAACTTAATTAGGAGAGTGCATTGGTAGATGCAGATCAAATATCTGATGGCCTTATTTCCAGTTCTAAAACTGCAGCATTTTATTTTACTGTATTTTATTTTATTTGGAAAACTTATAATCTGCCCTTCACCGAATGCTCTCAGACATTCATCTCAGACAACACATCAAATGCTAAACATAAGTAAAAATATAACCCCCTTCCTCCCACTCCCACCACCACCCTCCCTTCCTAACAGGTCAGCACCCCGAGAAAGCTATTTAAACAGTTAAAAAAAAAAGTCCAGGTAAAAAGATACGTTTTCACCAGGCGTCGAAAAGTATACAATTTTGACAGATATTGCTTCAGGGTTCTAAGATCTTTTCTGAAAAGGTCCATATTAAGTATACATTTTGAGAAAGCTCATGTGGATTATATGGACAGAATGGGAATAGACCATAGAGAAGCATTATCAAGGATCAAAATCCCAGTAAAACAATGGTGATTTCTTTCATACACACATACCCCCAATAATAGCTAAGAAAGGTCAAAGTCTCACATACATATATTAATCACAAAGATGATCATAACATGAAGTGCTATGTAAAGCAAGCAGCCCCAGACAGAACAACTTTCATTTCTCTTTATCTCATCATTAGCACAATACATTTTGAAAGAGGTACTTAAATTTGTTGAGTGATAAAGCATCAAATGAAGCATATGCATGTGTGAATCAGCTCATTGTATTCATAAAATGGAATTATATTGCAGAATGGAGATCAAGCTGAAAGAATCAATGGTTTGACCAAGGTCAATTAGATAGGCTGTAGGACATCAGTGAGGACAAATGAACCCAGAAGCAAACAACGGGCATTTGGGCAATTTCAACAAAGCATACAGAATAACACTGCACTACTAGTTCACAAATCAGATTTACTTATGTAACCATGTTATTAAAAATAAATCATTCCATTAAAGAACAGAGAAAATTATTTCCCAGATGGGAGACATTCTGAAGATCTTTTCAAAAATGGTTGATTCATTAATTGTGATTTTCAGATGCCAGGACAAAAAAAAATTTATTACAACAGCTAGAGAACATTAAAGCTTTTTAAGCAGTGATCATTAAAAGCATAAAAACATAAGAGGAGTCCTGCTGGGTTAGGTCACAACCTATCTAGTCCAGCATCCTGTCACACACAGTGGCTCACCAATTGCTTCTGAGTGAATGAATTTTATTGATCAGTCATATGACTGTACCAAGTTTACGAAAGATATAATCTTATAAAACATACAAGGATAAAAACAAGAATAAAATAAGAGTAGCATTTGTTCCCATCACCCTTACAAGACACCCCATTCAAATCAATGAATAATTTCCTATATCAGGCAGGCTTAACAAAAAAACAAAGCTACCCTATATGTCACCTGGGCATTTTAGCCCTGCAGAAGGTAAGTCAACTTATGTTCTGCATTCCAGTGGGACATATTTGTAAACTAGGGCCCAAACAGGCTGTTCTTATTGAGAAATACAAGGGGCAGATAAACAAGATATGAAAT
Source organism: Aspidoscelis tigris stejnegeri (assembly GCA_023333525.1). Classification (NCBI taxonomy): domain Eukaryota; kingdom Metazoa; phylum Chordata; class Lepidosauria; order Squamata; family Teiidae; genus Aspidoscelis; species Aspidoscelis tigris. Next base: position 226,959,318 of record JALMGA010000001.1, read on the forward strand.
AGATCGTTGACCATTGCTGCACCACAAACACACGGTCTTTCATCATAGGGTACAGGCTGGTATCTCCTGTACTTCACCATGGAGTCAATAAGTTCAAAACATGCCTTAAAAATTGTTGCCGTAACTGCTCAGGCATTTTGTATACTAAATATTTTTTGAGTTGGAAAATAGATTTAGATTGTGCTACCCGTTTTAGTGATCTTAAATTAGAAAGGCTAGTAATATCATTTTGTGCACTAAATGTCCATCACATGCTGCTTAAAAATCTTTTTGGCTAACTGGCTGGTATGCCTCAATATTTGCAGGGAGAAACCACAGCAAGAGATTTTGTGGTGCATTTGATGGACACATGAATAGGTACTCTTACTCCTATTTTGTTCTTCAAGGCACATTCTTGGAAATCTGTTTCCAGACATGGAAAACTAATGCAACCAGCAGTTAAATATGTTGATGTTAATAGCTTGAACTTCAAGTTCTATTCTAAGAGCAAGGTCTGAGACAAATCTGTAGATACCCAGTATCTGTCTTAAGAAATGAGTCTGAGTTTGTTCCAGTTAAGAAGTATTTGAGAAACCCCAGAGTTCTGCCCCATAAGTCAGAGAAAGTGTATCCCCATTTAACCAAAGGCCAGGGCAAAGAGGTGCATAAGAACACAAGAACATGAGAAGCCCTGCTGGATCAGGCCACAGACCATCTAGTCCAGCATCCCATTGCACACAGTGGCCCACCAAATGCTCATCGGCATCTCAAGCAGAGACAAGGATGAAATTTAGCCCGCTCTTGAATCCAAGCAAATGGCCTTAGAAGTGCCTCGCTTCCCCACTGCCTTCCTAAAAGTGTACAATGAAGATGATAGACACACCTCAAGGAGGGGACTATTAGTCTAGGGGCCATCACTGAGAATGCCCTCTCCTGGGTGCCCATCCATGTTAATGCTGAGAGTGGTGGGATAACCAGGAGGGCCTTTCCTCCAGATCTTAAGGCACAGGCAGGTCAGTATGGGAGTATGTGTTCCTTTAGATACTTGGGGCCCAAATCATTAGGGTCTTATAAGTCAGGGTTAACACCTTGAATTGAGCTCAGTAGCAAATCAGCAGCCGGTGCAACTCTTTTAAGACTGGTGTGGTGTGTGTGCATCTGGCCAGCTGTCCCAGTCAGCAATGTAGTAGCTGCATTCTGCACTCACTGCAGCTTCTGAACCATTTCCAAGGGCAGCCCCATTACAATAGTCTATTCTGGAGGTTCCCAGAGCATGGATAACTTTGGCCAAGTCATCTCTGTCCAGAAAAGATTTCAACTGGTGCCCAAGCCATAGCTGGGAAAAGGCACTTTTGCCAATGGCCTCCACTTGAGCTTCAAGCATCAGCACAGAGTCTGATTTCCTTTTGGGGTGACAGATTTTTAAATAATGTAGGAGAAATAAAACCATGGAATCTGGGACAGAGATTGGTTTGTCTAATTTTAATAAGATAATAAAGAATAAAATGGAATGGATTTTTGGAAGAGATCTGGGTAAAATAAGTATACCAGAATTTGGAATTACTATCTAAATTGGAAATGGCCCATTCACCAGTATTAGAATATCAGGATGTTGGAGGTGACTGAAGGGATTAAGTGAGTCAGTAGAGGTACTAAAATGTTAATTTAAGGTAAACTTTTGCAAATCAAACAGGGATACAGTAGTATTATTGGGCTGACTCGCCATTTACACCTTTTGTCTGCCCTTGGATAGGAGTACATGCCCTGAGGGTGTCAAGGAGAGGTCAGGAGATGCACTGATTGGAAATGTTGTTAGACTGATTTGCATTTCTTTGAGAGAGGCTATGAGAAGACTGGAGTCACGTACACATTTTTATTCATTAACAAGGGAAGAACATCAGCAGTTTTTGGTTCCAATTTTTGCTATAAAAATGGCAGAGAAGAGATGGTTTTGAGGTCTTCTCCTTCTGGTCATCAGAGGAGGGAGGTCTTCTCCTTCTGGTCATCAGAGGAGGGAGGTCTTCTTCTTCTGGTCATCATGGGAGGCTAAAGAGACCTGGAGAAATTTTTCTCTCCCCCCCCCCTTTCTTCTTTCTGCTACACAAAACGTGGGCAGAGTTTTGCTGCAAGAACTGCAGTTTAAAACTTTTGCATTCTAAATTTGGCTGGTTTTGTAAAGGTAATTATAAAGGTTATTTTTAATGTATTTCTTTTGGATTTTTGTCCATTTTGGAGACCAGTCTGACTGAGACTGAAGCACATTTTACCAATTTTGAAAATATTTTTGTTCTGGAAGCAGAGATAGTTTGCTGAAATCCTACACATCTTCAGCTTTGGACTTCTTGGGCATGAAGAATACAACATGATGGTGAGAACAGAAGATTTGTTTCCTCCATTCACTTTGCCTTGTTTTTCTTTAGAACTTTTTGGTTAGGGGATCTTTCTAGTATTAGGAGTTTTCCATTCCCTTTTTGGCTTTCATAGGTATATATTTTAGGATTTGCAATTGGTTTTTTTTCCTAATGAAGACTTTTACTCTCATTTCTTAAACATCTTACTCATGCAAAGCAATTTGTTTTGGGGTTTTTGGGAAGCTTTTGCTGCATAACTATAAATTAATTGTTTCAATAAAAGAGGGATAAATTCAGTTAAATTCACCAAGATTTCTTAGTGGGAAATGTTCATTTCTTTAGTCGTTTTGCAGTTGTTGTATGCTTATTTCTGTTCTAAAAATGCTTCTGATATGGCTTTATATTTCATTTCAACTTCTCTTCTGTATTTCTAATAAATTCTTTGCCCTGTTTTAACAAAAAAAAAACCCACTGGTTTTTGAGTCTGAAATGGGTTTTGTCTCTGTTTTCTGGTTATTCCTCGTTATTAAAACCTGTGAAAGATCTAGCTACTGACTCCCCTAAAAAAAGTTAAATTTGGTGTTTCTGGGTTTCAAAATAATCCAGATCATCCATATCTGCTTACAATTATACTGGAGCAGATCTAGTATCAGGGTGTACCACTGCCCATTTATATACTGTTATTGTTTTAATATATATTAATATACCTTCAAGTATAGGGTGGGATAGAAATACAATAATTAAATAATATGTATCAGTATTTCTGAAATCATGGGGTTTTGATATGATCAGAAGTAATTTATGTAAGATACATATTCTGTGTATTAAGAACCAAGATGAAGTTTAGCTCCTCGTACTCAGCAAACTCAGAAGTCACTCTGGAGATACGAAATCTCTGGAACCAAGATAAGCTGTTTTGGGACAGTTTCCCCAGGATTGAAGAGCTGTTCCTACCACCAGAACAGTTCCAGACTGGCCTGTTCCTGCTAGGCTAACCCAATAAAGTAAGTACAAAGTGTAGATGCAGCCTTTATTAGATTGACTTGCCTATTGGTGAATTCAGTAGAACTCATTGGGACATTACACTGCTGTTTATTGAAAATGAAGATTAATTGTACACTGTTTTTTAAAAAACAACGGATAGCCTCTAAAAGTGAGGGACTGATTTTGCTGGTGTGATAACTGTATTTACCTGGCACCAATCATTTAAAATCCACATTCTGGTGTTGAGTGTGGCCAGATTAGGTGCAGTCAGTCCATGGAGTGATTTAGTGTTCAGGTAGGCATACCTGCCACAAATGGAAACATGAGGCTAAGGAGTTAGATTTAATTCTCTAAACAGTTCCTTCCAGCTCATAGGTCAGAGTACTTGTTTGTTTTTGTCCCCCCCCCCCCCACTATGCTTGAAAATGAAATTTGGTTTGTTATAGGCAAACATTGCACTGTCAAGCAAAATCTTGAATTACCGTATTCTGAAGTCATGTACTAGCATTCTAAGCACTACAGATCAATGCAATAAATATAACTGTTAATATACTTAGTGGCATAAGTATGATCCATTATTTGGAAGGAGAAGAAATAAATAATGGCATTTACAAAGTCAGGAATATTTACAAATCAATAATTGATAAAAATCTTTATTCTGCTTAAGTGACTTTTTATGTTTCCTGTTAGACTGTAAACAAATGTAGCTGGCTGTACAGTGCAGACATTATGAAGTGAACTGGGTTTCTCTATAACTGGCAGGCCTATTTGCTACAAAATGAAGAAAGACAATAAAAGCATTTCTGATTTTCAAGAATGTGACCCCCCCCTACTTTCTTTAGTAAGAACTTTGCTTCAGACCTAAGAGCCTGTCCCTATTACTCAGTTATTAGAACTGAGTATTCCTATAAAAATGAGAACAAGCTATGATTAACACAATGTTCAACTTCCTGACACTCTAGAATTAAATGATGAAGACAATAATCCTTCATACCTTGCCTTCCAGCAACTGATAATCATCACCAGAGGGGTCACAAAACTCTGAATATAGAATTTTTAAATGGTTATGTAAGCACAAAAGATGAAGGAGTCATTCAGATAATTCAGAAAAAGGAAGGAGCATAGATAAGGTGTTGCCTATTATTCACAAATTAAAAATACCACAAAGAATGTCAACCACATAGTGTCAGTGGCATCAGTTATAACAGGGAGTGAGCATTTGAAATGAGCCATCTAGCAAACATATAGAACACTAGTATACATCAGCCTAAGGCCCTTGGAAATTCACTTTTATCCAGGTGCATGTCTGATCACAACAACCTGTGTGACAGTGTGTGCACTGTCACCATCACTATGGTAAAGGTGATGCTCTGGGCACCTGCAGTCACATTTGGGGTCATCTGAGATGTCAGCGCACTTGCACAGCACCTCAAATGACTGCCCATAGGAAATGGTGTGAATGCTCACCACTGGACACTTTGGGTAAGCTTTCAGTTAGGCTTAGTTTGTGTGTGGTGCACAATTTCATGCACCACTGCTACTTTGCAATAGGTTAACATCTGGGCAGGCAGGGGGTGTTTCTAGGCTGTAAATGCATCCTGCAAGTGCAGATGCACCTGACCAGAGGCATTTCCGCACTGAATCGCGTTCCAGACAGAACGCGTTCAGGCGGAAAGCTTAAGCCAGCTTCGGGCGCTTTCCCCGTTCACACACAGACGCGCCAGAACGCGTGTAAACGTGTTCCGGAGCGTCTGGGTGCGAATGGTCAAAGCGCCCGAAGCTGCCTTAGCCGGCAAACGCCGGCCAGGGGCGCGCCGGCAGCCGCGGAGGCAGATCGACAATCAGCTGTTTGAAAAACAGCAGATTGTCAAAGCCGCGCGACGTCGGAGGCGCGCCGGCAGCCGTTCGGGAGACAGAAGAAGCGCGAACGCTTCTTCTTCCGAACGGCTGCCGGCGGCTCGTCCGCGTTGGAACGCGTGTAGAGCACTTCGAAGTGCTCTACATTTCGAACGCGGAAAAGACAGGTGAGGACACGTCGGAACGCAAGCCGCGCGCGGCCAATGCGGATGACGTGTCCTCACCTGTCTTTTCCGCGTTCCGTTCAGCCCCGTGCGAAAACGCCTCAGATGTTAACCTATCATAAAATATGAGGCCAAGTGTGAATTGGCCTAAGGTGCAGACTTCATTTGGATGGAAACTAACTAGGGGGCTTTCACACTTCTGTTTCCACTTGACCAGAGTCTGAATTGCAGGCAGACAACACATCCCTATCCTGAGATATATTCCAGAATATGGCCAAGTGCAAACAGGGCCTTTCCTGGGCTAGAGCACATCAGCTGGAACCATTCATACTGGAAAACTTCCCAGCCAGAATAATCCAGCTGTCCCAGAATAGAGTAAAGGGCAGGCACCCACACTTGGATGGAATAAACCGCTCATGGAGGCACGCATCCTTCTGCACACTTCCCTGGACAGAAATAGGATGGTGGTAGACCTGTTTGGGTAGCCATTTTGAGCAGCCTAGATTGATATATACTCTGTCCAAAGCAGATGGAGCATGCTGGCAGGGAGAGTGGCCTCTTTGTTCCATTTCATATTTCTTTATTTACACACACACACACACACACACACACACACCCCAAAGGTCCTACGGTGGGTAACAATAAGAAAAAAACCCATAAAATATCAAAACATAATTAACAAGGTAACCCTCACTACCACCCACCCCCATTCTAACAGGACAGCACCCTGAGGAAGCCATTTAAACATGAAAAGATAAATTTTAACCAGGCACTGAAAGCTATACAGTGTAGGTGCCTGGTAAACCTCAAGAGGGAAGCCATTCCAGTCTGGAGACCACCACAGAAAAGGCCCTCCTGCATGTCCCTATGCCTCAACCTCTGAAAGAGAGGGAACTATAAGATCCCTCTCCTTGACATCTCAGTGCACAGGCTGCTGTAATATGGGAGAAGGCACTACTTCAGGGCCCAAGCCATTTGCAGAAGGGAAAGGCTCAGAAGGGGTCTAAGTTTTGCAGTGTTTTGGTTTATTGGTAAATGTGGAAAGGTCTTAAGAGTTGACTTACCCTGGAAGTCTGATATCATGAAAAGCCATGCTATGTCCTCAAGATGTTTGTGAACTACTCCTGTAATTTCTTACCATTGGTTAGACTGTCTAGGGCTCATGAGATTTCTGGCTGAACAAAATATGGACCATAGTTTGCCTAGCCGTGTTTTGTGCAATTTTTCATATAATGATTGATGATCATTCTATGTAGCCAATATCCTATGATGCCTGGTTCCTGCCAAGTTGAAATATAAGACTATTGTTTACAGTTTCAGCCTTTTTCTTTCTATTGATCCTGGCTGGGGTTCAGTGAGTAATTTTTGCTCCAACAGCTTCACTGTGAATTGCAGTTCATAGTGAAATGTGGTGCATGCTTTCTTGGAAGCAAGCCTTGGGTTTTAATGGGGATTATTTTTAAGTCAGTATGCATTAAATTAAAACTTTTCTTTCCCATGAGGTGTAATTTGTAAAGATTTTTATTTTATTTTATTTATCAAAGCAATTACTCTATATTATAACACTATTTTGATATGATTTAGGAACAGTGAAATGAGGCAAAATTTTAGGATGATTATAAATGCTAACTGGTTTGTTTGTTTAAGAGAGAAGCAGTGGTTGATAATCTATTTACTCTGGCACACAAAGAGAAATTGAAATGGCAGAATATACAATAATGCCATTAAAGGTAAAGCTTCTCAGTTCTCTCTTGCATTAAATGAACACAAACAATTAGATGGCTTAGATTTTTGAAGGACACTATTTGATGTTATATTTAGTCTCCTACAGCCAAATTCAACCAAAATCTTACCAGCAGTTACCTCTAACTTATATGGTCTTACATATATGAGTTTCATAGCCTTAATTAATTTAATATACAGTATATGGCATGTCATGATTATTATAATACTCATCCTTCAGTTACAGCTTTTGAGACAGGAAAGAATGCAGCTAAGAAACTTTAGATAAAATGGGGGTAGCCTGGGGTTTTCTAGTCTATCAGGGATTCTGCCTAAATGTCAGTGAACGGGGGGCAGGGAACCTTCCAGGTTGCTATCTCAGGATCTTGTCATGGCTCATCAGTATGAAATGTGGTGACTCAATTGGTTGCTAGCCAGTTGGCTGGTCAGTTTGAAACATTTACAGGAAGTTGACATATAGAGGTCCACACCAGAAGGCCTAATGAATAATGTAGGAGATTGCTGGCTGCTGTGGTCTTCCACAAGCTGTTCCTACAGAGCAACAATACAGACCTATGTGAATCAGGTAAGTACTTTGAGGACCCAGTAGTGGCAGTGGCAAGGAGTTGCTTTAGACTTGGTGGGGCATGTACAGGAGTATGATCAGGGAAGGAACAGAAGCTGGGCACATTTGGGTTTTTGAGGTTTTTATTTGTGTTTGTGTGTGTGTGTGTGTTTATGAGGGAGGAATAAAACTGTACATTGAATATCTCTGGTTGTGTTTATTTTAGTACTGAACTCTGAAGGTTTGAAGAGGTTTAGTCCCAAAACTAATTTAATAACCTTTCCCTAGTTCTATACAGCTTCTTTAACACATCCTTCTACGGGACCTCTTTAGCACATCTGTAGATCTATGTAAATTAGACAGCTAGATATCGTAAACAATATAAACAAATGCATTACAGAGAAATGCAAAGACCCACAGTTAGTACAAAAGAATTAAGCACATATACAGCATGTTAGAGGATCTGTAGATTGGTGATACTATACATGAAGGACATAATATAAATCTACCATGGACTGAATCTGAGCCAATTGTGTGATTTGTTGTTGTCGTTGTTTTAAAAGCAAGTGTAGTTTGGGCTTCAATATGAGCTACTTCTTCATGGTGGTGGAACCTCATCTGAGCTACAGGGCTTTGTCTGGTCCAGGCATGGAAAAGAGTTGCATTTGCACACATACACCTTTTATCCTCCATTAAAATAAAGGCTGGAGAATATTTACAATGTCTGCTCTGGACATTCCTCACTGTCCCCTGCATTGGCACCATGCCACCCTCTCACCACAGTGGTGGCCAGCAGTGACCTGGCCTGTGCACATCATTGCCCTGGGGGCATGTCTCCATTGACACTGTGCCACCATCTCACCTCAGGGGCAGTCAGCATGGACCTGCGAGTAGGTGACCCAGTGCTGATGGAGGCACGGCCTCTCCCAGGCTATGACATGCACTGGACAGGTCCCAGCTGGCTGCTGCCAGGTCAGATCAATCACCCACCCACCCCACACACACACATTGGCCTGTCATATTCCTCAATCAGTGCACCACACCCGAAGAGGAGTGGTGCTGAGATAAGCTGTGACTGTTGCACAACTGAATCATGCAAAGAGGAAGAGTGATACATGGTGGCTACACCTTTGATGACATTGAACTGTATCGTGCTCTATTATGTATTGAAACACAGTTTGATACTATCACAGGTGAGCTGTCAATCACCAGATAATCTTGCCACCATACTAATGTTATGGGAAGTACTCAAGACACGTGTTTTAGCAGTGTTCCCTTCACACAGGATTTTAAAGCTAGTTTTGACTGATAATGGATTGGATCTGATTCTAAGAAACACTTGGCTGATCTTAATACAAAGCTAGTTTTATAACAGTTAAAACAGTAAGGGTGCTTTCCCACTTACCTTGGTAAATCTGGATCTACCTCTTCCGGATTTAGTAAATCCGGGTTCCAGTAGATCCAGATTTACTAAATCCGGATGCAGGGTAGATCCAGATTTACGAGGGTAGATCCGTATCTAATAGACCAACCCCCCATCCTTCCGCGCACGCAGCAGAAGGATGACTTAGATCCAGATTTGAGGTGGATGCTGTGCAGATCCACCTCAAATCTGTGCTCTGGGGGCCCTCCCCCAGCCTGCCATGATTGGCTCCGCTTCTGGAGCCAAGGTGATTGCCGCTTCTGGAGCCAGGGTGAGCTTCTCCAAACCCCTCCCTAGCCCACCCAGGGGAGGGGGGGGAGCGCAACAGTGGCCCTTCTTACCTTTTCGTAGCCGCCCCAATTCTGGCTGTGGGCTCCCAAGAGCAACAGTGGGCCTTTCCGTACTTACCAGGCTAGTATGGTATAAATATTGTTGGAGGTGCATAAATTAATGTTGGTCTCTTTATACCAAATTGCCACTGATGGAATCTGTGTAAACTGAGCTGTTACTGTACATCTAGATACAAACTAGTGAACTTCCTTTTTTAAAATTTTCTCTAAAAATGTTTCCAAATCTTTTCTACTGTGAGAATATCTTATTACTCTGATTATTTATCAAACAAATGTATTCAGCTTGATCTCCAATCACAACTATGTTTCTTCTTTATATATATAGATTAGTGTTCATAGCTGGTGCACTCGATAAGTAAGGTATCCATATTGATATCGAGTTAAGAAAAATGGGAAGCACAATTATAAGGCAATCTGGCCCTCATTTTCTCTAACCTAAATAATTCAAATGTTATTGCAGATAAATATTTTTTCTTTTCCTGAGAAAAAGCTACCCCAAATTCCCATAAAGAAACTAAGGAAAACTAGACTCTCTAAGAAAATTAGAATGGGGAGTTCCAACTCTAACATGTTATCACAAAGGTTTTCAAATAATATCTTTTATAAACCTATAGGCTGCTCAAAAACCCTCTTGGGTACAATTCAGACTAATGGAAAACTTGGATCTACTCCAAAACACAATCCTTTCCTTTACTTAAAAAAGAAAATTAGAAGCTGCATCCAAATAAAACCCCAGGTTTTACTGATAGTCCAGAGTAAAATTATCTTGGACGGGAAGCAGTTCACCTAGAGCCTAGACACACAGTCAACATTCCACTTTTTGCATTTTTGTGATGTTACGGTGAGTTTCTTCTGTTCATGTGCTCAGCTTCTCCATGGGTGCTCAGCATGACAAGTCAGAGGTCAAACAGCTTTCTCCTAAAATACTCTTAGGTCCAATTGATACCAGCTATGATTATTAATAAAAAGAAAAAGCTAAATATGATTGGCAAAAGTTCTGGTGTCGGAGCAGTGTCTTGGGCTAGGAATCCAAGATTTGGGTGCAGTTCCATCAGAGCTTTGGGACTCAATTGGAATAAGAAAGAGGCGGGGACCATTAACTTGGAATAAAAGCCTTGGACATCTAAAATGTTTCTAGAAGCAAGGAAAGGATATGTGGCATTTTGTAAAACAAAAAACAGATCTCTCCATTGAATTACAAATTGCTGTTGGTTCCTGGCTCTGATGTGCCACTCAAGATCCTACCTGGGGGCCAGAACAAGGGAAACAAAACAGGTTTGTCTCTCTATTCAAGAGCTGGTGTTTCAGCAATTCCTGCTGACCTCTTGGTACTATTGAAGCCTTGATGGACTATTTAAGTTGGTAAATCAAGACTACCAGAGAGGACAGAGGATGGTAAAATATTGGTTCTATTGACACTGCTGAGGTTTGGAGAAGAATATCCTTTGTTTTAATAAAATAATTCAGATGTTCCTGAGGAAGTGGGTCTCACTGAGGTGTCCTGAGCCTTGTAGGTACAAAAATCTGATAAGTACAGATGGGCCATTCCATTACAAAGAGACAAATGAGATTGCCCAAGGAAACATGTTAGCATAAAACTAACTTCTCTTGGGACACCTGAAGAACCAGTTTTTGCCTTTTCAGGAAGAACTTTTGGAGGTGATGTTAAGCTGATTTGCATCTTTTTGGGAAAGGTTACAAGAAGTTAGTTTCATTTATTAACAAAGGAAGAACCATAATCAGCAGGGTTTTTTTTTTGTTTTGGTTCCAATTTCTCACTATAAGAAAGGCAGAGAGGAATCAAGGAGTTGGGGAGAGAGGTAAGAGGAGGAGTCTCCCTCCTCATATCTGCCATGGAAGGATAAGACAAAGAGCTGAAGGAGCTTTGCTTCCCCCCCCCCCATTTTTCCTTCTTTTTGCTACACAGAAAGTCATTTTAAGGTTCCTGAAAGAGATGCAGTTTGCTGTGGTCATGCATCTCTGTAACTTCAAACTTCTGCGCATGGAGAAGACATCATTGGTGAGAACAACAGAAGATCGGAGTCCTCCAGTCACTTTCCCCTGTTTTTCTTTAGAACTTTTGGGTTAAGGGATCTTTCTAGTGTTAGGAGTTTTCCATTCCCTTTTTGGCTGTCATAGGTATATATTTTAGGATTTGCAATTGGTTTTTTTTTTCTCTAATGAAGAATTCTACTCTCATTTCTTAAACATCTTACTCATGCAAAGCAATTTGTTTTGGGGTTTTTGGGAGGCTTTTGCTGCATAACTATAAATTAATTGTTTCAATAAAAGAGGGATAAATTCAGTTAAATGTTCATTTCTTTAGTTGTTTTGCAGTTGTTGTATGCTTATTTCTGTTCTAAAAATGCTTCTGATATGGCTTTATATCTCATTTCAACTTCTCTCCTGTATTTCTAATAAATTCTTTGCTCTGGTTTAACAAGAAAACTGGTTTTGAGTCTGAAATTGGTCTTGTCTCTGTTTTCTGGTTATTCCTCATTATTAAAACCTGTAGATCTAGCTACTAATTCCCCTACTACTGGAGCAGATCTGGTATCACAGTTCCCACTGCACAATTTAGTCTGGGTATTACTCCAGATTCTTAAAATCAGCATAGAGCATAACAGTCATACATTTACAGACCATAAAATGAAAAGATCTGTCTGTAGTCATAACTGACCAAGAGTGGAGGAACACAACTTTTCATAAGTACAAAGCACTAGCTGCACTTTAAATGCAAAGAAATCAACCATCTATCTATCCATCTATCCATCTATCCATCTATCTATCTATCTATGCATTGCTTAATATATTATCTGAACCAGTAGCAATTGTAACATATATAATATTCTTTAATGCATAACTGCTATTAACAATATGTGTAGAACATGTTAAGCGGCAAGTATCCAATTTATGCCAGTATTAATCCACTGGTTTCCCACAGCATTGACACATATTAGGATTAGTAACCTGTGGATTTGGTCCAACATAATATATGATTCAGCTAATTATGTTCACTTTGTGTCACATTGACACATCTTTTAAGCAACAATGAATATCTATTCTTTTCTTTTTCAAAAAATGTTTTACATACTTTCCCTGAACACCAATATATTTTAGATACTGAATTGGCTGCTCTGGTAATTGGTTCTTTGCCATAGTGAGGCCCATGAGTTTTCATGCACACTAGACAATAAGCATTTATGATTTAATTGCTTTTGCACATTGCCAAACACATTTGTAAATCATTTTCAGCTGTTTAAATCATTTTTAAAAAGAAATGATAAATAACGTGTCTTATGTTTTCTTTGATTCCAAAATAACCCATATCACAATAGCAAACCTCATTTATTTATTTCTCATCCATCCCTCTCTGCAAGTATACTGAAGTAATGACAGAATCATATAGGAATGATTTGTAATTAAATTACATGCCACAACAAAAAGTGTGTAAAATGCATTTAGTCCAAAACAATAAACAACTACATGATTAATTGCTTCACTGTGCCTTTCTTTGATGTGTGAAAATAAAGACGATGCAGCAGCTGAGAGGCTTTTGAATCAGTACTGCATTCCACCTGGTGTAAAGCTTTTTAAGACTTTGTTACAAATAGTATTTAGCCATCTTTCAGAGGGAAATGTGAATGTTTTCTTTTAGAATGTACCATAGTTCTGCCTATATAGCTTGTGACACATAAGCAAAATACAACTCAGTATATATGGCGATCTCCTAGTGGCTCAAAACAAAAAGCAGAAAGGATGTAGTTTTCTGCAAAAGAAGGAGAAGGAGAAAGGAGGAGTGGAATGAGGCATGGAAGAAATGTTCTATCAAATTGGAGAAATTTGAGATATGCCAAACTGGTTTGAGTTCAAAGCTAATCAGATCAATCAGAGGTAGATGAAAGATTTGAGTTTGAACTGAGCAGCCTCCCTGTTGAAAGACATGTGTGTGGTAAATTGCTGATGACACACCTTTGTATGTGGCCAATTGTCCATCACTCATCTAGGTGACGCGAATGGCTCACAATTTTTTTTATGACGGTGATTTTATGATGATTTTTCATTATTCATTTTTCCTGAGAATCTGTTTTTGCCACTTATTTGTTACTAAGATATGATTTCCATTTATTTTTAATTTGAAAACTTTTGCAAGCTAATGTTAAGGCTTTCCCCACATTCATGCCTCCCTTCCTTGTTTTCCCCCATCTAGTGGGATTAAGGAGTGAGTGAGCAGCCTGAAGTTTGCTGCAGTTGAAACCTACTGTAGATCCTCTTCTTCCCCTTCCCCTCTCCTATTTTTTCTTTCATGCTAAGCTCAAGGATTACTAATTTTAGGGCTATTTTCTATCTTTTTCTGGCTTTTATGTCTTTCTTTTAAGTTTTAAAGTTCTCATTTTCATGTTTTTATTGATAAAAGGGAATTTTCATGGCATTTTTGGAGTTTTGCTGCATTGTTACGAACCAGCTTTCTAAATGAGATTGAATTGGCTAAAGTTAATGCACAGGTTTCTCAACCATTTTGGTTTCTGAAGGGCCAAATGAGTTGGTTTTCTGAGATGGCTTTACATTTAATTTTCAGGGTTTTTTTCTATATTGCTAATAAATGCTTTTCAATGATTTTACCAGAAATGTTGGCTCTTGATGTTCTGAATAATGTTTTGTCTCTGTTTATGGTTTTTTTTTCATTTTTAAAGCCTTTGTAAAAGATCTTACTAGATTCCCTTACAATTTGAATTTGGGTTTATTTTGGGGATTTCATATGATCAAAAATTCTGCTCCATATTCAGTAACAATCTGAAATATTGTTTTGTGCCCATAGACAACTACTGAGAAAAAGGGTCCTAAAATTTGTGTCCCTATCAAATGAATTAAGGAGGATGGACACAAAGAAATGAGTTGATGGCTCTGATATTCAGAAATAGACTTTCTAGAGAGGCCTGCCTTGTCCTATCTCTGTAGGCTTTTCATGTGAGGTTGAGAACTATTTATTGACCAAGCCATTTTTAAAACACACACAGACATACTAGCTCTGTTTTTTAAAAAAATTAAATATAGGCTTGGTATTATTATTTTTGTATACATATTGGCATAAAGATATAGGTATAAAAGTCAAGTTAGATTCATGATTATACTGACAACATTCATCTTGTTTACTTTTCAGCAGTACTGAAGTGGTCATCATTGCTTTCTTCCATGTACAAGACAGAAATTGAATTTTTTTAAAAAAGCTTTAGAATTGAGCTATGGCATTCCCTTAATAAAGGGGTGGTGGTGAAAAACTGTTTTATAGATATTGATTGAGAACATTGTGGATAGTATCCATAACAACACATGGACAAACAACATAAATTTGGCAGTCCCCAGTAGAAGTGACACAAAAAGCAATTCTTTCTTTCTTGGTAGGCTATAGAACTGACAAAAAAAATCAACTTACAAATCTATTACTATCTTATTACTGTTAGAAGTACAGACTCATATGCTATTTTTTGACCTTTTCAGTCTTTAAGATTTTCTTCCAGATACAAGGCCTTTGCTTTGACGAGTGACTCTCAGTACTCATATCTGCTATCAAGACTGGCCATGAATCAGGATTCAATAATAAAAAGAGGCCCTTTCTGCACTTTAATTTATTCCAGATTATATTCCAGAATAGAAACATGCCATCCATATGCTGATGTAGACTAGGGCAGGCCCCACTTACAGTACAGAAAAGGCCAAAGAAGAACAATCTACAACAGGGCAAAGAGCTAGCCATGATGCACAAGTTGAGTTAGTGTCACTGTTGCAGTACTTTGAATTACCACAATGTTCTTTGCGCATTGTCATAGAAGAAGAAGAGTGCGTAGACATTGTGAACCCTCCATCCTCAGGGCATCAGTATGGATCTTCTGTCTGTACAACAGAAAGCAATGGAGATGTATAGTCACCTCAAATATCACTGTTGACAAAAAATGGAAATGGGATAGAGTGGGTACCTTTTTTGACTCATAGGGGTAGTTGGAAAAATGGCCTAAGATATCTTCCCCTGCCAAAGAACATTTATATCATAAATGAATAGTTCATCTTTGTTCATTTCAGCAGGATCCTGACGTGAAAGTCTGAGTTATGACCTTCAATATCTGGGTTTGAATGAGATATTGGAATAATCCAGGAACAAACACTGTCTTTTTACAAAATGAAAATGTAACAGATGCAATACTTGAAAAATTAAAATAACAGCAACAAAATGGTGGCATCAGCATTACACAAATGCACAAATGATCTTTCTAACAGCCTGAGGTGAAGTGTCTCCATTTTTGTCTATGCTGAAATACCTGAAGACAGGTACTAACATTTTTGGGGACTGGGAAGGGCATTTTAGGCTCATGATACGAAGAGCTATTCTAAAGTTACTAATTTGCTCTCTAACCCCTTTGCAGTGTTCTGTCAATAAGGGGTGAGGCATCTGAAGGGCCACCAGCACCAGTGAATGGCGGTTGATTCACAGTTGATCTCAGCCTTCATTGTCTAGGTACTGAGACTCATAAATGCACCTTGGTTAGTGTCAAATGAGGAAACTAGTAAAAAGGATATTTGAAAGGGAAAGTTAGAAGAGTTTAATCACTTCAAAATGCATGGCGACTACTTAAAAACACAATAATGGAAGTGCAACTAGAATACATACCTAAAAGAAGAAAGGAGACTTTGGGTGTTTTTCCACTGTCACTAGAAGTACCCATTAAGTAGGTCCAAGAAGAATCCAATGTAGCTTACAAGTGTAGTAGATGAAGTCACTAAAAACAAGAAGAGTTCATTTAGAAAATTGAAGGCTTGTCCAAATGAGGAGAACAGGAGGGAACATAGACACTGGCAACACAAATGCAAGATGACAATTAGGAAAGCTAAGAAAGATTTTGAGGAGCACATTGCTAAAAGTAACAAAATAAATAACAAGAACTTCTATAAGTATATCAGAAGTAGGAATCCAACTAGGGAAGCAGTTGGACTATTAGATGGTAAAGGACAAAAGGGATATTTATTTATTTATTTATATTTATATTCCACCCTATATCTGAAGGTCTCAGGGTGGGTAACAACCTTAAAATCCACCATATAAACAAAATAATATATATTAAAACAACAAAAAATATCACAGCATTTTAAATCCAACATTTTGAAAACAAAACAATATCAATTAAAGCAGAAGACATGGAGAAGAGACTAAACAAATCCTTTTCCTCCGTATTCATGGAGGAAGACAGAAGATACATGCCAGTAGCTGAGCCTGTATTTTCTGAAGAATTAAACTGGGCAGAGGGTGTTTTCCCACTGTCAATTAGTACCCATTTTAGCACCCATTAAGGACCCATTTGGGTGAGAGCCGGATGACCCCATTTCCACCACAGCACCCATTAGAGACACATTTGTTTCCACCGTGCCTCAGGAAATCCAGATCATATGAGTACTTTTTAGCCTTTAATCCTGATTTTCTATAGACCCCATTAATGGGGTTTACAATGGGGTCTTCAGCCAGAAAATCCAGATTAAAGAGAGCCTGTTTCCATGCTTGTGCGGCAATGGGGTCTAGAGGAGGCTCAGGGGAGGGGGCACCCATGGAGCGGAGCCCCAAAACCTAAGCTTCAAAGTCACTTTGAAGTCACTTTGAAGTCTGTGCAAAAAAGCTCCGGAGTGTCTTTGAAGTCTGTGCTGATCTTCAGAGTGAACTTCGAAGTGACTCTGAAGTCACTTCGAAGTCACTTCGAAGTTCACTCCAAAGATCAGCACAGACTTCAAAGGAGCTACTTTGCACAGGCTTCGAATGACTTCAAAATGACTTTGAAGCTGCTTCGGAGATTGCACCCCCTGTCCCCCCAAACACCTGGGGTGACAGGCAGACCCCTCATGGGTAGATCCAGATTTCCAAATGGGTGCTCCAGTGTTTCACAGCAGGGAGGCTAGCACCCATTGCTATTGGGTGCTAGACCACCCATGGAAACACAAACTTGTTGGAATTCTCTGAGAGTGGCAACAAAAACTTGGATAAAAGCGAACCAGTAGACATGGTCTATCTGGACTTTCAGAAGTCCCACATCAAAGGCTACTGAGTAAACTCATCAGCCATGGAATAAAAGGACAGGTTCTATCCTGGATTTGTGACTGGCTTAAGGGCCAATTCTCAGAGTGGAAAGAGGTAAAAAGTAGGGTCCCCCAAGGTTCAGTGTTGGGACCAATGCTTTTTAATTTATTCATCAATGAATTTTTAAGGTGTTTTAACGTGCATCTTGTTTTTAATCTGTATTTCATTTTAATCTGTATCTGTTTGAATTTGTATCCTGTTTTAATTTGTTTTATCTGTTGTTACCCACCCAGAGACCTTCGGGTATGGGGTGGGATAGAAATGTAAATAAATAAATAAATAAATAAAATAAATAGCAAAGTTCGCTGATGATACTAAATTATTTAGGATAGTACAATCCGAAAGGGATTGCCAAGAGCTCCAGAGGGATCTCTTAGCATTGGGTGAGTGGACAACCAAGTGGCAAATGTGCTTTATTCTTAACAAGTGCAAAGTAATGCACATTGGGGCCAAGGATCCAAATTATGTCTATAAAGTGATGGGGTTTGAGCTTTCTGCAACACACCAGGAACGGGATCTCGGGGTTCTGGTGGACAGTTCATAGAAGGTGTGAACCTAGTGCACGGCAGCAGCGACAAAAAGCTAATTCAATACTGGAAATAATTAGGAAGGGAATAGAAAATAAGTCAGCAAGTGTCATTTTGCCTCTATAAATCTATGGTGAGGCCACATTTGGAATATTGTGTACAATTCTGGTCACCACACCTCAAAAAGGATATTGTGGAATGGGAAAAGGTGCAGAGAAGGGCAACCAGAATGATTAAGGGGCTGGAACACCTCTCTTATGAAATCATCTAGGCCTCTTCAACTTGGAAAGATGGCGTTTAAGAGGAGACCTGATTGAAGTATATACAATCATGCATAGTACAGAAAAGATGGATAGAGAAAATGTAAGTGTTGTGCCATTGTGGGAGCCATGTCCACATAGATAAGTGCTTCCATTTTCCTTCTGCTGTTGACTTCCATCTGGGCAGAGGTACAATAGAGATGCAACAGGATATATGTGCAGGATAAGTTATAAACCACTTCACATCAATAGTAATGATTTCTATGCAAGGCTGGATTTTGATGTATAGGTAGGATTATATGAAGACAAACTCTTGGATGTTAAGAGATTATTCTACTTTCTTATCTGAAGTATTAGTTGCAGTTTTAGTTATTATGCTCCTATAGGACACCTCCCTTACGAAATCATACTGTAACATCTAGGCCACTTCAGTCTGGAGAGACGGCCTTTAAGAGGGGACCTGATTGAAGTATATAAAATCTAATGTAGTATAAAAAAGGTGGATAGAGAAAATGTATGTGTTGTGCCATTGTGAGAGCCATCTCAATATAGATAAGTGCTTCCATTTTCATTCTGCTATTGGCTTCTACCTGGGCAGAGGTACAACAAAGATGCAACAGGATATATGTATAGGATAAGTTATAATTACAATTAATGCAATCTTCCTAGTTATAAACCACTTTACATCAATGGTAATGATTCCTATGCAAGGCTGGATCTTGATGTATAGGCAGGAATATATAGAGACAAACTCTTGGATGTTAAGAGACTATTCTACTTTCTTATCTGAAGTATTTGTTGCAGTTTTAGTTATTATGCTCATATAGGATATTTTCTGCCATTGCAAATGCATTTTATATAAACTGTAATTAGTAGGATTCTCTTTCTTTTCTCCATAGAATTAAATCAAAATTAGGTGCCTCATTAATAACTTTATGTGGCTTAACTGTACTGGCACAAAGAAGGAATAGTCACAACATCATTTTCATTGAAATCCAGTGAAATACTACAAACAAGTAGCTTATATCTAGTTTTTGCTGTTTTCAGCCAAAAGAAGCCTTAGATAAGCTACCAAGGGAAAGAGACTACCTCTGATTTTATGGACTATATATTATATAAATACTGGCTAAGAAGACAGGTAACAAACAGGTGTGAGCTATTGCTCCACAGAAATTCGAAGCAATGTTTACACTATTGTACTATCCAATCTGATTGAAATATATAAAATTATGCATGTTATAGAAAAAGTGGATAGAGAAATTTTATTTTCTCTGTCACACAATACTAGAACCAGGGGGCACTCTATGAAGCTGATGGGTAAGAGAGTCGGATCCAACAAGGGGAAGTATTTCTTCACTCAGAGGGTCATCGGTTTATGGAATTTGCTGCTCGAAGAGGTGGTAACAGCTACCAGATGGCTTTAAGGTAGGTTTAGACAACTTTATGGATGACAGATGTATCAATGGCTACTAGAATGAATGCCTAGGTACATCTTTCAGGCTGGGGCGGAGGAACAGGATGCTTCTAAGGCCTTTTGCTGGGCTTCGAGAGCGGGAAAAGGTTTGTCCTTGTCTCTGCTTAAGATGCCCATGAGCATTTGGTGGGCCACCGTGTGCAAAGGGATGATGGACTAGATGGGCTGTGGCCTGATCCAGCAAGGCTTCTCTTATGTTCTTATGTTCTTATGTACAGTGAGCCACTTCATCCAGCTTGTAAAAGTGCCTTAAAGAGATAAGTGGAATAATGGGCAAAGTAAAATAACAGTGTTGAGTCATATAACCACAAATTTACAACAGAAAAGCTCTGCTAGCTAAGAACAGAAAAACTGGGCACAATTCTAATTCAGTTGAATATGCCCAGCCTGATCATGTAGACTCCTTGGATGATCAATCAGATGACATCTATTGAGCAACAGATACTTCTCTTGAAGATTACAGCCTACTTGAAGTTTCAGGAGCTGGGATGTTAAAGGAATTCAAAACAGACTTAAAGTCTGCAAGACATACCTACTCCTACATCTGCTGCTATCCCTCCAAAGTATCCAACATTATCAGAATACATTGCCAACCAAGAACAGTATATCCCACATATATGAAATAAAACCGCTAAAACACAATTAGGTATGTTGTTGATCAGACTGCAGAAGCATTTTAGGTTAACAGTATGTTATTGCAACAATGATGTCAGAGGTTCCCACCAAAATAATCAAACCAGAAGCAGGCTTTGTTTTCCAATTATCTTAACAAACACCTCTTTACCTGTTTTGGTTTTTGATCTCCTTTGACTTCTTCAGACGCTGAGAAGAAACTGCAGGAATCAAACATTAACTCATGAAACAGAAACAGAGAGGAACAAAGAAAAAAGATGCAAAAGAAGTAGCAGCAACAATGAAAAGAAGTATTAAGATTTTCTTTGAGGGATGGTAAACGGAAAGCTGTATGGATGTCTCTTTGCTTCTTTATTAAAGGCTTCTTTATTTTTGGGGGTTGCAGATCCACTTGTTGTTCTGAGGTATCTCTGTTAGTCCAAGAAAGTGCCTATTGTTACCCCATCTCCATTTCTGGCAGCAATGGATACCTCAGAAAGATTGTATTGGTACAATCACCATTGGACATTCTATGGCACCTGAGCCATCTACACATAGAAGTAGGGACACCACTTTGAAACTTTGGTTCATTAGACTCACTTATGTGCACTAGTATTTTAATTTTCAGTATAGATATGTAGTCTTCTACTATCAAGCAAAATCATGTGGGTTTTAGGGTAACCCTAACCCTAACAAACCGATTAGCAAAGCACATAGCAACACAGTTGGAAGCACCCAGAACTAGTATGAGCTGGTTCTGTGCATTTCCAGTGCACCAGTAGATGTCATGCACCATTGCTCGTCAGGAACAATAGTTGGACACAATGACATACTGATGAGTTAATGTTTGCCTGGAAATGAGCTCCAGTAGAGTACCTGTAGAATTATTTAATCTAGTTTTGTTTTCTCTTTTTCTAGCTCCAAGACAAATCAGACCAGGTAAAAAACATTAATTATTAGAATCTGAGTTGGTGAACTTCCCCCACCAACACCTAAAGGTTCAAAGCCTTAGAAAGGTGTGGGATTCCCCCCCCCTTTTCCTTTGAATTTATTTTATTCTATTTTCTACTGTGTTTATATAATGAATTTCTTCAAAAGAGATCAAGGTGTAGAAATGATAATAATATAACTCTTAAGTTAGTGACTAACTCAGTGACACCTAGTGGACTTCCATGTACAAGAAGTGATTTAGCCTTGATCTCTCAAGGTCCTAGACTAAAAGCAGGATTACATAAAGCGGGATCTGTTCCAAACCACTCCAAACCATAGCAAATCTCTCCAGAAAAGAATTAACATAAGAACATAAGAGAAGCCCTGCAGGATTAGACCAAAGCCCATCTAGTCCAGCATCCCATCGCACACGGTGGCCCACCAAATGCTCATGGGCATCTCAAGCAGAGACAAGGACAAACCTTTTCCTGCTCTCAAATCCCAGCAAATGGCCTTAGAAGCATCCTGCTTTCCCCTCTGCCCCAGCCTGAAAGATGTACCTAGGCATTCATTCTAATAGCCATTGATACATCTGTCATCCATAAATTTGAACTAAGTTCATAAAACTTGCAGAAAAAGTTAACATTAATAGTTAAAAGATAAGCAAATGTTGCTGTTATTTGGATTTTTGAAAGGTTATTTTGACTTGCTTATTATTATTGCACTTCATACATCTTTATGATCTTCATGTGTAAGGTACAGAAATCCTGTTTGCTTTGTTTGCTATTGTTAAGTGGTACTGAAATGCAATGTCTTTAATAAATACCAAAATATGTGAATATGGCTATTGCAATAAATGGTGAAAAGATTATAATAGAAGGTTGGAAAAATATTTTAAGAATTGGATGCATTTTATAAATCTTAGAGCTTTTGATGGTGTATTAATTACTTTAAGATGATGCTAACATTGACCTGATTTGCATCAAGTAACTTTGAATAATATGCTATTCTATAAAGGAATTATATATTTATCACTAAATTGAAGAGGGGAAAAATAGTACTGGCCTCAGAAACGTAATCCCTGAGAATAAATTACTACATGCCAATAGTTTGAGAAATACAAATCTTAAAATCCAATGAGGCAATTTTAGATGGGAAAATTCTCATTTATATCATTTGTGGGCCCACAGATCACTCAGAACATAACTTTAGTCCCCTGGACTTTAATTAATTGGTGTGTTTTATTTGTGTATCTGTTACTGAAATGCTATGCTGTAGCTTTAAAAAATATTTTAACATTATATACACATAGGCAAAGTTAACTTCCAGAAAAGGACAAAAATGAAATGAAAACTCTTCAATCAAGATTTCATTTCCTTAGACCCTCCTTTGAAATCTCAGAAAAGTAATGTAGGTTCTCCAGGGGAAATTCTCAAGGTCAGGCATTTTCTCCAATCCCCTGCTTTTGGATCAGTGGGTCCGGAATAGCCTGCATCCCACTGATCTGAATTGTGGGAACTTGTGGGCAGGATCAGTGTTGAAACCCCCACGGCACATGACCTCAAAATCTCTGCAAGGTTCAAAAATGCCTTGGGACCTTGGGGTTGCTTTGCAGTGGCACATTAGCATACTTCTGATAGTCCCAGAACACAGAGGCATGCCTTCTGCTTATCACTTATGTTCTGGATCAGGGCCACCAGTCCCTTTGGTAGTACTGATTAAACAGTACTTTTGGAGACCTGGATTAAAAGCCTTCTTTACAGATGAGGCCTCCTTGATCCACATTAACATGTGGATATGGAGGGCCAGAATGTGTAGTACATGGACCCTTAATACAGATTGTCTGTGCAGATAGGGCCTCAGTTATCTGACCCAACCTAAATGTCAATGAACTGAAGTTGAACAATGGCCTTCTCTTATGTTTGTACTCTTTGAACCTCAGATTTCTGATTATTTTATTGCATTATTATTCATTGCCTCTGTTCTCTGAAAGGTTATTATTTCAATATGATATGCTCTATTATTAGTCTTTCCTCCAAGAATAATTTCATAACCACATTTTATTGATAATGAAATTCTAATTTAAGAACATAAGAGAAGCTCTGCTGGATCAAACCACTGCCCTTCTAGTATAACATCCTGTCTAACACAGTGGCCCACTAACTGCTTCTGAGCATTCTCAAGCGGAAGACAAAAGGCTAATCCTTCACCTGCTCTTGACTCCCTGATAATGGCCTTTTGAGTCATCCTGCCTGTCTCTCCAACCTGGAATAAATTCTAGTAGCCATTGCTGCATCTGTCCTCCATCAATTTGTCTACCCCTTTCTTAAAGCTACACAGGCTGGTTGCTATCACCTTTGCTAGTCCTAACTTTCCTGCCTGTCAGCTTCGTGCCCCTTGGTTTAGTGCTGTATGATACAGAAAATAATTCCTTTCTTATCAACATTTTACCCACCATGCATGATTGTATACACTTCAATGAGTTCAGCTCTTAAATACCATTCTTCAAGACTGAAGGGGGCTAGACACTGCAGCCTCTTGTTCATTCTGGTTGCCCTTGGGTCTGGTGGCCGGGACTATATACACTTAAAGATTTCTTGTTAATTGGTCATTTGACCGTATCATAGCACAATATGCAAGTTAAGAAGTATAAGACCTAACAATATATCAAATCATTATATCACATTACCTCCCCAGCAATCTAACCCTACATAATCAAGAAAAACAGTTTGGATGTTAATAGTTTTCAAAATATATAAAGGCACTCTGATATATTGATCAAAGTCTCAGAGTAATATGTACCCTTTGGCTTTGGTGTTAAGCATACTAAAGTTAATTAGAAGAGTTAAATAATGGACCTTTATACAATCATGACCAAATTTCATCATAATGTCTGGCTGTTCAAACCTGGCTTTGTGAAAGTGTTATACAATTTCAATGGCACAAAGAAGAAGGACTGTCTCTCAAGATTTACCTACTGCTTAGAGGCAGTGAGATATGGTGTAGCTTTGGCATGAGAAATAACTGACAAAGCACAGGCATGGTAATCAATCCAAGCTCATTGTGTTAATCTTGAACTAGAAATTAAGGCCACAGTTATACCTTAGCATTTTAATCCAAGTCAGGAAGGCAGCTGAATCCAAGCTGGTTTTGCCCTGGAATGGCTTGGTCACACCTTCCTTCTGCTGTCAAATGGAACTGCAGTAACTGGCGGTGAGGAGGCGGATCAACTCATGCATAGGAATTAGCAAAATAGTTTTAGCTGAAAGCCCTCAAGTTCCTGGAGTTCAGAAAAGCCCTAAATCTCGTCCCTCTCTCCATGCAATAGTATTAGCACCACTTTAGCTTTAAAAATGCATAACCTGTGTAGGTTATAAAATTTGTGAAGAGAACAAAAGGCTGAGGCAGCTTTCATGAGAAAGTTCTTGATGTGGAGAGACTGTGAGTCAGTGGCAGAGAAGGTAAGGCTAAGGTGTGTACAAAAATGGTGTGTGTTTGCCTGTTCTTAAACCCATCCATATTCCATTTGTGTAGTTTCTGTCATCTGCCAAAGATCACTACTTTGGATTTATCTTTGTTAATCTGAAATCCAGGGTCAGAACAATAGGAGCTAAACTTCTTCATTGTTCTCAGACCCACATTGATATAGAGGCAGAACAGAAAGGGAGCTAAAATGCAGCTTTGACACTCACCTGAAATAGTTTTAATCTAATGTGCCAGAGTACCACTAATTCTGTGATGAACAGTATTGTATACAATATGCAAAACACGGATTCGTCATAGATTTAGAAAGAAGCACAATGATGCTTGCAAACTTATTTTATCTTTCTTTCCCAACTCCTCATGCCTGCTGTGTGCTCAGTTGACACCTTCATTGAGATGTCCAGAAGAACCCCTAGATCCCTTTCCTGGACTGTCACAGAAAGCTCAGCCTCCATAAGTTTAATTAGGTGTAATTAGGGTTCTTTGTCCTAGTGTGCATCTATGTGGAAGAGTTCTAACTTCAAAGTGATCCCACATGGGATAAAGAGGTGGCGTGGCCACTGGAAACTGCCATGGCACACTGTTGACAGTGTTCTTCTTATCTCTGTGAGATCAAGTCAACTTGTCAGCAGTGTTGTTTGCTCATGGTCACAATATCTGGTTGAACCTCCAGGTGACAAAGAAGATTCCTTGTTTAGATGCACTAATAATTGTTTCCAAATATTGATCCCAGCTTAGAAATGTATATGCCTTTCTGTTGTGCTTTGTATCAGGACTATGATGCTACCAGCCTGGTGTCATGGTGTAGATGGGGCATGAGCATCTCACTATATACTTCTTACAAACATGTATTGGAGTCCAAGTTCCATTCAGAATAGTAATAATGATAAAAAATGAAGTTGTACAATTTATGGTTAATCCTTTTCCTGGTTGTTTGTTTGTTTGTTAAAAAAGTCCAAGTGTTACCTGAAATAGTTGTTTTTAGCAAACTCTTCCTTAGGAAAAGGAAGAAAACTAAAAATACAAAAAAGAGACATAGAGAAGTGGTGTTTTGTTGAACATGTTCGCAGGTTATGTTTAGTTAATCTCTGTTGTACAGCATTTTTGAGTTTTCATTTCTGAGTTTAACAGGGTTTCTGGATTAGAAAATGTTGCCCTGTAAGAAATATCATATAATAAAAAAAGCTTGGAGTGAAAATAGCTGGGCAGCTTCCTGCCATGCTGAAAATAGGCCCACTTGTTAGTGGCAAGTCTCATTCACAAACATTAAAGTTGTCATGCTAAAACACTTTTATCTGATTGAAAAACTAAGACTTTATTCCTGTCCCCACTGGAGTCAAATAGTTTTGTTTTGTTTTTTACAACCTTTAATAGGATAAGGCTTGACCCACTAGAATAAAAGCTGCTGATAGGAATGAAGACACACATAAAAAGTGATATGACAAACTACATGTTGTTTCACTGGGGCTGGTTTGTCCATTTCGGGTAAATGTACAGATTAGCCTTCCTTACTATTTGAATATGGTGACTTAACTAGGCCTTTGATTTTCCAGTTATCAAGATCCACTGTATACTTTTCACAAGATTTGGAACTTCAGCATCAAGATACTTCTCAACAGATATAGCCAAAGAAACAAAACAGGGAGAATACTGAGAATCTCTGTCGGGCATTTTTATTCTTTGGCTGCATCCTCATTTAAGATTTAAAGAGCTTTCATTTTGAAAGCTGAACATTCCCAAAGAATCAGACGAATCTGTAGTTTCTGAGGATTAAAGGTCCCGGAATGCAGATTATTTGCATTTGAATCAAAGGGTGTTTCTATACAGACCATTAAGACCCCATTAAGCACTCAATAAAGACACATATGGCACACATCTGTAAGATATCTTCTGCACAGCGGGACAGATTAGGGCCCCTTCAAGGATTCCGCTTCTGCATGGCCTCACACAAGCGGTGTTTTTCCACTGACGTCCTTTAATCTGGATCTAAAATGACCTGGATTTAAGGAATGGGCACTTTCATTAATCTGGATCTAGTAGATCCAGATCTAGTAGATCCGTTTCCATGGGTGCTAGCTTGCTCACAGTGGAAATGATGGAACACCCATCTGGCAAATCCAGATCTACCCACATGGGGCCCATCTCCCCTGGTGTTTTGGGGGTCAGGGGGTGCAATCTCCGTAGACGCTCTGGAGATTCTTTGAAGATCCTCCGGAGTAGCCTCCGGGCCTCCCCTAGACCCCATTGCCCAATAGTGGTGGAAACAGGCTCTGTATAATCCAGAGTTGATGGCTGAAGACGCCATTGTAGACCCCTTTAATGGGGTCTACATGAAATCCACATTATAGGTCCTGAAGGACCCATGTGATCCGGATTTCCCTAGAACTGGTGGAAACAAATGTGGCTCTAATGGGTTCTGTAGTCGAAATGGAGTCTTCCTGCTCTGAGCCAAATGGGTCCTTAATGGGTCCTTAGTGCTAGTGGGAAAACACCCGAGATCTGTCTCTAATGGGGTCTAGAGGTTGTGGAATCCAGTTTTCAGGAAGACTTGAAATATTGGAGTAAATTTTGCATTGAAAACAAGCTCTTTCTCTTTTCACTTTTTTTATGTGAGAGCCTAGCTACACACAAACCTTACCTGTCACTTTATTCTTCTATTAGAATGAAACCAATTTCTATTCTGAATCAGAAAGGAACACACTAAAGCTATAAAATGCATGTCCATCGAACTTGCCTAATAATTTTCAGGTCTAACATGAAGGAAGTAGGGTCCTGTTTGTACTTAACTTTGTGGAATACTATAATAGTATCATTTCACCACAGTTAAGTTCAAGCCGCTAAGCTGCATTTACCTTGTGAGCATTGGTGCAATCTCCAACAGGATCATCAGTGCTTGCATTGCTGATGTTCAATCCCAAACTGAATTGTCACAGCAATTGTTGCAGCAGCAATTGTGATATAGTGCACTGCACTGTGGCACTGCCACCATGCCACCCCACCTCATCACAGCTTTGTACCCAGAAATGGTTGAAAATACTGTTGACTGAGAACTTACAGATGTGGAGAAGATTTTACTTCCTCACGGCAATAATCAAGAATGGCAGTGGCAAAGTGGTATGCAGATGCACCTCAAAGGCATTTGGAGCTGCTCCTTCATATATATGCAAACACACCTCTGTTGTTACTATTCCTCATTTGAAACTCCTTCTGGCCAATATTCTAGTTCTCTTTGCTCTTTTTTGCACTTTTACAAACAAAACAGGACAGTGGTCCCACTTCCTTAGCAGTGCTTTGCCATAAATTGGCCATCAAAAAACCCAAAAGAAAAGCAACAATTCCACCCTCAGTTGTCTTCTCCAGTGAACTCTGATGCCAATAATAGAAATTATTAGTTGAACAGAGCACAGGCTTTTGAAATGAATAGCAGCCATCTTGTTATGAGGTGAGCCTATTAAATGTGAATTCTTATGTTCCTTGTGACAGGAGGAAGGGAGCTGACTCATGTCAGGGAGAGGGGGAAGCCATTTCCTCAGCCAAAGAATAGGGTAAAGATGTATCTCTTAACCATACCTTTAAAAATATATACAATGAATGCACTAGACACACTTCAGGAGGAGTTGTTTATACTGCATTTTGCTTTGCAGTATTGTGTTGTTGCTCTGTTGTTATCACTGCATCAGTATAGTAAATGGTTTATTTCTAGCACAGATTTTGTTTGTATCACTGAATTCACTTCTTTAAAAATCCTTTTATTAAAAATAGAAATCTTACCTAACATTTTGCTTTTCCATATTTTCTATCCCCCTTTAGCCTTTTCTGCTAAACCTGAGCTACGCCATAATGTTGTTCTTTAGCCTAAAGTGGGATCATGCATGAAGGAAGTGCATAATATTATAAATGGTATGGACAAGAACTAGAACCAAAGGTCACTCAATGAAACTGAATTCTGGACAAATAAAAGGCGTTTTACCCCCTTTCATTTGTTTTTATTGTTTTATATGACACAGCATGAGATGTTGTGTTGGCTACCAGTCTGTTTGGATGGTTTCCAATATGTTTTGGACCAATTCATGAGCAATTGAAGATGGCATGCATCCAACAATTAGACTCTGGGAGACCGGAGCAGAGAAAGCTGTGTTTTTATCAAGGCAGTGGGCTTCTCTGTAAAGCTGGTCGGCCACTGTAAAACAATTATTTGACTAGATGAGTGATAGGTCTGAGGTATGTGTGCATGCATGCATCAGCTCAGGTGATTTTAAAGTTAAAGAAAAGAGCACCTTTCAGTATGGTCCACCCTCAAAAGACCACATGGAAACACTACACCATCTTAAGAGCATGCACCAGGAGGGAAATGTGAATTCCCATTACCTTTTAACAATTTCTCTTTACAAGCATTTCCCAAGAAACACATGCATTTATTATAGAGGATTTGGTATCTTCATAAGAAGACTTTTTAAAAGTGGATTCTAGATTGGACGTAGAAACACCCTTTATATAATTGTGCTGATGCATGCAGATAAAGGGAACTGTGTTCTTATTTATTCCGGACTCATTTTTAATTTCTGTCATTTACCTAAAAGTTCCCAGTTCTGATTCAGGTGAATCTATCGTTAGAGGAAACACTATTGCTTCCTGTAAAATTAGAGAGTCTTTGGTGCATTACAAAACAAAAACAAAGTCTAAACCCTGCAGATAAACTGCACAGTTTGTCATCCCTGAACATGATTTTCAATTGTCTACAGGTATTGTCTAATGGATAATGTTTCCAGGAAAATAAAAATAAAAAATAATGTTCCCAACAGGATGGTTGGGGGTGGGGGAAGTGAAAATTAACCATCTGTTCAGAATGTCTGTCAGCTACTAGATAAATAATGAACACTGTGTTTGTGTTTAAGAAAACAGAATAAACAAATGGCTGCTGGAGAATGCATTTTCCTCTTTTCAGCAGAACACTGATTCATGTGGCTGATTTTTTAAAAAAAGATAAAATAGTATACTTGGGGCCTAGATTTTAATGGACACCAAAGGGGAGTAGTTTCCTAAATTTAAAGCACTGGAAATATATTGTTTTCTAATTTCCCCAGAGAAAAAGAGGCAAAGGATGCTGTCACATTAATCTCTACAGATTTGCACTGAGCTTGTTCATTGTTCATTGGGGTATAAGAAAGTGTTAAGGGACTCAATTTTCTTCAAAACAACTAGTATTTAAAAACAAACAGAAAAACAGTATGTAGGCTGAAAAAAACTAAAATGTAAAAGCAATAGAAAACATGATATTGAGGAAACTTCTGACTACATATTGGCTTCCTAAAAACAATGACCATATTAGACAATAATTTTATTTATAGCAACATGCGATATTAACTACATTCCTTACCAAGATAAGCAAAAGCTCATTGTATTACCACACAGACCCATCATCACATTTTTGGTTCTAAAAGAGATTCTTTTGTTAATTTTACTAGATAGGACCAAGGCCCTTTCTGCACTAAGGTCTTGATCCAGCATGTCAGTCTGGATCAAGGAGATCCTGCTCCCTGTTAGGCCAGATCTGTCTGCATGAGATGGAGCTAGATCTGGATCAAGAGGTCCTTGATTTGGATCTATTGTAGACCTGATATAATGTAGACCTGTAATCCAGATCATGAAGATGGCATACCTCCATGATCTGGAATTGCTGTGGGCTGTAACTAAGTGCACAATTCTGCACAAACTGTAATTGAGTGTACGGATCTGCATGAATTGAGTGCTGTGCCATAGTCCCTCCACACATGTCACAGCTACGATCTGTTACTCCTAGCCTTTGGGGGCTGGGGGGGGGGGCTTGAAGCTTGTGTGAGCTTTGAAGCCTCAGGAAGTTTGATCTGGATTAGCTTGATGGTGCTAATCTGGACTAGCTTGATGATACTAATCTGACCTTGTGTCTCCATGATTCAGGTTGGTAAGACCTGGTGAATCCAGATCAATAAGAACCAGTGATTATGGATCTACCAATCTGGATCTACAGCTTCTCAGTGCAAAAAGGGTTAGGGTTATATATGATAACCTAAAAGAAGCCTGGCTGAATCAGGCCATAGCCTATTTAGTCCAGCATCCAGTCTCACAGTATGGTACACCAATTACTTCTGGCCATTCTGGGCATTGACTTACTTCCACTCTCAGGCCTGCTCCAATATAATGGAATAATCCAACCTTTGCCTCTTGAAAGATATTTGCTTTTAATTACCAAGTGGCCAAAGAGGTTGGGTTGCTACCTTCCCTTTTCTGAGATTTTGTGTGTATTAAAAATAATGGCATGGAAAGAGGAACCATCCAGTGCCTCTTTTCCTTGAAAGGCATTACCACTAATGTAAGGAGCCAGGAGGGCACAGGTTGGGGTTGTGCCACTTTCAAGTGTCATATCAAGTGGTGAATCAGAAACTACGTATAGTTATGCTTACGTCTATGTATTCCTCTTGCAACTTTCTGTTCTCCCTGTCAGGTGGTGCTACTAATGCTTAGGCTGACCCTCCTACCTAACATCAGCAGCACCAAAAATGGGGAACAAAAATTAACATGATGTAACGGTGCAAGGAAAAAATGGATTAAATAAAAGGAGTGATTCTGCAAATATCATTTCAGGGACTGCAACTTTAGGGGCAACAGAGGGTGCCAGCTGTGGGGAAAGAGAGGGCAGCGTTAGTTGGCAAAAGACGGAGAGGAGTGCAAATTGAAGCAGAAACGGGCACTGGGTGTGCAATATTTTGTCATAATGGACACAAGCATCACAAAGATAACACACTAAAAACAAGTATCTTAGTATTTAACATTTTATGAAAAGGACCTCTTGATTCTAAACTGAATATAAGCTTATATATAGAAATTAGTTGTGATGTTTAATCTAGGGATATGCACAATCTTTTTTTTCTTTTTTCTTTTTGTATTTGATTTGTATTAGGGGTGTGCATGAAGCCATTTTTCCACATTCTATTCGAGGTGAATAGAATGTGGAAAAATTCACCTCCAGCCAAATACCACCACCCCTCCTTTCCAACTACTCCCCTTCCACCACCCACCCCACCCCTTCCATCCGGCTCCCCATTTATCTCACTGCTGCCATGCTGCCACCTGAAACCCAGGCCGCCACTGAAGTGCCTCCAAAGGTAAGGGGGCTCCGGAGATGTGGGCGGGAGCACTCGGGCAGTGCTCCGGGCATCTTGCCAGGGCTTCTGGAACTGGAAGGCCTTGTCTCCAGTGTTCTAGAGGCCCCGGGAAGAGGTCTGGGGTGCTGCCCGAGCACCTCCAAAGGTAAGGGGACTCCTGGGTTTAGTAGCATTTGCTAGTATTGTTATCATCTGTAATAAAAATGAATTAATATAATTGGACATATATATGATTGGAGAAATTCTGGCGTAAAGGTATCGTATTTGGTTATGTGTCCTTAAACTGAACTCCATCAGAGGTTTGAGATTGGGCTTATGAGATTGGGAATTGAAAAAGAAGAGGCTGAACCATTGACTTGGAATATTAATAAGGCCTTGGAAAAAGATATTCATAGTCCAAAATATTTCTAAAAAGCAAGGGAAGCTCTGTGAGGTTTTGGAAGGGTGGATTTTCCTTTGGTTAAAGGTTGCTGATTAAGGAACTGCTGTTGAAGCTGCTGACCAGAGAAAAAGATTTGAGTTCTGGCGAGTCATTGACAATATTAGAGAATGCCTGGGGACCAGAAGGAAAAACGAACTTGGTCTATTTACACATGGGTTAAGAATCAATCACTGAGGAAAAGAAGGATATCTTTTCTTTTAAGAGAAATAATGATTTCTTAGATGGATCCTATGGAATAATGCTGAATTTTGGAATTTGGTCTTCTTAAAGATTTGCTAAGCCTTTTGGAGTTAAGAATTATTGCTTGCTCTGGGAAAAGACAAAATTAATTGTTAACATAAAGGGATTAACTTCCTCTGGACAACTAGGGGAAAAAGTAGTAGAACCAGTTTTTCCTGTCATGAAGGGGGCAGAGTACAGGACATATGCAAGTTAAATTTTATCTTTTGGGAGGAAGGATATTTTGGAACTGAAGACACGTATTCATTAACTAAAAGGAAGAATAATCAGTTCTCATGGCCAGTTTTGCCATAAAAGGGGCAACAAGACAGTATGGTGTGTGTGTGTGTGTTATATGATTCCCATTCATATGCATAAAGATTTTTTTTTTTTAGTGGTCCATCAATTCAGTTTTGGATGGATGGCAAGAAGATTCATTATGCCATTGTGTTTTGAGAACTGAAGTCATAAATATGGTTTCCCTTCAATTTTTAGAAACTTTGTGACAATAGCAAAGTTCTGGTTTTTAGGAAAAAGCATTCTTTTTTGGCATTTTAAAAATTCCTCCCCTGCCTGCCCCTCCCCTTGATTTTTCCTCCTTTTTCCCTCTCTCAGCTCTGCTCAGGTTGATGGGACTGAGAAATTTAGCAAGAACTCTTCTGCTAAGGAGAACCCGACAGTCTGTGGGTTTTGTTTTGGGTGTTTTTTGTTTTGTTTTGTTTTTTTGAGTCAGAAGAACAGAATAGAGTGCTTTTAAATAATTTTTCTGTTCTTGCCCACCTACCCCCCCTTCTCTCTGCTTGAAGAGGAAGTGGGCAGAATTTTCCTGCAAAAGCATTTTTAATTTTGTGCTTTGCAGTTTGGGTCTCTCTGCTCAAAGCAACTGAACAGACCATTTTTTGAATAGCATTCCTTTTTTAATTTTGGGAGATTTATACTTATTTTTGGAGATCAGACTGGCCAAGTTTGAAGATTATCCCCATTTCTAAAGTCATTTTGGAATCCTCAAATTTCTGGGTGTGCTGAGGAACATTGGTGAGAAGATTCTTGGCTTTCATTCTATTCCTCCCTATTTTTCCTTATATTTTTCTATATTTCTTAATTTTTGGCTAGGGCTAAAACTTTAAAGTTTTAAATTGTTCTTATGGGAATTTCACTCTCATTTTCACATTTTCTCTCCAAAAAAAAGGCACAGCTATGTGCTGGTTGTCTCAATAAAAGTGGGATGAGCACAGTTTGATGTATAAAAATATCTCAATGGGAAATGCTCATTTATTTAGCCATGTTTGGGATTGTGCACGTTTATTTTTGTTCTTTTGAATGTTTAAATGAAATATGTTTCTGATAAGGCTTCAATTTAACTTCTCTTCTGTATTTCTAATAAATTCTTTTCCACTGATTTAACAAAAAATACTGGCTTTTTGAGTTTGAAACAAGTTTTGTCTCTGTTTATGGCATTTTTCATTATGTGAAAACCTATGCAAAACGATCTGGCTACAAATTCCCTGGGAGTTCATATTTGGGGTATTTTGGGGCTTCAAATTAATCAAAATTATCCAAAATTTTACTCCACATTTGGTTACAGTATGATATTAATACAGGCTAAATGCATGCATGAAACATTTGAGTTAACTTGTGTCAGTGTCATTCTATAAATGGGAATTTTGTAATAAAAAGATGAAAAATTTATACAGTATGTGTGTCAGTCTAGTGCATATTGTACAGGGCTTCATGAAGACGATGGCAAACATTTGCTCTTTTTTTAAAACAGTTGCAGAAGTTGTAATGTGGGTGGTGTTAAAAGTCTGCAAACTTTGCACAGTGTTCATGTCTGAGCACAAAATAAGCAATGTATGATGATTAAACAAACAAAACCCTAAAATGACTATTGTTGCTAGGCATATGAAAAGCAATAATAAGGTGAAAGAAAGAATAATTCTGATGAAAGCCTCTACAAATGTAATGTACTTATGAATATAGAGCTGGTAAAAATAACTATTACGACTTCCAAACCATCTTCAAGGGCAGCCCCATGTACAGCGCATTACAGTAGTCCATTCTAGAGGTTACCAGAGCATGGATAACTGTGGCCAAGTCATCGCTGTCCAGAAAAGGTTTCAGTTGACATACCAGGTGTAGTTGGGAGTAGGCACTCCGGGCCATGGCATCAACTTGAGCTTCAAGCTCAGCGTAGAGTCCAGGAGTACCCCCAGATTATGAACCTGTCCTTTCCAGGGCATTGCAACCCCAACTACATGGACCCGAGACCCTTTGTCACACACGACACCTCTGTCTTGTCTCAATTCAGCTTCAGTTTATTGGCCCACATCCAGCCCATTACCACCTCCAGGCACCTGGCAAGCACTTCAACCACCTTTCCTGATTCAGATGGCACAGAAAGATAGAGCTGAGTATCATCTGCATATTGATTACCCTGACTCCAAAACTCCTGATGACCTCTCTCAGCAGCTTCATGTAGATATTAAATAACATGGGGGATAAAAATGACACCTGGAGAACTCGGCAAGTAAGTTCCCAGGGTGTTGAATTAATACCTCCCACAACCACTATTTGAGATCAGCTCTGGAGATAGGAGCAGAACCAATGCCAAGCACTGTCTCCTACTCCTAAACTCCATAGCCTCTCCAAAAGGATACCATGGTCAATGGTATCAATGGTCCAGGAGAACCAACAGGGTTGTATTCCCCTTGTCTCTCTTCCAGAGAAGCCCATCAGCCAGGGCGACCAAGGCGGTTTCTGTGCCATAACCGTGTCAATAGCCTGCTCATCTCCTGATTCCAGAGAGAGACCAGAGCTTTGACAGGAGCACCAGTGATGCCAACTAGAAAATCCCCCAGGGCATT
This sequence comes from Aspidoscelis tigris stejnegeri, assembly GCA_023333525.1. Taxonomy (NCBI): domain Eukaryota; kingdom Metazoa; phylum Chordata; class Lepidosauria; order Squamata; family Teiidae; genus Aspidoscelis; species Aspidoscelis tigris. The sequence continues at coordinate 226,994,782 of JALMGA010000001.1, forward strand.
CAGGAATCGTTCGTATTCCGTAAGTGTCCGGGGGCGGACCATCTCAATAAGCCCAACATCCCCACAGAGGGGAGCAGCTGCTGTAAGCCCAAACCTCATCAGCAAATGATTTGTCCATGTCAACGGGCTGACAGCCAGCCCTCCTATCAGTGGATGTTCACCAGTCCGCTCTGTGGAAAAAACCAAATCAAGAGTATGGCCTGCTATAGGAGTTGGACCAGATACAAACTAAGACAGCCCCATGGTTGTCATGGAGGCCATGAAGAACTGAGCTGGTCCATTGAGTGTAGCCTCGGCATGGATGTTGAAATCTCCCAACACCACTGTGGCTGGGGCTTCCAGCACCACATCTGAGACCACCTCTGCCAGCTCAAATAAGGTGGATACTGGGCAGAGGGGTGAACAGTACACCAATAGTATCCCTATTCTGTCTCTATGGACCAACAGCAAAAACAGGCCCTCAAGCCCCGCTACAGAGCAAACTGGCTGTCTGGTGAGAGAGATGTTATAGATAGTTCTTGATGTCGAGGACTACTTGTGTAGCAGTTCCACCTAGACCAAAATATGCAGGCATGTAGAAGGCACACCTGTGTGTTCAGGGCGATCAGGAGGATCATTCTGGCAGCACACCAAAGTGTGACACTAAAGTGGGTTCTCTGGGGCCTCTGAGGCTAAGAATCTTCATTCCTAGTTTGTCAAATGCTTGTGGACCAGCCCTGAAGCTTGTGCAGGTTTCAGGGCTGGTGTGGGTGTTAGTTTGGAATAAAGCACTGTCAAGAGCTGTTGTTATGGGACAAGTGTATTGTATGAAGTAGGGATGTGCATGGATATTTGTAACATTTGATATTCATATGAATTCATACACTGAGATTCGTATTCGTACAAATGATTCAGATCATTCATATAAATGCTTCGGAACATTTGTGAAATGGGGACATGGGAAAGCAGCTGCGCCAGTCTCATCTGCAATGGATCCAGAGTGCATCTTACATGGTTTGAGAGCAGATTCAAGGTGGATTCAGGGCGGATTTGATGCTTTCAGAGCAGATATGTTATGGGATATGCATTGGATACATATACGTTTGTATTGGATATTCCTATGAATTTGTATGAATACATTCATAAAGAATAGAATCCTACCACATTCGAAGGGGATCTGTTTGAACAAATACAAATTATCTTTCATTCGATTGTAACTGTGAACCAAAACAGGAACTTCAATGCTTCCTGGTTTTAAAAACAAAAAATCAGCATGTAGTTCCATTAAAATCAAGAAGGCAGCTAACAAAATAAACTTCAGAGACCATTTCTTCAAATAAGTAGCAATTTTGATTCAAAAAGCAGCAGCATTTCAGATAGGATGCTGCACAGAGTGCTGTCAAATGTATCAAAAATACGATGTAGGCACAAGGTTTGACCAAATAAGGAGCAGAAATTCAGCTCAGGATATTAGTTATCAATGTTTTGAAGAAAACACAGCATTAAAAATAAAAGGATGGAAAAGAAAGTAAAAATGACCTTATCCTAGCAACACCCTTTGCTCAGTCCAGCCAAGAGCAGCAGGTTCTCATCCTCGCCTACATGAACAGGAGACCAATGTTTTGGTAGACCTGGTAACTGGAGTGGAAAAAAACCTCTTCCTGGAGCCATGGAGGAGATTTGCACAAAAGCCAAATTTCACTGCTGTGCTGGAATGCAATTTAAAGAGCAGGAGAGCAAACCACCTATAGGCAAAGACAGCAAGCTAGCCAGAATTTTTAGGAAGCAGCATGTGTCTCTGGGCTTGAAGGCAACACACAGCACCAATTGGTTCAGGAGGCTTCCTTAGCTGCAGTGGGATACCAGATCAGTGATGATCAGCCTGTGGGTATCTTGTAGGGTGTATGAAGATGATAGAAACTGAAAGGAATGACAAAAGAAGAATGGAAATGTCAGAGGACTATAGAGTTAATGGTGTGTGTATAAGAAGAAGTAGTGTTGGCTTTTCTACCACGCATTTAAGGGGACTCAAAGTGGCTGACAAAGCTTTCTATTCTTCTCCCCACAACAGAACACCCTATGAGGTAGGTGGGGCTGTGATAGCTCAGAAGAGAGCTGTGACTAGCCCAAGGTCACCCAGATGGCTTCATGGGGGAGGGCAGAATCAAACCCAGTAATCCAAGATAAGAGTCTGGCTCCCTAACCACTAGACCAAACTGGCTGTAGTTGGTGTAAGACAGTATCTTAGTGCTCCTGGTGTGCTATTTTTATACATCACTAATCTGGAGGCAGAGACCCTGGCCTAAAGTCTAGTTCAAGGAAGAGGGGTCAAGAACCAATAAAAATCTGGGCCAGAAGTTAAAGAAAGAGTGCAGCTCAGAAGCAGGGGCTGAGGTTTTCACTCAGGTGAATGGAGAAAGGAAGGGCTAGGTATATGGTGGGAAGGAAGAAAAGGGGACACATGACTAGAGCGGATTCTGGCTACATCATACCCAGTCTGATTAACTGGCTTTACTGAAAATAACAATCTAATCCAGTAGAACAAACTATCTAATCAAAACTTGTTTAATAATACTCAGCACCCTTGAGAGGAGATCTCCAGACATTTACTGCAAATAAAGTTTGGTCTCTGTTGTATAAAAGAATCTATTTCTTTATTTTGGTATAGAAATCTGATCAAACTAAAGTGGTGGGATTTTCCTTCTGCCTTGGACAGTCTTTCCAAATGCAGATTTAATCAGCTGCTTGCTCCCTGAGACAAATTAACAGAGGCCAACTTTTAATAATATATTTTATATCTTGCAGTATGACCTGGTACAAAATCTCATATTTCATGTTCATGATTCTGTACATCCAGATGAGATACTAATCATGATTTCATATATATGTATATTATATAGTCGCAAGGTATACGTATATGTATATGCACATTATATAGTCCCAAGGTATCTATGCTTGGCAGCACTCAAAGTGGAGATTTCTGGGAGCACATAGCTAAACTGTTTCTTACCACACCTTGCCGAGCGAGTGCAGAAAGGTACGTAGAAAAAAAGTGAAGAACAGCCATATTATGGCTGAACTGCTCTAGACACTAACACTTATTGCAGGGAATTTGAGTTGGCCAGATATCATTAAAGCCATAGCAAATCAGGTAGCCAATTTAGTCTAAATAATTCTGCAAAGCTTGTCTTGCTTCCTCATGGGAGTCAGAAAAAAAGGAGTCTTTACTGTTCCTAAATGTGGTCAACTATGAGACACAAATCTAAAAAGTCTTCTCCAACAGTTCTTGTGGGAAAAAGTGAATGATAAAGATTTAGCACAAATCAGTCTTTAGAGCAAGAACTTGATTCTTCCCAGTTGCATCCGAGCCTGGCTTTATGACCTTGAGATCCTTTAGCAGGGCTTATCTGCTCTCCCAGAAGTGCTCGAAAAACAGAAATGTTATTATCCCCTAGTTTTGCAGATGGTGTTGTTCTGTCAATTGTCACTGGGCTATCACCTAGCAAAAGCATACTGGAGTGTCAGCGCTGTCTGCAAACCTCAGAACAAACATCACTCATTCTAATTAAACAGCATCCAGGGATTATTTCTCCTTCTTTGTACCCTGCCATCGCAAAAATAAACTCAAAAGAGACCAAAACCTGCTGCTTAGATAACACATGCTAAAAAGACCTTATTGCTGTGGCACATGGCGTTCCCAACTGTCACACTGTCAGATTTTGTCCCATTCCAGCCACTATTAAAGATACCTATTAGAGACTGAGAAATTTCTTAGTAACTCAAAAACAAGAAAGAGAGAGCCATCCTTTTCAAGTTGTGCTGAAAATCACAGTCAAATGAGAAACGATAATGTGGAAATGGCAGGATCTGTACTCTTTAGCACTTCAGACATCTAGTGCTTCAGTCTTTTGCTGTTGTCCACATTTAATTTTCTTAGGTTAGTTGAATTTCAGTTTGCAAGTTTGTGTACTTGCATTCCACTTATTTCAAAATGGCTCAAGGCAGCTAACAGGAGTAAATGGGATTGTTAAAAGTGAAAAGCCCACAGTTATGAATTCACAGGGTCTGTTTCTATACATGTTGGCTATATCTACATGGGCACCCAAAAGTGCCTCCCCAAGCCTCCAGACTGAAGGGCTGGCAAATGAGTGCACCAAGCTTTACTGGAAGAGGTTCCACAGGAGGAAGCAAATCACAGCCTGAAATTATATCCTTAATTACTGTTGGGGATTTGAAGCTACAGTGCATTTCCATCTGCATTTCCAGGCTCCCTTGCATAATTCTGGTGAGTTGCTTGCTTGCTCCTCTTTTTTCTTCTTTTTGCCCCTGTGGATAGATTTCCCACTGAGGGGCTTCAGCCATGTGGCCAAAGGTCAGTTGCACTTTTGGTGGTTCTCATGTCTCCTGCCTCTGCATAAAGATATGGCCATACCTACAATGTGTATCAATTTTTCTCCTAATATTTGAGTCTTCTTTTCTCCCTCTTGAGTATGATGTGCAAATGGAGGTTTTCCCACTTTAATGTCCTACAAATGATTTGGGATTCACTTCCCATCAAGCCCAGCCAATATTTAGGAATGAAAGGATTTATAGTTGGAATTCACCAAGGCTGCATCCAAACAGGGCAAAAAATGTGGAATTATCTTAGGGCTATATTGAGATTGTCATATATATGTGTGACGATCCCAACATAGTCCTGGGATATAAAGGGAAAACCCTGTAGTTCTGTGTGACGTGCCTCCCCCTCCCTCAACCAGGCTGGGGCCGCATGCGTTCCTCTTTCCGCTTTCCAGACTGCCTCGTCCACTATTTGCACTTAAATAGGTAACTGTTTTAATGACTTAAAGTATAGTGTTGGCCATTTCTTCCTGCGGCTCTGAACTTCAAAAGCCACCACTCTGTCTTCTGTAAAAAAACAACAACACACCAGCGGAAGTCTCCTGCTGATTTTGCATGACTTTCACCCTCTCACTCCTTAAAGCAATAGGAACCCTTTATCCCTGGCGTTCCCTGTTAACCGTCTAAAATAAATACTGTCGATGAAAGCTCTTTGTACAAAAGAATAATGTTTATTTATTGATTAGAAAACTTTAGTAAAAGTAACATTTTCTTTAAAAGTACATTTCAGCGTGTCAAGTTCACCAGTCCTCCGCTCTCCCTAAGGATTCTCCCCTGGCTTGTCCCTAAGCCTAGAATCCTGGAACTATGTTGGCAATTTCCCTCAAGATGTAGGTCACTCACACTCACAGCCTCCCAGCTAAAAAAAATCCCAAGCATAGAACAAATCCTTCTGGTGTCACTGCCTTTTATACTTCTAGCAGCCTGGCATGGCTTCGCCTGATTGGCTGCGCCTGTGGGCATCTCTCCCCCCTCCGTTATGCTAATTAGGGAAGCCTAGCCCTTTGCTTACCGGTTCTTTTCATCTTTACATAGTAAAAGCATTTCATACAGTAAATATTTTAAAATACATTACAAACATTTCACATGAAGTACAATAAATAGTCATGAGGCACCACATACTGCTATTCCAGAAGGAACAACAAAACAAAAATGTCCAAGTCTGGGTTTTCCATTAAAAGCTATATTGGATTTACCTGCTTGGGGCCTGGGACTCACCATCCTGAAAATAGCCATCATGTATGTGCAGGGCTCAAATTGGCCACTGCAAATGCCTGTTGTGTGTGACCGTAATTAGACAGTTTTGTGCCATCAAAATATGCAGAAGTACACACTGTCCCATCACCAGAGCAAGCACCCAGACAGGTAAAGAGCTGCACTTGTCCTGTGATTTTGCCCTTCCAGCTAGACAAAATCACAGACATTTACCTTTCACAGTCTGGAGGCAGTTCAAGTCAGAGAAAGTTGCTATCAGAAATATAACTACCATCAAGTTAACCTGACCTTTTTGCCAGAGACCCAGAAAGAAGGGTCGTGTGTGCTTTTGGCTTATTTGTCTGGTGGCTGAACTTTTGCATTTATTTCTAACTGTATCCTGTGCATGTGTTTTGGAATGAGTCTTGGTTTCTTCGCCAAATATCTTTTCCACTCTGACTAATCCCCTAGCAGCTATTAATGCCAAAAGGTTATACCGTAGAAAGAACAATGTAGTGGAAAGGGCTCTCTGAAGAAAGTAATGGATAAAGATTCATTTAATTTGAATCTATGCCCAAAGAAACTTTAACTGGTTACCAGATGTGGAAAGAGCCTGGGGTTGTGATCAAAATACAGCATCTCTGAGGCACCACTGAGGTGGCTTACAGAAGACTCTGAGGTGGGATTGTCCATACACCAGTCTGCCCCTTCCCACTCTCCTGAGCGTTCTGTACTAGAAAAGGTAGATTACAGAAGGCTTGGGAACAAGTGGGCCACACACTACTGTCTCCGACACACCCCTTTTGTTATGTCTTGGTATTCTTATAAGTTTCACCAACATTGTGTCCTTCCTTCCCAAAAAATCTGCAAGTTTAAGTTGAGCTGCATATAGCAGGAATGCAACAGGAATACAGAGTTCTGAGGCCAATTCACACCTGGCCCTGTAGTTTGCAATAGCTGAACATCTGGGTAGGGGCATCTGCACTTGCAGGAGGCGTTTACAACCCAGAAATGCCTCCTGCCTGCCCAGATGTTAACCTGTCATTAAGTAGCAGTGGTGCATGAAATAATGCACCACGCACAAACTAACCTTACCTGGAAGCTTACCTGTAGCATCCAGATGGTGAGCATTCACACCATGTGCAAACACACTGGCACATCAGATGACTCCAAATGCGACTGCATGTGCACAGAGCATCATTGTTGTCATAGTGCTAGCACAATCATGCCGGGTGTCACAATCAAGATGGTGGCACCCTGACAACAATCGGACATGTGCCCAGATCAAGATAAGTTTCTGGACACATAGAGCTTAGGCTGACATGTACTAGCATTCCCAAGTGCAAATGCTAGTACACATTAGTCTATTATGCACTGTTGCCTTTGTGGTATATAAATCCATATATACCATAATATACCAAATTCATAATTTGTGGTATATAAATCCAATAAACGAACAAGCAAAAAGAAAAAAAAAGATTGCAAGGTGATTTAACTTCCCAATGATCCTAAGTGCAGAAACACCCCTAGACGTGTAATATAGCCAGTTTCTAACCCTCACTGAAACTAGGGGCATAAGATTGAGACAGTGGACTTGGCAGCAGTAACAATGAGTCTCTACCTAGGGGGTAATAATTTTAATAATTTTTAATATTTTACGTGTTTTATTTTTATTGGTATCCATTCTGGGATCATTTGGTGAAGACCAGGATATAAATTTTTAAAATAAATGTTCAATTTTAAATAGGAGAACAGAAGACTGGATGCCCATAATCAGTAATTCATATCTTCATTTGTCTCTTTGTTCTGAGTATATGTTTTTAGGACATTTGTGGTAAACAAATGCAAAAAAAAAAAAAAGGATTGCAAGGTGATTTAACTTCCCAAGGATCCAAATTATTTCTGTTTATTTAAAAGTAATTTGGATCTCTGTAGGCACTAAGTAACTGTAGTGTAAACTGTCCAACATGTTTCAGAAGAATCAGACCAAAACCAGAGCAACGTAGCTGTACTTTTAACATGACTTCTTTGTCAATTGTGAAAGGTGATTTCTTTGCAGCTAAATGGACTTTCATCGACTGTGTTTCTCTGCCAGTTGGCTACAGATAAAGCCATCTTTCTCAACTGTTGCCTTGATTTTCACCTTACTTTCCAATGTAAGCCATCAATTACTTCAACTTGCTAGCTATGAAAAGGAAGATAAAATTAATTTCCACATCGAATGAAGTTGGAAGGTAATGGCAATGTGTCTTCATTTGGCTGGATCTCTCTGTATTCTCCAAGACTGTCTGTAGATGCTGTTTATCTATTCTGCTATTTTTGGATATTCTGGATCAAAACATTCTCAGGATGATTTCACTGTGTTTGGATTTTAGGCTGATATTCCATGTTTAAGGATATCGCACAAAGACTAGGGATGTGCACGAATATTCAAATTTTTGAATATCCAGTTCAAATCCATTGAATGTCAACATTCAAATAGGATTTTCAAAAACCCAGATTTAAACATTCGAAGTCAAATTGGATTTTTGAAAATCTGATACGGATTTTTGAATAATTCAAATGTGTAGATTCGTATCTATTGCATATGAATCCACGAAAAACCTTATTTGTGCAAATAATGCTGGATGAAAACATATTTCATATATGAATCTTATTGACGTTCGTATATCAGGGTATGAATCAGATTTTTGAATCTGTGGACTGCATAATCCGGATCCAAATTGGATTATCAAAATCCGGATTTTCAAAATTTGATTCAAATTGAATCAGGTTTCGGCACAGATGGAGAGCTGTGTGCGCAGACCTGGAAGTGCCTAGGACAATGGCGAATGGCGGCAGCAAGGACAGGTGAGTGAGGAGGTGGGGAAGGGTGGGGAGGTTTGCTTTATTTCATGCACAAATATTGATCTGAATATTCATGCATGAATATGAAGCCCCCCACATTAGTACCAAATCAAATGTGGGAAATTGTCTTCATGCACACCCCTAATGGGAAGTGTGCAGAAGGTATACCTCCCATGTTCTAGACTACCAGGGGATAAATTTTAGTGGTGCATCTGCCAGAAGCTCCAAACCTATGAATGTTGCATGGACACAGCATGGGCTGGGTTGGGCTGGGCTGGGACTTTCCATGCTCAAACCCACTAATTCTGATCATGAGCCTTTAAGTGCAGAAAAGCTCAAGACAAACCACACTTTTGATTTGGCAGGTTCACGGAGTATTTATTTAAAGGTGGATTGAAGAGGCAGGTCTTTGAGTAGAAGCTTTCATTCAGGGCCCATCTCCATGCAATTTTTATTCCAAATTTTACCCTGCCTTGCCTCGGGAGCATCTCCATGGAAAGCCCTAATATGGGCTACATGCGAGACAATACATGTTACCCCCCCCCCCACTTTGCAAGTGTACTACATCCAAAATAAGGAGCTAACACATATTGTCCTGGGGTCATGTGGACGCTCCCGGGTTGTCATTCATTAGGAGGCTGTCATTTGCACTGTCATTTGCCTTCTCCCACACACGCAAATGCACAGACATGAGCGCTCATGGGGCTGCAGAATGGGAGAACTAAAGGATTCAAGCTGCTTGGTGCCTCTGAGCCTTAAAGAGGTGCATATTAATTTCTTCTTGCTGGTCAGGCTGGTTGGAGGCTGACTCATCAGAGCTCACAGATGGAGAGGTGCATATTAATTAGCTCCTTACAGGAGCTCACAGGTGAGTTAGAGAAAGGTGCATATTTAATTAGCTCCTATAATCCAGATTTCCTGTAGACCCCATTAAAGGGGTCTATAATGGGGTCTTCAGCCATCAAATCCTGTTTCCACTAGAATTGGGTAGATCTGGATTTGCAAATGGGTGCTCCGGTGTTTCCAAAGTAGGCAGGCTAGCACCCATTGCTACTGGGTGCTAGACCACCCATGGAAACACATTGGGAACTTCTACTAGATCTGGATTAAGGGAAGTACCCATTCCCTAGATCCAGATCTTCTTAGATCTGGATTAAAGGAGCTCAGTGGAAAAACATCCCCAGTGGAAATAGGCTCCTTATAATCCAGATTTGATGGCTTAAGACCCCATTGTAGACCCCTTTAATCGGGTCTACAGGAAATCCATATTATAGGTCCTGAAGGACTCATATGATCCAGATTTCCCGAGCTGCGGTGGAAACATATGTGTCCCTAATGGGGTCCGTGGTGGAAATGGTGTCACCTGGATCTCAGCCAAATGGGTCCTTAATGGGTGCTAAAATGGGTACTTTCTGCCAGTGGAAAAAACACCCTATGCTGCCTTTCACTAATGGTACTGAAGGACCTTACAGATGATACTTCCACAATATTTTGGAGGATATGGTAGGTCAGAAGAAATATTGAGCCTTTATTCTTCTGGTGAAATCCTTGCACCTATTTTTAATGAAATTTCACTTAAAAACAAAACAAAACAGCATAATTTCAGCCCTATCTTCTCAGGGGTCAATGTTTTTTCAGAGAACATGGAATTCACTGCAGCATCCCATTTTTGTCACCCTTCACAAAAGTCAGACTTGAAGCAGTGATCTTAAACAGCATGATGTGATGTAAAAGCCATGAAGAAAGCCAGCTGGCAGATTTGTTATTGTTGCTGTTTTTTCCTTATATTATTGTAGCAAATGCATGCTTAGTCATTTCTGCCATCTGCTGCACAAACATTATTTAATACAAGCATGGTGACTACCTGGCTCTGCTAGTTTTAAATTGTCTATAGTCAGAGGAGAGAAAATTATGTGCCAATCTAAAAAGAGAGTGTCATAGAATAGAGACACATGGTAAAACTCAAATGTGAAGGAAGCACCTGAAGAAAGCTAGAATACAGGCTCCTTTAAGGGCTTTTTTACTGTTAATGAAGAAATATTGCTGCTGTTACACTTATAGAAAATCAAAATCAAGACTAAACACGTAGAATTGCTCTCTGACTCTAAAATCAGTGGGACATAGGAAGGGGATAATTATGTGCTGGCAACTTTATTTGACTCACTGATTCAGGGATGATTTCCTAAAAATTGTTGGCAGTTGTCATCCAGTTCCTCTTAGCTACATTTTATTTTCTGACAGGGTAACAGAATTACATGAGAGAAAATGACTTTTAAACTTTCAGGGCAAAAATAACTAGCTTTTTCAAAATATCAGAGAATGTATTGCCATCATGAGGGTTGCTACTGGGCAATAGCACCCACTGCTTCAATTTACCCATTATAATTGCTGTAATTAACGCAGAAAATCATGAGGGGAATAAAAAAAAAGGTGCAAGAAAAACAGACAGATCTAAGCAGAAATCTTAATCCAGAGCACTAGTGACATTCCAGTTTTCCTACAGGCAACAGCAATTTCATACTCATGGAGTAAAGTTTTAACCCTGCAACAGCTACTCCACATTCCTGAAGTTTCAGCTCTATTCCTATTTGTCTTCTGCATAATACAATTAAAATACTTGTTATTTTTTGATTACAGCTATCACTTGGGAGTCCCCACACATTTGGACCCTTTCCCACACCTTTATTGAGGCATATCGAATAACAAATTTCACATTATTTGTTATATTAACTCATTTACTACAAACAATAATTGTATTGTTGCCTACATTTTGATGGTGCCATATAATAAGAAAACAGTTTGCATCAAACTGGTTTGTTTGACTGGTTCAAGTGAATTCCTTGTTTTCATTTATGTTGAGACCAGGTGCTTCAAATGGTAGGGGTTCAGGTTTCAGCCTGAACCAGTCAAATCATCTGATCTGATTTGAAGTGGTTCAAAAATGAACTGGTTCAGCACATCTCTATAAGATTACAATAATATATACAATACAGTGGACATCACTGTTGCATTTCAAAATAGGGATGGAACTTGGAAGCAAAACTGTCACAATCTTCTTCTGCAAGAGAGAGAACTGAAACTCTTTAATTCTCACAAGTAAGAATAAAATCGATATTTTGCTACATGAAAAGGTAAGAGCGACAGTTATTTATTCAGCAGATTTAAAAAAGAGTCATGGAATTTCATGCTTATGAGTTAAGTTTATTACAGGTGGAATACCGCTTGGGAAACTGCGTGAAGTGAAAGCATTTCAGGAAAATGTATTTTTGCTGCAGAGTATGCCAGTGACCTGCCTTGTCACCCTAATCATCATCTCTTTGATTTATATGCCTAATGGCCTTCTTAGCTAGCATCTGGTTTCAATGAACATTGGGAGCTTTCTGCTAATTAGTTAGAAGCATGAACTGAGGTCAATCTTTTCAAAGAAGTTCCCTTTGAATCTGATATTTCTTGGTTTCTGGGGAAGTGACCAAGGGATTATTTTCTTTCAATACCAAGGAAAGAAAGAAGTGAAGAAAAAGAAAGAAAGAAAGAAAGAAAGAAAGAAAGAAAGAAAGAAAGAAAGAAAAAGAAAGGAAGGCTGTACTAAATTTTGAGCATGCCTAAGAATTTCATTCCAAATATACCAGTAGCATGGATATTGCATCACACAGTAGCACAAATCCTTGATCAAAACAATTTTTATTAAAAGTTGCACATCCTGATTTCATTTTGTTAAACACACGAGAAAGAAAGGAAGAGAAAGAAACCATTAATGGGTATTTAATGGGTACTTCTAGTGACAGTGGAAAAACACCCATTGTTTCCCTTTTCTGTACCTTTCCTAATTCCATAAGCCTTCACTTGTTCTCAACGCCTCACCACTGAATTATAAAGAGGCAAAATGACATTTGCCAATTTCTTTTCTATTCCCTTTCTAATTACCCCTTGAATTTGCTCCCCCCGCCCCAAATTGGCTGTTGTGCATTGGGTTGATACCTCCATTGAGCTGTCCACAAGAATTCCAAGATCCTTTTCCTGGTCTGCCACAGAAAGGTCAGCCCCCATTAATTTATAGGTGTAATTGGGATTTTTTTTACCCTAAGGTGCATCACTTTGTACTTGTTAAGACTGCATTTGCCACTTGGTGCTCACTTACCCAATGTGAAGAGATCCTTTGGAGCGCTTCCTGTTTTTAATATCCTGAACAATTTAATGTTATTAACAAACTTTTCTAGCCCAATACTTACTCCTGCTTCTAGATCTTTATGAATTACAGGTCCAGGAGGGCCTGTTTTGGTGATGCAATATTTCCAGCACCAGTTTTAGCCACTGTATTTACATGATGCAGTTGAGTGATTGTTAAAAGTGCACAAATTGCTGCAACACAACATACTCAACAGCAAACTGAAAGCTCCAAAATGCTTCATTCTCTGCTTTGTGGGTCACAGACAAGGGAAAAAGAAAAAGGATTAATAGTAGCCACTGTAACAGAAATGGCTAAATCCACCCATTGTTGTAAGCAAACTAAACAAGAACTGAAGACAGCTAGCTTACATCTATAGGAACAGGAAGTATTCCTTTAAAATAACTGAAAGAACTTTACCACCTTCCTAACCATCTGAATATGCTCAGGATATAAATTGCCTTGATTACTGAAACCTGTGATAATAATGTTTAAGAGATTGTTTTATAACATCTGGCTTATTAAGCATGTTGAGTCCAATTGACCTCTTACATTAGAAACACCTGAAAACCAGTGCACCTTATTGGCTAGCTTCTAACAGCTGATATGCTAGGTTTGGGATAAAAGTAGACTTTTCTGTTAGTTATGATTTGATCTAATCATTTCATCATGAAACTCTGTCATCTGTCATTTCTTGAATACTCGCCCAATTCTATTCTTTTGATGCAATAAATGAATTAACTCCTCAAGGGATTCTTTACTTTTCAAAAGGAAATCTGCCTCCCCCACTTACTCTTTTAAGGGGTAAGGATGTGGCGCATTGTCTTGTCCCAATCACTTCTTTTTAATTTTTATTCTTTGCTTTTGTCCAATATTTCTGCATTCACTTTCTAGAAAGAGAAAAATTATAAGCCTCCTAGAAAAGGCAACTTGGAGTTTAGATACAGTTTAATTTACAGGAGTTGGCTTCAAAGAGTAACTAATTTGAGAAAGAGATTAGAACCTATCAGCCCCTAAAATGTTTTTTTAAAAACCAACACAACACAATTCCCTCACATTTTATGTTATTTAACCAAATTTCTTTAGTTGTCCGGTAACAAAAGGGTCTCTGTGAAGCTCACAACAGCTGAATCTTTGGATTGCTTTTTGGCCAACCTTGTTGTCATTGAATGAATGTGTCTCACAAAAATGACAATTGCACCTGCAATCAAAAGTCTAATATAAGCAACAGTGAATTTAATATCTTTTTTTTGGAAACAAAGTTCTGTTCCAACACGGAAAGTTTTTCAGGTATGCAGCTAATTGGACAAGGAATAAAATACTGGAAGTGAATATCATCACAAATGTAGCTATTATTTTATGTGTGATTATATATATGAGTGTGTGTGTGTATCTACTTAATAGTAAGTGTTTAAATGAAAATAATATTATCAATGAGAAATAATTAGAATCTGGAGTGGATATGTAAAACCTTCAAAGTGCCAATAAGTATATTATACAAGTGTCAGTTAAACAGCTAATGAAATGTGAAGCTCTTCAAATATATAATGTATGTTTTGATAAAACACAGCTACAGTGCTTACTTACATGAAGATTATCTATCCAGGTTGATGGATGAGACAGATCTCTCAACTGATTGCTATAGTAAATGTGTACATGTCCTTTAAGGCTAGCTGGACAATTTTCAAACAGATTTTATTTTATTTCTTCCACCACTACCACAGGGTGCTGTTGTTTCAATGTTATAACTTAGGTCACCATATATTAAGGTACATTTGTTATATAAGATTAGTTGAATTAATAATTCAAACACAGACTGTTCAACTTTTAGCAGGTAAACCATAAACAGTCACTATGCTTGGGCATAAATGCATAAAATCTAGCTACATAATTTTGAATTCAAATTGCATTACAACAATTTGAATAATGTTTCATGCTAATGGCCTTTACATCCCTAGTACACTTTTAAAATTAAACAATTAATAATTATGGGTGGGGCATGGATAATTATAACTATGTATGAGCTTGTGTGCGTGTGTGCGCGTAGGTTGGAAAATTAAAATATTTATACAGATACAGATAAACTGTGTGAGTGCATTTTGTAGTAATTGAAAGATGTTAAAGATTTAAGGTACTTGTGGAATAGAGAGTAGTAAACTATGGAATTAACCAAGAGTTTTCCCCTCTTTTTTCGATTTTGGGCCAGATCTTAAAGCAATAAATATTAATTAAGAAGATATGAGGAACAAAATTAAAATATCAGCTTCAGCTTTATTATCTTCAATGATAAAATTAAAGTTTAAACCCAGCAGTAGGATTACACATGGGCCATTGCAAGCTCATGGTAACAGGATATTCTAGGTCCTCCATTCATGGGTAAATCTCATTTTGAACAAACTCCAAAAGGATTGAATCAAAGTGAGACTTGTTGGTTCAGAGACAATTTCAGACAAAGGTGATGAACTGGAAAGCATCAGTAGGTAGAATTTCCATGGGTACACAGGCATCAGGTATGACTATGCAAATGTGTGCATGTTATATTATTTAAAATTCTCATTAAATTAAATGGAATTTGTCCCAAAGTAAGATACTCTAGGATTGGAGCCTTGACCTACCACAACTCTCTCAATCTCATTATGTTTCTAAGGAATGCACAGCAAATCTTTCACTGCAGTCATACAAAATCAATCAAATCAGCAAGAGAGATCATGCTGAGAATTCCATAAAACACTGAAGCTGCATTCTGACACAAGATACAGTCTGGCTTGAATTCGGCTCAAGTCCTCCCCATTATGACACTTTGCAAGGGATCCTCCATTTCTGCAGACTAAAGGTCTCAAAACACAGATAATCCCTATTTGGATTATAACAGGACTCGCTGCTGGATCTACATACAATTCTCTTTATTTAGCAATGGGAATGCAACTGGTTTTTTGGGGGGATGAAATATGCTTTGGGGGCATTCTCTTAAGTTCCCCCTGGGCCAATGATAAGCATGATTTCCCCTCTCTTCCTTGGCTGTCCACGATAAGATCAGAGGCAAGGGAGTGTTGTAAAATTTGTAATGAGATCAGTGTAACAATCATCTCTTCCTCCTTCCAGTCACGCCTTTTACTTGCATCTCTGGAATTTTGTGCTGTTGTGATCTTCAGATGCAGCACAATTGTTGGCTGGTAAGCCTCTGTTTCTCTCCATCCTTCCTCCCCTTCCCTTGAACAGGACAAAAGACTCCACCCTGACAAATGGTGCTTTGTTTTGCTTTCCTTCATTCTCTCACCCTCCACCTCATGCTCATCTCTCCCCCTCACTCCTGTTTGTGAATTAAAATGTTAATAAAATTTAATTGATGGTGTCAGGGAGGTAAGAGACTGAGCAAAGGTGTAAAGGAGGAGGGTTCCACTCTGCAAGAGAACACCCACCCTGATGACATCAGGATATGACACTAAGAAGGGGAGGAGGGAGGGGTGAGGGTTTCTCCCCTTCCTAGGGGTAGGAATGCCAAAAAACTGACCTTGCTGCTGATTAAATAAATCCGGATTAAAACCCGGATTAAAATGCCCAATTGGAATTTGGCCCGAGTGACTCCTATCAGGATTGCGCAACCAAATCTTCTCTGTGGTGGCATCTACCCATTGAAATGCTTTGTTTTCTGACATTTATGGAGCATCTACATTTACACATAACAGGTGCTTCTTGAAGAGACTTATTTTCACAAAATCTTTCTAGTGTGAAATCTTCTTCTATACTATTTTAATCATATTTTATGTCAATGTGTTGTTTTATCTGCTTTAAATATTTTTTCTGAAAAAAAATGTTTGAATGACTTGTTCAGTTATTTTCTGTATCAAACGGGAGAAATGTTCAGCTTCATGTGAAGTTCCCCCTGAGGATATAGGAGGCTTTGTCTTCGAATGCATACATTTGTCAAATGGGTGGGTGGGGTTCCCTTCATGTGTGAACAATTGTCAAATGTGTACACGTGAAGGGAACCCCACCCACCCATTCCTTCTTTGGGTCCCATCTTGCCCCCCCCCACTCACCTTTTGTCACCACTGCCACTGAGATTATGCCCTCCTCAGAGACTCAACTATGCCTCCCGGAGGTGCGTGTGCAGTTGGAGAGGCTGTCCCCATTGTCAATTTGCAGGAAATCTTGTGAGATTTCCCAGGAATTGTGGGAAAAATTGTGATATTTTCTGGGAATTGTGGAAAATCTTGTGATTCTATGCAATTCCTGGAGAATTGTGCAAGATTTACCATGATTCTCAGATGGGGGGGGGGATTCTCCAGCTGCACACGTGTCCAGGATGCCTAGTTGAGCATCTAAGGAGGGTGTGATGAAGGCAGCAGCCATGGCTACCAAATTTAAAGGTAAGAGGGAACAGACATGGGGACATGAGGTCAGGATTGGCAGACATGTTCATATTGAAGCTTCTACAAAGGCCAGATACATTCGCTTCATTTGTGAAGGGGGGGCTACATATGTAAAACCCTTTTGATTCACATGTGAATTGTCAAAACTTCAAATTCAAGTGCAAATTCAAAGCTGACAAATATCTTTTGCCCATCCATACTCCTGCAGCTCTAGCATCTGGCAAGGACAACAAAAGACAATGGTGGAATCCAAACAAGAGCTCATGTTTTCCTCTTGCTGTCTGGAGGTAGCCCTAGAATATGTCCACCCAAGAGATTGCAAAGTAGCTACAAGTAAGTTTAGGATGTATATTGTGTGTGGGCCCTTTTGGATACTTCACTGACTTCACATGGAATTCTTCTGGTAACTTATTAATAGCACACTCATAGAACAAAATGTCCATGTTCATGACTTTGTGTGTTTGCCAGGCAGGGGTGGTGATAACAGGATGTGAACATGACACACCTTTTGGACTATAACTCCATTTGAACTGGAATCCAAATTGGCATCCAAATTGGCAGCACATCCAAGCAATGATTCCCTGATCGCCATGATAAATCTTGTTTTCATATAACATAGAAGTAATTTTCACATTGCATCAAAATCCATAGTAATCCTGCTGTGCCTTTGACCATTTGTCACCACTGAATCCACACATTTTCCAGACTTTAAACCCCTCAAATTTGTCCAACAAATGTTTCATCATTAAAAAGGTGGAGGGGATCTCTAATGGATTTTAAAACAAAATTTAAAAAGAGAGAAATTCACCTGCATTACCACCACCCACTTTTTGTATTCAAATCCCATTATTCATTATTTGGAATTATAGGGGAAGTAGGGCAAAGGATTTATTCATAAATCAGGAATCTGAGGGTAGCCTGATTTTTTTATCTTTTGCTATAAGCACCAAGACTAAGAGCATTTTATGGCAAAGTGATTGAATGTACTGCACACCATCCTTATCAAGGACTGGGAAGACTCAGTATATATTCAAATACGTAATTAATTTTCCCAAGGGAGGCTTAACTAGATGTTCTACTTTCTTAAATCGAAATATAATTGAGCACATTTAATGTCATTACTTTCTTCAGTTCTCATTAAATCACAAATACATTTTTCTATATTCCTTCTTTTATATTAAATTCTTTTATGTTTAAAAAGATAAGTAATTTATTTTATTTTGATCAACCATTCTACATTACAGGGCTACTGACCAGTGATATTTTATCAAGAGTACTTTGAAATCTTTATTCAGGACTGGTGGACTACAACGGAAAGGATGGAGTAAAACAATGGTAAATAAAGATGAGAAGTCTAGAATGCAATGGAATCTAAGACAGTACCAGTTTATGGCGCACAGTGTGCCAACCAGAATCGCACAATGAAATGCAAAGACAGGGTATCAGTTAGAAGCCTGCAGTAAAAGCTTCTGGGGGAGAGAAGTATACAAAAATTCAGAAGTCATTGGCTAATGCTAATGTTTTAAACCACAAAGGCAGTAAAACTGAAATCTTGCCATTATGGAGATGAAATGACCTTTTAGCAGAACAGATAAATGTGCTCATGTGTGTACGCACACACACATCCATTGAAAGATGTGTAAAGATCACCTCCCCTCGATTGTACAGGCTCCCCATGCTTAGTTTCTTCCTAATAGGTCTGGCACACTCCAGCATTTTCTATGGCATGTAGTTCTACAAAAACAGATAGATGACTTCTCTAATAGAAGTTGTGCAGGTGAATAACACAGTACGTCAACATATATGTCCCATAAGGTTGTTTATGAGCAGCAATGTCTGAAGCATGCAGGTTAAGCTTAAGGTGACCTTAATCTATTTCTCCAGGCAGGGCTTTTCATGGCTGAGGGCTTGTAGGGTTTTTCTTCTTTTTAATTCCCTAGCTCAAATCAAGGAGATTATGAAAATGCTAAGTAGTTTCACATTTTTGAGCAAAACTGCTACCTTGATTCATTAGAGAAGACAGTCACTGAATTGTTCAAAATGATGTTTGTACCAACAGCAAGTGATACTCACTGACTACTAGAACAATGATAGATAGCATTTGGTTACATAGAGAAAGATTAAAAGAGAAATTACTGATCTCCCTAAACTGTGAAAATCAAGGTTTTGATCATATGTAGAAGAAATCTTAGTTTCCTCACATGTTGGCAAGATCCACACCACAGCAGATATCTGCCCGCACACTGACACCAATGCTGGGGGAGATTGTTTCTCCAGCTTTAATATTTTTTCTTTGAAAGGTTTAGGAAGCCTTTTTTGAAAAGTGTAGGAAGTCACCCTGAGAGTCAGGCATTTTCTGTGTCCTTGAAAATAAGGGCAAGTGGATTGCTGGGAAGAAAGTGAAATAGGCAAATTCACAGAATGACAGTGGGTAGTAGAATTGTCACTGGCAGTTTCCACATTTCTAGGGCATGGGGTAGCCCAATAGCTGTGGGATCTTGCAAATCTCCACACTAGGGGTGTACACAAATGCAATTTTTGGGATTTGATTTGAATCAAATACCCAAAAATTCAATTCAACTCAACTCTTTAAAATTTGAGTTTAACCAAATTCGATTAGAATTAAGCAAATTCGAATCTATTCATTTGCACTTATGAATTTGCACTCATGAACGTCAACAACATTCGTATGTGCCCATATGCATCATTATCCATCCCATACACAACTGTATGCATACTGTAGTTATCACATATGCAACCTGGTTTTGTCCAATATGGATCCATACAAATGTGTACGGATGCAGGAATGTTGCATATCTGCAAGTACCCATCATGTACGAACCTGTACACCTGTGTATGTCCAGATAATTTGAACAAATAGATCCAAAATTTGAAACTCATTTTAATCTTTAAATTCAAATTTATGGACATACGATTCAAATTTGAATGTCAAAATTCAGGCTGATTTGATTGAATTTTGAATGCCTTTGAATATTTGTGAACAGCCCTATTCCACACCCTTCAGGGTCCTCCGTAACCAGTAAATAAACTGTGTACATCCTGCCTTAAAGCAATCCAAGGCAAAAAGTATATCAGTATTTGGGCCCTTCCCTTGCACTGTCCAACTTATGTTGTAATAATGAAGAGGACCTTTTTCAATTGGGATAAGATGTCTGCAGGAAAACTATTCCAGTGTGTAAGGATGCTATTAACTTTCCTGTGGAGTTAGAGATTTGCATTGTAAAGAAGGCTCTGGGAAGTTATCACTTGGAAATAGAGGTGTTTTCAGGTTCACCAGTCGGGGACGGCTCACCTGCTGGGCACGCCCTTTGCCGGCTGTTAGCCTCACAAAGTTTTCATTATGTGCTTTTTTTATACATTTCTCAGTCCTTTTATATAGAGATAGGTAGATTTAAGGATAGATTTGGGTATGTTTTATATCAGTAAGAAAGCTTGATTGGGTTAGCCAGAGGAAAGGAGCTCTTTCCAAAGACAGTATACAGAAATGTTATCTGATTTAACTGAAAGAATCTTGAATACTTACATAAGGAAAGAGCAAGGGAACTGAAGATACCAAGGATGCCATCAGGTTCCAGCTGTTTTTAGACTCAATGGACTTTTGCTAAGTCATAGTCAGATGACTCTGCTTCACAGGAGATAAGGAGCAACTATCCAGAACTGCATCTAAATAAAATATATTTTCTTAGCAGATCTAGTTTGCATCTCTCTGGGGACATGTGTGATAGGGTTTTCAAGCTCTTGAAATAATTCTATACAGTATCAGCAAACTCTTTACTGCAGAACAGATGTTGCTTGTTTCAAAACAATACACACTCTGCAGACTGTACACAGCATACTGTCAGCAGTCCAGCCTCCAAAGACCAATCTGCCAAAACAGATCCCTGCCACAGACTTATCTCTTTAGCAGTCCCACTTGAATTCTGTCTATGAAATGACATTGAATCCACAGGTAACAGCACTGTCAAGAGCAGTAAAGATCTAATAATATGGAGGCAAAATGAGTAATCTTTGTTGGGTACCACTGAGTAGTGGCTGACTTTTTATTAGGGGTGTGCACGAATATTCAAAACATTCAAAATTTGATCAAATTCATTTAGATTTGTACATCAAAATTCAAACTGAATGTCTATAAATTTGAATTTAAACATTCAAACAATTTTTGAATTTTTGAATCTATTCATGCAAAGTATTTGGACATTCATATCTGTACGGATATGTGCCCATATGCATCTTTCCTGCATCCGTATGCCTTTGTATGGATCCATATGGGACGAAAATGGGATAAATACAGGATGCGTACAGATGCAAACGGACACATACGTATGTGCAAATATGGATCAAAAATTTACACAAATAGAATTGAATTTATTTGAATTGAATTGAATGTGATTACATTCAAATTTTAAACATTCTAATTGAATCGAATCTTGAAAATTGTATTCGTGCGCATCTATTTTTGATTGACTTCATGGAAACCTCCACGAGCACCTCTAGGCAATTTTTGGGAGATATACTTAAGTAATTTGTCTTCTTCTGGAGAGAGATCTGACATCCCTCTGCTCTGCAGGCTGCTTGCATTACCACTGAGCTACAACTCTTCCCATTCAAAATCTTAGGCTGTCTAAAGACTTCAGTTGGTGATCTGGGATCTAAAAAAATATTATCAATGTAGCAATATCTGGTGCTAGCACAGTCTGGTGCATGAAGGGGATTTTCCCACTTTGCTTCAAGTTGAATATAGGGAGGTTCACCTTGGGCCCCATACCTTTGAAGAAGGTTTGGGTGAAGGCAATCTCTGCCCCCCATCCCTCCTTTACCCTACCCCCAATGCTGCTGCTGGGGAATCCTGGCAACCCCCCCCATTTCAAGTCCCTCCCCCCTGCCTCACTTTCCAATGCTGCCACCACTCCTGCCACTGGGCAACCTCCTGCCACTGGGCCTGGTGGGAGGTTGAATCAAGTGGGCAGGAGGGGAAATCCCACGCCACCATTCAAGCCATTACCACTGGCCCTTGCTGGCCAGGCACTCGGGCCAGGCCTCATGGCTTGGCAGGAGGTGAGGCCAGGTGTGTGGAGGGTGGGAATCCCACATCGCCACCTTGGCCATGCATTTCTGAAGTAGCAGTGTCCTGCTTCCAGAGGCAAGTTGAGTCAGGCAAAGCAAGCAGGGATTCCTCTGTCTGCCACCATTTCAACTGGGTGGGAGGGGAGGCAAGGGGACTGAGGGTGGGGGTAGATAACTTTGCTTCATACATAAAAAAAGCTTTGCTTCATGTGTGAATGTGGG
The DNA here is from genome assembly GCA_023333525.1 of Aspidoscelis tigris stejnegeri. Classification (NCBI taxonomy): domain Eukaryota; kingdom Metazoa; phylum Chordata; class Lepidosauria; order Squamata; family Teiidae; genus Aspidoscelis; species Aspidoscelis tigris. The sequence goes on from JALMGA010000001.1 coordinate 227,017,045, forward strand.
CTCCTTTGGCTTTGAGCATGAAGGCTCAAACCTTCAAATGCATTTGGCGCAATGCTAAACTTCATTGATTGCCAGTTATTTAATGGGGCATAAGGGAACCAGATTGCTTTTCTTTTTATTGAGCAATATACTAAGACTATCTAGGATATTCCTACTGCAGAGATTGTGAGTTAACATACAGATGGACTTTACTTATTGCTCTCTTTATTCTCTAAGATGTTCTGCCTTCCAAGATTTGTAGTACTCTTGCAATTATATTTCCAAGGCTTTCCAATCACTATTTTTTAATTATATTTTTTATATGCTGAGTTTTAAAAAACTTTTTTTCCCTATTCAACCCACTTCAATGTTTTTATCTGAATGTGACATTTTAAATAATTCCTCTCAGAGTGAGAAAAAATATATACATTTATGTATGTATATGTTTACTCTAAAACTTCAGAAAAAAATAGCTACCATTATTTAGGGCACTGGTTCCCCAAACAGATGATAGCAGATATGATCAGGAAAAATAAAATATAATTGGCCATTTATGATTGGGGAAATGTTCTGGTGTAAAGGCATCATGAAAGGAATTTGGTTATAAATCCTTAAACTGGATTTCATCAGAGCTTTAAGATTGTGGGCTTAGAATTGGAACGAAGAAGAGGCTTGGATCATGGACATGGGATATTAAAAAGGCCTTGGAAAAAGTGTTCATAATCTAAAATATTGCTAAAAAAAGGAAAAGGAGCTCTGCAGTTTTAAAAGGACAGATTTTTCCAGTCAGGGGTTCTGACCTAGGAAAAGGTCTAATCTCTCTGGTGACTCATTGAAGAGATTAGGAGATGCCTTGAGCACCAGGAAGAAGAGCAAACTTTTTGTCAGTTTACACATAGGTCAAGAATTGCTGAGAGAAAATAGTAATTTTGTTTTAAAAGGATAAATGGAAATGATTTCTGAGACAGGTTCTTTGGAGTAATGCTGAATTTGAATTTTTTTAAAGGTGTGCTAAACCTACTTGAAGCTATTCACCATTATATTATTAACTTGAAGAAAAACAGGAAAGCAAGGAGATAAGGGCTTTTGGAGTCAGAAATCACTGCTTGCTTTGGGGGAGACAATATTAGACAGTGGTTAAAAGGGGTTTGTTGTGATTAAAAGTTTGGGAAACAGCTTGGAGAATGAGTGGTAGAATTAGTTATTCATCATAGGAAAGAAGCTAATCCAGGGCATCATTTGAGGATTTTTATTTTGGGGTTTTCAGGGATCATTTTGGAGTTTCTAAAATAGGGGAAGGTTTTCTTGGAGCTTGATTCAACAATTTCTTTTTGATAACAAAGAGTTCTGGGTGTAAAGGGTTTTTTTCCACTGACCTCCTTTGATCTGGATCTAAGATGATCTGGATCTAAGGAATGGGTACTTCCCTTAATCCAGATCTAGTAGATCCAGATTCAGGGAAGTAAACAGTGTGTTTCCACAGGTGATCTAGCACCCAATAGGAATGGGTACTAGCTTTGCTCATTGTGGTAACCCCGGAGCACCCATGTGGCGAATCTGGATCTACCCACATGGGGCCTGCGTGTCACCTCAGGTGTTTTGGGGGACAGAGGGTGAAATCTCCATAGATGCTCCAGAGATTCTTCGAAGATCCTCCGGAGCGATCTGCCATAAACTTTGAAGATTCTCTGGAGCCTTTGACAAATGCATTGCTCTCGTATGGGGTCCTCTTAGGAGCTTGTGCTATTCTTCAAAGGCAATGTCGGAGGAAATTTGGAGCCAACTTCAGAGAATGTGCACAGGCTTCAAAGCTTTGAGTTTTTGCATACCCCGCCATGGGTGCTCCCTCAAGCCACCCATAGACCCCACTGCCCGATTGTGGTGGAAACAAGCTCTGTATAATCCAGATTTGATGCCTTAAGACCTCATTGTAGACCCCATGGGTCTACAGGAATCTAGATTATAGGTCCTGAAGGACTCATATGATCCGGATTTCCCTACAACAGATGGAAACAAATGTAGCTCTAATGGGGTCGGTAATGGAAACGGTGTCTTCCTTCTCTGAACCAAATGGGTCTTTATAGGTATTTAACAAAATGGGTATTTAGTGCTAGTGGAAAAATACCGAAGGAAGATATCTTAAGAGCACATGGTTGGTGAGACAGAAGATTCTAGTAGTAGGGCTAATTTTCTATCTTTTTCTGGTTTTCTATCTTTTTAAAGTTTGAAATTGTTCTTATGGAAACGTTACTCTCATTTTCATGTTTTCACTCATAGAAGGCAATTTTATGGTGTTTGGGGAATTTTTGGCTACATAGTTACATACTGGTTATCTCAATAAAATGGGATGGACTCAGTTTAATGCACAAAGATACCTTAACATAAAATGCTCATTGTGATGGTTTCTGGGTACAGGCTGCAAACTGTTTTGCTTTCTGGCTTTGCAGGCTTCTTGCAAGCTGCAATAGCCAGCCATGGTGCAAACAGCCTTTTGCAAACCCAGGGTTTTGGCTGCAAAAAGGGCGGGAAATCCTGTGCGGGCCCTGTTGTAGTGATTGGCTGGAGTAAGGTTTTGGAGGGAAAAGCTGTCTGGGGATCTGAGTACTGGAGGGGCTAGAGTAGGAGTTCCCACCAATCAGGCTGGAGGGACAGCAACCTCTGTTAGGAGTCTCCAGCAGCATTTTATTGCGGCTAGAGCCAATCAGGGTCAGGGGGATGAGTATAAATGAACACAGAAGACAGCAGTCTAGGTCTTCATGCTGGGAAGAGCTGAAAGGAAAAGAGCTGAATCCTGAGGGAGCTGGAACCAGTAGCTGACCAGTGGGCTGTTGGCTGAGTGATTTCTGAAGGGGACAATCAAGGAAGATTGGGGCTCCGAGGGAGACTTCGCTAGCAACTGACCAGGCTGGATGATCAGACAAGCAAGGACGGACTGGGCCTTGTGATCATCTGGAGCCACGTTATGGTACACTGGCTTGGCTGGAGCTGTGGCAGAGCAAGCCAGAGGGGGAGGAACGTGGAGAGGTTTGTCTTTTAAAAGGGGAACTATTTTCCTTTAGAGAAAGGGGTAGCTCCTAGCCTTAAGAGACTTGCAAATTTAAACTAATAACTACCTGAACCTTATTATCTTTTTAGTATTGCTTGTGTATAATAATAAACTTGTTTTAGTTTACTGTTGAAACGCTTGCTACCGGTGTTTTGTGTCCACACTGTAGTATTCACTTGGCCGTTGCACGAACTCAGCATCCTAACAGGGCCAAGCTTCTCCTAGAGAGGGCAGGCACTAACTGGATCGCTGGGCATCGTGGCACTCATTTATTTAGCAATGTTTAGGGTTTTCATTTTTATCTTGGTTCTTTTGAATGTTTAAAATGGGATATGTCTCTGAGATGGCTTTACATATCATTTTGACTTTTCTTCTGTATTTCTAATAAATTCTTTTCAATGATTTAACAAGAAATACTGTTTTTTTGTGTGTGTGTTTGAAATGAGTTTTTGTCTGTGTTTATGGTATTTTTCATTATGTAAAAACCTGTGTAAATGGTCCTGTTAAAAATTTCCTGGGAGTTTAAATTTGGTGTATTTGGGGGATTCCAAATTATACAAAGTTTTACTCCACATTTGATAACACAAATTATGTTTTCTAAATATTTGCCCAGTTTAGGCAAATATCTGAAGCTTCAAATGTCCCTCCCTACCTTCAATTAACATATCAATAAGCCAAGGTTTTATTGTAGCTTTAAAAGATCATCTGAAGCAGACTGGTAGTCTCTCTCTCTCCTCTCTCTCTCTCTTTGTTTAATGTTACATGCATTGGGGTTATTTCAAAGCTTTTTCTTTTAAAAATGATATATATGGCTATGATTCTTTAACTCTTTCTAAAATAGGGCAGTATAAGTTAGTGTCTCTCAAAGGAAGAAGTTTGGCTATAGAAACTTTCAGTTGTAATAAATAATACCTCAGATTAAAATGTACTTTCACATCTCATTGATGATAATAAAATTTCTAAAAAGCTTCTGTTGAAATTCATTCTTTTTTTATGGCAATGATACCACAATTGCATCTTTAAAATATATAGCCCGTATATTCAATGCTATGATGGTTGTAAATTTACTGTCAGTAGTCAGCAAAACCATTTGTGTGGTTGTGCAGATATTCCTTTCCTATTAAAAAAGAAACAGTGACAACGTTTGAATGAAAATTCATCATTGCATGTTGATATTGAAAACATAAGCATGCTTCTAGCAGGATAATAAGTAACCTTGCTATTTTAGGTCTCACCCAGACTCAATATTTTTAAGCTTCCCAGAAGTTTAAGTTGCCCTAAAATTAGGCTGAGGCCTGCTTGTGCTTGTACTTAGCTTGAGTGGTTTTCCTCTGGGATAAGTTGTCCATTGTGGGGTGAAGGTTCACATAGAGATATTTTTCACCCATCCATGAATACAAAATAAACTTTGCCCCAGGATAACTCCAAATTCAGCCAAACTCTTTCTCAAACACAGAAGACAAAAAAAAAAAATCAAGGCTGCAGAATTCCAGCAAAAACAGTCCTGCTTCAGGAACAAAATGACTTTTTGAAGAGTTTCAAATTATTCAAGCAAAAAAGTTTACTGATTTGCATTGATACTATTTCAATTAATCCTTACAAATGCAAACAAAATGGTAGGGCCAGTCAAACAACGATATTGCCTTTGCAGAAAGATGTTCCCAAATGGTAACACATTAAGCCCCAAATCCTATTTATTTGAATTCCAGAGTATCTTTGATTGCCAAATCAAAATTATATATCATAATCAATCTATTTTGTTAAATTTGCTTCTTGTAATTTCCTATTTCAAACATCAGCACCATTTCTGGTCACTCTTTTAAAATTTTAAAATAAGGAAGAATACTTGAGCTTTCAAGCCAAATTTTTGTTCCTTGAAATTAGCCCTAGGAAATAATATTTTTTGCAGACAAATCCTTTCAAAACATCAGTCTTTGGTTAATGATTATACATTAGTATTTCTTTTATCTTTGTTTTCAGTAAACAGATTACAAACAAACATTGCTTGATTTTTTTCCCCCTTGCAACCTCAAATGAGCCTTCTTAAGACAACTTGAGCATTTTGCTTTGGATTTCCACTACAGATGAAGTCTTGTCAGCTTGTCTCTCCCCAAGAAAATCAGTCCAACCTGTTGTTTTCCAGCTTCATGTAAACCAATTATAACCAAATTTGTGTACCAATGTCCCTCATATTATCATTCCATATTTTCCTCTCCAAAAAGCTTTTTAAAAATCATATTTATAAGCAAATCTCCTAACACATGCTCCATTTGGAGGGTTCCATAGGTTTGAATTTAGTCACATTTTATCATACTGTTTTAGGAGAGTCCAATTTTGATGTTAGAGTCCCCTTTGTTTAACTTAGCTTAAAAATAGCTCCAAGGTAGTGTCAAATATCGTTTTCCATCCACTCTCTACACCAGAGCAAAACTGAGGACATTAGAATCTTGCACCACAATGAAAGCTGCTATCTTCATCTCCAGACTGCAACCACAATCTGAATTTGCTGCTTGGTCCAGCTTGAAGCTTTGCCATACTGAACGAACTGCTTACTTTTTGGTTCAGTCTTTTCATAATGATTTGAATTTTTAAATAGAAACTTTGTTTCCATGGAGTCTTGCAATTGCTCATTTAAGCTGTTATGCAATTTAAAGAAACTTCAGCCAAATCTGGAATTGTCCTGGGGCTGAGACTTTTCTTTTGATGTCTCAGGAAAATGAGAAATTGTTTGTGTAATTCTTTTAGTTAAGGTTAGGGCTTTCCTTTAGTGGCTAGTTAGGTTTTAGTCTTTAAAAACCTCTTTATAGCTGCCTATAACCTTTTGGGCTGTCTGTCAAAATTTATCCTGAAATGACCTCTCATCCATAATAGAAGTTTTGTAAAGGGCTCTGCAGTGCTGACAAGTTTCAACACATAGAAATTAACACTGACCACTTGAAACCCCCAAAACATCTTCCTAACCGGTTCAATTAATCAAAAATCTGCTGACTAGAGAAGAAAGGAGTGATAGGGACAGTCCAGTCATGAGGTAAAAATGTTTAACTGCCAGTTAGAATAAGCTAGCAAGCAGCAATCAAATAAAGACATTCTGCACTGGATCTTCTCTCAAATTAGGTTTTCCCGTCTGAGAATTCTTTGCCACTTTGGAAGAGCAAATAACTATCTTGGCCACTAAGGCGCTTTCGGCACTCACTGATGATTCAGATTAAGAATCCTTTTAAATCTGAGTCACTGGCCTCCTTGTCTATATACTAATGTGAATCAAGGAAGCCCTGCACCCACTGGTCAAGCTCCATCTGCACTGGATAGAGACAGATCTGGATGAAAGAGATCTGTAAACTGGATCACCAGTAAGCTATTTCTTCTTCCAAATGGATCTATCCAGATTGATTCTTAAAAGAATGCTGGAATGGAAGGTATATGTGTCCTAAAGAACCTTTTTTATGGGGGGGGGGAATAATTATAGATAATAGGACATATTCATTTTCCTTCTTTTTTTTACAGTTTGGATAGGCAATTCCGTACACTAAAGGACTTGTGCTAGTGATCTATTAAATTAACTTACAAATTCACATAGATTAACACATAAATACAAACCCAGAATACAAACCAGTCAATACTATTTACATTAATATACCATTCAAAAAAGAGACCCAAATTGGAAGGAGGAAAATGATAAAATGCCATGAATAGATGTGGCTGTCCAAATCCCCACAACCATCACATAATTCAGTTTTATTTTTATTTCAAGAATAGTTAACTTAAAATCAATTACAGTTGCCATAGGAAGGAGAAATATGGTATCCCATAAGCTTGTAGTACACACTCAGCACCACCAGGGAGCTGAATTCTTTCCACTCCATGCAGCGGCCTTTGGGCATTATAGCGTCTGCAAAGCACATGGCTTTAAAAGGACAACTCTTCTTTCCTGTTTGAGGATTTTCCCCACCTCTGGCCACAGGATGTGACATCAGAAGGACCTCTGACCTGGAAGACAGCAGCTTTTCCTCCAATCACCTCCCCTGGTGTTGCTTGGATGTCATTTCCCCCCGCCCCTTAGGACTGCTGTATAAAAAGCCTTGCGAGAATAAACTGGAGTCTCTTTTTCCACCTTTACTTTGGTCCCAGCTTCTTCTTTCCTCTCCCTGTTTTCCATACTATTGAGTCCGCCATTACTGGCTTACCACATGGTGGATCACCAGGGCTCTTGCTGGTAGAGCAGCCTGGCTTTTCTATCACAACATCCAGCATAAGAGCAGCCACCCTTGCCACTGCAGATCTTCCTCCCTGGCCATTTTAGGGCACGTAAGCCGGATACGTGCAGTACTGAAACTTCCCCAACTGCCGCCTTTGTCCTACTGGAGCAAATTATTATTTATCTGAATGTATCTGGTCTTGATGAGGCAGGTAACACTGAAAAACTAATGATTTTCCTGTTCATCCATTTTACATGACACATTATTATTTATTTTTATGAACTAAATTCCCCAAACTGATGCTACTAAAATAATAAATAGGCATGTTCAGAAGAAACCTTGGGTCTTTGCACTTTCAGAATGCCCCACGGCTCTTATATCTTATAAAATACAAATACATTTTGTTTCAAACTTAGGCTCCTTAGTCATTTCAGAAAGTGATAATTGTCATCTTTATTTTCGGTTTAGCACAAAATTAGTTTGCTTTTCCTTGAGACTACTGAAGTATCTTTGCAACAAAAGGGGTGCCTCAGAGGCATGGCAGAGAGACAGTAGTGTTCCCAAGTTTTCTCTAATCCACCTTTTCTAGACACAGATCAGGTGAAACCAAAACATTTGGTCAAATGTACAATTTAAAAAAATGAATTTCTCTAGTATGGCAGCAAGTAGAACATGAAAAAACAAGCAAATAAATTTGAGTATTTTACTTGATTCTTTCTCAGTTCCTATTTGGGGAGATGTTCATATTGTTAACATGGGGTGTAAATCCAGATATCCTTATACTACTGCCATTGTTGAAAAGTCCAGTTCTTTCACAAAACCCTTCATTCTGCTTGCAGTGGGCTCTTTGCATTCATATATCTATAGTCTTGGAAGTGAGTGCATCATGGACTTATTTATAATCTTATTTATTAATAAATATATGATTTATAATTACACTACTCATTGGTGTGACACATAGGTATCTGGCATTGTTATGAAATATTAACACAAATAAAATGCAGGGAAAGGACATGATTTGGAAGGATCTCCATAAGACATATGTGCAGTTAGTATCTGATAAAGAGAAATTAATGTATTATGTTTTAATGGTTAGGGACAGTTGCCATTTTCCTAAGTAAAATGAATTAAGACTGGAATGGACAGTGTTTGTTTTCTTTGACTTGTCATATTATAATTTGTTGGATGATGATGACTACAATTTATTTGTCATCCTACACTGAAGCCTCAAGGTAACTCTTTTAAAAAGTAATAAAACGTGCAATGCACTGCAAATAGCAATTAAAATATAAACCAACCATTAGGACAAACAGCACCTCCCCAAACAAACTGCAGAATTACCATAATTAAAATTAATCAGCCAAGATTATATAACATCAACAGCACTAACAAATGAAAAATATTACAATTATTTAAAATCAAAAAATAAAATAAAATATAAAGGCATTTGCATGGTTCTAGAATGATATTAACGGGAGTAACAACCTATATAACGATGCTATTTCTGTTTCATTCTTTTGTCTGTAGCAAGCCAAAACTAAAATTATCCTTTTTAAATGACTAGGACCCTTTAACTTTAATTTTGCAGAATCCCACTGAAGTTCAGTTCAGAAACAGTGGCTGGCTTTTGCACATCCAGCACTGCAACTGTTCCCCAACTTACCTACGGATCATTGCAGTGAAGATTGTCCATCCTTCAGGTGCATGCCAGGCCATTACTATAATGATCAAGGCATGGTGTATGACCGCACAGCCACAGGCAGGCTGTGCTGCCCTCACACACCATATCATTATCATTTGTACCAGGAAGTAGAGTGAACACTGCATCTGGGAGCTTATCTGGAGAATATGAGATACTCCACAGCTACAGAGGATTGGGATGGCCCTCCATATTCTGAATCACTCTGGGACAGAGATGGTGCTGTGGCATGTAAATAGAGCATTCCAGGCTGTGCATGGCCATCCTGCTGTAAATGCTATTTGGGCCTATTCACACTGAGATATACTCCAGAAAAAGACCAAGTGCGAACAGGCTGATTTCTTTTGCTTCCATTATTTATTTTTTTATTTTATTTATATTTATATCCCGCCCCATACCCAAGGGTCTCTGGGCGGCTTACAACATTTAAGAACAAGCACATTAAAATTGTATCACACTATAATAAAACCAACGTAAGGTTTAGACACCAGACTGGACTTTTCCAAGTCTTCTGTATGGAAATGGAACAACGACACATTGCATTTCAACCAAATGTAGAAGAAGGAGGAAATGTAGAAGAAATGGCTGCACAATGAAGTGTCCTTGGCAGGAGGGTAATTTGTGCTGAAGATGAAGCAAAAAAGCAAACCCCATGTTTAACTGTTCTCCTGTCATAACATTTTTTCCATTTTTTAAAAAACTTTCTCCCCTTTATTATCTTAGACGTGTGTTTATTTTGCTTTTTCTGAAACTGCTGCTGTTAAATAGAACAGATGGGTACGTTCAGGAGAAAATGGAATAGGAAATTTAGCAAAGATGGGTGTAGCAGAACAATCTTCTATAGATATTTAGCAGTGGGGGAAAAAGTGACTGGGCATTTGTAATATGTACTTACGGTGTAATGTGATGGCTGTATATAATGCTGCTAAAAATGCTGATAATGAAAAAAGGAACAGGTACTCACTTTTCTCACATAAACAACATCGATTGGAGTTCTGGGCTATCTGGCATATTTGTGAGCTGGTTATTCTCTCTTTAAAAACAGGGTCACACTATTTGGACTCATTAACAGGCATATAATTTTAAAGCTGCACAATAAGCAAGCAATCAGCTTTGACAGAAACAAGATAAAGGACAAGCACTTTAGTTATTCAGTATCAGGGGAACAGAAAACACACACACACAAACTGCCAGACCAATTGTTGTTAATATAATAAATCTCCGCGTAAATTCCAGGAAACATTGAAATGCCCATTCGGGTTTGGATCAGAATGTGGAGAAGCTATTTTCTTTGTTTAAAAAGAATGGGGCCTTATAATTGCAAGAAAGAATAATAAGTTCAGTAAATTTAGCTTCTTCTACATCACTCAGATCAATGTCTTTTTGATGCCTTGGAGTTGGTTATTCACAAACCTGTATAAGTGATAATATTTTTTACTTGAAATTTCACACTTGGGGCTATTTCTTCAGTACTTTTGAAGGATGCATGTACATGCGATTCTAGATTGTAATAAATCAGCAAACTGTAACAATGCCCATCAAGAACCCTTTTTTAAGATTGTTTTTGCCTTCTCAAGATGATGGCAGAGGAGTGTTTTTTTCCCATTCTTAATTTTCTCCTGGTATTAACTGTTTTGAGTAGCCTTGAGAATTTTATATGTTAGCTACACTGGGAACATTGTTGAGAAATGAAATTGTCAGTCCTGGATTTGCACGATGAGGATAACTCCTACGTATTCTGGCATCTCTGATCTCATCTGACTGTTCATTTGCTGATCCTTTTTGTCATTTCCCCAGAAGACCATGTCTCCTTGGGGATACTCTCACCTTAAAGTAGTCTAACCTTGAACCACTTCAAAGTGATCTCCCAAATGTGGAGGTTGGTACAGCCATCTCCTGTATAGATGGCTGGACTTACCTAAAGAGTTTGCCAAGCTTAGCACCATTTTGCCAAGCTCCTGGAAATAAATATAGAATTGAGCCATTTCTGCATGCCAGGTGAAAATAATCACAGCCAACAACTTTGGAAGAACTTTCATTCATAGCCTCCAAAGTTAAGCAAGGGCAGCAGTCATCATATGAACAGCTATCTGTGCAACCGAGCCCTAACCCTAAACATACCACTTGATTTGTGCCAAAATGGGAGCTTCATATTCCACACTATCCTTCTCATAGATCCTTTAATGTCCCCCTGTGGCCATGCTAAGTAGGAGAAATTTACGTTTTGCTAGTAATAGATAAACTAGAGGAAGTATTTATGCTTAACAAGATTGGGGAAATCTGAACAAAAAGGGAGTTTGCAAGGATCTACTGAGTGAATTTGGTATTCCGCAGCAGCAGCTGGCACAGTCTCTAACTGTTGTGTAGAAGTTATCATTTGGTTCAAGATTATTCAATTAGTTGCTTATTCTGACAATAGAACTCTGTAAAAACATAATTAAAAACATATAATCTCTTTCTCACATTTTCTCAATATTTAGTTAGCTATAGAAAATATTATTGCTTTAATGACTCACTGCTTCAGTTAGTATCTTCCATAGCACAGACTACTGGATATAGGTCATGGGTGAAGATTATAATGATCTTTTAATCTCTGGCTGGGATTTGAATCATAGAATTTTGCCATTAAGCTGTTGAATTAACTGTGTGGCTGCATTGTCACTTGACTTTTTTAGTCCTGGTTGGACTATTTTAATCCGGATACAGGGCCGAGTGCACATCCTGGGCTTTTTCCATTTGCCTGATAAACCAGGCTGAACCTGAATATTGCCATTCCCACTCACCACCCAAATGCCCAGCATGGAGAAACAGGACCTTTTAATCTCCACCAGTAATGTTCCCAGTAACGCTACCTCCATTCATGTTACTGGGAAGACAGCACGTCTGCACTCAAGCAGATGAGCAAGTGAGCAAACAGCAAACAGCAAAAAGCAATCAGAGGCCAAAAGACAGCTCACACGAAGGGGGGAGAGTGAGAGGCTATTCCCTCCCTGCTCTGCCATCCTTGTCTTGCTACAATGAATCCCTTGAGGCTGGTGACTTTAAAAGAATTTCCTTGCTGCAATTGTATCTTTTGAGGCTGGCTGGTGCTTTATTTTTTCTTTCTCCTCTTAAGATTGTCTTCAGAGCAGGCATGGCAAGGGGAGGAGGTAGACCTTTACAGCTCTGAAATCCCATCCATACAAATAGAACCACTTAGATTGTGGTGGGATTTGAATCGGCTATGAATGTTCTTCAAATGCTATTTGAATCCCTGCCACTAATCACCCCTTCAAATTCCCTCTGTATTCACTTTGAAACTGATCTGAATCTACTTTAAATACACTCTGAATCCACCGCAGATATGACTGGGCAGCCGCCTTGTCACCTCACCACATTCATGAATATAACAAAGCTTCAGACAAATAAACAAAAGCATCCGCTTCACATTCAAATGTCAGTCTTTGAATGTAGCCAACGTTCAATTTGAATTCACAAATGAATTTGCATGGATGCTGAATATCACAAATATTCAGAATACTAAGAAGTAAAGGCTCCATTCACAGAGAGCCTGGAAGAACAGAAGGTGTAGTACCAACTGTTAAGGTGAGTGTCATGATCACTGCCACAAGGAGAACATTTTTGACAGCAGTTATGTTTCTGTAGGGAACCACCAGGGAGGACGGGGGAAATGGCTGGAGTTCTCCAGCCTTATCCTGAGCAAAAATGGCAGCAACTTCCAGTTTCTATCTTTGTGCATCCACACAGGGGAGAGGGTTTGAAGAGAACATCACATTCACCCCACCCCAACAGTCATTTTCCGCAGCTTACAAGAAAATATTATTCTTGGGGCACTTAAGCTGATATGAGAGATTCCTGGAGGTGGGCAAATTTGGACACATCACGCAGGAACTCTTTGGGAAAGTGAAACTTTCACCTGTATAGATGTAGCCAGTGTTTTGGTGTGAAAAAACCCACATATAATGAACACTATCTATTCATCTTTATATTTTGAATGGGAACACTGCTGTGTTCATTTAAAGACAGGGGGAAACCGATACACTATATGATTTAAGGGCCGCAAGAATAGAATACTGAAGTAGAAAACTGCTTCCATAGAGCAGAAGTCTGACTTTATGTTTCCTTGATACAGTCTCTGAGTAAGAGAGAGTGAAACAAAATTACTCTATATCTAAGGCATCTTGGTGCTGTTTGATCGTGCCAGGAAAATTATGTGGTGAAAATCAGATAGCTTGTGCATTATTTGTCTTATGTTCCTTTACTGTGATTGAGACACTGCTGCAGTCATTTGTGAAAAAGAAATTAATTAGGAAGGGAGAAAGTGTCAAAATTTTTTACTGTCTAATGCAATATTCACTGGTGAAGGAAAAATGAAAAATGGTCATATGGTATCAATTTTGTCTTCCCATATATTTTAACTGGAGAATCTATACATTCATAGTAGTGGCAGAGAAATAGTCAGAAAAATGCCATGTTGTTATCATGGAGGATATTTGTAGCTCAGAGTTGTAGTGTTCTATTGTAGAAGATTATCTGAGCTTCAACTTTTTCTCCCTGCAGACATTTCTCCATCAGGCTAGGTAACATCCTGTCTTTGATGGGTGATGGTATATACAGATCCAGTGTACGATGACTATTGGATGTCTTTTCTGGAAGTCATTTAAGTACCTGTTCCTTCTGTTGTTGCTGTTTTCAAGTTCTTGATTGTGCAATGGTGCACTTGGTGTACTGTCATGGTTTATTTATGGTTTCAAAGGGGGTGAGATTGCAGGTGGGTAGACTGAATACACAAGAAGAATTTTATGGTGAAGAGGATGCTCATTTATTTTACAGTGGACTGTGTTGGACCCCTTGTATATACACTATTTAAACCTTCCAAAGTTATTCCAAGGTCTCACAAGAAATATTTCAGCTTGCTTTTTCACACCAGCTCCAGGACTTTGCTCCATTGCATTCCTCCATCTCTCTAGCTCCTTTCAGGTCTCCAATGTTTCTCCACCTTCTTCCAGACTCCTTGGACAACACCAACTTCTCTTCTTCCTTTCTTCCTTTATCCATTCAATTTCCCTGTCTTTTTCTCTGTCCCTGTTTATTACAATTTGCCTTCTGTACCATTCAATGAGTCAGCAGGTTTCTCAGTCTAAGTGCCTTCACATATCTGATTGTTAAAGGTGTAGACAGAAACCATCACAGACTGGCTTCTGGAAGTGTATTGTAAGCGTTTTATTTTCCAGAAATCTGAGAGTGCTGTGTCATTAAAGGCAGGGCTCTGTCAAGATATAGAAACCTCCATACTATAGAATCAGACTCTACAATGGCATATAGGTTGGAAATACAGGACAATGGACTAGCAACAGCCTGGGCCCCTGTAGCAGACCTGAATCCATCTTTGTTTATTAGCATTCACTTTGGTAGAATCAAGCCTTAAATCTGTTGTTCCCAAAGAAAGAACTTAGAGGAAGATAAAAGACATCTGCATAAGAGCAGAGCTAGTCCAGAGTTAGCCCAAGAGAGATAATCTAAGGCCCTGTTCCCATGCAGGTTTGTTAAGACTTTGATTATAAACAGATGGTTGATTGCTCTTCTTTGCCTTCTTCTGTTCTATTTTTTTGTAAAGTATTGTGTTCTATTTTGAAATGGTCATATGACTAGTCAAATAAATTTATTATTATTATTATTATTATTATTATTATTATTATTATTATTATTATTATTCCATGCAACTTTGGTACAGTTCCGAGCACGGGATCAGTGCGGTCCGTCCCCATGGGCTTTGGATTTGGTACGTGAAAAGCATACCAAATCCCCCCAAAACATGCCACAAGCATGCCAGATTTGATACCTGTTAAAACAAATCTCAGCACGGTTTGGGGAGCCAGAATGCATTCCTCAGCAAGCCAGGAATGCACATGGGGATGGTTGCAGGCTAACAGGGAGGAGTTTTGCGCTCATGTCATTGGGAGGTGGAGTGTGCTTGCTGTACCTGTCCTGTCTATTGAATATCACATCTGCGTTAAAGCCAGAAAACAGCAGAATCTGCATATAGCAGTAAGCACAGCAAATAGCATTTGGATTTGGATTCGGTGTTCACAGACGTAAGAAGAGACATGTTGTTTCATTCCAAACTTGGAGGCATTTATTAGCTTCATGATTGCAGAGTGAGAGCTAACTGAACAGATTGCTAGTAACGTGCATGGATATATGAAGCAAACACAAATATGCAACTTAGCTAATAACGTCTACATACTGTACAAGAGGGATAGAAAGAGAGAGAGAGAAACTCAACAGCATACAATTTATACATGTGAGTGAACACGCCATTTTAGAGCCTTGGACCCCACGTGCACAAGCTTAGCCTATCCTATGGGATTGCATTTTTGCATATAGCAGAGTCCAAGCAGTTTCCAATTAGCCTTATCTAGGTCACTGACACAGCACAACACCTGGCATTTATCAAATAGTTCTGGTGAGGCAAATTGCAAGACAACCACAAACTCTGGAAATCCTGACAAGCCGCTGACTTTTTAAAATGCTGATTGCAAAGGAATGCTGGAGAATGCCTTGGCTTTTTAATTTTCTGCCATTTCAACAGAAGTAATTCGAACCCCATTTCAGAATGTCAAGGCAGGCTGCATAATGGCTTGATTTTTGTTGCATTTGCAACCCCCATTTTCCTGATCATCAAGGCAATAATAAATAGAGTCTTGATTTTAAAGTTGACAGGCACTCCCATGGTCCCCGGTGGAGTAGAGGTGCACAAAACTGCTCAAGCGCCTACTGCCACTAGAAGCTTTCATTGGTGTTTTATGCATGAAGCTTTATTTTATGAATGAAGCTTGTTATTTTTATGAATGAAGCTTTACTTTATGAATGAAACTTTATTTTATTAATGAAGCTTTATTTATTTTTACCTGTTTCCGTGCCTCCCATCTCCCGGCTCTCTGTGCTGCTAAGGGAGGGAGGGATGCAGAACAGGTCTGGGCTGACGACAATCCAGCTGCCAATGAGGAGAGGGTGGTGGTGGAGAGGAGGTGGCATGGCTCCCCCGTACCAGGGTTCGGCACGGTTCTCATGGGGATGCCACCATCTGAGCCCAACCCATACCAGTCCTGTGTTGCTTGGAATCTGATGGGGATGCCCCAAATGAGTTCCCAGTTCCGTGCCTGGCCCATGTGTGCCCAAACAGTGCCCAAAGTGTGTCAGATGGCCAGCAGGGGGACAGGACCTAAGACTGCTTGAAAAGCAGTTGATGTGTTCTCTTATCAGGAAACCAAACAGTGTTGCTGGATTTCCTATAATAACATTGCAATACACTTTGTGTGTATCCTGAAATGGGCACAGCATTAGGAATGCCTTGCGTCTGGCATTTCCAATGAATTGTGAAAGAATTGTGGGGTTCACCTTGTGTCTAGATGCACCCTTTACTACACTACACTCCTTATATGCACACAGATCTGTTTCAGGATATGTAATAATTGCTAGTAGAAAAGATGCTGAAAATGAATGGGAAAAGAAAGAAGGGGAGGACCCAGTTGATGAGTTCCTAGGTGAATCAAGTATATTTCTACTATGGTCCCTTTCCACAATGGAAGTTGTATGTTACCAGAAAAGAGCCTAGAATCTTCCATGTGCTGATGTAGGGTAAAAAGCTCCTGTCTCCCATTAGCTTGTTCTCCCTGCCCAAGATAGAACATAGACTGAACAATAATGAGATCTACCTGTGGTTCAAGGCCAGAATTACGGACACCAAATAAATGTGGGTAGCATGCCTTGATAGATTACAAAGGGTTTTAGGTGTAGATGTGGATGAGTTGTAACATTTTATGAGTGGGAAGTGAGAAAAAAACTTTCAAGGAAGGGCCTTTCTACACTTGGCCCAATAGTTAATCCAAGGAATGCTCCCAGATGGAGCATCCACACTGGAAAGAACCCTTTCTGCACCATGGATTAACTATGCGTGGTGCAGGTTGAACTTGCACCACATATTGACTTTCCTTCACTAGCGCCAAAGCCAGTAAAGTTCTGGACACAGCATTCACACCTCTTCCAGGTGCTGGAAGGTTGCTTGACATTCTGTTCAAGTACAGTGATGCATCATGTGCTGCACAAGAGTGTGTTCATGCCTGTCACATGATTCCCCTGGGGATGGGGATGGCACAAATGTTCTGGTGCTGACTTCAGACTTCTGAATACACAAGAACACTCTACTTCCCTGTTTTTCTCTACTGATCCATCAATATTCTTGAAACTGCTCTGGAGAGCACTTCAATAATTCAGATTTTGAAAGCATGCTGAAATTATAGGAGAAAGAAGAGGAAGGTGAAGTTTTCTGTGTTCAAACATAGGCCCCAAGTGAAGACAGTGTAAGATACAAAGCAGTAAAAGTTTAGGAAAGGTTGCGTGGATACTTTGATATTTCCTTGTTTAAACAAACAAACTGAAGTAACAAAATGAACAGAAAAATAAAATGTATTGAGTGATTTTTGTTTTAAAGCAGAGCTAGACAAAAATCAAATACCATAAATATTTGTTGTATTTCAGGCTATATTTTCAGTTTGCATGCTGGAAATGCATAGAAGATCAGATGGTAAAGTAGTGTAATCATTGCTCCGAATTTCTATGGAGCAATGGCTTACATATGTTTGTTACCTGTCTTCTTGGGCAGTATTTATGTAACATTATAGCCCATAAAATCAGAGGTAGTCTGTTTCCCTTAGTAGCTTATCATAGGGTTCTTTTGGCTGAATACAAACAGCAAAAACTAGATATAAGCTACTAGTTTGTAGTATTTCACTGGATTTCAATGAAAATGATGTTGTGACTTTTCCTTCTTTGGGCCAGTACAGTTAAGGCACATAAAGTTATTAATGAGGCACCTAATTTTGACTTAATTCTATGAAGAAAAGAAAGAAACTCCTGCTAATTACAGTTTATATAAAATGCATTTGCAATGGCAGAAAATGTCCTATAGGAGCATAATAACTAAAACTGCAACTATTACTTCAGATAAGAAAGTAGAATAATCTCTTAACATCCAAGAGTTTGTCTTCATATAATCCTACCTATACATCAAAATCCAGCCTTGCATGGAAATCATTACTATTGATGTGAAGTGGTTTATAACTTATCCTGCACATATATCCTGTTGCATCTCTATTGTACCTCTGCCCAGATAGAAGTCAACAGCAGAAGGAAAATGGAAGCACTTATCTATGTGGACATGGCTCCCACAATGGCACAACACTTACATTTTCTCTATCCACCTTTTCTATACTATGCATGATTTTATATACTTCAATCAGGTCTCCTCTTAAACGCCATCTTTCCAAGCTGAAGAGGCCTAGATGATTTCATAAGAGAGGTGTTCCAGCCCCTTAATCACTCTGGTTGCCCTTTTCTGCACCTTCTCCAGTTCCACAAGATCCTTTTTGAGATGTGGTGACCAGAATTGTACACAATGTTCCAAATGTGGCCTCACCATAGATTTATAAAGAGGCAAAATGACACTTGCTGACTTGTTTTCTATTCCCTTCCTAATTATTCTCAGCATTGAATTAGATTTTTTTTTCTGGTGCTGTTGTAACAATCTCTCTCTCTCTCTCTCTCTCTCGTCATATAGTGTAGTTTGAAAGAAACTTGGAGAAAATCACACTGAATTTCTTGATTTGTAATATTCTTACTTCCTTTACTATTTTACATACATAAGGAAGGATTCCAGCATTCCAGTTGTTTCAACAATGATAGCAGTGATGCCATGTGCTAAAGATGGCAAATGAACAGAAGCACCACATATTTGCCTGAAGACAGTTATAAGTTACTATGAAAAAGCTCATTAAAAAAAAAGATACCCCTGCCTGCTACAACACAAAAAGAAACAAAAATAATTGTTCTTATAACTTTGTGAAGGTATTCACAGGACAAAGTATAATTGACAACTTATGTTTGATCACAGCCCTTTTAATTAGGAACATATTGCATCTGCTTAACATTGCTTGTGTTTGGGTGCAAAAGATTTTCAGTGTCAATTAATCTCGTAATATCCCTAAGCAAGCTGGAATTGTTGAAGAAGATGGAAATTGGCTGATGAATGTATTGGTCACTTCAGAGGCATGTTCAAATCTATCTTCTTGCTGTCCTAATGAATATGGAAACCTGCCCAGTGTGTGATTGGATTTTAATGACTACAAGGTCAGGGACTTTGCAAGGTGTGAATCTGCTTGCAAGGTCGTAAGTGGCAAGCAGCGCATGGATCTGAAAATAAACAAGGAGCTGTCAGGGATATTAGCTTTTTTGTAGAAAAACCCAAGGGATGAAAAGGTTAACAGGTGATTGCATTGTAACTTGTTTTGAAACTCAATATGAGCTCTAAAGGTACGTGCATTATCCCTCATTATACTTTGCATGAGAAATTGTAGTAATTTAAAATGCAAGCAATGTTTGATTATAATAGCACACTAGCTTATCACAAGTCTGCATTTATCACTAGGTAAACCAGTCCACTGAATCAACATATGCTCAAACAGCAAACACCTCTGGAGTAACAGGTAAAATTACCTGGTCAAAACCGCCTGTAGGTGGGAAGAAAATATCTGCCTCCAACAGATAATCCAGGCTAAAAATTACTCACCAAAATGTGGGTCATGTAGATAGCTGCCCTAAATTAATTTGATTTTCAATGAGACATAATTCAGGTAGTTGTAAAAGAATAATATGAAATGAGTCTAGAAATATTAAGGAAAAAATATTAATAGCTTGTCAAAAGGAGTATGAATTACTGTGGAACAATGCACAAATTGCTTTTAAAGAAGAAAAACACCCAGAGAAACTGCAAATGAGGGAAAATAGATAAAGAAAAGGGTTAGAAAAATATAGAACACTTATTATCCTATGTAAATCAAAATATAAAATTATGTACCTAGCTTTGTAATAGAAGCACAGGAAATGACCAAATTATGATTGTGTCTCACTCAGCAAGTTACAACCCTCCCTTTTTAATGCAGTAGTTCAGTACATACTTAAATGTAGGTAAATTCCATTGCCTTAAATAGGATTTGCCTCTATATAATCATATATTGGAGTGTGCTATTAATTTTGTATGGTGTAATGCACTAAAAGACTATTTCTTTGGTCCAGTTAAATCAAAGGAAGAAGAGGAGCATTAATTAAGATGTTGTCAATTGATGTGCACCAAAGGTGAACATATAAAGGAAAAGTTGTAGAATGAAACGAATGATGCCTCTCCAAAGCAGCAATTCTTTTGACTTTCTTCAAGAGTAGAAGGAATGTCGAAACTACAGATCCTTTGAGGAAATAAAGTCATTTTCCTTATTTTTCTTCTTTCTTTTTACTGAAATAGCTGTTTGACTATACATGGCTACTTTTTGTGATTTTGGAATTTACAGCCTGGAAGTTGCAACTGGTGCAGAATTCAGCGTCTAGACTGCTAACAATTATTTATGAGCAAACATACATCACAGTAAATTTGCTGCCGAGTCTTATTCAAAATACTGAACGTAAGGTCCTTTTGACCAGGACCATAATCCAGGGACAATTTGGATGTTGTGAGTTACTACTAGTGCACATATATTGGATAAAGAAAGCTTGGCTTCAGACACAGGCAAAATAATATGTTTTTACTTTGACTTTTACTTCCCCACACCTGAGTGACTAATTTGGATTAGAAATATATTTAGAGGCTATCAGACTTACACTGCCTAGGAATATTTAATCAAATTGTTGATCTTGATGGAATACAAAATGCACTGAGAAGCTATACTGTGTTATAAGTTTATGGATGTCATAAACACCTTGGAATTTCAAAGAACAAGGACAATTTCCAACTAGCCACCCTTCACTTGGTATGCTACCCCATGGTTGTATCTCTTCTGGGGAATGCATATATTGTACATGATAACTGTCACAGGTTTCTTTTCAGGACAACCTATAAATATCAAATAAATGTTCAAATTTATAAGACAGACACAATTTTATTATGCTAAAATAAGAATGCAAAAGTAATATGGACATGAAGTATGTAATGTCTGCTTTATGAGAAACTCAACCAAATATATCCAATATAGAAAAGATGAGATGTACATTTTAACAAGTGTAACCATTTCATGGTCTGTATGTCTGTCTCTACTTGCCTGGCAAAGTGGCTTCTGAAAAGATGTGTGGGAGAGGTGACTGTGATTGCTGCTGAAAAAGATCCTATCTCCACCTTTGCAGGTCAGTGGCCAAGAGTTAACAGTCCCTGTTAACACCTGCTTCGACTGTCCTCCAAAACATAAGTCACTGTCCCTTTCTGCAGTCACTTCAGATCTGCGTTAAGAAACCTGTTAATCTGGATCATGGGCCTCCCACCCACACAATAATGTGTATCAAGGAACCTCCATCTTCCCAATAGTCAGATTCCATTTGCATAATATTTGGGTTAAGAACCCTTTAATCTGGAATGATTGTAAACCCCTTACTTGAGTCTACAAGTGAACTAAGGGCCTTGTTCCAGATCATGGGAAGCATGGAGATGGTACACTTCCATGATCAGGAACTACCAGGGGAAGGTTTTTAGTGGTGTACCACTGAAAACTACATCCCCAGGCTCCAAAGCTAGGAACTATTGCCCCTAGCCTTCAGAGGCATAGGGAGTGACTACAAAGCTTATAGACATGGGGAGGCATGGACTAGATCAACATCATCAGTGAAGAAAGTGCTGAATTGCCCCATGCTTCCACAAGATTTATTCTGTTTATTCCAGATCCACTGATCGGGATCAAAGTGAAGTAAGCTAAGAGAAGGCCATAAGCTGCAGAATTGTTCCTTTTTTGTTTGTTTCATTTTCATGGAATGAACATTTTAAAAAAGCTGCTTAATTTTATAAAATATTATTTCACTACTATCACTTTTACTACTGCCGTTACTACTAACAATAATTTAACTCTATAGAACAGGATAATTCTTGGTGTCTACACTGAAATGTAACCACTTGTTGACTTTAATGTTTCTGTATTTGCTGCTGTTATATACTATGATTGAAATAAGACCTATTTTTACATTACAAAGAGAGAGAAGGAAAAGAGAAAGAAAAAATCTGAAAAGGCTGTTATTGCTGTTTTCTCTTGAATTTTTGGCAGTGCTGTTTACCTTTATAAGCCTCCTTCTGACAGCTACATTAGTATTTTCTGGTTGAAGTAAAATGGGAAAGCAAGCCAAGGCTAATGTTTTTAAAAGGCTTTTTGACCATTACCAGGGAGAGGGTGGCTGTTTAATTGGCTTGCAGTGACAATTACACTGTGGCAATACAATGAATTTCTCTATTGAGGGTCCAATTATTGCCCAAGGACAGGTATAAAATGTTATTTCCAATAGGCAGAAATTTGAAGTTGCCTTCTCTACATGCATATAGTGTTTAGAGCAGAGGAAAATAAGGGGGTTTTGTTGTTGCTGCTGTTATTGCTGTCATTTTAGTTATTTTATTTTAACTAACTGAAGAAGTGATATTTTTTGCCTACATTAAGGTCTTAATGAAGGTTTTAAGGAAAATATTTTAACAGGAAATACATGATAAACTGTTATTTGTTATAGTATATAGTTTTCCATTCTTTTTCTATGGATCTAAGAAACCTGAAGCAAAACACATAAATTAAGGTTGCTCTTGCTGAAATATTCTCTGCCCTACAACTGTTAAATAAGTGGGAGCCTTGTTGTCCTTTCTGCCCAATTGCTTTTGTTAGGATTTAGGCTCAGCATTGAGCATAATGGATCAATGACTCCCAGAAGGTTTGTGCTGGCTGACAATACTACTCCATGTAAATGCTTAGGACCTTAGGCAGACCTGCATGGCTACAATGATAAAATATTGTTTGGTACCATCAATTTAGCATTGACTCCAGGAGATTTCAGGGGATGCATATGTGTCATTTTTCGGGAAACCAGATTTAGAAGTTGTCAGCCATTACAGTTTTCCAGGGAGATAACAGGGATTGAACTTAAGACCCTCCACTTTCCAGGCAGCTGAGTTGAGGCCAAATTCCAGAGTGGTTAACACTATTTGCCATCCTTTATTTATTTATTTTTGTTTAAATTTTATAAAAAACATACAGATTAGATAATATCTATAGGGTGATACAAATAGCATATAAAACAAAAGCATATATACATATAGTTCAATCATTAATCCTATTACATAAAATGGGAAAGGGAATCAACGAGGTCAGACGAGCAGAGGTATTCACAAAAAAAGGTTGCCAGACTGTGAGATAATTTAAGCGCTGTGAATAACTGGATTTTTTTGTGCATAGTAGTCACATACTCCAATTTGGCAATTTGCCAAAGTTTGATGTACCATTTTTGAACAGATATTATACTTACGTTCTTCCAACCTTGGGCTATTGTTTGTCTAGTTGCTGTTAAAAGAAAGTCAAGCAGTAAACCTTTTGCTTGACTCTGTTTAAGATCCACATTCAATTGTAGCAAGCACAATTCTGGGGTTAATTCTACACTAGTGTTAAGAATAATATTTATTTCTACATTGTTCAAAGCCCAGAATCCCTTATTTTTTTCACAGCTCCACCACAAATGGAAATAATAACCTTTGATTTTTTTACAATGCCAACAAAGGGAGGAAGAGTTATGTGTTATTTGAAAAATTTGGACCAGTGTACGGTACCATTTATGTTTGAGTTTCAAATTAATTTCTACTATATTAGGAGCTAAAGAACAGGGTTTAGAAAAGATGATTTTATGCCATTCAGTATCACTCAAAGGTTGTGTCAATTCAACATCCCAAGTTGATTTTAGGTTTGGCATTGGGCCAGGTAGTGTGTTATTAGAATGGTATACAGTTGTTTAATTATACCTGTTAGAGTTGGTTTTAGGATATCCATCAATATTTCTAATTGATTGGGTAATCTAGTTTATTTATTTATTATTTATTTATTATTTACATTTATATCCCACCCCATACCCGAAGGTCTCTGGGTGGGTTACAACAAATTAAAATAGAATATACATTAAAAGACATTAAAAGTTCAACAAATATAAAACAGTATACAATATGTTTAAAATAATAGTGTCTGTACTGAGAGGGAACATAAACAGCTTAGCCAAAGGCCAGGGTAAAGAGGTGTGTCTTCACTGCCCTCCTAAATATATATAAGGAGGGGGCATGACGCACCTCGAGGGGGAGGCTATTCCATAGTCTGGGGGCCATCACAGAAAAGCCTCTCTCCCGGGTGCCCACCAACCTCACTGTTGAAGGTGGTGGGACAACCAGGAGGGCCTCACTGCTTGATCTTAAGGCACGGGCAGGTCGATATGGGAGAAGGCGTTCCTTTAGATATTTGGGGCCCAAGTCATTTAGGGCCTTGTATGTTAGAGTCAAAACCTTGAATTGGGCTCGGTAGCGAATTGGCAGCCAGTGCAATTCTTTTAACATGTGCATCCGGCTAGATGTTCCGGTCAGCACTCTAGCGGCTGCATTTTGCACTAGCTGCAACTTCCGAACCGTCTTCAAGGGCAGCCTTCCTTTTTACTGATTCTGACAATAAAAAATGTTTTACACACTTTGCCATCCTTAATGATATTCCTATTGAGGTTTATTGTCTGTAATAAGAAACTTGCAGCAAAGCCACTGCAATGAAGCATAATATAGGGATGGGGCATTTGGGAGGGAGGAGACAATTCACCTTTACCTGTATTTCCTGCACAGTTTGTAATCTGGGATAACTGTATCTGCTTTAGATTACTTTTGCTTTAAGACTGATAATATTATTGCCTCCTAAGAGAAGGCGCCATTATGCACTTGACTTAAAGGGGAGGTCCTGGGATGTTCCAGCATGCATCATCTACACCAAGCTGCTTGAGGAAACAGCTCTGAAAGTGTTGGACTATCAGCCATCTGGAAAGCAATAAAGCAATAAAAAGTGCTTCACAGCAAGATGGTTAGTACACACCTGCATGCACTCTTTGTGCCTCTTCTGGGAGAATGGTGTGCCGGCAAGACAGTGAAGTCACAGTTGTACATTATGTCATTTGGTCACCATGGCAAAGGCCAGCACACATGGCCATTGCCACAATGAGGTGACTGCTACTCATACAGCAGCGTTCATAATTTTCCAGCTTTTGGTGGAGTGCTAGGTAAGTTTGTGACAGGTTGTGTTCAAAATGTGAATGCCTAGTCCACCCCAAATCTGCACTTTCATCAGTGCATTACAAAAGTGCAGAAAGGCCCACGATTTGTTATTTAGCAGCATCAACGAGTTGTTAAATTACTATTCTTGAACAACACAATTTAGAGTCAAGGCGCATAGGTAGATTCTATTGGGGATTCTGCACTGTCCAGTATGCCAGACCAATGAATGTACAGGCAGGAGGGCTTTTCACAATACAGCTGGAATGGCTGTAGTGCAATTAGGCTAGGACACTTTGGGACGCTTACCCCATTCACACAGAGGCAGGTACGGAACTTGTCTACACACATTCCTACTTGCCTACGTGCAGATGGGGAAAGCATCCCAGTGTATCTTAGCCTGAAAAGGCCAGGACAGGGGTAGGACACCCCTCCCAAGCCTGGCCACCATTGGGTCAAGGAAGACCCAGGGGTGGGCAGACCTGTCAGGACCCTTCCATGGGTTCCTGCACATTGCAGGGAACTGGATCGGGTCCCCTACTGCTGGCAGGAAACCCCCATGGGCACGTGACTCCCAACCCTCTGGCCCGGGGATGTGTGTGCACTTGCAGCACCTACCTCATGGCTGTCCGGGTATGAAGTGGCCCCGCTCAGCTGTCAGCTCTGGGGATGAGACGGAATGTGCTGGGCCAGGTGTAGAGCACAATTAAGTGCTCTACACCCAGAACACATTGAGGGCGCTTTGGGATGGGCTGGGGCGGTTCCGGATGGAACCACCGGACCAGAGGAGTGAATGCCTGTCCTCCACACGTTCAAAAAGGCCTATGGTTTCCTTTAGATTACTTCAGTGTGCAGAAGGCAAGAATTGTTAGTATACTTGCAGGTTCAATATACTGGGTAGTGCAGAATTGCCCTATGCTTGGTATCTGATATCAAAACATATTTGTTATTATTTTGCATTATTACTATTGACTGTTCTTGTTTTTGTGAAGCTTTTTGTTTGTCATACATTTACTTCTTGCTTGTATAAATGACCATATTTCTGCTGGAAACAATGCAAGGTGAAAGGCTTTGTTGTTGTTGGCAGTACCCCTACCATGTCCTAGCTGAAAAGGATTTAGATAAAAACATCTTGATGAGTTTTTTGATGAGTATGTAGCTGTTGGCAGTTCTGTGAAATCTGAACTATTAGTGGAAAACAAACAGCTCTTTGTCTACTGAGTCCTAATATGCATGAATACAAGGTCTCACAACATACTTAACAACATTCCCTTGGATTAGCATAACAGAGAACTTCCTTTTTGATTTTTTAAAGGTAATATTTGTTGAAAATGTGTATTAACCTACAGAACCCAATTTTCATTCACCTCTTACAAGGTTGCATTCATAAATAAATGATGTTTTATCTCATTGGTATCCTCTATGGAGCTATCATTTGATTAGATTGTGTCTGCATACGTTTAGAAATGTAAAACAAGAATCATATTTGGCAAATTAAACTATAAGCCATGAGTTAGGAAATAAGATTGCTGAGTTGTGTTTATAATGACTGCAATTCACTTAGAGTGTACAATTTATATCCTGAATTTTGTCAAGGAAAATATTTTTATTATTTTCTCAAAATCCAAGCTCATATGAGGCCTTTCTTACAAGCTATTCAGTAAGATGTTGCATCCCATGCCACACAACTCAGATATACATGCGGTTTGTATTACTAGATGTTTCCTGATTTGAAATGCAGTAATATGAGCCTCAGCCAATCACTTTGTCTCTGGAGAAATGTATTCTAAGATGTGAGACTTCTCAACTCTAGATCTTGATACCATTCATGCTTATTAATAAAAAGAATTGGCTAAGATTGGGAGAAATTCTGGTATAAAGGCATTGTCTTGGAATATGATCCTATCAGAGCTTTAAGATTTGGCCGTGATTGGAATAAGTAGAGGCTTGACCATTTTTAACTTGGAATTATTATTAATAAAAGCCTTGGACTTATAAAATATTTCTGAAAAGCAAAGGAAGGCTCTGTAGTATTTTGAAAAGACAAATCTCTCCATTCAGTTGCAAGCTGCTGATACAGTTAATTCCTGCTGAAATCTCAGTAGTGCCTTGGTGAGCTACTGGAGATGATCAAATCAAGATTGTGCCTGAATGCTAGAACAAGAGTTGCAAAATAAACATTGACATGGGTTAATGATTGATCACTGGGTTTCCGAAGAGAGAGGATATCTTTTGTTTTAAGAAAATATTTCAAAATGCTTCTGTGGAGGGGGATCTTGCGAAGGTGTGCTGAATTTCATGGATCTGCTGAGTTCACATAAGCTGTTCCATTACATTTTAACTTGAAGGAAATGATAAGGAAAACCTCATCAGTACTGGGATGGACGTGATTCACTATTCACACCTTAGCAGAGATGGATAAGAGTTTGCTGGTATCTGCATACACTGAGTTTAGTTGAAAGGATTAAGTGAGCCAGTAGAGGTGCTAATTAGAAATGTTAATTTAAGGTATACAAGTCAGTAACTTTTTGCAATCAAGCAGAGACACAATACAGAGACACAGCATGGTTTCATATTAATAAAAGTTGGGCTCTCCCTTATTTTCTGAAGGGGGAAACAGGTTTAATGGGGTTTCTTTTCAATAAGAAATTATTTAACCTTATTTTCTAAA
The DNA here is from genome assembly GCA_023333525.1 of Aspidoscelis tigris stejnegeri. Classification (NCBI taxonomy): domain Eukaryota; kingdom Metazoa; phylum Chordata; class Lepidosauria; order Squamata; family Teiidae; genus Aspidoscelis; species Aspidoscelis tigris. Next base: position 227,044,765 of record JALMGA010000001.1, read on the forward strand.
ATAAGAGGGTTTTTAAATATCCTATTCATTTCTTCTTTTTCTGTGGAACTTCACTGAGGGGCATTCCCATTGTGAAAGAGGGCAATGATTAACTCAGTGTCTTCCAAGACTTGATTAGATCTCTATTAGCCAAGAAGAAAGAAATAATCCCTTTTAGAGTCAAGGCAAGGGAAATAAAATATTTGAATTTCAGATGTATTTTTCTGTTTTACTTGTATTGTTTGCTTCATCAAGAAGTGTTGATTAAGTCTGGTTAATTTGTAATGTGTTTCATCACATCCAAAGAGTAATTGCTGAATTTTCCATAGTAGTACATTGGTTTTGGGGTAAAACACACCTCTAAAAGGGATTTATTCTGACATCACAATTTTTCGGCCAATTTTGGCTATAAAAAGGGCCAGCAGAAAAGGAATGGTGTCTCTCCCTTCTTCTCTCTTTGTCATGTGAGGCTAGAGAGAGAGACCTGAAGACACCTGTCTGCCTTCCATTCTTCCTGGGTTTTTTTTCCAGGTGGGAGGAGTTTTACTGCAAAAGCTACATTTTACATTTTAAAAGTTTTTTTTCCTGAGTTTTTGCTTGGTTAGAGCAATTGAAAAAGCTCGTTTTAAATAGCATTTAACCGTGATATATTTTACATTTTTGGAGACCAGATCAACAAGAAGGGAAGATCATTTTTATTTTATTTTATTATTATTATTTTTCCTGAAAAGACACGGATCGGCTGAGACTTCACATCTGCAGTTTTTGGGTACACTGAGGCACAGTGGTGAGAAACAATCCTTGAATTTTATCCCATTCCTCCTTATTTCCCTCATTTCTTATGGTTTTCTATATTTTCTGATTTTTGGTTAGGGAATACCTTTAGTATTAAGGGTAATTTTCTACCTCCTTACTGGCTTGGGCATATCTCTCCCCCAAAACTGAAATTACCGATTCAAGGCATAAAATTACTTTGATATAAGCTGTTGAGTTATTTAGCCATGTTTAAAGTCCTTGCATGCTCATCCTTGTTTTGCTTAAATGTCTAATGAAATATGTCTCTGGTATGACTTTATATTCCATTTTAACTTCTTTTCTGTATTTTCTAATAATTTTTTTGCACTGGTTTAACAAGAAACACTGGTTTTTGAGTCTGAAATGGGTCTTGTCTCTGTTTTCTGGTTATTCCTCATTATTAAAACCTGTGAAAATGGTCTAGCTACCTATTTCCCTAGAGAAGTATTTGGTGTTTCTGGGTTTTAAAATAATCCAGATTATCCATGTTTGCTTACAGTTTATTACTGGAGCAGAACTGGTAACAATCTGGTTAAAGTTTGTAAATATTCATTTTAAAATAGTGTGTACATCCTGTATGTATGCTATCCATGTACATAGCAATTTACTTTGAAAGAAATAAAAATAAAAGATGAAAGAAGTGTACAAAATGTTTTGAACTCCCCACACATGCTAGTGAGTTTCTGGGTTTAACCTGGATTTCTGGCAACATGTCATCAAGTGTTCACTGTCGTGTAGAAAACTGATGGATATTCAAAGTATAAGCCTGACCTTCTCTTTCCCAAGATGTTCTACTTTCATCATCCTATGCATATATATTCAAAAACAAATTGCTTAACACTCAATAATGTCAGGTGTGTTTCTTGATCATCTCTGTGAAGTCTTTACCTTTCTTCACAGATTAACAGAGTTATGTATATTGGATTTACTGGGACTTATTCTAACTTAAGTGGGTACAATATTACAATTTTAAGATGCTAGGATAATCAACCGTTCTCATTAACTACTCAAATGAACTTGCTACACTGAGAATTTTGAATATAAATTAATAGATGAAGTTTAAGAAATGTAGCAAAACTGTGCCTGGGTATCCATTGTCAAGTACTTCCAGGAAAAGTCTCTGGCATCCTTTCTCCATTGTTAGCAGCACAAAGTACATTTTCCTCCTTGCGGAGATTGGAGAAAAAAGAGGGGGAAGCAGATACAGCAAGGAAAATTAATACTAATACAAATTACATCAACATTTACTTTGATAAAGAGCAATCAAGCAAACAAAAATGTATACATCCCTACAGTAGATCATCCCTGTACACAGAAGTAGAAAGATCTTGACTTTAATGATCAGTACAATGGTGTGGTCACTGACCTATAGCTAGATACCCTGAAGACTGAAGTCAAATGGACCCAAGGAAGCATTGCCAATGGCAAGGCTAGTAGAGGCTGTCAAATTCCAGCTGGACTATTTAAAATCCTAAAATATTTTTTAGGATGCGCACATTTGTTTGACAGTTCATCTGCTTCAGTGCAAAGTTGTTGCCTTCCCAGCAATGTAAATGGAGGTAACGTTACTGGCAGAGTGAACGAGCAATCGAGTGAGGTTATTTTCCCATTCATCCGGAAGCATCCATATGGCATCAGGACAATCCATGTTAGCCCCTTATTTCACATGCAAAACACTTGTGAAGTGGGTTTTTTTAACATGTATCAACTCCCGTGTGCCACGTATTAGGGCTTTGTATGCGGATGTTCCCGAGGTGGACGTGGAATCCTTTCAGATTATTTTTAGCATGCAGATGGGCCCATGGTCAAAACTACAATTTTCCTAGTAGTAATGCATGGCTGTGAGAGCTGGACCATAAGGAGGACAGAGCATCAAAGAATCAACATTAGTGCTGGACAACACTTGGACTGCAAGAAACTCACATCAATCAATACTATAGGATGTTCATTGGAAGAGCAAATGTTGAATCTGAAGCTCAGATACTTTGATCAAATAATGACAAGGCAGGAATCATCAGAAAATACTGTGTTGCTGGGAAAGGTTGAAGGAAAAAGGAGGAAGAGAATGGCAGAGAATGAGATGGATAGATAATGTCATTTAAGCAATGAACATATCTTGGGAAAACTTCACAAGGCAGTAGATGACAGAAGGTCCTGTTATATTATGGTCCATGGGGTCATGAATAATCAGGTTGTATGCTAACAATAAGCAAAATACTGTGGCTATGTTGGTATTGCCACAAATATCTGAGGACATTCCAACATACCCCAGTGATATAGGGGTGAAATCATGCTATATCATATTCTAGGAAAACCTAACTCCTACCTGTCTGGAAGCTTGGCTCATAAGTCCATTGATGAAGAAAGTGGCCTCACATAAATACAAGGCTGAAAATGGGGGTGAAAATGACTATGATACATTTCTACATATCTTGCAGATTCCAAATACCTGGAAGCTGCTGCTTTGACATCACACCTGAAAGCACGGAGATAGGAAGATCGGGAGATTGATTATCTCGTGAAGTGTCCGTTCTGGACGGACGAAAGCATACTACGGCTGGGTATATCCAAGGCAGCTTGCTGGCAGACGACCGCTCAATAGAACTTTCATGCAGAGTATAAATACCCTCATCACGTGACCACAACCAGTCATTCCGGAGGGAGTCTGTTCAAACCATTGGACCCGCAGATGCAGATATCTGAAAAGTACAAGAAATAATACGTCACTCAAAAGACCCAATAGGGTGGGTGCGTAGTATGCTTTCGTCCGTCCAGAACAGACACTTCACGAGATAATCAATCTCCCGTTCTCGGACGGACTCCAGCATACTACGGCTGGGACGTACCAGAGCTCCCAGTAGGGTGGGAATACTCAAGTAGCCCCTCCCATTGCAGCAACCCTGCTGCTAGAAACAAAAAAACCAGTGCCTTACCGTGGCTGAAGAAGCCTGATGGAGAACGGCCCTCCCAAACCGGGAATCCTCCTTTCTGAACTCATCCAACCTATAGTGCCTCATGAAGGTTGATGGAGAAGACCAGGAGGATGCTCTGCAAATGTCTCCGACCGAGACCGATCCTGCAAAGGCGTATGAGGAAGCAGATGACCTAGTCGAATGCGCCACTATCCCCTCCGGCGGTGCCAAATTCGTTGATTCATACGCCTGGATGATGCAGCCTCTTATCCAGGAAGACAGGATCCTAGGAGTAGCCTTCTTCCCCATATAGTTAGGATGGTAACACACAAACAGCGCATTGGACTTCCTAAATGCCCTGGTTCTATCAATATACACCAGCAATGCCCTTTTAACATCTAACAGGCATTGCTTGACATCATGGCCCCCCTGTTCAGTAATTGCAGGTAGGCAAATGACTTGGTTTCTATGGAACGCGGAATCTACCTTTGGCTTAAAAAAGGGGTCTAGCCTTAACGTCACCGAATCATCATTAAAAACACATAGAGATGGTTCGATTGACAAAGCAGCCAACTCGGACACCCGTCTAGCAGAAGTCATCGCCACTAAAAATAGTACCTTAAATGATAAATATTTTAGGGAAACTTGATCCAGTGGCTCAAAGGGTGCCTCTGTAATTGCTTTGGTAACTAAATGCAAATCCCATGTCGGGAAATGGAGCACTGGAGGGGCCCTTGACTTAAGACCCGCCAAAAAAGAAACAATGTATTCATGCTTTGACAATGAAGAAACGCCTTTAATATCAATAAATGCGGACAACGCTGCAACTTGTTTCCTTATCGTATTAAACCTGAGGCCCTTCTCGGAACCCTCTTGCAAAAAGAGAAGTACATCCCCCACCAATGGGTGAATAGGGTCTACAGCCCTCTGGGCACACCAAGCAGAGTAGACCTTCCAAGTACTATTGTAAATTCTCCAGGTGGAGTCTCGCCTATCAGCCAACATAGTCTCTACTACCGAATCATGAAGACCAACCTGTTTCAGACTTAACCTTTTAATCTCCAAGCCGCTACGGATAGCCATCTTGGGTTGGGATGGATAATCCCTTCCTGCGACAACAGATCCCTGCGAGGGTGCAACCTAAGTGGCTGATCCACAGCCATAGCCCTCAGTATGGGAAACCATGGGTGACGTGGCCAGAATGGGGCCACTAAGATCACAAGAGCCTTTTCTAGCTTGATTTTCCGTAGAACTCTGCCTATTAAAGGATATGGCGGGAAGGCATACAACACCCCTTTTGGCCAAGGAGCTGTGAGGGCATCCATTGCCATCGCTTTGCTGTCCTTGTATTGAGACATGAAGCGTGGGAGCTGATTGTTGCGACTGGATGCAAACAGATCCCCCTGAAAAGGACCATATCGGTCATTCAAAAAGGCAAATACATCCTTATGTAGCATCCATTCAGACTGCAAAACCTCCTTCCTACTCAAAGAATCCACCAACCTATTTGACTCCCCACTAATGTGGACAGCAGTCAAAGAGGCCAGATTGGACTCAGCCCACACAAACAACTGACTTGCCAAGTTCATCAAGGAACGGGAGTGGGTCCCCCCTTGCCTCGCAACATGCGCCTTGGCCGTCATATTGTCTGTGAAAACCGTTACATGCTTCCCATAAAGAAGATTTTGGAAGGCAAACAATACCAAAATAATCGCCTTGAGTTCCAGCCAGTTTATATGGTGTCTTAGGTCCTCCGCGGACCATTTTCCCTGTGCACTGTGTGTTAGATAAGTACCTCCCCAACCGTGGAGACTGGCATCCGTATATACTGATGCCTCTACCGGTCTTACAATCGGTACCCCCTTGTTGATATAATGAGGGTCAGCCCATCTCAAAAGAGACAAACGCACACTATGCGTGATGGTAACCAAGCGATCATGGCCGCCAATAATATCTCTCGTATATTGTCTAAGTAACTGTTGGAGAGGATGTGCGTGAAACCTCGCCCACGGGTGTAGGTCAATGATGGAAATCATCTTGCCCAACAAAGAAGTCAGGGCTAACAATCTCGCCTTAGGTAAAGGGGCAAGCTGGGTTGCTAAGCTTGTTAAGCTATCAACACGATCCTTGGAAGGCCTTATTGAATAATCTATGGTATCAATAAGTGCCCCAAGGTGCACCAGCCTCTGAGTAGGCTCTAAGGAACTCTTCTCATAATTGATCTTAAACCCATGGTCTGACAGTACCTTAATTGTTCTTGAAGCCGCTTGCTGTGCTTCTTCCTTAGACATACCAACAATTAAGAGATTATCCAAAAAAGGATAAATACGTACTCCCTGTAACCTTAAAAATTCTATAGGACATATTAAAACCTTGGAGAAGACACGAGGACTTTGATTTAAACCAAAAAGGGAGAGCTTTATACTGGTAATGGCGGTCCCCAACCTGAAACCTAAGGAACTTCCTTGAATCCTCATGCACTGGAACATGTAGAAAAGCATGCATCAAATCAATAGAGACCAAAAACATGCCTTCCTCCAACTGAACCCTAATTGCTGGAAGCCCTTCCATTTTGTAATACTTGGTATGCATGAATGTATTGACATACTTCAGATCCAGGACCGCCCTCCAAGTTCCACCTTTTTTAGGAACTAAGAAAATGATTGAATATATACCTTGTCCCTGTTCTTGGACAGGAACCTCCTCTATTGCATCCGTAGCAATGAGTTCTTCAATTGCCTTATAAAGAGCCATTTTCTTATCTTTATTCAAAGGAATTGGAACAGCAACCCATCTACAATGGGGGTTAAACTCTAACTTATAGCCTTCACGAATAACATTAAGAACCCAACGATCTTTAACTGTCCTAGACCAAACTGGATAGAAATTTTTTAAACAGGCCCCTACCTTAAGGACCTCTGGAGCATTCTCAGTGGGTTGTGATTCAATTATTTGACCCCCCGAAGGTGAACTGTCTGCCCCTGCCCCTGCCCAATGGTTGTTTGTTGGCAGAGGAACCCCGCCCCCAGGAATTGCGACCTCCTGGGGGCTTTGAACGAAAGGACTGCCTCCTATAACCATAACTAGAGCCATATGAAATTGAATATGACCTCTTATTACCTTTGCTCCGGGTATTGGCTGCAGGATCTGAGGGTGTAGCAGGTGCCATTGGCATTACCTTCCTCTTATTCCGTTCAACAAGCACATCTTTCAAATTTTGCTCCCCAAAGAGCAAGTGGCCGGTAAACGGAGCAGACATCAACTGGACCTTTGAGTTAAAATCAACCTGCCAGTTCCTCAACCATACTAGGCGTCTTGCAGCAATCGCAGCACCCGTGCTTCTGGCCGAAAGCTGCATGGCATCCAGACTTCCATCAGCTACTAAGGAGAGGGCCTTCCTCATATCCTGCAATTTAGGCTTCAATTCCTGGGGAAGCAAAGAGGTGGTCAGCAACTCTTCTACCCCCTTCAGAACTGCTCTCGTTACAATAGAGCAGGTAGCCGAACACCTGGAACTTAAAGATCCTGATTCAAAAACCTTCTTCAAGACACTTTCTAATTTCTTATCATTAGCATCTCGAAGAATGTTTTCATCCTGACCTGGGATGACCTGATTGGATACAAGTTGCACAATGGGGCCATCAATAGTAGGGACCGCCCAAATCGATTCAGCATGACCTGCTGGGAGGAATAACTTCCTAGGGGGTCCTGGGAGACGCTTAGACGTTCCCGGTTCAGCCCATTCTCTAACCAAAATTTCCTTCAGGAGGTCCGGAATCAGAATAATAAGCTCCTGCTGAGGAGGAGGCATTAATAAATTTTTAGCCTGTTGAATCTTTTCCTCTGTTACATCAGGCCCTTTAGGAATCTTAAGAGAGGAGGTTACATATTGGACCACTGATGCCATAAGGTCATATTGAAAAAGCCTCGGTGTAGACTGCGAGGCCTCCTCCTGAGCATTATTATCATCTTCTGCAGGAGGCACAACAATGGGATTCAGACCATCTGGACCCTGTTGGGAAATTGAATCATCAGCATTAGATACAGAAATCACAGAATGAGTATTAACATTTGTTGAATAATTTCTAGATTGAGTCTCCAAGTTCCCAGCTAAGGAGGCCAGTGTAGATACAGGTTGCTGAACAGTTCCAGAATCATGAAGGGAGCTGTCAGCCTGAAATTCTGAGGAGTGCTGTGAAACCGCCTGAACAGATGCTTTGCTTGACACAGAAGCACGCTGCGAAACAGCTACAAGACATTCCGCACCAAGAACAGCGGTCTTGCTTGACTCAGAAGGACGCTGTGCAGCAGAATCAAGAATTTCAGCACCAAGGACAGCGGACTTGCTTGACTGAGAACGCTGTGCAGCAGATTCAAGAATTCCAGCACCAAGGACAGAGGACTTGCTAGACTCAGCTCGCAGCTTAAAAGCTGACAGACGCCTTTTTCTTTTTCTTGGCTCCGGTGATGAGGAAGAGGGAGAAGAAGAAGAAAAAGAAGAAGAAGAGGCGGGAGACGGAGATCTGTGCCTTCGTTTCACCTTTGAAGATCCCTTAGCTAGGGAACGTGCGAGTTCCAGCAGCAAAGACATCTGATCCTTGGCTGCAGACTCGGAAGAGGAAGATCTCCTTCCACGCCTTTCCCTCTTAGCCCGGTGCCTTTTCTTATGCAGGCGAGAAATGTGCTTGTGAGAAGCGCTTTCCTCCTCCGCGGAAGAACCCTTTCTTCCCCGTTTGTCTTTTTTATGATGAGGGCCGCGCCGCTCGGAACCCTTTTTGAATTCCTCTGCAGCCGAACAGCTAACAGAACGTTCGGACTGCCTAGATTCCATGGCATCAGCCAGATCTCTTCCCAGCGGCAAATGGCGGTTAGAATTCTGAGGAGAAACCGTTGGGGCGTATAACGTCTCTCCCGCTGATGAAATGCCCCTGTCAGGCCCTGAGGGGGCTTTCTTAGGCAATCCTTCACCCCCTGGAGCCGAAGCGGCCTCTGAAAAACATAAGGGAAGGTAGATGTCAGAAATACTGCCCCCCCCAGCGCTTCGGCTCCAAAAGGGAGCCGAAAATCTTACCTGATTTCGATAAAAAGATCGGGGGGGGGGAGAAGGGTGAAAGCCAGACTCATCCCCCACTGTGGGGGGAGAGGCTGCACGGTTAGGAGAAAAAAAAAACCTCACTAGCAGTGGAGAGGAAACTATCAAGGTTAAAGCAAACCCCCTCAGACAGCCACACATTATTCCCCATAGCTGTCAGAGGCATTCTCAGAGACCCTTTTATGGATCTGATCTTAAAGTCAGTTTCCTCTCGCTCCAAGAGGGGAAAATAAACCTCCAAAAGCTCACCCCTCTCATCATCTGATGCCGAATAGGCAGAAGACATTTCTACATAAAACAGCTGTAAAAATCAGAACCGCAAGTCTCCCTCAGCACTGCGGTGTCTGCCTTGACAGCGACCGTAGGAATGACTGGTTGTGGTCACGTGATGAGGGTATTTATACTCTGCATGAAAGTTCTATTGAGCGGTCGTCTGCCAGCAAGCTGCCTTGGATATACCCAGCCGTAGTATGCTGGAGTCCGTCCGAGAACATAACACTTCCCCTGTGATGCTTATCATTTATTTATTTAAGAAATTTATATCCCACCCTTCACCAAAAGGTGTCAGAATGTGCCACAATAAGAAATAATAAAACATATAAAATATTATTATCCTGCTGTATGCCCAAAGGTCTCAGGGCAGAATGCAACATTAAAAACCAAATATGAAAATGAGCATACTAAAAAATTAACAGTGCCTGAAAGTGGGAAGGAGAATCTCTTTCCTTTTTTATCCAAAGGCCAGGGCAAAGAGATGAGTCTTCACTGTTTTCCTGAATATGGAAAGTAAATGTGCCTGGTGCATCCCTGATGCCTGGAAGAGATGGCCAAAAAAGTAAGAAGCAAGAGCTGGTTTTATACCTCACCAGCAAAGCAGCTGACAAACCTTTATTCTTCTCCCAGCTGGCTTTGTGTGGGAGTGCAGAATCAAACTGGGAGACTAACAGATAAGAGTCCGGGACCCTAACCATAAGACCAAGTGGAAATAGTGAGATGTAAACAGGCTCTTGGATTTTTATTTTGTTTTCTGGAGATAGCCTCAGACATGATTTAATGTATGGGCAATACGAACAACGACCACTTACGCTGGAATGGCAGCAGGAAAAATGCAGATACTACACTGATCAATATACCCACTACAGTGTGAAAGGGCAAGACAGTGCAGTGTCCTGTTACATGTCATAAAGACATCCTGTCAACATAACCATAGGAAGAGTATGATGTACAGATCTGGATTTTAAAAAGTATCTTCAACATACCAAAGCAACACAGTGATTAATGAAGGCTTTTCCAGCCACAAGATGGACTACACTTGCCATCATATTCCACCAGCATAGTGGTCCAAAATATCTGCAAGACTTCAGGTTGTCAAATTCTCCATTAATTCATTACCAAATTCAAAAGAGGCTGAGTTGAACTGTCATTCTAAAGTTATTGCTGGTGTTAGAAATGCCCCTCATTTCTAAATCATGTTCAGCCAACCCTTGCGGCCAATTCTCTGTTTGGATGAAGTAACTTCCTGGCTTTTGCACACCCTCCTTAATTGATGGATCATTGCTGGAACTAAGGATTCCCAGTAATGAGAGTTGCTAAGTTGTTCACTGAAAATAGGAAACTCTCATTCATGTCATAGAATTAATGCTACTGCACAGGAAAACCTTTACTATTCAACTCCAACCAGTAGGTTTGAGCTCTTAATCTGTTTGATCTGTTTTATTTTCTTCTTCATTTTCTTTGGTACAGTGATAGTTACACTTATAGGGTGCTTCCACACCTGCTGCTGAGAAACGATCTATCCTCCTGAGGATCTATCTGAAATAGGGATGGATCCTCAGAGGCCCCGCACATCTGCACAAGCGTGGGAAGGATGAATTGGCCCAACCGGATCCTTTGGGTGCTGTGTGGAGGCTATAGCACCCTTTCCAAAGAGCATCCAGCCTCCCGCACCGCCGCCCCCACCCCCGGAGCCGTGGGACTGGAGCATGCAGCTCCCAGTCACCACACATTTCCGCTAGTGCGCAGTGCACAGGGGAAGGGCAGAAGGAAGCAGACCAGCCTCCTTTTGCCCTTCCCAAGATGGTGGCCACCAGCACATCCGGCCCCTTGCCTCTCCGTGTGTGGAAGCATCCTGCTTCCGAACGGATTGAGGCAAGGGGCCGGATGGAAGACCTAATTTTTGAGGTCTTCCTGGAGGATGGATCTTTAGGTGGTGAGACCCCATTAAGAACTGGTCTCGCGTGCTGGAGTGCAGAAGCAGCCACCACGAAGGGACCCGGATCCAGCCTCCAATGTGTAAGGTAAGTTCTACATGTTCTGTATGTGTCTTTAATGTGTTTCTAAATGGATTTCCGCAGCCAGTATGGAAGCAACCATAGTTGTTGTTCTCATAGTTGTCATTAAACAATTAATTCCTAACTAGACATTGGGAAAGTTTTTCTTATAGCTTACTATATTTAGTTTAAAAACAAACACTAGAGTCATGTTTGTTGCTTGTGGGTGTCATGAAATAAATCCTATTTATTTCTATTGGCACTAATGAAGATTCTGCATGTATTTTTTGACCTTTTGGGGTGAATGGAATCATTAGCAGCAAATATTTTACCATATGTGCTATTCTCTGCTGAAAGAGTTTGTTAATAAGGGTCCTTTTCTGCACTGCTAATTGTTCTCTATCAAAACAGTTTGGTTTGAAATTCCTGTTTTCTTTGCCAGATTTAAATGTAGTGATGGTACATATGTCATAGTTGCATGTTTCTGTCATATTTTACAGTGTAAAGAAAGTCAAGAGGAAGAGCTACGTAAAGTTAGCAGACATACAGAAATTGACAATACTTTACATTAACTTTCTGAAAAAGTGACTGTATTCCAGAAAAGTTTTGAATAAACCAACCAAATGAATCAACACCCCCTCCCACGCTTTTGCCACACTTGTGGCATTTGTCACCATACATGTAGATTCTTCAAATATTACTTTAATATTTAGAATGTAATCTAAGGAAAATGCACTGAAAGAGAACACAACATTCATTGGCTTGCTGTCTGAGGTATAAATGGAAGGAAGTTCAAAATACCTTAGAGGTCATCTCCATTAGGGTTTCTGCCCATCTCCCAGTATATGAATATAACAGACTCATGGGGAAAACAAGCCTGAACCACTCAAAACAGTAAAATAACGGCTATTTTGAAACATGTAAAAGTTATCTTGAGCATGCTTCCTTCTTCAGCAGCTACGCACCAGCGTAGAATAGAATGCTTTTATTTTTTAGGAGTTTGGCATTGCCAATATCTAATTCTTCTACAAGATGCTTCCTAAGAGGGACCTTGGCCTTCATTTATGTGATGGAATATGGTAGCAATGGTGGTGAACTAGAACTAACATGGTGTGAGTGTTTTGTACAGATTCAGTTGCAAACTTTTATTGGTGTTGTGTGGCACTGCAGATTTTGATGTGAGAGCTGTCTGCAGTACCTCTGGGCTGTAATAATTGATTTTTGATGCCCTGGAATGATTAAGACAATGAGATAAGACATGGGAGATGAAGCCAATCAGGTAAGAGTCATTTCTGCAATTCCAATTAAATCAAAGTTACCCAACATTCCTGATGCTTGCATTCCTGCTTAAGACCTGGATGTTTACACAAATAATACAGTCTGCCAGATTTCACAATGACAATAATTGCAATTTTTTTTATCTTGACATTTTCATTAAAATGTACCTATTTATATCACTTTCTGCACACTGCATTTCCTACATATTAAATATGTTCCAGATTCATGTACACACTCTAGCACAAGGCTGCTTCTGTCTTTGTGCACCAGAAAAGGCACATACTGATATTTAATAGAATATATTAACAAGATGTATTGCTTTGGGGGGGGGGGGAAATGAGCAAGAAATCATTATTAACTGTCTCTGTTGTGGATTGTGCCCTGGACACATGACTTTTGGGGGACATTTAGCTCAGTGTAGGTACTAATCCAAGTGAGCAATCTTCAATGCTAGAGGTTTCTTAAAAAGATAATTTGGCAAGGTACACTGCAAAATGAAGCAAGTACTTTTCCTTCTTCTTTTAAAAAAGATTTTATTTGGCAAACCACAGGAAGACAATGAGTAAAATGCAAAATGGCAATTTCAGGTAAGCACCTGACAGAGTTTTCAAACAGACAGAAATACAGTAAAAGGGAATTCCCAAACAGTGTTGCACTTCTCAGTAGACACAGAGCATGTGTGATTTGGCCAAATAAGGAGCAGCAGCCCAGCACACAGGTTTTTATGAATGGAAGTGATGACCTGAGGCAAACTTTGGCAAGTTTGCCTAGGTGCATCTTTCAGGCTGAGGGGGGGGGGGGAGGAAATGGGGCGCTTCTAGGGCCATCTGCTGGGACTCGAGAGCAGGAGAAGGTTTGTCCTTGTCTCTGCTTGAGATGCCCATGAGCATTTGGTGGGCCACTGTGTGCGACAGGATGCTGGACTAGATGGGCTGTGGCCTGATCCAGCAAGGCTTCTCTTATGTTCTTATGTTATTAAGTTGCAAGTACAGGAGGTAAAACAAGAGAGAGAGTCTAGCCTAAAGTATCCTAAAGTACCTTAGAAAATCTATCACCATCAAGAGCAGCCAATTTCTCACCCTTGACAGTGATGAAGAGGGTTTAAGAACATAGAGCTGATGGGTAACATACATGGGCAACATTATCAGTGATTCTTTACACTGTAAGAGCAAGTCAAAACACTTAGAAGGCTAGTAATGATATTAATGGCATGGTCCTTAGCTGCGGTTTTACTGAATTCAAAATAGCAATAATATTGCACCTAGATGCAGTCAGAAAAAAAATGGATTTAATAAAGCATCATAACTATGTTACCATTATTTTTTAAATATCAGAGCAAATTAGGAATGTGCATGGATTTTTTTTTTGCATTCGAATTCGAATTCAATCGAATATCCAAACATTCGATTCAGTTCAAATCATATACATTTCAATCTATTCATTTGAATGTTGACAACATTCGTATGTGTTATACGAAAGTGTACGCATTTCATACGCATCTCATTTTATCCCTGTATGCATCCCGTTTTTGTTTAAATTTGAATGTGTATACATTCTATTCAAATTTGAATGTCAACATTTGTTCAGATTCGATTGAATTTTGAATGTTTAAAACATTTGTGCACATCCCTACAGTAAATTGCCTGAAAAGTAGAAGGTTGTCAGTTCAGTCTTTAGCCTGTTACCAGAAGTGGGCAATGACAATGCACTTCTTCACCTCTGCCAAGGAAACTGCACAGAGGTGCAGGATTCAGTCACAACTCAGAAGTACCCAACAATAATGCAACAATAAGATAAGATTATATACTAAAACTGGTCAGAGCTGATAAATGAAGAATGGAATATCTGTTTATCACATTTCCTGAAGGAAAGCTCGACTAGACACCATTTTTGAAAGTTTCATCTTGTTCAAAGCCTTTTTAGTACATCCTTTTCTTCTCTCTGTCATAAACCTGACTACGTCAGAAAACTTTTAATTTGTTCTTTGTTAACCTTTAAATTCTTTACCAATATCTGAGCACATGTTTGGGTATCAGGCTGACAACTAGGGATGTGAATGTTTGTTTGTTTTATTTGATTCATTTTGAATTGAATGCAAGAAAATTTGTATTTGTTTGAATAGGTCCCCTTGAAATGTGGTAGGATTGTATTCAATATGAACATTCAATCTCATATGAATCCCATATGAAGCTCCATATGAATGTATCAAAACATTTTATTCAAATTCGAATGTCATCTTTGATTGACCAACATTTGATTCAAATTCGAATGTCTGAATTCGGCCAAAGTTATATGAATTTTGAATATTACGAATATTTGTGCACATTCCTATTGACAACCCTTCTAGTAACACACACACATACACACACACACACAAGTTTTCTGGTTTGTTATGTCCCAGTTACACAAATGTTTACTGGCAAGTCTTATGTTTAGCAGGACTTCTTTGGACATTAATAAGTCTATTGTTATGTGTTATTGAGGCAACGCTTTTCAGGCAGTTTCCCTGTCACTGAGAAGAGTAGTAGCAGCAGTAGTAGTTGCCTTTTCTAGCTTGCTTTTCTCTCCTTTAAGGGTACTCAAAGTGGCTGACAAACCTTCCATTCTTCTCCCCACTACAGACACCCTGTGAGATAGGTGGCGCTGTAGGAGCTCAGCAAAGAGCTGTGACTAGCCCAAGGTCACCCAGCTGGCTTTGTGGAGGAGTGTGGAATAAAACTCACTAAGTACGAGAGGTGAGCCCAGCACTCTAACCGCAAGACCAAATTAGCCCACTAAAAAGAAGTATATAACGCTGGTATATTTTCTAGGCAATGAAATAGAAAGGAAACAGTTTCTTAGCTGTACAACTTGAAATAAATGTATAATATTGGACTAGGAAGGCTATAGGAGGCACTTTAACACATGGATTGATTTAATAGCACCAATTCAAATTTAAGATCTTAAACAAAGGGACAACTCTCAGGATGACAGACTTCATTGAACTGATTAAACACAAAAGGGATCTAACCTGTATAAAAATACCCAGAGTCTCAGTACATAGTACCCTAAAATGGGGTGATCCAGTACCTCATTTTTAAAATAAAAAACCAAACAAAAATGTTCTAGAATAAATAAATAAATAAATAAATGCCTTACTGATATGGAGTGAATTGTTAAGTATCCATGCTGATTTGAACTTCTTGTTCATCTTGATTTCTATGTACAAATTCAGATTAGTGCCTTCTCACTACTAAATCAGTGGCTGAAATGTATGCAGTTGCAGAGATAAACTTTCCATTTTTGCACACAAGTTATTAACACAGACACACAAATTCATATAAATAAATACACATATAGTTTGAATTTATGTATGTTATATATATACACACACACATAAAAGTCTGATTTGGCTACAAAGTAATGGAAATGCATCTGTTTCAAATGTAGAACCAGAAGCAGAAATCCACAGCTACCATACCATAATATACTATGAATGTTGTTGGCAGCATAGAATTCTATCCCTTAGAATTATCAAAAGGACCTCTATAACTGTGTTGCATTTGTGACAATTGATAGGCCACTGGTGTACAACAGATACAGAAAGAAGAAGGATAGGACAGGATAGAAAGGGGTACAGGAACAGATAACAGGAATAGAAGAGGGAAATTGAAGAAAATTGCTGAATCTTCTCTGGCCAAGAGCCACTAAAGCTACTTTCCTTCTGGATAGTAATTAAGATTTTTAATCATGCATTTGGAAACAGTACAATAATTACAAACAAAGTGAAAAGAATCTTTGATGAGGAGACAATCTTAAATGCTACTGAAGTTGCTAGCAATTCCAAAGTAAATTTAATAGGATTTGCTCACTACAGTACATGATGTCATTAACTAAGGAATGAGCAATGATTCGGGGGAACAGCAGGGCGCTTTGCATGCAGTTTGATAAAAATGTGTAGTTGCTGCCTCAATGCAGCAAAGTTATCTTCATTTTAAAAAGAGAGGGAGAACAGAAAACCCAGTTTTCTCAACCTTCTCTGTTTTTATTTTTCAAAATAAAAATAAAAAATTGCTTCAGGAGGGAGATAGGTGATAAAGAATCTGCTGATAGTTGGGCTTTTTGCACTTCCCTCCCCTGGGAAGGTGTCCCAGGGAAGGGAAGATCAGGGATGGGCACCACCATTTGAATGCCAGCTCCATTCCAAAGTTCTCCAAGACTTATCCAACGTGTGAATGCTGGTATTCTGGAGCATCCCACTTGCCACTGCATCCCACTTGCCTCCTGTGAATTAATTAGAAGCCCATATTGTGCTCCCAGGATAGCTAGCTGTGGAGCACATTTGAGAGCTCCACATATATCAAATAATGGGGATGGCTCCACACATTTAGAGCTGCTTCCAGATGTATGCTCCGTGCCAGAAAAAAAGACTTTAAAAATGGCTAATCAACTCAGGTGAACCTTAGGAACAGCGGACAATTTCTGAATAAAAAGATCCCTTCATAGAAACAAAAATAACTTTATTTAAAAAACAGCAAAAGGCTTTGAGAGCCAGGAGACACATCAATAGTCAGTGCCATTGGCCATAATTAGCTGATAGCACTGTCGATCACTAATCATTGACAAAATCAAAGGAAAAAAAGAAAGAGAAGGAATGGTTTCTGGGAACCCTAGCACTAAATGAGAAAATAACAAACATTCATGGACATGTAGGGTGGGGACCTCTCCATCAGAAGTTTTCTACAGGCTAAAAGAGAAAATGTGGGCAAAGGAGATGAGTTCTTACTCTCAGCACTCTGTGGGTGTAGAGATCAGATACCAAACACACAGGCTCAGAAGTCAGAGAGTGATGGGAAAGTGGAACACTCCACAATCCTCTGATCATCTCTGATTAACTTACAGAGGTAGCAGCAAGCAACACAAGTGATGATGTCTTTGCTTAGTTTCCCCCATAGTTGCTGGGCTGGCCCGTTGTACCCATAAATCCAGCTCTGGAATCACAGACATGACACACAAATGAGGGAGGGAAGCAGAGTGGCACAGATGAGCAGTGGTCTAATCAGAGCCAACGTGTGCTTGAAATTTATTATAAAATTAGAATTCTGATCACTCTTGACCATGTGCTCTATTTTCCAAAATGTTCATTAAAGTCCTAAGTTTCCTCTGAGCAGGGACCAGCATCATTAATTCTGCACACTGATCAAAACAAAAGGTCAAGCTTGCCAATGATACTGACAGCAAAACCCAGGCAGTTGACTCACCCTAGACAATGCATCTGTATTTCTTCTGGCACATCCCAATTGCTAATGTTGTTTTCAATAGCAAAGTCTGCCAGCTAGAGTTAAACGTCCAGTGTGATGCACCAAGAAATGGCTCTACCAAACTTATAAAGTTTGCAGGTGACTTCAGGCTGGGAGGTTTGACCAGCACCCAAATGGCAGAATGAGAATGAAGTACCTTCCCCTGTCCCCTGTTAGCAATTTTACTCCTTAAGTATACTTGAGTATAAAATCACAAGGTAATGTCAGATCTCCATACAATCGAAATCATAGGGTGCATTCCCAAACAGAATATAATGAGCTCTGAAACCACTTTAAGTGTTCACTATTCCCAAAGTTTTTAAAGAATTTGCAGTTTCTGAGGAGTAAAGGTCCCGAAACACAGATTATCTGTATTCAGATCAAAAGAGGCCTCGCTGCTGGACTTAGAAGTACTCCACTTTATTTAGCAAAATGGGAACACAAGCATTTTGTGTGTGTGTGTGTGTGTGTGGAGGTTCCCCTGATCCAATGATAAGCCATGATTTCCTTTGCCATAGTCCCCTCTTCCCCAGCTCTCCACCATTATGTCCTAATGAGATCAGGCTGGCTGAAAGGGAAGGTGAAGAGCCTGCAGTAGCTACCAGTGTAACTAGAGATCAGGCAATGTAGCAGGGCATGAGTCAAAGTGTCTGATTTTACTAAGAGGTACTCTCTGGCAGCGATCAAGTGAAAGAGTTTAGTGGCTTCCATCCTGGGTTTGCGACGTGTGTCAGCTCTTGTGTAAAAGTCTGCCTCCTCCCTCCCTCCCTTCCAGGATTTCCTCTGCCATTCACCGTTTTTGCCTCATTCCCTGCTATTTTGCCTTGATCTGTTGTAATGATCCAGTGCAAAGCACCATTATGAGAAAAAAGGGAAAGTGATATTTAATGTTCTACTGCCTTGTTAACATAAGAAAGAAGTTGTGCTATGGTGGATACAAGCAGCGAACAAAAGCTGCTGCCAAAGGACTCCCATGATCTGATGCGGGGGCAGATTTATATTGAGCATGGGGTTTGAATTGTACGGCCCATTGAAGTCATGGTATGATGGTGTCTAATTGCTGACTGCATGGGGAGGGGGTTCTGCTGATGGGAGGAGAGAGGGG
The DNA here is from genome assembly GCA_023333525.1 of Aspidoscelis tigris stejnegeri. Taxonomy (NCBI): domain Eukaryota; kingdom Metazoa; phylum Chordata; class Lepidosauria; order Squamata; family Teiidae; genus Aspidoscelis; species Aspidoscelis tigris. The sequence continues at coordinate 227,063,475 of JALMGA010000001.1, forward strand.
AGGGTTTTTTTCCCCTGCTGGGCACTCAAGAATGGAAAGTGGAGAGTCCACATTATAAAGTAACAGTGGTAATAATTTTAAAAAAAGACCTTGCTGCTAATTTTTTTAAAAAAGTTTAAAACTGGATTAAATTGCCAAGTAGGAACTTGGCCATAGAAATATTAGGCCAAAACACCATTTTAAAAACCCTGAATGTGCAACTGAGTATCACTGCAAATACTAGCTGTCACATGAGAAATGATAACAAGACACACAGTATAACTTCCTTGTCTGAAAATTTGTTTTTCCACCAATTATCTTATTTTCAAGTTATCCATCTTCTCTCTACTATAAATGTGCTATGCTTGCTTGTGAGTTTTAAATGTTAAACTTCTTTATAAATTCTGGTCCATTTCCAATGATTTCTTACCTAAAATGAAGTATAATTTACTCACATTATGCTACTTTTGGTTAATCTATGCCATTATTTAGTATAATGCTTTTTGTGTATGTTAAAGCTTCTAAAAATCATTTCAAGTTATTCAGAAATGGAATGGAATCTTTGAGGAAGTGCTTAGTCATCAAAACATATCTTTGTAGCCACTTTTATATCTGCTGCTCTGTTAATGCAATACAAATTAGGCTTACAAAATACCGTACTGTTTAAAACACTCAGCTTTGTTGTGGCTTTACCTTGACAAATGAAGCTTATAATATCACCCTTTTCAACTGTTCACAAAGATCTTCATCTTTTTATTTAGCAATTTCATTTCTGTCATTCTTTGAAGAAAAAGATAAGGCCTAAAAGCTAGAATAACATAAATTGACTATAAACAAGTCTCATACAAAAAGCAACAACTGGGGTGAATGCACATGGATTAAATAAAGTACCAAGTGGAAGCCAGGGGCCATGGCACCTGCATGACAATACCCCTCCCTCCAAGATGCAGTGCATGTCTGTGGCAGCTTGAAAACCAGCAAGTGTCCGTGGAGGTAACCTTCTCACAGACTGAGCAAAAGAACTCTGAGATCACTGCCCACCCTCAGGCATTTATCCTACTGTGCACCTATGCAGTAATCACCTGTCCCACACTTGGCATGGAAGTATCCTTCATCCCCAGCTTCTAAAAGAGCAGAGGAGTGAAGCTTGCAGCAAACAGACACAGCATAGTGTGCCTCTAGGATGGGAGCAAACACTGCTGCTATTAAGGATACTGTATTCCCCACTGTGGGAATGCAGCTTAAGATTCTTCTAATCCATCTCAGCTCCATGGTCTTTTTCATAATGACATTGTCCTTGTAATTGAATGCATCTGTGCTAGTGGTATCAGTGATGGGGGAAAGCACAGAGATCAAGAAGTGTATATCATCCTCTGATTCTGAGCTATCACATATTCCATACACACCCTTTCAAATGCTCTGAGAAAGGATTCAACATTATCACCCTTTGAAAACTGAGGGAACCTTTTCATGTCTATAGTTCCCGGACTGGGGTTCCCACCAGCACCAGCGCCAGCAGCTGCCCCTTGAGCATCCTGCCTTTCCTTAACCTTTAGCTGGAGAAGAGCTAACTCATGGGCCCTCTGTTTTTTCACGCTCCTCACTAGCAGCTTTTTCTTTAAAAGTTCTAACTCCATTCTCTTAAACTCATGCTCATACTCAAGCTTCAATTTCAGAATAGTTAGCCCTCTATCCTGCACCTCTTCCGGTGTTGCATCTACCACTACTGGCCCTGCACCAACACTTTCCACCAGAGCTAGCATCTCCTGCATGCCCCTAGTTTCCATATTGACAATCCTGGGTCTTCCCCTACTACTTCTGGTGCTTGTTTGCACACTCATAGGCCCAGCTAGACTCTTGGAATTTGCCTTTGCCTTATACTTTTTCTTCATCAAGCCCAGTGCTATACTGTACTTGCTCACTGCCAATGGTTACTGCCAACCTTAGCCAGCTCACTAGGAGATACGACTCCCACCACAGTTTTCTACCTTACCAGAACATTTACCTTGAAAACCGTATCTCTTTGACTACAGCTCTGCTCAACCTGTAGAGCTAAACCTCTTCAACTTGCACCAGGGAATGTATATTTTGAACATTGTAAGTCAAGCTTTCTACTTAGATTCTCCTTTAATACAATCAGGTTCCAACCAATGACTGTACATTACCCTTTAGGTATACCTCTGGCCAAACTGGTCTCCCAATCCCTTTTTGGTTTACTGCCACTCAGAACAGACAACCAGATTGCTAATTTACACCTTGTCCGTGTACCTCAGAACCTGCACCTGTATTGTTATGGTTATGTTACTTTTGCTTATTTTTTTTTAATTGGCAGACTTTCTACTTTTACCACGTGTGCTCCTCTAACGTCTGTGTTTATTTGCACATTCAACTTTCAATCCAGTTACTGAGAACTGCCCCAAATGAGTTTCAAGCACCAGGCTCTGCTCCATGCACACCACATCCAGACTTGCACCAGTCTGCTTCAATAGCAGTCTTATTGTATTAAGCTAACACTGAATGCCCCAAAGGCTTTATGTTATGTCGCTAACATTTACTTGGAAACAGGGGCCACTAAATTGCCAAGCCCTTTACCAGGCCATTACTCAATTACTGGCCCCTTTACCAGGTCCTTCCTTGGATTGACTAGAGCTCTAAACCTTCTATTCCCCTGGTGCCAGGAAATACAGAATGGCGGGGTGGGGGTGGGGAGACACAAAAATAAAATAAAATAAAATACATGTTTCCTTGCTTCTTTCCTTGCACTAAGGCTCTTATTTTACTGGATACTTCACATCCACACCCACTGTCACCAACTGTCATGCCCTGGGTTGCCCTTTCCTACCTTGTCTCCCCCCCCCCACCCCCCTGCAGTGCAACACAGAATGAGATCAAACAGCCAGGCATGCAAATCCCTGCCAGGTCCCTAGGGCTTCCAGCAATATAAGCACCCTCACTGGTGTCGTGCTTTATCTGCCTAAGTAAAGGCTACCCCAAAGCCGCAGTCTGATACTTGGATTATTGAATAAACTTCAAAAAGGTTTATTGTTACAATAAGATTGAAATAAAGAAAAATAAGAAACAAGCTTAAGTTCAGCTTTTCAAGTCCTTGGTTTGTAAAGCAAATAGTCCTTTTAGTCCTGCTAAATAGTCCTTTCTTGTAGTTAACAGTTCTTGTGATCTCAATAGACTTCAGTTTCCCAACAGCAAGAAATCCTTTCTTGCTCTCTTCTTTCCTAACCCTGCCTAACTGCAGACAATCTGTTCCTTTTTGCAATGCCCTCAGGCAAGTACAGTTGATTTCCCTTCTTTCACAGGCTTCCTCCTCTCCGGCACCAAGAGGAAAACCCACACATGCACAGAGCCGGGCTGCATGGCTCTCTTCTCCCCTCTTCTCCTCTCTTAACCGAGAGGAGAAGCACATGCATGCATGGAGCTGTGCGCCCCGATCCCCTTCTGCTACCCCAGACAAGAGACGCCAGGCTGCCTCGGCTGCCTGCTTTTATAGCCCGTGTTTCCGTGGCTGTGATTGGTGCATTTTGGCGGGCTGGCACAGCTTTTCCAGGTTGCCATGCACCTGCTGTCACTCAAAAGGGCTGGGGAAAGCCCACCAAACTGGCATGTCACTCTCTAACCCCCACGAACACCACAATATTTTGTGCACAGCTACTCAGTAGTGAAAGTGTCAGCTTCAAATGCAGAAGATCTCAGAAAACTCTGATTCATAGCCATCTTTACCTTTATCTTATTTTAAATTATCTTTCACATAGAATTCCATATGTAAGCTACATCCAGACATCACTTACTTATTCCATTATATTTTCATATCCCAGAATAAAGCACTGTTGGGAATCTTTTATTCTGGAATATCCAAAAATAGTGGAATAAATTAGTGATGTCTGGATGCAGCCTCAGTTCTAAACATACATAGTATTTAAGTGTTGTGTATATATAGATGAAATGGATTTTATCTCAATACTGCAATCAGTGTCCCTTAATAGTAATCAATACTCAATTTCTATATCTGTCTTGCTCTCAGTACTTCAACTTTAATGGTAAACATAGCATTTATCATTGAAATGCTTAGATAGATAGACCAGCTTAGCTGTATGTGGAGCCCAACACCAGGCCTTGGAAATGGCCCTGGAAATGACCACTTCTGCACACTGCAAAAATCCCCCAGCCTATACCTGGAGGCCAGACAATCTTCCAAGGTTAGGTTGGGACCAGCAGCTGTTATGTGGACACCTGTCAGTGCTTCCCAGCCATCCTAACTCAACTTGATTCAGGTCAGAGGTGAGCTCCACAAGTAAAATGAAGAAATAACCTTAGGATTGTGACTGCAAACATTTTAAAAAGCAGCACAAAACTGGCTTAGAGGTGGTAGTGTGCAGACACTAGTTTCCCCATCCCAGCTGCAATCCACATTAAGGCTGCCTCCAGATTTGAGGAAAAGTATGCCATCCCTGAAAACAGGCATGATGACTGGAAGCTACACAGGGATGGCTCAGCCACTTCTGGCCTGGCTGACAGGTCAGTCAGAAGATCTTCCATCCCTGCCACCATTCCCGTCCACCAAATGGGATTCTCCATCGTCTGCAGTAGTGGCACAGGAATCAACAGAGAGTGCAAAGTAATAAGATGCTTATTAATCAACATCTTTTTACTTCGATCAAATGCTGTGGTGCTGTTGTGGTGTGAAAAAAACTGTACAACTTTTGTTCTAGTCTGGAGGCAGCCCAAAAGCCATAAAATGCATTTTAGAAGAGTATGATGTGGCCTTTAATGTACATTAAAGGTCTAGTATATTGTCACTACCTTATCTAAGCTGCTTTTAAGCCATTTTTTTCTATCTTTTTTCTTTTCTTTTTTACTGGATGCAGCCTTAGGGTTTTTTATTGGCATCATTTACATACTGAAGATGACTTTAAAGTTTGTTATCCAGACCACTGTGAAATCCACTAAAGAGGGTACAATGGGCAGTCCTGTTGCCATGAGACCATGATACTAGTTGTTACCTGATGTAGAAGTGGACCTGATTTCAGGGTACAGCTAGTATAGAAATAAATCTTTAAAAGGGGCTTTTCATGGCAAGCCACCATTAAAAAGCAGAACAATTCATTATTTTAGTGTTATACATGAAAATCACCATATGAATCAAATATCACATTTCTGTTAGGAGATATATTCATTTTTTTTCTAATACTTTATTGTTGTAACGTGGTTATTTATTGAGACAAAAAGAGGGAAGCAAACTCCCAATGCAGTTTTGAATTAGTTCAAGTAAGGAATTACTAACTGAAAGATAAACACACTGTAAATATGGGGGGAAATAATTTAATCCTCATCAGTGTGGGTGGGGTTACATTGTACTCCAGCTGAGTTAAAGTATAGGTTTACATTTTTGAATGTAAATAAATACAATTATATGGTACAATTCTGCAATTACACACAAATATGAAAGAGAGAGACGGCGAGAGAGAGAGATCCATGTAGAACTTAGGCCAATGCCATTTTGAGTTCAGAGATTTAAAAGTGAGATATAAAGCAACTCTATCTTCCATGAAATGGATTTTTCCCTCCATAATGATGTCTAATTATTGTTTAGAGATTTTCTTATGTCATTTTATTCTTTGTTTTTTAAAACTATTAGAAAAGCTACTAAGACCACAATTTTTTCTTCATTTGCATGTGCTCTAGCTTCGATTACAAGCTACAAGATATTTGTCCCTCTAATTCTCAAATAGAAGACAAAAAAATCTATAACCTGAATACTTCATTTAGTAAGAAAGCACTCACAGAAAATTAACTAGTATTCCGAAAAGGGGTGGAAATAATGAGAAAGACATATAAGTGTACCTAACTGTAGAGATACAGCACAGGAGGAGGGAATATGACCTTCACAATGATATGGGGGGAGGGGATGTGAAAAATGCAGTGCTGTGGAATAGTTGGGCTGAAGGACAAATCAGTAACTCAGAAAAAATGACTGAGTGCAAAATTCAGATAGGATATATATTAGCTGTATTCAATAGGCAATTGATGGGATGGATAAATAGTGTTAAGTGGAAGGGAACGATTTCACATATGTTATTGGATTCTATCCCAGTTGATTGGAAAACCTTGAAGAAAGAAGCTGGGAATTTGGAATTGAAGATGCAGAGTTAAACTACTATTTGTTCTCAAAACATATTCAATTCTGACTGCCCACTGTTATTAACCAGCTTGTCGGCACATAACTGTTCTCATTAAATTGCCCAGGTATTCAATTAAGCCATTTGCCTGTTGCTGTTGGGGAATGGAGGAAACAGAAGCATGAAACAGTGGCTGGCATTTCTTGAGGTTTGACCTTTTTAAATGAAGGTCTCCTACCACACCATGGATTTAATTTCAAAACATAACTGATGTATATGAAACTTCTATCCAGTGAGCAGGGGCATAAAGTCCTTATAGTTCCATGCATTACTGTCAAGGATGTAGAAATTTTTCAGCCCACTAAAAGAAACAAACTCTTTTCTTTGAGATGATGAATATAATGTACATGTGTATGATGAAAAAAGGAGTCATCATCTTATGCACAGTCCATCCATTTTGTCCATTGACTCAAGGGTTCAAAACCAGAGAATCCAGGATTACTTAACAGTTTATTGATTTGTATGGGACTGAAAAAAAGAAGCATTGTGTTTTTAAATGCCTATTTGCATACATAATTGCTTTTTTAAAGTTCCACCTCCAATATCTTTGTGAAGGGATTTATCATTTATATGGAATCAATCCAGCATTTTTCATTACGTATTGCAACATTAAGAAAAGGCCATCTCTTGAGAAAGGTGAAAAGCCTACAGCACATGTGGTTCTGCTATCCCATATTGTGTGATACCCCCTTCACTTAAAGGAAAGAAACAAGGAACTTAGAAGGAATACAAAGTATATTTTAAAATACATATATTATTGCCCTGTAAATATGATTCTAGATTTAGGACCTTTCTGTGCTTTCCATGTCATGATATGAACCAGTGGACTGAACTAGTGAGACTTGATGACCTGGAACAATGTCATTTGGACAACTGTGCTGGTCCAGCACTGACCCTAAAGATTGCACAAATTTTGGAACTGCTTCCGAGAGTTCCAACAGCTAGAAATGAATTTTCCTAACCTCGGAGTCCTTGCTTGCACTTTCAGTGGTGCACTTTGGTGTGCCACCAAAAAAGGTCCCCTGGAGATCTAGAAAAAATGGAAGGATGCTTTCTGTATGCCTCTGTGATCTAGACTAACCTGAGTCAGTCAGATCAGAGGCCTCCTGATATGAATAACACTCTGCCTCATGTAAACAGAACTTACCTTTATGTTCCACACTAATATGCAGTCAGAAGAACCCCTGAAGCTAACTACAAGGGCTCCAGTAAGTGCAGAGAGACTATTTGATGCCCTGTAAACATCAATAACTCAGTTTTGCAGTAAAAGTGATCTGATTTTGAAATTTAAACGTGACATTCAGCTATAATAAAGAAAGATCACAACTGTGATGCTGTTTTCACTATCAAAAGCTTATTAGAATGTGCTGTGTATTTGCGTTTGTTCCCCTTTTTATCTCATCTCACTTTCATATCTGCTGTTGCCATGCACAATTGTCTGCTCAATCTGCCTTTATTCTATCCATTCCAGGAGGAAGTGGGAACAGTTATTGCTGAAAATTAAAGTATTCAGCATTAATCTCTCATCTCTCCATTCCACCACTTTCCCTCTCAAGGTAATTTTCCACTGACTGCTGGACAGCAGCAGAAGAACAAATGTGTCTGATCACACAGCTCTCTTATCAATGCAATATTGGTTTATATACCATATTTGGATGTACACTCAGCAACATATGAGCAATTTGCTTTTTGACCTCACATGTCATCAGTTCATAGCTGTTGGTTTTGAGAAGATCACTGTTGTTATGCCTCTACAGATAATGTTCTCCACTGTTATAAATCTGTTTGACAGACTAGTTACCTTGAAGCCACAGCACTGTTATATCCAATATTAATATTTATTGCAGATTGTGTCTATAGTTTTAAAACTAGAAATATTGTCCCTAAATCCTAGAATCAACACTACATGTCCTAAGGTAAAAGGCACACACAGAGTGCAGAATCTAGCGAAATGCTTTGCTAATCGTAGAATCACAGAGTTGGAAGGGACCTCCAGGGCCACTGAGTCCAGCCCCCTGCTCAATGTAGGATTCCCTAAACCATCCCAGACAGATGTCTGCCCAGCCTCTGCTTGAAGACCTCCAGTGAAGGAGAACTCACCGCCTCCTGTGGCAATTTATTCCACTGACTGATCACCCTTACTGTCCAGAAGTCTTTTTGTAATATCTTATTAGGCTGCATCTCATATTATATAATTATAGATGTATTAGGTAGCCATTCTTTAATCCATGAGTTTAATAACTTACAGTGCATCCAGACATGCAGTAACCTACAATGCCCCTTCTCAGGAGTTTCTGGTCTGCCAGAGGGGTCACACAGAAGCTGCAGTGCCTCTTTGCAGCAGTTTCCTGTCTGCCAGATGAGATGCTCTTTTGCCTGCAGTAGTGGTGGAGCATACTAAGGTAAGAGCAAAGTAAAATAATGCTGTTAAATCAGCATCTTTTTACTTCGCTAGAATGTGGCAGTGCACAGATGACATGACACAACCTTTACATGTCTGGAGGCACCCTTAATGACAGCTGTGTCATCTGTATAAAGTGCAGTGCAAGACTCAAAGTTTTGAACAGTGGCTAATACAAGATTCATAGTACAACCTAAGCAATTTACCATGCAGTAATCCTCAGAAGGAACTAGATATTCACATGTGAGAAACTTGCATCAAATTTCAAAAAAAAATCAAGTCTAACTATTTTAGAGAAAAACAGACCTACAATAATTTCAATTCATTAGGCTCATTAGTTTCGGTAGCAAAGAAGCTCATAAAATATTTGGAAGACAATAACAGATAGCTCATGTCTCCAGTTTCAAATGGAAGCACCTGCTGCCACCAGAAAAGGTGCCATGACTGCTACACCTCAATCTGTGATGGTAGGAGGCACTTTGCAGTGTTCACATTATCTCACTTTCAGGTGCAATTCACCAGTGGAGGCACCATAACTGAATGGCAGCATAACTGGCCATTTTAAAATGGCACTTCTATGTAATAAAATGTTGAAGCGGAGATGTTTGTTTTTCAATGGCAGACTGGGGCATCTCCCCTGTTTGCCTGCAATGCAGATGCCTTAAGTGGAGCTCTGGCCAATTAAAAAAAAAAAAAGCTGGATAAAAATCAAAGATACTGTACTTGGAACTACCCAAAGATGACAGCAGTGGACCCTACAGAACATATGAGTCAAGGAGACTTTGGAACTCTGAAGAATACCTAAAGACACTGACTGGACTTGCTCTTATACATAAAATCCTACCGTCATACAAATCCAAAGATTTTAAGCTTATTTTAGGGTAGGTTGGATGTAGGAAAAAAATAATGAAAACTAAATGATGAACTCTATTTCACACACACGTGCACGTAAAAAACAGATCTAGAAAGAAGGTGAGTGTGGTGTTGAGTGACATGCACAGCTTCAATGAAACTGTGAAGACACTTTCACAGCTCCTCTGCAACAGCAACCACATTGATAGCAAAGGTCTCTTTGCAGCACCTGCAAAGACACCTTGCATCCATGGCAAAGGTGTCTTCATATTGCTTTTGATATAACATTCTGTTGACAGGGATGTGGTCAATTACATCAGGTGTTGGAGGTGCTGTGGACCAACTGCATCAGTGTGGGCTGTTTGTATGGCAAGAGTTTGCATCCACTGATGTGGAACAGGGCTTTGGCATTTGCACTGCATTGCTCTTTAGCACACATTTAAGTTAGGTAAAGTAAGTGTAAAACATTTCAGAATTACACCACTTTCCTAAGTCATGTTTAGTAACTGATTAAATAAAATGTTCATTTTCACGTGTAGACTGCCAATTCATAGTAGGTTTTCTTCTGCCCAAGCAGTGATGTTGTGTTTGCTCTTTTCACATTTCATTTGCTAAATTTCAGAATGGATCCAATCTAGCAAGGTCATTCCTTTTTAATTTTGCATCTTCTTAATTTTGGATCGGCATATTCACTCAGCTACTGACAATGTTAAAAATCCCTAGGCTTCTGAGGCATACGTAACAAAAGCTTCCCCTAGTTGTACTATGCAATCATGAACTGGCCAGATAGTATTTTAATCTAGCTGGTTTCCTTGATAGAATTAGAAAGCAAGAGGAACTTTCATTTTAGTATCTTTAGTGCCTTCCCTTATGCAGTAAAAAAGATATTAATGGAACATGCCGGATATTCCTGCTCTGAATTTTCCAGACAAAATGGAGAGTTTTGATTGAAGGCTTTGTTTAGGTACCCAGATAAGTAAGAAACTTGGGACAAGATTTTATTTAAAGGAAATTGTGCCTTTGAATCTTTATGGTTTGCTGCCTTGCTAGAAAGGTACGTACCTTATATCAGTTTGCGATTCATTGTACTTGCTTTCTATCAGCTATTCTGCCATATTCTTGTACATTTTTGCAGTGGTCTGTGTAGTCATTTCAGTTTCACTGATTTGATATATTTCATTCATCTATTGGACAGATAAGTTCCATAAGGATACCTATTTGCTTATTTGTACATCTGAATGTGCTGCCATGTTGTCGATTTGAAAATAATGAATGACCCATATATCCTTTACAGGAGTAGGCTAACAACATATGTGAAATTCCAGTAATGAAATTAATTAATTTTTTTCCCTCCCCCATTCCCAAAGATCTCAGGGTGGATCACAATAAAATCATTATAAAAGTTGATAAAACAGATTGGCTAAAACAGTGACAGTGTCTGCATAGGAAGAACTTGATGTTTCCTCTTTTAAAGACCAGAATGAAGTTATGCACCTTCACCACTCATCTGAATACATACAGTGAGGTTGCCTGCCACATGTCAGAGGGAAAAGTGTTCTATAGCTTGGGGGCTATCACCGAGAATGTCCTCCCATATGGCCTTAACTGCTGAAGAGGGTAATACTGCCAAGAAGGCCTTACTGGCAGATCTTAGACCATGGGCAGGTATATATGTGAGGAGGCATTTCTTTAGATATTTGGGAGTCAGGCCCAAATAATGAAGTTAACCATATGTTTTTGAATTTTAGCCAATGTGGGAAATATTCTACATAAACTTTGCACTGTTTCACATAAGGAACTTTTACAGAAAGGTTTAATTCCCAAGGCAGAATATTAAAATATACCAGCCACACAACAAATAATTTTGCAGCCAATAAGTATCTCTTTTTGTGTTTCAGCTGATGAGATTCCTGCTTAAGCAGAAAAAAAGTGTAAACTCTCTTTCATTTCAAATCCAATCACAAGAACGCTTTCTATATTTACTTCCTAGAAGCAGTATCTTTTTCTTAAATCCTTTCACAGTAGCTCCTTTGAACATAGTAGCAGGTCTGAAATGGCCTCTGATTTAAATCCAAGTACCATACAAAAGAAATCTTCAAAAACCGAATTCTATTTAACTGAGCATTAGAAGCATTTCCACTACCTTAAACATCTGAACTGGAAAGAGAAATCTGCAAGTGTTTGTAATATCTCAAATCTATTACCATGGTAGCTGTTAATCTCTAATCTTCTTTGCCCAAGTTTCATTTCTGAAAACTTGCATGACTATGTTCCTTCTAGTTCTAGCACCTGTATATTTAAAATATGATAAGGCTCAGTGATGTTTACATTTTCCCTGGGAAAGTTTAAATGGAATTGCTGCACTTTCATCTTTCACCTAGAAAACAAAGCTAATGGTAGAAATTAGAGGGGAAAGAATGAGGGAATGTAGCTAAATACAAGAACAAATTCTTTATGATTATTTGGATGGCATGTATGTGAAGAAAAAAGTTAAGTCAAGGTGTTCTATTGCTACCCACATGGAAACCTGAATACTATACTCAAATACAGCAGCCAGTCATCATTTTATAGTTGTTATGTAGTAGAGATGTGCTATCGCACTAAGTCTTGTCATGTTTCCTAACTGCATACTGCCATTCATTGCTTCCATTTTGCCTGGTTACTTCTACCAAGATGGATATATATTGTATTTTGCAATGATCAAATCACTATTGAAGCTCAGTTATCAAAGACAGCTAGAAATATTCACCTGATCAAAAATTCATCACACACTGCTCAGCAAATATGCACTGCTTTCACAAAAGAAAGAAAGAAAGAAAGAAAGCCAAACTGATATGAAGAATGCTGTATCCAAAGAAGGACCTTCTCTTCATGGAGAAGAACAATTAGAAAACAACTCACAACAAAATAAAACTGCATAAGAGAAGTGAAATAAAAGCCAGAAATACTCACTGCTATTTTTATCTGTCTTTCACCTCATTATATACTTATCACTTGCATTTTCACCAAAGAACTCCCAGTGATTTGATATGTTATATAATGCAAAACAAGGACTGGTTACAAAAAATTAGAAGTCCTTTCTGCATTTACCTCATGTAGATATGGACCAATGGGTCTGGAATAACAACGATCCAGACAATGTGAAAGGCCTTGTGGGGAGACCCCTCAGTCTGCATTAACATGCAAAAGGGAAGCCCAGAATCCGGACCAAACAGACTGTTAAACTGGATCTCAGTGCTGGAAGGGCTTTGATGTCTGCTATATACAACATATTACAACATATCAAGCACTCTGTCACTAGGGTTTTTAACCCTTCTACCAAAGACCTTGGAGTTTGAGGATCCTCTGCAGTTTCTTAGCTGTTTCTAGGACTGTGCTCTCCTGATGCTTGTTCCAGGATCTGTTCTTCTTTCAGTCCCAGGTATTTCTCCACCTTCTCATATCATATTATTTCCTCCTGATGTTACCATCTCTTGAGACTGTTGTATCTATTATTATCTTTGCTTCTTCCTTGCCATTTACTACTACAACAATATCAGGTCATCTGTCTAGTATGTGCATGCTAGTCTATACAGAAGTTTGATCGGATCCTGAGTCATTCTTTTCGGTATTTTTTTTTCTTGAGGAATTTCTCATTTAGACTTTGGGATGTACAGTTTGTGTTCATTGCAGCTATTTCTGTACTCAGTTCCTGCCAGTTGGTTTTGCTGCCAGTACCTTCCTTTCCTGCCAGTACCTTGCACCCATCTCTTACAACCTAGGGTGTTTTTCCACCACGTCCCTTTAATCCAGATCTAAGAAGATCCGGATCTAAGAAATGGGTAGTAGTAGATCTGGATTAATGGAAGTACCCAATGTGTTTCCATGGGTGGTCTAGCACCCAACAGCAATGGGTGCTAGCCTCCCTGCTGTGGAAACACCGGAGCACCCATTTGCAAATCTGGATTGACCCACAAGGGGTCTGCTTGTCACCCCAGGTGTTTTGGGGGACAGGGGGTGCAGTCTCCAAAGTCCCTCCGAAGTCCCTCTGAAGGCAACTTCGGAGATTAGCAAAGTCTCCGAAGACAAACCCCTTGTGAGAGCCTGCATATTAATTAGCTCCGTGTGAGCAGGGATGAGTCAGCCTCATTAATATGCACCTCTTTCCATGCCTGAAGGTAACAGTCCACTTTGTTCTCCCTTCGTTCTCAGAGGTTGGTCTTCGGAGCCTTTGCTAATCTCCAGAGTTGCCTTCTGAGGGACTTCAGAGCCTTTGCTAATCTCCAAAGGCAACTTCAAAGTAACTTTAAAATGGCTTTGAAATGACTTCAAAATGACTTTGAAGCCTAGGTTTTGGGGCTTCCCCCTCCCCAGCCTCCTCTAGACCCCATTGCCTGTTTCTAGTACAAACAGGCTCCCTTTAATCTGGATTTTCTGGCAGAAGACCCCATTGTAGACCCCATTAATGGAGTCTACAGAAAATCCAGATTAAAGGCCAGAAAGTACCCATTTGATCCGGATTTCCCCAGCGGCAGTGGAAACAATCGGGTCCCAAATGGGTGCCATGGGGGAAATGGGGTCATCCAGATCACACCCAAATAGGTCCTTAATGGGTGCAAAAATGAGTACATTCTGCCAGTGGAAAAACACCCCTAGAGTGCCTCAGTGGCCTCTTTGAACATTTTGTGCTTGAGTCCAGGTATAGCAGACCTTTGCTTCCACTGATCTTGTACCCACTGATTGTTCTTATGCTGCTAAGATTATTGGCTCAGGGCTGTCTTTTAGTTCTGCTTCACCACCAGCAGCCACTGATAGAATTTTCCAGTGTCAGCCACTTCTATGATCTGCAATGGTGCATTCCATGGAGGATTTTGCTATGTTGAGACATCTACAGTGAAAGATAGCAGTTTGCTGGTGACACTAAATTGTTCAGGGTGGTAAAAATTGAAAGTGGTTTTAAAGAGCTCCAGAAGGAACTCTGACATTGGATGAGTGGACAATGAAGTGGCCAATGCACTTCAGTCTTATCAAGTGCAAAGTGATACACCCTAAGGCAAAGAACCCCAATTGCACCTATAAACCTATGGGGGCTGAGCTTTCTGTGACAGTGTCACGTCGCAGGCCAGTCAGGCAACAGGCAAACACTTGCACAGCTACTCAGTACCAAAGGTTTCAGGCATACTCGAAGTCAGTTCCAGTCCAGGGTCTAGGAGTTCTGAAGTCAGCAAGGGTCAGCAGGTCACAAGGAGTCCAGGATTTCAGCTCAGGTAACAAGAGGCTGTTCAGACGTTGTCTGCAGCAATTGAGGCAAGGTGAGCTTGTTTTTAAATAGGAGAGTCAGAGCCACAGCCACGGTGCAGCTGGGCTAATTGCTCTGACCTCCATCTCACCTGCTTCTGCTGCCTAAGCAGGCTATGAGAGAGCCTTTGATTAGGCTCACTGCAGGTGGATTCATCACCAGAACTGTCTGACTGCTCACCTGGACCCAGCCTTGGCTCTTCTATGCCTGCAATGCTTGGGGACAAGCTTCAGAGTATTCTAATCTTATCACATTCAAATGGGCTCTATTTGTATGAATACACCTTTTGTTCACATATACTTTGCTGCAAATCAAAGATGCAAAAAAAAAACAAAAAACCACATCCCTAACTGCAACACCTTCCTTATGAAACCAGGTTGCAACATCTAGGCCTTTTCAGCCTTGAAATGCATTGTTTATGAAGTGACCGGATTGAAGTATGTGCACAGTGTGGAGAAGTAGATAGAGAAAAAAAACCTTTTTTTCTGACGTACAACACTTGAACTAGGGGCACTTTATGAAGCAGATGGTCAGGAGAGTTAGGACATACAAGGGAAATTATTGTTGTTATTGTTTTGCTACCCTTCAGTTTTCAGGCACAAGACCTGATCTTAGGAAAAGTTTATATATTTTGGCGCTGCTCACATGATGGTACTGTTAATCTGTTTGGATATTTGATGATCAATACAGTCCTGTCTTCTGTTAGCTATTCAGGATGGGAGCTAGCTCATAGTAATTGATTAATTTGTGCTGCTCGGTGTTTATATAGTGCTGTTAGTTTCTTTAACAAATATGTGTGAGTCATGTACGGGTTTGGTGATATTCAGTTCTTCATATGGTTGACCTGCTGGTGAATATCTACTTCTGTCATGCTACTTGGCATTGTTGTTATGATAGGATCCTTTTTCTCATACGCTTTTCCTGTATTGTTCAGTTTCATCTCTTGAGGCATCTTCCCTTAATAGCATACCAACTTGTAACAGAGTCCTTTTGTCCTTTGCTCCTCTTCAGTCCGCTGGCTAGTGCAGAAAGCCTCTCCTTTTTTTTTTAGCAGTTTCAAGGGCTTCACTTATGGCTATATCTTTGTATTTCCTTGGTATCTGTGACCTCTTTCTTGATCTTTACCCCCATATTGAGTTGTATCAGTTTTCCAGCATTTTTCTGTATGTCTTATATTTTCTTTCTGTTGTAGCTTTCAGGGAAATATTGGGTATTTATGCATTTACTTATTATTATATCATGCCATTTAGGTAAGGTAGTAGTAGCACCACAATGTCCATTCACATTTCAAGTGTTGTAATAGACCCAAACCAGATCAGTAGCATTTGAAATGCAAATGGCTAGGTCTCCACGGCAATTTCTCTGGCAACATCTGACATGTGCTTGGACATTGCCATAACAATTTGGATATTGCACATGACTGTGCAGTCACACTTGTGCCATCACACCTACTCACCATGCTGTTCCTAGAAGGTGTGGACACTAATGTCTGGAGGGAAACTAGCCTCTCCCTGTCTCTCTGGGGATGGGTTATTCCACTCAGTGACAGTAGTTGCAGTGGAGTGTGGAGAAGCCTTACTATTGATCAGAATGGCACTCACTAAAAGGTAAGTGCAAACAGGCCATTGATTTTTGTCATCATTTGAACCCTTGGTCTTGCAACCAAGCATCTCTAGAGTCACTGCTGCTGCTTATACCAGTTTGTTGGTTTCAGTTATGGTGTTAGTTGGGATGGTTGGTACTGCTGCATTGACCTCTGCTGATTTCTCATCCAAAAGTTTTGTGCTAATCTTAGGCTGTTAAGTGTGACGGTTGGCAATAGCTAGCTTCTGCATAATCAATATTCCCATTTCAGCAGCTCTACCTTGCAGCATGAATAATGATGGTGATGATGTCCTTCTGTAGCGGTAGGCTGTTTTTCCACATATTTAATCACGATTGTAATTTAGGCATGTTTCTTGAAGCCTTCAATCTTCAGTTTTGATAGCAATTTCCTCTTGATTATACTTGAGCATGAGGTAACTTATCATTTATCAATGAGTGTGGATGTTGGTCTTTTGAAGCATCCATAGTTTCATATAATCCTTCTCATTGGACTTGCTATTATAGTAGTATTCCATCAGGTGGAGGTTCTCTTCTCTCAGCCACGAATGATTTGTTGTAGTAGTCCACTTGTCACCAGAGGATCCCACTTCCCAACATCTGTTGCAGAATTTATTAATCAAAGTGATGTCTGATTTGGCATGACTATTGTTCTTCTGTCATAAATGAGGTAGGTAGGTGGGTTAAACATTAAGAATCTTGCATAAAGAATCTTAGTGGAAATGGATACATCAGTGAGCAATATATCAATAGCAATCCAGCCCCTTCTATATTTTTTCTAAGTGGATTTTCTTTTCCTTACATTACAGCGTGAATCATTTTATGGTTTTCTACTTGTCCTTCACAATTATTTGCAGGATGTAATTCATAGTACTAAAAATAAGGGCAGTAGCTTGTAATGAAAGAAGTGCATTCCTCTGTCTATGTTTACTGCAGTCATAGGAAGGAAGCTATAAACAAGTTTTACCTTGCATTTCATCTGTTCTGGCTGCGTGAAAATCACACCAAAATGTAGGATCTCATCTGCAATGTGAACTAATTTCCCACTAATCCACATGTTCTGCAGAACACTTTTTTCCACACAATATGTTGCTTTCATTTTGTGTTTCTCCTCCCCACCCACCCTGTTACTTCCTTTTATTTTTAAGTGACCCAATATTGTGAATTCATGGAAACTGGATGTTGACATGCTGGGGTGGGAGGTGTTTGTTTTCTTGTTTAGGGCAACCAATAATTTATTGTGCTGTGGGGTTCAGTCTGACATTTGAAGGTGGGAATGGCTTCTCACTTTTACTTTTTTTATTGCAGTGTTCCAAAGGAATGCTCCTTTAGACCTCTTAATGAAACTACATAGTTCTGCTGTCAAAATTGATTTCAACTCAGCAAACCTAACTGCAACTGCGCAGATAGGAACAGGAGAAACATGTAACTGGATGGGACTAAATATAAATAGGTGCAGAAACATTCCTTCTGAGAAATAACTACTTCTGTATAGGAAAAAGGAGAAAAGCTGCTGCTACCCTGTTTCCTCTAAAATAGGACCTACCCTGAAAAATTATACCTAGTTTAATTTTTCCAGTATTTTTTAAAGCTAAGAAATATAAGCCCTACCCTGAAAATAAGCCCTAGGGCTCTGTTGGATATGCCTTGTGTTGAAGACCTGGCTACCTAGCGTCCATGAAGGCCAGAGTCTTCTTGGGGATTTGGGGTGCTCTAGGCAGCTCAACTCACTGCTCCAGAGCCTGTTGTGGCTGTTAGAATAATCCTCGGGGGGAAGGGAGCTCTTCAGATGCTCTAGGTAGCTTGCCTCACTGCTCCAGAGACTGCAGCAGCTGCCCCTCTGAAAGGGTAGTTCGATCACCAAAGGGGTCCCGACCCCCAGGTTGAGAACCACTGTGCTAGAGTTATTTCCCGGGGGTGGGTGGGTGAGGAAGATATGATAGTAAAGACTGTGCCTCCTCCAGGGACGAAGGCATGAACAATGATGCTGCCAGACCCTCTGGTACCCACAGGTACCTCCTTCTTCCTTTCCTTTTTCTCAGCCTGGCTTTAAAATTGATTTCTTTGGGCGGTTGCTGCTTCTGCTTTGGCATGGCACTACAATACTCATTGGCTTTATTTCAGAGAATAAGGTAAGTATCAACACTGGTGGTTAGCACCCTGTGGTATTCTCTCGATGTGTGTGGCACCGGTGAAACTGACAGGGTCAATCTGTGAAAGATCCTGACAAGTTTCAGCCCCTTTTGTTTTGGGTCTCGTGTCTGGGAGCCAGGCACTTGCCAGCCCTTATTGTTTTGAATCCGTGTGTAGGCCTGGTGGGGTCTTTTGAGTGTGATACTTTTAGGGGTGTCTGCTTTTCTGGTGAAGGGCCTATCCACTTCCATACTACGGTACAGTACGAGAAATATACTGTACTGGTAGAGGTATTTTTACCCCTAGACAACATGAGTGCAAAAAGAAAAAGCTATTCCATTGACTACAAGAAAGAAATCATGGAGGATTCACAGAGCAAAAGTCTGACAGCTTTCTGCAGAGAAGATGTTGGATATCTTAATGGTCCAAAAATGGCAAGCAGATTATGATAGCCTCAGTCAACAAGTGCCGAAGGGAAATCCTAAGAAGTGCAAGTGTGGATCAGGTCAGCAACCATTATTTTCTGAGCTAGAAGACATGATCTGTGAATGGGTTGCTGACAGGAGAGCAGAGGCTTTGGTTGTGAGTAGGACTCATATTCAAGAATTTGCCCTTGCGATGGCACCACAGTTTGAAATAGCCCCAAAAGAATTCAAAACATCAAACACTGGCTGGATGGCTTCCTTCAGTGAAGTGAACTGTCTCTAAGAAGATCAACAACAATGTTGAAGCTGGAGAATGCTGAAATTATTAAATGTGCATTTGCATTCAAGTCTTTTATTGATGGCATTGACTTTTCTAAAGATAAACTTTCCAACATGATTGCTATGGATGAAACTGCAATGTTTATGGGTCAAGGATCTCAAACAACAATTGATCATTGGGGTGCCTCCTCAATCTACATTCCCTCCATTGCTTATGAAAGTGCACCTGTTACCTGTATTTTGAGTATTTGTCTGGATGGAACTAAAGTCCCACCTCTAATCATTACTAAGGGCAAGAATGATAAGATTGAATATGTTTCAGGCATTTTTATTCTTGAAACTGAAAAAGCCTGGGGCACACAAGTAGTTATAAGGAAGTGGGTTGACTTAATGCTGCCACTTGTTATGTGAGGGGGCCCAAAGAGGTCTGCTAGTCTGAGATGCAGCCAGCACACACTGTGCTAAAGACATAAATAACTTTCTTCAAGAGAGAAAAGTAGATCAAATAATGATTTCTGCAGGAATGACTTCCTATCTTCAGACTCATGATATAAATAAGCCATTCAAGGACAATTTGCTCATGCAAATTAATGACTACATTGAAAATAGAATGGAGAGAAATCAGTGTAGAAACTTTGTGAAGCCTAAACTGCAAGAGGTTGTGACTTGGTTGAAGAATTCATGGGATAAAATCACTGACAGTTGTGTGGCAAATGCGCTATGAGCAGGCTACCTGGACAAGAGGTGCTCATTTAAGGAAAGTGTTATTGCTAGTCAGGAGAGATTGAGGCCAATGATTCTAAAAGACATGGAGTCACAAGAAACTCGCCATGAAATTGAGAGTTATGTTAGTATTCCAGAAGATGATGACATGACTGTATTTGAATAAATGTTGCTTTTTGTTCATAAATACTGGGATCGGTAAATGTACTGTAGATTGTGCACTGTACATGGAAATAGAGTCACAAGAAATCCTTGATGGAATTCAGAGTTTGACAGGTTATGCTGATGTTTCAGAATGTTATGACATGACTACAGTATATTAATAAAGGTTGATTTTTTTGTTCAACGATAAATGAGAATTGTTTATAGAAAAATAAGACATCCCCTGAAAATAAGCCCTAGTGCATCTTTAGGAGCAAAAATTAATACAAGACTCTGTCTTATTTTCGGGGAAACATGGTAGAGATTGACAGGTTGTGTGGAGCAATCATCTACAATGGCCAGGAGCAATTTTAGATGAGCTGAAGTATGGGATAAAGTAACCCCTTACATATTAGTCGTGCTGCTTCCCTTGAAGCGCACTAGACATTATCTTTTTGTTGTTGTTGATGATGCTTAATCTCTCTTATTCTGTAATCAGTATAATCATTAAATGAAAATAGAGAGTTGACATTTGAAAAATAACTCACCTTAGGTATACTTATTTTTGTGTCACAGAATGAATAACCTCTCTTAGTTTAGTGCAGAAAATCCTTTGTTTCGTGTGTTATCAATAGCTGCCAAGATTTTTACAACATTTTCTGTTGCAGCTTTGCTGGTGCCAATCAAAGCAGCCTTAGACCTATGTCCATTTAACATTTAGAACACATGTTGGCACAGCTTCAGACATCACATCTACTCTTTCAATGGCATAAGCTGCTTCCAGGGAGGAGCATGATGCCCACATGAGGCATCCGGAAGTCAATAACCTAAAAGATATTGTCCAAACAATTATTAATTCTGGCATACAATTTAAATGGGGGTAATTGAATAGATATGGAAAGAATTTTTAAAGAGTTAAGTCCCCAGAAACAGTCTGAAACAGAGATGAAAAAAAGAGACTATAAATGTAGAAAAGGTGAATAGTCCCTTCAAAGAAAAAATAACAATGAAGGAGAAAGTGTATGAAAGACTTAATGAAGGATACTTCATGGACCCCAAAAGAACATTCTTTGAGAAGAAAAAAGAAAAATACTGACATTAAAAATGAATAATCTCAATGGAACTTTATTATCTGAAAAGCCTTGTCTGATATTGGGGGAAAAGTTTATTTTTAATGTTAAACATCACTAGCCGAAGATAGAGACTTAATAATTGGGGGAAAAAATGGCTTCAGTACAACCATATAAATCATTTTTAAACTGAGTATATATTTTGGGTGGGCTGGGAATAGAGATGTGCACAAACTAAATTTGAGTTGTACTGTTTAAATTGAACTGAGCCTTACTGAGTTCAGGATAGTGAGATAAAAAACAATATTCTAGCATTCCTTAGTATTCTAAAAACAAAAGTCTTTATGGACATGTTTTAAGACTTTTTTTAAAGGTATTTTTATATGAAGTGCTATTTACTTTGATGTTCACCTTTGGAGTGTCATTATTGATTAAATTATATATTATCTTGCTGTCCAGATCCTGTGGCAGCTCTTTCCTTGTAACTCTAAATCCTGGTTTGTTATTACTTTGGTTTGATATAGTGAGTTCAGTTCAAGTCAAACTTCTGGATTGCATTTTTAAAACTGTTCATCAAACTGCTAGATCTATTTGATAGAATGGCCCCAGTAATCCAGACCCAAAAAATTTGTCCCATTGATATATTAGATCCCTATGGTATGGGTCAACATTTTCTCAAAGATTATTAACCCATACTCTTAATTTGCTTCATGACATAATGGAGACCAGAAAAAATCCTGTAATGGTAAGGAAGGCAGATTATTCCTTTTTATAAAGAAGATAAGGATAAAGAGTATTTTGCCTCTTATAGGGCTATATCACTTTCAAATGCAGACTATAACATTTTCACTAAAATAATTACAAATAGAATAAAAGATATAATAAGCAATCTAGTCAGGAAGAAATCTAGCACTTCATGCTGTGATCCATGAGACTATTCCTTAATGTAATAAATAATAGAAAACCAAATAAAAATCTACTAACATTATAATCAATGGATGTCTAGAAAGCATTTGATTCAATTTCACATGGAAAACCAAAACTAATTTTAAAAAAACCTAGGTGATAAACTTACTAAAAAATTAATATACTCAGTAAATTGGGTGAATATTTTTTTGTAAATGGAGGACGATAGTACAAAATTAAAATTAGTGGGAGTACAAGACAGGGAGATCCATTATCTTCATCAATCTATACTATACTATATTTTGAAAGAAATCTAACCCTAGGGTTACAAGATAGAGGGGGAGTGAAAGTGTTTTTCATAGGAGAAACATTTAGAGCATTTAAAGATAACAACAAAATATTAATATTAATGGAATTGGCTACAGGTCTGAAAGTTAATCAAACCAAATGTACCGGAATGCAAAGACTCACAATGTAGTTAATACTAGTAAAACTAAAAATCCCTATGCAATAACAGCCTTGAGATATCTTAGAATCTGGTTAACTAAAAATCTAGCTAAACTAAATTCATACCATATTACATTCATATCTGGAAAAAAAAAGTGGGAAAAATAAATCGTGAAATGAGAACTTGATGATTCTAGGTAGAAAAACAGTCCTCAAATTGATATTAATGCTCAAAATGTTATATATATATTTTGGACTCTCCTGATAACATTCACATATAGTTATCTAGAAAACTGGGAAATGATTTACTATATTTTGTGGCAGCAAAGAAAAGATGGAAGATGTATAGCAGCTAAAGAAGATAAAGGAAGATAAAGAAAGAGTAAAAGTTGCAACCAGAGACTTTAAAGGAAAATAAGACATTTAATTTTGCATAAACACCCAAAACTAAATTACTACCATATCTTACTCTAGTGGCCACTACAGTGTAATTGTGCACATTAGCCACTTGGTATGTGTTTTTAGCTGTTGTGTGTTCATTCCTGATGGGAAGAAAAAGTAGATTCCATTCCACTATGGAACTAAAGGAGAAGATCAGGTTAATGTATATTCAGAGTCCCAGATAGATATTCTGTAGCATATCAAGGGAACCATCTTAGACATGCCCATATCTCACTTACTTTGGGGGTCACTTTGGAAAAAGAACTTAAAACTCCTATGTTTCCACATGTGTCAGTAAGAGTATGTAGCCTTCATTTTCAGATATGATTGTTGCCCAAAGAGCCTTTTCAGTATGGTGTAATTTACTACGCTCTCCACAGACACTTTAAATTATTGCTTGTACCTTTGTATTTCACAATGGAGAACTGCCGGAGATCATGGTGCCTCCCCCTGCTGCCAGTGCAGAAGGTGCTTTCCTAATGAAGTGGCCTTAAATACATATATTGGTTTTCCATTATATATAGCTAACTCGAGGTTGCTTTGCAGATGCAATCAGAAATTTCTGGCAAGGTTCCCATGGGTCTTCCAATGGAATGAGAACTGAAAGCCAATGGCAAAATATTTAAATTGATTATCTTTTGGTTGAACAACTCAATTGTTCAAGGTTAGGTGTGGGTTTCTGTTTTGTTTTTTAGATCTTAAGACCATATCTTTAGTTCTGAATTCTGGTTCATTTCAACTCATTTGTAAATGATTTTAGCAAAGTTATCAAACTGTCATGCCCTGTGCTGCCTGCCCTGTCAGCCCTTCCTCCTCTGTGGACAAATGTGGGCTTGCAACTGAAGAATAGCTTAAACCACAGCCAGGGTGTAGCGCTGAGTTTGGCTGAGCACAAAAGCACCTCTGGAGATGAGAGTGCTCCAGAACGCCCGCCGCCTCATCTATTTAGACAAGAGAAGCAATTCAAGATTAGCCCAGCTGAGGCGTGACCGGACTAATGAGTCTTCTACTTAATGAGCAAGCACACATTGCTTGGCATTGCAGACAATCCTGTGCAACCCTGTGTGTGATTCTGTACCTGTGCTCTGACCTTGGACCCCCTTGTGACTGGCTGACCCTCTGGATTGACTGACCCTTACTGGATATCTGGATGCCTTGACTTTGGATTGTAACCCAACACCAAGTAAACCCGAGCCCCTCTGGAACTAAGTAAGTGTGTGTGTGTGTGTGCCTGCTTGCCTTGCCAGCCCGAGACGTGACACAGACTTACTCTCAAATGAGAAATGACACCATCTGTGTATAGGAAAAAGGCAATTCTCATCACACATATTCTGGAAGCAGGCATTTTAGGAATCTGGCATAGCCAGGCCAGGTTAGATAGTAATTAAATATTGCTGAAATCTTAGGCCTTTTCACACGACAGCTGAATGGCTTTAGTGCAGTTAGTGTCCCTTACCTGCTTAGGTGTGAATGGGAAATCTGTCCCCATGTGTCCTAGCCTGAAAAGGACGATGCACAGGCTAGGGCCCCCACCCTCCACTGCTGCCATTGGGTCACTATCAACACACCGGCCAGCAGCTGGGGTCCGGCTAGTCTTCAGCCTCCATGGGGTGCAGGAGCCTTGATCAAGGCAGCTGTGCCCTGTGGAGGCTCCCTGCTCCAGCCCACCCAGGACCAGGTGCCTCCCCTCATACCTGCATGCATGTTTTACCTTTTTGGGATCCCATTCTATACTGGCAAGCCCTGGGTGGGCAGGCCTTGCCGGGATTGGAGCAGGGCATTCTATGCAGGTTCACACCGTGGTCCAGTTACGGGCCTTGGCATGCACCTGCACAGAACACTGCGCTCCAAACCCAGTAAGCTCCCTCCACCTAGGGCTTGCTAGTTCAGAATGGGACCCAAAAAAGGTAAGGTGTACATGCAAGTATGGGGAGAGGCATAGGCCCCTGGGTGGGTGGGAGCCAGGAGGGTCCTGCATGCTCCAACTGACCCAATCAGGTTGGCTAAAGACCGCAGGACCCAAGGACAGCCCAGCCTGATCTCATCCCTCCCCCGAAAAGGGCTGTTGACCAGAGGGCCCAAAGGCTGTGGGCCAGGTCCAGGTCCAGAGCTGTCTGGCAGGGAGAGTGCAAATGCTCTCCCTGCAGGACCACTCTGGGATGGCCACGGATGGCTTGGGACAGTTCCGGATGGAACCACCTTCCCGGCAGAGCAAATGCTCTGTCCCAGTGCTGGCCTAATCATGCAACAGAAGCCCTTGTGCAAATAGGCCTCTGATCTCACCCTTTTTATGACATAAGTAGGGTTGGTGAAATGTCCTGTTTATGTTTATCTCACCTTAACTAATGTAGAAGATGTTACTTTTGCAAACTAGTTTTAAGATGTTAAAACTATGAGCATAATGGGCAGGGGTGCTTATATCACTTGTACATACACACCTACAACATTATGCTTCCAGATAATATATGTTGCCCAATATATTTGTTTGTAATATATTTATGTGACACTATTTGACTACTTGCCTTCTGGGAGACCTCAAAAAATGAGATGTGTGTTTCAGAAGGTTATTACCAGAGGAAAAAATGTTATATAAAATCAATAAATAATGTGACCTAAAGGCAAAACAAGCTGTTCACTTCACGTGTGAGGGTGCATACATAGTATATAAAGTTTCAGTCACTTGCCTAGCAAGTTTCTGCACAAATATGAATTATTTAGATGGACACAGTTTGAAAAATGACTCTAAAGAAAACATTACATTTGTACCTGTGATATGTCAGAAGTTTTACAGTCTCAAGTATACAATAGTCAAAATGACAAACATCTAGGGATTATATAAAACAACTTTTTTTGCTTGACATTTGTAAAACAACAACAATAATAATAAAGCATTATCAGGAACAGTTCTAGGAGCTCTGTTACCCCATTCTAACTTCTTATTTGGTGCTCCCATCCCCAAGAGAATATTTCTCACATAGTGTCTGCCTATTTGCAAACTTATAAGTAAAGAGATAGGTAAATATATTCATTTTAATTAGTGAATTAACAAATAGGTCCGTCATCTTTGCATTCCAATCACATTTGGGGAAACTGCACCTTCGCACATGAAAGTGAATGCGCCCATTCTTCACAACAACCTTGTGTGAAACAAACAAACAAAAGCACATTCATCAAGGCACTGCTGCCTTCATAAGACACATATTCTTCATTTTGCAAGTTTAGTCATTTATTCCAATTTCCTGTTCATTCTTGTGTTGCTTTCTCTTACTGTTTCTGGAGGATCAGTGATTGCTTGCATTATTTATTGGGTGACTTTGTTTACTAGTATTTATCTTTTGATGACCAAGCAGTCTTGGGGTATGTGTGAGTGACTGGATCATGGTGACCCCATCACAATTGTACAGCATGAAAGGAATAATAATAATAATGACGTTGCTATTCCAGGTGACAGCAGAATTCAGGAGAAACAGTTGGAGAAGCTCACCAGATATGAAGACCTGAGAATTGAACTTCAGCGACTCTGGCGAAAACCAGTGAAAGTGGTCCTAGTCACCCTTGGCACACTGGGTGCGGTGCCAAAAAGAGCTCAGTGGGCACCTAAAAACCATTGGCATTGACATAATAAACATCTGCCAACTACGAAAATCCACTTTACTGGGGTCTGCTTGCATAATTCGCCGATACATCACTAGTGATATAATATGAAATCCAGCATAGTGTTCTCGTTTGCTGTGTGTAACTGCTGTTTTTACATAATAATAATGCTCCTTTCCCAACCCTTCCCCCACCCCTCCCCCACCCTTCCTTTCCCACCACTCCCACTGCCTCTCCTTTCCCACCCCCCTCTTCACTTTCCTTGCCTCCTCACTGTCTGCATCCTCAGCGCCTTCTCTGTGCCACAGCTGCCATCCTGGGCCCTGGAAAAGGCCCATGTTGCCACTGGAGCATGCCCCCCAGGTAAGTGGGTGCAGGAGAGGCAGGAGCTGTGCTCTGGTGGTCATTTTTTCATGCCACTGTGGAACTGCAAAAGGGTTCTGAGGACTAAATACAGGCCTTCCAGTTATTGTTGTTGTAATACTAGGCAAGCAAACACAGTGACAGAGTCACACTACCTAGGGTAACCAGAAAGGGAAAAGAAGGAAGAATCTTCCTTATCAGACTCCAGTCCTATACACAGATGCTTCCAGACTTGCCCAAAACTGTGTTGTTCTGCCGTTGCTAGTTCCTGCTTGACCAAAGGAACAATCAGAAGCCATGCAGGGATGACACTGCTGCTTCCAGTTTGCCTGACAGGCTTCCTGTCTCTCAGATGAGAAGTGCCATTGCCCTCAGTATAGGTGCAGCATTTCCCAGAAAATGTGAAGTAAAAAGATGCTGTTGCAGGCTGAAGAAAGCTTCATGGCTTGAAACAAGTCTGGACACAGTCCTAGACCATGCAATGCGGAGCAACCCTTTGTATTCTCCCTCAACATACACAAGCAAATATCAGCTGGGGAGGGAGTGCTACATAGTCTCTGTGACAGATGTGGCATTAAGCTTACCCACATGAACATTCTCTCACACCCCAGGTTGCTGGTGACTCATGCCCTGGGCCAGCACCTACTGTGTTTAGGTCAGCATCCAAGGGGTAAAGGTGAAAAAATCCATAGGTGATGCTGCTGGTGCAGCAACAGCAGCTTCCTTACCTTTCAGTCCGTCAGTTGGTTGGTCGGTCAGTCAGCTAGCCTTGTCCAACAGATCTTCCTTTCACTCACATCCGTCGCAATAATGATAGACTCAGTTGGTTTTACACAGCTTGACTGACTTTCCCCTTTTCACTGAATGTTTCACATAAAAATTAAAACCACCCACATTTGCAGTGGCCCAGTTCACACATCCCTAGTTATGAGATTTCATATTTCATTCTTCCCTTTTCCTATGCCTAGCTTTATTTCCTTCACCCACTGGCAACCTTTGTGCCATTTGCTCCATGGGTGAGGAAAGCCATAAAGTCCATGACCTAAATGTCTGCGGATACTCCTATCCCAACCCATGAAATGTGGGGGTTCATCAAAGGAATAACAAATGCAATGAGTTCTGGCACATTAAGGCATGGGTTATGGTGTCTCTACTAAATTGGAACTCATTGGTTCTGGAGGCTTTAGTAAAAAACAGCTTTTTCCCTTTCTTGTTTTCATTTTTTTCCTCTTTATTACAAATTCTCCTAACAGCTCCCCTGCCATAGGCATCATTTGCTATTCATGAATTTGGATTTTATGATGTTTTCCAGTAACTTAATGCTCAAAAATATCAAAGGAATACTGTATAAATAAGAGAGGACTATATTGGGGTGGGGGGACTTATTAAGATGGCAATGGTGCTGTTGGGTTTTTTAAGGCCACAATTTGGCTTTGGGGATAAATTATTCCCAGTCTTGGAAAAAGAGCAATCAATGATGACCTTTTATTCACAGTAGACCTGCTGCAGTGTTACCACACTTGCTTAATCAGAACTACAAGCAGCAGCATTCCGTAAAGGATTTCATGTAGAAAATATGTGCTTTTGGGGGAGATGACCTAAACATTATTGAAAAATCCATATTTTACATAAAGTGTGTACAATTAAATTTTGATTCTTCTGCCTGTTCTTTTAAAGTAACTGTCATAAATGGAATTAAACAAAGCTTTGACTGAATACCAGAACAGCTGAAACACAAAACCACGTTATGTTGTTCAGTCTGTTCCTGTTTTATGCAGTTGTAACAAAAGAAGGAAGATGATGAACCTGTTATTATTCTCTAGTACCTGTCATTAAAATTTACACTGCCAATATTCATACAGCCTCTTCTGCATTATAATATATAAGGGTCATTACCAGATACATTGTACAGAAATTTATCTCATGATTTAAAGTTTAAACACACATAAACTAATGGCCAAAACCAGATCTAGTTGCATGAAATTGCAGAAGTTATTATACAAGTATATGGAGGGCATATCCCTCTCAACATTGGCTTTGGTTGTTTAATAACATTTTACTATTTGAAAACTCTGCTTCCACTGAGAATAAAATAGTATCTGACCATTTTTAAGGAAATACAATTATATATTTTGTGAATATTTGGAGTCTGAAAATCTCTCTGTATCCCTCTTTGATCCTGCCTTCAGGAAACGCTGCCAGCTTCAGCCTTTCCTGGATAGGGATAACTTTTTCACAGCAATCCACATTCTGGTAACCTCCAGTTTAGACTACTGCAATGTACTTAATACTGTACACGGAACTTCCATTGAAAATGGTTGAGATGCAGAACTACTGTAGAATGCAACAGCTCAATCATACCAGTCCTGAAAGCTCTGCAGTGGCTGCCTATTCGCTTCTGAGCTTAATTCAAGACCTTTTGTTGTTGTTACTTATCATCTAACATACTAATACTAATTCTGGTGATACGCTATACAGCTGAGGTTTCATCCCATTTTATCCCCCAGTATTTTTTCCAGCTATTCCCATAATCGCATTTGCTCTGATTGTTATATGTATATTATTAATAATATCAACTAAGTTGAACTTTCCCATATATTGAGAAAATCATTATTTGCTTTCATCTCCAACCATTCTCAGCATTTTCTTTTTCTTTTTTTTAACTTATGCATATTCAGCCTACCCCTTGAGGTTTACCAGGTGCCTACATTATATGGTTTTGGCACCTGGTTAAAACATACCTCTTCACCCATGTGCTTGATGCTTAGCTTCCTGCCAGGAAAGGAGGGAGGGAGAGTGGGTTACATTTTAAATATTTTTAAATAATAATCTATTTTTAAAATCTTTTTAATTATTATGACCTGCCCTAGGGCCTTTTAATATAAGTTATTAAATAAAATAAAAATATTTCAATAGGGATTTATGAGTCTATACTTCCAGATGCACCTTAACAACTGGCTATGAGTATGCAGTACATGCTAGTTTTCTATAGATATGAATGGACATTTCTAAAACCCATGGGCTACTCTTTTAGGTATTTGCATGAAGCTCCACAATAAATGAAAAATGGGATTCTAAAGCAAGATACACGTGACAGATTCTGGACAAGTACCTCTTTTGTTGCTAACTTTTCATTTCAGGTCTGATTCTAATTACCTGAAGTGTTGTTCACACTTCTTTTTCAGACATTTTGGTGAGCATTAATACCTTTCTCCCAACCCTGTTAGATTCACCAGAACTACTTTAATCCACACACTGTATAAACAGCATTGTATAAAAGTCATTTAAAAACAAAACATGTGTATTTATTCCTGGCTACCCTGAATGCTTATAACTGCCACCACAATCCTTTTATGATTTAAACTTATTTACTTCACATGTAAACTGAGGTGTCTGACAAACATTCAAATATAGTCAAAACTTCACATATATAACTGAAACAATTGCATACAGTTTGTCTTCTCTGATAAACTTCCCTCCCCCAGTGTTGTTTGTAAGTCAAATTCCAGATTGTAAGTTGGGAATCTAGTCTCATGCATTCTAAAACCAACATGGACCTAATTTCATGTTTGCACATCCATTCTCTACATATCATATGATTAAATTCCACTGTGGAGAAAATTTTGATCATGTTCTATATGCAAATACACTTTTAAAACTGTACAGATACATTTTTCTTGTGATGGTAAAATAATAGGATTTCTTCATAATATACCAATTACAAATGGAAAGCTTGCATAAATGAAAAGGAAGTCTACCTAGCAGCAGCATTTCTCATCTAGTAGAGAAGTTTTTATCAACTTTTTAAGAAACAAGAAAAGGAATTACAGTAAATGCAAAACAGAGTTTAAAAACTACTGAGAAGAAATAAATTTGTAAAATTAATAGCAAGAGATACACCTGACTGATTCAAAAGGTATCTCCCCAGGAGCAAGGAAAATATTTACCTCCTCCTCCTCCTCTTTCTTTCTTTCTTTCTTTCTTTCTTTCTTTCTTTCAACAGAAACTTTATGGTCTCTGGGAGGCCTAGGGAAGTAAGAACCAGCAAGTGTTCTTGGGCAAAGACTTTTCCTTGCTTTTAGGTGAGCAGTAAAAGTGAAGAAATGTGCCTAAGCAATGGCTTTCATAATGAAGAAAGCATGGAAATCCAGAAATAATACTGTTTATCAATATGTGGTAACAAAAAGTCAGAAACATAAATAAATAAATAAATGCATTGACTTAAAAAAATAGTGACAGCTGGCAAAAAAGTAGTGATGAATAAAGAATCAAGCATTGATAAGTGCAGTACAATTCCACTGCAATTAAGATTGGGTGTGGAGGGACACTTTTGAACCTCAAGCTCTGGTGCTGTGTCTCCAACTAGAGCAGTGGCACTTACACTGTGGATGATCTGCCAGAACTATGTGGATCACCAAAGGAATGGCCATGATAATATCCACTGCATATCTGGCTGTCACCATGGTGATTATTATGTGGCACATGATTGCACAGTTACGGCTGTAGCTGTAGCTGCAGCCACAGCCACACGGCCCATTCAAAATGTCCAAATCTGGAAGAGAGTGCGAACACTGAGACCAGGAGCATACTAGCTATTTCTGGTAAAGTTTGAGGACAATTTTCTGATTGTTCACAGCTCAGAAGAGCAGGGCAGCTGGGGGGACCTCTTAGATTCTTCCAGATGGTAGTGGCAATGTAAAGTTCAGAACCACTACTTAAAGGTAAGTGTTAATAGGTACTTATTCTGAGCCACTCCAAATTGGAAGTACATTTTAGACCAATCTAAAGAGGTTTTTTTAAACATAAAAAGTACCAATCTTCATGCCACTTATGTTATAACTGAAGTTTTACCAGCTATCACAGCCTTCCTGTCCTAATGTTTGTTTCCTTTTACTGAGAAATGCTGTCTTTATTTTTATTTTAACCTTAGGAAAAAATTCAATCCTTTTTAATTCGGTCTGTGCATGATTCAGTGACATGAGACATCATGGCAAGGTCATGTCTCGCAATCATACCAGTTCTGTGTTGATTTGAAAAGAAATCCAGAATTTGGGTTCCAGTCAACTTATGGCTAAAAAAAGCTAATTGGGGAATTTGGCATTTGTTGATGTCCATGAGGACTATTATTTTAGGGTCCCAATGCACTGCACTGGAAATTGCCAGCTCAATCAGGAAGGCCATTTTCAGGAGAGGCTGTGATACAGTCTCCTCAGTCTGTTTTGCTCACCCAACATCACACATAGTATATAAGAACCTGCTTCATTCTGCAGGGGTTTCCTGATGAGTGAAACTCTGCTACAACCACCTCCATCTACATTGATGGTGCATAACTGAGTCAACCCTGTTCTAGCATTCTCAAAACTGCTGTATGGGCACAAGCAAAGGAGCATTAGGGATGTGCACAAATATTTGAAATTCAAAAATCTGATTCAAATTCTACAAATACCAACATTTGAATTCAAATCGGCTTTTCAAAAATCTGAATTTTTGAAAATCTGATACGGATTTTTGAATAATTCGACTAGATTCGATGTTGTATATCACATTTGAATATCTGGTTTATTTGCGCTTATAATACCGAATGCAAATGAGATGTAAACAGAACAAAAACGAGATACAAACACGACAAAAATGGGATGTGCATGAATTTGAAAATTGGATTCAAATGTTCCCAACATTCATATTTTCAAGTTTGAATCAAAATTTTGAAAATACTGATTCAGAAAATCCAAATTCAAATGGGATTTTCAAAAATACAGATTTTTGAATTTCGAATTCAATTGAATATTGGAATCAAATTGAATTTGAATGTAAAAAATGCATTTGTGCACACCCCTAAGGGGCATTTACACAGTAGCGTATTTTTAAGAGTTGCTCCAGGTACAGTACTTGAGTGGTTCCTTGGCTTTAATTTATTATTAATATGTCTCTTCCTTTCTCACTTTACAAACAGATACACTGCATCTGGGATTCTTTGCTTTCAACTTTCTGTCTTCTGTATCAACTTGTAAATGACATTGTCAATTTCCCTTCATTTTATGCTTGCATTCTACTTTCTTACTTACTCTTCTGCATTTTGTTTTCTGACAGCGGAATCTTAACAATTTGTTCACAGCACTTAACTGCAGTTATGATACAGATTGAATTGGTAGCATCCAGTGCAGTCTTAAGGAAGTGTACAATTTTGGAGAAAGTCACATTACATATTGAATGTCTGGCTATATCTCATAATTATAGGGCACCCTTGACATCTGGAAAAGATTTCCACTACAACAGGTGTCTTTGAAGCAATTGCTCTCAGAGGCACATCTAAAGCTGGGTGGTTTCTTTGCAGTCTACATAGAAGCATCATGGAAAATAACACTGTTAGCAGATGTACCTTTAAATTGGATTTTTAAAAGGCCTCTGAACGCAAAAACATGGAATTAATGTATCAGGTATATTCATACATGAAATTGGTCATAATTGGCTGTTGTGGAGTTAGAATAACAGAAATCCTTGGAAAGGTGTTCTATGAACAGAACTCTCTCCATCTTGAAAATATAAAATGAGAATAATATATTTTTATTCCCAACAAAGGAAACTAGATTATGGACATGTGTCACACTCATGCACCTCCCTGGTCTAAACTCTTATAAAATATTTACTGGTATCCTGGACTAGGCAGCCTTTTGTGACCACGTAGTCCATTCAACACTTTATCTAACATGGATGCAGCATGTTAGCAGGGTGTGTGGCGTCCCTTATACTGCCAGCTAGCAGAAAGGAGGCCTCTGGACCACTTGTTGTATTGGGGCACTGGTAAGTGTGGAAACACTCTTTCATTCAGAGACATACTTAAGTAGATGTGTCCTTCTGTTCAATGTTAGTAGACATTTCCTATATATTACTTGGAAAAGTATTTTCCTGCCATAAAAAAGCCTCTGTTTGTTTAGAGTAGGGATGTGCACAAATATTCACATTTGTTATTCATACAAATTCATAAGAATTCGGACAGTCGGACATGAATCGAATGTTACAACATTCATACATTTACATTTGTATGAATACAAATGTTTCAGAAGATTCATACAAATAGTTTATACATTCATTAAACTGGGGATACGTATTGGATACGTATCAATACGTATGTGTTCGTGTAGGATACACATCCAATACATATGCATTGGTACAGGATACAGGATATATATCTGATATGGGGGGGTTTCTTAATGGGTCCTTAATGGGTACTCTAGTGCTAAGTGGAAAAACACCCACGTATGCATTCATATAGGATCAATATCCAGGATATTTATGCATTC
This sequence comes from Aspidoscelis tigris stejnegeri, assembly GCA_023333525.1. Lineage (NCBI taxonomy): Eukaryota > Metazoa > Chordata > Lepidosauria > Squamata > Teiidae > Aspidoscelis > Aspidoscelis tigris. Next base: position 227,097,601 of record JALMGA010000001.1, read on the forward strand.
ATATCAGATATTCGTACGAATTCTTACGAATACATTTTTATTGAATAGAATCCTACCACATTCAAGAGGGATCTATTTGAAGTAATACAAATTTTCTAACATTCAGTTAGTTACGAATGGAATGCCAAAAACCCCATTCATGCACATCCCTAGTTTAGAGTCAATCAAGTGTATCAGAAACCAATATTTCCATAGCTTACTGGGTAAACATTGTGATCCCTCAGTTAAATAATTAGAAACAGAGATGCTACTGCATGCTGATTTTTGTCCAGATTGTTGAGGTATGCAAAATTTGAAACAAGATCCAACATCTACTAGACTATATTGACTCGTGTTAACAATTGCTAATACACAGCTTCTAAATGAATAAATAAGAAAGCAAGCAGGTCTCTGACCACTATGAGGGACTTTTGATGGTGTAGCAGAATGTTTATTTTGTTGATTTAATTAGCTGTCTCCTCCCATCTCTATTTGTCAAAACAAGATCAAACGTGGCACAAATATTTTTTTAAAGGATTCAAGAAATAGGAATTAACACAGACATAAAAACATGACTGTTATTATTAAATATATAGTTGCTTCCTTCATCCTCAAACAAATACCTGTCAACAGGCCACTGAAACATATTTTGTCACTCACTGGACACATAACAAAAGGATAGAAATGCACATTGCATTTGCTTTTAATGAGAACTTGTACTTGGTTCTTTCTGGAACCAGCAGCCATTGTGTGTTAGTCCATTCATCAACCAAATTTAAATCAGAGCAACTTTTGTCTTGGGGGAAAAAATGCAACTTTGGGATTTAATTTATGCTTTAATTGTTGCCACCTGCCAGTTGCCACTGAAATGGGCTTTGATTTGACCTTATTGCAAACCTTTAAAATAACTTATTATGCTACAGAGCACACTATTTATAAAACATCTGTCCCACTTTTGATTGAAAGAACTAGCAAATTACTTGAAGTTTTACTCATTCAAAACTAATCTTCCACCTCAAAGCCTCTCAGCATAGCATATCCCTTGATAGTTATGTTTTGTATCATATTTGGCAAAATGAGAATAATGTATTTTGATTCCCAACAAAAGAAACATTTTCAATACAAGTTTTGAAGTACCAAGAAAAACAAAGCAAAAGAAAAGGACATGTTTTAGTTTCAGTAGGATATTACAAAATATTAATCTCCTTTATAGTTAAATGCCATCTGTGTAAAGCTGGACAGTTTTGATAACTGTCAATCAAGAGAACTAATTCCATTTATTTGGTATCCTTATAACGGATATCTCATTTGACTTTTTGTTACTATTTTCACAAAAATAAGTCCCTACTCATCTCATTTCTGCTATACCTAAAAATGGAAATCTCAGTGTGTATATTCCTGTTTCAGTCCCTTTAATGGACTTCAGATATTAAACATCCATACATGTATTGTAAATTATTTTTCTCCCCTAGTATGTTTCACTTCTTATACTAGCTACTCTATTAAGCATACTTTACTACTATACATGTCTTAGAGATGTTAAGTGAAAAAGTGGATTAAATCTATTATCTAATCCTAGAAATGATTAAATCCACTGCCACCTAATGACTGAATTATATAATGACATTATCCATATAATTACTATAGCTATATTTATTGCAAACCAAATGAGTTCAAGCTAACATGGAACACTATGCACAATATAGCATACTTTTCATTAAGCCCAAAAATGGTGAGTCATTTTATTTTCTATGAGTTAAGTTCATTCTTATTCATGATATAAACCTTTAAGGCACAGAAAATCTACAGTGCTATGAAAAAGTATTTGCCCCTTTCATGATCTATTCTTGGGGGTCTGTTGGACATATTTGTCACATTTAATTGTTTTAGATCTTCAAACAAAATTCTTGTATGAGACAAAGACAATCTGAGTAAACACAAAACAACCCTTTCGAATAATCACTTTTTACTGAAGAAAAACACATATCCATTATCTATTTGCATTATATTATGTATTGATTTTTTAAACTGGCAAGAAGAGGACAACCAACATGTCACTCTACTTCCCGCATAAAACTGCTACACAGAAGGCGTTCTTGAAGTGGTGATGAATGACTACATTCATGTTGCTGCCCCAGAACCTGCTAACATCATAGCCCTAAGAGGCAGATAGGGCAAGATTGTGGCTGGATGAGTACAGCTCTATTCAGATGCCATACTTTTTTTAGTATACCCAATGTACCATGAAGGGGCAGGCTTATGCAAGCACAGTACCCTCAAAGCACATGGTGCCAAAATTATGCTGTCATGTTGAATCCTGCCACTGATATCTGCTTTATCAGCAGCAGCATTTGACAACACGTATCTTATGGCTTTTTGGATTTCAGACAATGTTGACAACTGTATGCACTACATTTCCTTTATGTCTTTACATGCTTACCAGCAATGAAAACAGAATGTACTAAATTACATGGGAGTGGTTCACAAAATATGAAGGCTAGCCACACTTAATATTCTACCCAATTGTTATTCTTTAAAAAAATGTTTTCAAGTCACATAGAAGAGAACAATACTGATCCCAATTGTGTTACCCAGTAATTGAACATAACATTTCCATGCCTTATGGTATCATGTATGTGTCGAGGCTGGATAGCTGGAACCCAGCAGTGGCATTTTCTGTGAACGACCCCATAGAGACAACACTGTGATGAGTCAAATTCCTCAGTACAAAATAGTGATCTATTCCAGAAGTAAGCAAAGAAGTGATTCCATGAGATCAGTGAAAAGAGTAGAGAAAAAGAAGGTGCTCTACCGAAGTATCCTTCCCTCTTAGTTATTGGATTCTTTTGTGTTGTTACTATAGAGACAAACTCTGATTGTAAAAGCAGCTGCTTAGCAGCTGTGACCAGTTAAGAGAGCAGGTGGCAGGCATTGAGGGCTTTGCCAGAGGGAAGAGTTAATTCCTGGAAGATGGGAACAGTGAAGAACTCAGCCTTTAAGTAAACAAATGCCACTGAATAACAAAGAAATTTTTTAAATTGTGCATGAAAGAACCATAATCAAATATTGAACAGAGAGTGGTGATTTACTAAAAATACAAATCATACTTTCTCATGCAGACAGTGTCACCTTTATGCAGGAAAGGGACAATTACTCTTAATGGAGACCAGTTGCCCTGAAGTCTGATTGAGGTCTCTACTGTGTAAAGGAGATGCAACTATGGACTAGTTAAAACATCTAATGAGATAGCATATCTCTCTGTTGTGTACACTCAGCATTCAGAAGGTAGCCAAAAAGGAATAGAAATAAATAAAATTATTTTGAAGATGTTAAGGTCATACACATGCACATTAGTACATCCTCTTTATACATGTGTAAAATTATATAGGCTTTACAATACAATCTGCCACAGTATATAACTTCATCCAAATGGCCAGGAAACAGGTCAGCTGTTGCTGTGTTCTGCAGACCCACCACAGAGGCAGCAGACACAACAATTATATGACAGATATCTCCCACACCTCTAAGCCTCAGAGAGTTTACTTCCAGATGTGTGAGATTTTGGCCCATTGTGGCTTGCCACTGGATGAGAAAAGCTTCTGGATTTGGGATGTGCACAAATGTTCTAAACATTCAAAATTCAATTGAATTCGATCAAATGTGGGCATTCAAATTCAAATAGAATGTCTACACATTCCACTTCAAATGTTTGAATGAATTTCAAATAATTCTAAACATTTGAATGTACACATATGTATGTATTACAAATCTCATATGTATCTCACACAAATCTCATAGGTATCTGTACGCATTTGTGCTGATAGTATGGGACAAAAACAGGATGCATACGGGATAAAATGAGATGTGTACGAAATCCATACAGATATGTATAACACGTACAAATGGTGTTGACATTAGTATCTTCAGATTCGAGTCTAACATTCAAATGAATAGATTTGAATCTATTCAATTCGCATTGGATTTTGTTGCATTTGGATTCTAAACATCCTGATCAAATAGAATGTTTGGATATTCAATTTAATTCTAATTTGAATGCAAAACATTTTTTTGTGCACATCCCTATTCTGGATATCAGCCATTTTTGGTCTGTCAGAAAACCAAGAAGAGACAAAATTGTCCCCAATAGTTTACCACCATTCTACTCTACTTGATGGGGGGAAAGGTGAATTTGGATGCAGTCTGATTCTGGAGTGGTATTCTTCTCTGCATCTAGTTTTTATGGTTGGTGTGCTTTATTTCTCTTTGTGGATCCTTTGCTCCCATGGGATGAGATAATATGAGGTGATAGGTTGAAGGCTGGCAGGGTTCTGAAATGCAGCTGCTTATTGTTAGAATTCCTTGAAAGTGTTAATAAAAACATTGCCAATCTGGAATTTTACAAGACTATTGACAAGATCCTTCATCAAAGGCTCCTGAATGAACTTATCATTTGGGAAATAAGAGTACATGTCCTATCCTGGATTGGTAACAGACTAAAGGGCAGGAGGCAGAGACTACCAATAAATTGACAATTCTGAGAGTACAGAAAGGAGGAATGAGGAATCCCCCACAGTTGAGTATTGGATCCTGTATCTTTTAACTTATTTATAAATGAACTAGATTCAGACAAGATGGCGCTAAGGCTGAGTTCCCATAGGAGCTAAAATCTGGACTGGATTCAGACTCGACATCGAGGGATCCCATTAAATTCCCCAGCAGTCCAAATACAGGAAGGGCCGTCCCCATGCCAATTGTTTTTCTCTGGATTTTCTGCAGAAACCCCTGGTAGTTTCTGATTCAGTCTGGATTTTAGGTGAGCGAAGGAGGAGAGCTGACGGCCACAGTGCACAAGTGAGCAGCGAGTGAACAAGCAAGCAAGTGGGGGGGAGGCCACCCCTCGGATGTGGCAGCATCAGATGGGGGATGCGGAGGGCCCTCAGATGCAGCAGCATCGAACGGGGGTACTGGGGCCCTTCCGATGCAGAGGCATCGGACAGGGGGGTGCAAGGACCCCTCAGATGTTGGGGCATCAGACGGGGGTGCGATGAGGGAAGGAATGGAGTTGGGGGGGGGAGTGAGGAGGTTGCAGGCAGCCAACGATCAGAGGAGGAGGAGGCCAGCGGTGGCAGCAGCTCCTGTCCAAAACCTGCCGTGCCATGCCCTTTGGTGGTGTGCTTGTGTGCACTTGCAGGTGCCCTGCCCTCACATTGTAATGAAAATCTGTTGTGCTTAATCCAAGATAGGCTGGAATAGTATAGTTAAACCACTACAAGCAAGGTGAGTCATAAGTCAACCTTTTCAGGTACTGGAGCATGAGATAGCCACATCTGTGAGGCTACACCATCCCTGACAAAAATATTTTGGCCATTATGGACTGTATAAATACAGCCTATGTATGTAACTATAAACAGAAAAGTAAAGAAATATTTCCTATTTCTTTCCTCTGGGAGATGCTAGGGACGTAACTAGGTCCTTCTCCATGCAAAACAGATGATCTATCACTGAGTTGGCTTAAATCTGTGAACACTACACATATTGTATATGTATTTTCAGGCTATGCTGGGCTATATACAATCAGCTTTCTAGTTGTTTTTTATCACAGATTATATTCACAGATAAATCATATGAAAATATACATTGATCTATGGTTACAGTGGTAGGCAATCAGAGGTGTAGCATTCAAAAGTCAAAGGCTACAAATTGGCAAAGGCCCACTTATGGAGCATTTTCTGGCATGACAGAGGTCTTCTGTATTTGGAAGTGACTGTCTAGAGCTGAGCTGGCAGTTCTGAAGATGTTGAGGTGTGAGGAGAAAAATATTTGGCACCATATGCCCCACTCCAGGGGTAGGAAACGTTCTTTCCTTGGTCATACCGTATGCCACCAGATTGTGGATGAAGGCTATTTTTCTTTCATCTTGTGCCTATACCTTCAGCTGATTTGAATGGAGTCTTGCTAGTACTTTTGCATTTCAAGAGTTCTTCTAAAGGGGGGGGGAAGGCATTTGATGTATAATGAACACTAAGTGGAATTTTACTAAATAAAAGAGAGTGGGAGAGAGAGAGGAGAGAGAGAGATTGAGCAAACCAGAAGATTAAGTAGTGGCAGATGCCTCAGGACATTATTTAAACAAAATGTTTGAAATGTGAATTACTAGAACTCTGATTATCTTCCATGCTGACTGAGTAGAACATTTCCCTGAGAATGACCTCAAGGGAGTAAGCAGAATTCTCTAATGTGAAATGAGAACCAAAATATATCAACTTCAAAGGCTTTACTAAGTTGAGAACTGACAGTGGAATCAGGGAGGTATCCCCTTTGTAGTGTGGAAACATGTACTGCTAACAATTAAATATTAACTAAGGGGAAAATTTAGAAAGCTAAATGCAAATGACATGCATATAAATAAGAGAAACAGACTGAGCCAACCTGAAAGCATCTTTGGTGTCAACGGTACATGTTACAAAATGTTCAGGATTCTGGTGGCCCTAAAGCAAGGAATTCACCAACGGAGATGTTATTTGAGTTCAAACCACTGTTTTTAATTTTGAAAGGAACAGAAAGATAGAATGATTCCAGCATGGGAATATCATGAGATATTTAGAATCCAAATCCACAGATGAGACTTAACAGACAAAAGAAGTATATTAATTCCACTCCCTTGATGTGTGAAATGAGAATGCTTAAAAAGAGTTTAAAAGAAAGTCATGGTTAAAAGAAAAGGAAAAAAAGAAAAGTAATAACACAGAGCATTCTGTGCAATAAAATATCAGTCCTAGTATCTACTTTATACATGCTTCTTGAAAAGATATGAGAGAAGTAGAGATTTCCTTTCACAAAAAAGGAAAACCTGTTGTGGTTCTAGCTGAGCAGACTGGTTTATGACAAAAAAGGGAACAAAAGAACTTATTATATTACCTAAACAGCTAGGCAACCAAAAGAACAGGATAACATAGAAAGCTATAATTGCATTATTTTCTTTCCTACCATATAGCACAGGAAATTATTTTAAACTATATATTGACATATAATTCACATGCAGTTAATTTGGCCAACAGAGCTGTGTGTCTAAGCCTAAAGAGAAGAAAACAAAACAAAAAGTCTTCACTTTCCATAGTTAGATCAAAGGCTTGATTCACACAAGCACTAAGGTCACCCTCCTATTTCACCTATAATCCATCCATCCAGGTGTCCCTCAGGACATGTGATCACACATACCTGCCACAACCAGTACCTAAACCATCTAAATCAACTTAGGAGTCAATTTACCTCACACCCACTTCAAATGTCTCTCAGAGTAGCACCTACCCATGTGGAGAGGCAGGCTGAACTGGTTCAGGTTAAAAAAAAAAGTCAAAACATACAGGGGATGTTTTAAGGTTTGTGTTTGAACTGAACACTTCCTATATTCCAGCAAAAGTATTTGAACTTGAAGACAACACATGGTACATCAGATAAACTGTTCAAAGAACAGTTTGAAGTGTATGTGCCTTTAAAAACTCTTAAATCTGCACTTCTGTAAAAGTATCAGACAGTCTTGATACAAGTGACCTATTTGCAGAAATGCAGCTACACTCACGGTGTAGCTTAAGAAAACAGCTCATCTATAAACATGTAAATATTTCCTTTTAGGGAAACTGTGGTTAGTCTCACAGGCTGTGTCTTGGCAGACAGCAAAACCACCCACCTCCACCCAGTATTGACCACGGATTGCTGTTGACATGGCGTACACACACTCTGGGCCAGTTTCTTCTCTGGCTCAGAGGGAAGATGCAGCCGCCAGCCCACACCCTGCCGGTCGTCGCAGGCTTCCGATCCGGTGCTCAACTGGTTGCTGCGCTGCGGCTCCTGGCATAGGGAAGCCCGGCGTCCACTGCGCATGGGTGGCCGCCATTGGGTCGCTTTGAGTCCCAAATCGGTGAGAAAAGCATGGTTGAAAAGCCAACTCTTCTTCTAAATGTCAGCACAAATGAACACAATTTGTACTATACATATTTTTGAGGAGGACATTACACCACAGTTATATCTGAGCTGCTCTGGAATTTATTTCAGTGATAACAACTATCTAAAAAACTTGAGATTCTTGATGTTTTAATCAAATGAATGAACAGAAAAAAACTCAACCAATTTCCTCTCCCCCCCCCCCCATGCCTAACATGGAATTTATACTGGCTTGCAGCCCAGAACAAGAATATTTACTCCTGCACCTGTGACAAGGGCACAACTGAAATCTTGTGTACTGGAATTAGCAAAAAGAACTTATATATATAGAATATAGAAAATAATTGATCTACATCACAGAGGGTGTTTTTTTCCAAACTGGAGATAGTTCACAAGGATATGCTTGATTATGTGATACGCTTTGAAATAAACATTTAAGTTTGGAACACTATTTGGTTCATCATATGAAAGAAGCAAATTGTAGTAGAGTATTGTAGCAGACAATGGTCCAAGATTATATATCTGTTTTTTGTGCCATCAAGCAGTGGAAAACATTCAACAGAACATTATTATATACCTGATATGGGAGAGAGACATAAGGGGTATTTTTGCACTTACATCAAGTCTGGGTTCTGGCCCTCTTCTGGTCCTTTTTTTTCACATGCTAGTGTAGACTAGTGAGGCCTCACTCTATTGGTGTCCCATATGCACATGACAGAGTGTAATTTGGATGAGAAGGTGTAAATTGGCCTCCCAGTCCAGTTTAAATCTGGATAAAGAAGTTTATGCAAAGATCCCTTTTTGGTAGTATGTCTTGTTGCACTGCCAAAATGGGTCCCATGGGGCTTCCAATGCCAGGAACTTTCACTCCTAGCTCTTGGAGCCAGCTTCAAAGCCTGTGTGAGCTTCAGGGTTGGCATGGGGACTGGTTCAAAACAGATTGGAGCCAGACCCTGCCTGAATAGGACCACCCACCTGCAGAACCAGACCTGCACAGGTGAATGCAGAAAGGTCCAAGATGTCTTCCGAGCTCTTCTTAATACCATGCTACTTCAAACAATATTAGTGAATCTTTCTTAATCACAAGATCCTTTCGTTATAAAAAGTAAAATCTTTCTTGCTAGCCATATTCATGCAATTTTTGTGGGAACAATGTAGAAGTGGTCTGCCACTGCTATATTCTGAAGAGTTGTTGGGTATTAAACCTAGGAATTTCTGCATGCAAAGCAGATAGTCTGCAACTGATCGATGGCTCTATTCTTTTTCAGATTAAAGGGTAAAACATTTAAAACATTACCTATTTTTCTCTTGTTAAAAGTTTTCAAAGGGCACGTTGTTTTATCTCCTGTAACAACATGGCTGTTTTCATTTAATTGTCCATTAATTTATCACATGTTTTACACATAAGGGTGCTACAAACTTACAATTTGACAGAGTTCTGAGTGTAGCCCTCCAGCCAAGAGGCTACTCAGGTTCTGCCTCCATTATGTGGCAAAAGCACCATGGGTGGAGTCAATTTCCATTATTCCCAACAAAGACCTGCTGCCTCACAGACAAATGAGAGGAAAATATGTGATCCTGTTTAGGTCTTGTTATTGCCTCTCAGGAAGTGTCCCCAAGCACAGTTTGATTCAAATTGAAATTGGGTTCAGGAAGGGGCATCCCCATGCATTATAGATTTGGTCTGATTTTTGTGGACCAAATCGCTCAAACCAGGACCAAATTTGGTACAGGAAAAAAACTGTTCTCATCACGGTTTGGTGTCTTGGCAAGTATTACTTTGTGAGCCGAGCCTACGCATGAGGACAGTCCCAGGCTATTTGGGTAGGAGATTGGTGCTCGTGTCACTGGGAGGTGGGGTTTCGTGTTCTGTGCTTGCCGTTCCTGCCCTGTGCATTGGAGATCACAACCGTTGAGATTTTTTGGGAGTAAATGGTGTTAAAGCCGAAATGATGAGGGAGTCAAATGTCCTTCACTGCCCACTGAGATGCTTTTATACAAGTATCCCACTCCTTTCCCTGATTGCCAGGGCGGGCATGATAATGGCTTGATTTTTCTCCATTTTCTGCTTGCTGGGTATTCTTGCAGTTTCCGGGTGGAGTGGAGGTGCGCAAAACTGCTCAACTACTCAACTGACACCAAACCTTGTAGCAGCATTGCTCAAACAGATGGGGTTTTTAAAATTATGTTTGCTATTCAGTCCTGGCTTCTCTGTGCCACTAAGGGGGGGGGGATGCGGCATTTGAAGCGAGTGGCACAGGGGTGGGGTGATGTCAGTGCAGCTTTCAATGAAGAGAGAAGGGGCGGAGAGGAAATGGCGCTGCTCCCCCATGCCGGGGCTTGCATGGGGACGCGACCTCAGTGTCCCTGACAGATAATGATCAAAATTGTGGGGCAAGCCCAGGACGGTATCTCATCTGGCACTTGCTCTCACGATGTCAGTGAGTACTTCCAGGTATTTCAGTGGTGTGAATTAGCCAGTTGTGTATAAATAGCACCTCCAGCACATGCGCAGTGGGCATTTTTTGTGATGGTTTTGCCTGCACCCATGCATGGGGACTATTTTCAAGAAGATGGATTCCAGGAGCAAGTATCCATGCTAGTATCTCAGGTTAGGAGTAAATAACTGCAGTAGTGATATGCTGGTGTTTCACTCCTAAAACCTTGGGCTATGTTAGGATTGCCATGGATGTGTTTTGCAATCCAAGTTTAGTGCTGAAATAATCCTGGTCTTTAAGACCTGTCTGAACACAGCCCTAATCAGAACTCAATTTACTAGCTGCAAATTTATGAACTGGTCTGGTGGTTTGTGAACCGGTTCTATAAGCTGCCATTAACATTTCTGGCCTTCCTAATTCTGTCTGTAGCCTGGTAACTTGTTTCTTTAGTTGAGGTCTATTCCAAACATGTGCCTGTCGTTCTTCATCTTGCCCATGTCCCCTTTTCTTTTTATGCCCCATCTTACCATTTTGAAACAGGATAACTAAAGCTAATACAAAGGAAATTACATCCTTAATCATAAGACATCACATGATAAATAACAAACCAATGAGATATGTAGAAACTGAAGGTACTTTGGAATGTTTGTGACTAGGCCTCCATTATGGACCTATGCAGTTGCATTTGCTTTTTTCCAGTTAGCGCTATAGGGAGATGTGTAAATATTTGGTCTAGCAAGTAGGGAGCCGGACTCCTGTTTGGGAATACTGGGTTTGATTTTGTGCTCCTCCACAAAGCCAGCTGGGTGACATTGGACTTGTCACAGCTCTCTTCTGAGCTCTCACAGCCCCTCCTACCTCATAGCTTTGTCAGCTGCTTTGAGTCTACTGTCACTGCAAGTAGGGGCTATAGTGGCAAAGATGATTTACTTGTTCTACTTTTTAGACCAGCATGGTTAAGGCCCAGACAGAAAATGAATTCGAATTTTTGCAGGCCTTTGACCAGAGCACCAGACAGAAACCGGCTGCTTTCTGTACCCATTTCCAACCTGCTCTTTTAATCATGCTGAGTGGAAATTTGAAAGCCAAGGCACCAGGTGTGCATATGGAGTCCCTCCTGCCTCCAGGAACTGACCACATGTTCTGGTCCAGCAGGTGCCTTTTCCACCACTGTGTGGAAACAGCCTATGGCTGTTTTCCTATAACAAGCTTTGTGTGCTTCAGGCTTGAGGGAAAGGAAAACTGATATATTTTCTCAATTGCATTTACAGCTGTTGCAACCACCTGTTGAATTATACTCAATTACATCTACTAAGGGAATATTTAAATAGATTTTCCCATTTTTGAAATCATTTGTGCTTCTGTGAAAGAGAGTTGGAGGAAATTCTCACTGACTTTCAAAACAAGGATTTACTGGAAGTTGATTTTATGTTCTTTGTAGAACATTTTTTCCCCCAAAAAAATGTACTGTGTCCCAGCAACATAGCATGCAATTAAGAGAGAAAACTTTAAGACTACTAAGCATTTCAAGTGGGATTGTTAGATCAGTTCCTTGAAAAACTACAGTTTGTACAGAGTCCTGCTGGCAAAGCAGAAAGCTGCTTCTGACATGGATCTTTATTACTTTTAATTGGCATAACCTGTTGTACACATAAGAATAGACCAAATAAAGCCTGACATTCCTGGGTGAAGGCAGAATCCTTGTTGGATAAGCAGAAACCATAATAGAACTTCAAACACTGTTTTAAAGACACAAGATATTGTGAAATATTTTGGTTTACCCTCTATCCTTCCTTTGGCTACATGGAAATACCTGTGCATAAAGCAACCAAGGAATTAGTTACTGAATAACTATTCTGGCTCTCTAAGTACAATAAAATATTCTAAAAACAGGTTTCTTCCAGTATAGGAACAATAGAGCATGAATGGGAGTTTGATGGAAATTTGATATTTACTAGAAAATTCTGGCTTTTGCTGTTATGGCTACTGCACTCTAAGTAAACATCTGGATAAACTCATAGGCAAGCCAGAAAGTATGATATGGGGTGATTTTGCACTTTCCTTCCTGTCCCGTGGATGGGAAAGGTGTGCGAGAAACTAACATTGACTAGTGCTCACAAGTACTAGTCAATGACAGCCTAGCCCCTGCACAAATCACTTACCTGTGTTTGATCGCCGGGCTGCCATCTTGAGTATGATGTCATGTGCAAGGACCAAGTGTTGCTGTCACTGCCCTCATTGTATAATCTTAAAAATAGCTACTGCTGGCACAGTGGGATGGGTATAGTCATCATCATCAGCAACTTCAGCTGATGTGGTTTCCATCATCTGTCTTACCATTCTAAATCCTGATCAGTCTCTGACATGCTGCAGTCCATAGGAGAAAAGAAGTCAGGAATGGTGCTGCTGCTGCTGCTTGCTTCCTTAAGTCTCTGAGATCACAGGAATTTTTGCTAGAGCATTGCCAGAGTTGTGCTTTGGCCTATTTATATTGCTCTTAATTTTTGCTGATTGGAATCCCCATAGAACCAAAGACCTCATACCCTAACTATACCATGCTAGGAGTATTGGCTTGCAAATAATTTCTATCCTCACTGTCAGATTCTAACTCAAGACGATCCCATTTCCTTTGCTAACAAGCTTTACAAACTAACAGATATGTTGTAATACTCCTATTGAGGTTTCGTGTAGATATAAGGGATTAGGACAGGAAGCCTAAGACACCTCAGGACGCTTTGACCATTCACACATAGGAGCGCAGGAATGCGTGTAAACGCGTTCTGGCGCACCTGTGTGCAAATGCTCAAAGCATTCTGAAGTGCCTTAGCCGGCAAACGCCGGCAAGGGGCGGGGAGACGGCTGCCGAGGTTCCCGCAGCCGGCAAGGCAGGCAATCAGCTGATTGTCAGCCAGCGCCGGCGGGGGAGGCGAGCCAGCGGCTGTCAGGGAGAAAGAAACATGAGTGAATGCTTCTCTCCCCGAACGGCTGCGGGCGCTTCGTCCGCACGGGAATGGATGTAGAGCACTTTAAAGTGCTATACATCTCGAACGCGCGCAAGACAGCTCCGGACACGTCAGAGCGCAAGCCCCGCTGCGGCAATGCGTATGTCGCGTTCGAGGCTGTCTTGCACGCGTTCGAAAACCCGTGTGCGAAAACGCCTATAGTCCCAACTGGACTATATGCTATTTACGGAGAGTGCATTCCCATACAAGATTAAATGTGCATTCAGTCCATTTTCAGGATTGTCTGATCCCATTTAAATTTTTATTCCCTGACTTTATGAGGACTATATTGCTAAAATCAGCAGAAAAAAAGGTTATCAGAAAAACAGGTCTTGTTCTCATTTTGGCATCTAGCCTGCTTCCCTCCTCCCAATGGGAATGATACCAGGCTATCTGGGGAGGAGATCTGCCTTTTGGGCTGTACCCTCCATATCCTTCTGGCCAATGCCTGCCACCACGGCAATGCTAGAGTCCCGGAGATCAAAAAAAGTATTAGTTCTTTGAACATAGATTTCCCTTTTCTGTGAATGCCACTGAAATTACAAGAGGTAAATTACATTGTTACAGCAGAGGAAATCTTTTTTTAGCCCTGCTCCATTCTGTGCAGCTCATTCAAAACAAAAAAGAAAGAAAGGAATTCCCTCTTCTCTCTTTGAACCTGTGCAGGAATCACAATAATTCTCCTCCCACCCCTTGCTGATTTGAAAGGGAGAGATGGCATTGCCCTGTCTGTTCTTTCGCTCAGCTGATTCTGCACAAAGCTGCTACCTTCCTGGTAACATAGTAAATGGAGGGAGCATCCAATTTGAAAGGGAGAGTAATCACACTGTCCTTTCCTTCAGCTGATTCTGAGCAGGGCAGGCTTACAGGGTTTGGGCAAGGAGTGGAGATGAAAAGATCCTGTTTCTCCATGCTGGGGATTTGGGCAGTTTGAATAGCAACTGTGGTATTTGATCTGAGCCCGCATTATCATCAAGCAAATGGGAACAGTTCAATCTGGATTAAACTCATCAAGTGGGCATGTGGCCTTCCTTGACAGAAACAGCTGATCATTCACAGATCTTTGTGTTTTTGCCATTTCTGAATCACACTGTGTTTTTAATCAACTTTTCCATGTATTTACAGTTTTTATTCTTTGCAAGTAATTTTATGACTGCCTGTCTGTGTTTCGGGACCCAAACCATTCTGAGAGGACTCCTCCCCTAGTGTAGTCATAAGAACGTAAGAGAAGCCCTGCTGGATCAGGCCACAGCCCATCTAGTCCAGCATCCTGTCGCACACAATGGCCCACCAAATGCTCTTGGGCATCTCAAGCAGAGACAAGGACAAACCTTTCCCTGCTCTCGAATCCAAGCAAATGGCATTAGAAGCATCCTGCTTCCCCCTCCTTCAGTCTGAAAGCTGTACTTAGGCATTCATTCTAGTAGTGATTGATACATCTGCCATCCATAAATTTGCCTAACCCTACCTTGAAGCCATCTAGGCTGGTAGCGTTACTACCTCTTCAAGGAGCAAATTCCATAAACTGATGACCCTCTGGGTGAAAAAATACGTCCCCTTGTCGAATCTGACTCTCCTACCCATCAGCTTCATAGAGTGTCCCCTGGTTCTAGTGTTGTGTGATAGAGAAAATAAATTTTCTCTATCCACCTTTTCTATTCTGTGCATAATTTTATATGCTTCAATCAGATACATTCTTCAACACCATCTCTCCAGACTGAAGAGGCCTAGACTTTGCAGACTGATTTGTAAGGGAGGTGTTCCAGTGCCTTAATCATTCTGGTTGCCCTTTTCTGCACCTTTTCCAGTTCCACGATATCCTTTTTGAGGTGTGGTGAGTCTAATCAGAGGACAGCATCTGCTATTAAAAGAATGTCACTACAAACTGTTCATTCTGTTTCATACAGATTTATTATAACACAGCAGCAACCTGAACTGGTACTAGCAGATTGTGTGAGTTTTAGATTATCAGGGCCATATTTACCAGAATTTATTGTCAATGTACCTAGGCAACAAAAATTGTGTCATTTTGCTCAACTATCTCCCTGATATTTTTCCTGTGTGTGTGTGTACACCCACCCACTATTGCTTATACTATTGCATGAAATAAACCTTGAATTCACTGTTACTTTATAGTGCAGAAGAGTAATCTATTTTCTTGGCCAATCCTTCCTGTTGGGTTTACATTAGGGAATGGCTGGGTTTAAAGATTCAAGGGAAGGGCAGACTGGTGGGTGAAAAATCCCAACTCAGAGGTGCTTTATCTCTCTTTCTCTTCTTAATCACAGCCTTAGGTGTATGGATTGGTTTCCCATGAGTGGAACTATTAGTGCACAATACAATCCAAGAATGTCAACACTCATCTCCTTGTTTAGCAGATAACATATATAGGGCACGTCCCCATAGGGGCTAAATTCTGGAGTGGATTCGGCATTGAGGGTTCCCATTATACAAGTAGTGGTGGCAACGGTAGCGGTTCCTGTTCAAAAAATGCCCCACCCTTCACGGGTGAGGTTTGAAAACAGCCTGATGTGCATTTGGTGCTGTTCCTAACCCACAGCAGATCCCGGGTTCGCTCCAGGTTTGCGGTAGGTGGAAATGCAACCATAATCTTAATCTTTAATGGTTGTACTTCACTATGGAAATATGTTGCTGAGCTGAAGACATAAATCTATAACACTGATTATCAACCCCTCTTTGGTAGTAATCCTGCTATCCAGAGACCAGGATGGGCATGCCCCTTGTGTTTGTGTTTTTCTTTTCTTTTCTTTTGCAGAAAGATATAGTATATTTTCCATGATTATTTGCAAGATCTACCTCTCACTAATTACCTACTCTATAATGACTGACATTTTCTTGATTATTTTTAACAGAGGAAAGATAATGCCATTCTAGTAAATTTGTGTAGAGTTTAACTAGCTCCAGAGCATACATTGCTGTATTTTTTTTAAAAAAGTTATACAGACTGTTAATTCAATATGACCTTGTATTTTAAAGTGTTTTCAGAATATTAAGCACAAGGACACAAATGGTTTGAGAAATAATGAGGCAGGAATCACTCTTACATTACTTTAAAGGCGATTAGTGCATGTGAATGTGTTTCAGACTAATGGCTAAGGTTGGGCCTGTAATACTGGCAGTGTTAGACTGCTTAGCATTGTGCTCAGGTATGTAAATAGTGGTTAAATCATTCAGAAGTAGTTGGCTCACATCCAACAAAGGCAAAGACATTTTTCAATACCTCGATTTGAATTCTGGATGCATTATAGATAGCACACTACATTTACGGCATAAGGCAATCTTTCTGAATATTTTATTACTCAATGATGATGATGATGATAGTTTATGCCCTTTCTGCACTGGGTCTTAATCTAGAATACATCCCAGAATAGATGCTTCATGCAAGTGAAGACTATAACAGTCCCCATCCCAGGGAGGGGTGGCACCTGCCAGTCTGGTAGTGTTGCTCAAACAATAGCACAACATTTGCATCTGGATATTTCATCATGATGTGAAATATCTGGAAATGTGCAATGGTGGCTGCCATTTCCACCTTTATTTAGCCCTGCATATGTGCTGTGGCCATTTCCAAGATGATGAATCAGGTTATCAGCTAGTTTTTTTGTTTTTGTTTGTTTTTTTAATGAAAAACCCATGTTGGGAGATGATTATCCCACAATAATATTATTGTGTAATATCACCTCCATATCTAGGGAACTATATCAATATTACCACTGACACATATGGCAGTATCGACATAGCCTTAGATAATCCCAGGTACTAAACCCTGTCTGGAAGCAACTAAAGAAATGATTAAAGCAATGGAGTAATGGCTGAAATGATGATGCCATAGTTTCAGAGATTTATATCCAGGGGTGTTTCTGCACTTAGTTTCCCATCTGTTGGACAGAAAAGTGCATTTCCTACTAATGTGTACTGGCATTCACTCTTGGGAATACTACTACACCCCACACTAAGCCACATATGACCCAGAGACTTACCTGTGTCTCGACGCGTGTCCAGGTGCTGCCATCTTCTTTGCGGAGCTTGGTGCAACTGTGCATGTGCCATTGTCATGGCATCGGTGGTGCTCTGCATGTGTGCAGTCGTATTTGGGGTGATCTGAGGTACCAGTGGCACCTGAGATGACCCTTTGTACTGGATACGGTGGAAATGATCATGGCACTGGACAGAAAAGGTAAGCTTCGGGTAAGCGTTGGGATGGATATGGTGCATGATTTTGTGTACCACCAGTAATATACAATAGGGTAACATCTGGTCATGCAGGAGGTGTTTCTGGGTTGAATGAGGTCTAAAGGATAATGCAGCACTCCAAATCACTTTACACAAGAGGCCACAGACTTGGCGATGGATTAACACATATCTTTATAGTAGCGATCAGTAGCCAAAAACTCACAGAAGCACTAAAGTCTCAAAACATGCAGATTTACAGCTGAAGCAGATGAATGTGCAAGTCTTTATGTCAGGTCAGTAAAGTATGCAAACTTCTGATAAGCCAGTTTCATAGCTTGCATATCAGAGGGCAATTATTTCAGAAGGAGGGTACCAGCAGAGAGAAGACCTGTCTGTGGGTAGTTATAAGATGACATTTAGTGATTTGTGGTACATGCAGCAGAACCTTTCCTAAAGATCTTAATTATCTCACAGGGCTGTGCTGAGGAAAGCATTCTGCCAAGCTGATCCAAGGTGTGCTAGCACATAAGATTGGAAGCCTGTATCTTTGTATGATTTACTCTCTCTCTTTCTTTCCTTGTGATAAAAGCTGCTTGACTATGTCTCCATTGTGCAGCCCTAGACAGCTTCCTCTATTTTGCTGTCACATGGAAGCATCTGGGACAAGTTCTTATGCACCTCCCCATGTGGAAAAATCACTTAGGCTCAGTGTGTGAGGAACAATACTGAAGTTGCAATCTTGCACTCTGGCCCTTTTTGTTCCCTTATTGGAGTTTGCCTGTGTCTGGACATGGAAGCCACCCATCTTGGATCTTCAATGTGTCCTGGGGGTGATGGGCATGGAAGCCACATTAGCCAGGCCAGAGCCTGGCCAGAGCAACAAAGCCTTTGATGCCTTTGGAAGGTAGGTGGAACCATGGTCTTTGCTCCCCTGATACTGGAGCACTGTGCTGAGGTTTTGGGTTTTTTTCTCCCTCCAAATTGCATACCATAATATCCAAAATTTAGGTCTGTATAACAAAATGTGTTAGCAAAATACTGAGACTGTGTAATTAAACATGTGAATGACTACTATATAAATAATGAGGGATTGTGCAATAAGCTGATGGATATTAATACTTTCAGCAAAATATGATATAAATAGGGAAAATGTTAACATTTTGTCAATAAAGTGTGTGTGTAAGTGTATGTGTGTGTATATATATATATGTTCAAAGATAATATAATTTTACACATCAACATTAATTATGCCCAAAGTAGATTTATTATGTTTTACACAAAGGTACTCCCAAAGAACTGTTTACTTATACAATATGAAAGGTTTCTTAATAGTCTGGAAGCTATCATAATTGAAGTCACTGTGGGAGTTCTTGAAAATGAGTGTTTACCACAAAATATTCCTTGTTAAATGTTTAAATGTGCTGAATTCCCCCCTCTCCCAAGATTACAATAACATTGACAATGTCCTTGTTTTAATTCTTGCTAGAATTGATATACTAAAAACACAACAATCCCAAAATGCTCTCTTTCAGTAAGATAATGTTGCTTTAAAAGGATCCCTGGAAGAATGTGTCATAGGTTCATCAAGCCTACAATCTGAAACCCCTGGTTGAAGCTGTCACTTAACACACATTTCATGTTTATTTATTAAAAATATTTGTAAATCACTTCCTATTACAACATGATCTTGAAGCAGATTAGAAGAACAAGGTGAGCCAATTTTGTCTTGTGGTTAGACTGCCAGACTCATTTCTCATAGTCACCAGGTGTGATTCTGCACTCCTCCATGAAGTCAGCTGGATGACCTTGGGCTAATCACAGCTCTCTTTCTGGGTTTTCACAGCTCCACCTACCTCACAGGGTGTCTGTTGTAGGGAGAAGAACAGAAAGCTTTGGGAGCCTCTTTGAATCCCCTTAAATCAGTGAGGCCGCATGCCCATGTACTCCGTTTAGTGTGAATTGGACTATTTAGTCTGGATGCGGGGCCGAGTTCGAATTGTGCCATCCCCATGTGTTTGCTAATAACGTGGGCTCAGTTTGAATGCAGGTGTCCCCATGCAAACCACGATAAACCCCTGCACAGGGAAACAGCATCTTTTTCTCTCTGCCCCCTCTTTCCTGATAGGTAGCCAGGTTGATGTCACCAACCTGTAGTGATGGCAGGGAAATGCCACCCAACACCTCCTTCCCTGATCGTGGCACATAGGGCTGAAAGGCAATAACAATATGAAAATAATAAAAATATGAAAAAGTTGGATCACTTAGCAAAGCCGCTACAGGGTTTGGGGGCAGTTTAGTGGAGGTGTCACCCGCTGCAGCGATGACAAGGAAATGCCACCCAATGCCACTCCCCCCTTCTGCAGCACATAGGGCCAAAAGGCAATAAAAATATAATAAGGGGGAAAAAAGAATAAGAAAAAGCCAGATCATTCTGCAAAGCCGCTAAGGGGTTTGGCAGCAGTTTACCAGAGGTGCATATCTCCGCTCCACCCACTATGGCAGTTTAGCACTCGTGCATAATTTAAATAAATTATCATGCCTGGCTTGGCGATCGGGGAGAGGAGGTGGAATAATGGTCACAGAAAGAGACTCGTGGGACAGCAATTGCATTTTTTGCTGTAAAACTGGGGCACTCAGTTATTGTACACATGTTTCAGAAGCTGCTAATTGTCTTGCATATTCACCTGGCTTGACAATCAGGGAAGGGGGGGGCTGGAATAATGTTCACGGAAAGAGACTCATTTCTGTTCAGTCACCATTTACTGCACCAAATACCCAAACAGTTGTGATGCCCAACACACAGGTCAGGAACAGTGAGCACAGGATGTGAAACCCTGCCCACTGCGGACTCAGCCTCCAAAATGATGCAGATTCGGCTCCCACACTGTGCAGAGAACAGTTTTCTAGAGGCCTAAATTTAGCACAGATTTGGGCAATTTGGTCTGCATATAGTCCGGTTAGGGGGCTTTGCATGGGGGCACTCCTTACCAAATTAGGATTTGAGTTGGACTGTATAGTGCATGGGGATGCAGCCTGAGAAAAGTGGGGTATAAAAGCCTTCTTCTTCATCATCTTCATTATTGTGTACAATCTGCCATGTTCAGTTTTCAGATTTTATATGGGTTTGCATGTACTGGCAACCATATAGGCAGCCTCCACATGTGTACTTGTGAAACATACAATGAACCTTTTCACACTTGTCAAAAAAGGGGAAAATGGGGAAAACTCCTTCATGTGCATGGTCCATCCACATGTGTAGATGTAGAACAGTTAAAACTGCTCTACACATATCTTACCTCCCTCCCAGTGCAGCTTCATTTACATGCCTTCTTGATGGAGGAGGTTTGAATGGATCACCACTACCACCACCCAGCTTCCCTGGGTTCTTTTTATCTTTTATCTTGCTATTACAAGACTAGAAAGTTAGCTTGAAATCTCTCCCTTTTGCTTGGTGAATTTGAAGGGTAAATCTGAATTTACTGGTTGCTTTAGAACAAGGGGTGGGGGGGACCAGTGAGCCAAATTTGCATAATGTTTGCTATTAAAATAAATATTAAATCCTAACTTAATCAAGGACTGAATGACAACCTGAATTCAGAGATGCTTGGGCTAACTAACTTCCCCACAGCCTGTGACTAAGTGTGAAAAGGTATTAAAGTAGCAAGCAATAAAACAATGGAATAGGCTTCCTGGCTGCAGCTTCCTGTAAAACTTCTTCTGACAGAGAACGAAGTTGAAAAGGTGGAGAGGATGAAGGTGTGTGTGTGTGTGTGGTGGTGGTGGTAGGAAGTATCCATTTAAAGATGAGAACCTGTCTTTTTCATAATGGTTTCTATACCATGTTTTTACAATTCTTTTAGGTGCGTTCCTTGGCAAGCCATGGTCAGTATGCCTGAACTGTTGCACCGTTCAGAGTCCATAGGTCCATAGATCTATGTTCTTTAATGTATGCAAGCCTGCTATACATGTGTTCAGTGTAATGTTCAGAACAGGATTACCTCAGTGGGCAACTAGAGTATGGCTACCCCATCCCAGTCTAGCTCTTAGCTTCAAATTTGAGATCAGGGACATTTTCCCACAGTCCCAGAGATGACCTTCAAAGTGGCATTTCTTTTGGAAGTTGGCAAAATTTTGCCAGGCTCTGGCATAGGCCCTGGGCCACTCTTGTTTTTGTCACCTGTCCACACGGTGATGACAGGAATAAAACCCAGCTTGGCTCATAAGGGACTATTGGAGTTGTTACAGACATGCTTTCCATGCCTGGAGGTAGGCTAGGCATGAGGCCTGTGGGGCCAGCCCATTCTTCTGGAAGCACGGCCTTCCAAGGATTGCACTAACGTGAACTTGTTGCCCTTGAATACAAATGATGACTGCAAAAATCACTTTCAGCTGTGTTGTCCTCTGCTGCAGCAGCCACTACTATCCTGTGTGCCAGATTGTTTTGCGTAATTGTCCTTATAAAAAATAAAAACGCCACTATTCCATATGAAAAGTCCTGTATTTAAGATTTAGTACTTTCCCATTTATGAAATCTCCCTCTCTTTCTCTTTAGATGGACAGGCAGATGGATAGGTGAAAACAGGTACAATCTGGTATGATTGATCCACAAACTGGTGTTCATTTTCAAATCACTATGGTGTTTTCAGTTTCTGAATTGATTTCACTATCTCATGTCCTCCAGGCGTAATTTGACTTTAAGTGCACAATGTCACTTTACTTTGCTAAAATGTAAGGATGTAATGATGCATCATTTGTGCTCTGTTGCCAATTATTATTTCTGCAGAAACTACCTGACCATGTGGTATCTGCAGAAATTAATGGCAATGTCCAACTGTTTTTCCATTCCACATAGATTTCAATCTGGTTTCCAAACCAGAATACTCCTGGCCTGAATTGCTAATAAATTGCTTATTAAGGATGTAACATTGCGCTCTTCCTGCTTCTTGACATTCTATAGGCCTTAAATGCTGTCAACCATGACATTTCATTTGAATTTTTGCTTTCCATTTTATAACTGCAGTTTTATACTTTCACTGATACCTTTCTAATTGGTCCCAGCTACTTAAATATGATTGGCTTCCCATCCTTCCCATCTGCTGTTCTTGTTTACATACCTTAGTGTTTGCTTATTAACCATTCAATTTTCTATTTCAAATAATTATAGCTTGCAAATGACAATGTTGCTATTAGTTATAGTAATAAGGTTGATGAAGTTATAATAATTTATGTAAATATGGTCCTACTTACTATTTCCTTTTTTTTAAAAAAAGCTACATCATTATTATGGGGAACTTCGTGTGTTCTAATAAGGCTTTTTGTTATCATCCTTCACAAGAAATGCAGGACAATATTTTCTAAAAAAAAAAATACTTTCGGTATGCATATCCTACAGTTCTTTTAATTTGTGTTCTTGCTTTTAATCAGTGTTTTCATAAAGTAAAACTTTCAAAAGTAAATGTTTTTAAAACTGAAGTTTGAAAAAAGAACCTTCCAGAAATTAAGGAGTTCATAAGTAACATATCTGGAGAGATATAAAATGGAAATATCCTATACTCATTTTTTGGGTCCCAATAGGAATAATAGGCTCTAAAGTAGAAAAAGTCCTAAAAGAGCTTCCTGTTCATTATTTAGACTGACAATATTCCAAAGCTTCCAGCAACCATAATGCAAAGGTACTTCAACCACTCAGAAATGTCATTTTACTCTTCTAACTGAAGCTTTTCATAGCAAAGACCAGCACTACTGGAATCTGGAGCACAATAGGATATGGAGCAATCTATAGAATTTCAATGGTGGTATCAACTCCGATCTGCTTTGCTGTCTCATCTCCCCACACCTACTTTCCTGCTTCCGCTAGATATGGGTTGGACATAGCATTTTAGGTTATTGTGATTTATAGCAGCACTTTGTGTATCTGTCTTTTTCCATCCAATGGAAATACTAGAGGATGTAGAATGCAATGAACTCTAGAATGCATTCCTACTTTTGTAATTTGCCTGCAACCTATGCTCATACGCACTATAATTCCACACAAAGGTATAATGAAATTAATGTGTTTTTTAAAAATGTAAATGAAATGTCTCAAGTGTATCATTACTAGTGTCATTAAACCAGTATTTGCTAAGATGGCAAAGACTGTAACTAAGCTAACTTGAGTTTGTTTTAAAATGTGAGGCTGCATCCAATTCATGGTGGACTAATGTTTCTGGCCCTGAGGTACAAGATCCTGCATCAAAGTGGCAGATAGGGCACACTGACAAAAAAGTGGGATTTGCCACTTTCAGAAAGCCCAGTCTAATTCGTTTGGCAGGTAATGATAACCTAATGTTATCTCAAACAGCTGGAGGTTTGGCTGTATGGTGCAGGAGACCACAAAATGGTCATAAAGCACTGGTAGTCCCAATGCAGACTTTGGCTGTTTTGATATAAAAGGTCTCCCAGAGGTTGAAGTGTATCAAAGTCAGCTTCTATGATTTAGAGTGCCTTTAGACTGGGAGAGAAGCAGCAAAGCAAATTCAGTGCTTCCATCCACCACAGTAGAAGCATTGCATTCCCCCACCCAACTCCAGGAAGTAAAAAGATGCTGATTAAGCAGCATCTTTTTACTGTGGGTGCATCTACATGCCCAAAATACTCCAGATTTAAGCTTGTTTTGCCTCGGAGTGTCTCCATACACAGCTTTATTCTGGGCTACATCAGGTGTAAAGGAGGAAAATCCGTGGCAGAAAAAAACCCGTTTAAACAAGACTACATCTGACTTAGGGGGAAACTGTGGGTTTTCCTGAGAGCATGGAGATGCTTACAAGCAGAACTAAAAGCAACTCACTCCTTGGAGGCCTGTAGCTGTCAGATTCAGCTTCCTCCATTCACGTAAGGACAGCTGATTTAGCGCACAAGAAGAGCAGTGATAATCGGAGGCTGCATTATTAGGAGGGAGAGAGAGAGCCCCACTAAAATGGTGGGAAGATTGAAAGCAGCTGCTTTTAATGATTTTAGCTAACTACGGGACACCTGTCAGGCACTCATTTGGGCTAAAGGAAGCCCTTGCCTGAGCGATTGCAGGCTCAGGCATGGTGGAGTGTGAAAACCACACGGAGAAAATGAGTGAAGTTTATGGGGGGGGGTGGAGAAACAAAAGGGAGGGAAGGAGACAGACACACACACGAGTGAAGTTTACAGGGGGGGAGAAACAAGGGAGGGAAGGGAGGGAAAGAGACAGACGCACAGACGAGTGAAGTTTACAGGGGAGAGAAACAAGGGAGGGAAAGAGACAGACACACACATGCTGTGAAAGAAAGAGGACATCGCTGGTTTGCTTTTGCATTAAAACAGCTGTCGTTATTTATGTGAATGCTGGCAGCTGAATTTGACAGCTGAACGGAGCCTGTCATCACTCCAGTTGGGGGGGGGGAGAAAAAGATGTGGGCTTACAAAAAGCAGTTTCCATGGGGACAGGAGAGTGCGATTTTAATCCATGTTGCCCCAAACCACTTGGGGTCACTTTATTGCAAGGTACAACACAGATTTTTTTTATCGCATCAGTAGTAAAGCAGTTAGCTCCCATGGAGATGTACCATGTGTACTAACCTGTATTCCCTGTGCTCTTACTGCCAGTCATGGAGCTTCCTGTCTGGCCAACAGGAAGCAGCTGCACCAGAAATTTTTCAACACCTGTGTGGAAGCAGTCTAAATATGCTGTTACACTGATAGATGTGGTTGGGCAATTAACTGCAGTTTTGAGAAGAATGCTTAAAGCTTTATCCAACTTTCTGTCCTGGATGTGTAACTGGCTTAAGGGCAAGAAGCACAGTGTAGTAATAAACAGCCAGTTCTCATGACGGAAAGAAGTAAAAAGTGGGGTCTCTCAAGGCTCAGTGCTGGGACCAATGCTTTTTAATTTATTCATCATTGATCTAGAAGAAGGGGTACAGAGTAAAATAGCAAAGTTTGCTGATGATACTAAATTATTTAGGGTAGCAAAAACCAAAAGAGATTGCCAAGAGCTCCAGAGGGATCTCTTAGCATTGGGTGAGTGGGCAACCAAGTGGCAAATGTACTTAAATCTTAACAAGTGCAAAGTAATGCACTTTGGGGGCAAAAATCCAAATTATGCCTATAAACTGATGGGATCTGAGCTTCCTGCAACACACCAGGAAAGGGATCTTGGGGTTTTAGTGGACAGTTCAATGAAGGTGTCAACCCAGTGCGCAGCAGCAACAGAACAAAACAAAACAAAATCAATGCTGGGAATAATTAGGAAGGGAAGAGAAAATAAGTCAGCAAGTGTCATTTTGCCTCTTTATAAATCTATGGTGAGGCCACATTTGGAATACTGTGTACAATTCTGGTCACCACACCTCAAAAAGGATATTGTGGAACTGGAAAAGGTGAATAAAAGGGCAACCAGAATGATTAAGGGGCTGGAACAACTCCCTTACGGAATCAAGCTGCAACCCTCTAGGCCTCTTCAGTCTGGAGAGACAGCATTTAAGAGGGGACCTGATTGAAGTATATAAAATTATGCTTGGAATAGAAAAGGTGGATAGAGAAAATTTCTTTTCTCAATCACACAACACTAGAACCAGGGGGCACTCTACGAAGCTGATGGATAGGAGAGTTGGATCCAACAGGGGAAAGTATTTCACCCAGAGGGTCATCGGTTTATGGAATGTGCTGCTGGAAGAGGTGGTGACAGCTACCAGTCTAGATGGCGTTAAGGTAGGGTTAGACAAATGTATTTTAGGCTGGGTGGGGGAGCAGGACACTTCTAAGGCCATTTGCTGGGATTCAAGTTCAGAAAAATGTTTGTCCTTGTCTCTGCTTGAGATGCCCATGAGCATTTGGTGGACCACTGTGTGTGATGGGATGTTGGACTAGATGGGCTGTGGCCTGATCCAGCAGGGCTTCTCTTATGTTCTTATGTTCTCTCCCCCCCCCCTTCTATATTATGGAATTTGTAAGTAAACATAGTATTCTATAACAATACAGGAAGTCATTCTTAGGTTCCGTACCACCAATGCTAGATGTCACTATGATACTTCTAATACATCAATGCTATTTGTTAAAAGCAAAATAAAACTATAAGAGTCAGTATAATGTATTTCAGGAATGTTAGCCCAATATGCTTTAATGGGGTTTATTCATTATATTACTTTGCAGCATGGGGCTTTAACCTGTGGACTTTCCAAATTTGCATGATTACAAATGTCTTTGTCCCTTGATCTAGCCAATCTTCTTTTTTGTTTCACTGCAGATCAAAATATTGTTTGAGGAGAGCTCTTTCCTTGTCTTGGCATCCTGTTGATTCTGATCTGTGGATTGTTTCTTAAACATTGCCTATGCTGGCTGGAGAAAAAGCGTTAGAATGCAATCACATCTAGGAGGTCAATGGCTAATTGTTCACCCCTGCTGTAAAGGCTTCAAAGATAGATGAATAGACAATTGCAGATTAGAGATGCCCAGACTACAAATTAATTTTGAAACACATAAGATATTTTTTTAAAAAAGATGTCGAGAAGCCATAAGAACATAACAGAAGCCCTGCTGGATTAGGCCATAGCCCATCTAGTTCAGCATCCCATCTCACACAGTGGCCCACTACTAGCTTCTGGGCATTCCCAAGCTCTTGACTCCCACAAGTGGCCAGTGTTAACTTGTATGAATTATTTAATGTTTCTGGCAGCCAACTATGCACTATCAACTTGTAAACAAAAGCTAATACAAAGCATCTAGGATTTGACTATTCTTGAAGTATATCTATGGGTTCAAGCAGCCTTCATTTTATTAGTTTCAAATGCTTCAAGAGCTGTATATCTGATCTAAAATTATTAGTCACCAAATTACTAATGAGATTGGAAGTGATAATGTGTGATACATTGTAGCTCTGTTGGCAATGGATTCTTGTTGCTGTTATTTAGCTCTGGTAAATAGAAATGCAAAATAAGTGAAATGAATATCCCTTATTGTTGTACAGGACGCAGATATTGTTAAGAAAATTTATACATAGTTTTTAATACCTTGCTTGTAAGCTTCCAGTAAACCATAAAATCGTTTTATTTGATCAATTTTAATGGTATATTTATTAAATGGATGATTTTCTCAGGCTGGAAAGGTGAAGCAGTTTCTTTCATGAACTTGGAAAACTTTCAAAAAAAGGTTTTGAACCTTTTTGAATCAGCAGGGTTTTTTATTGATTGAAATTCTGTTTCTACAACATTTTATTAAACAAACAAATAAGGTGATTTAGAAAATATTTCAATATATATACTGATAAAACTGCATTTTAAAAAAGTCCTGAATCAGCCAGGTGAAATCAACAAAGGTAGGGTTACCACAGTTATCGTAGGATCCACATGGTGTGTCAATAGCACCATAGGAACACCAGAAAGGTGTGGGGATCACACAATCCTGCACCATCAAACCACTGTTCCACCAAAGAAGAGAACACGATTGGAGTTAGATTTCATACAGAATGTGGAGGAGAAATGCCCAAATGGATCAGAAAAATTAAATTGGATATAAGAGACCTGTACTTTTAAATTTATCCATAAATAATCTAGATGTAGGGATAAACAGTAAAACAACAAAGTTCACTGAGGACGTTAAATAATTCGGAGTACTGTAGTGAAAAGTGAAAGAGATTGTGAAAAGGTCTAGAAAGGTCTCTTGACATTAACTGAGGCCCCATCCCCAAGCAATAAAAAGTCTGTTAAAAAGGTTCTTTTGCCTCTGAGCACCCCCATGCCCAGCTTTTCTCCGAGCTTCCAGTGGCACAAAAGGAGGAAAATGCACGGTAAAAAGACTGCCCTTTAAAGAAAACTACCAGCGCATTTTTTGGAAGCCGTGGGTATTCCAAGCAACATTGTGCATGGAGATGCTCCATGGCAAAAGGGGCAGGGATTGGTGGCCAAGATCTTCAAAAAAAAGCACCCTGGCTCTACTTCTGCTGCCCGCCTGTACACACACAGTCTTAAACATTCACACATCTCCCAGAACCGCAGCAGCTTCCCTTCCTTTTCCCTTTCTAAAGGTCAGAACTTTTAAAGAGCCAGAATTGCTCAGAATTGCAACACGGTTATCAGGTGTGGAGTGGGCGGATTGCTACAGTGTAACGACTGCTGTACGGGGTGGATTTTGACAGTGAAATCACTACCTTTGGAAGCAAAGGGCAGGGGAGATGAACAGAGAACTTGTAAATACCCATGGCTATTTTTCTATTTTTCACTTCCAGATCAGAGCCTAAAGTGATCAGAGTGAAAGTGTTGAGAGTGAATGAGCGATCACACGGTCGATGGCTGCAGCCACTGCGTTTGCCGGCGCAGGAAGCCATAGCCTAATGAATTGCTTTCGCCCGAGCACTGACTGCAGCCTGGCTGCCTTTGCAGGCGGGGGAGAAGGATGGATGGCTATTTTTCTTTTGGACTTGTCAGGGGTTGTCTTCCCCATTCCCGCTGGCACCCTATCAACCAGGGAGGGGGCGGGGAGAAAAAGATGTGGGCAAAG
Organism: Aspidoscelis tigris stejnegeri; assembly: GCA_023333525.1. Lineage (NCBI taxonomy): Eukaryota > Metazoa > Chordata > Lepidosauria > Squamata > Teiidae > Aspidoscelis > Aspidoscelis tigris. The sequence continues at coordinate 227,126,657 of JALMGA010000001.1, forward strand.
AAAACACGCTTTCGTGGGGATGGTAGGTGTATTTTAAATGTGTGTTTTGCCGAGCCTCATGCGGACACTTATTCCAGAATTGAACAGCACTTTTAAAGTCCGTTGGAATAGAGGGACAGTAGAGAGAAACTAGAGAGGCAAATAAGTTATTTAGGGATGCAGACTGAGTTGCCAGTCAAGTGGCAAATTAGCTTCAGTGTTAGTAAGTGCAAAGCAGTGCACATTGGAACTCTGTATGTGCTCTGTCTCTGTCTCTGTGTCTGTTTCTCTCTCTGTGTGTGCATGTCTGAGCTTCCTGTGACAGAACGAGAAAGTGGCTTTGGAACTGACATTTTGGTGGATAGTTCTGTGAAGGTGTCTGCAAAAAGGGCATCAACAGTGCTAGAAATAATTGGGAATCATTGTAGTGAGACCTCATTTGGAATATTGTGTACAATTCTGGTCACAATACTTCAGAAAGGATATCGTGGAAAAGGGCAGAAAAGAGCAGAATCATCGGGGATGGAAAGCCTCCCTTATGAGATCAGCCTGCAATGTCTAAGCCTGTTCACCTTTGAAAAATAAGGGTGGGTCTTTCTGCATGAATCCTTAATTTGGATTAAGGATTTGTGTAGAACATTTCTAGGCAGCATAGATCAGTACAAGAAGGAGCTCTTGGGGACCCACTTAATCTGATTCACAAGACAACTAAGGGCCTTGCTCTCGATCATGAGGCACACACAGAAGGCAACTTTCATTCCTAGCCATCAGAAGGGCTGCAAAGTTCACATGAGCTTTGCATCCAGGGGGAGGTGTGGAGTCGGTCAGCACCATCAATGCAGATAGTGCTAATCTGCCCCCCACCTCTACATGAACTGGATCAGAGGATCTGGTTAACCTAGATCCACTGATAATTGATAAAAATGGAAGTAAGTGCAGAAGATGCCATAATGTTTAAGAGGGAACCTAAATATGCATGAGATGGAAAAGTTTGATAAAGAACAATTATTACCTTATCACACAGCACTTGAGCCATTGTCACTCTTATGAAGCTGATACTCAGCAGAGTGAGAAGTGACAAGAGGAACAGTTTTTTACCCATTTGTCTACAGAATTTCCTACGGGTGGATGTTATGACAACCACTACCCTGAAAGATTGGAATAATTGGAGGACAGCTATATCAATAGGTTGTTGTCATCTAGCTGATGAACACAGTTACGAAATATATATGGGCATGACTAAGTCTTCATCAATGTTTCCTACATGAGATGATAAACGCTTGCCTTTATCATGGGCTAAGACCAAATTGCTTCATTTGCAGATGCTGCTAATTCACTTATCTCTGATTGCAACACTCTGATCTGAATATAGTAGCTTTCCAATGTTCTGAACTCATGACTTTTTAAAAAGGGAAAACAGTAATTCCATTGCATTTCATAAATGGAAATCTACAAAACAAATTAGTGTTAATATATTCCATTTAATGTTTTTAATGTTCTTTTCCTTTCTCCATACTTATGAAATTTCAGTAGTGTAATCTTATGACTTCTTTGACATATTTAATGTATCAGTGTTTTACAGATTTTATTTATGACAAACCAAAACTACATATTCTTCTGCATATTGCCTCAGTTCAAGGAAGAATATTTATCCCCAGGGCTACACTTGAGATGATCCAGAGATTATAATTGGGCTATAATGAAACTTGGCATGTACTCTCTAACTATCATGTAATAGTTCTAATACAATTGCAGTACTAGCTCCTATTATGAAAGTTAGGGGGAATCTACATGCAATAAAAAACACATTTAAAAGCTTCTTTTGCCACAGAGCATCTCCATGCACGGTTTTTCTCTGGGCTTCCAGCGCCACAAAGGAGGAAAACAAGACTACCTGTGCACTTTTTGGAAGCCGTGGGTTTTTCTAGTAGCATTGAGCATGGAGATGCTCCTGGGGAATTGGTGGCGGGGATTGCCAGTCGTGGTCCCATCTTTCCTCTTTTTTTCAGCCTTCTCCCTCGTTTTCTCTTCAAATAAAATCATCTCTCTCTCTCTCTCTTTGCCTCTCATCCACAGCCAGTATTCAAGATCTATACTGAATGCAAGAAAACAGTAGGTGGATGGAGATCTTGTGGAAGCAATTCATGTTACAAGCTCTTCGAAAAAAGCACCCTGGCTCTGCCACCACTGCCGCCTGCACACATAGCCTTAAACATTCACACATCTCCCAGAACTGCAGCACCTTTCCTTCCTTTCCCTTTCTAAAGGTCAAAACTTTTAAAGAGCCAGAATTGCACAGAATTGCAACATTGTTATCAGGTGTGAAGTGGGTGGATTGCTATAGTGAAACCACTGCTGTACGGGGTGGATTTTTACAGTGAAATCACAAGCCCTGGATCCCAAAGTGATAAATGTTTCTGGTGGGTTTTGTAGGCAGGGGAGACGGACAGAGAACTTGTGAATACTGATAGCTATTTTTCTTTTGGACTTGTTGAGGGTTGTCTTTCTGGTTGTAGCCAGGCAGATCACAGTCCCTATCCATTCCCGCTGGCACCCTATCAAGCAGAGAGGGGGCAGGGAGAAAAAGATGCGGGCAAAGAAAACACACTTCCATGGGGATGGTATGTGCATTTTGCTGAGCCTCATGGGGATGTTTAATTTGGAATTGAACAGCATTTTTAAAGTCTGCTGCAATAGAGGGACAATAAAGTACCATGTAGACGCCCCCTTATTGTCTTCAGGCCTAGCACCTACCATGTCTGTTTTGTTTAAATAGCACCTGAGCTGTGAAATATTCTCAAGAAAGCTGCTGTGGTCCTAGGTCTGTATTTCATTAGAGAAACCCAAGCCAGAATAAAGAAAAATATTTCAGCTTCACCTTCCCTGCTATGGAATGCCTTACCACACGTATTAAACAGGTTAAACTTAAGATCTCTCTCTCCCAGCTAACACCTAATTTGAATATTGATTGTACCATCTTTTACCAAAGGGTTCCAGAGTGAATTACATCAGTAAAAAAGATAAAATTATAACAACTAAAGCTTAATTAAAATAATCAGCTTATGTGACACTATTAGTTTAGGCCCCATCCAGATGGAGGAGAGGGGATATAGGGGCATAACAATGCCGCTATAGCGAAATTGCCTTGTGTATATTGTGAGTTTTCCAGCAATAGGTTTTTTAAAAAAACTTTCCTTCTGGGCGTAGCCATCTTCATAGTTATCCACACATGCACAGAAGTGCTGACACGCACATCCTGGCATTTGGAATGAAGATGCATGAGTCAGTAAAGTGTGTAAAGACAGTACTAGCCATGATGCTGTCTACCTAAGCAGAAATCATGGAAGAAATATTTCCTGCATTGTCACTTCCTAGTGGAATGTTGGCTGCCATCGGGAGACGGCCTTTGACTTATTATTGTAATATCAGGTTTCTGTTTCCAGTCTTGTGTTTGTGGGAGACAGCAGACATTTTCCTTTTTACATTGTGCATTGACTTTTGTTAGCCTCTGCAAATTATTTATGAAGTAGGAAGAATACAACTATGCAAATAATTCAATAAATGATCACTTCCTGCCTTATTAAACGTAGTTAGTATCAAGATTTTAGTCAAGCGTGTTGTGTTCCCTTCATGTAAAATAAGTTGAAATCAGAATGTGTCTAATTATCCAGAGTTTCTGCTTCATCTAACTGGAAATGTGTAGTTAACCAGCTTTGCAACAAGCCAAGACCTGGAACCTTTATTCCAAATCAGCAAAAGATCATAGCTTATTCCTTACTGGCAACTATTGCTTCCCAGGTTGGACCAATTGGCAAATATTGGATAATTGGCGACTTCCTCATTTTCCTGCAATTTGCTGCCAAGGGAGATGCAAAGGAACAGTCAAAAGGCTTGTAAATATCTCCTTTTAATGAGCTGAGATACAATTGTCTGAATGGAGAAGTTATGTTTACCTATACGTGAATAGATTTAAAAGGTTGGCCTGATGGATGATGCTTTTCTCCCTCTTTCTCTCTCTCTTTCTCCTAAAGAAGAGAAAAGTTGGAATAGAATAGTAGATATAAAAGGGGGGGGGAGGCAAAGCAGTCCCACAGCTGCATGGCACTAAAAACAACTCCAGATGCATCTCTTGTTGCCAGCCAGAAAGGGAAGTAGTCAAGGTGCCAACTGAGATGACACTGAAGAGTTAGAAACAGACCCAGATGCTGTGGCTGGAAAATACATTTCAGACTTTGGCATCTGGCTCCTACTTTTGCCAAATATGTCCTGTTTGTTTTCACAGCTGTTAAATGTGTTTTCTGTAAAAAGACTGAGTAGACGAGGAAAGGTCAGCAGCAGATATGTCAGTGACTGTGGGAGGCAATATGAAGCCAATACGCAATTTAACAATGTTAGCAATTTGTTTTAGCAACATATTTCTACTTAATAGAAGAGAGATGAGGTGTGTGTAGCTCAACTATTTGCATAAACTCAAATGGTATATCACAGCTTATGACTTCAAAGGACAGCAGACAATTACAGGAGAGTTAATAAATGAATTTCCGGCATATAAACCTATTTTCTCCTTCTTTTCCCCCACCATGCATTAAATTGCCCATCAAAAATTAACTCAGCAGAGACTTTTTTATTTCAAAAGGGAATAAAAAAAAAGAAGAAAGAAAGAAAAAGAAAGCCAGTTCATTTACCTGCTAGTAAGTAGGTATGATAATTCATCATCAAAATTCAGTTATATATACTGATACAGATCAAACATATTAGCCTAGTGTGGCTTTTCCTCCTTCTTTAGAATCAAAATGTTTCAGAAAAATATCATTCATGCCAACAGCCATAAACAAACCTAATGGCAAACACATTTTAAAACACATTTTAAAGCACAGTATGGACACATAAATATCAGATGGAAGCAAAAAGATATGATTTTGTATGCTTTAATGGTACAGTATCAGATGCCTGTGTTTTGCAAATTGCCAAGTCTCAATTCTCTTTATCAGTATAGCTCTGCTTATTTAACGAAATAAAAGCACATACTTCAAACCTACTTTAGTCTGTTGCATTGAAAACAATAAAAAATAAAAACAAACAATATTTTAGTGACATAGATATTAAGATATATAAAATGACACTAGTTTTTACAATACAATCTGGTTCACAACCCACAGGAGATGAGGGTTTTAAGAATGAGATCAGAATGAAGCATATTGCAGGATGTTTAGATCATGATTATTATGTGGATACCAATGACCCTTCACAATGCCACTTCAATCTATTGTTTTCAACATCCTGACACTAACTGACCCATTAACACATATGATTTCAACCTTAAATTGTAATCCTTTAAGGTTGTATCTACCTGTTGCCATGGGACAACTTCCATTCTCCTAGTGTGGGGTGTTTTACAATAATCCCATTGTGATTTTCCTGCCTTATACCCCATTTCCACACTTACCACCACTGACCCAGATTAAGGTGATCTGGAACTTCAAGATCTGGTCCTCACCAAATTGGGTCTATGAAGTTCCGAATCACCACGAAGACTCCATGGGTGTTTCTCCACTAACACTGAAGACCCCACTAGGACCCCATCTGTTCACATTAGCAGATGCAAAATCTGGATTTAATGGGAACTTCAGGCCATTAAATCAGGATTTACTGTAGACTACTTTAAAGGTGCCTTCAGTCCAGTCTTCAGTTGTGAAGATGCAAATGTTTGCATCTGTAATCAGTGGGGTTGCTCGCCCCACCACTCACAACTACACAGGCCTATTGGGAGCTTCAGATTCATGCACAAATATTCAAATGAATGTTTGTGCACGAAACAAAGTGATGCCCCCTCCCTTCCTGACCCCCCACTTACCTTTCCTTGTCACTAGCCTCCATCACCGCTGCCGCACGCCATCTCCTTTGGCACTAACAGGACAGCACAATCCCTGGATGTGGGTCACACAACACTGCTTTGGCCACTGGGGAGTACTGCAGTAGGCCCTTTAGCAGCACCGTGGTCTCCCACCCCTTGGCACACACCCTTACCTTCAGCCTCCCCGGAGGCTGAAACAGGCCTTTGGGGTTAGCATTGTCCTACCCACATCCGGGCCACATGGGTCCTCCAGACAGGTGCTTCATCGTTCACACTGCAACCACACTGTTTAGCATCCATAGACGTTGGGTGCATAGAATCCTCACCAAGATCTGGATCTTCAAGGATGAGATCTTTTAAATCTGGATTAAGGGAGGCAAGTGGCGAAATGGCCCATGCATCTGCACGAGGTGTTTAGCACCTGATGATAACGGTTGCTAAACAGGCCTGCCATGTGGATTCCAGCACATGCAGCCTGAGGCACTCCACAGGCTGAAGCAGGAAGTTTCCCTACTTTGTTGTAACTGGTGACCACTAGGCCTGCCAGAGGACCCCATCCAGTTGTCCATGTGGGAGATAAGTGGTGGATCTCATTCTTAAAACCCTCATCTCCTGTGGGTTGTGAACCAGATTGTATTGTAATAAGAGGATTAGAAGTAGTGGCATTTTGCCATTAATGTTCTCATTTCATCTCAAACCCACACTGAAGGCTACATTCTGTACCATCTGAAGCTTCTTGTGTTAGTCATTGAATCTAGGTCAGATATATCAGGAGGAGAAGGAGAAGGAGAAGAAAAAACACTTATATTCTTTTCCCTACAACAGACACCCTGTGGAGTAGGAGGGACTGTTTGAGCTCAGAAAGAGAGCTGTGACTAGCCCAAGGTCACCTAACTGGCTTCATGCAGGAGTGTGAAATTGAACTGAGAGACTACCAGATTAGAGTCCAACACAACAATCACAAGGCTAGCTGGTATACCAGGTGAAATAATGCAAATGACCTCCTGACCACAGTGGCTCCCTGGGTATCCAGGAGAAAGGCTGGGTTCAGGTGAACACTAAACTATTAATCTGTTTTCTGTCTAGAATAGGCTGGCCTCCCACCTCCTGACAACTATTCCTCCTGAGATATAGTGCCTCCATCTTCTTGGTTCAATTTCAACTTGTTTACCCACACCCAGCCCATTACATCTCCACTCCCTAGGTCAGGACATCCACTGCCTGCCTGAAAACTGCATAGTTCAACTTTTTACATCATCTCTCATAGCAGTCTCATATAGACAAGATAGAGCCACACTGTACCCTTAAAACCAGAAATCCTCCATCACCACTTTCTCAACTTTACCCTTAAGGTAGGAGTGGACCAATCCAGGATTACACCTCTGAGATCAAACCCTGCATCACAGTCAAGAAGCATATAATGAGATGTTCAGAGCGACCAACAAGAAGACAGTCTTCTTGTTCCATTTTCAGCATAGATTATCCCAAGTGTTACCAAGGTACTTGTGAACTAGGAAGTACAATTTAGGCTGAATTGGCACACCAGAAATTGAACACTTGTTGAAAAGCCCTGGGGTGGTGTAGCAACCACATATTGCCACCTCATGGAGCCTACAGTTTGCTTCTGCACCATAAAATGTACGCTTGGAGGCAACCTAAACACAGTCCATGATAAAGGACCCCAGGATTGATTTTCACTATCTTATGCCCCCCCCATCTGTAGAGATCGTAGTGGGGAGGTCACCAACGAAACCAATTTCTACTGAGTGCTATTTAGCACCTGACAGAAAATAACTGTCTTGCAGGAATGTTTTCTCAACATAAACTATACTGACCAGAGTCTTTGAATCTGTGGAATTTGAAGACACCGAATAAGAAACATTTTGGTTGTGATCAGATGGCATATGTAACCTGAGGGACTTACTGTATACTGTAGCCATGTGCTTCTTAACATAATGTTATTGGCGTGTTGATCATAACTTGGGACTCTGGTGGAAAGCTCAATGAAGGTGTCAACCTCATGCACAACAGCAGTGAAAAAAGCAAATTCAGTGCTAAGGGTAATTAGGAAGGGAACAGAAACAAGTTAGTAAGCATCATTATGCCTTTTTTTATATAAGCCTATGATGAGACCACATTTGGCATATAGTGTGCCATTCTGATCACCACATCATAGAAAGAATACTGTGGAACTGGAAAAGCTGCAGAAAAGGGCAACTAAAATGATTAAGGGACTGGGGACATCTTCCTTACAAAATCTGTCCACAATGTCTAGGCCACTTCAGCTTTGAAATGTGGTGTTTAAGGGGTGACCTGATTGAAATGTATTGAATCATACATGGTGTGGAAAACCTGGATAGAGAAATAACAGTTTCTCTATCACAGAACACTAGGACCAGGGGGCACTGCATGAAGCTGATGAGTAGGAGAGTCAGGACAAAGAAGATGGACTCATTGGTCTATCGGATTTACTAGGAGAAGAGGTGGTGACAACAACCAGTCTGAATAGCTCTAATAAAGGAATAGATGGACACCTAGGATGCTTCTTTAGGCCATTTGCAGGGATTGGGGAGCAGATGAAGGCTTTGCCCTTTTCTTCCACTTGAGAATGTCCAGAAGCATTTGCTTGGCCACTGTCTGTATTCACTTTTATGTTCGTATATGTTCATACATAAAGGGTGATGGCCACAGAGAGTAATAGAAGAGAAGGATTCATTGCCCTTTCTGCACTTACCTGGTTTTGGTTAGGATCAGTAGCTGGATTTACTGGACCTATTGATCTGGATGATGGGGAGGTATGGATCAGATCAGTACCATCTGCACTGACAGCACTCTTCTGGTATATATCTCCCCATGGCTGTGAAGCTCCACAAGTCTTACAGCCAGCCCTGTACATACTGTATCTTCAAAGCCTAGGAACAACAATTCCTAACCTTGCAGCCTCACAGCAGTTCCCAGTAGTTCCATATCATGGAAACATACTATCTTCATGCTTCCATGATCTAGATCAAGGCCTTTAGTCTGGTTGTTGACCCTTTTTTAATGGATCTAACACAGATCTGGATTAAGGGCCTCTTAATCCAGATCTGGTTCCATCTTGTGAAGACAGAGCTGGACAAGTAGGAGGCAGGACCTCTTTGATTTGCATTAACATTGGATGAGGAGGCCCAGCATCTAGACCAGAGACCCTTTGATATGGATGAACAAGTAAGTTGACAAAGGATCTAAATTTTACTTCACCAACATTGTTAAGAAGAAAACCACCAATCAAAATGAATTTACATTAGAATCAATGGGGAAAAAAAACAAACCAAAATAATCACTTTTAATTGTTTCTTTTTGAATGCATGAGAAAAAATTCTATAGAAATGAAACGAACAATCACACATTTTCTTGCAAGATAGCACTGTTTTGCAGCATGTACCTTGCTTCACTGATTGCCTGGTATTACTCAGTTGTGACAGTGGAGGACATCAGCACAACACAATACATCACAACTTCACATTTGCTCAATAGTTGTGTCCAGGAACATTCATTTTACTACTTGTTGAGGATTTTTTGAATTAGTGACCAAGTCATCATGAGAAATAGAGTACATCCTCTTATCCAACAACCCTGATTTTCATAGCTCATCCTTCAAGCCACTTTAGCTCTCTTTGCCAGCTTAAAAGGTCAAGAAATCTATAAACAACTCTGCATTATTCAATTACATGCAAAGTAAGGGGAATAGCAAAAAACAACACACAGTGCTTCCTGTGATTTGCATAGCATAAAGTCACCTTCTATTTCTTAGTAGTATATTGCTTTCATATCTCTTGTGACTGTGGACAGTAAATGGATATCTGGACATGCTACTGCAACACAGGCTGCTTCTAGACAGCAGCTGGAAATCCTGCTATTAAGCATTTTCAGAATAAACCAACTCAATTGTTGCCCAGATGTCTGGGCAATAATGAGGAGCAAGTGAACAGACTTACATGTCCTAATGTCATCATGCTCTTGCCATCAACATCCTGCATACACTTCCAATATGTCAATTCCAAGAGCAGCATCCAGACAGGTAATACTATAGCAGGATAAGAGGCGAAGAGTCCTTTTCCCCATTATAACAATGCTGCATGATATTGTTGCAATATCCTGGGGCTATGTGGGATTGCCACAAACATGTGCAGGAATCTCAACATAGTGCCAAGATACTATCTGGTTTCACATCCTGTCTGAAGGCGGTCACAAAGAACAAACATGAAAAGCTATTTTCTCAGACTCGGGCATCACAATTACTTATTATAATGCCATCGAATGCTGGAAAATATATCCAGTCTGACTTCAATGTAGGTAATTTGTTTACATGGCTACCATGTATCTGTATGGTCACGATGCCTGCACTGAGAATGGTCAGCACTCTCAAGCTTCATCTAGACATCATTTATTTATTCCACATTATTTGTATAATTCAGGATAAACCATGGATAATCTGGAATAAAATGTGGCTGGATATGCTTACATCAGATTATCCAAATAATGTGTATTAAGTAATTGCTGTCTGAATAAAGCTTCAGAATCCTTTCTGCACTTACCTCTGCATGGCCCACACCCATGGGTCTTAAAAAACTGGTCTGCTGGTTCAGACCACAGAAAGGCATGATTTGCACAATGACACTGGTCCATAACAGTCCCCACCTTGGGCAACAGCCCATGTGAACTTTGGGGTTGACCTCAAGAGATCCAAAGTATGCAGACTTGAAGACACTGGGGGATCCATTTGGGGCCTATCTTGTTGGGATTACACTCCATCCAGCATGGACAGACATATTAGTTCAAGGGGGGCAAGGGTGAGACCTCACAGATCTATACTACCATGAAGACTGCTGAGGTTCAGAAGCCAACTACATGGGCTCCTAATCAGGACTAAAGGTAAGTGCAAAAGGAGCCCTTTTCTCACTCAGCAGGAAGGAAACCACTGAAAGCACATGCTGATCCTCAAGTGCCCTTAGTGGTGTGCTGTTTATGTGGGGGCATCACCAACATATGGCTGTTGTAACTTCAAGTCCTCAGTGACCATGTCAGTGAAGATGTACCCTTGCATTACTCCAAATTAAGCAGGAAAATGTACTGAGTTTTGTACACAGACATAGCAATTCACAAAAATCTAACAAAATATAAGTGGTAAATTTAGGCCCTTTCTGCAATGAGTTGTATTCCAGATTTTATTCCAGAATAGAGACCTGCCATCTGCATGCTGGTGCAGACTATGGCAGACCCCACAGGAGCCTGCCAAAGAGTGCACCATAATGCAGTTAGGAGGTTCCTATCTGGAATAAGGGCCAGTATAGAAAGGGCCAAAGCCATTCTTAGATATACTAAAGTGTGAAAAATGGGTGTTTGGCTCACTCATACATTTGTTTTACCCAAGCAACTGAATTTCAAAAAACGATAAAAGTAAAATCTTTTATACATTTATTTCCTTCTTTGCTACTTTCTATATTATTGCTCACTGAGATTCATGATATAATACCAGGTTATGAATTTTGTCCTGACCTTGGCCTAAAATTATAACAGTAGTGACATCCATTACCTTTCTTTCTCATGGTTAAAAGTTTAAGAGAGAGCTAGTTTCAGAGCACCTAGAGAAATCTACAGAAATCTTGCATGGAACTTTTGTCAGCTATTCATAGGTCCCTAGCTATTAGTACTTTAATGCTTATTTCAAAAGTTTAAAGTTTTGGTCTTTCTGTCTTCCTTTTTTGAAGTTTCAAAATGGGGGGGGGACATCACTTGGAGAGACAATCTTATACTGGACAGTGGGAGTTGGGACAAATTGTCTGCAGTCTCAGCAATTTGTAGAGTTATACAGTTGCTGGTGATAGCACTGCCCCAGGCAAATACGTACAGCAGCCATGGAAGAGAGCTACTCATCAAAGCATGCAGCATGAGACCACATACTCTGCTCCTCTACGTTTGTCAAATACAGGAAGGCTGACTTATGAAACAAAAAAGTAGCTAAACAGTACAGGGACTCCAGAGATAAAGAAACTGGCTGCAAGCAAAATTGGAGAAAGTGTAGAAAGCAGTAAGTCAAAATGAGAGAAAACTTGCACAAACCGCACAAGACTGTGTCTCCTGGGATCTAATTTTATAATGTTTGATATATCTGAAGAATGACAATGATCATGACAGTGATTACGGTGACTATTATATCAATAAAAACATTTTAAAAACAGACTTATTGGAAGAGGGAAGAAAAAATCTCACCTGTTTGGGTAGAAAGATATTTTGTCATATTTAAGATTTCCATGGGAAGGAAGTAGGAATGTGCATAAACTAAAATGTTTTTGGTCCATCCATCCTTGTTTTTCTCTCTCTATTGTTAGCTGTGTATTACTCTCATGTGTTATTCAGCTCTCCATTATTCATATGGTACTCATGCATATATGTTATTGTATTCCTGTTCAATCTATGGCACATCTGTTGGGTATGGAATGTACATATTCATTGATCTCCATTCATATGCATTGTTATTCCTTTCTGGCCTATTTTGTGCCCTGCAGTTTTACATGTGAATTGATTGTGTGTTGTGCTGATGGGAGGGGCAGGGGATAGGAGTGTGAAAATGAAAAGCACTCCATAATGTCTCAAGGTTATGCCATCTGCCTCTACCTCTCCTTTCTATTAAGATAAATATTCTCATCCAGCCTTTAGGTTGTGGGAATTCAGTAGAGAAAAGTGTAAGTATGCGCCCATGCTGCAAATGTAATTTATAGTTTTTAGTCTCTCATGCAAAGATATCAAAGACTTTTCTGCACTGGCCCTTATTCCATATTATATTCCGGAATAGAACCTGCCAGCTGCATGCTGGTGCAGTCTACAGCAGACCTGGGCAGGGCCTGCTGTAGTTTCCACAAGCATGTGGGTGACAAGTCCCAATCCAAGATTTAATCCAGAATAAAAGCTAGTGCAGAAAGAACTTATGTCTTTCTTACTTCAAAGAAAGTTAGTTATCTCTGCAAACTTCTGGTTGGCCTTCACATCCTGGGACTTTTGACGGCTGGCCCTCTGTCAAGCCCTGACTTATGGGCACATCCACATAGGTGCTTTTTCTGTGCATCCATCTCTTTATCATTCTTTTGTTGCTTAGTAGTTAGGGATGCATGAATTAAAGCACCGTTACTTTTTCTTCCTCAGATCCCCCTGCCTCGGTTTGGACATGGTTTTTCACCCTTTTTGCACACAGTGAAGATCTGTCCTCCTGTGCAGACAGACTGTTCTAGGGGACGGGACTGTTCTGTAATAGTGTGCTCAATATAAATGCTGTTCCTTCCTGGAACAGACTAAGGCCCAATGCAGCAAGGACAAAAGACTCAGTGCGTGCTATTTGTAAAGAGCTGTAGTACTATTTCTTAAAGGGATATATATAAAGGAACCCATATAGCAGGTATATATTGGGATTAATAAAAAATGGAAAGTTGATTGTCCTCAGATTTCCCCTCCCTGTCACTGTCAAGTTGTTCTTTTCATTCTTGTTCTTCAAGTATTATTGATCTCATATCATTTAAATGACGTGGGCTGTCCACTGGTTAAGTTGTAGTCTTAGGCTGTGTGACGCCTGGCTGAGGTAAATGACTCCCTGTCAGACTTCTGCACTTAGCCTTCCCTTCCTGAGCTCTCAAATGGCTCGGGAAGCAGCGTCTCAGAGCTCAGAGTCAACCCCTGCTGCAGACACACACACTCTCCCCTCTCACTTTCTCTTTTATATAAAGCTGCCGAGCCCTGCCTGTCTCTGTAGAATGAGGCTTTTACCCCCTGCGGCTTGACTTAAAAAAACAAACAAAAAACTCTTGGTTTGCACTGCCGACTGCCTCCCTCAGCGATCAGATCTATTAATAAGCACCAGCCTGTTTAACATTAAAACAACTATAAAAGGAACTTTATTTATTCACAACTTTTAGTACTCATTCAATGTCAGGTCTTCTCACTAACTTTAATCCTTTCCAGCCTCAGGACCCTGTCAATCCTTTCCTATAGATTTCAACAGAACTCGGTTCCGACTGTCACACCTTCCCCAGAGTTGCACCCAGTTTCAGAATGCAGGCTGCTCCCAGGCTTGCTGCTTTATACCTTTCCTCTTAGTTATTCTATCTTCCTATTGGCTATTACCTGGGCTGGTTTTCCTCCCCACTGACTGAACTAGATAAGCCATGCCTCATTTCACTCTGACACTTTCCCTATCTGACATTTACTTGCTTCCTATTATGCTAACTTGATCTGAGTCACCACAGGCTGCAACTTAATTATGTAGTAAAAACACCTTAATCAGACCCTTAGCTAAAATCTGTGGCCTGCATGCCTCACCCCCCCCCCCCGGCAAACTCTCTTCTCTCTCTTAGTCATGGCAAAACCAGTAGACACTACCAAGCAATGCTGCTCTGCTGCACTGGAACCACATTTTGCTGCTGAAATCACTGGCCGGGAATGTTGAGACCCAGTAATTTTCCAATACAGGTAAATGTGCTTTGTGAACTGGCCTGCAAAACCCCTGTATAATCCTGCAGAACACCAGAATACAATAAGACCAGCTGTCTTATCAGGCTTTGCTTCTCAGCCATAACAATTGCTATTTCTCTGTGAGACAAGTAAGAACCATGAGAAACTTCTATGTTTATCTGTAGTTACCAGATTGACCAATTATGGACATAACATTATTCTGCCTTCTTCTTATGATGTCATGAGTCTTACACAGGTATAATTGATTCTATTCATCCACCTGATATGTAGCTTTAGGGAATAGCAGTACACCTTTTATCTAGTAGCCAGTTAGGCCAAGTTGTGCTAAGGCTTATAGTAGCCATGAAGCTAAATTAGCTAAGATATAACAAGCTGTATCCTTGTATTCACATTAGAAACAAGCTGTATACCTGTATTTTATTTCTTATATGCATGCAACTTCTCACATTTATGTAGATCTTACTTACACTCATTAAGAATAAAGTGCCTTCTGTTTGGAATGCAGTCATGTCTCTAATTGACAAACTGTAAATTAATACTTTTCCTATACTAAGCTACTGCTTCTTATCTAGTTATAGCATTATCTACTACCCCACTGGTAGTTTTTTGCTTATGTTTTGGCCTCTTTGCTTTAAGAGAGTGCACAGTGCCTTTCCATTTTTGCCATTTATTTTATTATTTTCATACTAATTATTAGAAACTGCCTTTGGAGTATCTTCTGCCCACTGTCTGCATTGTTAGAGCATTATAGCCAATTTATCATTATTCAAAAATTAACACTGAAAGATGCCCAACCCGAGAAATGCTAGACAAAGCTAATGTCCCCCTTTTTAACATGTGTTTAGGACTCCTACTAACAACTCCATTGGGAGTAATGGAAACTGGCCTCACTTAAGGTACCTTTGCTATGTAATTAAGACACAGGTAGACAGAATGTTTTTCTGGCACAAATAAAACCCATCAAAACCCCAGATGCTGTATTTTGTACTTGTTGCAGTTTCTAAATGCTTCCTAAAGCAGTCCCAAATGAAGAACATACAAACACCTCAAGGGACAAATTATCAGAGCACATATTGTAGTGTCCAAGCTATCTCTGTCCAGAAAAAGCTAATAGCCAAAAGTTAAGTGGGAACTAGCTGCAGGTCCTTTCTCCATGGACACTTAATCCAGATTAAGAGTCTTTATAGTACACATTATGAGCTTCCATATCTTTATGTTAATGCATATCAAGGATGCCCCACCCCTCACTTGTCCAGCTTTGCCATCTTTTGGTGGAGGCTGATCTGGATGCCCATAAGCATTTGGTGGGCAACGGTGTAAGACAAGATGCTGGACTAGGTGGGCTGTGGCCTAATCCAGCAGGGCTCTTCTTACATTGTCATGTTCTTATGGGTTAAGGAGGGCCTTAGTTTGAATCTCTGGTAGAACTGTTTAATTGGTACTACCAGACGGATCGGTAGCCCTTGACCAGAACACAGCAAGCACACAGAAGGCATGTTTCCATATTCTGGGACTCCCAGGGATATTTTTCAGTGGCTTGCCATTGTATGTTCCCAAAAAGCAGTCCTCACAGGCTCCAAGGCTAGGGATGTTTGTTTCTAGTAATCAAAGGTGTGGAGGTATGGCTTTGAGGCCGCATGGCATGGGTGATCCAGATCAGTGCCATCAATGCAGATGGCATTGATCCTGCTCACACTTCCCTGCAGCCCAGATGAGTGGGTCAGGCTATTCCGGACCAAATGATCTAGATTAAAGAGAGGTAAGTGCAGATACCACTTGTGCATCAAACAATAGAGATGAATCCAGAGTTCAGATGCTACATAAATTGAGCAAATAGATCATAACCCCCTCCCTGTCAACAGCAGTGCATGATACCTTGGAACTGAATGGAGCTACTTGCAACTTTTGTTTGCATTTCTGTTTTTGGATTTTACTCAGACTTTTCCTCCCATAATTGTTATGATAGTTTGTAATATTTTTCAAGTTTTTTTTAATGTTATTTTTAAAGCTACTTCAAAGCAAAGATTTAATTTAAATTGTTTTGAATGTGATTTTAACATAACTTACTACATTCAAATTTAAAATGAAAAACAAAACAAAACCTCTGTTGATTTGAATGTATCTGGCGAAGTCATGAGATAGACTGAAGGGAAGAAATGTATACAGAATGGAACACACTCAATGTCTTTCAAAAAGTCTTATCTAAGGGTTTTGGTTGGTTGAAAAAAGAAAACGGTGGGCTGATAGGGGAGACCACAGTGCTGATTTGCACACTACATCTGTCTGTGCCAAATCTGACACTGTTAGATAAGAACCAGAGTTGGGATAAGGGAAAAAAAATTAAGCAAAACTGCTGAACCAATCAGTGTAGCATTGCTCTATCATCTGTATCTCACCAACCACTATTGATTCCTGAAAAGGTCAAGTTCCTGTTTCAGACGCAACAAAAAGAAGCATCATGAACATACTGATAACACAACTGTCTAAGTCCATCAACGTGCTCCATCATGTGCGTAGTAGCCTGCTGTCTTCATCTAAGGTCAAGAAGAAATAAGTTTTGCATCAATAGCGGAGGAACAAATAAAAATGGAAGCGTGCTCCTGGCTTGCTTGGTTGCTATTGGCTGATCACAGGATGCTGACTTATCTATACAGAGGAGTGGCATAGACCATTTTAGAAAGATGATCAGATGAAACTGCCCAATTTTTGAAAGGGACATGGAATCTAATGGCAGCCATTTGACATGCAGGGCTAGTTCCTTCTGTTGTAAATTGCAGCATCTAATTTTGAGGATAGGGTCGAGCTGTCTTATTTGAAGCATATAAAGTCTTAACTGCCATAGATAATGTCAACTCAAATTATTATTTCCTTCCCAACATAGATTATGGGATGTGGGAACATAAATGGAAATTAAAAAATAAATTCAGCACATATATCAGAAAGCACCTTTTCATGTAGAGAATAATAAATACTCAGAATAGCCTGCAGGCGAAGTTGTTGAGGCAAAAAGTATCAGTGTCATTCGAGAAACAATTAGTTATCATCCTTGGAGAAATAAGACTACTAAAAAGGATATGTCTTGATGGACTAAATGACCTTTATTCATTCTGAAAAATATATCTCATGTTCTTACAGTTCTATTGAAGACTAATTCAGCATTGTGGCCTCAAGCAATGTCAGATTTTGCTTGAATTATTCTGCTCACAGGTTCCCTGGAAAGGTGATTCTTTTGCTGTAGTTTTGCAAATAATGCAAAAAGAAGAGGAAGGAAGGAAGGAAGGAAGGAAGGAAGGAAGGAAGGAAGGAAGGAAGGAAGGAAGGAAGGAAGGAGGTCTTCTTTTAGAATCCTACAACAATTTGACTGTTTATTCAAAACATATATTGAGTTGTGCCGTAGTGTAACATTTGTTGTGACAACAGCCTGATTTTTTGTACATACTGTATGTCTGGAGGTGAGTTTATGTGAGTTCAGGAGGATTATAATTCCTCATGTTCCACAGACAATTTAGCACAAAATTGTTTATAACAACACAAAAACTGTCAGACTAATCTAAGAGCCGTTCATTTTCTGTGCTGTGTGAACTACCTACAGACAAGAAATTCAGATAATTAAGATGAAAAGTTTTTCTCTGTTGGTTCTGCTGAGAGATCAAAAACTTCTGGCTTCTTTTCTTCTTGAACTCTTTCCATGCCAGCAAGTCATTATAAGAATTCTGTAATTAACGATTACTATATTAATTTGTTTCCCCTCCTCTAATTTGTTTCCTTTTGTGTCATTTCTAACTTTATGTCATGTTACTGATATTTCAAAGATAATCTAAACCCTTTCTGCACTTATCTGGATTTATTCTGGATCCATGGGTCCAAAATAACTGGGCCAACTGATTCAGATTCCAGGGTGGCATGATGGGATTGGTGCCAAATGTACCAAAGACACTGATCCACATCAGCCAACACACAGCACTGATGCTTGCATGGTGGCATCCCCATACCTCTGAAAGCTAAGAATGAAAGGGGCCTGGAGGCTGCTTTTTGGAGATGCATTTTGGTGAATCACTGAAAAGCACCCCTCATAGTCTGAGAACATGGAGGCATACTTCCCATGTTCTGGGAAAAGGGCCTTGTTCCTCTTGTGGACCCAATTAAACAGATACACCAGAGATTTGGAATAAAGGCCTCTAAATCCAGATATGGTTCTATCTGGAGGCAGATCAGGGGGAAGCATGTTGATGGAAGGCCCAGAATGTGGCCTATAGAGCTCCTTTCTTTTTGTTTTGTCTTAAGAAAGGGATCTTCTTCTAAGCAAGTCCTTGCTAAAACTCACCTTTACTGAATGGAAGGAGGTGGCCATTGGCAGGTGGCCACTGGACAGAAACTCTAAAGCTGTGACCTGACTCCCTTATTACAGTGACAAGAGTATATTCATGTGACCCAAGGATCACATGTGTGAATATTCCTGTGGCCTATGTTCTTTCATGGAGACATAAGAAGGCATAATGAGGGTGAAATGAGGGATCTTGCACTTTCTTCCCCTGCTGTGTCAGATTGGATTGTAAATTGCATTGCACAGCAAGAGAATAATTTAAAAGACCCCCTCTTTTTTGCATTCTTTGAGCTTTTTTGCAAATACATTGTTTCCACTAAAAAGCCCTTTCTCATCACCAGAAACAAATAATTTGATCAAACATTTCATTTGGGTGTAAATGTCTCCAAATTTGAAATATTGGATCAAATTTGCAACCACAAATGGAATTTTGCACATCCCAGGTGTGTGACATGATCAGAAGACACAACTGTGCTGTGCCTGTGCAAATAGCCCAAGGAGGAGCCTGCTTCATTAGAAGTGGTAATTCATTTGCTCCAGTGGCTTTGTGATCATGAACTGCCTTGTTATGCACGTGCAAACAGAGAAAGAGAGGAGAGAAGAAAGAAAACAGAATGGGGAGAAAAGGGTTACATAAAATAATGCTGTTTGCCCAAAGGACTTAAAAGTTATTTACAGAAGGCAAAAATAAATTTCAGTGTTTACAATTGTTCACTTCTCCAACGTTACATGAAAGGGTAGCTCTTCTTTTTTCTGTTGATTATCACAGCATGTGTCTCATCAATTCCGTGCCCTGCTTCTTTTCCACTGATCTCTGTTAGTTTTAATGATTTGATTTTTGTTCAGCTCTTCTTCCTAAACAAGGCATTGAACCCTTGCAATGACTTAGTGCTGTGGGAAAACCCACATATTTGGAATCTGTTGTTTGCAGGATTCTTATCCTTTGTCGGATTCTGTATTCTCTTTTTCTTAAGTACTCATTTTAATTAAATTTCTTTTGCTTGACCACAATAATATGAATATAAATAATGAATCATAAGGATGTGGTGTTTTGGCTTGTAATAAATGGCTTCTTTAAGTTGTTTTGTATTACAAGATTTTTGTTTCTTAAATCTAAAAAAACTTGAGAATAAAACTTACTTTGTATCCAACTTACCTTATTTTTCTTCTGAAGATCTTAAAGTGGCAAATATTATCCTTCTCCCATTTCTTTTTCCTTTCAGCAACTTTCTGGACTGAGGGGACTGAGAGCCTTTCCACATTCCACTCTTTTGTTCCAGGACAGGACAGTATGCCCTGTTTTTCAACTAGCAACCTGTCTCAAGCAGGGACAAACTGTCACTGAAATGAGACAAGGTTGTCTGCATCTGGATGGCCTGTTCCTCTCCAGCTCTAATTGCTGCCTCTAGAGAGCCCGTGAAGTCAGCACCAAGGATCTTAAGCCTGGAAAGTTCTTGGTTTTCAGAATTTCTAGCCTGGATGGCTTTGAGGTGGGCACACTTCCAGTGGTGCTTTCTATGAGTCCCCCATAGCGCACTGGGCCATGGGAATGTGCCATCTTCATAGCTATGAGGTCCAATATACAGCCCCCCCTGGTTTGTGTATTGACTTCAACATTGAGGTCTAGGGAACCATTTTCAATGTCCTAACCCAGTCCATGCTTCATACAATGTGGATGAAATGCGATTCGAGTGGGTGGCACTTGATTTCCTGCACATTAACTTGCAAACTGCTGTTTCCTATTCCTGAATTTGTTCCAGCTTGCCCTAGTGGTTAAGGAGCCAGACTCTTATCTGGGAGTACTGGGTTTGATTCCACTCTCCTCCACAAAGCCAGCTGGGTGACCTTGGGCTAGTCACAGCTCTCTCCTCAGCTCTCATAGCCTCACCTACCTCACAGGATGTTCTGTTGTGGAGAGAAGTACAGAAAACTTTGTCAGCTACTTTGAATCTCCTTAAATGGGTGAGAAAAGTGGGGTAGAAAAGTCAACTTTTCTTCTTCTTCAGAATAAAGGGCATCGTGGAAAAGGCCTGACTAGCCCAAGTTTCCTTCACAAAGAAAGGATCACACTCTGAAGTCAAAGTCCAGTACTTTGGTCACTGTAACACCTTAAATCTGGCACAAAAGCAGTGGGACTGAAAGGGGCAGAACTGTAAGTAGTGTCCTGTATTTGATAATACCAAGCTGTACAATGTTTAGTACCATCAAAGGCTAAGTGACAACTTCTGCTCTGTCTTTATACAACAGAATCACTTGATATGAAAGTAGACAGGTTTGCATCTTTTCATCTCCATGATTTAAAAAGTTGCCTCAGATATTTGATAATAGTAGGGAATACTGAGCAATACTAGTTTCACAGTCTCACCGCTTTCATGTTACCTGCTGAGCCCTGCCTTCCTGCACAAAAGGGGTGCTGCTTAACCTTCTTCTTCCATTCTCCTTTAGGCTCCTGAATGACACAGCAAAACGAGGACAAAAATTGGTAGCAAAGTACTGAGCAATTGGTTCATCAGAGTATCAGTACAAACATAAAAGCATCAAATAAAAGAAAAGAATCTCTCCATGGAAACTGCATGGAGTCTAAATGTATGCCCCAAAGTTCTCATCCTACAGAACATTGTCAAGGCAATATAAAGCTAGTGCAAAGCAACAACATGGCTTTCTGGAACATGATGGAAACAGGTACCTTTTGGGTTAGCAAAAGGTGGTTACTTATCCTAAACTAAACTGGTCAGATGGCAGAAAGTAATTAATAGGATTAGTCAAGACTCACGTGTAACACTTAAGTGAACTCAAAGTACATTGAAACATAGCAGCGATCTGGCCCCCTCCCATCTGGGATGACACTGCATATTTTGATATGAAGCAGGTTCACCAGTAATGCTAATGGAAGTCCATCCACATCTGGAACTGGATTCAGACGACTAAAAGGTAGTAACTCCCCTTAAGCTGTTTAAAGAAAAATTCCCCTGGCCACACCTAAGGCTAACCTTTTCCAAAAGAAAAGCCATTAGCAATAGCTGTTAAGCTAAAATGGAGTCAGGCCAAACACAAAATGGCATTAGTTAGGCTCACTAAACTAGGCTAGATTAGTAATTTCGTTACAGCTAGAGAAGACTGATGTTTGACTACATGTCACTCTACCTCATATGTTTTCAGCATCTAAAGTTATAGAACTCCTTCCACTAAAAGATATTGCATAGTTTTCTGTAGTAAAATAGTAATTTTTCTGCAAACAATGATGATTATGTAAGGATACTATGAAGTGAAAATGAGTTCGCCTCGCAAGAATCCCCATGGAAAGCCCTAATTCGAGCTACATGAGGGACAAATGCCACAAAAGCAAAACAACACCACCCCCTTGATAACTGTTCTCAACCCAAATTATGGGGCAAGAATGCATTATCCTGGGGGCATGGGGACACTCCCGGGTTACGATCGCAGCATTAGTGAGCGGGGTTTCGCTGTCCCCACCACTAATGCTGTGATTGCAACTGCCACCCCTTAATCACCCAGCTAAGGGGTTGCTTTACCCCAAACAATTGCCTGACAGCTGCCCTTTCATGTCTGACGCGGCTTTCATGTCTGTTTTAATCATCTTACCAGAGCAATCCTCATGCTCTTGACAGCTGCTATACTTGCCTGACAGTTGCCCAGCTGACTGCAGGGCAGTTGTCAGGCAATTGTTTGGGGTCAAGCAACCCCTTACCTGGCAAGTGGGGGTGGTGGAGGAGAAAACTGTGGCATCCTGATGTCGGGATTTGGCATGGTTTTCATGGGGACAGGGGACAGGCGGGTTTGCCTTGAACGCGCCTTGTCCTCCATTGCCATGCGGACTCCTTAATGCAAATTAAGATTCACATTAAGGCTCCCTCAAATCCACCGCTGGGCATTGGCATCCCCATGGGGATTCGCCCATAGTAATACAGCTTGCAGCACATTATTATAAGACAGGAATAACTTCTTTGACCAAGGTATCTTTCATTCCTATCCTATTTGGAGTTATTTTTATAACTTTGACAGACAAGTTTGAAACAGAATGTGATATTTGCATAAATACTGTTTGTGCTGCCAATAGCATCTGTTGTAACACATATTGATTCCACATATTTACTACCTCTAGGTAACCTGGCCCATGACGGTCTGGACTGCTGCTGAAGCACTCTTAGGGCTAGCAGCTTTGTGAGAGGCTTGTTCCAGCTTCAATGGGCTGGTCCTGCGGCAGGAATGGCTCCACAGTCCCTGACTAGGTTGTCTATGCTTAGATGCTGCTCCTGGTACAGTCCCAGAGCTTAGAAATGGTTTTGTAATTCATTTTGAGTGTTATATTTCAGTAACTTTTTCATCTCTTCTGAAACTTCTTTTGATAGCCACATGGTGTATTGCTTTTTGAGACCTTTTCAACTACTCCACTTTGCTGCAATTGTTTTGTTTATTTGATGATTGGATAAAACAGGGCTGGCAGTAATCAGGACTACATGATTAAGTGCAACAAATATGCAGGAGACATTAGGAAGCAAGCAAATACTTGTTTTCACGGCAAAGTATGAATACATCATATACAGTGATGGTTCATGGAGTGCTTTCACAAGGGAGGTGAAAGTGAACTTAGAAACTTCACTTTGATCTTCATGGATTACATTCATTCATGTACATCCATTAGTTATCTATATCCTTATTTTACATAAATATTTCAATAGAGGATTCTGTGGAAAGGCCCTCTTGAAAGTATATGAAGTTGCACTATTTAATTTATTTAAGGTAAAAAATGCAGCAACACTGCCAACCACCTGTTGCAAAGCTAAGAGTCTAGAAAGTGAGTAGCACATCAAAGAATGTACATAAACAACATATATTTATTTAAAGTTTATATACCATTTCTATTAAAATATAATGTTGAAGCAGTTTGCAAAACAATGGAGAGTAAAAGTGATACACAAGAGGGCCAGCAGAAAATAACATAAGTAAACATTAGTGGTGGCTGACAGTAGAATGTAGTTCTGAGAGATGAAATGAAAGGACTAAGAGCATCTTGGCCCATTTCTGCACTTACTTCTATCCTGGCCTACGGAGGGGTTAAGGACCTGTTGTTTGCATGCTAGCGTTGACTAGTGCAGGTCCCGACCCTGCCTTTTAGTGTGCTTTGTCCACACTGGACAAAAGAATTGATCTAGATAGGGCGCCAACCCCTATCTTGCAGTATACCTTAACAGAAATCCACCAGTGGAACAACTGAAACAACTTTTGTGAACAAGCAAAAACTAACCTTGTAAAGAAGAGACATTTACTTTATAATTTTTACCCTTTCCACACTTGTTTGTTATCCCAGAACAAGCAAGACATGGGAGGGGTATGTGTGTTCCATTACTTCTTTTTAACTTGTTTTATTCTAATGTGTTTATGATTATATTATGTATTATTTTAATTTTGCTGTTCTAGTAATTTTAACTTTTCTTTATCTGTTTACTTTTACTGGACTGTTTTTTAAATATTTGTAGTTTGTACAGCGCTATGTACACTTATAGCACTCAAGAAATAAACTTTAATAATAATAATAATAACATTAGCAGGAAGCACTCATTTAGAACCCGTTAGGCACCCAATTGATGCCAATACCCCGTTCCCACACAAGACGCCATTAGGACCCCCTCTATTTACACTAGCAGAAGGGAAATCCGGATCTATTTGGGTCCTTGGGTCCTTAAATCAAGACTCTCCATGGACCTCTTTAAAGGTGCCTTCAATCCGGTCTTCAGCCTTGAAAACCAGACCTGAGGGCACCCATTCGCACTGCACTTGGGGCAATGGGGTCCAGCGGTGGGCGTAGTGGCTGCCATTTGCAGTGGGGCAGCTCCAGCTTTGGCTCGCCACTCACATCTACATAGCCGTCCACATCTGTTGTAGCTGCCTTTGAGCACAGGCTGCGTAGTTGCAATGTAGCTGTCTACGCAGATGGACCTATCTGCATAGCCGCTAAATGGTCAACCCTATCTGTCTAACAGCATTTTCATAGCTGAACTATGCAATTTAGCAACGGAGTGTGTGCTGGACTTCGTAGCTGTCACATAACCTGCTGTGAAACTCTACCTCTCCACCACACCCACTGTCAACAGAAGTGGGCCTTTTGTGCTCACACTGCAACCCTGTTTAGCACTGATTGGCATCGGGTGCCAGACTGCGAGTGGAGAAGCATTGTGTCCTTTAAAGATCCAGATTTTCAAGGACGCCATTGAGGACGCCATTTCAAAGATCTGCATCTTCTAAGATCCAACTTAAGAATGGTAAGTGGAGAAAGGGGGTTTGTCCACATGGGACTATCATCCAGGCTTTTGGCTAAATGTCCCCTCCGCCTCCCCCCATTGCACACTCTACTGTCTTTTAAACTGTTTTTTTATTTTTTATTATTATTATTATTATTTTAATCAATATTGTTATTATGCTGGTTTTTAAAAATTTTGTATTGGTTTTAGCATTGTTCTATACAGTTTTGATATGTGTATTTTTTATATGTTGGTAGCCGCCCAGAGACCCTAGGGTATGGGGCGGGATATAAATATAAATATAAATAAATATAAATAAATAAATATCTCAGTTCATAATTGTCTGAGATTAGTTGTAACCTGTTTCTATACTTTGTGGTGTTATCCTGGTACAGTTCAGGGTTCTCCATACTGGAATATATGTGGAACTATGCCATCCACATTGTAATGTCTTATTTCACACTAGACTGCGTATTGGCTCAGAAGCTCATTCCAGCTTCAGAGGTTGTACAGGCAACCGCCAAACACTCTGAAGGTCAGGAATGTTACACCACCAAAATAGATCCCCTGTTGCATACCAGATTATAGAGCCATGTCATCTGCATGTCTCTGTTATTTGGTATACCACTCCAATATACCGGTACCCCTTGAAGCTAAGGTCTACTGGTGGGCTGGACTAGGTCCTCATATTAGATGCTGTAGATTGATCGACACTCCATTCTGTGTGGAAAGAATGTACTAGGAGAGAGAGAGGCTTCCCTTAATCCACACCAGCGTGTAGAAGGGTGATCTCTGGACTCTTTTTTTTAATCACAGGAGACTGTCCCATGTGGAACAGGCTATAGACCTGTTTGAAAAGGTCTATGCCGCAAGTTAATATTCAAAGTTTAGAGAAGCTTATGAAGATCATTTTCAAAACTGGAGCACATAAGTAGGGATGTTACTTGTTCTGTTCAACCCCACCTTTTTGCACCACACATGGTGTATGAGTGATAACTTGGTAGGGATGGATGAAGCCTTGGACAGAGTATCAGTTGTGTGGATTGGAACATCTACAGTATAACACGTGTACATTACTGTTGAACATAGCCCAGAACAGATGATGCTCCCATTCATTCTCACACCATATCACCTCTTACCCAGGAACAGAGTAGACTGGGATAGTTAGTCCATGTGGCAACTCAGCCAATCCCTCCCTTCCCTGTCCTCCGCAGAGTAACACCAGTAGGAAGAGAGCTGGCAAGCGCCACAGTCACCTGCCAGTTCCCTAAGGAGTTTATGCTAAAGTTCCCTTTCTAGCGCCCTGCTTTATATGCCCAATGTAAAAGCTCCCCTAAAGTAGCACACTGACTCTCTTGTAAAGCAAAACACTTGAAGTTTATTGTCATAAGAAAATAAAATAAAAGAAGCAAGCTTGTAGTTTGGCTTAAAAGTCTTTAGGTTGCTTGGAAATAAACACATTGCTTTATTGAGCTTTCCCTGCTTAGACAATGGTTTCCCCAAAAGTAAATAGTCTCTATTAGGTGACACATGCAAGCCTAAAAATCTGCAGCCCCTTTCTACCGGGCTTTCCCTCTCAACTCCGAGAGGAGTGTCCTTTCCAAATCACACCCAGAGTCTGCAGCAGTTCTTAGTCTTTCATGTAAGCTCTTCTTCCCTCTGGCACTGAGAGAAGAGGCCTACGCAGTTCCCTGGAGCAACACTCCCTGATCCCCCTCTAAACCCGACAAACATGAGCGAGTGAATGAGACAACCTCTAACCCTGACGAACACGAGCAAGAGACCACAAACTGCTGTGTCTGCTGCCTTTATAGTCTGCGATCCTGCAGCTCGGATTGGTCCATTTTCGGCAGGCTGGCATGGCTTCCAGCGATGCTCCACCTATGCTGTCAATCAACGAGCTCCGAAAGCCCGCCAAACCACTGCTCTGCTGTCTAGCTCCGGCACAGTCCAAGAAAGTCTTTGAGTAACCACCTGAAAATGTGACTAAGAGAAACTTGTTTAAATTGTGAAAATAGACAGTCTTTGGAAGATCCCCACCTGCAGCAGATTTCCTGTGACAGCTTTGGATATTCTCAATCTGAGAGGATATGGATGTATATGCTATTTTCCTGAATAAACCATAAGAGATAAGTCATATATTGCTCATGGAATTCTTTGCCTTCTAGTCTTTAGGCTTATCATCAGTCCCAGGAATATTAACAATTTTCCTCCCTCACAACTCTGGCAGTTTTGATGTCTGTATTCTTGTTGAACAAATATTTCATGAGCAATCCTATATAGTATCACTGGGCAATCATGTCTTATCCCTTCTATAGGAAACTTAAAAATTTTAAGCTTAGTGATATTTTGATTGGAACTTTGTCTGATGTGGATGGTAGGGTATTCATTGAAATTTCAATAACTCATAATGATAATTACTGTGGAATGTTTAAAACTGTGTTCTCAAAGCAGCACACAAGGGCTTCATAGTCGCATGTGGTCCTTATATTTTCACCTCATCTCTAATCCATCTTATCTAGCCTAGAATTTTTATGAGGAGAGGCAGACTGACATGAACACCTGCTAACCATCTCTATACTGTCTTAGAGATGCTTCCCTCCCTCTCCACGTTAGATCGTAGCCTAAGAGTCCTATACAGTTAAGTATGTTTAACTGTGAAAGAAATCTCCCTCCCCAACAACCTAAATATTTTGCCCAAGGTCATTTTCAGTCCCTCAAGAATTAGGAAAAGATAGGTAAGAACCAGTCTGAAAATGTGACCTGCAGGTGCAAAAATAATCATGCAACCTTGAACTCCTCTGCAGGGGACTTGGATTTTATAAGGAAAGATGAGTGTCACCTCTTTAGACGTCAGGTGTCTGAATGATTATTATGCCTGCAGGTTCCTCTTGTACATTGCACTGAAATCAATCATGGAAATTCAGTATATGGCATTACTAGTTATAGCTGATTTCCAGTAGCAAGCTGACTTCACACTGTTGCTGTGTATACTGTAAAACCTGGCTTGACAGTACTGAGTTATAATGAACCTCTGGACTGAGTCATCATAAGGGAGTTCAGGCAGGTCTTCTGCTTGACTGGGTGTACAGCTCTGGTGTATTGTGCCCTTGCTGCATAGGATCAATCATCTGAAAGCCAAATGACAGAAGATATACTATGCAACACAAATTTCTGAACCTTTGAACACTATAGTTATTATTCTGTTCTAAGTACGTGAGAATAGAATTCAGTCCAAAGTATCACTTCAAGCCTAGAGAGCTTGAAATCTGGCATTTGTGAATTAACTGCAGTGCTTGGAATTTTAATGTAGCTACTAAGACAAAGGGCTAAGCATTACAGTCCTTTAGATTGAAAAGTATTTCAAAAAAATAATTGGAAGACCACTCTAAATCAATGTTGCCTTATGCCATCCTTCTAAAACCAGCAATTTGAAGTGTATGCTACCTTTATAATTGCAGCACTGTCTATTATATTTGTAAAATTTAAGCAGCAGCATCTGGTGGCTTATATTTCTGCTGAATTTCATGTCAATTTCATGTTGCAAACAGATACTTCAAAGATACTCTTGTATAGCTTTGTTTGATATTTGTGCTCTGAGTAGTTTGCAGGATACATTAATTGGATCATTTTGTTCTGATTGAAACAGCTTGCAGTTTTTCTCTGCTCTTTGGAACTGGTTTCCTGGCTTTGCAAATCTGAGCTCACCATTTGAAAGAATTAGTTTTCCTTATGCTATTCCATCACATTCTAACTTCATTATTTTTTATTCAGAATATGTGTTCCAACAGAAAGTGATTGAACATTATCAATATTTATTTTCTCTGTCCATCTCAATATATTTTCTTTTCTCCTTCCAGAAAAGTGTAATACAGACTTCAAAAAAGATCAGAACATTTCTAGTAAAATTAATTACTGTAATCATATATTGAACTTCATTCTTATTCCAATTTAAAAATTGCCACCCAAAGTGACCAAGTATATTCAATGTGTATTTTCCCCTCACAGCAAACTGGATCTAAGCATTCCAATAACAGCTGAAAAAAGAGGCTTGCTATAAACTTCCATTTTATTACCTTAGGATTTGGCCTTCTGTATCACTTTTAACAGTCTCAACATTTAACCCTATATCTGTTATTGCACTATAGTACTGAATTGCTGTCGGCTGTTTATAAAAGGTTACAAAACTAAATGTGATTAGAACATAATCAATTATATTTTGGCCACCTAAAAGGGGATATTTAAAAAATTCTTTATCACCAATCCATCAGTGGTACTTTCCCACACATTATAAATAAGGTAGATCATCCATCTTATGAGGAAGTCTAAAACATAAGAACAAAAGAGAGGCCCTGCTGGATCAGGCCACAGCCCATCTAGTCCAGCATCCTGCCACAAACAGTGGCCCACCAAATGCTCATGGGCATCACAAACAGAGACAAGGACAAACCTTTGCCTGCTCTCAAATCCCAGCAAATTGCATTAGAAGCGTCCTGCTTCCACCACCACCCAGCCTGAAAGATGTACCAAGGCATTCATTCTATAGCCTTTGATACATCTGTCATCCATAAATTTGTCTAACTACCTTGAAGTGATCTAGACTGGTAGCTGTCACCACCTCTTCCGGCACCACATTCCATAAACCAATGACCCTCTGGGTGAAGAAATACTTCCCCTTGTTGGATCTGACTCTCCTAGCCATCAGCTTCAAAGAGTGACCCCTGGTTTTAGTGTTGTGCGATACAGAAATTTTCTCTATCCACCTTTTCTATACCATGCATAATTTTATATACTTCAATCAGGTCCCCTCTTAAACGCTGTCTCTCCAGGACATAAACTGTCCTTTTATTCCATGGCTGATGAGTTTACTCAGCAGCCTTTGATGTGGAACTTTGTTGAAAGCCTTCTGGAAGTCCAGATAGACAATGTCTACATGTTTATTGACACTCTCAAAGAATTCCAACAAGTTTGTGAGGCATGATTTACATTTGCAGAAGCCATGCTGGCTTTTGTTCAGCAATGCTTGCTCCTCCATGTGCACACTAATTCTGTCCTTAATGATGGTTTCCATCACCTTACATGGAACTGATGTTAAGCTAACTGGCCTGTAATTGCCTGGATCACCCCTGGATCCCTTTTTGAAGATTGGTGTTACATTTGCTACCCTCCAGTCATAAGAACATAAGAGAAGCCTTGCTGGATCAGGCCACAGCCCATCTAGTCCAGCATCCTGTCGCACACAGTGGCCCACCAAATGCTCACGGGCATCTCAAGCAGAGACAAAGACAAACCTTCTCCTGCTCTCGAGTCCCAGCAGATGGCCTTAGAAGCGCCCCAGTTCCTCCCCCCCCCCCCGGTACAGAGCCCAATGTTAGGGAAAGATTATATATTTTTGCTAGAAGGTTGGCAATTTCGCATGTGAGTTCCTTAAGGACTCTTGGATGAATACCATCTGGTCTCAGTGACTTGTTAACATTTAGTTTGTTAAGACATACAAGGATGTCCTCCTTGGTTATTTCTGTCCAATTTAATTCTTCAGAAAATACAGGCTCAGCTACTGGCATGTATCCTATGTCTTCCTCTGTGAATATGGAGGCAAAGAATTCGTTTAGGGCATTTAGTTTAAAGTGATGGAAAGAAATTAGCACACACTATCTCAGCACGTAAGTAGGTAGGTGTGAGAAACAGAGAGCCTGTTTGCACTTGACAAACAGGGGATGATTGGGGATTCTCTGAGAAGGAACATCTCCATTGCATGGAGACACTTCCAACTTAGAAGTTTCCCCATGCATTCCAGATCATCCCCTGCCCAGGATAGCGGTGGAGCACAAAACTGCAGCTAGTATGTGTCAAGAGATGGAGGAGAAAATGTGTAGATGTGAATTAGGGAAACAAGTTCCACACAGGAAGTACAGTAGATAATCTAGTTAGCTTAGTATCTAGTCAAGAGACTCTTTCAAGGTGAGGTGTGCAAACATCACCAGTTTCTTCTAGACAGATGACAGCATCACAGCTATTGCAACAGCTTGCGTAAGACAGAGGCAAATGACTCAAGATCAGGAGTTTGTGTGTCATTTGAGTCATTGTGACCTTGCTAGTAAAACTATATAAGTAGGTGTGTAGCCAATGTATTGTTTACAATTTGACGGAGCGCTGGAGAGAGCGGGGGAGACTTTATATATATTGATGGAAGCAATAAATCCTCTTCGGTGACTGGCGTGCTGGCGTGGATTCTTTCTTTCTACCTGCGACAGAGGTGTGATGGTGCTGAAAGAACAGCTCCCGAGGAGAAGCTGAACGCTGAAGCCAGAAGGAGGGGGAGACCGTGGGCCAAAAGACAAGCACGGAGAGAAGCAACAGAGAGTTGCTGATTTATTTACTGACAAGGGTTATGGCAGCCCAGAGCGTTAACCCTGCGTGTGCTGGATAGTTCAACTGACTGTGAGTGCCGAAAGGCTAAGTGAAAAGAGAATCGGACGGCTGTCTGATTATCTAGTGTTGTGTGTCTGTTTTTTGTCACGTTTGACAGAAGAAGGAGAGAGGAAACTGCACTGCCTGAGAGATGGAAGCTGCACGTTTTCCAAAACTGGATGAAACGAACTTTTCTGCTTGGGCTGTTTACGCGGAAGCGCTGCTCACAAGGGAAAGGCTCTGGGATGTTGTTGACGCAGGCGTGGCAGCTGGTACGGTCGGATAGGATCAGAGGGCAAGGGCAACCATTTTGCTCACGATCACGCCGCCGCAAATCAACCACATCCGTGGAAAGGCAACTTCGAAGGAAGTCTGGGATACGTTGAAAGGGATCCACCAATCTCAAACAGCACTGTCAAGAATGATTTGGTGTAGGAGGCTGTATGCTTGCAAGATGCAGAAGGCGCAAGCTCCTGAGAAGCACCTGGAAATCATGGCAGACTTGTTCCAGCAAGTTGCAACCAGAGGGATCGAAATCAGTCCAACGCAGAGAGCATTTATCCTATTAGGAAGTCTGACTGATGAGTTTGAAAATATCCTGTGGAGTCTGCAGTGTGTTGACCAGAGGCAGCTAACTCCAGAGATGGTGGCATCACGAGTCTTGGAGGAATGCCAGCGTAGGGACTACGAGGCGAAACTCCAGAGAAAGGAAACAGGAGTGATTCAAACCCAGTCAATCGAGACTTTCAGTGATGTTGAGCCTGAAAAAGCATTTGTGTCCAGAGGGAGAAAATGCTTCCACTGTGGTGGAAAGGATCATGTCATTAAGGACTGTAAAAGGTTGGCTGAGGAAAGAGCCAGGAAACAATCCAGGTTTGCTGCAAGCAAGAAAGGGGTTGTGAAGGCCGTGAAAAGCTGTGAGTCTGTAGCCTGTGTGGCTGCAAGCCCTAGCTGGGTGTTGGACTCGGGGGCAAGTTCTCACATGGTTAATTGTGAAAAGCTCCTGAAAAATAAAATGCCTTCGAACGTACATTCAGTCATGTTGGCGAATGGCGAATCGAAACAGGTATGGGCAGAAGGGACGGTAAAAATACCATATTTTGAAAAGGATTTTTCAAATGTATTGTGTGTTCCTGAGTTGCAAGACTGTTTAATCAGTGTTTCTGAATTAACAAACAGTAATTATACTTTGTGTTTCAAGGGGAATGATTGTACTATTAGCATAAATGATGAGATTTGTGCTAGGGCAGTCAAGCGAAACAAAGTGTATGTGATGACTGGCAGGACAGAATGCGCGTTAGCTGTTAATGTGCCTAGGCACTTGAACTGCGCCCATTATTGCCAAGAGGCCATAGGGCATGTGAACTTCACAAGTGTGGAAATACTAGGGGAAGTGTGTCCAAAATTTCAGATGGAAATTTGTTCAAGTGATTGGGATGGTTCAGTTAATAGCAAGGTGAAGCCTGAAGCTCTTCCTGTAGCCAAAGTTAACAAACGCACGACAGAAAGATCGTTTCGGACTGTGCAGGCAAATTTGGCTGACCCTTTAGCAGAGCCTGTGGGCAGGAATCAGTACTTCCTGGGCATTGAAGATTGTCCCACACAGTATTCGTATGTGATCCCTGTGACAGGGAAAAGTGAAGTAGCTGAACACTATAGAGACTGGGTAAACATGGGTGAAAAGCATGAAGGAGTCTTAAAGCAAATGTGGGGGGAGGCAATTTGGACTGTTGATCATGTTGCTAACCATGCTTGGAATTCTTTTGTAAAGGAAATGCTTTATCATATGCTGTATGGTAGACCATCAAACCTTGAATGTATAAGAGGTTGTGGGCAATATGCAAATGTATATGATGTATATGTACCTGCAAATTTCTGGAAAAGGTTAATGTTTGTGGAGTATTCTGGAAACAGCTATAGATTTTGTTCAAGTCATGGAGAAATCTTGCTGTCCAGGAGTGCCAACTTTGAGAGATATCCCAGCTGGGAAAGGCTCCACGTTAACAAGGAGGTTTTTCTCAAGCTAGGGCAGAGTGCCACAGATGCTGGAAATGGAGGGGCACGAAAGCAAGAAGGTTCTACAGATAGTGAGACTAACACTTCTGCAAATGAACAAACACAAACACAGCCTAGGTCAGATAGTGGGAATGGCAAAGGAAGGACACAGGTGATCCTACCAAGGAAAACCCAGAGAGTTAAAAGGCCCCCAGATCGGTTTGTGATACAAACTGCAAACACTTGCATAGTGATAGCAGGAGGCAAGTGGGTATTCAAGAGGCAGGAAATGCCAGATGAAACCCAGAAACACAGAGATAGAGACATCAGAGAAGTGAATGATCCTGAAGTGCCTGGAGAGGACCAAGGAGGGAGAGTAGGTAATCCAGAGCAGTGGACAAGAACTGGAGTACTGTGTGGCATAGGTTGAAAGAGATAAAGTGCAGATAGCTGCAAGATAACACATCTAAACATTTTGGAGGGGATTGTCAAGAGATGGAGGAGAAAATGTGTAGATGTGAATTAGGGAAACAAGTTCCACACAGGAAGTACAGTAGATAATCTAGTTAGCTTAGTATCTAGTCAAGAGACTCTTTCAAGGTGAGGTGTGCAAACATCACCAGTTTCTTCTAGACAGATGACAGCATCACAGCTATTGCAACAGCTTGCGTAAGACAGAGGCAAATGACTCAAGATCAGGAGTTTGTGTGTCATTTGAGTCATTGTGACCTTGCTAGTAAAACTATATAAGTAGGTGTGTAGCCAATGTATTGTTTACAATTTGACGGAGCGCTGGAGAGAGCGGGGGAGACTTTGTATATATTGATGGAAGCAATAAATCCTCTTCGGTGACTGGCGTGCTGGCGTGGATTCTTTCTTTCTACCTGCGACAGAGGTGTGATGGTGCTGAAAGAACAGCTCCCGAGGAGAAGCTGAACGCTGAAGCCAGAAGGAGGGGGAGACCGTGGGCCAAAAGACAAGCACGGAGAGAAGCAACAGAGAGTTGCTGATTTATTTACTGACAGTATGCTCCTGACCATGGGAGTCTGGGACATGGGTAGTATGCTCCCACATGCATCCTTTCATACCTCTTCTGGGCAAAGGGGGCAAGGGTGGGGCAACACAGCTGCAGTTGCATGCTGTGTCACCCTGTCACCCTATGTCTGTTGCTGCGGTAAAGTGATGGCACTTACACTGCACTTGGAAAAGCACCAGATAAGTTTCAGATACATTGGGAATCACAAGGTACAAATGCATGATGTATCCTTCCAGTTATACAGCCTTCACACCTAATTAAGTTATGAAAAGGCCCAGAGACAAAATGCTACTGTGACACTGGATGGTGCTAGGGCAGACGTGAATCATGGTCCTGGTCAACAGCATTACTTGTGTAATACTTTGTTTTGCTTTATTTTGTATCTTTTCTCTTTAGTCAACTGAAACAATATAGTAGTCCTTGTTCTTTTTAACCCTAAAAACTCAAAAAAGGTTTCAAGAAGAAACCATTGCAGTATTCTTGCTCTGCGCCATCTATCTGTCTGTCTGACAATTAACTATTCAGCCATTTAACCTCAGTAACAGGGTAAGGGGAGATGAAGGTGTAAATTTGAACAATCTACTCTTCCGTCCAGCTGCATCCATAGTTCCCTACTTGATACCCTTTTGGTATCCTTTGTTCCTCTTCTACCCTATTATAAGTGGCAAAATTTACAAAACTGAGTTACAACCAGTGACATGATGGTGGTTAATAAGGTAGGATGGTATGAATTCTGCTTATAATATGAACTGGAGCATATCTCAGTGTGTGAAAGCCCGAGTGCCCTGTGCAAGGATGTGCCTATGGATTTGACATGAAAGGTGAATTGGCTTTATGTGGCAGGATTAGAGATGAACCAGAACCTTTCTGCCACTCTGAGCATAACAAAATCTATTTTGTAGAAAACACAAGCTTCAAAATAAAATCAGTTTTCCTACTCCTTTACGTTCCCTCCCATTTGTTTGCCAAGAAAAGCGGAGCACTGAAGTGATCAATGCAAATCACTCTAGCTTCCTCCTGAACAGATAAACAGATATTTCTTTTGATACATGTTGTTTGCGCTCTATTGTGACAACACAATGCAAAGGTTTTAGCCAAACATTGTATATATGAAGCACTTCAGTTGTGTTTCCTTTCCCAGAGTCCCCTTTTACCTGCATACCAGACTGACCAGCAAGAAGGGATCTGTGAAAAAAGCAAACAAGCATTGCTGGAACTGAGAAACAGACAAAATGGCACCACAGTGGCCATAGTGCTCGCACAAATAGGTAATCGAGGTACCTTTTTTGTGCCTGGCCAGCTATATTATGACACCCCATTACTTTTGGGAAACTCTAAAAAGAGGTGATGTTACCTTGATATTGGTCCTCATTATCTGTGAGCTACTCATTGTCTAGGATCCTGGTCAGCAGTCTAATACACATAGGCATGGCTCAAAAGGGTGACAACTATTTGCCACAACCATCTGCACACCTCCATCCACCTGGATCCAACCCAAATGTTGCAGACTCTCCTCTTCACTCAATAAGCACAATCAGATTTTGAATCTGCCCCTTTCCTGCAACTGCTGTTCTGTACGGACTCACAGTTTTGTGTTGAAGCAGCCCCACAACTCAGACTTAATTCCTATTGCTTGGAAGCCTGACTGCTGCATTGACTGGCAAGGGGCTAGAATTTGTTTTCCGTTGGGTTGTAAAGTTGTGATTTCCCACTTTTTCACTAATTCAGATTTTTACCAAACTGGAAATACTTCATCACAAAAGTCTTCACTTTAAACCTCATTGTTATGGAGAGTGAGATTCATGTGTGATTGCTTATTAGACCATGTTCTCCAGCTCAGTTTTAGGATAGACCCAGGTCTCCTCCATTCCCATCTTCTGCTTCCTTCATGCTAGCTGTCAAACCTGATCTCTGAGCTCTGCCTGATTTAGCACATGGGCAGTTATCCCCTGTGCAGCCTCAATTGGGAGTTCACCTCTCTTTATATATTGCTTGCTATTTTACCAGATGTTTCAACACTGACAACCAGATATAGAGATTTCAGGTATACCAATAATAAAGTCCAATATTGTGGTTTGGAGATGTCTGTACTGTACCTTGGCAGAGTCCTGTTCACATCTGGGGATCTTTGGAAATACATGTCTACAGATACTCATGTTGTATCAAGTGAAATAGTGTGACATTCACAGGCTGTGGGGAGGGAGAAGTTGCTGCATTCAGCAGCAACAGGGATCACCTGATCCTCTCCAGCCAATGGTAGTTGCAGAATCTCTCTTGAGGAGAGGCAGGCTAGCTGACATAGAGGGAGAAACTGGGAGGGTTTGAACAGGAGGGAGACAATGAAACTTTGAGGGGAAAAAAATAATTGACAAGAGAGGATTTAGAGCAGCGGTTCTCAACCTGTGGGTCGGGAGCCCTTTGGGGGTTGAACTACCCTTTCAGAGGGGTCACGATGAGTTTCCCGCCACCCCTCCCTCCCCCCTAAAAGGTGTCAGTGTTTCCTTCTCAAACAAATTGAGAAGTCCTGTCACATTTGCAGGAACTTTGTGTATCCTCCTGTATGTAGTGTTTTCACTGTGGATTCCTCAGCAGCCCCGCCCCTGTGACCCCAGCTGCCCCACCCCATGACCCCAGATGCCCCGCCCCCATGGTTGGGGGTCACCACAACATGAGCAACTGCATTTATGGGTCACAGCATTAGGAAGGTTGAGAACCGCTGATTTAGAGGGAGAGAACTGAGAAAGCGTTTTGAGACAGAACCCTGGGAGAAAGAGGCAGAGAAAAATGAAGGTTTAAGGAAACAGGGGGAAAGGGCTTCAAAGGGGCAGAGGCTATTAAGAGGCTGTGTGTGTGTGGGTTTGGAGTCTGCCTCAGACAAAGAGAGGGAGAACAGCTTGTTAGGGGAGACATAGGGACTTAACAGCAGCTCTTTTCAGTCAGTAAACCACTGTATTACATGACAACTTTTGCTAGGAGAACAAGCAAAGGACTTTACTCTGTTTTCTGACCACTTATTTACATTCTCATGGACTAAAGGACTCAAAGCTGAACCTAAGCTTATTTGTTTATTTTATTTCTTTACTGTCTTAATAAAGTTAAGAGTTAACATTACTCAAGTGTCTGCTGCTTTGTGGTAAATCTGTCCAAGGACAGACTAGCAAGGTGGGACGCCAGCTTTAGGTGCTATATAAGTAAGCAACCTTGGAGAAGTTGGCAGGGTCTGGCGATCCCACAGCTTGCTTTTATACTGTGCCACTTTGAGGAGCGATGAGAATAGGAGGGGCTGTGAGGAATCGTGACAAATAGTAACACATTTTCTTCCAAAATTGCTTCTAAGATGGAAGACTTGAGAAGAAAACGAATAAGGTTTGAGTAATGAATATGTCATCTATTCAATGCAACAGGGCTGGGACCTAATAAGAAGGATGGAATATCATGAAAATTAGATTTCATAGAAAAGGTAAAGTTGGTTGGTTTAAAGACGATTTCTACCATGGCAGTGTCATGCCCCGTCCTGCCATCCCAGTCACTAGCTGGGACACAGCAGCGTGGACGTTGAGGGTCAGGGGCCAGTTTTGAGGGAAGACACAGACAGTTCTGGGGACGAGAGCTCAGACAGTCAGCCCCAAGAGCGCCCCTCTCCTATGCTGCTTTGATAGATTGCAGTGGCTGGCGCAGCTGCAAGGGCATGGTGCTGCCTCCCCTACATAACCAAGCAGCACACACTGGGCCAGCATTGCAGACAAAAAACTTGTGCAACTCCCATCCACATCTTTGCCTGTAATCCTGACTCCTGGACCCTGCTGTGACTCAGCCGTACTTCTGGAACCCCAACTTGGTCTGATCTGACTCTTGCTGTGCCTTTTGCTGAACTTCTGGAACCCTTACTTTGGACTAACCTGACGCTGACTACTCTTGAGCCCCCAAAAGACTGCCGTAAGCATGTGCATGTGTTGCCTCACTGCCCTTGCCTGCCTGAGACACGACAGGCAGTGAGGCCACAACCCCAATGAGTTTTCACTCTGGAAAATCTCAGAGTTAGTATCAAATTGTTCAATTATCTTTTTTTCCTGCATATATCCAGTGCTCTTTGTTTCTCTTTTTATTTCTGAGTTCAAAGGCAAAGGCAAAATATTACTGAAGTTTATAAAACTATTAATACTGTGCAGATTAGTGAAAAAGAAATACACTTTTTAATCATTACCTGTAATAGATATTGGAGCTATCCAGTGGAACTGATTGGCAGGAAAGTCAGAACAGAAATTACTCCTTCATACAATGCATAGCTAATTTCTAAAATTTGTTACCTCAAGATGATCACTGAGTTTAAAAGGCATTTGAAGTAAAATCCTAAACCTCAATATACTAGCTGTGGGAATTTAGAATACAGGAGATCTTATATTCTCTGCTATTAGAAAATAAGTTCCAAATTATGTTATACATGATTATTGAGAAACATGGATTCAAATCTGTAGAAAGCTAAACTTGGAAAGGCAAGAGAGAAACCATCAGGGGTGGGGGAGAGATTGGGTGGAAAGCTACAAAACATAGCAAGATATTGGAGTCAATCATGTTCTATGCGTACATAAAAACAACTTTGTGTTCTCGTGAAAAGAGCTGTAAGACAGATGCAAAAATAGCTAAAGCCTTTATACTTTTCTCAAATGAAAAGTGTGCCCGGGGAAGTGTTTTCTTGCCCCAAGACATTTGGATTTCATTATCACAGATTAATATCTTGACCATTTCTGCACTTGCTTAGTAATCTGGACTGAGTAGCTGACTACTATGCTTCATCAACACAGGACTACTGTTAGTCCAACCCAAAACCATCTCAAATGGTCCTTATTACAGATAATACTAAAGATACCAGACACCAGTACTTCTGCACCTGGTCCAGAACAAGGAGAACAGGAGTGTTGTAGACACAGCAAAACATCACAGTGCCTGTGTGTGTCACTGCCCCATCCTGTCTTTGCAGCCTGCATCCCTCTTCTGGAGGTCAGTTTTGGAGCCTGGGCAAGAAGATTACAGAAAATTATCCCTGGATCTTTGACATATAATGATGTAGTGGATGCCAGAACTACAGATAAGCCAAGTGGCTAGATAAAATATTATGGAGGTTTTATCTCTATATATTATTAAATATACCTTGCAAGGCAATCAAAGTCCATGTGTCTTTGCAGCAACCCACACTGAAGGCGTATGAGGGTGCCTGAAGGGACCTCAATCCCCCTAGGGTGTAAAACAGTTCACTGTGCAAAAGGGACATTGTGTTTGCTTCTTACATGCTGAACCAGGCTCTTGCCATGGTAAAACGTTCCATGTTAATGTACAGGACACCCTTTGTGGATTTGGTAACTGGATCGACACAGTCTCCACATTCCTTGTTAAAGCTCTGAAGACAGCCTGCTCTAGATAAGGTGCCTCTCCAAGGCATCCTCTGCTAGAGAAATGGAAAGGGAGAAAATTCTTTTTTTGGGGGGGGGTGTATTTTTTTTTAAAAAATAAAAATCTAAAAGTTTAATACTTTATTTTAGGCTTTATTTGGGAGTGTTTGGGGCAGGGAGCCAGAAGCAGCACACTTCCATTGTCCTTGGCAAAATGTTGCCCTTGTTACAGTATACTTTCTGGAATACTGTGTGGACTGGCATCCAGTGCCATTTTTGCACTG
The DNA here is from genome assembly GCA_023333525.1 of Aspidoscelis tigris stejnegeri. Lineage (NCBI taxonomy): Eukaryota > Metazoa > Chordata > Lepidosauria > Squamata > Teiidae > Aspidoscelis > Aspidoscelis tigris. Next base: position 227,166,689 of record JALMGA010000001.1, read on the forward strand.
TAGGTTGCTCTGATGTCTTATCCAGTATAGACCAAATCGTCTATCAGGAGGCCTAGTCTTTCAGTAGATTGTCCCATAGGACAGACAACACACTCAAGGCAGTTCCCTGGGTCAGGCAATCAACCAAAGGCAGATTCTGGCCCTTTATCCACTGAGTTTATTCCAGATTATATCCCAGTATAAGACTGCACTAGAGCTGACTATGGCCTTCTGTGGTCTGCACCACCAAGCAGTCGGTAGCTTCCTATTCTGGGATATAATCTGAAATAAATCCCAGTGCAGAAAGAGCCACAGAATGGCTGTCTAGAACTTTACAAATTACAGCTCCCACCAACCCTAACCATTGACCATGCTACCTGAAGTTGGTGATACTTTGAGCCCAATGCCTGGATATACAATTGGACCAATCAGTGATCTAACAGCTGGGATTATAATCTTATGTAGTTTCCAAAAATTATATGTGACTCTTTCTCTTCTGGAAAAATCTGACTTTCCTGGCTAGTAGATATAAGTGAGGTAGAGTTCTGAACAACATTTAGAAGCTGGTCCATTTTGTTTCCTCTTCAATTGGAAGTATTGTGACAAAGGGCTGGAGTGGCAATTGAAGCTTTGCTTATCTCCGTGAATGATTTCCACCATTGCCAGCAAGTAGAAATGCAGTTTTAGAATGCTTCATTTGTTTCCATTCAGTTAAAAGTGCCATGAAATTTGAAAGAATAATATAACTACTGCAGGCATGCTCCCGTTGCTTAATCCATGTGATGGAATGATGGCATTGGATGATATTGTTCTCTTAGGAAGAGAAAAACTACAATAAAAAAAATAAAAACTTAAATATAATGCTTTCCCTAAGGTATGTGAAATTATATGAATAGTGGTTCATATGAAAGTCTGATCAACTTGCACATCAACCTCCAGTACTGAAATTCAGTAACTAGCTGCAAAAATAGTATATATAGTTAGTCCGCCACTCACCTGGGGAAACACTGAAAAGCAAATATCTGTATTAAAACAAAACAGTGGGACATTCTGAACTGCTGGTAAGCATACAATCACTGTTTCCTGGCACAGGACAATATAGGAAAGAGATCATATACTGTAGATATCACTAGAGGGGATTCTGTTATGCTGTTGGATACTGCTCCAGTTTTTAGAAATAAATAAATACATACATTCACTGTAATATTTACCACTATGAAGGCATACAAGTGAGGCAATCAAAGCAGCTATCACTATAGCAATACAGTCTTTTTAAACAGGTGAGAGAATCACCTGATACTTATTTGACATCTGCCACCAATTACAGTTGATGAGCATCACCCTCTAGCAATATAACCATTAGTATTTTATATTGTCCTTGGAGAAACGCAGCACTAGGACTATGTTAGCTGGTTTCTCAGAGCCTCTCCTTAGCTTTTGCATGACTTGACTAGCAATGAAAACTAATTATTGGGCAATTAAGGAAGCAGATTTCATCAACCATTGAAGGGCCAGTGTATCCTCACCTGCAAAGTGAAAAGGCCATAACACTATTATTAAGTGAGGTCTAGAGTTCAGTAGGCCCAGCATGAGAAGCAATCTGAACATTTCATTTTTAAAAAGACTGGGATGTTTTAAAAATGTATTTTAACTTTTCCCTCTTCTGAGGTAAATAAGAGCCTTTCCTCGTATGCTTGGTATACCAGGACAAGCTGTCCTCTAGTAAACTTCTTCCACACAAGACTAGCACCTTTCTGGCTCAGAACTGGAAAGGTCTGCTGCAGTAGGGATGTGCACAAATATTCACAACATTTGTTATTCGTACAAATACATACAATTCGTACGTTCATACAAGAATTCAATGTAACGACATTCATACGTTAACATTTGTACCAACAGGTTGTACATTCGCTAAACTGGGGATACGTATTGGATACATTTCAATACCTATCCATTGGTATAGGATACATATCTGATAAGTATGCATTTGTATAGGCCTGTACGCAGGTTTCGTATGCAGGATCTGTATCCAGAATCCATATGTATTTGTATCTGATATTCGTACGAATTTGTATGAATACTTTCATATCAAATAGAATCCTACCAATAGAATCTAACATTCCATTTGTTAAAATCAAATGCCAAAACAAAAAACAAAAAACAACCATTTGTGCACATCCCTCGTCTGCAGGCATATTAACATTGTCTGTTCTGGTGCCAATTTGCACTTTGGCCCAAAGTTCATGATAGGTGAACATCTGGCCAGGTGCATCTGCCCTTAGAGGAGGCTGTTACAGCCTCCAAGCACCCCTTGTCTTCCCAGAAGTTCACCTATTGTGAATTAGCGGTGGGGCACAAAATCATGCTCCACAAACTACCTAAACTTCCCCAGAAACTTATCTGTCACATCCAGCCAGTGAGAATTTGCACCTCTGCTGGATGGGGAAGTCATCAGAGCTACTGCACAAGGATGCTGGCAGCTCCACTGGCCTCGTGACGTGACTGCAACTGTGCAGAGCATCACTGTTGTCCTAGTGATGGTGCTGACCCACATGCAGTCACAGGAGGCACCACACTCATGATGGCGGCACCCTGAAGAGAATTGTCCTGGTGAGCGGTGATTGAATGGAGGTAAGTGTTTGATCATGTGTAGGTTGGGCTGCTGATTGTTGCACTCCTTTCCTGTTCATGGGACGGGAAGGGAAATGGGAAAATGCAAAAATGGCCCTGGTCCAGGCCTCAGTACTTCCACATCTGGTCTGGAATAAAGAAAACACCAAAGCCCCATCTTCAAAGCTTGAATAAGCTTCAAAGATAAACTCCAAAACTTGCATAAGATTTGAAGATGGGGTTATGGTGTTTTCTAGTGTTCTTTATGCAAGTTTCAAATATCATATCTGAAACTATGCCACAAAGATAGTTCAGCTCTACCTTTGCAACATTGGAATGACAGGGAGATGGGTCAGTTGCAGGGAAGGATGGGAGGTGGTTGCAGCAGAATTATGTTTTGTCTATATCAGAACAGGTGTCGTGATCCAGCTTTGTGACCGATTGTGGGCTCTGGAAAGCAGGGGGTAGCAGCTGGAGAGCTGCTTCAATATGCCAGTTGTTCTGATAGATTTTACCCAGGCTCAGACTGGCTCAGTCCTGGAGATCACCCAGTTGTTAATGGCTGACCTGAATTAGGTTAAAAAATGGGGAAGGGTAATTGAAGAGGCTGGAAGCAGAATCAGCAGGAAAAAAAGACCTTATTTGTTGCAGGGGTTTAAATACAGACAGAGAAGGGGTGTGGGGGAAATTACATTGAAGCAGCATCTGGGAGGTGATTAGACCAATGCTGGGGGTTTTGCAGGTCAGATGTCCTCCTGATGTCACTTCCTGTAGTTCATGGTGGGAGAAAAGGTGACCGGAAGAGAAGGAAGCTGTTCTTAAAATTTTCTCCATGTGGCTGCAGACTCCATTATACAGCAGGCATTTTGCATGGAGTGGAGAAGATTTCAGCACCTGGACAGGGACCAGCATATAATGCATTCAGAGGCTTGTCTTTTAACCCTTCATATCCCAAGGTTTTTCCTTTTAAACAGCTAGAGGCTTGGGAATTAATGTGGGGACTGGAAGGGAAGGCAGGGGAAAAGAGGCTGTGCAGCTTAGTGTTTGCTACAAACAGGGAAGGCACATCCACATTACTGCTGATGTTGGACCAGAACAACAATGTCCCAGCCCTCTCAAATCCAGACAGCACCTGCTGGACTTGCGCCAGGATGGGCTGGAGTGGACCGGTTAAATCTCTCCAAGTGAAGTGCTGAAACAGACTGAATTTCTTTCCAACACATTAACATTTTTATCCTGCCCTATACTCAAAGGTTTCAGGATGGGTTAAAACATTAAAATATCTATGTAGAAAAATAAACATACTAAAACACACACAAAAAAACTCATAAAATCATATAGGATGGAATTATGTAGGTCATGTAATTTAATCCCCTGCTCCATTTAAGAATATAAATAAAATCATCTCGTTTATAAAAAATGCAATACTTTCAGTGAGGAAGAAATGTTTGTCTCTCTACATAATCTATTCTGCCATTGAATCACCCTTACCATAAGAAGCTTTGCTTTTTTCTGATGATGTTCGACTGAAATATGTCTTATTGTAACTTAAGTCTGCGATTGGATATCCTGCATTCAAGGATGATAGAGGTGTTGTGATCCTTTTCTTGTGACATTCCTTCAGATATCAGAAAAAGGCTACTGCATATCATCTTTTATTCATAATGCTAATCATAGTTTGTTCAATTTCTCTTTATAGGACTTTGTTTACAGTCACCTAATCATCTTTGTGGTCTTTTTTTTTCTTAAGCTGCTGTACTTTGCTGTGAAATGGTTGTGCTAAGAGTCCTGAGGCAAAGAGTTGATACTTTTTGAAAAACCTCAGACTGTAAAATTGAATGAAGTTCAACTTTTGAATAGAAAGAATTTGGAATGGAATCTTGGGGCATTTCTGCTCCACCTCACCATGTTCCAAACCAATGTGTCTGGACCAGTCTGTTTTGGACAGTGGCAAAGTATGAATTGGAACAGTTTTCTGCATGACAGCACTAGCCCAGATCAACCTCCATACCTGCCCTAGTTTATATAAACTTCATGAATAGCCTCTGAGAGCATAAAATGGCTGGAAAATGTAGGTATGCAGAAGGTGCACTCCTCCATATTCCAATTTATTGGGATACCTATTTTGGTTGCATAAAGGTGCACCACCAAAATGAGTCCCCTAGGACAAAAAGGCCAGGAACTTTCATTTCCAGTGGACCTTGCAGATGCTGGTTGCAAAGCTCATATGAGCTGCAGGGCCAGTCAGAGGCTATACTGGAACAGCCATCACTGTGCTAGTGGTATTGTTCTGGTATAAGCACTTACCTTCCCATCTATTGGACAGAAAGAGTTCATTAGAGACTAACAACAAATAGTGTTTGCACTAGGGAATGCTATTGCACAACAGCCTAGCCCTAACACAACCAAAGGCTTTCTTATATACAGTTGTGTGTCCAGTCTTTCGCAGGGCATCACCATTTTGGTTGTGGTGCCCTGCGTCACAGTGTGTGCACCATCACTATGATGATGATGATGACACTCTGTGCACATGCAGATGCATCAGGGATCACCTGAGGTACCAGCTCGCTTGTGTGGTACCTCAGATGACCCCTCACACCGGAAAAGGTGCAGATGGTCACCTCCTGGACATGCCAGGAGCAGATGATTCTGACAGTACTAGTAGCAGCTCAGGATAGTAGTTCAATAAGCAAGTGGAGGACTGGTCGGACAGAAGATACAAATTTAATTCCTCAAAATGCCCCAAACCAATATTATAATGGGAATGTTTTGGAAGATTAACATGGTAGTTTCAGACTTAACTCTATGGCTACTAAGAGTGAGGAAAGGAGTCTACAAAATACACCAGGAATGTCCTGAAGAGAGGTTGAGATGCTATCAGTTGCCTGAAGCATTATTTAAGCTTTTGAACTGAGAATAGAGCCATACATTTCAATATAATTTTGTCAAAATATGTTTACCTCACTAAAAAAGTCATAGTAGCAGCTTTATAATGTATTCCTACCCCACCCCAATCTTTTAGTAGTATCATGATGAACTGAAGCGATTTTATCATGGTTAATAATACATAGTAGTGGATCTATGTATAAATACATGTGTGACAGAGTATTCCATGAATATAAAGAAACCACATGGACCATTTGTAGCAGTTCTGAGAGCTTGAAAAATATTAAATCATAATATAGGCTTTTTCTGCAAGTCACAATCAACTTGTTATTAATAAACATAATCAGCTCAAGGTCAAACTTAGCACAGCTTTCCTGTACTGTTCATGCAGCTTCTCCCTCCCTTAGAAAACAAAAACAAAAACCCTCCTTTAGTTCTTGCTGATTGACCTTCATAAAAATACGATTTAGGCTGCAGTATTTTATTTCCCCTGATTTTGTTCTTTTTCAGAGTTTGCTTTTCCCCAAACCTTTTGTATCAACAAATCCTGCCCTTTTCAGCTGAAGTCAATAAGACCTGCTCGTAAGGTGTGCATACTAGAATGTTACCTTTTATATACTAATTAATTGAATATGGTAATGAGGACATGATAACAAAGTCAAAGTAAAACCTGAGAACAAATAAACAAGTACACAAACTATTTGTTAACCAGATCAGAATCAACAGATGCTAACTTAATAGAAGCCTTTAAAGAGAACTTTCTATTCTTTTCTATGTTTGTTTTACAAACATAATTTGGGTTCAGTGCCCCCCCCCCTGTAAAATGTTAACAGGCAAGTAATTATTTATGGAATAGTGAATACTCTGCTGTTACTTTCTATCCTACTGCAATCTGATTATGAAGGCGGTTGCACACAGAAGACAATTACAGATTGAGGATTTCCATAGGGGTTGAATTCTTCTTTTGTCATGTAAAAAGGAGAAACATATGTATTTATGTGGTAAATTGTTTGGCATAGAACCTAAATCATTTTTTTTAAAAAAAATTATTCTGAGATAGAAAAAAGTAGGAGTTAACATTTGACATGGAAGGTGGAGAAGGGGAGAACAAATGTCATTCTTTGCTGCTTCTGCTGTTGCTGCTTTCTTCTTCTTCTTCTTCTTCTTCTTCTTCAGATCACGGGTACTCATTTCCTGTGTGAATACAGAATCCATTTTAGACTCATAGAAACCATATCGGAACTCAAACTACTGTTTAAAAGGAGCACCATATTGTGAAATATTCTTGTTTGCCCCTTTACCCTCCTTGTGGCTATAAGGAATTACATGTGCATAAATCAATCAAGAAAACAGATTATAGCTTAACTTTTCTGGCTCACCCTGTTACAACAGAAAGTGCTGACAACAGGTTTCCTCCAGTACATGAATAATGTCATTAATGGAAATGTTTAGGGATGTGCAAGAATATTCAAAACATTTGAAATTTGATCAAATTCATTCAAATGCAGACAGTCGAATTTGAATTGAATGTCTATATATTTATTTTTTAACATTCAAATGGATTTTGAATCTTTTGAATCATTTGTATGAATTATTCAGACATTTGTATGTGTACGGATACGTACACATTACATACATATCCGTATACATCTTATTCATACCCATACACATTTGTACAGATACGTACAGGACAGGAATGGGATGCATATGGGATAAAAACGGGATGTATACAAATGTGTATGGTTTTTTTATGGGTGCATACAGACACATACAAATGTTGTTGACATTCATATCTTCAAATACAAACTGAGTATTTGTACGAATAGATAGAAATGTATTCAAATCGGATTCAAATGTGAATAGATTAGTTATTTCTCCATTTGTTTGAATTCTAACATTTGAATGTTTGATTTGAATTGAGTCGAATCCAAACATTGCATTTGTGCACACCCCTAGGAATGTTATCCCCATCTTCTGTACTACCAGAGAACTATTCTGACAGCACACCGAAGCATGGCACCAAAATAAGATCTGAATCTAGTTGTTGTTGTTTTGGATGGGAAGTGGCAGTGTTGCCTCTAACAAAATCAAACAACATCAACTAAATAGTACATGGATCTTTGCTGTGTACATTTATACATTAAACAAGCATGGTGTTTTATGAATATAGGGCCCTTTGTGCACTCAGTCAGAGGTAGTGCACATAACTGCTTGTTTGGTATCACCCATTGCAGCTGCTGTCTGTGTCATGTGGGTAAGTCAGTGTTAGGTCTGCCTCAACAGTGGATGCAATTTATATATGCCAAAACTTTCCTCACCACATAGCACAGCACTAGCTCCACCCACATTCTATTGTCCCATGCTCCCAGTGCTCAAATGATGCTTTTGGGCTGGGTCAGCATGACTCAGTTGTGCAAGGTCCAAAAGCCCACAGGGCAGCTCTGCATCAGGCTAAAAATTAAAAATGTGGCAGAGAGGAACAATGGATGCCTCTTGGCATTATGCCTACTCTGTCCTCTCTGGTGATCTGTGCTGACATTTGTTTGCTATCAGACTGTACTGGTACCCTTTAGTAACTCGGTTACTACAAGATGAGTGCAAAAAGGGTCTTGGGAATCTTCATTACTTCACCTGATACATTCTCTACTCTGAAAATGGACTGGAGCTGTATGAATTTTAGGTGCAGTTGGTAAAGAATTTTACTATTTCTGGTCAAGCTTTGGGTTCCACAACATCTGGGGGGGGGGGAGAGAGATGCTAATTGCAAGCATTCATTTAAGGTGTTTATGCTGTTCAGTGTTTGAAGAACATAAGATCAAAGTTGCAACAAAATGTATCATTTAAAAATAGTAATGAAAAGTATGTCAGATTCTAGCTATGATATGGAGAAGATGAGTGCAGAAATACAAGCGTTCTCTCAGTTCCTTTTGTACTTGGTACTATTCAAAATTTCACTTTTTTAAAGTTAACATGAATAGCTCTTTTGTAAATAAAAGAACTGATTGTGTTGCTTTAAACCTCATGCAGCACTTTGTTAGGCCATATGTCTGTCACTTTTTATGGGTTGTATGAAGAGGAAATAAAAACAAAAACTCTTTTCTATTTTATTTCTCACAGAGCACTTTGATAAGCTTTTTAGTGGCCTCTTCGTCTGCACATTTGTGAATAAATTTTTAGACATCAAACAGCACACCAGGAGGGGAGCAGGGGAAAAGATCTCTTTAACACCTTTGTGAAACGAAAACAGACACACACATTTCTGTAAGATGAGCCTCCCTTAAAATAACCTTAACTGTACACATTTTTCTCAATGGTGACCCTTTAAAAATATTAAAAAAAAAAAAATGAGACAATTTACAGCAGAGTGATCTCATGATAAGAATATCAGGCAGTTGGATGCTACATGTCAGATTGTACCATCAGGGGAAAAAAAAGAAACGACAAAGGTGATATGGCTAAAATAAATACATTGTATATGCTGGGGATTTGGCAGAGGTTGCTACAAGGAGTAAAAAAAAAAAAGTCTAAAAAGCCTGATTTACATACTTAGGTGATGAAGTAGCAAAGCTGTCCTAGAGTGTGTCATCTCTGATTTCAAGTAGAAGTTGTATATTTAAAGTATTATCTTTGACACCTTAAAAAAATTGAGGAGACGCCTACACATTGTTAGTTTCTATGCTGTAGCAAAACATAAATAATCCATTCTAATGCAGACTTCAGAAAATTAACACAGGGCAGGAATGGGATGACTCATGACTTTAGAACTGAATGCTAGAACATGAAAAATGGGAGAGGATGGTGACTTATCTGACTCAAAACATAAATGAAAAACATAACTATAATCAAGCTACAGTGAAATTATCATTTTATTTTTAAATACACATCCGTACGCATCCCATTTTTATCCTGTATGCATCCCATTTTTGTCCCATACGTATCCATACAAGTGTGTACAGATATGAATAAGATGCATACGGATACCTACGTAATGTGTATGGATACATACACATACAAATGTCTGAATAATTCATACGAATGATTCAAAACATTCCAATCCATGTTAAAAAACAAATGTATAGACAATCAATTCTAATTTGAATGAATACGATCAAATTTTGAATGTTTCAAATATTCTTGAAACATTCTGCTGGGGGGATGGTTAATTGATCAAGTACTTTATTCAATAAGTGAAGCAGGGAGGGAGAGAGAAACATTGCACCCCAGCCCCTTCATCCAGTTCCAGATTGGACTCAGACACCTGTGTACATGCATGTGTGTATAACAAAGAGAGGGAAAGAGAGAGACCATTTCCTTCTGGTTCATTTTCTGAGCATGTTATCTTCCAATTTTGTGCCTTATTGACTGCTACTAGGTTGAAGAAGTGATGCAGCATCTTTCAGTACAGTTCAAACTGTGGGACTTTTTCTGTTTAACAGGAGTGTCAATTGGATAGGAAGAATATTAAAACCACTAAAAAAATAGCAAAGCACCTCCTCTCAGGTTCTCCTGCACCCAGTTCTTCTTTCCTTGGAGGAACAGGAAAAAAGGAAGCAAGGGAAACAAATGCTTAAACACACGTAAATTGTCTCCAAACTAGGCTGCTGCATTCAGGCAATGGCACAGAAGGACGGAAACAATAAATTAGTGATATTGCACATGGCAGGGGTGAGAGGCAAAAATAACCTAATTGCTGACTTCTATGTTGTGATCCCCATGCAAGCCCTCTGGCACACTTTGGGTGCTGTTTGGGCACGCATGGGCTGGGAACAAGAATGGGAATGCATTTCATGACATTCCTAGCAATGCAGGACAGGTATGGGTTGGGCGTGGATGGTGACATCCCCATGCGAAGCGTGCCAAACCCTGGTATGGGGGAGCAGCGCCACCTCCTCTCAGCCCCCTCTCTCTTCATTCGAAGCCAGATTGATGTCAGCCCACCCCTGTGCTGCATTCCCTCCTCCCTTAGCAGCACTGACAACCAGGACTGGGGTGGGAGGCACGTAAACAAGTAAAAAGAAAGTTTCATTCATAAAAATAACTTAAAAAAAAATTAAAATGCCAAAATCCACGAGGTTTAGCAACCTTAGGTAATTGAGCAGTTGTGCACACCTCTACTCCACTGGGGACCATGAGAACAGCTGTAAACTGAAAATTGAGCCTTTATTTATGATCACCTTGCAGATTGGGGAAACGGAGGTTGCAAATGGAACAAAAAATCAAGCTATTATGCAGCCTTCCTTGGCATTCTTGAAACGAGGTTGGAACTACCTCTGTGGAAATGGCAGAAAATTTAAAAACCAAGCTGTTCTCCAGCCTGCCTTTGCGATCGGCATTTTAAAAAGTCAGTGGCTGCAATCTTCAATGGACAGGGCAGGGACAGCAAGCACACCCCACCTCCCAATGACGTGAATGCAAATCTCCCCATTAGCCTGTGAGCGTCCCCATGTGTGTTACCAGCTCACTGAGCAATGTGTATCAGTCCCCCAAACCGTGCCAAGACTTGTTTTTTTCAGTTATCATATTTGGCACCCTTCTGGCACAGTTTGGGGTGGTGGTGGTATGCTTTTTGCAGACCAAATCCCAAACCCATGGGGACAAAGCTTGTCAATCCTGCACTTGGAACCATACCAAAGCCCCAGTAGTCAACCAGAGCTCTAAAACTAAAACAAGCAAAACTCTCAAAACCTGATCTAACACTTAGCTATTGGTTCTGGAGAATAACACACAAAACAACCAATCAGCTAGCTGCAATCTGAAGGGATGGAAGTGGTAGGTGGGAGTAGCTTGGTCAGTTTGGACCAGCCTCAGCAGGAAAATATAATGTGCACTATACACATCATATGTGTACAAGAATTAATTGGATTGAGTATGGGTTGCCTTAAATCTGTTCTCTTCAACTTTTGTTGATGCAGCATGACTCGGTATCAAAAATGCAAAGGATAATGGAGCAAGAATGGCACAGTTACCAAATCTGTTCATAAATATGATTTAAACATGTCTTCTGAATGAAAGGACAGGAAACTGATATATGATAAACAGTGGTAAAAGTGAATGTGGCTTCAATTGGCTGGTACAGAGTTGCAAACACAAAAGCAGGCTATGAACATGGAAAAACTTTGTGAGTATGACTCCCTCCATCTTGGAAAAAATGAATGAAAAACCTAATTTTGTCATTAGGTACATTTCAGCCTTCAAGGAAAGGAATTTTTCCATGCAACAGTTTGTCTGTACTGAATTGCAAAGGATAAAGAAGCAGGCAGTGATACTGGATAATTATTAAGAATTATTCACCAAAGGTCTGAATGACTGCATATGAAAAAAAAAAAAGAAGAACCTTGTTACAGAATGTGCAGCTTCCTTAAGGTGTATGTGTGTGTGTACACTAAATTATTCTCTTAATTTTTTAAAAAATAACAGAGGGTGTGTCTTCATGCCAAAAATACTCTGAAGTTAAGCTTGTTTTGCCTCAGAGCATCCCCATGCACAGCTTTACTCCAGGCTATATCAGGTGCAAAGGAGGAAAATCCGCTGCATAAAAAAACCCATTTCAAACAGTACTACATCTGACTTAGGGGGAAACCACAGATTATCCTGGGAGGGGGAGAGAGTTTCTGTGCTTGCTGTCAGGGAAAAGTGTGTGTGTGAAAATAGATGTTTCCCCTCCATTGTTAAGATAATTAGCATCACTTTCCCCTGATAGCAAGCACAGAATTTCTCTCCCCCTCCCAATAATGTGAAAGAAAGAGAGAGATCGCTGGACTGCTTCTGCGCTAAAACAGCTGCAGGGATTGAGCTGCTTTCAGTTATGCTTGTAACATAGTTATGCTTTTAACTCTTGGAAGCCAAGTAAAGGAATGATCTGTGTTGTGTTGTGGAGGTTCAACTGAGGTTTTTGCCTGTCCTCGCTGCAGCAGGCAGGGGTGGGTTGTGGGGAGAAAAAGATGCGGGCTCACAAAAAGCAGCTTGCATGGGGACAGGAAAGTACGTTTTAAATCCGTGTTGCCCCAAACCACATGGGGACGCTTTATTTCAAATTACAATGCACATTTTTAAAATGCAACACAAGAGAGAAGCAAAAAGAGACCACGAGGATGCGCCCAGAGTTACAAGAAATGGTGTTGACCATTGTGGTGCCCATGCTGGTTCACTGCATTTATTTATGTGGTCTGCAGTGTGCTTAAATGTATCTGTTGTAAAAGTGCCTTTGAATAAACTTAGTCAGCTAGTACAGGTAAGGGGAGGGCTAACCCCAACCTAATTAGCATAAGAAAGGGGTAGGCAGGGAAAGCCCAGAGAACCTGCCAATGGGAAGGAATAGAACCTCAGCAGAGGGTATGAAAGGAGCCTACCTGCCAGAGCTGGGGTTCTTGGCTGTTTGAGGTTCGGGTTACACTGATCATCACCCTGAGGGGATTCAAACTGCCTAGATCCAAATACGTCTGAGGCTGGGGATAGTCTAGAAGGGTTCATTAGACTAGCCTAGGGAGTTAGGCTGAGTGCAGTTTTGTGTATGTGTGGAAACTGAAAAACTTGTTCATACAAATATTTGCTTAACTGGAAGCTTGAATACTTACTTTATCAACCACATCAGTTTGTAAACAATAAAGTATTTCACCTCTTATGTTTTAAAAGGACTCAGACTGAAGCTTCTTTTACCTAAGAGAACAGTGGGCTCCGAGAAATAGGAAGCCTGTCTCTTAAAGGAGAAAGCTAGCAGTTGAGAGAACAGAGCCATGAGAGTTTTTTAAGTGGGTGTCTCTCTGCTAGAGGGAAGAGTAGTTAGTGAAAGTGTGACTTGCCTCGCAGGGCAGGGCAGGGGAATGCACGACCAGCACCACTTTAATGTGCAAGCAGCTATTTTAATTAGTGAGGGTATTTATTCACTTTTATTTGAAGTAAAAACCTGCCCTGTCTGTGAGGGAGGGCCTTCACAACCATTGCAATAGAAAATTACATGGAACAGCTTTAATTAAAATAAATGTTTTCTTTAAGATTTGACAGTCAGAGGTATTAGTAAAAATTCTATAAAATGGGCTAAGCCGAAATTGGAGTAAAAGTGTACTTTTGACATAACTTGATCTACAGAGGCAACATCATCAACAGTCATTTTACTTCCACTAATTTTTGTTTGGCTGGCTATGTTAATGCTCGTTTTTGTCCAGAAATAATAAAACTGCTATCAAGTGTAGTGTTAAGGTGTTGGTAAGCCTTGACCACTGTTAACATCACCCAAGAATATATCTCTTCTACTTAGTTTACACTGTAGCTACACAAGCACACACATACACATGTGGTATTCCAAATTTGAAATTTGCATGGGGTTTCACTGAGGTTACATAGGCATGTCATGCCCCTTGGAGTCTTTACTGAGATGTCTATTTGATGTCACAAGTCTTTGTTTAGCTTAGCATAAAAATAGCCCTAAGGTAGTGGTTGGTTTTGTTTAGCTTCCCACACTTTCCACAGAACAAGGTCTGCATTGTTGGAGACAAAGTCCCACAGTGTAATCTGTCATGTTGACTCAAGGGATCACAGTCACATTCTGAATTTGCTGTCCTTCCAGTTTTGCCTTGCCATACCAGGGAAGAAGCTTGACTCTGGCTACAATCCCTTTTCTACTCAAGTCGCTTGTAAGAACTGAACTTCTGCAAGAAACTTGTAACTGTGCCTTGCCAGAACCTGTTAGTTACTATATTGCCACTATGACTTTGCATCAGAGCTTTGGCATTGTTTCAGACCAAAGATGATAGTCTTTAAATAATTTAAGGGTGAAAAATAATCTGTGCAGTTATTACAGTTTAAGTATACAACTTCCCTTTGGTGACTGAAGTGAGGTTATTAGTGTAATAACCCTGTTTTTAAGATATTCTCAAGGCTTCTATTAAGGGAATTGCCAAAGTTGACCTTAAATACCCTTTCCCCATAGAAATACATAGGATTAGCACATGTGAGTAGGTTATTATCAATGGAACATCTATTGAGAAAATACCCTAAATTGCAGGCTTTTCTAGTTCTATTGTTTTACTGTCTTTTTAAATGATCAACTGTTGAACTGTCAGAAGTGATGTTTTTATTTTTATTCTTGTTTAATATATTTTTTTTTACAAATAATGCTTTCTCCAGATGACCTTTGTTTAATTTTATGAGTTCTTTTACAGATGACAACAACCCTAAGCATAATTAAGAGAAAAAGTATAGATTATATTCTTACTGGTCTCTCAAGAGGCTATTAGAAGATGATAATTTATTTGTCTGTCTGCAGCATAATACATGTAACCATTAAAATAGTCTATCTCTTTCTACACTTCATAGATAATGTATGGCTCATAGGGGTGTTCAACAAATTAAAGTCGCAAGTCTTACAAAGGTATGTACACAGACAGACAATCTGCAAGCCTAGGAAGAACTTAATTAAAGCTTTCCTATAAGCGTCATCTGATTCTTAAAATAGATTTAGAACTATTCTTTAGAGATAGACCAGTTCCCTTTATTCACTTTAAACTCCCATGGGTTATGAAGCCAACTGGGAGCAGGATTCAATCCTGAAAGATCAGCGAATGTGCTATAATTAAAATGAACTCACAACAAGCAATGGGACTTATTACTTGCTGGTAATAAGGGCCTCTCTTACACACATTAGTGTGGAATGTAGGAGGCCCTGTCCACTTCTGGTATGCTCTGTCAGTGCAGGACACACTGTGATTCAGATCAAGCATGTCTTGATCTGGATCACTGGTACACCTCAATACTGAGACCTACTGGAATACCAGTTTGCTACAGTCTGGAGAAAGGTGATATGCTATGTATGCCTCCAGGTTCTGGTTATGGGGTGGGTGGGGCTTTTCATGGTGCATCAAATTGTGTGGCTGAAATGGTCCCTCCAAGGGTTCTGAAGCCAGGAATGAAAACTTGCATGAACTCCAGGGTAAGTGTGCAGCTAGGATGGAGGGCTCTGTTGCTATGTAGATGACATTTTTCTGGCCCAGAACAATCCATCCCAGTCTTGAGATGGACTGTGTGTTCTAGACACCCCTATCCAGGATATGTAGCAGGTAAGTGCAGAAAGTCCCAAAAAATTGTCTGAAAGTGGGGAAGGGAAGCTGTCTCCTCTTCTAAGGGCCAGGGTAAATACAGTGAGTTTATATGATTCTGGATAAGGTCTCCAATCTCAGATCGATCAAATATATTCTTGTCATAATGATAAGCAAATCATGTTTGTCTTCTACTTTCAAACAATTATATAATTTTATCCATTCACTACCCCAAAATAAACCTAAACACCTCCACAGAAAAATCTAAAAGAGATACAGTACTATACATTAGAAATCTATTAAGCAAAAAGAAAGGAAGGAAGGAAGAAAAGAAAAGAAATATAGAAATAATGCATAAATGACATCATATCATTGATACAATAGACATAGGTTACCATGATGTGTTTGTGTTTGTGCGTGTGTCAAGAACTATGATAAATGTGTTATGATCCATTAGGTAACTTAGGATAAAGTCTATGTTCTCATATAAAAAGGAACAATTCCTCTTAAATCATTTCTTTCTAAGTACAGGATCTTTCTAGTTTCATTTGGGAGTCTCATCTAAATTCTGCTATATGAATGGCCACTGTTTTAAGAAGCACATGTTGATATCACATCTTCTTACAAGCCAGGTTTTATGACCCTTTCATGTGCTTACTCTTTGTCTTCATTGACCTTTTTTTTCCAGGATAAATCTTACAATAAATTCCTGATGTCTATACACTAGCATGGACTATGGCAGGCTTCACTGACCTTCATTCATGTTTCAGCTGCATTGGTGAAATCTCTGGTTCAGCATAAGCTGCCAAAGCAGTTACTTAGTCCTGCTGTGGAGCTCTTTAAAGATGTCCATAGCATGACTGTTGTCCATATTCTGTACTACAAAGTGTGTGCAGGCAGCATGGGATTCCTTTTTGTCAGTGTTCCTGGATGTGCCACCAGAAATGGTTCTGGAAGGGATGCACCATTGAAAAAAAGCCCTCCACACATCCTCCAATGGTTCTTCAGACAGAGTGATAGGGATCTGGCCAAAATGGGCTGTCCTGATGTGAACAGCCATTGGATTGGGGCACTAGTAGCCTGCTCCAGCATGGATAGTGAAAGCCAATCCATGCTATATAGGTTGGAGTAGACTGTGTAGCGTGAAAAGGGCCATAAAGAAAAGGGCCTAGTCTAGTTCTGGGAACAGTTCAGCCATGGATCACACACACACAAAAGCAACTGTGGCACAGGACCGATTGCTGCCATGTCAGAGGAGACAGAAGGAATGATCTATGGGTAATGTTGGAGCCTGGTGACATATCATCAAGCTTTGATAGATGACAGACTTCTGGAAACATTTCTAGGGATATGGCAAAACTTCACTGACCTTCAACTCTGGAGCCAGGGAAACTTTATTCCCTAGCTTTGAACGCAGGTTGGGCCTGACCAGCCATCAAGTAGATGGCACCTTCCTGCTTCTCCTAGCCCTGTCATGTTTCTGTCCTGCAACACTTTTTCCACATGAGGAATGATCTCTTTGATACATGCCACTGATTTATAAATGGACATTGATATAGATTCCCTTTTCTTGGACCAAGGAAAGACCGAGCATGCAAACTTTTATTTTAGTAATTAGGATATTCTTTTAAATGGGTTGAATCTTTTAAAAGTGTTTTTATGTATTTTATTGTTTTTAACATATACTGACTTGTAATTTGCTGTTTTAAATGTTGTTACCCTCCCTGGGACCTTTTGCTATAGGGCAGGAAAGAAATATAAATAATAAATAAAATAAATAGGTGAAAATAACAATGTTGTTACATGAATTTGAATAAAGTTAGATGTATGTCTTTCTAAATCTAATCCCCAGAGTGAGGGACAGAACTAATCATGGACACTGGTTCTGATACAAACACAAGAAATAGCCCACTGGATTTGCCTCATGACCCATTTAGTCCAATAGTCTGTTTTCCCAGTTTCCCTGTTGTCCCAGTTGTAAAAGGAATCCCACTAAAAGGACATGAGCACACAGGTTGTCCTGCAGAAAGTTTCTGAGCAGAAGCTAGTGTCCACAAGTTTTTGTTATTAGATAAGCACATATCAGCTGACTTAAAACAGAATTTGCTACCTAGTTCATAGATGTTTGTGATGTCATGAGAAATTATAAATTCTGCTTCAACTGATTAGGTCAAATGAACTACATGTTGCTGCAGTTCTGATCATCACATTTGCCTGTTCCAGTTTAAATCAGGGATGGACAAAGAGGAGATTGATTGATTGATGGACTGATTGATTGATTGATTTAAAGAACCAAAAATACTGTGGAGATTATTCCTTGGTTTCTTTTTTTTTATTTTTTTGTAATTGTTCATCAACAGGAGATGAAAGTAAATTGATTAAACTTTCATGAAAATGAGATCTCCTTTGCAGTGTTATCAGCTTCATTTCACTAAAACTGGGGGAGGGAAGTAATTGTGGATGCTTAGTTCTATCTTTTATATATCAGCATAGTATTTCTATTATTCTTTAACTATATAGCACAAGAGGAAAAATACAGGATGTCAAAATGTAAGATTTAGATAACAAAACCAAGAAGTGCAAAACTGATCATCAAGGGGAAAGCAAAAATTAATTAACTCAGAAAAACTCAGTGGGTAAAAAAAGATGACATTCAGTCTTGACGTAAAATATAGATTCTAAGGTTTGGTGGAAGAAAACAAGAACGAGACTTGAATGATAGTGGCACTACTTGGAAAGGAAGATTCTAGGCGGTGTGCAGCAGATGTGATGTATGAAAAACAGGATGAGGAAGAAACTGAAGGAAAGAAAAAATGCTGATAAAAAAGATGAAGAATTGCATGGCAGTTTATATTATTTATATGACTGAAGAATAAAACTTGCTAAGAGTACAATAAACCCATAACTGCCAACTTTTTATTCTTTTAGAAAAGGGGAAGACAGGAGGGCACTTTATTATATAATGCCTATTTTTCCCCCCTCTTACCTAATAACATTGGAGCTTTGTCTCCATTATGCAGGAAAGGCAACTTAAATGGGAGCAGTTTCCATTATTTCTTGAAACTAGCTGGCCTGAGGGCCTGATTATGCTGCCTTTACTTCATAATGGGACAATGGCCTTTGCTGCAGTATGTAGGCTAGTGGTCATGGGCCACACTGGTAGCATACCAGTAGCATGATCAAAGGCTCTTTGTACTTGGAAAACAGTCATGGTCCTGCCCTGCCACAGCCTCTGGAGAGCCCTCTGTGACAACATGGAGACTGCAAAGGCTAGAAATGGAAGTTCCCAGACTTTGCAGTTTCTATAAGGGCCCTATATCCAACAGTTTCCTTAAGCACTGTCAAAAAGGCTCTGGCTTGTGGGGGTATACAGTACTGTCTGTGCCCCCTTTGCAGTTCAGAATATGGGTGCTGGTCTGGTTGTGAACTTCTTTTAAAAAGATTCACAGCAGGAATGGGATACAGTACCATTCTGATGCCATGTCTCAGTCCATTGCTTTGTCCATTACCTTTTAAAAAAATTATTTATACATTTAATCCATATTATATCCAAGAAGAAAATACAAAAATATCCCTCCCACTGTATCAATCCTAATATAAACATACTTTATCTACTATTCTTACCACAGGAGGGAGAAAAACAAAAGAAAGAAGAAAAGAAAATCCATCTCTATTCCCCCTTCGTTATTCAAATTCCTCTCAAGGGTGCTTTGTCAACTACTTATGATGCATTTTGAGAGTGGGGGGAGCTATTGTAGTCTATAATGGAATGCAGACAGTGAACCTTTGTTTCAGAATATATTCTAGAATAAAGCTGAGCCTGGAAAAGACCGCAGTGTGAAAGACAAATTAGGCAAAAGGTTTTTTAGGCAAGTGAATGAGATAGTTGATGGTATGGAAGTTTGATGAATTGTTTGTCATGGGAAATAATGGGGAAGAACAAAGGGACCACAGGGCCAAATGTCCACAAGGTTTCAGCTGGAGACCCCAAAATTGGCTTGGGTATGGCAGGAAGAAACACAACCATCCTTAAGGCAATTGGCCCTGCCTCTCAGATGTTCTTCTTTCACAACCTAAAAGCAACCCTAAAAAACTTTGTGTGTGTGTGTCTGGCTGCTTACTCTCCATGCTCACAAGTTACAAAGAACACACAAAATAACACCCATGCGCCTTGCAAAAGGACCTGCCTTTCCTTGAACATTGCCTGAGCTGGACAAGATATGTGGCCTATACTGAGCTGCCATCATTCTCTTTTCCCATTTTTGGAGGGGGAGGGTAGTTTATCATGGAATTGCTCTCCTTTTTTGGACCAGCAATCATGATTGTCTGCTTCCTAGTGCTAGGCGAATTGAAATAATGTTTCTCTGAAGAAGATTTTTTAAAGCACATTAAGTTTTTGGAGCTATTTTCTGCATTCAGAAGGGTCTACTCTCTCACCACTTGATCTTTTTAAAGTGACATAGAGAGAAGGCCATGAAGACAGCAATTCAGTTCATGTTGTCACTAGCAATAAGTGCAGTTGATTCTGTAAGACTAAAAACCAAGCAGCATTCCCTCTGAAAGATAGTGCAGCTCCTTACAAGAGCATCAGGATCTTTTTGTCCTGTGGAACTTCAAGATTCAGTGTATGTGAAACTGCCCACCAAATATATTTCCATCTTCCCTCCCAAAATGGCTAATGGACCTTTTATTTTCCTAACCAGAAGTAATGGATGCATTACAAGGCAGTGACAGGACCATTCTCAACACTGGATTTCATGCTTAAGTGGTAAATGAAACTGATATGATACAGAACAAAGTGATCACATTCTGCATTTTTGGAACCATTAGGGTTGTATTATCTATGCTCTCAGGATCCTTTACATAAAGAATCCCTGTTCATAAAGATGTTGCCAATCACCTCAAACCAAAACATCAGAATCATTCATGCCTTCCTTCCGTCCTAGATGCTTGGACAATGAGGTTCTCATGTCCAGAATTTAATTTATTTACCTACTAACCTATGCTATATATTGGAAATAAATTATAATCTGTAAATTATAATCTTTAATTTTCTTTCTTTTCATTTAATTTGGCAAAGGAATATAAAAATGCAGTGCCATGGGGATTATGCCCTGCGGTAAATTGAGAAGTTTATCCTTTCCAGTCTGCAGTATCTTCAGAATTCTTGCAACTACAAAAGACAAAATAATTTGAACATGCCTTATTGAAATTAACATCTGAGTATTCAGTTAAAGCAAAATATTAAGAAGGTTCCATGCTCATTTTGCATATTGAAACATGGGGCCTTTTCACACCTTACACTGGTAGGTAAGTTCAGTTGCCAATGTATTAGTGGTAATCACTTTGCTGCAGCAATGGTCATGCACACTGGCCATTGCTGTGGTGAGCAGGTGATGTGGTGTGCATCTGCAGTTGCACCCACCCACCCATGCACCCTTCACCTCAAAGGTTATATGGGCAAGCTAGCAATGTCCGAGACACAGCTAGTATAACAGTGGAGCAGCTGTTTGGTGTGTATGTTCTATGTAGGAGCATACTAGGGGCCTATTCGCACTTGGCCTTTTTCTGGAGTATATCTCAGGATAGGGGTCTGTGGTCCACATGCTAATGCAGGCTCTAGCAGACCCCCACTTAGGGACTGCTGAAGCCTGCACTAGCATATGGACAGCAAGTCCCTATGCCAAGTGCGAATAGGCCCCTGGACAGGCCAGTCTGCCAAAGTGCAGAAAAGCCTTAATTACAGTTTGGCACTGTGATTATTTCCCCTAGAATTATGTAAATTAATATATATTTTTTTAAAAAAGTAAGATCTTGATTTTGAGGAATGCACTATTAAAAAGTATGATAGAGTTAAGAACATTCAAAATTAAAGTGGTTCTTGAACTCTATACGCATGTTCTAAAATATTCATTTGTCTTATCAGTAAAGCACACATTTGTCGCCATATATAGTTGGGCACCTTGAAAATATTTGAGGATATTGATTCACAGAAACCAAGTAGAATTAGTTTGTTTTTCCTAAGAAAGGAAAGCCAATATTATCATCCAGTAGCCAGAAAGTAATGTCAACTTCTGTTAGAATACCACATGAACCTAAAATATGATGCCTCCGTTTACACATTGAAAATGAATAGTATTTCTTATCATTTTTATGTAAGCTCTGAGACTTGGACACTTACAGATTTCACTTCAACAGGCCAGAGTTTAATTAAAAAAAATTCTCATGAGTACTTATGTCTATGAAGTGTTGGCCATAACCAAAGCAAATTATTTACAAACAATTCTCACACCCTGCAAATTAGCTTACACAATCCCTATCACAAATTTCAGTGAAGCGAACAATGATGGATATCCATAAAGCAGATGACAGAGAAAAATGAATTATGTGCATCTTAAAACAACAAGTTTGGAAAATAAAGCAAGAAAATCTGCCTCTCTATGTGATTTGGCAATCTTGTGTATATGTGTTTTTTTCCGGGGGGGGGGGGGGGTTGTGACTAGCAGTTTGGCTTTGAGTTGTCCAGTCCATGTTTTAATTCACAGTGGGCAAAAGGAATTAAAAGTGTGGTTCAGTGAAACTAAAGGATAGTTTGAAGTTGACACTTTGGGTGTTTTTCTACTGGCAGAAAGTACCCATTTTTGCTCCCATTAAGGACCCATTTGGGTGTGAGCTGGATGACCCCATTTCCACCACGGAAGCCATTTTGAACATGTTTGTTTCCACCGCCACTGGATTTAGTCTGAATTTTCTGTAGACCCCATTAATGGGGTCTAAAATGGGGTCTTCAACCAGAAAATCCAGATTAAAGGGAGCCTGTTTCCACGTTAGTTTGGCAATGGGGTCTAGAGGAGGCTAGGGGGAAGGGGCACCCATGGGGAGAGCCCCAAAACCTAGACTTCGAAGACATTTTGAAGTCATTTCGAAGCCATTTCGAAGTTACTTTGAAGTTGCATTCGGAGATTAGCAAAGGCTCCAAAGACAAACCTCCGAGAACAAAGGGAGAACAAAGTGTACTGTTATCTTCAGGCATGGAAAGAGGTTCATATTAATGAGGCTGACTCATCTCTGCTCACAAGGTGCTAATTAATATGCAAGCCCTCACAAGGGGTTTGTCTTCGGAGCCTTTGCTAATCTCCAGAGTTGCCTTCAGAGGGACTTCAGAGCCTTTGTTAACCTCCGAAGGCAACTTCGGAAGGACTTCGGAGGGACTTCGGAGATTGCACCCCTGTCCTCCAAAACACCTGGGGTGACAGGCAGACCCCTTGTGGGTCAATCCAGATTTGCAAATGGCTGCTCTGGTGCTTCCACAGCAGGGAGGCTAGCACTCATTGCTATTGGGTGCTAGACCACCCATGGAAACAAATTGGGTACTTCCCTTAATCTGGAACTACTAGATCCGGATTAAGGGAAGTACCCATTTCTTAGATCCAGATCTTCTTCGATCTGGGTTAAAGGAGCGTGGTGCAAAAACACCCTTTATGTTGCCCTCATGCTTCTGCTGTGCAAGTCACTACTGTTCACATGGAAAATACTTTAAGCAATCCTATTTATTTCTTTGTCACAATAACTACACAACTGCCATTTGGAACATACACTGCACTGGAGTCCTAATACAATTAACTGCATAATGTTATATATGCTCTCTCTGGTTGTGTATGTGCGTGTATAAAATCAAAACCACTATGTAAAGCTGGAGTATTCTTTTTAAAAAATCTTTCAATATTTAGTGGTAGACTGGACCACATTCTGGGGCCTATTCGCACTTGGCCTTTTTCTGGAGTATATCTCAGGACAGGGGTCTGTGGTCCACATGCTAATGCAGACTCTGGCAGACCTCACTTTGGGCCAGCTGAAACCTGCACTAGCATATGTACAGCAAGTCCCTATTCCAGGATATATTCCAGAATAAAGCCAAGTGCGAATAGGCCCCTGGTCTAGACTGTTGTTCATGTGTTAGTATGGACCAGCAGAGCCCCCCATCCCCAACCTCTTAATGTGATCTGTTTGCATCAGACTAGGCTGTTGACTCGTATATGCCATAAATATAATGCTGTATTTTGGCCTAGCTGTATATTTATTTAACTTAGTCCATAAACAAATCACACATATTAAGTGAACCAGAAAGAACATGCAGACAGCACACCCTATGATCCGGTATACTGCATCTGACCCTTTTTTGGTACTGGACATTTTGCCCAAAGTCCCCAGCTGGGACCTTAGAAAGATAGGAATGTTCATTCCCATTCCTCAAAGACTGGGTCAGAAATACAGGCAACATATGCCATCATGTAATTTGTTATCTCTACTAGACTATGGGGGCGTTCCCATACAAGATTAAATGCAAATTCTGCCCATTTTCAGGATCAGATGATCCCATTTTTTTTTTATCCCCAGACTTTATGAGGAATATCCTGCTAAAATGTGCAGAAAAAAGTCCTCATATAAACTGTTCTTGGTCCCATTTAGGAGCCCAATCCAATTCCCTCCCCCCCCCCCGCTGTGGGAATGCTACCAGACTATCTGAGGAGGATATCAACCTTTTGGAGTGCCCCCCATGCTTCTGGCCAATGTCTGATGTGGATGGATGGTATTTCACACCTGGGAAGATCTCCCCCTCCCCATACCATACCTGCAATGCTAGCTAGCCAGATATTTTTTTTTTTTAAAAAAAGGCTTGGATTTCCCCAGAATGCCACTGTAACTATGAGAAATACATCAAAAAGCAACATTAAAAAGTAACAACCATATAGCATCCCCTCCTGCTTTTCCTCACAGTATCCTCTCCTGCTTTTCCTCAGGAGAAAGTTCAAATGCCAAATTATTGCCTTCCCCTCACCCTCTCCCTCCATTTTAAAGCAAGCTTGAAGCCCTTTCCTTGCAGCAACTCCCTTTTAGCCCCTCCAATTTGAAAGGGAGAGATTGCTCGCACTGTCTATTCTTTTGCTCTGCTGCATCAGCATAAAACTGCTAACTTCCCAGTAATCTGAATGGAGGGAAGGAACATCTGATTTAAAAGAAAGAGTGAATGCCTTGCCCTGTATCTGTTATTTCACTCACTCTGAGTGGGGGAGGCTTACAAGGTTTGCGCAAGGGGCGAAAATTAAAAGATCTTGTTTCTCCATGCTGGGGATTTGTGTGGTTTGAGTGGGAATGGCAGTATTCGAATTCAGCCTGTGTAGTCCAATCTGCCCTTCCTTGACAAAAAACAGCTGATTGTTGACAGATCTTTGTGTTTTTGCTAAAAAGTCAAGTGGGAATGCAGCCTATGACAGTCATTTTTAGCACGGACCATCCTGATCCAGTATGGAAAGAGCCTTAGATAAGTTGCCATAAGTTAGTAATCATCTCCAACATCTTAGGGCTCTAGTTACAAGAAGACTCTACGGCTTAAAAACCAAGAAGCAACAGCCTGTGTGTATGGATGTTGCATTCTATCAAATGATTTGGTACAAGTGAAAATGTGACATACAAGCTGTGGTACTCTTTGGTTCAGAATGATAGGGGTGAGATTAAACTACAGTAGGAACCCCTGTACTGATCCTACCTAAGCATACTGATCAGTTGATGTTATGCACTGGAGATCCCGATAGTTTTAAAGTTTTTTCTGATATCTACCTATTCACTGAAAGAAAAATCAGAAGCTACATCTGTCAGATATTTTCAATGTACAATGTCCTGCAGGAACTGAAACCACATGCTATGCTAGGCCTCAAGGCTAGGGTTGGCTGAGAAACATCATCAGTGGATGCTGTTATTCTATTTTGCTGTTATTCCGTTGATGTAGTCTAAACATGGCTGACATTATGGGAACCTGTTTAGCTCCTGAGAAAGGGTCAGCCTGACTTCAGAGGAAAATCCCTCAACACAATGAGGTGTGAGAAGCCATGTGACCTTGTGTAGTGAGAAATATATCTATTCGCTCATGCACATGTATTCGTTCTCTCTCATTCTTTCCTTTATGATATTCATATGTCCTTTATCTACCCATATACCCATGCATATAATCATTCAGCATTTATATTGATTGCTTTATTTTGTTATGTCATATACTGCAACCGAGCAATAAAGCACCTTTTGGATGGAAAGGCATTCTGACTCCGTGTTTTGGATCTACCAAGCTGTTCCATTCTGCTGCATTCATGCCTGAGTGATTTATCGCAGCCTCAGTCTCTGAAAACATCCACACACACATAAAAAGGCAGCTTAGTGGTGGGTAGCTTGAAGCCATAGAATTATGAAATTGTGGATTTGGAAGGTGATATCATCCCAGAATCATTCACTGAGTGCTATCCAAAGTCAAGGCAGGGCTCTGCCAAAGCGCAGGCACTTTCAAACTATATGTATGAAGTTATGATTAGCATATTATTACTGATACTCAGGCTGGATGTACAGAATTCTGAGATATGAGGACATATAAAATAAACATTTTATGAGACAAGTCTCTGTTTTGGCTGAAGGAGACAAAGATTGCAAAATACTTTGGTTCAGGAAACAAGACAGGGATTAAAACATGTATCTTGTACGTACAAAAGATTGGTCAAGGAAGAAGGAAAGTTCCATCACCTCAGAAACTGGTTACTATATACAATTCTATATGAAGACAAACTAGGAAATAATAGCTATCTGGCAAACTTAGACCAACATCTGTCTAAAGTAAATATCTAGAGAGACTTTAGTTCCGATTAAATATTTTGTACTACTTGATTAGATTGTTCTTCATAGTGAAGCCAGGTATGATGTGACCAAAGATCACCTCAAGCCACATACCTCCTTCGTTTCCTTCCCACCATTCACTTAGCTGCTTGTCTCCCCATTCACCTGAATGAAATCTTTAACTCCCACCTATGGGTTGCACACTTCCTATGTTTCACTTTACCACTCATATTTGTCATTGGCTCCTGCCCCCAACCCCCTGGACTGGATATTTTAGGGACAGGATCTCTGCCCCTCATATTTCTAACATATAAAAATAGTACACTAGAAGCAGTGCAGTAGAGTTTTTGTCACCCCAATGGTTTTACCTCCCAAACTCTACAGTCCTACTTCAATACTTTGATTTCTGTCACTTCCATCACTTGATCTCTGATTGTTTTCCAAGTGCTCATCACTGCATTGATCCAGATCACTGTTACTGAAGAATTCAGAAGCCATGTGTCACACTAAAACACTTTAAACCACATTCCAGCCCAGAAGCAAAGTTCAGCTCCTGCCCAAAACTCATCTGTGGTCTTTCCCAGTCCAACTTCAGTCCAGCGAAGATGCCTCAGGATGCTTCGGCCCGAACGTGTTGAGTACACTTCCTCATCTGCACTGGCAGGTAAAGGATGCATTCCGAATGCATCCTTTACCTGCCTACGTGTGGACGGGGAAGTATACTCAATGTGTTCAGGCCGAAGACCCTCCCCTGGCCTCCCCAATTGGCTACCTTGCAGCCAGGGGTGGGGAGGCCAGGCTGCCCCCTTCCCTGGGGTCCAGCCACCTGCATCAGCCAGGATCAGGCCTATGCAAGTGGTGGGACCCCCACCTAGCACCCCCTAACCCACCCCAGGGTCATGCGCACATGCATGAACGGGGCTTACCTGCTGCTGCAGATGGCCAGTTGAGGTCAGGCGGGTGTCCGGCCAATGAGGGGCTGCCCCAAGAGCATGCACAGAATGTCCCCAGCCTATTCTAACCAGAATCAAGCCAGCAGCAGCAGGTAGGCCCCGGGGGAGAGGCCCAGCTGTCACAGAGGGAGAGTGTGCGAATGCTCTCCCTCTGGAACAGCTCGGGACGTGCCGAATGTGCGGAGACACTTTCAGAGCAGTTTTTTCTGTTCTGAAGATGGAACGCATGGAGAGCACGTTGGGATGCTTGGGGCAGTACGGAACGGATCCAGCCACCCCTGACGTGTGAATGCAGCATCCCCATGTGTTCTCCACGTGTTCAAAACCCCCTCATGTGAAAAGGTCTCCAGAGTATAGGTCTTCACGTTGGCAAGAGTGAGAACTTGCTGCTCCTGGCTAGGTGCTAGTATAGCATGTTACTAGGATGGATCCTTTTCCTTTCTTTCCTGTCCTTTTATTTTTATCACCAGCAATTACCTCAGATTGCCTTTTATTGATGTTTTCCTCCGTGCACGTACTGTGTGCAAGATACTGTTCCTTGTTTGGTCAGCTTTGTGCCTACATCACTGATGGAATTCTCTTCCACTTGTATTTTTGACTCATTTGAAAGTGCTCTAAATGGGGCCCATCTGGAATTGCCATTTATTTTTCTTCTGTTGCTGATCTGTTAATAAAAGCTTTGCCTTTTATTTTATTTTCTGAAGTCTATCTTGCTTGCTGCTAACTTGATTGTAATGGAATACATGCTGATTCATTGTTTTTAAAGTCAAGAAGCATTAAAGTTCCCTTTTGGGTTCATGGTTGGATTAAGGCAATTTCCCCACATAAGATACGTATTCAGACCATGTCCCATAACAAACGATCATCTAGTCTTGCTCAGTCATGGATAGCAGAATGCTTCTTGCTTTCTAACAGACATCCTATGAATTTTATTAAAATTAGAATTGTTTCAGAGGATTGTGTTTCTTCACTTATTTCCCCTTTTTAAATCTGTAACAAATGATGGAAGCACAGATGTTTGTTCCTATTGACTTCATGGAACGCTGGATGGTACCACCCTGATTCCATTTTCTAAAGTAATCTGCTGTAATCAGTTTGGCAAATATTCTCTAATATCTCGACAGTGGCCATACAACATGCAATTTATTTCAACTGGCATGGGAACTGTTTGAGAAAAGCAATTAAAATATGGCTGCCCACAAACTGTTGGTAGATAAAAATAGTAAAACACTGGCATATTTCTGCTGTATATAAAAAAACCAAATACGAATTTTGCTAACATAGCCAAGCCATGACTAGATGCTTACTGACCCATACAAACAAGGGCAGCAGCTTCATTATCTTACACAAGACCAGACTAGACTCATAATGACCTGCAAAGACCTAAATTAGACTTTTCTTGAATGCAGGCATAATGTCACAGTTGCATTCATTTCTGAAAAGTGTTAATGGGGTATATGATTTTCGTTGCTTACCCAAATTCAATTGGCATTTTTGTGTCATAGCTTACATTCCTATGCTGCATAATCCTGTTCTATCATTATGCTTTATATATTGTAGTCTTCCAAACAGTTATAAAGAATGGAAATAACATTTTTAATTAAAATTCCTTTGTTAAAATTATAATAGAAAAGACCTTGGTGGCACCTTTAAAAACTAATGTATGAAAATGGTATCAGCTTTCACAGGCCACTTCATGTCAAAGCACATGCAAAAAATTGCAAGATAGTGTGTGACAATGTCATTGCTTCCACATAACTCATTAAATACAGCTACTGTAAACTTTTAGAAAGCAAGGTTGGATCCACACATAGTTAAAAAGAAAAAAAGTAATTCAAAAGTAGCTTGGAGACCTACCAGCTAGTGTTTCCATTTTATATCTAATACACATTAAGGGCTGAAAAATGAACTTTCATCTCCCCCACTTTTTTCTGGTCTTAGAGG
This sequence comes from Aspidoscelis tigris stejnegeri, assembly GCA_023333525.1. Taxonomy (NCBI): domain Eukaryota; kingdom Metazoa; phylum Chordata; class Lepidosauria; order Squamata; family Teiidae; genus Aspidoscelis; species Aspidoscelis tigris. The sequence continues at coordinate 227,195,748 of JALMGA010000001.1, forward strand.
TGGGATGGGAATATTAAATACTACCTCTAAGCTGCTTTTAAAATTCTTTAAAAGAATTTTTTAAAAATGGATTTCTGTTGGATTAGACAAAGGAGGAACAAAAGTAAGAAAAAATGGATTATTATACATGCTATAACGTACTACAGTAAAGTAGGGAGGTGCACAAATGTATTTTTGATATTCAAATCCGAGTAGATTTGAATGTCATAAAATCCAATTTGAGTCGTATGTTTAAGATACAAATGTTATAAAATCCGATTAAAATCTGTAATGTTCGAATCCATACACTTGAATGTTAGATTCATATTTAAAGATATGAATGTCGACATCATTCGTATCTGTTATATGTATCTGTACACATTCCGTAAAAATCTGTACGCATCTCATTTTAATCCCATATTTTAAGCAAAAGATACTATACATATAATTTTCATGCAGATTTGTATATGACAAATAAGAATCTAAACATTCAAATTATTCAAAAATCTGTGTCGGATTTTCAAAAATCCAATTTGAGCTCAAATGTCAACATTCGTCGGATTAGAATCGAATATTCGAATACTCGTGCATATCTCCACAGTTAAGAGTGGGTTGCAAATGTTTTAAAGAAATACATCAGAATTTTCAGGGCATATTCATATTTTTCAAGATAAATTTTGGATGATTTGGTGGACTAAATAAGATTAATAATGTTGGTTCCTAAATTGATATTTTTATCATCATTCTAAGCACTTCTGATTCTTAGGGTTTTTTTGCACTTAATTCTAGTGGGTAGTATCTAGTATTCCAATGAAGTGGGTACCACCCCCAACTTACCTAGAGGCATTCATAGCAAACGTTGCAGCAACTCCTGTCATGTGCTGTGGTCTTGCTGTGGTGATTATGATGTGGTGTGCAACTGCACAGCTGCAGCCACAGTGTTCCACCCCCAGCATCATTTGCATGACCCCTGTATCTGGAAGCTTTCTGGAAGCATCCTAGATACCCTGGTAAATCTTCGGAGAATCAGGGTATTCTAGGAGGCTCTCAGATGCATAATGACAGCAGCAATGCTGTGGCGTGCAAATGGACCATCCTAATCCATACCCAAGAGGTAGGTTTTTCTCTCAGTGTTGTCCTATTGAGGAGGGGGGTTATATGTTACTGTTTTTACTTATCCTGGGGCCTTTGGATGCATCATGAAATATAAATATTCAAATAAAATAAATATCAGTCAACTCACTGTTATTCACAAAGTCACCATCTAGTGGATCATATGATAAGCCAAAAATTCATTAAAGCTTCAAATGCAAAGAGAAGTCAATTCTGCATCCCTCACATGCTCATACTCTAATAGGCAAGGAGGGGCAGAAACTAATTAAATGAAGACCACATTATGAACAATGAGTGGATAAAACTTCAGTTATCTAATATAAGTCAGAATCTCACCTTTCTTTGTCCTAACTCTCATTCTTTCTACAGTCTCCCATTCTAGGAAAAGGTCTAGGGGGCTCCCTTTCACATGCTGGAGCAAACTGAAGGAAATTTGCCCTCTCCTAGTATGCTCTGTCCACACAGGACAGAATGTAAACCATGCTAGGGCACCCAAAATGATACCTTATTATTATTATTATTAAATTTTATTTCTTGAGCGCTATGAATGTACATAGTGCTGGACAGACTACAAAACTGAAGAACAGTACAGTAACAGGAAACATAAAGAAAAGTTAAAATTACTAGAACAGTAAGATAGAAATAATACACACTATAATCATAAACACATCAGAATAAACCAGGTGAAGTTCAATCGATACCTGAGCCTGGTTTACCTGTAGACTTTAACAGTAAAATATACCAACATGATAGGAATAGTGGAAAGCATACTGGCCTCTGTTCTGAGCATTTCAGTGGTTCAATAGAGTGCACTGCCAAGATGGTCCCCCATGGTGCAGCCTTTGGGAAAAGTGGTGAGGGCTAGTGCAGGATGGGCCATACCATTGCAGAAAGCTACCCTGGCCTGGGATATCACAAGTAAGTGTGACTAGTTGAACTGTTTTCACACTTAGCACTAGTGAAAAAGATGTGAATTCACCTAGGCCACAGAATATCTCAAGAGCATCAAGGCCACTTTTATATGTAGCTCATTCAAGCCTACTAGAAGGAAGATTCCAGTCAAGTTGAGGGCAGCACCATCCAATCAATTTGGATTTTACAGTCACTTTGCTGCCACAATTTAAAGCAAGAGATACCCTGAGAGTGTCAAAATCCCACACTGGCATCAGGTTTCTATCTCCCCCATCACAGAGCAGCAACAGGGGCTTCATGTTGATTCTGTGCAGTGGTGTAAAAATGGAGAATAAATTGGGCATATTGGGGGAATTGCACATGCCTAGTTATTCTGATGGGATCTAAAGCCATTAGGTAGGTTTCACAATCTACTCGGGGGCAAGTTGCAATTGGCTGGTGTATGTTTTTAGGTGAAAAGGACAACAGAAGGATGTCTGAGGAAAGTGCAATACAAAACCGTTATTGTCTTTATTAGAACAATTAAATAAAAAGCAATTTTAGTCATGTTGTGTTTATAAGTGAAGTTTCACAAAGGTATGGCTTGATAGGTGGAACCTTCTAAAGCAGAGAAAGCTGGAGAAGACATCTAGGTAACTAAATAAAAGTTGTGTTCCATAACAGCAAGATTATTATCTCCTTGAAACTGAAATAAGAAAAACCATCAATAAAGCACCAGTGCATTAAAAGTGAAAAACGACATAACAACAACAACAACAAAATTACTTGAGTGGATTAATTAGAAGAAAGACTAGAATTATTAGAAAAACGCACAATTACTAATAAATGATGAGTGGACTAAAGTTAGCAAGGGTTTGATAATCTTATACTTGTTGAACATCTACTAAAAACAGTGCTAATTTTAAAAATGAAAAAAGACCGTTAAAATGTTGAACTTAACATTTTGTTGACAAATTGGAAAGCAGCTATTATTTGAAAAATGACATCTATCTACAAAGCTGCAAGTCTAATGCAAGCTTGAGACTGTCAAGGCTAAAAAGCCAGTGGAAGGAAAATGTAGTGATGTGTGCAAAAAGAAGTTAGAATAGATAACCAGGAGCTAACTTAGTATTTAGTCAGGAGACTCCTGGAATTGCATCATAAGGTGATGTGTGCAAAACACATCACCAGTTCTCCTAAGACTGATGACAACATCAGAGGGATTGTGCAAGAGTTGTGTAAGACTGTGTAACACTTGCGAAATGCCAGGATATGACACTCCAACTCAGATAGTGGAAAGGTATAAAACTGGGCACGGCTGTGCCTTTGCTTTGCCTTGCCTAGCTGGTCGAGGAAGAAGGAGAATGTAACTTGCTATGCAATAAACCTCTTCGGAGAAGTTACGGCGTCCCTGACTCTTTGTTTACACTGGCGAAGAGGGGGAGAAGGAGGGGCCAAGCCTCAGCAGGATCGGAGATCCAGATCGGGAAGCCAGGCCCTTCAGCACCTTGGACAGCGACAGCTGAAGCTGACAGTCTGGGAGCCAAGACACAGAGAGGGGAATTGCTTTTCCGGGAAAGCAGGAAAGCAGGACTTTGTGTTTCCAGCACGAACCAAGGCGCGACTCTGCGAATGGAATGCTGATGGAGATTTATTACCACAGGGGGGGCAACCAGTTACCCCCTGACAAGGGTTATGTTGCCCAGAGCGTTAACCCCGCGCGTGCTGGAAAGTTCAACTGACTGTGAGTGCCGAAAGGCTGAGTGAAAAGAGAATCGGACGGCTGTCTGATTGTCTGTTTTGTGTGTCTGTTCTTTGTCACGTTTGACAGAAGAAGGAGAGAGGAAAGTGCACTGCTTGAGAGGTGGAAGCTGCACGTTTTCTGACACTGGATGAGACGAACTTTTCTGTATGGTGTGTTTACACTGAAGCGGCGCTTACCAGAGAACGAGTCTGGAGATTGTGGCAGATTTGCAAGTTGCAACATGGGGAGTCGAAAGCCCCCCAGTGCAAAAGACATTTGTCCTGTTAGAAAGTTTGACTGATGAGTTTGAAAATATCCTGTGGAGCCTACAGTGTGTTGACCAGAGGCAGCTGGCTGCAAAGATGGTGGCATCACGAGTCTTGGAGGAAAGCCAGCGTAAGGACTACGAGGCAAAACTCCAGAGACAGGAAACAGGGGTGACTCAAACCCACTCAATCGAGACTTTCAATGATTTTGACCCTGAGAAAGCATTTGTGTCCAGAGGGAGGAAATGCTTCCACGGTGGTGGAAAGGATCATCTCATGAAGGACTGGAGAAAGTTGGCTGAGGAAAGAGCCAAGAAGAAGGAACCCTGGTGTGCTGCAAGCAACAGAGGGGTTGTAAAGAACTGTGAGTCTATAGCCTGTGTGGCTGCAAGCCCTAGTTGGGTGTTGGACTTGGGGGCAAGTTTTCACATGGCCAATTGTGAAAAGCTCTTGAAAGAAAAGATGCCTCCTAATGCAAAAGGTGCATCGGGGGGGCGAGGATCTGCAGTAGGAACTGAAAAAATACCATGTTTTGAAAAAGATTTTTCAAATGTATTGTATGTTTCGGAATTGCAAGACTGTTTAATCAGGGAATCTAAGCTAATAAACAGTAATTATGCTTTGTGTTTCAAGGGGAATGATTGTACTTTTAGCATAAATGATGGAATTTGTGCTAGGGCAGTCAAGGGAAACAAAGTGTATGTGATGACTGACGGGCTTGAATGCACGCTAGCTGATAATGTGCCGTTGCACGGGGATTGCGCCCATTATTACCGCACAGTCATGGGACATGTGAGCTTCACAAGTGTGGGGAAACTAGTGGGAGTGTGTCCAAAATTTCAGCTGAAAATTTGTTCAAACCGTTGGGATTGTTCAGTTCGCAGCCAGGTAAAGCCTGAGGTTTTTCCTGTGGCCAAGTTTAGCAGACGCACGACAGAAAGATTGTTTCGGACTGTGCAGGCAAATTTGGCTGGCCCTTTAGCAAAGACTATGGGCAAGAATCAGTATTTTATAGCCATTGTGGATCAACATACAAAGTATCTGTATATGATACTAATGGCAGAAAGAAAAACAACACAGAAAAGGTGGGGAGGGGCAATTTTGAATATTAATCATGTTGCTAGCCGTGTTTGGAATTCTTTTGTAAAGGAAATGCTTTATCATATGCTGTATGGTAGACCATCAAACCTTAAATGTATAAGAGGTTGTGGGCAATATGCAAATGTATATAATGTATATGAACCTGCAAATTTCTGGAAAAGGTTAATGTTTGTGGAGTATTCTGGTAACAGCTATAGATTTTGTTCAAGTCATGGAAAAATCTTACTGTCCAGGAGTGCCAACTTTGAGAGATATTCCAGCAGGGAAAGACTCCACATTAATAAGGAGGTTTTTCTCAAGCTAGGGCAGAGTGCCACAGATGCTGGAAATGGAGGGGCACTAAAGCAAGAAGGTTCTACAGATAGTGAGACTAACACATCTGCAGATGAACAAACACAAACACAGCCTAGGTCAGATAGTGGAGATGGAAAAGGAAGGACAAAGGTAATCCTACCAAGGAGAACTCAGAGAGTTAGAGAGCCCCCAGATTGGTTTGGGACACAGACTGCAAACACTTGCATAGTGATAGCAGGAGGCAAGTGGGTATTCAAGAGGCAGGAAATGCCAGATGAAACCCAGAAACACGGGGATAGAGACAGCAGAAAGGTGAAGGATCCTAAGGTACCTAAAGAGGACCAAGGAAAGAGAGTTAGTAATCCAGGCCAAGAGCTGGAGTGCTGTGTGGCATAGTTCAAATATTATAGCTGCACAAATCAATACATTTTGGAGGGGATTGTCAAGGCTAAAAAGCCAGTGGAAGGAAAATGTAGTGATGTGTGCAAAAAGAAGTTAGAATAGATAACCAGGAGCTAACTTAGTATTTAGTCAGGAGACTCCTGGAATTGCATCATAAGGTGATGTGTGCAAAACACATCACCAGTTCTCCTAAGACTGATGACAACATCAGAGGGATTGTGCAAGAGTTGTGTAAGACTGTGTAACACTTGCGAAATGCCAGGATATGACACTCCAACTCAGATAGTGGAAAGGTATAAAACTGGGCACGGCTGTGCCTTTGCTTTGCCTTGCCTAGCTGGTCGAGGAAGAAGGAGAATGTAACTTGCTATGCAATAAACCTCTTCGGAGAAGTTACGGCGTCCCTGACTCTTTGTTTACACTGGCGAAGAGGGGGAGAAGGAGGGGCCAAGCCTCAGCAGGATCGGAGATCCAGATCGGGAAGCCAGGCCCTTCAGCACCTTGGACAGCGACAGCTGAAGCTGACAGTCTGGGAGCCAAGACACAGAGAGGGGAATTGCTTTTCCGGGAAAGCAGGAAAGCAGGACTTTGTGTTTCCAGCACGAACCAAGGCGCGACTCTGCGAATGGAATGCTGATGGAGATTTATTACCACAGGGGGGGCAACCAGTTACCCCCTGACAGAGACAAAAAGGAGCTAATTAATTTAATGAAGCAAAACAATCGTTATGTTTTATGTGTCTTAGTGTCTAATAGCTCTGAGCTTATTGTTCTGCCTGGTGCTTTCTAACAAATAATAAGAAAAAAAACCCACCCTGAGTATACAGCAGAAAATGACAGCATTTACTATAGTTTTAAACTTTTAAAAATAGAAATAAAATTTGCATCATTTTAAATGGATTTCCATAGCAGAAATATAACATATCTGTTAATAGTAAATAGCATTATGCAGTCTCTGTGCTGATGCATGAGGAGAGAGGTTTTCGCATTACTCCCGTTCCATTTGGAACGGGAGTAGGACGGGAAGCTTAAGACAGCTCCCGGCGCTTTCCCCTTTCACACACAGACGCGCCAGAACGCGTGTAAACGCGTTCCGGAGCGTCTGTGTGCGAATGCTCAAAGCGCCGGGAGTTGTCTTAGCCGGCAAAGGCCGGCCAGGGGCGCGGAGACAGCCGCGGAGGCAGATCGACAATCAGCTGATTGTCAAACAGCTGATTGTCGAAGCCGCGCCGGCGTCGGAGGCGAGCCCGCAGCTGTTCGGGAGACAGAAGCAGGCGCGAATGCTTCTCCTCCCGAACGCCTGCGGGCGGCTCGTCCGCGTTCGAACGCATGTAGAGCACTTTAAAGTGCTCTACATTTCGAACGCGAGAAAGACAGCTGCGGACACGTCGGAGCGCAAGCCGCGCTCGGGCAATGCGGATGCTGTGTCCGCAGCTGTCTCCCACGCGTCCCGTTCACCCCCGTGCGAAAACGTCTGAGATCTCATATGGAGCTTCAGTAAAGGGGTCAACCCTGGGGAGGGTGCTTATAGCTGAAATTGACACAAATGCTTGCACATTATCTATTTATACCCCTCCTTTCATGTGAGAAGATCAAGGCAATGTACACTTTTCTCCTCTGCTTTACCTTGTGTTTGGATTAGGCTGAGAGGCTGTGATGGGTCCAGGATCAGCCAGTTAGTTTATATGAGGATTAGGGAAGTGCATGAGACTATTTTACTGGGCTTTTCTTCTTGTGACATTACTCAAGTCAATTTGAGTGTTGCACCAAGCTGAGCAGCTGGATCATTGATCCTGCCAACTGATTTGGACTCAGTTTAACTATAGAAATCAGTAGAGGAATTTGACTTAAGTTTTCTCTCCCTCTCCTGAAATTGGTAGGCTGGCAGCAGACAGAGACAATCTCTAAACTGAACACCTAGGTACACACTCAAGGATAACAACATAAGCTGTCGTATCAGGTGACAACCCACCAGGGCCTTTTATGCACTTGGCCTTATTCTGAAGTATATCTTGGGATAGGAGTCTGTTGTCTGCATGCTAACACAGACTATGGTAGGCCTTGCTTGGTGCTTGCCATGGCCTGCAGGAACATGCAGGCAGCAGGCCCCTATTCTGGGATATAATCCAGAATAACTCTAAGTAAAGCAAGGCCCCAGGTCCAGCATCCCGCCTCATGCAACAGCCCACCAATTACTCCTGAAGATTCATAAACATAAGACAAGGCAAAGCATTCACCTGCTCTTGACCCCTTGCAAACAGCCTTTAGATGCATCCTGCCTGTCTAACCTGGAGTTAGCTAGCATCCTGAACAATCAACTTGTGCAGCAGCTTGTATGGTGTGTCTGTGTGTGTGTGTAAGAGAGAGAGTTTCTCCTTTAGCCACATGTACGATCTTGTTGACAAGGTTCTTAAATTCCTTTTCCTCAGACATTATTTTCTTGCTGTCAAATATTCTGTTTATTATTTTTTTATTTTTATATGTACCTACCTACTCTGTGTCAGAGGGCCTCTGTTTATACAGCACTCAGTTATAAATGCAGAATTGCTTCAGTCTATAAATAGCCAGAGAAACTAGAGACAGCCTTATTGCCCAACAAAGTAATTTAGTTTTGTTTTGCATAGCAGTCTGGAAAAAAGCAAAGCAAAGCAAACCTATCTGCTGCTGATTGACAAGTCATGCATATCTATCTGTGTATTTTGCAGGTAACCATTTTCTAGCGGACAACAACAAAGACAAATGTACTTCCATTATGTTCAGCATTTCACTACATAGCACTTATGCACTTAAGCACAAAATCTTCTATTTTAAAACAGAGAAAACATCACCTGATTGACAGCATGCATAGATCAATCACTGCATTTTTCTGAAAAGCAGTTTCCAATGGACCAAATCTACTTCCAGTGTAGTTTAGTGTTACTGACAAGCCCATTGAATGTGCTATTATTACTTCCAGTGTGGGCTAATTTAGTCTGGAGAGCCAGACCCTTATCTGGGAATCTGATTCTGCACTAGGTGACCTTGGACTAGTCACAGCTCTCCTTCTGAGCTCTCACAGCCCGTCCTACCTCACAGGATGTTCTGTTGTGCGGAGAAGAATTGAAAGCTTTGTTAGCCACTTTGAGTACCCTTAAATGGGTGAGGAAAGCAGGGCAGAAAAGCAAACTCCTCCTCCTCCTCCTCCTCCTCCTTCTCCTCCCTAAATAAGGAGAACAGATTGCCCTCTGCAAGATGATTCACATTCCATGTAATCTGCCAGGTAAACAACCCATTTACTTTCATATGCTGCTTCTTTATTGTTACACACTATGCAGTTCTCTTCACATCACTTATGATGAAGATAAGATTTGCTAACATACAGTTGGGAGGAGGGTGAAAAAGTTTCCCAAACTTGCTTTCTACTCCAAGGCTTAGGTTTTCCAAAATGGATTCTGAAAGACTGTAAGGGTCCAGGAGTGTTCTCATGCAAATCTTTGATCCTTTCACAAGTCTAATTCACTTGCACACAGTGGATATCCTCACAAAGGCTGTTTCATTTTCCCTTATTTTGTGGCACATTTCATATTTCTGCTAAGCAACATAAATAACAAAAGTCCACAACTGGATTATGAAAGGCATGCAGACAGAACATCCCCATAAATCAGAGTAATCTGGGGGACCTGTTTCTGGGAGTGCTACCAGAATTAGTGAGCTTCTGAAATGACCCCTCTTGGAAATAGCAGAGGCCAATAACCAACAGGCACTTCTGCACTTGGCCCCATAGTATGCAATTAGTCAACATCTGAGCAGGTGCATCTGCACTTGCAGGAGGTGTTTACAGCCTACAAATGCCCCCCTGCCTGCCCAAAGATTGACTAATAGCATACTACAGTGGTACCTCGACATACGAGTGCCCCAACATACGAGTTTTTTGAGATACGAGCCACCGAGCGAGTGATATTTTGCTTTGAGATGAGAGCAAGATTTGAGATATGAGGAATCCGTCTCTCCCCCTTCCCGTTCCGTCTCTCATCCTCAAGCGCGCTAGGACCCCTCAATCCCAAAAGTATGTTTTTTAGTTTAAAATGCAAAGTGTGGCGAACACGGTAAGTCCAGACGCTTAAAAGTGTCGCCAAAGTGTATTTTCACAAGGGTAAGTAGCCTAAGGGAGGGGCTAGTTGAGCACTCCAAGGGGAGGAGTTGAATTTGCATCCAGGCGGAGCTCAGCCAATAAGAGCGAAGCTAGCCAGCCAGGCCCATATTTAAGGGGGCCTGAGGGAACAATTTCTGTTCTCTGCCTGGGGTCGTTAATCAGGGAGGTTAACGAAGGGGAGAAACGGGCTCTTAGCTGAGGAGGCTAAAGTTAGGGTCCTGAGTCTTTTAGTATATGAATGCTAAGCTTGTGAAGTTATTTAAAAGGAAAGCTAACAAATTCTGAACTGATTGAAGTTTTATTCTTGAACTGGTAGAGTCTTTTGACTTAGTGTAAAAGTGAAAGACTGAACTGCTTGACAGCAAAAGTAACCACGTGTAACTAACTGTGAGAAGAAGCTGACTTTAAACTAAAACTGTATTCAATAAACACATGTTCTTGTTGTTTCAAAGAAGCTTCGTCGAGTTCTCTGTTTATAAAGGGAGCCAAATAGGGCCAGAGTGCTAAACAGTAACTGTATCCAACCCACTGCTGGAGCTTGACAGAGTGGGGGCAGGGTGCTGTCTGCTGCAGCATCAGAAGGGAGGCTACATTATTATCAAGCCTAAGAGTAGAGAACAGGAAATGGAAGGTGCGCCTCTTGGAAGGGAATAACAGAGATTGATTTACAAGTAAACAAAACGCTACCACACTACCAAGTAAAGATAAATATATATATGAAATAGGTAAGGGTGGAGAGGCGGCCTTTACACCAACATACGAGTTTTTTGAGATACGAGCCACCGAGCGAGTGATATTTTGCTTTGAGATGAGAGCAAGATTTGAGATACGAGGAATCCGTCTCTCCCCCTTCCCCTTCCGTCTCTCATCCTCAAGCGCGCGCACGCTCGCTCCCTCCACCACTCGTCGCTCGCCTTGGGATGCCGCCCTGCGTCTGTTTTCCCTTCTGCCTCGCCCCCTTCCGTCTCTCATCCTCAAGCACGCACGCGCGCGCTCCCTCCACCGCTCGTCGCTCGCCTTGGGATGCCGCCCTGCATCTGTTTTCCCTTCTGCCTCGCCCCCTTCCGTCTCTCATCCTCAAGCGCGCTCGCGCTCGCTCCCTCCACCGCTCGTCGCTCACCTTGGGATGCCGCCCAACATCTGTTTTCCCTTCCGTCTCTCATCTTCAAGCGCTCGAGGGGCCCTACAGGTGAGAGGTAGAGGGCGCTTCCCCTTCCCCTTGCCCTCCTTTGGGTCCTTTCAGCTGCCTGGGTTCGAGGGAAATGTGGAACAGGAGCACACAGAAAGAGGGAAGAAGGGATGAGGGGGTGTTTTGGGAGCTGGAACGGATTAATGGCATTTCAATTAATTTCAATGCTTTGAGATACGAGCAATTTGACATACGAGCAAGGTTACAGAACGAATTACACTCGTATGTCGAGGTACCACTGTAGCTGTGGTGCACAAAATCATGACCAGATCCTCCCTAAACGTGACCAAAAGCTTACCTAGTGTGTCCAGGAAGTGACCATATGCACCTTTTCCAGTGTGAGGGGTCATCTGAGATACCGCTCAAGCACATTGGTATCTCAAATGATCCCTGATGTGACTGCACATGCACAGAGCGTCATTGTCACTATGACAATGGTGGCAGTATATGTGCAGTCATGCAGGGTGCCACAATCAAAATGATGATGCCCTGGGAGGATTGGATGTGTGACCTGACACAGGTAAGTCTCCAGTCATGTTAAGGCTAGCCTATTGTGTACATGTTAGTCTGTAATGCACCTTTCATGTCCAATGGAAGGGAAAGCAAGTCCAAATAATTTCCAGTTTTTGAAGACTATCAGCTTCAAAGCCACTAGCCAGAGATGGGCCGTGATGGAATGTCCTAAGGCAGAATAGCCCATATAGGGCAGAAAGCACTTATATGGTGTTGAAGATCACGTAGCAGGTGATTTCTTGCTCCCAACATGTCTGAACACAATGTTGTCAGTGTGCTATGATACTATATTCATGCTTGTGTCACAATTTCAGTAAATGTGATTGTGGCAAAACACTACATGCAGTTTGCACAAATATTAGATAAACAGCAAACTTAATTTGTTAGACAAGCAGTTCCCCTTTTAAGTTGTTATCAAGCAATCCACAGTTTCAGGATTTCTTCTACATACGCTATTCTTGCACTTTCCCCGTTTCTTTGGGGAATTTTGTCTTATGCATGTTGTGTAGATAAAGGTTATTTTATGTAGTAAGAAGCATAATATAATATATTTTGTTTCTATTGTATTGTGTTCTTTGTCTTGGAAAAGTGATGTGAAAACGAATCAAAAGATAACTGATACTTCATTAAGTTTTCTGTTTGCTTAATTGTTTATTTATTGTAATCTCTATGCTTTTCATGCAGGTCTGTGGATCTATGTTGTAAAGACTGTAGTGTCAGTACGTTTTCTCAGTCAAGAGTAAGGAAGTTATAGCCTTCCAAATATTGCTGAAGACTCAATAATTCCTGACCATTTAACAAAGTGGCTAAGGATAATGGGAATTAAGTTCCAACAATAACTGAAAAGCAAAATGATTTGGCTCTTCCTTTTGTTATCTTTCTAAAATTAGGTTTGCAAATTTTGTTCTTAATCTCCATTATTAAAACTTCTATATTTAGTTGTATTTTATTGTACAGGGTCTCAAAGGAAGAATTTGATTCAAATTAATTGGTTTTAATAAAAACTTCTTTTATACCTGGAGATTTCCTTTATTCTATCCCCACAGGGGTTCAGGGTAGATGGCAAACATAACTAAAATTGTGACCTTTTTTTCCCTTTTTTTCCAATGGACAGGAGAGAGGAGAAAGAAAAAAAATTAGACTGCAAAGTGCAGATTTTCCATTGCATCTCTAGTTACACCAAATAATTATTTCCAGTCTGCTTAGAGAACAAAATTACTCAGAAGGCTTTAGCAGCCATTTATCAATATCATGGAACTGTTTCCAGCAGGGATGTTAAGCAAGGGGCTTACATTGTTATTGAACTATGGATTCCTTCATTAAAGCCAGCATATAGAATGATCAGGATGTAACAGTGCTAAAGATGGTGGTAACAATACAAGCACGTCTGTATTGTCATTAGATGCATCTGTTTTCTAATCCTGTCTAATTGTCTTTGGAGATCAATACACCTTTTTTGCACTTGACGGTATTCTTGATTGTATCTCAGAATATGGTCCTGCCATCTACATGCCGGTGCAGTACTTCCCAAGGCTGGCTGGTTCCTGATGGCTTACAACCATTGTGGTTAGTCACTGTCAGTGGGCATCCTCCTGGCAGAACCCCAAGAACCTATGTGGATTCTACCTCAATGGCTATTGTTATAAAGGTGGGTGAAGGGGTACCAGTGAGGAGGAGGAGGAGGGTAGGATTTTAAAATAGGATCCAGGTAAAAATGCCTTCACTTGTACCAAAAGCACTAAAAATTATTATTCCATATGATTAATAGGATGCCAACGGGATAATTATTCTTTATAATTTGTGCAGTAATATGACTCAAGAATTTATTAATGGTTTCAAATTTTACAATGTCCCAAGTGGCACAATCAATTTATAACCTACATCCTGTATTGTTTTTGCTCTCCACACAAGTGATCTTATACAGTGTGACAGTACCTAGACTATTTCTTCTCCTTCTTCATATTTGTAGTTAAAAAGGAACATTCTGGTTGAATTCTTGAAAAGCATCAAAAAAGTGATATTTATTTATTTATTTATCTCCTTACATCTTTGAATGTTTCTAAGGTTATATAATTTGAAAACCTAAGCCTATACTCATTCTTTAAAATCATGTGACAAGCTAAACAAAAATTTTGATTTCACTGAAACCTGCCAGAAGGTTAAGAGTTATATATGTTTAGCAGTATATATATATATATATATATATATATATACTGCTAAAAAGCAATGGATGTGGTATATCTCTGGTGTTTGTCAGAAGGTATATGTGACTTGTTTGCTTAGAATCTGAGCATTAATGCTTCCTTAGGTAATCCAGTTTTTGTTGAAAGATTTAACTGCTAATCTGGAAGTAACTGATCCAGTACTACAGATGTATCTGAATAGAGCACCTTTAAGAACGTAGGCCTGAGCTAAAAAATCATAGAAAAAGGGTCAGAGCCTTTAAGCTGACAATCTTCTCTTTTGTAAAATCTGTTTCTAATCCCTCCACACTGAAGTTGAAAAATCATATTTCACTGCAAGTTCTAAGTGGCTCAGATTTAAGCATGTTTATTAAAAAATATGCACTACCATATCCAATAAGAGGACACGGAATGTTTAGTCTCAAAATTCTTTAAAAACAAAAAGGAGTGATTTAAAAACATACAAAGCCATTCCCTTCTCCTGATCACACATGGTTGGAATTAATATCTTAAATAATTGTGATATTGTCTTGAATCTTAGGCAGATTTCTTACAACACTGCCTTCTATTTGAACCCTCTGAAATTTGTCGCAAGCCCTCATTGGCAGTTTATGGGTGTTTTTCCACTGTCACTAAGTACCCATTTTAGCACCCATTAAGGACCCATTTGGCTGAGAGCTGGATGACCTCATTTCCATCACAGACCCCATTAGGGGCACATTTGTTTCCACCATAGCTAAGGAAATCCGGATCATAATGGGTCCTTTGAGACCTATAATCTGGATTTTGTGTAGATCCCATTAAAGGGTTCTAACAGACCAATAAAAAGTGAGAATTTCAATCTATCTTTTACCTAATGATATAAAATGTCCAGATCCTCACCATTCTGAATGAACATTTTTCCTTCCCTCTTCATCAGAAAACTTAAATCAATGAAGAAAACATCTTAATTTAATTTATCCCTGCTGGTAGCTGCACATGGCTTCCTGTTGCTGAACTGAAGAAAAGAACTCTACTTTACAAAGAAGACTGTATTTTAAGCTTTTGTAGCTTAGTGGTGAGAGTAGTAGGCTTGGTTTGTTTTACTTTATCCCTAGTGTCAGGTTTACCTCAGAGACCCAAACATTTATACCAGTGGTTCCCAAAGTTGTCAGGGCTACGACCCATCTAATATAAGTTTACCAACTCGGGACCCACCTCTAGGAAATTTAACCGTTACCAATATGAATAAAGGACTTTTCAAATAACAAACAAAGTTTTAATACAATTTTTTTATTTCTTAATTAAATAATTACATCAAAAAAGTTATTTCAAATACAGTTAAATTTCCTAGAGGTGGGTCCCGACCCACAGTTTGGGAAACCCTGATTTATACACATACTAGCTGGGTTTCTATTTTTGAAGTGAAGCCCTTCTGTTTGTTTGTTTTTTTGTTTTGTTTTCCTCTGCTCTTGACCAATATTGATGATTGCTAGCTAATTCTGACTGGTTGCTGTCACTTTGCCTTATTTTTAAGCTTTTCCTTTTTATTAAAGAAACCATCTTGAGAAGTATACTTGTCTTGCTGCCAACTTGTCTGTGCTACAGAGTACTTTCTATTTTATTGTTATTTAAACTTAAGCAAAAAGACCCCATTGGGACTTTGGTTGGACAAATTAATTTCCCATAAACACATGTCCAGATTACAACCTACACACACACACACAAATAAACATAAAAATACTTGTACATTGGGAAGAATTCTTCAAATATATATATGTAAGGCAAACTAGTACAGGGTATGAATTTTATATATAGGGACACTATTAAAAAAACTAACAGAGAAATTAGATAAAGTTTACAGATTTGTTCAGGGCACATTCAGCTGAAATGAACAAATAAGTATAGCTAAGATGTATATTCCTTTTCTGTTAAATCATTGGGACTCACATAACGTTGTACCACCCAAGGAGCTCTTTATAGTCATAATTAAAGTGCAGTGGTAGAAGGCTTTTACCAGGTGCCTCAGCTGGAAAGTGGTCATGTGCTCTTAATGATACACCTTTTTTTTCTAGGACTATTTTCATATTTATAGAAAATAGCACATATAACTATCTGGAAATCACTGTTTCAAATGAAGTATAAAGCAAAATATTCTAAGGTGTTTGTGCTTCATTTTTGGCATTTGCTCAGAATATTAATCTGGATCATATTACATGTGTGAATAATAAGAGAGCTACACTGTCATGTCTCTGCCTATTTATAGAATGTCTCACACTGGAAGTTTCTCCAGCTTCAGTTCAGCCTGAGTAATTCATGCTCAAAGATGAGCAATAATTTTTCATCCCAAATCCTACTGTAAAATTGCATCTGAAGGGATATTATGACTCTGAGAGGTATTTCTGAAGGTCTGAAGTAGCAGTGATTGGCAGCTTCATGGGCTCTTCTTCTGTTCAGTACAGGTAGTTCAGGCCAGGTTTAAGCACTAAAAGTGATGAATAGTTCCCAAGGAAGTTCTGTTCTCTAAGGGAGCACATTTAAATCACAAGAGCAAAGAGCTTGTAGTTTTCAGTATCAGCTTATGAGGGAGCAACAGCTATGACCCTTTTAACAGCAGTTCCTATATGTTTTGTTTTACCAGTGTGCAGTCATCTAATCTAGTAGTACATGTATAGCTTGCCTACTGAATTTTGTAATCAAAATAGTATATATATGAGGTCACACCATGGGGTATAATATATTTTATTTATTCATTATTTACATTTCTATCCTGCCCCATACCATGCAGTATTCTTCCCTCCTACCTTGGCAGGACTGAATTCAGAGGAACTAAGAATCAAAGGCCTGGGTGAGGAAGTGTATTTTAACCAGGTAACAAAAACCATATAAAGTTGGCACCTGGCATCCTTCCCCAGACAGGCTATTCCAAAGCCAGGGGAAGGCATCACAGAGAATGCCCTTTTGCATGCTGTATACCATCCCATCTTCTAGGGCAACTGTACTACAAAGGGGCCCTTGTTTTGTGATCTTAATACACAAATGGGTTTATATGGAAAAAGTCACTCCTTCAGATGACAAACTTATTAAAAGAGAAAACAGTGAACAAGTTTATAGAAGACTGGGGACTTTTTACAGAATTTCTTCGGGGACTGTGCATTATGACGGAAGGTTTCAGCCTTTAAGAGAAAGAGTAATAAGTATACGAAGGGAGCAAAGTGCTATAAGAAGAAGAGTCTGAAGAACGGAGGAAGTCACACAGAAAATTTCAAAGCATTGTAATGGAATTTATTATAATTATGTATTGAAATGTGTTAATGAAAATAAATAAAAAATGGATACCAAAAAAGAAGATGTATCTATTGGGAAGCAAGCACACTCAGTAATCAGGGGTTGGAAAGATTGTTAGATCCCGTGTAATGCTGCTATTAATGCTATTAGATAATTTCAGCCTTTTAAAAAATTACCTCCACATCTTCATATTGTCTACTTATAGTCCATTTTTATTTTTGGTCAGTACAAAGCTAGGAGGGGTCAAGAGGAATAGGAAGTAAAGTAATGAGACTATTAACAACTTATAAGAATGTAAAATTTTGAAAATCTGAAAATCCAAATTCGGATTCAAATTGGATTTTTGAAAATGATTCAGATGAATTTGACATTGTCACACCCAAATATCGGGTCTATTTGCGCATATAATACAGGATACAAACAGAATGCAAATGTGAAAAAAGGGATGCAAACAGATTCAAAAATTGGATACAAATGTTCCTGACATATCATTCAATTTGAATTGGATTTTTGAAAATATGGATCCAGATTTTTGAAAATATGGATCTGGATAATCCAGATCTGAATTGGTTTTTCAAAAATATGGATTTTTTTTTAATTTGAATCGAATATTTTATTTGAATAGAATTTGAATGCAAAAAATTCATTCGTGCACATCCATATAAGAATGAAATATTGGATGGTATGTTTCAAATTTGGCAGCTAGATGTAAATATGTAAGAGACAATGTGGAGCAAAAATAAAAAATAGTAAAATAAAAAAATAATAGGGTACAGAAGATGTCACTTAAGATATTTTATAGATGGTATAGCACACCAGTACAACTATTGCATATGATTCCTGGTTTATCAACACAATGTTGGCATAGGTCTGGAGGTAGGGGTACATATTTCCACCTCTAGTGGGAATGTGCTAGTATTAGAAGTTTTGGAGAATTGTCCAAAATCATATTAACAACATTTTAAATATAAATGTGGTTTAAACAGCATTGTTCAATGTGGTAATTGGGAGACTAAGAGCAAATAAACAATATTTATTTGAACAAATTATATATGCTGCCCAATCTACAGTAGTACTGGGATGGAAGGATACTACAAAATGGGTGGACAATAGAAAATAGGTATAAATATTTAATGGAACAATATAGATTTGAAAAAATAAGGAAACTAAGATTTAAAAGCCAAGGCTTGAAACTGCATTCCACGGTGGAGGATAACTGTACTATTAATTAAAAAGACCCCAAGCACCAGAATTCCTGAGAGAAGAAACAATAAGACAATTTCTTTGGTCCAACTAAAGAAGAAGAAAAAAGAAAGGAGGTTTTTTTTAAAAGGTTTTCTTTGAGTGGTGGGATGTATGTATGCATGAAACGCAAAGGTGATGAATTTATTTGGCACGCCCCTACTGTTGATTTGGCAGTGGGGCACTGCCACTTCTACCAGCCCAACTGATCAGAGCCTGACATGCTGCTAGATTTATACCAAGTGCAAAACTGTTATACTGTATGTGGCCTTACTGATTGGCCATGTTTCCTTTCTTCTTTCAATGAAAGAACAATTATTGGAAATCCATAGAATTATTGGAAACCAGTGAATAGCAAAGAAACCCAGCAATATTATAGTAACATGGATTAGGCAGAAGGAGTTTAATGAGTCTTTTGTATTTTTTAAGGTCCTAAGCAAACTTGTAGGTTGTTGTGTAGCTAGCAGCTCTTGTTGAATTACTTTTTTTCCTCCTTAAAGTTGTTAATATCCCAAGTTGCCTTATTTTTGTGGCAAAGAAAAATGTCTGTCAAACTGCAATACGTTGCTTAGTTTAGGAATAGTGGAAGAGCATCACAGCTTCTGAATGTTAAAACACTTCATACACATTCTCTCAGTATTACTTTCTCCTGTACAATAGGTAGGGGCTGAGGTTAAACAGATAACAGCTTGCCTAAGGGTAACTATCGAGTTCATTCTTGAGACAAGATTTGAACCAAGACTTCACAGCTCACAAACATAACAGTACTGCTGTTCAGAAAAAGCTGGACAATATGGAAATCCTTAAAAAAAGAGGACTTGCTAGATATCATTTATTTTCTTACCTGTAAGTCCTCTCTTTTGATTGTGATATGTATGTCTAGACACATATAATACTTTCATATTAATAACGTTGCTAAGTATTCATTGCTTTTGTTTGGGTCACCACTTATGACTCTGTTGCAGCCACATAGGGTTAGGTTCTGAAATCCACTGCTGAAAAAGATGCTTTCACGTCTAAAGTTTAGAGCATGAATCTGTCTTTTCCAATGGCCATTCACAATGCTTCCATCCAGGGCATGAAATCACTAAGCAAAAAAGGCTTCTCCAGTGTGATCACACCCAGAAATATGTAGCAGAATCACAGCAAATGTAGATGCGATGGTAGGGGAGCCTTCTGGCACGATGGCAAGCACCTCCTTTGGTAAGTGCAGATTGCATGGAAAATAAAATGTGTGCTTCTACTATGCATAATCATTCACAAGGTTTTCATGACTTCTAACTGCATAATTGTGGAATAGCAGACTTGGATGAATAGCACTCTTCTCCAAACTACAGGAATCAACCACCATAGAATTGTTGGTGTTCAGAAAGTTTCTACTTAACTTTAGTATCTTTGGGGAGGAGTCACTAACAAATGCAAACATAAAATGTAAGAAAAGCCCTGAAGCCCATAGCCTTCAGTCTAACATTCTGCTCTATCTTTTGCTTTTGGCGTTCTCAAACAGGAGACGAAGGAAAATCTTCATTTGCTCTCTACTCCATGCAAGTGGCATTTAGAAGCATCCTAGCTGTATTTCTAATCCAAATGTTATACCCAGGCATCAATTCAAGTAGCTGTAGATATGCTTGTCTTCCAATAAAAGGTGAATCCTTTTATATTGCCATCCAGGCTAGTCAGTATTACCATTCCTAGTAGCAAAATCAACAGATCCAATGACCCATTTGGTGAAAAATATATCTTCCTGTCTATTAGCATCACAGAAAGATTCTCAGGTTCTAGTGTTGTATGATAAAGAAAAAAATTCTATCCACCTTTTTCACATCATGCATAATTTTATATATTTTGATTAGGTTCCTGAGATGACGTGACTGAGGGTGGGGATATCGCTTTTGATATCAACAGCCATGGTATCCTGTTGAAACAGCTTCAGGTATTGGATTTTGAAGGGACTGATTTACAGTGGTTCTCATACTATCTCTGTAGTAGGTCTCAGTAATAGGAGAATTTTGTTCAATACCCTGTGAACTCCCAATACCCTGGTTGGCCTTGTCTCCTACACTCTAAAGAAGTGCTGGGAGAGATCATCGGGTAGAACTCTCTTCTGTTCATTCATTCTGAAGACAGAGGAGGCAGTTCAGGTGCTTGATTGATGGATGGAGGCATGATGGGCTGAATATGAACCAATAAATTAAAACTTCAGTGAGTCCAGTAAGTCCAGTAACCCCAATTTTAGATGGGGATATTTTGCTCCAGAAGAACAGATGCATGACTTGGGGATTCTGGATTCATTACTGTCATTCAAGACCCATGTGGCAGTAACAGCCAGGAGTGCTACCCTCCGTCTCTGACTGGTTTGCCAACTTTGGCCTTTCCTTTTCTCATCAGGGAGTCGGGTGCCTTTAGTATGCTGATGACACCCAACTCCATTTATCTATTCCTTCTGAATCAGTTGAGTCAGTTCAGGTGTTTGATCATTGCTCAGAGACAGTGACCTATTTAGTGAAACAGGTTCCATATAGCACAGAGATACTGTTTGTCATGAGGCCCTGTGTCCAGTAAATTAAACAGCACCCAGTCCTGGATGGGGTTGCCTTGCCCAGCTCCAACTCCAGCTCATTCACCAGCCCCATGATAATTTTTATTGTTTTGTAATACAAACATAAAGCATCAAATTAGGTTTCCCATTTAGGGAACTCTTGTACAAGTAATCAATACTGACAAATTGTTAAATTCTTGTCGACTTCCACATTCCTCTCAGGGTTCTCGTGTATTTCTCCTTTGATTCTCCTTTTCTTCATTTGACTGTCATCCTGGGTCTCTTTGTTCTTCAAATCCAGAGATTATAAATCCATTTTCTAGTTCTTGTAGAAATTCAGTAACAGGTTTCTAGTCTTTAACAAACTTATCCACCATTCTGTTCTTTGTTAAATTTATCCATCTCAGCTATGCCAATTAGTTTAATCAGCCAATTCTTCACATAAGATATTTAATCTTCCTTCCATTTTTAAAATTCTTGCTTCTGTTACCATACACTGAATCAAGGCATTAAAGTTACCTTGCTTTCTCATCATATACCCAATAAAAACATTTTTGCTTAAATGGAATGCTCATTTTAAAAAAATATTTTGCATAGTAGAATGAATTTATATCCAGCATTTTTGAACTTTCTTACGGGTCCACCACATGTGGTTAAAAGTTCCTTTTTTTACTTTACATTTTCAACACTTTTTCAATATAATAAGTTGAATTATTTTCACTAGTTTATAACGAGTTGTGTGCTACTTATACATTATCTTTCATATATTTCCTTTTAAAAGAGTACATACATAAAACTTTTTATCTTTAACCCAAAGTTTCCCCAATTGGTCCATTTGAATAGTATACCCAAAGTGTCTAGCCCATGTAATCATACATTTTTTGACTTGTTATTGTTCTATCTGAAAAGTAGCCTATATATAACCCCAATAATCCCTCTTTCAGCTGTTTTCATCTTTGTTTTCCATTTCAAAATTCAATCTATTTTTATCCTCTCTAAATACATACATAAGTTGCACGTACATAAACCATTGTAAGTTTTTGCCTTCTTGGTTTAATTGATCCTTTGTTGTTTCAAAAGTTCATTAGTACTTCATTTCTAAATAGCAATTATAATAATAATAATAATAATAATATTTATTTGTATACCGCCCTATGGCAAACCAATCCGTTTATTCCAAGCTTCAGCTCCCTCAAATATTGCCGTCTTAGTGATCCATGCTTTGATACTAACCAGACTAGAATATTATAAAGCACTTTATTTACAGGTACTGTTGATGATGGCCCAGAAACTGGAAATAGTGGGGAATACAGCAACCTAGTTACTGACAGTGATTTCTGGATGTGCATGATGCTGGTCTTGAAGGAATTGCACTGGTGAACAATCCACTACTGAGCCCAATTAAAGGTGTTGGTATTGGTATACTCAGCCCCAAGTGGCTTGGACTCCAAATACCTAAAGGAGTGCCTCCTTGTATTTCCACTACCCTCACAGATGCAACGGTTGCTTGTGACATGCAAGAGGGTTTTTACCTCCAGATTTGGGAATAGCAGAGTTTCACAAGGTGCCAACATTATACTATTTTTAGCACCTGATTAAAACATACCTCTTCACTTGGGTCTTTCATTTAGTTCCCCTTAGTTGTAGCATGGGCATAGGGAGGGTTATATTTGATACTATGTTTTTTAATTGAAATTTGAACTTATTGTTGTGACCCTCCATGTGACCCTCATGCCAAAAACAAAAAAATGCTGTGACAGTGGGCATTTCTGCGTAGCTAACAGGTCATTGTAAAGACAGACTACTAGGCTGATCCAATGGGGCATTGATTAATTTACTTTCTAAAAATGAAGGGAATTTACAATTAAGGTCATAAAGCAGTTTCCTGAAAGAAACAAACTAAAAACAATTGTTTTGTTTTGTTTTAAGCCTGCAACTAACCAAGGCAAAATCTATTAATGTATTGATAATTTAGAGGTGAATGCATTTCATTTTGTTGGGAGAACCTAAAAGTGCCAGGAAAGAGTTAATTTCCATTGAAAGAATTAATAAGATATAAAGTTTAAAACAAAAACTACAAAACATGTAAACAAGGGGTGTTTTTCCACTGTCACTAGAAGTACCCATTAAGTACCCATTAATGGGTACAAAAATGCCATTTCATACCCATTAATGGGTACTTAATGGGTACTTTTAGTGACAGTGGGAAAACACCCAATAACAACAGTTATAAAACCTGTTTGTAGGAAACTTCAAAAGCATTACCCTGCTGTGATTATTGCCATCTTGATCTACCAAATTTGAAAAAAAAGGCTTCAAAATAGTTTTGCTTTGTTTTTTAAACTATAGATCAAGTTAAACCTAATGTGCAGAATAAACTGGTACTTTGCAAGGAAGCATCAAATAAGCATTAGAATACAAGGAAATAAATGTGCTGCCAAAAAGTTGCATTAAAACATATTTGGGTGGATTTCCACCCCACAGAACTGGAGGTCAGACTATTAGTCCTAAAACATAACATAATAACGTTTATTTATAATGGCCCTTTCACCAAAGGGCAGAACAAAATAATGAATACAATCACCACAACAGAAGAAAACAGCAGATAAAGATCAAATATACATTATAAACACTGTACAGAATTCTAATAATGTTACATAAGCTAAGAAATTACAGTACGCAGTATAAAATAAAAATGACTAGTAGGACCAATTAATATAAGAAAACTCAAAAATGTCAAAGGAGAAACTAAAGAGAAATTGCAGCAAAAACAGCAGCAGCAACCAACTCAGGTGATTTTCTGTTCTTCCACCTCCAGCTGGAACTTACTAGGGATGTTCACAAATGTATTTGTGACATTCAAATCCTAATAGATTTGAATGTCATAAAATCCAATCCAATTTGGATATTTAAGATCGAAATGTCATAAAATCCGATTCGAATGCATAAGATTCAAATCCGTACATTCAGATGTTAGATTTGTATTTAAAGATATGAATGTCAACAACATTTGGATCTGGTATACATATCCGTACGCATTCCATAAAAATCTGTATGCATCCTGTATGCACCCCGTTTTAATCCCGTATTTTTAAGCACAAGATTTGTATAATTTTCATGCAGATTTGTATACAACAGATACAAATCCATACATTCAAATTATTAAAAAAAATCCATATCAGATTTTCAAAAATCCATATTCAAGTTTGAATGTGCAAATTTGGATTTTTGAAAATTTGATTTGAGTTTGAATGTTGACATTCATCAGATTTGAATTGAATTTTTGAATATTCGTACACATCCCTAGAACTTACACCTAGAGGAGAGCATGGGAAAGGCTCCAAACTCACAGTTGCAGCGCTGGACCCAGTTGTTTCTCATCTCACCCCAGCCAGAAGCATGATTGTTTTCAGAGCTTTCTCTTACAGAGTTCTCTGACAATGTCCTAAATTGTAGGACTGAAGGATTAAAAGAGGACATAATAATCAGAGTCTTGAGGGTTGAAACATGTCCCATTGTTTGGGTTTATTGCAACTCCTTTCCTTCTTTTGCTTGTTTTTTTTTCCTTTTTGTACTGGTTCAGGCTTCTGTATGACTTTTTGAATGTGCCACTCCTTGGCTTTTCTTCTGCTATTTTCACACATTGAGATTTGCACTGCACAGACCTCAAGACCTGATATTAATCACATTTTTATCTCACTTCCTATCTAAACACGTTGAGGATAAAATATTTTGTTCATGTTTTCTTTCTGGTAAAATATGAGTTCATGGGGGAAGAAGTGCATGTTTTGAAAACTGCCACTTTAAGACCTTCATTGCTATTATCTCTCTTCTTCAGCAATGAGGGAGCTAAAATATGACTAGTAAAGGCTGCAAATATATCTTTCTTCTCTTTAAAATTATCTTCATGTTTTGAAGAAGCTGTAAACATGTCTGGAAATGACACACAATCCCACTTTCTATACAGCAGAACATGATGAAACCAGCCACCAAAAAATATTACATTTTTCACTTGCATTCATATCAACTAACAGAATAATATCCATGTGATTTAAAGTAGATGTTTCAATGGTATTTAAAGAACTAGAAAACTAAATGGTAGAAAATGTTGATTCTTGAAAATTGCAATATTTGTAGTGGTAAGATTTATTTATTCCCTCCAGGGTTTGTATATTGCTCTAGGAGTAACAGTAGTAGTAAAGGGAAAGTAGTAGTAAAATGTATCATTTTGTAATAGGTATTCCAAAGTCAGACATTATAAAAATCACAAAATTTATTACAAATAAAACTAACAGCAAAACAACATGTTTTAAAATAACATAACTGAACATTCAAGATTATCTCACTTCTGCTATATTTTGTTATAATAAAACACAGAATAGAGTGAAATCTGTCCGTCTGTCTTTCTTTCCTTCTTTCTATTTGTAATTACAGACATATATATTCATACATATGCCATTCTACCACTGTTCCATGAAGTTCAACTGTCAGTGATATTCAGAAACATCTATGCTCTTCCTCAACAGAGACCATGTGGTCACTTTGACATTTGCTCTTTTGGCGTCCTGGCTAGATTATTGTAATGCTTCTATAAGAGGCTATCTTTGAAGATTGTTCAGAGACTACAGCTAGTGTTAGTGTAGTGACTGACATCTGTCACTGCAGCCATATTATCTCTACAGTTAAAGAGATGTTACTGGCCTCCAGTTAGTCTTGGGACCCAACTGAAGAATCTAATGCTTGTACATAGAGTCCTATGCATATAACCTGGGTACCATTTTCTGAAAGAGTATTGTCCTCCCTTATAGACCACTATCCATTATCATTAGGAAAATCCCACCTAATCATAATAGGGATGTGCATGAACTGAAATTTAGTGGTTCAGTTCAAACCAAATCAAACTACCCTTGTTTCGGTTTGATTTGAAAAGTGTTTTGTGGTTTGCTTGCTTGTTTGTTTGTTTAACCATAGAATAGTTTGCTTGGTTTGTTAGAACCATCCCTTGGTTCAGGTTTGATTCAAACAGGGTTTTCTGAACAACAGGATGGAACAGTTTCCAATGAAACATACTGTATGAACACTGTGCTACTAGTAAAATGTGTTTTGATTCACTTAGGATCAAAATACATCTTGTAAAAATCAAAGTGTGTCTTCAAATCTTCTGAGAGCATTGTGCACAATTATTTGTGCACATTAAACTCCACTTTGGCTGGACAATAATATTTTTTCAAACATTTCTGGAATATTATAATTTATTTGGAGCTGACTGGTTAGAAGCAAATGAATGAGGAATGGAATTTTAAAGAATGTATGCACAGAAATAAGATAACAATAACAGTGAAGGTTTTGTGAATCTTTATTCATGCAAAGCCTCTGGAAAAAAAACTGGACAGAAAATCTTTAACATTCTGCCTTAGCAGGTGACACATTGTCCAGATGCTCTGAACATCTGCCTCATGTTAATCATGACATATTGCACACAAAATGGTGGATAGACCACTTAGTTAGGATTGATTATACCTTTCTGACCACATAGCACAAAGCACCTGTGCTAAAGGAAAATGAGAACAATACAGATAGTAGCTAATGTTTAATTAAGCCATATGTATTTTGAAGATACTAGTACTTTAAGCTCTTATTTTATGAAATAGTGATGTTTCCAGCTTAGAACATAAATCTGAAAAAAATGGGTGTGTGGGCAGAGCTAGTAAAGAAGGCAGTAGGAAATTTATTCAAGATAAGGATGGAACTGTGCTGCTCTTTGTTCCAAAAATAAAATAAATGAATCAGTCAGAAGGAATCACCCATGTAGCATTAAAGTGTTCTGCTACATCAGCCCATTTAGTCCATTTTTTTCAACCATGATTAATAATAAAGGGTCTAGCACTCACAGGAAATCTGCTGAAGGTTGGCACTGGGAAGAGCAGCTATGAAAGCTTTATGGAATATTTTTAAATGTTGTAGCATCTCACTGAACACCAAGATCAGAACAGTTCAATTCATGGGGCTTAGTGCTGTGTTATATGGCTGCAAATATTGACAATGATGAAGAAAGAAAACAAAGACTCTTTTGAACTACTTTTGGAGAGCTAAAAAGACACTCAATGGATTTTATACAAAATCAGTCCTAAATATTTCTTAGAAGACAAATGACAAAGCTTAAACTTGAATGAGAAGACCAACCTCCCTGGAAAACATGGTGATGCTTTAAAAAGTAGAAAGGAGAAGTAGATGGATAGACATGACAGCAATGAAAACCTTACTGGCAGACCTAAGAAAAATAGTTGAAGGCCTGTCAGTCAGGGCGAAATCAATACAGGTGGCTGGTCATCAAGAATCAGCTAGAACAAGACAGTAACCCGCCCAGAGACCTTCGGGTATGGGGCGGGATATAAATGTAAATAATAAATAAATAATAAGTGAGCAAAACAAATATGTCCACAAGTGAAACATGAAAATCAACTTTCAGTTTGCATTCTCTGCCTTTTTTGTATTAGTGCCTAAATATGCAGGTCAAAATTATACATTATATTGTAAACAAATGTCTCCCAGGAAAGATAATATCAGGGACATTGGGACATTATCACTATCTATAGCCCTCCTGTTCAATAATTTTAGCAGAGCAAATAATTTTCAAAGAAATATTTTGTATGCAGTCTATTTAAAATGTTCTCATACGCATGCTGTTTTCGGCAATTCAGTGTCCAACCAAGGGTGGAGCAGACAGATATTTTGTGAAAAAGGTGCTAGAAATAAACATTATTGTTGTTTGTTTGTTTATTATTTCCTCCTCCATTCAGCTCCTACACCTCCTCACTCTGCAGTCAGAACAGTATTTGGGGGAAAACAGGAGAAACCACTCCCATGCAGCTTTCAGCCACTAGGAGAAGCAGCAGGCATACAAACTAAGGATGTGTTGAAAAGCTTTGACATTCATGTGAATGGCAAAGGTCAAAGGCTTCGTGAATAACAGTAAATGGGCTTACTTTTGTAGGCTGGCCTTCGCATTGAAAAGGAAGCAATTGTTCTCTTGGCTGAAGCTTTGTTACATTTGGTGCCTTCCAGGGAGCCCCCCATGCTGCCTTGCCTCCCAACCTGCCTTCCTCTTGAGTGGCTGCAGGAAACTGGTGGTACCTGGAGGTGAGGCAGGAAGGGAAAGCACCAGTACTACCTCACTGCCTGCTCACTTTCCTCTGGCAGCCATTCTGCTTGAGCATCATTTGTCAGAGGACAGTGGTGCTTGGAGGTGAAGCAGGTGGAGAAAGGGGCTGTTTCTTGGCTATCAACCTTCAATGAAGATCAGTAGTGAAGTTGAACCTTCTTCACAGGGACCTTAATTTGCATCAATGCAAGTATCTCCCCATTCACTCTGATGCAAAGCAAATTGAGAAAAAAAGCATTTGTGAGCATCTCTAGTATGGACAAGGTGCCACTGCTGAAGTGTTTGGCAGTTCAAGAATCAGATATCACTGCAACAGTAAATATGAGGCCTTTTCACACACGGGCTTTTGGAATGCTTGGAAGACAACCTGGAACACGGCATTCGCATTGCCGCAGCCGGGTTTGCATCCCAGCCCATTTCGGGATGTCTTCCACGCGTTCCAGATGCAGAGCACTTTAAAGTGCTCTGCATCTGCCTGTGTGCGTTCCAAGTGTCCCAGGCCATTCGGGGAGAGAAGCGTTCACACAGGCTTCCTTCCCTGACAGCCGTGGGCACACACACCCCGCCAGCATTGGCCGAAAATCGGCCTCACAGCTGGCGAGAGCCACGCTGATCACCAGCCTTGCCAGGCTGGCTATCACGCAGGCGTGCCAATGCCGGTAGACAGGACCCACCGAATCGGTGGTCCCCTGTCCCATCTGCCAGGGTCACTGACGCTGGTAGATGGGAGAGGGGACCCATGATTTGGAGGGTCCCATCTGCCACCTACCACGGCTGGTGCGCCCGTGTGATTGCCGGCCAGGCAAGGTTGCTGACAGGCTCACGTGTGAGGACATGGCTCCTTCCCGGCTCCGGCAGCCCCATTGTGGCTGCCAGAGTTGGGGAGCCGCCAGGATCGGCTTCCTCTCACCCTTTTCCGGGATAGGAGGAGGCCGATCTCGGGCTGGCTGGGGGCAAGGAGCTGAGGAACCCCTTGGGCAACCGGAGCGCATCGCTCCGGTCAGCCAAGGGTCCCCCCCGCCCTGATCGCGACCCTCTGCGGGGTGTAGGCACCTGGATGTAGGCGCCTACACCCCGTAGATCACCTCCCACCCCCCCACCCACCGTTCCCCACCCCCCAAACACAATCGTGCCCATCTATGGGATGTAGGTGCCTGGATGTAGGAGCCTACACCCCGCAGATGACTCCCACACACCTTTAGGGCCTGGGGACGCGCTCGCTCGCAGAGCTCCTACTTTTTCGGTGTCCGGGCTCATACTGAGCCCAGGATGCTGGGAGCGTGCACCACGTGGTGCGCCGAGGCCCCCTATTGGACAAGCAGTAGATCCAGGCACCTACACCCCGCAGATGGACAAGTAGATCCAGGCGCCTACACACTGCAGATGGACACAATCGGGATTGGGGGGAAGCCTTCGGAGACCGGAGCCACGCGCTCCAATCTCTGAAGGGGTCCTGCACCATAGGTAGCTGCCCCAGGGTGGGTGCCCTGGTGTCCGGGCACCTTCATGCCAGCTGCACAATCGGGGCCCGTAGAGCCGGCACGAAGTGAGGCAAGCGGCCTGACAGCTCTGCTCGCCTCTTGGGTGCTCGCACCCAATGGGAGGCAGCCTCGCCGGCCGTATCCCTGCCCCTGGCCGGCCTTTGCCAGCTAAGTAACTTCAGGACGCTTTAGCCATTCGTACACAGGCGCCCAGGAACGCATTTATACGCGTTCCTGCCTTCCTGTGTGTGAATGGTGAAAGCGTCCCAAAGTTACTTAGGCCACCAAATGGAACGGGTGTAGTGCGAAAAAGCCTCTGGTTACTGCACTCTATCCACCATCTTGCAGAAGCTGCCAGAGAATACTGTGTTCAGCATTCAGAATACAAAAATTCCATTATTTTCTCTTTCAAATTATTTAATCTAAATATTGATAAATCTTGGTGCTTTTTATTTATACAAACTTTTTTAAAATTATGACAATGTGAATAAATTTCCAAGGCCACTGAACTTTTCCAGGTTAGGTATACAAACTGAGGTTAGTGTATCCATTTTACTATTTCTCTGGTTTGTTTGCTTGTTTTATTTCTTTTGATATAAACTAGCTTACGCAAATTTGTTGCATTTGAAAAAGAGAAAAAGAATCCAAGGGAAAAGCAGAACTGACAGCTAAGTTTTCATACAGCACTGTTGCCTCTGAAGAGTGGCAGAATTGTCACCAATTTCTGTGTGAGAGGAATTCTGCCCTCTGAATGAAATCCTACATGATCATTGCAGCTGCTTTTAGCTTCATTTTAATACCAGTCCATGTAAGAGTAGATTAATTAGCTCTAAAGTTACCAGGGCAAACCTTGCTTGATTCATTATAGCTGAACTGATACCAGTAAAATTAAAGGGAATGGAATAAGAAAAAGTAGGACAAGTTGGATTTAGCCTTGTATGCATACATATTTATGTATTGTTGTTCTGTGGCACACTAGTTCAAGCCCTGATTATTCTATTAAGCCCTTACTCTCATTCAAATTTTTCACATGCTGCTTTTATTTACCAAATGTTATCCAGGCCTTGCATGTCCTAATGAATTTTTAATTGGGAAGCAATGATATATATATATATATTTCCCTAGTACTCAGAAGTCATCCATCATTAAAAGTATTTCAGAAACCAATTCCCTTCTGTTCCTACTCACCTGAAATCTACCTAACTCTTTGACAACTTATCACTTGATTTGTCTGAAATCTAACAAGAAATCTGTTATTTAGGTTTTGTTACTTTTTCAGTGCCTTCTGTGTTCTGAAAGTTAAGAGTGTGAAGAAACTCATTTGCATAGAGTAACAGCTTAATTGGATTGTTATCTCAATTTCTCCTGGGAAATCCTTATTTTTGAATGTGAGGCTTTGTCTTATGGGCTGATTTTTACTGATATTTTTAATTGAACCTCATGCATTTTTAGAAACAATATCTCTATATATGTTTATAAACCCTCCAAGTTCTGTGTTATCATTATAATCACAATGGTAACTTCTGCTTCAATGCCCACAATTAAAATTTAAATCTGTTGGGACAAATATTGTGCTGCTGACTATATATGATTATAAACATTTGTTGGGATTTGGTAGCTACAGTTTTATGCAGCCATTTCTCCATTGGTACACTCCATTTCATCTGAAATGACAGTATCTCCATCATATGAAACAAGGGCCCAGGTACATTACCTTCAATCCTACTTCAGAGTAAGAGAATACACCTACAACGTGGCAAACACTTTTCCTTTCGTATTATATAATCCCAAAGATTCCACTTTGGGTTAGTCAGTGAGAAAAGAAAACTACTCATCGTTTAGCTGTTGTGTTTTTATCTTGAAGGAGGATTGAATGACTAAGTTCAGGCCAGTAGAAATGGGCCACACCAGAGTGTGCTACAAAGACTAAATATCCATGACTTACTAGCTTTGAAGCCAGCACGGGCACTTCAAAGACCTCAAACGTTTGTTCTCAGTCTTCAATACTAGCAAGAGGACCTGTTTCAAAGATACACTGTGTAGGCATGTGCCAAATGTTTTCAGTACCTTCACAATTCATATAAATTGCAAAGGCTAGTGCCTTTACCTTAGAAGGCAAATGAGCCTTCTATGGTAAGCCAGCCTTTGAAGGTGAATCAAAGCTATTGGGCCATCAGCACAGCTGGTGGTGGCCACAGTCGTGAGTGGCGATCCACCAGGTAAAGTGACTGGCCACCTCAGGCTGGCTGCTTCCCCAGAAATGCCTCCCTTTCCTTCACTTCAAACATTAAACAAAGGTTTGAAATGAATTTAGAGTCCCCAACGTTATTGGGGACTCCCTTCACATGAATGCAGAGTGCCACTCCCATTCACTGTTTGCAAAGTTGAATCTGTTTGAAAAACTGGCATGACTATTGGCCATTCTAATATTTAGCTATAGCAACTGGTGTGACACTGTTTGTTAACCTGTTGTACTTTTGAGTCTTTTAATAACATTAATAGATGCCTATTCATTTCTTAGCATTGAATGTGACAAATAGGCCCAATATTTTATTTCTTGTCATTGGTACTTGCCTCAGCAATTCAGACTCTTCCTGAGAATGTTTGCTATGCTCAGAGTTTTGTCCCACATTTTCTTTAATGAACACAGGGACAAATAATACATTTATGTCTCTGCACTTTCATTATTTCTTTTATCTTTCATTTGGCATCTCCATTTCCAAAAATCCAAATATCTCATTCCATGGTTTCCCAGTACTATTGTGTTTAAATGTATTTATGTAGTGAGCAGGCAAGCTATTTAATTCACTTACAATGTGAAACAGGTATAGATTACCTGTAATTTCTCATGTGGTGCTGATAAAGGTAAGTTGTTTTACAACAGCTCGAAGACTGGAACAGCATAGAATGAAAAAAACAGAGCTATAATACAGCTCAAAACTTTGATTCTAAACTTCTGGACCAGGTCCAGCTAAACTGGCCTTAGACCAGCTTGCAATGACTGGAACTGAGCTTAATTTATACTGTAAATTCATTGTTTCCTACCCTGATTAGTGGATTGCAGCTATTTTAAAATCCTAATAGATGAAATTTAAGGTGTGCTTAAATATAACCATTGCATTTAAAATTTATTGTGTCATTAACATAACAGGTACAATTATATTGTTGTGTTGAAAGTGAAGTTGTCCTGGTGCAGGGAATATTATGACCGATTTACCAGAAGAACTGAATGTCCGACTCAAAAACTTCCTAGGGGATTTAAAAAAAAGAAAAGAAACCAAAATGCTACCAAGCAGATCAGCTTGTTACTTGTAGAAAAAAAGGTAGACTATGGCTGCAACTCCAAATGAAGAAATCGATATAATTTACTTCTTGTAATGATCCAGTACAGTGTGCATCTGGCAGTACTGCATGCTCATTGATGCCCAATGATCCATACACAATTTTCAGGGGCTGTAAACAGTAGCTTGCTGTTTGATGCAAACATCCATGCCAGTTTTTACTTGAAAAGCTTTAGCTTTGTCTTGGAGTACTTTGCAGTTTGAAAGAGATGCTGCTGGTAGTTTGTTGGACCCTTTCTGCACTGGACCTTGTTCAGTGGAAGTTAAGTATAAGGATGGTAGCTGGTATTTGGTTTGTGAGTGCTGGCCCATCCCAAACCTCATCCAGACTTAGCTGGGTCCCTGAGCCATTGCTTTGGCGATCAGTGACATGGTATGGTGCTGAGCAGACCCAGCCAACGCCATGTAACATTTGCATAGGAAGTAATGTGAACATTACATTGCGGTGTGCATGATCACTGCATAAGCTGTGGAGTTTTACTGCTTTGCAGTTATCAACAATCAGGATGGCTCTGGGCTGTTCTGAGACAAAGGCAGCACCATGGGGCCATCCCGATTGCCTTAATATGAACACTCCCTATGGCTGACCTCACCGTGGGCCTTCTACAGTCTGCATTAGAATGCAGTTGGCAAGTCCCTGTTCCTGAATAAGGGCCAGTGCAGAAATGACCTTAATCTGTAAGTTCTAGATGTGTATTTTCCAGCATAAATACCATCACTTTTGTAAAGGATCCCAGGATTTAAGGACTGAAAGTCTACTATGAGTATTTTTTCTTTTGAATATATGTAGTAGTTTTTTTTAAATAAAAATCTGAAGTTTGAATATTATAGTATCTGCTGTTATATAATGAGTATTTAAAAATATAGCACTACATTCTTCCATGTCTACATTATAAAAACTAAGCAATACAGCTGAAGAGTCTCACAAAATGTCACCTATGCCCCAAGTTCTAGACAAATTTGGATCTGTGAAGCTTAACTGTTTCAAAAATCAAGCACAGATTGAAATCTCAAAATCTGGCTCTAAAAATTGAAACAAGCAAGGTTTTCTATGCTAGCCTGGGATGTGAAGTGGGAAGGAAATGCTGCAATGCCACTTTCTTTTCTTAAAATGCCAACTTTCTTTGTTTTATGAAAAAATACACCTATTTGGCATTTCAAATTATATTAAAGCTAATTATTATCACTGCTAATAATGATTTAATAATTTATTTACTATGGAGAACTAAGCACAACTGTTGACAACTGGCGCTTTGGCTTGATTTCATTTTCGGCAGATGCCTTGAGGCAAGTTTGAAACGAAGAACCTTCCTCTCCAGGTGGTCCAGCACCTGCAGCTTCTAGTGTTTGGTTAGTTATAAGTCCATTCACTGGTACCAACTGAAGAGGCTGATTGTTCCTGTTTAAACCTCTCTGCTTCTCTTTCTTATCAGCAGCTTATGATCTGGGAGATGATGCATTCTTTTTCTTCACAATAAGCCAAGCTTTGGAACTCTTTGTTGTGCTTGATACACTCTGTTGCCAGGTGACAGGCATGTGAGCCTTTGACTGAGTAATGTCTCTTGTAAGAGGGTTCATAAACTCTCCTTGCCTTTTTAATCACACTTCACTACCTTTCTAAAGCTGACAGATTTCAGGATTAAAAGTTCTCCAAAACTTGAACAGACCAAATCTTGGAAATATGGCCATGTGAACAATTGTTTTTCTGAAGTACACAGACTCCTGGAATATAACTTCTCATTTTGCCCTACTTTCAGGAATTTCTGAAATTTTATTAAAAAAAGGAAATTTATAACTAACCAACTGGAACATATTTGTGAACCACTGTAGACAGTTTGTGTGCATAGTTGTGTGCATAGAAAAATCCTTTGTTGAGATCTGGCAGTTCCAAGATAAAAACACCATCTAACATCCTGGATACATTACTTATTTTGCCACATTTATATATCATCTATCTGGAACAGTGAAATCCCCCCCCCCAAAAAAAACGCTACCCCCCCTCCCCCGCAAAAAAAAAGTGTGTGTCTGGCATATCATAATACTAAATTGTCTAATCAGTTGTTCAAGCAACTATTGAAGAAGTAGGCTCTTTTCACTTTCTATTCCATTAGTCACTAGCAGCAAAATGTGTAGAAACAGCCAACAAAGAGGAATAAATCTGTGGGGGGGGGGCTCAGCAGTGATTCCTGGTGAATCATGCAAGATTTCCTGTGATTCCCAGGTGATCAGGCATTTCAGATGCGCATGTACCTCTGGCAGGGCTTAGGCTTGATGGTGATGGCAGCAGGGTGCACAGTGGCAGCAATGGCACATACAAGCATACAGCAGGGAGCAGTGGCAGGGCACTCTGGGCAGTGGCAGAAGGTGAGTGGGGGTGAGGGAGTGGATGGGGGTTTCCCTTCAGCCCCTTTCTTTGGATGTTCACCGGCAATGAGAAGCCCCCTATATTCAGGGGGAAGGAATTCACCCCTTTCAATTTGACTCAAATTGAAGGGTGAGGGGAGTGTGCTTCTTGCACACCTCTAGTGGAATGTTGCCATATAAAAACAATCTTTCTACATTTTTCCTCCCACAAGCTATAACCTATGAATGGCACAAACCAATCCAGAAGATCATTGCTGAATATTCAAAAAACACAAACGTCCTTTGGTTGTATGCAGACTTTCACAGCTGGTTTCAATCTTATTTGTAGCATTTTGGGGGTTGTTATGCTGTGTTCCAGGCTTCTTCTGAGAACTTAGAAGAAGAATCATGGAACACAGCATAACAGCTCCAAAAATGCTACAAATAAGATGAATTTCTTTCCATGTAAGCTTTCTGCCAGCTCTTAATTTAATCATTTGTTTGTGTGCAAAACATCAAAGCATGCTAGTAGTGACCTGAATTGTGGAACTTGCAAGGTTGCAAGGAAGGAAGAAATTGGAAAAATTGTGTGTTCTCTCAATGAGACGACACAGTGCATTTTAAATCTATCTCACTAAGGATGAGTACCCCATTGCTAGAACCCCCCCCCCAAAAAAATGCCTTCCAAATATACAGCTCACACTGCAGCTTATTTGCATCCAGCCATACAATCTGACTACTCTGGTGCTACCCACTGATTGACCACTTTGCTTATGCAGTTTCCTAGAAAAATGTAATGCTGGAAAAGCAAAAGGGAAGAGAACAGGACTGTCTCTGCTTAAGATGCTCATGAACATTTGGTGGGCCACTGTGTGCAATGGGCTGATGGACTAGATGGCCTGTGGCCTGATCCAGCAGGGCTTCTCTTATGTTCTTATGTTTAGCTACAGTACCTCACTAGCAGCCTCCTCTCTGCTCTGCACCATCCTCTAATGCTGCTGATTGGCTGCTTAGATGCAGGGATGTGCAAGAATATTCAAAACATTAAAAATTTGACCAAGTCTATACATTCATTTTTTAACATTTGAACAAATTGTAAATCTTTCAGATCATTCATATGAATTATTCAGACATTCATATGTGTACTGATATGTACACATTATATATGTATCCATCCACATCTTATTTTTATCCGTACACATTTGTACGGATATGTACGGGACGAAAGCAGGATGCATATGGGATAAAAATGGAATGTGTACGAATGCGTATAGGTTCGTATGGATTTGTACGGACACATACGAATGTTGTTGACATTTGTATCTTCAAATATGAATTGAATATTCATACAGATAGATACAAATCGATTCAAATTGGATTCACATTTGAATAGATTCATTTTTTCTCTATTTGTTCAGATTCAAACATTTGAATATTCAATTTGAATCAAATCAAATCCAAATATTGCATTAATGCACACCCCTAGTGTCTGGAATTCATTCACCTTTATTTTTCACCCAGTTATAGCAGCCTAGAATTAGCTACAAGGGCTTCCCACACAAATACTGTCTTGTCCTGAAAGTGATAAATTTCTGATTGTGAATGACGTGCACAATAATAGGCTTTGAGGTGCAGGAAGATGATTTTCTATCTGTCTCTAAGTCTCAAAAGTGCCCAGAAGGTAACCTTAAACAAGTGTGTGATCATATTCTCTGCAGCACATCAAAAATATGGTTTGAAGAAACTGAAGGTAATGAACCAATTGGAATGCCTCTCTGGGTGACCTTGGGCTAGTCACAGCTCTCTTCTGAGCTCTCACAGTCCCACCTACCTCACAGGGTGTTTGCTGTGGGGAGAAAAACAGAAAGCTTTGTCAGCCGCTTTGACTCCACTTAAATGGGTAAGAAACAGCAGAAACCCACTCGTCTTCTTCCCTGTTTCCAGCCTCTTCCACCAACTTGGCACTTCTGTAATACACATGTATCAGACAGGAACTGGTGAATTATTTATTTTAAATATTTTTATACTGTTTCACATCCAAAGATCCTTAAGAATTTTACCCAGTAATAAAATACGAAGCAAAGTATACAACCTCCAGCCTGCCAGTGCCAAAATTCAATAGAATGCAAAATAAAATTGAATATGGCATGTCCTGGGCAGAATGGATGCTTGTTCACATTAATGCAAAATCTACCTGACTTCTGGTTTTCTAAGTCTTTTCTTTATTTCATGACTATTTACACCTTTGAATTTTGTAGCTTATGGTATTTTTGTGTGTATGTGTGAACATATGTATGTGCAAAAAATCAGTGCATAGCATGCAGTTTTTCAGTATGAATGATATTTGGTTCTGAATTTATGGACTCAACGTATGATTCAGTCTAAAAGTTTTATGGATATATATATATATATCCATAATTTGTCAGAATAGGTAATATTTTTGCTCCATATGAACCAATGTTTACAAAGTCCTAAGCCAGAAGACAAAAACATCTATAAAAAAACATTAAAAGCCTTTTAAAAAACTTGGAATATTAGAAAATGATGTATATCCCAAGAAATTTGTAGCAGCCACACAGATATTTGTACTCTTCCCTTATGTAACTTAAGGATGATTTAATACCACAGTAATTTTGCTTTATCAGAAAGAAGCAAGGAAGATGAACTGTGGCTATTATTAACCAAAGACAATTCTTTCATGAGAGGTAAACTGCAGCTTCACAAAGTTGGTACATTCATAATTTACAGTTTCTTGATTCCATCTCTTTCTTTCTTCAATTTTCTAAGAAAAAATGCAGTTGAGTATTTTATTGCTTGTGGTTTTTGTTCAACTCAAAATATGAGTCCTTGAAAGAGTTCTCTTTGAGTAACAGTCTGATAGTTCTTGAGGGTTTTATGTTAGGACTATAAGGCTATATCCACTCATGAGGTAAAAAAAAGTGACTTAAAACTAGCTTAGAGGTAATGTATCCACCTGCTAGTCCTTTAACTCAATTAAGGGCCTTAATTAGTCTGGATCTAAAAGATGGTGCACCATCTGAATTGAGTAAGCTGATAAGGAGCAAATGTGTGCCAAGGAGTAGCACAATGTTACTACCACAGCACTGAAAGTATCACCCAAACCATGACGCAATTTGTCCTGCATGCTGTTGCTCAAACACTGCATCTGGGTACTGGGGGTGTGGCAAAACGCCATCAGATACAAAGATACCATGACAATCATCATGATGAACATGGAGGCATGTCACCTGAATCCACATCCATGTTCTTCTGGGATCCATTCTATGTGTAAATGTCCCTTTATAAATCTGGACTGAAAGGTGCTAGCACGGATGTGGACCATATTAATCTGGTGGTCCACCACTAATCTGGATTAATGAGTCCTTAGCATGTATCTAGTCTGGATCTATACTCCTCCCATGCAGTTCTAAGGGGTTAATTAATGCCATGTGTCAGGTGCCTGATCTGCCCAAACCATATTGCTGTGCCAAGCCCAACACCTCAAGGAGCATCCAAGAGGATGTGGAACTTACCTGACTTGGCCTTCCTAGGATATTTTTAACCTGAAGAGCACCCAGAACATTAATTCGCAACACCTTACAAAACAGCTAGGTGCCCTATTGTTTGCCCAGCACAGCCATCATAGACTGAACTCTGCATCATGTCCTGTCCCCATACCCCACACCACTCTACAAGTGGAGAACCAAAAGTACCACCTGACTCCAGGTGCCTGAACTACTAATGCTATCCTCATTGACCTGATTTTTGAATTGAACCTAGTTGTGTTCATAATGTTGCTGGAAAAAGTAATGTAGTTGAATTGATTGGGAATAACAAACACAGCTTTACAATTTAACATTTACAGAAGTGTAAAACTTCAGTCCATTGTCCTACATGGCAACATTTTACTTCCAGAGTGAGAAATGAAAGATCGAATTCTCTTTAAGGGTCTTATTTTTTTATTTAAAACCATAAATATAATCACACAGTTACAATGTATTCCAGAGATTAAGAAAATAACTATTAGGGCTAACAGAAAGACAGTGTAACGAAACATTCTTTAGAAAATATATGACTTGTACTAATAGAGGAGGAAAAATGAATATCAACTGTGGCAAAATAAATGCAAACAGATAGAAAGAGATGAAGGTATAATAAAATGATAATCAGAGAAATACCAATCAGAAATACCAATCAGATCTAAATACCAATCATCTTCATCATCAGTCATTAACTTGAATGAGAATGCCAGATAAGCTGAATGAATTGTTTGTACCTCTCTTCATTACAAAGAATTTTGGCCAGAACCCTGAATTTATCTTCACAGGAAGGAAACTTGATAAACTGAGGCAAATAATAGTGATAAGACAAGAAGTGGCATGCCTTGTTAACAATATAACATCAAATCATATAATATTGCAGATATCTTAATAATAATACACAAATATTCAATTTATCTCTATGTTCCATCGGTTTAGGCAGGAAGGTTGTAGGCAGTGGAATGAGTGATAAAACAACTTTCTCTCTGGCCCAACACCACAAACAATCTCTCAACCCCAGTCACAGAGGAGATAAGGAATCTGTTGAGAAAGACAGACTCCTTATCGATTACAGTGACTCTCCCCATTCCATTCCACAAGCCCAGATTAGTGCTGCACCAAATATTCTGGTGAACAAATGTGGGGCCTTCATGGCTTCCCTCTATTCATTCACTCAGACACATAGTTCCCTCTTAGCACCTCATCTGGCAAGAATGGTCTAGGGTCTGCTTACTCATGATGGATGGTAGTCCAGCAGTCAGAGAGCAGGAAGCTCTCCTGGTTTTCATTCAAGAGATAAATATGAACTTGGACCCACTAGCACTGTCTCTCACACAGGCTGATGGTGTGCAACTGAAGAGGGAGCCGCCTCACACCCAGACTCTTTTTGTCTCCAGTGACCAAGTGCTGACAGTGAGAGGAGAGAAGCCACCTAAGGAGATCTAAAAATTTTAAAATGCAGACCTTGCCACAATTAATTGATGATGATGGTGATGATATTAAACAATTAAGCAATTAAAAAGAAAGTTGTCTTAAAGTCCAATTACCCCCAAATTCATCCCCTAGCAGGCAATGCCTTTAGGCCACTGTCCTTTACTCACTCCCCAAGGCATTGACTTTCTCCTACTTAAAAGCTGTCTGGCCCCACACAATGGCCTTAACTTAGCCAGCACTAGCATGATAGAGGTCTATAAAATTTAGCATTTGGGGCCAAATTAAGTAAGTTAACACTTCAGTATTGCCATCAGTTCTGTTGACTTCAGAAGAAGCCTGGACAAATTCAAGGAAGATACAAGGCTAAAAAATAGCGACTAGGACTGATGTCATAATTACTTCTAATCAGAGATTAGAATGTTTCTGAAGCTCAGTGGCTTGGAAATTGTCCTACTCATAGGCTTCCAAGAACAAGTGCTTACCCTCTATGGGCCATTCCATGCTTACCTTGTATGTTGTCTGGTTGTAAAACCTGAGATCTATAGCTATACCTGGCTAGGTCTGGCCAACAATCAGATATAGAAAGGGGCTGTGACAACAGGTTGCTGGGCTAGATAGCTCACAGGTCAAATCCAAAGTTTGTCATGATATCCTAAGTTTGTTATTGTCACCACTATCACCGCCACCATGTCTTATAGTTTGGTAAATAATGAAGTATAAAGTGGATTGGAATAGGTTAAAGGAAAGGCTGAATTATTCCAGACCATTCTTCTCATCTGTTTTCATTGTGATTCTAATATTAGAAACTATAACTTGAGGTCTTTGTGATATTCTTTAAAAGAGATGATTAAGTAGCTTGCATTTATTGGATGTTAGATTTCTCCCATTACACCAGTTATAGAAAATGTGTGCCAAAAATACAATCCTCTGTCCTCACCATTGTCGTCTACACCCTGCTGTCTAAAACTCTTTGTGGTTTAGTACTGATCTGAACATCAACTTTTCATGCTAACATAAAAATGTGAATAGAGACTATAAAGAAAAAGGGAGACATGCATCTTGATAATACCTCAGCAGTCAAGCACACAGCTGCTACATAAATAGGCGTATTTGACTCAAGAGGGCAGCAAGTTCAATTAATTTAATACCCCCTGGGCCATTAAATAAATAAACTTGTTCTATATATGTGCTTTT
Source organism: Aspidoscelis tigris stejnegeri (assembly GCA_023333525.1). NCBI lineage: Eukaryota > Metazoa > Chordata > Lepidosauria > Squamata > Teiidae > Aspidoscelis > Aspidoscelis tigris. Next base: position 227,237,096 of record JALMGA010000001.1, read on the forward strand.
CTCTGTTTCTTTTTTAGCTTTCTAGGAGCACTTTGGTCAAAATGGGATCCTAGCTATTGTACTGCTTGACAGTTTCCCCATGGTGATTTCAGACTCCGCCAAGGCCAAGGCACATGGCAACCTATCTAGCCACACAGGCCTAAAGATGTGGAAGATGACGCTGCCTGCACACAGAGTGTAAAATCTGTGATTATACCAGGGCTATAATGTGTAGAAATTCCAATATAATCCCAGAATATTGGGGTGTTTTCCCACAATTTTGGGGGAAACAATAAAATAGAGAAAATATTCTGGTCTGTGAGCCAGTTTGGTCTAGTGGTTAAGGAGCTGGACTCTTATCTGGGAATAGTGGGTTTAATTCCACCCTCCCCCATGAAGCCAGCTGGGTGACCTTGGGCTACTCACAGCTCTCTTCTGAGCTCTCACAGCCCCACCCACCTCACAGGGTGTTCTGTTGTGGGGAGAAGAGAAAGCTTTGTCAGCTGCTTTGAATCCCCTTAAATAGGTGAGAAAAGCAGGTGAGAAAAGCCAACTCTTTTTCTTCCTGGGATCTGCCATTTTGATAATGGCCACCATGCATGTGTGGGGCAAATTGTACCTGACATGTTTGTCCTGTATGCACACTAGGCAGTGATCATGCACTTCTCGGTATTTAATGCCCAAATATTCAAGTAAAAAATTGCAGGAACATGTGTCCAAGCCAGTTAAGTCCTTTTGCTTGCCCTGTACAATTTTCCAGCCATCTGGACTGCTAGTGATTATTCTGGGGTTGTTTTCTTCTGAAATATTGCTCAACAGGGAGACATTTAGGTTCTTTCTGGAGGCAGCCTCAGTTCAGGTTCAATCCAGTTGTAATCAAACTAGATAGTTCCTTGCAATTTGAATCAAGCCAAAGCATTTTCTCTTCAAAAAGCTGTATTTTGAACTGAACTGAACTAGGGGGATGTTCAGTTGAATGTGACCCTTTAAATATAGCTTTTTATTTTTATTTGTTTAATATTTAAAGTTCAAAAACTGACCTGGATCTAGATCAAACCAAACTCAACACAGTTTTGTTTGGGCACATGTCTACACAAACCTTTAGCTTAGAATACACATGCTAGGAAACTCTCTAATAGGAGGCTACTTGAAGTGTTTCCTCATGCATTAGCTGTCTGTTGACACCTGGAGCCTGGTGACATTATGCTATGCTCCAAAATGATTTATGGTACAGTGAAAAAAACCACTTCAGTATGGAAGTTTAGAGACTTGAGAACTTTTCTTTCCCAGCTTCTGGAGAAACTGAACAGGGCTGTGATAGAGTAAACACCCCCTGTTGTGTATTTCATGTCCCACTCTAGGACAAGACCAGCCTCTGCTTCAAGGCATGCAGTGTGAAAGCTGCTCTTGAGTCCTAAGGAATGTAAAATACACAGCCTTGTTACTTCTTAAGAAGAATTTTAACCCTGATAGTCATCTGGGTTTGTTATGTCTCATGTCTCATTTGCAAGTGCATATCTTACAGCCCTAAGGCAGGTTCAACAATATAGGGAGGAATTGCCAAGGTAATATTAATACAGATATTTCTGCACAACTCTGGAAGATATCATAAGATGTCAGTGGTGGCTCCCAGACTGTGATATAGTCTGCCTCCTGAGGTACATCAGGAACCTTCACTCTACATGTTTAGACAAGCTGTGAAGATACACTTCTTTACCCTGGCCTTTGGCTAAGTAAAAGAACAGCCTTTTTCTCCCCACATTCAGTCACTGCCATGGTTTAAATATGTTATTGGTTTTAATGTATTTATTTTATATGTTGTAACCTGCTCTGAACCCTTGGGTATAGGGTGGGATATAAATGCAAATAAATAAATAAGTCATTGATGCCAATCATTGTTGAAGAAGCATGGAGATTCAGCACTTGAGTATATTTGAGTCTTGAGCCCACATGAATGAGATCTGGGCAGCTCTCTTGCTTTTAACATTAGGAGGAAAAAAAACTTTAAATCTATTATTAATTTTACATGTGCCTTTGTTAATGATTGATGGGGTGATCATGATTGAGCTGTTTTTATGTTTGTTTTTAACCTTTTTTTGTAAACTTCATAGACTCTCTGTAAAAAAAGTATGATATGTAAGTTAAATAAATAAATAAGCAGGGTTTTATCAGTTATCACAAAATGTGTTTGCCTTCAGTGAGAAGATTGGTAACAAAAGGTCACAGACACCAGTTCAGGTGAATCCTCTAAAACAATGAACCACCTGTGAAGGGTCATTTTAGCAGCTCCCATTCTGCATGTCAATATTCAATAATAATGTTAGGGGTCTATACATGAGCCAATGCCACCTCAGGCAGAAGAGCATGGCATGATTAGACATGTATTCATTTTTAAACCTACAGACAGATAACATGTTTCTGGAAGATGATTCTAATCCCGTCACATATGATACTAACTACATGGCAGAACAAAAATCCACAGAAGGTGTCCTTTGCTGTAAAAGCTGTGCCAGAACCTGTCTGGGGTTGACTAAGGTGGTTCCACAACTCCTATAATTTCTGAAAAGCCATTTTACAAAGGTGCAGCAGTCCATTGAGACAACTTCAGCTTTGTTTGTGGTTGTGAGCGACTCTGTCAGTATATGAGATAGTGAACTGGATGCCCTTTAAAGCACTAACCTTTACATGCCTTGGATGGATATCTAGGATGCTAATGACTCCTTCCCAATTCTTCAACAGGGCAGAAAGCAAGGCTGGCCACCCTGGGGGCCCATTATATGTCTTCACCATGAAATGGAGGTGCAACCTCAGTCAACGGAGGCAATATAGCCATTTGAAAACCTTTAAAGTTCCCTGTGCTTTCAGTTCATGTGGAGAGATGGTTCAGTCTAACAGATGTTCAAAATGAAAAGACAGAGAGAGAGCATCTGCAATCTGCCCAAGATACTGTGGGGATCTTTTTCAGTTGATGGCTGATCACAAATATTAAAGGTTTTCCTGGAGACATCATGGCTTGGTACTTTTAACTCAATTCATCTGGACTATCTGCTTTGTACTAACAATCACTAATGCTAATTAGTATTCTAACTTTACAACTAAAAGATTTACTGCAAGGAAAAAATTAGACCCTTTTAGCAGACTCACAGTGGGAGTCTGATGTGCAGGAAAGTGTATGTGTATATTTGAGGATGACACATCAGGTGAGTCTGACAGACATATCTTCTGTTCTTCTTATAATTTCCTGAATCCAATTATCACTGTCTTGCCTTATATATTAAAAAGGAGTAGAAACTGGCAGCATAATAGTGTATCTATTAACTAATATATCATGAATGCTCCATTTATAGTTAAGAGATTTCACATATGCTACCTACACTAAGCTGAGATTACATGCTCCGTGTAGCAGCAACTGTTATTGTGTACGTATTTAAAATTCTGATTGTCAAATATGTGAGCTAAGTAGAAGACCGGTGCTTTTATGGCAAAGCATTGTTTCTACCATATATTGGCACATGGGTAGATCACAAAAAACTAAAATGGAAATCATATTAAAAGAAAAAGAAAGACTGCATTTGTTGTATTTATATATCAAAAAGTTGCATGATACAGTTTTCAAAAGTGCGCTCATATCCACTAATTTTATCCATCCGTCTTTTTGATATTATATGTAAGTGGTAAATGCTAAAATAGGAAGTATGTACTGTAAAATCAATATACATTGCATTGGATGGAATACGTTTCCTGATATAATCATTAAGTAATATTATGTTCCAGGAAACAGACTATAAAATGACTTACACAAACTCAGCTGAATCTAATTTATGTTTTTGGAACATTCAGTTGGGAAATTGATTTAAATCAAGGTGGTCTTCTTATGACTTTCCTGAGACTTCTCAATTAAAAATCCCTTCACCGGCTATATTAGAAAATAGAAAAGCTGATGGCTGATCCATCTCAGAACAGGAACACATCCCAAGATGTGTCAGGTTGCCACTAGGGTGAGACAGGGCCATTGCATTCCAGTCCTTGACACTGCATCAAGAGAGGTCTCAGGTGGTCTGTCTCACTACAGCCCTCAAAAGCACTGGCATGGCACCAAAAGCCAGGATGCAAAGTTTCCAGGCTTCAGAGCTTCTGGCCTGGCTCTTTTCTGATGGATCCATTTCCAACAACACTTCTTGTAGAGCCATTGAAAAATTTGTCCTAGAATAAAGTGCAGTGCAGAAACTAATGTGGTTCTTGGATGGCTCCCAGCAGAATCCCCCATGGGGTGGGGTCATGGGGACGGGGCCACCAGGGACACAGGGGCAGGGCCGCCAGGGTCATGGAGTGGGCAGGGCCACTGAGAAATCCATAGTGAAAACACTATTACAGGAGGATTTACAAAGATCCTGCAAATGTGACAGGACTTCTCAATTTGTTTGCAGCTCATGAGATTTACAGGCAGTGGAACAGAAGAAGTGAGAAAGCAGCACTGATATCTAATTTACAAGTCTCATAAAAGTGTATTAGGGTACACACATGACTTGCCACTCATACAGAGGCAGAGAGAAGAGGGGAATTAACTTCTTCAAAACAAAACAAAACAAACAAACAAACAAAAAACCCACCAATAATCATGTGTGGTTTACCAAGTTAAATTTTAGAACATGGGTTTGGAAAAAGTTTTTTTTTTTTAATTTTGCAAAATAGAAATTAGCACTTTTATTTGATGGGCATGAAAATACTTGTTTTACATTCCCATAACAACCAGAGGAACAAAGATTTAGCATTGTAATGTCAAGGCTAACTTTATAACTTTATTAATCCAACCTTACTGGATAATAATAAAAAACAAAATCAAATCAACTCCAGAATTACACCTGCTAGTCACCTACAAAAATGAAAATCAACAATATGTGTAAAAAGCCAACGTCCTGGTTTTGCACCTTAGGCACCATCTTGCACCACATAAACAGTCACTGGACTGACCAGTAAGGCAACAAGACATAAATTATAATTCCAAGTGCAGGGCATCTTCTGTGCCACCCTTTGCAGCAGCATCGCTATCATGAGAACATAAGAGCAGCCAGCAACATTCAAAGCATAAGGAAACTTAAAGCCTGATCTGGGTTGTCTGCAGCCACAGATGCTTGGAAATAAGCTTGTCATCTTTCCATCCAAGAGCCAACAGACCCTTTTCCTCCTGTTCTACATCTGTGTTATGGCAGGCAGCCCTTTCAGTTTCCTGTTACCTCACAGAAAAAGCCAAGCCAAAGAGCATCTGAGCATCCTTGGGCACTTTTGCCATTGACCTTCCCATTCCTGGTCACCAGGTCCACCACAAAGATACAAATAAAGAAGAGAATTGCAGTGCTAGATTCAGATAAGCAACAATGAACAAAAATAACCCAGAAACAGCTTATTATAAATACAGCAATGCCCCCCAACTGCCCAGACCTCCAGATTCCAGAAAGTCACACAAAAGCAAAGCACAATAATACATTCAGAACAGGAAAAGCTTTTTAAAAACTTCTATTCCACAAAAATGAAACAAGAGAAAGAGCAATATAGTATTAGAACAACAATAATATTTTAAAACTAAAATGAACCTCCCTTGAGTATCCCTCCTCACTCTTTTACTTCCCTTTTACTCCCTCAACCAGCACACCCCTCAAACAAGTAATTATTTAACCCACAAAAATCAAGCAAATAAGCAGTATTGTTCACCAAATTAAAATATATAAGCAATTTACAACAGCAAATTCATACAGCCCAGCCATCGGTCTCTTCCCCAGTTTGTAGGTTAGGGAGCTGGACTCTTATTTAGAATACCAGGTTTAATCCTGCCTTCCCCCACAAAACCAGCTGGCTGGGTGATCTTGGGTCTCCCTTGCACTCTCACAGCCTTGAGTCCTCTTAAATGGGCGAGAAAAGTGGGGCAGAAAAGCTGGCTCTGCTTCTTCCTCATCCTCCAGGCACTTTGCAGAGGCCCATAAAGGCTCCCCCCCCCTCATGGTGACAGTGAGAGAGAAATGCCTCCCCCTCCCATTGCCTTGCCTTTGCAGACCCCTCTCAGCACCCGAGGAGTTTCCCCCTCATGTTGATGGGAGGGGGAGGCATTTCTCTCTGTCGCCACAAGGGGGGGAAAAGCCTTTGTGGGCTTGCTGGGGAGGCGTGCGGGTGGGTGAAATGGCAGCCAGCAGGCCTGGGGGAAGGTGTGGGGGGGTGTTGGAGGCCCTAGGTCAGTGGTGGGGGGAAGTTTCCTGTGTGGAAACTTACCTTCCATGGTCAATGAGCAGCCAGCATTAATGGCTGCTGCCATTGCTTAGCTGTTACATTTAGGGGAGGGAGGATTAGTTCAAAGGGGCGGGGAGTTCCTGCCATTTGCTGTTTGGGAGGGAAGATTATGGAGTCCCAGGGGGTGGGGTGTTGGGCTCCAAATGCCTTTTGTGCTGAGCTGAGCAAGGTGAGGCAAAGCGAGGGACGGAGAGGGCCTCCTCCATGGGTGCTGTCGGGGGAACGGCAGGGGGAAGAGGAAGGGGGCAGCAGGAGACTCCACAATTCCCCAGAAGAGGCAATTTGACCCCCAAGGAGGTCACTACCCCTAGGTTGAGAACCACTGCTCTAGATTGATCAAAGGGTGTTTCCACACATGCCACCGAGAAACAAATCAAAGAAGATCCATTTCTCAGGTATCTGACCTTCCAAAAATCCATCCCAAGTAGGGATGAATCCGAAGGGCCCTTACATGTCTGCACACATGCAGGGAGGCTGGATCCAGCAGGACGGATGGTCTCGGTGCTGTGCGGAAGCCCCAGCACCAATTCCAAAAGTCAGCCAGATTCCCGCACTACCGACGCTGGCCCGGAGATGTGGGACTGGAGCAGTCATTGTGCGTTTCTGGCGGTGTGCAGTATGTGGGGGAGGGCCTTCTGAGGCAAACCGTCCTGCTTCCACCCCTCTCAAGATGGTGGCAGCAGGGATATCCATCCCGTCACCTGTCCAAGCGTGGAAGCATCCTGCTTCCACATGGATCCAGGTGAAGGGATGGATTGAAGACCTAATTTTTTAGGTCTTCATTTAGATCCGTTTTTCGTTGGCGAGACCCAATTTAGAGACGGATCTCACATGCCAAAATATGGAAGCAGCTGCCTCCAAGTGTCCCTGAGGAGGTCTGCAATGTGGAAGGTAAGTTTTAATGTCTTATATGTGTCTTTGTTGTCTGTTTAAACTGGTTTCCACAGCCAATGCAGAAGCAGCCAAAGGCATCACTCCTAATCATCACCTCTACCTCGTGCCATTGTGCAACTTTATGCTGCTCTTCAGCTCCTCCATCAAAATTTGGAAAATTTGTTAACAAAACCAACAATTTTATGGTTCACAGATTGTTTTCCTTTCAGAAATATCTGGTCTTGCAAATTGATTTGGGAAAGAACAGGCACAAACGTCGGCTTGGCAACAGCAAGCTTATCTAACCAAAAAGACATAATTATTTGTCTTCAAAGAGGAACCACAGGGCACATACTGTGCCAACAGGTTTAATGAATGTGGATAGAATAATATTTTCTAAGATTACTTTATGCTCAGAATGCAAAAGTTGACTAACCATTAACACATTCTGGAAATATATAATTTCTTGATGTACAACTAGTATATACACACAGACACAATGCAATACAATACAAGATTATGATTACTGAAAATAATACTTCGCAGTTGTATTCCCCACTAAATATATGTATATATATGGAACACTACTCAGAGTTGGGAAATCTGTCCAGAACTCTAGCTAGTATATCAGCATTGGGCTGGCATGGAGTGACAAACCCAATATCAAATCCCCTCATACATGGGCTTCAAGAGTTTTGTTTTTTTGTTTTTTCCTTCTCTTAGGAAAGCTGCCCCTTTCAGTGTTTGGAGTGAGAAGCAGACATCCCTGGAATGGGAATGTATTTTCCCACTCCATCCCCCGGGCAGACATCGCCCCTACTAACAAGTATGGACACAGCCAGTGGCATTCTCTATATCTGCACTTGTGATCCTTTTGAAATGTTGGTATAATATTGCATCCATGTCAAATTCTGTAATCAAGACATGATCCTCTTGCAGTTGCTGAAAGCATGAGAACAGTCTCTGTGTACAGGTAATTGGCAGGGTTATTGTTTAGCAATGGAACGAAAGGCTGCATACAAGGGGTCTGCACAAATGCAATTTTCAGGATTCAATTCAATTGGAATTGAATATCTGAAAATTCTGTTCAATTTGAATCTTTAAAATTTGAATTTACCCAAATTTGATTCGAATTAAGAATGTCAACAACATTTGCGTGTATGCATTGTTACACATCCCATACACATCTGTATGCATCTGTGCACATCTGTATGCATTTTCGTCCTGTATGGATCCGTACAAATGTATACAGATGTGGGAAAGATCTGTATGTACAAGTACGCATTGTGTATGAAACCGTACACATACGAATGTCCGAATATTCGTGCACATCCCTACTGCATACACTGTAAAATAAGAGTCAAGGTGAGGAAGGGGCACTTCTCTTTAGCAGCTTGTTCCCACAGTAGTCGGCCAAAAAGAGGAACACAGAAATTGCACTGATCACTGTATCTGAGCAGCTGCACTTTAATAAAAGAGATACAGTAGTTACATTGTCACCAGGACTAGTAAAAAAATTGATAGTCCTGTCCTTTCTATATGTGTATGCACGCACACACACATATATTAGAGATGTTCTGCTTGGATGTATGTAGACCCTCTTAATTTCATTCCTCAGTCCAGCTAAAAGCAGAGTCCCCTGTAATTTTCATACTCAGTAGGACTTGTTCTGAAGAAAATACTGTGTGCACAGTATCTGAATGCGTGTGTTCTCTTGATTTCTAAGCACACTGTTACAGTAAGGTATCATGTTGCTAATTTTACCTACTGCTCTCTGTGTGATAAAACTGAAAATACAGACCAATAATCTGAATCATTATTTGTGTTGTACAGCAAGCAAATGGTTGCATTTTAGATGCAGTTTCAAATGAGTATGCTGACATTCCAAGTTCCTGAGCTAGAGAGACTAAGACTTACTACTTATCACCATGGGATATCACTCTCATTATCGCTTAAATAACATTTAAGCTTATGAAAGAGCCTTTTACATCCTTTCCATGTATTCATTCAGCCTTCAAGAAATAATTGTTTGCCCACAGTTTTCTTATGGTGCCCAATGTTGAACCATGGAGTGCAAGAGAGCAGCATGCCACTCAGTTAAATCACAGCTGAATTGCAGCTTCAAATCAAAATCTTTCATCATTTATAAGTATAATATATGCCCTGACATTTAGTATTATTTCACGTTTTGTGTGTTCAATACCTATGTTGTTTTTATAGTACCATTGCACAAAACAAGAAAATAATTTTCTATTGACATACTATTGGGATGTAATTTATTTGCTTTCAGTGTTGGATTGAGACCTCTTATTAACATTTATTTTTGTATTGAATAATGTGGAGATCCCCAGGCAAAACACTTCAGAATTCAGTTACTCATACCAAGAGGATTTAATTCCATAGAAGCTGAGACAATATTTTAACAAAACTAAAGGAAAGTAATATCTAGGAAAGACTCTTATTTTGCATTTTATCTTGGATTATCCAATGTTCGAATTGCAACTTCTGAAGACCCTTAGGATATTGACATAGGCTACATTCATGCACAGTAAAATAAAACAAAAATTTCTGAGGTGGCAGACAGATAGCTTAGAGATGGTTGGAAGGTGGGATCATTCACATATTAGGCTGCTGCTCCCTTTTTCAGGAACATTCTAGTCTAGAAATGAAATGAGAACTTGAGTGCTGAATACTTCTTTCCCTAAAGCATGTTTGAGTGCTGTTTCTGCTATATGTAAATACAGCTGTAGACTGTGGCTCCATTTACCTTTCAAAAACATTGATGCAGCTGACTTTGGCCTGGCCAAAGTAGTTCTCTGTCTCTGCTGCCACCAGGCCAAAAGATCTTGCCAAATGGAAGTGCCTATGTCCAGAGATCAAAATTGGATGCCCTCCTAGCAAGTTGGCCTCTGAACATAGACAAGACAACACATACAAGAACTCATCCAAGCCAACTGTGTGTTATGGAGTCATTTAGTCTGGATGAGACTTTTAAGAAATAGATTTGATTTTAGGAGAACCTGACAGAAAAGCTGAACTAGGGAATATTGGTGTGGGAAACATCATTGTCAATATAATCAAAAGGAGTAATTTTAATTTTTACTTATTTATTTTTGTGTGTGGGGGGGAGTCCCATACATAAGAGTAAAAAACAGAGTTTGTCACATATTCAGGAAGGTTAAAGGAAACAGTTTCATGTGAATAATCACAGTGAATCAACAGCAGAGATCCTTAAACTTGGTCAAATATTCTGGTTTTGCTATAGGAAGGCAGCCTACTTGTCCACCTAGTTAATCTAATAGGAGCTAGATCATTTACACAATGTGTTTGTAAAAAAAACAGAAAAGTTTGCACTCACACGGTGCTAACTCATCCTCACTTTCAACCCAAGCTGCCTGGTTCTGGTGGTTTGTTGGTTTAGCCTACAATTTGTTAGCAGCTGAGAACAAAATCATTTTTTTCTACTGCCTTTATCCCAGTGATAAAGCAAAAAGCTACTCCTCCACAGAACTAGCAAAAGACCCAAAGTGTTCACTGCACATTCTAACTTAACCAGACTTAAGGTACAGAAAAGACAAAGCTCCTTACCCAGTTCACCCTTCAAATTGGTTCCAATTTGATTATGTTCAAATTGAACAGGGACTAGTCAAAAAGTCTGAGGTAAACCAACCAATCTTTCTGTTTATAAAATGGGGCCCTTTCTACACTGAGCCTTATTCTGGATTTTATCCAAAATAGAAGCCTCTCATCTGCATGCTAGTGCAGACTACAGAAGGACTCACTCAGGGCCAGTCATAGTCTGTACTAGTATGACTATGACAAGCCCATATTCTGAAATATAGGTTTTTCTGCTCTTACCTTGGATGTGGAATAAAGGAGCATCATAGTTCAGATTCTGGGCCTCCCCATACAAATGATAACATGGATCAAGGAGTCACTATATGCAGCAGCAGCCAGATTAAGAGGCCCTTAATCCAAATCTCTGGTAGACCTGTTTAATTGGGTCCACCGGAGGGAACAGGGCCTTAATCCAGAACACATATCATTTGTTCTAAAAGCCTGTTCTTGTGCTGCTGATATTATTATTAATTACTACTACTACTGCTACTACTAGTTTTACTACTACTACTATTGTTATTATTGACATAAAACAACAGTAACACACAGCAAACAAGATATTTATGCTGGTTTTGGTCATTGTTATCACTAGTCAGGCCCTTCCCAAGCGCCTAGGACTGAGTGATGTATCAGTGAATAATACAAGCAGATTCCAGCAAAGTGGCTTTCTGTAGCTGGCAGATGGATATTTTGTTGATGGCAATGCTTTTCAAGCGCCCACTAAGATCTTTTGGCACTGCCCCCAGCGTGCCAAGAAACACTGGAACCACCTTTGCTGGTTTATGCCCGAGTCGCTGCAGTTCTATTTTCAGTTTTTCTAACTGTTTTTCATCAATTCTGTTGTTGCCTGGAATAGCAATGTCAACGATAAACACTTTGTCTTTCTCCACGATTATGATGTCTGACGTGGTATGTTCCAGTGTTTGATCAATCTGAAGTCAAAAGTCCCACGGTAGTTTTACTTCGTTTTTGACCACTTTTTCAGGTTTATGGTCCCATCAGTTCTTTGCCACTGGCAGATGGTAGTTCTGGCAAAAGTTCCATTGTATCATTTGCACCACTACACTGTGCCTCTGTTTATAGTCTGTCTGTGTGATCTTTTTCCAGCAGCTCAGAATGTGGTCGACTGTTTCATCAGCTTCTCTACAGAGTCTGCACTTTGGATCTTCCGCTGATTTCTCAATTCTAGCTCTGATGGCATTCATTCTGATGGCTTGTTCTTGTGCAGCGAAAATTAACCTCTCTGTTTCCTTCTTCAGTGTTCCATTGGTCAGCCACAACTAGGTCTTTTCCTTATCTACTTTGCCTTCAATCTTCTCCAAGAACTGTCCATGCAGTACCTTGTTGTGTCAACTATCTGTACAGCACTGAAGTACAGTTTTTCGGTACTGGTTCTTGGTTTGCTGCACTTTAAGGAGCTTCCTGTTATTTTCTTCAGTCAGGCTAATTCTTGACTTTCTTTCACATAGTCTGCCAATGCATGCATCTCTTCTTCTACTGTCTGCCTCATTTCCAGAAGTCCTCTGCCACCCGTTTTTCTAGACAAGTACAGCCTATCAACATGGTTGTATTACTATTACTATTACTATTTATCATCATCATCATCATCATCATCTCCCTCCCTGTTTTTTACACAGCACTGGCAACTTTGCTTCAACTGCTCTTGCACCTGCTTGGAAAAAGGTCCCAAGAATCCTGCCAGTTAGATAATGATTAGCTGCAAGTTTTTAAAAAGAGCCATTTTATGGGAGGACTGACCTCTGATGGAACCACATGAAGGCTGTATGGCAGCCAGGCTCCTCTCAGATACTTGCTCTATAGCCAGATATTTGAACCACTTTTCTATTTTCTTTTAATGACATTAAAGATCTCCCGATTTCAAGTTGTTTTTAATGAATATTTCAGGGTTTTGCATTTGCTGCTATTTTTGATGTTTAATTTTTGCTTCTGGATTAATATATGTAGTGTTTGTACTGTTTTAGACTGCTGTTGAGATAATATTTTGTGAGGCTTTCATATCCTACTATACATTGTGGTTGTCTGATATACTGTCAGAGGTTTTTAGGTGATTTTTATAGTTTTATTTGTAAGAGCAACCTTGGGAGGACATGACTTGAAAGATGGCATGCAAACACTGAGATAAATAAAAACACAATCTGCTTTTCACTGAAGGTCTGGCGCTATTTGTTTTGTTCTTTAGGTACTCAAGTTAAGCACCCAAATTCTGTGATCCTTGGAATACAGTTTGAAGAGTGCTGTTCAGTAAGCTGATTTTCACAGTAGCTTGTAAAGTAACATCTCCTTGTGACCTTATTTTGAACTCCCACTTTCTTTGCTGCATTCAGAGTTCACCACTTATTATGGTTAAGAACAGGCATATAGGGATGTGCACAAATGTTGTTGGTGGTGTTTTTTTCATTCAATTTGTATCAAATCAAATGCAAGAAAATTTGTATTAATCAGAATAGATCCTCTTTGAATGTAAGATACAAATCCCACGTGAATCCCATACGTTTTCCATAAATATCTGTGGCGTATCCCATACGCATCTGGCTCAGAATGCATTAAATCTGCCCTGAATCTACTTCAAGTCTACTCTAGATCTGCAACAAAGCTTCTTACAAATATTCTGAAGCATTTGATTTGAATTCAAATGTCAGCTTTTGAATGTGCCAACATTTGATTCAAATTTGAATGATTCAGCTAAATTTGTATGTATGACAAATAATATGAATATTCATGCACATTCCAATAGAAATATAAGCAAATGTATTTGGATGCTGTTTAACAATCAGAGATAGTCTTGCCAAGTAAGCAAAACAGAAGATATTCACCCTATGTACTGTTCCCCATGCCTCCAGGCAGCAAAGACTGTCATTTGCCATGGAATGGGTCAATCACCAAGGTTATTCGGTATGTTGCAGCATCACGTGGTAATGGTGAGATCCATACAGAATGCAGGATCCACAACTAATGTCTGGAACAAAGAATTTGGGGCAAGAGAAGTCTACATAACTGGTTGTAGAGACAGAGGAACAGTGATAGAAAGTACTGGCAGTGTTCTTGCCTCTCTGCTTTTACTGTGCTGTAATGAGCACTTAGGGTAGGATGCCTGCTGAATGTGGTACTGTATGAACCCCACACTCTTCTAGAATACCCTCTATGCCATGAGTGTGCAGGAAATGAGGATCCTGAACTCTCATGATGCATTCATGGAAGCATGCAGACATATCCTGTCACTTTCTGAAAGTGTAGTTGTAGAAACAACAGTGAAACAAAACATCTAGAAGTGAAGGGCTTAGCTAAATAATCTAACACTCACTATAATGAATGATGGCTTGAGACTTCTGGAAAGGAACCAGGTTGCAAAAATTATATACATATATATCAAATAAATAAATATGGCATAACAATGCCTTCCCTCATCTCTATAGTTCCTTCAATAATGTAACTTATTAAATGCAATTTATGGTCAAAGTTGAGTGATGATTGCTTCGTGTGCCTTTGTTCTTTTCTATTGCAGACTGCAGTCTATGGTGTCTACATTTAACTTGCTCTGAATTATGGAAATATTGATTAAATGTTCCTTCTTGAAAACAATGGAGAATGAAGAGAGTTCTTAAATTCCATGCAAGCATGATAGCATGACATCAACTACATTGGGCATTATCATCAATTAACAGTATATTTCCCCATAGGATAGTTTTTGTGAATAATCCTACTCAATTAGCTTATTTTAGTATACATTGTTACAAAACAAAAAAAGAAATGTTTTGCTATTCACTTTTTCAATTCCCTGCATGATTTTATAAATTTCAATCAAGATCCCTCTTAAATAACATCTTTCAAGGCTGAATAGGCCTAGATGTTGCAACCTGATTTCATAAAGAAACTGTTCCAGCCCCCTCATCATTCTGGTTCTTCTTTGTAATGAGGTCCAATGATTCTTGCAGGTATATGTTGAATTCCCTTTTCAGTTATCTCTAGCATTGAATTTTTATTGATTGGTTGATTGATTTTAAAATCCTGATTTAGGAGGTAAATTAGTTTCTGTGTCCTTTCTACACTCCCATTTGTTCCTGGAGAAATCTCAGAACAAGACCTGCTCTCTGCAAGATAGTGCATACTATAGTAGCCTTGCCTCCTTGTCACATTTAATTTTGCTTTTAGTACTTTTTCAAACAATACACAATAATAAGTGAAAGTATACAAAATGAAAGTAACCTCCACCTCCCATGTGCCTTCCACTAAATGGGTAGATCAGTCTTGTTGGCTCTTCAGTTGTCCTTCCTACTCTATGGGTGTTTTCCCACTGCAGCCCTTAGATCCAGATCTAAAAAGATCTGGATCTAAGGAATGGGTACATTCCTTAATTCAGATCTGATAGATCCAGATTAAGGGAAGCACCCAATGTGTTTCCACAGGAGGTGTAGCACCCATTAGCAATGGGTGCTAACCCCCCTGCCATGGAAACACCTTTGCACCCATGTGGGGAATCCGGATAGACCCCCAAGGGATCGGTCCATCACCCCAGGTACAGGGGGGGTGCAATCTCCAAAGTCCGAGCTTTGGAGTGATTTTGGTCCCTCCAAAGAGATCACCAAGGACTTCGAAGAGGCTCCAGAGCTGTCAGCGTGGTCTGTGCGCTATTAGCTCAGATCACATGGACTCCCCGAAGCTATTGGCGAGATGCCAATAGCTTCGGAGGGACTTTGGAGTTTCACCACCGGTCTCTCCAAGGAGATCAACGCAGACTTCAAAGGCGCTCCAAAGGGACTCCGGAGCGGCTTTGAAGTCTTTGTTGATCTCTTTGGAGGGACTTCGGAGTCACTTCGGAATGATTTTGAAATGACTCCGAAATGACTCAGAAGCTAGGTCTTCAGGGCTCCCCCCCCCATGGGTGCATCCGTTCCCCCTAGCCTCCTCTAGACCCCATTATTCACAGGAAACAGACTCCCTTTAATCCAGATTTTCTGGCAGAAGACCCCATTGTACAGAAAATCTGGATTAAAGGGCAGAAAGTACCCATTTGATTTCGATTTTCCCCACGGCAGTGGAAACAATCGGGTCCCAAATGGGTGCCGTGGTGGAAATGGGGTCATCCAGCTCACACCCAAATGGGTCCTTAATGGGTGCAAAAATGGGTACTTTTTGACAGTGGAAAAACACCCTGTATCTTCCTAAATAGTAGATTGTGTAGATTA
The DNA here is from genome assembly GCA_023333525.1 of Aspidoscelis tigris stejnegeri. Lineage (NCBI taxonomy): Eukaryota > Metazoa > Chordata > Lepidosauria > Squamata > Teiidae > Aspidoscelis > Aspidoscelis tigris. The sequence goes on from JALMGA010000001.1 coordinate 227,253,049, forward strand.
TTCCTTGTATCACTGGCTTTCCCATTTCTTGACCATACAGCTGACTGCAATGTCATATTTCCCATACATTTAATCCTTTTTCCCTTTATAAAATCATATATCATTTGTTTACTGCCATTTTGAAAATGAAGCCAAGGAGCAGCTAAAAAAAGAAAAGGTAGTTATAATGTTATACTTCAATTACCCTCACATAGACTGTGTGAACTCTTTTATCAGAGAAAGACAAAATTCCTAGACATGGTAAATGATTCGTTCTCTTGAGCAGCTGGTTGAGGAACTAACCAGGGAAAAGGGAATCCTGGACTTAAGTAATGCACATGATCTAGCAAACTGGCAAACTATACTGGTGGAGTTGTTGGCAGTGATAGAAGTAGCATGTTAGAACTCCTTTAATATCCTAAACCGGGCTTTGATCTCTTACAGATGCAATGAAAAAATGCCTCACTGATTGCTACACAACTCCTCCCACCACCCCACCCATTTTTGTTCATCATCTGATGTTGTTATAAAGAGAAAGTACGAGATCATTTGCAATGATTCCATCCAAATATTTATTGGCAGGGCCAGTGTTAGAACATTGCAAACAGCACCACCACATCAAGTGCTAGGCTCAGGGATATGCTGGGCAGCTCAGCTTATGCTTCCAAACCCCCCACCCACCTATAGGCCACTCACCATTCTATGCCACCCCTAATACTCCAAAGAATAAAAGTCGTAGGCTATGCCCTGTCTCTAGTCCATCTAGAATTGTGCCTCATGGTGCCCCTAGCACCTTCCAAGAGGGTGAAGCTTGCTTAGCTCTACCATCCAAGGGCACGCCCCAGTCCACTCTATCCTGCTCCTAGCACCCATCACCTCCTGCCAGTTGGGCTGCCCATCCCATAAACAAATGTTATTCTGGTTTGTGGTTTTCCATAGTCACTGGAAAATTTCCTAGATGCCTGATTTAACCAGTGTCATTTGCCATGTTTTACTGATCTATGGGATGCTTTCACACACTTAAAAAAAAAAGAGCTAGAAAGGGTCTTAGAGGTAGTAGCAGCAAATACTTTGTGTTCCAGCCCACCTGTAATCCAAATTAAAGGCCAGATAAAATGTTTTGAAAGTAATTTTCTGATGTGAGCATGCGGATGCTACCAGCTCAAAGATGCTAAAAGAAAACGAAACTGAATATGAATGCTGCCTATAATCTGAAGTAGAAAGAGGAGGCATCGCTTTCATTGGAGAGATACAAACTTCATTTAACTATCTGTTAGTCTACCAATACAGATTTGGCTGCTTGTTTCATTCATACCCCCCCCCCATTGTTTACCCTTTGTCATATTCTTTTCCTTTCTCGCTTGAATTATTTATCCACAATAATAACTTATAAGCTCTGCAGAATTCCAGCTATGCGTTCTGTAAACCATATATTTATTATGCATTCCTAACTCTTCCTATTAGCTTAAAAAATATCTAGGGTTAGGCAATATAAAAAAGGCATTTACTTACTTACAAGCAGCTTTTAAGAAGAACATTAAGAATGAAAAGGTCTGGCCTGGTGGTACATGCAGGGAACACACTGGAAAGGAGCTGTTTCTTTACCAGGAATGGCTCCTTCTGTGTGGAAGTATTCCCTGTGTGAACTACTCATGGTACAGGTTTAAGTGCATCATACATGCACTTTCCTTACAGTAGCACCGGAACTAGTAAAGCTCTGGAAACATCCTCTGGAGGGGAACACGATATAGTTACCCTAGTAACAGCCCTGTGCATGTACATTGGCATCGACAATGGCACCAGCACTGGAGACACCTAAAATACCCATCAATGCTTATGGTAAGTGTCAGGATGGACTCGGGGAGGGTTAGTATTCAAATACAGATGCTTAGTGCTTAATTAGACCATTTCACCCTTTGCTTCCCAGAGACAGGAAACAAAGGCCCTTAGAATCTGTATTCTTAAGACCTAGCAGCCCACTCTTCTTGAAGGATTTTTTTTTAATGATCACATTGTTAGAATGAACTAATTGTGAAGAATCTCTAGCTTTGTGTCAAATCTGACAGTTTTCACAGACACTCATTTTGGCTCTATGAATTCTAGGAATGCTCAGACCAGATCAAGTAGGATCAAGTCGGGCTGAAGGAATGAGCAAAATTAGCAACTAAAAAGCCCCACAGAGATTAATTTCATACAATTATCCTACAAAACAAAAGTGCCATTTACTGTGAATTTTCACTTGTGTTTTCTGTCATATGCTATATGGCAAACTTAGAATCTGTACTGTCTCAAGAAGTTAAATTGCCCAGAGCAAGATGATTGTGTCTGATCCCCACTTTGACCCAAGTTAAGAATAGAGCAGGGAAGGGCCATCTGCTCTGGTGCCGATCTATCCAGACCTTCCGTGGAGTATAAAGAACACAATTCCAACTCCCTAGCCCCCAAAGTTACAGGTCCCAGAGATATTTGTTGCATATCTCAAATGAGCCATTTCCATTTTCTCTTGCTCTTTGATCCTGCTGCTGCTGATGGTACACACATACTTAACAAGTACCCTGGTGAGCCATCTGACTGGCCCTGTTTTCACAGACAAAACAAAACAAAACAAAAAAGGCTGACTTTGGGGGGCATTTTCTGCCTCTTTGAACATAATCCTGCTGGAAACACTGAAAATGGGGAACAAAAGTTACCAAGCTTTTACACTTTCCATCTCAATAACTAGGTCAAAGAGCATTTACCTTAGTAGTGGCAGGATTCACCATAGGGCAGATCCTACTCGAGTCAAACAGGTAAAGTTTGTAAGTTGACCATATTTTGATTCTTTTTGAACCTTGAAATAGGACTCTTATTGATGTTAGATATTAAAAAAGAAAGAAGAGAAAATAAAATAAAAGCCATAATAAATCACATCTCCCAATTTCAGGAAATATATAGGCATTTTTTCAGCGGCAGACCAATCTCCTCCCTCATCTGTCTGCAACAGAACAACCTCATTCTTTAAGTAAAAAATCTGCCTCTATGATTATGGAGTTTGCACTGAGTGAACAAAATGTGCAGATGGTGTACTTATTCAGTTTTCCACACTATTTAGAAAAGTTTCAATACATCTTCACTTCTGTGACATCACTGCAGTTTGGACAGTCTTTTCTACTGGTGGCTGTCCTTATGAGTAATGGACATTTGATTTATAGCACTATTAAAACACAGATATTAGCTATTACATGCATTCTGTGGTACCAAGGTCATTATCACTGACAAGTGCTAAAGTCATTATCTTTGACGAGTAGTTTGGAGCTTTCATATTACGCAAATAAACTTAAATCAAAATATATTTCTGGGAAAGTCTTATAAAATTGCAATATTTAAAGATGCTTAAGCAGCAAATGACCATAGATTTCATAGCATTTCCAAGTATATTCATGTGACAGACAAATCAATTCCACAGTTCCTCAATCTATAGGGGAATGGGGGACTATTCTATAATTCTATAGTCATGATAGGAACATTTGCTGGCCATGGGTGTCACTTTTTTCTATTCACTCCAGGGATGACTGATTTTTTAAAATACCTCTGAAAATTGGTATAGTTTCAGGAGGCTGAAGAAAATTTCCAGTTGACATGACTGAACTTGCCGATAATATTCTAGAATGTAAAAACAGCCAACAAATGTAAAATGTTTACTTAATTTGAGCAAACATATACTTTTAGGCCCTTTCTGCATTTATGTACAGGGCTCCAGGATGGGATGGGCCATCCCATCCTGGAAAAAGAAACCTGTCCCAAACAACTCATCCCACCTGAGGTCTACACCTATACCAAGCTAGAGCATAACTTTCAGCACCCTAACCCAATGTGTACTTCATCCAATGTAAATGAAGCATAATATGAGTGTGCAAGGCTTGGCCTAGTCTGCACTAGTGTGTGGACTGCTGCCTCTGTTCTGTAATGGAATAAGCGCAGTGCAGAAAGACAAGGGTAGCTGACAAAATGGTGGCATGATAACAGGAATAGCCAAAAGCACTGTGCTGGTTTGGGCAACACTTTCAAAGTCTGCAAAATTGGTTGTGATCCATAGCAAAATATGAAGACTGGAGGAAGAGAGAACAACCCAAACAATCAAAATAAGATAGATCAACTCAACACAGACAACACAAAAGATTGATCAAGAAGAGAAACCAAGGTCCTTCTAATATGAAATAACCAATAAAATGCCCTGATTCAAAAAAAGGAATATACAACCTTATTATAAAAAAAATAGTTGTAAATTTACTAATAAAAATAATATATCTTGTAAAAGCTTATATACAAGAGAAAAAAGGAGGGGGGGATGGTGTATAAAAACAAGAAAGGAGATAGCAAATGTCCAACAATACAAGAGCACCAATCTGAGACTCCTCAGAAAAGGCAAACAAAGAGTTGCGTCCAAAGTATTTTCATATAACAATAAAGGGATCTTAAGCCAGACGCGTTTCGACTGATAGTCTTCTTCAGTGGCTCATAGGATCATCCCAAATGAAGATAACTCCTTTCATAGCTATATGATTATACAAAGTAAAATTAGGCAACGTGGTACACAAGACCATACTCTCAAATAATAAAGCAATTTACATATACATATACATTTAACCATCTCCTATTTCCCACAATGGACATGAAATGAACAATACTTACATACCACAAAGGGCTCTAACACATACACCATACGTAAAACTTTTAGAAAAGGCAACTAGAAAACAATCATAAAATACAAATATTACATGGAATTCAATAACAAATAATAAGTCAATAAGTACATAGGTATAAAGTATACAGAAAAATTACAAATATACTCACATAAGACAATTCTCTCACTCTAAACAGTGTAATACTATCTCTCTTTGAACTATAATGAAGTAACGAAACAAAACTCAAAGAACTAATATATACAGGGCAAATCTTGTAGGACTGTCATGGTCCTAGTTCTGCAGATACTCACGGACCATCTTGATACAGAGAAGATGGCAACTTAGATATACCAATTGACTTCCACATTAAGACCAAAGGGTTCAAGAGTCTTTAATCTGTGAATCCAAAAAAGTTCCTTTCTGGCCAGTTTTTCTTTACCTTGTTCATCGGAATGTACATGGTCAATACACCAGTATTTTAACTGAGTGGCTTGGTGTGATGATTCATGGAAGTGTTTAACCAGGGGAGCCTGTACTTTATGGTTTCTAATGCAGCTTTGGTGTTCCAGTATTCTACTTTTGACTGCCCTGGTAGTCATACCTACATATAACTTTTTGCAGGGGCAATGGATAACATAAACAACATTAGAAGTTTGGCATGTGAAGAAATGTCTAATAGAGTATGTTTTATCATCGAGTGGATTGATAAAGGTTTTTCTTGTGTAACGCACTTCACAAGCCTTACAATGTCCACATTTGAAATGGCCAGTGGAGGGAAACAAACTGGGAAGTAACGATTGAGACTCTTTTGGGGAAAAAATGTTGGATCTAACTAAAAAAATCCTTAAGGTTCCTTCAGAGAGAAGCCATTTATACACTTACCCTCCACAGTCCTGAGGCCTTTTGCACTATAGACGGATGCACTTAGGCTAGGACACTCTGGGACGCTTACCCCATTCACACGGAGGCTGGAAAGGAACATGTCTACACGCGTACCTATCTGCCTACGTGTTGGTGGGGAAAGCACCCCAAAGTGTCCTAGTCTGAAAAGGCCGGACAGGGGCAGGGACATCCCTTCCAGGCCTGTCCTCCATTGGGTGAGGGAAGACCCAGGGATGGGCAGACCTGGCAGGGCCTTCCCCAGTCCCTGTGAGTTCTAGGGGGCAGGATCATGTCCCCTAGGGCCCACAGGGACAGCCCCCCCCAGGCACCCACTCACCTCATTTTTGGTGTTAGCACCAAAAATGGGGGGGACCTGAAAAATCAGGTGTTCATTTATTCTGTTTTTTAGCCAAATAATCCTCAAAATACCCCTGAAACTGATTGGGAATGGGGACAAAGAGGATCCAAACTGTTTTGAAACTGCTTTATTCCATGAGTGGGAATTCACCCTCAGATTTTTGTCAGTGAAACAACTTGGATGTGTCCACACAGTCATCAGACTTGATCTGAACTCAAGGATATTTTTACATTCATTGTAGAAAAAAAAATCTTATTCATAAAGAGATGAGAATATAGACGTTTTCGCACGGGGCTGAACGGAACGCGGAAAAGACAGCTGAGGACACGTCATCCGCATTGGCCGCGCGCGGCTTGCGTTCCGACGTGTCCGCAGCTGTCTTTTCCGCGTTCGAAATGTAGAGCACTTCGAAGTGCTCTACACGCGTTCCAACGCGGACGAGCCGCCCGCAGCCGTTCGGGAGAAGAAGCGTTCGCGCTTCTTCTGTCTCCCGAACGGCTGCCGGCGCGCCTCCGACGCCACGCGGCTTTGACAATCAGCTGTTTGTCAAACAGCTGATTGTCGATCTGCCTCCGCGGCTGTCATCGCGCCCCTTGCCGGCGTTTGCCGGCTAAGCCAGCTTCGGGCGCTTTGAGCATTCGCACCCAGACGCTCCGGAACGCGTTTACACGCGTTCTGGCGCGTCTGTGTGTGAACGGGGAAAGCGCCCGAAGCTGGCTTAAGCTTTCCGCCTGAACGCGTTCCGTTTCGAACGCGATTCAGTGCGGAAATGCCTTATATCAATCTCACTAGGCAAGAGAAAGAGTGAAGAATTTCAACCCTTCCCCTTACCTCTCTGCTTTGTATTTTGCCACACAATCCAAGTATAAAGAATTAGAGGTATACACCCTTCTGTCCTTGGTTTGTCCTTTCCCTTCATCCATTCTGTTCTGCTTTATCTTTGGAGTGAATCAAAAGAACATAATTATTCATTCCATTTAATTCAAACTCAGTAATGTTAACATTATTTAGTTACACTATGGAGAAATAAGTGACACAAGGATGCATATTGTTCCTAAGTCTGTTCAGCGTTTACAGCAAGAATGGCAGTACAATATTGGAAAAGATGACAACTAGAATTTAAACTAGAATGCTAAACATTAATAATTTAAGGTGTGCAGTTGACAATGGCAGTTAACTAAACAAAAGAAAAGAATTAGAAGCTCACGTTATGGTTAAAAAAAATGGAAACATGGATTTTAAAAAAACCTGGCAAAGTATTTAATAATATCCACCTGAATGCCTAAATTAAAGTAGGTATACAAATGGTAGCTATGGATCACTGCTTTATGTTGTGTAGGGAATTGTGCATTTCAATGGAACTATGAGCTATGCCATGCAAGACGACTGAAGACAAACAGGCCATAGTGGAGAGTTCAGATCAAAAGTGATACACTGGAGAAGAAAATGCCAAACCACTCCAGTATCCTTGTCAAGAAACCCCCACAGAAAAGCATTACAGGAAAGAAAAAAAGGGGGTGACCCTGGAAAAGAGATCTCAGATCAGGAGTCCAAAATGTTACTGAGAAAGCATGGAGAACAAATACAAGTAGCTCCAATAAGAGTTGAAATGGTTGGGCCAAAGTAGGCACAAAGGTTGTGCTAGGAGCACTGTTGGTGCTCCTAGTATGGTTGTAGAACAGTTTTTACTGCTTCACAACTTGCAGAGATGAGGGCAGCTGTGCCTACTGGGAACTGCTCAGGAACAAAAGTGGCTTTGTGGTATGCATATGCTCTATGCTAGAGCATGCCTAAATGTCCTCATCTTGCTAGTGTGAAAAGGTAACACCAGATCCATCCTTTGCCTTGTGCACACCAAGTGCAACTGCAGATGTTAGCCTCATGATAAGGGCAGCAAGACACAGGTGCTCCCTCTCCCTCTCCATGACAGGAAAAGAGATAGGTCTTCATCTAGCATATGCCATTTTTGTGTAGTTTATTGCTTGTTGCTTGTTGGTATGGTTATTAGACATGTAAGCACACTTATTTTTTTTTCTCAGATTTTTCTTTCCAGACATTTTCCCAGAGAAAACTTCAGCAATAGGAAATTTCTGAAAAATAAAAGCCTTTACAATTGAAGGACATGTCCAAATGTCATAAGATTTCCTGACAGCACTCAATTTGTAACACATGTGTGTGGGGTGTGTGTGTGTGTATGGGAAGGCCCCTGTCAAGTTTTGGAGTGGTGAGATTCACATTTGATCTTTTTAGGATTTTTTTTTTTAAATACCTCTAATTTTTTCATATGGCACAGAATATTTCCCAAAAAAATCACTAACAAATCAAGGTTACATCTGATCATCCCAAGACTTGACATGAGCCTTCCTGGTGGCCCTCTGGTATAGTGGCTGTCATTGTGGAACTTTGAGGTAGAGTTTCCAAGGTTTGCATGTGGGTCCAGAGGGGAAAATTAGGAAGGTCCCTATCAGACACCATAATGGGTGTTTTCCACTGTAAATAGAAGTACCCATTAAGTACCCATTAATGGGTACAAAAATGCCATTTCGTACCCATTAATGGGTACTTAATGGGTACTTTTAGTGACAGTGGGAAAACACCCAATGTTTGGATCTAAAATCACCCACTTTTCCCCATAGCTTTACAAATTAGTACAAAGCCCCCTTTACTCTCAATTATTTTATGCAAAGAATAGTTTGGTGAACATTTGAACCAAACTTCTTTGAGAAATATGAACTTTGCTTAACAACATATTCAAAGTTTGAATTAAACCACACCAAGAAAAAATGTGCACATCTCTAATGTGCATCCCCAAAGTGGCATTATGAAAAGGGGGGTGGGATTCAAGAAATATTTTGGCAGGGAAGAGATAAAAGTTATTTGTTTGTAGCATTAATAAAAACAAGGAGTAAAGAGTAAAGAGTAAACAATGGCTTAATATTTGCATCTGATTTCCTCAAGATATTTTAGGAAGCCAGGGACACTGGTATTTCCAGTTGCACAAGGGAAGTTGGGAAAGTGGATGTCTGTTATTCACAATATATTAGATAGGAAGGCAAAAAGGTGTGTGTATGTGTGTGTGTGTGTGTGTGTGTGTGTTTATAGAGAATTATCCAAGTCCTGAGGGAATGCTTGGACTGTGATAGAAAATCTTGAAGCAGGAAAGCTATATTTATTTTTAGATTTACCTTCAAATAAAGTTATATTATGACAATACCCCAGTGGATGCTTAGACAAAGATAAGTTCCCCCTTAAAAAAATCTTAATATTATCTTTAGGCAGCTGTCAGATCTTATCACAGGGTGGTAGGATGAACATACTGTAAAAAAAAATTATTAACATAATCCTTCCAGCATGATAGGTTAACAGTCCGTTATATTACAGTAAAGTTCCATGAAATTGTAGCTCTATTTCCTTAGGTAGGCCTAGGTGCTTCTGACTTGATTTTGTTTGCCCAATACATTTGACATGGGCTCTCCTTACAAACAGTGAGCCAGTTTGGTCTTGTGGTTAGAGTGCCATATTCATAACTGGAGGTTTCCTGGTTTGATATTGTACTCCTTCATGAAGCCAGCTGAACGACCATGGACTAGTCACAGCTCTGAGGTCTCACAGCCCCACTTACCTCATGGAGTGTCTTGTGGAGAAAAGAACAGGAAAGTTTGTCAGCTGCTTTGACTCCCCTTAAAGAGTGAGAAAAAATAGAGTATAAAAGCCAACTCTTATTCTCTTCTTGAGACTGTGCAGCCTCATATGCATATGCTTCACAGAGATATTTGTCCTTATGGAAAAGTGGAAAGAGGTGTTTTGTGTGTATCACTCATAAAATTTGAATGAGAAGATTTGTGCAAAAGTACCGATACAGTTGGAAGCAACGAGGAAGTGGGCAGAGGAAAATCATTTTCTAGGGTGGACCCAAGATGGAGGTGCTTTTCCTAAGTTGATAATATGTAAACTAGATGTACTTCAGCACATCTGAGGCCTTTTTGCATTAGGCCCTCCAGAACACATCTAGAATGCCTTGGGATGGAGCATACTTGCTAGTGGCTGCTGCTGACACGTCATCCTGCTCAATAGCACATTGACAGCTGGGTAGGCCACCCCCACCCTGCACACCCCTGTGCCAACCAGAGGGATCTCCACCAATCATAGGTGATTTCCTGGAGGAGGTGCCCCCTGGCCCATCCAACTGCGTGCAGAGCCAGACTCAGGAAGCGTGGCTCAGGTGAAACCACTGTCGGACGTCTCCCACCAGGCCAGAGTCCCACAGGGACACAGGGCAGTCCAAGGGAGGGTGCCAGGCTTCTCCCAGGATGTGGGTATCTGTGCAGGGGAGCCCGATCGCTGTATGCCTCCACTCTCTCAGCTGGTCATTGAACCGCAGAAGAAGTTCAATGTGGGAGGGAGCGGTTCAATGCACAGTGGTGGTTTGATGCATGGCAAGCAGCGATCGGGGGCCCTCGAGTGAGGCTCCACATCCTAGGAGGGGGCTGGCACCCTCCCTCAGGTCACCCCACGTCCCCTGCGGGACCCTGGCTCAGTGGGAGGTGCCCAGCAGGGGCTGTTGCCCGAGCCATACCTCCCTCTGTTCAATACCCTAAGAGGGAGGGGAATCCTCTGATCCTTCATGGAACAGCCAAAAGGTATTGAGCGCCTGGAGGACAGCTTCCCATTCACACCTAGGCAAGTAAGGGACACCTTGTAAATGCATCCCTTACCTGCCAATGCGTATGGGAAACTGTCCTTCACATGTCCCGGCCGAAGCACACTACAGCTGTCATAGCTGTAGTGTGAAAAGGCCTCTGGAAAGCTATGTTTGCCCTCAACTGTCCTTAATTGCTTTCTTTGTTCTCACCTTTTGGTTTATTTTGGTTCTGAGGGGATTCTGAGGAGATTTTGACCTTGCATGCTTATTTTTTAGATTTGGATCCTGTAACCAATGTCTTTTCTCCAAACATTTGTTTAAGTTGATATTCTGTTTGTTTGATGAAAGTAACTGTTCTACCTCATGTAGGATGTGCAAACTATATGTATGGCAAGGCAGTTATCTAAAGCACTGGTACTGCCCCCTGTTATGTATTCAATGTGGAAGAAGAGTGTCTTTCAACGTATGGTGCTTTGAATGCATAATACTACCTCGTTGTTCATGTTAATCGAGAAGGAAGATGCACTTGCCGCATTATGATGTCATAGCTCCCATAAGTTCTCTTGCCTCATGATGATGGCTCTGCTGCTATCATTGCTTCTGCTCAAGGGGAATTTCTAGTCTCCTTGGTGTCTTTCTGTGTTTGATAACCTTCCTGCTGTTTAATTTGAAGCCAGGGATTCTACTGCTTTGACTCTTATGGTCCTCTTCCTACCACTGAAATCTAAGCCGGGGACACCCTGGCTTTGATCATGATGGGTTATGGAGTTGCTCCCCCTACATCAACTTCAGGTGCACACAATGTTGATGGTACGATGAGGCAGCCTTCCCCTTCTTAGGTCAAAAGCAACTCCTATCTTTACTCAAGTGAAGAGAGGTAGCTTTCTCCTCCTTAAGTCAAGGTCGGAGCTGCTCTCCCCCTCTCCCCACTAAAAAAGTTCCCTGAGAACCAAAGCTCCTGCCTCTATCAGTCATAATCAAAGTGAGGTATTCCCAGCATTGATCTGACAGTTACAGCCTGTTCCCATTACAAACTTAAAATGGTTTGGAAATTGTTTTGATCCTCACAGTCCCCATGTCAGGTTGGCTTAACACGCTTTCCACGTGTTAAATTGCCCCAAATGGTTGTAAATAAAACACTCATTTCAGCAGGTCTCGCTCCTGTTTATGTATTTTAAACGGTTTACACTTCTTACTGTGGGGACGGTACCATTTTAGTGGGATGAGAATGCATGTTTAGGGTTTCCCTCCCCCCCCCAATAGCACTCCAGGAACTCCCCGCCCTTGAAATATCAAAAATTTTGTAGCAGGAGGAACTCCAATCAGAGAGAGGGGGTGGGCACCATGACTGGCAATGGGCGGGGAGAAAAAGATACACTTTCCCAAATGAAGTTTTCAAGCACATTCAGAATCGGGATTGAACACAATTAAAGTTGAAAGTAATGGGATCAGACAAATTCGTGTTTGCATCTGGTTCTTTTATTTTGGTTTAGGAAAACCATTTTAAAATTGTAATGGGAATGGGGCCTTAAAGTAGCAATGGCATGCAGACAGCACACCACCATATTAAAAGTCATGCTTCTGACATACTGCTGTTCTTAATGCAAAGGGAAGGAGGCAGATCACTCAAAACATTCTGCCCTTTTTCCATTCCTTAGACTTTTTACTGATGCACTTACTAAGACTACTGCAAGTGAAACCAGCAGATAATAGATATTGATGATTTTTGTTTATTCTGCACTAACAAGAAGACAATTTCATTTCCTCCCCCCTCCTCACTGTGAAGAACATATGGCTAGTATAGCAGATATTGACATTGTCCCCCACAAAACTTTGAAAAGCTTTGAGACAGAAATTGGCCCATATATTCCTAGAAGCACATTATTTCATCACAATTATTAATTTTAAGTTATGACACTTTTCAAAAATAAAAATAAAAATAGAAGCTAGCTCACAACAGCTTCTGCAAAACACTTTGTCCACTTTCATCACTGACAAGAGATGTTTGCTGGCATGATATGAAGTTTTAGAGTCAGTTCTGAAGTAAAGTCATCATCTTACAACAGGAAACAGAGGAAGCAAGCTGCATAATGCAAGAATGTTTCTTTTCTATCTGGGCAATAACTAAATGTCTAAATCCAATAATATTATAATTCTATATAAGCAAGGCTTAGTCATTGAACCGCCTTATTCTCAAATTGGGCTTGGACTTCACCTGCAAGTGGGGTCTGAAGGACTAACATACCATCTAGACAGTCATTCCATCATCAAGCCTCTTTGCTTTACCTCAGCTGCTCTACAGAAGACCAGCCATACTCTTTCCTCAAAGTCCATTCAGGTTTCCATTCTGTTACTGAACTACATGAAGAAAATAGGATGATACTTTATGGCTTCTGCCCTGCAATATACCTATCCTGCCATTAAGTTTCCCTTTCCTTCTCAATACACTTTTCCTCAAGTATCATGCCTTAACAGATTTCATGCCTCAGGATAGAAACTTGCTTGATATTCTATATTCTAAGCTACTTAAGGGCTTAAGGGCAGCATATAAATAAACCAACCAAATAATACAAAATATGAAAATAATAAAAATATATATATAAGATGTGCATTTCTTTTTCCTTTTTTTTTCGTAAGTTGGTCTTGTGCTGACATGTTTCCTTGTTTTACCTGACCCACAAACCAATTCTATTTTATTTTCAAATAAAATGCACAATAAATTGGAATAAACTAGGTGATCTCAGGAAAATGGAGAAACAGATAGTGAAAAGGTTCCCAAAGTCAACTACACTCTATTTTCCTCAGCCATCTCTGTATCTCTTTCAGGGTTGTTTTTTTTCCACATAGAGAAACACTATAAACCTAATGAAGCCTGCTTGAATAACAGCAATGAGGTCCTTAGAGAGGAGGGGATAATTCTGTCTTAAGGGTTGAGTACACCTATGGGTTATTTTTCTCTTCAATCAAATTGGAAAGCTATTGGTCTACAATACTTGATGAAGAATGACTCCTCTATTCCTTTTTCCACTTTCTAAACCAATATTGTTGTGGAGAGGAGAAAGGCAATTAGGCAAAAACTGGTTGGAAGGCAGATTTTCATTTTTACCAAATATGTGGGATGGAGCCTTTTTTGTGCTGTAAATTTGTTTTGCTTTTGTTGGAGAGAACTCTAGACAGCTTCTTCTGATAGGTTCTTCCAATGTGAAATCATGGCTGCATCTACACATAGTTGGGAAGAATACAGTAGAGGAATGCATGTGTGCATGCATGTTTGTTTTGTTTTCTAACCCCCATTGGACCTGTGGATGTACATTCAATGGTGTAAATTACAAAACCACTTGCCCCATGACTGGGACAGCTACAGTAGTGACAGCTAAGGTAGGTACAATGGTGGCATGTAAGGCAATACAGTAACTAGATGAGCACTGGAGAGGAAATGACAAGTTGCTGGTACCTCCCCCTTCCTCAGTGGATAACCTTTATTGTGCTGATACAGTGGTACCTTGACATACGAGTTTAATTTGTTCCGTAACCTTGCTCTTATGTCAAATCGCTCGTATCTCAAAGCAATTTTCCCATTAATCCATTCCAGCTCCCAAAACACCACCTCAGTTGTTTTTGTTATGTACTGTACTGTATTTACATACTCGTATCTCAAATCTTGCTCTCATCTCAAAGCAAAATATCACTCGCTCGGCGGCTTGTATCTCAAAACACTTGTATGTCAGGGCACTTGTATGTCGAGGTACCACTGTATTACTGCCACATTTTTTGTTCTTTGGGGCTTTTGTTGTTCATGGTAGGAGGCTGGCAAGAGCAATGGGCATAATCAGTGAAGGACTGGGGAGAAGATAAAGGAAGAACTTCTTGTGAGGAGCTAAGTGATTGGGCAATGTGATGTTCATACTGCATACACAGGTATAAAACATACATGCAATAACAACAACAACAGTAATGATAATAAATAAATAAATAAATAAATAATAATAACAATAATAAAAGTAACATGAAAACACTCCACTGAGAAGACGGAACTGATGAAGGAAAGCCTGCATTCATTCATGAAAGTACTATGAACATATTGCATGTAAATTATGGTTTAGTTATTTACATTAATATTCTGCCTACATTGTGAGACTACAGGGCAAGTTACAACAATTAAAATGCATAAAAACACAAATCAAAAGCAGTTTAAGAGTAATGCCTAGAAAGAAGGATTTGGTTTAGTGTATCAGATAAAAATCTTCAATCCGAATGGAAAGAGCCACACAAAGGTGTGGGGGGTGTCTTAAAAGCATCTTAGAGTAGGTGTGCTAACATGCTAGTGCTTCTAATCTGCATTAATGGGCAGAAAATGATCTTCCAAATTAACTACCTAGTCTTTAATGTGAAATAGGGGTGGGGGGGAAATGAAGCATTCTTAAGAATGGAAGCATGCTACCATTCTTAAACTACTTTTAAACTATGGGTCTTTCTGCACTTACCTTAGAACTGGAGTATCTATGCATGAATGCAACCTCAGCTGGAGAATTCTACACTTCTGAACCCCTGCAACTGAAAATGTGGCAAGATCACATAGTATATAGCTGTGGTTTTCTAACCACTAATACAGTGTTTCTGCAAATGAGACTGAAGCTTTTTCTGCTGCATGTCAATTGCAGGTTCCAGCAGCCACCAGTTATTGGAATGTATGGTAGTATCAGGAATAACAGACTCCCATTGCTATGTGCTATTTACACATGTGAACAAAACAGTTCTGGATGGTCTGGGGGTTGTCTGTCTCTGCTCTGTGCTGCCACCACTGGCCAGAAGCTGCCCTTTCCACAGGTTCCACAGGAGCAGCTGATCAGTGTCCACATACACTTCTGAATGGAAATACTGCATGTAGGCAGGATAGAGATGTTGCTGTGCCATTGCCATGCTGATCTGGCTGGGCTAGGCTTGGTCATCCACATCTCAACTGCTGGTGGTTCAATTAAGGACTGCACCAGCACTTGAAGTGCAGATATGTCCTTCTGTGCCTGATCTTAACCTCAGTGTCATACCGTCCCACTGAGTTAAGAGTGAACGGGCCCTATCCTTGTTCAAATGATTTTCTTTCCTATCTGAGCTGCCTGCAGAAGGCTGGAAGGCTGTTGCTCTGCAATCCAAACGGTTGCTTCTGTGTTAAAGGCTGGGAACAGACACATCAAAATGAATAAAAGAATGAAAAAGAAAAGGAAGGAAGGAAGGAAAAATGAAAAAATGAATGAATGGCATTTCTGAGGTACCTCTGAGTAGGTGACTTAGGAGGAACAGTTCTGCCTTTCCTTCCTCTACTGAACATTCTGTGCTAGAAAAGGTGTATTAGAAAGGGGCTGGGAACGGAGAGTTGTTTTATACTTATGCGAACCTCTGTTCTGGATGGTTCCAAGCAGAATGCCTATGGGTTATCCTCTTCATGGCACACCAAGAACCATCACTAGGGGGTGCAGCCTCTAAAGTATAAATGGTGCTCCAGCTGCAGCCCCCCCCCCCCCGCTTTGACTCATCCAAGGGAGCTCAGACAGACAACATATAAAAAACATTTTTCAGTTAAACAGTTTAATTATAAACATGCAATGCACTTTGACAAAGGCATAAACACAGATGGAAAAACATAAGGTACAGGTCCATAATAACCAACTTTCCTCAGTCTACCTTTTTTTTCTTTTTTCTTTTAGAAACCAAGGTTGGCAAGCTATTCTGCTTGGAGCCATCCAAAACAAAGGTTCACATAAGTATAAAACAACTCTCTGTTCTCGGATGGCTCAAGCAGAATACCTATGGGATATACCAAAGCTATCCCCAGGGTGGGCAGAGTAACAATTCACTGGTCCGGCGGGACGACCTCTGATACAGCACCCCTGTGCCAAACCTAATATCTTGTTTGTACAGTGTATCTAAGTGATAATGCTTAATAAAGGTAGAAGGTGTTGACCAAGTTGCTGCCCTGCAAATGTCCTCCAGTGACACAGCACTGTCATAGGCTATGGACACAGTAGCTTACCTGGTGCTGTGTGCCGTAACACCCTGAGCAGGTATAATCTCTACTGCTTCATATGCTAGCCTTATACACCCCTTTATCCAAGCTGATAGCACTTTGGGTGCAGCCTTTCTACCTAAAAGTCATGGGTGAAAACTAATGAACAATGATTCCATGAGCCTCACCACCCTCGTCCTTGCTATATATTCATGTAAGATCCCCCCTCTCTGGAATATATGCAGGGAGTATGACCTCCTGTTTCCTGTGAAACACCGAGTCCACTTTTAGATGGTTCCATGGATCCAACCTAAGGATCACACAGTCATCCCTCAACTGGCACAAGTTTGGAGCCACAGAAAAAGTTGTGATATCAGACACTCTTCATGCCAAAGTAATCACCATTAGAAATAACACCTTGTATGTCAAAAACCTCAAACTAATGTCCAATAATGGCTCAAATGTGGGACTCACCAGTCCCTTGAGAACCATGTCCAATTCCCAGGACTGAAAATGATGAACAACCTTCAGCAACTTAGCCTTTACTCTCATCGAGAAGGCCTTTATAGACCTATCACTAGTTACTGTAACCTGCCCAGCCTGTCCAACATTGCAGATAGAACTGCAACCTGTTTCCTCAAAGTATTGTTAAGTGAGACCCTTCTCCAAACCTAGTTGCAGAAACTCCAAAATACTATTTACCGAGGGGTCCTTTGGATCCACACACTTTGTCTTAGCCCATCTACAGAAAGCCCTCCATGAGGTATTGTAGATCCTCCATGTGGACACCCTTCTACCCGCTAGGATTGTCTTGATCGCTCCTGCAGACAATCCAGTCTCTTGGAGACATCTCCTCTGAGTCTCCATGCTGCTAAGCATAACCAACTCAGGTCCTGATGGAAAATCCCCTTCTGAACCAGAAGATCCTGCCTCTTGGGCAAGAAAACTAGACCCTGAACCACTATCAGCAACAGGGTCAGAAACCAGGGTCTCCTGGGCCAAAAGGGAGCCATCAATATTACCTCCACATGTTCCTGTTGGATCTTTAGCAGCATCCTTGGAATCAAACCTATTGTGGAAAAGCATATAATAGGCCCTCTGCCAAGGCACTGACAGAGTGTCTACTGCCACCATTCATCGATCCCTGCCCCAAGACATATACTGGGGTACCTGTGTGTTCTCCCTGGTAGTGAAGAGATCCACCTTTGGCAACCCCAATCTGTGTACCAGTTTGTTGAATAAGGCCCTGTTCAACTGCCACTCTGCGAACAGAAGATCTTTCTGGCTCAAAAAATCCGCATATATCTTCTTGCTGCCCTGAATATATATAACAGAAAGAGACAACACATTGACCTGGGCCCATAAAAAAATATCTTTTTAGTCAAGTCCATTAATGATCTTGGTCTTGTTCCTCCCTGCTGAACAACATGAGCGTTAGCAGTCACATTGTTGTTCTCTATTACCATGTGTCTTCTGTGCAGCAAATGTGCAAAATGTAACAAACTCAGATATACAGCTTTGAGTTCTAACCAATTTATGTGATATTTCTTGTCTGTCATTAACCACCTTCCTTGCACAGACCTTCCCAAACAACATCCGCTCCAGCCTAGCAAGCTGGCATCTGTTATTTTAATAGTATTTGAGACATTAACTGGGACTCCTCCCTCCAAATTGGACCTGTTACACCACCAGCGTAAAGAGTCACATAATGAAGATGGCAGCGTAACTTGAATGACAATTTCCAGGGCTATCTGAGATACCCATGGCAGCAGGAACCACTGTAGCTCATGTAAATGAATACGAGCCCATGGTACCAGATCTATTACAGAAACCTGCCTGCCCAACAACAACACCAGCAGAACTTGCGCCTGCATACTGGAAACAGCTGAGGCTCTGCAGCACCCAGAAGAAGAGCAGAACACAGCTCCAAGCGCCATCCTCGTGCATGAGCCGAATAGGCTAAGAAGCCTGTTTGCCCTACCACTCTACTGGCAGTTTCGACAGTTAATGGGCAGAATCCTCGGCACGTCTTCCCCTTAATTAAACAGCCACCAAAAAGTTCAAAAGACCCATATGGAGGGGTGAGCTGTTTAATACAAAGTCAATCCCCGCACACACTCAGGAGTGAAAGGGAAAAAATTAGGGACAGGACCAACTCCCCTCAGGGGAAAACCAAAACGCTTCCAGATTACCCTGGTGAAGTATCCACAGGGTAAACACTCTAAGGCATGACAACAACAATTTTGCCCACAAAAATGACTTATCATACCCAAAATCGCCTTAATTTTCTTTAACTGAGCTCTTGGCATGATCCCAGATGAGCAGTGTCTCAGCAGTATGTCTATTTATACTTTAGAGACTGCGCCCCCTAGCGGTCATTCTTGGTGTAGCACGAAGGTACTACACCTTCTGCTTGAGCCATTCTAGAACATAAGGGCCACACACTGTCTCTCCAAGCCAGTTGCCTCTGAGTGCCCCTTTTGTTATGTCTGAACACAGCAAAAAAATTGGCACTAGGTTTGGGCCTCAGCTCTCTTGCTGCACTGGCATTGGGTCATAGCATCATGTCAAAGACACATTGTCCTTGGTATGTTCTTGTTTTTCATTTTTAAGCTTGCAATACACTGCTAATTCAAAGACCCACTTTTTCCTCAGGCCTTTGGTTTCTCTGGAAGAGATGTGTTCTCATAAACTGTGTTCTGTTTGAAGATGAAATATTCATCAAAATTCTCTATTACAATTTCATAATCATGTTCACTGTTAAAAGAGAAGGTTTTAAATATTTGCTCTCTTATTCCCAGAACACATAAGAGAAACTTACTTGTACTTTGCTGCCCTCCCTATTCAGCTTTAGAGCAGATCTGAAATGGGTCAAGTACTGCTTCCAGGAAGGGCAGACGCCTAGATAGCTAATAATAAAGTCTGAGAAAGATTAAATATCAGCTTTTCCTTTGGCATTCTTCCCAAGTCATGTGTTTTACTGTGCTTTCGTTATTTGGGAATAAACCTTTAAAAACACAGCTAACTGAAAACCAATTACTTTATGATACTGTACACGTGATTTCTTCTTATTTTATGAGATATAAGCAGTGTTAAGTACTTTTCAGCTCCACTGCATCTAATGGAGAATGTTAGCTTCATATTTATCACTATCTTTACCTTTACTCATGTTCACATTCATGGTGTTGTACACCATATGGTGTGTTTCCAGTGCAGGGAATATTTGGGGAAAGTTTTATTTTTATTTATCACTGAATTTTGCAGAAACAAAAACAAAAATGTTGTTGTTTGCAAGAAGAAAAAATGTGTAATGTGTTTGCTGCAGTGTTAAACTAGAATGTGGGACTTCTATGGGTTTCAATCCACATTTGCCATAGTAGCTCTGTAGATGACCCTGGACCATTTTCTCTGCCTCTTATCTGAACATACTTTATGAAGTCTGAGAAAGATTATCTGTTGCAAGGCTAATAAAGAAGTAAGAAGAATGCTAGTCACATTGAGGCCTTTGATCCTTCAGTAATAGGTAGAAATAGTGCAAGCACTTTCTCTTAGGTTCCTAGTATAACTGGAATAACAGTAAGATTTTATCAAGCAGTTTAACAAAGTCAACAGCAGAAGAATAAACAAAAGCATGAGGGGAAAAATGTTGGATATAACAATACTATTCCATGGAAGCACAGATCCAGCGTAGAGGGAGGGAACCATAATTCAAGTGCTGGTGCAGTTCCCAGATGTACTACCAGCACGTGAAGTGAAGATGGCCTGGCCTGGCAGGTTGTTGTGGTGAGTGGTGAGCAGCTCAGACTGGGGACCCGTGGCTGCCCTACTCACAGCATTTGGAAGAGAATGCAAGCACAGCAAACAGAACCTGTCCACAGCTACAGAAAATTGGACAGCTGGAAGAAGCTCCCAGATGCTCTAGGGTAATGGTGCAGTGAAGCATGCAGATAGACCTTCTTGTCATGTCCAGTTATTTGTGACCCCATGGACCACAGACAGAAGGCCCTTCTGTCGTCTGCTGTCTCCTGAAGTCTGCCCATCTCACACTCTTCAATCTCTTCTTCTTCTGCCTTTAATCGTTTCCAGGATCAGGGTCTTTTCCAGTGAGCCTGGTCTTCTCATTATTTGGCCAAAGTATTTGAGCTTTAGTATTTGTTCTTACAGTGAACAGTCAGGGTTGATTATCTTTAGTACTGACTGATTTGATCTCCTTGCAAATCTCAAAAGTCTTCTCTAGTACCACAGTTCAAAATTGTTGATTGTTGATAGGGAAGGAAGGAAAAATAGAATTCCTCCCCCCCCACACACACACACACAAAGAAAAATACAGAAAATGGCAGGGGGGATTTCTTTCCCTCAGCAGATCCTTAGCATTTATTCATAATTCCTTTCCAGTCACCAGCACTAAGTGCCACCTTAGTGATATCTCTAAGATTTGCTTTAATGCTAGTTGTGTTTCCTGATCTTCTTTTGATACCTCTCTTAAAATGCTCCTTGTTCTGTGCTCACAGACTGCAAGTGACTCCTGCCTCTGAGTCTTCTGTGAATGGAGCTCAGCCTGCATCTCCACTTCAAGATGGGGGTGGCTTTGTAGGAAATGAATCACAAAGGTGCCATTTTATGTGGTGCCTCCATGCAGGGCTATGAAAAAGCTCCACGCATACAATATGCCTCCATTAAAGATAGTATTGACAAAGAATCCAAGAGGATTGTGGTAAATTGCCCACTGCTGCCAAAACTGGAAATGAAGTAGTAAATGGTAGCAGATTGATTAGTGGAGACATGACCCCAGTCTATCTGCCTTTACGAGGTTTAACTTGCTAAGACTGAAATATCATTCCAGACTACAGACAAAAACCAAAAGAGAATCAAATAGAGATGTGCCAAACAGCTTCTGGTTTGAATTGGTTCAGATTTGAACTTGATTCAAATCAAATAGGGCTGTTCAAAAAGTTTGGGTTTGAACTGAACCTGTTCAAAAACAGCTATAATTTGAACAGACCAAAGGTGTGTTCTAATGGGTCTAGTGAACACACCTTGTTCGATCAAAGTTCAAAGGAGTTTGAAAGCGTTTGAAGGTGTTCAAATTGAACTGAACACTATGCTGTTTGAACAAAAAAAGTTCAAATCCAAACTGAATTAGCCCCTGTTGAACCAACACACAAAAGATATCCATGCCCATATATAGAAAAATATTAAAGAAATGTCCTCTTTGTTTACTTTTTTTTAAAAAATCAACTACTGTATTGTCTGTTGCTGTATCCTTGGCAATGCCCCTGTTCTGACATACTTAAAACAAAACAAAACTTTTCACAAGCATAAAATGAGAGTTGGGAAAGATCCTTTTTTTTCCTACTAGGCTTCCTATGCAAGTATTCCCTGAAAAAGCATGTTGAACACTAGAGGATAAAGGGAATCACCCAGACTTCTTGGTCTATGACTGCTAGCTCACATCACTACAGCAGTGCATTGAAAGAGAAAAAGAGAAAGAATGGAATCTCCTAGCTCCTTTTCTCTTCTGCTTCCCGTAAGTAATGAAACTGGCATATTTCCTTCTTGGCAAACAGACACACATAAGTCATATGTAAAGTGGTTTTGTACTTCTCAGCAATCCAGCTACTGCCAGATCTATTATGGAGTCCCATACAGTTGTTTTACAGAGATAGTGTTGTCTGTATCCATTGACACCAATTATAATAATAATGCTACATAATAGGTTTGGAGCAAGAGCCAGAGACTTGCTTCTCTAACTTGGACTTTGAATGGCTGTGTATCTGGATAATTCAGATGTAGCTTTTTTGAGCTGTTATAAGATAAGCACAAGTGGTATGTATCACCTGCTACAAGTTCCTTCATTGTTTTTCTTAGCTCTCTAGTGGCCTTCTACTTCTTCTTGGCAGAAGAATGTAGGTAGAGAAGAAAGAGGCGGTGCATAAATGAAGAACACAAACAAATGAGTTTTCCAGAGAATTTGCTACTAGCTGGCAAACAACCGTCACTCATAAAACGCACTGTGCTGCATATGAACTATGCTGAAATTTTAAAATGTTAAGATGGTTTTTTAGAATAGACGGATATGCCAATATTTAAATATTCTTCTTAATGGCATAAGAACATAAGATGAGTCCTGCTGGCTTGGGCCACAACCCATCTAGTCCAGCATCCTGTCTTACAGAGTGCCCCGCCAATTGCTTCTGGGTATTCTCAAGCAGAAGCAAATACATCTGCTCTTGAATTCCTGCTGATGTCCTTCAGAGGCATCCTGCCTCTCTCTCCAACCTGGTGGCAGGCAGTACCTAAGCATCTGTTCTAGTATCCATTGATACACCTGTCCTCCATGAATTTGTCTAACCTTTTCTCAAAGCTATCTAGGTTGGTTGCGGTCACCACCTCTTATGTAATAAATTACATAAGCTGATGTCACTTCAGACTATTTTGGGGAAAAAAAGTTCCCCTTGGCAGTCAGCTTCATAGAATGACCCTTGGATCTAGTGTAATACAGTAGGGTGCATTCCAATGCACATTTGGTTCAGTACTGAACACTGTCTTGGCAAAGGACGTCCCCGTGCATTAAGATTTGGTCCGCAGAAAGTGGACCAAATCACCCCAAACCATGCCAGACCAGGACCAAATTTGGTACCCGAAAAAACAAGTCTTAGCATGGTTTGGGGTCCTGGCACGCATTGCCAAGCGAGCCAAGATCACACATGGGAATGGTCCTAGGCTATCCGGGGAGGAGATCGGTGCTTACATCATTGGGAGGTGGGATGTGCTTGCTGTTCCTGCCCTGTGCATTGGAGATCACAAGCGCTGAGATTTTTTATGAGTGAAAAAATCCCAATTGCCAAGGCAAGCAGGATAATGGCTTGATTTTGTCCCCTTTCCCAAATATCCCACCCCCATTTTGTGACCGCCAAGGCGATCACGACAATGGCTTGATTTTGTCCCTTTTAAAATTGCCGGATGTTCTTGCAGTTCCCGGTGGAGTGGAGGTGCGCAACTGCTCAGCTGAACTGCTCAGCTCCCACCAAACCTCATGGCGGCTCTGGGTTTTTAAAAATTGTTTTAAAATTTATTTAACTTAATTAAAAAATAATTCCTGTGTCTCCCAGCCCACTCCTGGCTTTCTGTGCTGCCAAGAGAGGGGGGATATGGCATTTGCAGCTGGCGGCACAGGGATATTTGCAGCTGGCAGCACAGGGGTGGGCTGACATCAATCCGGCATCCAATGAGGAGAGAGGGGGTGGAGAGGTGGCAGCGCTGGTCCTCTGTGACGGGGTTTGACACAGTTTGCAGGGGGACCGCTTCATCTGCGCCCAACCCACAACCAGCCCATGGTGCTGGGAATGGCATGGGGACGGGCAAGATCCGCTCTGGACCCGCTTCCGGTGCCCAATCAGGATCAAATGGCTTGCATGGGGATGCACCCATAGATAATCTTTTTTTCTATCCACCTTTTCATATGGTAGGTGTTATAGTCCCTTCATCATTCTGGCTGTTGTTTTCTGCGCTTTTTGCACTTCACCTTTCTGTGGTGAGTCCAGTATGATACACAATATTCCAAGTGTGGCTTCACCATAGATTTTTAAAGAGGCACAGTGATGTGCTGACTTGGTTTATATTTCCTTCCTAATTACCTCATGATTGAATTTTCTTTTCTTTTCTTTCTTTCTTTGTTTTTACTGCTGCTGCACATGGAATTAATACCTTCATTGAGCTGTCCACTAGAATTCTGAGATTCCCTTCCTGGTTTGGCCCTATCAATTTATAGGTGCAATTGCCCCAAAATGCATTACTTTCCACTTCCTGGGACTTGCCACTTGGTTGCCCACTCATTCATGTCTCAGAGTCTCACCCAGCCAGACTGCTTCCAAATGAAGCAGAAACTTGGGGCAGAGATTGTGGCAGCAAGCAGCAAAAAAATAAAATCCTATTCTTGAGCATTCTGCAGACATAGGGTGCCTCTGCACTTACCATATAAAATCTGGATTAAGGAAATACGGATTTCTAAAATCAGTCATTGGTGAAATCCGGATGAAATAAGTATGGATCTACATGAGGTCCAAAATATCCACAAGTGTGTTGCTAGAACAGATTGAGATGGATGCAATGTAGCACCAATTCTTAGAAGGATTTGGCCTCATCAGAGAAGTGCTGCCCAAGGTTCCATGTGATTGGATCACACAGCTGTCAGTCACAGGTCACAGGATATGCAGGACTGAGTAGGCATGATGGGGGCAGACCAACAACTTCTGGTCCTACCCACATCCATTCCTTATTCTGGTCTTCTGTTGATACAGAATTTGGCTACAAGAACTGATTGGGAACCTGATTTTTCAGGTCTTCCATAAATTCAGATTCAACAAGCACTGGATCCAATTAGGAACAGATCTCGCACAATGGCATGCAGAAGCAGCATCCTTAAAGGGGCCTTATTCCATCCTGATGGGTAGAAGCTACCTTGCGTATGTGTGCCATATGTGTCCTTATCAGGTGCTTAATGGGGTATTAAGAGCATGTGTGGAAACCCCTATAAGCACTCTATTCTAGGCCACTTTGCTTTAAAGTGTGCTAGACACACTATAGGGAAGTTACTTATTTCCATAGATCTGAGAACAGATTTTGATTCTATCCTTAGAAACATTTTGCAGCAACAAAAAAAAAAGAAAAGAAAAGAAAAGAAAATCTACTTGTTGACAAGAGATGTTTTCATGATTAAAAACTTGACACGAGAACATTATATTTTTAAAATCCATTGGGATCAGCATACAACTTACTAATGATATTTCTATACACTGTGAGGTCAAACAAGACAATATTTTAGCTCTGATCCTATTTCATATATTTCAAAATTGACTTGAAAATTAACTTAGATGAGACAGATGGTCATCTTGAAACTTGGCAATAGTATAGCATTATAGCTAGTTATGCAACTATCAGCCCATATACCAGGCTTTGCTTTGAACATCCATACTGTACTGTAATAGCTTAAAATTAGCTTTAACAAATCTAGATTTTTTTGTTTTTAATAAAAAATTAACCATTCAGAGTACCTTCAGACAGGGTGAAAGTTGTGCTGTCCCTTCACAGCCACTTCCCATCTGACAGACAGGACAACCAGAAGCTGCAGAGCGAATACACTACAGATGTGCACAAATATTTGCAGGGAATCTAAATTCAATTGAATGTGCCACATTTTGAACTTTTAACTCAAATTGAATGTCCCAAAATTTGAATGTAAACATTTGAATCAAATTTCAAACTTTAGATCTATTCGTTCAAATTATCCATACATTCGTATGTGTACAGTTTCTTACACGATGCGTACTTGAAGATCCGCATCTTTCCCGCATTGTATGCATTTGTATGGGTCCTTACGCGATGAAAACATGTTGCATACGGGGTAACTACGGGATCCATACAAATGTGTACGGATGCATACAGATGTGTAGGATGTGGGAAGATGCACACATGCACATACAAATGTTGTCAACATTCATATGTGCAGATCTGAATAAAAAAATTCAAACAAATAGATTCAAATTTGGTAAATACAAATCAAATCTTACTGAATTTGAATTTAATTTTTGGGTACTCTATTTGATTCAAATAGATTTTATTAAAAAAAATACTCACACACATCTCTAGAATGCACAGTCACTTCCTGTAGGAAAAATCCAAAGTAAAAAGCTGATGATTAATCAGTAGCTTTTTACTTTGGGATGGCGAATGTTCCTTGGATACAGCAGGCAAGTAGAAAACAGAGTAGAAAGCAGATTGTTTTTACACTGAAACAGATAATGTATTTAGGGATGGTATTTCACCATTCCATCAATGGTCTTCTCATACGATTACAGAAACTGTCAGCTCCTAGCTCAGCAATTATCAGACTTTTTGTTAAATCTCCACAACCATCTTTCGTCAGGTCTTCGTTTGCAATATGGTCACCACGTGTCACCCTTGCTTGGCCTACTCCTGAAACCAGTATTCATGCCCAGGAATACTTTATTTGCAGAGCAGGAAATCTCTTTCCAACACTATGTAAAAAGACATGAAGTGAGAATTGAAAGACACAGTGGCATCATTTCAAGTGGCATCATTTCATCTCCAAAACGTCTATTTATCACAGGCAGGACTCATCCCATTATTTCCCCATGTCTTGCTCTAATGAGCCAAGATGGCCAAGAGCTAATAGGACACAAAGTAGGCTGGAAAGTTACAATAGTTTTGTCCACATCAAAGCCTTGGTAGTGGAAAATAATTATATTAGCAAAGCCAGCACCATGGGCTGGTCACTATAAACATCATTAAAAGCAGCAATCAACTTTAAAATGATTGATTTGAAGATAGATTCACCCTCAAAATAAAATGACTTCTGGGGTGACTATCAGGTGACTATTCATTACACACCAGGCTGCCTCTTTCCCATCTCACAAATGTTCTAGACTAGGGATGTGCATGCATAGGGTTTTTTTTTTCATTTGAATTTGAGTTGAATCAAATGTCAAAACATTCAATTCGATTTGAATGTTTAAAATTGAATGCAACAAAAAATGATTTGAATACATTTGAAGATACAAATGTTGACAACATTTGTATTTAAAGATACAAATGTCGACAACATTCATATGTGTTATATGTACTGTATTTTCTGGCGTATAAGACTACTTTTTAACCCAGGAAAATCTTCTCAAAAGTCGGGGGTCGTCTTATACGCTGGGGGTTGTCTTCTTATATGGTGAGTATATCCCAAACTCTATATTTTAACTGGAAAGTTGGGGGTCGTCTTATATGCCCAGTCATCTTATACACCGGAAGATACAGGGTATCTGTACGCATTTTGTATGCATACCGCCTTATCCCATATGCATCCTGTTGTCATTCTGTATTATAAGTGGAAATGCATACAGATACATATGATATGCAAACAAATGTTTCAGAACATTCAAAATTCATTTGAATGTCTAAATTCAAATGTGAAGACATTCAATTTGAATTTGAATGTCCCCATTCGAAATAATTTGATTGGATTTTGAATGTTTACAATATTCATGCACACCTCTATTCTAGAGGTAGAATAAGAACAAAAGGGTCATGTTCTACAGTCTCTAGGAAACTTTTGAGATCCCTATATTGCTATATGTGAACACAGAATCCATAAAGATCTTTGCAATTTTATTAATCCAGAGGCATTTCCGCACTGAATCGCGTTCCAGACGGAACGCGTTCAGGCGGAAAGCTTAAGCCAGCTTCGGGCGCTTTCCCCGTTCACACACAGACGCGCCAGAACGTGTGTAAACGCGTTCCGGAGCGTCTGGGTGCGAATGGTCAAAGCGCCCGAAGCTGCCTTAGCCGGCAAACGCCGGCCAGGGGCGCGCTGGCAGCCGCGGAGGCAGATCGACAATCAGCTGTTTGAAAAACAGCTGATTGTCAAAGCCGCGCGGCGTCGGAGGCGCGCCGGCAGCCGTTCGGGAGACAGAAGAAGCGCGAACGCTTCTTCTCCCGAACGGCTGCCGGCGGCTCGTCCGCGTTGGAACGCGTGTAGAGGACTTCGAAGTGCTCTACATTTCGAACGCGGAAAAGACAGGTGAGGACACGTCGGAACGCAAGCCGCGCGCGGCCAATGCGGATGACGTGTCCTCACCTGTCTTTTCCGCGTTCCGTTCAGCCCCGTGCGAAAACGCCTCTGGATTCAGAAATCCCCGGTATCCAATTTTCTGGAATTTATAACAATAATCTCTTCACTCAAAGACAAAAACAAAGAAACAAAAAACTGTTGGGGAGCTACTTGGGAATGCAATGGAGACATCTTTTGTTCTTTTGTTTTTGCAGTCTTCACTGTCACATATTAGGGTGCCTTCAGATACGCTTAAACCTTTGTAACCACTGTGCTGCAGTTTCCCATCAAATAAATGGAAAAAGCAGAAACTGTGCAGGGACGGTGGAGCCCTTGTGCAGCAGCTTCCTACTATCCAGATCTGATGACTGATTTTCCACAGCATCAGAGGAGAATTCAAAATAAAAAGTACAAAATAAAAAGCTGCTGATTAATCAGAAGCTTTTTACTTTGGAGTTTCCCTGTTGACATTTCTAGTCATGTGGTAAGCAGGTGTGCAGCAGCTGTGAAGCTTTAAGTGTGTCTGGAAGCACCCTTAGTTACAATTATACACTCTCCTGTGGTTTTTTAAAATTATTATTATTTTCATGTCGGCTTGTATGCCACTTGTGCTCTGGCCCTCTCTGGGCTGTTGGATCACCTGAAGATGCTTATAAAACTAAGAAGAAACTTCCCAGTATCAGCAGAGGGCACCCTAAGAAGCAATCACATCAAAGGCCTGTCTGTTTTGATGGAAAAACTGCCCTCTGGCTTCTAGAAAATTTCTAAACATTTAGGAATACACCAGGTTCTACAAATGTATGGAATGAATCATCTTTAAATCTAACCAATCATAGCAGGAGAGAAATGCTGCTACAGTAGCAAACTACTAGGGGTGGCCTGAGAATTACAAAACATTTTCCTGATATCCGAGCCATCTTAGTTCAATCAATGACAAACAAATCATTGATGAGAAATGAGGGATGTGCACGAGTGGGGTTTTTGTTAGAAAACGTTAGAAAATCCATATTTGGTCGAATAGATACCCTTTGAATGTGGCAGGATTCTATTTGTTACTAATGTATTCATATGAATTCGTACAAATATCCAGTATGAACGAATATACATCCAGTACGAATGAATATGAATCTGATACATATCCCTTAACACATCCGTGCTCTGAAAGTGTCAAATCTGACCTGAATCCACTTTTAACCTGCTCTCGATCTATGTCAAATGCAATCTGAACCTACCTCCCTAGTTTAACAAATGTCCAAACTATTCATACGAATGTCCAGAACATTCAAATTCATGTACAAATGTCTGAATTCAGACAAATTCATACAAATAACAAATGTTATGAATATTCGTCCACATCCCTATGGGTGATGTTTATTATGAACCAACCTGTCAGATCATCAAGTAAGATGACTCAAAAGCTGTTCTTTGATTGTTGGAGGAAGGACCAGGAAGAGTAATTAACATGGGACTTGAAAGTTTATGATGTTTTAGTGAGAAAATTTTAAAGTGCTGCACGTTGGAACAAAATGCTGAGCTATAACAGAGTAACTCCATCTGTGTGGCTTTTTATCCCTTATCCTGATTTTACATTGTTTTTAACATTTTTATTGAATTTTAACGTGCATTAACTTTGTTTAAATGACTTTGAGATGTTTTATAGTGGATGGCATATATTTAAGAAAAAGAAAAAAGATCAAAACTGTGGGAATAACTTTAAAAATGGATTGTTTTTAGCTGCATGCAAGTGAAATATTTTGCACACTCCAAACCAAAATAGTTCATAATAAGGTGTCTGTGAAAAGACAAACTTAAAACCTAGTGTTCAGGTTGCACATACGGACTGTATAAATAGCAAATGAAGTTCTATATTGGAAATATCATGATGAATGGGAAGCATACTAATTAAACTGTGGGTTGGATATAAAATCATGTATTCTCCAGAGAGTGGTATCCCCAGACTGCTAATTTGAAGTTAAAGTTGTTTAAAATGAGGAGTAGGATGAATAACTCAGAATGTGTCTCCTTAAATGAAATCTCATTCATATATCCATACAATCAAATGGAAACATTGCATTTCTTCCTTTGCAAGTAATAGCTCCTCAGAGAATGGTTTTGATCACTAGGTAGCACTAACCCTGCTTCCCAAGGGATTTCCCTCCTCTCTTACCTTGTCATGGGAAGTAATAAGGTGCAAAGCAAATTATCTCACTCCAATGTCTCATTATTTTCCTTCCTTCCTTCCTTTGGAGAAAAGAACAAATGTAGAAATGTAGAAAAGTGGGTTTCGTGTCCAGAAAGTGGGTTTCCTTACCCAGAAGTGCCTTGTTCTTAAAAACATTTTAAAAAATTAAAATTAAAAATGGTAAAACATAGATCAGGGTTTTAGATTGCAAAAACAAATTGATATGTGTTTAATTCATCATCATCATCATCCAAATTTTGTATCACCACAGAGAGTGTTTGTGCTGTCTGGATGGATGGGAATCTCTGGTTTAATGTTGCTTTCTAAATTAACTTGTTCATACAACAGATGCGGTTGTTTATGTAAACAAGAATATAGTAGAGCCTCACTGAAGAATAGAATAGGTATTGATTAATGAATTTCGTCCAAGTTAATATTTGGCTTTCTTCTGGAACTCTCTCCCCCCCCCCCCATGACGTGTTTTCACTCTAAAGACTGTCTAGCATGCTTGACTTGGAAAGTCTTTTCTGTTTCTTCCCTTCCAGATATATTGTTGGGTTGAAATGCAGACTAGTATTTCAACAACATGTACTTTTCATTGCTTATTGATGGGTCTTTTTGAACTTCTAAGTGAAATAAAATAAAATATGTTCAATTGTGAACTTCAAATGCAGCCATATTTCAGAATGGAAGGTCTGCCAGAATGGAAGAGATTAGCCAAACATTGTCCAACAGATCAAATTCATTAAAATCTAATTAAAATTAGCCTGTTGTTGAAAATATCATCCATGCCTAATAAAGGGTGACCTCTCCTACTTTTTTAGGGCTAGAAATTGGATATTTTATGGCCATCTGTAAAAATGATTCTTCAAAGATACTGTTAATCCTTCACCCAGTCCTTACCACAAATCAAATAACTGAATAGATTATTGAATAAATAATCTTTTTGATTAAAGTGAAACAAAAAGAGAAATAGATCATTCCTGGATAGAAAGTGCCATAGCAAGGGAACTGAAGGAACTGTGCAGTAGTATCAAGGTTCACTCCTGTTTATTCACCCCATTTCTACACTAACCTTGACTATCATAGGATGGGCAGGATGAGTTACCACTGGAGTGGAATACAGTTATCCAAACTGGGACAGCCCCATGCCACTCCAGTCCCAGATGCTGATATTGGAAGTTGAGTGGATGTCACATTTCAGGCAGGCAAGGAAAACAGGTAAACACTCGCACACAACTCACTCAGTTCCAGAGGGGCTCGAGGTCATTTCCAATCCAGGGTCAAGAAGTCCAGAAAGTCAATCAGTTCAAAGGGTCAGCAAGTCACAAAGAGTCCAAAGTCAGTGCACAGGCACAGAGTTGCATGAAGTTGTATGCAACACTGAAGCAAGGTGTGTTTGCTCAACAAGTGGAAGAATCACTACCCTGCCCATGGTTCAGCTGAGCTAATCTTTCAGGGGGTGAGGGGAAGGCCATTCATGAGGTTCACTGCTTGTAGCTTCATTGTCAGAGCTATCTGCATGCTCCCCTGAAACTGGCCTCAGCCCCTCAATGTCTATAATGTCATGCTGTGGTTGCTTCTCAGACTGTGGTGGCATTTCAGGCAGAACTTCCTCTGAGGAGGAAGCTGAACAGGGCACGACAGTGCAGCCTTTGAATCTTCTGTTCAGCTTCCAAAATCCAGAAATGTTTTGTTTTTGACTTTCAGAGTTTCTGTCTGGGCCTTTATCAATGAAATGACCCTCTGTATATTGGAACAGGGATATGTGTGTCATCCACATGGCCCTCTGCTCCAAATCAGGGTGAGTAGAACTCAATAGACTTGGTACCCCACTTCTTCTCCAAAGAGCCCAAGGTTGTGCACACCATTCTCCTTTCCTCCATTTTATCCCCACAACAACCTTGTGTGATTGGTTAAGCTGAATGTAAAGGCCGTCTCTAAATCGAGGTAGGGATTTATATATATCCTGACTTGGTAGTGTAGTAGCGTGTATTTTACTTTTTATATTAAGACTCTGTTAATTCGCTTCCAAGAGACACACCTTTCATTTCCCTTTCTCTGCTAATAAGTTTGATAATAATGTTGCCTCCTTCTTGGTGCTGCAGCAGACAGCCCTTCCCCCACTCTGCCTAGCCAGCAGTGGGTTACAGTATCTGTTTAGAACTCTGGCCTAACTTGGCTCACTTTGAAAACAGACTACTCAGTTGAAGCTTCTTTAAAATAACCAGAAAACAAGTTTATTGTTTACAATTCAAGTTTCTTCTTAAAGTTGCACTTTGTTACTTTAAATATCAAACAGTTAGGTCTTTAGCTTCCTCACTAAGCCTAAAGACTCCAATCCTTTTCAGATTAATGCCAACAGCATAAATAACTTATAATCATTTCAACTCTTTTACTTTCTAAACACTGTAATTCACTATTAACTCAGGACTCTATTCCCCAGCTTCCCTCAGGACAGCTTAGACCCCGTTTCTCCCCTAGTTAAACACCCTCCAGGTTTAACGACCAAAGGCAGAGAACCCAAATTGTTCCCTCAGGCCCCCTTAAATATGGGCCTGGCTAGCTTTGCCCTGATTGGCTGAGCTCCTCCAGGATTCCATTTCACCCCTCCTCCTGGAGAGCTCGACTAGCCCCTCCCTTAAGCTACTTACCCTTTCAAATAATACACTTTGGTGACACTTAACAGTGTAGACAACCCGTTCTCGCCACATTTTGTATTTAAACCAAAATAACTTAATTTTGGGGTTGAGGGGTCCTAGCGGTCATCACACTGAATGTTTGCAGAGCCTTTGAAAACTGAAAACTTTACCCTTTATGCACAGTTCTTCACCCAAGGAAAGTCAGTTTGCTCTCTTTTGATGCCCTCTTTATGTCCAACAAAAGTAAATTCATATTTGGAGCAAGCTATCCTTCTAACTATCCTCTGTCATCTTCTAATGTTCCAGATGCATGGGATTCCCCCAAGACTGATGCAGAATTTCTTCAGGCCTTCGAATTATTTTAAGGATTGGACTGAAGATTTGAAACTAGGGCTTCTGGGTCCTAGTCCAATAATAAAGACACTTCACCATGTTGGCTATAATAACTGGAGCTGCACCTAGTTAGAGAACCAGCTAGAAGCTGTGGTAGAATACCTTGCCCACATTGTAGACTGATGAGACATTAGAACAGCCTTAAAATGTCACCAGAGCTTCCTCCAGTGCAAGATCACTTGAAAGTTGTCTCTGAAGCATAGCACCATGCTGCTCATATATGTCCAGATACCTCCAAATGTCTGAGGGGGCAGGATTCACGAGTATTTACACATTAAAAAGTGCTTAGACTTTTTGTGATAGCAGGAGGCACAAAATAAAATCTCAAATCAACAAATGAGAATGCTGACCAACCATTTAGATTTTTTTAGCATAGATAATATAGCCTTAGTTTTATTGTAAAAAACATATTTCTTAAACCTTTCTCATTGCCTTGAGCTACATACGCACAATGCAGATTATTTTATATTCATCTACAATTATCTCTTACTTTAAGCTTTTCTTCTTAAACATATGATTGAACTTCCATTTGAAGTGTGATCCATGAGAAGTGAAGTTGGTACTCATTAAACAATGATATAATATTTTATCCCTATTTTTCTCCTCAGGAATGTGAGCTACATTCAGCTTTTCCATCAATAGGATAAGAATGGAGTTGTTAAAATAGATGATGTATAATTTGAAATCTGTTCAACACTTCACTTCTTATTCTTTTATTCTTTCACTCTGGAGCTTCCAGATATGAAAATGAGGAAGGCACAAAGCAACAGAATCAGTATTCATAAGTAGCACTGTGACAAACACATTTACACACACACAAGCTGTATAGTCTAGTGTATATCATCTATCATCTATCTATCTATCTATCTATCTATCTATCTATCTATCTATCTATCTATCTATCTATCTATCTATCTATCTATCTATCTATCAACGACTAGGTATCAAACCCATTATCAAATCAATTCACTAAACATTTGGGCCAAAGTTGTTCAAAGAATAGGTACTAGATGTCACAATTTAGTGCAAGTATGTGCAGTGTGAGTTTAAGCAATGTAGATGCAATTGGATGCAAGAGTCAATACCTAGGAGGATTCTCTCTCCTCTCTCTCTCTCTGTCTCTGTGTGTGTGTGTGTGTGTGTTAAGATGCAGGAAAATACTTCCATATCCTCTTAAAAATGTTACAGGATCATTTATCAGCTTTTGAGATTTTTAAATAAATGGGGTGAATGGTGATTCCTTGGGTTCAAATAAATGAATGAATGATAATAATTCTAATCACAACAGTAAAAATAATAATAATAAGAGCTGGGGTTTATGCGTGTATCTATTCTTCTGTCCACAACAGCTCTCTGTGAGGTAGATGGGGATGTGAGAGCTCAGAAAGGGAGCTGTGACTACCCTAAGATCACCCAGCTGCCTTCATGTAGGAGTGCAAACTCGAACTGGGGTACACCAGATAATGATCTGACATTCTAATCACAAGACTAAGGATGTATCAAATATCTATATGTGCGGGTGTAGTGAAGTATGAATACCTGAACAGTAGGTATATAAAAAATGTATTCTGTAGAGGTATTAGAATGTTACAGATCTCCTCAGCTAATTCCCATCCTATTTCTAACCCACATTAAGGCCAAAACGTGGATTAAAAGCAAGGTGAGAACACTAGCATGAAGATCTAAACCGCCTTCCTTCCTTCCTTCCTTCCTTCCTTCCTTCCTTCCTTCCTTCCTTCCTTCCTTCCTTCCTTCCTTCCTTCCTTCCTTTCTGTGGATGCAACCTTAGGATGAGTCTATAGAACTGCATTCCTAAGTAATATCTGACATAGATCACACTGGCATCAGGGCCCTATTTCTGAACCTATTTGTTCATAAATAAGCATTCCTGCCACAAGTTGCTTAAGTATGGTTTGTTTTCATGAAATGTGCTGGGTAGCACAGTTTCAGTGCAATTACTACAGCAGTATAAAATTTGGAACACAGATGTACATTACAAATTTGTACTTGCTAATTTTCATGTGCAGATTAGACCAACTGTTGGAAATAAATAAATAAAGCAATCCTTAGTTTCTTACTGGCATGGCTTTCTAACATCTATAGGGTCTCTAAACATGAAGTCTAAAAATATGCCTTAACAAACACCTAGCTTTTTTTTTTGTTGATTTACTTTATTCATGTGCACATTAGGTCCAAAACAGTCATGTACCATGCCATGTACTTAAGTGCAGTTAGTCTTTGGATCACAATCAATTGCTGTTAAATACAATCATACCTCATACTTGCTGGGGCTTGTCTTCAGCCCCACCCTCCCTCCAAGCTATAAGACCTGGGTGAGGAGAAGAAGAAGCTGCTTGCTGGGGTTTATCTTTAGCCCCACCCACCCTCCAAGCTATAGGACCTGGGTGGGAAGAAAAAGCTGCTTGCTGCTGCTTGCAGGGGTTTGTCTTCGGCCCCACCCACCCTCCCTCTAAGCTATAAGACCTGGGTGAGGAGGAAAAGCTGCTTGCTGCTGCTTGCTGAGGTTTGCCAAGCACCCTCCCTCCAAGCTATAAGATCTGGGTGGGGAGAAGAAGCTGCTTGCTGCTGCTTGCTGGGGTTTGTCTCCCTCCCTCCCTCCCTCCAAGCTATAAGACCTAGGTGAGGAGAAGAAGAGGCTGCTTGCTGCTGCTTGCTGGGTTTGTCTTCAGCCGTACCTTCCCTCCAAGCTATAAGACCAGGCTGAGAGGAGGAGGAAGAACTGGCAAGTTGCTGTTCCCAGGCACTTCTCCTGGCCCCACCTATGCAGCAGAGCTTTTAAATTGTGGTGTGGTGTGTGTGTTTAGAATCGTTGTTTTAACTTTTATTGTTTATACTATTTTAGCTGTGCATGAATGCCTGAATGTGAGGAGGAAAGTCATTCTTTACTGCTCTCCTGCATGCATAAAGTGAAGATGTCTGATACACATCAGGAGAGAGACTATTCCACAATCTGGGAACCGCCACTGAAAAGGCCCTATCCCAGGTGCCCACTCCTTTTGCTGCTGAGGGTGGTGGTACAACCAGGAGGGCATCCCCTGCAGATCTTAAAGCACAGGCAGGTGGATATGGAAGATGGCATTCCTTTAGATATTTGGGGCCCAAGTGATTTAGGGCCTCATAGGTTAAAGTTAGCATCTTGAACTGGGCTCAGTAGATAATTGGCAGCCAGTGCAGCTCTTTTAAGATTGGCATGATGTGTGTCCGGCCAGCTGTTCCAATAAGCAGTCTAGCAGCTGGATTCTGCACCAGTTGCAACTTCTGAGTCATCTTCAAGGGCAGCCCCATGTACAGTAGTCCAGTCTGGAAGTTATCAGGGTGTGGATAACTGTGGCCAAATCATCTCTGTCCAGAAAGGGCCTTAGCTGTCGAACCAGGCATAGTTGGGAATAGGCACTATTGGCCATGGCCTCTACCTGAACCTAAAGCATCAGTGCAGAGTCCAAAGGTACCCCCAGATTTCACACTTTTTCCTTCCAGGGCATTACAACCCCCTCAAGGATAGGATACCTCCCAACTTCACGGACGTGAGACTCAGTGACACACAGCATCTCTGTCTTGTTTGGATTCAACTTCAATTTATTGGCCCTCATCCAGCCCATTACCGTCTCCAGGCACCTGTCAAGCACTTCAACCACCTTTCCTGATTCAGATGGCACAGAGAGAGCTGGGCGCCATCTGCATATTGATGGCACCTCACTCCAAATGACCTCTCCCAGCGGCATCATATAGATGTTAAAGAACATGGGAGATAAGTTTGACTCCTGAGGAACCCCACAAGTGAGTTCCCAGGGTGTCGAGCAACATTTTTCCATAATCACGGTCCAGAACAGGCCTTGGAGATAGGAGCCTCCAGCACCATATATCTTAGCCTTTCCAGAAGGAAACCATGGTCAATGGTATCAAAAGCTGCTGAGAGGTCCGGCAGAACCAACAAGGTTGCACTCCCTCTGTCTCTCTCCCGGAGAAGGTCATCAACCAGGGTGACCAAGGCAGTTTCTGTGCCATAACTGGGCCTGAATCAGGATTGAAATGGGTCTAGTTAATTACCTCTATTAATCAGTAGAGACCAATGTGGGTGAAAGCAGAAGGAAGCTCCTTTTCCATCTGTTCATAGATTTCATTTGAGGTCCACAATAGTAGCAAATCCTCCTTTGATCTCACTTGAACTGGTTCAAATCAAAGGGAAATTTGTTAATATGTTCATATATTTCAAACAAAGACTAAAAACCATTGCACAGCAGAAGGAGGAGGAGGAGGAGGAAGAGAAGAGTTGGCTTTTCTACCCCACTTTTCTTACCCATTTAAGGGGAGTCAAAGCAGCTCACAAAGCTTTCTATTCTTCTCCCCCAACATTTCCATTTTTACTTTTACATTTGTTCACTCTCACACCAGTTGCTGTTTGTACTAACAAGGGTAGTTCAGCAAGGAAACATGAATGAGTACCAAGTGTAGAGATGTAAATTCTACCTCTAATCAAACATTTTTTGCTTGGAATGTTAATATGTTCATTAGAAGTAGAGGAAGAAATAGATGCGGGCAATCCCACTCCAACCATCTTGAAACCATCTTAGATGTGTTTTGTAACTGGAAAAAAAATGCATCTTTCACTGATCACAAGTTGAAAGAATTATACAGCTGTTTACGAAAACAAGATAGCTATTCAGAATCCAACTGAGGAAAGCTTGCTGAGCCAGAAAAGAAAACTTCCAGTAGTTCTTGATAGCTGTCCTTTATCCTGATAAATTCTTTACTTCCATCTTTAGCAACTGATGCAGATACATTATAGGGCTGACATGCTGGGACTGTTACACACAGTAGAGACATAAGATTTGGCTCAGGGAGTAAATAATCACTTTAGATATTTATTTAGTGCTCACACGAACTAACTTTATTGATTTATGACCTTCATTTAATCCAAGACTATGATTCATGAAAAAGGTTTATTGACATTTAAAAAGACATATGTATTTAAAAAATAAATCAAGATTCCATATCATTATCATTCTGTACTTGTATTCCTAATTCTATATCATCAGCATGAGTATTATTAATCTTAAATTTACACATCCACTTTTCTTGCCATTACCACTAAACAAAACTCTAATTAAAAAAAAAAAGGTTTCTAGTTACAAATCATTATGGTGCTCTTCTATGTAGCTAGAATTGCTGATAGGTATTTTCTGTAAAAAGACTGACATTATTGTATTGATATGTTCCTGAAGTAAAACCTATGTATGTAGGGGACAAGAATAAGTATCACTAGGTAGGTAGATAGGTGGGTAGGTAGGTGGGTGGGGGGATGGGTAGGTAGGTGGGTGGGTGGGTGGGTGGGTAGGTGGGTGGGTGGGTAGGTAGGTAGGTAGGTAGGTAGGTAGGTAGGTAGATAGATAGATAGATAGATAGATCTGAGGATGCCTCAAATGACATTGGTGCTAGCCAATCGTGCCACACCAATGCTCCCCTTTCTGGCTCCAGGGTAATGAAGCCCTGGTAAAGGTGCTTCAGTGTCCCCACAACACCCTGCTCAGCACCCATTGCAATTGGGTGTTAGTGGGCCCATCGGAAGATCCAGATCTTTGAGGCTCCGTGCAAAAATGGGTTTTCTCTCTGTTCTCTGAGCAGATACTTCAGACTATCATATCTAAATAGTCCAATTGGGAAGGATGTATACAAAAGGAAATAAACATCTAGCTCAATGTCATAAAAAGAGCAGAAGTAGTAAAAAGATAGGAAAAGGTAGAAACTTGGAATAGTGTTTTGCCAATATTCTTGAAAATGGCTCACTTTCCAGATGCTTCTAGCTAAAGGTGTTGGCAAGCTAGTTAGTACATCTGAAACATGCACAAATACATATTCAGCCAAATACATTGTTCTGGTTCATCAGAAATACAGAAAGGACTTTATGTTTGTTTCTCCTACCATATTACTTTAACTAATAAGTAATCCAAGTTTCTGTGGTTTAAAAAAAATCAAATACATAACTGTTTTATGGCACTGAAGAGAATAAATAAGAAAAACAGTCATTTAAATTATTCCTCAGTATCAATGGTCCTCTTCCTTCTTTCTTTCTCTTCCTTCCTTAAAAAAAGAGAGCCTCTGACACGTGAAAATTCTTCTTCAGCAAAAATGTACAAAAATGGTTCTCAAGAGCCCAAGGGCCTTTCCACACTTGCCACTAGTGCAGAATAAGAGGTCTGTGGGTTTCCTAGGCGAGGACACCCTGAATAGCACCCTGTTTCAGTTTGCATTAATGCTTTCAAGTTAATTACCTGCTTGAATGTATTTGTTGCTTTTAAGTGCATGCATATGAATATATACACAACAACGAGTACCTGGTGACTAAATAAATAAATTGATTCATATTTCCTGACAAAGATATGGATGTGATTCGCCAGAATGTCAAAGAGGGAGGGAAGGAGGATTGTTTACAGTCCAAAATAAATTTTATAAAATGTCCAGGCAAGTGGTTGGATATTTGTGTGTCACTTTAAGATATGTGATTGAATCTAAAGTTGGCAGGTATAGCAATTATTTCCTCCTTCCAGACATTGTTCTGGAGTAACATCTGTGGTGCTTTAAATATAAGAATGGAGCATCTGTATTTGGTTGTATGTGGAAAAGGCCTATAAACTGTTAAATTGGCTAAGTTAGTAAATCAATTCTTGAGCGGGCTTGCCGAGTAGATTTAACACTGATTTATGCACCTTGGGGAGTACATAAAAGGCTGGTCTCCTGGGACGATTTTTATATAAAAGAATTTACTAGGCTCATCAATCCATCTGCTCTGTTTTCCCCATTTTGGACTGTAGATTTTTATCAGTGGCAAGATTTTTCTAACATGTACTTGAAAATATTTTCTTACTATAGGAACTTTTATTGTTTTCATTTGACATTTTGTTTTTATTGCTGTAACCCATCCTGAGACCTTTGGTTATAGAAAGGGGTAAAAATGCAGATAAAATATATCTATATAGTGGTTTCAAGTTCGGAATAAGCAGTTCGGACATTTGGTACACAGGGAAGTCAGTCTGCATAACATATCTATTTCTAGTGTTGCACATAAATGGAAGGAAGGAAGGAAGGAAGGAAGGAAGGAAGGAAGGAAGGAAGGAAGGAAGGAAGGAAGGAAGGAAGGAAGGAAGGAAGGAAGGAGTCCCAATAGTCAAGAGTGGGATGTTTAAACTCAGTTTTTTTTTTATCCTCTGTCAACCTTCCTATACATTCAGATCATCATTGAAGGTACTACACAGGTACAAAAATAATTCATATATCATCGTTACAACTATGAGGCACAATTTTAATAAAACTGCATCCTGTGTATGGCTGATATACCCAAATGATTTCTGTTCTGTATGTATCAATTCAGTTGGGTGAAACTGAGATCAGAAGTGTTTTCACACTTCAGCCTGACATCTGGAGTACTCTAAGGCTGGTGCAGATGGGGGACTGCTTGACCATTTGCTTTGGCCGGTAAGGGATTCATTCCCAATGTGTCCCTTACCAGCCAAAGTGTGAATAGTCAATCCGTCCC
Organism: Aspidoscelis tigris stejnegeri; assembly: GCA_023333525.1. Classification (NCBI taxonomy): domain Eukaryota; kingdom Metazoa; phylum Chordata; class Lepidosauria; order Squamata; family Teiidae; genus Aspidoscelis; species Aspidoscelis tigris. Next base: position 227,293,961 of record JALMGA010000001.1, read on the forward strand.
CTGCCTGTACCAGCCTGAAAAGGCTGTTGTGGGAGCCAGACACCCCACCTTGGGCTACCACCATTGGGCTATATCAGCCTGCAGGCTGATGGCCACTTTTGAGGGTGGGGTGACATCAAGTTGGGGCTGTCTCTGGGTTCTGCTGGCTTCCACTGTCCCAATCATACCAGTGGCAGCCAGCAGGAGCTTCTTTGGTGCCCACCCCTACCCAGGGGTGCACCCCATCCCACAGGTCCTCGTGACCCACTTACCTTATCGGACCTGTGGTTCATGGAGCCTACTGGAGTGGTATGGCACTCTCAGCACAGGAACACACCACGTCAGACCTCCCCCACGCAGATCTGATGTCAGATGTTCAACAACAACAACCATTCGTGCACATCCCTATACCTGATTGTAATATGTAAACTCATGCACGCTGTGGAAAAGATTGATAAACATTATTTTCACACAACAACTGAACTAGGGAACACTTTATGAAGCTGATGGACAGGAAAGTTAGGACCAACAAAAGGAAGAGCTTTTGTTTATTTTTCCTTCACCAAAATGGTTATGGATCTGTAGAATTTAGTACCAGAAGAAGTGGTGAAAGCAAACTGCCTGGGCAGCTTTAAAAAAGGATTGGACAAATCTTTTGAGGGCATGTGTATCAATTGCTAGTAGAAAGGATGCCTACTTTCTGCCTTTAGGCTGGAGAGGTCATTTTCAGGAATTCAAGAGCAGGTGAAGGTTTTGCCTTTGTCTTCTGCCTGAGAATGCACAGAAGCAATTGATGGACACTGCATGAGACAAGATGCTAGACTAAATTGCATCTTCGGGTATGGGGTGGGATAGAAATGTAAATAATAAATAAATAGGCTGTGGCCTGATCCAGCTTGATGCCTCTTATATTTCTTATCTACCTTTGTTCTTCATATAAAAAGTATGAGACAGAGTATATATCTGGTTTTAAGGAATCAGAAGGTAGTAGGGCACAAGAAAAAAGAAAGATATACTTCTGGAATTTTGAAGCAGTTATACTTCAGAGACTCTTTGCTTGAACTCTATGCTTGAAATTTCTCCTGGTTCCAGTTGCTGGGTCTACATTGGCAGCGGATGGCTGAATTTCTATCCCCTACAGAACATGAAGTCAGTTTGACAGCTGATCATTTGCAGGATATGAAGCTGGCTGGGCCAACTGGCATCAGTGTTTTGGCTCCAATGGCAAATTCCAGGTCCACTTCCATCTGCTGTACTGTATCTCGCATTGCTAGTAGAGTACAAATGTTCTTGAAAGAACTCTGGTGGTATAATCCACTGTGCTGATAGCTACATGGGTGTACTAATACACAAACAACTATGGGCACACTACTGGGTGTGAGCTCATGTGAGTGCTTTTATCAGGTGCAAATAGGTTCTTCTGTGTGTTTATTGGAAGAAGTGCCAACTTCATAAGTGAGCAAGAAGAAGAAGAAGAGTTGGCATTTCCACTCTGCTTCTCTATTGAGAGAAGTATGGTTGGCAGTTTTTTCTTCTTAGGGGATTTCTCCGTACAAAGATGGAGCCAGGGAGGGCTGCAATAGCTAGGGAGTTGGTCTTTAAGGCTGTAGACTCTCAAAAATGGAACTTCACTCACAGTTGTACTTCTGAAATTATTTCCAAATTTCAGAAAGTTCTGTAGTTGAGTAGTAGATCAGATGCAGGCAGCAGGTCCCAAGTTTCTGTCTCTAGAATCTTGAGATTTAAAATCTTAGGTAGCAAATAATGGAAACAGGATCTGCCTTGAGACCCTAAAGAGCTGCTACTTGTCACAAAAGTCACTTGAAGCATTTAAGACATTTTGGACCACAGCACCCGCTGGCTGTAACCAGTTCTATTAATCTTAAGCAGCAACTTGAGTTTGCCCTTGGTTAAATTTGATCGTACTTGATTGGACACAGTTAAAATTCTGTTCAGCTTTTTTCTTTTCTTTCTTTTCTTTGGTTTTCAGAGGAAATACTAATGTACTTTTATAGCAGAACAACAAATGGAATTTAACCTTGTTCCCAAGGGCATACTTAAACAAGGGTTTTTATTTTTTCTTTTCCCCTACTTGAAGAATTTTGCTAGGTCTTGGATTTGTTTGCATTATCTATTGGATAAATATACATGTGTATTTAAGAAATGATGAGAATGTTATATGGAAATCTGAATCTGCAGTGAGGATTTAAAAAGTAGTGCAGACTTTACATAATGACCTTCATACAGCAAAGCACTCAGGATGTTCTACCAAAATATCACAATAAATAATTCCCTAAACTATTCTGAATTACTATTTGCTGCAATTGTTTTCCTCCAAAAAGGATGGGTATTTGCATTTGGAACTCATCTAGGCAACATCCTTGATTGCAATTGGCAACTTCCTTATGGGCATGTGCTGCTCGGATTGCAGGGTCTACATGTCCTCCTGTGATATATGGTCTCTTCATGGCCCTAGCACCTGACATGCTCCTGGGTACAGAATCTATGCCTGGGAGCACTCTAGAGGAGTGCAGATAAAAAGCAGTCTCTAGGATGGGGTAGGTCTTGGTTCCAGAGGCAGCAGGAACAACTCACAACTTTATCTGGAGCCCAATTAGGAACAGGTTTTTTTCAGAGGAAACTTAGAATAAGAAAACTCTCCTTGTATGCTAAGGCAGAAAATGGAGGCTCGAATGTCCCCTCATTAGAAAAGTACTACAAAGCTTTTCAGATAGCTAAACTACTGGATCTTGAGTATAATGAGCAGTTAAAGCAGGCTAAAATTGGAAAAGCAACTAATGGAATGGAAAACAAATCCATAATTTTCTACCATTAGACAAAGGGAAAACTCCAAAATTTAACAGGTCCTATGAAAACTACATTAATAGTGTGGTCCAAATGGAAGAGAAAATTAATTGGGGAAGTATGTTCCCTGATTTGTCATATGAATCAAAAGAGAAATAGACTGAGTAGGGATGTGCATGAATATTCATAACATTCATTATTCATATGAATGCATATGAATTCGTACATTCATACACATATCAGATATGCATGGGTTCATATAGGATATGTATCCAGGATATGTATCTAATACGTGTGCATTTGTATTGGATATTCATACGAATTCATACAAATACATTCATATCCTACCACATCCAAAGGGGATATATCTGAATGGATATGAATTTTCTAACATTCAATTCATTATGAATCAAATGCAAAAAAAAAGAAAAACCATTCATGCACATCCTTAATAATGAGTGCACAATTATTGGGAAGAATAAAAAAGAAGGAAACTACAGGGTTTTCTGATCTTTTCTCCCCAAACAATGAATTGTTACCAGATAATCAGTTAACTGAAGTGATGGGGAGGGAGAATTGGTTGAAATGCAGTGAAATCTTTCATATGTGAGAAAAATATTAAAGAAAAGATGAGGGAACCTAAAACGGATATGGAAAAAGCAATTGAAAAATGGTGTGATAATAGGAAGAGCATAAGTGACAAAATATATAGCCTATTAGTGGGTGATCGGTGTTCTAATAAACATAATAGTGGGAATGTGGGAGACGGATGTGAATGTTGCAAGTGAAGATATTAAAAAGAAGTAGAGATGTGCATGAATATTGGTAACATTCAAAATTCATATGGATTCAAATTCGGACCTTCAAATTTGAATCAAATGTTTTGATACATTTGTATGAAATTTCATTATGGATTTGTATGGGATTCATATACGATTTGTATGGACATTCGTATCAAATCCTGCCACATTCAAAGGGATTTATTTGAATGAATGCAAATTTTCCTGCATTCAATTCAATACGAATCAAATAAAACAAAAAACATTTGTGCACATCCCTAAAAAGAAGATAAATGAAATAAATGAAAAGGAGTGTGTTCAATTAAAAGAGTTGTAAATGAAAATAATACACAAATGGCATAGGATACCTGACCAGATGGCACATATGATCTCCACTTGCTCACACATTTGCTGGAGGGATTGTGGAATCAAGGGAACATACGGCCACAATGCTTTGATTATGCCCTAAGATAATACCATTTTGGAATATCATAGCTGAGGAGATTATAAAAACATTGAATGTTGATATATAGGTTTATCTGGAACTGTTTATTACAAATATAGAGGCCAAAAGTATTATGGATAGTAAATATATATATATATATATATGTTGAATCAGTTGCTTATGGTGGCCTTGTCTCCTATTGCATTGTCTTGGAAGACAATTGAAAAATGTGTAAAGGACACATGGTATAATTATATTACTGACCAATTTAAATTTGATCTTTGTAGACAGAGTCAGATGAGAAGCATGGTAGAACAACTGAGGACTAATGTGGAAGAACAATGCAGGGATTTATTGTTATACATTGATAGACAATATGCTGATGCTAGAATTAAAGATGGTATTATAAAAATTAGAAATAGTCTGACCAATGTGTTATATATTTCAAGAATAGGATGACTCAGTAGGGGAGGAGGGTGAGGGGTGTAATTATGGTGACTAAGATGTTAAGTTGATAAATAAGGATGTTTTGTATTGTAATAAACTTGATTTCAAACAGAAACAAAGCTTTGCCCAGGCACCAACTCTGCAGGAACAGATTTTAAAAACAAAGGATTAACCAGGGTGTAACCCAACCCAAATAACAGGCAGGAAGAGTCCCCAAAGAGTGTGTGTGTCAGGTGCAAAGTTCTCTAAATTAGATTCTAGCACTAAAGTACAAAATAACAACAGGAGCAATAGCAGAAGGGAAGAACTTGCCATCCAAGGTCTTCTCCAGTTAGATCTTTATCAAGCTAAAAGGAAACTGCAGGGGAGAGAAGAAGAGTTTTTACTCTAAGCTCTCAGCATGTTTACAGTCCAAAGGCACAAGCTAAGGAGCCAAGAGAAATGAGAAAGTAGGATGCTCCAGAAGCCTCATTCAGTTATTGAAAATGGGTATTTTGTCAGGTGGCAGTAAAGAAGGCAATAGAGTTCTTCCTTCTCAAGTGAAATCAGCTCAAAAGGATTCTGCAAAGTAGCATAAATAGACTTCTTGAGAAAGAGTTTCTTCAGTTTCAGCTGAAGTCAGGAGGATAGGAGCAGCTACCAGCCAGAAGAATGGAGAGGAATAAATGAACTTAAGGTGTTATTTTATTTCTTCAATGATGTTGCAAGGATGGATGTGAGCTCTTGTGATGAGGTGGGAGAAAATTTCCATGCAGTATGGAGTGGGGAGCCCTGAACTTTATTCCTTTTCCAAGTGAAAAAGGGATAAGCTAGCCCATTGGATGAAAATTGAAATCCTGAACTTTCATTTGGTTGCATGTAAGGGTGCTTCAGCATTTGCTGCTGAAAAGCGGATCTAGAAAGATTAGCTTTTCAGCGAAGTGTCCTCTCCCAGATCCATCACAAATAGTGACGGATCTGAGGGACCCCTGTGCGTCTGCACATGCACGGGGAGGACAGATTTTGGAGGACAGATGGAGTGGGTGCTGTGCGGACGTATCAGCACCCATTCCAAAAGTCCTCCAGCTCACACGCTGTCAACACCACCTCCAGATCCACAGGACTGGAGCATGGTGAACAGGGGAAGAGCTTTGGAAACAGGCAGTACTGCTTTCACCCTTTCCAACATGGCGAGTGGAGGGAATCCATCCCTTTGCCTGGCTGTGGGCGGAAGTGTCCTCTTCTGCACACATCCAGGTGAAGAGACAGATGTAAGACCTGATTTTTCAGGCCTTACATTTAATCTGAATTTCAGTGGCAAAACCAGTTTTAAAAACCGGTCTTGCACACCAAAATGTGGAAGTGGCTTCTGCAAAGGGTGCCAGAAGAGGACTCCATTGCAGAAACATCTCAAGGCAAGTGTCTTTAATCTGTGTCAAGGGGGGGTTAAACCAGTTTCCACAGCTAGTGCGGAAACACCCTAAAATACAGAAATACAAACTGATTGGTTCAAAAAATACAGAGGGTTGGTCTGTTAGAGATGGGAACGTGACTACTACAAAAGTCAACATGTAGAATGGAAATCAAGGGACAAGGTGGGACAACGAAATGATCAGAACTGTAAACAACACCATTAGTTAAGGCAATAGACTATACGCTGAATTATGTTAGTGCTGGTAATTCTTCAACCAGCCCTGATATTCTGTAGAGTAAACAGTAGAGTACAAAGGGCAACATGATCTCCGAAGTTAAAAACAGTAGAGTACAAAGGGCAACATGATCTCCGAAGTTAGCAGCAGATCGCTCCATAGAATCTCCAGAACAATCTCCTGCTAACTTCAAAGATCCTCCAGAGCGCTTGACAGTGGCATTACTCTCGCAAGGGGTTTCTCCACAGAACCTTTGCTAATCTCCAAAGTCACCTTCGGATGGACTTCGGAGCCGGCTCTCGCAAGAGGTTTTTCTGCAGAGCCTTTGCTAATCTCTGAAGGCAACTTTGGAGAGATTTTGGAGCTGGCTTCAGAGGGACTCCGAAGTCTTGAGCTTGGGGCACCCTCCCCCCCATGGGTGCCTCCCCCCCCTGAGCCTCCTCTAGACCCCATTGCCAAATTGTAGTGGAAACAGGCTCCCTGCAATCCAGATTTGAAGGCTGAAGACCCCATTGTAGACCCCTTTAATGGGGTCTACATGAAATCCGAATAATAGGTCCTGAAGGAACCATATGATCCAGATTTCCCTAGCTGTGGTGGAAACAGATGTGTCCCTAATGGGGTCTGTAGTGGAAATGGGGTCATCTGGCTCCCAGCCAAATGGGTCCTTAATGGGTGCTTCAATGGGTACTTAGTGCTAGTGGAAAAGCACCCATGGATCACATAGGACAGAACTGGTTTTAGATATTTTGCAGTTCAAGCATAGCAATAAATATCTTCCCTCACCTAATACCAATCTGATCTTTCCATTGGGGTACATCTGTTTTTACTCTGCATTCATTTTACCCTTTACTTAATAGTAAGCATACACACACACATTCCATTTGCCACCCATTCATGGAACCCAATGATCCATGCATAAAATTGCAGCTTGCCCTTGCCAATATTCAAAATCAGAGGAGGACTTTGCATACATAGAGACAGCTGCCTATGGACAAAGTTATAGTAGCATCAGGAATATATCAGTAACATTTGCCCCCTTCATATGAATTCCACAGTGGAAGGGATCAATGAAGGTTCACCCCCACCCCTAGACCCTTCCTTTTCAATCTCAAATTGCTCATTCTAACTTTTTAAAACATCTTAAAGAAAATCAGGTCACATCGCATCAACTACAGCTTTCAGTCATTTGTGTTTGCAAGTGAGGTTGAATGCATTAGTATTAGTGAAAGATTGGTTTGGGTGCCTTTTATGTTCATTTAAGAGGAAAAAAGGACTCTTGTCATCATAAAATATATCCAGATTGTTTGCTTGTTTGTTTGGGGCAGGCACACTTGAATATTCCTGAAAGACGGGTTACTTGTCATAATCATTCTTATCCACATTAGTTTTTGTTTCTTTTTCCCCAGGGTAGCTTGCCCTATTAGTGTGAACGTGCTGATTGGTGATACAACCATAATGGAAAGCCAAATGCAGGGAATGCAGAACTTGGAAATAAAAATCAAGAAAGTCATCAGTTGTTGCCTTCCCAGACTCATTTCCAAGTAATCTGAAACTCCAAACCTAAGAAATTCAGCTGAGTAAAATTAAGGAAAACCCTAATAATATCAAAATACAGTTCAACTTGGGCATTGCTGCATACCATAGTTGGCATTTTTGTTAATCCAGTCCAGCTGCCCACTATTTATTTTGCTAGTACTTGCCCTCGTGTTCACTGAAAACACATGGCACAAAATTAGATCTGGCATGCCCTTATATTCACCTAATCCAGAACTAATTTGGGCCTTGTGAATTTGCAGCAGATGTGATATAGAACATTCTAAAACAATAGTTTGATTCTGGCCTAAAATACCAGTTAGAGCTATGGTCTTGGTAGAAGGGGGGGAGGGGAGATCAGTAATTGTAAAAACACAGCTTGCCATTTTGTATGCAGGAGGTAATGCCACAATTGTTACTTAGTGAATCCAGACAAAAGAATGCAGGGTTATGAAGAAAATCTATCCTATTACACTTAAGACATTTTGCCTAGAGAGAAAATTGAGACATATTCAGAAGACTCTGAGGGAGATTTTCCTCCCCTTCCTTCCTCCATTAAATGTACATTCGACATTGTTTATTTGTCCCAAACAGGCTCAGAATATGCCAAAGGGCAGGACTTATATAATGCCATGGGTTCATCCACATACCATTAAAATCAACAGCACAACATTCAGTTGTCATAGAATCTTACATCTCTCTGATCAAAATGCTTTCAACAGAATGTTAAAAGGGAATTTAATGATGCTGTGTCCTTCCCTTACTAAAATTCCAGTTCAAGGAAAATGTAACAGATGCGTACTTCACTGAATAACAAACACGCACATCTTCTCCATTTATATTACAGTTGTGAATTATATTTTCCTCCACCCACCTCCACCCTCCTTTTGAGAACAATATTGAACAGGCGATGAAGCCTAGATTTAAAATGAACCATCCATTAAGATAACCTGTGTCATCTAAAGACTTTTCACAAAAGTGCAGGATTTACTCGCTGTAAACAGTTTTCCATTCTAATGAAAGTATTTGGTCTGGAAGACAGTTGAACTTCTGGAAACATTCTTTATGCCACAGGATTCTCTGAAATACAAATTTGCTATTATTTTAAAGCTAATTTACAGAGTTGTTTTTCATATACTTACATGGAAAGATTTATACTCAGAGATTTAGGGAGGTGAAGCACTGGTTAAAGCAATATATTATTGTAAAAGCTGTTCCCTGTTCCTGGCCAGTTTATTTTCTTGCACCTGCTGTTTGGGAAAAACATCTATTTTTGCAATAATAGGATTAAAGTGCCTAGCAAGATTGCAAGGGGGAGGAGGAAAAGGGGGAGAAGGGGAGGAGATTTTCAGGAGAAGCTGCCGTTGACATTTCTGATTGTCAGCATAGTCGAACAAAACTACAGATTGCAGCTCTGGGTTCTGACTGGATATTATGAATCACTTTATTTCAGGGAGCTTTTCTAACATCCTTTGCTAACACTACATGTGTAGAATACTACTAAGGAAAAAAATCAGATGAGAAGGGGCTAACCTCTATTACATAGAATCATTAATCAACTCACTCTTGGCTATGTGCTACTTGTCATAAGAAAGCCAGGCCACTGATAAGAAAGGTCTGTGGGTCTATGAAAAGTGGGAATCCAGTAAGAAAGGTGAGTGAAATCAAAATCTGTTAGAAGTGAGGACTAAAAATGTAGGGAGAAATAGGTCTACCAGAATGTACATGAAAAAAAGCACAGTGATCTAAGAAGCCTACATTCAATATGCTGCTGCCATGTTATAAGGCTTAAAATCAGGGATAAACAACTTGCCACTGGCCGAATGGAGCTACTTCCAAACTAAATGGTCACAGTGATGGCTGTGCTAGAGAAAACAATACTTCAGCTGGTGTCACTACTGAACTTAAACTTTTGAACGAGTTCAGCCAGCAGGGTTTCATAAAAGTAATTTTTGATGTGTTCCAAGTTCAAACTGCAAGCATAACAAATAATACTGACACTTCAAAGCAGTGAACATAATCCTTGGCATGGTTCTGTAGGGCAGAGGAATGTTATATTAACATCACTCAACCATGCAGCGAACTAGGGTCAATTTCTCTTCTTCAGGATAACTTACCTCGCAGGTTTCTTATGAAATAAAATGAGAGAAGGGGCTCAGTCAAACATGCCACCCTGATGTTCTTGGAAGATGGTAGAAGAAACAATTTGCTAACTTATAAAAATAAATTTTGCAGGATAGTGTAGGAAATAAAGAGATGAAATGTAACTCTGTGATGAACATCCTTTCTGTATAGAGGAAGGAGGTCATCTCTTTGGCATCTCCAGTTAAGAGTACCAGTTAGCAGATGATGGGAAGGACTTTTTCCATGTCAGAGCCTTTTGCATAGCTGCCAGAGTTAGAGAATGATAAATGAGGCCCTTGTTGGCAGCAGTACTGAACTTTAAAGAACAGTGAAGTTAAAACACTTCACAAGACTGTCAGGTTTTGACAGTTGCCATTTTTGTTCTAGATTACCTCAGTCTCAGAGAGTGACAAACTGTGTTCCAGCTATACCACAAAGCACATTTTGAAGTGTTGTTTTTAAGGATCCAGTAAAGCAGAATAGGGGTGTGCCTGAATGGGTTTTTTTTGTTTTTCTTTTTTTGTTTTGCATTTGAATTTGAGTAGAATTGAATGTCAAAACATTTAAATCCCGAACACAACAAAAACCAATTTGAATCAGTTACATGTGAATCTATTCATTTGAATGTTTAAAGATATGAATGTCAACAACATTCCTTTGTATTATACCTATCTGTATGCATTTTGTATGCATCCTGTTTTTGTTCCATATTCAAATTTGTACAGATACGTATAATATTTCAGAACATTTGAAATCCATTCGAATGTCTAAATTCAAATGTGAAGACATTCTGTTCGAATTCAAATGTCCACATTTGAACAAATTCAATCAGATTTTGAATGTTTTGAATATTTGTGCACATCTCTAAGCAGAAGAGGATGACCTGCAGTCATAAGCACTGTTCTTGAAAATTTTAAACAAGAAACATTATTATTATAGTTTATTTATAAAGCGCTGTTCATGTACGCAGCGCTGTACATGAAATAACATTAATGAAAAAGAATAAAACCTGCCAGTGGCGTACAATCTAAGGTAAGATAAAATAATTTACACTAAAACAAGGAACAAAACAATAACCAAATGTAATAAACAGATAAAATATTAAATATTAAAATATGATAAAATATTAAATATTAAAATATGACACAGATCACACCATATCTGGAAACACTTTCCTGAACAAAAAAGTCTTCAGCTCCGACTTAAAGGACGCCAAGGACGTGAACATCACAAAGATGGGCACTCTTCTGGACCCTCCTCTTCACATCAGCCTGAATGCAGGTTTGAAATAACAGCAAAGTAGAACATTGACACCCCAATATTTTTTAAAAGTATTTGATTAACCTGTGATTGCTAAGAAGGGAAAATAGTGTCCAGAGCTTTCTGAAGATTATAAATTCTGCTCGGCCAAACTGTCTTTTTCATCTCTTCAAACTGCAAAGGTTTGGGCATAGTGAAATTCCTGCTATAGTAAAAAGACTAAATCAGTGATAGCATAGTTGCCCCAGGGAGCCCTTTACCAATACAAGAGTATAACTTCCAAGCATCTACCTGGGGTAGAACATCTACATGCATCTGCACCTAGTCTTGGGCCAACCAAACAATTCTTGGAAATTATCAGTAGTTCTGGTTGGAGGACTCTAGAGTTGGTTGTCAAACTCCTAAAATTTCTCCTTCATCTTCATGTAGAATGGTGAAGAAAGAAAAAGTGAAATACTGGTTCGGTTTCTATAGGGACATTACTACATTAATCCCAGAATGGATGACTTCTGGGCTATTCTGGCCAGGGATGAAAACAACCTAGTTAAAAGAAGGGGTGTTTCCGCACAGGCCCTTTAACACCCATTAAGCAAGGATTGGGACATGCGCGACCGCATTTATGTGCCTTTTTAGCACACTTCCGGCCATGAGTGTCCGCATTGCACATCTGTCTTTAATGCGGATTTCGGTGGCAAAACCGATTTGGCGCCACCGCGTCCGCATTAGAGGGGGCTATTAATCCGTGTTTAATGGGTGTTAGTTACACACCACATCTCAAGTGGTATTGCGCCGCATGGCGCAAGTGTAACTAACGAGAGCCCTCCCCCCGCCCGCCATGATTGGCTCGCTGAAGCCAAGCATGGCGAGCCAGGGGGCCTCGCTGCCGCGGCTTGCCCTCACCCCAGAAGTGGCGGGTCGCCGCTTCTGGGGCCAGGGTGAGCTTCCAAAAAGCCCACCCTAGCCCACCCCGCTGAGCCTGTGGCAAAACCCCTCCTTACCTCTCCGTGGTCCTCTTCGTTGTGAGGGTCTTTGCCCAGGATGCAGCGCGCCTGCGTCCTGCGCGTCTCCTGGGTGGCTGGGGCTGCCAGTAGCAGCCCTTGCCCTCAGGAGCAATCTGAGCAGGCGTGTTGCCCTTAGTAGGGCACAGCACCTGCCTCCAATCCGGATCAGCACCGCGTGTGTGGCAGCAGGGGTGCGGGGTAGATCCGGATCTCTTAGATCTGGATCTACCCTGTTAATCCGGATCTGCTGTGCACCCGGAGCTATTAAAACCGGTTCCCCAGGGAACCGGTTTTAATAAATCCGGGTGACATAGATCCGGGTTTTTTTGCCCCTGTGCGGAAACAGCCAAGCAGTGAGGTCCATGCCATTCATTTGCCTCAGTGGAGGTTCTTATATACTCCATGTGAGTTGCCTTCCCATCCAGCTGTACCCTGCCTTTGTGAGCTGAAGGCTGGGAATACTAGAGTTTATGCAGTACCTAGAATCCATTAAACTTCCTACAATGCACATATTTCAGTCAAACTTACTTTATAGGAATACTGAGATAATAGAATAGGAAAATGCACATATTCCACTTTAAGCCCCTTGGAGAAAGAGAGAAAGCATATATGGCCACTCAAGTGTGGAATCACATTATTGCTATCATTTTCTTTTTAATCAAACCTGAGCTTTTTCAGGAACTGAATTCTACATATCACATCAAAACTTTGTTTGCATGATGTGATTATTGAATTGCAGAATATACATAGACCAGGATACCCTAGCTATGTAAATGCTAAGCTAAATTGCTCCTGTTGCCTCAACTACTGCCAAAATTGTTCTAAGATTTTCACTGCCAATTTCCCAACTGAAATAATTGATAACTTTTTCAGGGTAGGAAAAAATAAATCCAAGAGATCAAATATGGCATCTGCAGACAGAATTTTAGCCCTTAAGGTAGATCTTGCTCAAATCCTGTTTTCAGAAAGTTGAAAGCAAACATATCGTTCTGAGAAATATATTTTGGGTGTGCTATTTCCCTTGTCTAGAGCACAGCAGTATATTACACCTTAGGGTAAGAGTAGCAGATCAGAGTCAATCCTTTCCTTGCCTACCAATGCAAATTTTAAACAGGAATTTGGTTTGCTTGCACTAAATTAACAGTAGGGGAATGGTGCAGAGTAGAAATCTCTATACTGTGAAAATCTAATATAAACCTGATAGGAAAAATAATCCTATTACTGATCTCTGCATATCCTGTTTCAGTGGAGCACTTTCAAATAACATACACAGTTAAAAATGGAAAGAAATAAACACTGCAAGCAATTATTGTGTTGTGTTTAGCATGTTAAGTGTGATATAAGTAAGACCTGTCTATTTATATTAATAAATATAAATAAATATAAAATAAATAAATAAATAAATAAATAAATAAATAAATAAATAAATAAATAAATAAATAAATAAATAAATAAATAGGATTTTTTGGTTGGGGAGAAGGAATCAAAAGTGGTTGAATTAGCAGTTGAAAAGTTCTGGCTTTCCAAAATCTAATTCTATCTTTGAAAATGTTCAGGTTATATGACCCATGGCACTATCCAGTGTGCTGTACTTCTTAATCAATCAGATATTGCTGAACTACAACCTCCATTTGCCAGGCTGGTTGAGGCTAATGGCAGATGTAAACCAGGAACAAATGGACAGCCATAGTTTAAACATTCTTGGACAGGAATTTCAGCTGAAAGCCTTCCAGTATGGCTCCAGCTTGGCCATCAAACACAGGGCCTTTCTGCACTTATCTTTATCATACATTATCTCTCAGTCCAAGGCATGCTAACACCCCCATGCATGCTTTGTCTGCACTGGGCAAAGCTCCAGTTTGGGAAATGGCTTTCCAAAATGGCACTTTGCTCTATTCCTGTTGTAGACCTTTTAAAGAGCTCCATCAACAGACCAGGACCCATATTCTGAACTACAAAGTACGTTCTAACATCACATACTTGCAGGCCAGCCCAGAATACTGTGAGGGACTCTTTTCAGTGGTGATTCCAGCAGCCATTGAAAATGGTGATATGCTGCTAAAAAAGCCCCCCCCCTCTAAACATGACATCCAGGACCTCTTCATCCCCAACCTTGAAAAGCTTGGCACTGTGTGAAAGTGGTCTTTGGAGGCCATAGCTGGGAATTGAGAAAAATGTGCTATGCCTGATTTAGCAGGGCTCCTCTTGTGTTCTTATGTTCATTGTGCACACAAAGGAAGGAAGGAAGGAAGGAAGGAAGGAAGGAAGGAAGGAAGGAAGGAAGGAAGGAAGGAAGGAAGGAAGGAAGGAGTTTCCCCATAATTCCTATATGGCAGCTCCCACATGATCTGTTCTAGCTGGGTTGGTGAATGCTGATTCCATATGCCAGCATGTCCTCTGGGAAGCATAAGGGAATGGCACTGATTCCATGGGCCTTGCAGCAGGAATCATTATCATTTTTTCAGTTAGGAAGGATCAGTAAAGGAAAGAAGTAAAGTTTTACTCCTGAAGTGAACTGAAGCATCTATCCTGCCGAGATCTTGAACAAGAGGTGCAGGGGCTTGAGTGTTCTCCCTTTCCCAAGGGGGCAATAAGATTGATCATGATGATCACCCCAAAGTCTGGTAGACGTTTATAACTAGTTTGGTACTCTATCCATGCGATTCTTCCCAAAGACCTAGGATGATCAAAATGTTATTGTTGTTGTTATATAATTTGATATCACAGCTGCTAGTTTATTATTTCCGAGGACCTAACATAAGAACATAAGAAGAGCCCCGCTGAATCAGGCCACTGCTAATCTAGCCCAGCATCCTGCCCCACACAGTGGCTCACCAATTGCTTATGGGCATCTCAAGCAGAAGAAAAGGGCAAAATCTTCACCTGTTCTTGAATCTCAGCAAATAGTCCTAGAAGCACTCTGCCCGTCTCTCCAGCCTGGAGGATGTACCTAGACATCTATTCTAGTAGCCATTGATAAATCTGCCATCCGTGAATTTTTCCAAGGACCTAAGCTAATCCTAGAAGCATTGCTTTCCATAGCTGATGGGTAGTCATTTTATCAATTCAAAAATGTTACAATGTTTGTCCAATTGTTATTGAATTTTGGTTGTGCCTCATTCCTTGTCTGAAAACCCCAGGGCAGCTCATAGTTTTAAACATTAAAAAAAAAAATCCAATATAAAAAATGGGAATGAAAAATATCCCTAAAAAATGTATCCAAATTTAAAATACGATTTAAAACTCAGCAAAGAATCTTCAATAAACTAAAAACACAGCAGTCTTTGTATCTGGTAACTTTTTCCACAGGCTTTTCATCAACTCTATTATTTCCAAGTACTGGCACATATTGATAATTCTCAAATGACTTTTCTCAAATGCAGTTATTTGTTCCTTTTCCATATATTTCTTTCCCAGTCTTCACAAAATGGTCCCACAGTGGATCACCATAATCATAAAATTATAAAGCACAAATAAAAATAAGTAAATAAATAAAAATAAAAGAATTATTAAAATATTGCTTTCCCATATCAGTGGGACAATTTCATGAAGTAGATAAAATACTAAAACCCATACAACATTGGTGTCTGGTATAGTTTAGGGCCACCACAGAAAAGTCCCTTTCACAGAGCATGAATGTTATTTATGTCAGGAGCATTGTATCAAATTACAACCTACTATTCTCACAAAATTAGATATATATATTTCCACATGCTCCTAGGCAGTATGTCCACACACTCCATTACTGGCACCCTCTTGGAGTGTCCAGGAGCATCCCAATCCTCCATCTCTATGGAGAAGTCAAAACATCTCCATGGCTTGACCATATATGGCTAGCATTTACACCCAGTTCCGGATACAAAGTTGGGAGGGGGTAGGCTATGCAATTGTGTGCCGTATCACAGTCATCATGGCAATGACTCGTCATGCAGTAAAAGTTGTTGTGGCAGTGGCCATTCAGATTGTCCAGGACTGCACCAGCACTTGCAAACTGAAGCCAAGCAGCCCAAGCTTAACTGAGGTAGAATGAGTATTGTTACATCAATCCACACAGTTAAATGCAAACATAACAGGCCCCATGTTTGGTAATGGTCCTAACTTTTTGAATAGACACTGTTATGGCCTCTCTATGTAAAAGTACTTAAATAACCTAAATCCTGCCAAACACTTGAACAATCAGTCCCCGTGTTTTCAGAAGAGATGGATAAACAGTGAGTATAAACTAAATATGGTATGCTTAAATAGTAATTGTGAGTTTCTTGGAGAAATACATTGGTCCATTCAATCTAACTATTTTGGCCCATTGGGATAACTGCTGTTTAAATGCTTCAAAATATATATCTAAATTTAAGGAGTTGTCAGAATAGTTATTTAGTAATCTTTTCAGCCTGCATTCACTTCCACAAATATAGTAAAAAGTAAAACAAATAAAACAGTATTCGTAGATGAATTGTTTTGGTAGAATAGAGACAAAAAAGAAGAGAGAGAATGCAGACATGTTATCCATTCATTGATTCAATGAGTTCAGTATTTTGCTAGCCAATCCTTTCCCAGATAAAGTGATGAAGGCAAACAAAAACAGAATGATTTTTTTCCTAGTAAATAAATAAATGTATCTGATAAAAGAGGGGGATGGAGTTTCTTTAGCTGGAAAATAACATCTCTTTCTGTCTTCATCTATTCAGATGAGTTCAGAGTCAAGGCTAGAAGTCTAAATAAACCCTTCCATCTGACAAAATGGATCACAGAGTTTCCAAAGTTTAAGTTCAGCTCTGCTAGGGTTGGAGAGATTTTGTGTTTCGTTCATATACTCTGATCATAATCATAGGCCCTTTCTGCACTTACCTGGCCTTAGTTGTGGTCAGTGGGTTGGTAATACCTAAACCCACTGATCCTAGCCATGGGGTAGCATGGGTGAGATCAGCACTGCCTCCACAAATGGCACTGATCCAGTGTTACAGGACACGGTCTGGACACATACCTTGTGTGGGGAAATTAGCTTAGTCCAGCCGCAAATTTAAATGGGAACTTTAGTGCTTCTTAGTTATAATAAAGTGGCACCTGATTAGAATCAAGTAAGCAGCAAGTAAGATAGGCTCCAGAGACAATTTTTGTTCTATAAAAATTTAAGATAACAGTAAAAAGAGAAGAATGACATTTTCAGGTAGGTGTTTCAGAGAACACTGTCAAAATGGATTTTAAAAAATACAAGCAGAAGGGTATCCCAACAAGTGACATAGTTGCAAGGCTGACCAAATAAGTAGCAGTAGCTTGGCACACAGCAAATATAAGTAAAATGCAATGTGAGAGAAACTTTAGTGATTAAAGTAAAAAGTTGGAAATGAAAGTACTTTAACCTAGCAACACCTTACTACTGTAGCCTATGAACCCCCCCCCAAAAAAAACCCATCCTCTCTGAGACAAGCAAGGCTGCCTTATAGCTTTGTGGCAAAAGTGGCTGTTGGCATTTAGTTGAATATCATAGTTCCAAGCAAGGCTTGCAAAAGCTGGAGGTAAGGAATTGTGAGTAGAAATAATGCCTTCTGAAAAGTGTGCTTTCAGGAAAATTTGGGATTTCCTGGACCCCCCCTTAAGTTTGCTTATGTGCAGGGCAGACTTGATCAATACATAAGCAAAATGACACCAAAACAGGAAACCATGAGCTTTTGTTTACTAAGATCTGGCACCTTGATGGGACTCATCAACACCTAAGTATCTTTGTTTGCCAAAGACACAGCCTGTTGTTTAAGATGTGGCAGCTGGAAACACCCGGTTATCTCAAGTGGCCACTATTTTAACTCATCCCAGAAATTTGATTCTGCCTCTGCCCAGGTTTGGATCTCCCGCTTCTGATCTGATTGGTCTGCCCCTACTTTCTTAGGGAATAAAAGGAGCCCTCTGGGCTCTCCGAAGTGCAGTCCTGTTCCAAAGGTCCGTCAATGTTGAAACCTGTCCTACTTGCTGAGAATCAATAATCACACGAGCTGAAGATCAAGAGCTGAACTGACTGCGTCTGCCCTTGACCTCTGATCCTGCACAAAGCCAGCATCCTGCCTACCATTTCTCCAGAGAGAAAAAGCTAGCTTCCTCATGATCCTGTACAAGCCTCTTCTGCATGACTCCTCTTCCCCCATTCTGCTCTGAAGACAACCTGCATAATCTCCAAGTTCCTGATGCCATCTGCTCTAAAGAAATCTGCTTGGGTAAGAAAACCAGTTGCATTCTATCCTTTTAGAATAGGCTATTCTCTTTCTTTCTCTTTCTCCTTTTTATCTCTACCAAGCTAAGGCCTTGTGCCTGCCCCTTCCCACTGGGAATCTCCTTTGCTTGTTTTTGGCACTCTGCATAGTGCCACTTCATTTTTGACTCTTTTTAATATTGACTATTAAAAGCCATTTTATTTTTCTGTTAAGGAAAAAGGAATCTGCATCTCCTTGTGTTTCTCAGGACCAAGGGAACTACTCTTTCATTTTTCAAACTATTAAGTAAAGGATCCTAACACAAGAAGACATCCTGGTGAGCTATTTCCCCCCCAAATCACTTAGCAGGATGACTCCTAACACTAGTACCTAGCCAGGAGCAGCAGTTTTTACTCTTGCCAACATGAAGAGGACTTGAGATCGATGATCTGGTAGGTGGTGAAGCTGGAGAAAAACCTCTTTACTGGAACCATGGAAGTGGAGTTTTGCACAGAAGCCAAATTTCAGGACAGGAGACTCCCAGAGCTGTGCACTCAGTCAGAATGGTACTTTGTTTTAGGCTGGAACTGCTCCACTTGGATTAATTTCAGATTGACAAGTCCCTCTCCCTCAAATGTGGAAATGACCTAAAGCTTAAACCAAAATAGGAGACATCTGCAAGGGATATCAGTAAGATGACACAATATGGGCTGTAAAGATAAAGAAGAAGTGACAATCAAGGACATACAATGATATTCCCATAACTGAAGACCTTGAAACTACTAAGCAGAGGCTTATGACTGGACACCAGGCTGAAGAGATCCACTAGAGAAGCAGAGAAAAAACCATAAACACACTTTTCTCTAAAGAGATATTTAGGTATAATCTCACTTGCAGGGCTATTAAGATTAGATCCACCAACAGCTTAAACTGAACAATACAAAAAAAGAAGAAGAAAAAAGAAAAGAAGAAAAAGGTAAAATAATCCTAGCATCAATGCCCAGTGGCTAATTGGCCTGCAAGCAGACCACTACAATTTCCCAGAGCTGGAACCAGTTACCATCATAGAAGCAGACTTTCAACAATGGAACAAGCATTTGAAAAACTAGACATCACCAGGCCTCAACATAATCCTCACATACTAGTTAAAGAAGTTAACAGCACTGGATGAAGACCTAGCAGCACAAATGAATCAGTTACTATTTGGCTTGGACAACGCAGGATGGTACTGATCATCAAAGTATCCAACAAAGGAAGAGTGTCATTTTATCAGGTATTATAGCCACCAAGTTAATAGACATGAATGTTGATAAATGAACCCAGCTCAAAAAGAATTTAGAAACAACATCGGAGGCCCAAAGCACCAATGACTAGTAGGCAAAGCGGTCAAATTGTACTCAAGATGAAGAAAGATCAACATGAGCACAACATGGATGACAATGAGAAACTCATGAATCCATGCTATAGAAGAGGTGGATAGATAATTTTTTTTCTCTCTATCACACAACACTAGAACCAGGGGGCACTCTATGAAGGTGATGGGTAGGAGAGTCAGATCCGACAAAGGAAAGTATTTCTTCACCCAGAGGGTCATCGGTTTATGGAATGTGCTGCCAGAAGAGGTGGTGACAGCTACCAGTCTAGATGGCTTTAGTTTTATAGTGACTGGAGTTTTATAGTGGCTGTTTGAGGGTGGATTTTTCAGTGAAATCACTATCTTTGGAAGCAAGCTATTGGGGGAGGGAAACCCTAAACATGACGTCCCCAGAATATGGATAGCCATTGGATACAGTGCGATTGCGGGAGGGAAACCCTGAACACGGAATCTCATCCCTGAAACCGGTACTGTCCACACAGTTAAAAATGTAAAACGTTTCAAGCGCACGAATCGGAGTGAGACCTGTTGAAATGAGGATTAACATTTACAATGATTTGGGGCGATTTAACACGCGGAAATTGTGTTAAGCCAAACTGCCGTCTGGACTGTGAGGATTCAAAACATTCTGAGTCCAAAATAAGGGTGCCGTGAAGACACACTCAATGTATGTTTCTGGAATAATGTAGAATCATATTTCCATTTCTATATTCTTTAATTATCATTTATTGATTTATGTGCCCAATTAATGCATGAATTTGTAATGCAATAAAGTAGAATGGAATGTTATACAAGACAATACCAGATAATTTCATAATCCACAGATGAGATAGAAAGAAAGAGAGAAAAAGAAAGAAATCGAAAACAATTGTAAACAATTGTAAACAACAATCCTAAAAAGAACTGTAAATCCAACAACTCTAAAGTCAATTCTTGATCATAAATCTAAGTTCCATATAAATCATTATTTCAATTTATAAAGGCAAGATTTCCACCTTATCTCTGATTCTCTAAAACATCCAACTAAATTGCATTTCCAACTTTTGGAAAAGATATGGGCTCATCCTTGCAAGCAAAACAACAACAACAACAGCCTTCTGCCTTTTGAAGTAGCCATACAGTAACTCTGTATCCTGCTTAGATTAGCCATGCATTCTTTCCAAACTAAAAGAAAAGTTCAGCCTGTTCATTCATTATGCCATGGCTTTTTAGAGAGTTCCATATTCATTAAGACCAGTTGGCAGATAGGAATTTAGAAGGGTGTGGAATTTATTCAGGAAACAGACGTGGTGTGGTCATGAGGGAGTGTTTCTTTTCTTGTAAGTATTGTGCACACCTTCTCATGTGGATTTGTGAGACATTTTATTTGCATAAACAGCTGTCTTCTTGCCCCATTTCAGCAGCAACAAATAGCACCATCTAAGAGTACTGCCATAATAAAACCTGTTCTTATTCTTCAGACCACTCCCCTTATCTTCTTTGCAGCTGCTTTATTTAACCTCATGGAAAAGAGGAGAGAGGTGAGAAACCACAAGAGCATTACATTATGAATCCTGTAGTATAAAGGAAAATGTGACATAAAGGCAATCTAAAATTTGAGGGTGCATTGGGAGCGGGTGCAGGATCTTTATTTTGTTATGTTGTGTTCATTTCAATAAAGTTCACCTTGATTTGCACTGCAATCTTACCTAGACATCAAAAAGGTTGTTAAGTGGGAGATGAGTGAAAAACAGCCATCCAATTAAACTACAAAATTCTGAAAAGGTCAAAATAGTACACGTTACTAGTGTTGCTCACAGAACAAATGAAACATTTAAATGCCAATATTTCATCCTGGTATCAAAAATTGAAGGAGAGTGAAGCTTAGGAATTTGTGTGTGTGTGAAAAAGCAGTGTTATAACTGAAATTCCTTCATTTTGCATTAGAACTATGCAGCTTTATGATTCTTTCCTCATAGAGATGTCTTGAAAAATAAAGCATGACACTGAATTCCATAAACACTGGTACAATTTTTGAACATTATATTTAAGACAATTCACTTAAAGATATTCACTTAATTGATCCTGCTTTTAGGCTGCACACCCAGAGCAGACACAAATCCCACAAGCAGTGCATGAACCATCTTTGGGTCAAGTGGTGCAACAGACATACACAGCATGCCTCATGGTGGCTATTAGCTCTTAAGAATAGGGATGTGCATGAATATTCAAATGCATTTGATTGCATCAACTGAATTTCAACATTCAAATTCAAATAGAATGTCCTTAAGTTCGAATTTTGGATCTATTCATTTGAATTATTTGGACATTTGTATGTGTACGGGTTTGTACACAATGTGTACTTGGAGATTTACATCTTTCCTGCATCCATATGCATTTGTACGGATCCATATGGGATGAAAATGGGTTTCATACTGGAAAACTATGGGATGCATACAGACATGTACGGATGTGTACAGATGATTATGGACCCAGGGAAGATGCGTACGGGCATCTACTGTTGTTAACATTTTTAAGTGTAAATTCAATTGAAACGAATAGATTTAAATTTACTTAATTTGAATTAATTTTGGTTAAATTTGAATTTAAAAGATTCAAATCAAATCAAATTTTTGAGTATTTGAATCAAATTCCAGAAATTGCATTCATGCACACCCCTACTTAAGAATGAAAGTTCTACAGCTGCAGGGTTTCTGGCTTGTCTTTTGCAGCAGAATAAATAGATCTGAATGTAACAGATTTGAATAGTTTTTAGTTGCATTCGGATTTTAAACGTTTGAATTGTATTGAATCTTTTGACATGCAATTTGACTCAAATTTGAATGCAAAAAAAAAATAAAAATTGTGCACATCCATAAGACAGAGCAAAGCAAAGAAGGAGCAGAACATAAAATAGGTGACAAAATATTTTTACCAATTTAGATATAATCTCTAAGATGATTTTCATCTCAGTAAAGACAACACACAAGTGCTTAGAATTTGGCATCAGACACATTGTCTTTTTCTACTATCCCTATGTAAGGAGTGGGAAACTCTGGGTTTTATTTGGCTGTTGTTGCTCTAAAAAGAAGCATTCTCGGAAGCATCAGCTGAAAATTCCTTCAACTAGAAGTGCAGAGGAAATTAAAGTTGGATATTTAAAAGAAAGGATGACATGCCAGAAACACACAAATGTACATTTTTAAAAAAATTATGTTTGAACTGGTGCCACTATGGACGTGTTCCCATGCAAGCCATTTGGGTCTGATTGGGCATGCATTGGACCAGGTGCAGGACCAAAATTGAATGTTGCCATTCCCCATGCCATTCCCAGTAATGTGGGCTGGATGCAGGCTGTTTGTGGATTCAGCCATCCCCATGCTTACCATGCCAAACCCCAGCACAGGGTGCAGTGCCATCTCCTCTCCACTCCTTCTCTCCTCATTGGAAGCTAGATTGACGTCACCCCACCCCTGTGCCACCTGCTGCAAATGCTGCATCCCCCCCTTAGTGGCACAGAGAAGCCAGGACCAAATGGAAAAAAAAATAATTTTTAAAAACCAAAGCTGCTATGAGGTTTGGCAGCAGTTGAGCAGTTTTGCACACCTCTGCTCCACCCAGGAACTGCATGAACACCTGGCAAGCTTAAAACTAAGAAAAACCAAGCCATTATATACTGTATCTAAAGGAATGCCTTCTCCCATACTGACCTGCCTGTGCCTTAAGATTAAATGATGAGGCCTTCCTGCTTGTCCCACCACCTTCAGTAGTGAGGCTGGTGGGCACCGAGGAGAGAGCCTTTTTGGTGGTGGCCCCCAGACTGTGGAATGGTCTCCCCCTCGAAGTGTGCCATGCCCCTTCCTTGTATTTGTTTAGGAAAGCAGTAAAGACATACCTCTTTACCTTGGCCTTTGGCTGAGGTATTTTATTTTCCAGTTATAGTTACAGTCACTATTAATGCACTAGGGAGTGCACAGGTTAAAATTTGTTAAATTTTTAAGGTGTTTTTGAATGTGCATCTTGTTTTAATCTGTATCTTCTTTTAATTTGTATCCTGTTTTTAATCTGTTGTTTAATCCATTCTTACCTGCCCAGAGACCCTCGGGTATGGGGCAGAATAGAAAATAAATAAATAAATAAATAATCATGCCCACCTTGGCAATCAGGAAACAAGGGTAGAATATTTTCCATGTAAAAGGGAGAAAAATCAAGCCATTTTCCTGTCTGCCTTGGAAACTGGGAAATGGGGGTTGGAATACTTGTATAAAAGGGTCTCTTAGGGCAGCAAAGGCCATTTGACCCCCTCATAATTTTAGCTTTAACACTAAAAGTATACATTTACTCCCCAAAAATCTCAGCGATTGCGATCTCTAATGCACAGGGCAGGAACAGCAAGCACAGGACATGAAACCCTCCTTCCACAGATGCAAGCACAAATAGTCCAGGACCATCCCAATGCACAGGCTCGCCTCACAAAGCAATGCTTGCTGAACTCCCAAACCGTGCCCAGACCTGTTTTTTTTCCAGTACCATATTTGGTCCAGGTTTGGGCCTGATTTGGGTGATTTGGCCCGTGGAAATCAGACCAAATCAAAAGTGCATGGGGACAGCCCTTACCAAACCCGATTTCAATTTGGACCAAAACATGCATGGGGATGTGCCCTATGTATTGTGAACTGTCAGAGGTATGATGATTAGAACAACAACAAATCTGTAATCCTTTATTAAGTCTTCAGACAGAAACAAGCCCTTTATATAAACTTTAAGCAATAGATTAACCATTAATAGGAGACTGGACTTTGAAAATCACATTACATGCATCTAAGAT
Organism: Aspidoscelis tigris stejnegeri; assembly: GCA_023333525.1. Taxonomy (NCBI): domain Eukaryota; kingdom Metazoa; phylum Chordata; class Lepidosauria; order Squamata; family Teiidae; genus Aspidoscelis; species Aspidoscelis tigris. The sequence goes on from JALMGA010000001.1 coordinate 227,318,326, forward strand.
GTACTTTATCTTTGACATATGCAATGTCAGTCTGAGGAGTAAAACCTTCCTGCGCAGTGAGTGCTCAAACATGTTGCCTGGCTGGCACTTTGTCTTCTTTTGGACTTATCTCACCAGGATAGTTTTAATTTCACCTCCTGTACTTCAGTGTGTTTTTTTTCTTTCTTTCTTGAATCAGAAACATCATGCAAGCAAAAGCATCATGTCAATAACTGATAGGAAGTTTTGCCTCCAGGAGGGTTGACTCAGTGTAGGCCAATCCTTTCAGGTTATAAAACAGCAATAAAAGAAATATATATAAAAGGAAGGATGAAGTCATGACAAGATTACACTAGAATGTAAGAGAATATAAGGAAGAAGAAAGAAACTAAAAGACTGTTTTGAAGTCTGGACCATGTTCTTTCCATTGTTTTCTACATGTCCATATATTGTTGTTGTTGTTGTTCCTTACATGCCATTAAAAACTGAATACATGAAAAAAATTATAAGATTTTCAGAGCCTTTAGGTCAGCAACTAGGACACAAACATTAAAGTGCCCACAAGAAAATGTGTGCAGAATTGTACCCTCAATCTTCATTTAATGCATTGTTAATCATTATTAGGTGCCCTATAATTCCAGAATAATCAAGTAAAATCTGCTAGGGGGCATTTCCACAAATGACAATGAAAGCACCTTTTAGCCTCTCCAGTGAGTCACTTCTGAATGTTGTTAATGAGCTATAGAAAACAGAACACTGCCATTTTAGAATCCAAAGTGTGTCCTTGTCAACATAGCTTTCATTTCATTTACAAATGCAGGAAAAAGTAACCAAGCTAATTCCTGCCAGGCTGAAGTATACCAACACCAAATGCTAGTATATTTGAAGTTTCAAAGATTATGTATTGTTATTCCTTATCAGCAGATCAGAGAGGGCTAAAAGGAAGCTTTCCAGCTCTTCTCCTCAGATATAGACAGCATTGACTAATGACAAGGATTACTGGGAGATGTAATTCAGCTTCATCTTGAGAGCTGTTCCTTCCTTTCAAGAGGGTGTGGATTTTTCCTACCTCTTTTTTGCTCAGACTTTGGTTAGAATGCACATGGTATCTTTGTGGTACTTTGAATGCGCTAGGAGGGCATGGTACCTGTAAAGCTCTCCTCCCTTAGGTTGCATTCAAGATGAATGAAGATTGTGGCATTTGGTAATATGGCACACTCTACCCCTGCCATGCAATACAAATGCTAGTGAAGTACTTTAAATGCAGAGCTCTTAGAAGAGCTCTTGCGGTGTTTCAGCTCCCACTGTGTTGGTAGAATGTTATGTTGTATTCCATAGTTCTTCTGTAAACCTGAGCTTTTGAATATAACAACCCAAAAACTGCAACAAGTGAAATTCTCACTGTGTTTCATATACCTTTTCCTTTGCAGCAGGAGCCCTGCTGCTCCTCCCAATGGTACTTTTGTGCATGATTATAGCAGAGGGTTACACACAACAAGCTGTCTATGGACTATGAGAATCTGTGAATGCCCTGACCATAAAACACTATGGAACCTAGAAAACACTTGGAAAACCATTTTAACTCAACAACAAAAAGTTTCATTTTAAAATTGGACAGACACTCACACCCACCCACCCACCCACCTTCTTCTTCTACTATTGACTGAAAGGCAGATCACAATAAGGAAATAAGGTCACAACAAAGAGAAAGCACTTTAAGGAATGTGCAGCAGTATATGAGGTTATCCTAGGGCAAGTCTTTAGGCCTTTTCGCACTACATCCGAAACGTAGTGCACAAGGCCTAAGTAACGTCAGAACGCTTTAGCCATTCACACACAGGAAGGCAAGAACACATGTAAATGCGTGCCTGCATGCCTGTGTGTGAATGCTGAAAGCGTTTGGAAGTTACTTAGCTGGGAAAGGCTGCCTGCCATTGGGTGCGAGGACCCAGGGCTGGGCAGCGCTGTCAGGCAGCTTGCCCCGCTTCGTGCCGGATGTACAGGGCTCGATCGAGCCCTGTGCAGCTGGCATGAAGCTAGCCGGGCCCCTGGGTGCCCATCATGGGGCCCGGGGCATGCTCCCTATGGGGCAGGACCCTTTTGGAGGTCGGAGCGCCTGACTCTGGTCTCCGAAGGCTTCCCCCCAACCCCGATCGCACCCATCTGTGGGGTGTAGGTGCTTGGATGTAGGCGGCTACACCCTGCAGATAATTCCCCCCCACCCCTCACTTCACCCCCCCACCCCGCACCTACCCCACCCTGCACCCACCCCCTCCCTGCACCCACCCCCAACCCCCATCGCACCCATCTGCAGGGTGTAGTCACCGGGATGTAGGCGCCTACACTCTGCAGGTGATTCCCCCCTCCAAGGCCTAGGAACGCGATGTGCGCACGCGGAGCTCTTACCTGTTCGGTGTCCGGGCTCGTACTGAGAACAGGATGCCAGGAGCACGCACCACGTGGTGCACCGTGGCCCCCTATTGGACAAACAGTTCAAGTGACTGCTTGTCCAATAGGGGGGCTGTGGCATGCCACGTGGTGCACGCTCCCGGCATCCTGGGCTCAGTACGAGCCCAGACACTGTGTGTCGCATCCCCAGGCCCTGGGGGGGAGAATCATCTGCAGAGTGTAGGCGCCTACATCCAGGTGCCTACACCCCGCAGATGGGTGTGATCGTGGTCGGGGGTGGGTGCAGGGGGGGGAGGTGGTTGTGGGGAGGTGGTGGGTGGAGGCTGATCTGCGTGGCTTCCCTCCCAAATGGCCTGGGATGCTTTGAACATACACGGACGGATGCAGAGCACTTTAAAGTTCTCTGCATCTGGAATGCTTGGAAGACAGCCCGGAACGGGCTGCGATGCAAACCTGGCCACGGCAATGTGAATGCTGCGTTCCGGGCTGTCTTCCAAGCATTCCAAACCCCTGTGTGCAAAAAGGCCTTTTGTCTGGCAATCAATCCAGATGAACAAGCCTGACACATCTTCTTGGTTAATTCAGATAGCTGATATCAATCTAAACATGGAGCTGACTTGTCTCACACCTCAGAGTTAAATTTACAATATCTGTTCTAGCTCTCTGACTCACTCTGCTGCCTCAATTAGCATATCTGATAAACAGGTCTATATGACCCCTGACTGGAATCATGGCCCTTTCTGCACTGGGCCTTATTCCTGATTATGTCTCAGAGCAGGGAGTTGCCATCTACATGCTCATGCAGTGTATGGCAGGCCCTGGGTTAGGCATGCTATAGTCTGCACCAGCATGTGGATGGCACATCCATATTCCATGATATAAACCAGAATAAAGACCAGTGCAGAAATGGCTCTTGTCTTCTCACCTTTGAGGTGGTATGTGTAAGAATGTGCTGTGCAAAGTTCCATACACGGAAGAACTCTGTGGCCATGTCCCCATGCACTATATAGTCCAAATCGAATCTGAATTCAGTATGGACCATCCCCATGTAAGCCCTCTTTTTGGACTTTATGCAGAGCAAATCGCCCAAATCTGTGCCAAATTTAGTCCTGTAGAAAACTGTTCTCAGCACGGTTTGGGAAATGAGCCCACATCATTTCAGGAGCTGAGTCCACACCTGGGAATGGTCCCAAGCTATCTGGGTAGGAGATTGACCCCGACATCATTAGGAGGTGGAGTTTCACGCCATTCCTGTCCTGTGCATTGGCAATCGCAATTGCTTGGGCATTTTTGGCAATAAATAGTGATCAAACAGAATCTCTTTCTGCGACCTTTATTCCACATCCCTTCCCTGATTGCCAAGCCAGGCATGATAATTTAATTTAAATGGCTTAATTTAGTGCATGAGCGCTAAATTGCTATAGTGGATAGAGTGGAGGTGTGCACCTCTGCTAAACTGCTGCCAAACCTTGTAGCGGCTTTGCTTAACAATCTGGCTTTTTCATATTATTTTTATTATTTTTGTTGCCTTTCAGCTCTATATGCCATGAAGGGGTATGTGTGACATTCCTTGTCATTTCTGCAGTTGGTGACACTGCAGTTGTCATCACTGGGGTTGGTGACGTCAACCCGGCTTCCTATCAGGAGAGAAGGGGTGGAGAGGAAAAGGTGTTGTTTTCCCATGCAGGGGTTTAGCATGGTTTGCATGGGGATGGCTGTATTCAAATAGAGCCTGCATTATCTGCAATTGCATGGGGATGGGCACAACTCAAACTCAACCCTGCATCTGGACTAAAAATAGTCCCATTTGGACTAAACAGAGAGCATGGGGATGCGGCCTGTTTGTTTTATCCCTTAGTCCCTTTTGTTTTATCCTTTTAGCCCCTTGAAACCACAAGGCCAGAAAGTATATTAAAAACTCTCAACTTTGTCCACTTCTTTAGGTGGTTTGCTCCTCTCGATTACACTGAATTTCACTTCATTTGCTGAACATCACTTCTGCATTCACACCTGTTTTAATCCAGTTTCAGTCCACTTTCAAAGCAAGGCAAGAGAATAAATGGAAATGATTTCTGAGATGGGTTCTGTGGAATGAGGCCATATTTGATATTTTTGAGATTTGCTAAGCCTACATGAAGCTATTCACTATTATAATATTAACTTGAAGAAAAAGAGGAAAGCAAGGAGATAAGAGGCCTTTTCACATTAGGCCTTCTGGAACACATCTAGGACACTCCAGGATGCTGCATTCGTGGATTCATTCCAGACCGCCCCAAGCATCCTAGTGTGTCCTAGATGCGTTCAAAATGTAGAGCACTAAAAAGAGCTCTACACGTGCCTCAACATGTTCGAACCATCCCTGGCCGTCCGGGGAACAAAGCGTTTGCACGCCTCCCTCCCTGAGACGCCCCCCCCCCCACTATTGGGCCAAAATCGGCCCAACAGGTGGCAGGCCCGTGCAAATCACTCACCTTGCCAGGCCAAGGTTGCGATTTGCCATGGTCTGTACAGACGCACACACTCCAGTAGACGGGACCCAGTGTATCTGATAACAGGTATGGGTCTGTTATCAGATCAAGGCATTTATGGCCTTGATAGTGTTGCTGCCATTTAGTTTGCTGTTTAAATTTTTTCTGGTCCTCTGGATGTATTCTTTACTGACCAAAGATTTCACATACCTGTTGTCCAGTTGCAAGATTCCCAAAGATTTGACTCAATTCAAATCTTTAAAATTTGAATTTATTCACGATTTATTTGAATCAAGTACATTTGTGTCTATTCATATGAATGTTCAGTTCATATTTGAAGATATAAATGTTGACAACATTATTATGTGTCCATACACATCCATATGCATCCACACTCACCCCATTTTTATCCCATTTGCATCTCGTTTTCTTCCCAAACATATCTGTACAAATGCATATGGATGTGAATAAGATGTGTACGGGTATGTATGTAATGCATATGTATCTGTACACAAATGAATGTCTGAGTAATTCATACAAATGATTCAAAAAGATTCAAAACATAATTTGAATGTTAAATCTGAATGTATAGACATTTGATTTGAATTCAAATGTCCAAAATTGACTGAATTAAATTGAATTTTGAATATTTGTGCACATCCCTACTATCCAATACCTTGCTGATAACACTAGATTAAGTTCTGAAAGAAGCTCCAGTCACAACTCTGTTGTGGCCAGGTGGAGATAAGTATTAAACTCTGTTCCTTCAGATGAGCAACCACAATAAATTAATAATATTACTTGATCATTTCTTTAGTTTTGTAGAGAATGAAAAAGAAAAGAAAACTGAATTTAACCATTCTAGCAGCCTTTTTTCCAGTATTTGAATTTTATTTCTATATGTCCAGAGCACTAGGATGTCTGTAGTGTTGGAGTAAAAGCCGTGTAAGTAGGGTCTTTTTGTACTTGACCCAGTGGGACACTCTGAGTATGCTCCCACATAGACCATAGACACTGCATGGATCTGCTTCTTTCCTAGAAGTGGCTTCACACCTGCCAGACCATCCCCATGTCATATAACTGTAGAGCACAAAAACATGCCTACAACTCTACTAGGTGCAGGGCTACCACAGTCTAGTATTTTACATTCAAATAAAATGTAAAATGGGCACATGGAGTATGGGACCCCGTTCAGCCATAGACATTCAGAGGTCAGCTTGAGTTAGCCACTATCTCACACCTTAACTTCCCTCACAAAGTTTGTTTGAAGGTAAAATGAAGGAAATAACACTTACTGCCTCAGACCTCCTAGATGGAAGATGAAGTAAAAATGTACAATAAATAAGTAAAAATTGCAAGGTGATAACAAATCCCAAACTTAATGTAATTCATCTATCATCACAAAATGTTGGAGCTTAGTTGCTTCAACTGGTTGTCCAATTTGGCAGTAGGAATTGTTTCATCAATATAAATAAATAAAATCAGTGAATCTTTTGTCTTTGTCCTTTTACAGTCACTGTCTACCAGACTCTGAGACTTGCACTTTCTTCTTCTGGGGGATTACTTCCTGAAAATTTAACTCAGTTTGGTTCAGTATAGTATTTTCAAAGAGCAAAAATGTTATTGGAAGAAGCTACACAGTGAAATAACTGAACAAAGAACAGAACTATGGGTTTAGCAAACCAATCAGATAGCTAAAGTATCTTGGGCTGAAACACAATCTTGTACTCTTGTTTTGACAATAAGAATTTCATCAGTCAGAAAGAAACCATTTGTAAGGTAGAGATAGATTGTCAGGAAAGACAGAAAAGTAAGATCAGTAAGACAGTCAATAAAATGATGGCTGGAGAATACCTGGTGGATTAGTATTATAGCGATTTTTGAACTGCAAGATAGAAACAGTGAAGAAAAATGTAATATTTTTCGCACACATAAAAAAATTAAAGACTAACAAAAATGGAAAATTCAGGAACCAAGGACAGATTACTGGTATCATGCTGTATAATAACAGGCACATAATAGTTGAAAAATTGAACCCACTTATTATAGAGTAGCTTTAGTACACCAGGGATTTGCTACTGCTGTTTACAGAAAGTAGAAGTGACACGATGAAGTGAACTAAGGGAGTTTACAATATATGTTAGACACAACTGGGCAGAATAAAGGTAAAAGAATGAAATTCAAAAGAAAAAGAAAAATGTGATGATCACAGTGGAAGAGCTTGGGAAGGTCAGGACATTTGAATAGCAAGACCTGAATAGGGATGTGCACAAATGCCTTTTTTTTCCCCATTAGATTCATATCAAATCAAATATTTTGACATTCATATTCAGCTGATTATGACAGATTCAAATGCCAATATATCCATATCCAGTTTAAATTGGCTTTGAATGTTCAAGTATTCATGTTGGATACGAATATCAAATTAGTGCGCATATGAATGCCAGCACAAAATGTCATTCTTGTGTACCAGTTACATATTGCAGACTAAGGAGGGCAGCACCCCCCAGAATCTCAGTGCTGGGCCTGATATCGTGATACGTCCACCCTTTGGGACTTGGCTGGCCTGCCCCCAGCAGAAGACTGCTGGCATCACAGGGGAAGGAGGATTGGTGGTGAGTATATTTTTACTTGGTTTTTTCCCAATACGTTTTTTTTCTTCTTAGATTTATTCACCGAAAAAACAAGCCTTTTTGATTTATTTATTTATTTTTCATGCAAAGATAATAATAATTAGGGTAAGGGGAGTATAATGTTTTAAAGAAATAGTATGGTTTTATTTTTATCTAATTCTATTTTATGCCTTAGGGCTACAGGCTTCCCAGTGGCAGCATAGAATCACCACAGGCCCTGAATTACTATAATCTTAGTTTTTTTTCAATTAAAGTTCTTGCTGCTATCTGCAAAAGAACCTTACTATATTGGTTTTTTTAATGAATGCAATGCAAGAATGCCAAAATTAAGAGAAGTAAATTAAATTAATAGTTTTTCCCTTTTTCTTTCCTCACATAATCAGGCCAGTGCCAGAGAGGTTTCTGGCACACAGTGACAGCAGAGTTTTCTGACATAAATTATAGTCCTCCTGGCATGGTACAGCACCACTTCTGTTTTGGGGAAGTAACCGATGGTTTGTTTGTTTGTTTTTAATGAATGTTGCTGCCCCTTAGGTGTGTGTGTGTGAGAGAGGAGATGATGGCACAACACACATATGGCTCATGTCCTCCTTGTAGCTTGCCCCAAACAGATCAAAATCAGGAGGAAGAGGAAGAGGAGGAGCGCCATCATCCTGGCCCATCCAAGAAGAGGTGAAGGAGGAAGGCTGTATGAATTTGTATGAATCTCATTTAGCTCAAAAAGATTAGTATGCAGAGATTCTAATGTGAAATCTGTACATACGAATGTTATTAAGAGGCATGGCTGCTGTTGCCTGCCTGGGTCACCTGTGTGGTAACTCAGGTAGGCAGCAGCAGCCCGGCCTCTTAATAACATTTGTATGTACAGATTTGACATACGGATCTCTACATATGAACCTTAAAAACAAGAGTACTGCCTGGTGGAATCACAGAAATGTCACAAAGCTTTGTACAAATTTACTGAAGCATTCGATTCAAATTTGAATGTTAATATCCAAATGTACCAACATTCAATTTGAATACGAATGTGTGAATTCAAATGAATTACAAATAGTACAAATATTTATGCACATCCCTAGGCATGATAATTAGGGGTATGCGCAAATGCAATTTTTGGATTCAATTCAAATAGAATATTTTAATGTTTGAATTTAATAGATACATTTGTATCTATTCATATAAATATTCTATTCGTATTTGAAGATACAAATGTTGACAACATTCATATGTGTCCGTACACATCCCGTTTTTATCCCACATGCATCCCGTTTTCATCCTGTTTGTGTCTGTACAAACACAAGGATATGAATAAGATGTGTATGGATACGTATGTAATGCATATGTACCTGTACACATACGAATGTCCAAATAATTCATACAAATGATTCAAAACATTCAAATTTGTTTGATTCTTAAAAAACCAATGTATAGATATTCGATTCAAATTCAAATGTCTGAGTTGGAATGAATTTGATCGAATTTTTAATGTTTTGAATATTCTTGCACAACCCTAGTGAGAACTATTGCCTAAGTGTCAATCAAAGGTCATATTTCTACTTTAGCATGGAAAGGCCAGATGGAAAGTGTTTTAGTTTGCTGTCTTGTCAGGTACATTGTTGCCATGTGTTTCCCAAAATTCTGAGGTCTTAGAGTGCTGTGTCAGCAAAGGCAGAGCTCTGCCAAAGTACATATACTTCCGTAAACAATATTGAACTTTATAATTGTCATTTCAATTGGCATATAGGTTGCAATTACAGAGGAAAGGCTAAGAAACCTGATTTTTTTGTACTAGACCAGAACTAAAGATCCAAAATATGTGAATTCAACACACATACCTTCATTCAAAAATGCCAGTAAAACAGGAGGGTTGAAATTTTGCATAAGAGGAGGGCTGTGCCAAGGAGATACCCTCTTTAAGTTTAGCATGGTATTACAGTTCCCTTAAAGAAAAGCATAATAATGTAATCTATATTGGCAGCCACTGATCAACTGAAATTAAAAGGTTCTCCTCCCTTTTTTGTTATTGCCTTGTATGGCGATCCAGCTGACCCCCTCCCCACCTCCTCCACAGAGTAACGCGAGTTGGAAGCGAGCTGCTAAGTGCCCCAGTCAACTGCCTGTTCCCTTAGGGCTTTACCCTAGAAGTATCCTCACTGGCGTCCTGCTTTATATGCTAACATAAAGGCTCCCTTAAAGAAGCAGACTGACTCTAATGTAAAGCAAAATACTTGAAGTTTATTGTTACATTAAAATAAAATAAAGAAGCAAGCTTGAAGTTTAGGTTTAAAGTCTTCAGGTTCCTTGAAAAGAGAAACGTTGCTTTGGTAATCTCCCCGCCCCCCTCTCTCAAATGCTCCACCTTAGGCAAACAGTCCCTATAAGGCTCGGTATAAAAGCCAAATAGTCCACAACCCCCTTTCTAGGACTTTTTCCTCTGTGCTCTGAGAGGAGAGTTTCAACTTAAATGCACTCAGAGTCTGTTAGCAATTCTTTCTTTCCCTACATGGGCTCTTCTTCCCTCTGGTACTGAGCAAAAAGGTCCCCACGTACATGCTTGGAGCAGTGCTCCCTCCTTCCCCTCTAAACCCCGATGAGAAACGAGAGACCTCGAGCTGCCTCGTCTGTCTGCTTAAATAGTCTGTGATTCGGCAGCTGTGATCAGTGGGCTGGTGTGGCTTCTGCTGGTGTTCCACCCCTGCTGTCAATCATGGGACTCCAAAAGCATGCCAAGCCACTGCTCTGCTGCCTAGCCTTGGCACGAACACCACACCTTGTTTCCCAGCTTAGCTTAAACCTCTGAGCCCTGCCCCTGTAAATCCGGATCTACCGGGCATCAGGATTTAGTAAAACCGGGTCTTCTGGAACCCGGTTTTACTAGATCCAGGTGTGGTAGATCTGGATTTATTTGCGCCTGTGCGGAAGCACCCTTAGAGAAGGAACTGGATTAAAGCAAGAGAATGAAAAAAAGTGGTCAGAAAAACTAAAATTTTGTTTGACATCAAAAAGACATATGTAAAGAATACTGTCAAAATAATATTTGTTAAAGCAGTATTTCCCTCTCAGACCACAGATGTCAATATAAGATCGCTGAAGATGACCTTGCTATTTCTATCAAAACTGATAGCACTTCACAAGGAAATAATATATAGATGATAGTTCCAACTTTAACCAGTGGAAAGTCCAGAAGAAAGACCTGCTATGCAGATGTTAATAGTTAATACTCCAGAGATAAGAGTGATTTCAAATATTTGAACCTCAAGTTGCTTAGGGTTTTAAAAGTCAACATTTTAAGATAGGCTTGAGATCCAATATTTCCCAAGCAAATGATTCTACTTAGAATGTGAAAAAGAGAAAATTCTGTTTATTTCCTGCCTATTTCAAGCATATTTTGTTCAAAAGTTCTTTATTCTGTCTGCCACAAATTTAATATCTGTTACAAAGCATATTTCATACAGAAGTATTAGATGAAAAAGCATACAGAATTCTTATTTAGGAAAACAACAGTTCAACACCACCTTTATTGGGAACATTGCTTTTTAAATTTTAGCAATGAAATTGGTAATTTTGCTAATGGCATCTGATTACACAGGCTGGTAAAAGAAATATGCCAGAATACTGTTTAAAAAATATGTGAGTAGTTATATTTCTTCACAACCCTCTTCACCTAGTCTTTGAGGCATAGTTTCCTCTGAAGATAGTCCTGCTAGGATGGGATAATTATATTTTTAATATCCTAAGAAGGGCAGGATACAACTGTAAGTTTTTCATGGAAGAAATGACTCCTTCAGGCATATAATATGTAGTAGGGATGTGCACTTTTTTAAAAATCTGATTCATATTTAATTGAATGCAAAAAAAATCATAATCATTCAAATAAATCCCTTCAAATATAGTCGAACTTGAATTCCATACAAATCCCATACAACTCCGTAATAATGCTTCATACAAATATTTGATTTGAATTTGAATGCCAATCTTCAAATGTGTCGGCATTCAAATTGAATTTGAATGTCCAAATTCAGTTGAATTCAGCTGAATTTTGAACACTATGAATATTCATGCACATCACTAGTATGGGGGTAAAATCACTTAGGGCTTCATTTATTAAGGGTGCTGGGGTCACTCATAGATCAGTAACATTTGCACATTCAGTCCCACAGACACCTAGGTCAATGACATCTTCAAATTTATTTCTTCTTTTCTCTCTTTTCTTTTTTGTTGTCTTAAACTACAGATTATAAAGTTTGAGTATGTGGATACTGGTGTGAAAGAAAGTGATAATCTTGCTGTATTATTTCCTCAGTTCAATATAATGAACAGTATGTTTTACTTATGCACTTTTTTCAAGTACTGATTAAATCTTATCTATTTATTCTGGCCTTTCTAAATAGAATGTTTGTTTTTCCCTTCCTTGATTTTATTCATGATTTATACAACTGTTATTATTCTAGTTGTTTTCATTCTCCGTATTTTGTAAACTACTTTAAAATTATATTTTAAATGGAAGTGGCATATAAATACTTTAAACAAACAAATAAATTATTTGCTACCATCTGTCAAGTATCTAATATGTTAAGTTTCTGTGAATAAAATTTCTGGTCTTTCTGGGAAAATGGCCAGACCAATCTGCAGTGCCAAGGCTTTCTGAGAAGTAAAAATGACAAATACGAATGAACTTTCCTTAACTGGGACACAAAGACTGTGATCAGACACAGCAAAAAAGAATCTCCGAGGTACCTCAGGGATGGTTTGAGGTAAGATTTTTCACACACTAGTCTGCCTCTCCCATCTCTCCTGAACATTCTGTGCTAGAAAAGGTCTAGTGGTTAGGGAGCTGGACTCTTATCTGGGAATACCAGTTTTGATTCTGCACTCCTCCATGAAGCCAGCTGGGTGACCTTGGGCTAGTCACAACTCTCTTATGAGCTCTCACAGCCCCACCCAATTCACAGGGTGTTCTGTTGTGGGGAGAAGAACAGAAAGCTTTGTCAGCCACTTTGAGTCCCCTTAAATGGGTGAGAAAAGTGGGGTAGAAAAGCCAATTCTTCTTCTGTTGTTACCACATGAGTTTCAAATGACAGCGATGATTCCAGGAGTGGTCCCAAATCACACAGCTCATCTTTCTAGTCAAAACAACCCCATTGATAATTGGGTGCACCTTAAGGTTCCTAGGCTCAGACATATTGTCTCTCTGTCTTGAAGTGAGCAATACTTGAATAGCATTTGAACAGGGCAGTTTGAGCCAATTCTTTCAAACCATCTTCATTGTCTTTGATTTTAATATATCTGTTCAAACATTGTGCTTGGTTTGAATGCAGACCTTTCAAATTTCTCTTGATGTGAACCATGTTCTATTTGAACCTGTTTGGCATATTTCTGGTGTTTTTGTTATTGTTTTTGCCATCATTTCTCTGCATATTATAGTGACTGAATATATTTATGCATGGTAATGTAATCAGGGCTTTCTCATCATGCAGTTGAATTATGTTGTCTAACCTTAAGAAACGTTGACACAGGAAAAAGTAACATCTAAACACCCACACATGTGTGCAGAGACACATTCCAAATATAACTAATAAATAAAAAAGGTCAGAACACAGTAATTTCTACTGTTCTATTTTCCCCCAAATAGTGTAACTTTCTATATCTCGAACTAATTAATGAATTAGTGGGAAAAAAGAAACAAACAAAAACAGTGCATCCATCCATATATGTACTATGAATGGCAAAAACAAATATGGGATAACTCGAATAATGGTAATTAAAGAATAATAGCTATGACATTATCTGGGTTGTTTAGGACTGTATTCATAGATAACAGAAAGGGCACCGAGAAGCATCTCAGAGAACCGTCGTGTGGTCCCCATGTTCCCAAGCCTTCTGTATCCCACCTTTTCTAGTATAGAATGAGGGGAGAAGGGCAGACTGGTATTTGAGCAATCCCACTTCAAAAGCATTCTGTAAGCTGCCTGAGAGCTGTGTTTTTTTTTCTTTATCTAATTACAGTCTAAGCTGAATATGTTCTTACGCTCCAACCCCTCCTTTTTTGGGGTTAAGCTCATAGCAGGTACAAATATTTTGTTCGGAAATTATGATAAACGTGGAGTCTCTCTCATGAACCTCTCGTGTGACCATAGCTGTGGATAGTCTAATTGGCTTTCCTTCTTTATGTACTGTATCATTTACTTTCAATTCTACCACCTATTCTTTTTGATAAAAAGTGCATCTACTAAGCTCCATCAAGTAACAATGAAAGACTTCTGAAGTAAGGCTGGGGGATATGTCAAGAGCAGTGTTATCTCCTCCTTTGACAAGAGGTATTTATTGCTGCATTATAGACAGAAATTGTAAAGAGGTATGTGTAGAAAGGGAGGAACCTGGTAATTGTAACTTGTCACAAATTACATCTGTTTGAATTCTAAAGAACTACCACCATAACACACACAAAAAAGACAGACTGTGCTTTCTCATTCTCCTACACTTTCCTTGATTGTAAAGCTTCAAGAAACTTAGCATTACTTTGGACAGTTAAATAAAGCGCTTCATCACTGAAGTGAAGGGGAAGACCTGTGAATTTCACTTGTTACCCAGATTGCATTGATTGTGTTCAGGTTATTCATTGTAAATGAACTTATATTAATAGCAAAGTAAAGTGTCCCATTAGGAGGTCAATAGTATAATCCAGGAAATGCATTTTTTCTTTATATATATATTCTATAAGAGGCAGTTACATTAAAAATGTGTCATCTTTAAAATATAGTGCAACATTTCCTTGACATTCTGCAATACATGGTAATGTCTCCTCTATAGTTTTCTGAGGTTTCAAAACAATTTAAAATATTAATAAACTATATGGTCACCATTTCCAAAAGTGTTGCCCCGAAACAAAAACAACAAAAAACAGTTCTATGAATGTTACAGACATTTCAGTATAGTTAATATTTTGGTTTCAGCTTTGTAGGGCAAATAAGAATGGCATTAAGTTACAGGAAGACAGATACCAGTTGAATATAAGAGGGATGATTTGCTTCTAACTGTTTGTGGGAATGAATTTATATTATGAAACAAATCATCATAGTCTAAGGCTGCATCTACACACAGTTAAAAAGTTCACTCAAAAAATGACTGTTCATATTTTTAAAAAACAATGCTATTTTATACTATTTGAATATGAGGTGAGGTGGGAACACTAGTATCTACATTGTTTCTACTGTAAGCTGCATCTGGGCTTCCTTTTTAAAGTTCATGTGAATTAGGGATGTGCACATGAAAAATCACATTCCTTTCACTATTGAACTGTAAACCCAATAATCTGTTTCATCGTGAACTGTTACATAAAAAAACTGGATTTTCACATTAGAGTTAGAACTTTTTTGTGTCATTTTTATGATCAAAAACATTACAAATAATTGATAGAATTAACTCACTTTGAGTTTCTCAATATTTGAAAAAAATGGTTTCTGATTTGATGTGAATGTCTATAATACACTTTTTGTGCAGATCCCTGATGTGGATGTAGCCTGAGGAAACATTCACATGTTCCTTCCCGATGAATGCTGGGTGCGTAAAGCAGGATTCCACATGGAACCCCAGGATTCCATTCACTGGTTTTTTGGTCTCTTATGCCAATGTGACCGTATCATGTGATACCTGGAGGCTATCTTTATTCTTACTGCAGAGAAAACAGGGATGCCCTTAACCCTAACTCAGCCCAGGGACACAGCACTACGTGTGACCAATGCTATCCTATGATTGAGGAGGGAATATTTTACATGTGAGAAGGGGTCAAAGTCCAAAGATATACTTGTGTGTACATCAGAAAGATAGAGTCTTACATAAGAACATAAGAGAAGCCATGCTGGATCAGGCCACAGCCCATCTAGTCCAGCATCCTGTCGCACACAGTGGCCCACCAAATGCTCATGGGAATCGCAAGCAGAGACAAGGACAAACCTTCTCCTGCTCTAGAATCCCAGCAAATGGCCTTAGAAGCACCCCACTGCCAGCTTCCTATGTGCTGACCTGCTCTTTGCACCTCTGGGCAATGCTGAAGGGTTTTGTATGATTCTTCCTGAAAACACAGAAGGTGTGACTGACTTGAACAATGAAGTAGTACACTGGCAGTTATACCAATCAACATTGAGATATCTGTTCTACTTCAGGCTGAGGAGAGCCAAATATATTCAAAATTGGTTTTCTGCAGATGTTTACTCATTGTCCAAGTTACACAAAGACTGGAGCAGACTGAATTAAATGGGTAACAGGTAGCTTTTGATGTTCTTTCTGTCACTGTTCAGAATTACATCAGATCAAGCCAGTTTCTAGATATTATTTTTGTTTTTAACGATCCAGGGCAGTTAACGATTAATGGCTCTCTTGACCGCTTTGTGTCCTGCTTTTCCTGGCAGACACCTGGGAGAGAAGAGAGAATTGAGCCATGTTAATATTTCTCAATCTTATGTACTCTTACACTGCAGTTTCTTTTCCAGTATAGGCTCCCTTGTTTCAAAATAGAACCTTGTCTGGTATAGGAGTCCATGCCCTGAATTTTCAACATTCCATATTCATCCAGCAACTTCCTGCTCTATACAGCATCATGCATTTTAATACATTATGCCTAGTATATATTAATTCAGTGGTTTATAAATTTCAGCGGTTTGATCTTACAATGGCCAAACGACTGTCCATAGTCATTTCTACACTACATGCATGTGCACTGCCAGAATGGGTCCTATTGGGGCATTTTACCTGAACACATTCCAAAATATGAACTCTGGCCTGTTTGTGGAGCTCTTTAAATATGTCTGAAGCAGAATTGGTGCCACATCCTGGTCCATTGCTTTGTTCTATGCAGACAAAGCATGTGGGTGAGGGGGGCTTCTATTACAGGTGTAGAAATAATGGGCCTTGGATCAGAATATGCCTGTATCCAATGTCTAGTATGCAAATGGCTCTACAAGCAGAGCATAAATACAACACTCCTAACAATGGTCCAGGATTTATTTCTCTTTGGCTCATTTGAGTGCTACACCAAGAACAGCATTTTCCAAATTTTTTGAAGTCATTATTACTGAATTCTGAATATAGCAGAGAGCATAGCAAGTATTTCCTCTGATGTATTTGATGGGATTGTATGGGCCTCTACCCACCCATATTTATGACATGCATTCCCTCCTTTAAAAATAAATGTCAATAATAAAAGTAGATAGGGTGGAACATATTTCAGTCACTACCCCTTCTGGATCAAAACAATAAAGCCTTTTTAACTGAAATAACTCAAATTAGTGGTATATTTGCAATATGCAGAAATTCTGATTGGAAGACGTTTCCTTGTTCTGCTTCTCTTTATGCCTAAGAGACAGAATTCAATCTTTATATGCCCATTATTCTTGTTTCCTAGATTCATTAGGAAGCCTCATTTATTGTTAACTTAATTACTTTTTATTAATCAAAGCAATAAATCAAAGCAACCATTTATTTCTAAATTATTTTCATGTCTGATTAACAAAAGAATTTCTTTACAATCTCATCATCATTGCATAGAATAGTATAAATACTAATTTCACTCTGTATAATAATAATCTCATTAAAGGGTATGTAAATAATCCACTGATGTTCATGCTGTCAGACACAGTAGCCAAGATTTAAAAAAAAAAAGCCAAGAGAAGAGCATGTGCCTGAAATTTAAACTAAGGGCCTTCGTGCCTGTGTGGTGGTCTGATCTAGGCTTCTGTCATCTGTACACAGATGTCTCTTCCATAGGAAAAAGCACTGACCAGACCAGAGTGTCCAAAATGGTCCTGGTCCAGTATACCCCCCCCCCAAATGCCAGTGCTGAGGTTGGTAACAAGTTAGCCCAATGTGGAGAGCCTTGCTCCACTCAAAAACAGTTAATCTCAGCAAGAGGCAGACTGACTATTCTGGTACAGGTTAGCCCACTCTGTACAGGAAAAGCAAAGAAGTAAGAAAATTATCTAAGGATCTGATCATGATGTTGTGTTTACAAGAAGGGGGAAACTTGAAATGGATGCTATAACTTTCAAGACAGAGAAGTTACTAAGACAACAGACTGCAGCAAGGTAATAATTTCCTCTCAGCCTCTTACATAACCTGAGATTTCTGCACACAAGTCCCATGGATTAAGATTATTCTGCCTTTTTGCATGTCTTTGTCCTCATCTTTGTTCTCTTCAAAGTTAACATATTGTCCATTATCAGACAGTTGCACCTCCACTGGCTCCAAAGGACTAGCTGTACCAACTGCAGAATCTACTCCTTTGACTCTAAATTCACTAGCTCAGTTCTTCTCTCTTAGGAGGAGCTGTTGTTAAACTCATTATTTACATATCTTTAGAATGCATCCATGTGTCCCCAAAGCAGTTTAGAGACAATTCCATGCCCCAGCTATTGATGGAAGTACAGTTTCTGATCTTTAATGTGGGCTAGACATGAGATAGAAGTACTAGTATGTGTCAGTTACTGCTTCTAAGCTGCTTAAAAACAAACAAACTGTAAATTGTCTCCATAAAACTGTGCTGATGCTTTTTGGAATCCTGTCCATGTAATCATTGATGCTTCTAACTGGGACTGTTTTAAAAAGAAATGGCCCTAGAACCCATCATGTCCTATGTTCAGGACTGGTTTGTCCCAAAGAATATAGAAAGAATATAGAAAAGATAAGTCTGGACCTTCAGGGTTGGTGGCCGAGCAGAACAGGTATAAGTGATGTTCAAATGTTTATTTCCGTTCTATTATTACAACACTCTAATGAGTGCTTGTGGTAGCATGAGCATTGAATGAGTGCAGAGTCTGCAGTGTGCCCCAGAAAAATGTGGATGCAGGGATACACAAACTCTAATACCTGTAGATACCCAAATGATGTCATGTAGATCTACCAGTTTTCCTCCACCGGGAGAGAGCCAGCTTAGACTTTCTGGTACATCCTTTGCATTTGTCTTTTATAATGTGGAAGTGGCAGTTTGTCTACCTCCCAAGATTTATGATACCAGGCCATGCCTGTTTGCATATTTCACTGACTTTGCTTTTCATTTGATGTAGATAACGAGGGGTAGAATTAATTGGGTTAGCTGCTGGGAAGGACTGGGGAGTGAAAAAAGAATATGGATGCCTAAGTACATCTTTCAGGCTGGGGGGATGGGCAGGGTGCCTCTAAGGCCATTTGATGGGATTCAAAAGAGGAGAAGGTTTGCCCTTGCTCCTGCTTGAGATGCCCATGAGCAATTAATTGGTGGGCCATGGTGTGTGACAGGATGCTAGACTAGATGGGCTGTGGCCTCATCCAGCAGAGCTCCTCATGTTCTTAATTTTAATATATATACATACACACTTGCTAGTGTTCATTTCTGTGCAATATTTTATCAATAAATGCTAATATGCTGCTACAGAAGCAAATCTCTATGTTCTTGCATTTGGGGCTGTATATGGTGGTCTTGACAGTAAGATGTTTGTGCATCAAAAGGATTGTGTTTGTATATATATGCGTGTATGTTTGTTTAAGAATAATATCAGTGTCTAATCTTCCTTAGTTTTCTTCAACAGTTCTAGAACATGCATGAATTGGCTCTGATGTTAGGAAGATCATTCATCACATCTCACACAGATGGATTCCTGATTTTGTTGAAAAGAACACTCTAAAGATGTGCCATGCTACATATAAACATTCTTCAGAACCTATTAAAATTCAGATCACTTAGCCAGTCAATTTTTGCTGTTGTTTCAGACTGTTATTTTTATTTTTCATCCTTTTCCCCAACTCGTATCCTGAGCTTATACAATTATGCCAGGCACATGCACTTACAGCATGCTTAATAATGAAAAAAAACCCTCTATAGCAGTCAGTAATTGACTTGTGTGCAATTGCTGTAAGGGTATCTAAAAGCTTCTTTAAATGGTATCCATATTCAATAGGTGAAACAGCTCAGACTACAGAATTATAATAGTCTGCAGCATAGATCCAAATCAATACCAACCAAGACACTGAAAGCTACGAAAGGCTAACTAGTTAAGGGGGGGGGGGGGGAATACCACTTTCCTGTTTGTGGATTATCCACAATAAAAACTTGATATTTTATTTTACAGGTCAGCTCATCATTCATAAATTCACAAGCTACTTAGGAAAAAAAAAGTCTGCTTTAATCAAGTCTAACATCAGTGGGAGGTCCAGTGCTTCCCTCCCTGTAGGTAGCTCTAAAGATCTAGTCAGGATTTCTTTTGTGCAATCCTCTCCACATCTGTCATACTTCTCCTTCCCATATACCTATTTGTTTGTATTTTGATCCAACTTTATACTATATGGTTATCAGGAAAGACAGTATAAAGAACAAAATTAATAACTGAGGCATTAAAAATGACAGATAACTGTCTGAAATAATGGGAGGACCTACACACAAAGCAAGGATACCCACACACATCTGGCCCAACCTCTAGGACTGCCCAGGTTCTGGCCTCCACAGAAGGACAAGGTTTTTCTAAGGAAAAAGAAAGGGACAGATTACATGTGTCAAGCGGTGTCCTGTGAAGAACTAAGACTTTTTTCACTTCACTCGGATGAGTGATTCATGTTGTTTAGTAGTAGGAGTGCCCTCCTGAAGCTAAGCAGATACAACTTGAACACAGCCATGAGAAACATTAAGGAATTTTGAAAGAAGGATATTTTGACCCCCTGATTGGCTTTGCGTCTGGCTTGCTACACTATTGTCTTGATATGTTTCATTCAATGAGCTAGGTTGTCCTTTTGCTCTTGGAAAAAGAGTATAGCAAAAGGTCCAGTTTTTTTTCTATTCTTTATTAAGTTTTCCCCCACTCCATCACAAGAACTGAAATCATTGAAACTTCAGTGGACTTCACTTGTTATCCTCCTTGTCTTCTGCCTCCTACTAAACCAAATAGAGAAAGTCTGCTTCTCGGGAAGATTGCCTTTCTGCTGCTTTGAAGCTTCCCTCGAGATGATTTTACTTAGGAAGAGTGATCTCTTGGTTCCAGGCTACAGCGTGAACATCTGAACCATTGTGCTTCTTGCTGTCTGGCAAAAGAGCTGATTTCACTCAGTGCAAATCTCTGGAAAAAAACTAAGAGAATGAGGATTGTGGAATATTCCACTTTTTAGGGATGTGCAAGAATATTCAAAACATTTGAGATTGAATTCGTGCAAATTTGGATATTCAAATTCAAATAGAATATCTATACATTTGTTTTTTAACATTCAGATGAATTCAAATGTTTTGAATTATTCGTAGAAGTTATTTGGACATTTGTATCCATACGTATCTTATTTGTATCACTACGCATTTGCATGGATACGTAAGGAATGAAAACAAGATGCATACGTGATAAAAACTGGATGCATACAAATGCGTACAGATGCATACGGATGTTGTTGACATTCTTATCATCAAATACAAATAGATATGGATGTATTCAAATTGGTTTGAATTTGAATACATTAGTTTTTTTCTCTATTTGTGTGAATTTGGACATTCAAATATTCTATTCATATTGAATCATATGTTGAAAATTGCATCCGTGCACACTCCTACCACTTTTCTATTCCTCTTTGTATCTGGACTCTGTGTTTACACATTTTTCTTCTCCCCATATTTTCACTTTTATCTGCCTGGAGAAAACTTTGAATGGTAAGATCCCCATTCTTCCTGCCCATGTTTGCTATTTTCTCTTTTAGCACTCAAATTTAGTTTTGGTTGCTTCCGCTCAGGGCTTAATAAATCCGGATCTATCACACCTGGATTTAGTAAAACCGGATTCCAGAAGACCCGGTTTTACTAAATCCGTATGCCCGGTAGATCCGTATTTACGGGGTTGATCCGCATCTAATAGATCCACACACGTGGCGGGAGGATGGAATAAATCCAGATTGGAGGTGGGTGCTGTCCGTACTCACACCACCCGCCTCCCATCCGTGCTCTGGGGCCTCCCCTAGCCCACCATGCTTGGCTCCTCGGAGCCAAGCATGGCATGCTTGGGGGCTCCTACCTTTTGGCTCCCCCTCGCCCCAGAAGCAGTGGATCACCGCTTCTGGAGCCAGGGTGAGCTGCCCTAAAGCCCACCATAGCCGATCCGGGGGGGAGCCGGCAGAATCCCCTCCTTACCTGCTCGGCATCACCCCGAATCTGCGAGGAGGAACCCAGGATGCAGCGCCTCCTGCACGCCTCCTGAATGGCCAGAATGGTCAGGAGGCATTCTGTGCAGGTGCACTGCTCTGGTTAGATGGCGCACCTGTGCAGAATGCCTCCTGAAGGCAGGAGCTGCCACCAGCAGCCCCGGCCATTCAGGAGGCGTGCAGGATGCAGGTGCGTTGCATCCTGAGTTCCTCCTCAGAGATTTGGGGTGACGCCGAGCAGGTAAGGGGGGGATTCCTGGGCTTCCCCCCCAGAAGTGGCGATCCGCCGCTTCTGGGGCGAGGGTGAGCCAAAAGGTAGGAGCCCCCCAGCTTGCCATGCTTGACTCCGAGGAGCCAATAATGCCGGGCCGGGGGAGGGCCCTGGCTAGGCACACTTTTGCTGTGTGGACGCATTCTAAATGGATGTGTTTTCACAGTGGAAGTCCCATCAAGCACACATCAAATGTGGTGTGCAAGTAACACCCATTTAGCACACTTTAAGTACGGATAGGTGTGGACGCACCTAGCTGGAAGCGTGCTAAATAGACCCACAAATGTGGACGCGGCACCGTAAAAGTGTTTTTAATCCGTGTTGCTGTGCAGACACACCTCACCGGATGTGTCTGAAACAGCAACGCGTGTGCGGAGGGGCATTTCCAGATGTGTGCTTAATGGGTGTTAAAGGGCCTGTGCGGAAGCACCCTTAGAGACAAATTAGAATCATTTCTAGTTTTGCACTGGAAACCTACAGTTTATTGCTTCTTAACTCGCTTGTTTATATTGTGTGCATCTGCATATAGTAAAATAAGATGATTGATCAAAAGTAGATTAGAGGTGGTAGTATCTGCATGCTAATGGACTTCCCTGTGAACTACTCCAGCAAGAGAGCCAGCAGCCAGTAAACCTACCCAGGGAGAAGTGCACGTGCTTCTGTGGGCTGTAGCAAGGGGACCTATTTTGGCTTTGCATCAAATTACACCACCACAATGAGTCCCACTGGGATTTCAAGAACAGGAATTTTTGTTCCTGGGTGTTGGAAGCCCTTGCAGCAAGGACAGAAGCTCACATGAACTTAAGAGCTATACAGGAACTGCTCAGAACAGTCTGTTGAAATGAGGATGTCCTTGTTCCAGAACAGCTGGAGTGGTCTGACCCATATAAGCACAGAAATGCCCCTGGGATTCAGAACCCACAATCTAAAAAAGTTCTTTACTATACCACTTTTAAATGTTAACAGAGCTTCTGTAAGGAAAAAAGAAAACATAAATTTTAAGAAATTTTGGTGGTATAAACGGTAAAATTTGGTAAGCAACCAAGATTAGTCAGAGAACAAGTAGTTTAATTATGGCTTTATATTATCATAGGATTTTGATGTTACTCATCAGATGTGGTAGTTAGTTGCTTTGGAAATTTTTAAAGGTTCAGAGATGCACATCTTTATTCTAGCTTCTGGCTTCTCCATACCTGCTGCTTTAACATCTGTATTTGTGCACTTTTGTGCTTAGAAAGCTGACATGTGGCTCTTTTCCAGAATTTCCTGCCAAAATAAATAAATACATATCATAAGAGGCATCTCTAATGATACAAGTGTGAAATCCTGGGAGAAAACATAGAAGTGAGACAGAATAGTTCTGGCTTTTGTACAATAAATGGAGTGATATTCTAATAAAAGTAGCCTTAATTAACTTTGAAAGACTAGATCCCCCCCTCTTTTGTACATCTATTGCCTATGGGTCAATCAGTAGGCCTAATATTTATAGCATAACCTTACATATAAAAAAATGCCTAGGCTGAACTTCCCCACTGCCACACCTCACCAGTAATTAAGATGATATTTAGTGTGTATATGGAATGTGCCACCATTACATTTATCTGGTGGAACCTGTTTCAATGTTGTTTTTTACTGGATAGAGCCAATTAAATTAACTACAGTACTAGAATTTGAAGTGATAATAAATATGTCATTTATGAACTATCATCTCTTAGTAAGCCATCCATACATCCATACCTCAGTGGAGCAAATTGCCCATCACATGGTGCTAGCACTGTTGATTTCAAAGACCTTTTACTCAGGCTCATTTGCACCTACCTGCATCCTCATGCCATAGTGTAGTTTTAGGGGAAATCTGTACAGGGTTGCAGTGTTGTGATTTGCATGATGTGTTTACCACATATTTTCAACCAATGCATAACATCCATGTGTAGCCTTGCAAATCCATGGACTGCTTGATGAAATTTGTCACCGTTTGCACAGATCACTTTGGGCATAATTTTGGATAAAGCAGTGTCTCACCCATAATGTAACCAAATGTGGAGTAAAATTTTGGATAAATTGGATTAATCTGAAGCCTCCAAATACCCCAAATTTAAACTCCCAGGAATTTGTAGCCAGATCATTTTACATAAGCTTTTATATAACAAAAAATACCATAAACAGAGACAAAACCGATTTCAAACTAAAAAAGGCAGTATTTCTTTTTAAATCACTGGAAAAGAATTTATTAGAAATACAGAAGAAAAGATAAAATGAAATGTAAAGCCATCTCAGAGACATATTCCATTTAAATATTCAAAAGAATGAAGATAGACCTGCAAAAACCCAAACATGGCTAAATAAATGAGCATTTTATATTAAGATATATTTGTGCATTAAGCTGAGCCAATCCCATTTCATTAAAAGCAATTAGTTTGTAATTATGCAGCAAAAAATTCCCCAAAACACTGTAAAATTACCTTTTATGGCTAAAATCCTGAGAAATGAGAATGAAATTTCCACAAGAACAATTTCAAATCTTAAAAAATATATATAAAAGCCAGAAAGAGAATAGAAAATTCCTAATACTAGAAAAATTCCCTAGCCCTAGCCAAAAATGAAGAAATATAGAGAGGAATGGAGGATTTTTTTCCTCACCAACATGTGTTCTTCAGGTCACCAGGAATCCAAAAACTGCACAAAAATAGGATTTCAGCAAACTATATCGATTTCAGGAACAAAAATGACTCTCTAAAAAAATTCAAGGTTTTTCACAAGAAATGACCTTTAACAACAGACCAGAGGCCTTTTTGCACAGGCCTTTCCAGAACGCGTGGAAGACAGCTCCGGACGAGGCATTTGCATTGCCCCAGCGGGGCTTGCGCCGCCTCACGTCCGGAGCTGTCTTCCACGCGTTCCGGATGCAGAGCACTTTAAAGTGCTATGCATGCGTTCCGACATGGACGAGCCGCCCCGGCGCATTCCGGGAGAGAAGCGTTCGCGCACGCTTCTCTCCCTGACAGCAGTCGGCACGCCCCCAGGGCCCGACTTGCCGGGCCGGCGATCGCGCCGGCGCGGCAAAGCCGGTAGACGGGACCCACCGAATTGGGGTTCCCCTTTCGTCCTGCACGCTCCCAGAATGCCACCCTCAGTCGGAGACTGCACAGCGACGAGGTAAGTCCTCCGTTGCGCGCGTCCCATCCCCGGGCCCTGGGGGGGGGAATCATCTTCGCGGTGAAGGTGCCTCGCTGCTGTAGGCACCTTCACCGCGAAGATCGGCCCGATCCGGGTCAGAGGGTGGTTGGGGTGGGGGGTTTGGGGACTGGGGGGGGCGGGGGACTCATCTGCGGGCTGGAGGCACCTAGATCCAGGCGCCTGCAGCCTGTAGATGGGCGAGATCGGGGCGCGGGGTGAAGCCTTTGCAGATCAGAGCCAGGGGCTCTGATCTCCAAAGGCGTCCTGCCCCATAGGGGCCTTGCCCCGGGCCCCATAATGGGTGCCCGGGTGCCCGGGCATCTTCGTGCCAGGTCCCCAGGGCCCGATCCGGGCCCGTAGACCTGGCACGAAGCGCGGCGGCTGGCTTGACAGCGCTGCCGCCCCTTGGGTGCTCTCACCCAATGGGCGGCAGCGCTGCCGGCCGAATCCCCGCCCCTGGTCGGCCTTTGCCGGCCAAGACAGTTCCGGGCGCTTTTACCGTTCACACACAGGTGCGCCGGAACGCGTTCCGGCGCGCCTGTGTGTGAATGGTGAAAGTGCCCGGAAGTGTGTTAAGCTTCCCGCCTGCACGCGTTCCAAACGGAACGCGTTGCAGTGCGAAAAAGCCTCAGTTCTTCCAGCCCCATCCAAAATCTGACTGTAAGTGGGAAATTCAAACTACACTCACAGCAGAGAGGGGGAGGGGTGAGGGAAGGAAAGAAAAAAACCCAAGCCCTCATGGCACAGCAAAAGGAAAATTTCTCCTTACCTATCTCCTAAGCTAACCTTACTATTAACCCTAACTTTAATTTTACCTGTTTCTGATGCCTATTCTTATACACAATTTAACCCAGAATCTGTGACATAAGAATAAATCCTTTTAAAAGGGATGTCTTACCCAAAACCAACGTACTCCTATGGAAAATCCCCCAAACCCACTCCATGGATGTGACCAAACATATTAAAAATTAACCCAGATTTCATCAACATTTCCTGATGAAACAAATAACACAGGTAAGACAATATAGTATTGTTTAACACAGAAAAATATATCATCCCAAACCCAAATATTTTATGTCTGTCTTAAGTTTAAAAAGTACATAAGAACATAAGAGAAGCCCTGCTGGATTAGGCCATAGCCCATCTAGTCCAGCATTCTGTCGCACACAGTGGCCTGCCAACTGCTCATGGGCATCCTAAGCAGAGACAAGGACAAACATTTCTCCCCCCCCAACCTGAAAAATGCACCTAGGCATTCAAGTAAAGAAGACTGTTTCCTCTTAGGCTATGTTGATTCTTGATACCCCTCAACTTAATCCAATCAAGCCTTGGAGCACACTCTTGAGTTAATCATTCCTCTGTGCCACAATGAAAACCCACAGAAAAGAAATGAACAGAATATAAAACCATCTTATTTCAGACAATAAGGTTAAATAATTTCCCACCCCAAAAACCCCCATTAAACTTCTGTTTCTCCTTTCAGAAAATAAGGAAAAATTCAATTCTTATTATTATAAAACTGATTGCAACTGACTGTGTGTTTGTTTGATTGCAGAAGCCACTGTGCCTTTGTGTACTTTAAATTAAAATTCCTAATTAACACTTCTCCTGGTTTGCTTTTAGCCTAATCCCTTCACCTTGACTCCATCAGGGCATATACACATAAGCAAACTTTTCCTATTTTTCTTTGTTAAGGTGTAAAAAGTGAGTCATGTCAAATGTGAAATCTTGGCATCCTAGTACTGGTAACTTTTTAAACAGTTTAGCCAGGAATTCTAATTTTTTATAAATCTTAATTTTGTTTTACCCAGTTCTTTTCTAAAATCTATTCCATTTTATTCTGTACCAATTAATTAAAATTAGGCAAACCAATCTCTGTCCCAGTTTCTATATTTTTTCTCTTTCATTATTTAAAAATCTGTTAGCCAAAAAGAGAGAAAAGGGCTTTCCAGGTGTCAGTTGTCTTCCTTGATTTAATCAAGATTACTCAGAAGATTACTCAGACTTTGTCCTTGCATACAGACAGCCTTTAAGAGAAAAAACAAACTATGTCCTTTTTAAATTCCAGGCTTGTCTTTTCAGACTAATATGGAATCAGTCTTACTATATTCAGGCTCTTCCACATTTCATGGTTCGCCTTTAGCTTCTAATTATGCCAATTATAAAGCCAAATTCATAAATCCCTGTATATTTCAAATTCAGGTTTTGCAGTCAAAATTTCTTATGATACTTGTACACCCAAAGCTGACCTAGTAACAATAAGGTGAGAAAGATTTTATCTCATGGTCTTCATAATATTATGGAGGAGGAGATTGCACAGTGCACATGATAGATAAGGATCAAAAGATTTCCCCATAAAATATGCTTTGTATTCTGGAGGCACCATAAAAGTGTTCTCTCTTGCTCAGTGTTTGAGGTTTCTGCCCCTCCAAAATGCTTAGTTTTGTGACAGAATTTGGTGAAGATACCTCCATGACACAGGGTGGGAATAAGAAAAATATAATAAGAACTATGTCAAAATATTCGGTCTGATATGGAAAAAAAAATGTGTGTAGTAAGTTACAAAGAACAGACACTTAAAGCTTCATCTAGATAGGATTTACTTAATCTACATTATTTGGATAAGCCAGAATAGGGATGTGCACAAATATTCATAGCATTTGAAATTTGGCCAAATTTGAACTCGAATGAAATATTATGATAGCTAACATTCAAATGAAGACGAATGTTTCTGGAGATTCATATGAACAGTTCGGATATTCATTAAGCTGGGGAAACATATCAGATATATATAGTATATACTTGTATCAGATATCTGTGCAAATCAGATACATATCCATTTGTTTCAGATATATATCTGTTTGTATCAAATATATATTGAATGTTCATACAAATATGTACGAATAGAATCGTATTGAATATCATTTTGCCACATTTGAATGCAATCTATTTGTACCGATACGGATTCTTAAGACATTTGAATCAAATGCCAAAAAGATTTTGTGCACATCTCTAATCCAGAATTAAAATGAGTCTGAGTGTGCTTTACTCTGGATTATCCAGTTAATGCAGGATTAAATAAGTGCTGTTTGAATGAAGCTTCAGAGCCTTTCCACACATGCTTGGTATGTGGGAAGAAGCTGTTCCCTAATACACTTTGTCAATATGGGACTAGTGTGCTCCTTATTCCACTTCAGCAGTGGAATTTTACTATTTTTAATTCAGAAATCATTACTTCTACATCTGGTCTAGAACGAGAACACTGCAGCACCATCTTCACAACATGTATAAGCTTTGGATATCATTTTTGGAATCTCAGCAAGGACGTAGGCACAATACCCTCAAAGTCTGTTCTGCTAAACCCTGCCCTTGCATACAAGATTGCAACATTGGAGTGGCGTGGGCCAATCACAGTGAACATTGGGTAGCATTACAACAAAAGTCTGTTTCATATGCAACAAAAGTGTTGGACTGGAACAATGGCATTACAGCACTCACAATGTGGACAGCACCTGCTCTCTTTAAAGCGGGACAGGATGTAGAAGACTAGTTAAACCGTTCCAAGACGGGTAAGTATGGAAATGATCTACAGCTTCCACACAATCCTTTTCCAACAGCAGATGTCACATTCTCTCTGTAGACTGGCTTCTAAATAGAAGCCATGCCTTCTAAGGAACAGCTTTCTACTGCTAGCTCAATCCCTGGAACAAAAATGAAAGCAAGTAGATAAGGAGAACTTGAGCCAGTTCCAGAAAAGGGCCATTTCTGCTCATACTGCAAAAATGATCACAGCCATCTGATCTGGCCAGAACGACTTCTGCATATATACCAACATGCACCATGCAGAAAATGTCACACCACTAAACTAGTGTTTTCTCAAGCTATTTCCATAAAGGAATTAGGGCTAGATAAGCCGAATCTTGAGTTCAGGCTTTCCCAAAGGGTCAAAACATCCTGCCCATACATTATATCATCTATTTCCCTAGTAATTCCATCTCTAGTTCAGATGATGAACTAGAAAATAATTTTTTAAAACAAAACAACCATTTTCCCTGCCAATTTTACTTGTATATTGGGTGTTGTTAAATAACTAGGTGTATGGAATCTACTGAATACCACATGTATGACTGAAAGGTCACAGACTATGGGTACTTCAGGAAAAGAAAAAAAGAAAAATGAGGATCTTGGAGAAGGAGGATATTTGACCAAGGAAAAGGGAACTATTTTTCTTCCATCTAACTAGTTGTGGCAAATGTGTTTAGGAGATTGTAATTAGAAGGGCCTGGAAGCTAAAATTATGTTGCTAGGCATGGTTGCTACAGCCAGTTAGGTGGGCACAGCTGAAATCTTTCAATGTGTAGATGAGATAATAATGGTTTTGCATCCATTAGCATCAGAGATACGTTAAGGGACAGGGATGGGCCACATGAACTAAAATGTAACCAAATTGCCTGTATTGAAAATCAAAATGATAGCAGAACAGTATCTTAACTGACAGTGGGAGAAAGCCAACGGAAAAAGGAGCAGTTGGCTCAAGGTCTGATTCATAGAGGGAGGCAGGGAAAATATATTTGTCCAAAAAGGAGGTAAAATAGCAATAAAAATATACTTAGCTGTGATGATGTCTGAAAGAGAAATCAAACAACCTCAAAGCTATAACACAATTTTTTAAAAAGATGAAGCGGCAGATGCTGTAAACCAGTGTTTATATAAAAATGCTAAAGACAAGATGGTAAAACAGGTGTGTTTGGTTTTAGAAAGTAACATAGGCTGCCTCCAGACTAGCAGAGTAAATCCGCAGTTAAATGTAAAAGCACAGTCTATTTCTCACACAGTGATGACTCGGCATCCCGACTGGAAAAGCAGCTCCATAGTTTCCCCATTGAAGCTGTGAGAGTTGCGGGAGTGCATGCCATCATGCAGGTTGAGGTAGCCAATCAAATTTTGAGCTGCCCTTTCTGCTTTGCTGGCATCTTGTTTCCTTTTCTCACCCTCCTGCCTGCATTGACTTAAAACTCCAGATTTTCTTTATGCTGTGCAGCGAGTGTCGTTGATCCCACATTAAGGAAAACGTGCAGTCCCACCTGAATAATGCAGTGCCACAACAATCGATCGATTGAGCATCATATGCACCAGCTCAATTGGGACTGCAAATTCCAATGTACAGTATGAGGGCCTTTCTGCACAGGCTCTAAAAACGCATTTAGAGCTTGTTTGGGGAAGGATTTGGACGTGGCATCTGCACAGGGAACCCAATTAGGGTCCCTTTGAGGATGCCACGTCCGCACATCGGCAGGCAAAACCAGTTGTTTAAACCGCCGAATCCTACCCAGATGTAAGACCTGAAAAAATCAGGTCTTACATCTGCCTTTTTCCCTTAAAACGGTTTGGAAGCTAACGCTTCCGCACCGGAGAGGGAAAAGCCGGATTGCCGGCACATGCCCAGCCGTCAGAGAGGCAGAGCGCATGCTCTGCAACTCTGATAGGTGGGCGAGTCCGGCAGCCAGCTTCCCCGCCTTCCCCCTGGCCAGAGAACCGACGATCCTCCATTCTCTGGCCAGGGTAAGGCAGCTCCTACTCCTACTCTCACCCCCACCACACCGAGAATCCTCCGACTTACCTGATCGTCTCCAGCTCGATTCTGAGGCTGGCAGGGCCAGCGCCAATCATGCATGTGCCCGTCGTGGCCCTGACAGTCCCAGCAGCCCAGGACTACATTTCCCAGCATCCCTGGGCTGCTGGGACCATCAGGGCTGCTGGTTTGGGATGGGTGCTGGTGCATTCGCCCCACGCGTATGCATATCTGTTTGAGACAGATTCTTTTTTAAAAACGTTCTGCCAGAAAAATGGATCTTATAGATCCATTTTTGGCGGCAAATGCAGAAAGGCCCTAAATGTGTCTGGACGCATCCATAGAAAAAGTGAGCATAACTGATATTGTTCAAGTGATGAAAACTAGTGGGATATGAAAGTGTCAGGTTGGGGGCAATGAATTAAGTGTCAGGAGTGGGAGAATTCATTGGTATATGTAGAATGAGTGAAGTGCCAGGCTGGATGGAATTCATTGGCATGGTGGTTAGAACAGAAGCAAACTAGGGTTTCCATGAGCTTTAAAGTGACTGCCTTTGGAGTGCTTAAAGGTGAGGTTTTTCACATGAGGAACATAAGAACATAAGAACATAAGAGAAGCCTTGCTGGATCAGGCCACAGCCCATCTAGTCCAGCATCCTGTCGCACACAGTGGCCCACCATATGCTCACGGGCATCTCAAGCAGAGACAAGGACAAACCTTCTCCTGCTCTCGAGTCCCAGCAGATGGCCCTAGAAGCGCCCCATTTCCTCCCCCCCCCCTCAGCCTGAAAGATGCACCTAGGCATTCGTTCTAGTAGCCATTGATACATCTGTCATCCATAAATTTGTCTAACCCTACCTTAAAGCCATCCAGACTGGTAGCTGTCACCACCTCTTCTGGCAGCACATTCCATAGGCCGATGACCCTCTGTGTGAAGAAATACTTCCCCCTGTCAGACCTTACGCTCCTACCCATCAGCTTCATAGAGTGCCCCCTGGTTCTAGTGTTGTGCGATAGAGAAAAGAAATTTTCTCTATCCACCTTTTCTATGCCGTGCATAATTTTATATACTTCAATCAGGTCCCCTCTCAAACGCCGTCTCTCCAGACTGAAGAGGCCTAGACGTTGCAGCCTGGTTTCGTAAGGGAGGTGTTCCAGACCCTTAATCATTCTGGTTGCCCTTCTCTGCACCTTCTCTAGTTCCACAATATCCTTTTTGAGGTGTGGTGACCAGAATTGTACACAGTATTCCAAATGTGGCCTCACTATAGATTTGTAAAGGGGCAAAATGACACTTGCTGACTTATTTTCTATTCCCCTCCTAATTATTCCCAGCATTGAATTTGCTTTTTTTGCTGCTGCCGCCTCCTGTTCTCCTCATTTGGACAAGCCTTCCATTTCCTAAATGAACTCTTCTTGTTTTTAATGACTTCATCTACTGCATTTGTGAGCCACATTGGTTTTTTCTTGGACCTAGAAGTCCCCTTTCTTCTTTTAGGAATGCATTCTAGTTGCACTTCCGTTATTGTGTTTTTAAGTAGTCTCCATGCATTTTGAAGTGATTTAACTCTTTTGACTTTCCCTTTCAATTTCCTTTTCACTAATTTCCTCATTTTGGGGAAGTTTCCCTTGTGAAAGTTTAAGGTCTCTGTGTTAGACTTTATTAAGAACTTACTCCCTGTATTTAAGTTGAAGGTTATTGCATTGTGGTCACTGTTCCCAATTGGATCAGCTACAGTGACGTCCTTTACCAGGTCCTGAGCATTACTTAGGATCAAGTCCAGGACTGCATTTCCCCTGGTTGGTTCCATGACCATTTGTTCCATGGAACAGTCATTTAGCAGGTCTAAATGACTGTTCCATGGAACAGTCATTTAGCAGTCATTTAGAGGAAGTGTTGCTCCTGTGAGTTCCTTGCAGCCATCCTGGTTCTCCAGAAGGCCATGCTTGGAGAGCATGCTGGGATGCCGATTTAGTTTTCTCTAGGTAGTGTGCTCCAATGGCCCATGCAAAAGCTGCCACAGGAGTATACCAAAAAAAGATAAATCTATGCCATCTGCATGCTGGTGCAGACTGTAGGAGGTCCTACCCACAGCTTAACATACCTTAGCATAGACTGCGTTGTGGATAGCAGATTCCTAAATCCAGTCTCAGTGCAGAAAGGGCCTATGTTCTGCTTCCAACTAAATTACTGTTGCTTTGGCAACAAGAAGAGGGAGAACAGAAGGGTTGGAATCTGAGTGTACAAAATGACAAAGTGACCTCACCTCAAGTGATTTCTTTCTTTTTCTTTTTTTGAGATAGAGTTGTTGCAATTTGTGAGTCTCTTTCTGCACTGAACCTTATCCCGAATGACATCCTGGAATAGGGGCCTGTTCCTGCAGACTACAGCAGGCCTGGGTGGGACCTGCCATAGTTTACACAAGCATGTGGATGAACGGCTATCCAAAATGTAATCTGGAATAAGGACTAGTGCCGAAAGATCCTGTGATTCCTTTTACAAAGAGGCTGATGGTTGCTGGCTGAATTCTCAGCTTTAGTCTAGTTCTTCTCTTTCTGTGAGGATTGGTGTTGCTCTTTGTCAGCTGCTTTCTCTAATCACTGTCTCGGTGTCTATTCCCTCTCTTCTTTGTTTACTTTTTGTTGTTGTTGTTTAAGGATTTGGTGGTGGGAGAAGGTTAAGATGTTAGTTCTCTCTGGCTTGCTTCTGCCTTTTGCTTATTTTGTCTCCTATAATCTTGTTTTCTGGCTTCATACAGTTAAAAGAGTAGTAGTTGTGTAGCTGCATTGTTTACTTTTGTAAACAAATTACTTTTTTGTCTGTCTCCTCGTGTGAGTGGGGGCGGGGGAAGTCCTGCTGCCCTGGAAAGATGCTGGGTGCCAGGTGCTCTGGTAGTAGTGATTAACTGCATTATTTGTAGCACTTGGAGACTAACAGGAGCTCATGCCAGCAACCCTCCTCCTGTTAGGCCCTTTCCGCACTGGCTCTAAAAATGGATTTAGAGCCAGATTGGGGAAGGATTAAGATGCGTAGGTAACCCAATTAGGGACCCTTTGAGGAAGCTGCGTCTGCATTTCGGCGCACAAGACCAGTTTCTTAAACTGGTTTTGCCGCCAAAATCCTACCCTATTGCAAGACCTAAAAAATTAGGTCTTAATCTGGCCCTTCCCCTGAAACTGTTTCGGAAGCAGGGGAAGAGCCAGATTCCCGGCGCATGCCCAGCTGTGATCGGCTACTTACCTGATTGCTGCCGGGCCGCTTCTGGCGGTGGTGGTGGGGGGCAGCGTGCCATGCATGTGCAATGGGAAGCCACAGCGCACACACATGCATGGCACGCCAGGCCTCCCCTGCCAGAAGTGGCCCAGCAGAGATCAGGTAAGCAGCTGATTGCACGCGAGTGACCCCAGGTGGTGTGTGTGTGGGGGTGTAGGCTGTGGGTTCATCTCCCCCAAGAAGGCACAACCGTGTCTTCTCAAGCAAGGGGGAACCTGCGGAAGCCAGCTGATAGTCCCCCCATGCTGGCTCCATGAGGAAGGAGGGCCCAGCTGTCAAAGAAGGAGAGCATGCACTCTCCCTCTTTGACAGCTCACCAATGCATGAGTCCGGGGGAAGGGCTTTTGGAGGCTGGATTGGGTTGGGTGCTGGCACATCCGCACAGCACCCACCCCAATCCGGCTCTGCAATTTGGCCTTGCCGCCAGTGCCCCATGCATGTTTTAGATCCATTTTTCAGCAGCCTGTGCGGAAAGGGCCTTAGTCTCCAAATGCTACTAACTCCCATACAGCATTATTTGTGTCATGCTGGCAAATGCTGAATCAAAGGGACCACACTTGAAAAAAGCTCATTAACACATCAACTTACTTACACTGAGATTACTGTGGTTTATGCAGGCTCGTTATTTACATATTTACATTATATAAATAAGATAAATAAGATAAATAAGAACTTGACCATATGCAGAAGGATACCTGCTCACTCTTGCTTTTGTTTTGTCTTACATGTTTGTATATGCACTTTGACATGGTCTCATGACTAGTCAAATAAAGTTTATATATATATATATACCAGTGAGGCAGATTCTGCAACCTAAATGGGATATCTAGCTGGTAATATCCTGATATCTGGCCAGCAATTTTTTATTCCTGAATTGGACTCCACATTTGGAAATAATTTAGTGGAGGTATTTAAAGCATCATCTGACTTGTTATTTCTAATCCATTTCAATTATCATGGTTTGAGAAAGTGGAGAAGCTGTTGCAGGTTTCTGGCTAATTACTTGTCTTCTTGCTTCTTGTTCATCATGGCTGACTGAGGGAGTAACCTGTCCGGAAGGGTATGGCTTCGTGTGTCCAGGTAGTGATAAATACCTCATTGCAGAAGATGGAGGTGCTGGTGACACTTTAAAAGCTTTGCTACATGCCCTCCTGAAGAAGTCCTCCATGGATCCAGAGATGTTAAAAACCAATAGCCCAGTTGCAACATTTTCTTTTGGTGCATGGTATTGGACAGAGTGTTTGCTACGCCTGTTCTTTTTCCTGTGCAGGGTGACCAAGGTGGTCTCAGTACCATAATACTATCAGAAGCCAGATTGGCATATGGCAGAGTTTTATATCACCCAGGCTCCCTTCCTCCATGCTACCTGTCATGTGGATCAACTTTCTCTGTTGCTGTATCTTATTCCTGGAAGAAATTAGTTATATTTTAAATCTGCTGTTTTATTTCTATCACTTACCAATTGTTTTGCAGCTTCAACCCTCTCCCTTTTGCCTGTGGATCTTTTACCAGGTTCTTCATGGTGGAGACTCTGCTCCCCAGACCTCAACAATGGATGAGATTCTCTATAGCCTTTCCACCCATATTAACCTAGCTGTCATAATTTATCTTAATAGACTGCATATATTATGTAAAAGTCTGTGTAACCTGCCTCACTGCTTTGTGTACATGCAGTTAAGTCTCTGCAATGCAGCCCCTATCAAGGGATCCTCCACCACTGTAGTCTTCCATTGTCTTAGCTTGTTGTTTGACAGACTGGCATCAGCTGTACACTTGTCAGAACTGACAGCTTTGCAATTTTATACTTTATACGGGTGTGCACTGCTTTTATATCTGATTATGGATTTATTTTATCTTTTGGAAAGCTTTTTATTCTTTTATGTCATGGTCCACTTGAGTAATTTGGCATTTTAAAACCTTTTTTCCCCCTAAAAATGTCCCATTTTGAGACCTTGGTGCCAGGGTGAGCTGTTTTTCCTATCCAAGTAAATCACAGTGGTCTGTTGCTAACAATATCTCTTCACTTTGCCCTTTGAAGCACTTTCCACTGAATGTAGTTCTATAGAGAACTACAGTGTCTTGTGTTACGTATGCTGTGATTTGCCCTGGGAACTTTGGGTGAAGTTTGGGATTTTTGTAAATGAATGAATGAATGAATAAAACATTAGTTTTGTTTAAGAGTTTATTAAAAGCTCACCAATGATTAGTATCTTTTAGAAGTTATCGAAGCCCATATCTTCTTTGTTTTTCAACCTCATAATTTAACTGCTGTTTTTACAAGTGAATTATTTCCTAATAAATCTGTTTGATTTGGAATGATGATAAGGCTGTGATTCAAATAAACAACCACAATCCATTAGCTCAAACATTTGTTCTATGATGGAGATGCTCAAGTTTTCTATGTGCTGTCATCCAACAATGAAAAATCTGGATTGCATCCATGTTTACAATACTTGGGTTTTAATATTATTTTCAGCCCACTTGCTATCTGATTCATAGGCTTAATCCAACAATAATGAGACAATGATCATTTTATGTTAGAGTTCAATAGGAACAGGGTCTGTATGATCTCTGTGTGGGTTAGAACACAGCAATAAATCTAAAGCATATTGATTAGCACTTGTACAAATGTATAAAAATGTGATAAAATACTGGCAACTCAGACTTATTTTTGTGGAATAAAGAAGTTAATTTTTTTCCTGATCTTTGTTATATACATAGGTTGTTTCCATGCTGAGGGCACAGAAGATTTGGATCTACTGGTCTGCATGATGGGGAGGCGAGGGCTGGATGAGTGTTATTTTCATGGACAGGACTAATCTGGATCAACCCTCCTGTGGCTGTGAAACTTGCACGGTGTACTGTGAGTTTCACTGCTGCCCACCACTCCTTGACCATTAGGAATGACAGTTCCTAGCCATGGGGCATGAGAGGACGATATTCAGCAGTGTGCTCTGGCACGCCACACTGAAAACCACTTCTGGTAATTCCAAATCAGGGAGGCATGTCATCTGCATACATCCGTGATCTGGTTAAGGTATTGAGACAAGATTGTAAACGCACATTTACACTGGATCCCAATCAAAGGCCTCTTGATCCAGATCAAGCTCCATCCCACCTGGATGGATCCAACCTAATGGGGGTCAGGGCCTCGGCAATCTGGATTAATCTGTGGATGTGAAGTCCCTGGATACAGATCAGAGGCCCTCTGATCCAGACCAACACCCAAGTGCAATGATAAAATTTCAGACACACAAATTGCAATAATCCACCCAAGCATTTAACTGCATCTACAGGCTTTCCTGTGCTCTCCTATCTTCCTCATATAAAGGATAGCAAACTTTTCACAATATTAACTGAAGACTTGTTTTTTAATACATCTAGACTTGAAATATGTCTAGCCCTAAAATGTTATAATAGCCACTTTCATTGTCAAAATCAATTTTATTTTGTGTCTCTGGTAATATATCCTTCTATGCATATAACATTGAGTATTGCAGTAAAAGATAATTTAAAAGTGAGCTTGAGGGACTGTGCTATAATAGCATGAAAAGAAGTGGAAGTTGGCATTGTTTGAACCGTGAGTTTGATATTTGGATGCAAGCAGGGCCATTGGGATGATTCCAAATTTCTGAGATTCCAATTAACTACACAGAATACACTGTACACCTTTATTTGCCTGTAAGGCTAGATCTGTTGTTAAATTCTGTATTTGATATGCAACTTTCTGTGACTTATTTTATATCAATATATTCTGAACCTCATATGCAGCTGTCACTTATCTTATACTGAAAACAAAAAACACTTATCATTGCCAGCACAGGGCTTATCAGGGCATCAATAAGATGCTTTATTTATTTGTAATATTTGTATCTTGTTCTTGTGTGTGTGTGTGCATACAGTAGAATCATTTTAACTTAGTGGAAAGTTATTTTGCTTTTGAGGTAGGAAAGAATGACTAATGAACCAGAACTATTAGGATGCAGGGGAAAGACCAATCAACAGTTCTTAATTGTGGTTTATCACATAATACTACACTTAGATCTGTACCAGGTGAAAGACTAGCTTCAGACAAAAAAAATACACACACACCATTTAAATATATAGGAAGAGAGACAAAAGTGAGATCTGCATGGGCTCAAAAATAGGACCCAGAGCACATGACTACATGCCAGTGCATGCTGAATTAATACCAGGAGTGTGATGGCATGCAGGAATCTACATCTGGACATCTGACCATCATTGGCATCCAGTATCCTAGAGTTGCCTACCTAGGTTCATGATGTAAAGTACAAAAATGGCCCATTATAGATTTTTGCTGTGGCCCTCTATTGATCATCTACTACAAGGAAGACAACCCATAGTATTCTGCTGAAACCCTGTTCTCAAAGTCCGCATAGACCAGGGCATGCAGCCCAAGCAGATAGCCCTCCACTCCACTCCTGGACTGAAGCAAGAAGTCTTTCATTATATGTCTCTACACCCATACAGGTTTTGTCAAAGTTGATGTACATATTTTATTTTATTTTTTAGCTTAGACTGAAAAAGACAGGTGTACATATCTATACAGGAATGGAAATATTTCCTTAAGCCAAGCAAAGTTTTGTCTAAGGAACAGAGCCAAACATGAATGATTATAAATGTGACATGAATAGGCCAGTTTTAGAAAACAAACAGGAGATATGAGATCTAATAGCTAAAATAAGATGGTTAAGGAAGATAGCAAAGAATACTAGAAGATTTACTTTTATTTTATGGCCTATAAAAATACTTTTGACTGTTTGGATCATAGAAGAATGTGGAATATATTACAGCTAATGGGTGTATAGAACACCTGCTTATTGATCTGTGGAATCTTTACAATTAGCAGGAAGCTACAGTAAGAAATTAATTTAGGAGAGAAAGTAGTTAAGTAGATGAAAATGGAATTAATCAAAGGTGTATCAAACTGCATCCAGACGTCACTTACTTGTTCTGCTTTATTTAGATATTTTCAAAAAGAGAACACCACAAACTATTCTGGAATATCTAAATGTAGTGAAGTAAGTAAGTGATGTCTGAATGCAGCCATCATCTTTTTATTTTTATTTTTTACATAAGGGTTATGTGATTGGAAAACATGGAGTTAAAACTGGCAGTTGATATATTAACATTTTGAGATATTTGGATAACAGCATTCTACTGATTAAAAACAAATAGGCAATTTTGCCCTTGAGTGAGGGGGTCCAGCTGGAACGGCTCCTAAAGGAGTTGATTCTAGCTGGAGCGCTCCCACTGTTCCAGGATGGGACCCACACCATGTGGCACTACTCCTGCCATATTGTGGTACCCACTACCTCAGAACCTCACTATTCAATGCTGATAACAAGAACTCTGGAGTCTGATGTGAAGACTCCAATGGGAAGGAATAAAAATTCCTGGTCTTGGAGACCTTGGAGGATGCATTTGAACAGTATTATTTGGTGTGCCACCCAAATGCACCCCCTTGATAAACTGGAACAGGGAAGTGTGCAGCCTTCTGCAGGCATACCTGGCTCAGTCTAACTAACCCTGAAAAGCCAGTAGAACTGAAGATCTGGTCTATCAGAATTCTGGTTTAGGCAGCCATTTTGGTCACTTTAGACTAAGTCAGGGAAGGTATCTTCAAGAGTTTATGCACCAGTGCCTCCTTCAAGGTGAATAGCACCACTTCATCCCACAAAGATTCATTCACTGAACCTTGGAGTAGCTGAAATGTCGAGGAAGACTGCCCTGAAACTGTGGTGAATATATAGATTATTTTGCACATCTTGTTACAAACATTTCACATAGTGTAAAATTTGCTCTATGAAAATAATTATTCTGTTGGTTAGTCTTGTTCTATGGTGGGACATTGTGTCCAGTTGCCAAAAGGAGATCTTCTGTGTTTTTATCAGTTCATATCATGTATGATTCATGTCGGTTGGACAGGGTCAAGCTGATTTTTTTTATATATGTATATATTTTCTGCATTTACCTTTGATCCACTGATTTAGCCCATGACTTTGAGGCCTGTGTGAGCTGTACAATTTCCAAAGGCTAGGAAAGGCTAGGAGTTCTTTCCTAGCCTCCGTGCCTGTGTGTGTATGATTTTGATGGTGTGCTACTGATAAACAGCCCTGGAAAATGGGCGTGTGCTGTCTGCATACCTTCCATGTTCTAGAAGAAGGACCTTAGTTCCACTTGGACTGCCAGTTAAACTGTACTACCAGAGATATGGATTAAGGTCCAAGTCCTACTCCATCTTTTGCAGAAAGAGCAAGACCAATGAGGTGGGGCCTGTTTGATTCACATTAATGTATGGATGACAAATGTGATATTCTAGATCTAAAGTACGTGCAGAAAGAATATAAGAGGGGTTTTGCTGGATCAAGCTATAGCCCATCTAGGTCAGCATCCTGTCCCACACCAATTGCTTATGGGCATTATGGCATATGGGCATAATATGTATTCTTCAGTTGTTCTATCATCTTATTAACGGGCAGCATTTGAAGCTAGTACTGACTTGCTTAAAAATATTTTTGCTGAATTTGGTGACATTTGGAACAAGGAAGAATAATTTTGGTGAATAATTCTATGCATATTATTGGTAATAGAAGTCCTTACTTCTGCCCTTCAAAAGTTCTGTGCTAAATCATTTGCTCTACATGTTTAGGGCTCCAGGTCCAATCCCTTGGATAACCCTAGAAAAGGAAATGGCAAATTGTTTCCATGTTTCTGCCAAGAAAACTGCATGGATGCCATTTATGTAGTCACCAGAATGGTGAAGTCAGCTTGTGTGCCTCTTTAACTTTATATTTTTTTTTCTTGATGGTTGGTGTGTAAATGTGTGTGTGATGGTACATTTTCCTTTCATTGCCTGTATGTTAAATATTTTTATGAATACAAAATAACGGATTCAGTGAGGTCCTTAAGCACAACAATCTGAGGTAAGCTAAAATGCAAGATGTCAAATCTGCCATGATAGTTGCTCAGAGGCCAGAATGGGTTAATGCTTAGACTGGGCCTGGGATTCTTATCTCTCTCACACCATGATGTACAAGGAGCAATGGATTTTTGAAAGAAAATATAACTCATTTAGAGTAAAAATGGGAGAGAAGAAGAATGTTTTTTGCAGTCTAAGGCAAGCCTCAGGCCTGATGAATGACTTTGATGGCATGCCCTTTATCCTCCAAATCCATCCTTGTCCCTGACCTGCATTAAAGTAATAAAGATGTAATTTACCCAAAGCTTTTCTAAAGCTCAAATCTATTCAATTGAGATATTCCAAATTTGGGAGATAATTAATCCATTTCAAATACTCACACCTCTCCCAAATCCAATTGAAATAATTTCCCATGAGAAATTAAATTAACCCTCTTTATTTTAAAGAATTCCATAACTGTAAATTAACCCTTTGATTTGCTAATTATACCCCACACATTTAGGGAATTGTTCTGTGGGTGGGTTTTAGCAGTAAGAAAGAGACATTTAGCAGTTTGCACAGTGATTATTGCTTGATAAGACTAGGCTGAACTCAATTTTATTAGAAAAAGGATTTCTAAAATGCATTAGCTCTAGGGGTTATTAATACACATATGGCAGATGGTAGAAAAACAGTTTATAATGAAAGTAACATGACAAACAAGTCAAAAAATGCTTTTACTTCCTGCTTTATCCAAAACCAATAATTCTTGAAGTCTAAAGAGGAAATGCTGTTTTAGCATGTAAAGCTTACTGCACTCATAATATTGCAGACGTGAATGCTGCATCTCTCCTACCATCATTAGAGATTTCACCTATTGTTGAATTCATTATTTGTCACAAAATGAGAAGCTTTAATGTTAGAATTAAGAACTAACAATCCCACTGAAGTACTATTCCTTTTGAAATCCTGCCACATCTATTCAGAGACTAGTTAAATGTTCAAGCTTATAATTGAACATTTCAAAAACAGAATATGGAAACTACATTCTTAAAGTTCTCTGATAATATTTCAATAGTACATTAAAGTGCAAATAATATACTTACAGATTGCTTAACAAATTTCAAAATCATAGCGGAAGGTTCATGTTGCTTAATTTGTTAAGAACAATAACATTTCATTTTTAAAAGAGGGGGTATTGACATTCCTTCTGACTGATCAAAGTTACTACTACTACTAAAATAATGATAATAATAATTCATAATGATAATAATAATCCACAATAACAGTAATAGTAATACGTTTTACTATTATAAGTAGAACTTATTGCAGTAGTAATTCGACACCTGGCTTTATGATTCGACATCATAAAATCTAGAATTTATGATGAAGTGGAATTATTGTTGTTCAGTCATTACATTTATTATTTACAT
This sequence comes from Aspidoscelis tigris stejnegeri, assembly GCA_023333525.1. Taxonomy (NCBI): domain Eukaryota; kingdom Metazoa; phylum Chordata; class Lepidosauria; order Squamata; family Teiidae; genus Aspidoscelis; species Aspidoscelis tigris. The sequence goes on from JALMGA010000001.1 coordinate 227,360,600, forward strand.
TTATATCCCGCCCCATACCCGAAGGTCTCTGGGCGGGTTACAGCCTTAAAACAACAGATTAAAACAGAATGCACATTAAAAGACGTTAAAAATTCAGTACATATAAAACAATATACCACATGTTTAAAATGATAATGTTTGTACTGGGGGAGGGAACATTAACAGCTTAGCCAAAGGCCAGGGCAAAGAGGTGCGTCTTCACTGCCTTCCTAAAAATATATAAGGAAGGGGCCTGAGGAGCCTTGAGGGGGAGGCTATTCCATAATCTGGGGGCCATCACAGAAAAGGCTCTCTCCCGGGTGCCCACCAGCCTCACTACTGAAGGTGGTGGGACAACCAGGAGGGCCTCGCCACTTGATCTTAAGGCATGGGCAGGTTGATACGGGAGAAGGCGTTCCTTTAGATATTTGGGGTCCAAGTCATTTAGGGCTTTATAAGTCAAATTCAAAACCTTGAAAACCTTGAATTGGGCTTGGTAGTGAATTGGCAGCCAGTGCAATCCTTTTAAAACTGGCGTGATGTGCATACGGCTAGATGTTCCGGTCAGCACTCTCGCGGCTGCGTTTTGCACTAGCTGCAACTTCCGAACCATCTTCAAGGGCAGCCCCATGTAGAGAGCATTACAGTAGTCCAATCTAGAGGTTACCAGAGCATGGATAACTGTGGCCAAGTTGTCTCTATCCAGAAGAGGCTTCAGTTGACGGACTAGCCGTAGTTGGGAGTAGGCACTCCTGGCCACGGCCTCCACCTGAGCTTCAAGTGTTAGCGCAGAGTCCAGGAGTGCCCCCAAGTTACACACCTGTCCCTTCCAGGGCATTGCAACCCCATCAAGGACAGGGTATCTCCCAACTACCCGGACCCAAGACCCTGTGACACACAGCACCTCTGTCTTGTCTAGATTCAGCTTCAATTTATTTGCCCTCATCCAGCCCATTACTGCCTCCAGACAACTGTCAAGCACTTCAACCGCCTCTCCTGATTCAGATGGTACAGAGAGATAGAGCTGGGTATCATCTGCATACTGATGACACCTCACTCCAAATCTCTGGATGACCTCTCCCAATGGCTTCATATAGATGTTAAATAGCATGGGAGATAAGATTGAACCCTGAGGAACCCCACAAGTGAGTTCCCAGGGTGTCGAATCAGTGTCTCCCAAAGTTACTATCTGAGATCTATTCCGGATATAGGAGCAGAACCAGTGCCAAGCATTGCCTCTCACTCCTAAATTCCGTAGTCTCTCCAAAAGGATACCATGGTCAATGGTATCAAAAGCCGCTGAGAGGTCCAGGAGAACCAACAGGGTAGCGTTCCCCCTGTCTCTCTCCCAGATAAGGTCATCAACCAGGGCGACCAAGGCAGTTTCCGTGCCATAACCGGGCCTGAAGCCAGATTGAAATGGATCAGGATAATCAGCTTCTTCCAAGCAGGCTTGCAGTTGAACAGTGACAGCCCTCTCCAGAACCTTGCCTAAGAAAGGTATGTTAGGATCCAGAGAAGCCCTCTTCAGGAGGGGGCGCACCACAGCCTGTTTCAGGGCCAGTGGAACCACCCCATCCCTCAGAGAGGCATTCACTACCTCCTGGATCTACCCGGTCATACCTTGTTGGCTAGTCTTTATCAGCCATGAGGGGCAGGGATCTAGAGATCATGTCGTCGGCCGCACCCCCGCAAGCAGCTTGTCCACATCCTCAGGCTGCAACAATTGAAACTGATCCAACCAAACAGGACCAGACAGTTCTCCGGATGCTTCATGTGGACTCTGTCCAATTGTGACATCCAATCCCCTACAAATCTGGGCGACTTTGTCCTCAAAGTGCTTTGCAAATTTGTCACAACAGATATTACTTGGCCCTGGCTCATGCTTCTTTGAGCTTGGTTTTATGAGGCCATTTACTACTCTGAAAAGCTCTGCTGGACGGCGACTTGAGGACGCAATGGTGGCAGAGAAAAAATTCTTTTTCGCCGCCATCACTGCCACATGGTAGGCACAATATTGTGCTCTAACCTGCATTCGGTCAGATTCATAGCCGGATTTACACCACCTGAGCTCTAGCCGTCGGCCTTCCTGTTTCATGGCCCGTAGTTCCATGGAGTACCAAGGAGCTTTTTGGGCTCCACAAGCATGGTGAGGGCACTTGGGAGTAATCATGTCAATAGCCCTGGTCATCTCCTGATTCCAGAGAGAAACCAGGACTTCGACAGGCGCGCCAGTCATACCAACCGGGAAATCCCCCAGAGCATTCAGGAATCACTTGGATTCCATAAGTCTCTGGGGGCGGACCATTTCAATAGGTCCCACCCCACAGATGGGAGCTGCCATTGTAAGTCCAAAACTCACCAACGAATGATCTGTCCATGACAACGGGTTGACAGTCAGCCCTCCTATCAACAGATACTCACCACTCTGAGGCAAAAAACAAATCAAGGGTGTGACCTGCTACATGAGTCGGACCAGATACAAGTTGAGACAGCCCCATGGTTGTCATGGAGGACATGAAGAACTGAGCTGGTCCACTGAGTGTAGCCTCGGCGTGGACATTGAAATCCCCCAACACCACCGTGGCAGGGGCTTCCAACACCATGTCCGAGACCACCTCAGCCAGCTCAGATAGGGAGGATGCTGGGCAGTGGGGTGAACGGTACACCAGCAGCATCCCTATCCTGTCTTTCTGGCCCAACAACATAAACAGGCCCTCAAACCCTGTTACAGTGTGAATTGGTCGTCTGGTGAGGGGGATGGACATCTGATGGACTACAGCTACACCCCCTCCCCTCCCCTCTGGTCTGGAGCAGTGCTGCACTGAGTATCCTAGGGGACAAAGCTGGGCAAGACTAGGCCCACCCAATTCATCCACCCAGGTCTCAGTAATGCATGCCAGATCAGCCCCTTCATCCAAAATCAAGTCATGTATGACAGATGTTTTATTCTGGACTGACCTGACATTCAGGAGCAGCACAGCCAGAGCAGCGGGCTGGTTGGTAGACCTCCCCAAACTCTGTCGGCTGGGAAACAGAACAGAAGGAGTGATGGCTTCAATACATCTATCACCCCTTCTCCTAATCTGTCTCTTCTGCTTCCCGATGCCATATCTCCCCCTGCCCATTACCACTATAATACCACTGGCCCCCTGACCCACTCCTGCCCCTCCTGCCTGACCTTGGCACATGTCTCCCTGCCCAAAGCACAACACGCATGTGCGTGCGTGCGTGCGCACACATACACACACAGCTAAGAAAGAATTAAACACTAAACAATTAAAACAACAATTCTAAAAACAGCCACCCCACAATTTAAAAACTCGCCCTGCATAGGTGGGGTCAGGAGAAATGGCTGAAAAACAGCAGCTTGTCAGTTCTTCTTCTTCCTCCCCTCACCCAGGTCTTACGGCTTGACAGGAGGGTGGGGCCAAAGACCTATAACTGTATGCTTTTAAAGGTGCTTGTAAAGCTGATGAAATGGCTTGGAGCACACAGGAAAATACAGATTCTATAAAGGACTGTTAATTCGTGCCCCTCTCTTCCTGCCTTTGCCACAGGGTCGGGAGGAGCCCGGCAGGGACAGCCCAGATGTTGCTCGGCATCTCTTCTGAGGCCTCTGCCCTTTGAGTTAGCTTCAGGGTGTGGGAGGAGCCTGGCAGGGAATGCCTGGATGTTGCTCGGCGTCTCTCCTATTCCTCTGCCCTCTTAAGTACTTGCAGGGTCGGAAGGAGCCCGGCATAATTATGTCTAATTATGTCTAATTATTCATGGGTCATGGACCAAGATAGACCAAGCCCTTCTTTTTGTTCTGTTTCTTGGAATTTGCCCAAGCTTATGCTGATTGCTTTCATGACACTATCTAAATGGCTTCTTCAAGTACAGATGCCTCAGCTATGATCATTTTCCATGCGAACTACTGGGCTAACTGTGTACTGGCCTTTTCTCTCTGTGGATCTATCCAACCACAACTTTTAGACAATTTCTACACTAATCAGCACTTGGCTTCTTTTGTATCTGGTTTGAAGTGACAGAAGTTATGTGTGGACAATCCTAATAACAAGACCCTGCAATTGCTTTTTAAAATATTTGGTCAGTCAGTCAATCAGTCGGTCGGTTAGGGCCCATTCGCCCTTGGGCAACCAGGATGGCCCAGCAAGCCCTGGGACAGAATATCCACACACAGTGGGGTCATCAGCAACCCAGAGCAGTCTAGAAGTGCATGGTCATCTTGATCATCTTTAACTATGGAACAGTTTTTACTGACTGGACTTTTTAGTATGAACACTTTGTAGGAATAGGGCACTGTGGCTGTGACTGCAAAGTTATGCACCAAATTGCAATTGCCTTGGCAAAAGACCAGTGCATGGTGTACTTTCCCACAGCATTGCTATGATGATGCAGATGTTCCAAGACTGACCATCCACACTTCAATGGCCACAAAGTAGGTTTTGGTTACGTTTAGGATGGTGTTGGTGTAACTTCAATGGAAGTTAAGTTAGTTAGTTTTGCAAATACAAGCATGGCTGAAAGCAAACCTACTACAAATCTGGATTGTCCTTCATCTGGCAAAGTTTTTGAGGAACTTCCTTTGTATTTTCCCCATGACAGCTGTTAGCCCAGTCATGCTTTTCTGTCTAGATCTAGAGGATAAACAAATTAAAATACATAAGAAATAATGATACTGTTTTTAATTTCAAGGTGACTAGGTATAGTGTAATATGTTTTATTATATATATTTAACTGTATGTAACTGACCCCAAGATCATTGCTGTAGGAAGGATATAAATTCAAATAAACAACAAAATCGACATCAATCTTCCAGAAAGATTTCATTGAGATGGCCTATTTGCCAGAGATCTGGTGGTAGCAGTGTGTGTGTGATCTCCCTGATGATCTTCATGATTTCACAGATATGAGGCCTTTTCGCATTGGCCTTTCCGGAACGCGTGGAGGACAGCTCCGGACGAGGCATACGCATTGCCCGAGCGGGGCTTGCGCCGCCTCGTGTCCGGAGCTGTCCTCCACGCGTTCCGGATGCAGAGCACTTTAAAGTGCTCTGCATCCGTTCGAACGCGGACGAGCCGCCCCGGCGCGTTCCGGGAGAGAAGCGTTCGCACGCTTCTCTCCCTGACAGCTGTCGGCACGCCCCCTGGGCCCGACTTGCCGGGCCGGCGATTGCGCCGGCGCGGCGAAGCCGGTAGACGGGACCCGCCGAATCGGGGTTCCGCTTCCCCGTCTGCCAGGGTCAGTGACCCTGGCAGATGGCACAGGGGAACCCCGATTCGGTGCGTCCCGTCTGTCGCCTCCGACGGCCGCCGGGACGTGGCTCCTTCCCGGGTCCGGCAGCCCCACAGCGGGGCACCCAGAGAGCGAAGATGTTTCCCCCCCTCCCCCAGGGCCCTGGGAGGACGCGCGCGCGAGGAATGACTTACCTCGTGGCCCTCCAGCGTCGAACTGAGGGTGGCATTGTGGGAGCACGCAAGACGTAGCCCACCTAGCCCCCCTATTGGACAAGCTGCTTGTCCAATAGGGGGGCTAGGTGGGCTGCGTCTTGCGCGCTCCCACAATGCCACCCTCAGTTCGACGCTGGACGGCGACGAGGTAAGTCCTCCGTCGCGTGCGCGTCCTCCCAGGGCCCTGGGGGAGGGGGGGGAAACATCTTCGCTCTCTGGGTGCCCCGCTGTGGGCACCCAGAGAGCGAAGATGGGCCCGATCCGGGCCGGAGGGTGGTTGGGGGTGGGGGTTTTGGGGACTGGGGTGGGTGGGACTCATCTGCAGGCTGCAGGCGCCTAGATCCAGGCGCCTGCAGCCCGCAGATGGGCCCGATCCAGGCCTGAGGGTGGTTGGGGGTGGGGGTTTTGGGGACTGGGGGGGGTGGGACTCATCTGCGGGCTGCAGGCGCCTAGATCCAGGCGCCTGCAGCCCGTAGATGGGCGAGATCGGGGCGCGGGGCGAGCCCTTGGAGATCAGAGCCAGGGGCTCTGATCTTCAAAGGGGTCCGGCCCCATAGGGGCCTTGCCCCGGGCCCCATGATGGGTGCCCGGGTGCCCGGGTGCCCGGGCATCTTCGTGCCAGCCCGTAGAGCTGGCACGAAGCACGGGGCGGGTGGCTTGACAGCGCTGCCCGCCCCTTGGGTGCTCTCACCCAATGGACGGCAGCGCTCCGGCCGAATTCCCGCCCCTGGCCGGCCTTTGCCGGGCCAAGACAGTTCCGGGCGCTTTTACCGTTCACACACAGACGCGCCGGTACGCGTTCCGGCGCGTCTGTGTGTGAACGGTAAAAGCGCCCGGAAGTGTCTTAAGCTGTGCGCCTGCACGCATTCCGTTTGGAACGCGTTGCAGTGCGAATATCCCTCTATACTGAGAAAGTACAGGATCCAGTTATTTCACATTCAGTTATTTAATTCCTGAAACCAAACTTTTTTTGCAATCTTTTCCTTTAAATCCAAACTAGAAGCTTGTCTTTAAAAGTACATTTTATATCTTTCAGTATGGCCTGGTATAAAATCTTGCATTTCATTATCATAATTCTGTATGTCCAGCCAAGATGCCAATCAGAATATGTCAGTCATAACTTTGTCTCCAATCTGAGAGCAAGGCAAGTACAAGGGCAGCCCCACGTAGAATTCATTACAATAATCTAATCATAACAGCAGAGAAACAACTTCACCTGTAGTTTATGCAGTTTCACATCTTTGCATGAAGTGCATAGAGCAGAGGACCCTGGATTGCAAGGTAGAGTATCTTCCATTTGTGGGGCAGAACTATATTTATCATGAAATAGTTCTAGGCTTCTGTCTTTTCTGTTAACTATGTCCTTTCCCTATTGTAGCATCCTTTTGAGAGTGTTCTGATTTCCGTCCAAATCAAACAAAGGCAATGGCTTGGAGTGATCAGACTTCTTGAACTTGATATGATATCTGTCCTCCTACGATGTTTTTAGGGAGTTACAGCTAAAGATAGTATGACTACTTGTTGCTAGTACTAATCACCTTATCTACAAGAAGTCCCTATCCAAAGAGGTCCAGAAAAATCCTTATTCTGGGGCATTTTTGCACTTCCAGTTCTGTCTGCTGGATGGAAAAGGAGCACAGTCACCCAATGCTGCCTAGTGCTTGTACTTGCAAGTGCTAATCGCTTACAGCATAAGCTCCACACAATTGGTCACTCACCTGCGATCGATTCCAGAGTTGGTCCTCTTCAGGGTGCGGCCATTTTGAATCTGGTGCCCTCTGCAGCTGAGTGCACATCAGTGCTGTTGCCATGACAATGCTGATGCTCTGTGCAGTTGCAGTTGTATCAGGAGGGATAACTGTCATATTTTCTAAGAAAAGAACACCAGCTTCCTTTTTTGCCCTCACTGTCTTTCCTTGCAGATTCATCTGAATCCTGCCACTGGTTCAGAAAAGCAAGGCTTTTCCCTGTAAGTGCTGGCAAAACTGCCAATTGGCTAACTCCTGGCCACAGGCCAGAGAAAGAAAACATCTTGCATTAGCTGCCTCTTCCATCTCCTCTTGACTGCTTACTATCTTTTGGTCCCTGAAGCACTTTCAGCAAACAGGAAGGGACTACGTGCATGTTTTGTTTACTTGTTTTACCCTTAGCTTCCTATGTTGGTGTTCCACCTAGAACCTGTTTCCCTTTGTAACCTGATGCTGCTGCTCATAGTAGAGATTGCCAAGCTGAAGCCTCTTAACCTGAAACTAATCACCAAAAGCCACAGATTCGGTTAGATTATCTGCACAGAAGAACCAACTATTTCTCCCCCACCTATATTTATTTAAATATCTTTATTTGTATTTCATACTTGTATTTTATATTTATTGCTTATTGTATAGTGAATATTGTAATTCCTTGATGTAAACTAACTTGAGTATTCTTTTGTCTGGAAAGGTGGCAAACAAATAAATGGAATGAATGAAGGATAAATAATGGAAAACTGGACTAAAGAAAATACCTTCTTTTCCTTGGAACTTTCCTGATAAAAGCACATAATTAATATTGGGACAACAAATCTTAGTAAGTCTTTAGCTGACAATGTGTAAAATAAGTTTGACAAAGTTTGTATCAGTTATCAGACATCTCTTAGCTAGGCATTTGTTTACATTTTCTCTTGTCTAATTGTCTATATTCTGATCTGTTTCTGCTGCTCTTGCAACTACAGCTCACACTTCAACAGTTGAGGAAAATTTTCCTGTATTTTAAGAAGGAGAAATTTCCTGTACTCAGTCAGATTTTCCCATCAGAACAGGTTGAAACACTAAGGATTTTGTGCTTAGTCTTAAGAGCTGAAAGTCTGAACTAGTTCAATAAAAGCTGTGTACTGAAAACTATCAGGGGAACCCATTTAGTGCTAGCAAAGCAGAGCAGAACATTGCAGTTACATTTGTATGCAAGATTCAATGCAAACTCTTTAAAATGTACAGCACAACTAGAAAAAGTACAAATACTGGTTCAGGGCTAGGCAGCTATTCTATCAGAAGTCATTTTTCCTCATACCAAAAAACAAACAAACATTCATGTCTTATGGGACATGGTCTGGACAAGTGTATCATATGGGCAAAATAGCCTAGCCCCTCCAAAATCCAAACAACTTCCTGGTTTTTTTAAAAAAACAATAAATTGACAGGTGTTTCTGTTAAAAGCAAGTAGGCAGTGATAAGGAGTTTTGTGGAAGAGCCAAACATCGCTGCTATTCTAGATAGTGATTCAAAGAGCAAGAGAGGGAAAGATCTATGGGCAAAATGGGCTATCAAGAGTTTTATGATGCAGGATGTGACTTCAGGCAGGAAGGCAGTGTACAGCAGCAACAGGATTGGAGAGGTTTTCTTAGCATCAACAGGACATGGGATCAAAGCAGTGATGTGCACGTGCAGACCAGGAATTGGAAATCATAAATGCAGTGGAAACTGATAGAAACTGTTAGAATGATGAGAACCATGGAGTTGACAGGGGGTACAAAGTGTTGAGGAATTGTCCAGTACTGGTTTTATACATTACTGATCTAGGTAAGTGAGTCTGTCCCTAACATCTAGCCCAAGGGGTGGGGGCCAGGAACCAATGACAAACCTGAGTAGTAATGTCAAACAAAGAAACCATGGAAGAAAGAGGTGAGACCTGAAGGTTCCAATACGATGAATGGAGAAGGAGGGGCTAGGGCAATGGTGGGAAGAAAACCAATCGGATATGTGACTAGGTGGGATTCTGGTTGTATCAAATCCAAACTGATGATCTAGTTCCACTGTGAATAACAATCTAATCAAATAGGGGGAAAGATTCAATTGGAACTTGTTTAATCCTACTCATCATTCCTGAGAGGAGATCTCTTCAGATATTTAATATGAACCGAGGCGTTTTCGCACACGGGGTTTTCAAACGCGTGCAAGACAGCCTCAAACGCGGCATACGCATTGCCGCAGCGGGGCTTGCGCTCTGAAGCGTCCGGAGCTGTCTTGCGCGTGTTCGAGATGTAGAGCACTTTGAAGTGCTCTACATCCGTTCCCGCACGGACGAAGCGCCCGCAGCTGTTCAGGGAGAGAAGCATTCACTCATGTTTCTTTCTCCCTGACAGCCGCGGGCTCGCCTCCCCCACCGGCGCTGGCTGACAATCAGCTGATTGCCTGCCTTGCTGGCTGCGGGAGCCTCGGCAGCCGTCTCCCCGCCCCTTGCCAGCGTTTGCCGGCTAAGGCACTTCAGAATACTTTGAGCATTCGCACACAGGCGCACCGGAATGCGTTTACACGCGTTCCTGCGCTCCTATGTGTGAATGGTCAAAGCGTCCTGAAGTGTCTTAGGCTTCCGAAAATGCCTCCGGTTTGTCTAGTGGTTAGGGAGCCGGACTCTTATCTGAGAATCCCAGGTTCGATTCCACACTCCTCCACAAAGCCAGCTGGGTGGCCTTGGGCTAGTCACAGCTCTCTTCTGAGCTCTCACAGCCCCACATACCTCACAGGGTGTTCTGTTGTGGGGAGAAGAACAGAAGCTTTGTCAGCCGCTTTGAGTCCTCTTAAATGGGTGAGAAAAGTGGGGTAGAAAAGCCGACTCTTCTTCTTCTTCTTCTAAATAAGTGGTTGGTCCCTGTTGCAAAATAGCTCCTATTTTCTATGTTGTTTTGGTTTAGAATTCTCTAGAGAGTGAACAAACTGAGGTGATGGAATTTTTTTCCACCTTGGTCTACCTTTAGTACATGCAGATTTAATCAGCTGCTGGGTTCCTGAAAGCAAACTATTTTGGCCCCCTTTCCTTTACATCCAAAACAGAGACTTGCCTTTAAAAGTATAGTTTATAGTTTTTACTATGGCTTAATACAAAACCTCTCATTTCATTATTATAATTCTGTATACCCAGTGTGAATACCAATCGGAATATGCCAATCATAATTTCATATCCAGTCCAGATATGCTTCTACCTTGTTAAAGTCCTGCCTTGGCTTGGCACAGTATTCAAAGAGAGGAATTCTGCGAATCAAATGGCTATGCATGGTACTCAAACAAAACAAGTGAAAAATAACAACTTAGAACCTTGCTATTAGGGCATTCATAGTGTCAAAACAAAACAGAAATAAAAAATATTTATTTCTGAAAGCATCACAAAACTACAATCCAAAAAAAGAACTGAGAGACACAGAACTCTGACATTAGAGTGTAGCCCCTGCCCCTAAGATTCATACAGAATTTCATAAGATTCATACAGAATTGTCATAATTCCAATATACACAAAAAGTTAAGATTTTTCTACTCTTGATATTAACTTGAAATAGTCGATACAGGGACCATTCTATGGGGGTACTTCTTAAGATTTTTGTTTAAAAATCTTCCTTGTCATTATCTTTGACTAGCACATTAAAATAAACACACTCAAGTATCTACACAATCCAGTCCATTTTCATTGCACAGTAAACTTCTATGGACATTTTCTGATCTGATGCTCTTCAAGTAATCTGTTGCTGAATATACAAAAATGACTACAGGAAATTGTTACTACCTTATTATTATTATTATAAAGTATTGTTTAGTCTAATGCATTAAAGCAAATGTGATATAGAATATGTTGCATATTCACTCCTATAACTTCCTTCCTTCCTTCCTCTTTTTTTGTGGAAATTAAAAAAAAGAAAACCTTTCTTATATCAGCTAGCAGTGAACAACATGGAAGAGAATATAAAGAACATTGCTAACTCTCAAAATTCCCCTCCCAAACCCAGAATTTATTCTATTGCTTTCCCTTTTGAAGTATTTGAGTGGTCTACATATGTTTCTTTTGAGCAGATGTATCAGTGGGGAATGGTATTGTGAAGAAAAGGGTTTAAAAATGTACTCTGCCCATTTGATTATAATTAGCTGTGCACATGTAGAGAGTGAAGCACAATGCATATGGCTCAGCATCTCTACTCCCACGTGTGTGCCCATGATAGTAGTCAACCTTCACAGAATATTCATGTGATCAAGTAGAGCAGCTGTCAGATGCTCCATAATTTAGTTATATGCAGCATCATGAGATCAGAACTAGAAAGACAGGAGCTGTACTAAACCTTCTAGCACTGCACTCAAAATTGTATTCCACATGGATTTTCATATGCCAATTCTTTTGTTGTTGCTATTGTTTCAGTAGACAAATTGATGGAATTGCTTGTTTTAAACTAATCAGGAGCTTTTTCAGGTTCCTTGGGGTTCAAAAATCTAAAAGTTGGCATTAATAGTCACTAAGAAATCAGAAATAATGGAACTGTTTCCAAGGAACCATTAACTTTACCATCCACTTTCATATTAATTTTCCTTTTCTTTCTGCCATAGTTCAGAACTATGTTGTAAACAGTTTAAGTTAAATTGGAGCATTGTAAGTAGTTCAAGGGAAACTACATTGTACAGAAAACTTGGATTAGTAAATCACTAATTAGAGAAAGGAGGTGCATCCATTTTAACATATCCATAAATTAGAAAATAATTTGATGAACTTGTGTGGTTAGCTGGGATCACTTGTTCTGCTCAGGATTTTTTAAAAAAAATAGTAATAAAAGATATTATTTAATTAGCTACTCTTAACTGACTGAAATCAAAGTAAATTATAGTTTAAAATTAGAGAAAGAAAACTAAGTAAGTAAGGGGAAAGAAAAAGGGGGCGACAGGGGGAAGGAAGGAAGGATTTGAAACAAAATTCCCATGACACAGTTATGGTGCACTCTAAAGTGTATGGGGATCATATTGTCCCACATCCATTGAGTCACCATCCCACCACAAAGGGGTACTTCTAGCACCATTGAGCTGAGTGTGATTGCCTTACCGTGGCAATGGGCATGCAGAACAACTTCCTGCAGCGACTAAGCAATGCAGCGTGCAACCACATCTGTGCTGCCTCACCTCACCCTCTATTTGCCCAGAAGAGGTGCAAACAAACCCTTGTTGGTGTGCACTAGCTGGAGGGTAATAGAGCTGTAGACTGCTTTTTAGTGATCTACAGCTGTACATCTGGGGCATGCTCCAGAACATGTGGAGACACTTCTGGGATGGAAACATTTCTGTGTAGTGTAAATACTCTGCCTTGCAGCATCCCCAGTCTTCCACTTTTTGCTAAGTGTGAAAGGTGCAATGACAAGAAATGCACACACACACAAAAAAAAACCTGAAGGTGTTTTCAGTTGTTGTTCTTCACTTCCACTACTGTGTGAATGGATGGCAGCAGCTGTAGTAACTTACCACTTGCCCAGTCGTGGATGGGCTGCCTTAGATTGCCCACCCTACATACCTTTCTTAATTTTTGTAATTCAGTGTTATTATTTCTGTTTTGGAGAAAAGAGGAAAGAAAGAAAGAAAGAAAGAAAGAAAGAAAGAAAGAAAGAAAGAAAGAAAGAAAGAAAGAAAGAAAGAAAGAAAGTTTATTATTATTATTTTTAGTGCTTATCCAGAATTCTGATATTTCAAGAAGAGTAAAACAGGTCAACATTTTATATGCATTTTAGATATACAACCAAACATTCTTATTTTACATCTGCATTCATAATTATGCATTCCAAGCATATTTCCAATTTTTCATTTTCCCTTCCCACCCTTCCCTAACCCACCCACCCTATGTGAAACATATAATTCAATTATTGCTGTTTATCATATTCTTTATTGAGTATATATATATGGGCTCCATTCCTTTTTGTTGCTTCTTTCCCAGGTGTTGAATGGACATCCAAAAGGCTTTGTAGGAAGAAATCCTCCTGGATATCATTTCATCATTTAATTGCATGTTTGTAGCACAATATTGCCAAATTCTGTGTGAAGAAGGTCAGGGGAATCTCTTCTTCCTTTCTATGCTTGCCTTGGAATGTTGAGAATGAAGGCAGAATTACTTGCATTGCTTTCATTCCCAAAGTCAAAGAGATTATTGTTGATGTCCTAATGTTGACTGTCTCTGAATCTCAGTTTCTGTGGCCATAACAGACATATCCAATAATGCTAATATTTCCCCTCTCTGCTAGTCCAAATGTTATTCAGTCTGGACAAATTGTGAACATTATTAGGATTCAGGTGGCACCAAAGGAAGCCCTGACATAATCTGAATCTTGCTCTCAAAAACCACTTCTTTAAGACTTTTTTTGTTTTGTTCTTTTCTAAGGTTGATATTATTGCCACAGGAGCTGTCATCTGGAAGTCTTCCAAGTGACTCATTACCATCATCAACTTTAAAACTTAATGATTGTGTAAAATATTTTGCTTAGATCATTTGTCAATCGATTGTGATATAACTGTGCAGTTTTTTCTCCTTCCAAAGTCAACAATGTTGCAAATGTATTTGCAAACACACTGAAACTGCATCCTAGTCTGTGCAAATGGATAATTAGATCCATCTCATTAAACACCCCTTGGTTCAGTTCAAATGAAACCAGGCTAAAGTTAAATTTTAAAAATTAAAATTAAAACGATGAAAATAATTAATGATTGTGTATGTGTGTACACAACAGAAATTTGTGTGTGTGTGTGTGTGTGTGAGAGAGAGAGAGAGAGAGAGAGAGAGAGAGAGAGAGAGAAGGGCATAATGAAAGCAAATAGGAGGTGGAAAACAATTCACACCAGACAGAGTCTCTAAGCTTGGTGAGGTGGCTTCTGAAGAGGTGCATGGGAGAGGTACCTGCAGTCATTGGTGACAAAAGTTCCTCCTCTGCCTCCACTTAAAGAGAGAGAGGGCGAATCCCCGTGGAGTTAAAAAAAAAAGTGGGGTGGAAGCAAAACAGTTTAATGTGAATCTTAATTTGCATTAAGCTGTCCTCATGGCAATGGAGGATAGAGTGGGTTCAACGCAAACCTGCCAGTCCCCATGAAAACCGCTCAATGTGTATTGATCTCTTCCCTTCCTCAGCCTCTGGTCATCAGTTGAAGGAAGAGATCAGAGCCATTTTGCGTCTCTAGTGGCTGAATTTCAAGCCCCTTGCTCGGAGGTTTCTCTTTCTTTGCCCTGCAGCCACGGCTTCAGTCGTGCGCTTGGCAGGAGGAGGAGCTGCTTGATCCTGGCTGTGTTGGGGCATGAGGAGAAGATGCATCTGCAGGTGAAAGAAAGAGAAACCTCCAAGTGAGGGGCTTGAAATTCAGTCACTGGAGACGTGAAATGGCTCTGATCCCCTCCTTCAGCTGATGACGGGCTGAGGGAGGAGAGAGAGAGATGGGGAGAGTGGATCAGCAATCTACTTAACCCCTAAGTGTCCCCATGCCCCCTTTATAGCCCACTCTTGCCCCGTAATTCGGGGTAAGAACAGTTATAAAGGTTTTGTTTGTTTGTTTTGATTTTGAGGATTTTGTTCCTCATGTAGCCCAAATTACAGCTTTACGTGGGGTCTCACTTTCATCTCACAGTTTTTTACCATAGGGACATAGCCAGAGAGATCTTTTCAGTCACAAACAGAAGTGCCTCCATTCAGAATGTGAAGTCCTGTCCTTCAACAATGGCACCGCTGTCCATGATCACATCCAGAAATAGAGAAATGTGATCATACACTGGCTGCTGCCACAAATGGAGATGAGGAGATCTCTTTTTGTACATGGAGATATGGGCATAGATACCTTCAATGTACCCATAAATATATATTTTTCTGAAAGTCGAAACATTTCAGAGTAGGACCATTTCAGAAGTAGGTACTTCCCATAGCTGGGGATAACAGCAAGCTGTCCTCAATACTGTTACATACTACTACAACATCTTTTGCAGAAGAAAAGTTTGGGGATAACCAAAAAGTTCTTATACCACTATCCAGTTGTGATCAACATCATTAACAACAACAGCAAATTCCAGTGGCATAGATTTATCTGTACAGTTTTGAAAAGGGTCAAGCCATGTGAGGAAAGATTCTGAGTGTAGAACCACTTTTAAAGACCTAGATTCTTGTATAGTTTAGAGAAATTGCTCTGAAGTAGGTAATTGGAAGAGGCCATTCACACTAAAGTTACCAGTGCACTTACAGATTCAGATCAAGGTCTTCAAGAATAAATGGGCTAAGGATCATTGCCTTTAAGCAAATGAATCTCCTCCTGCTTTATAAGGGGAATACTAGTTTCTTTCTGAATTGGACAAATTCTAAGCAAACTGCATAAATCAGGCAAGCTAACTGAAAACAGAATCTCTTTCAGTTAAATTAATGTGTTGCTATTTTCCTGCCCTAAGCACAGTCTTAGCTCTAAATCATGCTGCAGCTGCTCTCTCTCCAAATAAATTATTTATTGAAAATTGTTGGGGAGAGGATTTTTGTAAAGTCTCTCAAATTAGCATTTTACTGAAGGTACAAATTTTAGCAGAGAACATCTGGATAACGTCCAATCTAAAGAAACATCTAATGATGAACATAAATTACTATCATCTCATATGAATGGAGGAGTGCAAAAAGAAAAGGTTTCTGCTTTTCTTTTTTTATATATAAATTGTATCTTCTTCTTTGTTTTAGCCACTTTAGGGAGAGTGGCTGGCCATCTCCAAGAAGTTATTGTGTTGTTATCATTGTCCTTGTGGTCATCAGCATAATCTACTTTAGATGCTAGGCTTAGGAAAATTTCACTAATAATTTAAGACTGTAAGTGTAATTGTTTTAAAGAAGATCTGTTAAGATAGAAGGTAGAATATTGCATGAGGAAAGATTTAAAAACTGGACCATTTTCTTTTTAAAAGCAGATCTATAAGCTTAAGTCAGAACTACGGTAATTACAGTAAGATTTTATTTATTCCTGTTTTGTTTGTTCCTATTCTTACAGCTGTCCAAATTGTACAGTTGCACTAAATTTCCATTCAGAAGCTATGGGCATTCCATGCCTTGCACACTTTTGTGTATGCATACAACCACATCTGCACATGCTTTTGTTGTCTATCCCAACATCCTTTATTGTTTGTGCACAAAATGATATGACAAAACTGAAATATTTTGCCTGGGTTGTTTCTTAGAACCAAGAACTGTGTTAGCTAGGACTACTTAGCTATGACTACTTCTAAAACAAATACTTGCCCAGCTATCAAGCTGATGATGAAATGCCCCTCAGGATGAATGTATTATGTATTATTTCACTGCCAACTTTAGCTGTAGTGCCAGAGACTACCATAAAACAAGTGTTGTTTCTTTCCTCCCCTTAGGTAAGTTTTTAAAGGTTTTCTTCTAATTTTTTTTGCTGCTGTTCATATGCTCTTGTAAATATTTCATTAGAAAAGAGCATATGAAATCTATTTTTGCCATACACTTTAAAATATGATAATGACAAATGCATTGTGAAGTAGGAACAGAGTTTCTTTTTTCTTTCGTTGTTTGCCAGGATTTGCGTAGCAGAGCTGTTGGGCTGCATTGCTTGGGATACATATAGCATTTGAGTCTTGCACATACATTAACTTTTTTCCACTTGTTGGCATCTTTCTTATCAAGCAAATTATGAATAAAATTAGACTTTGGTAATGGTTTTTCAAAGCGATGAGTGGCATGCATTAGTTCATAGGTCAAGATAATTCAGGGACTATAGGAGGCCTTTGAGATCTCACTCCATGCTTTATAGGAAATCTAAGGGTGAGATCAGACACAACAACAACAAAAGCATCTCTGAGGTGCCTCTGAAACAGAGAAGGCTTTGTGGTGGTTTACACAGCAGCCTGCTTTCTTGCCTCTCCTGAACATTGTGTGCTAGAAAAAGTAGATCACAGAAGAACATGAGGGCCACACAGTGTCTCTCTCTGAGAAACTTCTGAGATGCTCCTGGGGCAGCCCTTTTGTTATATTTGAACACAGTCTGAATTAGGGATGTGCACAGATATTTGAAAATTCAAAAATCCAATTTGAATTTGACGAATATCAACATTAGAATTTGAATCATATTTTTGAAAATCTGAATTTTTGAATTCAAATGGATTTTGGATTTTTAAAAATCTGATATGGATTTTCGAATAACTCGACTGAATAGAATGTTGTATATCACATCTGAATATCATGTTTATTTGCATGTATAATATGGGATGCAAATGCGATAAAAATGGGATGTGCACAAATTCAAAAATTGGATATGAATGTTCCTGACAAAGTGCAAGGGGTTCAAATCAGTCAGACTAACATTAATCAACCCTAAGGGTTCATTGGAAGGACCAGTACTGAAGCTGAAGCTCAAGTACTTTGGCCACATAATGGCAAGACAGGACTCACTGAAAAGGACCCTGTTTCTAGGAATGATTAATGTTAAAAATGGTTGAAGACAAAAGGAGAAAGTAACAGCACAGGATGAAATGGATGGATAGTGTCAGGAAGCAATAGAGGACAGAATCCATGATGTCACAAAAAATGGACATGGCAGAGTAACTGAAACTAAATGGCAGAACCACTATGTTTAAACCAAAGAATTCACTATTATACACCATCCCCAACATCTAGGTGACAGGCACATATTGATCTTGGGGGGAAAAAACTGATTATTCGAAATCAGTTTTTGAAAACCATGTATGAAATGCAACAGCAGCAGTAGTAAAATGTAACTTGCTTGGCAAATCTGTCGCATCCTGAAAAGAGATATAGATCTAGCCTTTGTAACAATTTTATTCATGAGATATATCTACAAGTTTTTCATCTGAGTTAAATGATGATACTGAAAACTGGAAAGTGTCATTTTAAGCACACAATGGCTTGTATGAACAAAATTTGATAGGTGGAACAAATCAGGCTTAAAATTAAAGAGAGGAGGGTAAAAACCTTCATTGGGATCTATTTTTGCAAATGACTGAATATGAAATTTCAGATTGCTTTGCCCATGACACTGGGGTTACAATCCTGTCACTCGGGCAGAGTTGGAAATTGCCTTGTTATTGTGAATTACTACCCATGGCTACTTCTGTTCTGTAAGTGTGGATAATGCAGACATGTACCGTACTTGAGTGATGACACTGTTTATCAAACAAAAGACTGCATTTTATGAGAACCTCCAAACTGCTGCACTTGTAAATATCCCTACTGATTGTCACTTAAGGCATGCAGAATGCTATTTCCATTACTTCCAGAGGACTGTGATACCATTCTAGGTGACTAGAAAAATATAAAATAGTCCAGATAACACAGTCAGATAATATAAGTAGTTAAAATAAAGTCAGTACTATGGGCCTTTGAGGAGAAGTGAAATTGAAAGGGAATTTTAACTTGATAGGATCTGAAGTATTCAAGGCTTAAAATCCAACAATTCGAGGAAAGTGTTTGGCGGTTTAAGGGACTTAGCACTCAGTGCAAAGCCGAAATTCATGTTTCTCAAGAACAAGCAAAGAATGGAAGTAGTAATATACCCGGTATGAAGCCTGACAAATACAGTTTCTGATCCTCTCTTATTAAGAACTATGGTACTATTTAACACACTAGGATTTAAATTAAAATAGAATCTGCAAAAGGGATTACTGTCCCACTGTTCCTGCCATAGATTCTTAATGGCAGTTCCAGCTAGCCTTCCAATTTTAGTTTAGAATAAAAGGACCTGAAGAGCAACTTGATGAATATTGCAGTCCATTCAGCTGCAGCCTCATCTTTTTTCATTTCAAACTATTTCAATATAAGAACAGATGAAACATTATGGGGCACAGTATTAATGTAGCTTTGAATCCATGCTTCCAAAATTGCCTTTCTGTTGGCAAGATATGTGAATGGAATGCTATTACATTATAATATATAGTTATGCATGTTTCAGTCAAAGAAAAATACCAATGTTTCTGATGTCAAGAAGTAACTTCAAACAATACCTATATGCTCTATATATTTGTAATGTAACTATAGAGCCATTTATGCTGTGCTAGGCTAGGAAAGTGTCCAGGGGCCTCCTTCTGTGTGCTAATGTGGGATAAGGGAGGTCTTGCCCCTTCTTAAAACTCTTCATCTGTCCAACACAGAACAGAGAAGAGAAGAAGGAAGGAAGGAAGGAAGGAATTGGCCTTTATGCCTCACCTTCCTCAGAATGGCAAACAAAGCTTTCTATTCTTCTCCCCACAACAGACACCCTATGAGGTAGGTGAGAGCTGTGAGAGCTCAGAAAGAGAGCTGTGACTTGCCCAAGGTTACCCAGCTGCCTTTGTGGAGGAGTGCAGACTCAAACCAGGACCCCTTCAGATAAGAATCATTTTGGTACCATTTTTGAGATCATTCTGATGGCACAACAGGGAGTGACACCAAAATGGACAGGTGGTAGCAGGAATACCCCTGTTTTTGCCCTTCAAAGGTTCTTGTGACAGTTCTGGAGCTTGCCCAGCTTCAGTCCTGGTGGCAGGAGCTGGGCTAGGCTGAACCCATCTAATACAGATGGCCTTGTCCATCTCCATCCCAAAAGACTTACTCTCACAAATACAGAATAAACAGATTTTATGTTGGGACTTTTTGTCAGTCTTTGAAAAAAAAAGTGAAGATAAAAATGTCATTATTTGATTTCCTATTGTAATAGAGAGAGAACATATGCAATAACACAGAAGATGCATTTTTTCCTTTCACATTTATTTGTAAATTACGCACAGGCAGTGTTTTCACTGTGCCCTTATGGTTTTATAAGTGGTCCTTGAAGGTGCAGAGTCTGCAAGACCCTGCATGCAGTACTTGATGTACGGGGGGAATATGATGTTCATATGGCATCACATGACAGCAGATATGCTTCCAAGAGTGCTTGTTAGGGCATTGTAAGATAGATTCAAGCAAGTGTTGCTCAAGCAAATCATTTGTGTCATGTTCTCAGATGTGTTATCAGCAAGCCTGTTACCTTGGTAGGTAACTTCTTACTTCCTAGTAAAGAGCATCTATAATGCCCTCCCCTCTTAATAACTGGTGTTTGGCAAGTACAGAGATAGACCAGAAGCATCCTGGGCATCTGATTAGAGCCAACTCCATTTTGTATCAAAACGCAAGCCTTGGAAATAAAATGCAGCCAGAACAGTTTACTGTCTTTCCTCCCCCTTCCCATTTGTCTGCCAGGAAAGAAGAGCACTGAAGCAATCTAGATGCAATTAAAGCAGTTTTTTTTGGGGGGGGGGTTGTTGGCAAAGATTTATTTTCCATAGAATAATTAAACTGGAGTTTGAAAGAGCATCCAGTCCAACCTCCTGTTCAATGCAGGATTCACTAAACTATCCCAACAGATGTTTGTCCAGCCTCTGCTTGAAGACCTCCCATGAAGAAAACCTCCTATGGCAATCTATTCCATTGACTGAGTGCCCCTACTGTTAGAAAGTTTTTTCCCCTAATATCTAATCTGTATCTAATCTAACTGTTCCTTAAAAAATCATGTCCTCTTCTGTGAGACATGGATCAAGATGTCACAGACATGTAACAGAGATGTCAAAATGCCAGAAGGCAGGGAATTTAGGGAAGAGTGTTGCCCCAATAATTTAATGGCATTTTCTGAGGTGTAGATTCAGTCATCCATGGGTCATCTGACCAGGCTACAGGAAGATCTGTTTAAAGAATGAAAGAGAGAGCAGTGTTACCAGTCCTCTGGCACATGGGATCTTTTTAAGATGATAGGCTTGGTTTAAAAGTCAAGCAACTGGCAGTTGATCCATCAGGGAGGGGAAAATAATCCAAGGCCCTGTTCCCACCTGGATTTTATTGAGCTTTGAAAACGATTTGAAAATTCTTTGGCCCCATTACAGATCGGCTTCCTGCACTTTCCAAGGAGTAAATCACCCAAAAACACATTTAAAAAACCCTTTTTAAAAGGGCTCTCACTCCCATTTTTGCTGCTAACATGTTTTAATTTTCTTTTTGCTTCAGGAACAGTACTGCAGTAGTGGGGGGAGATTGCACCTTTCATGTTGTCCCACCCCCTGATAGCCTTCTATCCAATGTCTGTCACTGTTGTGGGTTTCGTCACTGAATGGTTGGGGTTTCACTCTTGGTAGTCAGCCCCTTGCCACCCCTACCATGAAGCAGAGAGAACTTGCATCACTAAAAAAAAGAAAGAAAGAAAAAGCATTATGTCAACCCACCACTGGCTTAGCATGACACACAGCCTTCAGGAGACAATTGGGAAAATACACAACTTTCTCAGGTCTGAGGGGAGCCCCTCTGCTTGCTTCCAAAAATAGCATCACATTATGCATGGCTGGTGGGTGGGTAAGAACAGGTGTGGGAGGGGGTGGACAGGTGTGAGGGCAAAAACGGCTCCTTTTTTACTTGCATGAACTAACCTCACAGAGAGAGAGAGAGACTTGGGAACTAGCCTTTGCATAGACATCCAGGATCCAACTGGAAGTCAGAAGTGGATGGAAAACTTTAAAGAGAGAGGGCGAGAGAAAAATCACATCCCCCCCCCCCAAGCCTAGAGCTAGCCCATGTTTTGTGCCTGGTGGTGGGGCCGTGCTGCAGTTGATAAATTTCTCTCTCGCTCACTGCAGGGTGCAAAGCATGGGCCAGATCTAGGCTTAGGGAGGTTATTTTATGCAAGACCAAAACATTGTAGAATTGATCTCCATGGTTGTGGGGAATCACTAGTCTGAAATTACACAGTTGTGCAAAAGTGGCTGGGTATAGGATCAAAGGATGGAGCTGGAATTCCCCGTCCTTGACCCAATCAAGAGAGAGGGGTGGGAACCCCAATTGGCAAAGGGCAGGGAGAAAAAGATGCACTTTTCCCAATGCGTTTTTGGAGTGTTTTCAGTGGAAACAGCAAGAATCGCAGTTGACTGTGATTTATAATTCAAAAAATGGGAGCAGGAAGAATGTGCATTGGCATCGGAGTTAGGTTAATTTCATTTTTAAAAAGTCAAGTGGGAATGTGCCCCAAGTTCTTAAACCATGTTTCATTTATTAAGAATGGCATTAGAAAAATTCAAAAACCAAAATATGTTTTAAACAGCTTAAATGGCATAGGGAATTAGCACAAGTTCCAACCAATTACTAAAGCAAAGTAGAATTTCTAGCAAAAATATAAATTATCTTAGTGAAAGGAAAAGAAAAACATCTGAAAGTTGCCACAGCATAGCAGCTTATTAATCAAAGTTCCCAGAAAGAAAAACACAAAGAAATCATTTGGATTGTTCAGAAATCATTTAGCAGCACAGAAATCTTCATCTTCTCTTCTCTAACCCCAAACTATAATCCTGCTAGCTCCTCCTCCTCCTAACTCCTACTACTTTTGTTTTAAAATTGTTCTTGTGCTATTGAAATGCATTGTGCTTTGAACATTGAATTCAAATTGGTGAAGAACCATGTTTCACATGCTTTATAATTGTGAAATGAATCTCATTTCTTTGATTGAGGGAAATGTATTTTTAAAGAAGGGTCAGTGTATTGTGTAGTACTTATATGTGACAAGAATGGGAAAATTACTTTTACTTTCAAACTGTTCTACTACTCTCTTCATGGGTTCTTTCTCTATTTCTATAAATAGGTCTTTAGCTAATCCATGCTTTAGGAATAGTTACATTAGAGAGGGAATAGGAAACATTCAGTACACAGTTTGGGAGAATAGATACACCTCTTTAGGCTTAGTTTTAGGTGGGGTTGTGTTTGGGAGATGAGTTAAACACCATACTTTGGGTTTAATAAGCTTCAGTTACTTCAGGAACTAGTAAAAGAGTTGTTTGAAACAGAAACTTTGACTGGAATTAAAGTAGAACAATTGGGTTGGCTTTCAAAGGGCTTGTCCCCATGGGACTGCCACTGCCTCGCGGTGGATTCAGGGCAGCTTTAATGTGAATCTTAATTCACATTAAGGAGTCCCCATGGCAGTGGAGTACAGGGTGGGTTCAAGGTGAACTTGCCCATCCCCATGAAAACCACAGTAAATCCCTGCATTGGGATGGTGCGGTTCTCTCCACCACCCCTTGCCTGAGTGAGTAATTGCCCAGGTAAGGGCTTGATTTACCCCAAATGATCACCTGACAGCTTCCCTGCAGTTAGCTGAGCAACTGTCAAGTGGGTATAGGGGCTGTCAAAAACATGAGGAGAGCTCCCCGTAAGATGATTAAAAAAGATGCAAAAGCTGTGACTGTTTTCATCATTTTAGCGGAGCTCTGCTTGTGTGCATGACAGCTATACCATCCTGATAGTTGCTCAGCTGACTGCAGGGCAGCTATCAGGTGAGCGTTGGGGGTAAATCAAGCCCTTGCCTGGGTGATTAAGCACTCAGATAAGGGGGGACAGTTGTGACCGCAGCATTAGCAGCAGGGACAGTGAAACCCAGCCCGCTAATGCTGAGGTTGTAACCCAGGAGTGTCCCCATGCCCCCAGGATAACCTGTTCTTGCCCCATAATTCAGGGCAAGAACAGTTATAAAAGGGGGATTGTTTCAATTTTGGGGATTTTGTCCCTCATGCAGCCCAAATTAGGGCTTTGCATGGGGACTCTTGCAAGGCAAACTCACGTTCGCCTCACAGTATCCTTACTATGGGGACACCCACAAAGTCAAAGATATTGAAAAATAGATAATATACACCTCACATTATTCTTGATGGGATTTTCTATTTGGAACAAAAATCCAATCACAGAAAAAAATCAGAATTTGGCTATGCATTCTGTTTTGGTATTGTTCATTTGCCAAAACATAGAGGCAATGATGACCATTGTAACTGCTTGCAGGCTAAGTCATGCCCATCAAAGACAAGCTTTGAAGTGTTTATCTAGGCAATGATATTAAAAATATCACGCCTAAATGGCGGAAGGGGGAGTGTAATGACATAACCCAAAATTTCTATATTAAATGTATAGCTAAAGTGGGTGCTGCAAGGCTCTATGGGTCCATTGCTAAAAATCATGGCCTTTTGACCTTAGGCCTCAGACACAAACTAATCAGCCTAACAAGGAAACAAGCAAGCATGGCTGTAGGAGTTGCCTCCTTCTGTTTGTTTATCTGATGGACTTAAGTTGATTTCCAGTAAATGCCATTTGCATTGTAAGCAATCAAGAGAGTTCTCAATATTCTGAGGTGAGATATTCAAAAGCAAATAAGCAAAAGTTTCATTTTAATTAGCACCTTTTGTTTGGTTCTGGAGCAAAAGAAGTAAGGGCTTAATGATTTACTGAAGTTGGGCTAAGGAGAAATTACATTTTTATTTTTATTTTAGAATATAAAAGTCCAATATTTTCTGAAACAACACATTTTCTAGCATTGCTGAAGACAAACAGACTGAGTAATATTCTGCTTTAGTATAGGGCATATTTCTTTGTTCTAATCATTACTTCACACACTCCTCATAGGTACCTTCTCCCTCCACCCTTCCATTACAGGCATCAACAGAAGCCCTGTCCTGCATAAATAAGAGCCTACCAATCTCTCATAATAGTTTTTGTGCTTCAGTTACATGTTCTGGGCATTGGCATGACCTAAAACGTAAATAAACTTTCTGATAGGAGATGTGGGTCTCTGAATAACATTATCCCTTATAATTGGAGAATTGGATAGAAGTTTTATCCTTCAGCTGAGGAAAAGCATTTCTATTCTCAGCTCAGCAGCATTTTGTGATTTCTGAGAAAGGGCCACAATCAGCTTTGAGAACAATGAAGTTATGGTTCATTAGAACTACCAAAAATCGGTATCATTCCAAGGTGAATGTTTATTTCTTAATCCTTGGTTGCTGAGGGAAAGTAGAACTGTGAATAATGTCCTGTTTATTTGAAATCTGAGTCGGAGAAGAAGCAACAATTTTTCCTTGACTCCTATTGACTGCAGTGTACATGCAGTACAACTTGTTGTTCTGTGAACTACAGTAGTGGTGGCAACTCAGGCATTGGGTCTTTCTAGGAACATTTTTCTTATTTCCCCCCTCACTATCTTGATAAAAGATAAGTGCTGTGAAGATGAAATAGGTGATAGAAAATCACTTTTGCTGAAAGAGCTCTAAGATGATGTTTACCTCCTGCGATAAACTTCACTCACACTATGCATGACAGCAATACTGTCATGCATAGAATTGATCAAATGTAGATCAAGGGGAGGATAAAACCCACTAACCAAATAAGTGGGTAAGTACATAGGTAAATAAAAGGAAGTTTGTATTTTTTAATCTTAAAGCACAGTAAGAGTCACCTATTCCCCTAAAAGGGGGGAAAGAGGGGGGGTTTGATCCCAACATGCTACAGTATAACAGTTGCTAAACAGGGAGAGCAGCAATTATAGACTTTATGTGCTGCTTTTGGCAAGAAGCTGCTTCATTCATTCAACAGGCCCACTCTTGCAACATACTAGGAAGTTGGATAAGGCAGTACCTTCAAGCCTCATTGAAATATGGGAAAGACAGTGTAGTCAAAGTAATCCATTACATTGACCACCTATGATGACAATCACCACCATAATCAATAATCACACTGACCAGCTATGATTACCATTGCTGCCATAATCACAAACCACCTTTCCAATAACAGAAATGCTAATTAATTAAAAACAAAAAGCGCAGAAAATGTAGTACATCACAACAAGGGCCATGTCTCCACTGCCAATGGTCGTGGCTTCATTTGTGGTAGTTAAGGGGAGGTGACCCCAATTTGCAACTCTTGCAGAGATGGCTGGAAAATCAAATCTGGCATATCTCCCAAATGGGATATGCCAAGAACTAATGCTACATAGTTTTCAACACCTGATTAAAACTTAATCCTGGCTTCTGGTTTTTAGGTCCTTTCTAACATAGTCCTGCTAGGGTGAGAGGGTAGTATTTTAATTATTTTTTTAATTTTTTTTTTACTGATTTTATCTGTGCTTTAATGATTTCTGGAATCTGGAAGCGATAGAAATATATTTTCTATGAGAGGAATTATTATTTCTAGTCCCAATTAAAGATGGTAGTTGTGCCTTTTCAATTTTTGTGGGCTTTATATGTTATTATATCTCTTAATGGTCAGTTCATGTTTTTCCAATTAACGGTGAGGCCATCAGTGATGTAGGATTTTTTTTGTCAGATAACAAGAAGAATGCCTATGTAGTCTCTCTTATACATAGAGTTAAGGATCTCTAAATGACATTTCTGTCATTTATCTTTCATGGTACATTAATATTTTGATCAAAACCTGCCATATCTTGGAGATTTACTATTCATAATTCTGTAGGATAATAAAGTTAATGAAACTGGGACCATCTAGACTGAAAGCTGCATAGGTAACAGGAATCTGACTTAATGATGGGATTAAAGATGACTTTTATTTAGGGGATCAAGTTTCATTATAGTTCCACGAACTGACTGATAAATATTTCTTGCATGGATAAGGTCGCAATGATTTTCCTTTCCCTGTTCATCTTCCCTTGTTCTCTGCTGAAGATACAGTTGATAATGAAAAATGTATTGGAAAACAGAAAATGGCTGATTCATTTCCTTTCCTCCTGTTCTTCCAAAAGTTTGTTTGATAGTTGAACACCTAGTTGTAATATAAAAACTTTTCCTAGAATATTTATTACCTTAGAGCAGCTAGAACTAGTACTAAATCAAGTGGGAAGAAAATATCTTAATGAAATGATACAGTAATCAAATAATCCTTCTGTAAGGACATACTTTTCTTAAAGTTCTTAGATTTAGTGGCTTATAAGAGACAGCAGGACAACATGTACACAGAGGGTTATTAGATAATCTAAGAAATCCTGCTGACTAAACTTCTGTAAAACAGTTAATAAAGATAACTCTGAAGGTAAAATATATAGAAGATTAAAAGGATTACTATATGAAGGAAGATGTGTTCGACTGTACTTAATTCTTATATCCAGGAAACTGATATATAAAGCAGGCATTTTACTCATATTAACAGAGAAAAGACAAGAGCTCCTCTTTTATTATTTTATATAATAAAATAATATTTTCACACCAGAGAGGTTTATGATTGCATAAGGGTGTATTCAGTGTTCAAAAATAGCTAACTTTTCTTCCCACCATGGACATAATTTGCATGTTTTATACATCTGAGTATCTAAAAGAACCACTTTAGCTCTGAAAGTGATGATAGAAAATCATCGTAGATTGGGGGGGGGGGGAATCATTCTTCTCATTGCAGCCTAGCAGGGTTTCTCTACTAAAGCAAATCTGGATTTTCTACTTGAGGAGGGATGGAAATGGGGGAGGGAGACTTCAGAACAACAGTATGATTTATTATTATCTTACCAGGGGGAGAAATAAGGCAATTCTTAAACAAAGATCTTTTCTGCATTGAAAGATATGATCTGACTCAGTGGGTCTGGACCAGTATTTATTTATATTTATTTATTATTATTTACATTTCTATCCCACCCCATACCCAAAGGTCTCTGGGTGGGTAACAATCTTAAAACAACAGATTGAAACAGAATATACATTAAAAGACTTTAAAAATCCAACAACTCTAAAGCAATACACATTATGTTTAAAATGATAGTGTCTGTCCTGGGGAGGCGGGGGGATATAATCAGCTCAGCCAAAGGCCAGGGCACTGCCTTCCTAAATATATATAAGGAAGGGGCATGATGCACCTCGAGGGGAAGGTATGACCTACTCTTTTGGGTCATGGCCAAATGTGGTCTGGAATAGCACTGTCTGTATGGTAATATTGGTCTGACTAGTCCCTGCACTGGCCCTGAAGCTCATATGAGTTTCAGGGCCAGGCTCCTAGGCATCCAAAAGGCTATGAATAAAGGTTAGCAGCCTTAGAGCCACTGAGAAACCCATTTCAGCAGTGAGGTTTGGTATGCCACTGAAATACCCCCCGGTATTTCAGAGCATAGAGATGTAGTCCATTCTATGCCACGATGGTCCACTAGTAGGTATTGACATTGAAGTCTACCAATGATCTAAAGCAACCCCCCCTCCCTTGATCATGATTGTGCTCTATCCTATGTGCTGAGCATGGTCTCCCATATACTGCCTGTTGTCTCCTTCTGGACCTGAAATAAGGGGCATTGAAGAAAAACCCATTGTTTGTTTGGTTTTACTTCTTGTAAGTCAAATCCTTTTTGGCTAAGAGAAAGGGGAAAAGATGGAGAGAGGTCAGCTGCTTTAATCAAATTAGTGTAGTATTTATTATTAGGTAGAAATAAATAGCCAGAATAAATTATCTAAGGCAAGTCCCCACTAGCAGAAGGAGCCAGTTTCTGCACTGGCACCTGGGTGGAGGTGCCATGAATGATCACCATTCTAGAAGATGCCTCTGTGCCTCAGTGTCAATGCATTTATGCATTATTTCAAGTGGCAATCTGAGGCACTTGTCATAATAGCGGAAAACCATAGAATAGATATTTTGGATGTTGACTGAGCACACAAATGGGATGGAACACTTGCCATAAGAGACTATCTGCTGCTAAATATGGAGATGCAGCTATGACGATACTTTTTATTGGAACCTTCATCAATTATATTTCCCCTCCCAGTACAGATACCATCACTTTAATCTGTTGTTACCTACCCAGAGACCTTTGGGTAAAGGGTGGGATAGAAATGTAAAATAAATAAATAAATAAATAAATAAATAAATACGTGAAGATCCAGCCTAAGCAGATAAGGTTATCCCTTATAAAACAAAGTATTTGCATAGCACTGTTTTCTTTTACTTGGTTAAGTAAATGTGGTCTTTTCTCATGTAAAATGGTTTTACAATATGCAAATTGCACTATCATGGTCACCCCTCTTAATGTGATTTACATAATACTATTTCTATTCCAGAAATAGAATGATGGTGCTGTGTAAGAGATTGGCTGGATTGTTGTTATTTTTCTTTTTCTTTTTCAAATCAATTCTGAGCCTATGTCATTTATATGCATAAAAATTTGCTTTGATTACTTCCACACCCCTGACCCATTTTCTGAAAATCCATCCTATGGTCAACTAGTGTTACATAAAATAAAAAATCATGAATTGTTGTTGTTGTTCTTGTTATTGTTTCAGCATGGAAATGCAATTATAATAAAACTTAGTGGCTGATATTTCAGGAACAATCTTGCATTTTCTGTGTTCACACACAAGCCACATAATGTGTATTAGGGCTAGAAAAATTTACTGATACTCTTGCAATCATAACAAGGGGCTGGTATCAATGTTTCAATAATATACAGCAATTACAGTGCTTAGGGGCTTTTTAAATTAAGAAACTGGGAAAAGAATTAAGAAATGTGGCAAGAATTCTATGAAATGATGCATAATGTGGGAAATTATGAGAATCTTACTTCTAATATTCTTATATACAAAAATATACTAAAATCCATGCTCACGCAGCAGTGATGAATTTTGGAAGAAGCAGAACAAACAGAATGAAGTTTTTTTTCATAGATTACCTAAATGAACTATGAGATATGCTATGCAAGTTATGCAAAGGACACAAATCTATGTGGCTTTAAAGAGGATAATTAATAGCTACTAATTATCATGTGTATCTACTAGGGATATGCACAAATATTTGTAGCTTTCAACAGTTGAATTCAAGTAAAATGTTTTGATACATTCGTATGAAGCTTCACGTAGATTTCATATGGGATTCGTATGCTATTTGCATGCATTTATATGGGATCCGTATGCTATCTATATGCATTCATATATAGGATCCATATACTGTTTGTATGCATTTGTATGGTATTTGTACGGGACTGAATATTTGATTCAAATATGAATCCTACCAGATATTCAAAGGGGATCTGTTCAAATGAATATGAATTTTCTTGCATTTGATCTGACATCAGTCAAATACAAAAACAACATTCATGTGGATCCCTAGTATGGACTATAGGTACTGTATAATAGATTGTATGCCTCTGGAAATGCATCACGTAAGGAAATCCTATTGTATTGGTGTCCTGCTTAGCAACTTCTAGAAGAGCCACATGGCTCTAGTGTGGACTAAATCAGGCCCCACATTACAAACATTACTCAAAGATAATAGATCTCTCTCTCAAACACACACACACAACTGTAGGATTCACAAGACTCTGGACTGTAAGGCTGCAAAGACAATACAATCTATGTATCATTCCTTAAAAGCCACCTTCTATGCTTATAGCGGGAAAGGTCGCAATTTTGAAATTTCCCCCTTCTCTCCTGTTGCCTCAGACTGTACTTTAAAAAAACAAGAGCTGAAAAGAGGAAGTGCTTAGAGGTATATTATAGCAATATTCAAGTTTGTTCTTAACTTTGCTAGCCTGACATGTGTAATTGGAGCAGTATGGGATCATTCCTTGGGGATAGCTTAGGGCCTTTTTCCATTAGGACTTAGAAACCTTCTAAGACCCCATTAGGAACCCCATTAGAACTTGATTGGTACCAATTGGGAAGGCCCTGTCCCCACCTGGACCCCATTGGAGGCTCCATCGGCAAGGCCCTGTCCCCACAAAGGCAGGGGAAATCCAGATTTAATGGGTCCTCCAGGCCTGATTAAAGGTGTCCACAGTGGGGTCATCAGGCATCTTCAAGTTCTGGATCTCCAGGAGGATCCCATATCAAAGAACTGGATTGTGAAGATCGGGATCATTATCTGTGTGTGGAAAAAGGGGGTAATAGTGTTTGCATTATTTTGACGAACTTTCCTATCTTCTTCAGTGATTGTCCAGCTGATTAAGTTATTATCACCTCCATTAGCATGTCCCCGTGCTACAAAGTAAAGAAGGCTAACATCACATCACACACCTGAATGGTAAATCCCTGTATTTTTGGATTTTACTTTCAGCAATCGAATATGTATTTTTTTAAAATTCCTTTTTAAAAATTCCTTATTTTGATCCAATCATTTCCTTGCTTCTCTTCTGACATAGAATGCCTCCAGACAGCAAGTTTGTTTATTATTTGTAATTCTATCCCGCCCTATACCCAAAGGTCTCTGGGCAGGTAACATTTAAAATCAGACATATATTAAAACAACAACAATATATATTAAAACAATAACAGTGTTTAAAGTGGGAAGAGACAGTATATTCCCATTTAGCCAAAGGCCAGGGCAAAGAGTTAGGGATGTACACAAATATTCGGGACATTTGGAATTTATATGAATATGTACAAATTTGTAGATTTTTAGCTGAATCAAATAGGTCCTACATTTGTAGGGCCTATTATCCATGAATTGAATATTCAGGTACCTGTCAAAGCTTTGGCCGAAGCTTTGGCAGATATTGGATCCCCCTAGGCCTCTGTCTATTGCTGCATGGAGGCATTTTACTTATTCCATTATATATGGATATTCCAGAATAAAAATATGAATATTCCAAGTATAGTGAAATACGTAAGTAATGTTTGGATGAAGCCTGCCTTGTTAAACAGTTAACAGAGTGACCAATGATCACCTAGCTCTCTTGCTATAATTTGCTAAGCCTAATTAGCAAGTCAATGAGTTCTTATTTCTCTGCCTGTGTAGTTCTGATGTCCACTGAAAATGTTCATTGCCTTCTATTGCCTTTTACTGAACTCTCAGAATAAAATGTTTTTCCCCTTTGTGATTTAATAAAGATTGTGGAATTTGAATTACTTCCACCATCAAAAATTCTTCTTCTGCTTTTACCTCTGTGACTCCACTCCAGCCAACTGCATTCTGCCTAGAGCAGTTTGTCAAATCTATCTATCTAGCCTTAGGTCCCTGGAATAAATCTGTAGACAACCCCCCCCCCCTTCACTTACAGATTGACTGTATCTAGCCTTTATTGAATCTTCATAGAAGTTTCAATGAAGGCTGGGTATGCCCAGCCCTGGCATTCCATCCCCCTGGCTATGCCTCCTTACCTGGAAATCCAGCTGCATCCTCTGCCACCATTGCACCCTCCTTTGAGGCTTAACTAGACCTTCTGGAGATGCATGCACAGCTTTAGAAGCTGGCTCCCTCTAAGGATCATGGGAAATCTTGTGAGATGGGGTGGCCTATAAGGCTGTATGCACGTCTCTGGGAGGCCTAGTAGAGCCTCAAAGGAGTGTGCAAATTGCAGCAGAGACTGCAGTGATAGCAAGGGAGGGGGGCAGGGTGGAACAGGATGGGAGGATGGGGCGATCCCTTTGTATGTGAGCATTCAACGGATGTTTGTGTGCAAAGGGGCTTCGTATGAAGCTGAAGATTCCTCACCTTCGATTTGTGCACATCTCTACTACCAAACATTTTCCAGAGTGGATGATCACAGTCATAATCAAAGCAACCCCACAACAGAACATAATAGACCTTCATTTGAAATAGGCACACTCAGGCCCATTAATCTTAAAACAGGCCCTTGTTCTATTACTTTACAATTAATGATATGATTTCAGTCTTTTTGCTACCTCACAGATTTACCAAAACCTGAACAATTATTTAATTAATGTTATATGTTAAAGGAATTAATCTTCAGGAATAACCTGAACTGAAATGGTGGTGAGTTGAACAAATGTGTTATATATTTAAAAAATCCTTCTAGATTTCACCTAAATCTATTCTTTATTAGGGATGTGCAAGAGTACAATTTAACCCCCTTTAAATCAATGTGAATCAAAGGGGAATATTTGTCTTTATAAGATTACCACACACACAAATATGGAGTCCTTTGGACAACCACGAACCCAAAGGCCCACCACCTGCTACCCCCATCACATGTTCCTCTGAGCCCCAACTAGGCCTTGTACACACACCTCCAGGAGTGTGGGAAATTTCCTGTGACTTCTACTTGGGCCTTGGGGAGCATGTGATGGCAGTGGAGAATTAGGACTATGGGGGTGTGGCTGTGGAGGCTGGAGGTGTATAGGTCCAGCCTTCATCAAAGTTTTCTACAAAGACTGGATCCATTTAATTCACAGGTGAAGGGGGGGTTACAAATGTAGGATACTTTCAATTCACCTGTGAATGTTAAGATGTGTATGTATTTGTACTGATTTCAAGTAGCATAAACATTCGTGCACATCACTACTATATATGAAAAGACTGAGGAATCTGAAAGGAATAGATTAGTGTGACCATTGCTTCTCTTGCTTACATAAAGCATCTATCCCTACTTATCTACTTGCCAAACAAGCTTTGTTGAAACTGAAGAAAATAGGGCCAATACTTTCCTCTTTGATACCAAAAAGCTACAAATGCGCTTGAATAGATATTTGGACAAGGAAAAATAAAGGGAAAAAAGATACAGCCTATTAATTTAATGAGAAGGAATCACATGGAAAATACTGAAAAATTATACAGTTAAGCCCAGGTTTTGCACTTTAGGACACACATCAAAATAGAAGTCCAAAAATCTGAAAATAGGAGTCAGAAATTACGTGAAGCTACTACCTTGCCAAACAGAGGAAATATTCTGGTATCCACAGATTTACTGCTTTGCCTTAAATGATGAAAGTGAATAGATAAATAAATAAAAACCTAAAACCATCGTAGTATGCCATCCATGCCAGAAAGAAATTGTGTGAT
This sequence comes from Aspidoscelis tigris stejnegeri, assembly GCA_023333525.1. Taxonomy (NCBI): domain Eukaryota; kingdom Metazoa; phylum Chordata; class Lepidosauria; order Squamata; family Teiidae; genus Aspidoscelis; species Aspidoscelis tigris. The sequence goes on from JALMGA010000001.1 coordinate 227,394,311, forward strand.
TATTTTCATTTGTATTGCTTGTGCTGGTTGCTATCATTATTTATAAATAATGATGATGAATTTCAAATGACATAAGAAATATATGTATTAGCCTTGTAAAAATACATAAAAGATGTATTATCTTAGCCACACTTCTCTAAATAAATAAATAAATAATAAACAAATAAACAAATAAGTAAATTGTGAAAAGCAGGTGAAGGCATCTGCTTCAAATTCCTGCTTGTAAAATAACAATCTGAAGTAGCTTTACTTTCTTTTAGCTGCAAAGCAACTAATAGGGGTGGTGTGCTTCTGCCTAGCAATATGTAAATGGAATCTCACTTGTCAGAAGAGGCTTCTAATCCTCTTTTTGCTAGCTAACATGAACATTTACATTTTAATTCCTTCTCTCATTGGCTGCAAATGTCCAAATGAGAATTTCCAATTTAAATGCAGTGCAGAATGAGTTGGTGTAACGTAAGATTCACAAGAGCAAAAGTCTTTCAAAAAGTTGGTGTAAAACACTGGGTGTTACAAGCACATTTTATTTAAAAGTGGAATTGCTCAAGTAAGCAGACAGTGAAAGTGAAGAGACTCAAGAAAGCAAAGCGGATAAAGAGCACTTGGTAGGAAGAATTAAAAAAAAAACATTTCAGCAAAGTTCCCTCATTTTTTCTGGTTCATATTATGCATGAATAAAATTCATGAAATTTTAATAGTGAATTATGTGTATGCATGTGAATGTGTGGACACAAATACACACAAAAACATGCATTAATTGTCATTTCTCTTTGAATAAACACAAAAGCATGTCTTTCTAGTTGTGCTTTCATGCATTTAGTGAAGGAAAAATAGAAATTGTCATGCAGAATAATATCTCAATGACTCATAAAGAGGATATTTTACTGGTTTTATATGGTTTTATTTGTCTTAGGATTATAGTATAAGGCAGTATAGTGATAAATTAATAAATTCTATATCATCATATAGTATTATGCAATATTTTGTACTTTTTTTGCTAATAAATATATTTATTAGACAGAACACAAGATCAGTGACTTAACATTTAATTACCTAATATTATTTACTGTATGTTGTTTATTTCTCAGCAATGTTGAGAACTAAGGTTAGGCATTTGAAAGTATACCTCACTATTTGAGAAACTCTACTATTTCACTGTTTGCTCTAAGAAGTGTACAAAATGTGATGTGTATTCACAAATTCAATTGAATATTCTGATTTCACAAACATTCATACTGCACTAAAAATATGGGTTTTTGAATATCCAAAAATTTGATGGAAGTGACTTTGTCTCCTGCTTGCAAAAATGAACTCTTTGATTGTATGTTTGTATTTCATTTGTATTTTTTGTCATGAAAAATGACTTTTTCAATGGGAAAAAGTCACAAAACGCTCTCTAACAAATGTGAAAATCTAGTGTTTCAATTTAACAATGAAATGAATTTTTGGATTTTCATTTTCATAGCAAAACAATATTATTAATTTTTTGTGCACATTCCTAGTTATATATTCCTTTGATTAACCCTGTTAATCCCTGGACATTCCCTGTGCAGCTCAGGGAAGGTCAAATGTGAGAACTGTGCATCTGAGGGTTTTTTGCATGGGTTTCATGGGAGTGTCCAAGACCACATGGAAATGGCTGAAATGACCAAGGTCAGATTCACACCTGTCACTCTGATACGGTACAGAAATATTATCGCAGCCCTGTAAGGGTTCAGTGAGGTGGCAGCCATTTTTACTACAAGCACTAAAGTAGGAAATATCTGGTCAGTAGTGCTTGTAAGAGCAAATGGACAGTCCACCAAGGCAACATCCTTAGCAACATTGAGTGAGAGGCTGCATATTTCCATGGTGATCCAGATGCTATAAATAAGTGTGCAGTTTCAGTCAGGCAGCCACAGCTCCTTGCCCAGTTGTACTTTGAAGAGAGTGCAAAACCACCTCCCCAGGAGCATTCCAGCTGTTCATTGTCAGCCTGTGGATTGCTTTTTAGCAGTCTACTTCTGGATTGCTCCTGGAAGGCTGCAACCATTCTTGGTGAACTGCAGTAACAGCTGGATGCAGATGTGCCTCTCCAGAGAATGGACAGGAACACTCCATATGGTAAGTGCAGAAACAGCCTGAGAAAGGTCCAGGCTGCAACCCAGAAGTGTAACAAAAGAAATGTGAAGAGAATGTATGGAAGACTTGCTGTTTCAAGCAGGCACTCAATGTCATTTAAATGTTTTATTCATATGACTAACATTTCAGTGGACGGAAAATTGGCAATTATAATTCATAGAATCATAGAATGGTAGAGTTGGAGGGGACCTCCTGGGTCATCGAGTCCAACCCCCTGCTCAAGGCAGGATCTCCTAAACCATCTCAGACAGATGGCCGTCCAGTCTCTGCTTGAAGACCTCCATCGAAGGGGAACCAACCACCTCTTGTGGCAGCCTGTTCCACTGGTTGATCACTCTTACTGTTAGAAATTTTTTCCTAACATCTAAACTAAATCTTTTCCCCTGCAGTTTCACCCCATTGTTTCTAGTCCTTCCTTGAGAGAGTGAGAACAGGGCTGATCCCTCTGCCTTGTGACAACCCTTGAGGTATTTGTAGACAGCTATCATGTCTCCTCTCAGTCTTCTTTTTGGTAGACTAGACATTCCTAGTTCCTAGTACTTCAGTGGCATCTTACTGTCTTTATATTTTTGTGCAAGTATCTAAATGATCTTTGGTCAAAACATAAGTTAGTGCTGGGGAGATAGAGAGGAAAGAGAAGGGAAATTTGAAGGAATGGGTGAAGTCTGAGCTTTCCAAACTTTGGAGCTGTCTGAAGTGAGCAGTTCAGACTCTTTAGGGCAGAAATGGTCATGGAGAAGGTCCAGAAGCAAATGATGGACTACCTTGTGAGATAGGATGCTAGATTAGATGGGCTCTGTTGTTTCCAATTGTAGAGTAAAATTTTGGATAATTTCAATTAATTTGAAGCCCCAAAATACACCAAATTTAAACTCACAGGGAATTTGTAGCTGGATCATTTACACAATTTTTTACATAATGAAAAATACCATAAACAGAGACAAAAACTCATTCCAAGCACCAAAAGCCAGTATTTCTTGTTAAATCATTGAAAAGAATTTATTAGAAATACAGAAGAAAAGTTAAAATGAAATGTAAAGCCATCTCAGAGACAGATTTCATTTAAACATTCAAAAGAACAGAGATAAACATGCAAAAACCCAAACATGGCTAAATAAATAAGCATTTTATATTAAAGTACTTTGCACATTAAGCTGAGTCCATCCCATTTTATTGAAACAACTAGTTTGTAATTATACAGCAAAAAATCCCAAAACACCATAAAATTGCCTTTTATGGGTGAAAACATAAAAATGAGAATAAAGTTCCCATAAGAACAATTTCAAATCTTAAAGGAAGATATAAAAACCAGAAAAAGATAGAAAATTAACCCTGAAACTAGAAAAATTCCCTACAACTAACCCAAAATTTTTAAAGGAAAAAAAGGGAGGAACGGATGGAATATATATAAAGGAATCTTCTATCTCACCAACTCACCAGGAATCCAATTTTTTTTTTAAAAAAAACTGCACAAATGTAGGATTTCAGCAAAACCATACCCCTTTCAGGAATAAAAATGGCTTTAAAAATATAAATACAAGGTTCTTCACAAGAAATAACCTTAAAATAAGCAAGTTCTTCCAGCCTCACCCAAAATCAGACTGCAAGTGGGAAATTCAAACTGTTTCTTCATGGGAAAAAACCATGCCCAGTTCCTCTCATGATCATGAAATCATGATCCCAGTGTGATTTGTTTGGGGACAGCTGACTGCAGCCTGCCTCCAGACGGTATTAGGGCAAATGGCATGAGAACACCCAAGATTTGATCTCAGTCCTGCACCCGGTCTCATGCAAGCCCAAACAGCACCCAAACAGTGCCAAATAGCTTGCATGGGGATGCTGCCTAAGGATCTTATATCTTTCTTATGAGTTGATCAGGACTATACCCAGTCTGTGTGAACATATAAATCCCCACTGTATCTACCTTTCTTTTTTGGATATCATTCTTCAGGAGTAGAGATGTACAAAGTGGCATTAAAATTTACAGACATTCACATTGAGTCAAAAATCCAGTTATTTGAACTTTCAAAAATTCAGTTGATGTGAACATAGTCCCTGCTTGTGAAAATGAACATTTTGATCAAATATTCTTATTTTGCAAACTATTTGTCAAGGCCAGGAAAAATAGAAGGTGTCTGTTTTGGGAAACTGCCCCACAGAACATAAGCAGTCACACAGCTGCGGCATTATCTTTGCTTATTGCCATAACATGTTTTGCCTTTCCCGTGAGAAGCTAGAAGATGTTTTGGGAACAGCAGGCTGTGCAACACCTAGCAGGCCTCTATCCAGGATAGGCCAAAGCGTGTACACATGACCTATGTGACATCACAGACTTTACACACATGTCTTGTAATCCATATGGTTGGCATGATGTAACCTGCGTGCATCTGCTCTGCCTTCCAGCAGAGACATAAGGGCTTTAGCATTTATCACTATTTAGCTGTTAAGTTGTTAACCTGGTATTTCTTTCTTATATGCATGCCTCTATGCAGTATTTTATCCTTGTATTTTAGTCAGTGCTTATTTTGCAATCATAAGTAATAAAACTTCCTTCGTGGACTGCAAACTCCTGCTCCTGTCTGTGACTCCAGGGACCAATACGCTGCCTCTGCACGTTTGCTCTGCATAATCACTACCCTTATCAGGGGAATATATCTAACACTATTTTGGTAATAAAAATGAATTTTTAAATGGGGAAAGTCATGAAGAAGTAACAAAAATATTCAAAAGTGAATATGAAAATCCAGTTGGTTTTTAATTTCATGACTCAATGATGAATTTTTGGATATACAATTTGATAATGAAACAAATTTGATGATGATGATAATTACCATTGTTATTATTTTGTGCACATTCCTATTAAGGGGTTTGGTTAGGAGGGCAATAATATGGCTTTGTATTTTTACCCACAATGCTTCTGTGGATAGGTCTGATGCAAAGTCTTGTATCAGTTTCACAATATCACTGTTTTCATTAATCCACTAGCAGTGCAGTTGTACAGTGAATCTGTTACGCTTATCTGAAGGCACATGAGCTCATAAGACCAGGTTGCTAGCCAGTTTCACATAGGGCTCTTTTATTTAAAAGCTTTTTGATCTCTACCAAAGGCTTTAGAACTATATCAAATATATATGTTACCTGATGTTTTGTGTTCTAAAAAAGACTTTAGTGATATTTCTGCAACGTGGTCACATACTCAAATTGTTGGCTAAAAACTGGCATGCATAAGTTTATTCACCTGAGGTAAACAATTTTTCCACCACATACATGAATAATATATATTTATTTCTCCCACTGCAATGATAAAAGCAAGGTGATCAGACATTTACAGTATGTCTTCTGGGCGCACTGTTGAGATGTATGTAACAATTTTGTAAGGCTGAAGAATTCCACACAAACCTTTGACTATACAAATGCTACTTACATAAAGTACATTCGTTTGTGCTCTTAGGTCTCCTACACATTTGCAAACATTTGAGTATACTGGTGGAATATCAATGGTGGCATAGCCTTATTCTGGGTATCCAATAATAATTATATGAAATACCGCATTCTGGGGAAATTAAAAATAAAAGATCACATGCTTTTGCACAGTGGTATTTGCACTAGTGAGAAGAAATCTTTGAAATTTTGCAGTAATATGGCCAAGCAAAAAATCAGCTTGATTGATTAAGGTTGCCCTCATACATAGAAAAAAAAAATCAATAGCACCTTAAAGAGAGTGGTCTCTGGCACTTGTGTATTGACTTCATCTCTTAATTTATCTTTTCTTGCCAAGAATGTTCATGAAAGTGAGAAAGACAGACAGATGTATGAATGATTCCACCTGCAAATCATTTCAAATGATGTTTCTGTTCAGATATTCAAAGATCCGGATCTTGAAGATCTGGATCTTTGAGATAGGATCTTCCCTGAAACCCAGATCTTGAAGATCTGGATCTTCAGTGAACTCCATGTGACTGCACGGACTTGCTAGAACCCAATTGGAATGGGTGCTAAGCAGGACACCATGCAGATGCAGCAGGTGTCTGCTGCTGCCACTTACACCTATCGGGGGGCATGGTGATGACAATGCAGCAACCTCCCTCCCTGATGGTCCACCTGCAAATCAGCTGTCATCAGGGGGGCGTGGTGTTGTGGCTGCCATCACCACTTCTACCATGTCCCCTGTCCCAACGACAGCTGCAGGCCATCAGGGTGGGATTGCGGCAGATCATGGTTGCCTGCTCCCCCCACTACTTCCTGCCTCTTTCCCCCCAGTGGTGAAGCAACATCTGGGGGGGGTAGATCTGGTGGCAGAGGAGGAGGTGACAATGGCAGCCAGGCATTCAAATTGACACCTCTGGCACCTCCTTCACCCTGCTTGGAGGGGAGTGCGGCAACAGCAAGCCCCCTCCCCTCCCATGTGGCTGCTCCAGCAATGGGCATTGATGGAAGGTGGGGGTGGAAACAATCCCCTGCCGCTGCCTGCCATCAATGCCCCATTGCCAGAGAGCAGCAGCCCCATGGGGGGACAGCCCCTGACCCCCTTAGAAGTATTAATCCTGCAAAGTGTGACAATGGATGAGTAGCATGAGTAGGCTACCTACCATTCACATGCTCCATACAGATATATTTTATGACATATAGAAAATGGCCGTTCATTCCAAAATAGTGTGGTGCTACCATGACTTCAAAGTTTGCAAGGGGGTGAGGGATGTTCCAAGAAGTCCCTGTGATAAAGTAAGCACTCTAAGCTAGTAGACAACATTATCTCCCATAATGGGGTTGCAGTCTGACACCTTTTCTGCACTTAACCTTTCTTAATTTGGGTCTGGAATAACTAGGGTCACTGAGGAGGCATGGTTTGAATTAGCACCATCCACACTAACAGAGCTGACCTAGCCCCTGATTCCAAGCACTGCAAAGTTTGTACAAGCTTTGCATTCTCCCTGGCCCAATGCCTCCAAAGGCTTAGAGCATGGCTGTGCCACCAAAAAGCACCCTCTGGTAGTTCTAAAACACATAGGCAAGTCATCATTATGCTTTCTGGTTTTTTTTTTTTTGTCTCTCTATTGTCCCTCTATTGCAGCAGACTTTAAAAATGTGCGTTCAATTCCAAATTAAGTGTCTCCATGAGGCTTAGTAAAATGTGCATTTAAAATGTACCTTCTGTCCCCATGGAAGCCGTGTTTTCTTTGCCCGCATCTTTTTCTCCCTGCCCCCTTTCTGGTTGATAGGGGAGAGGGCAGGAATGGGGAAGGACTGCAATCTGTGTGGCCACAACCAGAAAGCCTTTATCGTATTGGGAGTCAGCCAGCCAAACAGCGCAACAACCCCGACATGTCCAAAAGAAAAATATCCATTATTCACAAATTCTCCGTCCGCCAAAACGTCTCCTCTGCTGGCAAAAGCAGTCAAGCTGCAGCGGCTGCAGCACTTGCACAATTGTGCACAGAATCACACTTTCACTTGCGGGTGGAAGTAAGTCATTGCAATGTATCCTTTGTGATTTAAGTGCCCGCCTACTGTTTTCTTTTATTTGAAGAGAAAATGAGGGAGAAGGCCAAAAAAAAGAAAAAAAAAAAGAGGAAAGATGGGGCAGGAAATGTAGAATTGCAGGAACCCCCCCCCCCACCCGCTAATACCGCAGCCAGCAATCCCCGCCCCCAATTCCTCTTTTGCCATGGAGCGTCTACATGATCAGAAAACCCGTGGCTTCCAAAAGGTGGGCTGGTAGACTTGTTTGAAGGGGTTTTTTTCTGCCATGGATTTTCCTCCTTTGTGGCGCTGGAAGCCCAGAGAAAAGCTCTGCATGCAGATGCTCCATGGCAAAAGAAGCTTTTTAATGGACTTTTTATTGCATGTAGACAGGGCCTAATTAAAGTGAAAAATTCCTCCTTAATCCAGATCCAGTCCTTCTTATTGTGGATTTGGCTCTGTCTGGTGCAGACAGATGTGGGATTTATTTGATCCACATTAATATGCAGATTAGGAGACTAATAATCCAGATTACAAAGCTCCTTAATCTACATCAACATTTAGTGCAAAAAAGCTTGAATCCCACAAACTGGCTTAAAGAGCTAAGGTTCAAGAATTTAGCAACACACTGATCTGATCATATGGAATATTAAAAAATATTAATAAAGCCACGCAGGAGCTTCAGAGTAGACACAAACATTTTAGGTAAGGAGACTGAAAGGTATTTATTTATTAAAAGAAAAAATGTCCATGCTCTAGTAGTTTCTACTTTCCTCATATCCGATTACAGCTTTGATACATAGAAATTTCAGTAGCATTATTCAGATCTCTGCTTCATTGCTCTATGGCGAATAATGAGATATCACATGTAATATATGAAAGTGTCATAGCATGTCATAATGAAGCTAAGTTTTGCTTTATTAAGTTATTATAAAAACAATGGTAGCCAAATTATGCATCTATTCAATAATTACTGGGCATAGAAGATTGTTACTGAGACTATTGGTCTGTACGGCAAATTGGAAAATAGCTTCCTTTTTGGTTCATGGTTATTTATAACACCACCATGGATGAGGGGAGGAGGGGAGAATCAGCGCTTAACATTTCCACCTGCTGCAACAACTACAAAAACCCAGCAGCACCAAGCCCAACTCCCCAACGCCACCATGGACAAGGGGAGGAGGGGAGAATCAGCTCTTGACCACTTCCACCTACTGCAAGGACTACAAAAACTCAGTAGCCAGCTGTCCCACCTGCTTTATAGGGTTTTTTCCCTAATTATTATTATGACTATATAATGTATTAGTTGTTATAACATGTAATGTATTGTTGACTCATGTAAACTGCCTTGGGCAAAAATTGTCTTTGATCTGAGTTGCTGATCATACTTATTTGCTGTACTTCTTGATGTAATGATTGAATTTGTATTGTATTTTGTTTTTCCATTTGTTGTAAATCGCCTTGAGCAAATTTTATGTTTGGAAAGGCGGTACATAAATAAAAATGGAAATGGAAATAATATAATTATGTAATAGCATCCATAATCAGACTCCTAAAAGACATAAAATAAATCCCATATGATGTGGAATATTTATGGAACGATGTGAAAGATGGTGAAATAGAGGAAGGTAACAGAGAAATGTTAGAGCTATATCTCATAAAATATATAAACTATCCTTGGATTTTCTATCTTTCCAAAATTTATGGTCTAACCTAAGGTGTAGTAAATAATGTAATATTTTACTTTTTCTCTTTCAGATATTATCAGACCAACTAGAACTTTTGTGAAAAATGTTTGCTTGATGTAAGGTTAATGTTATCCTATATATTTTTTACAATTATAGTTTCTTCTAAGTTGCATTCAGTGTAAGGATGTGCTGAAATATGGCTGTGGCACATGACATCAGAGTCTCAGCTCACAGCTGCACATGTGCAATGATGCTGGTATGCATTTATGAGGATGTGCTGACATGTGCCACAGCCCCACCCATTGAAGGATCTATAATGATGGTAACCATGCTTTTGGAAGGTAAGTTTCCTGCACCACACATATCCCTCAAAAAGGTGCCACAGAGAGCCAGGGCTGGTCAAGCTAAAACATTGTAACAGTCTCAAATTCTTTTGCAACTTTTGCTTCTATGAACCATAATTCAGCATGTCTCTAATTCAGTGGCATTAACTACCAAAAGATTTCATTTTAAAAAATAATTTCCACATCCATTCTTGAAAACAGCCCAGAAGCTGGAACTAGTTCAGAATGCAAATGGTTTGATTACCGTTTATGGCTGGGTGCCCATCATGCATGACCTGAAAAATTTGCACTGTTTTTTCACTATGAGCCTGATTCAAGATGTTGCTGTTAACATATAAAGCCTGAAATGTCTTGGGCCTTGGTTACCTGAAGAAGCATCTCCAATACAAACCTGCTCAGATATTGAGATCTCAAGGAGAAGATCTTCTTGAAGGTCCTTTTCTCTCAGAAATGCAAAGGGTAGGGACAAACAAGAAGGGCTTTGCTTTGGTGGACCCCAGACTTCCAAATAACCTCCTTCTGTGGGCTCACCAGTTACATACCCCAGGCTAGGAAGACAGATAGGATGCCTCTAGGTGAAGGTTTTGTCCTAATCTTCTGCTTGAGATGCCCATAAGCAACCGGTGGGCCAGTGTATCAGACAGGATGCTGGACTAGATGGGCTGTAGCCTGATCCAGCAAGGCTCCTCTTCTGTTTTTCTGTTCTTACCCAGTTAAAATGTACCTCTTCACCCAGGCCTTTGATGTTTAGCTCCTTTTGGGTGTACTTCTGATTCCACTGACTGTGTCCACTGTCAAACCAACTTCAAAGACTTTGGGCTGCTGTCATTTGTTAAGAAAATTTATTTATGAATTTATATCCTGTCCTTCACCAAAAGGTCCCAGGGCAGATCACAACAGCAACAACAACAAAATTAATAATACATTTTTTTTCTAACACATCTTTAAAATATAACCTTCCCTGTCTCCTTCCCACCCTGCACAGCAGGACTACACCCAAAAGGGGCTTTCATTCAACCTCACTTTCATGGAACTGACCATTTGGGAACACATGGAACAGTAAAGGTTAGGATATAAATGTAACAACTCAAAAATGAATAAGTAAATAACACTAAGTTGATATGAGAAGGCAATGGTTGTTGATGCTCATGGGGCTATTGTACCAAAGGGCAGGACAGTTTAATAGGTGGCTGGTCCACAAGGGCAAAGTGAGCAATATGCAATCACATTGGTAGCTCAGAACATGAATCTATTTTCCTGTTGCTCCCTCATTTCAATAACAGAACAGTTTATGTGTGCATAATACTTTAGATACAGTAAATTCAGTTTTCATATGCATTTGTATATACATTTGCAACTTATTATTTCTCATCTACCATTAGTTCTACTTATTTGTATTTTTTTAAAAAAATATTAATGTGATATGAATATTTGGAATACTATATTAAAAGACATTGCAGTATTATACCAATAAATATTCTAATGGTCAGTAAAATAAGAGTTTTGGATCTGATCAGTAGAATCAATGGCCTTTCTGCACAAACTCTTAAATGCATATTAAGGGTCTGTGTAGTACACATCTGGGCTTCCAAATGTGAAAAAAAAAATCTAAACAGGTCAATTTTGCTCAGAAATCATTTATTAGCTTTGTGCACAAAGGAGGACAAAACATACCAATGAAATAATGGCAAGCCAGTGTATTAGTTTCCATTCTTAGTTTCCAAGACTTTATACATTTTCACTTTAGCATGTCAGGTGACAGTTGTTTACACCTAAGGAAATAAAGTCATGAGGTATGAAAATGATGACAAAAGAGTATACTGGTGTCATAAAAATATGTCATGAGCCTCTAGCAGTCCGTAACCAGAGAGAAGTGTATGCTCGGAACCCGACCCAAACAAGCACATAAAGAGACAGGAGACCAGATCTGGATTTCAGCACTATTCATGTAACATTTATTCTAACAAGTACATAATACAATCAGAGAGATCCCATTCACTCATTCATTCATTTCATACTCACATACAAGCCTACTCCCGATCCGGATGATCAGTCCAACCGTAGAGGCGATGGGCACGCATCGTTGCAGCTGATTCGATGGGCAAAGCATCAGTCCAAAAGCCTTGTTTTTATATCCTTTTTACAGGGTGTATCCGATGCATGCTCAGATATGTTGATTTCCACATTCTGCTGAGCTTGGTTTTGTCCTGTTACTCATTTACTCAGTCTCTGGTGGTCTTTTCGACTTTATCAGCCCTCATTCCAGAGGTCAAATACATTTCTCCATCTCTTATCGCCGTTATTCAGTTTATCTTTCCTGTTAATGACTCCTTTGGCCTTGCCACCTTGCAATTTCGGCACTCCTTACTTTCAGTGTCAAAGTTAGGTCATAGTTCCACTGTCCTCGCTTCAAATGCCAAATCGCCATTTTATCATGCATTGCGAATCCTTGGTTTCGGCTCTCACTCATGCTCACTATCGTGTCATCACACTGGAAGTTACTTACACATTTTGCCCATAAAATGAGCATTTGTCTATTTGTAGCAGTTTAGATTTTGCTTAGCCCTACAAGTTTGCTGTTTCTTTTTCAGACCCACTTCCCATTTTCTCTGCTGCGCACTTCTTCATTCTTGGTACACTTACTGGCAGAAGCCTTGTGTTGCAATTTCCTATTTCCCATAATTCTGTCTTAGGCATTTTATTCTGCATGTTTGATATGCGATATGAGGATTCCCAGAACTTTTGGGTTCCAGCAATTCATAATTGGCATCCATTTTGCCTCCTGTTTAATTTTCTTTCCACACATATCTGCACATTAATGTGGATCACAGAGACTCCACCGCATGCTGGTCCTTGGCCCTTGACATGTGGGATTGTAGCCTCAAAGCTTTTATGGAACACGGCACAGCTCCAGTTATACAGATCAAATTCCAAAGGAAGAATGGATGGAGAACCATGCTTCCCTGATACCCTGGGGCTATTTTTACATAAAACCGAACAAAAATAAACTACTGATTTCAGAAGAGACTCTTCCAGAGGCTTGACATGAGAATGTGACCACAGTGAAACTCTATGAGAATCCAAAACATGGGACCCACATATCTAGGTGAATGCTTCATGCCAACTAAATGTAACCTAGAGGCAAAGGATATGTGCTTGGGTGACATTAACAGCAACCACTTACCAGTACTTTGCTGATACTTATTGAAAGCAATTTAATTAGTTTTAACATTAGCTTAAATACTGTTTCATAGAATTTCTCCAGCATCTCTAATAGCTAGATTCTAAATAAAACATCTATTTAAATTAAAGTTGTTTTCTTTTTATTTATAATTTCCTATTCCAAAGGTCAACACACTTTTCGGTCATTCTCTTAACTTTTTGTGCATTTTATATGGTCAAATGACTCATCAATAAAGAATGATTCTGATTTTAAGCCCAAATGTTTATCTTCTAAATTATTTCAAGAAAACCTTCAGCCACAGTAGGAGTTTTCCAGATGTAATTACCTAAAACCTCTGATTAATGATTGCCTATTAGTTTTTGCCTTAGAAATAAGTGAAAGTTTGCGATTTTACTTTGGTTTTTCCAAGATGCAGAAAGTCTTGCACAGAAACCCTCCAGGCTTTGTCTGGTCCATTTCTGGGTTAAAGAGTAGGTGCTTTACATAAGAAGTTATCAAGTTAATGTCCCAAATGTACCCCTTCCTGGAACTCATTTGATGGCTCATTTGATTAGATATTACATAATTAAATTGATCAAGGAATAGATCCAAGGCTGCATCCAGATGTGGGATAGTTATTCTGCCATATTTTGGATAGTCTGAAGTAGGTATGTGCACAAATATTCATCACATTCAAAATTCATATGAATTCATTCAAATTCAGACATTTGAATTTGAACTGAATGTTCATACATTCAAAGATTGACATTTGAATGCCAATCAAATGTTTCTGTACATTCTTACAGAGCTTTGTTACATTCAAGAATCTGGGGAGGTGGGAAGGTGACTGCCCAGTCACATCTGCAGTGGGTCCAGAGTGTATACAATGTGGATTCAGAACTGATTCAAAGTGGATTGAGAGTGGATTCAAAGTGGTTTCAGAGAGATTTGAAGCAGGGCAGATTTATAGGGGATTTGTGGGGGATTCATAGGCGCAATTGGCAGCAGGGATTCAAACTGGATTCATATCAAAATTCATATTGAATCTGAATCCTATAACATTCAAAGAAGTTCTATTTGAACAAATGCAGTTTTTCTCACATTAGATTCAATTCAATCAAACACACACAAAAACACAAAAATTGCCTAGTCTGAAGTAAAGCATGGATATTCTGGAATATCCATGTTTTATTCTGGAATATCTGAATATAGCAGAATAAGTAACCTGTCTAGATACAGCCTGAGATATTGCAAATCCCAAAATTCCCATATACAAATTGCAGAAGGAATGGGTTAAATTTGTTAAGTTCAGGCACCTATGATTTAATTTAAATATCTTTCCTATATTTTGCTGTTTACATAATATAAAATTGACTTCATGAATATGTTAATGTGCCATTTCACATTCATTATATATCCCAGTTCAGTAGAGGAAGACCTTTTTGTCACTACACTGCACACCAATGGCTATCAAGAACAAGGTTAAGCTAGAGGAAATCAGAACTGAGATGTAAAAGCATAAAATTGGAAACAGACAGACAGAAAACAAGCAATAGTCATGAAGGACACTAAAAAGGAAAAAAGATAAAGTCAAAATAAGTTAACCTTTTTTTAGGGAGGAATTTCTCCCAGGAAAATTAATACGGAAATTTGGGGAGGTACCTGAGGGAATAGATTTAACACACACACACACACACACACCAAATTTAAGGTTCAATATATGTGGCTAAAAGAGAAGAAAAACCCTTCTCAATCTGAAAATCAGTGAAATCCATTTATAAATGCATCTTTCATGGGGAAAAGTTTATCTTGGATAGAATAACTCCTTACCCAGAACAAGCTATACAATATTAATAAAATATAGTACACTGAAACTATATAAAAATCATGCAGGTAATTATGTCAGTGTCTCTTATGATAATCTTTCAAAAGATCTCACAAAATTGATTCACTAGAACTAGGCACTTTGGAGCTTAATATTGTACTGTGCTCAAAACAAAATCAAAGATGCCAAGTCAAAGCTTTAAGGATGAATTGCCCGATCATACAAGTCACAGTGCTGAAACAACTGTTTATTAAGCTGAGTATATAGGTCTTCTTACCAGAACAAGCAGAGTCATGTATCCTTTGAACTAGAGCTTCAGTCTGACCTTATGTTGAGCAGTCATGCAGAAACAGAGGCCATTGCTTTTTCTTCCCTGTCTCCCATGCCATGTTGAAAAGTTAGTTGCTTGAAATAGTTACTTCCCATGGTGAATTTTGTTTTTATTGTTACACATAATCTTCAAGTTACGTATCAGGGCCACAAGGAAGAGGCAGAAGCACAGTCACTTAGGGATAAACACCTAGAGTGTATAAGATCTTCTGTACCTATGATTTCATACTTCAGTAACATAACAACTATGCAAGTTTTACAGTTCTTTTTGTTATAGAACACCAATTAAGGATCCCTCTAAAGCATTCTACAAGCCTTTTCTTAAACTGATGAATTTCCAACTTTAGCCAGAAAATAGGAGGTGAATGATATTTGGTTTTGTATTAGAATTTCACTTTGGACTTTTGTTTGTGACACTTTCAGTCTCCTGCAGAGAGATAAATTCAATAAATAAATAGCAACAGCACAGGCTGTTTTATAGGCTTATTATTGGATATAGGAGTTTTCCTAGTGCTTTTCAGGGGGAAAATGTACCAACCTTTGCAACATATCATATCCTTGGACAACACATGTGCAAATGAAAACTGAGCATAAGGCAAGTGCACCACTAACCCAAGAATTGATAGCCTTCCCCAGCCAATCTTCCCTTAAGATGGAAACATCTAGAAGTTCTTTCTGGCCTACACCAGATGTTTCCAGGAACTGCAGGATCCACATTTCAGTGTGTTCTGTGGAATTATGCTGGCTATACAGAACCCATTCCTAGCTCACTCCTAGACATAAAAGTCCTATTCAGGTATGTTCTATTAGAACTCTTGTAGCCCAGTCAGTGACATGGTTCCTGCTGTCACTGTGCTGGCTGCAGAAACAACCAAGACTCCTTCCTAAAGATGAACAACACTTCTGAGGTGCATTAATTCCATGGCTTAAGAGCTAGGGTGGGGTGGGCAGCCATATTAACATAAATTAATATTACAGTTCTAAGGACATTTACTTATTATGGTATCTCACTAGTGTAAAGATCTTAGGCATTTCCGCACTGCATCGCGTTCCAAACGGAACGCGTTCAGGCGGAAAACTTAAGACAGCTCCCGGCGCTTTCCCCTTTCACACACAGACGCGCCAGAACGCGTGTAAACGCGTTCCGGAGCGTCTGTGTGCGAATGCGCAAAGCGCCGGGAGCTGTCTTAGCCGGCAAATGCCGGCCAGGGGCGCGGAGACAGCCGCGGAGGCAGATCGACAATCAGCTGTTTGTCAAACAGCTGATTGTCGAAGCCGCGCCGGCGTCGGAGGCGCGCCCGCAGCTGTTCGGGAGACAGAAGCAGGCGCGAATGCTTCTCCTCCCGAACGGCTGCGGGCGGCTCGTCCGCGTTGGAACGCATGTAGAGCACTTTAAAGTGCTCTACATTTCGAACGCGGAAAAGACAGCTGCGGACACGTCGGAGCGCAAGCCGCGCTCGGGCAATGCGGATGACGTGTCCGCAGCTGTCTTTTCCGCGTTCCGTTCAGCCCCGTGCGAAAACGTCTGTCCACCCATCTGTGTTTATACTCCAAGAAAGAAGATGCATGGTAGTACAGTGATGGAAGGTTGCAATGTTTGCAGTGAATCCTGGAGAACACAATCTATAACTATAAAAGGAAGTTGCAAAATTTGAAAGAAATGCACTGAGAATTTTGCATTAAATGAACGTGTTCTTGTTAAAAATGCTATTATTCATATTATTTTGGCTGTAAACACAAGTGCTGTTATATTCATATTACCCATTCAACTTAGGCTGTAAATAACAGGAAGCTCCTAAAAGTGCAGGAAACCAAGAACCAGTACCAAAAAACTGTTCTTCAATGCTGGATAGATAGTTTGCACAACAAGATACTGCATGGACAGTTCTTGGAGAACATTGAAGACAATTGGATCAGGAAAATACTTGGTTGTAGCTGACCAATGGAACACTGAAGAAGGAAACAGAGGGACTAATTTTTGCTGCACAAGAACAAGCCATGAGAACAAATGCTATCAAAACTAGAACTGAGAAATTAGCAGAAGACCCAAAGTGCAGACTCTGTAGAGAAGCTGATGAAACAGTTGATCAGATTCTGAGCTTCTGCAAAAGGATTGCACAGACTGACTACAAACAGAGGCACAATGTAGTGGTGCAAATGATACACTGGAACTTATGCCAGAACTCCCATGAAGAACTGGTGGGACCATAAAACAGAAAAAGTGGTTGAAAATGAACAAGCTAAACTAGGGTGGGACTTCTGACTTCTGACTGACTGAACACTGGAACAGACCATGCCAGACATCACAATCATGGAAAAAGACAAAGTGTTTATCATCAACGTTACTATTCGAGGTGACAGCAGAATTGATGAAAAACAGTTAGAAAAGCTTACCAGGCATGAAGACCTGAAAATAGAACTGCAGTGACTCTGGCATAAACCAGCAAAGGTGGTCCCAGTGGTTCCCGGCACACTGGGGCAGAGCTGAAAGATCTTAGTGGGCACTCAAAAAGCATTGGCATCAACAAAATGTCCATCTGCCACTTTGCTGGGATCTCCTTGTATTGTTCGCTGATACATCACGCAGTCCTAGGTGCTTGTGAAGGGCCCGACTATTTTATTTATTTATTTATTTATTTACATTTCTATCCTGCCCCATATCTGAGGGTCTCTGGGCAGGTAACAACCTTAAAACAAAAGATTAAAAACAGAACATACATTAAAAGATTTTTAAAATCCAACAAATCTAAAACAATACACACCGTGTTTAAAATGACAGTCTCTATACTGGGGGTGGGGTGGGGAATGTAATCAGCTCAGCCAAAGGCCAGGGCAAAGAGGTGCATCTTCAACAACTTCCTAAATATATATAAGGAAGGGGCATGACACACCTTGAGAGGGAGGCTATTCCATTGTTTGGGAGCCATCACAGAAAAGGCTCTCTCCTGGGTGCCCACCAGCCTCACTACTGAAGGCGGTGGGACAACCAGGAGGGCCTCACCACTAGATCTTAAGGCACAGACAGGTCGATATGGGAGAAGGCATTCCTTTAGTTATTTGGGGCCCAAGTCATTTAGGGCCTTATAAGTATCTTGTTTGCTGTGTGCTATTGTTGTTTCATGTCAATCATCATCATCGTAGAAAATTGGGTTTGTTTGTTTTTCCCTTAAAAACAAAGGTTTGGGCCAAACCTGTTCAAAAATGTTCAGAAGGTTCAGTTCAATTCAAACCAAGCCAAAGAACATTTGTGCACATCTACACTTTACTCTTGGAGTCCCTGAGTATATCTCAAGCCATTACGTATATACTCAAACACCACGGCTGGATATTTTTGTCCTAAATGACTTTTTAAAATAATATTTATATATTTATAAGATACAATGCAACCAATGTACTGTATTTTCTTTTTAAATGTTTTTTCAAGAATGCACTCGTTTTACCTATAACAAAAGAAGACATAGAGAAAGCATTTCTGTATTTTACGGAAAGGTGCAATGCTGCAATCTCAATTAAGTATCAATAAGAACTGGGGAGTGGCAGAAGAAATTGATAAGTAGTCAATATTGCTAAACTTCAGCAAGAAGGTCTGAATCACTGTAACTTAGTAGAACTAATGGGTCTCAGCTCCTGATGGCTGAACGTGCCTATTCCCTGATAGCAATTAATGTGTCTAGTCTGATACCTACTTCTTTGAGAAAGCCATCTGGTAAAAATCATAGAAACAAAACTGAAAGCCTTCAGGCATTTGTCGGAATACATAGACAGTAACGAGGAAGAGGCAAATGATAGTTTGGAAAATAGCATTTCAAAATAAATGAGCTGGACTAAGTAGATTGCTTTCTGTGCATAACACGACACTGTAGCAATGTGAACATTGGCTTGCCTACGTATTGCTTTTAAATTAAACCGTACACTAATCAAGGCCATTTATCAAGCTGTTCTATTTCCAAGTATAATATGTAGGCTGATACAGCAGTGCAACCAACATTAGCACTGCCTAAATTACTTTAGCTAGTTTAGTGAAGTAGTTCAATGAACTTAGGCCCTTTCCACATGTGGACCTTATTCTGGAAAATATGAATGTATCCTGGAATAGGGCACTGCTGTCAGCATGACCTTGGCCCTGTCTGCACTTGGCTTTAGTCTGGAATATATCTTGGTATAGGGGTCTGTAGTTCACATGTTAATGCAGACTTTGGTAGGCATCACCTGGGGCCTGCCACAGGCTGCACTAGCATGAGGACAGCAGCCCCCTATTCTGAAATATATTCCAAAATAAGGTCAAGAGCATGAAGACCCCTCTATAGTCTACATTTACAGGCACATACCCACATACCATTATTCCAAGATGTATTCTAGAGTAAGATCAAGTATGGAACGGGTCCTTGTTTACATGTCAATCAAGGCTTAGCTAGAATCCAGCAATACAAAAAGCCATATATTTATTTCTATAAGGAACAGCACCTAGCTTATCCTTTCTGTCATGAATCTAAGGTTGCATTCTTTCTGTGCATAACACAACACTGTAGTGCATGGCAGCTGGAAGACATACTGTATGCACTGGTCTTGCAAGTCTCAAAGATGTAGAATAAAAGTTATGCAGTGTCAAAAGACAGCTTCCAGGAGTTGTGCCCATTTTCTGTCTGGCAGTAATCTGTGTTAGGTGGAAATTAGCCCAGATAAGTCATCTCTGGCAGGACAGGGGCTCAAGAAAGTTTAAAAGTCCTTTAGAGTTTTGTTTTTCCTAGAGGACATTTTTGTTTTAAGAGAGAACATTTTCAAGGTTGATTGGGTCTGATGAACATAGTGACATACAGTCACTGTATCCCAGGGGCCCTTACTTGTCAATCTCTTCCTGCCATCTATACATAATCTACCTTTGTTTTTCTGAGCAAGGGCTTGTGTTGCAGTTAGAAAGAGATCCTGTTTAGCTTTCTGTTGCAAGATAGGAATCATCAAGAGTAGATAATTTAGATGTCTTGTCCACATTCTCAAGCCACAGAATAGAAACGGTATGAGAAATACAAAGTTCCGGCCCAGTTTAGCGTGTGCATGCTAAACTGGAATGAGTTAGTAGTAGTCTGCTCTAAGGACTTTCCATGTTTGATAGGTCATTATGGTTCACCTCATCTACCAGCTTTGAAGACTGTGTCTGTCTCTTTAAGTTTGGGCAGAGTTTCAAAAGAAGTCTCCAAGCTTTCTCTGTTGCTGTAAGGGGCTGTTTTGGCATTGTGCCAAAATTCACCATTACTTCCAGCAGTGCTTCTTGGTGTGCCACCAGAACAGGTCCTCCATAGTATTCTGGCCTATGAGGTCATGTTGTCTACACATACTTCATAATATAGAATATGGATGCAGGTTTATTTTTGGACCTCTTTGGCACTGTATCCCAGTCTTCTATTTCTATGTCCTGTGTCAATTAAGCATTCTGAGGGGGTACTTTCTGTATTCTAAATTTGGTGCAAAATGGTGAGCCCTGGGGCATCTCTGCAGTTGCCTTCCTGTCCACTGGACTGGAAGAGTACATTAGAGACTAACGTGTACTGGCATTTGCACTAGGGAATGGCTCATACATGTTAGCCTATGCCCTGCACAATCAGACACTCACCTGAGTCCAGTTGCACATCCAATCCTCTGCAGGGTGCTGAGCATGTGCTGATGCTGTCATCACAGTGACAATGATGCTCTGTGCACACTTAGTTATGTCAGAGGTCACAGCGCACAGGAAATAATGCAGATGGTTGCCATGTGGATGGAAAAGGTAATGAACTGGTTGGGATTGGGGAAGGTTGGGTTGCTTGTGGTGCATGATTTTGTGCACCACTGCTTGTATGCAATTAGTTAACATCTGGACAGACAGGAGGCATTTGTAGGCTGTAAACGCTTCCTGCAATGGCAGATGTACCTGCCCAAATGTTAAATAACTGCATGCTAAGAAGTGTGACTGGCCTCTGGATTGGAACATATTCCAATCCAAATTCCAGCGTAAGAGATCTAAATAAGATTGAAATTATCAACAAACCCACATAGAAATTGGTCCCATCAGATAAGGACAAAGTAGCTAATCCTGAATTGAAATGTGTATGAAGAAAAAAGGAAGGCTGTAGTGTGGGGTATTACCAACTTAGTCCTTATGGGCTACCTGACCTTATAATGGGTTACCTGGCCTTAGTTATGAAACATTTTAAAAATGCTGCATTTGTTCCTCCTGGCTGCATTGTTTCCTTTGCTTTTTAACAGAAAGATATAGTGGTATAAATCATTTTATAATATCTATTTTTTGCACTATTATGCTTTTACTTTTAAATGTTTTATTCATTTTCTTTTCTCATTTGTATACCACTCTAGTACCTCATGATATTGTATACAACTATTACAAACTATATATATATATATATAAGTATTCAAACGTATTATTATTGTATTTGACTCTTTGTTTTCTCTAATAAAACTCAAATGAAAAAATAAAACAAGCAAGAAATAAATACATAAATAAAATGAATTCAAAGAGGAACCCCAGAAGAGATTGTCTTTTTCATTCTTCTTTTCTTACATAAGTGGATTTTCTTTTCCTGGATGGGTTGGTGCTACCATAGAAAATCCTTGTTGAGTAATGGCTCCCTACAACATCTCAGATAGATGTATTACTAAACCAGCTTGGAAAATTTTAAATCCTAAGGTAGGAGATACTGGTAAGGGGTTTGGTGAGCCAGTCTGGTCTAGTGGTTAGGGAGCTGGGGTTTTATCTGGGAATACTGCCCTCCCCCATGAAGCCTGCTGGGTGACCCCTTACATGGGTGAGAAAAGTAGGGTAGAAAATCCAACTCTTCTTCTTCTTCTTCTTCTTCTTCTTCTTCTTCTTCTTCTTCTTCTTCTTCTTCTTCTTCTTCTTCTTCTTCTTCTTCTTCTTCTTCTTCTTCTTCTTCTTCTTCTTCTTCTTCTTCTTCTTACCACAGCATAGGAAAGGGTCTAGGAGGGCCTTTCCATACACTTGTGCAGGATAAGCAGTGTCCTGTCCCTCCTAGTATAGTTGTTCACATAGGGTGGAATGTGGATCAGGCTATACACCCAAAATGATATCCTGGTTTAGTTTACAAAGATACCTTAGTGTCAAATTCTACTGGCATACTGGAGAAGGTATAATGGATCATTATGCAGATAGCATGCTTCTGCGGTCCAGTATACCAGGGGATTTTTATAACACAATAAGGTGTGCCACTAAAATGGAACCACCACCCCTCCCCAAGGCTTCAAAGCTGGAATGAACTTCAGAGCCAGCACAGAGGCTGGTGTGAAACAGACTGTCTCAATGGACAGACTTTCCAAGAGTATCCTGACCCATTTTGGAATGGATTGCATATCCCAGTATGAGGCATCTCATTCTGTATTGCAGTGTTTCCCAAAGTGTGGTACGTGTACGCCCAGGGGTACGGGAAGAGTTTGGTGGGGGTACGCGTTGCACCGGAGTTCTTTATAATAACTTTCATTTATTTTGTGTATGTACCAAAAAATAAAATAAATATAAATATATTTTGATTTTTATTAAATCATATGTTTTTTATGAGGGGTACTCAGCGTTACAAAATTTATAGAAGGGATACACATATGTCAAAAGTTTGGGAAACACTGCTGTATTGGAATAGTTCAGGTAATTATGGAAATGAGGTAAGTTAATCTTTCAAATATCCAAGTCTAGAACTATTCAGGACTGGATTTGATACACAATGCAGTGCTTGCAGTACTGGAGTGATGCATGATTGTCTTCCATGTCCACACACTACCCTGGCTGCAGTATTCTCTACATACAGTTACCTGACCAAGAAAGACAGCTTTGTGTAGAGTACATTTCAGTAATCCAGTCAATAAGTTTTCATTGCATGTACTATACTACTTATTTCTACTGTTTAAGAATTGTTGGAGCTGATGCACCAGCTAAAATAAGTCATAGGCACTCCTTGCCTCTGAAATATTAACAGTTTAGGATACTGGTCCCATCCAGTATTGAGACTTAAGTAATTTTTCAGATTTGAAAACTGATCACCCAAAGTATTGTGTTTCCATTTCACATTAAGGTACACTATTGATGCATCTAGGTCAGAAACAATTCCAGCAACTTTTATACATCCAGCAGAATATATTTAGTATTGAGGCTACTTTTAACTAGAGATTGTGAGACTGAATTGTGGGTCTATATATTTTACCCATCCCTGAAGTACATCTATTTCAGTACACTCTAGTGTCTTAGAACACTGCTGGATCAGTCCACAGCTCATCTAATGCAGCATTCTGTCTCACACAAAGGTCCACCAATTGCTTCTGGACATTCTCAAGCAGAAAACAAAGGCAAAATCTTTACTTGCTTTTGACTTCCTGCAAATAGCCTGGAAGAAGTACTTACGCATCCATTCTCATAGCCATTGATACCTTTGTACTCCATTAATTGGTCTAACCATTTCTTAATGTTAACCAGGCTAGTTTCTGATACAACCTCTAACTATCCGCCACTCAAATGTTTGTATTTTATGTGATGTCATAGATTTTGTGTGGACTAGGAAAGACAAAAGCTAACTTGATCTCATGTAACTATTGTAATGTATATGAAAGAGGGGAACTTTAATGCTTGGGGCTTGCTTACATATTGGTGTGGCTTGTCCATGGGGAAGTCTTTGGACATGAAAGTTGTAAGTAAAGAAAGTGGGTAGAATGGAGCCTATGGATCCCTTTCAGCCCACTGCATTT
Source organism: Aspidoscelis tigris stejnegeri (assembly GCA_023333525.1). Lineage (NCBI taxonomy): Eukaryota > Metazoa > Chordata > Lepidosauria > Squamata > Teiidae > Aspidoscelis > Aspidoscelis tigris. Next base: position 227,417,981 of record JALMGA010000001.1, read on the forward strand.
CAGCTTAACCTTAGGTGAGTAAACTAGAGAGATTCTGCTCAGATTATAGTTAGGCAGGGGAACATGTATAGTGGGAACTGCCAGAATTCTCATGTGTCCTACATTCCTTTAAGAAATTTAGCTTTGCAGTGAATAAGATAAGGTATATTTTTACCTATATTCAGTCAAAATCCCCAAATCTTTATTTGAATACTTGAAAAGCACATGTAGCTATTTATTAACAGTACACCCTAGGAGAAAAGGCAGATCAGAATGCAAAGGCTTAGCTATAAAACCCAATATAAGTGGATTAACCACCTCAGCAGTTTGGAGTAAATCCTTTTTATTTGAAAATATCTAAATCAAGAGTTCAAATACCTCCTGATTTAGATTTACTCTCCTGCAAAAGAAGCTGTGGGAAAGCAGTTATTAAGATAAAGCTCTAGCAAGTTAGCTCAGAGAGGAAGGTGGTGACACCCAATGTAAAAAAAAAATACACACCACAAATAAAGTATGAATTGCTGAAGTGTAACAACTGGTAAAAAGTTAGATCTTGCAGACTGTGACATACTTCTGACTTTCCTGAGATTTGAAGAGAGACGTTTAAAGAATTAGATCTTTGCAAACTCTAAATAAGTTTTTCAATATACCTTCAGCCTAATTGACATGCAGATCAGAAATTACTTATCTAATAGTTCTCACCATTCCCCAAATATTGCAATACAATCCTAAAAGCACAACTGTATCAAAGTAATGTTATTTTGCAAGAAAGTTTCTTTAAAAAGACAAATAAAAGTGCAGCATAGCATTTGTATTTTATGCAAAATAACACCAAAATGGAGGAGAATTGAAATGACATTTAAAAAACATATGGAAGTACGATGTGCTAGAAAGACAAATGTATTCAACCCAGGATTTTAATGAAATATACATATCAATTTCTGGCCAGGGCTTTATTTTGAATACAAGAACAAAAGAAAGCTAGAACAATGCAATTTTTGCACCATTCTCTTTTCCCTAAAACAGTATTAGGACATTTTGATCAACTGGCATAAATTAGATTTTTTTTTTAAAGAAATTATTGAAACATTACGTTTGAAGTGATTTGTTGATTTGGCAGAAGAAAAATTATATAAATTTGGCATTAGTAACTTCTGCAGTTTAGGAGGTTTTGATTATAGTCATACAAATTGTGTAAAATAAACAAATATAGTTATGAGCTAGTTGTTGAACCAATTATAGCAATAAAATAATTACATAGTTTAAAGCCAGTGCATTTCTGTTGTTCCCTCAAATTTTTTTTAACGTATTCATTATATGATTTTAACACAGTGTGCAACAGTGATTTATGTCGTGGAACTAACAGAGGGGGGATTATGTGGGCTGCAGCTGTAACCTCACTTTTAATCTCTCTAGATTGCCGTCCCAGTTTAGTTGCAAAGCTGCTTCTGATAATTGACATTTTCTTTTGAATTGTGATGTGCTTTCCCAATCAAGGGTCATCTGATAAGGATTTGGTACGTAGAGAAGGGTCCACAATGAAGCAAGCAAACAGACCAAAAAGAATCTATGCAGAACATTATTATAAGTCAGTGCAACTAATATTTCATCTGCTAGTGCAAACAATAGTATAATGTTAGTTGGATGAGAAAGCAAGTGGAAAACGCCCCTCGTAACAAGACTAATAGACTTTTACCAAAAACTCTTTTCTAACAGTCCAAAATGTGATTCTGCATATGGACATCACTGGGTGGTCAATACCAAAATCAGATTTATTATACATTTTGCACAAAAGATAGAGAAGCTCTATATACTCAGTAGAAAGATGACCAGGAGCTGACTGTGGATCAGATCAAGAAATTCTTAATCCAAAATTCAGACTTAAAGAAAGTAAGGAAAAGCATTAGACCATACAGGTATGACCTAAATAATATTCCTCATGTATATGCAGTAGAGATTATGAATAGATTTAAAGGAATAGATCCAATAGATGGAATCCCTGAGAATTATGGACAGAGTCTCATAACATTATACTGAGGAGGCAACAATAAAAACAAATCCCCTCCCCCAACAAAAGAAGAGCAGGAAAGCAAAATGGATATGTGATGAGGCTTTGCAAACAGCTAAGGAAAGAAGAAATGTGAAAGGTAAGGGCGAAAGACAAAGACATGCTCAACTGAATGCAGATTTTCAGAGAATTGCAAGTAGAGATAACAAGGCCTTCCTAAAAGATCAATGCAAAGAAACACAAAACAGCAATAACAGCGGAAAGGGAATGACAAAATGTCTCTTCAAGAAAATTGTAGATATCAAGGGAACATTTCATGCAAAAATTGGCATGATATAAGACAAAAATGATTGGAGAAGAGATTAAAAGGGGGTGCCCAGAACGCACAGAAAAACAGTACAAAAAAGATCTCAACATAATTGATAACCATAGTGGTGTGGTCACTGAGCCAGGCATCCTGGGAGTGATCTGGACCTAAGGAAGGACTGCTAACAACAAAACTAGTGGAAGTGATGTAATTCCAGCTTAACTATCCAATTTCTCATTGAAACGGATATTGGCCTCATGGCATTCTGTATTATGTGGAACCCCCAGTAAGACCTCTCCAAGCGTTCTTCAAACTCTTCCAGGGTTATTATAGGAGAGTTGTTCTTTCAGGTACCATAGTACCAAAATGTTTAGGACTTCATTTGCCAAGCATAAAATGAACTTATACTGGCCTGGTAGCTAATTAGCAGCCAGTGCTGTTGCAATTGCTTAAGTATAGATGTGATGTGTGCTTAAGCTGGACCTCACTCAATGACTGGCCACTGGATGGTATCTTCTGTAACAGTTATAAATATAGCCTTACATAGAGTATATTACAGTAGTGAGGTTACCAAGGCATGGATAACACTGGATAGAGTGATGTTTTCAGAAACAGGCTGCAGCCGTGTCCTTGTTTTGTGGGCTTTTGCAGTCAGCCTGATTATCAAGAGAGGCACAGCATAGTCAGAACCTGCTGGAATCCACCAATGAGAGCAGCCAGATTATGGAAGATAAAAGGCAGCAGCCCTGTGTTCTCAGCCTCTCTCGTCCTGCAGCTAGAGCTGGAGAGGGATCACAGGGTGCTTCCGCACTTACCTAAATAAATCTGGATCTACCTCATCCAGATTTACTAAATCCGGATGCAGGGTAGATCCCGATTTACAGCGGTAGATCCATACCTAATAGATATGGATCTACACCCTCTCGTTCTTCCGCACACGTGGTGGAAGGATGAATTAGATACGAATTTGAGGCGGGTGCTGGGCGGACAAGAAGAGAAGCTGCCCTGGCCAGTCAGGATGTGTGCAGCATGCAGGCGCACAGCCTCCTGGGATTCCCCGGCCAGAATTGGGGTGACGCCGAAGAGGAAAGGAGGGGATCGTGTGGGCTCTCCCCTGGGGGGAGGCTAGGGAGGGGTTTGGAGAAGTTCCCCTGGCTCCAGAAGCGGCGATCCACTGCTTCTGGGGCAAGGGCGAGCCGCGAAGTAGGAGTCCCCCAGCTCGCCATGCTTGGCTCTGGCTCTGGCGGAGCCAAGCATGGCAGGGGGAGGGCCCTGGGTAGGCACAGTTTTGCTGTGCGGACGCATCCTAAATGGATGCGTTTTCACAGCAAAACACCCTTTAAGGCCACATGATATGTGGTGTTTTTTTAACACCCATTAAGCTCACATTAGAGACAGATAGGTGCGGACGTGGCACCCATTCCGTCTTTAATGGGTGATGCTGTGTGGACGCGGTTTGCCACATGTGTGCTTAATGGGTGTTACTGTGTGGACGCTCTGTGCTAAAAGCGGCTTAAAAACCTGCCGCTGTGCGGAGGCACCCACAGAGGGTTTTGCTTCTCCCTTCAGACTTCTAGGCCTGCAAACTCTTGGAGTAGAGGGACAGGGTAGAAGAGAGGTCTTGCCTCTTGAGGGGAAGAAGATCTGGACGCGTAGCTTGGGACTAGACAGGCACATGGGGAAACTGTCGAGCTCAGGGCTGAGCGAGGCAGGGGACTTTAAGGCAGTTTGCATTTGCTGCGAGGCAAACACTACTGTTTGGGGAGAGTAATCACACTGAACGGTAGTGGGAATCTTTTATTTGGAGTTTACTTTTGCTGTTAGCTTTTGCTGAAGCTGTTTATTGGGAACCATTTATTTATTTATTTAATAGCTACCATTTATTCAAGCAACTCAAAGGCTTTTGAACTAACTTCTACTTTGCTTCTACAAACTATTTATTTGTATTAATAAACATTTAGTGTTTGGTCCACACTAGTGTTTATGTGCTGCTTTAAGGGGATGTCTGTGTATAGACTGATAAAGCAGGACACCAGTGGGGGCATATCATTCAGTTCATATACTGACACCACCCCATTGTTGGCAGTTGAGCCGTAGTGGTTGGCAGCCGCTTCCTTTCTGCGCAGCTCTGGGGAACGTGAGCTGTGAGAGGTTGGGCCAAGTCACCACAGCTAGCTATTCCTGGGCTGGTAAGGGCATAGTTGGTATACCTGCCAAATCTGATGAAAGACACTTCTGGTCACAGTGGTCACCTGAGTCTCCATAGTCAAATAGGACTTCAACAGCTGAATACCTGTCCCTTCTGAGAGGGTGTAACTGCATCAAAAACAGACAGAATCCCCAACTCATGGATCTATTTACTTCCTAGATTTGGAATGGGACCCACTGTTCCTGATCTTAACTTCTGTGGGACACTGAAACAGCTCATAAAACAACTCATTGGACTTACCACATGTTCTACTCAAATTTATTTTTACCTGTTGTAACCCGCCCAGATACCTTCGGGTATGGGCGGGATAGAAATGTAAATAAATAAATAAATAAATAAATAAATAAATAAATAAATACATAAATACATAAATACATAAATACATAAATAAATAAATAAATAAATAAATAAATAAATAAATAAATAAATAAATAAATAAATAAATAAATAAATAAATGTGAACATATCCTGCAAACCACGGACCTGTTCAGTTAAATAATGAACATTTGAAAAACCCTTGTTCATCTTTAAACTGAGTTTGACAAGAATCCATTTGACACATTGCTCAGATCCCAAAACCTTCTCATATTCTTTTTCTGGGTACATGTACACACATGAGGCATTTCCGCACTGAATCGCGTTCGAAACCGAACGCGTTCAGGCGGAAAGCTTAAGCCAGCTTCGGGCGCTTTCCCCGTTCACACACAGACGCTCCGGAACGCGTGTAAACGCGTTCCGGAGCGTCTGGGTGCGAATGGTCAAAGCGCCCGAAGCTGGCTTAGCCGGCAAACGCCGGCCAGGGGCGCGCCGGCGGCCGCGGAGGCAGATCGACAATCAGCTGTTTGAAAAACAGCTGATTGTCAAAGCCGCGCGGCGTCGGAGGCGAGCCGGCAGGCGATCGGGAGAAAGAAGCGGCGCGAACGCTTCTTCTCCCGAACGCCTGCGGACGGCTCGTCCGCGTTGGAACGCGTGTAGAGCACTTCGAAGTGCTCTACATTTCGAACGCGAAAAAGGCAGCTTTGGACACGTCGGGACGCAAGGCGCGCGCGGCCAATGCGGATGACGTGTCCACAGCTGCCTTTTTCGCGTTCGAATCAGCCCCGTGCGAAAACGTCTATGGTTTGGGAATCTATTCCTAATGCTTTCAAAAACAATTGTTAGCTTCACCCTTCTATTTTAAAATAGCATGGTATGAACATGGAAAAATTAAAAAATAAAACTCTTTTGTCTGTGTACTTCATTAAGGATGGGTTGTATCTCAGTGATAGTGTTTGTGGTTTGCAGGAACAATGTTCCAGGTTTAACCCATTATCAGAAGAAGTCAGTAATATCAAACTGCTTCCATCTATTGCCACAAAAATGTATGGATGTTTGCAAACTCAATTCAATAATATATTTTCCTTTTACTTATTGAGTTACTTAATATGAAGCTCCTGTTCAATTGAGAAAATATAACTAGATATTACACAACATGGATTAAGCTCTATCTGAGCCATATTAACAACATTGTGGATGTATGTGTGTGTGTTTATAGGCAGATAAGAGATAAGGATTTGTGTATTCATTCACAACATTCATGCCTTAGTGAGAAAAGCATTATCTGGTATAGATAGCATAAAGTGGGCTGAGAACATAAGAACCTGTTCTAGAGGCATATTAGAGCTTAATCGTAAAGGAAAAGCAGAACTCCTGTATCTCATTCATTCCCAAATAGCAGCCTTGAGAGCAACTGGAAATATAGGAAGTAATTTTCACAAAGTCTTTGAACAAGGCAGTGAACCAAATAATGTTGTCCCAATTATTTGAATCTTAAGGGAACTAAAACAAAACACCTTGGGGAAATTTCTGTGCTTTTATTTCTATTCTTCTGTTAAGGAATCCATATTTAAGACTCACTTTGGGACCAATGAAGCTGGTTTCCCCATTGTATCTGGTAAAGTGCTATGCAATCGCAATTTTAAAATGAAACAATCATACAATAGAATAAAATGAAAGTATGAAACTATTTTTTTATTTCTTTCCTTTCTTATTATTGTTTTATTAAAAAAAATTGACTCCTGTTATCATATCTCCAATGTGATGTTAGTTTCAGAAATTAGTGTGCATGTGTGTACATACATACACAGACAAATAGAAACTCAGAATTAGCTAATTATTTAATAATCCTCACCCCCAATTATTGAATTAGAACTTATCTATTGCTTATCTAAATGATTAGTTTCATTTTGCCAAGGCAGACTTCAAACAAATATTGAAGAGCAGGATTGCTTCCATTTGCTCGTTAACAACACTGAATCTGAAATGTGAATACCTGCCACAGTGACATCCGTAGTCTATACCATTTGATTACAGTCATTCCTTGGCTCACATGATGGTTCTGTTTCTGAAGACCACCATGTTACAAAAACACATTAAGTAAAACAGCATAATAGCTACATTACTAACTACTGGTTTGCAATTGGTGGTCATCACTTGCATGGTACAATACTATCTAACATAGGTTTGCATTATGTGAGGGAAGTTGCATTTTATTTTCCACAAAAAAATGCAACTGTATTACTGGAGAACTGTATTATGGGAAGGAATGACTTTACATGACACATTTCAGAATATATATATTGAAGGACCAGTATTAAACTCATTTGACTAAGGGCTGGCATATTATTGAAGAATATTGCTGAACTCTCTCAGACACAGCTGAATAAGTGAACAAGAAAATGTCATACTCATGGATTTGTACCCTTTGTAATAATGAATGTTCTGGTGGATAAAATATAGTAATAAAGCTCTCTCATTGGTAAATCAAAATAGACGAAAATGAGCCAACCTAGGAATCACTGACTGTCTGTTTTGAAATGTTTTAAAATTTTAATTTGGGAACAGTAAAAAGGTAACAATTCAGCATCAATAAAGCTAGATATTCTCTTGTCAGAATTCTGTCATTTCATTCACACAGGCAAGAGATAAAAATTTGTTTTGGCCACTAATGAACTTACTTATGTAAATATAAATAAGTATTCATGAATTCCTCATCTTCATACATTTGCATACATACAAGCTTTGCCAGGAGAGATGGGAACTATACTGTCTGTGGTCAATGCCAGAGGCTGAGCTTCTAAACTCACAGCTCCCACTGCCTGAAACTACTTGTGGTTTGTTGGACTCCCACTTTCAGTGTCCAGAGCTGTTGGCACCAGTAGGAGAGCTGGCTAAGGGAGATTGGGGCATCTTGGCAGGACCAGTGAGCCTTGCAAGATAGCTCTTCTAAAAGCCAACTCCTGGCCCCATTAATTCAGCGATTATATACAAGGACTCCCTATGGCTGTGTGGTGACACTTGCCATTCTGCCACCACAGGGAGTTACTAATATGTTTCTTTGTATTTTGTTTATGTTTTAACCATAGGCCTATTAACATTTAGGCCTCTGGATAACAATTAGGACAGCCCTGGGACAGAGCATTCAGTCTGTGGGCCAGGTGGTTCCATCCGGAACCGTCCCAGGGCTGGCCTAATTGCAGCCAGAGTAACTGCGGCCAGAGTGTGGAGCATGAAATTGTGCTCCACACTTGGTCCAAGCTGTCCCCAGCCATCTCAGAGCTGTGTGGCAGGGAGAGCATTTGCACTCTCCCTGCTGGACAGCTCTGGATCCCCGCCCCAGGCCACTACCATTGGGGCCTATTAAGCCTGCCATCTGACATCCCCATTTGGGGATGGGGCAAGACTGGGCCAGGCCCATCCTGGGGTCCCACAGGATGCTGCTGCCCCAATCAGACCAGCCACCACCTGCAGGGGCCTCTCAGGTGCCCATCCCCTCCCAGGGGTTCACACCACTCACAGCTCCCTGTGCAGAACCTACCTGTTTGGATACCTGGTTCAAACTGGGTAGGCCCTGGGGGCAGAGCTTGTCTGATTGAACAAGAAGTTCTGTGTAGGCGGGTGCCATGGACCAAGTACAGGCCATGGTACGCACCTATGCAGAATGCCTCAGTTTGATCCTGATAAGCACCGCTCCCAAGGGCCTACCCAGTTTGACTAGGCGTCCAAACAGGTAGGTCATACAAAGGGAGCTGGGGACAGCACAGACCCCTAGGGAGGTGTTGGGCACCCAGGAGGCCCCTGCAGGCTGCAGCCAGCCCAATTGGGACAGCAGCAGCTCACATGACCCCAAGACAGGCCAGAACCAGGCTGCAAACCAGTGGGCCAATACGGCGCACTGGCAGTAGCCCAGAATGGGGTGCCCTGCCCCCACTGCAGCCTTTTTGGGCTGGTACATGTGGGGACCTAATGACCATTTGTACCTTGGCCAGTAAGGGACATGTTGGGAATGTGTCCCTTACTGGGCAAAGTGAATGCTGGATCCATCTTTGCGTGTCCCAGCCTTAGTGCACTACAGCCATCTGGCTGTAGTGTAAAAAGGCCTCATGACTGCTTGCTTTTCTCTTAGATCCAATGTTTCCCCTTCTTGCTGGTTAGTCTGATATGCAGATAAGATGTGCACAGGTTTTTATGAGAACCATGACTATGTTTTGCTGTGTTATGGTATTCAGCAGAGAGGCATGGAAAAAGGAATCAGAAATATTCATAATGCTTGCACAAAATTTATGAACCATACCCTGTCATGTTCTTGACTTTGGACCTAAACTAGTGATTCTGAGACAATAATGTATTGTTATGGTGCTTTAATGAGCACTGAGGATGCAAGGAGCACTCCTTGGGAGTATCCTGCACCTTAAGAGAAATTTTCCTAGGGAGGACATTTTTGGCCACACAGATGTGCATTCAGCAAACTTCTGGTATGGTTCCACAGCAAATTTAAATTCCCCTGCAGATCTTGCCTAAGTTCCCACCATGTGGTCAACACCTTTTGTCGGTAAGTGCAACACCCCATGAATGGAACATCCACTCTCAGCAGTGAACAATCTATCAGGCCTCAGTTTGGAAGAACATTTAAGCCATCTTCTCTCCTTTTGCAATTCTTTCAGAAGGAATGATTTCTGATCAATTTCAACCAGTTGACTTGTAAGTAGGGATGCGCACAAATGTTCTAAACATTCGAAATTCAATCAAATTTGATTGGATGTGGACATTCAAACTTAAATAGAATGTCTACACATTCAAAGTTAAACATTTGAACAAATTTTGAATGATCCAAAACATTGGTTTGAATGATTCAAAACGTTTGAATGTATGTACAGATACGTATCTGTATGCCTCTCATGTGTATCTCTACGTATTTGCATACGAAATGCGTACAGATACGTATAACACATACAAATGTTGTTGACATCTGTATCTTCAAATATGAATGTTGGCGACATCTGTATCTTCAGATTCAAATCTAACATTCAAACGAATAGATTCCAATGTATTCAATTTGAATTGGATTTTGTTGCAATTTGAATTCAGATTTTGTTGCATTGTTTTGACATTCAATTCAAATTGAATTCAAATGCAAAAAAAAAAAATTGTGCACATTCCTACTTTTAAGTCACTCTTACCATGGGCAGCAAAGACCTATGAGCTGAATGAGTCAAAAACCTTTGGTCCCATCCCGGTTAACTCAATTATGACCCCAAACACTCGTGTAGATACAACAAAAACAAAAACTCTTTTGATATTGTGATAAATGCTTTCTGTTTTGATAAACGAGTCTGGAGCATCTTTGCTGTCTGTCTATCTTTGAACATACAGTATTCTAATGATCCAACTTCACCTGTCTACTAACTTCCAAATATTTGCATGCTTTTGCCAGTTACTCACCTCTAAGGCTATTGCTATTGCTAACGTTAATATTAATCAAGATAATGAGTTTTTGCTTGACTGAGTAAAGAGGGAGATCAAAAGAGAATTCTTCAGGCCAACTATAAAAAGCTCTAATTTCCAGCTGGCCTGGTTGACATTCCTAGTTATATTTACTTGTACTCCTGCTTCAACCATACTATATAGCAAGCTCTGCAAAGTTGCAAGCTTATGTTTTTCACCAATGATGAAGAGGTGGGTTCACAAATGTTATTTTGGACATGCTACTTCCACCACCACCCCACTTAAAAGGATGGAAACCTTAGTGTTAAGCATTTTTTCATGAGATGAAATGGGTGCCAGGGCATCCATTGACACACACCTCGTAATTGATCTTGCCAGTGGAGGGATGAAAAATCACATGGACAGTAGGGATGTGCATGAATAATCATAGGAATTCAAAATTCGATCAAATGTGCCGAATTTTGACATTCAAACTCGGATAGAATGTCCCAAAATTTGAATGTAAACATTCAAATTGAATTTTGGATCTATTTGTTTGAATTATACAGACATTCCTAAGTGTACAGGTTTATACATGATGCGTACTTGAAGATCCACATCTTTCCCGCATCTGTTCAGATCTGTACGGGATGAAAACTGGTTGCATACGGGATAACTACAGGATGCATACAGCCGTGTACAGATGTGTACGGATGTGTATGGATGTTGGGAAGATGCTTACTGGCACATATAAATGTTGTCATTTTTATGTGCAGATACGAATCAAAAATTTGAATGAATAGATTCGAATTTGGTAAAAATGAATCAAATCTTGTTAAATTTGAATTGAATAGGTTCAAATTGAATTGGATTTTTGGGTATTTGATTCAATTTGAATAGACTGTCCAAAAAAAATGTGCATATCTCCGGTGGACAGCATCTCTTTGCATTATACTCGTAGCACTATCCTTTAGTACCAAAGGGGAGAGGTGGTCCTCCTGCAGCAATTCCTCCCCTTCTGTGTGGATCCTGTCACAGTCTAACTCCCACCACAATTGCTAAAATGAATGGCTTAGCCCTAGAACAGTATTTCCCACACTAAGCTTGCCTCTTTCTAATAGTCAGCATGTGCACCATGTGTGTCTGTTGCATTGCCCCGTGCTGACTCTCAGTTCTGGGACAAGATCCAGTACCCAGCAGGTGTTTCAGCTGGACAATTAGGTCTCTGTGGGAGGCATTTGACTTGCAGAAGGATACTGGCAGCAACAGAGAACAGCTTTGGAACCTCAGCTATTTGCCCTCAGCTTTTTTGCCATTCTGATTGGAATGTCTTCTGGATGCAACCTCAGTTCCCAGCTGTTTCGAACTGTTAAAAGGAATGTTAAAGAAACCTAATCTCATGAACCCCTTTCCTAACCAACCACTTAACCTTACAATGTTAATCATTATTGTTATATACTTATGAAACAGGTTTTTTGTTTTGTTTTTGCTAAAATAGTGTGAGCATGGCTTTATTTGCTTACAGCTCCAGTTTTCTATCATAGTTCATGGAGCAATGAACAATAGGACCTTCTATCCCAGGAAGGGAAGGGGAAAAGAGGAAAGGTGGAAGGGAGAAAAAAGATATACTTTCTGTGATGAGTTATAGAACAAAGCAATGTAAAGAAAAAAATAGACACATCAGCAGTCTCAATCAGTGTAAATTTGTGATCCAGGACTAAGATTGACCATCAATTTGACCTTCTCCGACTATGCCCTGACCAGACAAAGGTGGTGGAAGCACTAATAAACCATTGTTGAAACACCAGCACCTCAGTCCATTACAGCAGTGTCCTTGGATTGGTGCCACACAATATTTTACAGCTTTTACAGTCATGAATAAAGGCAATCTCTCTGTTACAGTGTTGGCATAGGCCATCCTACAGATCCCAAACTGGTAGAGCAGGGAGCAACAGTTGCAGAAACAATGAAAAAGTGTTTTATCCTTAACTCTTCATTTCTCTTCATTTCTATGTTTCTGCAATGGACTGCAGATACTAGGCAGCCACCAAGGCTGTGTCATAGGAGCAGATGCCTGTTGTTTTTAAACAGTGTTTGCAGACAATGGCCCTTTCCGCACTAGGCCTTATTTCAGATTATATCTCAGGATGGGGACAGACCATCTGCATGCCGGTGCAGACTATGGTAGGCCCTGGTATGGCCTACCATAGATAGGACTAGCATGAAGATGGCTGGTCCCTATCCTGAGATATAATCCCGATTAAGGCCCAGTGCAGAAAGGGCCAGTCTATGTTTCAGTCAACTAAAATGTGGTTTAATTATATTATGAGGAGTGGTCACAACCTGTGTACCTTGTATCTCCATTGCCTTCATCACCTTCTTGAAAACTATGCACAAGCCACTCCTAGTTCGAATCAATACTCGTCTTCCCCTTCCTCCTCCTCCTCCTTCTTCAGTCCAGTGAATGTAATCTCTAAATTTTTAAAGTCTTTTAATGTACATTCTGTTTTAATTTGTTGTTTGAAGGTTGTAACCCGCCCAGAGACTTTCGGGTATGGGGCAGGATATAAATGTAAATAATAAATAAATAAAGGTATATATTTTTCTCAATCAGAAATAGCCATGTCTTTGTGTTTTCTTTTTTAAGTAGTTAACAGATTTATTAAAGTTGTTAAATGACCTCAGGGAAACAACTCTATACCCTTATTTCAGTTTCACCGCTCTTTAATTTGCCGTTAATGAACAATGAAGCTGCCAGGAGACCCAATCATGATGCCTTAACACAAGTGGCAGGTAAAACATTTAAGCTATATCCATTAATTTATCCAGGTTACTTTTTATGTAGGTTTTTATCAACACCATAGCAAAACATGCTATGTCAGATGAACAAAGTATCAGACAATGAAAAAATACTGCTTTGGTGCCACACTTCTTCATTGCTTAGTGCAGGCCTAAACTGGTGGCGCTTGCCAGGGCCTTGTGGCTCAGTCCAAAGTAGAGCACCTTTGAAGTTACAGGTGAGGGGGGTTGCTGTGGGTATTTGGATAATTAATGTAGATAAAACACAAGTAATATCCTTTGAGGTTGCTTTAACTTTGTATGAATAAACCCGCATGGCATCTCCCATCCAGTTTTAATGGTGCATTTTATAATCTGCTGTTCTTAATCATATTTTGAAATTCTTTTGTAAAATTACCTGGAGATTTTGATATAAAGAAGCAATACAAAAATGTTTTAAACAGTTAAATAGCTAACAAAATCACATCTTACTATATTTTATTCACATTTTCCCCCTCAAAAAAGAAGGAATAATACATATATCACATGATTTAACTGTTACATGGTTCCTTATTTTCTCTATTTTATAATCTGTGAGAGAAACCAACAATTCTAAATCTCACTTAATTCAAATTATTCCATATGAAATACTATGAGTTGTTTCTGTTTCGTTGTATACAAACTTGTAGCAAAAGATATTTTTATGGCAGTAGGCTGAAAATATGAAATCTCTCTGCAACACATTTAGAACACAACAATCCTAAATCTCTTGAGTATTTTGTACTCTACTATAAAGTTTGAGCCTATTGTTTGAGAAAAATCTTCTCCAACAAAATATTGATTGATCTTCGAGGAAAAAGACAAGCCTTTATACTAGCAAAACTGTGTGACAAAGAAGTTACAACTATTAGACGGTAAACAACCAGAAGGCAGATGAAAAGAGGTATACAAAATGTTCTGAATTTGGAACTCAGAACAAAAAAAAAAAAAAAAAACCTTTGTATTTCTTCTGAATTCAGTGATCCATTCTGACAAGACATCCTGAATATTTTTAATTATGAGTGTAATTCAGATCGGTTTAGCCATGGATTTTTTTTCTATCAATTAGAGTTTTGAATGGGCTTGTGATCCCAATGTTCTGCAGGCAGAGGCAACGCTGCGACAATTAGCTATAAAAGCTAAAAGGGAAGGAGAGTCTAAAAGGAAGGAGGTCCTTACTGGTTCTTTTTTTTGTCAGTTACCAAACAAGGTAGTTTGTCTTCTTGTGATAAGAACTGTCCTTTTTATTATATAATATTTATTCTTATTTTAAAAATCTTTGCCAATTGTGGTTCCCTTTACCTTTTTGCCTGTGGTTTGAGACCAACACAGATCAATAGATGTTATTTGTTCTGATTTTATATGTTCCGGATTGTGAAAGGATAGCAATGATCAGTCCAGTCAGACTTCTTTTCTGAAAAATCAGTACTGCTTCAGTAATCTTTCTTCATTCTTTCTTTTTCTATGACTGACACAAGTGTCATTTGCTGTTAAGGCCATATCAGATGAAAACAGGAGATCTGCATTATTGAAGCCAATGGAATAAGATTGTCTCTCGTGGCCTGTTCACACTTACCCTTCCAGAGTTCTAGAAGCTCCAGAGAAGTACAATAACTCTCTACAGTGCCACCACCATCCTGCAGCATCCAGCAGCATATGGCAACATCTCTGATCTTCTGTGGCTGTGGAGAAGTGAAAACTACTCTACAGCATCACCAGGAGCCGGTTCTGCTGCTGGTTAGTTCCTAGATGCAGCATTCACACTCCCTTCTGGGTGCAAATGCTGCAGGGGATGGTCTAGCACAGCTATGGCTCTGCAACTGTGTGTTGCATCACAATTGCCATGGCAACATCTTGGTGTATGCTGGATATTGCCATTGTCATTGCCATGACAATCCAAATGCACCAGGACTGACCATCTGCACTTCAAGTACTGGTGGTCAGATTTGGGACTACCACAGCACTTGAAGTGTATAGGCATTCTGGTTCTCTTGATCTTAACTTCATTGGGATGGTATTGTTAGTATGTATATAAGTGTCTGGAGCAAGACTGTCTCTAAGGTAAACCCTGACACTAAGGAGAAAGTGTGATGCGGGCAGGTGTCCTCCATGACAGATAATAACCCAAATCACATTAAACAATGTTTCGGTCTGAACCTATCAATTATGTCCAGCATTCCTGATAAAGATCTCCCTGATATTTACTAAGTTTGTGGTTTGATAGCTACTATTTTCTACCTTGTCGTCTTATAGAATTCTCTAAACAATGCCCAATCTTAGGGTAATGGGATTCTTCTTTTTCCTAAGCTGATGCAGATTCAGTCAGCTACTTGCTTCCTGAAAAATAAACTGTTTTGGATGTTTTGCATTGTTTAGCCAAAACAGAGACTTGTCTATAAAAGTATTTATATCTTTCAGTATGGTCTGGCACAGAAACTTCCATTCAACTCTGGACTTCCAACTTAAATGACAATAACAGAATGCCAATCATAACTTCATATACAGTCCAGAGGTGTCTGTGCCTTGGCAGAGCTCTGCCTTGGCTTGGCACAGAACTCAGAGTGAGAGATTCTGGGAACCATACAGCTACAAACGTTTATTATTTGTCCATCCAATGAATATTTGGGGTTGATTTCCTGCAGTAATGACCTTGCAGTAATGACTTTGCAGATCTCCTTGCAGTCCAGGGTATTCTTAAAAGTCATCTATAACATCAAAGTTTGCGCTTATTCTTTGATGCTCAGCCTCCTTTGTGGTCCAACACTCACAGGCATACATTACTAATGAGAAAAAAAATCATAGTTTTGACTATATAGATCACTTCAGCAAAATAATGTCTCTGCTTTTTAAAATGTTCTCCAGGTTTGCCATAGCTTTCCTTGCAAGGAGCATTGTCTTTTAACTTAATGGCTGCAATCACCATCTTTGAGCCAAGAAAACAAAATCTGACACTGCTTCCATTTCTTTCCTCTACCTACCAGGAAGTTATGAGATTAGATATTATTATTACTGATACTGCTAATGCTAATGCTATTTTATTTTTATTATGAGGTCCAAGCCAGACTTTGTGCACTTCTCTTTAACCCTCATCTAAAGACTCCTTAGTTCTTCACTTTTTGCCATCAGACAGGTATTGTCTGGTATTACCTTGGCAGTATTAATTCTAGCTTTTGATTAGTCTGGCATTTTGCACAATGTACTCTGCATAAAAGTGAAATAAACAGGGTAACAATTGCAGCCTTGTTCTGCTTCCTCAGTCTTCTACCAATCAATTGTTCCATGATCAGTTCTAATTGCTGTTTCTTGACCAACAAACTCGGTCAATCTGATCCCTAATTCATCTGTCTTCAAAAGCCAGTTTGCGCTTTTGGTACCTTTTGGTTCATATATGGCTAAAGCTAACATTGCAGAATCTTGAGCATAACATTGATAGTATTTGAAATTTGTGTAATTGTTAGATAGATTGAACACTGCTTGATATTGTCTTTTGGATTGGGACCTGAGCTGATGTTTTCCAATCCTATAGGCAATATAGCAATTCCCAAATTTTCTTGCAGATTGAATACAGTAGCATCTTTTTGGATTTTAAATAGTTCAACTGTAATTTTGTCATCTCCACTAACTTTTTTATTAGCATTGCTTCCTCAGGCTCATTTTGCCTTCACTCTCCAGAAAGTCTGGCTCTAGCTTAGTGACTATACCATCATGATTATAAACATTTTTTTTAAAAAAAGTTCTTCTGCGCATTCTTCCCATCTCTTCTTAAACTCTTCTATTTCTGTTGTATTCCTACCATTTTTGTCTTTTATCATGCCTGGTTTTGCTTGAAAGTTCTCTTTGCATTTTCAGTTTTCTTGGAGAGGGACCTGTTTGCACTTATCTCAGTGAAATGATATAATAATAACACAGTCTCAATACTCCGGCTACCTTTTTGAAAGCCATGAAGAAGAAGAGGAGGAGGAGGAGGAGGAGGAGGAGGAGGAGGAGAGTTGGCTTTTCCACCCTGCTTTTCTCTCCCATGTATGGAAACTCAAAGCAGCTGACAAAGTTTCTGTTCTTCTCCCCACAACAGAACAGAACAGGTGGGGCTGTGAGAGCTCAGAAGAGAGCTGTGACTTGCTCAAGGTCATCCAGCTGGCTTCATGTAGGAGTGAGGAATCAAACCCAGTATTCCCGGATAAGAGTCCAGCTCCCTAACCACTAGACCAAACTGGCCACCATTGAGAATGCAGCCTTTTTGCTCATGGCAAATTTGAAAGATTTCTACAAATTTAGGAACACATTTGGATGTGCACTGGTATTTCTGAATGAGTCAGTGTTATATCTGGGCATTTTCCTTTAGCTTTTGATATATTTTACAAGATACTATCCAATCACATCCTACTTCACCTTGTTGAATGAGGACAGCGCAAAGTGTTAAGCTAGGTCCAATTATGCACTCACTACCGACCTTGCTGAGGGTAGATTACGAAGACAGAGAGACAATCAAGCATTAGAGGAGAGATGTAACACTATCCCATTCATAATTGTTTCCTGTGCTAAACTTCCCAACTAATTAACCTTTCTAATGAAGAAAAAGTAATATATTAACAGATACTGTTCAATGTCATCAGCAGTCTTACCATTATTACATGCTCTTTCTACTACAAGATTCTCAGTCCTTCAAGAAATCTTCACCCTTTGTGTTAGAAGCCATGTCATAGGCAGTACTTCACTGTTATAAATCAGTTCTGTAATTTTGCCTACACTTACATAGTGACATTATAATGACTTTGACAGTATTCAATCAAGTTTAGGCTTGCAGTATCTTTTTAAAAACATACACAGAAGTTTTAAAAAATCAAATGGGATCCATATTCTGAGTAACTTATCTATGAAAGGAAAAACCCAATGCCTGAGAACTCAAGTATCTAGATGTTTGGCTTGAAATATTGTTCAATGCTTTATAGCCTGTAATATAAAACAGATGATTACTGCCTTTGGCTTTTATTTCTCTCTCTGTGTTTCAAGATTTTCTACTATATATTAAAAAGGTACAATTGTATATAAATTAAAGTCAGGAAAAAAACTAAAAACAAAAACTGTCAGATTAATTGCAGGCCATGGAAATAGTTTTGATCTATGATTTCTGTGTGCATGTGGTTGAATTTCATATTTGGAATCCAGTATTTTTGAATATGTTCTCTTCAGTGCTTTTAAACATTGAGAGGAAATTTACAAAATTTATAGTAAAAAGTAATACATGATTTAATTGGGTCAGATTGATTTTTCCTTGGGTGAGTAAAAGCCATTATAAGCTGACTATAGAACATTTCTAAGTGGATCCACTAAGATTCAAATCTTTTTTCTTCTTCTTAATTGCTATGTTAATAAGGATGGATTTATCCATGGCTGCAGTTCTTGGTTCTGATTTGCATTATATTTTACCAGTTTTAAGAATAAGCACAGATGTTCATAGATTTTGAACATTTTTAGAACTACAAAAGGCACCTATCTTTGCAATCTCTCAACCAGATTTTTTTAAAAAAAATCCAGACTTTTTTGTATTCCTTTTTTTATTCCTCATTGAGCATGCCCAGGATTTGATTCAACATCAAACACTTTTGTTCAAACATAAGGGATGTTCATTCAAAACAAACATTTCAAACATCTCCTGTTCACCAGGAACTGAGTGAAGATTTTATATGAGTTCAAAAAGTATGAGTTCTTTCATAGGATGAAAGATCTATCTTGTTTTCTTTGCCAGGACCCATTGCACCCAAGGTATGACTCAGGATAGAACAAGCAACTACAGTTATTAATTTATGAGGGGACATAATATGACAAGTGCCCCAAGAAGTTCACAGGTACAGAATCTGCAAACCTAAAGGATGACTGTGAATAGATATAACTATAGATAGAAAGAAGGAATAAAAACATAATGAAACATAATGAAAAAGGTAAGGCAAACAGGAATTCCATCAATGGCCTACAAAATCATTGCAGAATACAATAAAAAAATCAATTTCTCAGGTGCACAAAATTGGTTAAAGAAAATTAATTTCAACCTGAAAAATATCTAGTACTCTTACAATGTATCTGTGGTCTTACAGCTATTGATTTTCTGTGCAAGTCATGTATTTTTTTAAATCCAGCTTCTATTATTTTTATTATAATCTCATATAGGTTATCTGTATGCATAACATATATGTTAATAACCAAACCAAGGACAGCATTGATTCACACTTTTATTTATTTATTTATTTATTTATTTATTTATTTATTTATTTATTTATATTTATATTTATATCCCGCCCCATACCCAAGGGTCTCTGGGCAGCTCACAACATTTAAAACATACATATCAAAACTGTATAAATACATGTCCTTCCTTCCTTCCTTCCTTCCTTCCTTCCTTCCTTCCTTCCTTCCTTCCTTCCTTCCTTCCTTCCTTCCTTCCTTCCTTCCTTCCTTCCTTCCTTCCTTCAAGCCCTCTCTCTCCCCTTCCTTCATTTGCACCTGTGTTAACTCTTGTATTCCATATACTCCTATGTGAGGCTGTATTATCCTTTTTTTTTAACTAAAGAAATTATTTGTTTTATTGGAATGAATTCTAGGTTAGTTCTTGATATTACTCAAACATGACAGCATCAATCAGTGACTGTACTCTTCATTCTTACCAATCCATTGTTGGTTTAACTTGGTCCAAAATGCAATGTCCCAATTAAATAACAAAAATAAAACATCCTGCTTCAGCTGCTATGTTAGTTGTCTGGTTTTGGTTTTAATCCAAAGTTTCAGTTTTAACATGCAGGATTAAGTTTCTGGGTGTGTCCTATCCCACCTCTCCTCCCCGTCCTTACCTGTTCTGTGCACTCTGCCCACTTGTTAAATTTCACAATATCTGTAACATGGAGGATCTGGAACCAAGGCCAGCAAGGAAGCCTTTTTGGTCACAGCCCCTACACTCTAAAGCTCTCTGTCAACTGAGATATGGGTGGCTTCTTCACTAAAGACTTAAAAATATTAAAAACCTTTTTCTTCACCAGTGTGTTTGATACTATTTAATAGAGTAGTCGTTGTTTACTATGGTTATTTTAAATATCTGATTTGGTTTGATTTTCTTGCAAACTACACATAAAGGCTTCAGAAATCTGTGGTATGTAAATCCAATAAATAAATAAAATTTATTCAATACGTTTATTTTGGTTAAGAATAACAGACAAATGGAAGTGGACTGTGGGATCATTTAAATTTCTAACAATATAATGATTCAGGATGCAGTCATAACCAAACCTTCCTGAGCTTACCACCCTTAGCACCATCTGATTTATTTCTGAGTAGACAAAGGTGGGAGTGTACTGAAAGGCTGTAATCATATGGTATGGGAACTCCTCTAAGCCAGTCATGGGTCCATGAGTTTTAAAACTGATATTTGATTTAATGGACATGTATCTAGAGATCTGGGCCAGATGAAAGATGGGGAAAGGAAAATTACACCACTTAGATTTAACAAGCAAAATAATGAATAAAATTAATTGCAAAATGAAGTGGCTTCACCAATTGATACCAACTGGCACACTGAGTAAAGTACAGGAGAAATTGTAGGAAGAAAGTACAATGGATAGGATTTGTTGTTTTCCCCCTATCTCTAGTTTTTGTGTTACTGCCAGCCTTTTAGGGCTTCCACACATTGCAAAAAGAGGAAGTCTCGAAATGCTCTGGGATGGAGCATTCACACTGCACAGAGAGGCTTCTACCCCACAAGCATCTCTGTACCTGCCATCTCTGTACTCTGTCCTCCAACCCAGATAGCTGGGGAGCACATTTTCATGCTCTACAGCTATATTAGTCATGACACATTCAATTCACACCTTTTCCAGACAAAGAGTATGCAGTGGAGCAGTGCACACACAGTTGTGTGCCGCATCACCTGGTCACTGTGGCAATGGTGATGCACATGCCTGTTGGCACCATTGTTGCAGTGAAGTAATCACCCCTGGCATAGAGCCAATTTGCACTTATCCAGCTCTTGCAGAAGTGCCAGTACACTTGAAATAGATCTGGCTTCCAAAAGTGCAGATACCAGACCTATTTTCTTTCTTTTTTTTCTTTTTTGTCTTGGTTGGGTTTGTGTCCCTACCTTCCGACCAGGGGCTTATGATTCCTTTTATTTGTTTATTTATGGCCTGAACCGTGGTAGGTGTGTTAAGATTAACTTTCAAATGTCTTCCCCCAGCCAAAATGCACCCCACTTCTTTAGTTCTGCTCCTGCTATAGCTGGTTGAAACTGTTTCCAACTGTAAGGTGAGGCCCCTCCCCCACTCTAGGAGTTACTGTATCCTTTCACTGCTCCAGCTTGTGTCTGAATGGGTTAATAATGGGCTTTGTAACTTCTTTTATCAAACAAACAACAAGTTTATTGTGCACAGACTTCTTGGTATTAAATCAGTAAGTTTCAATGAACAACAGCAAACAATCTGACTTTCTCTGTCTTAGCTGCCACACCAGAGATCATATCAGCTTATAACTCTAAGCTCTGGGATTCTGCCTATGAGGATTACTTTCTTCAGGTCAGGGCACGTTTCCCTGTGTACCTTCCTTCCCTGATAATCCTACTTAGAATCCCTGGATCTACCTTGGAACCTACTCCAGCTGCCAGACAGGTTATCCGCCTAACCTCCCTCCCTGGGCCCCCAAGCATAGAACAACCAACGGTTTTTCTGTTCTTCTTTATATAAGCTCTGGCTCTGCTAGCCTTCACCTGATTGGTCGGCTCCTCCTGAGAGTTCCATCCCCCCTCCCTGCTGTTGCTGGGGAGAAATCTCTCTCCACTTACCTCTCTAGCTCTCAGTTTAAAACACTTTGACCCCACATTGGCTGGTGTAGATGGTTGTGTGCTTACTACACTTTCATCAATATTAAATATTCCACTTTCTGTTAGTTACACCAAGCCCATGGGCATCACAGGGTTACCTGCCCTTAATTCATCAGAAACAGTTCTATATTTCATATTAGCAGGATAAAATCACAATGTGAAGGTTCTGCGTAGCACATATGGGACTTCTGAGAAGTCAGAATTGCTCACTGTTAACTAAAGTTTATTTAAAGTCTGAACCCTTCAGAATATATTCAGTGTTGCCTGGGGTTAATGAACAATAGCATTTTATACAATTAAGCCTTGAATTGTTGTAGGTAAAATTAAAACCATACATTAAAAAATGAAGGCTATTCCTCTAGAATTCTTGGTGTACTAATTTCTCTCTCTCTTTTTAATGTAATAGAATTTAAGATTGCCCCCTTTTTTTGCATTATAAAAATAGTAAGGTACACTTTTAAATATTTGATTTTTAATTAATGAGGAGTCCAATATTCTTATGCTACCAGAGGCATCTGAGGTCCAGTTTGGTAAAACATCAAATGATAAATGTTATTGAAATATATAATTTTGAGTTCTTTTGTGTATTATCATGCTCATAGTTCTCTTAATAGATACTCTTATTTAGTACTGAAGTGTCGTTGGCAACACACTGAGGAGGGCATGTATTTTAGTATGAATCTTTTTGTCTAATATTGAAGTTTTTGGGTTTAAAAATACAAAAAGCCCCAAGCATAGCAATATATTTTATTGTCACCTATAGAATATCGCATTCAGTAAATAGGAATTCTCAAATTGCACTTTTTTCAATAAAATAATCAGAGATGGGTTCTTTCAGCTATGCATACTAACTTTACTAGACAGGTATTAAATAACCTCTTTTTAGAAATACTTCCACAAAATGTTTTCAAAAATAGTATTTTTAAAAAAGAAAAAATACTGGCTTTACATTTTGTATAATCACCAGTGTCAAAAACAGGCATGCTAGAAAGAAATATGAAGATTAATATGCAGATAAGCCATTGCTCAATTGGTCTGGCATAGAATAATTAATATTCATTCCATACGCATAATAGAGGGCTCCTTCATTCTGGTCTCGTTCAAGAGAATTCTGGACATTTGTGCTGGATTCTTTTATCTTGTAGTGTGAACAAAAATCATAGAGACAAGGGAGTGTTTCAATTAAAATACAATTAAAATGCCACTGAAAGAAAGAGTTGCTGTCAGTATCATGAATTGCTGCCTGAAGATGTTATGGCTTTTCCAGATTTTTCCCCACAGTAAGATGTATGCAAGGGAAGCTGACATCCTCAAACCCCAATTCTTCCACGATAAGGGCATTTAAATCTAAAGGTCTCAGGGTCAGTCACAATAAAATTACTACAAATAGATAAAATGCAATGGTTAAAGGAGTAACAGTGTTTGCATGGGGAGGGGATGCTGTTTTCTCAACCAAAGTCCAGGATAATGAAGTATATTTTCACCAGATATCTAAATACTTACAACAGTGCGCCTCAGAGGATCTCCATAGTCTTGAGATAATTAATGAGAAAGCCCTCCCAGTTTGTGAGCCAATTTGGTCTTGTGGTTAGATTGCCGGACTCATAACTCTTACTCACTGGGTTTGATTCCACACTCCTCCATGAAGCCAACTAGGTGACATGAGATCTCTCATAGCCCTGCCTAATCCCAGTGTGTCTGTTGCAGGGATAAGAACAGAAGGCTTTGTCAGTCGCTTTGATTCACCTAATTCTGAATTAGAAAAATGAACCCTTTCAGGTTTAGATCAATTATTTACTTTTCCACAGGAGAAATGTACACAGAAAGTTACATGATTCAGGTACAGTTTTGTTTTCTATCATTTTATGTATTCTAAAAAATCTCATTCTGGGCAAAGAATGGTGCACTATCCAAGGGGGTTTTCTTTGAAGCCTGTGCTAATCTCTGAAGTTGCCTTCAGAGGGACTTCGGAGCCTTTGCTAATCTTCGAAGGCAACTTGACAGGCAGACCCTGGATTTGTCACATGGGTGCTCCGATGTTTCCACCGCAGGCAGGCTAGCACCCATTGCTACAGATCTTATTACAGATCTATGAGATCTGGATCTTCTTAAATCTGGATTAAAGGAGCACAGTGGAAAAACTCCCTACGATTGACCACAGAAAAACACTCCCTGGTAGTTCCAGAACATGGAGGCATGCCTTCTACATGCCTGCCCTGTTCCAGATCAGGGCCCTGATTGCTCTGAAACCATATTGGTATTATAAGAGATGGTATTACCAGAGATCTGAATACAGATGGAACTGGGCCAGCAGGGAATGGGGCATCCTTGATCCACCTTAACATACAGATGGAAGATCCAGAATGTTACTACACAAAACTTTAATTTGGATTAAGGGTCCATGTAAGAATGTGCACTTCAGGAAGGGGACTAAGGGACCTGTCCTCCACACATTATTGCAGGACACCACAGGATCCACTCCCTTGGAACTTTGTATACACACTGGCTGCATCAGTAGGACAAGGTCCACAGGGGATCAATTTGATGGCTTTCTAATGTGGAACAGGTTGCATATCTTAGTCAAAGGGAGTAAGGACCTAAGACCTAAGACTGTCTGAACCTATAATAGACATATGTAGTAATAAAATCAAGATTAGGATATTGTGACATTTTCATGGTACAAGCTGGAGCCACGGGCTTGTTTCCTGGGCTTTTGCAGCAGTCTGATTGACAGATGGATTGGAGCAGCCACAAAAACTGCCAAAAATGCACCAATGAGAGCAACAGAATTGCAGGGTATATAAGCCAGCAGCCCAGTGCTCTCAGAGTCTCTCATCTCTCATCTCACAGAGCAGGATGCCTGTGGGGTAGTATAGTTCTGTTCATATACTGACCCCAGGTAGTTGGGGCTGTGGTGCTCAGTGGCCACTTCCTTACTGCGTAGCTCTGTGAAGTGCGAGTCACAAGGGGGGAGGGTTAGACTGAGTCTTCACAGATATCATTACATATCTCTATCTCTATATTTATTTTGCACATATGGAATAGGGAGCAACACTATAAGTATATGATATGTATGTTTTCTTTCTGGTTTATATACCAAGATGTTTTATTTAAGAGATCCTTGAAAATGTAATTCAGGTTCTATGTTTTTGGCGGGTTTTTTTTACAAAGAAATATAGAAACACTTCAGAAAATACTTTGAACTTCCCTAATAATAAAAATTTAAATCTGACCCTGCCCCTGAGAAACTGCTAATTCAATAATGAACTTTCTTCACAAATGATGTTTCATTTTTTTCCCCTGCAGGTAACTGGACTAATGAGGTGACAGGATCACATGAAGAAGAAGAGATAGCTTTTCTACCCCACTTTTCTCACCCATTTAAGGTGACTCAACAGATCCACAGTGCATTTGACAAAGCTTTCTATTCTTCTCCCCACACCAGACACCCTGTTAGGTAGGTGGGGCTGTGAGACCTCAGAAGAGAGCTATGACTGGGCTAAGTTCACCCAGCTGGCTTCATGGAGGAATGCAGAATCAAGCCCAGTATTCCCAGATAAGAGTCCAATTCCCTAACCATGTATCTGATTGGTATCCTGTAACAATCCACTCTGAAAGTGTCAAATCTGACCGGAATCCACTTTTAATCCACTTTCATTCCATGTCAAATGCACTCTGGATCTGTCGCAGATGTTACTGGTGCAGCCGCTTTCTCACCTTCCCATTTCACGAATGTCTGAACTATTTGTACAAATGTTCAAACTATTTGTATGAATGTCCAAGACTTTCTATTTGTCTTATTAATGTATGAAAATTGTAACATTCACTTTGTGTCCGAATGTCTGAATTCATATGAATTGGTATGAATAATGAATGTTATAATGTGCACATTCCTATTTTAGCAATCAAATAAATATTACTGCCTTATTGGTCTGTCATTGTGGCTTACAGTTAAGTCATTTTCAAAGTCGGTTGGAGAGGACCAGGAGCTGCCTGTAGGTAGACATATGAGGCTACACAAACCTTAGCACAATCTTATATGTAGACACCCTGCCCCCTGATCCAATTTCTAGGTAACTTTTGGCATCATGTGAATGAATTCATAATGAGTTATCATTGGAAATGTGCATTGGATAAATAATATCTCTTAAGTAAAGATATTTTCTGTCCCAAAGTTTAGAAGGAACATTATTGTCTGCAAGCTTTCCCCAACCTCAGATTGTGTTTGAATTAGGCTAATTATCAGATTTCTTAATACATCAACAATATGATTCCTTCCAAAAGTTGTTGGACTACAGCTTCCATCATACCAGTTCCTTGTTGACTGATACTGAAGGAAGTAACAGTCCAACAATATCTGGAAAGCACCATGTTATTTTTGTTCTGTTTTAGAAAGGTACAGTGACTGAACTAGACCAGATTAGCTATAGCAGGGAACAAAGGAAGGTGATGCACTGCACTGTAAGTCATAATTTGATAGTGTTTCTACCAAGTGGTAAACATGTCTGGATAGGACATTAGTTTCCTTGAATCTCTGTCTTATATATGGCTAGTCATTTCAAGGGTTAAGGCAGAAAGAAGCAAAAAGATATAGTGTGATCTCTGTGACAATCTAATTTTTGTGTGCTTTTATTTCAAAACATATTGCCCACCTATCTCTTTTGTCCTGTCCAGTATAAAATAAATGATGTGAACTGTTTCCAGACTCATTATTTTTGCTTTCGCTACTTCAATTTTGATAGCAATAGTTATGGATTTTTTTAGTGTCAGATCTGATTCAAGTACTGGGCATTCTCTAATATGAGGTGTAACTGTTTACAAAGAATTTATCTCATGTCATTTCTTCTGCCATACTTCCAAACTCCGATGTTCAATATGCTGCCTTAGAGTGACTATACTGTTGATTTTCTGAGTAAATTTATGGTGTCCATTTGCTGCATTTGTTTTGTGCTCAGAAAACTTATTTTATTTTTATCCTAAAGAAGAATAACATAAAGTACACACAGTGTAGAATAATGGATATATTTAAGCATGAATTAAACTGTTGAAGTTATTTTAACCTAACTTTGGACCTTTTCATTCCAAGGTTCAATTAATCATTTTTCTGTGCCAGTTAAAGTAAATAATAAACAAAATTTCATTTGTTTTAAAGTGTTTTCCTTGAAGGTATATTTTTCTCAATTGCAAGATGCCCTCCCTTCCCATTATGTTGAGGGGGAGTCTTGCAAGGTAGAAAAATATACATTCAAGGAAAACACTTTAAAATAAATTATTTGTTTGTTTATTTCACATGCTGTTTTCACTGATGGGTACATTTTGCACTCTATTTTATAACATACACTGTCCTGTAAACAATTTCTAATTTAAAAAATCTTCATAGAATCCGAGTTCTCTGAAGAAGTGTAACTTTCTGAGGATAATTGCATTCTGATTCGTGCATTAATTCCAGAAGTGAAATAAGTGACCTAAATTTATTTCTGTTCTCATAATCAGCATATTATGCATATTTACTTGCTTCAAAGTGCAGCTAATAAACAATGACAAATCATAAGACATACTCTGGTCTATATCAATAGAGCCAGTGTGTGAAAAAAGTTGTTTTTGTTTTACGGTACAGAAAATTTTCAATCTTGCAAACCTACAGTTGTAATGAGTTCCCTCCTCAGAAGATAAAAGCCTCATGAGTTCAAGTCTTTACCTTCTCTTTCTCAAGGATGCTGTGCATAAGTGATTTTTGGATACTATCTTGAATATTTTCCCACTTTGTACCACATCTTGTATTCCTAGAATTCCTGCCTTGGTTTTTTTTCAAGCCTGTGACTTCTGTCTCATTCCAGCTTTCAGCCTCAGTTTCTCTGGTGGTGACTGCCTCTGCTTCTAGAGCTCATTTGTGGTATTTTAGTTCCAACGCTAGAACTTTTTCACAACTGCTGTTTCTGTCTTTCATTTTGACTGTTTGTTAGGGATGTGCATGGATATTCAAAAATTCAAAAATCCGATTCGATATGCAATCGAAAAGAGAGTTAAGTGTTTAGGAGTGACCTTGCCTAATCAAAATATTGCTCTGTACAAAAATAACTATTTGAAAATCTGGTCAGGGATTAAACAAGATCTTTTGAAATGGTCCAGCTTGCAGTTATCATTGAGGGGAAGACTATCAGTGATAAAAATGAACATACTGCCGAGGATGTTTTTATTTCAAGTTTTAACAGTAATAAATAACACAAAGTGACAAAAAGACATTTCAAAATTTATATGGCAAGGAAAGAAGCCTAGAATAAGATTCAAGTTAATGCAAGATACCAAAGAAAGAGGAGAATTTGGACTACCGAATTTCAAGTTATACCATGTAGCATGCTGTATGGGATGGATTGCCAAATGGTTTTAGTTGAAAGATCAAGATGATTGCAACTGGAAGGAGAAGGTCTAAGATATGGCTGGCACATGTACTTGTGGCATGAAAAAGTGAGAGTTAATGCGGACTTTAAGAATCACTTTATGAGAAATGTTTTAGATAAAACTTAGTTGAATTATAAAAAATAACCTCTACAGGAAAATCCCACCTTAAGTATCACCACATGGAGGGTTGTTAAAGGAGTTTGGGGAAGGAAGAGCTTGGTTGAAATATGAAGATATGTTATATAAAAAAGACGATGTTAATGAATATGACATTAAAACAAGAGAACAGTTAAACCAAGAAGGAAAAAATATACAATGGTTTACTTATGCACAATTAGCAGATATATATAGAAGTGATAAAGGGAATATAAATTTTGAATGGGAAAAATAGGTGGGAAATTAAACAAGGCTGAAAGGGGAACGATTGGCATGGTGTATAAAGTATTACTTCAGATTGAAATGGAACATGAACAGGTTAAAGAATATATGATTACATGGGCAAGAAATTTTGGCTACAATATCCAAATGGACCAATGGGAGAAACTGTGGGTAAATGATATGAAATTTACATCTTGTATGCTATTGAAAGAAAATATGTTTAAAATGATGTATAGATGGTATTTAACACCTCATAAATTAAGGAAAGCATATCAAAATATGTCTACGAAATGTTGGAAATGAAAAAAGTTGAGGGAACCTTTTACCATATGAGTAGGACTTGTGAAAAAGCAAAAAAAGTACTAGGCATGAATATATAATTCGATGAGACAAATTTTAAAGAGAAATATTATGTTTAAAACAGAATTGTTTTTGTTGGGAATTGTAGATAACAGTTTGGATAACATAAACCCTTTGATTTTATATATGGTGACAGCAACTAGTCTATTATATGCACAGAAATGGAAGGAAAAAGAGATACCTACAGGAGAGGAATGGTTAATTAAATTGATGGACTTGGCTGAAATGAACAAATTGACAAATTTACTGAAAGGTAAAATAATGGATAAGTTTATGAAAGACTGGACCCCTTTCATCAACTATCTTTGAGAATTAGAAGTAATGATGGATGATTTGGGCTAAAGACCAGAGGGTAAGCTGAAAAGGAACAAGAGATATCTAAGGGGAGCAAAGAAACAAGCGACATGAGGAAGAGGAGCCTGAAAAATGGAGGAAGTCACATAAAACCCCCCCATGAAAGTAATGTAATAATCCAACATGAAATGTAAGAAGCTCTTAGGCTGATTTGAAATGTTCTTTATAAATAAAATATCTTTTTTAAAAAGAAAATCCAAATTTGAACATTCGAACAAATTTTGCATTTTCAAAAATCCGTATTGGATTTTTGAATAATTCGAATGAACAGATCCACATTTATCACATCCAAATATCATATGTATGTGTGCTTATAATGTGGGATAAAAATGGGATGCATATGAGATGAAAACGGGATGCATGCAAATTAAAAAATCAGATACAAATGTTGCTGACATTCATATTTTCAATTTTGAATCAGATTTTCAAAAGTACGGATACAGATAATGCAGATTCGAATAGGATTTTCAAAAGTCCAGGTTTTTGACATTTGAATCAAATCAAATATTTGAATATTCAATTTGACTCATATTTGAATGCAAAAAGTGCATCCGTGCACACCCCTACGGTTTGTTTACTTAGTTTCAAGTCTTGGATTCTGCATTTGAACTTCGACTTCTGGCTTCTGAGTTTGGAACTGCAAGAATCTCCTGAGATCTCCTGAGAAGATTCAGCCTGAACATATTTTAGTGACATGTGAATTGCATAGTAATGATCTATCCAGCATCACTTTTGTGACCGTTAAACACTTCCTCCCTCCCTCCCTCCCTCCCTTACTTACTTACATATTGCTCCAGTCCTGATAGTCTTTACAATATTCCTATGCAGATCTGCTCTCACCATGTTCCTCTGTTGCTCAAGCAAGCTTCTTTGCATCTATTCCTGCAAAATTTTGCACCTGTTGTATTTCTTTCTAGCATAACGTTTCCTGGCTCCATTTAAGACTATTTTTCATCTCTGCTTCTGACTCTGGCCCTTGCTGTTTTTAATTTAGATCCAAATTAATCCAGATGTTGGGCTTCCATACACACATGTTAAAGTGTCATATGCCTCTGAGACCTCCTCATTCTGAGTGCTGTGCCTAGCCACAGCATAGCTCTGTCAAGGCATGCATACCTCTGGACTAGATATGGAGTTATTATTGGCATATGATTATTGACTTTCAGGCTAAAAGTACAGAATTATGATCATAATATGAGATTATGTGTCAAACCATATTTAAATATACTTTTAAAAGCAAGCCTCTGTTTTGGCTGAAGGAGTCAAAGATTTCAAAATTGTTTTTGGGAAGCAGAAAGCTGATTGAATCTGCATCAGCACGGAGGAAGAATAATAATCCTATCACCCTAAAGACCGGTCAGTGTTTAGAAGATTCTGTACAAAAACAAGGCAGAAAACAATAGCTATCCAGCAAACTTAGTCAAACTTTTTTTTTTGCAGTAAATATATGGAAACCCCTTTTTAGAAATGCTGAACAGAATTATATGAGTTCCAGTTAAATCTGTTGTCCTGCTTGATTGGATCTTTGTCTTCAGGGAAACAAAACCAGTAGCAAGGATACTCTCAAGTCATTTACCTTCTTTGTTTCCTTCCCATCATTTACATAGCCAATCCTTTCCCAATGTACCTGAAAGGAACCTTTAACCCTATCTATGGGTTGCACCCTTTTTTGTTTTACCAGTCAGATTTGCCATTGGCCCTGACCCCCACCTCCTGGGCTAAACTTTAGAGACCGGTCTCTGCTCCCAGATTAGTAATGCAAAAAAATAAAAAAATAAAAAAATAGTACACTAGGAGTAGTCAGGTACAGTTTTCTGTCACTATTACAGTTTCACTCCCTGTCGGCTCTATGTCAATACCATGGTCCTTCATCAATACAACAGTTTCTGCTCCCATCCACTTTTGCCTCACTGGAAGAAACCTCATGGATCCACTCCATCATTCCTGATGCCTAAAGTCATGGATCCAGTCTAAAGACATGTGCCAAATTCCTGGATGGCTCCAGCAGAATACAGTGGGTAGTTCTCTTGTGCAGTTAGCCATGATCGACTGGTACAGGTTTCCTTTGAGAAAAGTCTAAAAATGCAGCTGACAATACCCTTCATGTTCCAGTCACTCCTCATCGCAGAACAAGCCATTGCTTGCTGACTACTTGATTTAAACATAACATAAGACAATTTATAGTTTTTTAAAGCCAAGAAATTCTGGAGTACACTTTGGTTCCATGATTGGTCTAAGTTAATTTCCTCATGTAAGACATATGTCCGGATAATATCCTGTAATAGAGGCTGACTTCTTTTGCATTAGATGGAGCTAGATCCAGATTAAGAGGGCTTTAATCTGGATTTCTGGTAAGCCTGTTTAATTGGGTCTACCAGGGGACTAAGGATCTTGTTCCAGAACATGGGAAACATGGAGATGGCATGCCTTCATGTTCCAGGACTACTGGATGCTGCAACCTCAATCCCAAACCTTGAAGTTAGAGACCTTTCTTCCTAGCTATCAAAGTTGTGGAGGAAGTGACTACAAAGCTTGAAGGGGGGGCTGTGCAACTTTTTTTGCAAGCTTCACAGCTGTGAGAAGACATAGTGTATCAATGCCATCAGTGCAGGTGGTGCTGATCCAGCCTATACCTCCCCATGATCCAGAACAGTAGGACCAATTCTTCTTGACTCACTGATCCAGATTGATAGCAGGTCATTGGATTGCACAAGAACTCCAGTCCTGTTAAGATATATTTCCATGTTGTGATGTCCCTAGTTTCAGCAGTAGCATATAGCTTCTGCCTACATCAGGTTCTTGGGATCAATTTCTAGCCTTCTTTTTCCCTCAGGTCTGGTTCCTTCATCACAGAATAACATTTCCCATCTTGGATCCATTCTTGTTTCTGCTGCTTACCATATCCCAATCTTCTGTCCAGTTCTTCTGCATCTAATGTCGATTTGCCAACATCCAATCCCCATACACTTATCTTTCAGACCTGAAATATTGTTTGGTTGGTTCCAATCATCCATTTTAGGCCTGGTATTTCACCAACAACATGGCATTAAAACATCAATGAATTATTCTTAATATTTTCTCTGTACCCCTCTGCCTGCTGCCATAGTCACAGAGGAATAGTCCCATTAAATACAACAGATCTTACTTCTGAATAAGTACACATGAAATTATTATAATTAATGGAAAATTGAAAATTTATATGAAATACGGTACAAGATTTATTTAAGGATTTTGGTTTATAAATTAGCTGTTGACAAAACCTTACCGAAATTGCTAAACTAAACACAGAGTAATTAAACAAATATATATGATAAAGCAGTTAATATATGAAAAAATAATAAATAAAGATTAAAAAGAACAAAACTTTAAAGACAGTCCCAAAGGTAAATCTCAATTGGGATTAGGCAGCTAAAGTTCAACATATTATAACTGTACTGTATTATAAAGTTTCTGGGTGAGATTGTTCACAGATCACTCTGCCTCTCCTGAATATTCTGTCTTAGATTAAAATAAGAGTTCATTCTCCAGACAGAATGAAGCTGGGTAGTCCCTCTGTAGCCACTTCCTGCAGATGGGACAATTGGAAGCTGCAGATGAACTGTGCATCCACCTCCTGTCTGAGAGATGGGACATTTGATTGTCCAGTGTGGTGACTCAGCCCAGCCCCTCCCTCCTTGTCCTCCGCAGAGCAACACAGAAAGTGAGCCTCTGAGAACCCAGGTCCCTACGAGATCTGGCAGGGCTGTGTGCCAATCAGTTTCCCCTACCCACTGATGTCCTGCCTTATATGTCTGTGAATCAGACTCCCAAAGCAGCAAGCTGAATCAGTTGTAAAACAAACACTATTATCTTATTGTTACAAAAGGAAAAATAAAGAAGCAAGTTTGTCCTTTGACTTGAATGTTCTTCTGTTACTTGAAAAGTAAGATATAGAAACTAATAGTCTATTCCATTCCCTTAGAAAGCACTACTGTGAGCCAGCAGTCCTTATTAAGCTCCACAGTAAGCTCAATGAGTTCTTAGTCTTTGCCTCTTAGGCTTTTCTCTGACTTGAAGTAATATACATTCCCAAAATAATAAAAATAGCATTGCAGCAATTCCAGTTCTGTTCTCCTGGGCTCTATTCTGCTCTGGCTCCGAGTGAAGAGTCCCACACTCCCTTGCGTGCCCTGATCTCCCTCTACACAAGAGGAGAGACCTCCTGCCTTTCTTCTCCTCTTACCCCCGAGAGAAGAGGCCTACCCGCAGCAGTTTGGAGTAACACGCCTAGAGACCTTCGGGTATGAGGCGGGATAGAAATGGAAATAAATAAATAAATAAATAATAAATAACACCCTCGATCCCCCTCTACCCAAGATGAGAGACCAGAGACACAGCAAGCCACCCGCTTTTAAAGTACACGATTCCACACTTCTGATTGGTCTGTTTTGGTGGGCTGGCAGGGCTTCTTCTGACATTCCACCCCAGCTGTCAGTCATGGAGCTCAGAAAGCCCACAAGATGGCTGCCCTGTCTCTGCTGACTGGCGTGAACACCACACCCAGTAACAGCACAGCATTTGCTAGAAAGTGCAAAGTAAAAGGCTACTTATTAATCAGCAGCTTTTTACTTTTGGGTGGAAATCTGCACTGCTGCTGAGGTCTGCTCAAGGCTTGGGAACACCAGGACCACACACTGTCTCTCTGAGTCATCCCCTTTGATATGTCTGAACACAGTCTATGAGAGGGGGAACCTGTGCTCATGTTTTGAATGTTCTGCTGTTAAATTGGACAAACAGTATAAGAGCAAACTGCTGTACTAAGTGGACCGGTGGTAAATTTCTCTTGGTCTTAAAATAACTAAAGTGCCTGCTTTTAATTAGCCAGTTAAAAATGGTCCACAGGGATTCATGGTTAAATAGCCTAATCTAGCAAATATTCCTTACACTGCTCCTAATGAATCCGCATAATCCCACTGCCAGTGCCAAACTATATAGGAACTCACTCAAATAAAATCATCACCACACTGATGTTGTCATTTGATTTGGCCTTCTAGTGTCATTTTGTTGTTGTAGCTGTCGATAAGGGTGGAATTACACTACTGTCATATGAATACCAGTTGAAAATGGGTAGTTTGGAGGGAAAGGAAATAACAATTATGAAGTAAGAAATTTATGCTTTCTTTCTCTCATGAAGGTTGAATGTCTCTGCTAATGAAAGCATTCTTAAAAAGCAGCAAAATTGGTATTAATTCCAATTAAGGGAATATTCTTATGCTGAAGCATTCATTACCATAGTAACTGTAGTGCCAAAGCAACCCCTGTTTTCGGTGGAAATGAAATCTCATGGATCATTATGAGACCATGAAAGATTTTGCTAGACAAGATCACTCTTCTCATGATTGTATTTTAAATAAATATCCAGCACCATCGTAACATTTTAATAAATATACTGTCCCACATTCTTTTTTAAAATGACATCTAATTACTTAAGCAGCAATTAATCACTTAAAAATAGCATCTTCAAATCTAAAATGTTATGTCTCATTTCTAATTGCAATAAGCAGTTACTTTTGACTTTTTCATATTCAAAATGTAAATATCAAGAGATTATATAATTTTGTTAAATGCACAGTAGAGGAAAAATATTGTTTATCCACTCATGTTTCTGTCTGCATTTTTAGAGCCTGAAATCAGCCATTTGAATGAAAATAATAATTAATTTTATAATTAATTACAATTTTTTCCTCCCCTATCCAATTGTCAATACAAGTTCATGGTACAGCTTAGTACAGTGTGGCTGCTTGTACAATGTGGAAACAATTGTAAGATTGGCTCTGCAGCTGTGTCTCCATTTCACAGGTAAAGGCATCTTAAATGAGGCCAGTTTCCATTATTCCAGGCAGAGACCAGCTGCCCTGAGGATGTGGTTAAGGTGACTTTACTGCAAACCATTCAAAAAGTGTGAGGGGGGGGGCAGCTGTACTTGCAGCAAAGATGGTTGCTTAATCCTACTATCCCAGCAATTATCCTAAGTAATTCTAACAAACAGTAAGGCTGCGTCCCCAAGCAACTTATTTGCCTCTCTAGTTTTCCTCTGTTGTCCCTCTATTCCAGTGGACTTTTAAAGTGCCGTTCAATTCCGGAATAAGCGTCCCCATGAGGTTCAGTAAAACACACATTTTAAATGCACCTACCGTCCCCAAGGAAATGTGTTTTGTTTGCCCACATCTTTTTCTCCCTGCCCCCTCTCTGCTTGATAGGGTGCCGGGGAGACAACCCCCAACAAGTCCAAAAGAAAAATAGCCATATTTACAAGTTCTCTGTTCGTCTCCCCTGCCTGCAAAACCCACCAGAGCCATTTATCACTTTGGGATCCAGAGCTTGCTTCCAAAGATAGTGATTTTAATCACTGTAAAAATCCACCCCATACAGCAGCCGTTACACTGTAGCAATCCACCCACTTCACACCTGATAACAATGTTGCAATTCTCTGCAATTCTGGGTCTTTTAAAGTTCTGACCTTTAGAAAGGAAAAGGAAGGGTAGGTGCTGCTGTCCTGGGAGATGTGTGAATGTTTAAGGTGTGTGCAGGTGGCGGCAGCAGCAGAGCCAGGATGCTTTTTTCAGAGATCTTGGCCACCAATTTGCGCCCCTTTTGCCACAGAGTGTCTCCATGCACAATGTTGCTCAGAATACCTGCGGCTTCCAAAAAGTGCACTGGTAGTCTTCTTTAAAGAGCAGTCTTTTTACCGTGCATTTCCCTCCTTTTGTGCCACTGGAAGCTCAGAGAAAAGCCGGGCATGGGGGCGCTCAGAGGCAAAAGAACCTTTTTAACAGACTTTTTATTGCTTGGGGATGGGGCCTAAGAATGTAATCAGATATGTTTCAGAATGCAGAAGCTTCTAAAGAGAGCTAGCACAGTTCCAGAAAGGTATGCATTCCAGATCACAGATGCATCCATAAAGTGAAACACTTCCATGTTCTAGGTTATAGAGGCACCCATTTCAGCAGAACACCAAACTGTGCTGATGAAATGAGTCCCCCAGGGGTTTCAAGCCTTCAGAGTGTGGCTTTGAAACTAATGCAAGTTTGGGGCTGGCCCTGAGGCTAGACAGTAGTAGCCATCAATATGCAGATGGAACTGTTCTTGTCTAAGAACAATCTATCTTGGTAGTGGAACAGATTACATGATCCAGATAACCTGTCATGGATCTTTATAAAGAAGTGAAGAAAGGCCCAATGTCCTTGGTTTTTTTTTCTGGGAACCATAACTGCACAGTTTCAAGAAAACGTCAAGATTGTTGAGCAAGATACTAGGCTAAAGTTACTGTTAACAAAAATATTTTGAGGGAAAAAGCTCAGCTTCAAAAGTCATCACTTTCTTAGCCTGTTTTGGACCACAATTTTACAATCTAAAAGAATTATTTCTTTTGGTGGCTTAACTACACCTCAGGTGAGTTGAGTTATTTTGGAACCGAGGAAAGGAAGGAAAAGCTTATTGCAAAGATTTCAGCTTATTGCAATATAGAAAGCTGGATAAGAATTCAAAGTTATATGGTTAAAAATGGATAAGGGGATTGTAAAACAATTTTTAACTAAAAAAGGAAAGACTGAGTATCTTATTCTTGCTTTGGAAATAATTAAACTGACTGAACAGAGTTAAGAGGGTGGAAAAGCACTTTGATTACTTTAAGAGGAGGAGTTTAATTTGTCTAAATGTTATGCCAAGAAGATAAGATTAACAAAAACAATAACTTTGTGCCATTGAATCTACAGAGAGATTACTGAGATTTAAACTTTGGTGCTTACAGAAAAGCAAAGAGAAAAGCTGGCTTCTTTCTCACTTTGGAAAAGTTAAATATAAGAAAGTGTGCTAAAAATGCAGAAATCAGGAGAGGTTTATTAAAATGATCTTCTTATGGAGAAACTCAAGCTGGGAAAAATCCATTTAGATGGGATAGACTGGATGGAATTGCTTTTAATTTCAATCAACAAAGTGCAGATGGCCTGGGCAGGCTGGATCACCATGGCGAAGGCTGGAGCAATAGTACCATAACAATCAGGACATGACATATGACTGTGCAGTCACAGCTGATCTGGTAAACTCACTTCCTATGTTGCACCTGGAAGATGATGTAAATCCTGCTACCTAGAAGCTCATTAGCTGCTCCTGGCCAGGCTGTTAGTTGTCCACATCTAGTAAAAGATCTTTATAAAGATCCAGGCAGGCTTGATGAGCTCATGGATAATAGCAATGACAGTGGTGCCAGTATGTGGATAGGCCACCCCAAAAGTGGCTCGAATCACTTCAACTGTACAAGTGTCAACATGCCTTATGAGAATGCTTGAGCAAATTTGAAAACAGAAAAGTAAAGAAAGGAGGAAAGAAACTCAGATGGAACTGTTATAAAACTGCAGCAGATCATTGAGAGGCATTTTCACAATACAGCCAAACAGCTGTAGCACAGGAAGGCTAGGCCACATGGGGATGGATTCCCCATTCAGACCTAGGCATTTAAAGGACATGCGGGGGACACATGGGAAGGCATCCCTACCTGCCTAGGTGCAAATGGGGAATCCACCCCTGCGTGACCTACCCTGAAAAGGCTGGTATGGGGACATGACGCCCCTACCAGGCCTGTGGCCATAGGGTTGCTATCGACACAGGGGCAGGCAGGCAGGCCAATCCTGTCTCGTCCCCGGGTACCTGTGGGCTGTAGCTGACCCAATCAGGTCAGCTACAGCTAGCACAAATCCCACCCTGGGCACCCCCCATTCCAGGCCACGCGCCTCCCTGGACATGTGAGAAAGAGCAACTTACCTCCTTGCCACTGGAGTTTGGACTGGCAAGCCCAGGAGTAGGGCTTCCTGGCCTCATCATTGGTGCCCTGTGTCTGCGTGCGCCACTGGCTCTGATTGGCCAGTAGTGTGCACCTGCGCAGAATGCCCAGTTCGATCCCAGACATTCTAAACAGGTGCAGGCTGCTGGCCAATCAGAGCTGGCAGCGCACGCAGACATAGAGTGCTGCCAACCAAGCCGCCAGTCCAGATGGTGAGCAGGTAAGTCGTGCATGTGCATGCATCCCTGGGCAGGCCCATAGCCCTGGGTGGGGGGTGGTCCCAGGGGGCATTCGAGAGGTGCAGCCACCTAGATCTGGGTGACTGCACCCTACAGTGCCCAAAGATCTGCCCCGGTATGCCACTCTGGATGTGCCACTTTGGATGTGCCACTCTGGATGATAGACCGGACCCACACTGTCAGTGCATCAGAGCGTAGGTGCTCATGCTGGCACGTGCACTTCTGTCCAATGTGCTGACAGTGTGGGTTTGTTCTACCACCCCACATGACTGTGCACATCACCCTGGCCGAAGACACTGCCAGCTTGGTATCACCCCACCCTTGAAAGGGGCAGGGGGAGACCGAACTGGGGGTGTCCAGCTGACTGCTGCAGTCCCAATCAGACTGCAGCAACCAGCAGTGAAACCCTGGGTGCCACCGGCACTCAGGGGTTTCCGCCACTTCCCCAATGTGCGCAATGCCTCCTTACCTTGCCAGGCCTGAGGTGCTCCTCATGCGGCCTGGAGAGTGACATGTCACTCTCTGTGCAGGCACAGGTGTTCCAGTAGACTGGCCCCATGCTAACCTGATTTATCAGCATGGGGTCGGTCTACCGGCACGCACACTTGCACAAAGAGTGGCAGATTGCTCTCCAGGTAGCACAAGGACCATCCCGGGCCCAGTAAGGTAGGTTAATTGCATGGGACTGCCAGCTGTTGGGCCAGTTTCAGCCCAATAGCAGCAGCTGGAGGTGGGGCCCACAGCTCTCTGGGAGGGAGAGTGTGAATGCTCTCCCTCCCATACAGCTGTGGCTCAGCAGGGAACAGGTGTAGAGCGTGATTTCGTGCTGTACACCCAGAACGCAAATAGAGCAGCTCTGGGATAGGCTGGGACAGTTCTGAATGGAACCGGCCTCCAGCCAATGCATATGACGTGGCCTAGAGCTGCTCTAATTATGCTACAGAGAGACTAGTGCGAATTGGCCTCACAATTCTAAAGGTTTGTTGTCCAAATGCTTCAACACATGGACAGGTGAAGGGATGGATGTCCCTGTGGCCACCATCTTGAGGAGGGTGGAAGCAGGACCGTTTGCCTCCTTCTGCCCTCCCCTGCGTGCTGTGCACCACCAGAAATGTGCAGTGACTGGCAGCTGACTGCTCCAGTCCTGTGGCTCCAGGGGTGGCATCGGTGGCGCAGGAATCCGGCTGACTTTTGGAATGGGTGTTGTGGCTTCCGCACAGCACCCAGACCATCCATCCTGCCAGATCCAGCCTCCCTGCACATGTGCAGATGCACGAGGGCCCTTCAGGTCCATCCATATTTGGGACGGATCCTCGGGAGGTTGGATCACGGAAAAACGGATCTTCTTTGATCTGTTTTCCAGCAGCAAATGCAGAAACATCCCAAGTCACCCAAACGCCTGCTAAATTTATTCCTCTAGAAAACTTCTCGCTACGGTTTGGGAGTGAGGTCCACATTATTTTGGGGGCTGAGTCTGTGCATGGGGCACTCCCGGGCTATTTGGGAAGGGGATAGACACTGGCATAATTAGGAGCTGGAGTTTCACATCCTGTGTTCACTGTTCCTGTCGTGTGCATTGGGGATCGCCACTGCCGGCCATTTTTAAACATCAAACAGATTGTTGGACAAACGTAAAAAAACCTGATCATCCCAGTTTTACAGGTAAAGATGTATCAATGAGGGGAGTAATTGGGCCTTCTCCCATGCGCCTCTTCCTGCAACCCTTATTCCACCCCCACTCCCCGATTGCTGGTAACCAAAGCCGCTACAATGTTTAGAGGCAGTTTAGCAGAGAAGACCTTCTCTGGACATGGGTGGGCATGGAATAAGGGTTGTGGGAAGAGGCCTGGCAATCAGATCATAGAGAGAGGAGGCTTGTTTCTGTTTGATCACTGTTTAAAAATGGCCAGCAGTTGTGATCGGGGAAGCATTGGGTGGCATTTTTCTGCCGTCACTACAGCAGGTGGCACAGGGGTTGGTGACATCAACCCGGCTCCTATGAGGAGAGAGGGGGTGGAGAGAAAATGATGCTGTTTCCCCGAGCAGGGGTTTATCATGGTTTGCATGGGGACAGGTATATTCGACTTGAGCCCATGCTTTCATCATTTGCAAAGAACCTAAATTGGTACTGGCAGATTTTAATGAAAATAGATGGCACATTTGCTGCAACTACTAATGTGAATACCTATGATTTATGAGATCTCCTAGATTTGGCCACTGAAGATCTAGGAACTAGCAGGGTCAAAACACATCTGGCCATTGGCTTCACTCAAATAGAAGCTCTCAAGTTCTTCTGGGATATTGTTTGGACTGTTTGTAAACTAAGGGTCCCATTAGTTGGTTTCACACAGGCATGCAGTAGTTGCATACATGGCTTTCATTTTTACTTTACGCATTGGCTTATGTTAAATATAACTCATTGTAATTATATTATAAAATGATATATTATATTGTATATCATTCCACTGAAATCCCTAGGTTCTTTGTAAAGCTGCATCTTATACTGCTTGATTTTGTAGTTTTCTAAACCAGATGTGTGTTTGGTCCATAAACACAGATGTAAGCACAATGTAGTCAATAGTATAATACTGGGGGGAAATAACTTTTCAGTGAATTGTAAAATAAGAAGCTAGTCTTCCATCTTATTATGTCATGATGGCATACCTGTATTAACACTGTTTGAAAACGCTTGTTCTTTGGTGGACATAGTTTATGACATCTGGTTCTAGGAGGACCACAATATCTCCAGTTTCATAGGTTTAAAAGTTGTTCTCTGTTGAACTAGTCAGTACACTTGGAGGGAAAAAATGTACAAGATATGTTCAGAAAACCTATTAACAAATAAGTTTTGTGCTCATACTTCCTGCACAGTGTTTTGAAAATTGATCCCTGAGGGCCTAATTAACTATTATGCACTTTTCTTTTGTTTGTAGGTTTGGATGTTTTTCTTTGTTTTTGGAGAAAATGAAAAGGACTGCTTGTGCTGAAAATAACTGAGAAATCAAAATAGTCCAAACTGATCGTTTTTAAAAACAACCTCAACAGAATAAGAATATGCTGTAGTATGAGGAAATACATCTGAGGGATTTTCGTACTGCAACGCGTTCCAAATGGAACACGTTCAGGTGGGAAGCTTAAGACAGCTCCGGGCGCTTTCACCGTTCACACACAGGCGCGCCGGAACGCGTTCCGGCGCGCCTGTGTGTGAACGGTAAAAGCGCCCGGAACTGTCTTGGCCGGCAAAGGCCGGCCAGGGGCGCGGAGACAGCTGTGGAGGCAGATCGGCAATCAGCTGATTGTCAAACAGCTGATTGCCAAACCTGCGCCGGCGGGGGAGGCGGCCCGCAGCTGTTCGGGAGTGAGAAGCAAGCGCGAATCCTTCTCCTCCCGAACGCCTGCGGGCAGTTCGTCCGCGCCCGAACGCATGTAGAGCACTTCAAAGTGCTCTACATTTGGAACGCGCGAGAGACAGCTCCGGACACGAGGCGGCGCAAGCCCCGCTCGGGCAATGCGAATGCCTCGTCCGGAGCTGTCTTCCACGCGTACCGGAAAGGCCTGTGCGAAAAGGCCTCTGGATAGTTAAAGGAGCAACAACAACAGTGAAGTAGTTTGTAAATACCTCTCTTAATTCTGAAGCATGCAAATATTACCATACTCCAGGTCATCATTACTAATAACCTATTATCATTACTAAAAAACCTATTACCATTAACAGTGATGCTTAAGCATCTGCACAAATGAAAATTGCATGTTCAGTTCACCATCAAACTGAACATCCATTTTTTTCAGGTCAAAAATAAAGTGGTTAATCAAACAATTGTTCACATTCAAACTTGTTCAAAAACAAAAACAAGCCATTTTTTCTCCATTAAAAAAGTATTTTCTAAGGCAAAACCACAGTGAGCATGAACTATTGGATCAATTTGTTTGTGCTCATGAGCAGCAAGTGGTTCAGTCTGATTTAATTTATGTATATCCGAATGCTTGGCTCAATGCAAATATTCACAAATAGTCAAATTTTCAAATGTGAACTGAACTTTGCATATCCCTAATGATGCCAGCAAGAATATGGAGAGAATTATGAAAGGCTTCCTATTAATGTTTACTTTTACTGTTCAGTTCTGCTTTCTAGTCTGATTAGTTTACACAGTTTACATCTCCTTACTATTGGCTTTCTGCATTCAACTTCTTTGAAGTGGTTTATGTACCCTGGTCTATTCTGTACCATGACAAGAAGCAAGGCATTGTCTGCATGTAGAGGGGCTGGAGGCCATCTTT
This sequence comes from Aspidoscelis tigris stejnegeri, assembly GCA_023333525.1. Lineage (NCBI taxonomy): Eukaryota > Metazoa > Chordata > Lepidosauria > Squamata > Teiidae > Aspidoscelis > Aspidoscelis tigris. The sequence continues at coordinate 227,460,726 of JALMGA010000001.1, forward strand.
CTAAGCTCAAGCTTGTCAGCAATGCTGAAGTGCTATAACTGTTCCTCTCCAGGCCCCTAATTCCTCATCCAAGGCATTTTCCACCTCAGGCAGCTATTGCCTCAGGCGTCAGAACTTTGCAACCTTGCCAACATCCAGCTTTGTCTTTAAAGACAGCATTCCCATCTATATTCCTGGGTTCCAAAAGTGATTTTCAGAAGAGGCATAAATGCTGCAAAGACAGGGTAGCAGCAGTAACACATGAATACCATAACATTTCACTGAATTCCAGAATGTTCTTCTAGTTCCTGATCAATAGATATGTGGACAATCCCACAAAAAATCAGCTGGTTTCGACTTACCATGACTGCTCTGGAAAACATTAAATAAGATCTGCACATCACATGAGATCTGTCAGGCATCATTGTACGGATGGGTTAAAACAATTTCCTTGCATTGTGATTGTGGAGCTGCACATCAGACTGTTGACTGTATCATGACCAGCCTATTTAGGAGTGCTGTCAGACTTTTTTGAAATGACAGATTCAACTCTTCAATGGATAAGTGGCCCCAATACTGTTATATAAGGTCCCCCTAACTTACAAATTTTAACTTATTTTAACTTCCTGTTTTTATTGTTGTTAGTCTATGTGTCACTGCCAATCAATCAATCTTTTTTTATTGAAATTATATAGTATACAAGAACATTATAGATTTCGTATATTTTGTTGTTTGTTAGGGATATCATAAACTACAAATTTCAATCTTGTTGTTATCAAGAAGGAAGCAAGTTCTTTAGTATATGATATTTAGTTTCCTTTCACCTTCTTAAGTTCCTCAGACCAGACAGGATTTTAGTGCCACAGCACAGGCTCATGTTGTGTCTTTCATGCCCTGTGGAATAACTTAACTTAAAAACTGAGGAAACTGTGAAGATGGAAAAGGTATATTGTTTATCAAACTACCACCCTTAAAAAACAACAACCCTTAAATCAATCAGAAAGCCGGATTTTAAAATGTTTCTGAATCATAAAGTTGTGATATGAGATGAACATAACACATTTACCTTTGCCCCTCCTTTTATTGGTTGTCATACACATATATACTGTTCTTCCTGATGAGATGTCACTTACTTCAAGACTAAATCTATATCTTTGAAAAGACGTTCTTTGGGCATCTCCGTATATAGGTAATTTAACAGAACCTAGCCATTGCTGTTTAGTTTTAAGCTGCAAGAACAGTATTAACTGTGCTTCTGGCTATGAAGTTAAGGTAATTTGCTAAGCCCTGTTCTCACATTCAGATATTTAAATAGTATTTGTTTGTATGTCATGTTATGTATGTATGGATGTTTTTTAAGCTCATTGTTTAATTGGTTAATATACTGTCACAGAATGAAACCAAAACTGTATTTTGGCCTTCACACCAATGAATATGATTTGGAAGTGGTACAAAGAATAAAAACAAAAATAATCATATTTAGAATGGAGAAAAGTACATTTATTGAAGATTATATTTATGAAAGAGGCATTATAGTAACCTAAACAGTAATAAAGATATATGGATTCACTTTGGAATTATTGTTTACACCTTAAAAATGTATCAATTATTTAACAATTTTTTAAAGGTATATTCAGATATTTTATCGGTAGTAGGAATATAAAGCATGAGACATGGATTTTTTTTTCAAATTTGTATCGTAGAAAGCTGGTGAACACAGTATTGTTACTGCAAAAACAATAGAAAAAATGGAAGAAGCATAATTGGAAAAATGCAACATTACATAGACAATATTTAAAAGGGAAATAGAATAAAGTAGAAATTGGCATTGGCTATGGAAGTGACCTTCAATGAAGAAATCAAAGGGCTAAAACTTAATTATTTATTATATTTTTATATTGCCCTGCACCTGACAATCTAAAAATGGTGTGCAAATAAATTTAACAATTAAAATTCTAAAATTAAAGGATTCGGCTTAAGATCAGTAAGAAAGAAACAATCAGTCAAACTAACAGTTCAAGAACAATTCTTGCAAATGGTGAAAACAAGAATTCAAAGGTAGAATGTGAAAAGAAAAAGAAGAAACTTGTACGGGAAAGCTGCCAGCACATACACACAAACACACAGCTGGTAAGAAACAGCTCACTTGTCAAGGCAGTTCCAATAACACAGCAAACGTAGTCCAGAGAGAGTAGTCAAGAGCCAGTCCGAGTCCAAGGATTGTGAGAGCAATGCAACAGTCCGGTCCGAAGTCAAGGTAGCCAAGTATTCCAGGTCTAGGGGTCAGATATGGCAGCTTTCTCTAAAGGAAAACCAATAGTTTCTGACAAAAGTCCTGGGCATCTGCCCAGTGTTTTATCTATAGTCCCAGCTGCAGGCTATCAGCATGCTTCTCTGCAAATCTCTTCGATCTTCTTAACCCTTCCTTTTCCGCTCTCCTCTGCTTAAAGCTAGGGATTTCTGTGCCCTGCTGTTCCAAGACTCCCTCATCTTGCACTTCTGCTGAGGTAAGGCTGGGCTGCTGAACCCCAGGTTCCACTGGGGCTGGGAGGTCAGAACTGGGCCCTGACACCACCTCAGGTTCCTCCTGCACCTGAGGAAGTGGGTCCTCCTCATCTTCTGAGTCCTCCTCATGGCTGACCATGACAAAACTGTGGATTATGTAATCAAAGAATGCAGTAAAATTGTGCAAATTGATTAGAAACAACTTCATGGCTGATTAACTACAATGGTCCACTGACATCCATACAAGGAATATTATTTCTGGGATTGCGGAAACTGGTAGAATCATAACATTGTGAAAGTGGTAGAAAACAAAGGAACAAAAATCTTACAGGATATTATAAATGAAATTGACCATCATTTAGAACACATTGCTGCTAATATAATACTTTGAAAGAATCGTTTTCATAGATATGGCAGTACTACAAGAGAGTTAAAGCAAAGAAAAAGTATGAAATATTACAAAATAGAATTAGATTACAAATTAAATAGTAGAGTATGGGATAAAACCTGCAATTACCTTTCACAATAAAAACAAAACTATTTGTACCACATTGCAGGATTTGCCCCATAATTGTCTATATCAATCAGACCAATCTGTTATTTTATCATGCATCTACATCTTTTTGATTCATAAATGTAGCTAGAAGTTTATAGGAAGTTAAATTTCAAGATTTTTGTATTAAAGCAGAATTATTCTTCCAACTAATAGAAACTAGAAATGATCCTCAAGATCCTTTTCTTCCTTCTTTCCCAGCTGTCATGTTAACTTGCCAGAAATTAATTTGACATTTGGAATCAGTGGTTCAAATTCCTTCATTTGGCACCAACTATAGTCAGCTCTGTTGCATTTGAACTAAATCTTCTTGTAGCCAGGGAAAACTTGCAGAAGATACTTTCAGATCTATAGCACTTAAAATGTTGTACTATAGTTGTACTAATTTTAGCAATGATGGTGATCATAATAACCAAAAATGTTATATTGGGTTTTTCATCTTCTGGAGGCAATTGGAAAAATGGATGGAAACCTGTAGTTAGTGCATCCCAAAAGAATCAATGCAGCATTGCAGGAGTATCTTAAGGCCTTTGCACATTTGACATCCACACACCATGGAACTGCTTCTGTCATGGGAGTGGGTAAGGGTATCGGTGGTTGTGCAGATGCATGCCATATTATACAATTATTGTAGTAGCGTCCCAGTGCACATGGTCATTGCTGAGGCAAGGTGGACACTCCCAGATGGGAGCATTCACACTTCAAGTGCTGCAAAGTAGGTTCCAGTTAGGTTTCGGATGGGGTTGGCATTCACAAAGCAAATGCCAGCCACGGTTCCTAGTCTTAATGTCTGTGAGACACTATCCCATGAACCTAAGTGCAAAGAGTCCTCTAGATTGTGATATCTGAAGCCTTTCCATAAATATATGTATAATGTGTTACCTACTTAGGGAACTTTGAATATGATGTCATTTCATAAATGGGTTAAGGCAGGACTTTGTTTTTTGTATACCCTTTACAAAGAATGGCATATATTCTTGTTATTTTATAGAGTGTCAAAATATTGCTAATAAATTTCCATGTTAGAACATAAGAACATAAGAGCAGCCCTGCTGGATCAGGCCACAGCCCATCTAGTCCAGCATCCTGTCACACTCAGTGGCCCACCAAATGCTCATGGGCATCTCAAGCACACTAATTTTGTCTTTAATGATGGTTTCCATCACCCTACATGGAACTGACGTTAAGCTAACTGGTCTGTAATTACCTGGATCACCCCTGGATCCTTTTTTGAACATTGGTGTTACATTTGCTACCCTCCAGTCCTCAGGTACAGAGCCTGATGTTAGGGAAAGATTATACATTTTTGCTAGAAGGTCGGCAATTTTGCATTTGAGTTCCTTAAGGACTCTTGGATGAATACAATCTGGTCCCAGTGACTTGTTAACATTACTTTATTAAGACATGCAAGGACTCTTCCTTGGTTATCTCTGTCCAGTTTAACTCTTCAGAAAATACAGGCTCAGCTACTGGCATGTGCCTTCTGTCTTCCTCCATGAATATGGAGGCAAATAATTCATTTAGTCTCTGCAATCTCCATGCCTTCTTTAATTATCCCTTTCTGTCCTTTACCATCTAATGGTCCAACTGCTTTCCTGGTTGGATGCCTACTTCTGAAATACTTATAGAAGTTCTTGTTATTTCTTTTGATGTTTTTAGCAATGTGCTCCTCAAAGTCTTTCTTAGCTTTCCTAATGGTCATCTTGCATTTGTGTTGTGAAAAGGCCTTTCAACTGAGCTCTTTAAATTCCTAATTCTTCTACCTTCATAAGAGCACTGTGGGCACACCTGCTGCTCCTTCAGATCTTTGATTTTATGCAGGCATGAGATTGTAGGACCAGGCACTGCCATGCTGTCACATGGGATGATACAATCACCAGTCTTTTCACTGTACTCTTCATTTTGAGAAATTCCTTTTTTGAAGTAAAAAATGACTATGTTTGACTTATTTTCCTCCCTCCCTTCCCTCCCTTTCCCTTCCCTTTCCCTCCCCTCCCCTCCCTTCCCTTCCCTCTCCTGAGCTGTGCTGCCCTGTCCTTCTTTCTTTCATGCCTGTTCCAATTTGGTCTTGTGGTTAGGGCGCCAGACTCTTATCTGGGAATACCGGGTTTGATTCCTGCCTCCTCTTCAAAGACAGCTGGTTGACCTTGGGCTAGTCACAACCCTCTTCTGAGCTCTCACAGCTCAGTTGCCTCACAGGGAGAATGTTGTGGGGAAAAGAACAGAAAGCTTTGTCAGCCGCTTTGAGTCCCCTTAAAGGGGTGAGAAAAGCAAGGTGGAAAAGTGAACTCCTCCTCCTCCTCTTCCTCCTCCTCCTAGATGTCCTAAGGATGTAAAAAAAATAATACAAAAAGAAATTCATTAAAACATGAAAGAACTATGCCTGAAAGTGGAACATTTACAAATATGGTCACTATTCTACATTGATTCATCTATATTTGCTTTTCTCATCAGATCTTATCTCCTAATAATCCTCTACCTAAGTTTATTCCACAACCAGTTTATCTAATGCACAATCATTTCTATGTGTGCACATCTATAAACATAGGGAAAATGTTCATAATCTAAGCAAACATTTATACAACCCATACATGAGTAATTGAGTCTCCCATTATTATTTATTATTGAGATGGAAGGAATATTGCTGAATTTCACTTTAGTTATGTTCTTTATCAGTGTGCAACCATAGGCATTGACCACACCTTAACTAATGATGCTTTGGTCAAAACAGTTGTTTGAGACCAGAGGCCTTTTTGCACTACAGCTATACGGCTATAGTGCACTAAGGCTCAGAAACACGGGGACAGAAAGACCATTCGTTTTGGCCAGTAAGGGACGTGAATGGTCATTCTGCCCCCGGTGTCCCAGCCTGAAAATGCTGCCATGGGGGTGGGACACCCCACCTCAGGCTGCTGCCACTGGGCCATATCGGCCCACTGGCTGGCAGCCTGGTCCCAGCAGGGGCCTCCTGGGTGCCCACTCCCATCCAGGGGTCTGTGCTGTCCTGAGACCCGTGTGCACAACCTACCTTTTCTGATGCCAGATTCAGACTAGTAGGCCCCAGGGGACTGTGTTTGCAAGTTTGAACCATGGTGTTGTGGGCAGGTGCACACCGCAGCCTGTGATTGGGCCACAGAGCACACCTGAATGGACCACCTGGTTTGACCCAAGAAGCCTAGGCCCCAAGGGATGGGGTAGGTTGTGTGCGTTGGGGGGCTAGGGGTGGCACAGACCCCTGGATGGCAGTGGGCACCAAGGTGGTGCCTGTGGGCTCCTGCTGACCCAACTGGGGTAGCAGGAGCCTGTGGGACCCAGTTTTGCCTCACCCCCCCAAAAGTGGCTGCCAGCCAGTGGGTCCGACAGGGCCCAATGGTGGCTCCCTGGGGTGGGGCCCCAGAGCTGTCTGGCAGGACAGTGTGAATGATCTCCCTGCTGGACAGCTCTGGGATGGCTGGGGATGGTTTGGACCAGTGTGAGCACGATTTTGTGCTCCACACACCCTAGATGGAATTAGGCCGCCCTGGGACAGGATGGGACAGTTCCGGATGGAACCTCCTGGCCAGCAGAGTGAATGCCCTGTCCCAGGGCTTGCCTAATTCTGTCCAATGGCCCTAGGTCAAATAGGCCTCAGTATTGAGTTCCACCATTAACAATCAGCTAACCTTTATTTCCTTTATTCCTGTGTGTGACGCTTTCTGGGTACAGGCTGCAAACTGTTTTGCTTTCTGGCTTTGCAGGCTTCTAGCCAGCTGCAATAGCCAGCCTTGTTGCAAACAGCTTGTTGCAAGACATGAGCAGAGGCTGCAAAAAGGGTGGGAAATCCTGTGCGGGCCCTGCTGCAATGATTGGTTGCAGCTGCTTTTTGGAGGGAAAAGCTGTCTGGGGATCTGAGTGCTGGAGGGGCTAGGAGTTCCCACCAATCAGGGGTGAGGGACAGGAGTTTCTACCAGGAGTTTCCAGCAGCATTTTATTGCAGCAGTTTTCCCCAAGAGGTGACAGCCAATCAGGGCCACAGAAAAAAGGTATAAAGGAACACAGATTACAGCAGACTATGTCTTCGTGCTGGGACAAGAGCTGAAAGGAACAGAAGAGCTGAATCCTGAGGGAGCTGGACCAGTAGCTGACCATTGGTCTTTTGGCTGAGTGATTTCTGAAGGAGGCAATCGTGAGGATTGTGGCTCTGAGGGAGACTTCACTAGCAACTGACCAGGTTGGATGATCGGACAAGCAAGGACGGACTGGGCCTTGTGATCATCTAGAGCCACGTTCTGGTACACTGGCTTGGCTTGAGCAGTGGCAGAGCAAGCCGGGGGGGAGGAACGTGGAGAGGTTTGTCTTTTAAAAAAGGATCTATTTTCCTTTAGGGAAAGGGGTAGCTCCTAACCTTAAGAGACTTACTGAGTTAAACCAACAAATACCTGAACCTTATTTTCTTTCTAGTATTGCTTGTGTATAATAATAAACTTGTTTTAGTTTACTGTTGAAACGCTTGCTACCAGTGTTTTGTGTCCACACTGTAGTATTCACTTGGCCGTTGCACGAACTCAGCAGCCTAACAGAGCCAAGCTACTCCCAGAGAGGGCAGGCACTTACAGGATCGCTGGGCATCGTGACACTGTGTCTCCTGTTTTGTGCCCTTGAGGTATTCTGCACAGTTAGTACTCTTCTTCTTTGGGCCATTAATCAGAAATACTTTATAGAGTTAAATTTGGTGTGATCTGAGTTGAAGTGTGATAGAGCTAAATTAAAGCATAAAGACTTGATCAGCTTCATGCTAATAGCTGCAAAGCATGTCATCAATTCACGCTGTAAAGGCTACAAAACAATGACATAAGGGATGTGGCTGCTAAGCTGTAGGACTATGCCATCAATGAGATAATCATGGACCATAGCAAAAATTCAAGATAAATATCAGGAGGAGAATACAAAGGCCATCTGGCAATCCTATCTCATTGAGCTGGAATCTCATTCCAGCCTGGAAACAGATGATTTGCATTCTTTGCCACCTCAATGGTGCCAGATCAGCCAGATCTTCAATCTGGAGTGGATACTCTACCTAGTTTGGCAGCATGATGCCTTTGCTCTCATCTATTTTAAATCCCCCCTTTTTTATATTAGAGCATCTACTATATTAGGACAACTTGCTATGGAAGCGAATGCTGTATGTTTCTGTTTTGATTGCTATGTTAAAAATATATTTCCTGTTTTGTATTTCATTCTGTATAAAATTATTGGGAATTAGCTTCATGTGTCATATCATATAATATTTGTAATCATAAAATGTTAAACACAAGAACCTTATAGAAAACCTCCAGACATTGCTTACCTATTCTGCTCTCCTTTTGGATATTCTGGAATAAAATACAGGATTTTGTTACTTTGCCCAGACATTCTGCATTCTGGCATGTCACACAGTGACACAATTCCATAAACCTGGGATATCGTTTTATATTCCAGGGCTCTATTGGAAGCATCAGGATAGTGGCTGGCATACCAAATACTATTTCAAAATAATTAGGGTTTTTGATCTGTTTGCATGCAGTTTTTAAAAAGTGCACAGAGCTTACCTCTATTTGCACAGACATACGGCACAGCCTTAGATGTCTTTCTCATATTTCATTGTGGTGTGTATCCATATTGTGTTGCACCAAGACATTTGAGAACCCATGCTCATGCCTTCAGGGAAAGCACATAAGGTTCAGCACATGGGGAGCAACTATAAGGTTCAGTACAAAAGGAACAATATCCTGACCCTTCTCTTTTCACACCTCCTGCACATTAACATGGTAGAAGATTCTTGAAAAGTGCCACCACCAATCTTGGCTACGGTGCACAGGTGCAGCTGTGCATTAATGTGGCATGAATCTGGGGGCAAAGGAAGCTGGAAATCACTTTGGTCAGGCCACTGCAGATGCCCCCCCCCAAAAAAAGGCAAAGTAGAAAGAACAATGTAAATAGTGGCAAATAACTTCTATTGGGAAATCCCATGAGGGCAAAATCTGAGTACTCTAGGTATTTGGCATCTTAACCCCTTCAATATTTGAAGTATTTGAACCATTAGAAATAAAGGCACAACATGCTTTGTTTTCATATCATCTGCTTTCAGCTTCTTAAATCTAGGGAATTGACAGGATACCAAAACAGTCCTTCCATTGCTTAGTCCATGCTGAGAACATATCAGCTGCAAGGCCTTTGCCCTTTGTGTCATTAAATTGAAAAACAATGTCTAGAATCTTATGAAATCTGTGTATACGTAAGCAAGGCCTTATGAATTTAGTTATTCAGACCACTGGCTCTTTAGTAAGTATTCTGATTATCACTAATTCAGATAAATATCACTTAAATTCACTTAAATTCAAACACAATATATTTAAGGAAGGGTCTAATTTGTCTAATTTGGGCTGAATTGGCACAACACTATTAAGACTCTTTGAGTGCACCATGAATGTGCAGTTTCATAGCACATTCAATGTGCAGGAAGAGCAGACCATCTGAATGGATTCTACACTCTTCCTTCACCATGGCAAATTGAGCACTGCTATAGTGCTCCTACAGCAGGGTGGGAGAAAAAGTACACATAGCCATTTCTTTTGCTTGCCACTTTTTGGTGATGGCCCTCCTGCTGCTGCCATTATCCTTGGGGATTTCCCCCTTGAAGGCATTCCATATTGTTTGATATTCATTATGTCATTTCCTGTGACACTCGCTGGCTAACACTGAAGATCATTGTGACACTATGAGTGTGATTCTAAGGCCTTTTTGTACTTTGCCTCTGTTCCTTAGGGTGTAAAGTGCTAGAATGTTCTAGCCATCCACATCAGCTTCAGTTTCCTCTATTGGAGCAGTGAGAGTTTAGGTGACCTGTGCCATCATGTCAGTTGAGGCAGCTAATCAAGTTTTGAGCTGCACTTCCTGATTAGCCAGCATCTCATTGATGGTTCCCATCATTCTGCCCGCATTGGATTGAAACTTCAAGCTGTATAATGTGACAAAACTGTTCTATCTTCCTCTCAGGCAAATTAAAGGGAATGAGTGAACCAAGGAAAGATTTTACACTGCATCTCTTTTCTCTCTCTCTTTTTTTCAATATGGGCCTCAGTATCTCAAGATAGATTTTTTTCTGGGCATGGGCCTCAGGCATCTTCTAGTCCAGTTCCCTATGCCTTGCAACAGAATTTGGAATTCATTGGTAATAAATGATTCCGTGCTTATACAGCAATATACCATAAGGCTGTATTTAATATGATCATATTTTAATGTATACGAGAGTTTGCATTGACTGTAAAGATGAATTCAAACACAGACTCCAGAGTATGCTACCGGAAAGGAGAAGAATCCAAGGCTGGAGGTCTGTGAGCTGCCATAGACACAACAACAATGACAGTCAAGCACAACACTTCAAAACAAGTCCTGGAATAGTGCTGTGAGCATTACACTCAGAATAATGAGGATCTTTCCGAGAAGTCATTCAGAAGACTGGAAATGGCATTGGAAGTCAACCATTTTCTGCCTAATGCATAGGAATTCTGGATAGGATTTTCATCAACTGAGTCACCATCTCAATCATTTAAGCATACCATAATTGTTGAATGCCATCTTATGACCAGCTGAAGTCCAGTCTTATCTGATGTATTCTATCCACCCTCTAGAACAATCTCTCTTCTGATATTTGTGGAGCATCTAGTAGTCTTTTGTTGACTTTGCTTTTGAACATGCATACAAACCACAAACTCACAGCTACACACATCTAAGGCATCAGGATCACCACCCACAGAAGGTCCAAAAGGTCAAGAATGAGGCACAGAATTGCTCAAAAGAAGTTCTTTAATTTATTGTTGATATCTAGAAGCAAGGCACCAAGTGTACATTACTTAGGTCCCAACCCACATTTTCCCATGGGCCCCCTCCCTTAACCAAGGCCTGTCAGTGAGGTATTGATTTCCCACTGCTATATCAGTTGCTGTATCTAGGGTGACAGTTCATGGAAAATAATAATTCTATGAGAAATCTAACAGATAAGAACTCATCCCAATGGCGGGCAGTATTCCTGACACAAGGACTATGAATTATAAAGGCCATATACATGTTTGGATCCTAGGACACTATGGAGAACACCTGAAAAGCCAGCTTGAAAGGCTACTGGAATAAGTTCCATTTTTGGTTGAGATTTCTGAAACAGGCACTCCTCCCCTTCACATGCTTCAGACTTCATCCATGAAGACAAGATGTTATTGTCACTAGAAAGAACCTAGAGGCATAGACCAACCAGGAACAACAAGTCTTTGTCTTCTAGCCAGTTTGGTCTAATGGTTAAGGAGCCAGACTCTTATCAGGGAATACTGATTCCACACTCCCCCAAGAAGCCAGCTGGGTGACCTTGGCCTAGTCACAGCTCTCTTCTGAGCTCTCACAGGGTGTTCTGTTGTGGGGAGAAGATCATTCTATTTTTAGCTTGCAGCTTTAGAAAATTTCACACCTTGCACAGCACCTTTGGGATGTATTTAAAAGTTACCATTGTCTCACTGAATCAACGTTATTCCTAATGGTTGACAGCTGATTGAGTTGTCACCACCTCTGTTCCCATGTTACTTGTAAAGAACTGTGTAGATATAATATAGTAGGGACACATACCAGTTTGCATTTTCACACCCACTTGCTGCCAATCAATTGGTTTTCCCACCAATTCTAAAACTTAGCCAAAATTATATAAAAGCTCCACATTTTGCCTCATTCAGTATGTGTGTATGTGTGTGGGTCCTCGTTCACTCAGTCTGAATATCACTGAACCTGAACCTTGATTAAATCACTCAATATTGATAAAGAAGAGCATGCCAGGAGTTTGCCCATCCAATACTGAAGCCTCAAGCATACTTTCTCCCTTGCTCAAACACCAAGCTTAAGGAAGTTCATTGCTTCCTTCATTAACCTTTTCACCTCTTTCAATTAAAGATGGGAAGACCAGCTTCCTGAAGATCACTGTCTTTTCCTGCCACCTGCTACTGGATCCTGAAGTTGTCTCTTTCAGATGGTGGGGAAACATCACAGGGCAGGGGTGGGCTCTTACCTCTTGATAGTTTCTGTAACTGTGAAGTGCACATTTGTGGACATTTTGATGGCATGAAATACCTAAAAGTGCACATAGCTTTGTCCCACACATGTTTTAGCCTCACATCTGTGCATGGACATTTTCGTTGAGATCCTTGCTGAAAGCAAGTCAAGGGAACTCCTATTGCTATTTCAAGAAAAGCCGGTTTGAGAGGTGACTTCATCAAAATACCATGGGTTTCACTCCTGCATTCTAGGGTTATGTTGGGATTTCCACAGATACTTATGGCAATCCCAATATTGCCCTGTGAGAATTCCAGTGGGTTATTATTTCTTGCAGTAACCACCATGATTGACAGGGGGTGCAACCCCCCTATAATTAGCCCATCTGCTGTGCCCTAACTCAATTCATCCTCTGTTGCATGTCAAATAATACATACATTGAGTCAGCTTATGCTGAATGATGGCATCTAAACAAGATTAATTGTTCTAAAATATTAAATCAACCTTGGGTATCATTTTAGGGTTTTATTATTCTATACTGTATAGATCTACAGGTTAACAGTGCTCATTTCTTTTAGGCCCTGTCTGTATGGAGCCTTAAATGCTTCTTCAAACCTGTAAAATCTTCCATTTTTGTACAAATAATGAAATTTTAAATGCACAGGATTTTTTTTCTCCTGACCTTGAGAAACAGACGTATTTATGGCAACTATTTTGTATAGGTTTATTTTCAAGCTTTAAAAACAGAGTACAGACTGAGGTTCTTGTTTTCATTTTTGTAGAACTAGAGATGTTCTGTCTACCAAGGAAAAAATCAATTTAAATACATAAGCTCTGCTGTAAATGCCAGTTTAACAGAAGTAAAGTCTGAATAAAATAGCTAACATAAGGGTTAAGTAACCCAAATTTATCAATGCTTAGTATAATTGTTTAAATGTCATTTGAACCTTAGAGGACTACCTTTCTAAACCTTATAAGTGAATATAATATTATTCTTTTAAAAAAGGAAGAACCTTAAATATCAATCTGTAATAGCAGAAAAATATTTGAGAGTGTTTTGGAGATAATTAACTAAAGATCTATTTGAAAAAGGTTAGAGAACTCCAGCAGTATGGTCAACATTTTGAATTTTATTAGCTGCAACATATCTTATCTAAATATTTTGCTCTTACTGAAATACTGTACTTATTGCATTCTTAGCTATATCAAGATCACTTAAAATCTACTTCAAATAGCAGTGTTAAACCAAAATGTGCTTCCAACTACAATTCTACAAGTATGTTCTGTTTTTATTGCTTTTATGTGTGGAATATATGTTATCTGAAAAGCTATACTCATTCTTCACTGCACTGTAAGTGGTTATTGCTAGGATTCTTGATAATCTATGTTCAGATGTCATTGTCACATACATCTGGAATTTCTAAAGTGTGGAAGAGTTGAAGAGTCTTGGGTGATTAAAAGCCCAAGGGAAGATGGGGAGGGGGATTGCACAAGACTTTTCTTAACAAAATATTGAACATTGGCATTAACAATGGAGAAATCAACTTTTGTTTCTCTAATGAACAGCTTCTGGGAGATTACAAGGAGGCAAATGATTGCGTATATGATTCTCATGTGCTTTATGTAATTAATTGGCCATTATGGTTGAGTCCAGACTGGACTGGTAGACTGGTCTAAGCAGAACCCACATATGCCTCATCCTTACTGTGGGTTGATCCACACAGAGTTCTAGCTTGATACAAGGGGTGTTTCCGCACATACCTCCTGAAAGCTGGATTAAGGGAAACAGTTTTTCTCAAATCCATCTCTGGGAAAATCTGTCTGAAATAGGGATGGATCCAAATAAGGACTCATGCTTCCACACTTGTGTGGGAAGGCCAGATTCTGGAGAATGGATGGAGTGGGTGCTGTGCGGACGCATTTTGTATTAGAAAATATAAAACCTTCAAGCAATAATTGCAAGCCAAACCCATTCTAACATTATATTCTTGAAGCTTTATGCAAGAGCTTTGCATAAAATTGTCCAGACATATCATGCTACTAGTAGCATTGTGTTTAGGAAAGAAACCACCTTGACAAAAAAGAGTTCCTAAGGAAAATTAACTTTTTGGAAATGAAAATCATGGATTAAGGAGCCCACATCTGTCAGGAAAAGCGACCAATTCAATGAGAAAACCTAAAGACTGGTTCACAACTGGGGGTGGGTGGAGGGTTAACTGAATTAAGATGAAAAGTGAAACATGTATTTTGGTTCCAAAGAATATCCAGGTAGATATGTCAAATCTTCACACAATTATGCTAACATTACTTCTGAGCAAGTGAAGCAAATTGCATTGGTGTGACGACCCAGTCAGCTCTGGTACCACCTGCCCCCTATTAGCGTAGCCTGGCAGGCTAACAGATAGCCCAGGTGCCCATTCACTCTACCAGATCCCCTTAGATCCTCAGCACAAATTGGATCTTCACTGGCTAGTTCACTGGCTAATTGGATCTTCACTGCTTGCTAGTTCTTTCTAGATGTTACCACAAACAGAATACTGACTCTTTAATTAACCAAACTCAAAGGTTTATTGTTACAGAGTAAATAGAATAAAAGGAATAAAATGTATGATTGAATCAGTTATGAATTCTATAGTCCATGAGAAAGGAACTAAAATGGTAAGGGAACAGAGTAAAGTCCTTTGCTTGTTCATCCAACAAAAGTTCTCTTTTCATACAGTGGTTTCCTGACTGAAAAGGGCCTTCCCACTCTTAGTTCTGAGGTAAACTTCATACCCTCATTCATAGGCTCTTAATAGCTTCTGCCCCTTTTAAGCCCTTTCCCTCTGTTTTGTTACAGCTTTGTTTTTCTCTTCTTCTTTCTCTTAGTGTTCTGTCTCAAAAACCTTATCAGTTCTTTCTCCTTTTAGGCCTGTCAAAACTCTCTGTGGTAAAACACTTTCCTCCTGCCCACTATTATGTCTTTTATACTAAATACTACTTTTTCTGTTGCCCTCAGGCCAACAAAGCTAAATTCAACTTGACTGGCTCTCTCCCTCTTTCTAACTTAGAGGTGAGGCCTACAAACACACAGAGGCACACTGAGCAGCCCTCTTCACTTTTCAGACCCCAGCAGAGACTCTCTCCTTTTTCTTGGTGGGCAAAATGGAGCTTGCTGAGTCTCCTCCTCCTCAGCATGTCAATCAAACCCACAGCAGCAGCAGGTTAACTGTTTCCTGCCCTGCTGGTTGCTTAGGGGGCTTTACATCCCTCCCCCCTAATTTTAGAAAAATGGTCATGTGGCGGCCACTTTCATGGTTGCCACATGATCATTTTTCTACCTACTGGCTTACTTACTAAACTACATTACCCGGACCCACAACTGTCCATAAGTCCATAAAGTCACTGTCCCACGTTGCAATGTCCTCTTTGTCCGACGATCCTCCATGGTACTCTCGGTCCTCTGGTGCTGTCGCAATGCCTTCCATCTTGACTTGCCCTCCAGCTGTCAATGCTGGACCTCCAGCTTCCGTCGCTGGTCCTGGCCCGACCTCCACGACGTTCTCCTCCTGGGTACTGCATCTCTGGTCACTCTGGTTAACAGTCTTTTTAGGCAATGCTCTAGGTGCTTCACCTGTGGTACACGCCTGTAGCTTCGGACAATTACTTTTAGCCCTTCGCACACCTTTGGCTCCCTTGAGCATCACCTGGAGTCCAATGCTCCTGCTGTACAAACTGTAGTTCCAACTAGGAATTACTTTGTTCTTGCCTGCTAAAACTTCCATGAGGAGATCAATTTCAATTTCTTGTTTCTTTATGTCTTGTCTAAGCAGAGACTTCTCTTGAAAATATCTTGCATTCAACTCATCACGCTCTGTTCTTGACCGAACAAGCTCTTGTTGTAATGCTTCTATGGCTCCTGTTTTCCTAATAGCTTCTTCTTCCAGGACAGCTACTTCTCTCGCCAGCTTCCGGATTACTGCACCTTGTTTCATGCTTATGTTTCTATAACCTTTACTTTCATTCACAACTGCTTCTAACTTTTGTGTAATCTGGGCTATCTCCTCACTTTTAGCTTTGTTCCTTGCTACACTCTCTTGGAATGCACTCTCTGCTTCCTCAAGCTTCTTGGCCAAACTAGAAAGTTTTAGGTCTTTCTCTTTGTTCAGAATCTCGAGCACACTATTTCTTTCACTGAGATTCTTTAGCTGGTCCTTCAAACTGGTTATCACTTGCTGATGCTCCCTTGCATCCTCTGCTTGCTGGTAACGTAAAGCCTCAATCTGTGTTTGCAAACGCTCATTTTTGCTCTCTGCAACTTCCAATTTAATTTGCAAATACGCTTTTTCTTTCAAGCCTGCACAACGATGCTTCAAGAACGCGATTTCGTCCTGCAGTGACACTTTTTCACGTTCCAGCTCTGCTCTTTCTTCGTGCAGTTTCTTCACTTTCTCTGCTTCTGTTGAACCAGGACTGTCACAGGTCACTGATTCCATCTGATTCTGCCCAACATAACATTGCTTACTAGTACTATCTTTGTCCTGAGACACAAGACTAGCACTTTTCCCATCTTGAGAACTTGAACACTTGTATGGATCGCCTCTACATCTTCCAGTCATCCTCTTAACCCTTGGGCATAGGGCCTTGAGATGTTCTGGACTTGAACACAGGAAACAGACTTTCCTTCCTGCACTAGTTTCAGTCCTTTTGGCTCTTAGCCAGTTAGGACTCACATTCTTCTTTTGTACTGCAACTGTTCGTTGCCTGCCTACTGCTGGTTTGTTTCTGGACACTGCCATACTCTTACTGCTAAGGTGTTTGTTTGCTACCCCTGGTTGTTTCTCAGCACTTTCCTCTTTCACACATAATGGAAACCTCTCTGTGCTTAAGGTTCCTGTTCCTGGGTTCCCACCTGTCCCAGTACCATCATTTACTGTTAAGGCATCTTGCCTCTCCTGGGCTTTAAGCTGAAGAATAGCCAACTCATGGGCTCTTTGTTTTTCAGCAGCAGCATTCTTTTTTCTCTCACATTCAATTTCCAATTGCTTGACTAGCTTCGCATGTTCGAATTTGAGCTTTAGGATCATAAACTCCCGATCCTGTATTGCACTTGTCATTGCTTCAGCCCTTGCTGCACTAGCAACTGCATTTACCACTGGAGCCTCAACTTCCTGCATGCTCCTGGTTTTTATGCCTGAGCCCTTAGACTTCCCTCTAGAATAACTGGTGCTAGATTTCACTCTGGCAAGTATGGTTAAACTTTTGGGATTCACTTGACTCTCACTTTTCTACTTCAGTCTGTGTTGTGTACTAACATCCACTTATATCTGACAGCAATTGCCCACCACTCTGGCCTACTATCAGAGCACTCTCTTCCACGGTGCCTACTGTACCCACGTGTTTACCTCGGCAACCGTGTTTCACTAGATACAGCCCCTCTCTGCTTGGCGCTGCACCACTTTACTTGCACCTAACAAGGTGTACTAACTTGCAGGCACTCAACCTTGCACCTGAATTCAGTTTCCACTACAATCAAGATTTGACTAGTGGCCATACATTTACCCTCACGTATACCTCTGGCCAACCAGCCTCCTGTTCCTACTTGCAATGCTCTGTAATCCCCAACGCTGGATTACAAACACCCCAGGTTCTTTATACTAGAGAACCTGCACTGATATTACCACAAGCAATTTGCTACTGGGTTGCACTCTGAACTGCCTCACACTTGACTACTGCAGCATCAGGTTCCGACTTTACACCACAGAACTGTGTTACTACTTGTCCACTAGTGTGCACCGCTTATCCTGGCTTTAAGCAGACTTTCTACTTTACCCTTGAGCTTACCTCAAAAGTCAGCTATTGCCACACTTGTGCCACACTTTGCTGAATGAAAACCCAAGCCTATTGTTTTAGACTCATGCCAACCTTGGCAATTACAAACAGGAACTGTACCCAAAGCTTCACCACCTTGTGTTCCTGCTGTGCATCTAAGCTCTTTACCAAGCCTACAATGGATCCTTGACCAGACCCTTGTTCACTGCTTAGGACTTTCTACTGTGCTTCCAGCATTCTGTGCACACACTGGGAACAATCTATCTTAGTATTAATCCCATCCTTGTGAACTGCCTTCACTGGCACCACTTGCACCACTGGCCCCTTGCTCAACCGCAACTGCCAGGCAGCTTCCTATCAAGCCTTTTGCACAGCCCCACTGTCTCTACACAATACCCTTGGCGTGTTACCTCGAGACAGAGGGTCACTGAGGCCACAGGCCTTTTACCTAGCCTGTTGTATTAAACCTGTGCCTTAATACATAAGCACACAGCTCACTTGGTCCCTATATGGGTCCTGATCTAATCTCCAATACACGCTGCCACCACCATAACTGATTCAGGGCACTGAATTTACTATTATCCCACCGCTGAGCACCAATTGTGACGACTCGGGCAGCTCTGGTACCACCTGCCCCCTATTAGCGTAGCCTGGCAGGCTAACAGATAGCCCAGGTGCCCATTCACTCTACCAGATCCCCTTAGATCCTCAGCACAAATTGGATCTTCACTGGCTAGTTCACTGGCTAATTGGATCTTCACTGCTTGCTAGTTCTTTCTAGATGTTACCACAAACAGAATACTGACTCTTTAATTAACCAAACTCAAAGGTTTATTGTTACAGAGTAAATAGAATAAAAGGAATAAAATGTATGATTGAATCAGTTATGAATTCTATAGTCCATGAGAAAGGAACTAAAATGGTAAGGGAACAGAGTAAAGTCCTTTGCTTGTTCATCCAACAAAAGTTCTCTTTTCATACAGTGGTTTCCTGACTGAAAAGGGCCTTCCCACTCTTAGTTCTGAGGTAAACTTCATACCCTCATTCATAGGCTCTTAATAGCTTCTGCCCCTTTTAAGCCCTTTCCCTCTGTTTTGTTACAGCTTTGTTTTTCTCTTCTTCTTTCTCTTAGTGTTCTGTCTCAAAAACCTTATCAGTTCTTTCTCCTTTTAGGCCTGTCAAAACTCTCTGTGGTAAAACACTTTCCTCCTGCCCACTATTATGTCTTTTATACTAAATACTACTTTTTCTGTTGCCCTCAGGCCAACAAAGCTAAATTCAACTTGACTGGCTCTCTCCCTCTTTCTAACTTAGAGGTGAGGCCTACAAACACACAGAGGCACACTGAGCAGCCCTCTTCACTTTTCAGACCCCAGCAGAGACTCTCTCCTTTTTCTTGGTGGGCAAAATGGAGCTTGCTGAGTCTCCTCCTCCTCAGCATGTCAATCAAACCCACAGCAGCAGCAGGTTAACTGTTTCCTGCCCTGCTGGTTGCTTAGGGGGCTTTACAATTGGTCATCAAAAACTTGAAAGTGAAAAGAATAAAAATAACTCTTAAAAAGAGATAAGCTGTCTGTTAAAGATAATACTTCAGAGTACCTGAAAACTCCAGTCTTACAGTTGAAAATAAAATGTGGAGAAATCATTTTATATTTTATTTTCTAAAAGCTATAAATACCAAATGAGTACAATATAACTTTAGCACAAGAAGCAATGATATAATCCCTCTGTATTTTGAAATGATAAAAATAAAAATACTAAAAAAAAAAAATAAGATTAATGTGTACCAATTTACACTGGGTAAACATGTTGGAGACATTTTTCCAGCATGAATGTTACATTAAAATGTATTTAATACATAAGCTGAATGTATGCTGACTAACTGTAAATAATCCATATAAAGGACTTCATCATCTAATCTCATGCTTTCTCTCTGACGTAAAACCTACCCAGGATACTTCCTATACTAGACTGTTTTAAACTACAATGCATAGCTTTTGGGGGCTCACAGATTTTACAAGCTATACCTTATCTGGAGGGGGATGGACTGATCATTTTTGTCTATCCCTTGATAGCTTCACATTTGGATTACTGTGATGCACTCAATGTAGGGCACTGATTTCTAGTTTCTAGTTAGCTGTTAGGTCTATCAAGAGTAGTGAACTTAGAAGTACTGATTTGGCGGGAAAAAAGCTTTCCAAGGTTTAGACTCACATGGCAGGACTTTTGGCTAATGACTTTAAAATGTCATACTAACCCCAGTGAGTCATAAAAATAATAACAGTCAGTCAGCATAAAAACATACCATACAAAAATATACTGTGCATGGAAGAAAGAAAATAATTTGCTATTTTGGTGATGTGTTTTCTGAAGACAGATTAAGCTCTAGGTATAGCTAGGCCTTAAGACACTGTTTCAAAAATATGTTTAGATATACTGTTGTAGGGAAGAAGAAATAGAGAGAAAAAAAGAAGGAATATTACTTTGAGAATGTTTCAAATCACAGGAATATAAAATCTGAGTTCAGAGTCAAGCTTTGTTTGGTATGATTTTTTTTCTTTTATCTAAATTGTTCCAGGAGCCCAGTATGGGTATTTTTCTTTGCCCAAATGGTTCACTTTATTTTGATGACAAAATAATGAAAGGTTTGATGTCTTCTGCTCTTTATTTCCTTTATTTCCATTTAGTGCTTTTGGGAATTTTTACAGTTTGTGCCATGGGTTTACTGTTGTCCATACAGTTCAGCATTATTTGAAAAAAATGTACTCTTGCCTTATGTTTTTCAGTGTGATGTCTTTTATTTTATTACTATCAGTTTCCTCAACTTATCTGGCCATGTGTAGTATAATGATACTCGTTTACCAATTATGTATGACAGCAGCAAGCCTTCCAGAGGCAAGACATTTTTTGTATAGAGATGTGCATGAACTTGAAAACAGAAGTTAAATTTGAATCAAATTGAACCATATGGAGTTCATGTCAAATTTGGACTGGCTCAGATGAGTTCAGACTAGAACATTTTGAACCTCATGTTGCTTCACCCTGGTATTAAATATTAAAAAATGCAATTAAAGAGTCCTTTAAAAAGGTAAAATACTAATGAATGCAAAATGGGTCGAATCAAACTGGGTGATCTGAACCAATTTTACTGAACCAAATTGATTTGATTTTTGTTGAAACTTGATCCTCCAAAGTTCATTTGAAATTTGAACAGGTCAAACTACCTGGATCAATTCAAAACAGTTTTTCACATCTCTGTTGTTTGCCTTTTCCAGGCAAGCTCATACTGATGATTTAATTAGTGAATAACTAAGAACTATGACTTTTCAACTCTACTGATCTTTCTATAATTATGCCAGTGTAATAGCTGACTTTTGATAACACAGAAATTTGTAAGAAATATTCTGATGAACTGTTGAAAGTCAGCATCAAACAATTCAAGAATGAGTGATGGACAATTAATTTACAACAGATATATAATACATATTGATGTGGGTATGGGTATGGATATAAATCTGTGCTTGTAGTGTTCTGCAAAATGGGAGGGGGAAACTTTGTATACACCCTTAGGCCATGTCTTCACGGCAACCTTATCTCGGATTCAAAACGTTTTCAGTCCTTGGAGTCTGCACGGCAGTTTGGCTTAACACCCTTTCCCCATGTTAAACCACCCCAAAGCGTGGTGAATCTCAATCCTGATTTCAACAGGTCTCACTCCGGATCATGCGCTTGAAACATTTTACATTTTTTACTGAGTGGACAGTACCGTTTTAAGGGATGAGAATCCATGTTTAGGGTTTCCCTCTCCCAATAGCTTGCTTCCAAAGACAGTGATTTCAGTGTAAAAATCCACTTAACAGCGATCGTTACACTGTAGCAATGGAACCACTTCACACCTTGATGGTTGGAATAACAATGTTGCAATTTTGCACAATTATAAACGATCTGACTTTAGAAAGGGAAAGGAAGGGAGGAAAGCAGCTGAATGTGGATGTTTAAAGCAAAGGGGCTTTAGTTGCCACTGCTGTGTGCCCTGAGCAATGGGGAGAGGAGGTGAAAGAATCACTGGCTGGCTGCCCGCTGCCATTTTTCCTCCATCCATGGAAGCGGCAGCCACCCAGCCACCCAGTTAGGCTCAGTGAAGGGGTCCCTTATGGGTGCCGCGTCCATGCCAGGAGGAAGAGGGCAGGGCAGCCCCGAAAAGCAGCTTTTAAAAAGTAGCCACTTGATTCCCACCTTGAGTCACGTACCCCACATACGATCCTCAGAATCCGAATCCAACGCGACTAAGTTATTATTTCGGTTTAGGGAAAGCAAAATAAGCTTGCTGTGGGGATTCGCCCTTATTGTGCTTCCTTTCACTCAAACTGAGCCAGTTTGCTCTAGTGGTTAGGGAGCTGGGCTCTTCTCGGGGAATACCAGGTTTGATTCCACTCTCCTCCATGAAGCCAGCAGGGTGGCTTTGGGCTAGTCACAGCTCTCGTCTCAGCTCTCACAGCCCCACTTACCTCACACGGTGTTCTGTTGTGGTGAGAAGAATAGAAAGCTTTGTCACCCACTTTGAGTCTCCTTCAATGGGTGAGAAAAGTGGGGTAGAAAAGCCAGTTCTTCTTCTTTCTCTTCCTCCTCCTCCTAGCCAGTTTGGTCGAGTGGTTAGGGAGCCGCACTCTTTGATTCCCCCCACCCCCATGATGCCAGATGGGCGACCTTGGGCTAGCCACAGCTCTCTTTCTGAGCTCTCACAGCCCCACCTGCCTCACAGGTTGTCTGTTGTGGGGAGAAGAACAGAAGATTTGTCAGCCGCTTTGAGTCCCCTTAAATGGGTGAGAAGCGGGGTAGAAAAGCCAACTCTTCTTCTTCATTTCCTTTCTTGTCTACCTTCCCCCAAATGCTGCATTCTTTACTTCTCACGCACCTGTACATTTTGTTTTATCTATTTTATGTCACTTAAGCTTAAGTGTTTTGTTTTAATAGTTTGAACTAATGTTTTGAAATGTGCTTCAAGTTTTTGAACATTCAAAGAATTAATTTTCTTTCTTGTCCTACATGGTTCATTCATAATATGTTCATCTGAATCCAAGTATCTATTATGAGGCAAGAAAAGTAGATCCTGGAAGGAAATTATATATATATATAATGTTCTTTTGGTTAAAAAAGTAAGGGAGGGAGGGAGAGAGAAAGAGAGGGAGAATGGGAGAGAGAAAAAGAAAAAAATTGCCTAATAACTCAGTGCAGTTTCCTTCTTCAGGTAGATGTAAAACAGAATGAAAGACACTTGCTTTTTGCTGTTCTGATGAAGTAAGGCCAAGATTAATGTCAAATATTAGTCCAAATCATTATTTACAAAGGTGGAAGGTTATTTCATAAGGTGCACTGACAAGTGGTATGAGGTAGATAAGACTTCTTTCATATTTTTTGCTAAATAAATAAAGGCTAATATATATAGATCAAGGGACATAATTCTTATCTAGATGAAAAATCTAATTTGTCTCTGCATATTCACACCATCTGAAAATGTTCCAGACTACAATTCTTAAAACTTTTCCTGAAAATTTCACATACTTGCCATGTAGAAGTAGATATTTCTTCAGAGACATTTCTAAATCCATCTTTGCCACTTGTATCCCACATGTTATTAGAGACAAAGATATGTCCTCCTTATTTTTATTCAGGCCATTAACTTACTTTATTTGATCCTTATACTCTGGTTTCTCTTCAGATTGTATTTGATACTTAAATTATTTTTGTTGGTCTTGTTCTGACTCCCTTCCTGCAAATAAGCATGTTACTGAATTGTAACTTACCAGAATATTATTTTTCATTGCTCTTTCATAAATTTGGCCTTGGCTTTACATGGAGGCAATATTTACCATTTTAGGCAGGACTGTTCTAAGACTGAAGTGCATTACTCTACAGCATTGCTTATGAGGAATTTCTAAGTTAGAAAGTGTCTGCATTTTGTCATGTTTTATGTTCCTTATTGCTCATCCTCATGCTTTATGAGCCTTGTTGTATTCTTGAATTGTAACATAATTCTTCTACAAGCAAATTTCATTTTCCATAGATACTGGTAAATGGAGGTGTCATTATAGCTGAGTTTTTCAGACTCTGAAAGATATGATTAGTAGTCAACTGAAAGAAAATGCACCTGTTCACAGAAACTATGTGGTTCAATCCTTTGGAGGGTGTATTACTTATGAATAGAGGTAAATAATTATAAGTTCAAATACTCTCCCATTTTTAAAACCTGGTTTGAATGCATTAAGACAATGAGAGCCATAGTGAAATAAGATTTTAATTTTCTTCCTTGCATGTTGTGTCAGCCAAACTTCAGGAGTGTGGTTGTTAAATCGTCCACTAATCGAGGGGAGGGGGAGGAAGTAAAAAACAAACAAACCCTGCTGTGTGACTCGTCAGAATCCAGCCTGAAAAGTGTGGCAGCTTCTGCCCCAATTGGATTAGGCAGCAGAAAAGAGGTTTTCTTCTTCAACAAAATCCAGGCGGACTTCCCCTATTTTCTCCTTTCCCTTCAATAATAACCTTTGGCTCATTCTGCACTTACTTGTTAATCTGCTTTAGTTGGTTGCTAAGAACACACTGTCAGCACAACAATCTGGCTCAAGGAACTGCTAAGAATAGATTGTTGCACAAGAGCAGAGTGGATCTGGATCAGAACTGTGCTAAGAGCTCACTAATCTTTACTAGTGGTAGGCCTCTCTCTGCCTCTGGTTTATCTGGATTTGGCTAGTATGGCTTGAATTAAATACAACAACCTTTATAATAGTACTCCGGCCCTTTCTGATGATCTAGATTGGTAGATCGACATTCAATAGGTCTACTGACCTGGATCATGGTGACCATCTGCATGAATAGCGCTAAACCGGATCAATTCCACCACAGCTCCAAAGCTTGTTCCCCCACTCCTCAATAGCTAGGAATGATCATCTAGGCTGGTTGCTGTTACAATCTCTTCTGGGGGCAAATGACACTCTGGGTGATGACCCTTGTCTGATCTGACTCTCCTACCCATAAGCTTCATAGGGTGCCACCTGGTTCTAATGTGCGATAGAGAAAAGAAAATTTTATATACTTCAATCAGGTCCCCTCTTAAATAACATATTTCCAGGCTGAAGAAGCCTAGATGTTGCAGTCTGATTTCATAAGGGAGGAGTTCCAGCCCCTTTATCATTCTGGTTGCCCTTTTCTGGACCTTTTCCAGTTCCACAATATCCTTTTTGAGGTGTGGTGACAAGAATTGTACACAATATTCCAAATATGGCCTTTCCATAGATTGATAAAGAGGCAAAATGAGACTTGCTGGCTTATTTTCTATTCCCCTCCTAATTATTCCCAGCATCAAATTAGCTTTTTTTTTTTTTTGTCACTGCTGAGCCCTGGGCTGGCACTTTCATTGAACTGTCCACCAGAACCCTGAGATCCCTTTGCTGTTGTGCTGCAGAAAGCTCAGCCCCTATCATAATTAGGATTCTTGGCCTCAATGTGCATTCTTTTGAACTTATTAAAATTAAAGTACATTTGCCACTTGGTTGCCCACTCACCTAATGCCAAGAGATCCCTTTGGAGCAGTTCACAATCTTTCAGGTTTTACTATCCTGAATAATTTAGTATCATCAGCAAACTTTGAATTTTTCAGTATGCCACATTGCATTATTGGTTCCAAATTTTTTGGAATTAATAAATATTTCAATTTTATTAGATTTTGTGGATATTTTAAAATGTATTTTTGCATTCTTTTTGATAGCACAGTGGGGTTTACTCTAAGATTACAGTCCAATCATATTAAGTTCAATAGTGGGCTCTTTGGGTGTTTCCACACTTAGCACTTGAAATCCAGATTAAAGAAATCCAGATTTCTGAAATCCATCCATGGGAAAATCCATCTGAAAAAGGGATGGATCCAAATGAGGTCTAATGCTTCGGCACTCACATGGGAGGCACAGATAGCGAATAATACTTCATGTGTTTGCTGTGCGTATGCCACAGCACCGATATCCAGAAGAATCAGGCTTCTCTGCAGCCCAAGGAGTTGTGTGATTGGGGCACTCAGCCATCATTCACTGCTCATTTCCCCACCAATCAGCAGCATGCCTGAGATCCCATGGCTGCCATGGCGCTGCTGCCTCACTTCCAGCTGCCTCACTCAGCATGGTGACTTCCTGTCCTGCCCACATGCATTCCCTCTCCTGTCCCTGTGTGGAAGTGTCTTCCTTTGATGCGGAGTTTAGGAGCAGGAACAGTTTGAAGACCTAATTTTTCAGGTCTTCCTGGAAACCGGTTTTAGCAGCCTCTAGACCCCATTAGAGACAGATCTCACACGAGGCTGTATGGAAGCGGCATCCTTGAAGGGGCCCAAATCTGTCCTGCTGTGCAGAAAGTACCTTGCACATGTGTGCCATATGTGTCCTTATTCTGTACTTAATGGGGTTTTAAGGGCCAGTGCAGATACACCCTTTCTTTCTTTTTCTTTCTTTCTTGCACTGTGACAGCAATCACAGTACAATTGTCATGCACAGATAATATTCAGTGCAAGATCATATACAGAGCAAGCTGTATCAATATCCAATACAACCAAACAAGACTTTCTATTTTTAATACAGTTGTTCTCCTTATTAACATGCCATGGGCTAGATGAATCACAACCCTATAATTAACTACTGAAAGAAATGTAGATGGATACATCAGAGTTGCCTCAAAGCTGTCAGCAACACACATTATTTCTTAAATAACAGTTGAAAAAGTTTAAGAAGATAATATAAAAAGCACACTATGAGTCCCTCTAAGCTGAATGTTATGTTCAAATAAATTGGGGGAAAAAAGTGTCAGAAAGATTATGGTGTCAACCATCCACCCATATGGATGGTTTAAAATATCATATTAAACAACTTAAAATTCATCCCTTCACCAAAACAATGAGTCAAAAGTCTTCAGCAGTTGTCATATTTTTAATTTATATTCTATCAAAAAAAAAAAAAAAACCCCAAGACACATACAACCAAAGCCCTTTCTACATATCCCAGATTATATCCTGTATTAGGGGACTGCCATCCACATGCTAATACATGTTCTTCGATATAATCCAGAACAAGACCCATTTCTGAAAGTGCCAAAATGTCTGAGGAAGACAAAGAAAAATCTCAGTGAAGTTGGAGTAATAGGGGATAGAAGAGGGAAAGGGGGATGTTGGTTCAAATAATATTTTAGCCTTTGCTGGAAATACCAAGGAGGAAGCAGCAACGTACATGAAATGTCCTTAAAAAAAAATTGAAGGAACATTTTCCATGAGTTTGAATAAACTGAGAATTTTTCCAGTAAGCTAGATCTCCCTATCTAAGGAGGTCTTCTAAGCAGATGTAGAATTCTACCCCCTCTTTCATAGCAGCCTTCTCAAAGGAAACCTAGAAATAGGACAAGAAAATTATTCCCTTCATTTCTTAATCCCAGCATGATCATGTTTTTACTCTATTCTTCTCATTATTAAATATGACTATGTCTGACTATGTGACAAAATTCCTGTCCTTGAACTAGCAGAGGCAACCAGTATCGAGGCAATGGTGTTGAGGACACAGCTGCACTGGGCAGGGCACATCTTTAGGATGAAGGATCATCACCTTCCTAAGATGGTGCTCTATGGTGAACTCACCACCAGCTGCCGAAACAGGAGCCCCAAGGACTCCCTGAAGCAATCCCACAGCCTTGGCCATGTTGATCACAATCAATGGTTCACTCTGGCCTCAAACAGAGAAGCATGGAAACACACCATCCATAATGCTGCTGCTTCCTTTGAGAATGTTTGCAGAGCCAGTCTTGAGGAGGAAAGACAGTGCAGAAAGAACCATGTCATCACAATACCATTGAAAGAGACCTTTCCCTGTACCTTCTGCAACCAGACTTTTGTTGGAAGATTTTATATAATTAATCTGCTTCTGCCTTCTGGAGTTGAGAGGTATTTTAGTGAATTATTGCCCATCTGAATAGAGTTTTTACATAATTATTTTGTGTTCATAGGAAAACCTGTGAGGTAGGTGGGGCTGTGAGAGCTCAGAAAGGCAGCTGTAACTAGCTCAAGGTGACCCAGCTGGCTTCATGGAGAAGTGCAGAATCAAACCTGGTGACTGTGAGATATGAGTCCAACACTCTAACCACAAGATCCAACTGGCTCATCAAACTGGTCAGAAAATTTGCAGTAATTACAGCAGGCTGCTGTAAGAAATTCCCAGTCTATTTGCCTTCTTCTGAAAGAGTCAGTGGTGAGATTTGAAGCCTAGGTCCTTTGCTGAATGCTCCACTAATCCAAACTATTAAAGCCTGTTAGTATTTACCTCAAATCATGAGTAACCTGAGTCATGCCTAGGGGTCTTACTACTACATATCAAACCTGGCAACACAGCAAAAGAGAATTCATGGGGCTTCTTCTGCAATCCATCCCTTGCTATTTAATAGACCCAGATTAGGGGTAACTCTTAGATTTGGAATTTAAAGAATGGTAGTAGTCCTAGATGGAGCCAAATCAATTATTTTCTTGGCCAATTGATCCTGATGATCACTTGGATGAGGGGACACAAGGGAATTGAGCCAATTTGTCATCAGAAGAAACTATAGAACACTGCAACTGGACAGAAACAAGGTTGCTGGCAAATTATGCAAATATGCTGATTTCAATTTGACATAGCTGCATAGCTGAAACTCCCCAGCTCAACAGGTTTTCCACTCTTTATGACTTCAAAAGACCCTCTCTTCTGCACCTTGATGTCTTGTAAAAATATCTCAGCCAAGCACCTTTTCAATCTGAAAAAGAAACACTGCTTCTTTCTGTTTTAAACAAGTGATCCTTGCTGCTAGATAATCTTATTTTACAGCACAGATGCAGTGTTGCTTTTCCCTTTCCCCAATCTTTGTTTTTATAACTGATTTCACTAATTTAACATCTGATTTTCATGAATCTCAGCTCTCCAATTATCTATCCATCCAACCAAATCCAGTTTTAATATTCCCCAAAATGTGGGCATTCAGATATACATGATTACCTTAGAACAATTTCTTTAATAGATAACTTTCAGATTTTTGTACTTTGTTGCCCTTTCTACCTTAGTTCTGAATATGTTCAATATTCCTTAGCACTTTTTATATGTGGAACATTGTTGTAGAGTTCTGATCATCTTACTTGAAAGGTTTGAGAAATGCAAATATGCACCCAAAAAGTGACACTCCTAATGCTAGTTTTACTAATGCTTTAGCAGATGGTAGAAAGCAAAGCAGCAAAATATGTTTGATGTTCAAACTGTTTGACTTCAGCTTGTGTTTTGAAAGCACTCAGGTCCCCACCTGTTAAAATAACTGGAATGTTTATTAAATAACTTCAAAATAATGTATTGTATTCCTTATTATTCTAAACAATAGAGAGTCAGTAGGAGTAGAATGGACTTTCCATAAGCACAGTATTTTTTAAGGCAACTTACGTGGCACAATGTTAATCTTTGTTTTGTTTTGTTTTTAATGCCATCCAATTTGTTCCAGAATAATTGGTATTTGGACATTTTTACACTCTGAAAAGCATCCATGTACCAAATGATAAAGAGATTAGCTGACACAATCTAAAATACAAAGGGCAAGATGAAATGAGTGTAGCAAGCACTACTCAGGCCTGTCTGGCTGGAAGGTCAATATGTCTACAGCAATAAAAATAACATATTGTGGGGTATTATAGAAGGTGTGTTGTCATGTCATCTTCCTTTCATGCAGTTGAAGGGTCGCTGATCCCACTGTGGAAGGAGAGCTAAGTCATCACTGACAATTTTTATATAAGACTGACTGACAGGACACATGCTGCTGGGCATCCCATCTGGTGTCAAAAGTCCAGCAAAAATCCAAACCACTTTTCGACTATCATCTTGCAGCTAAGTGGGAAAGCTAAAGCTGCAAGCAATTTTCATGAAAACTGACATCTGATACACAATGAAAAATAACGGAGGATAAGGACATTCACCACTAATAGCTCATCTCAGATGATAGGTCTGAATCACTTCCAAGGTGCTGATCCAAAATATATTTTACACAGGGGCAAACTGCTCTGAGATGATTAACTCTTATTCCAGCAAATATGCTTAGGGACAGCATGTTTTTAATGCTTTATTTATGCAACCAGACGACACTAACTGCCATTACTGGCTTCAGAGTCTTTTAATGGTTTGCTGATGCTGTCTTAGAAAATAATACATTGCAAGATATACTGGTTAGAAGTTTGTACAGGAAGGAGTACATTTGGTATTTCTGATAACTTTTGTGTGCATGTATACATATATTTACAATGACAAAAAGAAAAGGAGAATGGCTGAAACTATATCCTGTAATACCCCCCTTCATTCCATTGCAAAGCATCTTCTCTGATTTGGTACTTCTTTTACAATTCTGCTCCCTGATGGAGTGGCCATAGCTCAATGATAGAACAAACCACCTGAAAAGCAGAGAGTCACTGGTTTGATCTCCATTCTTTTCACAGAAGTAGGCAATGCCAAACCTCTTTTGTATCTCTTCTAAGAAAACTGCATAGATATGCCCATACAGTTAACCAGAGGTTGGTCAGAACTCATGATGCAAACAACAAATGGCTGCCTCTTCATATTGCCACTGAAAAGTATACCTATATGTTTTCATTTGTGAATTTTGAGATGTTATTTCCAGTGATATTCAGAAGCACCTTCATTCAGAGTGAAAATTGCACCCTGTGAAAATGGTGCCTCCAATAGTGTAACTTTCTAAAGAAGGTGCATTTGGGTGCTTCACACTGTAAATGGAAACACAGCTCAAACTCACTGCAGACTTTTCAAGCAGAACTGTATCTGAAAGGCATTTATTGCTAGTTACCACTTCTCCTCTCCAGCATGAACTGGAGCACAGTTGCTATTAACCTACACTTTAGAGCAGATAATCTTAAAAAGACCACAATTGTGTGGAGCCTGGATTCCATGAGCTATGAAAGGGAAACTGGAGCCAACTACTTTGGTACCCTGTTCTTAACTGAAGTGTGGCAAATGATGGAAGCTGGCTATTTAAGGCCTGAAAATGGGCCATATGTCTGTGTCATTTTGATGGAAAGTTCTTGCTTTTTACCTTTTTCTTGGAGGGGGGAGAGATTTCAGTTTCCACATTCATTCCTATAAAGGTAAATAACATTTGCAATGATGATGATGATGATAAATTTGACAAGAGATTTCATGTCAGACAAGGATCCACAAAGGCTGAAGTTTACAAACTACTAGACAAATGATTTGTGGAATGAAATAAATATTTTTACAGTAGCTTGTCCTTGGAAGTATTATAAGCATATTTAAAGCAGTGGCATGATAGATAGACTGAGATGGCAGGAAGATGAGGAGAGGAAGAACTGTCCAACTGGAAGCCTCACATAAATTTATTTGAATTGTTCTTTGGTCTGTTTCAGATCTGTCATATAACTACAGGCGGATTAGAGAGAAAAGAATTAAATCTGTATGCAAAATAAGAGCATAAAACAAGGAGCTGTCACAAGGGCATGCTTTCTTAAAGAAATTACTGCCATGCCAATGTTTGTTGTAGTTTACTTACAGATAGTGATTGACCTTACCCCAAATGCAATTTATTTAAAGTAAATACAAACTTACACTGAAGTTACATGAAATCACAGATTGAAATATTCCCTAGGATAAAATTGCTGTAGGCATATCTCTACTGCAAAAGTTAAGTCAGCTGAAAATTCACCCCTCTTACCGTCTGCAATGTGATGGAAATAGGAAGATCCCTGTACGAGCACAAAACAGCACTAAATCAATACATAATATAACATAAACTCTGCAATGTAACTCCTCAAATTACAAACTGGCTCAAAAAAAGATATCATTTGCTCAACATGAAATTGTTGCTACTGATAGCCTTCTTGTTGAATGAATAAGTTAATGAAGCAATCAATAAAAGGCTTATTTCATCTAGCCTTTACTAGAACCATACTATTACAGAGATAGGATTGGTATGGAATATGCCAGGGAGGATTTTATACTCACTGCTCATATCAACTCATCCCTTTACCTGATTGGATCTTATCAAAGGAGCAAAACAAGAACAAGAAACTCTCAAGCAGGGAAACAGCATGTTATTTCTGAAAAAGTGCAACTTTACCTGGACCAGCATGAAACCAGATTTCTAACAAGCAAACAAACAAAAACTGAAAAGAGTTATTTTAAATGATTTCTGGGAAAAGCTAACAATAGGGAAGTACCCAGTTTAGGACCAGTAATGCCTTCAGAGAAAGATAAAAACATAAAGGACATAATAATATGAGAAATGCATACTAGGCCCTTTCTGCACTGGGTCTTATTTTGGACTATATTCTGGAATTTGCATACCATCTTAACGTTAGTTAAGATTATGGCAGGCCCCTATTTTAAGATATAATCCAGAATAAGGCCCAGTGTGGAAAGAACCATAGATTAGATTAATGATCCATGTAGTCCAGCAGACATTTTTCATACTGGTTAGCTACCCACACTTATGGACGATCATGAAGAGAATGAGAATACAGTTCCTCACACTGTTTCCTGGGGGAGGGGGTCTTTAAAGCCATTCTGCACTGGAGGTCATTGTCTTTTAGCAATCCACAGCAAGTAAGGACCAGGTCAGGATTGGTGAGCTTTGGGACATTGGTGGGACTGTCTTGGTACAGATGTACTTACCCACTAAGTGGAACAATATTCACTACAGGGTAAGAGTGAATAGGGCCTGTGATAATCATACTGTGGATGCAGCCTCCAAGGAACCAAAGGATCAAGGGTAAGAACAAACAGAAGCAAATGCAGATGTTCTGAGGAAAGACTAATAGCATGCTACTTGGGTACATATGGACATTCTGTTGGGGACACATGCAGTGATTTTATGGACTGAAAAATTGAAAGGTCAGTTTGTAAATTGTGTTTAACTGTTGAGATTTTGCTGATGGTTGCATAGAATGTTTCTGTGGACTGATCAGGTTTTGCTATTTTGGGAATGACTGTGGCAGGTCCAGGAGCCACAATGTGTCACCTCCTTCTAGGATTCTGAATAGGTGGTGTCTCTAAACTTTATTTATTATTCATTTATTTATTTTGCCAGTCCCTTTTCTGATCTTCCTCGTAGCTTCAGGACAATTGAAAGTAAATTATATGGATGAAGAGGCGGTAATTTATGTTGAGTAAATTAGTTTTCGTAGGCTACTTTGTACAACCATTCTCTTTCTGTCCTGTGAAACATGCATACCATGGATCACAAGTTGACACTGAGGCCATAAAAAAAGATTCAGGTGCATTTTGTTCTTCTTTATAGTAGAGGAGATTTTATCCATGAGCTAAAACTGGATGGTCAACTTTGTTTTATCATGATATGCAAAAGAATGTACAGAGGTGCCGAAAGTACTTTAGCTACTTGCACTATCCAAAATGATTAGGATGAACAAAAAAAATTGGAAGAAAACTCAAACAAAATGGAGGATGATTTAGGTGCATTGCCACAAAATATTTTTAATCATAAAATGTATAGAAAAAGAACTGAGTGTGATCATAGTTTACTATTATGACAATTATATAGTTCTTCCAACTACTTTGTCAATTTGACAATAAAACAGAGACACAATTAAATTGTTTAATGGTGCTGGGACTAAAGCTTCTCTTTCTCATAGAAATAAGAAAATTTGCATTTTTTTAATGGAAGCAATGTTATAGTAATTATAATTTTTATAATTTCCACATTGGCAGTAGACGTAAATATATCAAAATATATCACTTTAGACCTCTTCTTTTACAGCAAAGTGTATACTACATTTTGAACTAAGCACATGATATAGTGAGATCAGGCATTTTAACAGCATTTTCACAACAACAAGAATTTACACACAAGAATAATACAAGTTCAAATATCCAACATCCTAGGGACTTTTTGTACTGTGAACATACTGTCCCATGGACGTTAAGTGTGACAAGACTTCTAATTTCAGTATGACATCATATCTATATTTCTATATTTCTATAGAAATATATGTTTTTGTGATTGATTTCTTTAAACACTGATCTATTTCCCCCTCACTGGGAAAAAAAACAGAGCTAAGTACAAATAAAATACCTATTAAAAGGCATGGTTAAAACAGGATTTTCAATAGCAATTCCAGGTTTGACAAATGTGCTTATGCAGGACCAGGTGCCAAAACATCAATACACTATGGGTCTTATTTGAGAGACAACTACAAAATCTGATACCTGCCAATTCAAGAGTTTCAGAATCTCCATAGAAACTAACATTGCTGGATGGATAGACTTCACTTTGTCAGTCTTTTTTCTAACATTCTGCTTCATTGGATGACCTGGTTCTAGATTTTTATAATAAAAGATACTTCTGTTTTTCACTGTCTCTGAGTAAAATTATTTCTATAAGCCTCTATACTATTTCTTTCTGTTTTTATCTAGGACTTTTTCCTGGCCACTCATTATTATGGTTTCTTTCTACTGTACTTTCTTGAACACTAGAAAATAATGGTTGAGATACCATGACCATAACTCTACACAATACTTAAAGTGTGGCTTTACTAGGAACTCAAAGAAATAATGATATTGAGAACGTTATTTCCAATGCACCCATTGATTTCCTGTAGTAGGAATTTCACACCTGTCAAACAAAGGGTCAACATTTTCATTCCATTTTCCAGAGACCTTTTTCTTCATCAATAACTACCAGGTTAGATCAAGACTATATGCACAGTTAAGACATTTTGATCTAATTTGTCACATTGAACAACAATTTTGAATTAACTGCTATTGCCATTTTGAAGGCAATTGGGCCAGTTTGCAGAAATTCTTGTTTAAACTTTACACAGTGTATTCATTTTTTGATATTATTTACCCACATAAACAATTTGGTGTTATCAAAAATTAGTGTCAGTGGAAGATTTTCTTCTTACTTTGATAAGTAGATGCATGTTTAGGCTTTCCACCCTCATACATATTTATCAATTTTTTATGAGGGTGAATAGCTTCTCTGCCCCTATTTTGCAAGTGATGGCTTATTTAATGGAGACAGATTAAAGAATGAGAAAAGTTATGTCCTCTTGCTGTTTATTTTAATTACTGTAAAAACAAATACTTCACTATATGCCAGGCAATTAATAAGGTAGCACATTAATTATTGTGTCCTTTAATTCTTGTAGAAAAAAGGTTCCCATAATATATTTCACCAACCTAGTTCCCTCTATTGTTCTGAACTACAGCTTCCACAAGCACTAACTATCACAAAAGCTACAAATTACTAGGTGTTGTAGGTTAAAATATTAGAAGTGTATCACGTTAGTGAAGGCTACTACAAATTATATCTTGTACCATACATTTCTGTTGTTGCAGTTGTTGTCCAGTCATTGACCCCATTCTGAAAGGCCAATTCTTATTTGCCCTTCTTTGTCCCAGCAGTAATATTTGTACCTTTTATGGACTAAAGTTTCCAAAAGTTAGCTAAACTGCATGTATTAAATGCATTTTCAGCCCAATTCAGAGTGCTAGCCCATTTTATTTGGCAGAGTGAGAATGGAGGGAGCCATACTTTTCAGAGGGAACGGTACTTTTGGGGACATGCTCTCAATTTCCTCTTGTGCAGTTGTGAGTGTTGTAATTGAGAGGCTGTGAATGCCACTATTGGGGTGGGAAGAGAAAACAAAAGACACTTTATCTGCATCTTCATTTCTCCCCAATCCCTGTAAGAAGGACAATGTATCCCCCATTTCCTTTCTCACCCAACCCTGCAACGTGCAAGGGAAACAATGTTTCCTTTTGTTAAAAGGGGAATTTATGAAAAAGGAGAACTCTACTTCAGCAGTTTTAGGGCAAAGAGCACAGTACGGCCTATTATTTTTCGTCAGGAATGGCTGGGGGCTCGGGTGTGTGCGTGCATACTGGGTGTATGTGCCTCAGCTGCACCTGTTTGAGGACACAGTCCCCTTACCCCAAGATTAACCCCTGATATCATTGAGTTTGCTGTCAGCAACACACAACTTCAATGTGTCATCCATGTTTACCATGAATTTCTCAGCAGCAACAGGCGGGTGGAGGCATATTGCTGACCACTAGGTTCACTTATTACCATAAATATTGATAGCCTCACACATTTCCCACTTTTCAATGAACTCTGTAAAAGTGCAATCACAGAGAAAAATAAACTGAGATCTGGTGTTCAAGAAGCTTTATTGTGTCATAGATGTGGAATCAAAGTTGCGCTCGAGTGGACGCAGACAGAGCGGAAAAAGTGTATTTATTATTATTGTTGTTGTTGTTATGTAAAACAACAGTTACACACAGCAAATGAGATCACTATGCTGGATTTCGTATTATATCACTAGTCGGGCACTTCCCAAGCACCTACGACTGCGTGATGTATCGGCGAATTATGTGAGCAGACCCCAGTAAAGTGGCTTTTTGTAGTTGGCAGATGGATATCTTGTCAATGCCAATGGTTTTTAGGTGCCCGCTGAGAACTTTTGGCACCGTGCCCAGTGTGCCGAGGATGACTGGGACCACTTTCACTGGTTTTTTGCCAGAGTTGCTGAAGTTCAATTCTCAGGTCTTCGTATCTGGTGAGCTTCTTCAACTATTTCTCCTCAATTCTGCTGTCACCTGGAATAGCAACATCGACGATCCACACCTCCTCTTTCTCAACAATTGTAATATCAGGAATGTTATGCTCCAATTTTCAGTCAGTCTGAAGCCTGAAGTCCCAAAGTAGTTTTGCCTGTTCATTTTCAACAACTTTTTCTGGCTTGTGATCCCACCAGTTCTTTGCCACTGGCAGATGATACTTTTGGCACAAGTTCCAGTGGATCATTTGTGCTACAGCATTGTGTCTCTGCTTGTAAACAGTTTGTGCGATCTTCTTGCAGCAGCTGAGTATATGGTCGATTGTTTCATCAACTTCTTTGTAGAGTCGGCATTTTGGATCTTCTTCTGATTTTTCAATTCTGGCTTTGATGGCATTTGTTCTTATTGCTTGTTCTTGTGCAGCAAGAATCAGTCCTTCTGTTTCCTTTTTCAATGTTCCATTCGTAAGCCAAGACCAGGTCTTTTCCATGTCCACTTTGCCTTCGATATTCTTCAAGAACTGTCCATGCAGTGTTTTATTGTGCCAGCTATCAGTTCAGCATTGAATTGCAGTTTTCCGGTACTGGTTCTTGGATTGCTGCACTTTGAGAAGCTTCTGGTTGTTGACTTCAATCAAAGCTGATTCTTTGCTTTCTGCTACATAATCTGCTAATGCATGCTTCTCTTCTTCCACTGTTTGCTTCGCTTGTAAAAGTCCTCTACCACCTAATTCTTATTATTACTATTATTATTGACATAAAACAACAGCAACACAGAGAAAACAAGGTATTTATGCTGGTTTGGGTAATTGTTATCACTAGTCGGGCCCTTCACAAGTGCCTAGAACTGAGTGATGTATTGGCGAATGATACAAGCAGATCCCAGCAAAGTGGCTTTCTGTAGCTGGCAGATGGATATTTTGTTGATGCCAATGCTTTTCAAGTGCCCACTAAGATCTTTGAGCACTGCCCCAGTGTGCCGGGAACCACTGGGACCACCTTTGCTGGTTTATGCCAGAGTCTCTGCAGTTATATTTTCAGGTCTTTATATCTGATAAGTTTTTCTGTTTTTCATCAATCCTGCTGTTGCCTGGAACAGCAATGTCAACAATAAACACGTTGTCTTCCTCCATGATTGTGATGTCTGACATGGTATGTTCCAGCATTTGATCAGTCTGAAGTCAGATGTCCCACAGTAGTTTGGCTTGTTCATTTTTGACCACTTTTTCAGGTTTGTGGTCCCATCAGTTCTTTACCACTGGCAGACGGTTCCAGTGTATCATTTGTGCCACTATTTTGTGATACTATGACAATGCGGCACCATGAAGGGATGATGATGATGATGATGATCATGATGATGATGATGATCCTACAAAAAGAAGAAGTTCACGATCTAAGGCACAGTCAACTCCAGGTCCTGCTTCTACTGCTTGTATAGAGGCTCTCCATATTTGCCTGGCAAGTATATAACCACTCTGATTTTAGTATTGACCATATGGTGATGTCCATGTATTAAATCACCTTTTGTGCTGTTGGACAAGAGTGTTTGCTGTGAATAGCAATTAATCTCGACAAAAATCTGTGAATCTCTGCCTTGCTTCATTTTGTATTCCAATGCCAAACTTGCTTGCTATTCTGGTTAGCATTTCCCACTTTAGCATTCCAATCTGCTGTGATGCAAGTGACATCTTTTCTTTTATTTCTTTTCCTCTTTGTGTTAGTTCTGGAAGTTGTAGGTCTTCATAGAACTGGCCAATCTCAGCCTTTTCAGCATCCATGGTTGGAGCACAAGTTTGGGGCCAGTTTGCATTTAACTGAGCCCACTTATGGGGTGGGCAGGGTATAAATCTAAGGGCCTTTACACATTTGCCGCCGAAAACGGATCTATAGCTCCGTTTTCCAGCGGAACATTTTTAAAAAAGAATCT
The DNA here is from genome assembly GCA_023333525.1 of Aspidoscelis tigris stejnegeri. NCBI lineage: Eukaryota > Metazoa > Chordata > Lepidosauria > Squamata > Teiidae > Aspidoscelis > Aspidoscelis tigris. The sequence goes on from JALMGA010000001.1 coordinate 227,499,180, forward strand.
GTCTCAAACAGAGACAGATTCTTGGAGGCCCCGTGTGTACGCATACGCGTGGGGCGGCGCCGGCGGCAGGGCTGGATGGGAAAACGGATTGGGGTGGGTGCTGTGTGAATGCACCAGCACCCATCCCAAACCGGCCCTGCTGGCACCTGCCTAGCAGTCAGAGAAGCAGAGCGCATGCTCTGCGACTCTGACAGGTGGGTGAGTCTGGCAGCCAGCTTCCCTGCCTTCCCCCTGGCCAGAGAACCAACAATCCTCCGTTCTCTGGCCAGGGTAAGGCAGCTCCTACTCCTACTCTCCCCCTCCCCCTGCACCTAGGGATGCTGGGAAATGTAGTCCTGGGCTGCTGGGACCGTCAGGGCCATGGCACACGCATGCGTGATTGGCGCCAGCCCTGCCAACTTCAGAATCGAGCTGGAGACAATCAGGTAAGTCGGAGGGACTCTCGGTGCGGTGGGGGTGAGAGTAGGAGTAGGAGCTGCCGTACCCTGGCCAGAGAACGTAGGATCGTCGGTTCTCTGGCCAGGGGGAAGGCAGGGAAGCTGGCTGCCAGACTTGCCCACCTGTCAGAGTCGCAGAACATGTGCTCTGCCTCTCTGACAGGTGGGCATGCACCGGCAATCCGGCTTTTCCCTCTCTGGTGTGGAAGCGTTAGCTTCCAAACCGTTTTAAGGGGAAAAACCAGATGTAAGACCTGATTTTTTCAGGTCTTACATCTGGATAGGATTTGGTGGCAAAACCGGTTTAAACAACTGGTTTTGCCTGCCGATGTGCAGACGTGGCGTCCTCAAAGTGACCCTAATTGGGTTCTCTGTGGAGATGCCACATCCAAATCCTTCCCCGAACAGGCTCTAAATGCTTTTTTAGAGCACGTGCGGAAAGGCCCTAAGAGTAAAGTAAAGTAAGTGGGATGGCATAATAATGAAGCTAAAATGGGATGAACTAGGATGACATTGCTGGGACAATCCTGAAATTGATCTCTAGTACTTGATGAGCAAATGGTCAGTTTCAACCTAGCTGTTGCTATGGCAAGTATGTCATGGCACATCTTGGTGCATCTGTAGCTTTACTTTGCCATCTTTGTCATCTTACCCACTCACATGTAGCATTTGCACAGGAAGAATGTGTGAAGAAGAAGAACAAGAAAAACAAGAACAACAGGAACAACAAGAATGAGAGAACCAGAAGAGTTCTGAGAGAACAAGAAGAGTTGACTTTTCTACCCTGCTTTTTTCACCCATTTAAGGGAACTCAAAGTGGTGAACAATACTTTCTATTTTTCTCCCCAAAACAGAACACCCTGTCAGGTAGGTGGAGCTGTTAGAGCTCAGAAGAGAGCTGTGACTAGCCCAAGGTCACCCAGCTGGCTTCTTGGGGGAGTGAGGAATCAAACCTGATATTCCTAGATAAGAGTCCAGCTCTCTAACTGCTACAAACTAGCTCACAGTCAACACTGTGTCTAGGAGCTCATTGAAAGTTCCCAGCAGCCCTGGTGAAGTTGCACAGCTAGGGAGGATTGGAGATGTTCCTACATGCTCCAGGTCACTCTTGGACAGAAACAGCACTCTGGTATGCCAATGGAGCATCCCAGAGCCCGGGGGAGTATGCTCAATAGGTAGTTGTGAAAAGGCCCTTGGATTACTGTGTGGTTTAACTGTTTGACTTGGATTCAAGAAGAAATCATTCTTGTTTTGCTTTTGTTTTTTGAGATTGTACTCCAGTACTGTTTTTCTCACCCTTTCATTGACTATGAGATCTACTTCATTTCATTCTTGTGCACAATTAGCAAATATAATAGTGATATGAATTCCCATCCCATTTTAATTAATTAATTCCCACTGTTTAAACTTTCTATTTCATGTTTGACTACATCCATTTTACCTTGGTTCATAGATCTTACACTCCAGGCTCCAATGCAATATTTTATTTACTATATCAAACAGCTGAATGTCCTTCTGGCTTTAGCCCAACTGATCCAATGTTTCTGGAGCTTCTTATACTTGCCCTCCACTCTTCCTCCATACACCACCTCTAAAGGACCTTCATTTCTTAATCACTTACTTATTTACTTATTTGTTATTTGATCCTAACCACAGCCTCACTGTCCTTACCTCATATCTCTATTCCTATGTCTGGAGAAGGCTGGTTAAATAATGGGTTTCTGTCCTGATTTTGCAGACATGTGTTCAAGTGTATGTGAAAAATTGATAAAGTGGAATTGTATTATGATTGAAGCTATGCTCCTCCCCAATGAACATGAACACACACACACACACACACACACACACACCTACCTATTTTTTTAAAGGCATTTACATAAGAATATAGAAATACTGCTGGATCAGACCTCAGACCATCTTGTCCAGCATCCCATCTTGCACACTAGCTCACTATTTGCTTCTGGTGGTTGACACTCTCACCTACTCTCAACTCCCTACAAAGGCTCTTGCAGACATACTGCCTCTTCAACCCAGAAATGGTGTCTTGGTGTCCATTCAAGTAGCATTTTAAGGCCCTTTGCACTGGGCCATATTTCAGATTAATTCACAAAGCATCTGACAAAGCTTTCTATTCTCCCAACAGTCACCCTAGGTTGTGAGAGCTCATAGAGAAAACTGTGACTAGCACAAGGTCCCCCAGCTGGTTTCATGTAGCATAACAGACATGAACTGATAAAGTGCCAGATAAGAATCCAACACCCTATCCAGAAGACCAAACCTGCTCACATTATTATGGCCCTTTCTGTACTGAGTTCTATCCCAGATTATATCTCAGACTAGAAGCCTGCCAATTATATGTTGCTGCAGACTATGGGAAGCCCCACCCTGGCTTGCTGAAGTATCTCCTTAATTTTCCAACTTACCTGTATTAATGTGTAGATTTTCTACACTCACTGGTGATCTGAATTAAAGATCTTTTTCATCTGGATCACTGACCTAAATCCTCATACTAATTCAGATCAAGGAGGCTCTGTTCCTGTTGGTCTGGCTCCATCTGTATTGGACAGTCCCTTAATCTGGATTTATTGTAGACCTGTTAAATCAGGTCTATAAGCAGACATAGGGCCTTGTTCCAGATCAGTGGAGGCTAGAAAAGATCATGCCACCATATTCTGGAACTACAGGATGGTATTTTTCACTAGTGCACCATAGTTCACCCGCCAAAAAGGCTACAAGCCTACAGACTGTCATTCCTAGCCTTCAGGCCCACAGAGATGGAAGCATTGACCAAATCAGCATGATCAATATGGTGCTTATCCAGCCCATGCCTCCACATAATCCAGATTAGTGGGCCTTAATGTAATCTGGATCAGTGGGGCTACTGATCCAGACTGACAAACAATAAGTGCAGAAAAAGACTCTGTATGATTGGATGGAATTTTAAAATTGTTTTAAGACTATCTAGGAGATATACTCCCCCTCCCCATATATACATTCCAACACAAGAGTGGCTTTTTTCTATAATTGTTTCATTACTACTTGTTTCTTTAAATGTTTGGCTTATTTTGGTATGTGCTTTATATGATATGGATTGATTTTCATAGATATTAATATAGTGGTATATCTAAGACTACCTTGTTGATATTTTAATTGTGTGAGTCTTTAAAATATATTTTTCCTTTGAGAATTTGCTATTTTTTCTACATAAAAAATTTCATTTCATAGCTACATTTTTATAGGAATTCTTAAAAGGCAGTCCTGTATACAATTATGGCATACAGAGTTAATGAAACCGACATTTTAAAAGCATTTCATGGGTGCAACAAGATGTGGTTTTGGTTTGCTTTCAAAGGTAAAATGAAAGACTTCCTCGAAACCAAGTGCACTACTCAAAGGTACTTGACAGCTAACCTCTTGAGCTTCCTATGTCACAATCAAAGAAAATCAGCTTGATATAAGCCTCCTACAGTTGTGGTACAGCAAAATATGATTAGATAATTCCCAAAATGATTTTGTTTTGTTTTTGCTATGTTTTAAGGAAGAAGAACAGAATACTGGGGACCCCTGAAAAATGTTTAATGAAAAGAAACATGTGACCATATAAACTCAAAACTGCAACCACCAAAATTAAAATATTAATGGCATCTGTAAGTAGACAAAAATATAATAGGTATCTGCTGTGTGGACAAAGGAAATACTTTGAACAATAAAAACATGAGTTTCAGTGTGTAACTATTTTTTTAAAAAAATCTGGGAAACTGATTCATGGGGTGATCTTTTTAATTTTTAATTTAGAATTTTCTCATTTTACAATATTATTTTACAACAAAATTTTGCACATAAAAATTTAGTACCTATAAATAGTATATAATAAATATAACAGATAAAAACAGTGAAATAACATTTATACAGTAACAGTAATTATAATTTTCAATTGAAACTAACAAAAGGTCAGCTGAGCTACAAAGTAAGATTGTAAGTGAGGTGGAGTAGATAATAGTGTAGAGTCAATAACAAAGAGTCCAAGTGTTGAGTTCGGCCTTAAATATTTGTTTTTGCTAATTTGAAAAGTTGAGCCCATTTTTCTGGGGGAAAAATATCAGTTAGGGCTTGCATTCTGTGTTGTTGAACAGTTATTAGATCCTAAAGGACCATTGACCATACTCACAACACCCATATATCAAAAGTGAGCTTTGCAGCTGTTCTCCAATTATAAGCTATTTATGGCTTGGCTGCTGTTAATAGTGCTTTAATTATCTTTTGTGTTTGATTATGGATTGGGTATCATGAAACGAAAGAGAAAAACAATTCATAGGACCACCAAATCAACAGGATATATTCAGTTCACCCACCATGAAAACATCATGGCATCTTGCAATACATAATGAATCTCACACTGATCACCTACAATCAACACTAAATCCATTATTAAATGCTAGTTTCTGCTCTTTGGTAAAAGGCATACTCCCAAACCTGATGATTCCATGCTTTTATGCATATTAGAAGATATAAAAATACATAAATGTTTTACAACTGGTCTAAGATATAAATATCCTGACTATTGATGATTCAGTCCTAGCCCTTGATTTATTCTAAGCCCATTTTAAAAAGGGGCTGTTAAGAATAGTGTTTTGTCATTTATCAGATTCTAGAAACTTTTTTTAAGCAAAGCAAAGGATTGAATTCCACATCTGATATACCTTCTTTCATGCAAGCAATTTAACAAGAACCATATTTTAGTCATTTATTTCTGATGCCAAATACATACACTAGTTCTTTTTGTACTTTGTCAAGACAATGTTAATATATTTCATTATTAACAATATGCCAATAATTTGTGAATAATAAAGTAATGTAGCTTGTTAATGAAATATTGACAGCAAAAGTAGTAAAGTTGAATTACGAAGGCATAATTTACCAAGAACCCTATTTCTGCAGGTGGATGTGACGCATAAAACAATTACACTATGAATGTAAGCTTTTCAGAGACAGTTGAGGAATTTTATGTTATGATGAACTTTTAATAATGCAAGACTTCACTAAGATATTATTGCGCTGAATATCATCTTTTTTTCTGTGTGACATAAAAATAAGCAAATAATAATTTGAATTTTTATCTTAAAAGAAAGTCAAAGTTTGTATTAGAACAAATAAAGAACTTGCTAAAGAAAAAGAACTTAAGGAGTTGAAATAAACAGTGGGAAAATTTACATTTATAATCACACAGTAAAAAAATAATAGAGAAGATGCAAGTTTTCCATATTTTTAAATGCACAGTTTCTATAGGTCATATTATTTTACACTCTGTAGAAAGGCAAGTTTTTTTGTGTGTTTCTTTCTTAGCCTGCTTTTGCATACTTCTTTCACAAGCATGTAGTTTCAAAGAAGAAGAAGAAGAAGGCACAGTGTTTGCACACTCTCTCTCGTAAACTTGCAAAATTCAAAGCTGTGCTGGACACCCTGTGGTCACATCTGTACTCATCCCCACTAATCTGGATCAGAGTGGAAGACGTCAGTCAAGAATATGCAATTGGGATGGATTGCTTCTGGGCCAGGATAATTCTACCCACATTGAAACATGGGGCTTTTCACATTACAGCCAGTAGTGCATGCAGGGGGTGTTCTGGAATGGAGAGTCTGCACTTCACAAAGCTGTTTCTTTACCAAAAGTGACACTGTGCATCCCAGATACACAATACAATGTGATCATGGTACAGTTAGAACTACACCACATGAATACTGTAGTAGCAGCAGAGCTGAGAAGACTCTGCCTGCTCTTTCCCCCACATCTTCCAGCTGGAAGACATGAAGGAAGAACACATGACTGGTGGTGCCAACACGATAATACACGGTATCACCAGGTTGTCCTGGTGACAATACCATGCAAGGACACTGGCGTTGCCACCAAAGCTCTGTGATGTCAGCTGTCTGGGTGACCATTCACACTCTGAATAAGATTCAAGTAGGCATCAGCAAGTAGGGATGTTTACAGCATTCTAGCACTTTGTGAATTTATCCTTTGAAGCTGGTGCAGACCCTTCAAAGGTCAGGAATTAAAAGCTCCAGTTCTGGAAGTTCCTGGGTGAGTGTCTTTATGGGTTGCACCCACTCCTGATGATTTTTCCTGTTGTGTCACCAATATGCCCCCCTCCCATAAACCAGAACAATGGCCAACTTCTCCCATAGTAGAGCCTCGGAAGTCCACCAGTAGAACTCATTGTCAAGGTCCACTAGTAGACTGGAATAAGTTGCCATTTTGACACACTATCCCAGACTCTTGCTTCTTCCAGTGATGAAGCATGCTAGGAGGGGCCGGGGCTTCTCCTATCTAACACTAGAGTGTGGAAGACACACACTAGGATCTCTTCCTAGCACAGACTTCTTTCAAGAGCACTCTCTGATACCTGAAGCAGGTTGAAGGTCCAAAAGGTGAAGTAACATGTAGACACCATAGGCCTTTTCACACTACAGCCAAATGGCTGTAGTGCAGCAAGGCTAGGACATGCAGGGACGGACTCCCCATTCACACCTAGACAGGTAAGGACATGTTCCCACAGTGAGGGGGCGGTCTACTGTTGCACACAGCTGACAGTGTGGAGGTGATTTACTGTTGTGTGTGCCTGCGCATGGAGCAGCAGATCACCCTGACTGGCCACGTGAGCACCACATCTGACCCAAGGTTCTAAAAAGGTAAGTGATCGCACATGAGCCTGGTAAGTGGCACCGGTCCCTGGGTGGGTGGGATGTCCAGGGGGCTTCTACGGGGTGCAGGCACCTCAATTGAGGCCAAAGATACTGCCAGCCCAGTCTCACCCCACCCTCAAAAGGGGTGGAGCAAGACCGAATGAAGGCTGTCTCACTGCTGTGTGGACTGCAGCAGCTGGTAGTGAATCCCTAGGTGCCCACTCACACTCAGGGGTTCACAAAACCACCCTGCAAATCACTTACCTTGTCAGGCCTGGGGCCTCATGCTGACCTGATGTGATGAGTGTCAGGTCAGTGTCGGGGGTGATCTGCAGGAGCATGTGCCAGTGCACAGAGCAGCAGATCACTCTGCCAGGCCATTTGAGGCCATTGGACCCCAGGCCCAACAAGGTAAGAGGTGCATGTGGGTATAGGGGGAGGCATGCAACTCTGGCTGCAAGGGGTCAAGGAGCCCCTCTGGCTTTTGAGGATGGCCCATCCTGGTCTCACACCTCCCCCCAAATGGGCTGTTGGCCAGAGGGCAGGATGGGGCAGAGCTCACAGCTGTCTGGCTGGGAGAGTGCAAATGCTCTCCCTGCCAGTCAGATGTAGGATGACCATTGGACAGGACGGGACGGTTCTGGACAGAACAGCCCGCCCTGCAGAGTGAATGCTCTGTCCCAGGGCTTGCCTAATTGAGATCCACGGCCCTAACATGAATAGACCTCATGCTTCTAAGGCCCTTTCTGTGCTGTCTTTTTCAGCTGTGCAGTTGCATAGTTAGGTACTATTAAGGAAATTAACCTGCCCCCACTATGATCTGAAATAATATAATAGTAGTTATAACAACAACATTTTGCCTTACTTACTGTATGTTTCTTCATACCCAGCTGCATCTACACACAAGAATGACCCCACCATAAACTGTCTGGAAGTAGTTGGGTATGACTAGCTCTAAGTACATAATCCACTGTTTATGGTGTCTCAACTTTGGCATTTACAGATGATTATTCATGAGGTTTCTGGGCCCTCTCCCCTCAGGTATCTGCACCTAACTCTGGAGGACTTGCTGGAGGGCAGATAGTTTAATTAGAAATAAGTTTTTTTGCACTGCTACTGAAATCAGCTGTAGTCTGATTCCTTGGGAGAAAGCGTTTGTAATGTTGCGCTTTGGTAACTTTTTTTTCTAGTTTCTTTTTTTAAAAAAAGAAGTTTGGATTGTCCTTTCAAATAGAACAAAAAACAGAAAATTCTCCTGCTTCCTGTCCTGTAGCAGCTCTATTCCCCTCCACTTTATTTAAACTTTACTCTCCTGTTCTTCTCATTTTAACTGCTCAATTTATTAATTTCCTTATTTCATATGAAAAAAGGAGGGAGTTGTGGTTTACCACAGTTGCCCTATACATTTCAGTGACACAAATGATATGAGGAAAAGGGAACAACAACTGATAGAATCAATCAAGGTTTGGGAGGAGAATCATTAGAGGACATTGACCATTTCTTCCCAGCTCCTAGATGGGATTAAACTAGACCTTATCATCCCACGGAACTCTGCAACTGGTTGAAAAATCCTTATGCACAATGAGTCAAGCTAAACTCTTTGTTCCATTTCTCTACCTTGCCTTTAGCTGAGGAAGTATTGGGGATCTTTATTTTGTATTATTTTTGCTTTAGTTAAAAGTATGGAAGTGCACAAATGTTCGTAATATTCAGAATTCATACAAATTCAAATGAATTTGGACATTCAAATTCAAATCGAATGTTGGAACATTCAAAGATTGACATCCAAATTAAAATTGAATGTTTCAATACATTTGTATGAAGCTTCATATAGGATTCTATTGGGATTCATATGGGATTTTGTATGGGATATGTATAGGGGTATTTTTGCACAGGTCATTAAGACCCCATTAAGCACCCAATAAGGACACATATAGCACACATCTGCAAGTTACCTTCCGCACGGCAGAACAGATTAGGGCCACTTTAAGGATGGCACTTCTGCACAGGCTCACACGAGATTTGTCTCTAATGGGGTCTAGAGGCTGCCAAAACCAGTTTTCAGGAAGACCTGAAAAATTAGGTGTTCAAACTGTTCTTGCTTGCAAATTCTGGATCAAAGAATGACGCTTCCACACAGACACAGGAGAGGGAACACATGTGGGTGGGACAGGAAGTTGCCATGTTGAGCACAGCTGGGCAGCCATGAGATCTCAGGCACGCTGCTGATTGGTGGGCAAGCCCACACACAGTGGAAATGAGTGGCGACTGATGGCTGAGTGCTCCACTCACATGGCACCTTGGATGGCAGGGCCACAGAGAGGCCTGATCCTTCTATTTATCGGTGCTCTGGTGTCTGCACAGCAAACACATGATGTGTTCCCCACTATCTGTGCTTCCCACATGAGTGTGAATGCGTTAAGCCTCATTTGGATCCATCCTTATTTCAGACGGATCTTCCCAGGGACAGATTTCAGAACTATGGATTTCTTTAATCCAGATTTCAAGCGGTAAGTGCGGAAACACCCTAGAATTTGTATACATTTGTATGCATTCATATAGGATTCATATGGGATTGAACATTTGTATTGAATTTGAATCCTACTACATTCAAAGGGGATCTATTCGAATGAATACAAACTTTCTTGCATTCAATTCAATACAAATAGAATACAAAATTTTTCATGCACTTAATTTAGTTAAAATTAAATTCCTCTGTGTGATGCAAGTTACTGTGTATTTATCCTGCTCTTCAAGTTGCCCTCACTATTTGACTAATTCATCCAATTAACTTTGTATCATGTAATAAAGTTAGTGTCCTCTTCCCTTTTTCCTTTAATAAAGCAGATTTTGTAACAAAACAAATCAAGTTATTTCTCCTTCTGGCTCCAGTCTGTCACTTATAAAAATCCTGCTGTGGGAATACTGCGAAACATATCTATAGAACTGTTCCTGTAATAGCACCTCTTGGGGAACACGCTGATCAATGGGACCCAAGCCTGGTCTGGAAACTGCACATGGGAGCCCTCTAACAGGTGACCATTATAAAGTGGTATCCCTTATGCTCTAGATATTGACTCCATTCCTGCATCCACCGTGTGAATAAGTAGGAGCAGCCTAGGGCCATTTCGCAGGCTGGCAAAAATTCAAGAGCACTTTCTGGATTTGTCACTGGACAGTTCCTGGCTTGCTACTTCAAAGCTGCATAACTTTTGTCCTCCATCTCTAACAGTAGGGTGTAATGGAACAGCCATCCTTTGTCTGGTTAACAGTACACTCAATACTGCCTCACCACATTTCTGGCCTGATTGGTGCTGTGGTGAGCAGTGAAAAAGCTGTATATTGCTACACTATTGGAACAATAATATTAAACAACCCTGCAAATAAGCATTTATAAATCATGTATGCATCAACTTATTTCTAAATGTGAGTTACACATTGTTGTTTACTTATGTCTTCACCAGAAAAGACAAAAAGCTCAAAAAACCCCTAAAGTACTCTACTGTTTTTGACAGAGGAGATTACCCCAATATCACAGTCCTAGTTCATTAAGTTCACATCATGTTTAAAATGCCTGCATAGCTTTTCTTTTTGGGGTTAGAGCTGAAGATATATGAACTGTTAAGGATGCTGTATGTACAGTAATAAGTATTGTATGCAAATTGATTAGAGTTAAAACATGAAATTTATGTGCATTCATAATACTATGCACTACATAATCAGATGAAAATAATTCACTCAATAAACCAAACTTTACTGCTTATTCATTATATTCATAAGTGGCACTCCACATAAGTGGAATTTTAATATGGTCATTATTTTTATACCATTTTACAGACTTGCAACAATCAAATTATCCCTTTGCTTTCGTATTTTTTGCTTATTTGATTGTAAGATATACTTCTGCTAAAAATCAGAAATCTCTTTTTACAGGTGTCAGTTCTTCAAATATCTGATTGCCATCTATCATATGCTTTTGATTTTTTTTAAAGTCAATGATATTTGATTAAGTAAATTTATAAATTTTAGCACCATACATTCAAAAGATGTCTGCAGTGTGTATGCCAAAAGTAGTGGTTTTAAATCTCTGCAGAATCTAGTCAAATATAGAAGATACATTTGCATGAACATAAATGTTTTCTAAGTAAATCGGCTGAGTGAGAAACATCCTGATATGAGATGATTATTCCAATATCTTTCTGACCGCCTTGCCTCAATTCTGGTATTAGATTGTGATGAATAAGGTAGCAAGAAATGAAAGATTCTGGGGATATGAAGATAATTGTTTATTGTTTATTAACATCAACCTGTGTTTTATTGTTGGATTGTATTGCAGGTATTAAGCTTGATAAAATTTGGTTTAAAAAAATGAAGATGAGAGAGGCAGATGAGAAGGTGTCAGAAAAAATAAACTAATCTTCCCTTGCATTCTCGGATGGCTCAAGCAGAATACCAATGGGTTATCCTCTTCCTGAAACAACCAGAAAGACTGCTAGGGGACGCAGCCTGTAAAGTATAAATAGCACTCCAGCTGCACCCCCCCTTTAACTCATCCTTGGTTGCTGAGACAAGCAGATGTACCATCGAGTCCTAGCTCATCCAGAGTCCTGCCAGTTGGGAGTTCTTCTCTGAGTATAATATAGAATTAGTTGGGAGTTTAGAGTACTGTGGACTGATGGATCAAGAGTGAGATGTTGAGGTTTTGGTCCTAGACAGATGTAATCTGTCACTTCTTCTCCACATTCCATTATTTTCAAAGGTAGTATGCCAGCGGGAGTTAAGAGAAAAGAAGCTTTAAAGAGCTGGCTAAAAGAGGGGAAAGTTTGTCAAGGGTGAGTGCTGGTTAAACTGTCAAAACTGCCAGTACTTGAGATGGGCAAGTTGACTTCAAAAGATGTCTGAGCACATGCGCAAACTCTGCAGTCATAGAATTGGCCATTGCCCTTAGATGGGAATGCCAGAGTCATCATAGGGGATATGGTGCATGTGCCAGCATTTGATATACGCAGTAGTGTTACCTTAGCAACTGGAATTGAATGCTAGGCAGGAGAATGTGGTGCGTATCTTGGCAACCCAGCATCATATATAAACTTCCCACTGGCAGTCTTTCTAAACTGGGAGAGCTTAGCCCTCTGCAGACTTGGCCTGTGTGGATAGGCCATCCACTGCCAAGGTCGTGCTAGGCAGTTACTACAGGGCTTGAACCAGGAAGTAATGAATAGGGTTACTGATATCAGAAAGGCAGTAGCTTTTGCTGCAGATAGGGGGTAAATGCACTCCAATTAGTGGCAAAAGCAACTGCAATGTCAACGGCAGTGTGCTGGGCTTTATGGTTGAATAATTGGTCTATTGATATGTCATCTAAGACAGAGGTTCTCACAGGACCATTTCAAGGAAAATATTTACTTGGTGAAGAAATACTTAAAGAAATATTAATTGAGAAAAATAAGAAAAAAGTGATGCCAGGTGTTAATGCTGGGGCACAGAGACACATATTTAATCCATATAGGAGACAGTTTAAAGAGTATAATAGAGGGAAGCAGCCCTTTCATCCCAGGGGTTCAGGAGGACACAGATCCTGGAACCGCCACCAATGTGCAAACAAGCAGCCTCTTGGCAGGGGTAAAGGCTGCAAGTTCAATAATTACCAAAACAAAATGTAAAGTTGATGTTGAGCCTGTAGGAGCTCATTTACAAAAGTTTAGTCAAGTTTGGAAACAAAGAGTTAAACATAAATGGGTTGTATCAGTTGTTACAAATGGTTATCTGATAGAGTTTGCACAGATACCTCGGGAGAGGTTGATATGTACATCAATGCGGAAACCAAGGGCTAAGAGGTTAGCATTGTTAACAGGTGTTTGTGAACTATTATATATGAATGACATCAAACCAGTACTATTGATGAGAGAGGTATTGGCATATATTCAACACTACTTCTGTTCCCCAAGAAAGGGGGTGAATGGAGAGCAGTTTTGGATCTAAAGTTCCTTAATAAAGCCATCCTTAAACAATACTCCAAAATGGAATCACTGAGTTCAACAAGGAGGAAACTTGGGTAGAACATATTTATGACATCTATGGATTTAAAGAGTGCTTATCTGCATATTCCTATATATAAGCGGTTGAGGTGTTTTTTACACTTTGAAGTAAATGGAGAACGTTACCAGTTTAAAGCTTTACCCTTTGGCTTATCATCATTACCAAGGATATTTATTAAGGTCATAGTGGTACTGGTACAGTTATTATGAAACTGGGGAATATCACTGTTTGTGTCTCTGGATGATCTCCTACTCATCAGGAGGTCATATAAAGGTACTAGACAGGATGCCATGTATACTAAACAATTTTTGGAAACTTAAGATTTTTTGGTCAATGAAGCCTAAAGTGAATTGACGCCTACAAAGCAGTTGCAGCACTTAGGTGCTTATAAGATAGCTCCAGTCAGAGACAGGATAGATAGAATTCTGGAATGAACATCTGAAATTGTTAAGACAACTTTCCCAGAATTAGAAAAGTTGGTATCATTATTAGGTAGACTGGTATCAGTTATAGATTTGGTGGCTTGGGCTTGCATTCATTTGCAGGAACTACAGTGGTTTTTATTACCATAGGCATCAGAAATAGCTTTAGGACTGTCTTTTAAGCTAAAACTTACAAGACCACTATGAAGGTCTTTGACCTGGTGGAAATTGGAAGTATTAGTTCCAATCATCACGTTAAATGCAATAAAAGTGACAACAGATGCAAGCCTTATGGGCTGGGGAGACTGTTGTTCTGGTAGATCAATGCAAAGTAGATGGTCCATAGCAGAAAAGAAACATCACATTAACTAGTTAGAGCTGAAAGTGATTCAGCTAAGTCTGTTACATTTTGTAAACTTATTAAGAGGTAAACATGTGCTAATTGAAACTGACAATGTAACAGTTAAGACCCATGTGGTTAATCAAGAAGGAATGAGGTCTAAGGCATTAACTAAAAAGATGTTTAACTGGGCAGGAACTAATATTTTCTCTCTGTGTGTGTTGTATACATTCAGGGCAGCGAAAATGTATATGCATATTTTTGAGCCGGAAGGATCTTCCTTTGGCAAAATGGCAGTTGAATAAGACCATATTCAACATGCTGGTTCACAAGTTGGGATCACCGAAGGTGGACCAATTTGCAACCAGGGAGAACACTCAATTGTCCCTGTTTATGTCTCAGGTCAGGGATCGTAGGGCATTAGCAGTAGACACATTGTCAGCTCCTTGGCCAGAGGACCTATTATATGCTTTTCGACCAATAGCACTGCTACCAAAGGTCTTATACAGGATTCAGCAAGAGAGAGCAACTGTAATATTAGTAGCACCTTTTTTGGCCAAGGAGGCCATGGTTTGTGACCTTGATGCAGATGGTAGAACAAAGTCCAGTATTTCAAAGAGGCAGGATGTCCTGGTGCAGAAAGGGATACATCATCTAGATCCAAGCTGTTTATGCTTAGTGGCATGGAGGTCAGAGGAGATGCCTCCAGGAAGCTGGTTTAACAGGTAAGGTAATTGACCCAATGTGACGACCCGGGCAGCTCTGGTACCACCTGCCTCCTTTTAGTGTAGCCTGGCAGGCAAACAGACAGGCCAGGTGCCCATTCACTCTGCCAGATCCTCTTAGATCCTCAGCACAAATTGGATCTTCACTGGCCCTGTTTGCTAGTTCTTTCTAGATGTTACCACAAACAGAATACTGACTCTTTAATTAACCAAACTCAAAGGTTTATTGTTACAGAGTAAATAGAATAAAAGGAATAAAATGTATGATTGAATCAGTTATAAGTCCTATTGTCCACGTGAAAGGAACTAAAATGGTAAGGGAACAGAGTAAAGTCCTTGGCTTATACACCCAACAAAAGTTCTCATTTCATACAGTGGTTTCCTGACTGATAATGGCTTCCCTCTCTTAGTCTGAGGTAAACTTCTTACGCTAATTCACAGCCTCTTAATAACTTCTAGCCTTTGAAACCCTTTCCTTTTGTTTTGTTACAGCTTTGTTTTTCTCTTCTTTATATCTCTTAGTGTTCTGTCTCAAAACCTTGTCAGTTCTTTCTCTCTCTAAAAAACTTCTGTATCTCTCTTAAAATCCTCCAGCTTCTTTTTTCTGTGTCAGCCAGCCTGCCTCACTCTAGAGAGATTTTCAGCTCCTATTGGCTGGAGAGGGTCATGTGATCCCTACTACTGCTGAAAGCAGCCTCTCACTCACTCCCCCCAGCCTGTCATCGTCACACCCAATATTAGAAGGTAAAAGAAGGTCAACATGGAGGATATATAATGTGTTGTGGAAAACATTTTGTAGGTGGGCCAACATAATTGATGTAGATCCTAGAGAGCCATCAGTAAACAACATACTGTAATTTTTACAGTTAGGACTGGATAAGGGGTTTAAATTCAGTACACTTAGGAAGCAAGTGGTGGCTTTATCAGCAGTGCTAGAAAGACCAGGACATGTTACAGTTAGAGAGGACAGAGCCATAAAAGCTTCTTACTGAGTGTCAAAGCTAAGTCCCCAATGGTGGTACATCACTATCCTTCATGGGATTTGGAGGTTGTTCTAAGGGATCTAGTTAGTACAACCTTTGAACCACTGAATGACATCAGTTTGAAATTGTTATCTTACAAGGTGCTATTTTAGTGGCAATTACATCTGCAAGAAGAGTGTCAGATATTGCAGCATTGTCAGGAGCACCAAATTTATGCAAATTTAGGGAGGACTGTGAGATATTGAGACTAGATCCACATTACCATCCTAAAGTGGATTCAGCATTTCACAGAAAACAGGAGTTGGTTTTACCAGCATATGTACCAGATGTGGGAAGTTCGAGGGAGAAGCACTATGAGTGTTTGGATGTCAGGAGGGCCTTGAAGATATATATTGCAAGGAGAGAGGGGATTAGGTTATCTGAAGTTCTGTTTGTAAGTTTCCATCCTGTGACGGTTTCTGGGTACAGGCTGCAAACTGTTTTGGTTTCTGGCCTTGCAGGCTTCTAGCAAGCTGCAATAGCCAGCCTCTTTGCAAACAGCCTTTTGCAAGCCCTGGGTTTTGACTGCAGAAAGGGTGGGAAATCTTACCCAGGCCCTGCTGCAATGATTGGCTGCAGCTGGTAGTTGGAGGGAAAAGCTGTCCGGGGATCTGAGTGCTGGAGGGGCTAGAGGAGGAGTTCCCACCAATCAGGGGTGAGGGACAGGAGTTTCTCTTAGGACTCTCCAGCAGCATTTTATTGCAGCAATTTTCCCTAAGAGGTGACAGCCAATCAGGGCCACAGGGGGAAAGGTATAAAGGAGCACAGATTACAGCAGACTATGTCTTCATGCTGGGAGAAGAGCTGAAAGGAGAAGAAGAGCTGAATCCTGAAGGAGCCAGACCAGTAGTTGACCAGGGGTCTTGTGACTGGGAGATCTTGGAGGAAGACTTCACAGCCAACTGACCCGGGGGTGATCGGGCAAGCAAGGACGGAAGGAGCCTTGTGATCATCCAGAGCTACGTTCTAGTTCACTGGCTGGGCTCGGGCTAAAGCAGAGCTGGTCAGGAGGGTGGAACGTGGAGAGGTTTGACTTTAAAGGTGAACTATTTTTTTTTAGAGGAAGGGGAGCTGACAGGCTGGGAAGCTGGTAACCTTAAGAGACTCATAGACTTAAACCAACAAATACCTGAACCTTATTTTCCTTTCTAATATTGTTTGTCTATAATAATAAACCTGTTTTAGTTTACTGCTCAGACCGCTTGCTACCCGTGTCTGTGTTTTACACTGTAGTACTCACTCGGCCGTTGCATGAACTCAGCATCCTAACAGGGCCAAGCTACTCCTAGAGAGGGCAGGCACTTACTGGACCGCTGGGGAACGTGACACATCCTAAATATCTGCGAAGGAAGGCTTCATCTAAGGCACTTTCTGCATGGATAAAGGCATGCATAGTGCTGACATATGAGTCTGTGGGATTAATGCCTCCTGATAATATTACAGCACACAGTACTAGGGCAGCAGCTGCTTCAGTGGCATATAACAGTTTGGTATCATTGGAGAACATATGTTGGGCAGTGACATGAGACGTTTTCGCACGGGGCTGAACGGAACGCGAAAAAGACAGCTGCGGACACGTCATCCGCATTGCCCGAGCGCGGCTTGCGCTCCGACGTGTCCGCAGCTGTCTTTTCCGCGTTCGAAATGTAGAGCACTTTAAAGTGCTCTACATGCGTTCCAACGCGGACGAGCCGCCCGCAGGCGTTCGGGAGGAGAAGCGTTCGCGCCTGCTTCTGTCTCCCGAACAGCTGCGGGCTCGCCTCCGACGCCGGCGCGGCTTCGACAATCAGCTGTTTGACAATCAGCTGATTGTCGATCTGCCTCCGCGGCTGTCTCCGCGCCCCTGGCCGGCCTTTGCCGGCTAAGACAGCTCCCGGCGCTTTGAGCATTCGCACACAGACGCTCCGGAACGCGTTTACACGCGTTCTGGCGCGTCTGTGTGTGAACAGGGAAAGCGCCCGGAGCTGTCTTAAGCTTTCCGCCTGAACGCGTTCCGTTTGGAACGCGTTGCAGTGCGGAAATGCCTCTGGTCTACACCAAAAACATTTATAAAGCATTACTGGTTGGATAGCCTGTATGAAGCAGGTTTGGGTTTTGGAACAAGGGTATTGTATAAGAGTAAAGTTTCAACAAATTGTTGAATAAATGTACTTAGCCCACCCTGGAGATAGCTTTGGTATATCCCATTGGTATTCTGCTTGAGCCATCTGAAAATGGAGAATTGTTTCATACTTACGTGAACCTCTGCTCTGGATGGCTCCAAGAAAAATAGCTTGCCCATCCTGCTGTTGAAACACTGTACAAATGTTAATGGGTACATCCACATGGCACCTTTATGTTGCCTTGAATGCATAATGAGGGTGTAGAGTTCTTGTATGCTCATTGTGCACACAATGCAGAGAAAGAGCACAAAATCTATGTGGATGCCACACTCTTCCCTTAAGGACATGTGAGAGTGATTCAAAAAGGCCTTTCCTCATGGCGGCAGGAAAGGAAAGGAAGAGAGTTCTTTAATAAGGCAAACTGAATATACTTCTTGAGACACTTCCTTATCTCACATGAATAGACCTATCCTGGGTCTTATTCACTTTTAGAATATTTCTTGCCCATCCTCTGCCTACAGTGAGGGCCTCAATTATCTTTCTCCTGTCACTCTGTAGAGCAGAAGACATAGAAGTTCTAGCTTTCCAAAATACTGGGTGTTTTAGCAGAAAATTAGATGGTGGGTGGGTGAATGGGGGAAGTATTGCAGACTGGTTTCAGTATTTATATATTGTGCTTCATTGTATACATCATACTTTTCTAGAGATCGATCCACAGGGGTCAGTCCTGCCCACAGCTCTTTGCTGACCGGAGTGGGTTAGCAGAAACATCTGGAGATTAAGCATGCCCAAAAAATAGTTGTCAGCTTCAAATTTGAATTTGAAGCCTCAATTATTCAATCACAGATCAAAAGGGGTCTTTATGTTAATCTTGATAAAATCTTGAGATTAGATCTTATTGCAGAGTGATTTACCTGTGCTATCTGTCTCCTGGCTTTCGCTGCGCCGACAGACTTCGTAGCTCTGCTCCCAGCTTCTGCTATCAGCATTCAGCATTCCAGCATACCAGGAAGTCAGCTCATTAAACACAGCAGACAGTCCAAGTGTTATTTCTAATGAGCTACTATTTATTGCAAGTAAGATTACAATGGCATATAGAAAGCAAGTTACAGTCTCTCTCTCTAGCCTGGTGAATCTGCAATCCGATCCATGTTTAGCGCATGGCTATCTCCTCCCAGGCTCACATTCTTGGCAAGAACATCAGGAGCAAAAACTACACACTCTCAGAATACACAACGCACTACTTAACAAAGACTACAGAAGCCTTATACATATTAGCAACCGGACGTTGTTTGGTGACAACTTCCGGGGAATGTGTGAGCTCTGTCTCCCCCTCCCATTTGGCCTACGTGCTCGAAAGCACTTCTTGACCTTGCAGCGTATCTGCTTCACAGTCCTTTCCCAGGAGAGACAGACACACTATCAATGTGTTTTGAAAATGCACATCCGAACGTGTTTTTTTTTCTTCACTCTTTCCCACAGCTAACACGCCCCTCCAAAAAAAACACAGTTAGGATGTATGCAAATATTTACAATTTGGTTCACAGTGTTATACCTAACAGGCTTGCCAATTGCTCATGTTTACCCGCTGGCAGTGGTTTTGTGAGAATGTCAGCAATGTTGTCTTCAGACCCAATGTATTCTAGTCTTATGACTTTATCTTGCACCATCTCACGTACATTCTGATACCTGACCCCTATGTACTTGGTTCGACACTTGAGATTTTCAGACTCAGCCCTTGCTATGCAAGTCTGTGAATCTTCCCGAACTATAATGGGTTGCTCCACTGTTTCCCCTAGATCAATGAGCAATTGCTTAATCCACTGAATCTCAGCCAAAAGTTCAGATAAAGCTGCAAACTCTGCTTCTGAACTACTTATCGCAACACAACTCTGCTTTCTGCTGTGCCAAATAATTGGACTACCAGCAAATTTGATAAGCAACCCAGACACTGACTTTCGGTCATTCTGCTCAGATGCAAAAGAGCTATCAGCATAACAATCTAACCCTTGTTGATTGCCTTGGATTTCCAACTTTCTGTGTTGTGTACCTTTGAGATACCTTAACACATGTTTCATCCTGACCCAATCCTGGACAGTAGGCTCATTTGCCTTTCTGCTAAGCAAAGCTACCACAAAACTGATGTCTGGCCTAGTGTGCGAGCTTATGTACAATAAGCTTCCCAGAACACTCTGAAACAACTTTGGATTCTCAAACTGTTTCACTGAGTCTTCATTAGAAGTACCAGTGAGCATTGGACTCTTCACTACCTTTGCATTCTGCAAACCACACTTTTCAATCAGTCTCTCAATCTTTTTCTGCTGGCTCAACAGGCATCTGCCATCCTGAGTCCACTGTACCTCGATCCCAAGGTAAAACTTCAGATTTCCCAGGTCTTTGAGCTTGAAATTCTGAGACAATTCCTTCTGCACTGATGCAATCTCCTTATCAGATCTAGCAACCACACAGAGATTGTCAACATAGATAGCGAGAATTGTTTCACCCTTAGTGTACTCGCAAGCATCAGCAATGCTGCGTTTGTACCCCAACTTGACCAATTCCTCGTGAATGCAAAGATTCCAGCAACGTGCACTCTGTCTCAGACCATACAGAGCTTTCCTCAGCTGAAAAACCTTCTGCTGCTTGCATTGATCGAAACCTGCAGGCTGCTCCATGAACACCAGTTCATCAAGGGGAGCATTCAGGTAGGCAGTCTCAAAATCAAAGTGTCTCACTGCATACTGCTTCCTAGCTGCTAGAGCTAAGATCAGCCTCAGGCTTTCTGCCTTTGCAGTAGGTGCAAAGGTTTTGTCAAAACTCTCAAACCTCTGCTGTGAGTAACCTTTTGCAACCAATCTAGCCTTGTATTTCTGGGTTCCATTTGGCAACTCCTTGCACTTGAAAACCCACTTACAGCCTATAACCTTCTGGTTTTCCGGCCTATCTACGACTTCAAACACCTGCTTGTCTACTAAAGACGAGTACTCTTGCTCCATGGCTGCAAACCACTTCTGCTGCTCTTCTTCAGGAAAAGAGAGTAGCTCTTCAAAGTTTTCTGGTTCAGCCACCACTGAAAAAGCTTTTGCACTTTGCACAACAAACCTATCTGGAGGTTTCCTGACTCTTTGAGTCCTTCTAGGCACAATCACCTTGACTCTACCTTTGTCATCCTCTGAATCCGAGGTAGAGCTCTGAGCCTCAGTGGACACCTTTTCAAACTTCTGTGTAGTGATTGGCTGTGTTTGTGTTTGGTGCTGTGTAGAAGTACTGGGTTGAGGCCCTGCAGAAGCATCCTGCTTCATTACCCCTCCATTTCCAGCACTTGCAACACTTTGTCCCAGCTTGAGAAAAACCTCTTGGTTGGCATGAAGCCTATCCCACCCAGAATGTTTCTCAAAGTTGGCACTTCTGGACAACAACACTTCCCCATGGCCCAAGTAGAACTTGTAGCTGTTGCCAGAATAACCCACAAACATCAACCTCCTCCATTTGGGATCACCTTTCTTCCTAAAGTTTGCTGGAACATACACATTAGCGTACTGCCCAAAAACTCTTAGGTATTTCAGATTTGGTGGTCTCCCAAACAGCATGTGATATGGAGTGGTTTTTACAAAGGAATTCCAAGTGCGGTTAGCTATATGATTGGCAGTCAGTATAGCCTCCCCCCAGAGCTGTTCCGGAGCCTGTGGATCGAGAATTAGGCAGTCCTTTATCTGCTTTAGGACCCCAATTCTTCGTTCGGCCAGGCCATCCTCCTGTGGAACTGCTGGGTTGGTAGTTTCATGCTGAATCCCTTTTACCTTTAACCAGTTTTTCAGGTCATTAGACAGAAACTCACCCCCTCTGTCTGTAACCAAGAACCCAACCTTGTACTCAAACTGTCTTTCAACCATGTTGACCCAGTTTTTGAGAAGTTGAGCAGCTTCACTCTTCTCTTTCATGAGCATTACATATGAATACCTTGTGTGGCGGTCCACAATTACCATGAAGTACTGGTTCCCACCAAAGGTTTTGCCCAGAGGACCTGCCAAATCTGCATGGATTATTTCAAAAGGCCGTTGCGTGCTTCGTTTACTACGCTTTGCAACTGGAAAAGCTCTCAGCTTTGCCTTGCTGCACACAGTACAGTCCAAAAAAGAATCACATGAAAGAATTTTAAGATCTGGACACACCTGTGCCAGTTTTGTCAAATTTGTGAAGCTAGTGTGACCCAAGACCCTATGGTAGTAATGGGCACAATCTGAGTGTAAGGGCACATTGTTGACCTGTGAGCACTGTGCTTCTTTGTCAACCAAAAAATACATTTTGTCTTTCTTGACAGCTTTAGCACACACCTGGTCATTCAAGCTAATGTTACATTCATTCCCTGTGAAAACCAGAGTGTAACCACTAGATGTCAGTGCAGACACACTTATCAGGCAGTTTTGCAACTCAGGTACACATAAAATATTGGAGAATTCTTTCCCAAAACTTGGAACATAAGCTTTGCCCATTTGCCTCACCACCCTTGCCCTGCCATCAGCCAAAGCAACGGAATGTACATCAGATTTTACCAACTCTTTCAGGAGCTTTTCACTGTTAACCATATGAGTGGAAGCACCTGAATCTAAAACCCAGGTATCTGCCTTACAGGCTATTTCCTTCACGACAGCCACCACACCTTTCTGGCCCCGGCCCCCGGCCCCTTTGAGCTGTTGTTTACCAGCTGCTGGCTGTTTACAGTCTTTCTGCAAATGTCCTTTCTGGCCACAAGCCCAGCACTTTTTCTCTCTAGAAACAGCTGCTTTTTCTTGCTGAAGGCCATTAAAGTCCTCAGACAGATTAGAAGATTGCCTCTGCGCTGCATGCTGCCTCTGGAGCCCTGTTTCGTCCTTCCGACACTGGCTCTCCTCCAAGACACGCGCAGCAACCAGTTCTGGGGTAATCTGCGTTTCATCAAAACTTTGTAGACTCCACAGAACATTTTCATACTCATCTGATAAACTCCCGAGAAGGATGAAGGCACGTTGTAGAGTTGGGATTTCGATCCCACGACCTTGGACTTGATTAAACAAATCAGTCATCCGCTCCAAGTGAGCTGCTGGATCTGTTCCCTTTTTCATTTTGCAGGAATACAGCCTCCGGCACCAAATCATTTTAGACAAGGCAGTTTGCGACTGGTGGACTGCTCGAAGGGAGTCCCATGCATCTTTAGCTGTTAGTCTATTTTTCACGTGCAAAAGTTGTGAGGGAGAGATAGTAAGCAAGATTGTCGCTCTGGCTTTTCTATCCTGCTCTGCCGTCGCTTGAGTGGCCCCATTTTGGACGACATCCCAGAGATTTTCTCTTATCAGGAGTGCTTCACAATAGCTTTGCCAGGAGGCATAATTTGTATTATCCAATTTCGGAAACCTTGCTTGCTCCATCATTAAACAACTCACAGACAGGATCTTGGCAGTTTCCCAGCTTTTGCTGTCAACTATGATAAGACACAGACGTTCCGTCTTAAAACAGTCCTACCAATTAGCTCAGACAGCCTTCTTAGTAATAATAATAATAATATTTATTTGTATACCGCCCTATGGCAAACCAATCCGGGCGGTTAACAACAGTAAAATATAAAATATAACAATTAAAAACACCTTATCCCTCCCCCCCTTAAGACAGTATTAAACAATATAACATATTAAAACACAATATCAATGCGTAAAACAACAATTTAAAAACTAAAAACCCTGATGTCCCTCTGTTGATCCTCAACCATCACTAAGATGGGGCCACGGGAGGAATCAGGGAATCTGGGCCGGGATGGTTAATCTGGAAAGGCCTGCCGGAAGAGATCCGTCTTGACCGCCTTTTTAAAGCTGTCTAATGATGTTATCTGACGGATCTCATCCGACAGGTCGTTCCAGAGTTTGGGGGCGACAGCAGAGAACGCCCTCTGGGAGGTCGCCGCAAGCCTAGATTTTAGAGGCTGCAGTAAGTTCCTCCCAGAGGACCAGAGAGTGCGGGGAGGATTGTACGGGAGGAGGCGGTCCCTGAGATAGCTTGGACCCAAGCCATTTAGGGCTTTAAAGGTGATAACCAACACCTTGTACTGGGCCCGGAAGCTGATAGGCAGCCAGTGGAGGGACCTCAAAACGGGAGTGATGTGGTCCCTCCTAGATGTTCCTGAGACAAGCCTGGCTGCCATGTTTTGAACCAGCTGTAATTTCCGAGTCAAGCACAGGGGTAGCCCCATGTAGAGTGCATTACAGAAGTCAAGGCGTGAGGTTACCAGCGCGTGCACAACAGTCTCGAGATCCCTTACTTCCAGAAAAGGGCGCAGCTGGCGTATCAGCCGAAGCTGATAACAGGCACTCCTGACCGTCGCATTTACCTGATTTGTCATCAGGAGCGACAAGTCAAGGAGCACCCCCAGACTGCGAACACAGTCACTGGAGGAGAGTGTGACCCCATCCAGGACTGGAGGTTGCAACCCAATTCTTGGTTTCGGGGCCGCTACCATGAGCACCTCCGTCTTGTCTGGATTCAGTTTCAGTCTGTTTTTCCTCATCCAGCCCATTACCGCCTGAAGACATTCATTGAGAGAAGAGATGCCATCGGAATTCGAGGCCGACGAACGAGACACGGAGAAATAGATTTGGGTGTCATCAGCGTACTGATAACACCCAGCACCATGACTCCGTATTATCTCACCCAGCGGCTTCATATAGATGTTAAATAACATCGGGGACAAAATAGCCCCCTGAGGAACCCCACAAGTGAGGTACCTCTTACTGGAGCTACAGTCCCCGAGCAGCACCCTCTGAGACCTGCCCGAGAGGAAGGACCGGAACCACTGCAAAGCAGTGCCCCCGATGCCTAACCCCTTCAGGCAGTCCAAGAGGATGCCGTGATCTATAGTGTCAAAAGCCGCTGAGAGGTCTAAGAGCACCAACAGGGTCACACTCCCCCTGTCAATGCTCAGACGCAGATCGTCGGTCAAAGCAACCATGGCGGTCTCAACCCCAAAGCCTGTCCTAAAGCCGGTTTGAAATGGGTCTAGATAATCGGTTTCATCCAAGACAGCTTGGAGCTGAAGGGCAACCGCCCTCTCGATCACCTTGCTCAAGAATGGCAGCAATGACACTGGCCTATAATTCCTCATATCCAGGGGGTCTAGGGAAGGTTTTTTCAGGAGCGGCCTAACCGCCGCTTCCTTTAAACAAGATGGAACATATCCTTCCCTAAAGGATGCACCGATGATATCCGTAAGGAATCTCATCAATGCATCCCCCCCCTGGACGGCCAGCCATGATGGGCAAGGGTCAAGAGGGCAAGTTGTCTTCCTCACCTTACCAAGCAGCTTGTCCACGTCATCAGTACTCACAGACTGGAACTGGGTAAAAGCCTTTCTCCCAGTCTCAGCAAAAAGGTTTCATCAGATAGCAATCAGATAAGAGCAGATAACGATCTGGGCCCATAACCCTTGTTAAACTTGATAAGATCTTGAGATTAGATCTTATTGCAGAGTGATTTACCTGTGCTATCTGTCTCCTGGCTTTCGCTGCGCCGACAGACTTCGTAGCTCTGCTCCCAGCTTCTGCTATCAGCATCCAGCATTCCAGCATACCAGGAAGTCAGCTCATTAAACACAGCAGACAGTCCGAGTGTTATTTCTAATGAGCTACTATTTATTGCAAGTAAGATTACAATGGCATATAGAAAGCAAGTTACAGTCTCTCTCTCTAGCCTGGTGAATCTGCAATCCGATCCATGTTTAGCGCATGGCTATCTCCTCCCAGGCTCACATTCTTGGCAAGAACATCAGGAGCAAAAACTACACACTCTCAGAATACACAACGCACTACTTAACAAAGACTACAGAAGCCTTATACATATTAGCAACCGGACGTTGTTTGGTGACAACTTCCGGGGAATGTGTGAGCTCTGTCTCCCCCTCCCATTTGGCCTACGTGCTCGAAAGCACTTCTTGACCTTGCAGCGTATCTGCTTCACAGTCCTTTCCCAGGAGAGACAGACACACTATCAATGTGTTTTGAAAATGCACATCCGAACGTGTTTTTTTTTTCTTCACTCTTTCCCACAGCTAACATAGCCCCACTCTGTATGTGAAATGAATGTATATGGCCTTAATAGAAGCTTCATAGAAGTTCTGATGTGGCTGGATCTGCCCACTCCCCACCTGGTGTTCCCCATGACTGCACTCCCTTTCCTTTACATCTGGCAGCCACCGCCACCATCATCAAACCCTCATCAAAGGCCCAACTAGGCCTCCCAGAGGTGTGTGTGCAGTTCAAGAGGCCACCCCAATCTGGAAAATATGCAAGATTTCCTGCAATTTGAAAAGGAAGATAGCCCCTCCAGTTGTGTGCACACCTCTGGGAGGCCCATTTGAGCCTCTGAGGAAAATTCAATGGCAGCAGTGGTTGCAAAAGGTGAATGGGGAGTGAGGCAGGATGCAAAGGAAGGGAAAAGGGGTTCCCTTCACACACAAACATTCAACAAATGTTTGTACATGAAGGTGAAGTCTCCTACATTAATGGGGGAGGCGGATTTTGCATGAAGCTGAATATTCCTGCCTTTGTTTTGAATCAAATTAAAAGAGGGAAATGTGTGTTTTGGGTATCACTACTGGGAATAGTTTACTGTTGTTTCACTCCTTGCTTTAGAGAAGTTATAAAATCATATGCAAAGTCTGTAAAAGAGCCCTTCACCTTTGTAAGCACTCCTCCACATACCTGTGAGCCCAGTAAAGACAAACTAAGCTCTATCCAAAGGAGAAGATATCTCTCAGGCAGTTTAGCACACCGTTGCACACATGCTTACTTTACTTTTTCTATCTCCTTCAAATATCTGGTTGTGAAAGTTGCATACGATGTACTAGGATCAAGAGCATAAGACTTTGGTGCAGGTCAAAAGGTTATTTCTTGGAGAGTCCTTACTTAAGATGGGAGAAGCAGGTGATGTTTCTCTTTCTTTGCTCACTATCCTCTTGCTTTTGTTAGAAATGTTTTGTCAGATGCAGTAAACCATATCGATACATTGATTAGGGACGTGCCCTAAAGGTTTTTTTTTTTTTTGTACTTGATTCATATCAAATTCAATGCAAGGACATTTGTATTTGTTTGAATAGATCCCATTTGAATGCAGTAGGGTTCATATTCAATATGAATGTTCAATCCCATACGAATCCCATACAAATGCATATGAATAACATACGAATCCCTTACAAAGCTTTGTACAAACATTTTATTCAAATTTGAATGTCAGTCTTCAAATGTGCCAATATTCAATTTGAATTCAAATGTCTGAATTTGGCCAAATTTGTATGAATTTTGAATGGCACGAATATTTGTGCACATCCCTAACCCTGATTACATATCAAAATTAACTCACTGACCAAAATGAAAGCAAGAGAGGACATTCAACTTCCTATCATAGCAGTTTTTTTAAAAAAATGGTCATAAAGATTTTTATTTAGATTGGTTGATATATATGCTTATATGTGTGCATATGCATGTTCATGCATACACACACGGACACATATACATTAGATGAAGTCTTCCTCTATTATAGTCAATTGTCATTCATGGCCTTAATTTATGATTTTCACATGCTTAATGCACTTTATGCTAATACACAATTTGGAGTAAGTTAGAGGAGAAAGGCCCCATAATTACATTTTGTACTGTTTCCATCATTCAGTAGAATCTTATGTTACTAACTGAAAATACGTTTTACCTTTTAATTTTGCAGAGAAGTTCTAAGGAGAGAGGAAGCAGAGTACACAAACAAGAAGGAAATCTCATCCTGGATAACACTGGCAAGTCATTCCACATCCCAGTCGGGTTTAGAGGCTAAAAAGCAGGAGGAAAGCTCGCTCCGAGAGCCTGTGTTATGGATTACATTATTCATGAACTAAGGTTTTCCAGGTTGCTTTTGTCTCATCTAGCTCCCCGAATTGTCTGAGGCTGTGCACCACAATGACCCTCTCTGTACAGATGATTAAGGGTGGATTCTGTCAATTTGCTTGAGTAGTCAAGTGAGGCAGAAGCACCCTGACAGGCTTCCTCAGTGAATTTAGGGCAACTATAGCAGCTTGAGTGTTAGAGGTGTCTTAGATATTTCCCTTGCTGACAGCAAATTCCAGCTTACGTCTGGATATCAAAACATTATATTTAAAATAAGTCTAGATCTTACAGCAGTATGCAAAGTTATTTCCTATAAACTGATATAAAAATGTTTCTGGGTCTACTCACATGTGCAGAGTCAACTCAATAGCTTTTATGGATATAACAAAGCTCTATACAACGTTTGCATTGGCTGGAATAGAACTCTTTTTTTATTGCTGTTCAGGAGGAATGTGCACAAAGCACAGCCCCCATTTTATTTGATTCAAATCAAAGGGGGGAATGTTTGGTGTCATATGAAGCCCCCCTCTGTGAATGTAGTGGGCTTTGCCTTCATGTGTAAACATCCATTGAATGTTTGTGTGCAAAGGAAACTCCATCCCCTCCTTCCTATCATGCCTAACCTGCCACTGTCACTGTGACCTCCAGTGCCATTCCTGCCCTCCTCTGAGCTCCACTAGGCATTCTGTAGGTGTGAGCACAGCTTTAGAGGCAACCCCTATCTAGGATTCAAAGAAAATCTTGCAATTCCCAGCTGGGGGTAGGCTCTTGAAGGCCTGGTTAAGCTTCAGAGAAGGGTGCAATGGCAGCAGAGGCTGTGGCTGTGGTGGCCATGGCCGGATTTCCAGCTAAGGTAGGATGGCGGCTGGAGGTGGGCAGATCTGGCCTTTGTCAAAGCTTCTATGAGAAGTTCCTCAAAGATTATGGGTGTATAGCTCAATGCTGGTTGGGAGCTGGACTGGGAGGATGGAATGTTCTGTATATTTTTGGTGAAAAGGATTTCAGCAATGGGAAGGATCCAGCCACATGGATTTCTGTCCTATGAAGGATGTGGCTGGGATGTCCCATGAATGTCACATGCTCAATAGGCATAAACGAAAACAAATCCTAATGAATAATTAAGAGATGCAGTCAAATTGCAGACAGTTGTAATCAAGATGTTTATTTACTATTTTCTGCTACATGTTGCAGTTTGCTAATATTTTGAAATTTTTTAAAAAATTCTTAGATATATTTTGGCATTTTGGGCAGAGTGCATTACTTTGTACCAGCCTTGTAGGGTCTTCATTGTTCCAGAGAAAGCAAAACTTTTTAACACTGATATACAAGATTTCCCATGATTCCTGGATGGGGGAATCCTCTTCAACTGTGCATGCACCTCTGGAAGGCCTAGTTGTGCCTAAGAGGAGGGTGCAAGGGTGGCGGTAGCAGCAATGGAAAAAGATGAGTGAGGAGATAAGGTGGTGGGTGATGGATGGGGATGGGGGCACCCATCATGTGTGAACATTAGTTTGTGTGCAAAGGTGAAGCCCCCCACATTCATGGAGGGGGGGCTTCACCAGAAGCCAAGCATTCCCCCTTCAATTCAAATCAAATAGAATGGGGAAAATGTGCTTTGTTCACATACCTATCAGTGATTACAGAACCATGGCAATAGTGTGAACATGTCTGCAAGGCAATATTGCCGCAGTGATAGAACGATGCAGCAGTAATTTCACTTATGCTGCCCCTCCCCAGGCTCCATTTAAACCTCTCCCATCTATGTTCCATGCAGCCAGTTGTGGCTTCACCCACATATCTCACAAAAGAGAGAGGTGCGAATGAAGCCACAAGTGGCTGCAGGGAGTGTAGATTAGAGCAGTTAGAATTGCTCTACATCTGCATGCTCAGGGGAAGTCCTGCACACCTTCAGCTGCCCCTGGAATTGTGACTATTTCAGGAAGTGCGGATGATGTATATAGGAGTTCCCCAGAGTTCACTAAGCACATAGGTGCAAAAAGGCCCACAGCCAAGAGAGGACCAGCCTGAATGCCTCAATTCTGATCAAAGATTTCATTTATTTTCCTATAAGTTTTAGATCCTATGATTGAGGGTGTGGATAGAGATGGAGAAAATATATTTATCACCACAGAGAGGGAAAATGTTATTTCATGTATAAGGTGCTTAAAGTACTGCAAATGTGATATAAAGAAAATGACTTTCTAAACTCAGTCATATGCTGGGTTACGATTAATTAATGCTACTTTAGGAAAATGTCACATGTCACTTCTCAAATAATAATCTTATGCAGTCAAACTAGGGAAAAGTACTTTTGGTATGAGATCAAGCTTTCACCTAAAATGACAAATATTTCGAACTCTCAGAAGATCAGTCACAAACTAACCTATAAATATAGATGTCAGGAAAAAGAAACACATTGTGCTTCATTTGATATATTACATATTTATGCATGCTTGCCTTCTGTAATGATAAAAAAAATAATAAACAAGCCTCCCTCTGAAAGTTTGCAAAATACAACATATTCCTTGGCTTAAAATAAAAGTACAATATAAAGCCAATTAAGCAACCCAGTTTGGATGAGATGAAACGTGCACAGTCCTTATCCGAGAATGATCATTTCTTTAAATACACTAATTCCAGATTGTTTTGCTTCCGCTATATTATACAAGATTTAAGTAAAAAATATGTCATATATAAACTTATTCTCTCTTTTTCTCTGACCATGAGCACATGACTGTAAACACTTTTCAGGCCCAAAAACAAAACAAAACCTTGAGTATGTTTGAAGTATGATAGGAATAATTGATCATTCACATTTTATTTCATTAATTGTGTCTTCATTATGCAGCAGAATATACTTTCCCCTATTTCTGTGAACACACAGTGAAATGACTGAAGAGACTGCCTCACCTGCACATTGATTCCACACCACATTTTTGCTCGTTAGAGACATAAGGGCCATTCAAGCTTGGATGTCCATGCGTCTGCATTCATGCCATGTGCAGTTAATTGCTATGCCACTGTAATACAGCTGTCTTAAAAAAAACAACCAAAACTATAGGCATGGATAGAAGCCCTAGCTACTTACAAGGCTTGCCATCTGCTTGAAACAGAGAAAGAACATACCAAAAATAAATAATGCATGTCCAGGGCATTTGTTTTCATGACCTATCAAGGGAAGTTCCGCAAATAATGTGCACAGAATTGGTCTGTCCTCTACTGCATCCCAACTAAAACTCCTTCTCACCATTGTCAGGCCATGCCTCTACTTGCTGAGCAAGGCACCCAGTAAAACTTATTTTACTGCAGTGTTTTCACTAGTCGTGTGCGTGAATGCATTTGCACTCTACCTCCCAAACATTGTGCCCCCCCTTCCGGCTGCTGCTACTGGGAGATGGGGTCCAAGCTTTCAGCACTTTGGACTGGAGGCACTGACAGCATGGGGCCAGTGTACCGCATGGAGTGGTGCATCGCCCCAGCCATCCGTGTGACCACCACAACAAGGTAAGTGGTTGGGCAGCTGAGGGGAGGGTGCCCCCTCTGGGTGGGCACCTAGGGGGGCCCTGGCAGCTGATCCAAGCCACCCCAGCTGCCAGCACACTGGAATGGATCTTTGGCCTCTGTGGTTTCTAGGTGGCCCGTAGGAACCCACCCCAGGCACTCCCACCCCAGGCATTTGTTAGAGAATGAATTATTAACGTCTTGGACTATCTTCTTGCACAAGACATACAGAGGCATGTCCAGACTTGCCCAGCTTTGCTAATCTAACACAGCTGCTTAATTAGCTAGATTGGTAGTATCATTGAATAGGCACAATGGCTTGTACAGCACCTGGAAAAAGGATTCACTTTGGATAGGTCAGATGTGTGCACATGACTTTATCTCCTTATAGGACACTTGTATCCTAAACTGTATAATCATCCTAGTGTTGGAATTGATCTTTGCTCTTATGCCTTATTTTGCCTTGCTATTTTGCCTCATACCTTATCTTTGCTGTACCTGTTCCTGTGTGGTTTTCCCCTGTCTGTTTTGTATGATTATAGGGACGTTAGATAGTTTGAAAGTTTGTATATTGTACTTTATTTCATACCTGCATGCACATCTCTCTGTATTATACACTTGTGTGTTTAGCTAGTGCTGACTTGCAACTACAAGAATAAAACATCCTCTTTTGGAAGACAGCTACAGCCTCCTTCACTTCTGTAATTCCAAGTGCTTTGCTCCAAAGCGCACTCATTGCACTTCTAAAGCTGAACCAAAGTGGAATATTCCAACAGCATTGTGTGTCTGCACACACTGCCCGCTCTGATTGGCCAGTTACCCATGCCCACGCAGAACATCTGGCCAATCACAGCTGGTGGTGCATGCAGACACACAATGCTGCTGCCTGGGCCTGCCACTTCAAATCTGGTGGCAACAAGGTAAGTTGCATGTGCACACTCCCCTGCTAGGCCTTAGCCTGGGGTGGGGGTGTCCAGGGTGGGATTCCTGCAGGTCAGCTTGAGCCTACAGGAACCCGGGGAAGGAATGGGACCCACCTGTCTGCCCCTGGATTGAATTTGACCCAATGGTGGCAGGCCTGGGAGGAGCATCCCGGCCCCGCGCCAGCCTTTTTGGGCTAAGCCACATGGGGATGGATTTCCCTTTCATCCCCACATCTTCCTTACTTGCCTGGACGTGAAAGGGGAACCCGTCCCCGTGTGTCCTAGCCTTCGTTCACCACAGCCATTAGTGCAAAAAGGCCTTAGAAGTCTATCTGAAATATAAAAACTTCATTTAAGGAAAAAATTATGAAAAGCTAAGAGATTAATTGATGAAAACAATTTAGTGAGCCTTTCTCTCCCCAAAATGTTTTTTTCTACCAAAGAAAATGAGAAAGAAGTGTTTGAGATATGAGTCTTATATTAATTTTTTGTCAGTTATATATCAAGTATTTTTTTTATGAGTACAATATTTGAGAACTGAAATATCTCCTTCCTTAATGGCAAGCTTGAAAGGTAAACTTCAGAAAAGTGGCATTAATGTTTTTAGACTGTTACAGTATCTTTTTTCTGCAGGATTTTTTTTTTTTTTTTTTTTTAAGAAAGAAGCAAGAGTCTTTCATCAGTTATGAAAATCATTGTGATCTGCTAAGTACTATTGCTTTTCACTTCTGGAAAATTTTGAATACATGAATAAAACATGTAGTGTCTATAAATATTTAAGATCAGAGGTATTTTTTCAGTAGAGATATGTTAAGAGGAAATATCTTCAGAAATATGTCACATTAGCAAAAAAGGAATGATGGAGTATCCTTTTTCCCTTTTAACAGAGGTCAAGGTTAGAGCACATTGTATTTAGACATGCATTATCATGGTAGTTGGTCTAAGGCTCAGTCCAGGAACTATTGTAAGGTTAGGTCAGACAAACCTGGACTAAGGCCATGTCTCCATTTAGGCTTCCAACAACACAATAAAACATCTTCTGGCACCTTGTCTGAATTTGTAGCATCAGTAGATTCTTCACAATGCTTCTATAGCCCCTTAAAGGGTTCAAGACAACATTTTCTGAGGACCTGATTTTTTTCTTCCTTCAGTGGATGTGCTTCAGAACACCACTTTGAATAATTTAGTCTTTCGAGGGTGATTGAGATACTTCCTCTGTGTGCCTGGAAAGAAGCCAGTTTAATTTTAAAATTGAGATATGACCTAAATATTGTTTAAAAAGCAGCTTTATTTTTTCCAGAGCTTCTTTTCAAATAAAATTCAGCTGGAATCCTGTTTGCCAAGTTGTGGCCTAGTGGAATCATAAAAGAAGCAGAGGAAAGTTAAGGTTGGAGCCTTTGATCTCTTTGAACTACAATATGATTCTTTAGAGGATTAAAACATCTGAAATTGTGAACCCATCAGGTCGTCTACAGGCTGACGCTTCCCCAAACAGGAAAACTCATGGATAAAATAATGGGGAACACCCTAGTATAAATGGGGAAGATTTTTTTTCTTTTTTAAGAGTGCTAGGATTTTGGAATCCTATGAGGGAAGGAATCTTCTCTCTTTGTATTGTTATCTTCTCTGGCCACTGTGTGAACAGCTGGCAACAGTTGGAAAGACCCACCTACCCTCCTGGCACGTAGCAACATTATACAAGTGTCTGAAGATGGTCTGCTTCCCAGACTACTTCTGACACCTGGAGATCTAAAGTTTTCATGGGCCAGGATGCATAGGGCAAGCAAACAGCCCTCTGCCCCAATCCTGGGCAAAAGAAAACACTCTCACCCTGGTGTGGAATGCTTCTCTACCCCTGCAGATCTTTCCTATGTTTAATAGTGAAGAAGCCATATTATGTTTCTGACTAATGAAACAATTTATCATCTAGTTAAATATCTATATAATTACATCATAGAAAAAGTTGGTAGCGCTATGCTGCTTACCACTTACATACTGTATCTTGGTTATATTTGCTTTTATTCAGCCAAGTAGAACAAAACAAAACAAATCTATTCATGTTGTCTTTGTGTTGCTGACTGAAAATGCCATGGTGATACAATTCATACAGTTCCAGTAAGAATCATTTTTACTCAGGGCCTTTCCACACTTCACCTTCCATCTCTGGGAAGCAAAGGATATGGCAGCACCACTGAGTGAGCTCATTACATAAAGTTTAGTCATTTTTCTGCACAAAAACACATATTGCAATACAGTAGACTATGAAATATAGTAAACTATTTCTATGCATAAGAACAGACTTTGTACTCTGAGGACAATTTTATCAGGATGATCCATTTACCACTGGTAGGCTCTATTTTGCAAGTTGCCACAGTTCTCTGATAGAACAACCACTTGGAAAGCAGCTGATCAAGGGCTCCGTTTCCCTAGAAGAAAAGAGCAAACAGTTTATGTATCTGATGAAAAAATTCCATAGATGCGTCTGTGTAGACATTATGGCTGTGGTTACAATTTACCTTTTATCCAAACAGAGGTCATCCTGGGCCCTAAGAGATTTATACTTGAAAGTCTGAATCCATTTTTATACAGATTTCCATTCCTGGAATGCCTCCCCCACCCGCTCACCAGGTGAAGCTTACCTTTCTCCAAGGACACTCGGTGGGAGAAGGCAGCAACAGCAGCAGGCCATCCCAGGCCGAAAAGAACCTGGCTGCCTTCCTCAACTGTCCTGGAGGCAGACTAAAATGATATCCTGTAACCACAGCCTAGGACTTGATTCTATCTCCATAGTGCCTAAAAAGAATAAGCATAAATCCAGTTGTCTTCAATAGGCCCTTACCCCAGGTAAGTGTATTCAGGGACTTTTAAAATATGTTGACCTCAGCCTCCACCTCAAATGGAGAAAAGTCATTTCTCTATACTTATATTCAAGATATATATTCAAGAAATCTATTAGGTCTAAAACATCAGGCTATTAAGTTCATGGTTTAAAATTGCCTGGCTTCATGTCTTTTAAAGCCTTACTTTAACCACTTAATAAATTTTCACATTTGTGAAAAATTATTGATAAAAACAACACACATTACAGAGTAAGACACAAAGTAAATTACAGTCAAAGAAGGCCATTGGTTTTAATTCTTATACTACAGGATTCACAGCCTTGTAAGAATGATGAAACTTGAATGATAGGAGCAGATAAGAGAAGCTCCACATCCCATTCTATGCTGAAAGCTAGCATGAGGAAAGATTATGATCTTTAAAACCTCTAATCTAGCCCACCAAGATAAATACAATGTGAGCCAATGTGTAATAACATTTTCCAGGATACCTTTCATACTCTACATGATCAGTGGTCAAACAGCCTGTTCACCAGATTATATTTAATGTCATCTAGGTGTTTTGATCCTTTACAAATTCTGAAAGAACTATGACAGGAATATGTTGCTATTCTAAGCAGGGTATGCCAAGGTGAAACATTTTGTACTCATCTAATATATAAGTTGACTTTTAGTTTCACATCAATTAGACCAGCGGTTCTCAACCTTCCTAATGGCACGACCCCTTAATGCAGTTCCTCATGTTGTGGAGACCCCCAAACACAGAGGTGGGGCAGCTGGGGGGAGGGAGGGATGGTGGGAGACTCATCGTGACTGCTCTGAAAGGGTAGTTCGACCTCCAAAGGGGCCACGACCCACAGGTTGAGAACCACTGAATTAGACCAAGATGGTGGGGGTCTGAAAAATGTGGACTTAAATGTCAGAATCACCACCCAGGACCCAGATGCAGGGTTTCTCATTGTGAGTTTCTATGTTTATTGTCGATAAAAGAGGACAAAGAATCAAGTTTATACAAGAGTATATCACTCAGGTTTTTAGTAACACTTTCCCACAGCCCTCCCCATCTCTCTAGGCCTCTTCAGCAGTACTGTTACTGAGATAGCAATAGATAGTATATTGTGAAGGTCTTAGATCGGGTAACAACATTTAAAATCCAATACATTAGAAAAATAAACAATCTATTTTAAAACAATAGTGTCTGCAAATAACTAATAATGGCTACAAGTGAGAAGGGAAAAGCCAAAGGCCAGGACAAAGAGGTGTGTCTTCTATGCTTTCCTGAATGTATACAGTGAGGGAGCCTGACACACCTCAAGAGGGAGATTATTCCATAGCCTGGGGGCCACCACTGATCATAAATAAATAAAGTTTTATTTAAACCATCTCAGGTTTGGATAGCTGAATGTAAAAGCTGAAGGGATTTTTCTCTAGGTTTTTTTTAAAAAGACTTAACAAGACTTTTCATTTAGCCCATGTGCTTTTTTTAGAGAACTGGAAAATGTAACTGTGGTGGGATCCAAGTAGATGTCACAGCATGCACACTGCCACATGGCTCCCATTGTACTTGGCTTTGGGGTGTGTGAAGAGAACATTGGAGGCTCTGGAACCTCTGTCTGGCAGCCTTTGAAATTACCACACCATGCTATTAAGAGAAGCATATAACATGGCACTGAAACTAGACCATTTTAATTAGGCTAGTGGACGATGATGATAGTAAATTGTCCCATGTCCCAACAATCTGCATAGTTTGGTTGGACAGGAAAAGGACAAGTACTATCAGAGTCAATTTTTTCAACATCATGAGAAGCACATTTCCAAGGCTGTTTTACAGTCACAGAAGTACCTTCAAGTCTAAAGGCAGTACAAGCAAGTTGATGTTGCACCTCTCAGACAGACCCTCCCTGGGTGCTTTTTTCTTTTAGTAAAGATACAGCCTATGTAGTTTTTCAAGCTGAGATAACCATGAGTTGAATTGAGCTAAATAAACTAAACAAGGACTATCCTAATGTGCTATAATTTTGCATTTGTTTGTACCTGCTTTTGGTTCTGCTAGATAATAGCCATTTAGCAAATTCTAGTCACCTCTTTCAGTCACATCTGAACAGGAACATTGAATATTTATGCATCAGTACCCAGGCAGTCAGAACTGGACTCCAGACAAGACCATATGGTCTTGGACTGCACACAGCAATAGCCTGTTTATCATTATAAAAATTCTTCTCTTTGGTCTTATTAACTGACACACATGTTATATATTTTATGATATCAATACTTTTATCTGTTAGAAGGTTAATAGTTACCCGTGACATCATCAAATGTCAGTCTGAAGAAAATGTTGAGTTTTTCATAAGCCTGTTAAGAAGCACTTGTATAAAATATCAACTATATGAAGAGTCTATCTGAAGTGTTCCTTCTACAACACCTGCTAATGAAGGAGGTGGAGAAAGTTGCTATTGTATCTGTTAACTGACATGCAAATGTCATTCTCAAGTAAGGACTGCTTTGACCTGTGAAAGGAAGATATTCATATTGCCTTTGCAAGTGAGTACAAATATCCTGCTCAAATACATTAATCTCTGTTAAATATCCTGCTTATTCTGAAGTCCTTTCTCCAGGTAGCTTGAAGGCCATTGAGCAATTAATCTTCCTAATACATCATAATTAGAAAAACACCTGTGCTAACTATGTTCCAAATCCAAGGGAAATATTCTTGGTAGTCTGGCAATCCTTAAAAAATAATCTGGCTATATTATTGTGCAACTTAATAGATGTATATTAAATTGGAATACTGTTCTGTTTTAGAAAGTCTTTGAAGGTTCTACTATCAATGCTTTCTATCAACATAATTTTATCAAACTAATTAGGCCCTTTTTGCACTAGGACTTATTTTAGATTATACAGTGGTACCTCAACATACAAGTGCCCTGACATACAAGTGTTTTGAGATACAAGCCGCCGAGCAAGTGATATTTTGCTTTGAGATGAGAGCAAGATTTGAGATACGAGTATGTAAATACAGTACAGTACATAACAAAAACAACTGAGGTGGTGTTTTGGGAGCTGGAATGGATTAATGGGAAAATTGCTTTGAGATACGAGCGATTTGACATAAGAGCAAGGTTACGGAACGAATTAAATTCGTATGTCAAGGTACCACTGTATCTTGAAAAAACAGCATGCCATGCACATGCTGTTTTGAGAGTAGCACTTAATCTATATGACTGCCTGCATAAAACCTACATGTAATATATCAGCTCATATGACCCCATCTTACTTTTGGTCACCTTTCCTCATGCCTGTATTCACTTTAATTTTTGCTGCTTGTGAACAATTCAAAACTTCTTTGGGCCTCCTGAGTGTATCATCCTGTGGCCAGGCTCTGCCACAGGCTGCTCTGCTTCCCCTGGTTGCTAACAACCTAAAAATAATAAAAACAAGTTTAAGATTACTTAAAAGTATACCAAAGTAAGTTAGATCTATATTTAAAAAGCAGGTAGTATAAGAGAACCAAACTTATCATTCACCTATGGAGAACCTAATTTCAGTGGTTACTTAAAAGATAAAACAGTAGGCCTTTAAAAAAGGTCTTGAGTTGGATCACATTGCTTTGACTATTACTGATTTGAACACAGTGGAATACCTCTGCTAAACAACTCTTGAACCCTCCTTGCCTTTTTTAAAAGTCAAAAATCCAATGATTGTCCACAATTCTTTTCCACTGTTACAGTTCAAAAGAAATTTTAACAATGGATTATCTGGTGGAAATCCGTAGACTTCATTTCTTTTCTGATAGTACTGTGTTCATTTCTGTCACCTCAGCTCACTAATTCATATTGTATACACAGCATGTTACTTTATTGCTATGATAAATATATTGGTAAAATTTCCTACCAATTCTTTACAGATGATGATTCAAGTAACAACTGTGATATTCTTATTCCTTTAAATTATGAATTTCTGCCTTTTCTAACTATTGGCCATTAATACTAGCACCTCATAAATAATATTATCTATTAGTTAAGAAAAAATGCATGTACTCTAGTCTAGCTAATTACTGGAGGTCTACATTAACTACAGTCCAATATTTTCCTTCCCTCTGAAAAACCTGTCACAATAACTCAACATGCTATCATGATTATCCATTTCATGATCATGATACTCTATAAAATTGCTACCTCTGACACTTCATTTGAGAGATTTACAGGCCACAACTTTAAGTAGTCTTTCCTTCCCATGCAACTTTGCCCAGTATTTTCATTAGCTTTTATGATGATGATGATGATGATGATTTAAGTAGTTTCATTGTAGGTTTGATTACAAAAAGTTCCTTTGCATCTGATTTTTAACTGAAAAAGCCATTCCTCTGCCAACTCCCTACATAACGTATTTTTAATCCAAAAGATTCACTATTAAAAGGCAGTTAGTTCCTTGTAGATTCATTATTTATTTCGTTTCCTTCCTCATTTATTAATGAAGCTTCTGTCTCTCTTACTGGCATATTAAATGCTTCCTTCTTAATATATTTTTTATTATTATTCATCTTATCCATATGCTCACTTTCACTAGTTCTTTCTGAAAATCTTTGGACACACTGTTGAAAGACCATTTTTAGTCAGAAAATTTCCAGACCACTTGCATCCAATGTAATTTACTTCTGCAATGAAAAATGGTAAGCTGTTAACCTATTAAGACCTTTAACCTTCTAATTCTTTGCCTGGACTTCTCATTTAGACAAACAAAAAACAGCTAACATAATCACCTATGGATAATGTTAATAAAGAAATCTGATCCAAATATCCTGGGAATGTGTTTATTACTTGATGAAATAGTATGAGTCAAACTATGTTAAACATATACTATAATTTACACCAGGAAATGGCTAAATTTAATAGTGCAAAAATGCCCCTGCATCATTTTGCTTGCTTGTTTGTTTCATGAGTTTGATTTCTTTCAGAATTAAGAATCACAACATTGTTTTTAGCATCAGTGCCTCAAGTGGTGCAATGGTTAAGAATATTGCCTTAGAACCCAGAACCATTTTTACGCTACATAGCCAGTTTTGGCCTATTTAGCACAGCCAATGATTTTTTTCATACCAGGCCCAAGTGCCAGCTTCAAAGGCTGGGCTCAACCCTTGAAGCTGGTTCTCAGCCTCTGAAGACCAGGAACAAAAATTACTAGCCTTTGCAGTTTCTGTCTGAGTGTTTTTTGGCATGTATCAGCTTCTGACACCACTTCCAAAAGTGCTTCCTGCTTCTTCTTCATAATCTGTAATACAGACAGTGCTCTACTTATGGAACACTTTAGAAAGATCCACTTCAGGACTGGAGTAGTGTGGATTGTGCTACAATTAAACCATAAGGGCCATGGAGTCTTTCAAATCTCTGCTATGAAAGCTTATTAGATGTTCCCAGCTATGGGTAAATAGCTTCACTCCCTTCTGAGTGCCTTGAGATACCCAAAGGATAAAGGAATAAATGCTGACCAGAAATTCAGAGTAAAAACACCAGCGGACAGACCATAGGTTATAGCACAGTCAGCCAAATACCATGTTTACATGCCTTTTGTCACACTGACAAAACCAAAAAGGAAACTGTAAATCCCAGGCTACTCAGAATTTCCAAACCTTCAGTCCTTTCATTGTTTTTCAATACCATTTTTCAATACCAAAACAACACCAAAAGAATTGCAATTACATTTTAAATGTTATTACCATATGGACCATCAAAGTAAATTTTAAAGGGCAGATACACATATGAGGACATATGTAACTAAGGGTGTTTCTGCACTGACCCTTTAGACCCCATTAGGGACCCATTAGAAATCCATGCGGGACGGATCCTAAAAGATCCTTCTGCACAGGAGACCCCATTAGAACCATATGAGGGAGGCCTCTTCTGCACAACGACCTCCCAATTCCAGCCCTAATGGGGTCTTCAGGGCCCTAAATCCAGATTTCCAGAAGACCTTAAAAATTGGGTCTATAATCTGGTCTTCAGCCTTGAAACCGGATTATAGATCCATGCATCTGCGCACTTACCATGGAGATGGGGTCTTCCGGATGGGCCTGGCAGGAGCAGAGTTCCATGCGCAGGTGGCGCAAGCTCTGCCCTGCCACTGACAACTACAGAGGTCTGCATGGCCTCCTCAGTTGTCAGAGGACTCTGCACAGTCCGGACTGGTGGGTGGGGATGATAATTGTGCTTCGTCACCCCACTCCTGATGCAGCAGGGGGGAGATGGAAGCAGCAGGCACCCACTCCCCCCATGTAGCTGCTCCAGCGATGGGGCTTCAATGACAAGTGTGGGCGAAGGTTTGCCTCTGCCCCCGCCTGCCATCCAAACCCCTTTGCTGGAGCAGCCATGGACTGCTCCTTTCCAATGATGGGGCATCCATGGCAGGCGGTGGCAGGAGTTTGCCATTGCCTTCACCTGCCATGGATGCCCCATCTCTGGAGAGGAGGAGAGGCGGTGGCGGTGGTGGCGGCGGCGGCGGTGGCGGCGGCGGCAAACCTTCCCCCTCCACAGGGAAGACCCCGTCTCAAACCTCCGGATCTTGAAGATCCGGATGTTTGAGAGCAGTGCGGAAGCACCCTAAGATTCAGTTGCACTGAAATCATAGCACAATGTGTGTTTATATGTCAAATGTGCAGTATTTCCTATCAAATTGACATTTTTGTAGAGTAAATGAGCAAATAAGCTGATATAAGAGTTATTTTATGGTACTGGCAAGAAAATGTTACTAACATTATGTGTGGTCTTACCTGTTTCTGCTTGTTAATATCGCTAGACTAGCACTGTTTACGGAAACATAGAAATTGGCTAACTTCCAAGGCCAATTTCTGTGTTCAGCTAAACATTCCTGGCTGGAAATATCAACCCATGATGTTTGGACAGTTGGGAGCTGTGGCAGGCTCGTGAACTCTTGCAAGCATGTTATTATGGAAGTGGCAGGGATTCCCTGTTTAAGTTGTGTAGTCTTCAGCTCATTTTCCCCCACCAAAAAGCATCAGTTTGCAATGAAATCTATCCCTTATATTCATAAGGCTGGTCAAGGGTGAAAAGCATGAAATCTATTTGAAATGTCATCTATACCACCATTGTAGCAATGCCTACTTGAAATCAAGTCCCACTGAAATAAATTGCACGTACTCCCGATGAAACATGTCTAGGATACTGATGTTCAAATATCAGTCTATTTTTAAAATAAATAAGTGGGTGACAGAAAGGAAAGAGTACTTGATTTCTGAAAAAAAGTAGTAAATCCTACCTTCTATTCTCCACGTTTTCTAAAATATTTGAGACTATATTTTAATGGGAAGCAGGGTATATATAGCTTCTAACTGCAGGTCAATGGCCCTCTTCTTGATATAAGCAACAATAATACATTATAGAAGTACCATTTGTTTACTTAGTTGGGATAAGTAATCATTAATGCACACACAAGTGGGAGATATCTGAGATTTTGTATGAGCTTGAATTTCTTCAGAAATTATCTTCTTTCCTGGCTTTTTCTCTGCTGCAGCAAACCTATAAATCATCATACAATTTTTATGTCCTTCTATCCCCTTGCCCACAATAATGTTCTTCTTCCTTCCATTTTAACAAGCCAGATAATTCTCTTAGTTTAAAAGTGTATCATCTTATCAGTCATTCTTTAATCATCCATACCAAGAACATCTTTGTAAGGACTCCACTTACCTTAGCCTTCCTTCCTCAAACAACAACATCGACAACAACAACAAAAAGAACTTTCAGTATCCTTTAAAAACAGACTGCTATATTGTTTTGGCAACAGAACTGCAACCAGACAATAAATAGCAGCCCTTCTAACACTACTCCCTTTTCAGCATTGTTTTCTCATCATTCCTTTATGTCATCTTACCTTTCACATTAACAATAGCTATAAAATGATAAGTGTTTCTGATTGTGTAGCCATTTCTTTCATATTTGCCCATGTTTGGAAGAAATCTAGGACATTACCTAACATATATAATCAGCTGCTGAGTACACTATACCATCTGTGCCCACAGACAACCCATAACATTTCATGATAACCTGTTCCACTGTTCATTATTTTCCAACTGTGTAGCTGAAACCTGCTTACTTTGGAATTCCTACCCGTTATCTCTAATGCTACATTTTTGTAAAACAGGTAGCAGATATGTTTCCTTTCTGATTTTCTAGCGGTATTTTGAATAAGACTGCAATCCTAAAATGTCTCAAGCAAAAGTCACAATTTAAAGGGAATTTGATTCCAATTAAATGTCATTCCACTCACAAATTCAACCATCTAATTTTGATTTTCACTTAATAGATTTAAATATCTTTCTTCCCAATCAAACCCATTGTTTCATACAAGATCTGCCATCTCGAAGGGGAACACAATATCTTTCTAGAAAGGATAGTTGGTTAAGTATAGGAGTGATTGCTTAGTAATGGTTATCCACTGGCAGTCATGCTTTGGGCTTCCACAGGAACCATTGTTTTCCTCACACTATTTAGTGTATATATAAACCAAATGACGGACAGGGTATCCAGAGAAATGCCTTGACATGTCATAAAAGTGTGGTTGCTACTCAGTTTTATCTCTTGATTTAACTAAATCTTTATTGTTCTAAGGCTCCATTCACACACAATTCACCATGTTCCCATGCAATTCTAATTCACATCAAAAGTCAAAAATGCACTTCAAAAATGACGTGAATTAGTGGTTGGATGGGAACAATAGTTGCTATGTGCTATCATTTCTAAGGCAATTTTGAACTTAAAAAAAACCTGCATATGGTTCAAAAGCAGTTTAGAAGGATAGGCTTCCTCCAGATTTACAATATACTTTGCTATCCCTCCCATTGGTCAGACTCGATGATCAGAAGTCACGCAGGGACAACGCTTCCGGTACACCTGACAGGGCAGTCAGAAGCTGTGCTGTCTTGTTGAAGTGGCTTTCCATCAGTCAGACAGGATGCACCATTGACCACAGCTGGGGCGAAGCATGTCCTGAAAAAAAGCACCCTTCAATTGGATGCTGCACCCCTGCTGCAGGCAGAAGAAAGCTGCCTGCTTTAACGCAAATCTGGAAACAGTCATAGTGTCCTCATGCTAGCATCTTAATCCACATTTAAAGCCAGAAAATAGGAACAGCCCATCTAGCACAGCATCCCATCTCACACAGTGGTCCACCAATTGCTTGTATGCTTGATGCAGAAGACAAAGACAAAGCTCTCACGTGCTCTCAA
The DNA here is from genome assembly GCA_023333525.1 of Aspidoscelis tigris stejnegeri. Lineage (NCBI taxonomy): Eukaryota > Metazoa > Chordata > Lepidosauria > Squamata > Teiidae > Aspidoscelis > Aspidoscelis tigris. The sequence continues at coordinate 227,543,346 of JALMGA010000001.1, forward strand.
TCTCCTGCAAATGGCCTTGAGGAGCATCCTACCTGTGTCTCCAACCCAAAAGCAGTACGTGGCTCCATTCTAAAAGTCATTGAAACACCTGTCCTTGGTTGAATTTGTCAAATCCTTTTTAAAGCCATACATGCTGGTTACTGTCACCAAGACTTCTGGTAGTAAATTTGATAAAATGATGACCTTCTGGGTAAAAAATATATATACTTGTTAGAGATGAGCAAAAATTTTTGTCACCTTTGCAATTCCTATGAATTGTGAAGGTTTGAAGCTTCACATTCAAAATGAATATTGGCTAGATTTGAAGACTGACCTTTGCATGCAAACTGAAAGCTTGTGTGCCTTTGTTTGAAGCTTCAGCATGGATTCAGAGCAAATTCTAAGGGGATTTGGAATGGATTCAGAATAGATTGGAGGCACAACTCATGGAGACAGAGATTCAAAGCAGATTTGAAGCCTAGCACATTTGAAGTGGGTCCATTCAGACAAATATGATGTCCCATTTGCTTAGATACAAAGTGAACAATGTATATAAAAATCATGCACATCCCTACCCCTTGTCTGTCCTTACTCTTCTGCCCATCAACGTCATAGAATGCTCCCTGGTTTCAATGTTGAGTGAGAAAAAAAAAATGTCTATCCAACTTTTCCACACCATGCGTGATTTTATTTAATTCAGTAAGGTCACCTCTTAAACACTATCTTTCAAGGCAGAACAGACTTAGGGCACATCCCCATGCACATTTGGTTCAGTACGAAAACGAGGCTCGGCATGGGGTGTCCCCATGCATTTTCTATTTGGTCCAGTTTCCACAGACCAAATCCCCCGAAACTGTCCCAGACCAGGACCAAATTTGGTCTCCCAAAAAGCAAGTCTGGGCATGGTTGGGGTCCCAGCACACATTCGTTAGCAAACTGAGACTGCTCATGGGGATGGTCACGGGCTATTCAGGGAGGAGATTGGTGCTCACGTCATTTGGAAGTGGGGTGTGCTTGCCGTTCCTGCCCTGTGCATTGGAGATCACAGCCGCTGACATTTTTTGGGAGCAGAAAAATCCCGATTGCCAAGGCAGCCAGGATAATGGCTTGATTTTGTACATTTTCCACAGAAAATATTCCACCCCCATTTCCCAATCGCAAAGGTAGGGAAGATAATAGTTTGATTTTTGTTCCAATTACATTTTCAACCCTCATTTCCCAATTGCCAAGGTGATCATAATAAAGAATTGATTTTCTCCCTTTTAAACTTGGTGGCCATTCTCACAGTTCCTGGTGGAGTGGAGGTGTGCAAAACTGCCCAAGTGCCTAACTGCTGTGAAACTTTGTAGTGGCTTTCAGTCTTTTAAAATTATTTATGAATTTATTATTATTATTAAGCTTTATTTTAACTTTTGTTCTGGGCCTCCCAGTCCAGTCCTGTCTTTCTGTGGTGCTAAGGGAGGCAGGAGGCAGCATTTGCAGCTGGAGGCACAGGGATGGGCTGACATGAATCTGGCTTCCAATGAAGAGGCGGTGCAGAGGAGGGGGTGCTGTTCCCCTGTCCCAGGGTTTGGCATAGTTTGCATGGGGACAGCTTCATCCACGCCCAACCTGCACCCAGCCCGCGTCACCGGGAATGGCGTGATCGATCTCAGACCCAGTCCCAGTCCCAGTCCCATGTGTGCCCATTCTGTGCCAAACAGGGTGCAGGGGGATGCGGCCTTAGCATTGCAATTTGGTTTCATCATTTCGGTTGCCCTTTTCTGCACCTTTCTGGCTTATTTTATATTTATCCTTTTCCTTGTTGCTAGTTTTTAAAAATTATTTGACATTATAAACTTTTTTTCTTTTTGTTAAAATAAATTGTATTTAAAAAAAATAGTGTTTTAATTTTTATTACAAAAGTATGCAGTATGCTATTTTGAATGTCCAGTAACTGGAAACAGCCAAAATCTTGATCTTCATACATTCATTCATTTTGTTTGTTTGTTTGTTTCATTTCTTTGTTTATAACCTACCCTTCACCAAATGGTCCTTTAACAATTATTCTTTTACAATAAGAATAAAACAGATCAAATATTAAAACATAATTAAAAATATAACCCTCCTTCCCTCCTCCCTTACAGGACAGCATCCTGGGAAGCAAGAGTGTTATGAAGTCTCTTAATGTGATTGATTCACTCTTTTTCCCCCATTAATTTCTTATTGGATATCATCTGAACCCATTTTCTATTACTGTTCGCTGTAGGTATGCATTACATTAAAAAGGCATTTTTTAAAATAATATGCCCTCACCTCCAGTAGCTAAAATATATATATCTGCTCTTGGAAAGTTTGTGCACCCATCCACCTCAACAAAGTATTCAATATCTGTTGATAAATTCATCTTACCAATTCTTCTTCATCTTCTAGATATGGATGACAACATTTTTCTGCATAGACTACAACCTTTTACAAAATTCCAGTAGATTATACATCATCTTTAAGCCTTAGAAAATGAACTGTTATTTCAAAAGTGCATAATTGTCAGTACAATAGTCTCCAAAGCACCAACTCATGACCTCTATTTATTTGACCAATAGAGTTTGACTAATATGTCTTCATCTGCTTTATAAACTGTAAGTTCTTATTTATATGGCTTTCTGCAAAGAGAATATTGCTTCAGTATTATTGCATTTTTTAACAAAATGACACCAAATGTAATGATTTTAACTGCCATCAGGGATGTTTAATTTTACAATTATTGTTCATTATCATGTGCTTAACAAAAAGATAATTATCAAGATACACTTTTTTCTGTCATTGAGATAGATGGCTCACTAACAAATTTACATATAAATGACTAAATGAAAAGCAAGCTTGTCTTCTGTTTATAGCAGGGGATTTGGAGTCAGGACCCTGAGTCATTTTCATAGCTTGCTGCGAATTTATTGAGTTTGCAAAGTAGCAACCTTTGCATAGTTTGTTATCTATAGGAAGAATTCAAATTATATAACAAGGTAGTTTTGAGGCATAATTTGTGTTGCGAAAAGTACTTGACAGGCCTGAAATAATCACTAAAAGCATTAATTGTTCATTGGCATAATCAAGATTCCAAAACTTGGAATATGTACTATATTTCAAAATTGATGAAGAATGCAGTACTGAGGCTGCCTGAAATGTCCTCCCTCCCTTTTCCTCCCTTTCTTTCTTTTCAAAATTAACTTCTACTTGTAAAAATATTTGAGTCATGTAAGCTTTGTGACTAACAAATCTACATTTCCACATTTACTGCAGAACACAAGAAGCCCCACATCCCCTTACTTAGCATGATTTGTCCATGCAGGATGGAATGATGGATCAGGATAAGGTGCCAAAATGGTGACTTTAAAGAGGTATACAAGCATACCAGAGTCCATACTTTAGGTTACAAAAAGCCCACAGACAGTATATCTCCTTAGGCTGGAATGTTAAGGGGAATGTGTTCTGGAAATACATCAGAAAGCAGCACCAGTGGCACTGGTAGTCAGTGTGCTACCAAGTTCCTTGCTTTGAAAGGTTCCATGCCAGCTTTGTAGACAGTACCCAGGGTCAGGTTACAACAGGCTGCCAGAATGTGGACAGGCCTTGGTGTGGGCTATTGGGTTATTGCCTGCACTTACTGAGTGACACTGCATGGGCTGGAATAGACCACATAGTGCACATATAAAAACAAGCAAATGTATTAAATCTTCCTTTATCTATAAAAGTGAAAGAAGTAAAATTGTGTATACTTCTGTCTGTCAACAACTTGTGTCATGACTGCACAAGAGAGTGAAGGAATTTCAAAGTATAATTAGAGGCTTGGTTAATGATAGCACCTTCTATTTCTGTCCATATGGGTGAGTTAGAGATTTCATTATTTCATTATTCTTTTTTTAAAGCTTGACTTGAATCCTTTCCACTCATATGTATCATGTATTTTGTGAGTCATCCATAATCGGTGAAGCGTAGGTAGGCAATAGTTCCTAAGAGATATGCCTATTCTGAACATTGCATTTGTATACATTTTTGTCAGGCTACATAATTATTCTTGCATTTTAGCTCCATCTTATCATGTGGTAATAAAGTCTGAAGCAGTTTCCTTTTAAAAAACAACTTAAAAAATAAATATAGGTAAGAATTATTATATCACTTGATGCTGCAATTCCCCCATACAATACAAAAATGGTCAACTTCTTTGGACCAAATATAACTTTCTTCTTAGTCGAGGTAATTACTTTTATCATTTCCCAACCTACTGCCTTATCTTGTCATTAGGTTTTAATATTTCAGTCAGGGTTGAAGAAAACAATAGAGTAAGGTCCAAAAATATATTTAAGAAAAGCCTAATCCTGCCAATTGTACCATTTGGAATAGAACAGGGAGGCATGAAGGGCACACAATTCCGTGTTCTGGTTTAGCAAGGAGATCCATTTTAGTGGTGTACTTATGAATGCATCATGTAAAAAAAAGAAAAATGCCACAAGGAAAATTAATAGCATTGGTGCTTTCTCCGCAGGTCCCCAGTCTGGCCCCATGTAGTAAGGATCTGAGCATGAGCACATATTACTGAGGTGGCAATTCACAACATTCGTCTGGTCTATCTGTTTTAGATGGAGCAGAGTCCCAATCTGGGAGGCCCAATATGAGGGGCATGCAGAAGGCATGCTTCCTGAATCTGGGACTATTGAGGGATGCATTTCAATGGTGCATCATAGTGCACTGCCAAAATACATGATCAAGATCTCGGAGGGCTTTTGTACCTAGTCCTTGGAGGCTATCATGCAGATAGCATGGATTCTGTCCATGCCTTCCCTTGATTGGGCTCAGTGGGCCTGCCGGATCCAGATTCCAACTAAAAACAGATGAGTGCAAAAACAGCTTTTATGTATTCAGTTTAATTGAAACAACAATCATGTCACTAATATTCCAGCATTAACAGTTTACTGAGAAAAAAAACAGATACCTTCAAGAGTTAAATTAAATCACGCATAGTGTTTTGTTTGCAGTCTAGTAGTTTTGTGAGTAGGGATTTTGGTTGATTCTATACTGACTGGTATACTGAATCAGCAAGCCTACTGGTGTGTTCTAATAAGCCCCTCCCCCCACCCGAGGACTCTCATAGATTACAACAGCATACAGAAGTATGGTATGCTTCTTAGTATACTGACCAGCATAGAATCACCCTTTGTTTCTAACTAATCTGTTGGGTCACTTAAACAAAGCTTCTACAAAAGTTACTAAAATTCAAAATGATTTAGAAAAAAGATCAATTTAACTTTCTGTTAAAGTAGATCATCAGGCCATTATTAGTGTCTTGCAAAGGAGAAAAAGACAAGAAAAAGTACACCATATTTCTTGCATAACCTTGAAACAGTATTCTTTCTGTGTTAGTGCTATTCCAAAAACTGACCTAAGCATGTTTCTCTACATTCAAAATAAAGACAAGCTGCCCTTGCCTAATTTTAAGGGACCTTAACAATTACTGTCAATTCCAAGTCATAGATCTCTAGAGGTTACCTCTTACATCATGTTCTTTCTATTTCATTCTCTCCATCCCCCCCCCCAACCTTGGTAATTTATATAGGATTTTAACTATTACTGCCCTTGAAAATAGTCTCAGTGCTACCTAATTACAAAATCTGCTAAAACTACACAATTGAAGCAGATTTTTAAAAAAGAAAAGGAAAAGCAAGAATTCATGGCCCATTTCCAAGGAACTGTTCTCACCCACATATAGTTTTATGCAGGAAAACAACAGAAAATATATATGTGTGTGTGTGCTGTTGTTTAGTCACTTAATCATGTATAACTTTTTGTGACATAGACCTGTTTTCCTGTCTCCCTGACTCTGCTCTAGCCATGTTTGTTGCCTGCACAACCCAATCTAAACATATCATCTTCTGCTGTTCCTTACACTTTTTGCCCCTAAATGTAAAAACTGCAGAAAATTAATATCTACAGTTATATATGCTCAGCTACAATCACACAACAAATGTATTACTGGAGATTGCAAAAAGTGTTCAAAACCAAGTTGTTTACATATCACAGTCTTCTTCAACATAGAGGTGCGCCAAATATTTTGAATGATTTTTTTTTTCAAATATGAAAGAGACTGTTGGTTAAGAAATAGAAAGAGAAGGTAGGAGGAAATGAGCATTTCTGACAATGGAGCGATGTAACAAATGGGAATTGCCAAACCTTTGTACTGGGGCTGGTGTTTTTTAATATTCAGCCTTCTCCATTGTCCCTTGATACAAAATATGCTCTAACATTCTGTGCATGATCAGAGTCATAGAATATTTTCACACTGAGAGTTTCACTGTGCAATCACAGGCACAAAGCAAATATACTCAAGTGGAGAATTAACAGCATGTAGATTGAAGAAGAATGGCTACAGCATTCTAAATTTGCCGAATGTGTGAGTGGCTCCCTGGACAGTTGTCATCATTAGGGGAGTGCATGAATGTGAATGTTCGAATGTGAATGAATAGAGAAAAAATGAATGTATTCAAATTTGAATCCGATTCAAATACATTCGTATCTATTCATACAAATTTTCAATTCGTATTTGAAGATACAAATGCCGACAAATTTGTATGTGTCCGTACAGATCCGTATGCACCGATACACCTCCAATTTTTATCCCATATGCATCCCATTTTCATCCCGTACATATCTGTACAAATGTGTACAGATATGAATAAGATGTGTACAGATGCATATGTAATGCGTAAGTATCCATACACATATGAATGTCCAAATAATTTGTACAAATGATTCAAAACATCCAACATTTATTCAAATGTTAAAAAATATAGACATTTGATTTGAATTCAAATGCCCAAATTCAAATGAATTAGATCACATTTTGAATGGTTTGAATATTCTTCCACATCTCTAGCCATCATGGAGCCCCAGCAATGGTGCCAGCAAAGCTATGCAGCCCCATTCCCAGGATGACCAGGTGATGTAGTGCATAATCACACATGTGCTGCCAATCACATGAAGAGGTGTGAATAAGAGCTTGCTGGGATGCATGGAGAAGTTTGTGGTTAAGAAACACCTCTTTGAGATGTGGATGCACCATATGGGAACTCCTCCCCACCTTGACTACTAAGCCAAGTGCAGAAAGGCCCACCAACATCTAGGTTGTTGGTCTGAACCAAATTGTGGATGATAAAAGCTTGAACCACTCAAAGAGGCCCAAGACTACCTGGTGCCTAACTCAACAACTCACAGCATCTGCATCAATTTAGGTGTAGGTGGATCCCCTGTAAAAGGTGTAGAGAACACACTTGTTTGGGAAACACAGCTGCTGGCATATTCCTCCCTTTATGGATAAAGTCGCATCACATTTTTGTGAGGGCCTCATCTTTTACACAGGGTTTGCTTACTATTAGGTAGTTATTATGACCCTGGGATACTTGGTTGACCTGGTAATCCCTGACAATCTCAAGCTTCTCTGAGCAGTCTGTGTTCTTTTTGAGCCATCGTTTGGCTGAAACCTACTAGGCAGTTTTGGAAAAGTAGGGAATCCATAAAAAAGAAGAGTGCACAGACATGGAGGTACAATATTTCTACATGCAGACCATCCCAAAAAGATCAGAGAAAGATAACTGTGACATTCATAAAGGCAGGCTGCAGCTGCGGGGCCATTTCATTGGCTTTTCAGCAGCCTGAGTGACAGTGGAGGTGGAGCAGCAGGAGGAGCCTCATGAGCCCACCGAAAATGGACCCATGAGAACAGTCAGATCATGGACTATAAAAAGCAGCAGCCCAGCATTCCTATTGTCTCTCGTCTTGCAGCTTTAGCAGAGGGGGGATCAGGGAAGGTTTGCTGTACCCTCAGAACATCTAGTTTGCTTTCTCTCGGGGTAGATGGGTAGAGGACTGGAGGGAGGTCTTGCCTCTGGAGAAAGGGGGAGATCTTGACACCCACTGTCGGAGGGCACATGGATGGAGGGCACCTGTCGGAGGGCATGTGGCCTGTGATATTTGGCAGCTCACTTCCTGTCTGTGCAGCTTTGTGGAGGGCAAGGAGGGAGGGGCTGAGCAGAGCCACCACAATAACTGCTATTAATATGTCATGGGTGTTGTTTGGAGACTCCAGCTGGAGAAAAAGAAAAAGCACATTACCAACTCCCTATGTCCCCCTGTTTGAGAGAATGTCTCCCTCTGGCTGTGGTCATACTCTAGCTTCTTAGTTCATCTTAGGGCTGAACAGGGAAGCCAGCCATACCCTACCATTTTCAGATACCTGCTGCTTCTGCTGCCCTTCACCCCCCAGCAAGATTTCATGATAAAAGATAAGCATCAGTTGAGTAAAGTGGCTTCTCCATGAAATGGGGGAGCACTGAAAGAGGGTGAGGGGGCAGGAGGGGGTAATGTGAGAGGGAGCCCTAAGTGGCTCCCTGCTGCCACTGTCACCATGCTGAAGGCAATGGTACTAATGTGGTAGCAGCAGAAGCAGAGTAGATCTTTGCCTGGCCCTGGGTTCATTTCTGCTGTACCACTATGCTAACACCAGGCTCGGACAGACTAGCATGCACCTGATTAGACTTTTTCTGGTGAATAGGGTGTGGGGCAGGCAGCACAGGCACAGTTGCATGCCACATTGTCCAGTCACCATGGCAATGGTGCACGTGCCCATTGGTGCCATTGCCATAGTGACACATTTGCCTCTACAACAGAGGCTACTGCTGCAGTTAGCATCTAACCAGTGCCTAGGGAAGTGCTGGTGGGATTTCGGATAGATTCAACATCCCAAAATGCAGATGATGGATCTATCCCCCATTTTCATTTCCCTGGGGTGCTTTCCCAGGGAAGTGAAGGTGGGAAAGGTGGAAAAGGGCCCTAAGTAGGGGTGTGCATGAAGCCAATTTCCCACATTCAATTCAATAGATCCAGATTCCTCCCCTATGAATGTGGGGGGCTTAGTATTTATGCATGAATATTCATATGAATATTTGTGCACAAAATGAAGTGACCCCACTCCTCCCCTCTCACCCCCACTTACCTTTTGTCATTCTGCACACTTTTTAAGCACTTCCAGATCTGCACATAGACCTCCTACAGCACCGCGCAATCCCCGAATGGACAGCTGTGCATACAGAAGACCTGGAACTGCTTTTTTTGGCCTCCAAAGAGTGCTGAAATGGGCCCAGGAATGCCAATGCGGCCTCCAATTCCCCTCTGACACGCCCTCTTACCTTTGGGGAGGGTTATTAGGACTGACTGTAGAAACTATGAAAACTATGAATTGTGGTACTTATTTTGTAAGCTAAGAGTGAATTCATAAATTATCCATGCTTTGGAATGGGCAAAGAAATACCCACACGTTTACTGACACCAAATTATACTTCTGTCTATTCAATTTATAGTCCTCTCAACCCACGCATATTTATATTAAAGAAACTCTTTGAGACTGAAAAGTTACTGTGAAGTGCATAATTTATGATGTTAAGTATTAATATGGACACATTTTCACAAAACAGAACTGTGAAAATAATTCTTTGAAAGTATTTTCTAATTACTGTCATAACATCGAGAGGTCCACTATTGTCAGTCCTGATATTAATCAATAAATAATTTAGTCAGTATCCTTCCCCCATAAAAGATTTGTTTCTCTGGCTTAAATGCATAAGTAACTTGCAAAACATTCCACAGAAAGATATTCTCAGTTTCATATAACAGCCCATCTTGCACTCATTTTATGTATCTTTTTAAGTTATTAAGTTAAATTTTAACTTCCGTGGATCTGTTTTATTAACTTTTGTACTCTTCTTGGATCTGATTATTGTCAGTTGTAATTTGCAAGTGATTTGGTCATTCTGGCTAATCACAAGGAAATAAACAAATAACAGATCATCATCATCATCATCATCATCTTGCCATTTCTGGAAATTGCTTTTATCCTCCCCACTCTTAAGTCACTTGCCTCCCCCCCCCCCCCCCGAAGAAAAGTCTATGCAAAACCACTGCAGATTGGTGCATTAAATGATTTTGGTATTGAGTATGACAGAACTTCTTGAGATTGCCTGAACAGCCCATCAAAAGACAACCTGGGCAATTTGCAGGGAAATGTCAACCAGGGCTGCAGTTAGTATAAAGAGGCCTTCCAGGTTCCCTCACAAAGCAGTGACAGAACTGTCTTTTTATTGCCATCTACTAGCAGAATAGAAGGAAGGCCACTTCAAACAGATACCTTTCTGGAAGCAGGGATTCCAGTAATGTGGACACATTATTGCCCTAGACAAAAATGGAGGAAACACACCAGAAGGTGACAATGTGAGGCAGGTCATACAATTCTCATTGGGATTATGTGATGGCCAGCTTACGGTAATGAATGCATTGCAGGTACTTTTGGTGACTTTTCTATTATTTCCAAGAAAAACAAGATTTGGGTACCTCTTCACAAAAATGTCTGGGAAATCCTATTTGGACTTTTAAGCCTATGTTGAGGTACTCTAATGCTGCCAAAAAAAATGCATTCAACATCTGGAAAATCTGTCTGTAAAACTGGGCCTGTTCAAACTTAAGAACATACAAACATAAGAGGAGCTGTAAAGGCCGCCCCTCAATCGAGGCAGGGATTTGTATTTATCCTGACTTGGTAGTGTAGTAGCGTGTATTTTACTTTTTATATTAAGACTCTGTTATTCCCTTCCAAGAGACACACCTTTCATTTCCCTTTCTCTGCTATTAAGTTTGATAATAATGTTGCCTCCTTCTTGGTGCTGCAGCAGACAGCCCTTCCCCCACTCTGCCTAGCCAGCAGTGGGTTACAGTATCTGTTTAGGATTCCAGCCTGACTTGGCTCACTTTGAAAACAGAGAACACGAAGCTTCTTTAAAATAACCAGAAAACAAGTTTATTGTTTACAATTCAAGTTTCTTCTTAAAGTTGCACTTTGTTACTTTAAATATCAAACAGTTAGGTCTTTAGCTTCCTCACTAAGCCTAAAGACTCCAGTCCTTTTCAAATTAATGCCAACAGCATAAATAACTTATAACCATTTCAACTCTTTTACTTTCTAAACACTGTAATCCACTATTAACTCAGGACTCTATTCCCCAGCTTCCCTCAGGACAGCTTAGAGCCCGTTTCTCCCCAAGTTAAACACCCTCCAGGTTTAACAACCAAAGGCAGAGAACCCAAATTGTTCCCTCAGGCTCCCTTAAATATGGGCCTGGCTGGCTAGCCTCGCCCCAATTGGCTGAGCTCCTCCAGGATTCTATTTCACCCCTCCTCCTCGAGTGCTCCACTAGCCCCTCCCTTAGGCTACTTACCCTTTCAAATAATACACTTTGGTGACACTTAACAATGTAGACAACCCATTCTCGCCACACTTTGTATTTTAAACCAAAATACCTTAATTTTGGGGTTGAGGGGTCCTAGCCACAGCCCACCTAGTCCAGCATCCTGTCTCTCACAGTGGCCTTCCAATTGCCCATGGGCAGAGATGGGGGCAAACATTCACCTGCTCTTGAATCCAAGCAAATAGCCTTAGAAGCATACTGCTAGTCCCCACGGCCTGAAAGATGCACTTAAGCATCCATTCTAGTAGCCATTGAGACATCTGTCATCCATAAATTTGACTAACCCTTCCTTAAAGCCATCCAGGCTGGTTGCTGTTACCACCTCTTCTGGCAGCAAATTCCATAAACCAATGACCCACTGGGTGAAGAAATACTTCCCCTTGTCTAATCCAACTCTCCTACCCATCAGCTTCATAGAGTGCCCCCTGGTTCTAGTGTTGTGTGACAGAAAAAAGATATTTTCTCCACCTTTTCTATACTGTGCATGATTTTATATACTTCAGCTAGGTCTCCTCTTAAATGCCATCTTTCCAGGCTGAAGAGGCTTAGACGGTGCAGTCTGATTTTGTAAGGGAAGGGAAGTGTTTCAGCCCTTAATCATTTAGGTTGCCCTTTTCTGCACCTATAGCCTATTATAGTATTACAATTCAATACTTAGTTGGAAAGTTGAGGTACTGTGGTGGCCATGCACACTTGGAGGGCTGGTTAAGCCCTGTACTGGGCCAGAGCACTTGAAGTAAGGATGGGTAGGATGGGCCAAATCATCATGGCAATGGTCACAACAACATCTGGCATGTGTCCAGATGTTACTGTGGTAATTTCAATGTGGCACATGACTATGCACCTGGTATCAAACTTCCAAACCTATTTGCAGTGCTGTAACCGAAAGAGGGTATGGATGCTGCTGTCCTAGTCAAGCTATGGACTCCTTTTTAGTAGTCTATAGCTAGTTAACTTTGAGGACGAGTTAGTGAGCTCAAGGACAACAGCGGTGGTGGCATTAAAATGGACTTCACTAGCAGGAAAGTACAAACTAATTGTGCAGATTAGAGAAGTCTGGTTCACACAGGGGAATAGTAAGATACCTTGTTCTTTCCACTCAACATTTCATCATGTGTTACTATCCCAAGACTGGGATGGCTTGTCTAAGCCTACTGAGGCACAAGACAATCCTTTTATAGAACAAAGAAATCTTTTCATAAAACAAAGGACTAAGGAGCATAAAACAGAATCCTTTGAGCAGAATGATGTTAAGCGAGTCACATACCAGACAAGGCATACGTTGCATAATATAGCCTCTCCCACAGAATTAGGTTGCATGCTTTTCTTCCCAGCCAGCAAGGGACAAGTGACACGTCCATGCTCTGAGCTAGAAGCACAAATTCCTTTTATGTGTTCTGTACTTATAATGTGTTCTAGGCTACATCCATAGACATTCAAAAAGTGTCTGAAAAGTAGCTTAGAGGTGATAGAGTATATCTATATCTACACTCTCCAGGACAGGTATTGCATGTGGAGAATAGCATCTGGGGAAGATGTAGCTCTGTGAAATGCAAATGGTCCAAGCAGCACCTCTCCCAGAGTTCCCTAAAAGGTGAATGGCTCAAAGTGTGTGTTTGTGTGTGCACATTCAGTATTTTCTTTTTAATTTTTGAATGTTTTGTATAATATAACTGTATAATTTCCTCTACCCTATTCCCCTTGTAATGTTTAGTTCTATTCCAGTACAATGGTTCCTACTCACACCACTATTGTTCAACATAACAATATAACCTTTTACTAATCTGGTCAGGGCAACCCAGGAACTGAAACTTTACAAAATTGGGGAAATTGAGATAAAAATCAATAATTATGCAGATGATGCCCCTCATATACACTACCGACCCTATGTCAGCAGTGCAAAAACTGAAAGAGATAACGATATTGTTTCAAGAGGCATCAGAATTGCAAATTAATTTCAAAAAATCTGAAATAATGTTAAGAAGCATTACCCCAGCTGCACAATTATCCACTATAAGGTTGTCAGGGCTCAGAATACAAAATAAAGCAATGAAATATCTAGAAGTCACAATTTCAAGAAATCTGAATAAATTAGTCAATCACAATTATTATCCTCTCGTATAACAGCTAAAACAGCAACTAAAACACTGGAGAAACAGCTAGAGTTTCAATGATTACCAATAATAGGACAGATGGTTAAACCTCAACATAGGGAAAGAATTAGGGCATAATCAGATAGGACTTTTGGGGGTAGAGTCACCCCTTTATGAAAGAAGAAGAAGAAGAAGAAGAGTAGGCTTTTCTACCCCACTTTTCTTACCCATTTAAGGGGACTCAAAGTGGCTGACAAAGCTTCTGTTCTTCTCCCCACAACAGAACACCCTGTGAGGTAGGAGGGGCTGTGAGAGCTCAGAAGAGAGCTGTGACTAGCCCAAGGTCAACCAGCTGGCTTCATGGGGGAGGGAGGAATTGAATCCGGCATTCCCAGGTAAGAGTCTGGTTCCCTAACCACTAGACCAAACTGGCTCCTTTTGTAGATACATAAAACCAAAACTAAATAAAAACAGTTCAAAGAACAAGCCTACCTAATTTTGTCAGACATTTCTCTTTGTTCGGCTCCAAGTGTGGAAACACGTCACTGATAATGAGTGATTGGCCACTTGTCTGCCAAGCTTTTCATATTCTTGATTGGCCACTCATCGGTAGCATTTCTTTTCATGCTGTGATTGGCTACATTTTTCTCCTCTGTTGTTATGAAGCTCCCCACCACATGTAACTAAGAGAAAGAGACACTCTCAGTGTTATTTAATCTCATATGCATAAGAGACACTCATTCCCACACTTCAGAATGGATACAGAAATTTTAGGGATTTTATGTGTGTCTTTACAGACTCAAATTCACCCAGAGGATTTCTCATTAAACATGTCAAATAGCATCCTTAGACAGTGTGGAATAAACATTATAAATGATTGCTTTACTGAAGGATCAAAATAAATGAAATAGGATATTATGCAGGAGGCAATGTCCTCATACCACCGCAATTGGCTATTGCTGAAAATGATTGAAAAGTCTTTATCTTATAATGAAATTAGATAATTTGGAAATAGGAGTAGTGGTGGTGTTTATAACATTTGTATCCCACCCTTCACCCCGTTATCCCAGGGCAGGTCACAACATATAATAAAACCAACATTAAAAGATATTTAAAATGTAAAATATTTATCAGACATCAAAATACTCCTCTTAGATCATTGAAAGCACTATTATGGGAGGTAGACATAGAACATGTCATTAGGGGGGCTGATTGGGAGAAAATAACAAGTTGTAAATCAATTGTAGACCCATTTCAATCTGGCTTCAGGCCTGGTTATGGCATGGAAACTGCCTTGGTTGCCCTGGTTGATGACCTTATCTGGGAGAGAAACAGAGGGAGTGCAAGCCTGTTGGTTCTCCTGGACCTCTCAGCAGTTTTTGATACCATCCTTCTGGAAATGCTACAGAACCTGGGAGTTGGAAGCAGTGTGTTGCATTGGATCCAGTCCATGGCAGATTCCAGACAGTGGTTGTGAGAGATTTTGGTTTGACACCCTGGGAACTCACTTGTGGGGTTCATCAGGGATCAATCTTATCTCCCATGCTTTTTAACATCTATATGAAGCTGCTAGGACAGGTCATCAGGCGATTTGGAGTAAGGTGCAGATGACACCCAGCTCTATATCTCTATATCATCTGAATCAGGAGAAGCAGTTAAAGTACTTGACCGGTAATGGACTTGAAGCTGAATCCAGACAAGACAGAGGTTCTGTGTGTCACTGGGTCCCTTGTCCATGAAGTTAGGAGGCATCCTGCCATTGATGGAGTCATAATGCCTTGGAAGAGGCGAAAAAGTATTGGATACAAATTTATAATCCGATGAAACAAATTTTAAAGGGAAATTTTGTATTTAAACCAGAATTGTTTCTGTTGGGAGTTGTAAATAACACCTTAGATAATGTAAGCTCCCTAATATTGTACATAGTAATGACAGCCAGATTATTGTATTCACAAAAATGGAAGGAGGATGAGATACCTTCAAAGGACGAAGGGTTAATGAAATTGATTGACTTGGCAGAAATGGGCAAATTAACAATGTTATTAAAAGACAAAACAATAGAGAAGTTTGTGGAAGATTGGAACCCTGTTATTAACTATCTAAGGGAAATAGAAGTGATGACAGATGGTTTTGATTAAAACCTAGAAGGCAGCTGAGAAATAATAAAAGACATTGAAGCGAAGCAAAGAAACAAACGACAACAAGAAGAGAAGTTGGAAAACGGAGGAAGTCACGTATAAGTATTAAAAGCAATGTAAAAATGTGATAAGATAAAAATGTAAGAAAGTGTTTACGTTGTCTTTAAGTAAATAAAAAAAAGGAAGGGACGGGTGTGGAATTTGGGAGTGCTCTTAGACTCTGCACTAAGGCTTGAAGCCCAGGTGATTGTCATGGCCAAGAGATCCTATTCCCAACCAAGACTGGTTCAACAGCTAAAGCCCTTTCTGGACAAAGATGATTTGGCCACAGTTATCCATGCTCTGGTAACTTCCAGACTAGACTACTGTAATGCACTCTACATGGGGCTGCCACTGAAGACGGCTTGGAAGCTGCAGCGGGTGCAGAACACAACTGCTACACTGCTGACAGGAACAGGTGGACAGACGCACATCACACCAGTCTTAAAAGAGTTGCACCAGCTGCCAATTCACTATCGAGCCCAATTCAAGGTGTTAACTTTGACTTATAAGGCCCTAAGTGACTTGGGCCCCAAATATCTAAAGGAATGCCTTCTTCCACATCAACCTGCCTGTGCCCTAATATCTGGAGGGGAGGCCCTCCTGATTGTACTGCCACTCATAGCAGCAAAAGGGGTAGATACCCAGGATAGGGCCTTTTCAGACTGTGGCTCCCAGACTGTGGTATAGTCTCCCTCCTGAGGTTCATTGGGCACCTTCACTCTGTGTTTAGACAAGTTGTGAAGATGCTCCTCTTTACTCCAGCCTTTAGCTAAGTAAAGGAACAGGCTTTTTCTCCTCATATTCAGACACTGCCATAGTTTTAATATGTTTAATATGTTATTGGTTTTAATGTGTTCATTTTACATGTTGTAACCCACCCTGAGACCCTTGAGTGTAGGGCAGGATAAACAAACGAACAAACAAACAAACAAACAAATAAATAAATAAATAAATAAATGGAACAAATGTTAAAATAATAGAGGCATTTTCCAAATTAGTGTACAGAAGAGATGTACACAAATGTTTTATTTTACATTCTAGTTGAATGGAATCGAATCAAATTTCCAAAAATCCAATTTTATTAGAATCTTTTAAATTTGAATTTAACAAGATTCAGTTTGAGTTTACTAAATTCAAATTTATTCGTTCAAATTTTTAATTTGAATTCGCACATATGGATGTCGACAACATTTGTATGTGTACATAGACATCTTTCCCACATCTGTACGCATCCGTACACGTCTGTATGCATAGTTATCCTGCATGCAACCAGTTCTGACCCATACAGATCCGTACAAATGTGTATGGATGCAGGATAGCTGCGGATCTTCAAGTACGCATCGTGTACAAACCCATACACGTACAACTGTTTGGATAATTCAAACAAATAGATCCAAAATTCAAAATTTGATTTGAATGCTTACATTTGAATTTCGGGACATTCTATTTGAGTTTGAATGTCAAAATTCAGCACATTTGATCAGATTTCAAATGCCTACAAATATTCATGCACATCCCTAGTGTACAGGTGCTACAGAACACTGATTCCTACTTCAAGAATCACAAGGAATACCAGTCTGAAATGTTGGATGAGATACAAGGACAAGCTCGCATACTACCACAATATATAAGGAAATTATGCACATAGTAAATACTGCAGGGCCCCATTCCCACTTGACTTTTGTAATCCAAATTGAACTTAATACCGAGGCAAATGCGCATACTGCCCATTCTCATTTGTTTGAATGTAAATTGCAATAAACCTGAATATTGCTGCTCCCACTGAAAACAGCATGTTTTCCTCTCTGCCCTTTACCAGTTGAGGGTACCACCCCTCTCTCTGATTGGCCTTTCTCCCGCCACTAAAATCATGATGTGGCTGAGGGTAGAGAGTTCCAACTCCACCATTTGATCACACACTTACCCCCTAGTGCCGCTCTTGGGGCAGTTTGCATCTTGCTGACAAGCCCTGTGACTGATTCGGCTGGGCAGAAATTGCTGCTTGGGTTGCTGGGTTGCTGTCACCTCCTGGCAGTTCCAGGGCATTGTGATCGGTGCCTGTCAGGATGGCACCTTTGCACAATTGTGCAGTTACATACTAGCAATCCCTCACAACCATGGGGATCAGTTCCACAATGCTGCACTCAACCACAAAATGAACCCCCTAAGACGAGATCTAGCCCATATTTTGCACCCAGCAGTGAGGATGCATTATGGTTGATAAAGGCCATCAAATCCTATTTGCTAATATTCATATCCATATTCTTTATTTGCCAATATTATCCTCTGTTTTGCCCTAACCCCAAACTTTTTTCTCCTTACCTACCACAAAAGAGGAAGAGACTAATAACATGGGAGGGATGGCAAGGGGCTGCCTTCCCGAGAGTGAAACCCCACCCATTTAATGATGTACTCATGACAACGATAGACATTGGACAGAAGGCTATCAGGGGGAAGAACCTGAAAGGTGCTATCTCCCCCAAATACTGTGGTACTGTTCCCAAAGCAAAAAGTATAAAGTGGGATAGGAGCAAAAATGGGAGTGAGAGCTGTTTTTCTGAGGGGTTTTTTAAATGCACTTTTGGGCAGTTTACTCCTTGGAAAGTCTGGGAATTAAGATTTGAATGGGAACAAAGGATTTCCAAAATGTCTCCAGAATGTTTTAAAATATGAGTGGGAATGGGGCCTAAGACAACCCTGAATAATTCTTGCTTCATATAAAATGTTCTTTAGCAATAGATAAAGAAATGAAACTACGAGTACATAAACTATAATACTCTGCCCAAAATAGCAAATCTATAGCATTGAAAAGATCTGAGAAATTTTACAAAGGAAACCTGGCACCAAACAGTTTGGGAATTAATGCTTTTAGAAAATATTCAATTGCAAGAAAATTACATGCTGGGACAAGCAGGAAAGGATACCTTTGTAAAGATGTGGTTGCATTATCTCAACAGTACAGACAATTCCCCTTACCACATAAAAAGTTTAGAAAATTTTGATTATAGTACTAAGTAAAATTTATGTTCTAGCAGAGCAGTAATTGATGTATATTATCCAACATTCAGTAATGTTTAGTCATTTTATACTATCAAAGTGTTAAATCCTTACTCTTTATATTGTTTCTATATACAATATAGTTTTAATTTTTTTTGTATGTGTGTATATGGAACTGAATGTATTGATGCATCCCTTAGCTCTACTCATGTGCAGTTTTTTAAGCACGTTTGAGGCAGATGGGATGGTTCTCACATCAGTATGCCCCTTCCTCATGAACATTCTAAGCTAGAAAAAGTTGAACAAGTGGTGTGTGCTACCATTTTTAAGTAGCTGTTAACATATAAATGAACAACGCAAGCAGCAGTATAAGGATTCACACGTTCCTCGATGGCAGAATTTGGACCAGAGGAGTGAATACAAATGTACTGTATATATGCAAACAGCAGAAGCCTTCAAGCTAAAACAGGAGAGCTAGAAAGCTTAGTTATGGATAATAGGACTGATATCATTGGTATAACTAAAATCTGGTGGATCAGTGAAAACCAATGGGATACAGTTATCCCAGGTTAGAAACAGTACAGGAAAGACAGGGAAGGGCAACATGGTGGTAGTGTAGCCTTGTATATTAAGGGATAGAATCCTACGAACTGGAATGTCTAGGTGGGTCTGACTCTTCCACAGAAGCAGTGCAGGTAAGAATACCAAGCCAAAAAAGAAGCCTAACAATAGGGACATGCTATCGTCCTCCCAACCAAACGCCCAAAGAAGATCAACAACTGGAAAAGGAGGTAAAGGAGGTATCCCAAAAAGATAGGGTAGTTATAATGGGGGACTTCAATTATCCTCACAGACTGGGTGAACTCCTGTTCAACTCAAGAAAGAGACAGAAAATTCTTAGACCTGCTAAATGACTGTTCCATGGAGCAAATGGTCATGGAACCAACCAGGGGAAAGGCAGTTCTGGACTTGATCCTAAGTAATGCTCAGGACCTGGTAAAGGACATCACTGTAGCTGATCCAATTGGGAACAGTGACCACAGTGCAATAACCTTCAAGCTTAATAAAGGGAGTAAGTTCTTAATAAAGTCTAACACAGAGACCTTAGATTTTCATAAGGGAAACTTGCCCAAAATAAGGAAACTAGTAAAAAGAAAATTGAAAGGGAAAGTTAGAAGAGATCAATCACTTCAAAATGCATGGAGACTACTTAAAAGCACAACAATGGAAGTGCAACTCGACTGCATACCTAAAAGAAGAAAGGGGACTTCTAGGTCCAAGAAGAAACCAATGTGGCTCACAAGTGCAGTACATGAAGTCATTAAAAACAAGAAGAGTTCATTTAGGAAATGGAAGGCTTTTCCAAATGAGGAGAACAGGAGGGAGCATAAACACTGACAACACAAATGCAAGATGACCATTAGGAAAGCTAAGAAAGATTTTGAGGAGCACATTGCTAAAAACATCAAAATAAATAACAAGAACTTCTGTAAATAGAACTTCTATAAATATATTAGAAGTAGGAATCCAATGAGGAAAGCAGATGGTAAAGGACAGAAAGGGATAATTAAAGAAGACACGGAGATTGCAGAGAGACAGAGGATACATGCCAGGAGCTAAGCCTGTATTTTCTGAAGAATTAAACTGGAAAGAGATAACCAAGGAAGAGGACTTTGCATGTCTTAATAAACTAAATGTTAACAAGTCACCGGGACCAGACGGTATTCATCCAAGAGTCCTTAAGGAACTCAAATGCAAAAATATATAATCTTTTCCTAACATCAGGCTCTGTACCTGAGGACTGGAGGATAGCAAATGTAACACCAATCTTCAAAAAGGGATCCAGGGGTGATCCAGGCAATTACAGAGCAGTTACCTTAACATCAGTTCCATGTATGGTGATGGAAACCATCATTAAAGACAAAATTAGTGTGCACATGGAGGAGAAAGCATCACTAAACCAAAGCCCAGCATGGCTTCTGCAAAGATAAATCATGCCTTACAAACTTGTTGGAATTATTTGACAGTGGCAACAAACATGTGGATAAAGGCAAATCAGTAGACATTGTCTATCTGGACTTTCAGAAGGCTTTTAGCAAAATCCCACATCAAAGGCTATTGAATAAACTCATCAGCCATGGTATAAAAGGACAGGTTTTGTGACCGGCTTAAGGGTATAAGCAGAGAGTAGTAATAAACGGCCAGTTCTCAGGGTGGAAAGAGGTAAAAAGTGGGGTCCCTCAAGGTTCAGTGTTGGGACCAATGCTTTTTAATTTATTCATCAATGATCTAGAAGAAGGGGTACATAGTAAAATAGCAAAGTTCGCTGATGATACTAAATTATTTAGGGTAGTAAAAAGTGAAAGAGATTGCCAAGAGCTCCAGAGGGATCTCTTAGACTGGGTGAGTGGGCAAGCAAGTGG
Source organism: Aspidoscelis tigris stejnegeri (assembly GCA_023333525.1). Taxonomy (NCBI): domain Eukaryota; kingdom Metazoa; phylum Chordata; class Lepidosauria; order Squamata; family Teiidae; genus Aspidoscelis; species Aspidoscelis tigris. Next base: position 227,564,339 of record JALMGA010000001.1, read on the forward strand.
CAAATGTGCTTTAACAAGTGCAAAGTAATACACATCGGGGCCAAAAATCCAGATTATGTCTATAAACTGATCAGGCCTAAGCTTTCTGTAACACACCAGGAAAGGGATCTGGGGTTTTGGTCGACAGTTCAATGAAGGTGTCAACCCAGTGCGCAGCAGCAGCAAAAAAAGCTAATTCAATGCTGGGAATAATTAGGAAGGGAATAGAAAACAATTCAGCAAATGTCATTTTGCCTCTTTATAAATCTATGGTGAGGCCACATTTGGAATATTGTGTACAATTCTGGTCACCACATCTCAAAAAGGATATTGTGGAACTGGAAAAGGTGCAGAGAAGGGCAATCAGGATGATTAAGGGTCTGGAACACCTCCGATACGAAACCAGGCTGCAACGTCTAGGCCTCTTCATTTTGGAGAGACGGTGTTTAAGAGGGGACCTAATTGAAGTATATAAAATTATGCATGGTATAGAAAAGGTGGATAGAGAAAAGCTGATGAGTAAGAGAGTCGGTTTCAACAAGGGGAAGCATTTCTTCACCCAGAGGGTCATCGGTTTATGGAATTTGCTGCCAGAAGAGGTGGTGACAGCTACCAGTCTAGATGGCTTTAAGGTAGGGCTAGACAAATTTATGGATGACAGATCTATTAATGGCTGCTAGAGTAAATTCCTAGGTAAATCTTTCAGGCTTGGAGGAGGGGAGCCGGATGCTTCTAAGGCCATTTGCTGGGATTCAAGAGCAGGAAAAGTTTTGTCCTTGTCTCTGCTTGAGATGCCCAACGTGTGTGATGGAATGCTGGACTTGATGGGCTGTGGCCTGATCCAGCAGGGGTTCTCTTATGTTCTTATAAATCAGTGCACTGAAAAAATGGAACCTTTTGGATACCTAGAAGCAAAAACTAGTGAAGAATGGAAGAGCTAGTTGCTGACAGTTTCTGGTTGGATGCACATCACACCAGTCTTGAAAGATCTGCACTGGTTACCTATTCACTACTGGGCTCAATTCAAGGTGTCAGTGTTAAGATACAAAACCTTTAATGATTTGAGTCAGGAATATCAGGGGGGTGCCTTCATTCATACAGACATACCATGTATTAAAATTCCAAAGAGACACCCTTTTTGTACTTCCACTGTCTCTCAGAAGTTTGAAGGATGGTAGCATGTGAGGCAGCCTTTCCTGGAATAACCTGCCAGTGCAGGTATGCCAGGTACCAATGCTGTACGGTTTTCAATGCCAAGCTAAAATATTCCTGTTTATCCAAACCTTTGAGGCATATTTGTTGGTATATTATTACAAGTATGCATCACTTCAGCATAAAAGGAGTTAATTTTCATGTATGTTTCATTTTGTGTTGCAGTATGAGAACTGTTGATTGGTTAACTCTGCTGTAATAGTTTGAATGTCACACGCTGTCTCTTCCTTCAAGTTACTGAAAGGATGGACTCTAGCATCTGTAGACATGGATATCTGACTCACAAGTTTAGATAAGCAAAGTTATGTTGAAGCAAACCAAGAAGTTGTATGCTTCAAGTCTGTTCTTCAACATGCTCTCTATTAGTATAGTTTTCTGAGTGTAAAAGAAAACAACATTTATGTGCAGGTATGTTTATATGTATGCTTTTATTGTTTTTATTAAATGTTCTAACCTGCCCTGGGAGCCATAGGGAGAACTGTGAAATATAAATATTTGGAATGTTGGGGACATTTATTTATTTATTTATTTCCCACCCTTCACCTGAAGTTCCCACGGTGTGTCACAACAATAATAAAATAAAATAAACCACAGAGCAGTTTAAAACATTAAAGTATATCCTCCCTCCCTCCCTCCCTCTGTGACAGGACAAAGTGTGTTCTTAGGCAAAAATGGCTCCCTCAAGGTAGACAACTGTCCATCCCTGGAATAACAGTCAGTGAGTCAGCCTGCATCCAGATGTCAGTTAGTTATTCTGCTATATTGTGATATTCCAGAATAAAGCATGGATATCCAAATCCAAATAATGAACTGCATCTGAATGCAGCCGCTGACAGATAGCCAGTCAATTTATTTATATACGTTTTTTCCAAATTTGCTCAAGGAGGCTAACAAAGGAAAATAAATACTTAAATCGCTTTATAAAAATAAACTTTATAAAACGAAAAATAAAAACAGAGCTGCTCTTCTGCTTCTGCCTCTCACCCAGGAGGTAGATATAAACTTGGACCACTAACGCTGCCTCTCACACCAGCTGATGGCTAAAGTTGCCCATTTCAGTTGGTCTTCACCTATAAGTCTATGAGCCCCTTCCCAAGCCCCTCTTAAGTACAAATTGGCATTTTGGCTGGACTTGCAGATTGAATAAAATATGTATATATTATCAAGATTCTGTGCCAAGCCAGGTAATGTGAGATTCCTCAAGTACAGCCAAGAGCACAAATTTGCATATGACTGACTCAGGGAGAAGGGTGATCTTCTCAGTTTGGTTACTGTCCCGAGAAAACAAAAGAATGAGATACCAGCCTTTGTTTGGATGCTGGAAAAAATGTATTGGAGCCAAACTATTGTTCCTATTTGAGTGACTCATGACCTGCTCAGATGGGATTTGCCATTTCCCCCCTTTCCAGTTTCTGACCCTGCCCCCCCTTCTCCTTTAACCTGAATGGAGGAGTCTTTGACCTTAGAATAGACAATATATACAATAAAACTGCCGGCTACTTCTTCCTCTTCCTCCTTGTGAGCACGTGTCCGAAGTCCATGCTGCTATGCTGAATCACGAGCTGAAATCTCTCCTGCTTGCTAAGAATCAATAACCACTGGCTGAATATCAAGAGCTGAAATGACTGAGCCTGCCTTTGACCTCTGAGCCTCCACAAGCCAGCATCCTGCCTGACATTTCTTCAGAGAGAGAAAAAGCCAACTTCTTCATGGTCCTGTACCAATCTCTTCTGCCACATGGGTGAGAACTAGATGAATTACAGCATAGGGTCTTAGAATAGGCTTTTCTCCTCTTTCTTTCTATATATCTCCAGATTGCCAGCCGAGATGCTGCCCCACTGGGAATCTTATTTGCTTATTGGTAGCTTTCTGCTTCATTTGTGACTCTTTTTAACATTGACCATTAAAAAGCATTTTATTTCTTTATTGAGCAATGTGTCCTTGTGTTCCTGGACACCTAATAACTTTTTTTTTATTTTTCAAACCTTCACTTTGATCCTAACATGGGAAGATGTTCTGGTGAGCTCTTTTCCCAAAAAATCACATAGCAGGGTGTCTCCTAAGACACCCTTAGCCCTATGCTTCATGATTTTTCTGGGTCATGAAAAATTCTTTGTCATCAACAGTTTGTACAAATTTCCTGACACGGAAAAAATGAGGTTTCAGTTTCTTTCTAAGACCTGATTTTTCAAAAAGTAGGATTTATGTTCATTAATTTTGCTATTTCTGTTTTCTTTGGAAATGTGCATGCCATTTTTAGGCATATTACATGTTTGCATGCTGAGTCTAAAATAGCCTCCATGCTGTTTGTTTTAATTTCACTTCAATATAAGTGCTTATGCCAACAGTACACAGTGGACAGAAAAATGAATGTAATAATCAATTTGAGGCTAAAAAAAGTGTTATTGCTTGTGCTATAAATTTTCAGGTAATTAACTACAGTGGTAGAAATTCACTTTTAAAACTGTTGACATATACTTTTCAATATTATTGTATCATTATGTATATTAACAGAAAATAGTGGTTTAGAGAACAAATAATAGGAAGTTAAGGTTTGAAAATATATAGGATAAACATAACAAAGAGCGAAATACGGTGATATCTATCCACTACTGGAACAGATATTCATAGAATGATTCCATATGATGGTTTATGTCACCAGCAATGATGCTGATTGCTACACCAATTTTATCACCTTACCAGTCATTTCTAGATGTTTTTCAAGTGACTTTTTATAATCATACAAATACTTAGATTGCATCAGAATCTATGTATAAAATTAAATGGATTGCTTTATGGAGCCATACAGTGAATACAAGATGTGGTGGAAGGAATCTATGACTCATTTTATCATTAACATTAAGAAAAGCTGGAGGAGGCATACTGAGTTATTAGGAATGTACTTGCAGTGATCAGTCAGCTAATAAAAATAATCTAGCTGAGAGCAATTGAAATTTCCAAAGTTGAAAATATCTTACTCAATACATAGCTCTAAAAGAAGAAGATTTATAATCCTTCTTTGCTAATACTACTTGAAAACAAAGTAGGAATCTGTTGGTTGTGATGCTGTAGGAATGCTAAGCGGGTCAGGATCCAACTTGATTTGATTCTGTGAATGTTAACTGATATTAAGATTCTACTCACTTTAAAATACCAAATATTAGAAATGATATTCCTGATAAACAGCCATGTATTATTTTTGAAGCGCATCTTCAATACATCAAGCAGACCTTGTGGCTTCAAAAGAGAAGCCTTAAATATAAGATATACTATGGTTTCTCTTTGCAGTGTATAAGAGTTACTAGTGTCCCTTAGAAAACATAGTACATCCATTTTCAGAAACTGCAGTTATGCAAGTAGCACTAGGGAAACCAGAACAATAATTGTTTGTTTGTTTCTTTGTTTAATCTGCCAGCTTTCAACAGACAGTGGTAGCTTTCACGGCTTGGAAGTTAGTTACTTTCTACCCAGTGCTCGATGGCTCTGAGTGCTGGAAAACTTACTAAAGTAAATCAGCCCACTCCCATCATCTCACTGGATAGTGGTGATGGGTGTGTATGAGGCCTAAATTCATCCTCTGTGTTTTTCCAGGATTTATCCACAAGGCACCTGCAAGATTGAATTGTCCACATGGAGGCTGGCTGTAGACCGAATGAGGATGGAAGATGCTGTTACCATGTTCCAGAGGCCCTTTCTAGCATTAATATCTCCTAAGAAGCAGATCACAGTGACTAGATCTAAATTAGTTTGGACCTTATGTTTCGCTTAGACTTCTTCAGTGACTGGGACGAGTGACTCAGGAAACAGCAGGTAAACAATCTAGCAGTCTGTTTATAACTTATTGTGACTCTATGGAATAATAGATTCAGTTCAAGATTAGAGAACTGAGGAGCCATAATGGGAAGGCCACTTTAGAAAGACACCTGATAACAGAGCAGCAGGGAGGGAAGCACACAGTCTGCTAGAGCTGTTTTAGTTCAGATTTTGTGACAGACATAAATTTCTTTCCTATGCTGAAATGCTCCCACCCTCTAATGAGCAACAGAGGATTTAAAGTAGATCTTGGCTGTACACAGTCCTTGTCGTAAAGGAGGGTAGAACAGTCAGACAGGTTCTTCTTAACTACTGTATTTTCTGGCGTATAAGACTACTTTTTAACCCAGGAAAATCTTCTCAAAAGTCGGGGGTCGTCTTATACACCGGGTGTTGTCTTCTTATATGGCGAGTATATCCCAAACTCTATATTTTAACTGGAAAGTTGGGGGTCGTCTTACACACCCAGTCGTCTTATACACCGGAAAATACGGGTACATAAGTGAAGTAGGGACTACTTGCCCTAAGACATAAGGATAACCAAATTGATAGTCATGGTTTTAAAATGAAGCATATATACTAGGAATTAAACAAATTTGCTGATCACAGATTTTAAATTTAAACTTTTTAAAAACAGTTGAAAAAGGTAGCATACAGTAATATGTAATATGCTTTCTAGATGTACTACAAATATAGATAAAAATAATTAAAAACAATTAACTGAGTAATATTGGGATAAAAACAGGAGAGTATGACAAACCAAGAATAGGATGCCTCCAGACAGCATGTGAAAAATGGGCAGCTTACATTTACTTTGAACTAAAGTCCTTCCATAGGTTCTTCCCCACATACTCAAATACTCATTTGCAGTAGCAAGGATTCTTCCATTCACATGGGTTATAATGCTCAGGAAATGCAGAGTATTGTAGAACTCATCTGCCCAGTTGAGCAATTTTAGCCCTATCTGGACATAGAGCCAGGATATGTATTTCTGCTTTTGTTTTTACACCTAGATTTCTGAAGTCCCTTATATGTATTCAATTTACCAAAAACTAAGGTCTAACATAAACCTGCAGGATATTTTTGTATGATTACCTACTTATTATCCAAAAGCCATTTTGATTAATATTTGGTATTAATAGTATGATCAATATAATGACTATTTACCTGGTATAACTGTTTCAGATAAATTATGATAAATTTTGCATTTACTCACAAAATCGTGCATTACAAGAACATTAATATTAATTTTATTCTCAGGAAGTGCAATTTGACAAGACTACTATATCAAAACTGTGGAAATCTCACTGGACAAATACTGTGAGGAAGCCATAACTAATTCACCATCTCACTTTAGCTACCTTGAATTATATCAAAAGTTATGAATAGTGGAAATGTGGAGTTATGGTTAGACATAAAATGAAGGGCATTTGCTGGGTCACCTTTGTCTGCCTCCTGTTTTCTGCTATGACTTGAAGGATATATCTGTAACCCCTGGTATTTGTATTAACCAGTCTTTTGCATTGGAGCTAATATTGCTTATGACTGATAGCAATATATATAATAATGCACACCCAATAATAGCTGGCTATATCAGATCCATCAGTCAGAGAAAATAAAACCCTTCTTCCTGCTTTAAACATGTAAAATGTCTCTTGATTGCCTATACCAGGACATAGATCTATATCAAAAGCTAGCAGGATGTGTAAATAAATCATAAAAAGATGGTCATCTCCTTTGGCCGAAAATGATAGAAACAGCCTGTACAACTTGGATTAGGGAAGCACATGGTTATAACAGGAAGGTGAATTATAAAAATGAACTAAACTTAAGCTAATGGAAAGATCAATTTCTCATTAAGGCCAACTGATGAGTCAAAATAATCAAGTTCTGAAAATGTAGTACCTGTTGCTCCCAGCCTACTTAATATGCATACCCAGAAAGAGGACATGAGTTTGAAATACATGACACACTGTAGACTTCAGAGAGAATATCTGCTTTATTAGCCCTAACAGCTAGGGATGTGCACAAACAAAATTTGTGTGTTCATTTTGCTACTGAACTGTTTAGTTTAAAAAGAAAAAAAAAGTTCATGTTAGGGATGTGCATGGATATTTGAAAATTTGAAAATTCAATTCATATCTGTTGAATATCAACATTCAAATTCGAATCGGATGTTCAAAAATCTGAATTTACACATTTGAATGAATTTTGGATTTTTGAAAATTTGATATGGATTTTCGAATAATTTGAATGAACAGATCCACATATATCGCCTATGAATATTATGTGCATTTGTGCTTATAATGCAGGATGAAAACGGGATGTGTGCAAAGCAGCTGACAAACCTTCCATTCTTCTCCCCAAAACAGAACACCCTGTGAGGTAGGTGGGGCTGCGAGAACTCAGAAGAGAGCTGTGACTAGCCTAAAGTCACCTGATATTCCCAGATAAAAGACCAGCTCCCTAACCACTTGACCAAACTAGACCAAGGAACATAATTCAGGCAGGCCCAAGAAAGAACAGCTCTGTCCACTAATCCACTCTCAAAAAGAAGGATTTTTATTTTTTAAAAAATGAGATAAAATTTTGAACATGAATTGAATTCTGCACGTCTCATCTATGGCAGTATGCCACCTGCGGGAAGAGTGAAGGAAGAGCAAGTTGTATGCTCAGTTCATGCTGGTGAGCTCTCTTGTTATAGGCTGTAGATCCATTCCAGTAGAGCACTTCCTACTTTCTTATGTTTTATATTGCATCTGCTACAGTTACTTTCCACAGCCATTTAATTTATTAATTATAACTTTGTAAAAGGTTTGGTTTGCCTCACCCACTTTATTTAATCTATCATTTATAATCTACCTTTCTTTTACAAGTAAGCTCAAGGTAGCTAGCAAATAAGAAACAAGACACAAATAATTTTAAAATACAACTGCAATGTAATAATATAAATACACTGGTCCATTCTGCATGGACATTTAGCATGAGTTACAAAGGGACCTGGGCACTTCCCCCCACATGGGTAGTGAGAGATTGGGTCCCCCACGCTCCTATCATGGTCTATTTGCATGGACAAAGCATTAAAGTGGGATAGGGTGATAAAATGGTGGGCTATCCCATACTATCAGTAGAATTCAACAATGACATCTAACGGGTGGACTAGTGACCCTAGTACAGAAGAGTGGGCCAAGTGAAAAAATCACATGGCCCACTGCTCTGGGATACGTGACGGACATTACAGCAATATAATAAAAAGTGACAATGGAAGTAACCACATGGCCAAAAATGGCTCTTGTGCAAACTCAAAGATTGGGAATGAAAAGTTATTGGCAATCAGAGCATGGGTGCTTGCTTTGAACAGCCTGTGGAGAGCCCTCAGCCCTCTCTAATTCCAGTTATTTCTACACTGGGTCTTATTTTGGATTATATACCATAATACGAATTCCCATCTTCATGCTTGTACAGAGTACAACATGTCTTGCCCAGCGTCAGCCACTGTCTGCACTCACATGAAAATTCCAGATCCTTAATCTGATGTAATCCAGAATTAGGCCCAGTGCAAAAAGGGTCCTAATCTAGCCCATTACGGTCCAGACTAACAGGCACAGGCTAGTATGGCATGGAGTAGCCATGAAAATAGTATGAAATGAAAATGGCCAAAATCTTTGACTACCAGCCACAGTCCAAGAGGGTCTTTTAGGTAGATTATTGCTTATAGAAAGAAGAAGCAAAAGCATGTGGAAGGGAAAATAACTCTCAGGTAGGGCCAAGAAACAAGTCCTCAATTGGCACCAGTGAACTCTTTCCAACTATTGAGTCTAAATCTACTTTAACTTGGAGTTTAATTGTTTAAACATCCTACTAGAGACATCTTAAGTTATTATGGTGCTTGGGAAGTGCCTGACTAGTGATATAATACTAAATCCAGCATATTTATTTATTTATTTATTTATTTATTTATTTATTTATTTATTTATTTATTTACATTTATATCCCGCCCCATACCCGAAGGTCTCTGGGCGGGTTACAACAGATTAAAGTAGAATATACATTAAAAGACATTAAAAGTTCAACAAATATAAAACAGTATACAATATGTTTAAAATAATAGTGTCTGTACTGAGAGGGAACATAAACAGCTTAGCCAAAGGTCAGGGTAAAGATGTGCGTCTTCACTGCCCTCCTAAATGTATATAAAGAGGGGGCATGACGCACCTCAAGGGGGAGGCTATTCCATAGTCTGGGGGCCATCACAGAAAAGGGTGCCCAACCTCACTGTTGAAGGCGGTGGGACAACCAGGAGGGCCTCACTGCTTGATCTTAAGGCACGGGCAGGCAGGTCTATATGGGAGAAGGCGTTCCTTTAGATATTTGGGGCCCAAGTCATTTAGGGCCTTGTATGTTAGAGTCAAAACCTTGAATTGGGCTCGGTAGCGAATTGGCAGCCAGTGCAATTCTTTTAACACCGGTGTGATGTGCATCCGGCTAGATGTTCTGGTCAGCACTCTAGCGGCTGCATTTTGCACTAGCTGCAACTTCCGAACCGTCTTCAAGGGCAGCCCCATGTAGAGTGCATTACAGTAGTCCAATCTAGAGGTTAACAGAGCATGGGTAACTGTGGCCAAGATGTCTCTATCCAGAAGAGGCTTCAGTTGACGGACTAGCTGTAGTTGGGAGTAGGCACTCCTGGCCACAGCCTCCACCTGCGCTTCAAGTGTTAGCATGGAATCCAGGAGAACCCCCAAGTTGCGCACCTGTCCCTTCCAGGGCATTGCAACCCCATCAAGGACAGGGTATCTCCCAACTACAAAGACCCGAGACCCTGTGACACACAGCACCTCTGTCTTGTCTGGATTCAGTTTCAATTTATTCACCCTCATCCAGCCCATTATCGCCTCCAGACATCTGTCAAGGACCTCAACCGCCTCTCCTGATTCAGATGGTACAGAGAGATAGAGCTGGGTATCATCTGCATACTGATGGCACCCAACTCCAAATCTCCTGATGACCTCTCCCAACAGCTTCATATAGATGTTAAATAGCATGGGAGATAAGATCGATCCCTGAGGGACCCCACAGGTGAGTTCCCAGGGAGTTGAAACAGTATCTCCCATAATCACTATCTGGGATCTATATTGGAGATAGGAGCAGAACCAGTGCCAAGCATTGCCTCTCACTCCTAAACTCCATAGTCTCTCCAAAAGGATACCATGGTCAATGGTATCAAAAGCCGCTGAGAGGTCCAGGAGAACCAACAGGGTAGCGTTCCCCCTGTCTCTCTCCCGGATAAGGTCATCAACCAGGGCGACCAAGGCAGTTTCCGTGCCATGACCGGGCCTGAAGCCAGATTGAAATGGATCTAGATAATCAGCTTCTTCCAAGCATGCCTGCAGTTGAACGGTGACAGCCATCTCCAGAACCTTGCCGAGAAAAGGTATATTGGCCACTGGGTGATAGTTGTTTAAGTCTTCCGGATCCAGAGAGGGCCTCTTCAGGAGGGGATGCACCACAGCCTGTTTCAAGGCCAATGGGACCACCCCCTCCCTCAGAGATGCATTCACTACCTCCTGGATCCACCTGGTCATACCTTCTCGGCTAGTCTTTATTAGCCATGAAGGGCAAGGTTCCAGAGAGCACGTCGTCGGCCGCACCCCTGCAAGCAGTTTGTCCACATCCTCAGGTTGCAACAGTTGAAACTGATCCAACCAAACAGGACTTGACAGTTCTCTGGACGCCTCGTCTGGACTCTGTCCCGTTGTGACATCCAATCCCCTACGAATCTGGGCGACTTTGTCCCCAAAGTGCTTTGCAAATTTGTCACAGCAGATATTGCTTGGCCCTGGCTCATGCTTCTTTGAGCTTGATTTTATGAGGCCATTTACTATTCTGAAAAGCTCTGCTGGACGGCTACTCGAGGACGCAATGGTGGTGGAGAAAAAGTTCTTTTTCGCCGCCATCACCACCACATAGTGTGCTCTAACCCGTGTTCAGTCAGATTCACAGCCGGATTTACACCACCTGCGCTCTAGCCATCAACCTTCCTGTTTCATAGCCCGTAGTTCCGTGGTGTAGCAAGGAGCTTTTTGGGCTCCAAAAGCATGCCGAGGGCACTTGGGAGCAATCGTGTCAATAGCCCTGGTCATCTCCTGATTCCAGAGAGAAACCAGGGCCCGACAGGTGTGCCAGTCATACCAACCGGAAAATCCCCCAGAGCATTCAAGAATCGCTCAGATTCCATAAGTCTCCAGGGGCGGACCATCTCAATAGGTCCCACTTCCCCACAGAGGGGAGTTGCCATGGTAAGCCCAAACCTCGCCAGCGAATGATCCATCCATACAACGGGCTGACAGTCAGCCCTCCTATCAACGGATACTCACCAGTCCTCTCTGAGGCAAAAACCAAATCAAGGGTGTGACCTGCTATATGAGTCGGGTCAGATACAAATTGAGACAGCCCCATGGTTGTCATGGAGGACATGAAGAACTGAGCGGGTCCACTAAGTGTAGCCTGGGCGTGGACGTTGAAATCCCCCAACACCACCGTGGCAGGGGCTTCCAACACCACGTCCGAGACCACCTCAGCCAGCTCAGATAGGGAGGATGCTGGGCAGTGGGGTGAACGGTACACCAGCAGCATCCCTATCCTGTCTCTCTGGCCCAACAGCATAAACAGGCCCTCAACCCCAGTTACAGAGCAAATTGGTCGTCTGGTGAGGGGGATGGACGTCCGATGGACTATAGCAACACCCCCTCCCCTCCCCTCTGGTCTGGAGCAGTGCTGCACTGAGTATCCTGGGGGACAAAGCTGGGTAAGACTAGGCCGACCCAAATCATCCACCCAGGTCTCAGTAATGCACACCAGATCAGCCCCTTCATCCAAAATCAAGTCACATATGACAGATGTTTTATTCCGGACTGATCTGGCATTTAAGAGCAGCACTTCCAGAGCAGAGGGCTGGTTGGCAGACCCTCCCAAACTCTGTTGGGTGGGAAGCAGAACAGAAGGAGTGATGGCTTCAATACATCTATCACCCCTTCTCCTGTCTCTTCTGCTTCCCAACGCCGTATCTCCCCCTGCCCATTACTACTGTGATAGCGTTCCCCTCACCCCCTCCTGCCTGGCCCTGGCACATGTTTCCTACCCAAAGCACAACACACTCACTCAAACACACACGCACACACACACACAAAAAAAAAAAAAACAACCACCGGATAATACATACACTCAAAGGTAAAACAATATTAAACTGTTAATTAAAATCAGTTCTAAAAACAAAACCCTGGCCCACAATTTAAAAATTCCCACCACATGAAAGGGGCAAGGGCAGATGCCCAGGAAGAGTGGATTTGCAGATCTTCTCCTCCCTCCTTGCCACCTGATGTATAGCTTGGAGGGTGTGGGGGACCAAAAACAACCCACAGGAGGCAGCCGAGCTCTTCCTCCCTCAGCAGGTCTTTTTGCTGGGATGGTGAAGGGCGTGGCCCAGGCAAGCCCAGGAGGCAGCAGAGCTCTTCCTCCCTCAGCAGATTCTTGTAGCTGGGATGGTGAAGGGTATGGCCCAGGCAAGCCCAGGAGGCAGCATAGTGATCTCGTTTGCTGTTTGTAATTTTAAAATGAAATTATTATTATTATTATTATTATTATTATTATTATTATTATTATTATTATTATTATTATTATTATTATTATTATTATTATTATTATTATTATTATTATTATTATTATTATTATTAATTATTATTATCATCATCATCATTATTATTATTATTATTATTATTATTATTAAACTAGTCTCTTTTAGCAGTATGCAGCTATTTGCTCACTTGGAAGGATTTCATTACTCACAGTGCTGTTCCTCCTCCTCTTCTATTAATTCTGTTTCTATTAGGAATGTACTTCAAAGTTATTGTTCTGTTTAATTGCCATTGAACACAGGACAGGAACAGAATTTATAAAGGTTCTAGTATACAGCAGGTGAAAAACTGCTAGCAAATTGCTGTAGGGTACAGCTAAAAAAAAAAAGTATAAATACCTAAATCCAGATTGAAATGTTTAAAATCAAGTATTGTGATGCCAAAAAGAACCAGAATATGGACATCTTTTGAAAAATATTCTGTTAGTGCCTGGAATACCAAATGAGTAAAATTGCTAGAGTCAAATCAACACCTAGAGCATTACAGGTTAATTCTGTGACAGTATTTGAAGGGTTAAGAACTTTTGGTTTTCGAAAATAGAAAGACACAGTCTGGTTAACCATCCTGCTATATGATCTAATGCAGAGGTGATCAGGTACAACAAAAGAACAATCCCATTCATCCCACTAATAGAAACAGACTAAATTTCATCCATGTCTCTGGTAAGGGCATGAAATAGATGAAAAAGTCTTCAAAAAGGTCATGAGCATGAGTGCCAAAGAAGTTTTTGATGGGAGTGAGAATTTAGCATTAGAACCACAAGAAAGAAGGGCAGGTGGCAAGATTGGAAAGACAATACTTGCAGATGTTATGAGGGTGGGGGGAGAAACCATCTACTTGGAATGCTGCATTTGTTTCAGACATCCATGAATATATCTCTCTCATTATTAAAGAAGCCAGAAAAGAAAAAACTCAGCTAATTTCTCAATTAGGAAACCTCTCATTTCTGACTGAGTTGAAAAAATCAAGGTGCAAATTTTAACGAAGCAGTTTTAGTGCACAAAAAACAGCAAACAGTACACGATACAATGATTCTCCCCTTTCCTTCATATAAACTTCAGCTGCAAGCTAGCATTTCTGTTTAGTTATTTCTGGAATGGACGTGTTACTATTATCAGCAACTTCTCTGTGCAGTGTGCCCAGTCTCTGGGAGCTAAGTGTGAGGGTTTTAGTTGCACTTCAGGCCACTCCCATTACCCCCTCCTAGACATGTTGACTGGTTTCATTTGTGTGTGTGTGTGTGAGAGAGAGAGAGAGAGAGACGGGGGGAGGAATGAATGGATCTTTTTCTGTTACCCCAAATTAAGTAAGAACAACACACAGAACCTAGGGCCAATTCACACTTTGGCCCATAGTTGATAATTAGGCAACATCTGGGCAAGTGCATCTGCACTTGCAGGAGGCATTTGCAGCATACCCTGTTTTTTGCACGGACCATCAAAGATCTGGATTTTTGAGATGGTGTAGTGGTTATCATAGAAAGCCTGAAGTGTACAGTAGAGTTGCTAAGAAATTATTTAGAAGTGAACCAGTCTAATTCCATCTTGAAGGTGTTACTCATGGGATACAGAACAGAAAGTTCTTCCTGTGAGAAAGTGTTACTGAAATCCATATCAGAGATACAGGCTTCCTTTAAGAGTTTGTGGGAATCTGAACATCTTACTAACCCCCTGCATTCTATACCAATAGTTAAGATAGCAACCTGAAAAATATTAAGGGATGGGTAGTAAATCTTGATTAGGTTGATTCTGAATTACCTTTCAAACAAGATCTGAAGCACCTGGGATTTATTCAGTTTGATTTGCTGCTGTCTTCCGCCACCTCAATTACACTGGCAGCAGCTAGCAGGGGCCACCTTGGTGCCCACTCCCACCCAGGGGTGTATGCCACCCCCCCAACTCCTCACAACCCACTTACCTTATTGGACCCATGATTCAATCTGCTGGTCACGGGGCCTGCTGGGGTGGTCTGGTGCTCTCTGTGCAGACATACTGACCTGACATCAGACCAGTTGGAGACCAGTTGCTTATCGAGGGGTTTTGAAAGAATAATCAACTGCAACCATTTTGGGAAAGACTCTTGGATTCATTATAAAATTCTTGTCCAAGGTCACACTACCCACTGACAGTGGGATGTGGCGCACCACATTTGTAAATGAAAAGGAGCATCGGAAGCAACATCTGCAGGGGATATATCTGTAGCCCAGACTTGTCTCCAGACCTGGATTGTTTGATTTGTTTATTGTTAAGATTTGCTAATATTTGGTATAAGGTTTTACTTTATTTGCTAGACAATTTTCCCTTGGTTAGACTTCTGTGTAAACAGCTTCAAGGATATTACAACATTTCTGTATGTTTGTTTGTTTTCAAATGGAATTAAGTTGTACACTTCTGTTCTGCACCAAAGCATTTCAGGATAAGTACTGGTGTGGGGTCAGAGTGTTGTGTTTCTTGGAATCCATGCCAAGTGTATATTTTATTTATTTATTTATGTCCATTTCTATCCCGCCCCATACCCGAAAGTCTCTGGTTGATATGACTATCACAACTACAATGAAACAAGTAATGAGATCTGAACTAGAGTGCATATTGAAGAAAGGAATTGTGGAGAACATACAAAAAAATGTTGGGGTATCCAAAGTGATGGTTCAATAAGTTCTCCAAGAGATTGACCTGGAACAGGTCAAAAGGGGTGAGAGCTGTCAGACTTTGAAGCCAGTATGGAAAATTGTGGGGACTGAGGCTACAATGAATTAAATTCAGTTGAAATATACATGGTTGGGCAGCATACAGACATAAGACAGCTGGGAACAACCAGATAAGAATTTGGCCTTTAGTTGATAAGCTTTCTGTTATGGACTTCCCTTGTGATATCCTGTACTGCAGATACTGTAATTTGATTGGTCTTTGGTGACGTTGTGTCTTAAAATACAATTGATTAACCATACATGAATATGTAAATATATAGCCCCAGTCATCTTTATCTGCTCATGTTTCACTTCTCACTCTAAGTGTGTTTAAAAGGTCACGGGGGAACCAAAGTCAGGGCTCTATGTTATCCCCAGTCCCCTCTGCTGGTTACATTTTGCAAAGAGCTTTCTCCTAGGGATGTGCACAAATATTTGTGACATCTGGAATTTGTACAAATATGTATGAATTTGTAGCTTCGTGGCCGAATCGAATAGGGCCTATGTGGGCCCTGTTTGTCAACAAATCAGATTATCCGGTGTTCATCAAAGCTTCAGTTAAAGCTTTGGCAGATAAGTGATGCCTTGGGACCTTCTGGCCCTCCATTCTGGCATCCTCCCAGGCTTCCCATTCCCCCCTGCAGCCTCCTGTTGCCACACTTACCTCACAGGGCCACCGCTGCTCCTTTCTCCTAGCCTTCCAGTACTGCATGTGCAGCTCCTGCTGCACGGACAGAACCAAAAGAGCCTCTTCAGCCTCCGGGGAGCAAGGAAGTAGGCCCCAGGGATCCCACTGTGGGCTCTTGTCCCCCTGATGTGCCACCTTACCTTTTTTGAGGGGACACAGTGGCTCCCCTGGGCCTATTTTGGTGCTTGCCAGAGGCTGAAAGGGCACTCCTGGGTCAGCATCGTGCAATCCCCAGATGTGGGTCATGAGACACTAATGTGGAAGGCCTACTTCAGCCTCTGGGGTCACCAAAATAGACCCTAGGGACACCACCATGGCCTCCCACCCTCGACATGCCCCCTTATCTTTTGTGGGGCTGCAGTGGCACTCCCAGGCCAATTTTGGTGCTTCCCGGATACCAAAAAGGCACTTGCAGGTCAGCATCACACGATCCCCAGATGTTTCATGAGACACTGATTGGAAGGCTTGTGAGATCCCCTTTACCTTTCTGGGGGCTGTGGTGGCACCCCAGGCCTATTTTGGCACTTGCCAATGCCAAAACGTACTTATGGGTTTTTGTGCACAGCGGGAGCTGCACATGCAGACTGAGAAGATGATGGCGTGCACAGTGGCAGCAGTGATGGTGGCGACAAAGACAGGTAAGTGGGGTGGGGGGAAGGGGGAAGGGAGGGTAGGCCTTTGCTTTGTTTCATGCATGAATATTTATTTGGATATTCATGCACAAATACAAAGCCCTCGACATTCATGTGGGTGGGATTCAATCAAACCTGAATTTTCCCACATTCAGTTTATACCAAACTGAATGCACACCCTTACTTTCTCCTTCTGCACTACAAATATCAGTACAGAATATGACACAAATATTAAAATGATTATCAGAAAACACATAAGCATGTGCATGTATACATACACACAAGAAGAGAGAGCTTTTTCTTCTTGATCCGTGGAAGCAGACACCAGAGTCGGCCCTCTTCTCTCTTCTTCCTTAAATATACACAAGCAGCCATGGATGCTTAACAGTCTTACTTTTAGAAGATATTAATTCTTAAACTATCTAATCACCACAATCATGGCATGAGTAACTATAACAGTGCTGTACAAGGTAAACTGAGAAATCCAGGTGAATGGTAGGAATATTTCTTGCCCTTGCTGAGCACTTAAATATGATTTTCCCGTTTATTCATGAATCAATACTTTCATTGCTCACAGTCAAGATAATACAATTTTCTGCTATTATTTCTGTGAACACAGAGTAGTAGTTATGCCCTAGCTGCTTTCAAGATCACCGTGGCTGAAATTTGACTTGGTTATCAAAGAAACAGTTATTTTCTTCAAGATTGTTTGTAGTTAGTTGATCAGGAAGGTGGCCTTGTGAAAATAGTACAAGCCTGAGACAAATATATGGCTTTGGACATGGGCTTCTGAAAGAGAATATTTGTAGCATTTCTCTAAATTCACTTTTGAAACAATGAAGCACCTCGTTCTGTTCACGATTGGTAATGACATTTCCTCATGCTAATATAATGACTTCAAAAAAAGAGCTCTTATTGGATTTATAGAAAACAGGATGGATTTTCAGGAAGGAGTTGTCCCCAATGTATTCTTCCACATCTAACAATTTTAGAATGTTTGACAATAGAAAACACAAGTGACAATTCATGGATAGCTGATGATACATTGCTAGCAGTATGGCAATAGGAATGAAGTGTTAGTGCTCCTTTTATCATCCCAACAGGGCTTTGATCTTTTATTTAGGGCAGTTTCTACAGCACCCTGTCCCTTCAGGGCCAGGGTGTGATACCCTAGCCTGGAAACAACCTGTTCCATGCTGGGGCAGGTTGTTGCCAGAGTAGAACATAGCCATCCACATTTCAGATGGTCTGTATCCAAAAATGAGTCACTGACTCCAAAACCTGTTCCAGTCCTTGAAGCTAGCACTGGAGATTTCAAAAGCCAGAAATCTTTGTTCCTGAACTTTGAAGTTTCCAGGATGATCCTTTTTTTGGTGACACACTACTTCCAGAACTTCTTCTGATGGTGCTTCCTAGCTCCCTTTCCTGCTCATTTAGGAAGGGTGGGGGTTGCACTCTCCCATGATAGTGTGGAAGCCAGGAACCTTAGAGCCCTTCCTGGAGCTCACAAGTCGTAAGTGGTGAAATTCCCACACCCTGCTGGTTCCAGCTTACCGCCAAGCATGGTGATACCTAGAAAAAAAAAGCTGCTTCGTGAGAGCTCCTAAGATTTTAGTCAAGGAGCTTTGACTTCTTTTGGCATTCCTGAGCTATTCATTTCTACATTTTCCAGCCCATTCCATTCATCACTCTCCCTGGTTCTTCAGACCTTCTTGTGATAGTCAAACAGTATTTCTAGCCTTTCCCATAGAACTGCAACTCTTCACCTTTCACCCTCCCAATTTGGATTCTTAAGAGCCCACACTAGAATAACATGTCGGCCATTTCCATATAACTCAAATGAAGAACAATAAACTTCTTCAAATACTTTATTTCTGAGCAAACAACAACAAAAAACTCACAAAGACTTTTCTCCTTTAAAAGGCTGAAAAACTTTGATAAGCTGTACATACCAAAACTAATACGAAAGCTGATAGATTTGATAGAAGCACCAGCTCAGAAATCCTTATATACAGCAGTGGATTATTTGATTGTTGTTGATTCATCATTTAGGCTCTGGAGGCAAAATTAATGGATAGCCATCCACATCCATCATCCTCTGCATCCAGCTGGCACACCTGGGAAAACAAATGTGGGAGTGGAGAGACCTTTGAACATTACTCAAATGTTTTTTCTTAGCTCACTCTCCTCACTTCTTCTCACTCCTCTGTTCCTTCCTCTTCTTCTTTCCTTCATCTTTCTCTCCCTTTTTCAATAAGCAGGGAGAATCCAGACAATTTTGAGGTTACGATATCATGATTTTCTACAAATTCATCCCTATACTTGTCACACATTTTTGTTTTGTAGTCCAAGCTTTTTGTACATCAAACTTTATATAGTAAATGGATAAAAAATTCTAAGGTAGACTCATAAGGTGGTTCTGCACTGGCTCTCCAAAATATGGATCTATTAGATCCTTATTTCAGAAATCTGTGTCTAGTAGATCTGTATCTATTAGATTCGGATCTACTAAGACCTCTTTCGTCCACACCCTCAAGGGAAGGACAGCTTTAGATATGGAAGGAAAAGCATAGCACTGCAGCCATAGGGAGGCACACTGCACGCATAAAGCGCAAAGTGCACCAGGCCCCAACAGCCAGAATTGGTCTGGCTTCCTGAAGGTAAGGAGGGGGATCATGCGCGCGAACCTTGGGGTGGGTAGGGGACTTCTGGGGCAAGGGGAGCCCCAAGATAGGAGGCCCCCAGCTCACCATGCTTGGCTCCAAAGGAGCCAATCATGGAGGCCGGGGGGAGGGCCCACTTAAGGACACTTGTGCAGGTGCGGACGCATCCTAAATGGATGTGTCTTAACTACACAAGTACCGATTAAGTACCCATTAAGACTACCTCCAAGGTAGTCTTCCCTTAATCAGGATTAAGGGGCTCTTAACACCCATTAGAGACACATCGCGCAAGAGCCAATGTGGACGTATGTGTCTCTAATGGGTGTTGTTAGAAGATGAGGTTTTTAAAACCCGTCCTTAATGGGTGCTTAATGGGTGTAAGTGGTCAATGCGGAAGCACCATAGCCTCATAGAATTATAGGAATTCTATAGAATTCTACAGAATTGAAAAGGACCTCTAGGGTCATTGAGTCCAACCCTTGCAAAATGCAGGATTTCTTAAACCATCTCAGTCAGATATCTGTCCAGCCTCTGCTTGAACACCTCCAGCAAAGAGCTTACTAGTCCCATGGCAACATATTCCATTTACTGTCGGGAAGGTTTTTTTCTCTCCCTAATATCTAATCTGTATTGAATATGTGCATTCATTCTTAATCTATGAGTTGAAGATTTGGACTATTACTGGCCTTTACACCAACATAGGTGGCATATGAATACTTCTAAATCTATATATCATTATTAACAAAGTGATATGTCTGATTGAGAAATCAATTTTTTCCCCCATGATCTTCACTAATTTATTTTGATATGTGTTCATCAGTGGCTGAATGTAGATTAAAGGAGATAACTCAGTAGATTCTAAGAGGAATTAGAATGGGATGTGGGAACAAAAGTTTCAACTGACTATAATTTCTACCATTTTTTCTTCTAATATTTGATTGATCACAAATAAAGTATTACCATAGCTCAATGGTAACTATGAATTAAATCAATAAATAAGGAATCTGTTTGCTTTGCATGTAGAGGGTACGAGGGTCAATTCCCAGCACCTTCACAGATGCTTCAATGGCAAACAACTTCTGTTTTGTTGTCAAGAAAACCACATGAAATATGTTTATATAGTAATTAGGAGTTTACTCAATTGCCATGTCACAATTAAGATTTACAATTCTGAGAAAATGTTTCCAAGTCACCAGTGATAATTCTATTAAATTGTCAAGGTCATTAGGTTTCTGCAGATGTTAACTAAACCAGTGTTATTTTGTTTGGAATTTTTTTTAATGTCATCTTGTATTATCTCCATATGTATAGTTCTAATACCAGTCAGATAGAAGAAGTACTGTAGATGTGTGCATGGTAGGAAAAGCAAAAAGCAAAAAGTAGTAAAAAAAAAAAAGTTAAAATAATTCAGACCAGGTTGCTCACACATATTTTTCCTTCTCTCCCTTTGGCATTTTAAAATTATAAATTAACTTTTGGGTGAGTTGGCACAAATGTGACACATATATGAATAAGAAAGTGATTCTCACTTCAGCTTCAAAAGCAACTCAGTTGCAGGATGGGCTGGTGGGAGTTAATGAATATTTTCTGACAGGCTCCAATCCACATAGGCATAGAATAATAAAGGTAAGGTACCTTCAAAACAACTGGCACTAATCCGGTTAACGTTTATCAACATTTGCTGATGCACACAAATATAGAAAGACCAAAAGCAACGAGGAATGTTTATTCTGACAAAATAACACATTTTGTTTTACAGTATGTCTATTCCTAACATTAAATTAACTAAGCTACCTTTTCAATAAACTGGTGGACTCAGTGACATAATTGTGTGTGTATGTTTTCCAGTGCTAAAGCTTGATCCAGACCTCACTTACTTATTCCACTATATTTGGATATGCCAAAATGCATCATGAATATTCCAGAATGCATGAATATTTGTGCATCTAGGTATGCCTTATTCCAAAATATCCTAATAGAGCATAATAAATAAGGAATAGCTGGATGCACCCCAAGATTATCTTATTCAGATATCATTATTGTAAAGTGGCTATGGCTAAATGGCAATAGGATTGAAATATATTTTCATTACCCTGACTGCAGGATATAAGCAAAGGCTACATTTACATGGCCAAATGCATTTGAGAGGTCCATGAACAAACTTCTCCGTGTCTCCTCCTGCCAAGGCCTCACTTGGAAAGTTGGCAATCAGTAACTCTTCACTGCCATGGCAGCAGGTACTTGGGGCAGATACCCTCACCAGAGCAGCTTGATAGCAGTCCAATAGAAGTCAGCTAAGATGGCTCTTCAATTCTGTGTTTATCAGGTGAGCTGCCTGTGAACTGATGCAGCAGCCCTTAAAGTCAGTGGTGCCAATTTTGTCACAATGTGGGGCCTTATCAATATGCAGGCAAATGATCCTGGTGTTTTTCCTAATGTATAAGCCTGTGTGCCCCCCCAAACCCTCTTCTCTCTCTGAAGCCTTGGCAAAACCATAATGCACTGACAAGCAATGCTGCCTTAAGGCAAATGTGATAGTTGGCATTTATTAGTTGGCATAAAGCTGGATGCAAGGAGTTATCAGTGATATAATTCCAAATTCCCTAGTTCCTGGGAGCCTCTAAAGAATGCTTTCAGGAACTTTCCTGGAAATGCTAAATGGACAAACAAAAGGACCACTCTTTATGTGCTGGACAGATCTGATCAATACCTAGCTAAATAACACCTCAATGGGAACTCATTAGCACCTGAGCAGCTTCGTTTACCAAAATGCAACCATTTTGTTTAAGATGTACAGCTGGAAAGCAAATGTATATGTCAAGTGCCTGAGCAAACAGTGACCCATCAAGTAACCAGACAGGTCAGGAGTTCAGCCATTGGGACTCATTGCAACAATATGGTTCTGCCCCTCCCCCCAGATTCAAATTCCCTACTTCAAATCTCATTGTCAAAGCCTAAAGTCTGAGAATATAAAATGAGCTCTATCAGCCCATAGTTTCCACACTTTTCTGTCACTTCCACTCTGCTACCATGCTGAATTACTAGCTGAAATCATTAAGCTGAAACCACTTGCCCAGTCTTGTCCGGCTCAGGATCTGCAATCCCTACCAGGCATTTGCCTGCTAGGCAACCTTGATCTCCCAATCCTATACAAAGCCTCTTCTGTCTGAGACGGAGGGGGTTTCTGCACTAGCTGTGGAAACCAGTTTAAGCCCCTCTTAACACACATTTAAAACACTTACATTGTGATGCATCCACACTGTAGACTGGATTTGAGAGTCTGCATCTGCATTTTGGTCGCAAGACTGGTTTATAAAACCAGGTTCAGAGCCAAAATCCAGATTAAATGTAAGACCTGAAAAATCAGCCGGCACTTCCCCCTGGATGTGTGCAGAAGCAGGACGCTTCTGCACATGGCCAGGGGGAGAGACGGATTCCCTCTGCCAGCTGTTTTGGGAAGGGTGGAAGCAGGAGTGCCTGCTTCTGGAAGCACTTCCCTTGTGCACCGATGGGGCTTCAATGACAAGTGGGGGCCTGCCAGTCATTGAAGCCCCTTTGCTGGAGCAACTACATGGAAGTGTGAGGGCTGCCACTGCCTCCCCATGTGGCTGCTGCTCTCCAGCAACAGGGCAGCCTCCTGAGACGGGGGAATCTAGGCGGCAAATCTGCCACTGCCTGATCCCCTCCCCCAGGGCATGAGAGGTGGCGGTGGTGGGCAATCAGAGTGGGGAGGGGCCGTGGGTGGCAACTACCTTTGTCCATCGCCACACCACCTTTCATGCCCAGCCTCCCAGGGGAGGGGATCAGGCAGAGGCAGAGTTGCCTCTGCTGCCTCTAGATTCCCCCTGCTCCTAGAGGCTGCATCACAGCTGGGGAGTTGGTGGTGGTGGCAGGGGAATGAGGAAGCTGCCATCCACGCCCCTTCCTTGCCCTGATCACCCGCAGCCATCAATGGGACAATGGGGAATGAGGAAGCTGCCATCCACGCCCCCTCCTTGCCCTGATCGCCCGCAGCCATCAATGGGACAGGGGGCATGCCATGCCTGCTGTCCTGATGACAGCTGGAAGCATGTGGTGACAGTCCCCTGGCTTCAGGGGTGGGGTTGCCAGCATGCCCACCAGAGGGCGGATTGGAATGGGTGCTGGTGTGTCCGCACAGCACCCACTCCAATCCGTCTCTGCAATCCTTCCTCTTGCACTTGGCAGCAAGTGTGGAAAGGCCCAGAGAGAGAGACCTGCTTCTGTTTTTCCCAGCTGCACCTGGACCCTCACTGCATGGCCCTGTTCTCCGATCCTGCTCTGAAAAGGAACCTGTGGGTGAGAACCAGATGAACTATACCATAGGGTAGTCTTAGAATAGGTTTATTTCTTCCTTTTTCTATTCTGCATCTCTAGATTACCAAAAGGTGTGCTTTTTAAATTGATACACTTTCCTGGGCCAAACTATTGCCCCTTGTCATTATGCTGTCCTGCTGAGAATCTGTTTTTGCTTATATTTTGGCCTATGTCTAGGCACCCTGAATAGTGTCCCCTTCAGTTTTGATACTGATTACTAACAAAATCATATTCCTATTGAGGAACATAGACTCGCGGGGTGCTTCTGCACAGGGCCTAATAAATCCGGATCTACCACACCCGGATTTAGTAAAACCGAATTCCAGAAGACCCGGTTTTACTAAATTTGGATGCTCAGTAGATCTGGATTTATGGGGTAGATCCGCATCTAATAGATGCGGATCTACTCCCTCCCCGTGCCTCCGCACACACGGTGGGAGGACGGAATAAATCCGGATTGGAGGTGGGTGCTGCACCTGCCTCCCATCTGTGCTCCAGGGCCCTCCCCTGGCCTGCTATGATTGGCTCTTCGGAGCCAAGCATGGCGAGCTGGGGGACTCCTACCTTTCGGCTCGCCCTCGCTGGCAGCCCCTACCTTCAGGAGGCATTCTGCACAGGCGCACCGTCTAGCCAAAGCAGTGCCCCTGCACAGAATGCCTCTTGAAGGCAGGGGCTGCGAACAGCAGCCCCGGCCATTCAGGAGGTGTGCAGGATGCAGGCGCGCTGCATCTAAGTTCCTCCTTGCAGAATCAGGGTGACGCCAAGCAGGTAAGGAGGGGATTCCGGCTGGTCTCCCCCAGGTGGGCTAGGGTGGGCTTTAGGGAACCTTCCCCTGGTGCCAGAAGCGGCGATCCGCTGCTTCTGGGGCAAGGGCGAGCCGAAAGGTAGGAGTCCCCTGGCTTGCCATGCTTGGCTCCGAGGACATGGCGGGCCGGGGGAGGGCCCCAGGTAGGTACACTTTCACTGTGCAGATGCATCCTAAAAGGATGTGTTTTCATAGCAAAAGACACATTAACACAACATCATACGTGGTGTGTAATTAACACCCATTAGGCAGACTTTAGGCACGGATAGGTGCGAGCGCACCTAACCGGAAGTGTGCCTAATAGGCCCGCAAATGCAGACGCGTCATCCTGAAAGTGTTCTTAATGCGTGTTGCTGTGCGGACACACCTCACCAGATGTGTCCGAAACAGCAACGTGTGTGCGGACGCGCGTGTCCAGATGTGTGCCTAATGGGTGTTAAAGGGACTGTGCGGAAACACCCTGGGTCTCTTTCCTTGTAGTTTAAACACAAACACTATTCTGGCGTAATTCAAATCTTATGCATAAGATCTCAACACAAGAAGACTTCCTGACAAGCTATTTCAGGAAGTTCTGTTAAAACTGTCAGGCTGAAAAAGCCCATATAAGGAAAAATGTAGTGATGTGTGCAGAACAGGTAACTAGGAGTCAACTTAGTATCTAGTCAGGAGACCTCTCAAGGCTGGTGACAGCATCATAGGGATTGCAACAGCTTGCGTAATACAGAGGGAAATGACTCAAGATCAGGAGTTTGTGTGTCATTTGAGTCATTGTAACCTTGCTAGTAAAAAGTATATAAGTAGGTGCACAGCCAATGTATTGTTTACAATTTGATGGAGAGCTGGAGAGACTTTGTATATATTGATTGAAGCAATAAACCCCTTCGGTGACTGGCTGTCGGCGTGAAATTCTTTCTAAACTGCGACAGAGGTCTGATGGTGCTGAAAAACAGCTCCCGAAGCCAGAAGGACGGGGAGAGCGGGCCAGGAGGAAAAAGCAACGTTCCCGAGGCACCACAGAGAGCTTGCAAGAAAGCCGCTGATTTATCTGCTAACAAGGGTTATGGGCCCAGAGCGTTAACCCCGCACGTGCTGGATAGTTCAACTGACTGTGAGTGCCGAATGGCTAAGGGGAAAGAGAATCGGATGGCTGTCTGATTGTCTAGTTTTGTATGTCTGTTTTTTGTCACGTTTGACAGAAGAAGGACGGAGGAAATTGCACTGCTTGAGAGATGGAAGCTGCACGTTTTCCGAAACTGGATGAGACGAACTTTTCTGCTTGGGCTGTTTACGCGGAAGAGTTGCTCACCAGGGAAAGGCTCTGGGATGTTGTTGACGTAGGCGTGGCAGCTGGTACGGTCGCAGAGGATCAGAGGGCAAGGGCAACCATTTTGCTTACGATCACGCCGCCGCAAATCAACCACATCCGCGGGAAGGCAACTTCAAAGGAAGTCTGGGATACATTGAGGGAGATCCATCAATCCCAAACAGCACTGTCAAGAATGATTTGGTGTAGGAGGCTGTATGCTTGCAAGATGCAAAAAGCACAAGCTCCTGAGAAACATCTGGAAATCATGGCAGATTTGTTCCAGCAAGTTGCAACAAGGGGAGTCGAAATCACCCCAACGCAAAAGGCATTTATCCTGTTAGGAAGTCTGACTGATGAGTTTGAAAATATCCTGTGGAGTCTACAGTGTGTTGACCAGAGGCAGCTAACTCCAGAGATGGTGGCATCACGAGTCTTGGAGAAATGCCAGCGTAGGGACTACGAGGCAAAACTCCTGACACAAGGACCAGGATGGAAACAAACTCAGTCAATCGAGACTTTCAATGATTTTGAGCCTGAAAAAGCATTTGTGTCCAGAGGGAGAAAATGCTTCCACTGCAGTGGAAAGGATCATTTCATTAAGGAGTGTAGAAAGTTGGCTGAGGAAAGAGCCAAGAAGCAACCCAAGTATGCTGCAAGCAAGAAAGGGGTTGTGGCAGTTGTAAAGAACTATGATTCTATAGCCTGTGTGGCTGCAAGCCCTAGCTGGGTGCTGGACTCGGGGGCAAGTTCTCACATGGTTAATTGTGAAAAGCTCCTGAAAGATAAAATGCCTTCTGATGTACATTCAGTTATTTTGGCGGATGGCGCATTGAAGGAAGTACAAGCAACGGGAACTGTGAGAATACCATGTTTTGGAAAGGATTTTTCAAATGTATTGTGTGTTCCTGAATTGCAAGACTGTTTAATCAGTGTATCTGAGTTAACAAACAGGGGTTATACTTTGTGTTTCAAGGAGAATGATTGTATTATTAGCATAAATGATGAGATTTGTGCTAGGGCAGTCAAGGGAAACAAAGTGTATGTTATGACTTGCAGGGCTAAATGCGCGCTAGCTGATAATGTGCCTTCGCACTTAAACTGCGTCCATTATTACCAGAAAGCCATGGGGCATGTAAGCTTCACAAGTGTGGGGAAACTAGAGGAAGTGTGTCCAGAATTTCAGATGGAAAATTATTCAAACCAGTGGGATTGTTCAGTTTGTAGCAAGGTAAAGCTCGAGGCTTTTCCTGTAGCCAAATTTAGCAAACGCACGACAGAAAGACTGTTTCAGACTGCGCATGCAAATTTGGCTGGCCCTTTAGCAAAGACTATGGGCGGGAATCAGTATTTTATAGCCATTGTGGATCAACATACAAAGTATTTGCATGTGATACTAATGACAGAGAAAAGTGAACCACCACAGCAATTGTGGGAGGAGGCAATTTTGATCATTAATCATGTTGCTAACCGTACTTGGAATTCTTTTGTAAAGGAAATGTCTTATCATATGCTGTATGGGAGACCATTGAATCTTAAATGTCTGAGAGTTTTTGGGCAATATGCAAATGTATATGTACCTGCAAATCTCTGGAAAAGGTTAATGTTTGTGGGGTATTCTGGAAACAGCTATAGATTTGGTTCAAGTCATGGAGAAATCTTACTGTCCAGGAGTGCCAACTTTGAAAACCATTCCGGCAGGGAAAGACTCCACGCTAACAAGGAGGTTTTTCTCAAGCTAGGGCAGAGTGCCACAGATGCTGGAAATGGAGGAGCACTAAAGCAAGAAGGTTCTACAGATAGTGAGACTAGCACTTCTGCAAATGAACAAACACAAACACAGCCTAGGTCAGATAGTGGAGATGGAAAAGGCAGGATAAAGGAAATCCTACCAAAGAGAACTCAGAAAGTTAGAAAGCCCCCAGATAGGTTTGTAATACAGACTGCAAACGCTTGCACAGTGATAGCAGGAGTAGAACCTGGAAGTTTTGAAGACCTGGTGACTTATCTTAAAGAGGCCCAAAGAAAGAGAGTCAGTAACCAGGGCAGTGGGCAAGAGCTGGAGTGCTGTGTAGCATAGTTCGAAAGGTATAAAGTGTAAATAGCATCTACACACATCCACACATTTTTGGAGGGGAATGTCAGGCTGAAAAAGCCCATATAAGGAAAAATGTAGTGATGTGTGCAGAACAGGTAACTAGGAGTCAACTTAGTATCTAGTCAGGAGACCTCTCAAGGCTGGTGACAGCATCAAAGGGATTGCAACAGCTTGCGTAATACAGAGGGAAATGACTCAAGATCAGGAGTTTGTGTGTCATTTGAGTCATTGTAACCTTGCTAGTAAAAAGTATATAAGTAGGTGCACAGCCAATGTATTGTTTACAATTTGATGGAGAGCTGGAGAGAGCTGGAGAGACTTTGTATATATTGATTGAAGCAATAAACCCCTTCGGTGACTGGCTGTCGGCGTGAAATTCTTTCTAAACTGCGACAGAGGTCTGATGGTGCTGAAGAACAGCTCCCGAAGCCAGAAGGACGGGGAGAGCGGGCCAAGAGGAAAAAGCAACGTTCCCGAGGCACCGCAGAGAGCTTGCATGAACGCCGCTGATTTATCTGCTAACAAAAACATGCACTGAACTTTGAGAGCCTTTGATGCCCCCTAGGTTTTCCTTAGACTGCACTGGTGTGCAGAAAGAAGGTTCCAAGTATGCTTGCTAGTTAACTCCTGATGCTTGTGTGGACAATTGCTAACCATACTTACCTGTGTTTTTAGTAAGGTATTGTGGTTTTCCTAAGGACATTCCTTCCACACATCTTTCATTCATCAGTCTTGTTTCATACATAGCAGTAGCTCATGTCTAAAGAAGGGTGAAAAAAATTTATATGATAAAGGTTTGAAATCAATACTAAAAATCTGTTTTTTAAATTAAAAAAAAGGGAAGAAGGAAGGGAAAAAGGAAAGAAGGAAAGAAGAAGATCTGAGAACAGGTCTCCTGTCTTACTGACACTTTGACACATTTCTGCTTAGTTCTGACATTCAAACATTTCTTTCCAGTCTGTTCACAAAACAGTTTTGCACAAGGGAACAATAACAGCCACAGAAATGTCAACTCACTTCCTCTGTTTCTTGAACTCGTTTACCTTTTATTCTCTTTGCAGTGTTCTACATCTTTCTGAGGTCTTAAACATTCAGAGCCATCTCAGCTCTCCAGTCTGTTTCCACTTTGTTCTCTTCATGTCGGTAAAAAGTTTATCCTATTTGTAATAAAATCATTCACATTGTATGATCCTTTAAGATGTTTGTTTGTAGATATAAGTTGTCAAAAACAATAGGTTACCTTTCACCATGAATATAATTATTTACAAGCAAGTAGAATAACTTCAGTTGAAATTTTTATGTGTGCACAACAAAATAATTAGATGAGACATAAGAGTATTGGATAAGCTGAGACCACAATTTATTTGTTCAGTTACAAGATTTAAATCACAACCTTATGTAGGATTTTTAAAATTAAATTTGACTGATTAGATATCTATGTAGCTGATCAAATCCAGCCATCATGTGTATGTTCCCTATACAGCCACTCTTAAGATGATAGGAACATAAAAGAAGGCTTACTGGATCAGGCCACAGCCCATCAAGTCTAGCATTCTGCTTCAGAGTGGCCAGAATTTGTTTCTGGATATTCTCAAGCACAAGATAAGTATGAACCCCTCACTTGTTATCAACTCCAAATGGTCATTAGAGGCATCCTGCCTATCCAACTCAGGGTGATACCTAAGCATCCATATCACTGGATCACTGTTAGCCCCTAACATCAAAACACTGAGCCATTCAGAAGGCATGCCTTCCCTTTCTGGACTGCAAAAACTGGTTCCCTGGGAGCTCCAAGACTAGGAACTTTCATTCCTAGCCCTTGGAGTCCTTAGAGTTGGCCCTGAAGCTTTTGCAAGTTTTGGGAATGGTATGGTGGCTGGTCTAGACAAGTATCACTGTGCAGATGACTTTGTTCCAGACCATGCCTTACCATGGTCCAAACTAGCAGGTAGGCATGTGCCGAAAATGTTCAGCATGTTAACAGTTTGTAAGAATTGTAAAGGTCTATGCCTTTGAGCATGAAGGCGAATGGACTAGGGATGCAAGAAAATTCATGTTCATTTGTATAAATTCCTTTGAATGTGGTAGGATTTGAATTCAATACAAATGTTCCATACAAATTCAATATGAATGTTAGATATGATTCACGTATGAATCTCATATGAATCCATAACAAAAGTTTCATAAAAGTGTATTGAAATATTTGGTTTGAATTCAAATGTCAATCTTTGAATGTGCCAGCATTCAGTTGAAATGTGAATATCCGAATTTAGCCAAATTCATATGAATTTTGAATGTTATGAATATTCATGCACATCTCTAGAATGGACCTACTTTCATAGCCCAGCCTTCACACCTGCAATAAAGTTATCACTGTTTGGCTAGAGCTTCATTATATTGAGTTGGTGGTGGCAGCAAGGAAAAGTGGCTGGCTCTTTGTTTTCCCCACTGATCACCCACCTCCTTTCCTTGGTAGATCTGAACATCTGGTGGGAGGTTGCCTGTTTTTCCCAGGAAAAGAAGGCTGGTGGCTGCCTCCCAAGTGGCTCTGGAGGTTCAGTTGGTGGCTGTGGATGGTTAGCATTGGATAGGAGGTGGCTAGCTGCCTCTAGAGATACTCAGGAGGTGGCTATCTGCACGGTTAGTGGCGGTGATAAGCAGCCACCCTCTTTATCTGGGAAAAGCAGCCAGCTGGCTGACCACCTCCTAAGTGACTTCAGGGGCAAAGCTGAAGGCAGTGACAACTGGGTAGCACCATCACCAGGATGTGGCTGGCCTCCTTGAGCCAGCCATTGCCCCAGAAATGGCCTGTCTTCACTTTGACAAAGGTTCTAAGCAAAATTGGAGCCTCTTACATTTGTGGGTGTTGCATGTGCGCAAATGTGAAGTACCACCCTCATTTGCATCAAAGCAAATAGGAAAAAAAATCATGCAAGTGTCTACTAGAAGGCCTCTCTGGCTAAGACCTTCTGGTTTAGGCCATGGCATTTTTGTGCAGAGAGTTCCTTCAATTCTATAGCACTTATGTTCTCATCTCATCTCTAATCCATCTTTTCTGCCCTATAATGTCCATAAAAAGGGAGGGCAGCAGGGTTCAGATCCACGTACAGCCATGGAAATATTCTTAGTTGTCAACTGTCTGTTTAACTTGTGAATGACAGAGTTATTCTGAGAATACATCATAGCAGAATGATTGCTATCTGGACATCTTCAGGAGGTAGGAGAGACAGAAATTCAAAAGCAAACCCATAGATGAAGAACTGCACTGTGCTATCTTAAGAACACATCTCTCTTTGCCAATTCTAACTTTTAAATTTATCATATCCTGATGATTTCTGACAAAAATCCTAGAAAGGATATAGGAACATGAGAAATGTCGTGCTGGATATGTTTGGCAGCCAGGCCAATGCTACATTTAATGCTACCAACAAAACAAAGACATCAAAGACTGGCTAACAGTGTAAGAAATGGTTGCTGAACTCTATGGACCATAGAGTTCAGCAACCATTTCTTACAGGGTTAGCCAGTTGCTCATGGAAACCCAAAAGTGTGATATTAGCATTTTGACCATATCTGATCATAGTCAATTCTATAGTTCAATTATATACATAATAAGAAAAAAAGAATGTTACATTAATTTAGCATATAAGGACTTTATGCACTAAGAGGCCATAATCTGAACCCTCAGGTCTGGACCAGAGAGGCTCACTAGTTTAGATGAGAGCAAAGCATGGATTGGAATAGCCTTCTCTGCACAGTGGTGCTGGTCCAAACCAATCCTTGCACTGGCCCCAAAGCTCGTACAAGCTGGTCCTGAAGGGCAAAGAATTTACTTATTTATTTAAAAATTTGTATTTCACCCAGGGTGGATCACAACAACAACAACAACAACTATATACAGTGTAGTTTTGTGCACTACCAGAATAATTCCCCGAGTAGTTCAGTAAACACGTGTGCCTTCCACATGCCTTCAGATTCTGGACTAAGCCAGACTGCTCAGCCCTTCATCCTTGGTTTCAACGACTACATGTAATAAATATCAAGGGCTCCTTGATTTGGATTATACTCTGTCCTATGTGGATAGAGAGCAGTAGACATGGGGCTTCTGCACTAGGAAGGGGAACATCTGCAAGTGCAGAAAGGTCCATATTTGTATATAATATCCATAATTGTATCCTCTCTCAGTCCCTTTCTCTTCAAACTGAAAAGTCCCAATTGTTGCAACTTTTCTTGTGTTATTCTGGTCCACATAGCATAAGCAGGCTGCCATAGGCCACGCTGGAGTGGGTTAGCAATAGTCTGCTCCAAGGACTGTCTACACTCAGGGCCTGTCCCCAAGGAATAAAAAGTCTGCCAAGACTCTCCTTTTGCCTCTGAGCGCCCCCAAGCCAGGGTTTTTAACGAGGTTCCAGCGCTACAAAACGTGGAAATCGCGCGACAAAATACATGCACTTTAAACAACTCTTCCAGCGCTCTTTCTGTAAGTCGCGGGTTTTCCTCGCTACATTTACCCTGAGGACGCTCCGTGGCAAAAGGGGTGGGGATTGCCACCTGCACACACAGCAGAAACACAAGCAGCTTCACTTTCTAAAGCTCAGAACTAAAGAGCCAGAATCACGCAGAATTGCAACATTGTTGCAATCGCTGTGAGGTGTGAAATGGGTGGATTATTGCTAGGGGTGGATTTTAAAGAGATAACAGGGAAAGTGATGAGTGAATGAGCGATCGTGAGCTGGACAGGGTTTATTTTTGAAAGCAATAACAGGGAAAGTGGTGAGAGTGAATGTTTTCCAGCACGAGAAGCCATTTGGGGGGGGGGAGCTCTGGGAGACGAACAGAGAGCCGATTGCTGTTTCTCCTTTGCACTTGTCAGGGATTGTCAGTGCTCGTGCGCTGGGCAGGGTGGATTTTTGAAAGCAATAACAGGGAAAGTGGTGAGAGTGAATGTTTTCCAGCACGAGAAGCCATTTCGGGGGGGGGGGAGGAGATCTGGGAG
The DNA here is from genome assembly GCA_023333525.1 of Aspidoscelis tigris stejnegeri. NCBI lineage: Eukaryota > Metazoa > Chordata > Lepidosauria > Squamata > Teiidae > Aspidoscelis > Aspidoscelis tigris. The sequence continues at coordinate 227,597,243 of JALMGA010000001.1, forward strand.
ACGAACAGAGAGCCGATCGCTGTTTCTCCTTTGCACTTGCCAGGGATTGTCTTCCTGGTTGTGGCCACACCGAGCGCAGTCCCTCCCCATTCCCGCTGGCACCCTATGAACAAGAGCAGGGGCGGGGAGAAAAAGATGCGGCAAAGAAAACAGGGATCCTATGGGGATGGAAGGTGCGTTAAAAACACACATTTTCCTGAGCCTCATGCGGACGCTTATTCCTGATTTGCATGGCACTTTTAAAGTCCACTTCAATAGAGTGACAGTAGAGTGACAGTGGAGAAGTAAATAAGTCTTTTGGGGATGCAGCCTCAGAGAGCCTGTCAAGGCCCAAACCATTGCTTCTGAAGAGTCCTCAGAGACACTTCAAATACTACAAAGGAAAGGAATGAAAATTTCTGGCTTTTTTTTTCTCTTTTCTTCTCTTGCAATGTACCACTTCTGGAACCATTTTTACCAATGCTTCCTGAAATGCTATTGATAACGAAGCCCCAGTATATTCCAGTCTACCACAGTGTTCTGCCTGCACATCTTTCATATCATAATTCAGATGTTAGTCCTGTCGATGGATCTCTTTAAAGTGGTCCACAGCAGTACTAGGATAAAGCACTATTTTGGTGTCTTACAGTAGACCAGAGCTTCATACAATGCAAACAAATCATCATAATGGGTGGGGCCTTCCATAGGCTATGTTCAGACATAACAGCATGTGGCTTTCATGTTCCCAGCCTTCTGTAATAAATCCTTCCTAGCACAGAATGCTTATGAGAGGGGAGAGGGGTGTGACACTCACCCCACAGTCAGAGCAGCTACAATTGGTATTTTAAAAGAATTGAATAATTAAATATATCTCTCTTTGTTAAACTCAGTGTGATGTCTTTGTTTTGTTGGTAGCATTAAATGTAGCATTGGCCTGGCTGCTAAACAGTTCCTTGCTGAGAGGCTTGTCACTTTCCCCTTAAAATCCCTTAACAAGTTGTGAAGTGGTTCTCAGCTTTGCCAATAGCAGCACCAAACTTCCTTCCCACTCTCACCTCCCTTAAAGCTGCTACAGCCTTAACTGGCCTGTCTTTCAACCGCGGTTTTAAGTAAAAAATGCTATTTTACTCAAAGCTCTTTGAAATCAACAAGAACAAGTTTATTGTTTACAAATTCAACTCTGGATGAAACATCAGGTAAGTTTCACACTAAATAAGATCAAACGTTTCTGTCTGCCTCTCTATCCCTTCTCCTTAAGAGATCTGCCTGCCTAATTCCCTAGTGCAGCAATCCCTGGATCTATGCTAGTTCTACTCCCTCAGGATATCATAAGCTTTCACACAAACCGCCCACCCCGACAAAACCACAGAACATAGCACATAGAACATCTGGTAGCCATTGGGCTAGCCTTTTATATCCTTCTCTGGTGAGCCTGCTGCCTCTGATTGGCTGGTAGCTGCTGATGACTCACCCCTCCTCCCTCCTAGTGAGCTGAGTGAGCCCTGCCCCTGCTTACCTGCAACTATTGCCAAAGTGCTTCCAGTCCGTTTAATGGTATAGACTGTTACCAGTTACCAAAACATTTAAAACTTGTTTTTAACACAATTTTACTTTAATATACATTGAAATAATGGTAGGCACCACATCCGGCAAACTGGTGTATGAGCTGTGTCAGATCACAGTCTGTTCATGGCAATCCCTTATTCTGGGATTTATTTATTTATTTATTTAAGAATTTATATTCCACCCTTCTCTAAAAAGTCTCAAGGTGTGTCATACTTCCATATCATTTAGAAAAGTTCCCTTTAAGGATAAACGATGACAACGTTGTGGTCAAGAATCAAATATGTCAAAAATGGAACTTTGTGAAGTACTGGTCTACTGTATCATCTATCACATGCTGATATTAATATATGAATTCCATATACAGTTCTTTGCTTTCCTCTCATGTCCTATTTGAATATTTTTCCATATGTTCACATTGGCCAAGCAATCATTTTTGCCCCAGCAGTGTACTGATTTGAGAAACTACTTTATAGGTTTATCTTTAGTTACCACTGCAAGTGCTGGGGTGTTTCTTTCTTTCTTTCACTTCAGTCTTTAGACATATTTTTCTTTCTCGAGCAGCCTGATTTAGCTCAGGATTTGGGATCCATTCAAATCCAATTCACACGTTCATAATATCTTAAAGACTAAGACAGCATGTACTAACTTTTTTGACAAGTCCCCTGTTTGGAATAGGAAACACGACCTTTAAAGCTGTGCAATTAAAACTACCCTATTGGAAACACAAGAAACGGGAACAGAAGAGCCAAATACTACATGAACGACAAAGGAGGTGTCTGTAGAAAGAGTTTGGCAAAACATAAATTTGTCAGGATTTGACTCAGCTTAGAAAGATGAAAAATAGTAGCTTGGAGGAGGGCTACACTTGCTCTAATCCCTTTTATTTCAGAACTACAAAACCACTCCTACATGTTAATTCTTCTGCAACACTGTGCTAATATTTTAAGATTTTATAAATCCTTGCCTAATGTTTAAAATGCCAACAATGAACTTCTGAATACTTTTCCCCTTTTCATCTCTTGCTGTAGCTCTTATTTACTTAGAGATAACAAAGCTAATTTAGATTTTGTACTAAGAAAAGTCCTCCAGTTCTTACTTGCTTTTAAATTAAGTGGTTTCTTTTTTTTAAGAATTCAGCAGGAGAAATTTATCCCTGACAAAAATCAATCAGATTTTCATATTTGCTATAATAATTGACAGTAGGTTTAACAAACTTCCTATGAACAAAAATATTTTTAATAATAATTCAGCATGAATTCTAACAACAAGAACAACAATATTATTGCAAAGGCAGTAGAAAATAAAATATAAAAGTGCATTGCTGAAGTAGAAAAAAATTCAAAAACAGTACATGGTGTCTTCTAAAAGGAGGGAGGGGATTTTGCCAGCTGGAATCTCTAGAATGGTGCTGATATATGTGATACATGCTAAACACTGTGTAAAAGAATTCTGGCTTATATCCATCATCCCAGTAGAAACCAAGATTCACCAGTAAAAGTGGTCCACCTGGGGGTCAAGATCAGGAAATTTCTGGTCATCGGAGTTCTCAGAGATGGTTCTTAAGCTCACAAGAGCTTCATTTCCAGCACAGGAGCTGAGTCAGAACAGCCCTTTTCAAGGGCAGTTGGAGCACTTCATTTGATCAAATCCAACTAGAGCAGTCCATGCCACATAAATGCAAAAACAGCCTAGGATACAGACAGTGGTTTGCACATGGACCTCTTTAAAAAGGCCTCAACAGTATCAAGATGAGCACCATTTTGATGTCCTAATCTGTAGTTTTGTCCATTGTGGATGATATATACTAGGAAGGAGCTAGGTCTACTCTAATGCAAACTAGCATGCATAAATCAGGCCCTAGGCCCCTTACTGCACCAGAATTATAGTGTAAAAGGGTCTAAGGGCCTCTAATAGTGCATTTTCCAGTCTTTGATGTTCATTAGAGACACCAGTGTGCCACTTTCAAGCCCTATATAATTCTTGCTTCTATGCAATCTAAGCATTCACTGCAACCATTTGTTTAAACACATCTAAGTGCAAAAGCAAATAACTGCATGGGTTTGCTACCCTAAGCTTTTTACTAAACCTATTAAACCTCTTCTCTGCTTGTTAAATCAATATTAGTTTCTCAATATTATTCGTGACTTTTAAAAAATGGCAGTCATGAGACAGACTTCTTTATGAAGTAAGAAATGCCTCCTCTTAAATGGGCCCAATCATTAGCACACCATTCAAAAAAAGGATTCAAGCTAGAAACTTGGAAGATTTAAAAATATAATGCAAATATTTAGCCTAAATGTCTTAGCTTTGATAACACAAAGCCATCCAGTTTTATTGTAATAGTTATTTTTTTTACTTTTTAAAAAACATGTCATTTTGCCGTATAATCAGCATATTTTTCACCTTCCTTCTCTGCTCACTCTCCCTTTTTATTAGCTACTAAGATCATAACAGTATTTGTTCTAATAGGTTTTTTAGTGTTTCTAGCAACACATCTTTTGATGCAACCATTTAGAGGAGATAAACAGGCGGTAAGAACCTCCAGGAACAAGACATTCTGTGGACATCTGGCCACAATGGCTAGATGTCCACAGAATTAGATGCATGCTTTGTTGTCCCTGTAGTTCTTGTTTATAGACAGCACGGTTACTTCACTGCAGCTTCTGCTATGACATTTGTGTGTGTGATTGTATACATTACTGACCTCCTTGACATCTACTGGACTTTTAATTCTCATACTTATCGTGACATCTTCACTTCTTCGCTACTGTCAAGATATTGGCTTTTTGGGCTATCCCACATTAGCCAGTGTAGCAGACCAGTATGTGTGCTAGGAGCTTCCTTTCTAATCTGATATAGGGTGTTTTTCCTTAATGGGTCTTTAATGGGTACTCTAGTGCTAGTGGAAAAAACCCAATAGTGGGCAGTATGGAGTTGCCCTGTGACAACATTCAAAAGTAATTTCAGATTATACCAGTTGTGTGCTGAGAATCGCATAATAACTATCTTCTTGGGGTACATGGTCTACTGAGGAACCTGAGGAAAGTTCACACTTTCCATCCCATACAGGGGACAGGATGGTGAATTTTCCCTGGTGTGTGCTAGTACTCGCAAATGCTAGTACATACCAATCCACCACCTCACATGTCCAGACACTTGCCTGCATGCAGCCACATGGTCTGGGTGCCAACATCGAGGGTCTCAATGCTGATACCAGTGCTCATGTGCAGACACCGTCACCAGGATGGGGGGGACATACTATGCATGTGCATTCACATTTTGAGACATCTTACATGCCAGTGCTCTTGTGCAGCACCTCAGATGACCTGTCCAGCACCAATGATGTGTGAAGGGGCTGTACCAGAGATGGGATAGGCTGTTCCTGGTAAAGATAAGTCTACATATGGAGCACGAAATTGTGTTCCCCATACAGTCAACCTGCAGCATGCTCTGCAGAGAAGATGTTTCTGGGCTGGAAACAGCTCCTTGCAATGCTGATGCAATGCAATTCAGAAAGGCCCTGTCAGCCACATGGATCTCTCACTTGGAACATTCCCTGGTGAAGACCATGCCTAGGTGCAAGGGAGAGCAAAATCCTGTGGGCATAAAAGAGCAGCTCTGGAATCTGGCAACATTTTGTGAGTGTCCATAAACTGACCACTGAAACCTCCCAAAATATTGCAGTGTCATAATTGGAGAACTTTTGTAGGTTTTGCTGGCTCACTCCACCTGCTCTCTCTCCATTCCTGGTTCAATCACCTAGGATTTGTGCATGCCAGAATACATTGCATGCCAGAATACATTGCAAAATTATTTTGTTCCCCCCCTTTTTTTGCTGTTGTTTAAAATTAAGCCCATAGAGACCTTTTTGTTGTCTTATGCATGGGTGAATGCGTAGTGAAACTTAGGGTGTTTTTCCACTGTCACTAGAAGTACCCATTAAGTACCCATTAATGGGTACTTAATCGGTACATTTAGTGAAAGTGGGAAAACACCCTTATAGTGCCCCTGAAAGGTGTTATGGTTCTTTTGCAATTTTTTTTTTTTTTTTGTGTGTGTGTGTGTTGATGAACTGTTTAAAGTTTTTACTTGTTTTAAATAGTCCAGTTAGGATATAAGGATTCACATACCAAAAGGTCTGTATTTTTAAAGGTATCTCTTTGTCACTGTAGCCCAAAGATCCTGGGCAGGTGAGAAAGGAAGTTGCCTTTTGATTTGTCAATTAGTATCACACCTAAAGATCTGTCCGGGGTAATTTGCATGAGAGTTTTATCTCCCAGATGAGCCTGGGAATAAGAATTTTTTGCATTTCACCTGATGTAAAGTAATTGTCTTAACTTTTGTCAGCTGGACTCCTATAAAATAAGCTGAGTTGTTTCAATAAATCACTTCTCAGTCAAACCATTGCTGACAAACATCTGCCTGACCAAAGGACATGGGTTTTTTTCTTGTATGGCTATTGCTTTCCTTTCTGTCAGGCAATTTCATAGGTATTGGGAAAAACCTGGGTCAGGTCCATGACAGCCTACGAACTGTGTTTATGGCAGCAAATATATAGAACAAATCAGCTAGATTTCATATATAATATATATTCCTTTTGAATTCTGATTTTGAATTCATTTTTGTTGTTGCTGCTGCTGCTTAGACAGTAATTATTCCTAGCTTATCCTACTGTACTTCTTGTGACTTAAAATAGTAAAAGGCAGAATTAACATGGTGCACTTACAGCACCATAAGAAGTCAGTGACAAGGGTGAAACATCTGTTGTGCCCTTTCCTTCCTTGCAACCGAGTTAGTGTGTTGGTAAGACATAGATTCTCAAGAGAGACTCATTGCTGCCAATCTGCAGGCATGCTTGAAGGAAGCTTATTATCTAGACCCATATCAATTGGGTTTCACACCCAGTTATGGTACTAAAATTGCTTTGATTGACCTGGTTGTGGTGACTCAACCCAACCCCCAACCCCCTTGGACTCATACTCTGAAGAGCTACACAGTCGAGGGAGTGGCAGTCAAGCTCCATGGCCCCACTGCCTGCCAATGGGCTGGGGTCTGTATGTGAACAGAACTATACCCCCCACAGGCACCCTGCTCCACAGGCTTGAGATTAAGCCCTCTCCCTGAAGCAGCACAGTAAACGCCAGTGTAATCAAAACACTAACTGTTTATTAAATACAAGTAAATAAATAAATAAGTAGAAGCAAAGATAAGGTTAGTTAAGAGTTTTCGAGTTGCTAGAAGGAACAAGTTACTGTAACAAAATAAAGATTAGCTCTCACATGAAGATCCACTGAAAGCAAAATAATAAACAATTCCTGCCTCCAGCTCCCATTGCCCCTGAGCAGAAATCCCTGATATCGTTCAGTGTGAAGCTTCTTCCTAGAGTAAAGAATAAACACAGCAGTAAATACTAACTGTCTCCTAGGACCTGCCTCGCTCTATCCAGAGCTCAACAGCCCCTGCAGCATGCCTGCTAAATTCAGGTACGCTCTGAGATCTTCCCCTACCTAAGAGGCAAGAGCTTCTATCCCCTGCCTCTCCCACTGAGAGCACAAGGCCTAGAAGCCTGGAGAGTTTGACTAAACTCCTCACGATCCCCCTCTTGCCAAATCCACAGATGCTCAGAGCCCCGGATTGCTAGTTTATATACTGCGAGATCCAGCTGCTCTGATTGGCGCGTTTTGGTGCTTTTTCGCTGCAACTCCTCCCTTCCTGTCAATCATGCTGCAAAATGCCCGGGAAACAAGCCCCCAGCTACAGCTTGCTTACTGAAACTGTCACACTGGTTGATAACCTTCTCAGGACAGAGAAAAAACAGGGGGACTGTCACTCTGTTGGTTCATCTGGCAACTACGTTTAGCTGAACAAAACCTGCATTTGAGGCAATGCCCTGCAGAGATGAAGAGCTGTGTTTGAAATGTGAATATGGGCATGTGCATTTGAGAAACCTTTTGTTTTGACTTTATATTTGATTTATATTTAAATATATTGTATTGTATATAACTTGCTACTATATGACTAATGCATTTTGTTTCTCCATTCTCTTTGCTAATGGCTTGTAAATTACTTTGAACATGTCATGGAAAGGTGGTATTCAAATAAAGAGATGATGATGTTGAGGATGTGATAATGATTGAGACTTTTCATTTCACTTTGCCATTTGTTTATTCAATTCATACTGCGGTTGATAGTGCTTGTTCTCAGTAAAACAAGTTTATTTCTGCAGTGATAGGCAGTATCTACACACTTTTTTAAAAAAGTTCAAAGGCAGTTTACAGGTGGTAACATGCAAATGCTAGTGTTCCCTTCCCATCTCTAATCCACATTAAAAGCCAGAGGATGCATTTTGGAGATTAATTTTCCTGCCGTTATTGTAGATTAAGGAACAAATGTGCATATGGACACAACCACCTCTAAGACACAATTTGTTTGCATTTAACTGTGGCTGCGTCCCCATGCTGGCCATCTGGCACTCTTTGGGTGCTGTTTGGGCACGCATGGGCTGGGCACGGGACCGGGAATGCATTTTGGGCATCCCCATGAAATTCCCAGCAATGCAGGACAGGTACAGGTTGGGCACAGATGGAGGCATCCCCATGAGAACCGTGCCAAACCCTGGTATGGCAGAGCACTACCACCTCCTCTCTGCCCCTCTCTCCTCATTGGCAGCCAGACTGTTGTCAGCCCACCCCTGTGCCACATCCCCCCTCCCTAAGCTGCACGAACAGCCAGGACTTGGGTGGGAAGCAAGGAAACAAGTTAAAATAAAGTTTCATTTATAAAAATAACTTTTTAAAAATGTTTAAATGTCGAAAGCTGCTACGAGGTTTAGCACAGTTTTGCACACCTCTGCTCCACCAGGGACCGCAAGAATGGCAGTAACCTGAAAATCGACCCTTCATTTATGATCGCCTTGCAGATTGGGGAAACGGGGGTTGCAAATGGAACAGAAATCAAGGCATTATGCAGCCTGCCTTGGCATTCTTGAAACAAGGTTGGAATTACCTCCGTGGAAATGGCAGAAAATTTAAAAAGCGAGCTGTCCTACAGTCTGCTTTTGTGATTGGCATTTTAAAAAGTCAGCAGCCACAATCTTCAATGGACACAGCAGGGACAACAAGCACACCCTACCTCCCAATGACCTGAGAGCAAATCTCCTCCCCATTAGCCCGCTAGTGTTCCCATGTGCGTTCCCGGCTCACTGAGAAATGTGTACTGGTCCCCCAAAGTGGGCTGAGACTTCTTTTTTCAGGTATCAAATGTGGCACCCTTCTGGCACGGTTTGGGAGGGGATGGCATGCTTTTCACTAAAACCCATGGGGACAGACAGTGCTGATCCCATGCTTGGAACCATACCAAACTTGCATGGGGACAGGGCCTGTGTGTATATGCAGTGGGTGGGTTATATTTTAAATATGTTCTAGTATTTGATGTTTTATCATATGCTGTGATCCATGTTGTTACCTTCAGTGGAAGACTGGAATACAAATATAACAAACTAGTATTACTCATCTACACTTGATCTAAGGGCACATTGCAAACCATTTATAAAAATAATATGCAATTACTGATTGGCAGCAAATCTATTAGATAATCACAAATTCACTGAAAACAGCATAAAGACATAGTAATAATAGGTGTTAGAAACGTGTCTTTGTGGGCAAATAATTAACAGAAAGAATAATGGAGTGACTGACTCTCCTTAGCACAGTCCCTGCACACTAAGTATACAGAAACATTTAGACTATTCAACACTGTAGAAGGCTTGCTTAATTTGAATTAGTGTGTTGTATACTTATGTCATTATTATTCTAACTAAAAGTGATTTCCACTCTTCTGATATAAATTTGCAGATACACTGTTTGGATGCCACAGAAAAATTGAAATGTTCTGGCACTGATCCAGGCCTGTACAGGCTCAGAGAGAGAGAGAAGAGAGAGAGAGAGAGAAAGAGAGAGAAACAAAGAGAGAGAGAGAAAGAAAGAAAAAGACACGCACAGAGAGAGCAAGGGAGAGAGCTCTATGCTTGTCAAACTCCCACTCAAAGCCACGTTCTAATACAACTGTCTTTAACTCCCCAAGCAGATGTACTGTAAAGTTATCTTCAGACAATCTCGCATTGAGCACTTGATTGTTTTAAGCATTTCAAGCCTACAGACTACAGTCATGTGTCGAGATGAAGTAAATGGCAAAATTCATTTGGCCAGCACTAGTTTAAAAGCATATTTGCATAATGTGCAAAGAACCTCTCTCTCTCTCTCTTTTTTTTTGCTTCAGAAAAAGATCGGATGCTGTTTTTGAATCAGGTCTGTGGCTGAGGGAAAATATTTTTGTAATCACCTTCTCCACCAAATACTCTACTTTGAAACTTCTCTGTGAAATTTCTACAATGATTATTTAGTGGAGAGATGGGAGGAGGGGAGGAGTTTAAAAACCCTTCAAAATGGCATTGTTCGATCTGGATTAAAATTCTCTGGGATTCCTTGAAAAAGGCAATTTTGAGCACATTAGCTCAGAATGTTTTAAATGAAATGCATTTGATACATATCTATATGTTGTTCTATATTTACCACCTCAGTTTTCCAGTTTTTATGGACATTGGTAGTCCAGAGATTCTCATACTGCCATCTGTAGACCTTCTAGCATTTTTTTCAGCTGATCATGGAAAAGTTGTGGGGCTGTCTAAAGTTTTTGTACTTTGATTCCCTCTAACATAGACCAGGTGAGACAAAGAGATGAAGCAACAAGTGTCATAAAGTCCATACATTTTTGCAACATGGCTCAAGAATAGCCCACTAAACGTCTGTTTGAAAGGTTATGGGTCCTACGCGGCAGTTCATTCTTTAATGATTTCCTAATGATTCTCTAATGACTCTCTATGATTTTTCATAATAACGTATAGGTTTGGCTGATGATACCATTTTAAAGAAAACACCTTTTAAAATGTTCTCCTAATTATCAAAAGAGGGTAAATGAAGGATTTTAAGGACTTGTAGCTTGGCAGAAACTGCAATCCAGAAATTAATTAGTATTCCTAGCATGTGTGCACCTGTCAATATGGCTTCCAGCAAGTCTGCAAGTTTGATGACTTTTTGAAAAATGTTGGCAAAATGGGTAGGTAGTGATGTCAGCAGACATGCCGTTGGGGCATAGAATAGAGAAGTAAGCCCTACTTCATTTTATTTTTTTATTATTTATTTTATTTCCAAATATTTACACCCTAACCAGGGTGGACCATAACATTTACTGAGCTGCCAGATGCATTAAAAATATTGGCACTTAACCATATGGGGGTGTAGGTTGTCAGACAGACCTGACTTTGTCAGACATTTAGTGGCTGTCCTGGTAAAAGTCTGGATTTAAGAAAAGATGAGAGTTATGGTACTTTATTATGATGTAGGTATTCTCTCCTGTGCCAACACAAGCCATGTTTGGCATGGCCTGTGCTTGCACAGCATTAGAATCTACATTGATCAATCCAGTAATTGCCACAGGATCAGTGGCCCTGGTCAGATGAATCCAAAAAAAGGTTGCCTATTCATGTGTTTGAATTGAGATTGTACCAGTTCTGGTCAGACGTGGATCGATATTGGCCAGCCTGAGGCCATGCCCACCTTGGGCCATGTTGGTTTCGGGTTCCTCCACAGAGCTCTTGGCTCCCCATCTCTTTGCTACAACACATCTATCTTGTTTCCCATTGGATGCCATTCATGTCACTCAAGGCAGGCGAGGGTGTGTACTTGCAGTTATTTTTAAAGCCTGCTCCCCCACCTCCACACACACTCTTCCTTGTTTATGTACTTTTCATTTTAATTATTTTTTTAAAAAAAGAATAAAAATAAATTTGTGTAAAAATGTTAAAGAAAGTAGTCATACACATAAACTGAGCACACAAACTCCACATGTGCCAATTAGCCAAAAGGAAATACTGGGTGCTACCCACAACAGCACAGTTCTGCCTCCTTTAGGCCATCCCCCTAACCCTAACCCACTCACACTGGAGGAAGTAGAAGATGAACTGGAATTTCACAATACAAAATTGTGCACCACAAGCATACTAACCCTCACCTAATGCAACCGAAAGCTTACTTGAAGCATCCACACGATGACCATCTCACTGTTTCCAGTCAAAGGGGTGATCTAAGGGGCCATACAAACATGCTGACACCTTAGATGGCCCCTGATGTGACTGCATGTGCACAGAGCATCATTGTCGCTGTGACAACAGTGCGTGCGCAGTCATGCAGAATACCACAACCAAAATGGTGATGTCCTGAGGACTGCTAGGCTATCATGTACTGGTGTACCTAAGTGTGAATGCTAGTACACGTTAGTCTCTAATGCACCTTGTTATGGACATAACCCAAAATTTCTATATTAACTGTATAGCTAATGTTAAGATTGGGTTGTGCAAAGCTTTATGGGACCATTGCTAAAAAAAAAAAAGGCCTTTTGACCTTAGGCTCTAGACATAAACTAATCAACCTAACAAGTAAACATGACTCATGGAGTTGCCTCCTCCTATTTGTTTATCTGATGGATTTAAGTGGATTTCCAGTAAACGTCATTTGCATTGTTAGCAAACAAGAGATCCCTCAAGATTCTGAGGTGAGATATTCAAAAATAAAAATTAAGCAAAAGGTTTCATTTTAATTAGCACCTTTTGTTTGGTTGTGGAGTAAGTGAATTTACTGTAAATTTAATGATTTACTGAAGTTGGGCTGAGACACAATTACATTTTTTAGAATATAAAAAAATAGGAGTTTTACTCTAAGGGTGTTTCCGCACAGGCCCTTTAACACCCATTTAGCACACTTTCGCCATGGCTAATCCGCACATGCATTGCTGTGTGGCACACTTCTGGTGAGGTGTGTTCGCACAGCAACAACGCACTGAAAGTGGTTTTCGGTGGTGCGTTCGCATTTGCAGGATCTATTTAGCACACTTCTGGTAGGTGCATCCGCACATATCCGTGCTTAAAGTGTGCTAAATGGGTGTTTTTGGCACACCACATAATATGTGGTCTTGCGCCGTGAAAATGCATCCACCTAGGATGCGTCCGCACGACGCAAGTGAGCCTACCCAGGGCCCTCCCCCGGCTCGCCATGATTGGCTCGTCGGAGCCAAGCATGGCTAGCCAGGGGACTCCTACCTTTCGGCTCGCCCTCACCCCAGAAGTGGAGGATCACCATTTCTGGAGCCAGGGCGAGCTTCCCTAAAGCCCTCCCAAGCCCACCCTGGGGGGAGCGCAGTGAATCCCCTCCTTACCTCGTCAGCATCGCCTTGATTCTGAGGGTCGGCGCCCAGGATGCAGTGCGCCTGCATCCTGTGTGCCTCCTGAGTGGCTGGGGCTGCTACTGGCAGCCCTTGCCCTCAGGAGGCGTTCTGTGCAGGCGCACCGTCTAGTCAGGGCCTGATGATGGCCTGATCCCTTGGGAATCACAGGGAATCTTTGTGATCCCTGTGATTGCATGAAATTTTCTGCAGTTCTGAGATGATAAGGCTGTCATTTCAGCTGCATGCACACCTTTAGCAGGACTTGGGGCTCAGCAGAGTAGTGGTGATGGTGGTGGTGGTAGAACACAACAGTGTGCAGGAGGGCATGGTGGCAGGGTAGCAGAAGGTGAGTGGGGGATAAGAGAGGTGCACACCTCTATAGACAACACTTATCTAATCTACCACAAATCCAGATTAGTGAGCCCTTAGCATAGTTCTGATCTGGATCTGATGATATGTTTTTAACTGTTCCTTGATCTAGATCAACAAGTAAGTGCAGAAAGGGCTTAAGAGAAGTGAGAATGTTCTTCAGAAAATATTCCCCAAGAACAAGAATATGCTCAGAGTATTCTTCAAAATAATATTATTTTTCTTTCAGTTGCCTTCAATTTTCTTTAGATGCTTCCCACTTCCTAGTCACCATAGGCACTACTGGATTTCACCTGAATCTTCATCGTACTTTTTCTCGCACTTCCTCTTTCCTACGGAATCATTGCAATATGTACTTTTCTGCGTATTATGCTAGTTATTTCTGAGTTTCTATTCATTTAATTTTCTTTTAAAAAAAACAAAAAAGTTTGCTTCTGTTCTTTTATCTGATTTTACCCTCTGGTTTATATTTGGTCTCCGGTCTCTTTCACCTACTGGCAATTTCCATGCTTACTCTATCAATAATTTCACAACACTTTATTTCTACTTATTTTAAAACTTTTGTGCCATATTTCATGTGTTTTGTCAATGTGATATGAGAAATGTTATTTCAAGTGTTATTCTTTTTTTGCGAGGGGGGGAGGGATCAGTTAACATGATCGGAACAGTCCACAGTCCCTGTAGACTTTAAGACCCTTTCTGCACTAAAGGCTATGATCTGAACCAGTGGGTCTGGACCAGCAAGGCAGGATGGTCTGAACCTCAGTCAAGCCTTCTGCATGCCTTGGGGTATGCCTCTGTAGATGAACTGTATCAACAATGGGTGAAGGCTCTCATATCCCACATTAAAGTATAAAAGCGAGACCTGTAGTCTTCTTGAAGTGCTCGAGAGAGAAGATATTTTCTGCAAGAAATTTTCTCCATAAATCTGATGCCTAAACTATAGAAGAAACTTTTTAGTATGCACAGAACATATATCATTCACTTCCACACCCAGTGGGAAAGTGTCATTCTTAAAGACAAGAAAGTACTAAGGAATTACAAAATGCTCTTTTAAAAATTAAGTAATACCCAATATTCATGTCAAGAATTTTCAGTGACTGATGGAACTCATGTAACTGCTATGTCAGATATTTTAAAAGTTATCTTTTAGCATATGTAAATCCAATTCATCTGCATTACAATACATTTCCTTTCTTCAGTATCCTGCTACATTTAGAGAAAGTCAGGTATTGTCAGTTGCCAGTTGCCAGAGGAATGGGCATGTCTGACTATTACAGAAAAAGTGAGTCTTGTGACATTTTAAAGGTCTTACTGGCACTGAGGTGCAGGACTGTGGTGTAAACACCACTCTTTTACAAAAAAAGTATCACACCTAGGATTTTTAACAGATGATAGCAGAAGCAAGGTATGGGTATGTGTACTTCTTTTTTGCATGCATGCATGCATACACTAGCACACTGCTTCCAGATTGTGAGAATAATTTGCATTGCCATCTTTTTTCTGTGCAAAGCCAGGGATCTTATCTCATCAATCCTGGATTCTTAAGGTATGAGGATATAAAAAATGGCAAGTGGATGTCTGACTACTTTGTGGAAATCTCTTCAAGTATAGATGTAGACAAACTTAATTTGGCTGTTGAGTTCAAACACTGCTTTATTTGAACAGGCAGGTGTTCAGTTCAAACACAAACCTTTCAAACACTTTGATCTCAGATCACACAGGATGTTCGATAGGTTCATTTGAACACTCCTTTATTCAGTTCAAATCTGAATTCTATTTTCAAACAAGAAGAGTCATTGGTTCAGACTTGTACTTTTGGATCACCTCCTGTTCTTTATCTCAATGGTTAGTGTGGAAAATAAGGAAAGATACAAGACAGTTCAGACAGAAGACTGGGAGCTGAACTAAATGAGAGGGCAAGTACTAAAATACATTAATTATATAACTGCAATTATTCAGTGTAGTTTCTTATTAATAAATGAATATGTTGCTGTATTATGAAGCCCCGTGTATCCTTTTTTTGATCCAGCTGGGGTCTCGGGTAGTGGGCTTGACAACAGTATACCCTTTATTTATGATTTCTGGAAGAAGACTGCTTTGGGACCTGAAAGGTAACAGGACTATAATGCGTCTACTATACTGAAAGATCCCAGAGATAAATTATTTAATTATGGAGCAAGGTCCCTTTGACTACAGTCTAGTTTATGATTCTACCAAGAAGTACATTTAGTCACTGATACTCATACATGTGTGCCTAGGAGCAGCAAAGAAAATTTAGGAGTTAATACACACACACACACACACACACACCCAAAAAGTAGATACATCAGTGTCTCATAATTCATGAATGTTAGAATCAAGAAAACCTTGGAGAAAACTTTGGAGAGAACCAGAAAAATGAAAATTTCCTAATTTCTGTTAATAATTTTACCCATAAGTAATGAAGAATAAGATTAAACTTGCAGGAGTATTAACTGTTAATACTTCATAAAAACTGGGAACAAGATCTTGGCTTTAATAAATCAGATGAAAAAATGGTTAAAAATAACTTCTGGATTAAAATGGTATAAATAAACAAAAATGAAAAGTTGCACTTGGAATTAAAACACAGGTGATATTACACAACAATATAATTAGCAAGGATGGTGGGTTCAACAAAATCAACCCACTGGTGAAGCTGGTTTTTTTTGTTTGTTTGTTTTTTGGTTTTTTGTTTGCAAAACCATATCTACTCCCCTCCCCATTCTTGGTTAGATTGTCAGAAAGTTGACATTTTCTGACAGTTATCCACAATTTATCTATCCTAACTCACCATTAGACAACCTAGTAGTTTTACAATAACACAATTTATTTTCATTAAATTTGTCTACAGGTGACAAGCAATGAGTATATTATCAATGCCCTCACTCAGAATATGAGAAAGCAATACTGACATTTTGGATGCCAGTTCTGGATGCACAGCATCAATTGGATAAAAAAAATCCTAGCAAAGTTTTTGGTATGAGGATTGAATTAAATGAATAACTGTTGTATGAAATATTTTATTTGTTTATTACATTGTACTCAGACTTTGTGCATTAAGGAAATTACTTATGGTAGTAGGCTGCATGGGTAGGAGATTATAGGTAGAATGTATGATATGTGATATAGCTGTTTATTTTTGCAGTGGTTATTAATGAATGTTAGAATCAATAAAACCTTGGAGAAAACTTTGGAGAGAACCAGAAAAATGAAAATTTTCTATTTTCTGTTAATATTTTTACCCATACATAATGAAGAATAAGATTAAAAAACAAAACCTCTTTAAAACTGATGTGCCCTATGTGCTACCAGATGGTGAGGTCTCCCCTAACCCACTCTAATGTGCTGAAAAGGGCAGTAGACCATCTCCTGCCAAAGCACAATTTCCTGTGTAGAAAGGACCAGAGTTTTCCCATCCCAAGGTGAAGCTAGACCACAATGACTGATATGCTTATTTGCAGTTTCTAAATTCATTTTTTATTTATTTATTTATTTATTTATATTTATTTATTTATATTTCAATTTACATGCCGCCCCATACCCGAGGGTCTCTGGGCGGCTCACAACATTTAAAACAGATGTATAAAAACAGTATCAAAAATAAAACAAATTTAAAAATACAGTTTTATAAGTACAAAACAGTTAAAAACATCAGCGGTTATCAGTGAGGGGAAGTGTGTGGAACATTTAACCAAAGGCCTGTGTGAATAGGAACGTTTTCACCGCCTTCCTGAATAAGAACAGAGAAGGGGCCTGACGCACCTCAAGGGGGAGACCATTCCACAGCCTGGGGGCCACCACCGAGAAGGCCCTCTCCCGGGTACCCACCCGCCTAACTAAAGAAGGCGGAGGGATCACCAGAAGGGCCTCCCCTCCAGATCTTAGAACACGGGCAGGTCGATATGGGAGAAGGCGCTCCTTTAGATATCTGGGACCCAAGTCATTTAGGGCTTTATAAGTTAAGGTTAGCACCTTGAATTGGGCTCGGCAGTGAATTGGCAGCCAGTGCAGTTCTTTTAGAACCGGCGTAATATGCGACCGGCTAGATGTTCCTGTCAGCATTCTAGCGGCTGCATTTTGCACCAGCTGCAACTTCCAAACCATCTTCAAGGGCAGCCCCATGTAGAGCGCGTTACAATAGTCCAGCCTGGAGGTTACCAGAGCGTGGATAACTGTGGCCAGGTCATCTCTGTCCAAAAAAGGTTTCAGTTGACGCACTAGCCGTAGTTGGGAGTATACCACCTTTCCAAAAGAAAATTTGCCCAAGTCAGTTTACAATAAACAGAAAATATACAATACAAATTAATAATCAAAACATTATAATAAAATACATTATAAAAATTGCACATCATACAAAACATTATTAAATAAGCCAAACACACACACACACACACACCACTGAGGCAGCTAAGGCCAAGTGGAGTCTAGAGCAGCTGACCAAAGGCCCTAGTCCTACCAAGAATCACCTCCTCTAAGATGTCTATGCCCAGCCAGGCCGGAGTGTCATCCAGAGGGCAGAAGGCTGCCACCACTAGATCACCTACAGGAGCAATAGCATAAGCAACTGACCTTTATGGTCTCTGGTGTAGCTGAGACCAGGTGGGATCCAGGGCAGCTGATAAGAGGGACCCAGTCCTTCAAGGAAGCAGGTCCAAATTATCAGAGCCCATCCAGGCTGGAGAGTCATCCAGAAGGCAGAGGGGTCTAGGCTGCCATCACTAGACCCTGCCTCCAAAGAGGGATGACAAATTTCTCTGCCTCCTCAGGCAGGGTTTCCAACAGTTTAAAGCCATAAGCAGCTGTCCTTTATAGTCTCTGGTGAAGCTGAGACCAGGTGGGATCCAGAGCAGCTGACACGAGGGAGCCAGTCCTGTAAGGAAGCAGATGCCACCACTAGACCACTCCCTGCCCCGGGGGGATGGGCAAGGTTCTCCTCCTCCTCAGGCAAGGCTTCCAGAGATTCAAAAGCTAGAAGATGCAATTTTTCCAGAATATCTCTTGTTGCATCCAGTATGAAATAGTTTAAGTGGAAAAAAGAAAGGCCTTCAGTTACTCCATGTTCTTTGTCTATGGTCACATTTCCTATGTCACACCTGATGGAGAAACTGATACCAACTGTTTTGCCTTGTGGGCATTTATGTACTATAATTGTGTCCAGTCTTTCATCCACCATGGAATCCAAAACAGTATGCATTCAGTGCCCACAAAGACTTTCATCCTGACTGATGAGAGTCACACCTGCATCTTCAATAAAATTATGGCTTCAAATCACACCCTGATGTCAGATACTAGAATATAGTAGTAGATCAGAAATTCTTTCCAAGGGAGAGCAAAGTTTCTGTGCTGAAGACATAAGGCTGAACTAAGAACAGTACCGGGAGGAAAAAAAACAGCAGACGTTACAAAATTAACACTTCTTTCCAAAGAGAAATAAAACTTCTTTGTAAAATGCTTGTTGAGAGAATCACTGAATCATGAAACATGACTTCCCATAATACCTTGATATTAACATTTGATTATTTTTTCTTTAATATCTCCAGAGCCTGTCCCCTAGTGAGATACTTGGATCTTTTGTATTAACAGATAATACTTGTAGTAACTATTTCACAGACAGCTTCTAAGAATGGCTTTTGTTGCATGTTCTTTGTTTCTCTGCCATATGTAAGAGCTCGTGTATGCAATATCATTACAAAGCATATTTTTTTAAAAAAAGATTTGATGAAACTGAAAGAATTACACTTCTAGCATCAAAGCAATGATTGCTAAGGACCTCTGAAGGACAGATACAATTAAATTTCATGTGTTTAAAGTAACTCTGTTTTAACGTCCCATATTTAAGCTTCCTGGTTGTAGGGACCTACATTAAATGTTGCTTTTCCATGGGGACTGTTGACTAATAACATTACACACATGAATCCATATTATGTTATGTAAAAGCTGTTGCAAAATAAAAGTATTTACATCACAATAGATGGGTTTGCATTGCATCATTACAGCACTGTAAGTGAGGCGAGGGTACACAGAGTCTACTTGACCCTGTTCCTCTGGTACAGTTGATGCACTGGAGAAATGTGACATATATACAGGCCTGCACTTGGCCAGGCTTCATTCAGCTATAAGTGTTCAGTGGAAAACTGTTCATAAAGAGCAAGGATAATCTGTCATAGGGTGCAATCAGATAGGATTTTTCAAAAAAAATAAGTGTACCATGATCTCCAGACACACCTGTCTTCCAAGATTGCTGTACCTAAAGAGCTGCAAGAATAAACTCATGGTCTTTTTCCTGAAGTCTATTTATTTCTTCTCATCCCCATTTTCTTGCCAATTGGGTCCACCATTAAGCACATGGTGGATCGCTAGGACTTGGGCCAGTCGGGTAGCCTGGGATTATCTGTTGCAACACCCGGTGTAAGAACATCAGCCCCAGCTGTGGCACCCCTGCCTCCCTGGCCAATTCAGGTTGCGAGAGCCAGACTCACAACAATATGGTATGCACATGGTACATACCTTCCACATTGCGAGCCCCATTGAGGCCCTATTAAGGCTGCCCCTTCTGCATGGGCATAACAGAGCACTTGATCCAATGGGGTCCATGGACCCTCTAATCTGGAATAGCTGCAGACTCCAAAAAAGGGGTCTACAATCGGTGCTTGTGTGCCAAAATCTGAATTACGGAGAGAGCTTCCACACATAGGCCGGATACTGGTAGTACAAGGGAAGGTCCAAAACACAACCCCTACATAACCACTACGTAACTACTACATACTGTAGTCCAGCACATCCTATGTATCAGTTACATGGCTGTTAACCAAGCCTTACCTAGATGTGCACTCTGTGTGACAGCTGTGCTGTCCTGTCAAGTGGTACTCTGGCTGGCACTTCCAGAACAGAACCGTTCTCCTTCTTTGAATACAAGTTATGATGTCTGCACTACCTGCATGTTTAGCATCCATCAACATCCATCCCAATATGTCCCATGTGGTTGTGGGGGTCTACAGTTTGATCTGGAACTATGCCATACAGATTTCCCAGGCACAGAATTCAACAATCTGGATCCACTTAATCTGGATTTAAATCACTAAGTGCAGACACAGTCATAGGAGATGATTAATAGTTTTTACTTAACCTTACTTCCAATTTAAGTTACAGTACTACAGCTTTAAAGTGATGATAGTTCTTTAAAAATAATAATTTGAAAGCTGAATTTGCCTATTAAGTAAAATGCTTATGTTAAAAGTAGCAATTTAATTCATTATGTCATTAATTACTGCTATCATAGTTTCCTAGGGACACAAAATTAGTATTTCAGCATCTTGGATTTGAGTTTGGTCTTTCTTTAGATTTCATTGGCCGCATCCCCATGGCATGCGTTAATTCAGTTTAACAAATCTGAAACAACTGATCTGCGATAAATCCGGCTACACGTTTTGCAGTTTAACCTGGTTTGGAGGGCATACGATTCCAGCATTAACTCGGATTGAGTCTTCGGAGACTCCACGGGCAGCATCATTGCGAGTCAATTGGGCCCACCCCCTCTCTTTGATTGGTGATCCCTCCCTTTGCGTCATCTATGCTTCGTCGGGGATCCCCTTCCTTACTTCCTGCCTGCCTGCCTGCCTGCCTTCTCCAGATGGTCTCCCCCACCATCCCTGGGCGCCCTTCTGCCGCTCATCAGCTGGGGGTAGACCCCCTCTGCTCCGGGGATTCCTGCCATCGGGGCGCCCAGCAAGCGGGCGCAGAGGGGAAGGCTCTCCATCCATCCATCCATCCATCCATCCATCCATCCATCCATCCATCCATCCATCCATCCATCCATCCATCCATCCATCCATCCTTCCGTCCGTCCATTCTGGCGCTGCAGAGAGCGGGGAGAAAGTTCCCCAGGCTGCGAAAGTTCCTGGGGGACGGGCTTTCCTTTCCCTTACACTGTAGCGAAGGAACCAGCTCACTCTCTTAAAAAATACAGCTGAGGGGCTTTAAATATTAAAGAGGCATATGGCTGTGGTTCCTTCTTCCTTCCCTCCTTCCCTCCCTCCTTCCCTCCTTCCTTCCTGCCTTCCTGCCTCCCTGCCTGCCTGCCTGCCTTCCCCAGATGGTCTCCCCCACCATCCCCAGGCGCCCTTCTGCCGCTCATCAGCTGGGGGTAGACCCCCTCTGCTCCGGGGATTCCTGCCATCGGGGCGCCGAGCAAGCGGGCGCAGAGGGGAAGGCTCTCCATCCATCCATCCATCCATCCATCCTTCCGTCCGTCCATTCTGGCGCTGCAGAGAGCGGGGAGAAAGTTCCCCAGGCTGCGAAAGTTCCCGGGGGACGGGCTTTCCTTTCCGTTACACTGTAGCGAAGGAACCAGCTCACTCTCTTAAAAAAATGTTGCGAATTTCCGCAATTTTAATGAAAGGAAGTAATACAGCTGAGGGGCTTTAAATATTAAAGAGGCATATGGCTGTGGTTCCTTCTTCCTTCCTTCCCTCCCTCCTTCCTTCCTAGTCATGGCTCTCTTCTGAGCTCTCACAGGGTGTGGGGAGGAGAACAGAAGGTTTGTCAGCAGCTTTGAGCCTCCTTAAATGGGTGAGAAAAGTGGGGTAAAAAAGCCAACTCTTCTTCCTCCTCCTCCTCCATGGAAGCAGCTGGGGGACCTTGGGCTAGTCACAGCTCTCTTCTGAGCTCTCACAGGGTGTGGGGAGGAGAACAGAAGGTTTGTCAGCAGCTTTGAGCCTCCTTAAATGGGTGAGAAAAGTGGGGTAAAAAAGCCAACTCTTCTTCCTCCTCCTCCGTGAAGCCAGCTCAGTGGCCTTGGGCTAGTCACAGCTCTTACAGGGCATCTGTTGTGGGGTGAAGAATGGAAGCTTTGTCAGCCTCTTTGAGTCACCTTAAATGGGTGAGAAAAACAGGGTATAAAAGCCAACTCTTCTTCCTCCTCCTCCTCCATGGAAGCAGCTGGGGGACCTTGGGCTAGTCACAGCTCTCTTCTGAGCTCTCACAGGGTGTGGGGAGGAGAACAGAAGGTTTGTCAGCAGCTTTGAGCCTCCTTAAATGGGTGAGAAAAGTGGGGTAAAAAAGCCAACTCTTCTTCCTCCTCCTCCGTGAAGCCAGCTCAGTGGCCTTGGGCTAGTCACAGCTCTTACAGGGCATCTGTTGTGGGGTGAAGAATGGAAGCTTTGTCAGCCTCTTTGAGTCACCTTAAATGGGTGAGAAAAACAGGGTATAAAAGCCAACTCTTCTTCCTCCTCCTCCTCCATGGAAGCAGCTGGGGGACCTTGGGCTAGTCACAGCTCTCTTCTGAGCTCTCACAGGGTGTGGGGAGGAGAACAGAAGGTTTGTCAGCAGCTTTGAGCCTCCTTAAATGGGTGAGAAAAGTGGGGTAAAAAAGCCAACTCTTCTTCCTCCTCCTCCGTGAAGCCAGCTCAGTGGCCTTGGGCTAGTCACAGCTCTTACAGGGCATCTGTTGTGGGGTGAAGAATGGAAGCTTTGTCAGCCTCTTTGAGTCACCTTAAATGGGTGAGAAAAACAGGGTATAAAAGCCAACTCTTCTTCCTCCTCCTCCATGGAAGCAGCTGGGGGACCTTGGGCTAGTCACAGCTCTCTTCTGAGCTCTCACAGCCCCCCCCCCCCACCTCACAAGGTGTCTGGTGTGGGGAGAATAGAAAAGCTTTGTCAGCCACTTTGAGCCCGTTAAATGGGTGAGAAATGCGGGTTAGAAAGGCCAACTTCAGCAAGTGCATCCTTCTTCCTTCCTTCCTTCCTTCCTTCCTTCCTTCCTTCCTTCCTTCCTTCCTCCCCCCCCCACCTGCCTCGCGGGGTGTCTGTTGTGGGAGAAGAACAGAAGGTTGATCAGCTGCCTTGAGTCCCCTTGAATGGGTGAGAAAAGCGGCCACCGCTGGAAAAGGAGGAGAGCCGAGAGGCGGCGGGCGGGTGGGCGGGCGCAGTGTGCCCTCCGCGGGAGAGGGCAAAGGGGGCTCTCCTTGCTCACCTCTTCCCTCCGGGAAGAGAGAAAAGGCCGGGGCCGCGCGGGGCCGTCGGGGGGTGACAGTGAAGGAAAAGGTCGCGTGGAGAGGGAAGCGGCCCCCGGCCGGCTCGGCTTTGCCGCCTGGCGAAGGGACGGGAGGAAGTCCTCCGGAGCCGCCACTGAATCGTAGCTGGATTCTTTCAATGAAACCACGGTGTGAACTGAAACTGGATTAAACCTTAGGTGTAACCACAGGCAGAAGTAAAGTAGCCTCTGAAGGGGGCTCAAAGCGGCTGATAAAGAAAATGAATGGTCACTTTGCTGCTGCACAGGAGCAGCAGCAATGGCAAAGAAGGGGGGAGGAGGGCCACAGCTTTTAAA
This sequence comes from Aspidoscelis tigris stejnegeri, assembly GCA_023333525.1. NCBI lineage: Eukaryota > Metazoa > Chordata > Lepidosauria > Squamata > Teiidae > Aspidoscelis > Aspidoscelis tigris. The sequence goes on from JALMGA010000001.1 coordinate 227,620,785, forward strand.
ATACAGGCTCCAGGGCTTTCCTTTCCCTGTTTAAAGTTCCGAACCTTCAAAGGCCTGAAATTGCGCAAAATTGCAACATTTTTTAAGGTGTGAAGTGCTTACAGCAATACAATGTATCTTTAAGGACTGGAGGTTTATAGTGGGTGTTTGAGGGTGGATTTTTTCAATGAAGGAAACCCTAAACATGACGTGCTTCTAATACGTTCAGCCATTGGTTACAGTGCGATTGGGGGGGCGGGACAGCCTTAATACTGAATCTCATCCCAGAACGATACTGTCCACACAGTAAAAAATTAAACACGTGTCAAGGGCATGTTCCGGAGTGAGACCTGTTGAGATCAGGATTTATTTCAAATCGGGATAACGTGGTTTATCACGGAAATACCGCATTAAGCCGAAGTGACGTGTGCACGGCCCGAAATCAAAACGTTTTGAATTCGAGATAACGACGTCGTGGGGATGCGGCCAACTTCTCCATGTTACAAAATTTGAGGAAATAAAGTCAGGATAAACATCTGTATAATCAAACACAACCACTTGGATGTCGAAAATAGTAAGACGTTTATTACATAAAATGTGTTTTTAGTGTTTGCTAAATTGCATTATTTCTCATGCTTACTTTCCTTCCTTTTTCTTTTTTCTTTTTAAGTGAACAAGGTTTATTTGCCTTTGATGAGTTGGCATCATTAAAAAATACAACAGTTTTAACTATTTTCCCTCTGCAGCTAGAAATTGATTTTTTAAAAAATCTAACTCATTCCAACTTGTCAGTGCTAGATATCTATAGGAAATCTGAGTCATAGGTCCCATATTTTTGATAAATGTTTATAGCAGGGAATTCCACCAGATGAAGCTGCAATACATGTAACACGAGGTAAAATCCTTCCACACAACCGTGAAAGGTATAATAATAATAATAATAATAATAATAATAATAATAATAATAATAATAATAATAATAATAATAATAATAATAATAATAATAATAATAATAATAATAAAGTCATCAGGTCCTACCAGTCAGAAGCCTACAAATAACTGGGCATCCTGCAACTGGATAACATTAAGCATGGCCATGTGAAATCTGTGGTCAGTAAAGAGTACATCCAAAGGACTGGAAAAATCTTGAAAAGTAAACTGAATGGTGGTAACACCATTAAGGCCATAAACACCTGGGCCATATCAGTCATTAGATACACTGCGGGAATTGTGAACTTGACTCAGCTGGAGTTGGACAACTTAGAAAAACCAGAAAACTGATGACGATCCACCGCGCACTACATTCTCGTAGTGATGTCGACAGGCTGTACTTGCCCAGGAAAGCGGGTGGTAGAAGACTTTTGCAAGTGAAGCAAACAGTGGAAGAAGAGAAGTGACAGAATGCAAAGAATCAGCCTTGATTGAAGTCAACAACCAGAAGCTTCTCAAAGTGCAGCAAACCAAGAACCAGTACCGGAAAACTGCAATTCAACACCAAACTGACAGCTGCCGCAATAAAGCACTGCATGGACAGTTCTTGTAGAAAATCGAAGGCAAAGTGGACATGGAAAAGACCTGAGGCCTATTCGCACTTGGCTGTATTTTGGAATATATCTCAGGACAGGGGGTTCTTGTCCACCTGCTAATGCAAACTCTGACAGGCCTCATCTGGGGCATCCTATAGCCTGCACTAGCATGTGGACAGCATACGCCTATTCCAAGATATATTCCAGAATAAAGCCAAGTGCGAATAGGCCCCTGGTCTTGGCTTATGAATGGAACATTGAAAAAGGAAACAGAAGGACTGATTCTTGGTGCACAAGAACAAGCAATAAGAACAAATGCCATCAAAGCCAGAATTGAAAAATCAGCAGAAGACCCAAAGTGCTGACTCTGCAAAGAAGTTGATGAAACAATCGACCATATACTCAGCTGCTGCAAGAAGATCACACAAGTGGGATAGCCAGAAGCCAAGCTTCCCTCCCCTCAACCATGCCAGTTCCCACCCAGGGATTGCATTATAGGGATGAGAACTGCACACAGACCAGAAGGCCTACTTGGGCGTATGAGGAGTGCATGGCAGCAGCAGTGATACAGTCAAAGGTAGGAAGCTGCAGGGCAATACAGCCTGAATTTGACAAAACTTCAACAAATGCCAGATCTGATTTGTGGATGAATAGAGTTGAGTATTTTTGCACATTCCTATGCAGATCTATGCAACCTCACAGATCAGCATTAATATATAGACTTACGAAACTTAGACCTTTTCTGCACTTATCTCAGTTAATCCATATTAGCTAGATCCATATTGGCTAGATGAATATCAATCACAGCCAAAGGCATTTGCGCAGAGTGTGCTTTAGAATAAAAAATGTCTGCGTAAGAATGCTAGCACAGATTAGGGAGCCCTCAACACAGTTCTGATCTGGATCTATGCTACTCTCATGCAGACGATGTGCTCTTAGCAGCTTCTTGAGGCAGATTAACTAATGCGGAAAGGGCTGTACATGATTACTACACTGACCCTTAATCCAGATTAAAAGTCCATGCCATGCAGAAAGGGCACTAGTTCCATTAAAACTTTTATGTCTGTCAGATTTTGGGAATTTTGCATTTTTGTTCACCTTCATCTGCATAGCTAGAAAAAGTGACAATTTCCACCTCAGTTACAAATGTTGAAAAATTAATAGAAATAGTATAGGTTTATACCATTTTGTATCTTTTTTGAGTTAAATCATTGCAGTTACATAGAATCCATAATAATATTTTACAAGATAATAAATGGGAATGACATTAATAATGGATTTCCATATTTCTGAAGATAACTTTTTTGGTGTTCAACCCTGCATAGCGCATATTTGATGTAAAAAATATTCATTAACCATTAGTTCCAAAAACTAATTGTACCATTTACCTTTTAAAATTTTACTTTTTCTATCCACATGCTATTACTCTTCTATTAATTATTAAACTGTTTGCTACAAATGGATATTTTCCTGAAATACTTCTAGCATTTTTCTTTGTATTAAGGATAAAAAATGCTGTATATTTTAATGTATATAATAATCATTGTTGCTATCATATAATCCATATAGCCTTTTTAATAAAATGCAAACATGTATGTTCAAACATGTATGTTGCATCTCAATCCATTTCATACTATTTTTAATCCATGAATTCTTCTGTGATCATTTTTAGTAATACTTTACACACACATCAAACCTGACCTTTGGAAAAGTAGTTAAGAATTTTAAAGTTCTGTTCAAATATTGTTAATTGATTATTATGATCTTGATTCATAATGTTAGATGATAAAATTGAGTGAGTAGCTATTACTTTGAACCATTCACATGGGGAATTTCCTAGAATATCTTTTAATACATCTCTAGACCAAGAATTCCCAGAACTTATGTAAAAAATTTTAATTCAGTCAGTTTAGAAAAGTCTAGTTTAAACCCATCATTTTTGATAGCGTAGTCCTTAAAGATGGATGATATATTAACAGTATAACTGGAGAAGGGTAGTGCATTAACATTATTACTTTAAGGGCTGTATTCATATGGCCATATACATAGCCCTAAACAAGTGTTACAGTTAGATGCCATACTTGGAATGGCATAACTGAAACAAAAACAGTCCTTTATGCATAAAGAGTTTTTTTAATGTGAATAAGTTTTGTTTCTTCTTTTAAGATAATTTTTTTAGAAATGCCAAAAGTTCTACACTATTTTCTTAAACTGTGACCCATATTATTGACTTATATATTTATATATGTAATATTTGTATTTCTACCCCGCCCTATGCCTGAAGGTCTTACGTATAACATTTAAAATCATATATTAAAACAATAACAGTATATTTTAAAACAGTAACAGTGTCTCAAATTTGGGAAGAGAAGGTATATATTTCCATTTAACTGAAGGCCAGGGCAAAAAGATGCATCTTAACTGCATTCCTAAACATAAACAGTGAAGGTGCCTGATGAACCTCAAGGGGAAGACTATTCCATAGCGTACGGGTCATAACTGAGAAGGCCCTCTCCCAGGTGTCCACCTCTTTTACTACTGAGGGTGATGGGATGACCAGGAGAGCCTTCCTTCCATATCTTAAGGCATGGGCAGGTTGATATGGAAGAAGGCATATTTTAGATATTTAGGACTCAAATGATTTAACGCCTTGAATTGGGATTTATAGCAAATCAGCAGAGAGTGCAACTCTTTTAAGATTGGTGTGATGTGCTTCTGACCAGCTGTCCAAGTCAGCAATCTTGCAGCTGTATTCTGCACCAGCTACAGCTTCCAAATTGTCTGCAAGGGCAGTCCAATGTAGAGTCCAATACGGAGGTTAGCAGAGCATGGATAACTGTGGCCAAATCATCTCTATCCAAAAGCTGTAGTTGGGAATAGACAGTTATATAAATGGCCTTCTCACAGCCACACTCTGTCTTGGAGCATTTCCAGCTGTTCCAGAAAGGTGTATCTGCATGCCACACTGCTATCACCATCCTGGAGCATCCAGGAGCTTCCTCCAAGGAATGAACACAGTGCGTGGGTAAACTGGATGTTGCCACATCAATTTCTATCACAATCTAACCAACATGGGCTGAGTCATCTGCACTTTATGTGGCTTTAAGCCAGAAGGCAGAGCAAATGATTAGGGGTGTGCACAAATGGTTTTTTGGGCATTCATTTCATAATTAATTGAATGTTAGAAAATTCAGATTTATTCAAATAGATCCCCTTTGAATGTGGTAGGATTCCATTCGATATGAATGTATTCATACAAATTTGTATGAATATCAGATATAAATGCATAAGTGTCCTGGATACGTATCCTATGCCAACACATATGTATCGGATATATATCCTATACCAAAGTATACGTATCAGATATGTATCGGATATGTATCCTGTACGAGTGCATATGTATTGATATGTAACTGATATGTATACCCAGTTTAACAAATGTCTGAACTATTTGTACGAATGTTCTGAAACATTTGTATTCATATGTTAATATACAAATGTCATAACATTTGATTTGAGTACGAATGTCTGAATTTGTACAAATTTGTATGAATAATGAAGGTTACAAACATTTGTGCACATCCCTACAAGTGACTAGTCAAGCAGGAAGTACAGGAGAGAAACTAGAAAGGCATGAACATTGTCTGACTTTTTTCTTTTTTTTTGCTATGTGGATTCAACAGAAAATCAAGAAAAGACTTGAATCAGCAAGCTCTTGTAGCTAGTGAGAGGTGGTGTACAGGATGGGACCTCTGATTCAATTAACTCTTTCCCTGTGGTTCCCCATTTGGAATCTAGTAATTACTGCTAGCCATGCCAACATCAGTTATGCCTCTGCAATGAATTGGTGTGACTATACCAAGTCACAATCTCCCTTTTTCACTAGGAAAAATAACTTATTTGTTTAAAATACACAAACCAAGAGGGGAAAAGGAAGGGAAAGAGGAAAGAGTTAATAAACAGCAAAAAAAAAAAAAAAAAGAGAGAGAGAGAGAGAGAGATTGCTTAGTGTGACTTGAAAAGAAAGGGAAACAAGGGAAAACCTGCTCAGGGTAGAACGAATTATACCTTTCTCAGAGTCTTTTGATGAGGGAAGATCTTCTCAGTGGTAGACAAAAGTAATAAAGTAAAAGCACCCAAGATAGCCAGGAGATTGAAAAGTTTTAAAGGAAAGAAAAGGCACAGTGCTATGGCTAATTGGCCTTACTTGCCTTCAGGGACTCAAGTCTTGCAGACTCCAAATGAGTCTGATTATTATACATCCAAACCACAGTCACCCTTGCTTTGGTGGCAGCATTCAGGAGGGGAAATCACATTGTCTTCATTTCTCAACAATTAGGAAGCCTTGGGAAAGGAAAGTGAAGTAGAAGCTCATCTCCAGAGTAGTCTCCACAAAGCAGTTTGCCTGCAATTCTTTCTGAAACCAAAACACACAAAGCTAGGAATGTGCACGAATATTCATAACATTCAAAATTCATATGAATTTGGTCGAATTCAGACATTAGAATTCAAACTGAATGTTGACACTTTCAAACATGGACATTCAAATTCAAATGGAATGTTTCAATACATTCATATGAAGCTTCGTATGGGATTTGTATGGGATATGTATGGGATTCGTATGCATTCGTATGGGATTTGTATGGGATTGAACATCTGTGCCGAATTCGAATCCTATCACATTCAAAGGGGATCTATTTGTACAAATACAAATTTTCTTGTATTCAATTTAATATGAATCAAATACACACAAAAAACAATCTCATGAACTTCCCTATACAAAGCACATACAATTCAGCTTCTTGCAAGGATGACCCAAAGTTCAGCTCTTGAGTGATGAAATGGCATGGCATGCATATGCTCAAAGGTGTAGTGGATCCAGGAAAGTAAAGGACAATGAATGGATGAGGATGTGCACAAATATACATTAGATTTGGAATTTGTGTGAATTCATACATTTACATTTAAACCAAATGTCTACATTTGAAGACTGACATTTAAATGTGAAGCAAATGCTTTGGTGCATTCGTTTAAGGCTTCCTTATATACACGGATGTGAATTCCCACTGCCAGCCTGGCTGCGTTCAGCTGTCAGCACCACCTCAGCAGCATCACTAGCAAGCTGCTGCATAGTTGCTTCCACAGCAGATTTGGGTTCGTCTGGGCGCTGCTGACAAAAGTGGCCAGCCACCAGGCTTCACATCATATGATTGGATGCTGCAGCAGAACTTCCAGATATGATTTGTATGTACAGATTCAAATGTCAAATCTGTACATTCAAAACTTATTTTGGAAGCACTGCTGTAACACCTGATTGAGTGGCAGGCACAGCTTCTTCCTATTCACTACATAGGCACTTGCATTTGCTACGTAGTCATTCATATTTGCTATGTAGGTATTCATTATCTAATTACTTGCCTGTAGCATCCAGTGGGATGACCATTTGCTCTTGCCAGTGCTTTGGGGCAGTTTGAGGTACCGCACAAGCATGCTGGCATCTTGAACAACTGTAGATGCATCTGAGCATGCACAGAGCATCTGCATCATCAAGGCATCAGCACTGATGCACATGCAATCGTGGAGGGCAACACAGCCAAAATGGTGGAGCCCAGCAGAGGACCAGTCCCTGGATCAAAGACGGTAAGTATCTGATACCAGGGGGGAAGAAACAGGTAAAGTTGACTAGTGCTCAAGTGCAAGCGCTAGTCAATGTTGGGTCATTGTGCTCCTTTCCCGTTCAGCAGAAGGGAAGGGTAGTGCTGGGAATGAAAGTTACTGAGTCCTTGCATAAGTAAAAATTAATGTGGTTAAATAAGCAATGAAACCAACCTCCTAAATATAAACTGTAATGCATTGTAACTTGTATTTTAGTGTATTGGTTTGATTGTTTTATTAATGTTGTGACCCACCCAGGTTCTCCTGGTTGAGGGTAGTGCAACAGGTAAATTTATAATATTACTTTTGCTCTTCCAGGATTCACTATCCACCAGAATCAAATAAAAAGTAAAATGCACATATAACTTTTTATCCCCTTACAGTAATTCCATTCTGGAAGGAAATGGGAAATATTGTTGTACGTTATGATTAATCCAATATTTCAAAATGTTCCATTATTCTTGTGGTGGAAAAATATAATGGTAACATAAATAAACAGAAAGATTGTCCAGTTTTATGAACACTGAAATATTATCTGAAACTAACATGGGATTTGACCAACCTGGGGATATAACATCTCCAAATTTTGCACAGTCATTAAATTGCATGATAGCAAACACCTTATAAAAGTAGCATCCCTGAGAAATAGTAAAGTCTTTAAGAATCTTCCTCAATACTGATACAAAATGACAGCCACAGCCATTCAGGCATTGAAGTTTACTTAACAGCAGGTAGCAACTAGTTTTCATCTGCCTGATGCTGGAGCCTGGGCAGCTGATTATGGTGCCAGAAATTTAACAGCCACATTAAAAACATCAAGGGCCCAAAGCACTGTGGGAAATTTAAAATGGCAGATGCTAGTTATTGAAACCACTGTCAAGTCTGGGATTTCCTGCTACTATGTCTGTAGTGGCATGCAAAACTAAAACACAACAGAAAATAAGAGAAAACAAATATGTTTATGTGTGTTAAAAATATCTAAATTCTGTTCCCCCCCTTTTTTTTTATTTAAGCCATGCCTTCACTTCAAGGTAGAAGAAGCACTGTGGAAAGAAGGTACCCTCTTTGTTTCTATTTTGCCATGAGGCAGAACTGTGGAGATTTTCTCATTTAATTGTTTTGGGATTGTGTCCCACAGCAATTAAGATCAGGCACAGTGCCTGATGTTCACATTCCAGGCACCATCCTATCACAAACGTCACCCAGACTGACCTATGTCTGGGTGAAGAGTGAAAGCTGTCTGGGAGTGTTTACCTCATCATAGCAACAGCTATATACCCCCACCGCACCATACGACCCCCACAGCCTTTGCATGGAAGTAATATGATAGCTGTGTGCAGGAGTGGACTAGGAGTGCTGTAGACACTCCTAATATAACTGTGGATATTGGTGTGGACACACTCCTCAGAGCCACTCTGGGATGGAAATGACTCAGTGGTTTGTGAATGCACAGGCATCCCATCATCCAAGTTCAAAATGCCTTTCATGTCACACATACATCTAATAATAACCACTTGACAGCCTTATCCACTATGACCTGCTCCAAACCCTTTTTTAAAGATTTCCAGGCTGCTATTGAGAACATTTTTCCACCTGAGTGCATGGGAGGTGAGGGGTGGCAGCATTCTTTGTAGTAAGTGATGTGTTTATATTTGTGCATCAGTGTAGTAAACTTGATAAAATCTCTAATAAATACAGTATTGCAAAAAAAAAGAAAAAGAAAAATTTCCAGGCTGCTGACCAATACCTCATTCTGTCTTAGTTCATTCCAAAGTGTAATTAGTTCACCCTCTGTTGTAAGAAGATAAGATGATATAAAAACCTGGCACCAGCCTTACCTCTCAATTTGTGAATTTGCGCACAATGAAAGAAGGCAGCTTAGAGGCAGCTTAAAGATAGATCACACTTCAGGCAACTCTTCTCATGAACATTCTAGACTAGAAAAGGTGGGTTCACAGGTTGCCTTTCTCAGACCTGACAAAAGGGGCACCTCAGAAGTGCCTTAGAGAGACAGTATGTTCCCAAGCCTTCTCTAATCTACCTTTTCTAGCACAGAATGTTCAGGAGGTGCGGGAGGAGCAGACTGGTGTATGAACAATCCCACCTTGAAATCTTCCCGAAGTTGCCTCAGAGATGCCTCAGAATTTTTTCCCCTGTGTCTGATCATAGCTCTTAATGCTGCCCTTCTGAAAGCATTAAGATCTTACCTAGCCACAGTTGGGCCTCTCTCTGGTGGTATGAACTCTCTGAAGCAGTCCATGGGGGATCTACATTTTTTGTTTTCAGAAGCCCATTGAAGACCTATCTTTTCACTTAGCCCTCTTTTAAGTGAATAGTTTTTACTTCTCTCCCTTGAGTTTAACAACATTTTTATATAACTTCAAGGTTACATTATTTTAGGAAGTAGTGTACATACATAAATACATAAATAAGAAGAACATGGATGCCCCACACTAAATCTTTAAGGTGCTTTTCAGAGTTGTATCTTGTTAACAAAGCATACATTGTGAGATACAATATTGTAGGTTCATGTTACTTTTACAAATAAAGGACACTGCAAGTAGTTATGAAATTTCACAGAATAACAGCAATATATTTTCCAATGGTGTACAAGAATAAAGGCACTGTAGAATGAAATTCATCTTGTGCTATATGATAATATAATGACAAAAAACATATTTCACACTTCACAGCCTGAATTATTATCTTCCAGTTATTCCTTACCAATTCATGTCAAGGACCTCAGAATTGTAAACTTACCATTTTAAATAAAAGCTACATTGAAGGATACGTTCTCTACGTGCACACGAAGTCCATAGTCCTGTGGTATCCCTGTGGTTTTTGAATTTTTTTCTAGGCTTCTGTACTGCAGATGAAGGATAGAAGTAGCTCCTGAAGGGGTCATCATCTTGAGTCCATTAAGATGTCTCTGGGCTCCAGAATGGGCTCCAGGGTATTCTGTAGCAGGATCAGGATTTCAAGGAAAATCATGTTAAAATATTTTCCTGCTGGCATGCTTCTCCCCTGTGTTGACTAGGCATGGAATCTAAGCTGTCTTCATGTTCTCTAGGAGGGATGATCTCTCAAGGAATGCTCCGATAAGCAGACTCACAGTCCTAGCCCACACCTGTCATGTTCCAAAATGGCCATGAAGAAGTTGTCATTGGGTCTATGTATGGATTCATGACAATCCATACACCTTTAAAATAGCATACATCAAAGGGAAAATATATGCTATGTTGCAGATTATGTTGTAAACCCTTTATTTAGTAGTCCTTTAGCCCACAAATTAATATATTTGTATTCAGGTTTTCATTTTAAAAAATAGCTGTAAGTAGTTGACTGGAAATATTAAAAGCAGAGGTGAAAACATAGAGGTTTATTTTATTTGTTTGTTTATTTATTATTTATATTTGTATCCTGCCCTATACCCAAAGGTCTCTGGGTGGGTTACAACCTTAAAATCCATCATATCAAACAACAATATATAATAAAACCATAACAATAATCACAAATGTCTAAAATCCAACATGTTAAAAAAAACAAGCAAGCAAACAATATCAGTTAACAGTGATGGTTGCAGTGGGGTAAACATGGTTGACATTTATGCAGAGGCCTGAACAAAGAGGTGCGTCTTCACTTTCTTCCTGAACATGAACAGAGAAGGAGCCTGGCACACCTCAAGGGGGAGGCTATTCCACAGCCTGGGGGTCATTACTGTGAAGGCTCTCTCCTGGGTGCCCACCAGCCTTGCTACTGAAGGTGGTGGGACAACCAGGAGGGCCTCCCCTGCAGATCTTAGGGCACAGGCAGGTTGGTATGGGAGAAGGTGTTCCTTTAGATATTTTGGGCCCAAGTCATTTAGGGCCTTATAAGGAAGTTGCCTTCAGACAGAGCTGTTTAAAATTGCAGTTTAACAATAAATCACTGTATACTCACTGCAAAGGGAAAATCAATGATCCCCACTAAAAATCAGTTCCGTATACAACGATCTTAAAATTGCCACTTCCCGGCCATAGGGTTTTCCCAAAAACTGTTGCCACCATGTAACAATTTTAAAATCACTTGTACCGGTCTTACTAAGGAAAGGCAAGCAGGCAAAGATAGCAAAACTTAATGATTTCTTAAGGTAGACACACAGGCAAAATAAAGTTCAAAAAGTAAAAGGTTAATAAAAAGACAAAAGATAAAAAGGCATAGGTTGAAAATATACACAAAAGTCTTCTCTGTGCAGTGAGGAAATTCTTGTCTGGGAAAAAGGTGGGATATAAATAAATAAATAAATAAATAAATTTACTAATCTGATACCTGTTATTTGTTTGGTTATAAAATTTATATCCCATCCTTCACTGAAAGGTCTCTGGGAAGGTCATAATAGTAAAAAAATAATAATAATCAAATATTAAAACATATTTAAAAAACCCCTCTCCTGCTCACACTCCCTGGCAAGACAGCATCCAGAAGGAGCTCAACAGCAAAGGTCTGGGTGAAGAGTTATGTTTTAATCACACACATATAATGTAGGTGCTTGGTGAACCTCAAGACAGAAGTTGTTCCAGAGAAGAAGAAGAAGAGTTGGCTTTTCTAACCCACTTTTCTCACCCATTTAAGGGCACTCAAATCAGCCGACAAAGCTTTCTATTCTTGTCGCCAAACAGAACACCCTGTGAGGTATGTGGGGCTGTGATAGCTCAGAAGAGAGGTGTGACTAGCCCAAGGTCACCCAACTGGCTTCATGGGGAAGGGCGAATCAAACCCGGTATTCCCAGATAAGAGTCCAGCTCTCTAACCTCCAGACTATGTGAAACACCAAAGAAAAGGATTTATTGTATTTATCTATTCCTTGCAACTCTAAAAGAAGATGAAGCACAAGAAGGCCCTTTCCTTGAGATCATATTACACAGGGAAGACATATTCATATGTTATATGTTAACTTATATGCTTACAAAGTGAAAAGCAGAATTTTTGGATCTTTTCAGGTCACTGTGAAAAGGATGTCACTGTGGCTGATCCAATTGAGAACAGTGACAACAACGCAATAACCTTCAACTTAAATACAGTGAGTAAGTTCTTAATAAAGTCTAACACTTTCATGAGGGAAACTTCCCCAAAATGAGGAAACTAGTAAAAAGGAAACTGAAAGGGAAAGTTAGAAGAGTTCAATCACTTCGAAATCACAATAGTGGAAGTGCAACTAGAATGCATACCTAAAAAAAGAAAGGGGACATCTAGGTCCAAGAAGAAACCAATGTGGCTCACAAGTGCAGTAGATGAAGTCATTAAAAACAAGAATTCATTTATAAAATGGAGAACAGGAGGAAACATAGACCCTGGCAACCCAAATACAAGATGACCATTAGGAAGCTAAGAAAGATTTTGAGGAGCACATTGATAAAAACATCAAAATAAATAATCTTTCCCTAGCTACAGGCTCTGTACCTGAGGACTGGAGGGTAGCAAATGTAACACCAATGTTCAAAAAAGGATCCAAGGGTGATCCAGGCAATTACAGACCAGTTAGCTTAATGTAGGTTCCATGTAACCTGATGGAAACCATCATCAAAGACAAAATTAGTGTGCACATGGAGGAGCAAGCATTGCTAAACAAAAGCCAGCATGACTTCTGCAAAGGTAAATCATGTCTTACAAACTTCTTGGATTTCTTTGAGAGTGTCAATAAACAGGTGGATAAAGGCAAACCAGTAGACATTCTCTATCTGGACTTTCAGAAGACTTTTGACAAAGTCCCACATCAAAGGTTTTTGAGTAAACTCATCAGCCATAGAATAAAAGGACAGGTTCTCTCCTGGATATGTGACTGGCTTAAGGGTAGGAAGCAGAGACTCATAATAAAAGGCCAATTCTGTGGTACAAAGAGGTAAAAAGAGGGTCCCCCAAGGTTCAGTGTTGGGACCAATGCTTTTTAATTTATTCATCAGTGATCTAGAAGAAGGGGTACATAGTAAAATAGCAAAGTTTGCTGCTGATACTAAATTATTCTGGGTAGTAAAAACTGAAAGGCATTGCCAAGAGCTCCAGAGGGATCTCTTAGCATTGTGTGACTGGGCAACCAAGTGGCAAATGTGCTTTAATCTCAACAAGTGCAAAGTAATGCACATCGGGACCAAAAATCCAAATTATGTCCATAAACTGATGGGGTCTGAGCTTTCTGCAGCACACCAGAAAAGGGATCTGGGGTTCTGGTGGACAGTTCAATGAAGATGTCAACCCAGTGTGCAGCAGTAGCGAAAAAAAAGCTAATTCAATGCTGGGAATAATTAGGTAGGGAACAGAAAACAAGTCAGCAAGTGTCATTTTGCCTCTTTATAAATCTATGGTGAAGTCACATTTGGAATATTGTGTACAATTCTGATCACCACACCTCAAAAAAGAAATTGTGGAACTGTAAAAGGTGCAGAAAAAGGCAACCAGAATGATTAAGGAGCTGGAACACCTCCCTTACAAAACCAGGCTGCAACGTCTAGACCCCTTCAGTCTGGAGAGACAGTGCTTAAGAGGGGACCTGATTGGAGTATATAAAATTATGTATGGCATAGAAAAGGTTGATAGAGAAAATTTATTTTCTCTATCACACAACACTGGAAACAGGGAGCATTCTATGAAGCTGATGGGTAGGAGAGTCGGATCCAATAAGGGGAAGTATTTCTTCACCCAGAGGGTCATCAGTTTATGGAATTTGCTGCTGGAAGAGGTGGCAACAGCTACCAGCCTAGATGGCTTTAAGGTAGGTTTAGACAAATTTATGGATGACAGATCTATCAATGGCTACTAGAATAAATGTGCAAGTAAGGACATGGCTAGATTATAAAATCATTCAGAGACCGTCATAGCTTTTTGACTAAGGGCACAAATCTGCATATTTATTCTCAGGTTTAATTTTCTGCTTTTAAGGAATTACCAAGCTTAGAATTACAAAGTTGACTGTGTGCAGTCTTTTGTCAAATAAATAAATAACTCATAGCAACTCCAGAGTAAAACTCTCAGGTCTTAATTGGCTCTTGTTTTTAGTGCAGCTAATGGTGTGTAATTGTTATCTTTCCAGAGCAATGATGAACAAAAGAAACTATTAAAACAGAGCCCACTTTCAAATCAAGAATTATCCCAGAGTGATTGTTCCCATAACAATTATATATTGCATCTGGTATAGAAGGCAGTTCTATAGGAACAATACATCAAAATTATTTAGCAATACTTTATGCCATCTGCATCTGTGACACTATATAGCCCAAATAATTTGTACAAATTGCACATGAAATAACAAGCCATGAAAAAATAGCCATTTATTAGATTCATACATGGCAAAGATGGAACATTTATTTTATGTATCAAAGCTTGATGCCAGTGCAGTTCAATTTAGGAAGAGCAAAGGCTCAATACATGTTAAAATTAAATCTGTTGCTTTCCTCCATTTGATTCCTTTAGCAATGAATTTTATTGTGTCTTAAACTAGTGTGTCATAAAGGCACAGCTAACTTCAATTGTTTCTTACACACATACACACACACATACACACACACTACAAAACATTTAGGATTCTTATCTGTCTGCTAAAACTGAAAGCAGGGCGGGGGGGGGGCTTGAATTGTGGCTGTTGAGTTTCCCCAGATAAACTGCTCTAGGTCAAATTAGGACAGAGAAAACTGCCTGAGGGGGCAATATCTCATTTCCCAGTGTTTCTGCACTGTAAGAATCAAGAGATTTTTGTTTGTTTTGGGATTTTTTTAAAGCATCATATTAGACTGAAAAACTAGTTCAACTCCATACCTTACATATGGCCACTACACTACAGGGCTAAATTTATGCCATCTTTGTGAAATGTCTTCCACAAGGAAGATGATGTGTAGATATGGAAGAGGAAGTGGCAAATAACTGATGGAGCAAGCCGAACAGAATTAAAAGATAAATTGATGTCTTTCCAAAATCCAGGATAAACTCATCCATGGCAGAGATAAGGCCATATGACCACTTTTACAGGTTTGACTGGTTCTGTCACCAATTTTCCATTCTTTTCCAAAATCAGTCTTCAAACAAGACAATCCTACCTGCCGTTATTCAAGACAACTTTGGAAAATATAATATGATGATAATAAAATCCGTAACTTTCAGAATAAGCTGCTGTTTTGCTTCTGCTCTTCCTACTGTTGACTTAAAGAAATTAGTACCTTTAAAAAAACTTCAGAAGGTTTTTGGGATCAAGAGAGCAAAATATGGACCTTTTTGAATGGGCCATGGTTTTTTGTGGAACACTAGTAGATCTCATAGATCTGCACATTATGTGGGTCTATGAAGCCACACCCTGCTGCTCCAATCCAAATTAGACAGAAAGTGATCCTGGTTAAGGGAGACCTTAATCTGAATCACTGTTAGACCCATTTAATTGGACCTACTATCAAACCAGTGGGGCCCTTATCCAGGACATAGCAGGCATGCAGAAGGCAGGGTGAAATCTGGCAAAGTCAGCAGGCCACAGTCACATGATCTAAACAAGATCCCACACTTTCATCTCACAATCTGGAAGCAGTAAGTCAAATAGTCCAGCCACTTTGCCTGGTAAAAGGTGAAGACTACTTCAAGATTATACTTTGAACGGGTACAGTATAAAACTAATGAAATAAAAGGTGGAAAATTCAATTTGCCCTGTAATCAAACTAGTTACACATTTCAGTCTGTGCTTTTGCCTAATTTCTTCATTGTTCATTGTACCACATATGATTCAAACCCAAGGGATATCTGCCTTTACAAATAGAGTCCTGACCTTAATTTCACCCCAAAATGCATCAGCTCACAGATCTATGTATGTGTATGCACAAACTAAGATGGCAGGTCTGTCTTTTGTGTGAGCTAATATAAAAATGTCAGATGGCAGCTCCTATTTTTTCAAGTTTGATAACAACACAAATAGGTGTCCTTGCATGAACTGCTGACCGTAATTTCACCCTACAAGTATGGTAATCCCATGGATCTCTCTGTGTGAAGATAGCAGGGTCTCTGCAAATATAAAATCCAAATTCATTTCCACCTACAGTCTGCTAGCAAGAGCTGTTGAAGATGTCATTCCAATGGTTGCACCTTCTATGGTAGAAGAGAATTCTAGAGGGGACTCATAACATTAGAAAAGTGGGCAACCAAGTGGCAAATTATTTATCTATGTCTTTAAAATAATTATATACCATGGAGAATAAAAACAACTAAAATCATAATTGTTATATGAAAACATGACTAAAATCAAGGATAGGGTAAACAAACATTCACTCTGGACAAACCACTGCTTTTTTCAACGCCAGTGGAACCACACTTAAATGTAAACTCCCTAGAGCCACCCAGTTAAGCCCTCTAAGCAAGTTCTAATAAGCCAAGGAGCAAGTATCCAGAATGAAGTGAGCATCATAAGCTGGGGAGCCACAAGTGTATTGTCAAAAAACTCAGGCCTCAAAAAATGAGGCTGATCCCACAAAATCAGATGAGCCAGCTCACTTGAACTCGTCACCAGGTAGTAGCTCAATGGAGGTACTTAATTTGGCATAGAAACAAGGGACTTTATATTCAAAATACTTTGCAAATTTAGCATAGCAGGTTTTAATGTTAGTGTGGGGTAATGCTCACTGGAGGGAGGAAAATGACTGCATCAATAACATTGATGGGGATCTAACAGGCCAGGAAAGTGATTTTGGGGTTCTTTTGGATAGCTCGATGAAGTTGACAACGGGGTATGTGTGTGTAAATTCAATACTAAGAATAAGGAAAGGATTAGCAAATAAATCTGCAAGTATAATTGTATCACTTTATAAACTGATTGTGAAGCCACATAGAGAGTACTATGTGTAAGGATATTTTGGGACAGGAAAAAGTGGACAAAGGGGCAACTAGAATGATTATGGGGGACAGAAAAGACTAGACAAAAGCATCTAAGCCTCTCCAACCCTGAAAGATGATGTTTAAGAGTGGATCTGAATATAGTTTATAGAATCATATGTGGTGGACAAACTAGAACCTGGCAACAGTCTAAGCTGATAGGCAGAAAAGTTAGAACTGAGTGTATCAACAGCTACTTGAATGAATTCCTAGGTGCCCCATTCAGGTTGGAGAGACAAGCAGGAAATCTGTAAAAGTCTTCTTCAAGGTGCCATGTTATTCTGCATGAGTAGAAACCCAAATGGCCACTAGGGATATTGGAGTGTAAAGAAAACTAATAAAAATCACCAGTTCCTCTGAATTTGTTCTTGCTCTATGACTATATTCTTTACTTGTAACTTCCTTCTTGTAGCCATCAGGGACATTTTTGTACTTCCATTCCTGTCCTATGGAAGGGAAAGGTGTGCAATCAACTCACCTGTGATCAATCCCTGGGCTAGTCCTCTTCTGGGCACCACCATCTTGAATGTAGCATCCTCCATGACTGTGTGTATCTCAGTGCCGTAACTATGACAGTGCGGACAATCTGCCCAGTTGAAGTCATGTTAGGGGGTCACTGGAGCTGCCAGTGTGTCCGTATGCATTCATACACATCCATACGCATTTGTACGCATCCTGTTTTTATCCCAGATGCATCCTGTTTTCGTCCTGTATGTATCCATACAAATGTGTACAGATATGAATAAGATGTGTACAGATACGTATGTAATGCGTACATATCCAAACACATATGGATGTCTGAACAATTTGTATGAATGATTCAAAAGATTCAAAAATTTGACCAAATGTTAAATTCAACCTTACAGACATTTGATTTGAATTCAAATGTACAAATTTGATCAAATTCGATCAAATTTTGAATGTTTTAATATTTGTGCACATCCCTTATGTACATGCGTGTTCTTACATATACAAAGGCACATGCACAGACATAGCTCTAATTTTGGTTAAGGTACATAATCATTACAAATAAATGTAACATGAACTGGTGGATTTATCAGCAGTGATGCATGCAACTTCTGTAGTTAGTAGGCATGATTCCAAAATCTGCAAAATTGCTGACATGAAATTGATTCCTAAATGTACTTAATACCTTTAAACTACTTCAGTAAAATATGTTTAAAAATACAGTCAAAATGGGAAAACAATAAAAGCAAAACAAGAGTTTCAAAATCAACACCTGATGAGAACAAAATCCTGAAACAAGTATGTTTTATGTGAGTTTCAGAAACACAAAAAGAATTAACACATTCTTTATTTCAATGCTTTATCTGTCTCTGTATTATACATTGCTGCACTATTGCAAACAAAATGTTTGCTTGAATGGTTCAGAAAAAACAAATGTTGGCATGAATAAGTTGAAAGTGACTATTACCTCCTATTATGAACATTCCCGCACATGGTCAGTAATCTGGACCAAGCAGCTGCCTAATACGTTTTGTCCACATGGGATTAATACAGTTCTGGCCTAGGTACAGAACCATCCCAAAATGCCATTATTCTAGATTAGCTGCAGACCCATTTGAAAAGTTCTATAACCATGTGGTTTCAGAGCTAACAGGAGCACCACAGACATGGAATTTGTTCTCAGGCAACTGCAAGAGAAATGTAGGGAACAAAAGAAAGGACTGTATGTGACATTTGTTGACCTCACTAAAGCTTTTGACACTGTGTGCAGAAAAGGCCTGTGGCAGATCTTGGAATGACTAGGATGCCCCCCCCCCCGGTTCCTCAAAATGATCATCCTGTTAAATGAGGATCAGCGTGGCCAAGTTAGGCATGGCAACACATTCTCAGAGCCCTTTCTAATAGTCAACGGTGTAAAGCAAGGTTGTGTTCTTGTGCCAACTTTCTTCACAATCTTTTTCAGTATGATACTTCAAAGGGCCACAACAGATCTCAATGAAGAAAATGGCATATACATCTGATATTGCACTTATGGGAGCCTATTCAACCTAAGGCGACTAAAAGTCCATACTAATCATCTTGTCCATGAGCTGCTCTTTGCTGGCGATGCCGCCCTTGTTGCCCACACAGAAGCACCCCTGGAGTGTATAACATCCTGCTTTGCATAGGCCGCAGAGCTTTTTGGGCTGGAAGTCAGTTTGGAGAAGACGGAAGTCCTTCATCAGCCTCCACCATTGGAAGAATATCATCCTCCCCATATTACCATAGGAGAATCAGAGCTCAAGACAGACAGGTCAGCTACCTGGGGAGCATCATCTCCTCAGATGCTAAGATGGACCAAAAAATAAACAACAGACTAGCAAAGGGATATAGTGCATTCAGAAGACTACATAAGAGTCTGGAGTAACAGACACTTGAAGAAAAGCACAAAGATCAGTGTCTACAGAGCCTTTGTATTGTCTACTCTCTTATACAGGTCTGAATCATGGGTCTTCTATTGTCATCATCTGTGATTCCTTGAATGTTTCCATCAGTGCTGCCTCTGCACAATCCTAAACATCTACTGGTCTGACTATGTGACAAATGTTGTCCTTGAACTAACAGTGGCAACCAGTATCGAGGTCATGCTGCTGAGGACACAGCTGCGCTAGGCAGGGCATGTCTCTAGGATGCAGGATCATCACCTCCCTAATATGGTGCTCTATGGTGAACTCACCACTGGCTGCTGAGGAGCCCCAAGGAGGAGATACAAGGACCCCCTGAAGCAATACCTCAGCCTTGGCCATATTGATCACAATCAGTGGCCCACTCTGGTCTCAAACCAAGAGGCATGGAGATGCACCATCCACAACGCTGCTGCCTCCTTTGAGAATGCTTGCAGAACCAGTCTCGAGGAGAAAAGAAACACAGGAAGAACCATGCCATCACAGTACGACCCAAGGAGACCTTTCTCTGTATCTTCTGCAACTAGACTTGTCTGTCCCGTATCGGTCTGTTTAGCCACCAATGCGCAAGCAGCAAGTGTGGGTCAAACCCTCCCTAATCTTTATTCGCAAAGCCAAGCCATGATGATGATAACCATACTAACACTATCTGTTCCAGTCCAGGCATCAGCACTTCTGCACTTTGTGTGGGATATGAAAAATGTCACAGCCCAATTTTCAAATCTGATGCAACATTCAAGATATTTTTGAAATCACAACATGAAAACAAGGACACTACCTTTGAAGCTGTTCTCTTCCTCCTCACCCTTGTTCTCTAGGCATGATGTAGAAGAAATGGCATCAGGTCAATCACTGGCAAGAGTAGATGGTGCCTTGGATGGGAAGTTAGTTGTATGCATCAGAGTTGTATGTATCAGAACAGTTATGGCACCTCTGCATTGATATCAGTATTGGTCTGGGATGGACAGTGTCCCTGTCTTTGCAATGTGGATTGAACAAACTCTGCTTGGTCCCAGATTGGATTGGTTAGACTGCTCCAAGCAAGTTAAGCATAATAACAGTTTATAATTCCCCCAGGGGCCTTACCATTTCCACACTTTCCGGCCCAGTGTGGAACCATTCCAGTGGCAGGAACAGTTCCAGTGGCATGTGGAAATCTGTCCTGGGGCATTTCTGCACTTGCTTTCTCATCCATCGGATGGGAAAGGTGCAAAAGAGACTAATGTTGACTAGTGCTCGCATTTGCATGTTTGATCCTCAACTGAGCACCTCCGTCTGATCCTCCACAGGCACACACATGTCAGGGGGTGATCTGAACTGCCAGCATGTTTGTGTTTGTGGCAGCTCAGACAGCCTCCTGAACAGAAACACTGCAGATGCTCACTGCTGGACACTTCCAGGTAGGTTCCCAATGACATTAACTAAAGGTTAAGGTGTTTGTGGTGCACAATTTCATGCACCACAGCTAATATGCAATTAGTCAACCTCTGGGCAGGCAGGGGACATTTGTAGGCTGTATATGTGTCCTGAAAGTTCAAATGCATTGGTCCAGATGTTATTTTATTTTTTGATTTTTACATAATTATACACTTATTACATTCTTCCCTTATTTTTTTTCATCGGTCCAGATGTTGACTAATTGCATGCTATGGGTCAAAGTGCAAATTCACCTCTGGTACAGCATCCTGTTCTAATTCTGAACATTATATGATCATAAAATCATAGAATCATAGACTTGGAGAGGACCTCTAGGATCACTGAGTCCAACCCCCTGCTCAACGCAGGATTTCCTAAACCATGCCAGACAGATGTAGGGCTTGAAGACCTCCAGCAAAGGAGAACTCACTACTTCCCATGGCAACCTTTTCTATTGAGTGATTGCCCTCACTGTCATGAAGTTATTCCTAATATCTCCCTTGAAGTTTCATACCATTGTTTCTAGTCCTCCCATCTTTTGTAAATGAGAATGGGGATGATCCTTCTGCACTGTGACAGCCCTTCAGATACTTGAAGACCGTGACCATGTCTCTGCTCAGTCTTCTCTTTTGTAGACTAAACATTCCTAGATCCTTCAATTGTTCCTTGTAGTATATGGTTTCCAAAAAAGTAACCATTTTGGCAGCCTTCCTTTGGACTTGCTCTAGTTTGACAATGTCTTGGATCTCTGTCAATGGATCTCTGGAGCCACTCCTGGGTTTACCAAGCACTAGGATCTGAAGTTCCTAGCCTTAGTTCCTCCTGTAAATGTATTTTGGCAGCTTACCTTGGTGTGTCACTGAAATGTGCCCCCTTGTTAAACCAGAACAGGGAGATATGTGTCCGTCTGCACACCTCCCTTATATCAGTCTAGCCACCCCTGGAATGCAATCAGACCTGTAAAAATAGGTCTGCATCCCAGCATACATAGCCCTTTTAACTACAATGAACAGATCTTGCTCCATTCCAGAGTGTGTGGAGAGGCCCAGGGAGGGCGTTGAGCCTCTCTTTTCTCCTTTAGCATGCTGAAGAGAGGATCCTGAAGAGGGCCAGGCCTCTTTCATTTCAATGAAAAATGTGAAAAAGCCCCCTATTTTCATACTACTATCTTGAGTCTGGTTATATTGATTGCAGCTTCCCTGGAACCTCAACTGAATTATTATTAATGACAGCTGCATTATGATTCTTTAGTCCAGAAATATTCAGAATAAATGGGTATGTTGTTTTGACATGTTAGCGTGCTAGAAAAAATGAAGCTAATTCTACTTTCTCTCTCACTGAAATTGCCAGCGCTTGCTCTAATATTTCATTAACACAGTGACCTCATTTGTTTGGACTTGATTACTCTTTTTTTTTCATTTCAAATTTCTTCCACCAGATATATCTGAAAAACAAAGTGAAAATATGGGCAAAAATAAGATGATGACTTTTAAGTATGTCTTACCATTTGATATGTTTTAATCTCATTGTAACCTGGGACCATTCAGTGAAAGGCAGGATGTATATTTTCTAAATAAATAATTATAGGAAAAAAGAAAAGAAAAAAGTTTTAAGTAAAGAAAAAGAAAGAAAGAAAAAAGTCTACCTTCTTTACCTGAAATCTAGTACAACACTGAAATGCATGGATATGAAATTAAAGTTTCTGTTTTCATTAATGTGTTGTAAATATCTAACTTCATTACTTAAATGTCCACCAGTTTCAAACATTGTAGCAATCATCATTTGTCACATACTCCTCACAGGCCCTTCTATGCTTGCCCCTCCTCAGAGGGGCGCAGAATAAAATCAAGCTGTGGGATCGCCAGATCCTGCCAACTTTTCATTTATATAGCTCCAAAAAGCTGGTGCTCCACTTTGCTAGTCTGTCCTTGGACAGGTTTACCACAAAGCAGCAGACACTTGAGTAAGGATAACTCTTTAACTTTATTAATACAGTAAGGAAATAAAATAAAGAATTAAGCTTAGGTTCAGCTTTGAATCATTTAGTCCATGAGAAAGGAAATAAAATAGTAAGAAAACAGAGTAAAGTCCTTTGCTTATTCACCCAGCAAAAGTTCTCATTTAATACAGTGGTTTACTGACTGAAAAGGGCTGGTAAACTTCATATGCTCACTCACAGCCTCTTAAAAACTTCTAGCCCTTTTAAACTCTTTCCCTCTGTTTTGATAAAGCTCTGTTTTTCTCTTCTTTTTTCTCTTAGTGTTCTGTCTCAAAACTTTCTGAATATAATATGTTTTTCTCTTCTTTTTTCTCTTAGTGTTCTGTCTCAAAACTTTCTTGACAACTCTTTCTCTCCCTAAAAACTTGTGACTATCTCCCTTAAAATCCTCCCGCTTCCCTCTTGTGTCAGCAAGCCTGTCTCCCCCTAGCGAGATTCTGCAGCTCCCATTGGCAGGAGAGGGTCAGGTGATCCCTACTACTGCTGAAAGCAGCCTCTCACTCCCTCCCCCCAGCCTGTAATCGTCACATCACTCACTTACCTTTTGTCTTGATATGAATGTGACCAAGGCTCTTTCTGTGCTTGCCTTGGTTGATCCATATTAGCTAGATCCATATTAGCACACACCTCCATTGCCTTCAAGTTTCTCCTGCTAACAATATTCCATAGATTGTTGTAGCATCCACATTGCCACAAAGATGCATTTTTAAGGCATCACCCTTGAGCTGTAACTTTTGCTTCAGTCCAAGAATGGAGTAGAGGGCCATATGCTTGGATCAAGCATCCCAGGCCATGCAGTTTTCAAAACTAGAGAGTTAAAGCTATATGGGATCAAATTTTCCACTTCAGGCCATGACACCATGCATCAGAAATGGCCAAGTTCTGGCACTTCATGTCATGGGGTCAGGTATGTAGGCCACTCAAGCAGCCACTGAAGTGAACTAACCCCACACTGTCTTCTGGATGGTGGTTATTAGGGGTGTGCATGAATATTCAAAGACATTCAAAATTTGATCAAATTCATCCAAATTCCAACATTTGAATTCAAATCAAATTTCCATAAATTTGAATTTAAACATTCAAGCAAACTTTGGATGTTTGAATCTATTTGTTCGAATTATTCAGACATTCTTATGTGTACAAGTTCGTACATGATGCATACTTGCACGTACGCATCTTTCCCACATCCATGCGCATTTGTATGGATCCATATGTGATGAAAATGGGTTGCATATCAGATAAATACAGGATGCAAACAGATGTGTACAGACACGTACAGGATGCATAACAATGCGTGTGGGTACATCTGAATGTTTTATTACTTTCTCTTTCAGCTCATGTCTTATCTTTGGCTGTAAATCTTTCATCCAGTAGAAGCCTAGTTTCTTGGTGTTCTCACAGGTCTTGCTCTTGCTCTCAGCTAGGTGACAGAGTTAAAATTTATTTTTCCCCCCTCTTTTTTCCTTGTTTCTTTGACTGGTGTCTCTTCCTGTCTACAGGATTGTCATTTTTCTCCTTAATCTCTGTCTTCATCTCTTCATTTTGTAGTTCTTTTTTAATTTCATCAGGGTTAACTAAACCAATGTTCATTCTAACCCACTGCATCTGCATTTCAACAAGCTTAGATTCTATTCTGAGAAGATCATTTATCACTTCCTGTTTCCTCGGCATCTTGCTAGGACTTCCAAGTCTATGATCTGATGTCACTTCCTTGTTGGAATCTTTCCAGTGGTAAGAATTATTGCTAAATGCATTTATCTTTTCTCTTCTGCTCGTTTAACAGCTAGAAAATAAATTTCACATGTTCATTACCTCCTTTTTCTCGTTATGGCTCTGGGTTGTTGCAGTAGAATTTTTGGCCACCTGCCAATGTTCCGAGTCCAATCTTCTTATCTTTAGTTATCCAAACTTCAATTTACTTCCCTGATTTATTATAAGTTTTAAAAAGAGGATCGGACAGACCTGATTTGACCTTCTCCAGGTTCAAGTCGATGCAATTTGTCCCCACCTTCGACAAGGAGATAATTTCTTGTCTTTGGATAGCTGCTATTAAGTAGCTCTTTGAGAGGAATCTCTTCAGCTTCCCTGTTATCTCAGGGAGATAATCAACTGGGAGGGGTACCCCAGTTGTCCCCCACAGGACCTAAACAGCTGGAGCACCAGCTTGAGCTGTCGCTCAAAGCTTCTCAGTCCGTCATGCCTCAAACCAGAAGTCCAAGTACATCTGAATGTTGCCAATATTCATAAATTCAAATTTGAATAGAAAATTAAAATGAATAGATTCAAATTTGCTTAATTCAAATTGAATTTGGGTAAATTTGAATTTTAAAGATTTGAATTGAATTGAACTTTTGGCTATTCAATTCAAATTGAACCCCAAAAATTGCATTCATGCACACCCCTAGTGGTTATTATCATTTTGTAAAATAAGCACTCATGGGAGCAGGCTCCATAGGTGTGGCTTGGGCATTGATGACATGTACTTTTCTGCATTTCATCACACACACATAGTCCTTGAATTCTAGGCCCTTCAGGCCATGCAGATCTTGCCAGAGTCCCCTAGTTTGATTTATATATCTGTTCTGCCTCCAAACCAGAGGTCTTAGGACAGGTTACAATAAAAACAATAGAAAATACAATTAAAAACAAACACAATAAAACACCAAATAATAAAAGAGAAGAGAGTCTAGGACAACTGCCTCCATATGTACCTAAAAATAGATAGGAGAGTTAAAGAAACTTCAGATGGGAGAAGGTTCATTAAATATTTTCATTTTTTAGGAACTAGTGGTGATTGCCTGTTTCTTAAATTGCCTTACATGAAAAGATTCTTTACAGATATACAAAGCTTCTAACTGCACTTTCAGTGACAAATGAGAAATGGATGCTTCATGCATGCCATTGCAATCATACAGAAATGGGTGTTTCATACATGCCATCACAGTTGTGCAGAAACCCAAACTCTTCATTTTCAGTGTTCAGAATCAAGACTTTTCTGATAAGCAACAAAAACATGGATTTCAACCTCAAATATGCTGCTCATTTAATTTAAATGTTCTGTATCCTACCTTTCTGTTGCAACAGGATAAACCTCCTTGTACCAAAGCAATGGAAAAAATGCACAAATAAATATGGAGCACTAAAAATAATTAAGAAGATTTAAACAGTACAAAAGCCTAATTAAAATGCAAAGGTTAAATAAATAATTTTGCTTATAGATTGATTGGATGCTCACAAAGTGCAGAAGATCATAGACAATGCGGGGTGGGGGGGAGGAAATGGCTTGCTCTAAGACCATCCTTACTGGTCTTCCTTAGCAAAATTCCACCACTAGCACTACTTTTCTACTGCCGTGTTTCTGCTATAACCATCAAACTGTGATCTAATTTTAACACTAGACTTGCACATTCTCAAATAAATATAAATGTATTGCCCTGACTGGTTTTTGTCTCAACTGTACTCAGTGTAATGATTTTAACAGTTTATGTCACATTTATAAGAACATAAAAGGAGCCCTGCTGGATCAGGCCACAGCCCATCTGTCCCACACAGTGGCCCACCAATTGTCCATGGGCATCTCAAGCAAAATGAAGGCAAACCTTCTCCTGCTCTCGAATTCCAACAAATGACCTTAGAGGATTCCTGCTTGCCCCTCTCCTCCAGCCTGAAAGATCCTTTGAAACTATGACCATACTGTCATGTTAATGTTTTTAAATATATATATTTCAACGCATTTTGATTCTGTAAATTCACATTGATAAGCAACGTCAATAAATTTTTCAATGCTTTTTTTCTCCATTCCACATTCACAAGCTAAAATTAAATCACCTATCCACTTGTCTTTTGTTCATGGACTAGAAAGAAATACCACCTGTCCTTTGCATCAGTTTCAATCCAGGACCAATGCTAATGAAATAACAGAAGCTGCTAGTTCAAGTGTGCATGTTAGTCAAAATGGAAGAGTCAAACTGAGGTCAACGATCTTTACTACTGGGAGGAGTAAAAAAGGAATCTATGAAGCCCATATTTAAATGTTTAAATTAGAAGAGAAAAGAAATAAGTTTTTTCTTTGTTTTGCATATGCACTATGGAATAAGTAAGAGAATAAATGTAATATAAGGAATAGGTTCAAACAACTACTACTGTATATTTAACAACCTAATTAAATAGTGCAAATAACTTAAAGGAAACTGGGCTCCTGAGGACGATCATAACCACAAACAGTAGGTTCTTTATTTTTAATTGATCAAGCTATTTGCAAATCAATGGAGCATTATTATCTTTCTATGTGTGAGCAGACATGTATATGTACATATTCACATAAAAGAGACATTTGTTTATGATTACTGGAAACTATGAAATAATTAGTTATATGCAATTTCTCAGGCTAGCTAAAAATGTTGAAATTTACTGCACGGCCACTTAACCCATTTGCTTGGCTCAGTGGTGAACCAAATAATTGAACAAACAATTGTTTCTTTTCAATTTTAGACTTGTTCAAAAATAAAAATACATTTAAAAAATTTAAGAACCCTTTTCAAGAGCAAAAACACAGCAAACACAAACTGTTCAATGGAATTGTTCACGTTGATGAGTTGGAAACTGGTTCACTTCAATCACTTTTGATGTGAACACTCTGAATATGAAGCAATTATTTATTTATTTAAATACAAACTGAACTTTACACATCTCTACAATGCAATTCTATGGAGATATCATAAGGTCATTTAAGTGATTTAATCCTTTGCCAAGGATTTTTCTTCAGCCCAGGAGTGGAGCAGAGGACCATTCAGTTAATTCGTACATTCTAGCACATGTAAACATCTAGGCCAGGGAATGAGCATTCCTTGGGCACTGAAGTTTCCAACAAGAGTCATTACATAAAACATCTGAAATAGTCTCCTAGGCCATATTTGGTGATTTTTATTAATGATATCAGACTGGTAAGTTGCTTCAGCAGCTGTTGGTCCTCCATATAGTGGCTGAAGGAGCAGATAAAGCCCATATGGTCTTTTGCAGAGGTGTTGCTGTTTTTTTATTTGTTTTCTTCTATGCAACAGGATAACTTTCAGTATCAGATTCCACCTCAGAAGCAAGGCACACCTTGGGTGAGTTCTGGTGTATGATGATTTGTAGTCACTATAGTCCTGTCACTCTTTTGGTACCTAGATGATCCTTTCTAATTCTCTTTGTTAAGATCAGAAGGATATGGAGAATCACTGTTCTACTGTATAGTTCCTATAGGTGTCTCTTATCAATTCCATTAAACTCCAAATATGTTACATAGAGGAGCACTACATTGCGTGCATTCATGTAAATACTGTAAACAAAAGACAAAAGACTGTATGAATTCTAGAAGAAGAGTGAAAGCACCTCACAACTTGGAGTCTTTTAGAGTTATCAGAATTCAATTAGAGGTAGCTAGATTGCCTCTAAATTAGGCTGTGTCTCCATTTTCAGTAGAGGTGGCTTCATCTGGGGCTGATGAGGGTAGGGCCTCCTTACCTCCATTTTGGAGTGAGCAGGTGCCATTTTTCACAGTACTTCCATGCAGGGTGGGAAGAAACCTGCAACATGCACCTTCATGAGCAATTAATTCATGTAAACACTTTGAAGTAGCCTATTGCTGCCAGAATGGAGATGGAGTGACATCAGGTGTCTTCAGTAATAATTAATTAGTGGAGACATGGTCTTAGAGTCCTGTTATACTCTGTAAATAAAAGATATAGCTTTCCAAAGATTATGAAGCGATGGCTATTCTGTAATACCTTCTACCCCCATTATGAGAGAGTAGCTCACTTCCTATATTTTACAACTCGGGGGGAGCGGGGGGGAGCTAGGTGGGAGAGTGGATTGAAGGAAGCTGCAACACATTGGGAGATGAGGTGGGGGCAGGAGGAGAGATTAGTTAGGGGGTGAGGTGGGGTGGCACTGGGAGTGCTAGCTCAGATTGTACACCACATTTTCAGGTCTACCACTAATCCAGACCAAGGAACCCTTAGCACCCATTAGATCTGGATCTCTGCAACTCCCATGTACATGATGTGGTCTTATTGGAGTCTTAATCCAGCCTGCTGTGCAAAAGCTGCATTCCATATGTGACCCTCATGTGTTCTTATTGGGTGCTTAATCCAGGCTTAAGTGTAAATGTGGAAACAGCCAAAGTCTTCAGAGCAGCAGTCGCAGAGACAGCAATGAATATAGTCTGGAATAAGCCCCATTGCAGAAAAGGTCTTGATTTGTATTCACTAGATCCGGGTCACCCACAGGCAGAAGCATCTGCACTGAGTGGGCATTAGAACAGCAAATATGTGCTAAAGAGTGCTATCACAGATGTAGACCACATTTCTGATCGGATCTACTCTGCTCCCATACAAATGACATGTTCTTAGCTGCTCCTTAATCTGGATTAACAAGTAAGTGCAGAGGCCAGCATCACAAAAGCATGTCCTAACATTAGACCAGCAGGATTGGGTTAGGAGATTTTCCCATCTATTTTATGTGGCCAAGGTCACTTGAAACTTCATTGTGTCCAAAGGTATGAAAGGTAAACATCACATTGGAAAAACAGCCTCTTACAAACTAAATCTGCTGACTGTTAAACTAGTTTAATGTCTAGAACTCAGTAACCGTGTTGCAGCCAGTTGCAGGTGGCCTTTTATGCTGACAGAGACGTAGTAAAAAGGAGCTAACAGCAAGATCTGTGTAGTGTGTGTAATTCTGCACCATGCAGGATCAATCCTGGACCAGATCAAGCTATCCTAAAACTAAAGAGGCAGGCAAGAGCCATCCACATTACCGACAGCCCATCAGTCCTCAAATGGCCAAGTCTTTTTCAGCTGAGCATCGAGAAGCAGTGCACTTCAGCACCAACTTCCAGGAGCTCAGAGAAAAGGCATTGGGCTTTTAATTTTTCACATCTAATGCACTGGCCCAGGCAATCACTGCCATCTGTGCATGATCATTGGGCCAGTCTACCACCAAAGAACACTTCAGAGACTGCTCATAAGTGTTGGGGTTTCCCACTGTAGTGGGCTATGGCACAATTTTTATGCCATAGCCCAGTCCAAGGTCACACATGTACAACTACAATGCTCAACTAGGAGGTTGTATCTCCTCATGGACTGGGTGCAGTGTGAATTCCATGTTCTTCAAGGACTGCTATCATGGGCCAACAGTCCTCTGGAATAGCCCATGAGCTTAGACCCAGCAAAGCCACAAGATATCTAGCCTCTCATCATTGAATTCCACCACAAATTGTTTTCCAGGCCGTCAGTTCCAGCACAGAACTGAAAGCCTGATTTTTCTTGGCTTTCATGCTTGGTATTGCACATGGAGCTAGATTGCTGGTTCTACTAGAGTGATTTTAGTGAGTTTCTCTGAGATTGTAATGTAATGGAAATGGTGATCTCCTTGCTCAAAGCTTGTCCTTTCTTGTTCTCTGAGCATGCATGCACACATGCACAAACACACACACACCACTGGAACACTTTTCAGAATGACAGAACAAAATTTGGTTGCCTTGACTATTGTGCAGATTTTGTCTTGTCATCGCAGATGATGAATTTTATACCCTGATACTTGGGTTGACTGAAGGGTAGGTAAAGTGGAATTTCTTCAGTGATCATCTACCACTAGACTGATGGGTTTATGAAAAGCAAAATGACTGATTGCACTAACTGTATACATTGTCATTTGTAACAGGACAAAAAGTCCCCAAGTCTTAAATCTTTAATTTCCTATTCCTGCTTTCATTTTTCTGTCTCTGAAAGTTTATATCAGGTGGCATAAGAGAAGGTGAATAAAATAATGGCACTTGCTAGGATAAAGCGAAATGAAAGAATTTCAGCCTCAACAGCTGGACAGGCTGAAGGTGCTTGGGCTAGTTTCAGTGTTTCCTGAATCTACTTTGGTTAAAGGAACCATAGCAAAACAAACAAACAAAAGCTTCAGCTTCCCTATTCTCTTTGGAATCAAACTATTCTTTCATTTCTTCCTTCCCTTCCTGTCATCTGATATTATTGTCACTAGTATTATTGGCTGAATTCAGCAGGGGTAGTTAAAAGAAAGCTGCTCCATCGGCCCATGATTCATTCTTATTTGAGGTTGAAATATCCAGGACAAAAGGAAGTGGCAGCCAGGTGGCTTACTCGTCACACAAATCTGTTCCACTTCTAAGAAAATATTAAAAGTAGGCAGGGAAGTACCTTTAAATGATTGAATTACTGGAAGGGGTAACCAGGATGTTTTATAGTAGCACCAGACCTGCTCTATCCTAATTTAGTTGACGAGGTTTCAATGGTTGTGTATACACTGGATTGGTAAACTGACCTAGGAGACAAGCTGGACCACTCTGGCCGTGTTCTCACTTGACTATTTTAGTGCAGGTTGGACTATTTCTGACCCTGCTGGGCTATTTTAATCTGAATATAGGGCTGAGTGTACATTTTGGGCTGTTCCTACTTGTTTGACGGTAAACTTGACTGAATCCAAATAGCGCCATTCCCACGAACTGCCCAAATCCCCAGCACAGAGAAACAGGACCTTTTAATCTCTGCCCCCCCCAAGGCAAGATTGGTGGAAGAAGCTCAGGGGGCTGGTTCTAGACCCAATTCCATCCTTTTCCCCCTCCACTCCCTCCCCGTCAAGTCTCCTCCTTGCCTGCCTCATGAGCCCATATGCACCTCAGTCTACGTTATCCAGAAGAATGCACCTGCGCATACGCCGATCAGCGCCTTGTGTGGGGAGGAGGGGGCAGAATAAAGTTGTCCTCAACTCTGCTTTTTGTTTTTTGTTGGTGGGGAGGTGGATATTTTAATTTATTAGTAGCATGGGTTTATGGTGTGTGTATCAGCTGGTTGGCTCTCTTCTGGACTAGTGGACTGGCGGTCAGGCTCTCTTCACCGCCAGAGGATCCTCAGGGGTGCCCCCTTCTCCCTCCCTCCTTCCTTCCTTGCCACCTTCCTCTCTTTCTCTCCCTCCCCTCAATCCCCCTTAAGTCTTGGCAAAGCCACGGTTCATGGCAGTGAGCGCCTGGCAGGACAGCCCAAGTGACAGCAAGCCCGGCTGAGGGAATCACAGCAGCAGTGGCAGGATGCCTCCTTATTTATTTATTTATTTATTTATTTATTTATTTATTTATTATTTACATTTATATCCCACCCCATACCCGAAGGTCTCTGGGTGGGTTACAACAGATTAAAATAGAATATACATTAAAAGACATTAAAAGTTCAACAAATATAAAACAGTATACAATATGTTTAAAATAATAGTGTCTGTACTGAGAGGGAACATAAACAGCTTAGCCAAAGGCCAGGGTAAAGAGGTGCGTCTTCACTGCCCTCCTAAATGTATATAAGGAGGGGGCATGACGCACCTCGAAGGGGAGGCTATTCCATAGTCTGGGGCCATCACAGAAAAGGCTCTCTCCCGGGTGCCCACCAACCTCACTGTTGAAGGTGGTGGGACAACCAGGAGGGCCTCACCGCTTGATCTTAAGGCACGGGCAGGTCGATATGGAAGAAGGCGTTCCTTTAGATATTTGGGGCCCAAGTCATTTAGGGCCTTGTATGTTAGAGTCAAAACCTTGAATTGGGCTCGGTAGCGAATTGGCAGCCAGTGCAATTCTTTTAACACCGTTGTGATGTGCATCCGGCTAGATGTTCCGGTCAGCATTCTAGCCGCTGCATTTTGCACTAGCTGCAACTTCCGAACCGTCTTCAAGGGCAGACCCATGTAGAGTGCATTACAGTAGTCCAATCTAGAGGTTACCAGAGCGTGGGTAACTGTGGCCAAGACATCTCTATCCAGAAGAGGCTTCAGTTGACGGACTAGCCGTAGTTGGGAGTAGGCACTCCTGGCCACAACCTCCACCTGGGTTTCAAGTGTTAGCGTGGAATCCAGGAGAACCCCCAAGTTACACACCTGTCCCTTCCAGGGCATTGCAACCCCATCAAGGACAGGGTATCTCCCAACTACACGGACCCAAGACCCTGTGACACACAGCACCTCTGTCTTGTCTGGATTCAGTTTCAATTTATTCACCCTCATCCAGCCCATTACCGCCTCCAGACACCTGTCAAGGACTTCAACCGCCTCTCCTGATTCAGATGGTACAGAGAGATAGAGCTGGGTATCATCTGCATACTGATGACACCCAACTCCAAATCTCCTGATGACCTCTCCCAACGGCTTCATATAGATGTTAAATAGCATGGGAGATAAGATCAATCCCTGAGGGACCCCACAGGCGAGTTCCCAGGGAGTCGAAACAGTATCTCCCACAACCACTATCTGGGATCTATATTGGAGATAGGAGCAGAACCAGTGACAATCATTGCCTCTCACTCCTAAACTCCATAGTCTCTCCCCCTCGATCTCTGTTATGCAGAAGAATGCATCTGCGCACAAGCAGATCAGTGGCTTGTGCAGGCGGTGGGGAGAGAATAAAGTCCTCAGTTTTGCTTTATGTTTTTTGTTGGTGGGGAGGTGGATATTTTAATTTATTAGTAGCATGGGTTTATGGTATGTATGTATAACAGCCAGTTGGCTCTCTTCCTGACTGACCAGCAAGTGAGCTGGCAGGTAGGTCGGTGGGCTGGCTCTCTTTGCTGCCGGAGGATCCTTGGGGGTGGCCTCTTTTCCCTCCCTCCCTCTCTCTCTTCATCTGGCTGGCCGGCTGGTGCTACCTCCTCCTCTCTGTCATCGCTGTGAAATCCCACCTACATGTTTCTGGCATTGGCCGGAAGGCTATAGCTCTGCCTCAAATAGGCCAGGACCATTCCCATTTGGGGGAAAAAAATCAGGCTCAACTCTGAAAGGGTAAAAAAGTCATGTTTTTCTAAGGAGTCCGCCCCCCCCCCCCCGGATTTTCACAGAATAGCCCACATAAAATCCAGGAAGAAGGGAATGGGAATGCTGGATGCCGAATTTGGATTAACTGCAGAAGTCTTGGGAACTCTGGATACCGAAGTCAAATTCAGTTTGGATTTAAATGCCTATGGGAATGCAGCCTCTGACCGCTGGAGGCTACATCTCCCACTAGTTCACTCTATCCACAAACAACAAACCTTTAAAGCAGGTGCATCACAAAAATAGTATCCTAGCATGCTGTAAGTGTGGACTGTTTGTAAACTGTCTAACTTGAATGGGAGACCAGTCACTGACCTCAACAGCCCAAATTCACAGATTATCTGGAGCCAACGCAAAAATAAGGAGGAGACGGAGAGTTTGCTTTTCTACCCCACTTTTCTCGGCCATTTAAATGGACTCAAAGTGGCTGACAAAGCTTTCTGTTCTTCCCACAACAGAACCCTGTGAGGTAGGTGGGTCTGTGAGACTTCAGAAAGAGAGTTGTGACTAGCCCAAAGTCACCCAGCTGGCTTCATGGAGGAGAATGGAATAAAACCCAGTGACTGTGAGATATGAGTCCATCACTGGTTTCATTTCTGAGCCCTTGGGCAAAATATCAACAACTATCAACTTTGAAAGCTGGATTACAATGGCCTGCACATAATGTGTACAGCCCTTAGAATGCTCAAGTAAGATCACACCCCAAGTGGCCTGGGTTGCCTGGAGTGGGTCATCACGCAGATAGGTCCCTTGATGTAACATTTGTCCAGAAATCTAGCTAACAAGGCAAACTACATCTTTAACTGCTCCTTTTGAAACCATGGCATTTGATTACACCTCTAAGTTTAAACAGGTATTGCTACGGCCAGCCACAATGACAATCTGCTAGTTAGAAGATAGGAATCATTTTTCTGAACACACACAAATACACACACTGCATGGTGGTGTGTCAATGCAGCTGCACAGGCTGTCAATGCACAGGGTGTCAATACAACTGCACTTACGAACTCTGTAAGTGCTGTTGCTACTACTGCCATCCTCAGGATTATATTGTTAGCAGCCAGGAAATCTACATAGACATTGTGGTGCTTTCTTATAATAAGCTATGCTGAATTGCTTGGAAATCGATTATGATGTAATTTAAGCACTTGCAATAAATGCTTCTCTTCTAATCTTGTACAGAGAAAAAAAATAGGGAGATTTATAACTTGTGACGTTTAAGATTTGTTATCAGCAAGGTGTGAGGTTCACATTTTCTGCTCTTATTCATTGTAAATGCCTAATGGTGAGTATGTCAAATGCATTACAGCCAATTTTCCTAATGCTAGACACAGCCACTTACTTTTCTTTTCCTAATTAATTGAACTTCCCTTGCATCCCTAGGTTTCCTATTAGGCAATAATTCTCTTTCTGAAGAAACAAATTGACTTTCTACAGTACATGTCCACTGTCTGAAGACTCAGATCCCCCCACCCCCAAGTGCTCCTCTGAATCCTTTAGTTTTTGTTAATTAGCACAGTAGGTAGCTGTCAAGAGCCTGTCATTTGCATATAAATATTGCATGTACATGAAAATTCATAGAGGGTTTGTTTGAGGGGGGCAGTGTTTGAATCTCTAACATAATAGATGCTTTAAAATAAATAAATAATATTAATGTTTTATCTCTATATTTCACATGATTTTATCCTTTGTACATTTGAAATTAGATATGGTCAAACAACTAATCAATAAAGTTCATTTCATTTCGTTGTTTGTGGTCACTTCAAGGATCAGGACTCTGTCAAATTAAAATCATTGGCCTGTTTAAAGACAGTTACAGACCCTTTCTGCACTGGGCCTTATTCTGGATGATATACCTTAGAATAGAGGAAATCCTGCACATGTTAATGTGTACTAAGGCAGATCCCAAACAAGGCTTGCCTGTAATATCATGCAGATTGAAGACTGGGATATAATGCAGAATAAGACCAAATGGAGAAAGGACCAAGGTTTCCTATTCAAGTATCAATTAGGCACAATACTGCTTAGATTCTGATAGACAAAATCAGCAAAATACAGTCCTGCAACCTTTGAGTAAGGGTTGGGCTAGTAGAAAGACAATTGGATTAGCTGATTAATTATTGTTGATGCAGTTAACTGAATGGCTGTCCCATCTAAACAAACAGTAGGTAAATCATATCTGTCAGTGCAAACAATACTTTTGCAATATGGATGTTTCTGTAGAATTCTATCTCTGGCTGCATCTACAGACATTTTTTTTAAAAAAAATCTCAAAAGCATCTTGCAGATGGTAGCATAGGATGCTAATGTTTCCATCTCACCACTAATCCACACTAAATTCATTTTGGAAGTGCACTTCGGGACCTTTAATGTAGGCAGTAGCATGCAGATGATATCACTTCTAAATTGCTTTTTAGCAACTCCCCCGCCCTTTTTTGTTCTGTCTCTGTAATGAACATTTATACAGTTTGAGACTTGTGCAGACTATTAGCAAAACTAACCAATGTCATGTAGATGCAGCCCAATCAGAGTAGCTATACTCATTTTCCCCCTCACATTCGATCAGTTTGTGTTGCAGGGAAAACACATCCGTAGGAGCTCTCTTGTCCAATGTACAGTATTTATCTCTGAACCTGTGTTTTCTGCAGCTTCTTTTTTCATAACTGAGAGCATGCTTTTTCCTTCATCCCCCTCTTCGACATGCCTCATTTCTGGATTTCTAGAGAGTGGACATGAGAATTCTAAGAGAGGACTCCAATAGCACTTTTGCAGGGGCTTGGGCAAGACAGAGACCACAATCCCAGTCACAAATTCAAGGTCCTCCCCCCTAATAGTTTTTTTGTTTTGTTTTAAGACCAAGTTACACAGCAGACATTAACTAGAAGAACATGGGAAAGAGTGTAGCTGGGGAAAATGTGCAGCAAAATAATTATCACAAACAAAACCCCAATGCATAGGAACATTTTTGCATAGGAACAGAGAACAGAAAAGGGAGGAATAACTAACAGAGATTGACAGGATGTGGGGACCAGTAATTTACAGTAGCAAGGAACAATGGCGGTGTTAAGAGTCAGAGCAAACAATTGAAGGCTGCATGATTTACTTCCTTAGGTGCAGTCAAAACACATTAGCTATCTGTTTTCTCCCAACTTGGAATACAAGTTTTATTTATCATTTATATTTTATATTTCTATCCCACCCTATACCCAAGGCTCACAGGGTGGGTAACAACATTTAAAACAACAAATTACAAACCAATATATAGTAAAAACCATAATATAAATAAAAACACTTAAAAATTCAGCATATTTAAAACAATATCCTAGATATTAAAATAATAGTAGTTGACATTGTTTTGAAGCAAGAAGTAAGCCCTGTGTGTAGCAGGCCCAAAGTTGTCACAAAACCTTCCACTATAAACAAGCCTTGTAACTGCTGCTATTAGATGTACACCCAATCCTATAGTTTTTTTGTTTCATTCAATATATTTTAATGACTCCTATTGTCATGCAGGAGCATGATATTAAACAAATTCAGAGACCAGTTTATTCTTCACTGTTTACAGCTCCCATTATTGCTTGATTTTGTCCAAACTGACTAGGGCTGATGGGAGCTGTGGTCTGGAGATTAAAGTTTGAGAACCTCTGTATTAGAGAATATGGCTTTGATACTGGGTAGGGGTGCACCAACTGGCAGTTGCTCCTCCTGAGTTATGCCCAGAATTGCCAGGAGTTGCTGGGGACTGAAATAACATTTGCATTTAAATTAAGTGCTCTGTCCTGGCTATGATTTCCCCCAAAGTCACTTTTCTGTGTGAGTACATAGTAGTAATGTCGTCTTTACCATCAGGATCTGCTCATCAAGATTCTTTCAGTTTTAATAAAGTATCCTTGGACTATAGAATACTATTGCAATGGAGGAAACATTTGACCCTGGTAATTGTATCATGGCCTATATCCCGTTTGCATTCTTCTAATTTAAACAGTGGCTGCAGATATACAGAGCATTAGACTGAATTCCCTGATGGTTCTTAATAATAGCCAATTATAGATGTACTTTCCATACCATTTTCTAACCATTTTCAAAGTGACTCAGATTCATAAAACCACAGATTAATGGTCTGCTTCTCTATAAATGTATTTTTATTATGTTGTGATAATTGTTCTGCCTATCAGTTCACTGAGTACCTCCAGGGCTACAGTCTGAAAAGAATACAATGCTTTTATTAGCTTTCCCAACAGCACTGCTCATGATCTTCCTGGCCTTTCAGTTTGCATTTCAGGAATATTTTGGAGACGCTCCCACTATTGTGTCTCTCAGAAAATATTTGAGATCACTAAAAATAAAATAAATTATGCTGGTTATTTTTATGGCCTTTCAGATTTTTCATTATGCTCTTTAAGAGGGAAAAAGATAAATAATCAGGAATTGCCTTTTTTGAGAGACAATTGTATTATAAAAGTGGAGAAAATTATTCTGTGCACTTATTTGCATCTGCAAGGAGACCTTGTAGATATCTGAACATGTTGATGAGCCTAAGAGGGCATCCACATGCACTCTATATTCTGAATTGAATCTGAATTCGACTCAGAGCATACCCATGTGAAACCCCCAAACCGGGCTCCATGAGGAACAAATTGCCTAAATCTGCAGTAAATTAACTCCTCTTGAAAACTGTTCTCACTGCTGTTTGGGAGGCAAGCCCAGATTATTTTGGAGGCTTGGGGATGCCCCTGGGTTATTAGGGGAGGAGATTGACGCTATGTCATTAGCAGGCAGGTTTCACCTCCTGTGCTCGCCGTTCTGGTCCTGTGTGTTGGGGATCACAACTGCTGGCCATTTTTAAAGATCAAACAGCATAAAAGAACTGATCACTCCAGTTTGACAGGTAAAGATGCAGCAATGAGGGGAGTTATCTAGCCCTTGCTGTCCCACAAGCCTCTTCCACCTCCGTTCCCTGATTGCCAGCAAGCAGCTTCTGAAGTTAGAGGCAGTTTAGCAGAGAACTGCTTCTCTGCTAAACTGCCTCATTGTAGTGGCTTTGGTTTGCTTTCTAGCTGGCAAACTTCAGAAGCTGCTTGTCAGGGAGGGGGTGGAATAAGCTAACCAAACCTGCTACAATGTTTAGAGGCAGTTTACCAGAGAAGTGCTTCTCTGCTAAACTGCCTCTAACTTCAGAAGCTGCTTGCTGGCAATCGGGGAGCAGGGGTGGAATAAGAGTTGCAGGAAGAGGCTTGTGGGACAGCAAGGGTCAGATGACCCCCCTCATCTCTGCATCTTACTGGGGTGATCAGTTCTTTTAAGTTTGCCTGGCGATCAGATTGCAGAGAGAAGAGGCTTGTTTCTGTTTGATCACTATTTAATGCCCAGCAGTTGTGATCGGGGAAGGGGCATTGGGTGGGATTTCCCTGCCCTCATTCATATCAGGAGAGAGGGGGTGGAGAGAAAAAGATGTGGTTTCCCAATGCAGGGGTTTAGTGCAATTTGCATGGGGACAGGTGTATTCGACTTGAATCCATGCTTTCATCAATCGCATGGGGACAGGTCAATTCGAACTCAACTCTGTATTGGGAATAACCCAAATCCAACTTGAAGTAAACAGAGTGCATGGGGATTCAGCCTAACACATGCTTAAAAAAAATCAGATATAAAGTATTGTGTCTATCTGGCACCTGAAAGTCGATGCTACATATTATTAATAGCTGGTAAAGAAACTAAATTAGATATAATCAGTACAAGTATTAATATTAGTAGCTATTAACACATTATGTGATCAAGTCCAAAAAAACATTAATAAAATATATTTAGATGTTTTAGACTAGAGAATGAGAAAGAAATTGAAAATCCACTTTCAATTATTACAGAGTAAACTCCATAGTGTTTCCTCCTTTTCATTGTCCTCCCTTGAAGGTGTGATTGGCATAATTTTGTTTACTTTTTGGCATTAAATCAAAATATTGCTGTTGGATTGATTGTTCTAAAGTGCTTTGATTGAGCTTTTCTGCCTTGCCAAATATAGTAAATAAATTTGGTTTTGTGATACTGATTTGTTTTGCTGGTTTTCTTGTGTGATTATTTCGATGCTATGTTGAAAAAAAATACATCTGTCTTGAGTTATAAGTATATTGAGTAAATAAAATGAATGAATTCATTGGTATAAATTTGTGCAGCATATTAGGAAAATGCATTGGAACATTTTTTAAAAAAAATTAAACAATCATATGTCTCGTAAACTAATAATAAAATTTATATTGAATATTCTGCTGAGAACAATTGAGAAGTTCTATCCTGCCCTTTAAAAATTATAGTATGCTATTTCTGCACTTACCTCTGTAAATTTGGATTTAGATTTGGATTAGGGAAATTAGTGCTTATGATATCCAGATAATATAGATCCAGGTCAAAATGTAAAACCATAACATCTGCTGAAAGAGCTTTGAGATTTGTGCTAAATCACAATGCCATGAGGATGCTGTAGCATGGATCTGTAGCAGGGGATGGGTTCCATTCAGGAAGCACCACACAAAGCACTTTGTGAGCATCTTCATATTTATGAGTCCACCATTCATGTCTTCCATCTAGGGATATGCCAGATTAAGCACCCGATAAGAATGCATAAGGAAAGCACCTTCTGCACAGCAGGGCAGATTAAGGCTTCAATAAGACCATGTCATCCACACACAGGAGTTGAGGAAATCCAGATCTAATGGGTGCTAAGGTCTCTTTGATACGGATTAGTGGTATACCTAAGATCTGGATCAAAGAAGAGTCATCTGCACATAGAACAGATGCAAGAAGTTCACGGGCATGGTAGGGATGTACATAAGTTGAAGAGAAGGGGGGGAAAGGGGAGGGCATGAGAATAAGGAGGTTCACCTTCACCCTACAGTGCCCTCTCCCAGCACCCCCACTTCATGTCCTGGTGCCCCGACCTCACTTCCTGCCCCACCTAACCTCCCAATGTGTCTCATCTTTCCTCACCACACCCTATTCTCCCATCCCTCCCCAACCTCCTGTATTGGTACCCCAGCTCCCCATGTTCCAACCTCCTGTCTTCCCCCACTTAGAACCCTGACACTCTGGCCTCTCCTCCCTTCTCCTCCCTTGCCCCTACCTCACATCCTGTTGCCCTGGCTCTCCCACTCCCCTTCCCCCACCCTGTGTCCTAGCACACCACTCCCACTCACATCCTAGCATCCCCCTCATAACTCCATCTCCCTGCCTCCCCTTCCAACGCTACCACTACTTCAGCTGCTGTTGCAAGCACTGCCAAGGAGTTCAGTCTTTTTTAAGGAGGAGCCCAGCCGGCAGAGGACAAACCCATGTTCCCCACTCTAGCGACATGCCTCCAGGGGTAGAGGGCTGGCTAGAGCAGCTGGAGGATTGGTGGCAGGAGTCAGACTTTTGAAGTGAATGGGTGACGTGAAGTGACGTGAAGTGGATGGGTCGGTGGGTGCAGATTATCCCAAAATGTGAGTGGGTGTGAGGGGGTATGCAAGACAGGGGTCTAAGGGAATGGGGAAACCTCTTCTGGCCCTGGAGCAGATTTCTCTGAACCCAATGCTGTTGCCACTTCAACAAAGTAGGAGGGGGAAAAGCTGGGGTGGCAGGACATGAGGTGGGGAGGGATGGGGACCAGAGGAGGGCTAGTGGGGTGAGAAGAGCTGGATGGGGGAACTGGGGTACTAGGACATGAAGTGGGGGTAGGAGAGGGGGAACTGGGGTGAAGGGAGCTGGCACATCCCTAGAAAGGAGACATGAATAGTGGATGTCCACAAATATTCATCACATTCAAAATGTATACAAATTCATATGAATTAAGACATTCATATTTGAATCGAGTGTTGGTACATTTGAATATTGACATTTGAATACAAATTGAATGTTTCAATACATTCGTATAAAGCTTTGTTACATTTGTGAACCTTGGGAGGTGGGAAAGTGGCTGTCCCAGTCACATCTGCAATGGATCCAGAGTGGGTTAAAAGCAGATTCAGAGTGCGTTAAAAGTGGATTGAGAGAGAATTTGATGCCTTCAGAGTGGATACATAGTAGATACGTAGGGGGTTCATAGCAAGAATTTGAACCAGATTTGTATCAAACATTCATATTAAATTTGAATGCTGCCATATTCAAAGGGGATCTATTCGAACAAATATGGGGGGGGTTGCATTTGATTCAATATGAACATTAAAAAATAATTCATGTACATCCCTAGTAAAGATGCCTTTGAAGTACTTTGGGAGATGCTTCCTTGTGAATGATGTGGCTTTAATGGGGCCTTAATCTGGCCTGTGGAAGGTGCATTCCATGTAAGTACCTTATATGCACTCATTAGGTGCTTAATCTGGTCTAAAGTGCAATGCAGAAGCAGCCAGACAAGTAACAATGGCACATACCTTGCAACTCAGCTTTTACTTTAATTAGACAAGTAACATAGTCTGACTGTACTCTACACTTTTAAATGTGTACTTAGGCTGCATCCTAACAGGGCACATAATCAGTTTAGAAGCCATTTTTAAATTTTACTGTACCAATTTTGGGTTTCCAAACCTTTGTGGATCAAATTGCTGAAATCAGAGATGAATAGTACTTGGATTAAGTGAGTTTTCAGTCCAGTGCAGAGTACTAGTTTGTTTTATTTTGGAAAGTGAGAACGAGAATGTAGTCTATTTTAGAGAGAATCATATTTTGAGGGGCATGTTCCTCACTTCCTCCTGTCCAGTGACAGATTTTGTTGTGGGCATTGTACTCAGGAATCTGAGAATGTCACTACTGGGGTGCAAGCAGGACAATATCTTCCATTTTCACTGGCAATGCACAAGGAAAACAATGTTTTCTTTCACTCAAAGGGGACTCCTGCTGAAAACCAGAACTGTGCTTCAGCAGCTTTAGACCAAACAGCACAGTACAGCCTATCATTTTTTTGTCAGTTGCCATCTGTACTACAAAACTTGAATGTGGAACACGTGTCTCCATGGTTTTCTTCAAGGGGACAGGTATGATGGAGGCAATTTGCTGACCACTGGCTTCACTATCGTGAATCTTGATCACTTTACACATTTCCGCCCTTTCATTGAGTTTTCCCCTATTGCTTGGAAATTGCACATTTCTGAAAAACTGCAATTACAAAGGAAGGGAGGGAGGGTGGAAGGAGGTGAGATCTGGCCTTCTAGAAGTTTTCCAGTTTACATCAACCATGCTTGCTATGATGTTGGCTTGCCACTTTCCTAAACTGCAGCCTTGAAGCTTGGCTTCATCCAGACAGCACTTATTTATTTTGCATTATTTGGATAATCCAGAATAAAGCATGGGTAATCAGAAGAAAATGTGTCTGGACCCTGGATATCCAAATAGTGCAAAATAAGTAATGATAGTTACTTATGAATCTTACCATGATCTCTTCCTACTCCAGCAACCAGAAACTCCAGCAGCCCTCTCTATATTTTTTCTTTGTATGAAATATTTTTATTTCATAATAATGACCCAGGAAACAGAAAATGTGAGACCTGCTTATTTGGAAAAACCTGGTTGTTTTGGAGGCAACAGTTGCTCTCTGTTCTCACAGTATTAAGGAATTAATATCAATGCCTCTATGTAGTAGGGAAAGAGATACCTGTGCAAAGTATCTGTAACATTTGTTTTGGAGACCTTATTTTTACATTTACATGTAACCTGAATTTATCAACATTGAAAAACACATTTCTGTTTTGTATATTCACTGATAAAATAACAGATGCCGGTTAGTTAACCAGATAATCATTCACAACCTGAATATTTAAATCACGCTTTGAATAGTCTAATACAAATTCCAAACCAACATACTTGAGTGATTACACTTCTATTTCCTGTTAAGTTCCCACTTTTTTAAAGCCATCACAGTTTAAAATTCTTTAATAGACTTAAATCTTGTGTGGAGCTTTTCTGAGAATGTTCAAATATTGTCCTGAATGCATCTGTCTTCAAAAATGCATTCGTTTTGTATGAAATTAAACTGCCAGTGCTTCAAATGAATTAGTCCAGCTGCCTACACTAATCTAGGAGAGGCAATCTGTAATCCAGCATGACAATAAAACTAATCCAACACTGAACTCAATAAGTCAGCAGAAAAGAAGAAAAGAGAAAGAACTAAGGCTATTTGCCACCAGCAAAGAAAAGCAAAAAGGTAAATCAACTATGGCCCTTTCTGCATTTACCTCAGTTAATCCATATTAGCTAGACCCATATTAATGATCTGTATCAACCATAGGCAGAAGCATCTGCACTGAGCAGGCTTTAAGGGTATTTCCACATGGGGCCTCAAGACCCCATTAGGGACCCTTGCGGAACAGATCTCAAAAGACCCTTCCCCACGGAGGACCCCATTAGGACTGCAAGACGGAGGCGTCTTCTGCACGATGGCCTCCCAATTCCAGTCCTAATGGGGTCTTTGGGGCCCCAGATCCAGATTTCCGGAAGACCTTGATAATTGGGTCTACAATCTGGTCTTCACTCTTGAAGACCGGATCATAGATCACACATGTCCACAACTTACCATGCAGATGGGATCTTACAGGTGAGCCTCGCAGGAAGAAAGTTGCATGTGCAGGGGACAAAGCTCCACCCTGCCACTGACATCTACGGAGGCCTGCATGTCCTCCATAGCTCTCAAAGGAGTCTGGCACCAGTTTTGTAGCAGCAGCTACAAAGCCATCCCTCTCCTAGAGGGTGGCACAGTTGGATTTCTCTGCTGTCACCCAGAGTGGCAGGGGGAGTGACGCTCATGTGTCATCACACCACTCCCAATGCAGCGGGGGTTGGTGGAGACAGAGGTGGCAAGCCCCTGCTCCCCTCCTATGTAGCTGCTCTAGCAATGGGGCTTTGAAGGCAGGTGGTGGTGGGGAGTTACCTCCACCCCTACCTGCCATCCCAGCCCCTTTGCTGGAGCAGCCATGGTGGGGGGCAGGGGCTTTCCCCCATGTGGCTCTCCTCTCCAGCAATAGGGCTGCGATTGAAGCCCCATCACTGGAGAGAAGCAGAGGTGGTGGAGGCAACCCTCCCGCCACTCCCATGTGGCTGCTGCTCTCCAGTGACAGGGCACTGATGGCAGGGGGCAGCTGGGG
The DNA here is from genome assembly GCA_023333525.1 of Aspidoscelis tigris stejnegeri. Classification (NCBI taxonomy): domain Eukaryota; kingdom Metazoa; phylum Chordata; class Lepidosauria; order Squamata; family Teiidae; genus Aspidoscelis; species Aspidoscelis tigris. The sequence goes on from JALMGA010000001.1 coordinate 227,665,600, forward strand.
ATTGTGTCCACCCCACACCTGCAATCAATGCCCCATTGCTGGAGCAGCCACATGGGAGGGGTCAGGGACTGCTGCCATGTCGCCCATGGGGTGAAGGAGGCTGCCATTGTCACCTCTTCCTCCAGCAGTTCATGCCCCCAGGAGGCTGCCTTGCCACTGGGGAGGAGGAGGAGGGGGAGGAGGAGGAGGAGGGAGCAGGCAGCCGGGATCCACCACCACCACCCTGATGACCTGCAGCCATCATTGGGACAGGGGCGTGGCTACCGGGTTCTCCTTCCTAGAGGCAAAGCAGCCTCCTGGAGGGAGGGCGATCTAGCAGCAGAGGAGGAGGCAACAATGGCAGCCATGCATTGTTGCCACCTCTGCTGGCTCCACCACTGCCAGATCCTCCCTCCCAGGAGGCTGCTTTGCCTCTAGGGAGGAAGAGGCAGGAGGCAAAGGCTGCGGGGGGAGCAGACAGTCACACCCCCTGCCTCGATGATGGCTGTGAGCCACCAGATCCCTGCCACCAGATCCCACCCCCAAGGAGGCTGCTTTGCCTCTAGGGAGGAGGACACAGGAGGCAGAGGGTGAAGGAGAAGAAGGCAGCCGCGATCCACACACCCCACACAGATGGCCCACAGCCATCATCGGGACAGGGGGCAGAGGTAGCAGCAGCATGTCCTTCTGGGACCTGATCAAGAGGCTTGCTGTGCATTCCAATTGGGTGCTAAAGGGCCCATGTGGATGTAGGGGGTTCTTCCGAACATCTGGATCTTCAAGGTCCATTTGTGAGGGAAGACCCCATCTCAAAGATCCAGAACTTCAAGATCCAGATCTTTCTGAGTTCAGTGCAGAAACACCCTAAGGCAGTTGTTCAGTTTGATTCAAACCCAGTCAAACTGGTTTAACTGGATTGATCCTTGTGGCACCCCTTCTCAGGCAGGGACTGTGCCTCAACTCTATATGTGTATGGAAATAAACAAATACTTCCTGGGCTTCCTTCCCTTCGCCCTGTGTCCTCTTATATTTATTGGTAGCATAGAATAATAATTGTCACGTCTCAGGCAAACACTTGCAGGCAAACACTTGCACAGCTTACTCAGTTCCAGAGGGCTCAGGTATACTCAAGGTCAGTTCCAATCCAGGATCAAGGAGTCCAGAAAGTCAGCAAGGGTCAGTCAGTCCAAAGGGTCAGCAAATCACAAGGAGTCCAAAGTCAGAGCACAGGCATGGAGTTACACAGAGTTGTATGAAGTTGTCTGCAACACTGAAGCAAGGTATATTTTCTCAATAAGTAGGGGAATCATTACCCCACCCACAGTTCAGCTGAGCTAATCATTCTGATCTGCGCTTCAGCTGCTTCTGTTGTCTCAGCAGGTGAGGGAAGGGTCTTTCATGAGGCTCACTGCTTGTAGTTTTTTCATCAGAGCTGTTTGCATGCTCACCTGAAACTGGCTTTAACCCCTCAATGTCTGCAATGCCATGCTGTGGTGCTTTTCAGTCTGTGGTGGCATTGTAGGCAGAACTTCCTCTGAGGAGGAGGCTGAACAGGGCATGAAAATAATAAAAACTAGCTGCCTGAGGGCTCCCCTGCTGAAAAGGCACCCCACTTTTTTTCCCCTCTGCCTCAGTAATGTGTCAAATGCTTCTTACTGCATCCAACTGCGGAGCTGTGCCCCTCCCCCTTCACTCTCCTCTTTCAGCCTTAAAGTTACAGAAGCCCAAAGCCCTGCTGGCTTCCCTTTAAAAGCTTTGAGTGAATGATCAACAGGCTCTGGTCTCTTTATTGAACAAACAGATAATAGGTTTATTGTTTACAAGCTTTCCATAAGACATCAGGTAAGTTCAACATATGGTTTCAATAAACAACTCAGTACCCTCTGCCTACCATTTCTTCCCAAAGGATAGCTTTGCTTTTGACCTAAGCTTTATTCTCTGGAACTACACTGGTAATCTTTCTTTCAGGGTGTTACACATCTCACTGTGTATCTTCCACTTCCGAAAAACCCAGCATAGAACAACCAATGGTTCCAGGGTACTCACTTTTATACCCCCTGGCACGGCTGGCGCTTCGTTTGATTGGTCAGTTCTCTGTGAGGGATTCTATCCCCACTCCCTTCTAGTGAGCTGTGATAAACCCCTCCCCTTACTTACCTATCTTTTCAGTTAAAATGGTTTGACCACACGTTTAACTGTGTAGACGCTTAACATTAAAAAAATTCACTTTTAATATATCTTCCTCTTCTAAACTGTAACATTTATATGTGCACCACAATCCTCCACTGAATTTATGCATCTCTACAGGAGAGTTTTGCTTTAAAGGCAGTAAGAACTACCCGAAGAATCCTGAGCCAAACCTGAACTCTATGAGAAAAAAAAAGGCCTTGACCATGTGAAATAGGGAAAGCATGTGCCCCTTGAAGTCAACAGTTGCCCCCTTGAGTTTCTCCCTTGTAAAAACATACACAACAGGCATACAACTTATCAGTTGGCACGTGAGACAGTTTGAGCCAAGCCTAAGTTAGCAAGGCCCTCCAGTGAGGCATCCCAATCAAGGCTCAATTCTATGAAAGCCAAGCCTTGAATATTCAGCTTCTGCAGTTTGAATACTGATGTTTCTACTACAGACATCAAAATCCATTCTTAATTTTTATGTACTAATTCCTATGTAGATTGCCTTAAAAAAATTTTTTTACCTCAGAGGCACCGATTCCTTAAACCATAATATACATGAGGATTTCTTTTTTAAATATGTCACTCTTCAGAGTTATAAATGATAAAGGAAGACAGGGATAGAAAGAAAGGTATCTCTCATCCATTTTTAATGACAGTGCACTCATTCATGTTGCAAAATAGCCTACTGATCATCTGCACACTACCACCAGAGCTACCTCATGCCCATTGCAGGAGCATCTTCCAGAAACATCTGGCATCACAACATCCATTTACACAGGTAGGGCTGCATGATGCTCTGATTCCTGGAATGGACTATTACTGCTACTAAGATTATTGAAAGTTTCTCTCCCTCTGCATCTTTTGCTTATCCTTGCCCCATTTTCTATCATGGGTGGGTTTGAAAGTTGCCTGGGGAAGGCACTTCCAGCCTTGCCACATCTTGGCTCTGTATATCTAGGGATGGGTGTGAATGTTTTTGTGTTTGTTTTTATTTGACTTGTATCAAATTGAATGCAAGAAAATGTGTATTCATTCCAATAGATCCCCTGTGAATGTGGTAGGATTCAATTCAATATGAATGCACTCCTCGTGGGGCCCACATCACGCCTGTTTTACGGGAACTACATTGGCTGCCTATTGAGTTCCGAATCCGGTTTAAGGTGTTGGTTGTGACATTTAAAGCCTTACGTGGGCTGGGGCCTTCGTACCTGCGGGACCGTCTGGTCCTCTATACACCCAGGAGAACATTACGGTCATCAGCAGACCAAAGTCAGTTACAGGTCCCTAGAGTCACCGAGATACGCCTGTCAGCCACTAGAAATAGGGCCTTCTCGTGTCTTGCCCCTACCTGGTGGAACTCCCTGTCTGTGAGCACTCGAGCCATCCAAGAACTGCCTAGGTTCCGAAAGGCGTGCAAGGCAGAGCTGTTTCGCCAGGCTTTCGGCTAGTAGAAGATCAGCCTCAGGTTGGCCATGAGATCTCTGTTTCTTGGTCATATTTTTCCATGATATTGCTCTGTGGTTGGGAACCGGGCTGTGATGGGGATTTGGGTTTTATTATGGTTTTAAAGACTATTTTGAATGGATGTTTTTGTATGCGATGCACAATTTATGCTTGTATTGTATTATCGGTATTTTATATGTCTATATTGTAAGCCGCCCAGAGCCCATTTGTGGGGTGGGCGGGGTATAAATCTCAGAGTAAAGTAAAGTAAAGTAAAGTAAAGTAATTTGATACAATTCCCTACATATCCCCTATGAACCCCCTATGTATTGAATACATATCCCCTACATATCCACTCTGAATGCATCAAATCCATCCTGAATCCACTTTGAATCCACTCTGGATCTGTTGCAGATGTGACAGATCAGAGACGTTTTCGCATTACTCCCGTTCCATTTGGAACGGGAGTAGGACAGGAAGATTAAGACAGCTCATGACGCTTTGACCGTTCACACACAGGAGCGCAGGAGCGCGTGTAAACGCGTTCCGGCGCGTCTGTGTGTGAATGCTCAAAGCATCGTGAGCTGTCTTAGCCGGCAAAGGCCGGCCAGGGGCGCGGAGACAGCCGCGGAGGCAGATCGGCAATCAGCTGATTGTCAAACAGCTGATTGTCGAAGCCGCGCCGGCGTCGGAGGCAAGCCCGCAGCTGTTAGGGAGGGAGAAGCAGGCGCGAATGCTTCTCCTCCCGAACGCCTGCGGGCAGCTCGTCCGCGTTCGAATGCATGTAGAGCACTTTAAAGTGCTCTACATTTCGAACGCGCCGAAGACAGCTCCGGACACGTCGGAGCGCAAGCCCCGCTCGGGCAATGCGTATGCCGTGTCCGCAGCTGTCTCCCACGCGTACCGTTCAGCCCCGTGCGAAAACGTCTCTGCTTTCCCACCTCCCTAGGTTCGTGAATGTTACAAATATTCATGTGAAAGTTCTTAAATGTTCGATTCAAAGTCAAATGTCAATCTTCAAATGACCGAACATTCAATTCAAACATGAATGTCCAAATTCATCCAAATTTATATGAATTTCAAATGTTACAAGTATTTGTGCACATCCTTTATGCCTGTGGACAGTGGGCAACCTCAGCTTCTATGAGCGAGTGCATCTTCCGTAAGCTGCTCTGGACCACTTTGATGAGCAATAGTAACGTGATGACATAATGTCAAGGTTAGAGGTAGTGAATTGAACCCTCATGTCCTGATCTTAAGGTGTATTTCCCAACCCCTGTGGGAGCTACAGATTTTCCCAGGTCCTCAGGGAGCAAGTGACTCTATCCAGATGCCTTAGTAGGAGGGAAAATGGAGACTAGTGTCTCTTAGGCCCCCCAAAAGGTATTTTTGCTATGTAATGGAAGTGAATTCTAAACCTGTGCTTCCACCTATATGAGCTGTAAAATAAGAAAGAAGCCCCAATCACATATTCAAAATCCAAAGGGTTTGGCTATCACCACGGCTCCTTTTACTTTTAAGCTTATTCTATATGTACATGACATCAAATGTAGCACAAACAAAAACTCCATGGAACGAAGGAGATAACATTACATCTTCTTTTGATGTACACAAGAAGTCTCAAACATAATTTACCCCTTCAACTGACAGTTGCTTTACCTCTGTGTTCAGTGATTTTGCATAAAAGTATGAAAAGAAAAGTACACACGAGGATGAAAAAGTATGATAATTCCTACCCATCCATGAAACTTTGACAGGAAAAAGAAAGGCTTCCAAAAACTGCATAAATATCTTTTGCTTGTATTTTGGTAAAAGAGAGTCCTGGTTTTATTTTTTTTTAAAAAAAGATAAAAATTAAAATGGAAACAGGCCCAAGACTTTCAGCTTCTCCAGTTTTCTCAAGTGAACTATTCTTGATGAACTATCTGCCTCATTCCAAAAATCTAAAGCTGTCCTAAAAGACCTGAGACGTTTTCGCACGGGGGTGAACGGGACGCGTGGGAGACAGCTGCGGACACGGCATCCGCATTGCCCGAGCGCGGCTTGCGCTCCGACGTGTCCGCAGCTGTCTTTCTCGCGTTCGAAATGTAGAGCACTTTAAAGTGCTCTACATGCGTTCGAACGCGGACGAGCCGCCCGCAGGCATTCGGGAGGAGAAGCATTCGCGCCTGCTTCTGTCTCCCGAACAGCTGCGGGCTCGCCTCTGACGCCGGCGCGGCTTCGACAATCAGCTGTTTGACAATCAGCTGATTGTCGATCTGCCTCCGCGGCTGTCTCCGCGCCCCTGGCCGGCCTTTGCCGGCTAAGACAGCTCCCGGCGCTTTGAGCATTCACACACAGACGCTCCGGAACGCGTTTACACGCGTTCTGGCGCGTCTGTGTGTGAAAGGGGAAAGCGCCGGGAGCTGTCTTAAGCTTCCCGTCCTACTCCCGTTCCAAATGGAACGGGAGTAATGCAAAAACGTCTCTGCTCTCACTTCCTAGCACTCTCCAGAGCTGGGAACCTTGAGAGGTTTACAGGTCCACAGATTCAAACAATGATTTTCTGTTATTCAGGAAACAGACACAGAAGTAGGTCATTTTCAGGTATGATGTAAGGATATGCATGAAACACAACCCCCACCCTTTGATTTGAATCTAAGGCTAGAAATGTACAGCTTTGTGCAAAATTCCCCCAAATGTGGGGGCTCTGCCTTCATGTGTGAACATCTGTTTGCACATGAAGGAAAATCCTCATCCCCTCCCTTGTCCCTCACCATGCCTCTACTCATCTCTAGCCTCTGCCACCACCGTGCTGTCCTCAGAGCCACTAGGCCTTTCAGGGGCATGTTTGCAGCTGGAGATGCTGCTCCCATTTGGGAATCACAGGAAATCTTGTGATATCTCCTGTTATTCCTAAATGGGGTGGTATCTCCAGCTGTGTGCACACCTCCAGAAGGCCTTGTTGAGCCTTTGAGGAAGTAAACATGGTGGTGCCCATGGTGGCCATGACCAGATTTTAATGTAAGGGGGAACATCTTCTGAATTCTTTATCTTCTGTAGGAATGGCACGGCAGAGAGAGTTGGACAGTCCACCAGCATCCTTATTGGAGTCTCCACACCTGAGATACATGCCACCAGATGTGTGCATACAATCTTAATATGAAGTGGGAAATCACAAATAACTTTCTCCATCCCTACCAGGTAAAAGGATATGGCAGTAGGTTTTGCTCTTCTTGTGTTGAGAGAACTGATATGTATGATGAACACTATTCTGTGTTGTAACTAGAGTGACTATTTACAGATTGCGAAATAGTATAATCATATGGAAAAACCTGCATCATGAGCTACACCTACTGTGCTTTCTTTTTGTAAAGTTATTAAAGGTGTGACAATCTTATCTTCTTTTCTATATAGTAACCCTAGCCAAAAAGTATGAGGATGGGTTGAGTATGTTTCAGAGAGAGGACATTATGCACTACAAACCTGTCTTATGTGAAACAGACTACCAGGTGACATTATGTGTTTGTTTGTTATTTTCATTTTTATCCTGCCTTATACCTGAAGGTCTTTGGGGGGAGGGGGTTACAAGATATAAAATCAAATATAAACGTATTATCAATAAAAGTGACTGAAAAGTGGGGAGAAAAATCTATATCCCCATTTAGCCAAAGGCCAGAGGAAAAAGGTGTGTTTTTGTTGGCATCCTCAATATGTAAAGTGAGGGTGCCTGACACACCTCAAAAGGGGAGACTGTTCCATGGTCTGGGGGCCATCACTTAGAAGGCCCTATCCCATGTGCCCACACTGTTTGCTGCTGAGGTCAGTGGTACAACCAGGTACAACAGATCTTAAGGCATGGGCAAGTCAGTATGGAAGGAGGTATTTCTTTAGATATTTGGGGGGCAAATCATTTAGGGCCTTAGAAGTTAAATTCACACCTTGAATTGGGTTCGGTGGTGAATCAGCAGCCAGAGCAGTTCTTTTAAGGTCAGAGTGATGTTTGTCCGGCCAGCTGTCCTGGTCAGCAGACTAGTAGCTGCATTCTGTACTAGCTGCAGCTTCCAAACCATCTTCAAGGGCAGTTCCATGTAGAGCACATTTAAATAATCCAGTCTGGAAGTAACCAGAGCATGGATAACTGTGGCCAAGTCATCTCTGTCCACAAGGTGTCTCAACTGTTGAACCAGCTGTAGTTGGGAATAGGGACTCTTGACCACAGCCTCTGCCTCAGCTTCAAGCATCAGCACAAAGTACAAGAGCTCTCCCAGACTCCGTAGCTGTCCATTCCAGGGCATTACAACCCCATTATATATGGACATGTCTTCACATGATTCAGGGGAGAAATCCTGAAGATGGACCTTGATAAAAGTTCAGTGACTAGCTTTCTCCTCAAAGGTTCTCCTCAATAAAGGTTCAGTGACTAGCTTTCAGAGAGGAAAGGCACCTTTCAGCAAGGTGATCAAGGCAGTCCCCCAGATAGTATGAAATCACACCCTTCATGCAAGAGTGAGTTTGAAGGCAAATTAATACTTTGTTGGGGCAACACAGTTTTTGAAGGGCATCTCATATTGCACAAGTGGAAATGTGACAGCTTAGCCTCTTCTGGAAGGTGTCCAGTAAGTAGAAATCTGATCTATACCTCCCATATCATCATGGATATATCTTCAGAGGAAGCATAATTTTAGCATCAGTGTGTTAGCTGATATCAGAATAAGGCCCTTTATGCAGTGGTCAGTAGATTAGACCATAGTCTGGTCTGGCTTCTACCATCTGTGCACTAGTGGAGAATATTAGAGCCCCCCCCCCAACAATTCCTAGTACTCTGTATCCTTAAAGGATGGAGCATACACCAACATAGTGTACCCAAAATGGCACCATGGTCCAGTCTACTGGTAGACCTCTTTTTTTTTTTAGGTCTAGCAGTGAACTGGAAAGCAGCGTATTAGATCACAGGGGGATGTAGGTGGCACACCTTCATAATCTGGTATACTACAGAGGACCCATTTCAGTGGTGTAACTTTCATTCCTGGCCTTCAGAGCATCCAGAAATCCCTCACAACAGTTCCAAAGCTACCATGAGCTTTGGAGTCAGTGTGGGCCGGTACAGAAAAGTATGCTACAATGCCTACACCATTGTTTCACACCAGGACCAATTCATTCCAGCTTGGGATGGATTGATCCTGGACCAAAGCATACTATTCTGATCCAGAATAAGCCAGGTGAGTGTGGAACTGGACTAATAGATGAGACCTAAATTTTCTTCTTAAAAGTCAGTAAAGTTGTGTAGATGACACCACTACTGTATGATATAATGATACTCTTGCAATGGCAGCATACATTTGGAGTTTGTAACAAACCTCAGTTTTTCATATGAATCTATTGCTGATTGATACTGATCCAAAAGCTGAGATTTAGCTTGATCTCCAGTGGTATAGTTCACATCTAGCTGCAAACCATGGTCTTTTCTGCACATGGCCTTATTCTGGAAAATATCTCAGAACAGGGGACTGTTATCCACATGCTAGTGCAGACTTTAGCAGACTCCAGATGAGGCCTGTTATAGTCTGTATCAGCATGCGAATAGCAGTCGCCTGTTCTGAGATATGTTCCAGAATAAGGACAAGTGCAGAAGGTCCAAGATCATTACTTGTATTACTCTATATTATTATATTTATTTTATGATTGCCTTTCCACTTGCATTTTAATCACACAATCATCCTGAAAAATTATCGTTATTGAAAAAGTCAAGCTAAGATGGCAGCAATCCAAGAAGAAGTTGACAGCTTAGATTTTCATATTTAAATGAAGTATGGTTCCATCTCATGTCTGGACTTAGAAACCTGGCTAATTCTACTAGTGCTTATGTAAAACAAATCAATCTGGGTATGATTCGATATAATACTCTTGTTGACTAATCAAAGTAATTTAGTAAGTTTTCAATCACATCTGTTACAACATATGTCCAGGCACTCTCAGCAGTATACCTGCACAAGGGATCTTGTTATGTGGATCTTGGCACATGAAAGTTTTGACCAGAATCACACATAGTTTTTAAACAATCAATGCTCACACACATTTAGAGAAACACATAAATTGGTATTTCCAAGGAAACCATGCAACCTTAATGATGGGTTTGTGCATATGTGTGTGCAAGAAGTAAGGCCAGAAATTCATCAGAGTAAATAGAAAGCAGATTAGCTGGGTGTGTGTGGAGATTTAAAAAAAAACACCAAGCAAATAAAAATAAAATAGAGGAATGACATATTTATCCCAGGTTCTCTGTTATAGCAAAAAGAAAAAGAAAAAAGTCTCAAAAGAATTCTAGAAAAGGACTGAAAACTCACCCTGCTAAACTTATTCTATTCCTAAAGCATCATTGGTTTAAGCATTGGAAAGAATTAATTTATCTCTTCTTTCATTATTCTCACTCCCCCTATTTTTTTAATATATTGTATCACCTTTATCATTTTAAGCTTTTCATCCAACATTTCAAATTGCATTTATTAACAGACATAATGTAGCCATTTTCATTTTTTCATCCATTTTGTACAATCCTTCTATACCTAAATACTGATTGGGCTGTAAGTATAATTTGGCATGGGGTTTTGTATATAACTCATTTTCAGTTCTTTAAGTCTGATGTTTTTATGTTTTTCTCACATTCTTAATGCAATCTAAATATGATATATATTTCTTTATATCTCCTTCACATAATATTCATAAACTGTTGACACATTTATTTTCTAATATCAACCTGTACATTTCCCCTACTATTCCTTTCTTCCCTATTATCTTACTTTTGATTTTTTCCACAAAACTAGTATTACATTTATTTACTAAGATTTTGATATCTTGTATGTTAATAACTGAGGCCAATTTGTGCAAGCAAATATCTGTTAGTTCTTTTCCCAACTTTTAACTCCTTTATCATAATTCTCCCCATCTTAAAAATCTTTGTTCATTCAGTCTATATATTTGTCCTTTCCCTAGTATTGTTTACCTTTTATTTAATTGTAGTAGCATATTCACTTTAGAATTACTATTTATTAATTTACTATAACATTTTCCCCATATCATCAAAAGTTTGGCTGGCCCATAACTTCTGTCCATTAGTACTTTGTCCAATTTTTCAAATATTAGTGGAATGGTGCTAATTGTATGTATTTATCTTTCTATCTTAATATGTTGTTTTCCTAAATGATATCCCAAACTTGCTTCTGCCATGGAACAAGGCCAGCCAGATTTGCACGACACCATCTTCAAAGTCCACACCAGCTATGGAGCTGGTGGGAGACAGGTTCTAATTTCTCTAAAATCCTAAAATAGACCTGATTGTACTACCAAAAAGGGCTTCCTGCAGTATATCAGACCACAGAGCTATTCTGTCAACACACTTTCATTGTCCAGTATATTACTCCTACCATGTTGAGATCTACTGGTAAAACACCATTATTTGCACCTTTGCCTGATCTACAACCTGTGTGAATTCAAGGATCAGGTCATCCTGTAATTCACAGTAGCATGTGGAAGGGTGGTCTCTAAGCCTCTTCCTGTCATGCAACAATGTTCCATGCAGAAAGGCCATTTATTATAGATTTGGATAAAGAACAAACTCAACATTTGCAACTTTGAGACCTATATAATTCACTTACAAAACAGAAGACTGGTGTTATGGTCCTGGACTTGACAGCAGATTCTCTGCCAGGCCAAATAAAAGGTATTTTATTTGATATATTTTCTACAAGATATAAAAGCTTAAAAAGGCCATAAGGAACATGTGATCCATATGAGAAAACTGGCCAAGGGAGAAAGATAATCCTCTCACCTAAGTTTGGCTACTGTCTGGAGAATTTTATGCAAAACAAAGAAGGAAACTATTGTTACTATTTCATTAAGACCAGTACCTGCAGGGGAAGCCACCAGACAACCTTCCATCTACCTTTTTGCCCCATTTCCAAATCCCTTCTCCATTAACCTGAATGGAACCTCCTGTGGGTTGGGCTTGGGCCACCTGGCCCTCTCTCTCTTCTCCTCCCCCCACCTGGACCTCCTTACCACATGGCCTTTCTTGTTCCCATGTGCTCTGAAGAAGACATCAACACTGGGTGAGAAACCAAGTTGTACTGGACAGAAATAGACTATTTCCTTTCCTTTTCTATATCTTTAGAGATACTAAAGAAATACTATATTTCTTCCTGTACCAAGTTACTGTCCCCTGTCTGGGTAAACATTGTGTCTGATTTGCTGGGAATCTGTTTTGCTTATTTTTGGCCTATTTGAAGCACTCTGCATAGTGCCCTTTTCATTTTTTATTCTTTTTAGTCCTGATTATTGATAAACATTTTTTCCTATTAAGAAGCACCAAACTGCTATGGCATTTTGTTTAAGCCTCTCTGTAAAAAAATATCAAGGGCACCCTAAAAACATCAGGATGACTTCTAACAAGGTTACCATCTGTTAACTGCAAAAGGCCACCCTGCTGGGTTTTGTTCACATTATCCACTGGTAGATAACATCATCTTAGGATCTTGGGAGGATCCTGATGCATTATGAAATATCAAAGCTGACATGGTTAGTGTCATGTTTTTAAGTAAAACATTTTATTGATTAGTCTGTGTGACCATATCAAAACAGAAATATAATACAATAGATAAAAAACTTAAAATCTGATAAAATCTGCACGGATCTTCATTGCCCTCAGGGTAAAAAGTGCAACCTTTATGACGGACTGCCTATCTGAGCCCCTGAGCAGAATGTGGAGTTTCCCAGTATCATCCATTGGGCTATAGTTGTCAAAAAGAGGGTCTATGTAGTAGCCCCTTATTTTCTCATAAAGCTGGCAATGCAGAAATAGATGTGCTAAGTCCTCAACAGTGTTTTCACCACAAACACAGCTCCTCCTGTTGTAAGGTAAACCCTGATAGCGTCCAAGTTTAGACATAATGTCCAGTTGGTCAAATCTTGCTCTTGTATATGTCCTGCGAAGATGTAAAGGCATTGGGAATTTATGATAGTCCTCTAAGTTGACCTGGTATTTGTGCATGGCTAGGTAAGGTGTAGCTGTGGCCTGAGCTATGGCAGCGATATCCATTTGTGCTGCAATGTCCAGTGTCTGTTGGTATATAACTGGGGTGGCTTTAGGGCCTAAGGCGCTTAGCACTTCAAGAGAGAGGCCTACAGAGGCAGAATAATTTCCTAAGCTTGTAAGCCAGGTGGTCCTTTCCCTTGAATGAGCCTGCTCTGCCAAGCAGAGATGAGGTAATCTGTCTGGGTTCATTTTTGTTGTCTTAACCCAGTAATTAACTTGTCTTTTAAGAATTTGACAGTTTAGGGGTGGTATTCCGAGTTCTGCACGAACAGCTGCAGATAAATTTGATTTGTTGACACCCAAGCAGGCTCTAAGCTGGCGACTTTGAAACCTCTCTAAGGTGAGTAGGTTTTGTTTGCCCCAAATTTCAACACCGTACAGCAGCATTGAAAGCACTTTGACCTTGTAAACCTGGAGTAAAGGCCTTAATGTCCCTGGGTTCCTGTGATAATATAGTTTGTACAGAGCACAGGCGATCCGTTCTCCTTTTGTTATTGAATGTTTCATATGTTGTGCCCAGGATCCAGTGGAGGTAAATATAAGACCTAGATACTAGTAGCTGTAAACTTGTTGTAACTTTAGGCCATTGATGTACCAGCTGTAGAGCTTCCTTGATTTTCCAAAAACCATCACCTTGGATTTGTCTTTATTTATGTGTAGAGCATTTTTTTCACAGTAATTTCCAAATTTGTTTAAAGACCTTCTAAGGCCAATTGGGGTTGTTGACATCAGAACCATATCGTCTGCATACAGAAGGACATTTAATTGTCTGTTCCTGACTCTGGGTGCATGCAGGTCCTTTTGGTTTAGAGCCTCTACCACATCATTAACATAGAAGCAAAACAGAAAGGGGGCCAAAATGCAACCCTGACGTACTCCAGCAGTGGTAGGAATAACCTGAGTAAGAGCACCACTGTTCCCCATACGGACCTTTAATGCAGTGTCAGAGTAGAGAGCCGTAATAAGTGTCAGCAATCTAAGGTCAATATTTGTGGTTGCTAACTTAATGTTATATTGTTGTGTTTCTAATAATAATAGTAATAATAACAACAGCAGCAACAAACAGCAACAACAACAATAATAAAAATTCATTAAAGATAGAGGAGCTTTCCCCCCTTCACTGGACATACAAAGCATTATCTTCAAAATATTATCAGTTTTTATGTCCCAGGGCAGAGGACAAAAAATCTGAAGTATGGATGTGCATGGATATTTTTTGGGCATTCGATTCGAAATGAATTGAATGTTCAAAAATCCATATGTTTTTGTTGAGAATTGTTGATAAAGGCCTAAATGATGTAAAGACTTTGATATTATATATGGTAACAGCTGCCAGATTGTTATATGCACAGAAATGGGAGCAAGAAGAGTTACCTGCAGAGAAGGAATGGATAATCAAATTGATGGAGATGGCAGAAATGGACAAATTGACAAATCTATGAAAAGATAAAACAGTGAATAAGTTTATGGAAGATTGGAGCCCTTTTATAGAATTTCTTCAGGAACTTGGTGTTTTGACGGAAGGTTTCGGCCTTTAAAAGAAAGAGTAAAAGCTATATGAAGGGATCAAAGTGCAAAAAGACTACAAGAAGAAGAGTCCAAAGAATAGAAGAAGTCACATGGAAAATCTTAAAGCATTGTAATGGAATTTATCATAGTTATGTATTGAAATGTGTTATGAATGCTTAGTGAAAATAAATAAAAATGGATACAAAAAAATCCATATTCATATGAATAGATCACATTTGAATATGGTAAAATTCTATTTGATACGAATCTATTTGTACGTATTCATATGAACATTCTATAAGTATCGGATATGAATGGATACGCACCTGATACAAATAAATACATTACCTGATACAAATAGATTTGTATTTGATATGAAGAGATACATATCTGATACAAACAAGTATGTATCTGATATGTTTCCCCAGCTTAACAAATATCTGAACTATTGATATGAACCTCTGGAAACATTTGCATACAATATAGCATACAAATATTGTAACATTCAATTCAAGTTTGAATGTTCGAATTCGGCAAAATTTGGCAAAATTTTGAATGTTACAAATATTCGTACACATCTCTAATATGGAGAATTCATGGATAGAAGGGCAGTAGATTCACCTGGGACAATTTCAGAATTTCAGATTGACTGATTTTCCCCAAGGAAGGAAATTACTGATGCCTTATGATGAATCACTCAATGTCTGCTTGCTAACATATTTATTAATTTATTAAAATATATCATGCTTCTGATTAAACTTTTAATATCTAAGCAGTATATAGGACCTTAAAAGCACCTAAAATAATCATTTTTATAAAATGTTATTAAAATTTAGGAGAAAAAGAAAAATCCCACCTAGGAAGACGTGGGTAAGAAAATAGGTCTCCAGATGGCACCTGAAAGCCAGAAATCCCAATGCCCCACAAATATCAGATGAGAGATTGTTCCAGAGGATGCGTAGAATCACAGATAAGGCCTGACTTCACATCTGTCAAACATAATTAATAACCTTTTTTCTCTATGTGAATGCATTTGAAGGCAAGAGTAAGAGGAAAGTAATCTGTTAATAGGGTCTTTCAATAGTTGTGTTCCATTTGGATATTTTTACACACAAAGAGTTGTAAATACTAAATTTAAAGGGTATGAAAGAAGGCAGATCAGATACGGAGACATGTTTCATTCCACCAGCCATTTAAGGATAAAGACTTCTCAACTAGAAAAGAAAAGGCAAGGCAGAGGATTTGATTAAACTGTTGTGAACTCTTTAGGCCCTTGGGAACAGATGGTGTTCTGTCAGTTGACCTCGACTCTACCACTGCAGCATTTCTAGGCTTCCACATAATCTGTGCGGTGACTCTTTAAATTTACTATGCTAAAATCTTTAGACCATAGATTTTTCTTTTTGCACACTGTCATTTTACTCGATAAGAAGCATTGAACAAAAACCTAGTGGCTTCAGATCTAAATGAATATCATGGGAAACTTGGATCCTTTCTGCACTGGGCCATATTCCAGATTATATTCAGGAATAAGGAACTGTCATCCACTTGCTTATGCAGACTACAGCAGGTTCCAGGCAAGCCCAGTGCAGAAAGAGCTTCAGATTCATATGCCAATTTTGTCATGAACTTGCGCTACTAATTTTAATTATTTTAAAACCAAGTTTTCTATGTGCAGTGGTGTGACACACAAATGACAAAAAGTTTTGAAAAGGAGAGGGATGGGAATGGCTGCCCCAAACATATAGGGCAATTTTAGTGTTCATTTCTTCTCAAACTTTAAAACTGGATTATCCTTAGAAGAGGAGTAAGAGGAGATAATCTTCCATCAAATTATATAACATATTTCCATACTGTATAATTGTCCACCAGGAGGCAGGGTACAACTAATTTTGCTATTATTGCAAGTTATCAGGTTCCTACAGCCCACATTAAGCCATATTAGCTGTTCTACCTTTACCAGGTATTGGGGCTTGTTCACACTTACCTCTTAGCGAGCAATGAACCACTCACTAGGGAAGTACATCTGCACCAGAGAGCCACAGCAGCTCTCCAGAAATTGTCACAGGCTCTCTCAAATTCATTCCCCAAAGTCCCCACACTTTCCAGAAACAACTCACTCACTCCTGGGCTGAAATCGCACTTAAGCCTCTGGTATGCAATTAAGACAGCTCTGGTAAAGCTCTGGTACAGAATATCTATATCAGAACTGTCCTAATTGCACATCAGAGGCCTAAGGGCAAATAGGGCCCTGGTCATGGCATCCATGCCCTCTCAGTCACATACAGTACCCAGATCACAATGCAGCATCCAGGCACACACCAGATGTTGTCATGGATGTTGCCATAGTGGTCCATCCTGCCCTGTATTGACCATCCACAATTGAATTGCTGCTGTTCCAGTATGGGGCTTTTCCAGTACTTGAAGTGTGTATAGCCACTAACTCAGTACTTCTTACCTGACTGGTATGTTATTAGTACAGAGATTTCCAGGGTTCCTGGCCTTTCTCTGTACTTTCAACCTGTATGGCAGAGGGATGTCCATTATAAAGTTCAGTAAAACAGCCAGGTGGCATTTGGCAGATCCCTGTCTTTGCTGGCACAGCACTTTCAAAGCTGAGGATTCTGGGAAATGCATGGCTGTGTGCCCCAATGGTAAAGATACTGTGAGGCGAATGTGAGTTCACCTCAGGAGAGTCCCCATGCAAAGCCCTAATTCGGGCTATATGAGGGACAAAATCCCAGAAACTGAAACAAAAAAACCACACCCTTTATAACTGTTCTCACCCCAAATTACGGGGCAAGAATGGGTTATCCTGGGGGCATGGGGACTCTCCCAGGTTACGATCACAGCATTAGCATGCCAGTTTTCACTGTCCCCGCTGCTAATGCTGCAATCGCAACTGTCCCCCCTTAACTGAGCACTTAATCACCCAGGTAAGGGCTTGATTTACCCCAAACAATCACCTGATAGCTGCGCATGAGCATTGCTCCACTAAAATGATTGAAACAGACGTGGATTTTGCATCTGTTTTAATCATCTTACCAAAGCTCTGCTCATGCTCTTTACAGCCCCTATACCCACCTGACAGCTGCTCAGCTGACTGTAGGGCATCTGTCAGGCGATCATTTGGGGTAAATCCTTACCCGGGCAATTAAGTGCTCACACAAGGGTGGTGGTGGAGGAAACCGCAGTTTTCATGGGGATTAGCAGGTTCACCTTGAACCCGCCCTGTCCTCCATTGCCATGGGGACTCCTTAATGCGAATTAAGATTCACATTAAGGCTGCCCTGAATCCACCATGAGGCAGTGGCAGCCCCATGGGGATGCAGGCTTCAGTTCCTTATCTTTCACCTGGCAAAGAGTGACCAGACTTATCCAAGCAAGGCTAATGAATCAAGGGGAGACCCAGACAATTATAAGCCTATGTTCATAACATCCAGTCCTGGAAACTATTATGAAAAATAAAATTATTAAACATTTGGAATAAGGGCTTGCACAAAGATGGCTAACATGGATATTTCTGTGCATCTGGTTGGCTTCTGTGAGGGCCGACTACCATATGAATCCAAACCAGTAGGATGTTTCCCATGTTCTTATGTTCAGTTATGTGCAAAAATACTTGTCCAAATAAGGATATAAAAACCAGGAAAGAGTGGGACTTCCAGAGTTTCCCAGCCTTGAGGCTTCAAGGTTGCTTACTTGGAAATACTAATACCATGGGGCATGATAGTGGTTTCAAAGTTCTGCAAGTAAGAAGTGAAACAGCTCTTCAGGTCAGACATTGGCTCACCACAAAAGAACCATATTTTTCACCAAGGATTTTTAACGCACCATACTGCCATGTAGGGAATCTCCTTCAATCATACTATTTCCTACAATGGTACATTGAGACAGTGAATTTTTCCATGGTATTTCACAGATGGCTGCATGCCAACCTGATGAATATTGCTTAGAATTGGCAAGCATTGGGCTAAGAACCATAAAATGTGGAAGTGAAAGATATTGTTAAGGCAGATCTGCAGAGAAAAACAGGGAATTTTTAACCCCTTTGGTATTTTTCCTTTATGTAAATTATATCCTGAAAGGTCACTGATTTCAGACTTCAGCTGATATAGATGCAAATGTAGATAATGACAACAAAAATTAAAATAATGATAAAGGTATCAGTAACAGTAAAGATAAAGGTGTATGTGTGTACACTTACATTCGTACAAACACAGAGACATTTATATATTTGGAGTAGAGTGGAATAGATTGGAGTGGATATAGATTTGAGAGGAAGAATCAAAATTCTTTGACCTCAACTACCACAAAATCTTACTTTCAAGGTTCCTGCAGGTACGGTTGAGATCCAGATATTTGTTTCTCTTGTGATGACTAGTTTCCTTGTAATACCCCGCAATGATCATAAGCTTAAGGCAGAACAGTCCACATCTAGCTCTTCATCATTCAGAGCTGTTTAGTCTTCACAGTCATGTTTTATTGCTATCTCAAAGGTTATCAGTGAGAACTGCAGTCATTTTGTGCTATAAACAGAACAGTGAGTGGGTAGGAGAATATCCAAAGAATTGAAGGAATAATATCGATAAGAAGTCACAGTCAGACTAAGCCAAAGTAGGCAGCAAATCCCAAAGCAACAGAGGAAGATGAAGATCTGGGAAAGAATACTGAATTTGTAGGAAATATAAAGGTCACAGCATGTTCAGCATGGAACTAAAAGATAAGCTATTTCACTGGAGTAAGTACTGCTCATCTGAGGATTGGTTTAATGGTTATGTAATAAATATTGCAACTTATCACAAACTTCTGGTCCCCCCCCCCCGTCCTATTTGCTTATTGGTAAATAATATTCAGTAAAAGGTAAAGTGGGACAAACTTACAACTGCATACTTCTTTCCTCCCTATTTTCCAAAGGCAACATCCAGTTACATTTAAAAAAAAAAAAAAAGAACACAGAATTGTTAGAGCAATACAATAAAACACATTTGTTCTCCTGCCACTGTCCAGTAGGTGTAGCAATGGGCGAACACCTGAGGAGTAAAATAGTGGAAAAATCAAATCACTGTGTGCTTCACAAATGCATTGACAGTAGGAATAGTCTTTACTGCAAAAATCTGGAAACAAGAAGGGAAGGGTTCGAGCTCTCATTGGCAAGCTCCTGTCCCAAACTTTACTTTGACCCTTTCTTCACTCACTTCCCTTAGAGCCCTGTAATTCTTCCAATCCATTTTATTCTAGGATAAGCAATGAGGTGATGTCTGATTTGTGTAGGTAGGGACACCATCTGCCCTTGGCTAAAGCTCAGCAGCAATGCAGATGTGCCATAGTTATTCTGGTTCGTGTAACTTACTCCTTGTCCAGGGAACCACCCACCCCTGCCAACAAATAGCCCAGGTCCCACCACTAGTATGATGTATCTGATAACAAGAATGGAACTGGTAGCACACCTACCTCTGTGATGAGACTTCAAAAAGAATCTGTGGACGCTTGCATACATTTGAACGTAGGACTGTGTGTTGGAGCAGGCGGAAGCAGCAAAGACTAGAAGTAAGCAAGATAGCCTGAGACAGTGTATACTTTTTCAAAAAGTTCTGCAGCTAACCTGAAAGAGCCCCCACTTTGGTTCAGTTCTGCATAGGGATAGTGATAGTGATAGTGATAGGGATAGGGATAGGGATAGGGATAGGGATAGGGATAGGGATAGGGATAGCTCCATGCAGACAAAGCACATTAAGGAGCAGCTTGTTCCAGGATAACAAACAAGTATGGAAATGGCCATTTAGCAAAATTTGTCAAAGAGCACCATACAGCTCATTGACAGATCAAGTGGGGAAGTCAGGCCTAGTCTTTAACTTTTCTGACTCCACCACCCACCATTTCTCAGCTTCTCTTTTATTATCCCTAAGGCGGTCCCTTCAGCCTTCTGAGATGGGAGGGGGGCTGGGAAATGGCTTGCTTAATTTTTTACAATGTCAAAAACTTTTGGTGGAAATTTTTCCTGCTTCCTCTGAAGGTGTGAAATAGAGGCGGGACTGGCTAGATGACCAAACAATCTCTATATAACAGCAGCAGCGACAGAGGTAAGTGGTGAGAAACTGGGAGAGAAGTCCAAAAAAATGCATAAGTTCGAAACAGTCTTACATATGTGATCTTTACCTATTTACTTGAACAGATGTTAATACCAAAATCAAAACTGGATTGCTTTTGCTACAGGTTTATTGATGGTACAAATATTGTCATTATGGGAGATAGTCACTGCCCTTTCCTTTCATCTTCCTAGGAGTTGGCACACTGTAAAATCAAGTAATTGGGAGTAGTAGTAATGTGTTGTGTTTGGCTATCCAGGCTTTTTGTTGTCACATTTAACTGGGTACTAAAGGAGTTTATAGATCTATAATAGCAGGGAAACAATAATAAAAGTAGTTTTAAGAGGATTTGTTATGTCTTATTTGCAAGAAGTGAAGTGAAGCCTTCCAATACATATATGCTAGAACCTTATATCCAATGTTGCAAGATAACAGCCTTGTGAGCTTTGAACTGTTGTTGAGCTACATGGTGCTTTGTCCATCCTTGTGTCTATCTTCAACCTACTGTGGAGTCTGCATTCGTGGCAGCAAGAGTGAGAATAGGAAACATCCTATGACATGGTGCCCAGCAGCTACTCTTGTACCTTTTGACAACTTCAGACAATCTTGCTCTGAACCATTCAAGAGCAGACAAGACCTAAGTGCTCATCCATTTTAATTAATTGAAGATAGGCTGACCTAGACTGCTCTTAATTCTTCTGTGGGAGTTTATAAGCCAACTGAATGCTGTAATATGGATATTTATTTATTTATTATTTATATTTCTTTCCTGTCCTATACCCGAAGGTCTCAGGGTGGGTAACAACACTGAAAATAAGACATATATTAAAACAACAACAGTGTATGTATCTGATCCATTTTTCCAAGCCTCTAGGATTAAATTCAGGATTTACCGTAATCATCACAACCATATGGCATGTTTACATTATTTGCATCTCAAAACTAAAAATATCAAACACTATATTCATATTTGATATTTTTAATCTGTACAGCCATTGTTAGATTGTCCTGCCCAATAATAATTCCGTATTTTAATAATGATAAAATTAAAATTCTGCACTTGAATAGAAGTAGAGTAGCAGGGGGAGATGAACTCAGAATTACATTTTTCACTAAAATGAATGTTGAGGTGTACTTAAAGAAACAGAGGTTTGAGCTTAGTCATCTGTATTAAAACTGACACTATTAATACTTGTGATTTTAGTGATGTGAATGTGGTTGGCAAAAAATCAATTCATTATCAAGATTGCTCAATGAAAACAAGGGCTGTAAAAGACCAGAAAGATGAAGCTAGTGATAAAAACAAATGAAGCAAGGGCTCAACAGTGTTGTCTATTTCAGGATCAACTTTGCAAGCCAATCATTATTTGTCTTTCTCCATTAAAATTTCAGACAATTTGTGGAAGTATTAAAACTTCACTCTGAGGAATCAGCATAAGTACAAATATAAAACTTTTTACAATTATATATACTGCAGAGTTACTTTGTTGAGAGAATTTACTATTTAGCAGCTTTCTCCAACTTTGTATCTCAATCCCAGTCACCACAGAAAATAAGCAAATTAATATAAGGAAGTTCATTCTCTGATCTTTCCAAAATTGGCACCACTGAACTGGTGCTTTACCATTATTCAGATATGCTTGTGACCATAATCTAATACATGAAAGTTATAAAGATACAAACTTTTGAATTTTAAAAATTGATCCATTTCAAACGTCTGTTAAATTTTGGTCCAATTTTTGCTTCACTCTTTAAACAGTGAGTGGAGAAATAGAAACAATTGAATAGTATCATAGTTGCAAGTCTCAATTTGTGATACAAGAAGAGAAGAATTATTTCTCAAGTGAGAAATAAATAGAAAAATAATATTTATATCTTCAAGAGAAAAAGAAATTAGTCCCACAGCTGTATGAACATACACTACTTAGTTCAGCATGGAACAGTAATTATTTGCAGATAGCCTAGTATGAAAGATCTGAAGGTTTATGTTTAAGTTTCTTTTACAAAATTTACAAAGCACCCATCAAGACTTACCACACACACACATCCACAGTTGCCTTGGTTATTTTATTTTTTACCATAACTCACATTCTTCCAGTGGTACTGAAGGCAAACTTATGACAGAACCCATGTGGTACTGGAGGATTTGTTGCAAGCATAGCACCTTTTTACCTTTGCACTGTTCACATATCTCCTCCCCTCACTGTCAAGATTGAATATCAGTCTTTGCTGGGGAGCATGTATCTTCAAGTTTTGTTCCTTTGTGCACTTATCTCAAGTTAATCTGCATTAACTAGATCTGTATTAGCTAGATCTGTATCAACCATAGACAGAGGCATCTACATTGAGTAGACTTTAGAACACCAAATGTGTGCTAAAGATAAGAATTATAGCAAGGACGATCACATTTCTGATCCAGATCTACTCCATTCCCTTTCAGGCAATGTATTCTTAGCAGCTCTTTGATCTGGATTGCCTTTCAGATGACTAACATAAGAACATAAGAGGAGCCCTGCTGGATCAAGCCACAGCCCGTCTACTCCAGCATCTTGTTGCACCACAGTGGCCCACCGATTGCCCATGGGCATGTCAAGCAGAGACAAAGGCAAACTTCCCCTGTTCTCAAATCCTAGCAAATGGCATTAGAAGCATTCTGCTTGTCCCCCCCCCCAGCTTGAAAGATGTACTTAGGTATTCATTCTAGTAGCCACTGATACATCTGTCATTCATAAATTTGTCTAAGGCTGTGTCCCCATGCAACTTTGGTATGGTTCCAAAGACAGGATCAGCAAGGTTCATCCCCATGTGTTTTGGATTTGGTCCACGAAAAGCGTACCAAATCCCCCCAAACCATGCCAGAAGACAGCCAAATTTGATACCTGAAAAAAGAAGTCTTGGCATGGTTTGGGAGACCGGCATGCATTGCTCAGCACAGTTCTCATGGGGACTCCTCCATTCGCGCCCAAACCGTACCTG
Organism: Aspidoscelis tigris stejnegeri; assembly: GCA_023333525.1. Classification (NCBI taxonomy): domain Eukaryota; kingdom Metazoa; phylum Chordata; class Lepidosauria; order Squamata; family Teiidae; genus Aspidoscelis; species Aspidoscelis tigris. The sequence continues at coordinate 227,688,844 of JALMGA010000001.1, forward strand.
TCCTGCATTGCTGGGAATGACATGGGGATGCCTGTGATGCGCTCCTGATCCCACACCTGGCCGACGCGTGCCCAAACAGCACCCAAAGAGTACCAAACGGCTTGCATGGGACATGGCCTAGCCCTTCCTTAAAGCCATCTAGGCTGTTGCTGTTACCAATTCTTTTGTTAATCTGAATCAAGGAGCTGCTAAGAATACATCATCTGCATGGGTTAGAATAGATCCAGATCAGATAAATGTGGTTTATATCCATATGGCACTCTTGAGCACATACCTGCTCTTCTAAAGGCCTCTCAACTGTACACTTGGATGCCCTTGTTTTAATCAGCCCTGATCAGCAAATCTTTGTGAGTTCCTGGGCAGTTCATTCAAATACCAAGGAAAACGTCTCTACAGCCACCCCCGGAATACAACCAGTACAATATACAGTACAATATGTTTTAGTGAATATAACATGCTAGGTATATTACTTGGTGTACAGCCGGGAATGTGTAGTCCACTAGCTGTAGAAATTGCAGTTTGTTGCCTTGGATCAGCTGTCCATTCATAATGCTCCAGACTGGGAGTCATTCAAGATGTTTATCTGACTTGTCTTCATACTTGCCAGATGTGTTTTGACTTGAATGTCTTTTTCAATGGCAAAATATAACTGTGATCTGGCTATTGCCAGTTTGGTCTAGTGGTTAGGGAGCCGGACACTTATCTGGAAATACTGGGTTGTATTCCACCCTCCCCCATGAAACCAGCTGGGTGACCTTGGGCTAGTCACAGCTCTTCTGAGCATTCACAGCCCCACCCACCTCACAGGGTGTTCTGTTGTGGGGAGAAGAATCGAAAAGCTTTGTCAGCCACTTTAAGTCCCCTTAAATAGGTGAGAAAAGTGGGATAGAAAAGCCAACTCTTCTTCTTCTTCTTCTTCAATAATGTTTTTTAAACACAAAAGAACTTATGAGTAGCTTTTTTTTTTTTTTTGCTTCAGAGTATCATGCTTTACCTCACAGGGACTGTGGGGCTTCATAAAACTTGTCTGCCAAGTTGACAGCTGCTCTGCAGTAGCAGTGAAGTATTCATCCTGTCTGGATGCAGTATAGGAGAGCCTATAGGAAAGCCAGGAGAGACAAGTCAAGTATTAACCTTGCTCTAGGCTTAGTTTGCTAACGTTTCACCTAACAAGCCTGGTCTCTATGTAAGGGAGAGTTAGCCATTCTGAGAGCTTTGTTTATTTTATTTTATTTACATTCTATATATGTTTATTTGTTTCTGTTACAATTGTACCACTCAAATTTAATTTTAAAAAGCAATAAAAACAACATTATAGACCTCCCTCCTCCTCCCAATACAAACTGCTGTAAGAAGGATTTCTAGCCCTCATTAATTAATCCTACTATAGAAAATCTACAAGATAATCTTTTTTTAAAAAAAATCATTCTTTTAGAAATGAAAACATTCTGAAATACAGAAATGCATTTCAGGCAAAAGATGGGGAGAGAAAGAGACTGTTACAAATAAAGTTCCATATATAATGTACAAAAGAAAGAAGGACAGTATATGCAGTCTTGTTTCAGAATTGCACAAATGATGGCTTATACCAGCTGACCCAAAGAATGAAGAAGGCTACAAACACACCCAATCTATGAGTCCTTTCACTTCTTCCAGCTTAGCAGCAGGGAACAGTGGAATATTCACACAAATGAACCAGTCAGTTAAGACAGGCTTTCTGAAATAGCAAGACATTGCATTCAATGCCTGATGATTAGGTAGTCAATAATGAGTCCTACCGGGATATTATTATATTGTAAATGGACTAATTAGTGGAAAATCTCTAATGACTGTTTGGCAGAGAAAGCATTTCAGAGACACAGTATTGTGACCTAACTTTCCTGGCTAATCCTCTCGTTGAGACTCCACGAACAGCAAGTTATTGTGAAACTCACCTCCAGAAACTTTTGAAAGATGGGGAAGCAGGTAAAATACATCCACATCCATACTGAACAAATGCATGGATGAGAACACAAACATTAATTCTTGCTTATTTGGTACCATATCAAGATATTCAGATTTCTGGAAGTAAAACTCTTACACCACATAATGTCAAATTTAATGAGCCTGATTTAGCAGCAGATTATGTTACCCTGAAATGCGAAACTTATTTTGAAGAGCTTCTAAAGAACCTTAATCTTGGAACCAATTCCCTATATAACACCACTAGAAGACTGGAAATATAACTAGAACTTTAGTAGTAATAAAGTTTGAAGAAATTAAGGTACTGATTTGAACGATTTCTGTACTTGCTTCTGATGTGTGGTGTAGCTCAGATTGGGACCAAATACAGGGGGAGGGGAGTATTTCTGAGGTGTCTCAAAGGAGGTTTGGAGGTAGGATTCTTCACACACCAGTCTGGTTTCTTGCCTCTTATGAACATTCTGATCTAGAAAAGGTGGATTAGAGAAAGGTGGGAACGTGAAAGCCACACACTATATCTCTGAGACACCTCTGAGACACCCCTTTCGCTATGTCTGAATACAGCCAAATAAAATAATGAAGACATACATGATTACACCTAATTTACAGAGATATGTACACATATTTCTGATCAACTTGTTGCCGTAAGCTGTGTATTTATATCTAAATGTTCCAGTGATTTATAATGAAATGTTGGCTGAATATCCACTTCTGGGTAGAAGCAACTTTGTTTCTGTGACTCCTCCATGCAGGGCAGGGGAAAATATCATGCCTAGAAACATGCCTCCAGTGCAAATTGACCCCCTGCTGCCACCAAAAATGGAGACAGGCCACCAGCAGGCACTAAGTGATAACCAGACATCCATGTCCAGCACATATAGCAGCACAACGTTGCTGCAGTCCTCTTTCGGACTCTTGATTTAGCACAACTGTTGATTTTCTGCAAGCCTGTCCAATGCTTATGTTATCACTCTCAGTGTAGTCACATTATTATAGTTTTGTGTTCTGCATTTTTTATTATGCATTAAAAAACATTTCTCTTAGTGAAGTGTATTCCAACTAGGTGTCATAGGGTGGGATGGAATTAGATGCAGATTTGACTTGGGTTCAGTGCGGAACCAACTGAAAAACAGCAACATGAAGTCATGGATGGAACACGTGGCACATTGTCTCAAAGACAGCAAGAATTGAAGGACAGAATAATGGCTCATATAGCATCAAGTACAGAGTGAAAGCGACTGCCAACCCTAAAAACTATAGGCAGAAAACGACTTGTCCCACTGATGAATGACATCAACTCTGCCCTTGTAACTGTTCAGGCAGCATCAATCGAACAATTGAACCAGCTCGCGTACAATACAGCTGTGATAGTAACAGAAGAACTAGGGTTACTGCAGCCAAAGCCAATTAGAAAATTGACTGGAAAACCAAAGTGGAAAGTTCGACTGGAACTGAAAATAAAAAGCCTGAGATCAGATGCCAGCAACCTAAAAAATATGAAGGAACAGAAACTGAACAATGAGAAGACTAAAGAACATCTGATCAAAAAATACTGGCTGAATACAAGGAAAATTGATTAAGCTTTGGGAATTGTGAAACAGCAGATAATAGTTACAGCCAGGAAAATCAAAAGATATGAAGCAAGAATCATCCAGTACAGGCAGAACCAAATGTTCCGGTCTAATCAGAGTCAGTTTTAGCAGAGCCTGCATGAGCAAGTAGAGAAGAAAATTGAAAAGCCAGAGAAAGAAGCAACAACCAACTTCTGGAAAGATCTCTGGGAGACTGAAAAAGAATACAACAAAACTGCTGGGTGGATAAAGGATTTCGAGAAGAAATTCTCCAAGAACAAAATGCGGCAGCTGGAAATAACACCTGAAAAAGAGCAAAGAAAGTGAAGAACTGGACATCCCCTGCCACTGATCAGTTGCATGACTTCTGGCTCAAATACCTGACCAGCCTGTGTGCAAAAATGGCCAAACAGTTTAATGAAATACTGCAAACAGTGAATGGCTAATAACTGACAAAACATACTTAATATAGAAAGATGCAGCAAAAGGGGCCATACCAGGAAACTACGGGCTGATAACTTTTCTACCTACTATGCTCAAGCTGCTGACAGGCATAATAGCAGACAGGATTCAAGACTACCTCGAAGACAATAACATCATGCCAGTAGAGCAAAAAGGAAACAAACGGAGAAGCAGGGGTAATACAAAAGACCAGCTACTGATTGACAAAATGATTCTGGAGAACTGCAAAAGCCAAAAAACAAACCTGCATATGACTTGGATCGACTATAAAAAGCTTTTGATTCACTGCCACATGGTTGGATCACAAAGTGCCTGGAAACCATCGGGATCAGTCAGAACATCACAAAATTTATAGAAAGTGCAAGGAAACACTGGAAGACTGAGCTTTTTGTTGGAAATGAAAGCTACGGACTGATCAACATCAGAAGGGGCATCTTCCAGGGGAACTCATTGTCCCCACTGCTTTTCATCATCGCTATGATCCCGCTGTCATTCATCCTACAGAAAACAAACCTGGGCTATTAAACTGCCAGGAATTCACAGAAAATTTCATATCTACTTTACATGGATGACTTGAAGCTTTATGGTAAATCTGAAATCGAGATCCAGTCACTGCCAACACAGTGTGAATATTCAGCAGTGACATCAATATGGAATTTGGCCTGGACAAATGCGCCACTGTGGCACTGAAGAAGCGGAAGATTACTGAAAGTGAAGGCATTGAAATGCCAAATGGTCAAACCATCAGGTCCCACCAGCCAGAAGCCTACAAATACCTGGGCATCTTGCAACTGGATAACATTAAGCATGGCCACGTGAAATCTGTGGTCAGTAAAGAGTACATCCAAAGGACTAGAAAAATCTTGAAAAGTAAATTGAATGGCGGTAACACCATTAAGGCCATAAACACCTGGGCCATACCAGTCATTAGATACACTGTAGTAATTGTGAACTGGACTCAGTTGGAGTTGGACAACTTAGACAGAAAAACCAGAAAACTGATGACAATCCTCCATGCACTACATCCTCGTAGTGATGTTCACAGGCTGTACTTGCCCAGGAAAGCAGGAGGTAGAGGACTTTTGCAAGTGAAGCAAACAGTGGAAGAAGAGAAACATGCATTATTAGATTATGTGACAGAAAGCAAAGAATCAGCTTTGATTGAAGTCAACAACTGGAAGCTTCTCAAAGTGCAGCAAACCAAGAACTAGTACCAGAAAACTGTAATTCAATGCCAAACTGACAGCTGGCACAGTAAACACTGCATGGGCAGTTCTTGGAGAAAATATAAGGCAAAGTGGACATGGAAAATACCTGGTCTTGGCTTATGAATGGAACAGTGAAAAAAGGAAACAGAAGGACTGATTCTTGCTGCACAAGAACAAGCAAAAAGAACAAATGACATCAAAGCCAGAATTGAAAAATCAGGAGAAGACCCAAAGTGCCGGCTCTGCAAAGAAGTTGATGAAACAATCAACCATATACTCAGCTGCTACAAGAAGATCGCACAAACTGATTACAAGCAGAGACACAATACTGTAGCACAAATGATCTACTGGAACTTGTGCCAAAAGTATTATCTTCCAGTGGCAAAGAACTGATGGGATCACAAGCCAGAAAAAGTTGTTGAAAATGAACAGGCAAAACTACTTTAGGACTTCAGGCTTCAGACTGACCGAAATTTGGAGCGTAACACCCTGACTTTACAATTGTTGAGAAAGAGAAGGTGTGGATCATCGACATTGCTATACCAGGTGACAGCAGAATTGAGGAGAAACAGTTGGAGAAGCTCACCAGATATGAAGACCTGAGAATTGAACTTCAGCGACTCTGGCGAAAACCAGTGAAAGTGGTCCCAGTCATCCTCGGCACACTGGGCGCGGTGCCAAAAGATCTCAGCGGGCACCTAAAAACCATTGGCATTGACAAAATATCCATCTGCCAACTACAGAAAGCCACTTTACTGTTTTCTGCTCACATAATTCGCCGATACATCGCGCAGTCCTAGGTGCTTGGGAAGTGCCCGACTAGTGATATAATATGAAATCCAGCATAGTGATCTCATTTATTATTTACATAATAAAAATAAAAACATGTACAGGCTTATCCTTGATTAACCAAAGTCCCAAGATTTTTTGGCTTCACCAGATTAATGCCACTTGCTTTATGTACCTATGGTGACACAAGGTTGCTCCTTCCTTATCTACCAAAGTGTGCATACATTCATATTTTAAAAGGATATCTCATAACATTACTTCATGGAGTGAGCTCTATACTCGTCCTGCATGATCCCAACCTGTAAATAAATAAAGCAAGCAAAGCAATCAAAAGATCATCCCTTTATTTTGATTTCAGCTACTTCTTGAAAGCTAGGTTATTAGGAGGAAAGTGGCCCTTTTTATGGGGCCTCATTGGTTTTACGCTCTCTCTTACAGTGAGAATGACTATCATGTAGCTGCTTATAATGAATTGGGAACCAAAAAATCATGGTGTTCTCATTGTATCCTTACTCTGACAGTTTGTTCCTGCATGCTAATTGGCAGATTCCCATGGGCCATATTTTTCCCTCTGAATACTGAAAAGGTTTAGTGCTACAAGGATGAAATGCAAATCATATTAAATTACAGACAACATACAACACGATGTCACACATCATAGAATAATGATCATGATTGCTAAAGGGAATCTCACAGAAAATAAATAAATAAATAAATAAACCTATGCCAAACTGAAATTAAATTTCTCGCTGTTTGAAACTTATTAAAAAGAGTTAATTAACATTCAGACTCTTCCATAGCAATTTTATTCTCAAGGATTGGAAAAACTAGGGGGGAAAAATCCTTGTCCAATCCTTACACAGGGCTCTTTTCTGTCCCCTCTCCTGTTTAGTATGTATGTGAAGCTGCTGGCAGAAGCACGAGAAGACTTAAAATAAGGTGCAGGCATTCCTAAACTGGATTGTAATCATTTCACATATTAGCCTACTTCATACACAACAATAGGGAAGCATACATTAGGGCTGCGTCCATAAACAAATTATTTGCCTCTCTAGTTTGCCTCTACTGTCCCTCTGTTCCAGCGGACTTTAAAAGTGCCACTCAATTCTGGAATAAGCATCCGCATGAGGCTCAGCAAAACATGTGTTTAAAACGCACCTACCATCCCCACGGAAGCGTGTTTTCTTTGCCCACATCTTTTTCTCCCCGCCCCCTCCCTGGTTGATAGCGTGCCAGAGGGAATGGGGGGGGGGGACTGCGCTCTGCACAGCCACAACCAGGAAGACAACCCCTAACACGTCCAAAAGAAAAATAGCCATCTGTCCGTCTCCACCCCTACCCTGCAAAGGCAGCCGGGCTGCAGCCAGTGCTCAGGTGGAAGCAATTCATTAGACTATGACTTCCCATGCCATCAAAGGCAGTGGCTGCAGCCATTGACCGCACGATCATTCGCTCATTCACACTTTCACTCTGATCACTCTGGGCTCTGATTGGGAAGTGAAAAATAGAAAAACAGCCATGGGTATTTGCAAGTTCTCTGTTCGTCTCCCCTGCCCTTTGCTTCCAAAGGTAGTGATTTCACGGTCAAAATCCACCCCATACAGCAGTTACACTGTAGCAATCTACCCACTTCATACCTGATAACAATGTTGCAATTCTCCACAATTCTGGCTCTTTAAAAGTTCTGACCTTTAGAAAGGGAAAAGGAAGGGAAGCGGCTGCAGTTCTGGGAGATGTGTGACTGTTTAAGGTTGTGTGTGCGGCCAGCAGCAGAGCCAGGATGCTTTTTTCAGAGATCTTTGCCGCCAAACCCTTCCCCTTTTGCCACGAAGTGTCCCCATGGTAAATGCTGCCAGGAAAACCCCAGCTTCCAAAAAGTGCTCTGGTAGTCTTCTTTAAAGGGCAGTCTTTTTACCACAGATTTTCCTCCTTTTGTGCTGCTGGAAGCTCGGAGAAAAGCCAGACAATGGGGTGCTCAGAGGCAAAAGAACCTTTTTAACAGACTTTTAATTGCTTGGGGATGGGGCCTCTATGACTCAAGTGTTACTTTTTCTCTTTCAGAAGCAAAACTACATTAGGAGGAAGCTAAACATCAGACCATAGACAAGGAGGTAAGTTTTAATCAGACACCAAAAGCCATAGAGTCTTAGTGTTTAGTGTACTCCTACTGGGAAATTTCTAAAACTGAGAGACAGGAGATGCTTCAAGAAAGAAAAGAATTCTAAATAGTATTGCAAACTGGAATGAAAATTTCCTCATACTAAAATATAAAGTTCTGTTTGAATGTTGTTGTTGTTTTGCTTTGTTGCTGAGAAAACTGTTTGGGATACTGAAACAAGAAATGTATTGCCCTTTCTGCATGGGTCCTTAATCAGCATTAACAGTACACATTCTAATCTTTTATCTGCATATTAATGCAGATGAAGGTGCCTCCTCTACTGGCCTTGGATTGTCTGTGCAAGAAGGATCAGGATCCCAATTAAGAGACCCTTAATTCAGATCTATGGTAGGCCTATTAATTGAATCTACAGAGGGACTAGCCTCCCCTCCAGTCCAATACAAGGGAGATGTACAGAACGCACTCCTCTGTGCTCCAGGCTGAAAACCAACACCACTCAGACCTTAAGGCTAGGAACAGTGCAGATGGTGCTGATCCTGCCCATGATTTACTACAATTCAGATCAGTGGCATGGGTTCTCCAGACCCACTGATCCAGATCAATGAGTGAATAGTGCAGGAAAAGCTTATAGTTGTCATTTTTAATGCAGTGTCATGTTATATTGCATTTATGATTATCTTTTTAAAAACCACTGCAAGATAAAATTCTGAAAGTATAAATATTTTAATCATTTCTTCTTGTATTGTTCAGATCTATAATTTTAATGATCCTTTCAAATTGTCCTTAATACAAACCTTGATAGAGTATTGTAATTATATACTGTTTTTGAAGCATATTAAAAGGTCATGTTGGCAGCAGTATAACTGGAATTATTTCTGTGCATGTGAAATTAAGACCTCAAGAAGGTATTTGCAACATGTGGTCTTGAAAAAGTAATACTGAGGGGGAAAATAATTATTGCTACCTATCATTTCAGAATTTCTTGCTATCAGGGTGAAATAATTACTTTTCTTCATATGTTCCTCAATAAACCTACTTGCTTTTAGTTGTATAAAAAGCTACTGTGTTCATCACATTGTCTCATATTTATGATACATTTTCCTATATTAGCCCAGAAATAATTTACTGCAATAATTTAGACAATAAATTTTATCAACTCAATCTAGCAAAACACTTAGGCCCTAACTACAAACATTGTTATTTATAGCTTTAGAATCTGCTAAAAGTCCAATCCACATTCACTCCATTAGAAGACTGATCACAAATAACACTTGAAGCAAGATGGATGTGCATTTTTCCTTAAAACACACAAATGTTATTGTAATAAACTTGGAATAGATTTACCCTGCCTATAATTATCCATGAAAATAATCCCTCCTCCCAGTGGCAACTAATTGGTGACTAATGGTCATCAATTAATATTTGTCTCTGTGCTATTCTTGAAAAAGCACTCATGCAACCAGTTTTCTGTCTAAATCTCCCCCTCTAATCCAGTTGTAACTATGTAACCCTTTCATATCTGATGACTTGGTTTATTAGCATTACAGCTGAAATGAGAGCTATCCTGTGGTAGGGCACAAAGTTGACAAAGCCTGCAATGCCCATTGACAACTGGGAAGTCATATAAATTTATACAAACTCATACATGCAAGGTGAAACAAAAGTCATATCCGAAGTCACATCACTCACAAATCCCTTTGGTGAGAAAGACACCCTTTTCACGTGTACTACCATATAATCCAGCAGAAGTGCCACTGCTTACTTTGTTCCAATGTGTGCAAGAATCCACAACTTTTCAAGAATGGTTAACTGGCTAGTCAGCTTTACATCTTGGCCTTTTTTCCCTCTTACCTTGTTTTGATCCAGATCAGTGGATCTGGAAGGACCAGACCCACTGATCTGAGGTGTTTTGGAACGGGTGTAGGACGGGAAGCCTAAGACACTTCAGGACGCTTTGACCATTCACACATAGGAGCACAGGAACGCGTGTAAATGCATTCCAGCGCGCCTGTGTGCGAATGCTCAAAGCATTCTGAAGTGCCTTAGCCAGCAAACGCTGGCAAGGGGTGGGGAGACGACTGCCGAGGCTCCCGCAGCCAGCAATCAGCTGATTGTCAGCCAGCGACGGTGGGGGAGGCGAGCCCGCGGCTGTCAGGGAGAAAGAAACATGAGCGAATGCTTCTCTCCCCGAATGGCTGTGGGCGCTTCGTCGTACATCTCGAACGCGCGCAAGACAGCTCCGGACACGTCGGAGCGCAAGCCCCGCTGCGGCAATGCGTATGCCGCATTCGAGGCTGTCTTGCACGCGTTCAAAAACCCCGTGTACTAAAAGGCCTCTGGATGGTGTTAGTAATGGTCCAGACCACACCATTTGCACTGAAGACAATGATCTGACATAAGCCTCCCCATGGCTGTGAAGCTTGTTTGAGCTTTGCAGTCACTCCCTGCACCCCCAATGGCTAAGAATAAAAGTTCCTACCTTGGGGCTTGGAGGTGTTTTGGGGTGCCACAGTATGGTAGGCTGTTGATCCCCTCTTGCCTCTCCCATGGTTCTGGATGTCCTCTGTTTCATCTGATTCATAACAAGGCCCTTTATACCTTTGAGGACTTAGTAAATTGGGCCCAATAGGAGCCCATCTTGTGCAGAACATCAGGACTAAAGGAGGAGGTTTCTTGATTGGCATTAATGTAAAGATGGGACATCCATGATTTGGATTAAGATGATGCTTAATCCAGATTGAAAATGAGCGCAGAAAGACCCTTGCCTTCCATTTTCTTCTATTTTATTTCCATTTACACAATGCTATTGACTTTTACAGTTGTGCCACATTCAACAATAATGATTCCTGTGAATATACTGATTAACATTGCTTTACTACAGTAAGATCTTTCTTATCCACCTCAGTGGAACAGAAGTGACCTACTGGCAGAACAGTCGTTTTTCATAGCAAGATAATATTAATACAACTACCAATTTCCTGTACTTGAGAACTTATTACCAAGCTGTCGCAGAGTTTCCAACATAATGTTCCTCTCCCAAATAATATAATACACAAAACTATCCTCATTTTTGCTTCACTGAAATAAATTAAAGTAGCCAATCATTTTTAAGAGGAAAAGCTCTAAACTAAATTGCTTCACCTTTTTTTCTTTGCCAAACTTTAATATAATTCAATACAGTCTCCTATAAACATAGAATATAAATATAGCCTTGAATTAATCTGAGACACATTCATACAACAACTGCCCAAGAGATCTTGAAATCAGGAGAGCAGGAGTACCAGGTAATACATGGCAGCCAAACTTCCATTAAAGTGTACACAGCACCAACAAATGTTCCTTTTATCTGACTCCTTTTGGTTTCTACTGCATATTTCTTCACATAATTTATGGTTAACATAGTAATACTTCTGTTCTGAGCAACAAATCCCTGACTCTGTCACTATCTACTTCTAGAAAGTTGTCTACATACTGTATAGGCTGTAAAAATGTGGTGTCAACCATTTTCTGATCATCTGGGACCTGGACATACAAACATGTCTACTCCCATTCTGAACCTGATTTAGCCCAATTCCTGACAAAGGCCTTTTCTGCACTAGGCCTTATTCTCCATTAAATTGCAGAATTGGGACCTGCCATCCATATGTTGATGCAGGCTATGGAATGCCACACCTGCATAGACTGGTGGATGGCAAGTCCCTATTCCAGAATATAATCTAGTGCAAAAAGGGTCAAATATTAGGTATGTGTGAGGTCACCTTGATCAGGGATACAATTTGGATTCATACACTGAACTGTACACATATGCCACTTAGGCAGTTGTTTCATGCTGGGGCCAGGATCTCAGTTGTTAATGACGCCTGTGATACTGGAAGCCAAATATCCAAGTTCATATGTGCACAACAGAACATTTGAAAGGTTGAGTGTATGTTTCAGTGAAGCACTTCATCAGGTTCAGTGTACAGACAAGGAGAGCTGTTGCCAATTGGATAATATAAACCTAACTGGATTAATAATCTGATTTACAAAATAAAAATAAAAAAGTTTCCAATGCACTCATGTTAAATCATTCTCAATTTGCCTCCGTACTTCCAGAATAATGAGTCTGAGTCATATATGGAGTAAAAATTAATAGCAGAGTGCAATTAATTACTATCAGTGTAGCTCCAAAATCTTTTTATCAAAGAGTTGTATAAAAGACATGTGAGTTAATCAACTGTCAAAAAATGTAAAGTATAAAGATGACAGACAATACACTTAAGTGTTAGTGTTCCACAATATGAAGGTCCCCTATTACATTTTACAATATACAAAGCCAATGACATTGCCATCCAGTTTTCCAAGGTCTATATGAGAGGAGATGTACAGTATAAAGAAGGGCACCTAAAAATACTGCAAGATACATTTGAAATATGAGCAGGAGGAGATACTACCTCAGCTCAGAATTACTATTTGCCATATCTACCATGACTACCTTCCCCTGACAGTTGTGCAGAATTCTGGGAAGATACTTAAAATCATTGCATACTTTGTTCGGTTCCTCAGTTAGGCAGTAGCAACTAACTGGGGGAGGCTTCAGATGAAGCCAAATATTCCTCCCTTTTATTCATATAAAATGAACACCCCTAACCTGATCCTGTCCCATTATCTCCTCCTTCATGCTGCTGCATTTGTGTTTAAATGGATTGCCTTGCATCCTCATAGTTTCTTTTGCTATGAGCAATGTTGGGTCTTTTGTTTGTTTGTTTTAATAAAGCAGTATTTTTTTCCCTTTTTGTACCAATAAGGAAACCAACCACATTTACCTTATGAGCAACAGCACTGTCATTGTGTACATTTTAGTGTGTTTTCAATGTTTTGATTTGGTTTATTTTTTGCTATTTTTATTGGATACTGTGATTCAACCTGAGAACTTCAAGTAAAGGATAAGATATAATATAATAAATATAATAAAAATGTAATGCAATAATATTCATGTGGAGTCTGCAGTATGAATGGTACTAAGATTTTGTGACCAATAATAGGGGCTTGTTTACACTTACCTTGCTGTAGCAGTTCCAGAGACTTATGTGGAGGTCTGTCTGCACAGCACTGTCACTGCCATCCTAGAGCTCACTAAGGCTACCACAGTGTTCACCAGAGACGTTTTCGCACGGGGGTGAACGGGACGCGTGGGAGACAGCTGCGGACACGGCATCCGCATTGCCCGAGCGCGGCTTGCGCTCCGACGTGTCCGCAGCTGTCTTTCTCGCGTTCGAAATGTAGAGCACTTTAAAGTGCTCTACATGCGTTCGAACGCGGACGAGCCGCCCGCAGGCGTTCGGGAGGAGAAGCATTCGCGCCTGCTTCTGTCTCCCGAACAGCTGCGGGCTCGCCTCCGACGCCGGCGCGGCTTCGACAATCAGCTGTTTGACAATCAGCTGATTGTCGATCTGCCTCCGCGGCTGTCTCCACGCCCCTGGCCGGCCTTTGCCGGCTAAGACAGCTCCCGGCGCTTTGAGCATTCGCACACAGACGCTCCGGAACGCGTTTACACGCGTTCTGGCGCGTCTGTGTGTGAAAGGGGAAAGCGCCGGGAGCTGTCTTAAGCTTCCCGTCCTACTCCCGTTCCAAATGGAACGGGAGTAATGCGAAAACGTCTCAGCTCTGGACAACTAAAACATGGTCCACAGCTTGACCAGGTGTGATGCTGTGAGTGGGTGCCTGTACTGTGTCCAATTACCATGGCAACATTCAGGCACTTGCCAGATAGTGCCGCAGCAGGTGCCATGACAACCAAGGATGCCCAGGCCTAATCATCAATAGTTCAGGTGCTGAGTCTAATTCAGCGCTTCACCACCACTTGAAGTGCAGAGGACTCGCTCTGTGCTTGGTCTTCATTTCACTCAAACAATATTATTATACCATTCCAGTGAGGCAAGTGTGAATAAGCCCTAGGATCCAAATAATCTTGTGACAACATAGCACTTTAGTCTGCTTACAGAGGAGAAATGTATCTTGTAGAATAAGGGCAAAACTAAGAGCTATTTCTAGCCTGCTATAACAGGTGTGCTCTACAACAATGAGAACTAATTGCATAACATCCTCTGTCACATCACACCTGACTGAACTGCACAGCAATGAAATCTGGATTACACTGTAAGTATTGTCACTGTTGGCTGTAAAAGGAACACTGAAGAAAGGATTTGTTTCTCCTGTGTTTTTGATAATGTTCTATCAAATTTTATTTTCATTTTAAAATGAACACACTTAGACTGCTCATAATGACTATTTCTTAGCTGGTCTATTAAGGGAATACGCATAAGCCAATTCTGAAATAGCAAGGGTCGGTATACATTAATGGAGATCACCCATGTGCACTTATTATTGGTTTTTGCCCTGCTACCTAACAAGAAGTGCATTGAGCTTAGATGCTATTTTTAAAATTAATAACACAAGAAAAAACAAGGTTGTGTTATTGCTTCTCTAAGGAAAATCATTAAATGTGACCAAACTACTAATTCTGCTGTAACCTTCCAAAGTGCCTTAAGGGCCATTTATTAAAATAAATAAATTTTTAAAAAGGCTTTGGCCGCTGCTGTATAAATCCCTAAATATCTGATGTCTTGAGGGCAGTAGTTTGAAGGGGAAATATTTAGAAGCATATTTGTTTAGTAGGTTTCTCCTAGAATAATAGTGCTGCATGTATTCATTAAAAAATCATTTAGTGGTTGCAATCCTGCACACAGAAGCCTTAAATACTATAGATTTCAATCAAATAATCTTTGGAGAATTGCAGTAATTTGTTACTCATGTCAAGTAACATATTAAAATAAATAAATAGTTCATTTTAGAGGTTATGAATAGAGTAACCAAGTACACCCTGCAAACAAAGGAGATCATGTAACATGAAGGAAGGGGACAAAAATAGGACACTAATTTGCATGCAGTTTGCATGTGTTATTCATATATGCAAAAATGTACTAAAATGTTTGATATATTTGAGGTATTAGAGGGTACTTGGCAAAAATATGTGAATATTAGCATGGAATAAATGACATAATAAAGGAGATTAATTTGCACAAAATATTGCACAAATGATATATAACACCAGCACAATTGGCCAATACGATAGGAAATATACTGTCAAGATATTTGCATGGACATGGTATAAAAGATACCTTCATACATATGGTATGGATGTGTCTGTATATGATAAGGTTTTGGAATTTGGTTCTTTTGCAAATTAGAAAGATCTGGAGAGTTGAAATACATCTGTTTCCGGAACTAGGGTTATTGGCAAACTTTAAAGGTCAACAAGTTGATGAAAGACAAATATTCTGAGTCAACTGTTGTTAGTGGGGCTTTCTACAATAGTACTGGGGTGGAAGGATAAGAACAGATGGAATATCAATAACTGGAATAAATATGTAATCAACCAGTTTAAAGTTGATCTTTGTAGACAACAGTGAATGAAATTTATGGAAGAGCAGGAAAGGAATGATACTGAAGAAACCTGGAAGGATTTGATCCAGTATATTAACAGGCAGAAGACATGTTGAGAGAGGATATAAAAAAGCTTGATTGATAATACAACTTATTGAGTTCCAGTTGTGATAAATATTTGTTGAATCACACTTTGCCATTGTGGGGATGGGGGAGGATTAGATAGCTTGAAAAAGGTGGTGGAGGAGGACAGCAGCAACAAGCTTGAGCTGAACTAAAAGTCCTCTCTGATATAAAGAAAACAGAGGATACTTTTCAATAAAAGTAAAAAAAAACTACAGAAAGCATCCCTCTATTCTATTCAAAAAGGAATTCAGGTCTCCTTAGTTGTGAGACCAAATCTACAGATGAAGTAAATGTGTCATAGTCTCTAGTCTCTCCTACTTCCTTCACCTCTCCTTAATATGCAGATTTTCTTTCACATACACTGTAGCTCCCTTTAACCAAGAACTGCCTTCAAGCTATACTGTATTTACAATCCCAGCTGAACATGTTTGAAGGACACCCTATGAGGGTTAACTGTGCATTGCACACAAAATTAAAAAGAGTAGAGGGAATGTTGAGCATATAGTTTCAAAATCAGGTTTTGTAATACCAACAAGAAAGTGATGTCCTGGTAGATAGTTTATAAAGATACTGTATTGAATGAGTTAATATTATCAAGTACCCTTGCACATTTGTGAAGGTTGTAGAAATTTTACATTGTAAACTCAAACAGTACTTGTTTTATTTATTATTGAAGTATTTTGCACAATAATTCCTATGTGCATAAATTTAATATATACATTCTTGTTGTTGTTGTTATTGTTATTATTATTACTATTATTATTGAAATGGAACATCTGTGTCCCACCACAAGTACTTGGAATCCGTAGTACACAAAACTTGTCTGCTTAGAAATTAAAGAATGAGCTGCCCCAGACAAACTCATATATGCTGCAGGACTTCAGGAAGATTAGGCCAACACATTGAAAAGCTGAATCTCCAATCAAGTTAAGTCATCGGAGTTCGTATTTCCTTGAATTAAAGCATGATCTTTGGAATTCAGTGTTATCTGTATTTAAGAAGACTGTTATGACATCTGACATTTGCATTTTTTGTTTGTTTTAATCTAAGCCATAAAATATTGCCTTCTCCTTTTCCTCTTGTAAATGTTCTTATATAGTTACTACTCCATCCCAAAATTTAACCTAGACCTATCTGGGTCTGGGTGAAGTGTGAATGCACCTGCCAAGGAGTCTTTGCCTAACTGCAGCAACTACCATCAGTGCTGGGCCATTGTTATGGGGATCAGGCAATGCCACACAGCATAGTCCTGTGGACTTTCAATTAAGATGTGGAGCAGTTTTTATTGCTCTACAGCTTATAGCAATCAGGGTGACTCTCAGCTGTTTCATCATGTGTGAAAGCATATGTGTCAAGGCATCCATGGATGTCCCAGTGAGCCAAGTGCAAAAGGGCCCTTTATCTCCTATTTATTACAGAAGGTTCCACCATTTTCAATTCCTTCCTACTTGTATAGTTTGTAAGCCAAGATAACCGTATCCCATTGGTTTTCACCATTCTACCAGATTTCAGTACTGCCAAAATATATGTTTTAGTTTGTTTTTCATACATCACCAAACAGTCCAGTTATCTTATCTTTGGAGGCTTCAAGTGTTTGCATATAGGTATTCATATGCACTTCTTTTCTGCAAGTGCATGTGAATCCATTACATCTTTCAGGTTATTTATTGTTAACTATTTCTCTGAGGTGTAGTTTACAGCCTGTTAAGTTGTCATGCCAACTCTCTACCTTGCTGTGAATTTTGGGACCCTCTGACTTTCAAACTTGCATCATAAAGTTCATTGTGACCATCCTTCATGATGACAACTAAAGGAGCACGTGTGATGAGACACTTGTGAGTCAGATGTAAGTGTACTGGTTGAGGTACACAGATGAGGAATCCTAATGTTTGCTTTGCCAGCATCATCAGCAAGAGTTCTAATATTAACAGTGTCAGCATCAGCCCTGATGTCAATGAAATTATGAGTCCTGCTTTTTGCAGCAATAGGAAATCCTGAGTTTGCAAGAAACCACAGACTATTATAAAAAGATAGACTTAAGGGTTGCTTTTAATGATGGAGAGCTGCAGGCTGCATCATCCATGGCCTTCAACCCCAGAGAATCATGTAGGGACTCCAGAAGTGACCATGTAGATACCGTGTAGAAGTGATCAATCTGGGAATGGAACAATGGGTGAGAAAGGGAGAAATTGTGTGTATGAATGGAATGAATGTGATTTGATTGCATTTGTCATTTATTATATGCAATATTATGTTTATTAATAATAAAAGTTACATAAATTGTGATTGACTAAAACCAACATTGGTAAAATTCCCTTCTTTCCTTCTTCATGGGACTGGAAAGTCTTGCAGAATAAAAGTACCATGTCACTTCTGGTGACATGGGGTGTTTTTCCACTGTCACTAAAATAACCCGTTAAGTACCCATAAATGGGTACGTAATGGCATTTTTGTACCCATTAATGGGTACTTAATGGGTACTTCTAGTGACAGTGGAAAAACTCCCATGTTTGCCCCACCACCATCAGTAGCAAAAGGGGTGGGCACCCAGGATCGGGGCTTTTCAGTGGTGGCTCCCAGATTGTGGAGTAGCCTCCCTCCTGAGGTGTGATAACCTCGTGCACTGTATATGTTTTGAACGGCAGTGAAGACGCACCTATTTACTCTGGCCTTTAGTTAATTGGGAATATACTCCCTCTTCACACTTTACAGACACTGTTTTAATATATACTGTTGTTGTTTTAATATATATTTTATAGGGTGGAATAAATATAAATAAATAAATACAATAAGGGAGCTTGCCCCTCTACCTCATACTGGAGCCCTCCCTCTTTGAGACTTCCATTTTCCAAGGCCACTGGGTGGCTAGCCATTATGGAATGGAGTGCCACTATTGCATCCTTAAAGGCCACATGCTCATGCGTTTCTCATTAGCATTACATCAAGCATGCACCCATGACTTCTGCTTGACAGACAAATAGTGGAAATCCCTCCTCCCCCTGCTGGCTATTTACCTTTATAATGGGGCTGCCAAACAAAACTTTTCAATATACAATGCACTCTCTAATCTCACCACTCACCAGCAGTTATCCATACAATTTTTCATCCCAGGTAACTCTCAGTTACCTTCCCTTTTATATGGCCTCAGGAAAACAACCCCCTCTAAATGGTTTTCTCACTCAAACTAAGTTAATTTAATCAGCTTAGTCTTGCTTTTAACCTCCTTGTCTTGCTTTTATCTCTTATAACCCACCCTAAAACACTAGACATATGATGGGATATAAATGGCAATAAATAAATTAGTTTGAAATGTTAAATGAAGTTTATGATTCTCCCACAAGCATACTAAAATAGCAAAAGTAAGCCTACTCTACATAATTAGCAAGGGGGATGAATTCTGTAACAAGACAACTGAATAACCTATCTGCCTGTTACTAGCAATCACAACACACTGTGATATATGACAATTGTACTGTACTTTGTGTGTCTTTATAAAGTGGGTTGTTGTTTTATACTGAATGTTTGAGTAAGGCAATGTAAGGGATTTTGATACAGTTGATGGTATTTTGCCTAAAAAGGAATAAAATGCAGCTGAGATTTGCTATGCATAACATTATCCTACTTTTTGCCAGTCTGCTGACCCCATAGTAACATAGTCAAAATGATTCAAGATTATTTGTACCATATAAAGAAATTGTTAAAGTTCCAGTAGGACAGCAGGAAGCCTTGAAATTATGCAATCTGAGACTAAATTGATTTAAATAGTTGCTCTTTGTTAAATTTGAGAAAGCTGAATTCCTTGATTTCATAAAGTTAGGAAAAATGTCTGGCATAACTTTTCTTGTACTAGATTATGCTCACCCAACAAAAGGCCAATAATAAAATGTAGCCAAGTTTCCATGTGTGCTTTCTGACTGCAAAAATAAAGCTGCTTTAATAAACACTAGCAAAGACTGGGTGGGAGGAAAGGCCAAACTTAAGAAAGGGATAATCCCTTCCCTCTTTTTGTATTTGTTCATTACAAATACATCTGCAGTTTTGATTTACCTCTAAAACACTTCCATAAATCTTTTTTTAAAAAACTGATTAATAAGAATAAAAGAATAATTCAACAGGAATCAAAATGACCAATGGGCAAACCTTAAAGTGCCATGAGCCTGAGGCTTATAAATATCTGGGAATACTGCAGCTGGATAATATGATGCATGGGCAAGTGAAAATTGTGATCAGCAAAGAATATATCCAAGGAGTCAGGAAAATATTGAAGAGCAAGTTGAATGGCAGTAACACCATCAAGGCCATAAATACCTGGGCAATACCTGTCACAAGATATACTGCAGGAATAGTCAACTGGACACAAGCTGAGCTGGATAGCCTGGACAGAAAAACAAGGAAACTGATGACCATCCACTATGCATTACACCCCCATAGTGATGTTGACAGACTGGATCTGCCCAGAAAATCTGGGGGCAGAGGACTGCTGCAGATGAAACAGACTGCCGAAGAGGGAAAATAAGTTTGGGAAGAACCAGCTTTGATGGAGATAGACAATAGGAAACTCCTCAAAGTGCAGCAAATGAAGATTGACTTAAGGATGTGCATGAGTCTTCATAACATTCAAAATTTGTATGAATTTGTTGGGACATTTGAAGGTTGACATTTGAATTCAAATCAAATGTTCTGATATATTCACATGGAACCTCGTATGGGATTTATATGGGATTTGTATTCTATCTGTATGCATTTATATGGGATTCATATGGGATTGGCATTTGTATTGAATACAAATCCTACCACATTTGAAGGAGATCTACTTGAATGAACACAAATTTTCTTGAATTTGATTTGATACAAATTGAATACAAAAACAAAACAAACACCAGTTGTGCACATCCCTAGTTTGAATATCAGAAAAATATAGCGAAAGCCCAAACAGACAACTGGCACAATAAAGCTCTGCATGGACAATTCTTGGAGAAAAATCAAAGGGACAGTAGACCAAGCAAGACCTGGCTGTGGCCTACAAATGGACCACTGAAGAAAGAAATGAAAAGCCTGATTTTAGCAGCAGAAAAACAGGCTGTCAGGACAAATGAGATGAAAGCCAAAATAGAAAAATCAGTTGTAACCATAAAGTGCTGATTATGCAAAGAAGTTGAAAAAACAATCAACCATATACTCAGCTGCTGCAATATCACACAGAGCGATTACAAACAGCGACACAACACCATTGCCAAAATGATCCATTGGAATCAATGCCACAATACCATCTGCCGGCAGCACAGAATTGGTGGAAATATTAGCCTGAAAAAGTCATCGAAAATGAACAGGTGAAAATATTGTGGGACTTCAGAATACAAATTGACAATTTTTTGGAACATAACACTCCTGATATCACCATTATATAAAAAAAGAGGGTGTGGTTCATTGATGTTGCAATACCAGGAGATAGGTATACAAAATACAAGGATTTAAAATTGAAGTTCAGAGATTCTGGCACAGACCCTCAGTGGTGGTCCCAGTGGTAATCGACACACTAGGTGCCATTCCAAAAGACCTTGGAAGGCACTTGGGCTCCGCACACATTATTCGCTGGTACAAAAGTACTCTTAGGATCTTAGGAAGATCACATTATTATTTTTCTGTCAATAATAATAATATTTATTTCTAGCACTCTTTCCACCAAAGGGTGGTATAAAAAATGTAAAAAAACTACATCATTAAAATGTAAAAAAAAACCCAAAAAAACCCACCCAACAACAAATTCTTACTAATCGATTAAAAAAGCAACATCTTGTTCTGTATATAATTCTCATCAAATTAGGTCTAATGTGTTTTCCAAATCTTTTCAAATCACAATGTGTTAACACTCTTTATCCTGTTTTGATTGACTGTTCAATTGATTGCTCCTTTCCAACTTCTTCCAAATAAATGCAATAATCTACAGGATGTTGATTATTTATTTAATTTTATTTGTCTGTAAACATGCACTATGTCAGTTTTATGAACTCCAGTGGGAAATAGTGTGGTTTTCCATTTATTGACTAGTACATCTTAGCATACAATAGTTTTGAACGTGACATGATGAAAAAAATAAACCTTTGATTTTCTTTGCCTGTAATAGATGTATGTAGTTCCTGAAGATACTTCCTCACAATGATTACTGTATTCTTGAAAAAATAATATCCTTCCATTAATTTGTAATATCAATATATATTCTGAGTGTTCTATTTTGCCTCAGTTTGATGTAAGATGCCAACTGCTTCTAAATATTTTGAAAATGCAATATACTTGCCAACTCCATACAATAATACAATTGCTTCCCAGGCAATGGAAACAATTTCAAATAATTATTAAACTATCTGCTTACATTGGTCCATCCGTCTGCTCCAGTACCTGACTATTTTCAAGCTTCCTGAGCAGCTCATTTAAAATCCTCAGATAGTTGACCATTTCTGGAAACACTGGCCTAGATAGTATAGCCCACAATGGACAAAGCTACCAGTCACATTCAGCTTTAAAAGGCATACCCAGGAAATGTTCCCAGTTCCCAGATGGAATGGTACCTTTCCAGATTAGCTTCTGAGTGCCTGGCTGAAAATGGCCTGTGCCTATACACAGTCTTCATGATCTGCCCTGTTTTTACACAGGGCCTCAAAGATCCGGATCTTGAAGATCATGATCTTTGAGTTGGGGTCCTCCCCAACATCTGGATCTTCAAGATTCAGACCTTGGGGAGGACCCCATGCACCACCATGGACCTGCTAGCACCCAACTGAAATGCCTGCCAAACAGGGAACTGTTGGGACACCGTGGCACCCTTTCCAGTGTGCTGTTTCACTGGAGCTGGAAGAGGCATCGTTGGTGTGACGTTATTTGACAGTGCCAATGCCACTCAAAGCGTTGTCCCACCTATGGACTGCAGGGGAGAGAAGCACCTCTTTGTAGCTCAGTTCCTAAATGGCCACGGGAAGCTGTGCAGGCTTCTGTAGCTGTGAGGGGTGGGCATGATTCCCACCTCATCCAAGTACCTGCTACCACCGCTGCCTCCTACCAACTATGCCCCACTGCCAAAGCAGCCATCATTGGCAGGAAGGGGCAGGGTGGTGGGGCAGGCATCCCCACCACTGTGCTACCCCACCACCCCGCACTGATGATGGCTGCTTTGGGGGGGCATTATGGTGGGGAGGATCATGGCTGCCACCTTCAGCCAGCAGACACAATGATCGCCCCAATGCTCTCCACACCTCCACCTCCTGTCTCCCCCTCTCCTGTCTCCCCCTCCACAGGGCCAAAACAGCCTCCTGAGGGTGGGGGGAGGTTGGCGGTGGTGACAGAGATGGTGACAATGGCAGCCACACTGACAGATGTGGCTATAATTGCCACCTCTGTTGGCTACACCATGCCCTCAAAGCTGCCACCACATCCATCACCCCCCAAAAGCACTGGGGGATGGCAGGACCACAGAAGCAGTTCCTAATGGGGTCTTAGATGGCGTCTTAGTGCTAGTGCAAAAAATACCCCTGGTGGACTATTTTTTCAGGTCTGCTTTGGTGCTGTATTCAGTTCCATTGCTCCATCCAGTGTGAACATTCCAAGTGGGACAGGACCTTTGCTATTTTAAAGGAGGTACCCTCTATGAGCTTGCATGCTACCCAGAAAGGGGCTTGGAGATGATGGCTTCTTTTAATCAGTAGGTTTTTATGTAGGGATTAAAGCTATGGTGATCAGTAGGTTTCCCCAAATGCTAAGACAAATGCCATTGCTTTTGTTGTTCATTTCTACCTTGTATAATATTCAGGGTGGCTTAGAACATTAAAATATGTAAAAAGGGTAAAATGGCATATTAAAACAAGCAGTATGCAAAAATCAAAGCACACAAATTAAAATGTAAAGTTTAAGCTCAGGTTGTATCCAAATGACCAAAATTCAGTGTTCTAGAAGTGTCCCCAGGACAGGATGGGCAAATAGGGAAGCATCTAAACAGGATGAAAATGTCACACTGTGGAACAGCTTTCAAACTGACAGTTCAGTTTTATGATGTTCTACAGTCCCTGCACATTAAAACCTAATATTCCAGGATGGGGGGGGGGGCTATATGAGCATTTGCTGCAGAGTATTCAGTTCTTCCGCATTTTCTTGAGTGTTGGAGTAAAATGCATGAGAACTCATGTGTTCACCCTCACCTGAAAAACAGCAGGCCTATCAGAGAGGGAGGGGCTCAACATGTGGACAGATGAATCTTCCCTGCTGCTTCAGAGTATCAGAGAACACAAAGATAATCCATTCTCTCTGTGAATGGATTTTACTGCAAAGTAAAGATAACTTCTCATTTTTAACATCCCGTCTAGAGGCACCCTCAGTTTGTTTACTACCAGCTTACAAGCGGCTCTATATACCCTTTCAGTCATGCACTGGAAGGCAGAATAATGCAACCCTATTCTGCAGAATGTGACCTAATTCTCCTCTTCCACTGCCACACAGAATAACAGTGGAGGAAGGAGACACATTAGTGGGCTGATTTCCACTCATGCCAGTATGTCACCAAACTGAAAAAGTCCAACTTCTGCCACCATTCCTAGACCAGCACAAAAATGGTGTGAATGGAAGTCTTGCAGCTATGGATTTTCATTCCACATCTGTGAGGATTTCTAAGTTGAGAGGCACTGCCATGTGTTTGGAATGCCTCTAACCTCTGTGGCAGATCTGCCCCTGAGGAGGACATTTTTGCCACCATCTCAACACTGCTCCAAACCCAAAAAGTAATTTCTGGAAAATACTTGTAATACTGTTTGTCTTTAATGTCTTTCTTTGTTCTCTATTGCCCATGTTACACTTAAGAATAAATTTGGTAGCACAACAGCTAAAAAACAGGGGAGGAAACTGACCAATCCCATTAAGGGCATGCCAAATGCAAATCTGTACGTTTCCATTTGTATGTTGTTCCTGCTACCATTTCTGAACTGGTTCAGAAAAGGAATATTACAGTTGTGGTTTGTCATCATTTTTGTGGAGGAGGGAGAGAACAAATAACTTGCTTTTGGAGACACCATATGTAGAAGGCATTTAATCTCACCTGTTTGTTATAATAGATGTATTTTCAAAGAGGAACTTCAGGCAGACTGCTAAGTAAATAAAGAAACAGATGGCAGCCATTTTAGTTGTAAAGATGCATGGAACAGTGTCAACTATCAAAACCAGCACAGACTTTGGAACTATACTCTCCCAGGTTTTTACTCACAGATATGCAGTGTTAGGAAGTTGACTTCCCCTGAGGCTGTAATCAGACACAGCAAAGAGGTACCTTAAGCATCTCAGAGATTGATTCAAGATGGAGCTGTTCACATAGCAGTCTGCCCTTCCCCCCTCTTATAAACCTTCTGTGACAGAAAAGGTGGATTACAGAAGGCTTAGTAAGGCTTAAAACTGCAACACACTGTCTCACCGAGGTTCCTTTGAGGCACCCATCTTTATTATGTTTGAATGCAGTCTCAGTTTGGATATTTAAGAAAAGCAGTGTTTGACATTCAGTTTGCATACTATTATTAACAGGACTCATTTCCAACTAAAATTTATTTTCATATACAGATATTCTAGAACTGAAATAGTTATACAAGAATATGGCCTAGAATTAATGCACATTCTTAATGTGCAGGTATTTTGTCTCTCTTGACATGAACATGCTATTTTGCTACTGCTTTTTTCTTTTTTTCTCCACAGATCAGCTGTGCTTGCTACACAAACAACAACCTGATTGATACGCTTTGACTTCTTAATTGTGCAAAGGGACCAATTACAGAGTATTATTAGGATGTACCTTTGTCCCTGTAGAGGTTGAGACGAAGACTGGATTCACAGCAAGCCATATATTATGACAAGTATTCTTCAGGGCTTGGATTAGGTGCTTGAAAATTGTTGAAATGATAACATATAAATAGGGAAGCACTCGTACCATGTAATTAATCTAATACACTCACACAGGAATGCATAAAACATGTGCAAGTCTCTGTAGTTAAGGGGAGCAAAAGACTTCTCTCTTCAGTGTATGTTGGTATATAACAAGTTAATCACAACACACTAGCCAGAAGAAGAAGAAATTTCAGTTATGAATACAATTAGCCCAAGAAACAAATTCACATGAATTTAAGGAGCTGTAGACCACACCAAGAGTTCCATTTTCAATACAGATATGCTAAGATAAGCATCACAACAATTGAGGATACAATGTTTTATCTATCTATCTATCTATCTATCTATCTATCTATCTATCTATCTATCTATCTATCTATCTATCTATCTATCTATCTATCTATCTATACATCTAACCTTTCTTGCTTTGATCACCAATTCAGAAGACATCTTGTTTATTTATAGTCCCTATTTTCATTACTAGCGTTTAGCTAATATAGGAACAAAAGACAAACATGCATAGCAGTTGTCACTTATTTGGGGATGCTAAAAAACTTTAATAGATACAAAGCTCAACGAAGTGTCCTGCATTTTTTTTAGTTTCCTGTGAATATCCATGTCTATCAAAGTGAGCATTTTTTTTATCCAGTGCAAAACTGACATCTGCTAAAAGGAAGTGGATGTGTCATTTAAAAAAGGTCATTCTACAGAGAAAATTATTTTGGCTTCTTTTGTCATGAATATTATTTTAGTTTTCAAACTTTTTGAAGACATAAGGTGTCAGTTTAATCACAACCATGAATTTCATTATCTATTCAGAAAAAAGATAAAGATAAGGAATGACCTTTAATCATGCAGAAATTATACACAGGGTGATAGTTTCATGTTCTTATAGTTTGTTATATTTTTCTGTTTTGTTTTGTTTAACAAATTTCATTTATGGAGTTGTTAAAAACTTCATTATCTTGAGAATTTGGAATATTAAGAAAGTTGAATAAAGATGGAAATCTAAGGGAACAAATAGGGTTGTGAAGAAATATTTGTAACATTTGAAAATTGTACACATTTAGCTAGATTTGGACATTTGAATTTGAATTGAATGTTGGCACATTCAAAGACTGACATTCTAATTCAAATAGAATGTTTTGATACATTTGTATTAAGCTTCGTATGGGATTCGTGTGGGATTGAACATTCATATCAAATAGAAATCCTACCATATTTGAAGGGGATCTGTTCAAATGAATACTAATTTTATTGCATTCAATTTTATATTAATCAAATGCACACAAAAGAAGTGTACATCCCTAGGAACAAACTATGCTGGATGGAACTAGCATAGAAAAAATGACCCATTATTGTGCTCTTTGCGGGACTTGGACCCAGTGAGTCAGCAATTTCTGCAGAACATTTGCACTGAATTGTGTTTTGGATATAGAGGTGCTACTTGGGTTTCTCCCGCAGTCACATTGGACCATGGCTGCATCCAGATTGTGTCAAATCAGCACAGCTTTCTTAAGCCCGCAGCAGTGGTGCAGCATTTATCGAATCAGCATCTTTTTAGTTCACTTTTTCAGGGACATGCTGTGCCCCCGCTGCAGGCAATGGCACATCCCATCTGATAGCTGGAAAGTCATATCGAAGGGACAGCACAGCTTCCAATTGCCCTGACTATGCTTTCCATGCAGAACTTCCGACAGTCATGTCTGTCGAGTGGGATGCAGCACTAGTGGGATGGCACAGTATTGGGCATGTCTGGAACCATCCCATCAACCTACTGGACATTGCGCTGTGCTTCTTGCCATCTGCCAGCAGGCTTCCCTGCCTTTGCTGCTTGCTACTTGAGAAGTGCTCCTTTCAGGATTGCAACCCAGTGAGTAGCAGCTCCAAATTCACTCTTAGATGTTAAGGGAGTAGGGATGTACACACACAAACACACACAAAAAAATCATATTCATCTCACTATTGGATCCAAAAATTCAGTTCAAATCTTTGAATTGTGAAATTGAAAAAAACAACAGTTTTTTGCATTCACATTTGAACATTTTGTGAACTTTTTGCTACTTTTTCTGCATTAAAATTCATTTTTATTACCAAAAACATAGTGAAATACAAATATTCAATTGAAATGTTCATTTTTTTGCAAGCTGGACCATTGTACGCTTCAGTTGAAGGGCTTCAATGTTTTACACCAATGCATATATCTGTGAAAAAATTCAACTGAATTTGTGAATTAAATGTCATTTTGCACCTCCTTGAAAGACAGGCAGCAACTGGTCCTGTTAAATTTTATAGTGCATGTTACATTTAATTATTATGATGGACTATGCATGCATCAACAAATGGAGTAGTCACTTCCAAGTTTCTCTCCAAGTTTTGAAAAAATTAAAGTGGCTCCTGGAGAATTTAAAGTCTTTTTCTCCTTCTGGGAATCAATAAAAATGAAGCAGAAACAATCCCCGATCTGAAGAGAAGTAAAGGAAAGAAAAACAAAGAAGAGAAAAAAGAGAAAAATAACTCTTTAATTGGAAGTGGATAGAAACTAACTCTAAACTCTATGATGAGCATCTGACACTTCCATTTAGAGAATACAGATTGAGAAATCCATGGGCCACTAGCTAGGGATCCTAGCTGGACCTGACAAGACTGAGATAGAATTTCTTGATTTCTGAATTACTTCCACCTGCTGCTTCCAACTCAGTTTCTGACTATCCTCCAAATGTTCTGCTAAGGCCAGAACAGGTTCTCTTTTCTTTTTTTGCTGAAGACAGTTGATAAAGGATTACAACATAGCAAAAACCTCATCACCATAGCAAAGCTTAGGGTGTTTCAGCACCTTTCCCCCACTTCCATTTATTAATGTGTGAATGAAGAGATCCAAACCAGAGGCCATTTGGTCCATATCTACAAGTCAGTGCAGGAAGGGTCATGAATCTTGTGACTGGTTCTGACTTCAAACATGGGAAGGAACTGCCTCAAACAACCATAGAGCTTAATTTTTCATCCCATCTCTAACCAACTTTTTCAAGTCAATAATATTAATGAGAAGGGAAGGGGGTGTTTGGCATATGAATGATCCCATTTGTGAACCACCTCTAAGCCATCTCTAAACAGCATCTGAGGTGTTATGTTTTAACCGCTTCTGAACACAGATTTTAAAAAGCAGCTAAAAGTGACTTGAAGGTGCTAATGTGTGGGAGCTAGGGTTTCAATCTAATCCACAGTAAAGACTAGAAAGATCATGTGTCTTTAATATGGACTAGAGGTGGCATGGGAACACTAGCTCCCACATGCTATAATCTCTAAGCCATATTTGAGCAGTTTTTTATGTTTTGACTCAGCCTAAAACCTATGAAAATCAAGTTAACACACCCCTTTTATATTCTTACTTCTTTCCTGAAGCTTTTTTGTTCCATGACCTTCCTGTTCTAGGGCAGGTGCCTCTGAAGCAATGCCCCTAAAATGGGATGGAAACACTCAGGAAATTGGCAGGAGGGAGACCTGTCTCTGTGGCATGGGCAGGAAAGGTCTAGGAGCTGAGACAGGAACACTTGTGGCTGCCACAGGCACAAGCGTGTTTGCTGGTAAGGCGGTAAGGCGGAGGTGTGCAAATCACCCTGGAATCAAGCCATGATCATGTTTGGCAGGGTGGAATAATGGTTGTGGAAAAGAGACTTGTGGGACAGTGAGGGCCATTTCAGCCCCTCATCATTTTTTTTAATCACCATTTATTCCCCCAAATTCCCCAACGCACAGGACAGGAATGGCAAGCACAGGACATGGAACCCCAACCCCTAATGACGCTAGAGTCACTCTCCTCCCCAAATAGTCTGGGACCATTCCTGCGTGTGGATTCGTCTCCCAAAATGATGCAGATTCGGCTCCCAAACTGTGCTGGGACTATTTTTGGAACAGATTTGGGTGATTTGGTCTGCATAAAGTCCGGTAAGGTGGCGGTCCTAAACAAATTTTAAAGCTATTTGCATTAAAAAGTGCATGGAGACGTACCCCAGGTTTCATATGCAGGCTTCATGCATCCACTGCAGGGGAATGTTTGGGGGTTATTTTAAAGCACTTTCTATTTAGTCTGCTGTCTGACATAATTTTTGCCCTGGAGCTTAGTCTAGCTGCTCTTGTCATGAAGACAGGCTGCTCCTAAGAAGATACAGCCTCAGGGGGACCAATCTGCAGTGCAGACCATGTTTTCTGTGTGTTTCTGGTGCAGGCTAGCAGGCTAGTTTAGAAGCTCCCTTAGAATAACTGAACAATAGATGCAAAAAAGAGATTTTCTCAAATACATTCTAGTGAAGCTGTGATTAACCTATTAGCACCATTTGGTATTTACTTGCTCTATCTTCTAAAACTGACATTTTTCTCCTGGTATTTTTATTCTTGCCTGAACAACTGGATTTTGACTGGGTTGTACCAGATAATTCTATAAAGCAGAAAGAAAAAAACTGGAACATTTCAGCTCCTCTTCCCTCCCTCTGCAGCTTTCCCTCATCTGTTTGGACGATGGGCAGTAGTTACACAGGGAGGGTGCAACTTTAAGTGTGTCTGGAGGCACCTTAAGTATTCTGCTCTGCACAGTCTTCAAAGGACTCCAGTTGAGTATGGGCCTGCTGGGGATGATACAATCAAGAGGATTTTTACAATCAGGTTGTCATTTGTGCATGTTTTTAAAGTCAGTCTTTGTTATCTTCTCCAGGCTAGACAAAAAGAAAAAGAAAAAAAACACTCTTGCCATTCATTTTTCTTCCCCCCCCCCCCCAATGTCCTTTCCTCCACAGCAATTACAATGGAAAAATGGGCATATGGCTCTGTCTTTTAACTGCTGCAACAAGCTGCCGTGCCACCTGGCAAGAGAGTAATGTTGAGGTACAAGGCTTGCTCTTCACCCCTGGAGGCTCAGTGAGCTCTATAACAAAGCACCTTCTTGGTACTTAAATCTTTCAGAGCTGAAGAGAGGGGAGTGAAATCCGTCTCTAAGCACTGCTGTTAAATACAGGCAAATAGTGTCTACGCTGCCACTGCAAAAGACCTATAGATTTTATATTTGGGTGAATTACTTCTATATGTTGTCTATTTGTCTTGTTGTTTTTTCAGGGGAGAAAAAAAAGGAACAACTATACCTGCCCCATATAGTACTGAATAAATACATAACAACCTGGATCAGTCAAACATTTAGACAATTCATCATCAGACATGCAAGAATGCTGTTTCCATAATGCTGTAAAGTTTGCTATAAAAGGAAATAACTATTGTTTGGGAAAGTAACTATGCCATGGGTTCCTTCCAAAGCTGCTGCCAAGTAACAGAAGATGATTTATTTTATTTTATTCTGATTTCTTCTCCTCCTTCCAATCCCCTGAGTGGAAAGTAAAAGGCAAAAAAATCTAAAACATTAACATTTTCTTTCTTAACCAATTTTTTACTCTGCCCTTCATCTTGAAAATCGCTCAGGGTAGCCTAGAAATGGCTAAGAATATATGCAGACCCCTGTCCTCAATCTAAGGCTGTCTGCAGCTGCCAAGAGGCAATGTGGGATATACAAATGACCTTTCCCTCTTGCTATGCCACTAGATGGCCACTACAAAGCCCAGCTTATCTGAACATCTGGTGAGGTCCACAACTACTACTTCTTCATGCTTGGGCAGCTCCAGGAAACTTCCAGCAAGATGATATTGTATGCATATCACCAGACACGTAGGTAAGTGAAGCTATTAGGGTAAAGTCAGCATCACTGCTGGCTTCCCGTGATAGCAATGTAACACATTTTCTGTGTTTGGAATGCCATGGGGATGTATGGCAATCCCAACAGAGTGCTGGGAGATTCAGGCAATTTACTTGTCATCTTAGAAACAGATGTAATAAAGGTAGGGAATGGAAAAGGAAACGTCTTTTGTAGGAGAGTTGGTGTTACCCTTAACTACCACCTCTGGGAATAAGACCACAAAGCTTGTATCCTCTAGACTTCTAATAATGGACCCTCTATTATAGTCCACCTATTCTGGCAACATTCATGAGGAATTACATATAGTAGAGAGACATTCAACAGAATTAATGGAACAATGGGTGAGGGAAAAGGCGGCAATTGGAATGTCATCCCCTCTCTGAGCTGCATTTTTTATTTCTAGCAGTTGGTACAAAACATCTACCTCCTGCTGGTATGGCTGTGCAAGTCACCAATGCAGCTTACCATGAATAAAAACAAAAGCAAAACAACATAGAAGCATTTTTTAATAATTTCAGCTCCCTTCTGCCTAATAATTAGCCACATTCAGCTACAATAAAGTGGCACATTTTGTCTGCTTTGTGCCATAAATAGATTACAAAAATCCCCTGCACTTCTGTTTCCATTATCATCTAGTTCACACATTTTAGAAGTGAGAAATTGTATACTGAACTTTTTATTATTACTCACACTGATTTTACTATTGTTATCTAAAAGTCACATTCAAGAAAAATATGGAATGAGTAGGTATTAAAAGGACTACAGTAAAAGTGACTCTTTCTTTCAGAAATGAAAAGAACATTTGAGGAGGGGTGAAAAGAATCACAATATTCATTGCTATTTCAGGGGTAGACAGAGTGTGAAGATTTTATGAAAAGTAGTGGGAAAATTCATAAAAGAACAAAATGTGCAATGACTATCAACATGTGTTCCACGCTTTCATTTTTATATTCAGAATCCATACCCTTCATAGTGACTTTGGCAACCAACCTACATTTCTTCTCATCACAGGTCCTTCTCTGATGGTGAAATACACGGTGAATGCCCATTAGGCACCAGTACTGCCACGTCTAATCCTTTACTTCAGGACTTTTGAGAGCTTTTTATCTCTTTTTATCTCATTTTTTGCAATGTTTTTGTTCTGAGGTTTTCAGTGAACCAGACATACAATGTGAGAATGTTGTTTCAGTTTAGTAGCTTTCAGTAATTTTTTTAAAAAAAATTGGGACAGTCTTTCCAGTGCTATGGAAATGCTTTGATGGGCCACTGAGCTGATCTTCATGAAATTTTCTGATGAAGAAAAGATAAAAAGAACAAAGACATTGCAGCCACAGTTACCCATTTCCTGTCCTAGAAAATCCCAGGAGCCTTACAGAGGAAGGAGCAGCAAGTAT
Organism: Aspidoscelis tigris stejnegeri; assembly: GCA_023333525.1. Classification (NCBI taxonomy): domain Eukaryota; kingdom Metazoa; phylum Chordata; class Lepidosauria; order Squamata; family Teiidae; genus Aspidoscelis; species Aspidoscelis tigris. The sequence goes on from JALMGA010000001.1 coordinate 227,721,543, forward strand.
GAAAAGAGGGAGAACGACCAGAACTGGTAGAATGAGTTGAACTACCTCATGAGATGCCCTTTCTTTTATTATATGAGAGGCAGCTACACTAATAGCTTTTAGGTGACTATTAAAGATTTATGCCTTTCCCCAGGAATTTTCCTGTGTGGAAACTTGTCTTTTCCCCAACACCTAGTTCTTAGATATGTTCTAAATGTTCTTTTGTTTTCTTCTCTGTATATTTTAATGCATGTTTTTAATCATTTCTGTAAACCTCTTCAATTTTTTTTTACTTAAAAGTGTTATATAAATATTTTAAGTAAACAATTGGTCATGTATAATACAATTATGAGGGAGGAAACTACCAGAAAAATGATCAGAATAAATTGTGTTTAACCACAATCTGACCAACGTACCTCACCCTTTCAAGAGTTTTGCTGCATTTTAATCTGGACAACTCATTAGGAAAGATTTCTTTCTTCGTCTTTTCTTTTTTGGTCATATCTACATGATATATAAAAGGCACTCTCCAAATGCTTCTGGGATTTGGTGAACAAATGTACCCATCTGTTTTGGGTCGACAAACTATCCCCAAAACAAGAAATCCATTCTCAGAAGTGCCATAGGTGCATGATAAATAACTCTAAGGACAGACTATACTTTCATTTGTCCTTTCTGCCACCACATAGAGTAGATGAAAAATACTGGTAAGTGGGAATTTCTGCCCGTTCCAGTTATCCATCAGAACAAACATGACTAACTTTTAAAATTGTTTCTAGTCCAATGAACACTGGCGTAAAGTTTCAGAGGCTGGAGGGGGATCAGGATCAGCTGATTGACTCCCTCCAGTGTGTTGAGTCCACAGACTCACACTCCTCAAATGGTCCATATGCACGGTTTATGGATGCTGGAGGGAGGGAGGGAGGGAGGGAGGGAGGAATCTTTGGTTTGTTATGCTAATTAATGTTCAGCATTATATGGTTTTTAAAATTATTTTTCTATTGTTTAAATGGATGTAGCATTTGAAAATGCAGTATCTTAGGAAAGGATTTGTGGGATAGGATTGTAAGAGACACTTGCTCACTGAAAGGTGCTAAATGAGCTAGTTATAGATGTGCGTGAACTAAAATCTAAAGCCCAGTTAATAATGAACTGCTGAACAGGAAGAACTGTTTGACATAAAATCTAAAACTAGCTGCCCTACTCTAGATTACTTATTACCATTAATTCATCATCTATTGAAAAATATATTGTAGTCAAAGAAAATATATCTTGTAAAGGGTCCTTGTGTGTGTGTGTGTGTTTATGTGCACTCATGCGCACCCTGCTCACAAAATTTCCACTTTCCAGCATGAAAAGAAATCTTATAAGAATGCTTCCCAAGCTCAGGTACCCATAATGTTCTTGGATTATAACCCTTAGTTCCTCAAATATCATATACAATGAATAGTAGTAAAAGATACAGTTGTTTTGGAAGTTTAGGAGACTCTGTGCATTTTAACGTTATATTGGAAAACACATTGGGGAGCAAAGTACATGAATCAAACTACATGCTTTGTAGAGGAAACTGGAAAATATGATCAATCAATCAATCAATCAAGAACTGCAGCAATTAACACAAATATAGATGTTTTATATTTTTTAAAACTAGTATCTATTTTACATAGCTACAGAACCCATATTAAAAAAACTTAATTATTAGTCTTTTTCATATTTCTCATTCTAATCACATTTTTATGAGTAAATTATAAAAGTGGTTGATGTGAAAATATTTCTTGCATAGGACAAATAATAATAGTGTTCCCATTTTTTCTTATAAACATCTACCTTTAAGTAGTCTTTTTTTAAAAAAAAAATACAGCACTTTCAAGCTCCTATAATCACTATACATAGTTCTTGTAAAGTGTACTCTTATTTCTTTCTTTTCTTTTTTAAACAATAACCCAATTTTCACCAACTCATCTAGAAGGTGGTTTCTGAACCTTGTTAACATGTATATATATATCAATGCAATGTTTGGACAGTCCCCAAGGGAGGGTGCTGTTGTTGTTATTTTTGCAATAGGAAAAATAAATAAGGAAAACATGTTTACAGTAAGTAACATTAACATTTTGAGTCAACAGGGCAAAAGCCATGCATTAAAAATTCAGGCAGGTACCATCTCTTCATGCTTCAGTCATAAAAGAAGACTTGACAAAGTGTGCTAGAATGGGCTGGAGACCTAAGGTCAGCTTCTGCAGTGACAATAGAAGTGACACGGTGAGATTATTTATTTAAAGGTATTGGTAAATGTGCAATCATGTAGTGTTTTATGTTTCAGGTGTGAAATCCTGATGAACTATCTGTTCTGAAAAATTCCAACACAGAATAAACAAAAGTTGACATTTTGAAAGTTTACAAAGAGAAATAGCTTATTTCTTGACAATGATTATATTCAGCAGTGAGAATGGGAGACAGAGGGAGTTCAGCAAAACAGAACTGAGAAATTTTGCCATGAATATGATTAACTGGCAATCATAAAGTGGGCTAATCTCTTAATACACATACTTTTGAATGACAGTGGAAACAAAGAGGTATAGTATATATACTTTGTATCGATTGTGTTGATGTTGTCTTTTTATCGCAACCAAACCTGGGACCCCTGGGCGAAGGGTGGGATATAATGAATAGCATGATGAAGGTGGAGGTGACTATTGCCTCAAGAATCCCTCCTGGACCCTCTGAATATGGCAGTGCTTGAATGGGCCAAACCAGCCGAGCCTATTTAGCTGGGTACTTTATTTTTTTTTAATGAAAGGATTGGCCCTAAGGATGTAGCCAAATGAATAAGGGCTATTGCATTTAGATTATATATTTTAATTTGAATGGAAATCAACTCTGACTGTTCACTGGGAAGACAAATACTGAAGCTGAAACTCATATGATGAAAAGACAAGACTAATTGGAAAAGACCCTGATGCTGGGAAAGATTGAAGAGAAAAAGATAAGGAGATGGCAAGAGGATGAAGGAAGATGCTGGCTGACTTGGAGACAAATGTAGGTTGCAGTGTGGCAAAATAAGGTAGGTTCTCAATATGTATATTTGAAGAACTGGTTATATGGCATCTTTTTGTGTATATGAGTACAGGACATTTTTTCCTAAAAGGACAATTGAAAAAACACCGAGTGATCCCTTAATTTTCATCCTCTGTGTTCTGCTTTTGCTTCACATGTACTTTTAAAATAATAAATTTCACTTTCCATAGAGATGTCTAATGACCCTGACATACATTTTTAAAAAGGCAAAAAATAGGCACACAGAAACCAGGGGGGCAGGTAAGACATAGGAGCTCCAAAGATCTTAGATAGACCTTAGTTATACAGTGGTGAAATAATTCAAGCACAAAAATAAAGTTTCCAATAGTTTCTGAATACTGGCAGAAAGGTGATACCTGAAATGTAATGAATGAGTAGTAGATGATCCACAGTGAACCAGTGTACCTCTTACTCACTACTACCACTTTGGCAGGTCTGTGTCATGTGCCACGGTTGGTGTACAGAGATCTATGAAAGTTTAACATAGTGAGTAAAGTAGTAGGGAACAAATGAGAGTAACTGAGTGTGTGTGCATGCGTGTGCATGCACACCTTCAATTCTCACTCTTTCACTTGGCTGAAAAGTTCTTTGAGTTGGCCCAGATGAAATAACTGGAATGATTTCAAACTGAATTTGCTTATAGGTCCCCCTGGGGTGGTCTACATTAGAAAGCTTATGGATTCCATTGGTCTTCTAGAGTTTAGGTCAATTAAACAGACATCTGAGACGTTTTCGCACGGGGGAAAACGGAACGCGAAAAAGGCAGCTGCGGACACGTCATCCGCATTGGCCGCGCGCGGCTTGCATCCCGACGTGTCCGCAGCTGCCTTTTCCGCGTTCGAAATGTAGAGCACTTCGAAGTGCTCTACACGCGTTCCAACGCGGACGAGCCGTCCGCAGCCGTTCGGGAGAAGAAGCGTTCGCGCCGCTTCTGTCTCCCGATCGCCTGCCGGCTCGCCTCCGACGCCGCGCGGCTTTGACAATCAGCTGTTTTTCAAACAGCTGATTGTCGATCTGCCTCCGCGGCTGCCGGCGCGCCCCTGGCCGGCGTTTGCCGGCTAAGCCAGCTTCGGGCGCTTTGACCATTCGCACCCAGACGCTCCGGAACGCGTTTACACGCGTTCTGGCGCGTCTGTGTGTGAACGGGGAAAGCGCCCGAAGCTGGCTTAAGCTTTCCGCCTGAACGCGTTCGGTTTCGAACGCGATCCAGTGCGGAAATGCCTCTGGTTAACAAATGTGATTGATCAAAACAAGAAGAAGACAATTACAGGTTTTGTCACAATCAAGTGAAACACTCACTTTTGGGTTAGGTATAGGAAAATATTAAGATAAGAGCTGATATTATAACACTGCTGAATTATCTGGCTTCTATAAGTACTGTAAACAAGAAGAACGTTAAGCTTGGGTGGGGCTTGGCATAGGGTAAATTTGCACTGGGAAGTGAAGTGCTAGAATGTTTGATTCGTAATTTAGATGGCACTTTACTAAGCACCAGCTAAAGAGGAATGGAAGCCCAGGAAGCAACATCAGTGTGCTTGTATGACACCATTGATGGCCACATGCTCCCCTTGCACATATTCCAGGTGGAAGACATGCATATGCCCTGCTAGTAGTTTTCACTACTCTGTGACTATATGCACAGGGGATGCTCTGACATGTGCAGAGTCATTTCCAACAAAGAAAGAATTTTGCATGGTGGAGATGCACCATGCAGGAGTTCTCTCCACCTTTACTAAGAACACAAGTGTGGAAAGGCTCATAGTCTGCACCATCATGTGGCTGACAGATTGTTATTCTGAGATATAATCCAGAATAAGAACCAGTGCAGAAAAGATCGTATAAGAAAGCTTTCACTCTTCAGAAGTAGGTGAGAAGAGTAGGTGTTATTATCTGTGTCATTTTTAAAAATATATAATCGTGTTCATATGGTATATTTGCATTTTCAGTTACTATAAACTACAATAAGAAATTTGGGGGAGGAGGAAGGAAACACCAGAGACCAATAAGCTGATTATGTTTGAAACTGTAAAATACTTTGCTCTTTCTTGGAAAGTAAAGAGCAATAATTTATAATTTATACTATAATAGTTAAAAAAAATTGTTAGTACACTTTGAGGCAATTTGGTTTAGGTGGAAAATAAATACAGTATAAACAAATTAATTTACATAAACATTTTCACATGTTTTCACATAATGTAAAATTGCTTTAAATATGAATATTCAAATAATATTAGTTCTACCCACAGTTGAAATATCACTTCCTTGAACTATATTTTCCTGTGATCCATCCTAAGGTGGCAAAACAACTTTTAAAATTATGGCAGGGAAATGATGACAGGACCAGAAGACTCTCTGGTTTAAGAACAGTGATCGTCCAAGAGAAGGAGTTGAAAATAATTACTATATCTTTCTAAAATGGGCAGAAGTAAAAATAGACAATGAAAAGGTAGTCAAATGGGATGATTGTTCAAAGAGACCCAAGCAAATTGAGGGAAAGGGAACAAGCCAGAAAGATTAAAAAAAAAACCAGATCTTGTTTACTGGTGTTTATATGCAAATACCAGGAATCTGCAGGCCAAGATAGGTGAACTTGAATGTCTGGTTTTAGAAGAGAATAGAAAACTGATAGGCTAGTGAAAACCAGTGGAACACAGTTATGCATGATTACAAACTCTTTAGAAAAGTCAGGGAAGGCCATAATGGAAGATGTTTTGCCTTGTACATAAAATAAAATATTGATTTGACTTGTCTTGAGACCCACCAAGCAGGCAGATCGTACCTCATAATCACTGTGGGCATGGATATCAGATCATAAAAATATCTTAATGTTTGGAGTGTGTTACTGTTTCCAAAACTAAGGACATGAAATAGAACATCATGAAATAAAACAGCATAGATAGAAATGGTCTGAAGCTAATTGAAATAGCACCCTATCCTGTTCTATCAGTAGATAACAAAGTCTACTGGTGTGCTAGTGTCCTCAGTCTGGAACAGTGTGCTATCTAATTGAAGTATATAAAATTATGCATGGTATAGAAAAGGTGGATAGAGAAAATTTCTTTTCTCTATCACACAATACTAGAACCAGGGGGCACTCTATGAAGCTGATGGGTAGGAGAGTCAGGTCTGACAGGGGGAAGTATTTCTTCACCCAGAGGGTCATCAGCTTATGGAAGAGGTGGTGACAGCTACTAGTCTGGATGGCTTTAAGGTAGGGTTAGACAAATTTATGGACAACAGATGTATCAATGGCTACTAGAATGAATGCCTAGGTGCATTTTTCAGGCTGGGGGGGGAGGAACCGGGGCGCTTCTAAGGCCATCTGCTGGGACTCGAGAGCAGGAGAAGGTTTGTCCTTGTTTCTGCTTGAGATGCCCATGAGCATTTGGTGGGCCACTGTGTGCGACAGGATGCTGGACTAGATGGGCTGTGGCCTGATCCAGCAAGGCTTCTCTTATGTTCTTATCTGTAGAAGGCACACAAACTACTGTTCTGAGAAATTGGTGGGGCATTTGTGTAGTGCAACATGAAGTACCACAGGAATTGTGCATTCACCCAAAAATGGTCTGACCAAAAAACTCCAACTTGTTGTTCCTAGTCATCAGAAACTCAACAGTCACCTCAAACACAGCACTCAGACTTCATTGATGGCAGCCAGCACTGAAGTGGCACAGGCCACTCCAACGTGGACAGTCCTGTCCTGCTCCTATGGTCATCCATCCCAGGATGGGACAGATTGCATTTTTCAGGACAGGGTGTCCTGCGTCCCCAAAGTTACCAACACTAAGAGAAGAAATGGAGATAAACATGCTAGTTTCAAAGTCATGAAAACAACAATAACAAAATGATTTTATTATGGACAAGCTACTAATAAACAAAAATTAAAAGTAGCATTTAAATAGACATTTCTCACAATGTAAAAGCCCCCCCCCAAATTTCTGTCCTAAGACCATTGTTTCAACATATTTATAAATTATCTAAAGTAAGGTATGACCAATGGATTAACTAAATTTGCTGATAACATAAAATTGTTCAGATCAGTAAAAAAAAAAAAAGGGGGGGGGACTGTGAAGAGTTCCAAAATGGTCTTTACATATAGGGGGACCAGAAATCACATTGAAAGATATTGAGAGTGTAAAGGTGTATACTGGAGCTAAAAATCCTAACTACTCATCATATCCACTCATGAGATTTAGGCTGTGACAGGAAAGAGATCTTGTTGTTTTTGGTATAGAGTTCAATAAAAGTGTTGACACAGCTGGAAAAATAGTTAATAGCATGTTAGAAATCTGAAGTATTGTGTATATTTTGCTCATTGCACTCCAAACATAGCAGAATCAAGGTAAGATTTTTAAAAGAGCATGTCAAAAGTATAACTGGTAATTTGTAGAATTCATAGGGCTTTTTCACACTTACAAGCTTAGTATAGTATAGTAATATCGTAGTAGGCTGATAAAATAGTACTGTGGCTGTGGCAATAAAAATGCTAGTAAAGCCTCATAGGCTGGATCACCATGGCAATGAATCTTATTTTGCTGCCACCTGATTGCATGATGTAAATGCCGTCTGGTGACTGGCTGCTTTTGCCAGCAGTACCAAGCCAGATCTGAATCCACTGTGGAGGCAACTGGGCAGACACTTCTGCTGCTACTAACGATCTGCTGATAAAAGTGGACAGCCTCCTGGATTCACATCATGCAACCAGGCAGCATTGCTTCCAGGTAAGATTTGGATTTACCTATTCAAATGAGAAATCTGTCTGCACATTCGAATCTTATCTGGAAGAGTTGCCACCCAATTGCATGATTTGAATGTTCTCTGGTGGCTGTCCACTTTCACAACACCCAGACAGATCCAAATCTGCTGCAGAAGTAACTGGACATCAGATCCTCACAATTGTGAACATTACAAAGCTTTGAAAAAATGCACAAAAGCATTTGCTTTGCATTTGTCAGTCTTCAAATGCAGCCAACATTCAGTTTGAATGTGAATGTCTGAATTTGTACAAATTGCTAATGTGGTGAATATTCATGCATATACCCAGACTCCTAGGGATAATTGAGAACAAGTCATATTCTCAACTCATTTATATTTCATCTTTTCTAGATGTTTTCACAACTGTTTTCACAAACAGTTTTTTAAAAAAACAAACAAACAAAATCTGTGAGGCAGCATAGAGATGGGTGGTCAGTAGGATCATTCACACACTAGTCTGCCGCTCTACCATTTGTGAATATCCTCTGTGAGAAAAAGTGTGTATGATGTGGGTGGAGTGCTGCACACTGCCATCTTCAAGACGGTTTTGAGCTGCTTTGCTTTTTTTCAAACTGTGAATGTTCAAGGGGATTAAGTGGACTGGTGTAAGAACAATCCTACTTGAATAAACCAAACATCCCTTTCTTGGTCCAAGAAGAAACAATGTGGCTCACAAGTGCAGTACATGAAGTCATTAAAAACAAGAAAAGTTCATTTAGAAAATGGAAGGCTTGTCTGAATGAGGAGAACAGGAGAGAGCATAGACACTGGCAACACAAATGCAAGATGACCATTAGGAAAGCTATGAAAGACTTTGAGGAGCACATTGCTAAAAACATCAAAAGAAATAACAAGAAGTTCTATAAGTATATCAGAAGTAGGAATCCAACCAGGAAAGCAGTTGGACCATTAGATGGCAAAGGACAGAAAGGGATAATTAAAGAAGACACGGAGATGGCAGAGAGACTAAACAAATTCTTTGTCTCTGTACTCATGGAGGAAGACAGAAGATATATGCCAGTAGCTGAGCCTGTATTTTCTGAAGAGTTAAACTGAAGAGCGGGGCACTTCTAAGGCCATTTGCTGGGATTCGAGAGCAGGCAAAGGTTCGTCCTTGTCTCTGCTTGAGATGCCCATGAGCATTTGGTGGGTCACTGTGTACGATGGGATGCTGAACTAGATGGGCTGTGGCCTGATCCAGCAGGGATACTCTTATGTTCTTAAGTTCTAAGTTCAAATTTGAACTTCTGGCAATAGGTAGCAGTAGGCCTCTCTGAAGACCTGTTGCTGATAGGCTACAGACAGTTCTAGTTGTATGTTCATGTTTTTCTGGTAGGCTTCCTTGTGCAGTTGATTGGTCACAGTAAGAAAAGACTAGATGGACTAGATGGGCCCCAGTTCTGATCCAGTGGGTTACTCATATTGTTAATAATCTTGAGACTTCAATGAAGTCCAGCTATATTATTATCATACATTTTTACTGAGCAATAAGTGAACTGATGCTTGTATATTTATCAATGGTTTATCAACTGGAGTTCTGTATGATAAATCAAATGTACTGAGCAAACTTCTGTTTGACTGTAGCTGGAAAATAGATTTGGAGCAAGCAGAGAAACAATAATACCAAATTCTTTTGATGTAATGTAGCATTTTCCCTATTCATTGCAGGTTTTATTTCAATATTCTACTGCCTAAAGGTTTTCAAAAGCTTAATCACTTCCTTTAATATTTGAAAAAATACCAACTTAAAATTGGTTTGCTGATCCATATTTTACACATACAGCTACAAAATGTTGACACTGGGATTTCAGGTTCATAAATCTTTAGTTTTATGCATTCTCAATAACAGCCAGTCTCTCCAGAGTAGATATTTAGTTTCCTTTTTGAAAAATGCACTACGACAAATTCCAGAATCTTCTGAGACCTGGCTTCACTTTTGTCATTTTATATTCTCCTTAGAGGAAAAAAGGTAGAGTTTAAATAAAAATTATAGCTTTAAATATTATCTGTCATTGTACTCCAAGTACATATAACATTTTAGACACCTAATTAGACAAGTTAAACTAACACATTTTAACCTAACAGTGTGGCATTAGCTATACACAAGGATTTCCTGAGTCCAGTATATTTCTTACAGTTTTCACTCAACACATACAAATGTTATCTATGCATTTATTATTTGCATAAATGTTATATCATATGAAGCATCATGCACTGGGTTTTTTTTGAAATGAAGAAAGTTCCAAAATAAGCAACCACATACAAATAGAGAACATTTAACAGAATGTCATTTATATTTATTTATGTTAAAATGTAATCTGTTGAATTCTGGCCTGCTGTGCAACTGGTAAAGGTATGAGTCTTGGTCTCATCTATACCAATCCTAAAGTGTTCAAAGAACTCAAGTTTCATGAATTATAAACAGAATGTCATTAATGGCATTTCATCAGTCTTTTAACCTGTATACTTTATTTCCTTTTTACAGGTGGAAGAAACCAAATAACGGATCTTCTGTCATGGTTAAATAACCTAATATCTTTACATTCCCCTAAAATTTCCCCTACAACATCAGAGTGATTATAGCATTGCAGGCAGATCACATGGTGCGCTCTCAATGCCTCCTCCTACTGGGCTTCTTTGTAGGGTTCATATACCACTCCTGCACACTTAGACAAGGACCTGGCCCTACGCTTCTGCATAGCCATGTCTATTGTCCTTGTATTGTGCCATTTTCATCTAGACATGTCCTGCTATCAACATTCAAATAGTGTCATGTTCTTCCTCTTGTTTTCTTGAGAAAGGGCAGTACCCTGTCTAGGGTGGGTCCTTTGCCAAACACCTGAATGATGGGGCAGCAAGTTTTCCATGACACCATGCCATACTTCAAAGTGCAGATTATCTCTTCAATGGCTGCTGCAAGCTGAGTCAATACAGGTGCTATAAAAAAATGAAATACTGCTCTGAAATCTATATCCCCCATCCATTCCTCAATGTGGCTTTGGAGGTTCAAATCAGGAAGAATATATGGGTAACTTCCTCATGCATGCAAGAGGCCAATCCAATTGAACAAGAATACAACAGGGTGGCATAGAACATTCTAGTGGCCATCTCGAAAATGGATGAATGGATGACCCATCTCAGTCTAGCTCTGAATTTGCCAGCTTTTATGAGTCAAACTGGGGACATTTCCCCATAGTTACAGCAATGGCCTCTTGCATAGTTCATCTTCTAAAGTCCAATGAGATGTCATCAACCTTAAAAACTGAGCCTACCAGTCTTGCGACCACCATTTGTCTGCACAGTCTTCACTAGTGCAGTCATGGTCATTGTTTCCGTGCCTGGACATGGACCAGACATGGGGTCCAGGAGGTCACAAGAGTCTCCAATAGCATGACCTCCTGGGAAAACAGTGATATGCATATCCCATTGTCCCAGACCACATCTGTGTGTTCCAATCATACTATGCAGATGTTGGCATAAACTATCGTAGCTGCTACTCCCCTAAGGCCTACATATAACCTCTGTGGATACCCTCCTAATAGCTCTATTGCCCATCAAACCAATGTTTGATTAAACCATTGTTGTGGTGCCCATTACAAAGCCAAAAAATCCTATATTAACTAGCACCTTTGTTTTTGTTTTTGGGGTTTTTTTGGTCTACATGGGACATTCTCATTTAGAATTCAACTTTCTTACTTGTCCTTTGAAGACAAAGAAAGAAAGAAAGAAAGAAAGAAAGAAAAAAAAAGAAAGAAAGAATCTTTTGAAAAGAAGTTCTGTAAATGGAAGAGCAAGACGTTTTTCTCTGCAGTCTGTTCTATAGAAGCAGGTGGGGGAGTGTACTAAGGAAAATTCAAAAAAGATCTTTTTTTCTTGAATGTCACCGAGGGGGCAGGGCCATGTCTCTTGGACTTTTGGCCACAATTCAACACGACACCCCATTGTGGTAACTGGATGAACTTCTGCTACAGCTGTACACTGCAACAAATAGTCAGGATAAATACTAAAACCAAAAATCAGACTCCCATGGGCTGAAATGCTGCTATTGCTTTATTAGAATTGATATTAAAAGTGCAAAAAGAATGCAAGAGTTTCCTTCCTTCCTTCCTTCCTTCCTTCCTTCCCTCCTTCCTTCCACCTTACAAAAGACAAGTTCAAAAATAAAACGTTAAACATTTTAACTCAGGGAAAAAAAGGGAAAAAAATTATATGCACTCATGTTCAGTTACATCTAGTATACTGAAGATCATGGGGGGAGGCAATTTAAAGACACATTTAAAAATTAATGAAGAGAAGGAACATTTCTGAAATCATGCAGAATTAAATTTTACAAATGCAGGTTCTTCTGTTATGGCTTTGAGCTTGTATCTAAACTGACTTGTTTTGAGGACAAAATCTTAAGGCTTCTGTAGGGAAATTCTAGACTTGAGAAATTTGATTTGAAAGTAGGAGGGTTTGTAACTAAAGTAGAACTGGTATATTTAAAATGTGTGTTTGTGTGTTCTTATGTTTATCTGTCAAAGATTTCTGTGCACAGAACACAGAAGAGAAGGTATAAGAGAGTAGTCTAGAGGCATTTCCGCACTGAATCGCGTTCGAAACCGAACGCGTTCAGGCGGAAAGCTTAAGCCAGCTTCGGGCGCTTTCCCCGTTCACACACAGACGCTCCGGAACGCGTGTAAACGCGTTCCGGAGCGTCTGGGTGCGAATGGTCAAAGCGCCCGAAGCTGGCTTAGCCGGCAAACGCCGGCCAGGGGCGCGCCGGCGGCCGCGGAGGCAGATCGACAATCAGCTGTTTGAAAAACAGCTGATTGTCAAAGCCGCGCGGCGTCGGAGGCGAGCCGGCAGGCGATCGGGAGACAGAAGCGGCGCGAACGCTTCTTCTCCCGAACGCCTGCGGACGGCTCGTCCGCGTTGGAACGCGTGTAGAGCACTTCGAAGTGCTCTACATTTCGAACGCGAAAGAGGCAGCTGCGGACACGTCGGGACGCAAGGCGCGCGCGGCCAATGCGGATGACGTGTCCGCAGCTGCCTTTTTCGCGTTCCGTTTTCGCCCGTGCGAAAACGTCTTAGAACTCAGTCACCACCTTTTTATAAGGCTGTAATCACATCTAACTTTTAATCCACCTTCAGTCCACTTTAAGAGATTTCAGCAAAGTGACAAGCTATGAAGTGTTTAAGACTGTTGTCATTTTCATATATAAATTTCAAATATTGTTTGATTTTTGCTGGTTATTATGTCCATTAACAGGTGGTTTACATATCACATTTTTAAAAATCTAGTTTTGGTGTTTTGTTTTAATTGTAGAATTAGTTGCTAGGTTCTATAACATCTGTTAATCTGTTTGTGATAACTGTTTACTTTCACATGAATCTGAAGAGGACCACTCAGTCTATTATTGATTATTCACCAGACAGCTGATTGAGTAGTTTACAGACTATTCTATTAGTGTTATTGCTGCTAATTAGTTTGCTTTAAAAATAAACACTTCCCTTTTTTCACTTTCCACTCTGATGATGGCAATAGAATGAATTGTCCGATTTCAACCATGTTGAACCTTATGCTTGTCAGTGAACTAGAACAGAGTATTACTTGTCCTTCACCTTGTACTAATGAAAACCTGCACAGTTGAGCTGTATTTATGAGAAAGAAGAAAAATTATGTTTGTGGCTGGTTAACTTTAAAGAAATGACAGCCATTTCAAAGCTACCCATAACTTTGGTATGCTGAAAGTAGACCTGACAGATGGATTAGCCAGCAGAGTAAGGTGCTCAAAGATGCATAATAAGTGTAATTTATCATATGATTTTTTTCTGTATAACTTGTGGTTCAAGTTTACCAGTTTCCTTCATGAGAATGTTTTGTGCATGATATTGGCTTTGTCTGTGCAAGGAAACATGTAAGGAAGGTGTGTCATTCTTACTAATGTATTTCAATGGAGTTGAATAGTAATGGAAGCAGAAATTTGATCATGACCCTAAACTATATTTTAATCTGCAGGCCTGCTGCTTGATTGAGTCAAATTTGTCATTACAATGGGACACTTAAGATATGCATCACATCATGGACATCCTAATGACACATCCACCCAATCAAAATGTGTCTTCATGCCGATGCTTCACACTTGCAGTGGAAGATCAGGGGTCATTCTGCACTTACCTAATTAGTCTGCCATGCACTAAGGCCAGTAAACCTCTGGTAAAGGTGAACTATTTGCATTTGTCATGAGGAAAGCATTCCTGAAGTGCCCATTACTGACCAGAAGTGCAAATGATCCTCCCATTTACCAGCATCTGAAGCCAGAAGTTCCACATCCTCACTCCCGCAATTGGCCACCATTAGCTGTGTCATCATGTTTTGTGACATGCTCAGACGCCATTGCAGGGGAGCATGTTTCAGCACAGGGACACATTGTGGCTGATCATGTCAGTGACTGAGGGGTATGACTGTGATTGAACATGTAGTGCCCACTATTTCATTGCTGATTGAACACCTTCTCACAACTCTATGACCAGACACCACTCCCACCATGGCTGGGGGTCATCCCAGGAATCGGAGGTCCAGTCATGTCAGAGGTCAGTGATCAAACATGGCTGCCACTGCAACCATGCTTGTGTGGTGACACATTCCCTGGCCACCAAATGCAGGGAACTGGAAGTAGAGCAACTGGCCACACCACTGGACACTCCATGTAAGCTTTTGGATGTGGCAGGTAAAGATTAGTTAGCTTATGGAGCATGATTTCATGCTCTACACCTAATCAACAATTAGGCAACTTCTGGGAAAGCAGGGGATGCTTGGAGGATGTAATAGCCTTCTCTAAGTGCAGATGCCCTTCCGCAGAAGTTGCCTAATTGTTGACTACTGGCGAAGTGTGAATTGGCCTCGTATTATGGCAATGACAGAAGCCATTGCTAAATCAATCAGCCTCACTTTACACATGTAGATGAGCAGGGGTCCTTGCCAGGTCTCTTTTGTAATACTTGAGTCAGGCTGGGGTCTGTCTCAAGACTTCTAGAAGCACATTTTATTTCTTATTCCTAAAATCTTAATGGAAGCACTATATATATTATTAATTTTGGGCCAGGAACAGAGTTATGATATCTTATTATTATCAAATCTGCACATCCAGACTCTTGTCAATTAGCAGGATGCCTACTACCACATTTGTCATAAGACTTAGAAGACAGAATTACCTGGCAGGGCCTTGCTGGTCTTGCCATGACTCAGAGAGGAGGGGGTTCTGGGGGCACACAAACCATAGCACATACCATGTTAGCTGGGCTGCCGAATACCTGGGAAGATTAGAGCACAAATCTGTAAATACCAAGCCTAGCTTTTTAAAATGGGCCCCTGCAAATGGCAGGGACATGGGAGTATTTAGGAAAATTTAAGACCATCCAGGCAGCACTATTCTGAACTAAAGTCAGAGGAAGGAGAGAACAACTAGGCAAGCCTGTCAGTAAATCCAAATGTGGTTTCACCAGAGGTTGGATGAGCAAGTGGGCAGTCTCGAGTGGTTGCACAATTTCAGGATATGCTTGGAGGTTCCAACTGCTTTCACCCAGGTCCAACTAGTGCCATAATGACACTCCACTTTGGAACATCATGTAAGGAGCTTCTGGATTCCCTAATGGAAAATAAGAAAGATATACATATGGTAAATATATGCAGTTATATTTACCAAACATAAACATTTGCATAATGTTTGCTTCAATCTGTATGCTTCTACTATTGTCTGTATCATTTCCCTTCTTCATAGATCTCTTTTTTGAATAAAGAGATAATTATGCATCTCTAAAACAGGCTTTTGTTTCTGCCATGACACTTACTATCATACCCGCTGACTCTGAGTCATTGTTGAATCCTCTACCCCGTCTGTGCTCAAACAGCAGATTGCTAGGGCTGGAATTAGACAAGACACAGGTGGTTGTACCTACTGCAGGCCTTCAGTTTTCTTCAACAGCTGTTGGTCTTTTCATAGTTTACTCATCAGAAGGAAAGGAAAAACCATGGGATTCTTAATGGCAGAAAACAATACTATCAGTTTCCTCAGACTCAACTCTGCAGTTTAATTGATGACATATTGGTGAATAATTTCACTGTGGTTTGCAAATTATATTTGTGTATACCTCTACAAGAACGGACATTCCATTTGTCTCAGCTTATTATTTTATTGCACAGACAACAAATTGCTTGTGTTCTATTTGCTGAAACATATCTGTGCCGAAAACATTTCTGCTATGGCAAGGAGAGAGAAAATGTCAACAAAGCACAGAATGTGCACACAGCAAAAAGAGACAGAGAGAGGCAGAAACACTCATCACTTCTTACTTAAGCTGGAAATAGATGGTACAGACATTATTTTAGAGAAATATTGTTATTTAGGCTTCTTCAATGCATTTTATTTACATTTGTATTACATTTTTAATTTTAAAAAGTTGTTACTGTGGCAGTCTGGAGAACCTCAAGTTATGAAAGTAACAGAATTAAGGATAGAAGAAAATATTGTTTATATAGTTGAATTGATTCACTCTTTTTTGGGCTAATAGATGAACTGGAAGGACAATAGCTGATTTGCTATATTTACTGTATAGTTAATGACTAATAAATGGTTGGGTTTTGGCTAGTTCAAGACATGAATGGAAACCACATTTGTAGTAGTTGTAATACAATGCCAGTTCCAGGAACATGAAAAAGCATTGCAAAGCTGTTCCAAGAATACTTTCATATACCTGCATATCCAGCAGGTTCTATTTGACCTTCCTGTTTGCATAGTACACTTTTTAAAATGAAAAGGAGTGTGTCTGTGTGTGCATGCGTGTGTGCGCTCACACACGCAGCAAGCTCCAAAAAGTTCTTAGTAATCCAATGCTGAATGGAGGTCACCAAATGTACAAGTAAGGTTACATAAGAACATAAGAACATAAGAACATAAGAGAAGCCCTGCTGGATCAGGCCACAGCCCATCTGGTCCAGCATCCTGTCGCACACAGTGGCCCACCCAATGCTCATGGGCATCTCAAGCAGAGACAAGGACAAACTTTCTCCTGCTCTTGAGTCCCAGCAGATGGCCTTAGAAGTGCCCCAGTTCCTCCCCCCCCCAGCCTGAAAGATGCACCTAGCCATTTGTTCTAATAGCCATTGATACACCTGTCATCCATAAATTTGTCTAACCCTACCTTAAAGCCATCTAGACTGGTAGATGTCACCACCAGGTTGCCTCCAGCAGGGTATAAAATCCACTAATATTCCAGGGATTGCCAAACATGTTTGTGGCAATCCTAAAATAATCCTGGCATATGAGGATGATAATCCACATTGTTGCTATAGCAAGAAAAAGGACTCTTCAAACACAGTAGCAGGGCATGAGTATACAACTTGCTCTGCTTGTTGTTTTCCAGCAGCTGGTCTTCAGAGAAATACAACTTCCTACTGTCATTAAGGCTGATAGCCACTGATATCCCTGAATTCCAAAAATTCAACCTATTTGTATGGCCTCTGGTTCTAATATTTTGGAAAAGGGAGAAAAACCTTTCACTGATAAACTCTAGACAATCAACCCCCAAAGATGCTATATTTTCTCACAGATAATTTCTTCCAACCCTTTGACCATCTTAGTCACTCTCCCCTGAACCATCTCCTACTCTGCTATATCCCTTTTAAATATATTGTGATCAATAGTGTATACAGTATTCCAGATGTAGTCAGGCCATCAGTTCCTATAATTGCATTATAATATTAGCATCTCTATCTTCAAAAGCATTTTTTATAATCCCCAACATGCTATTGGCCTTTTTACAGCAGATTCACACTGTGTCACTAACTGTCATTAATGCCAAGACTTTTTCTGCAAGAGCCACAGTCAGCACCGATCCCACTAGTGTGCATGGGTACTTAGAGTTCCAATGTGCATCACTTGAAACTTATTCACAATGAATGGTATTTGCCATTCCCTAGCGAGCACATATCATTCTGGGGCTCCTCACAGTCCCGTTTTGGTTTTATCACTCTGAAAATTGTTGATGTCATCAGCAAACATGGCTATTATTTATTTTTGTCACACTTGTTTCCACTTTAAGTACAAATAAGATAAACAGAAACCTAGGGTACTCCATTTCTTATTTGCCCCATTGTGAGAAATATACATTTACTGCTACTCCTGTGCCTGTTTTCTGTTCTTTATCCACAATAGGACCAGTCCTATTATTCCATGCCAGCTAAGCTATTTAAATGCTCAAACAATTTCATGAACTGTTTGAGGTTTGTTTTGGAGCTTGTTTGACCTGGTTCTAGATTAAACTAAAATTCATTTGATGTTCGGTTTGATTCTAACTGAACCAACAAATGTTAGTTTCATGCACATCTCTACAAATGACACTGCATGCTGCTACTCTACCTTCTCATTGGCATCAGCTATTATCCAATCATTTTTTGATTACAAGAGATGACAATGAAGGCTGTCTTTAAGACATTGATGGCTTGAAACCTTAGCAGCACTTCAGCATCTGCATCAGCATCTCCACTTGTGTGTAACAGTCAGCAAGAAGGAAGGTGGTCAGTTCAAGCCCACATTTAAGGTACACAAAGTTGCACCTATATGATTTTCATAAATATTTCTTGCTATGTTATAGATGTGTGTGCATCCTTTATGGAATGAAATGTGGTATTTTTATTTTGAACCACCCAGAGAAGCTGTGGTTATTGACAGTTATAGACATTTTGAAAAATTAAATAAATAAATGGTAAAGGTGTCAGTAAACAATTTAACTGATTCTAAAGAATTAACTAATTATGGAGCTTAAAATAATACATACTTTTTGAGAGAGACTTCAGAGAAAAACTTTTCTGACTTATTTTGCTTCATTTTCAGCTTCCAAATATGTTTTTTCCCCCATAGAACTAAATTTTTATATATATTATACCCCTACTGTTCTTGAAGCCAAGCCACTTACAATACTGGGCTGATTTTTGTTGGCTCCATAAAAAGCAAGCTGACATTCTAAAAGGTATCATAGGTGTAAAGATAAACAGCATTTTTGATAGCTTAAAAACAAAGATGAGAAAGAAATGAGAGAATGTGAACAATAAATAAATTTGTTAAATGACTAATCAGAAGCATGGAAGTAATGTGATATTACTCAATAGTAGAAAATTCTAAGAGTAAGGAATGCCCAAAGGAAATATAAAGAAATATAAAGCTTAGATGTTGAATTTTCAGTTTACCTTCTTGTATTAGCTAAAGAAAACATGACTTTTATATCTCAGTCTTCATTCTTGACTACATTCTTAAATACTCTGCAATGCGATAGCTCCCATTTGATGAAGTGACATGTAGTTAGAAACCCACTGAAATCTGAATTTCAGATACAAAATACAAATAAATAAATCAGTAGAGTCTCAAAATGAATACAATTTTCATGGATTTGTTTTTAGTCATTTGGTAAAATGTGACTTTGCTTGTTCAATGCTACCCAGAAACTTCCAATAATGTCGTTGGCCTCCAGCATCATTTTGACTTACAATAGAAGACTGGACCAAGTGTGGTTCACTTTAAGTTTATTATATGTGGCAATTAATTGCATAACATGGTTTTGCAACATGGTGGTCAGTGGGAGGCAACTCATAGCGCGATTCCTCACTAACTGGTATAACAAACCAGGAGCCTCTCTTCCACGTGCTTCCTGGTCCAGTATACTGGTTAGTGCTGAATTGTGTATAAAGTTATCCAAGTGATGACATGAATATTATTGAAATATTTTCCTTGTTTTCAGCTTCTGCTTGTATCTGAAAACAATCCTCATCCCAGTATGCAGGAGGTACAAAAAAAGCAATTTGTCAATGGTACTTGGTGCTAGTGAATCACCATTTGATGCCTTGTAGAAGGAAGAACCATTTCCCAACATGAGAGCTTTGCACCAAAGGCAGGGCAAACAACTGCGTAAAATCTTAACTGGAATCTTCTGAGATTTTACATACTATACTGTAATTCTTAGAACTATGCATGCTGCTTCACATTTTCATTATGGGAACTTTTGTTAAATTTTTAAAATAATATTAATTTACTTTTGGCATGAACAACATATTTTAACAATTATTACGGATACCCTGTGTCTGTTAATTTAACGTGAAAGAAAACCTTGCAACTGAATTTATTAACTAATATATCTGCATATTCATACACAAATGGATACATAATATGCTATTTTCTTTTTTTTTCTTTTGCCGTGCATCTGTATTGATTAAACTATTCTTCTTTTTTTCTTAAGTTTTCCCAAAGAAAGGAAATATTCCAGGAACACATCTAAATAGTTTCTGCCTGAAAAGGCTACTGAATCCCTTTCAGTAGTCTTGATTCAGAAATTGTAGTGATTGAAATCTAATCTCAATTATTGTCCTACTGTATATTGTTGCCAGTATAATTATGGCATTTTTGCCTTAAGTGGACTCTGATCCAGAATGCCAGCCTGAATGAGGAGCAGAGAAAAGAAGCATCCATTTGTAGTATGTTCTCTGTCACTCTCACAGTCTAATGCACAGCTTGCCACATAGAGAGCAGGAAGTATTTATCCTGTCTAAGGAGTTATACATCTTTTCTCAGCTGTAATTACAAATGTCTTCAAAACAGCAGAGCAAGACCAGGGCCAGCAGATAGCTGAGTTACTGGAGGCTGATAGACTTCATGAAGCACAGTGATCTTGCTGTGCTGATGCAGCTTCCTTTCAAAGCAGCACATAAGAAGGTTTCACTGAATTACAATCTCCCTGGAAATGCTTCAATGCAATCATTTGAATTCACATCAAGAAAAAGCCTGCTAGGGGAAGGCTCATTGTTCTAACCTCTAAGTGAAGGGTGCAAAATATACCTGTTGCCTCCCTGGCTTTATAACAGTAAGAATGCAAAAGATTTTAATCCATATCTTGCTTGGTGTTCAAGCTTTTAACTTTCTCCTGTCAAAGCAATTTTTTAAAAAGAAGAGTGGAATGGCGGGGGGACATTACCTTCAAAGCTAATATTTAAAATGCAAGCTTTTAAAAAAAAAACCTGTAGAGAACCAAACATATATAATTACAGTAAATTTTGTGCCCAGCAGCAAGGAACTCATTCTTCTATTTATGCCCTTTGTGAAGAGTTCACCAAGGCCATAGGCATCTATGTCTGAATTTGCAAACTATAGATGGATTTGAATCAGCAGGAAACTGGAGCCTGCAGTTAATTCTCTAATTCAGATATTTTATACATTTAGCATATATTTCTTGGATCTTTGTTATTATGGTTATTTTTATTCCTGTAGTAGCTGCACTGTGTGGTTGATTATTTTACTTCAAAATTCACTTCATAATTTTCCATCCAAAAATATGTCACAAATTCCAAAATGTTTGTGCATTGCCTGGGTGAAAATCACATAAGGCGATGGTTATGAAAAGGAAAAGATACTGACTAGAGAAAGAACAGAGCTAAGCTTGTGTACAAATGGGTGTTTTGCCCCCCCCCCAATTCACTTTGTGTCAAATAGGGAAAATACATCACATTCATGTGAAAGGAGCCCCTATGAATATGGGAGCCTCCAACTTCACTTAGTACCTTTGTTGAAAGTTCTAAGCAAAGGGAAGACAGGCCATTTCTGGGGAAGCAGCCAGCTCAAAGTGGCTAGACATTTTCCCCGGTGGCCTTACAGTGCCACAGCTGGAGAGAGGCAGGTGGCCAGTCTGGGCGCTTTCCCCAGCAGCCTCACCATCACCATCCTCCAGCAGCCTGACCACCAGCCACACCTCCAGTGAAGCCACTGCTGGACACAAGTGGACAAACACTACCGCATATAATGAACCTTTGGCTGAATGGCTGACTGCTTTACAGATCTAGCAGGATCACCAAAGGCACTCTTGATACAACCCCTGGACACTGCTTCCTTTTGTGAATGCTGCAGGGGAGGGGTGCTGCAGCTACTCAGTCACATGCTCTATCACAATCGCCATAGCAATGGCCCAGCATGTAATGGAACTTCCCATGGCCATTGCTATGGCAATGTGGGCAGTCCTGGGTGGGCCACCTGCACTACAACAGCCCCACAGAAGTGCAATGTCTACGTTGCAGAGCCAGCATTGTGGCATAGTGATTGAACAGTTTGTAAATTTGGTCAGGATATGCAGTGCCTGGAAATACAACAAGGAGAAGATTATGCAAGATGCTCGGAAGAAATTTAGAGCAGAAGTGTAAGGCTATGTTTGGTATTGCAAACAAACATGAATAACAACACCTAAAACTAAGGGCATGCCTAAAATGCAGTGTAGATACCAGTGCCTCCTGACTTCAGAGTCTGGAATCAAACCAATATAGTTGAATAGAGCCCTTGGGGTATGAATTGGTAGCCATCTACTAGAGGAACAGCTTTTGTAGAATGTAGACCACTGAGAGAATCTGAGTGGAGAAACACAAAGAGCCTTTAAGGAATTTCTTTGGCCTCTTGTAGCTTATTTTATCTAGTATTATAAAATATTAGATAAGTGGCACTTTCAGTGGCCTACCAGGAGGACATGAAGGGAGAGAAAGAAGGTTAAGTTCAACTGAAGTGCTTGAGTATGCTGCACTTTTCCAAACACAAAGAAACTGCAATATCATATCCAGGTGTATTTTTGAATCTCTTGAGATAACCTTTCAGATGGAAAAAAAATGGTCTATCTAGTCATCTTCCAGGATTCTTAAGTATTTTATTTTATTTTGCTAGAATCTATAGATAGATAAAACAGCTCTGTCACATTTCCAACCTTTAAAATGATATGGGTGGGAGAAAAAAAGAGAAGAAAACAAATTTGAGCAGATATTCCCTGTCTCACTGTGCAGATTATCTTCAATGATCAGCTGGACATCACTCATTGAACCACAGATGAAGTTTGAAAAGACTGGCCATGTGACACCAAAGTATCAGCTATGCATATGACAGGTTAGTGTACAGAAGTATTCCACGTGACCCCAATGAAGCTGCTAAAAATAACTTCTTAACCCTATCTCTTTGCAATGCCCTCTGTTTGCTTGTTTTTACCAATCACCACCACTTCACCATCATTGTGCCTTTTCTACCACCATCACCACTATAACTGATTGCAAACATCTGTGCTTTTAATTCCAGTCCCAGTTCTCTTGGATGCTGAAATGAAATGCAAGTATAGGAATGTATGGTAATTATGGGTGTTTTTCCACTGTCACTAGAAGTACCCATTAAGTTCCCATTAATGGGTACTTAATGGGTACTTCAAGTGACAGTGGAAAAACACCCTATATGCAATTTCACTGGGAAGGAAGGAAGGAAGGAAGGAAGGAAGGAAGGAAGGAAGGAAGGAAGGAAGGAAGGAAGGAAGGAAGGAAGGAAGGAAGGAAGGAGCTCTTCTACTTGGACTTAACTCTCATTTATTTCTTTTGTCCCATGTATGTGCTTTGGTGATGGTGTTGGTAAGAGAAAAATAAACCACATTCTATGGCTTGCACACTGCTTTTGTTTTAACAACATCTGAATCTCTTTTCTTCCTAGTCTGGGAAAGAGAAACACAGTGTGGGTTTCTTGGTTTCTTATCTTGCAGATACTGCACCCTCAGCATGACTTAAAGTACCATAAAGGCGCTGTGCAGATCCTTCCATAGTGTGAGTCATATGCCGGATATTTTTGTAGTGGAATGATGGAACTATTATTTATTTATTTATTTATTTATTTATTTATTTATTTATTTATTTATTTATTTATTTATTTACAAGAAAGTTTAGCTGAAAGAATTTTTGGTTTCAGCCACTGTGTGTGATGGGATGCTGGACTAGATGGGCTGTGGCCTGATCCAGCAGGATTTCTCTTATGCTCTTATGTTCTTATAGCAATTACTGTATATTTATTTGTTTGTTGATTGTTAAGGGAGGTCACTACCAATTTGTTAGGTAGGAACACAAGCAGTAGTAACTCCTTTACAAATTCTTACAACAACCACCATCATCCAACTTTAGATTTAGATTACATTTAAATTTAGATTAAATCTACACACATTAAAAAGGCAGTTCAAACACAGCTTAGAAGTGGTAGCATGCACTTCCCACCTCAAATCCACATTTTGAAAGCTCGTTTTCTGCCTTTTAATGTAGATTAGACGTACAAGCATGCAGACACTACAAATTCTCAATTGCTTTCGAGCAACTTTTTTTAAAACATGTGCACAGATGCAGCCTTGCTTATCAACATTCTATCCTGGTGCAGATCTTTTCCTCATTCAAAGCAAATCACTCTTCTGCAATGCCTTCCCCTGTCATGTACAAAAAGAGCACTCACTGCTTGCAAGCCAAAAATGAGTTGCCATTTCTCAGTTCAGAAAGGAGGGAAATGAAGAACAGATCTGCTTCCCCCCCCCCATAGCTACAGGAACCCATGCAGCTGAAACACATTCATACATGTTTGTGTGTGTGTGTGTGTGTGTGTGTGTGCCTCCATGTGTGAGAGTGCATAAACATACACTTTTGCAATCATAACGGACAAGAAGTATTTTCCTGCCTCCAATCTAATTTTGTATAACCTGGAATTTCTCAGTGGGAAATGCTATCATTTTATTTAGACAGATGTGATTTACTGACAGCCTGTCTGGAAGAAAGCAGAAAGCTGTGGACAAATATTGTGAAAGTAGATTATGGAATGTTCTGAGAAACTAGAACAAATTACAAAGTTTCTCATACCTCAGTTATCACAATGATGACAAATGGTAGGGTTAATTATATAAAAAGGGCATTAATACGAAGAAAGGTGCATAATTCCATAGCTGGTCCCTTTGCTAAATATCAGCTGCACATATAGTTTGTGAAATATTGCCCATATATCAGTATACCCGAATGTCTATAGTTCAGTTACAGAAAGTAGTATTTGGTATCATATATTCATGCAAAATAACTTAACGGGGCTTTCTCTAGGTCTTTTGGATTATGGCTCCATCATCCCAGTCATGGACTGAGACTGGAATTAGAAGCTTCTAGAGAACCAGCACAGGGCAGGATAAAAAACAAACAAACAAACAAAGGCTGTGTCTCCATTTACTGCTGTGAGCACGTATTTGAAGAAGCGAAGGCATTGTGTTTCCACCTCCAGCAACACAAAGTGCCCAGCAAAAAATGCAACACCCTACCGAGGAGCATAACACTCACACAAAGCATTAGAGGAGATGATGTGCTCTTCAGAGGAATGTATCATTTGCCGTATAGACAGACATGTTCACATGCTGCAAGAAGATACAAAAGGGCCCTTTGATATAGTGAATGAGGCACTTCCACCAAGGTGCCTGGCTTTGAGCTCCCCTGCCCCAAGTATTGTCATGAGAACATGGCCAAAATTGCAGGATACTTAATGTCTACAGACTCAACCTGAAAGTGATTTATATTTAGACAGCAAAGATTTTTTTTTAAAAAAAATCATTAAACATAAATACAAATATATATATAAATAAATTAGTACTTGTCAGCATGACTGGAGAGGGACAGCCTAAGGGTGTTTTTCCACTGTCACTAGAAGTACCCATTAAGTACCCATTAATGGGTACAAAAAGGCCATTACATACCCATTAATGGGTACTTAATGGGTACTTTTAGTGACAGTGGAAAAACACCCAAAGTTAACAACACTATTGCACAAAACTGGAAGTTCAAGGAGCAGATGTCAAACTATTTATATATGTTTTTGCTCTTTAGGTGTACTTTTTTAATTGATTTTTATCTTCATAAACTAAAGTAACCTGAAGTAACACTGTGTGGTTTTCTGAGAATCACAAACAATCACTCTTGCTTCCTACTTTTAGCCTTCAAATTATTGTTGCAAAGACTAGTAAGTTGGTATATGCGCAGTTATTGGAATTATTGGAATAAATACACACAAATCATGCCACCAATGATATTCAGTGCTTTACTCATTTCTATTAATTTCTGAGTCTTTTCTGATGATTTTTTTTCACTTAAACAACTGAGCAATTTCTGTAATAGCACTAATAAAAGCTTGATGTAAAAAACTAGCTGTAGCTTTCTTGCATGGGTAATGCTACTACAGTATTGTAATTCAATACATGGAACTACAGATTCCATGTAGTTTAGGGTTATAATTCTATACCTTTTCAGTTGTGCATGGAAGAAAAAAAAAAGGGGCAGTTTTGCACTGTCACCTAGTGCAAAGGCTGATGTCTGATACATACATAACTTCCCACGGCTTTCATAACACAGGATAATAGCTGGGATCACCAAAGCATAGGAATGCGTATGAACAGCGCTGGGTGATGTGGCAGCAGCAGCTATGCTACCCGTCATAAGAATATAAGAACATAAGAGAAGCCCTGCTGGATCAGGCCACAGCCCATCTAGTGCAGCATCCTGTCGCACACAGTGGCCCACCAAATGCTCATGGGTATCTCAAGCAGAGACAAGGACAAACCTTTTCCTGCTCTTGAATCCCAGCAAATGGCCTTAGAAGCGTCCTGCTTCCCCCGTCTCCAGCCTGAAAGATGTACCTAGGCATCCATTCTAGTAGCCATTGATACATCTGTCATCCATAAATTTGTCTTAAAGCCATCTAGACTGGCAGCAAATTCCATAAACCCATGATCCTCTGGGTGAAGAAATACCTCCCCTTGTCAGATCTGACTCTCCTATCCATCAGCTTCATAGGGCGCGTCTCCATGCAAGCCAGTTGCTTTGCTTGTTGTGCGAGTTAAAAAAATCCACGTTGTAACTTGCAATAAAGAGTCCCTATGTGGTTTGGGGTAACAGGGATTAAAATTGTACTTTCCTGTCCCCATGAAAGCTGCTTTTTGTGAGCCCACATCTCCCCCCTCCATGCCACCCGCTGGAATGATGACAGGCTCCCTTCAGCTGTCAGATCCAGCTCCCAGCATTCAAGTATTAGCGCACAAGCAAACCAGCGGAGGCTGTATTATTAGAATCTCAATTTCTTCCTGGGTTTCCTCTTCTATTTCTCTCCCCCCCCCCCCCTGTAAGCTTCACTCCTGTGTGCATCTGTCTCTTCATTTTCCTTTCTTTCCTTTCTCTTCATCTTCCTTTCTCTTGATTTCTTCCTGGGTTTCCTCTTCTGTTTCTCTCCCCCCCCCCCCGCCCGGTAATCTTCACTCCTGTGTGTGTCTGTCTCTTCATCTTCCTTTCTCTCGATTTCTTCTTGGGTTTCCTCTTCTGTTTCTCCCCCACCCCCCACAAGCTTCACTCCTGTGTGCATCTGTCTCTTCATCTTCCTTCCCTTCCTGACACCAGCTGTCAGGCAGGGATAGGAGCTGTTGTGCACACGTACAGAGCTTCCCTAAAATGATTAGAAGCAGCTGCTTCCACGGATCTTCTCACCATTTTAGTGGGGCAGTGTCTCCATGCCCCCAGGATAATCTGCAGTTTCTCCCTAAGTTGAAGGGGTGTGTGTGTTTCTGCCATGGATTTTACTCCTTTGCACCTGATGTAGCCTGGGGTAAAGCTCGGCATGTAGACGCTCAAAGGCAAAACAAGCTTAAATTCGGAGTATTTTCAGCATGTAGACGCACCCATAGAGCACCCTCTGGTTCTAGTGTTGTGCAATAGAGAAAAGAAATTTTCCCTATCCACCTTTTCTATCCCATGCATAATTTTATATACTTCAATCAGGTCCCCTCTTAAACGCCGTCTCTCAAGACTGAAAAGGCCTAGACATTACAGCCTGGTTTCATAAAGGAGGTGTTCCAGACCCTTGATCATTCTGGTTGCCCTTTTCAGTACCTTTTCCAGTTCCACAATATACTTTTTGAGATATGGTGACCAGAATTATACACAATATTCCAAAAGTGGACTCACCATAGATTTATAAAGAGGCAAAATGACATTTGCTGACTTATTTTCTATTCCCTTCCTAATTATTCCCAGCAATTGAATTTGCTTCTTTTGCTGCTGCTGCACACTGGGTTGACACCTTCATTGAGCTGTTTGCCAAAACCTCGAGATCCCTTTCCTGGTGTGTTGCAGAAAGCTCAGACCCCATCAGTTTGTAGACATAATTTGGATTTTTCACCTCAATGTGCATTACTTTGCACTTGTTAAGATTAAAGCACATTTGCCACTTGGTTGCCCAGTCACACAATGCTAAGAGATCCCTCTGGAGCTCTTGGCAATCTCTTTCAGTTTTTACTACCCTGAATAATTTAGTATCATCAGCAAACTTTGCTATTTTACTTTGTACCCCTTCTTCTAGATCATTGATGAATAAATTAAAAAGCATTGGCCCCAACACTGAGCCTTGGGGGATCCCACTTTTTACCTCTTTCCACCCTGAGAATTGGCCTGTTATTACTACTCTCTGCTTCCTGCCCTTAAGCCAGTCACAAATCCAGGACAGAACCTGTCCTTTTATTCCATGGCTGATGAATTTACTCAGTAGCCTTTGATGTGGGATTTTGTCAACAGCCTTCAGAAAGTCCAGATAGACAATGTCTATTGGTTCACCTTTATCTTCATGTTTATCAACACTCTCAAAGAATTCCAGCAAGTTTGTAAGGCATGATTTACCTTTGCAGAAGCCATGCTGGCTTTTGCTCAGCAATGCTTGCTCCTCCATGTGCACACTCATTTTGTCTTTAATGATGGTTTTCATCACCTTACATGGAACTGACATTAAGCTAACTGGTCTTTAATTGCCTTGGTCACTCCTGGATTTTTTTTTATTTTTTTTTGAAGATTGGTGTTACATTTGCTACCCTCCGGTCCTCAGGTACAGAGCCTGATGTTAGGGAAAGATTATATATTTTTGCTACAAGGTTGGCAATTTTGCATTTGAGTTCCTTAAGGACTCTTGGATGAATACCATCTGGTCCTGGTGACTTGTCAACATTTAGTTTATTAAGACATGCAAGGACCTCTTCCTTGGTTATCTCCATCCAGTTTAATTCTTCAGAAAAAACAAGCTCAGCTGCTGGCATGTATCCTCTGTCTTCCTCCATGAGTACGGAGGCAAAGAATTCGTTTAGTCTCTCTGAAATCTCTGTGTCTACTTTAATTATCATACATTGTTTGCCCAGAAGAAATACAAATCCCAGAAGCAGCTCCATGCGGAGTGTATGCCCTGTAATGGGGCACACCCAGACTTCTCTACCATTCATTGTGCATAGGAGTCTTCATGTTTGATCAAAAGATTTCCTTTTCTGAAGGGGCAGCAAATGAATCAATGAAATACCAATTCCTTTAATTTAAATGGGATGTGGATCAGCTATTAGGTAGTTAGCTGCTCCCTGCATAAATGTGCCATCTAAATGTACATGCTGGCATGATTAAATGTAAAGTTACTAGTTACTATTCCATTACGGTAAGAATTGATATGGATAGTGACAAGCATGCTTTATAAATTACACTTTTATTACAATGTGAAATACACACTTCCTCAGTTTCTAGCATCATTTAGTCAAAATTGTTGGTTCTTCTAAAAGCTTCTAATAGGCTCTATTGTTTTTAAACCACCCAGTACTGGACAATGTACAAGGGCACCCCCACCCCATGTATTTGCATACTGAACCTTGGCCACTGTTGTTCTGTCCCATTAATATACAAAAACATCAGCCTAGGCAATTCAAAGGTCATATGTTCTTGGCAACCAATAGCAGGCTGTCAGCTATATCTGTATAGTCTTCTCAGCTTATGATAATGTACTGAACAAGACACAGCTCTTCTAACAGAGGACTCTGTGTGCATTTCTATCACAAATAATCATCTTAGGTCAGTATAGGATCATCCAGCCGCACCTCAAATGGGAAAGAGGTAGAAATGTTTTGGGTTCCCCTGCTTTATTTATTTTATTTATATTTATATTTAAATTTATATGCCGCCCCATACCCGAGGGTCTCTGGGCGGCTCACAGCATTTAAAAACAAATGTATAAAAACAGTATCAAAATAAAACAAATTTAAAAATACAGTTTAAAAATACAAGAAAAGTTAAAAATGTTAGGCAGGGAAGCCCGTATAAGGAAAATGCACGGATGTGCTGGGAAAGGTAACTAAGTGTCACAGGCGTGACTATCAACAAAGTGCTCAAGGTTGGATTGAGCAAGGTTGGATTGAGCAACAATTGCGTAAGTCTGTGCAACACTTGCAACACAGGCTTGTGCAACACTCAGGAAGTGAGTCACCATCTATGATAAGAAAAAGGTATAAAAGTGCCTATACACTGCTGGTTAAGTGTTATTGTTGTTGATTGCTGGACGAGAGCTTGGATGGAGAAATGTATACTTGTACATGCAGCAACCTTTAAGAATAAACCTCTGCGAAGAGAGAGAGAATTCCTGTTTCAGTCTGTTTCTTAAACTGCGGGCAGAAGAAGGAGGGAGTTCCTGAAAAGGCTGGACAGCTCCGGAGATGCCAGCAGAAAGTTTTCCGGGACAGCAGAGCTTGTCTTTTCAACACGGCCGCACGTCTGCTGATTTAATACGAACGAGGGCTGTCACCCCCCCCTTTCCCAACAAAAAACATCAGTGATTTTCAGTGAGGGGAAGTGTGGGGAACATTTATCCAAAGGCCTGTGTGAATAGGAACATTTTCACCGCCTTCCTGAATAGGAACAAGGAAGGGGCCTGACGCACCTCGAGGGGGAGACCATTCCACAGCCTAGGGGCCACCACTGAGAAGGCCCTCTCCCGGGTACCCACCCGCCTAACTAATGAAGGCGGAGGGATCACCAGAAGGGCCTCTCCTCCAGATCTTAAAACACGGGCAGGTCGATACGGGAGAAGGCGCTCCTTTAGATATCTGGGACCCAAGTCATTTAGGGCTTTATAAGTTAAAGTTAGCACCTTGAATTTGGCTCGGTAGTGAATTGGCAGCCAATGCAGTTCTCTTAGAACCGGCGTAATATGCGTCCGGCTAGATGTTCCTGTCAGCACTCTGGCCGCTGCATTTTTCACCAGCTGCAACTTCCGAACCATCTTCAAGGGAAGCCCCATGTAGAGTGCGTTACAGTAGTCCAACCTGGAGGTTACCAGAGCATGGATAACTGTGGCCAGGTCCTCTCTGCCCAAAAAAGGTTTCAATTGGCACACCAGCCGTAGTTGGGAGTAGGCACTCCTGGCCACGGCCTCCACCTGAGCTTCAAGTGTTAGCGCAGAGTCCAGGAGTACCCCCAAATTTTGCACCTGTCCCTTCCCAAATATTGTAACCCCATCAAGGACAGGGTATCTCCCAACTACTTGGACCCGAGAGCCTGTAACACACAGCACCTCTGTCTTGTCTGGATTCAGTTTCAATTTATTGGCCCTCATCCAGCCCATTACCGCTTCCAAGCACCTGTCAAGCACTTCAACCACCTCTCCTGATTCAGATGGCACAGAGAGATAGGTATCATCTGGGTATCATCTGCATATTGATGACACCTTACTCCAAATCTCCTGATGATCTCTCCCAGTGGCTTCATGTAGATATTAAATAACATGAGAGATAAGATTGACCCCTGGGGAACCCCACAAGTGAGTTCCCAGGGTGTCGACTCCGTTTCTCCCATCACCACTATCTGAGATCGGCTCTGGAGATAGGAGCGGAACCAATGCCAAGCACTGCCTCCAACTCCTAAACTCCGTAGCCTCTCCAGAAGGATACCATGGTCAATGGTATCAAAAGCCGCTGAGAGGTCCAGGAGAACCAGCAGGGTAGCATTCCCCCTGTCTTTCTCCCGGAGGAGATGATCAACCAGGGCGACCAAGGTAGTTTCCGTGCCATGACCGGGCCTGAAGCCAGATTGAAATGGGTCTAGATGATCGGCTTCTTCCAAGCATGCCTGCAGCTAAACAGCAACAACCCTCTCCAGAACCTTGCCTAGGAAAGGTATGTTAGCCACCGGGCGATAGTTGTTTAAGTCTTCTGGATCCAGGGAGGCCTTCTTCAGGAGGGGACGTACCACAGCCTGTTTAAGGGCCAATGGAACCACCCCCTCCCTCAAAGAGGCATTTACCACTTCCTGGATCCACCCGGTCATACCTTGCCAGCTAGCTTTAATCAGCCAGGAAGGACAGGGATCTAGAGAGCATGTTGTCGCCCGCACCCCTGCAAGCAGCTTGTCCACGTCCTCAGGCCGCAATAATTGAAACTGATCCAAAATAATTGGACCAGACAGTTCTCTGGACACCTCCCTCAGACTACGTCCAATTGTGACATCTAATCCTCTGCGAATCTGAGCAACTTTGTCCTCAAAGTGCTTTGCAAAACTGTCACAGCAGATATTAGATGGCTGAGGCTCACGCTTCAACGGGCCAGATTTAGTAAGGCCATTCACTACTCCAAAGAGCTCTGCTGGACAGCTACTCGAGGACGCAATGGCAGTGGAGAAAAAACTACTTTTCGCCGCTGTCACCACCACGTGGTAGGCACGATAGTGTGCTCTAACTCGTGTTCGGTCAGATTCGCAGCCAGATTTACGCCACTTGCGCTCTAGCCGTCAACCTTCCTGTTTCATGGCCCAGAGCTCCATGGAATACCAAGGAGCTTTCTGGGCTCTACAGGCGGGCCGAGGGCACTTGGGAGCGATCCTGTCAATATTGTCATCTCCTCATTCCATAAAGAGGCCAGAGCATTGACAGGAGCACCAGACATGCTTGGCCATTGGCTGCTTCTGTCCAGGAAAGCTGCCAGCACACTCACAAGCACACAGCTGACAAGAGATTGCTCAGCAAATGTACAGCCCAAACGATGTCCAAAAAGAAGAAATCCAGAAACAGTCCAAGTCCAGGGTTAACGAGAGTCATACAAACAGTCCAGTCCGAGGTCAGGGCAGCCAGAAGGATGGTCAACAGGTACGTTCCAAGGTCTAGGGTTTACAAGCAGTCCAGGAGTCAGATACAGCAGCTTTCTCTTAAGGTAAACAAATAGTTTCTGACAAAGGGCTTGGGTGTCTGCCCGGTGTTTTATCTTTACAGATTGAGTTCACAGCTGCAGGTGATCCACATGTCTCTGGGCAAGTCTTTTTGATCGTTTTAACCCTTCCTTCTCTGCTCTTCTTTGCTTACAGCTAGGGATCTCTGGGCTCTACTGTTCCATGTCTCCCACATCCTGCACTTCTGCTGTGGTAAGGCTGGGCTGCTGAACCCCAGGCTCCAATGGGGCTGGGGGGTCAGAACTGGGTCCTGGCATCACCTCAGGTTCCTCCTGTACCCGAAGAAGTGAGTCCTCCTCATCCTCTGAGTCCTCCTCCTGGTTGACCATGACAGCTTCTTTGTTTGCTTACTTCACATTGTTCACCTGTTTTCAGGTTTGGAGCAGCAGGAGAGCAGTATTAGCACACTAAGCAATAGGGCAATGTGAGTTCTGTTAAGTAAAATCAGCCATTCACCAGGGTGCATGCCATCCTCTCACCCAGGGTGAGACCCATCTTCTCAACCCTGCTAGATCAGTATCCAGTGTGGATCAGATAAGCTATCGGGATGGAATGGGAAATATTTTAGGCTTGCCAACCAGCAGGAGGTAGGTTTGCATCTCTGTGTCTTTTTTTCACCATTTATTGCTGAAGAAGCTCAGCAATAAATATCTACATTCTGGAGCAGAATGTACAAAGTGGAATAATACACTTAACGGGTATGGGCACTGCCTCAAAGAATGGAGGCACCCTTTTAGCTCTCCCTTTTCTTCCTGTATCATCAGTCAGGAGGATTCATTATCTTGCCTGGCTCTGAGTCCTCTTAAATGAAAACAAAATGTGATCTTCACTCCACAATTGTGTCTGATGTCTTTGTTAAAGGTCCAGCAATAAGCAAGTCCTATTCAGTTCAGTAACTGCAGGTAGACACATGTGTGAATAGAATTACTGAGTTAAAAGCCAAGAGCAAACTTAGGAATTTGTATCTAACATCAATGTTATTTGGAGGCAGAATTCAAACAAAATATTAGGCATTTGTCATCCTGCCCTGTCAATAACAGACACTGTGTTAAATTTACCAGTTTCTGCAACATCAAATGAAAGATCCTTCTTTGTGGTGAAGTGAGTTGGAGATTATATACTGTAAGAATCACTATGTGTGATGGACGCTTAAGTGATCACCTGCTGCTGGCCTTGGACCATGAAGCTGCCAAGAATACTGATATCAACAAAGCTATTGCAGTTTTTTCTAGTTTTAGATCACACTATTCTCTACTGATGTAGGCTGCTATTTGATGGATGCTATAATCTCTGGCTACCTTCAGCAAGCAGCACACAAAATTTACTTTAAATTGTTTATCCTTTAAAATTCTGTCTTCAGTGGATGATGGACAGTGATTGACCCTTAAAAAAACACTGCAAAAGGCCTTAACAGGTGCTCAGTTAAAGTGGAATAAAGCTTCCATTCTAATTGTATGTCTTTGTTTACTGTCTATTACAATCACTTCCAATTTACCTGAGTGAAAAAGAGTTGAAAATAAACAAAAATTATGATAAAACTACTGCAACAATTTGGAGTTAAAGATATTAAGTATAGATCCACACTCTTAAACAGACAAGCGTTATTCTGTTTTTTTGATAACTCTCTATAAACGTAAAAGGTGCATAGCATCCATGAAAAGTACAACTATAAATAGTATGGTTCTTTTTTTGTCACCTTGTCTTCTGCAACTTGTTACAGTGTTTATTTTCTACACTTTCAAAATGCCAGCAAAAATTATTCTTTAAATATGGTTTAGTTAAAGATTATGGAGAACTACATGTTGCCTGAAAACTTATCTGATCCTCATCTATGGTTCATTAGATCGAATCCAGTGGTTGATTCTGTTTGGCCCCCTTTTACAGAAGGTAAGTTGACTTACCTTCTGCAGGTAGAAAATGTCCAGGTGACATATAGGGTAGCTTTGTTTTTTTGTTAAGGCTGCCTGATATAGGAAATTATTCATTGAGTTGAATGGGATGGCTTATAAGGGTGATGGGGACAAATAATGATGTTACTCATGTTTTATTCTTGTTTTTATCTTTGTATGTTTTGTATGTTTTGTATGATTTTATCTTTTGTAAACTTGATATGGTCATTTGACTAATCAATAAAGTTCGTTCATTGGTTTGTTCATTCCGTCCAGTGGTTGATTGGCACTGTCTGATCTCTCCAATCACACTTCACATGTTGTGCTAACAGTGAAAATCCATCATCTATATTTTGCCTTTAACATGTTATTTGATGTCATCAAATTTAATTTTTTTTTACAGTTACCAGCTTATATTTCTTCCAAGGACATTCCAATATTGTGTGAGATGTATTTATTTCTTTATTTTGTCCCCTTCTGCTTCTTTCACCTCCCCAAGTATATTTATTCTACTTCATCATATGATCACATTATGTACCCAAACATAGTGAATTCCTGTTTGCTGATAAACACAAGAAAAGCAGACAGGGACAGGACTAATGAACTGCTTCTTCTTTCAGTCTGTCATATTCATAGGCAAGGTTTACACAATGATGGACTTTAGTTTAACAGGCAGAACTGTTACCAGTTCTGCTCCAGTAATAAACTGTAAGCAAACTTGGATAATCTGGATTATTTTAAAACCCAGAAACACCAAATTTAACTTCTTCAGGGGAAAGGTAGCTTAGATCGTTTTACATAGGCTTTAATAATGAGGAATACCAAAAAAATAGAGACAGGACCCATTTTGGACTCAAAAGCCAACGTTTCTTGTTAAACCAGTGCAAGGAATTTATTAGAAAATACAGAAAAGAAGTTGAAATGAAATGTAAAGCGTATCAGAAACATTTTTAGAACAGAAATAAGCATGCAACAACTGCAAAATAACTAAAGAAATGAACATTTCCCACTAAGAAATCTTTGTGCATTTAACTGAATTTATCCCTCTTTTATTAAAACAATTAATTTATAGTTATGCAGCAAAAGCTCCCCAAAAACCCCAAAACAAATTGCTTTGCATGAGTAAGACGTTTAAGAAATGAGAGTGAAATTCTTCATTAAAAAAAAAATTGCAAATTATAAAATATATACCTATGACAGCCAGAAAGGGAATGGAAAACTCCTAATACTAGAAAGATCCCCTAACCCAAAAGTTCTAAAGAAAAATAGGGGAAAGTGAATGGAGGAAACAAATCTTCTGTTGTTCTCACCAACGGTGTCTGCTCCATGCACAGAAGTTTGGAGTTACAGAGATGCATGACCACAGCAAACTGCATCTCTTTTAGGAACCCAAAAATGACGAAAAATTGGGAAGGTCTTCAGTCCCAGTCAGACTGATCCCCAAAATGAATAAAAATTAAAAGAAATAATTTAAAAATGATCATTTTTAATTGCTTTGGCCAAGCCAAAACAAACAAACAAACAAACAAACAAAAAACCTCAGACTGCAAAAGTTAAAATGTAGCTCCTGCAGTAAAACTCCACCCACTTTCTGTGTAGCAGAAAGAAGGAAAGGGGGGGTGAAGCTCCTTCGGGTTTTTTTCTCTTATCCTTCCATAGAAGAGATGAGGAGAGGAAGACTCCTAGACTCCTTCCACAGCAGAGATGAGGAGAGGAAGACTCCTGGAAACCATCTCTTCTCTGCCTTTTTTATAACCAGAAATTGGAACCAAAAAAAAACCCCCCTGCTAATTATTGGTCTTCCTTTGTTAATGAATGAAACATGTACCTGTCGATAGTTCTCCCAAAAAGATACAAATCAGCCTAACAATATCTCCAGAAGTCCTTCCTGAAAGATAATCCAGTACCCAAGCTGTCTCAAGAGAAGTTAATCTTATACTAACATGTTTCCTTGGGCAATTCTCATCCTATTGTTTTTCTTAAAAGTACAATGGAATAGCTTCATGTGTGCTTAGCAGATTCTTACAACCAAAATACTCAGGGTACCTTCATAAGATTCACTTCCTCAGGAGCATCTGAATTATTTTCTTAAAACAAAGGATATTCTCCTCTAAACCTCAGCGATCAATTGTTAACATCAATAGAGCCAATATTTTACCATTCTTTGTCCTCTCTGGTATTCTTGATTTACCAACTTAAGTGGCCCATTAAGGCTCCAACAGTACCAAGAGGTCAGCAGGAACTGTTGCATCACCAGCTCTTGAATGGAGAGACAAACCTGTTTTGTTTCCTTTGTTTGTGGAAACATTTTAAAGTCCAAGGCTTTTATTCCAAGTTAATGGTCCAACCTCTTCTTATTCCAATTGAAGCCAAATCCCAGAACTCTGATGGAATGACATTCCATTTTAGGACTCATGGCCCAAGACACTGCTTTTATACCAGAATATTTGCCCAATCGTATTTAGCCAATTCTTTTTATTAATAATCATAACTGGTATCAGAACACATGTTCTGACCATGGAAGTGAGAAGTGTGCTATTCTCATGCCCACCTGGCTGAGTTAATGCCAAATCCATGAAATTTTCATTTCCCTGCTTAAAAGTTCTAACTGGAAACATAGGTGCAGAAAATGGGCTTTCTGCACTTCACTGAATTTCCATAGGCAAAGAGAGGTGGCAGTCAAGGAGGATGACAGAAAATGCCATTGGAATGTTTTTCCATGACTATGTGAAAATAAACTTCAATAGCACTTATCCCAGCTATACAGTGAAAAACTCAGTGGGTGCAGGCCTGTGTGATCCCTGCACCACTTGGTGCCATTAATGTCCTATGCAGATTCTACTTTCATAACCACTTTTACACGGGAGTACCTGTTCTTGAGAGTTGGAATTCCATATCTATAAGTTGTTGTTGTTAGATACCTCTAAGACATGGGTGAATCCATAGGCCTATTCACACTACAGTCCATAGTGCATGATTAGGGAACTTCTGGGGAAGAGCATCCACACCTTGAGGAGCTATTATAACTTCCACATGCCCTGGTTGACTGCATAGGCACCTTTATGAAGTTTTATTAGCAGAGACACAGAAATGGTTTACTATTATCTATTTCCAGGGAGAGACTGGGGATCAGACTGGAAACTCTCTGCATTCTAGGCTGTTTGCATTTCAACTGAGCTACAGTCCATCCCATTAGTTTAATACATTTTAGTCATTTCCCAGGTCTTATTGACACCAAAGATATTCCAGGAGCTACCCCAAGGTATTCTAGCAATGAAATGTTCAAAGTTTTAACTTATTCATTCTGGGTTTTCTTGCTATGATTTGAATTTATAGTTTAAAGTACACAGACAAACTCTCTGCTTTACAGGCAGTTTAGCTATCACTATACATTACCTTAAGAGATATTGTTGCTTTAGGTTCTGACTTCATTGCCAGTGAATTATCCTGATGCTGCCTGATATTCCAAAAGCTTGTCATTGTTTCCTCCCCTAGGGCAAATCTAGTCTTTAATCTCCTCATCCTAACTACAGAATTTCAAGATATAGGTAAAGATCTATCTTTTTTTGTCTTGACATTTCCTAATCTATGGCTGCATCCAGTCATTGATTAATTATTCTGCTAAATTTGGATATTCTAAAATAAAGCATGAACATTCTGGAATACCCATGGTTTATTCTGGAATCTTCAAATGTAGTGGAACAAGTAAGTGATGTCTGGAAGCAGCCACAGATTAATTCCACTGTATGCTAAGATTGTTCCAGCTTTTCTTTAAGGTAGGAGATCAAAATACAATTCAAGTACAATGTTCAACTTTGCCTATTCTAGACACCAGCAAAACAAAACTATCTACTACCACTTCAGTGTCTATTGAAAATGTATAGGTCTGCTGGTAGATTTTGTACTTTCCACTTTTAATTCCACATTGTGCCGTTCTAAGTTTTTTTAAATTTTGATTGCAATTGTGGTGACATAAGCATAACAAAAATACATTCAGTCAGAATTCAAGCATTCATCTCTTCCAATCTTGTCATTATTACAATACATGTGCAGTATACATTAAATGGATAAGGGGACAGTTTGAGATATGCTGCACATAAAATGATATAAATCCTTTTTGCAAATATATTAATTTTGATCATTGTAATATATTTTCAAATGCTTCACTTTTAATGACAGATCTATTACAGATTCAATGTTTAGTATGAGACAAGTCATAACACGTACCCATGCAGTCAACTAGAGGTTTACTACAACACAGTGGTGCTCTACAGCAATCCCCTAACCTCCTACTCTGCATCAATAGTACTGCAACACATTATCCTTCTGGGGTGGTGCCATGAGAAGATCCTGAGCCTGATTTGCCAGTTGCTCAGGCACCTTCACCGCCATAGTTATATTAAGAGTTTAAACAATACCATCTATTAACTGAGTGGTGTGATCAAATGGAACCAATCTAGGGGTTAAATTAGGTCCTGCAGGCTCTTGACAGGTTGAGTTTGCCCACTAACCTTTGAGACAGACTGAGATGGAATAGCTGTTTGCACCACAGATCTCCCTCCAGAATTACTTCTTTCTCTATTGAAGTTGGTCACCACATTGCTGGTTTCATCAACCTGGCTTCTAACCACAGAAGCAATAGCAGGGCCATCACCATGATCTCTGTGATCATGTGATCTACTACGCTTCTTCCCTCTTGATCGTGAACTCAAGGAAGAGCTTGAAACATAGGAGGAAGAGGAAGAAAAGTGCTTCCTTTTCTCTCCTCTTCTGCTGATTTCTAAGGCAGCCTTAGCAAATGGAAGCAAGTAACTTGGATATTAGCACATCTTCTGTGAGGACATGCTTGGCCCTGTAAGAATTTCTTCCTGCTCCACTATAGCTGAGTTAGACATGGGAGAAGCAGGACCTGAGACAATAATGGCAGAAGCAACTTGTGCATCTGCTGGCCTCCCAGGAGGAGTTTAATTAGAACAGCCTTTTAGAGACCACTTCTGACTCTAAAACAGGATCAGCAATCTACATCTGCTTGTCTGTTCCACCTAAAATGAGTGAACATTATGAAGAGTTGGACAGATCATGTTCACTGGCTACAGCAGCGGCAAAGAAAATTAGGCTGCTCTCTTATTTTTTGGTTCAATAGTATTGGCACCCCAAGATGTAGATACATCAGGCAAAAATACATCAAAAGCTTGCCATGACTAATGATGTGGTAGCTGAAAACAGCCATCAGTGACCATTCCAGCAAAGAAAAGTAGGCTGCGCTCTTATTTTTAGTTCAATAGCATTGCCACCCCTAGGTGTAGATACATCGGGCAAGAATACATCGAAAGCTTACCGTGGTCGTGGGAGCCGAAAACAGCCATCCCCATCTGTGACATACTAGGTTGGCTACTCCATGATGGCTGCTGGGAAATAGAGTTCTTTGAGCTGCATGTCATTGTCGTATCGACTGGTGTGCCACTGCTAAGAAACTAAATTATTTGGACTTGCGCACCAGCATTCTTTTACTGGCAGCCCGCTTGCAGTAAAATTCCAAGATGAAGCTGCTCCTGAGGGCAGAAGCTGCTTTTCTCAAGAGTGACACACCTAAGATTCTGTAGCAACCTGCCATTAGGCATTGCAAAGGACCTTGGGAGACTGAGTCCTCCTAGACTCCAAGCTGTCTCTAACATTCCATTGTCCATTAAAGGGCAACTAAAACCTTATGCCTAAACCCAAAATGTATAAGGATTTCGAAATAGGGAAATTAAAATAAAAACAATTGTTATTAAAAGTAATAACTTAAAAAATCCAGCTCAGATTTTTTTTTTTTTAAAAAACTGTTAAAGTGAATGAGCAACAGTAGTATGCCCAATAGGCCTATGAAGCATGGAAAGCCTGACTAAGGATCCCAGGCTAAGAATCAATCAATCTATAATATTTCCTAATGGGTTATGCAACCCAGTCTCACCTCTAACAAGGAATCTTGACAGAATTTGACAACTGAGCCTTCAACCTTGAAGACATATTGAGAAGATCTCTCTCAAATGTGGCTTTCACTGCAACCGAGGAACGACTGAAGCATAGAGCAGTTATGCAAGACTATTTATGGAATTTTGAAATGTGCCCTCTATCAGTCATCATGGCTAACTGCAAGGAG
The DNA here is from genome assembly GCA_023333525.1 of Aspidoscelis tigris stejnegeri. Lineage (NCBI taxonomy): Eukaryota > Metazoa > Chordata > Lepidosauria > Squamata > Teiidae > Aspidoscelis > Aspidoscelis tigris. Next base: position 227,762,263 of record JALMGA010000001.1, read on the forward strand.
GATTACCACAGTATTCTGCTGGAGCCATCAGAGATCTACAATCTAGGATCCCCTTGGTTTAACTTTTTCATCTACCCTAAAACCTCAATCTGTGACCTTGTGCTAATCACTGACTCTCAGTAGAATCTACCTCACAGGGTTTTTCTGAGGATATAATGGAAGACAGTAACAGAAGAGTGATGAAGAGGTGAAAAGCAGGATATCAATGCAAAATATGATACAATATATTGCAGCCACCTCTCATATAATGCTATGGTTTCCAAATTCAGTTTTACAAAAGTGAATTTAAAAAGTATTGAAGCTTAGGTGTTAGGACAAGTGCAGCCACCAGGGGCATGGAATGCAAATCACTGAAGATCTGCTCAGTAGTAGCATCCAGGTGACCTGGCTTCTATGCATGTGATATCTCCCAGCCCAAGGATCTTTGCCCCTTCTGTTTCTTTCTACACTCATGTATGCATGTTGTTTATTACACGTATCAGCTTCACTGAAGTTCCCAGAAGATGCATATTGCAGAATCACAAAGGAAAATAACAGCCACCAGAGACATCAATTGCACCAAATCAATTGCACACCATCTCTTCAACATTACAGTTGCCTTGACAACTCCTGCTTACATTTTGAGGAATGGCTTCCCACACATTGCTGGTAGCAAGTAGTACAGAAATATTTTAAAGAGAGGAAGGACAAAACTTGGAAGACTTGTGCATGACAATAACATAAATGTGAAATATGGCATCTCACCATCTTTAATGTACCTATTAGATGTGCAAACTGGCCTGGTTGGTTTTGCAGTTCATAGATGTTTGCATCAAACCAAACATGTAGTTGTTCGAATACCCAAAAATTGATTAAATAAAATCAATCCCTCACTTGTGCTTTTCAAGTGGAACAAATCTATTTCTTGTACTTAAATTAGGGCATTTTCCCACTGTCACTAAGAGTACCCATTAAGTACGCATTAATGGGTACGTATTGGCATTTTTGTACCCATTAATGGGTACTTAATGGGTACTTCTAGTGACAGTGGAAAAACACCCTTAGTTCAAAATCAAATAAAAACAACTGTTTGATGAAACACACAATTTTGGTTTGTACATATTCCCTACGTCAGCTGGTGAGGCCAGCATGGAACCAAGATTCAACAGAAAGTTAAACCTATTTAAACAGCTTATTACATTGCAAGTCAATTAATGGACAAGGTGTGAGGCCAAGTGCTCCAGAATCCTCCACTCCTCTCTCAAGGCAAGAGGCTCTGCCAGACACAGGTCACTCTGTGACTGTATGACTTACAAGTAATTGAAAAGTACTAACTGGTACAAGGTTGGACGCTTGGCATTATTATTTAATATCATTATTAAAAACCAGATGTAAAAATATAAGATGTATAGTGCTTCTATAAGATTTAAGAAATATGTTTGGGTGCTTCCGCACAGGGGCAAATAAAACAAGATCTCCGGCACCCGGATTTATTAAAACCGGGTCCCAGGGGAACCGGTTTTGATAGCTCCGTGTGCACGGTAGATCCGGTTTTATGGAGTAGATCTGCATCCAAGAGAAGCGGATCTACCCCGCGCCCGTGCCTCTGCACACGCGGCACTGATATGGATTGGAGGCAGGTGCTGTGCAGACACATGGCACCCGTCTGTGATCCGGGAAGGAGGACCCGCCCCCAACCCACCACAATTGGCTCGCCGGAGCCAAGCCTGGCAAGCCGGGGAGCCTCACCGCCGCGGCTCGCCCTCACCCCAGAAGCGGCGGATCGCCACTTCTGGAGCCAGGGCAAGCTTGCCTAAAGCCCGCCCTAGCCCACCCTGGGGGGAGCGCGGCGGATCCCCTCCTTACCTGGTTGGCGTCACCCCGAAACTGAAAGCAGGCGCGCAGGATGCAGCACGCCGCCTGAGTGGCCGGGGCTGCACCTGGCAGCCCCTGCCCTCAGGAGCCGCTCTGCGCAGGCACGCTGCCAGGACTTGCACGCCGGCCAATCAGGCTTTCAGTTTCGGTGCGACGCCGACCAGGGTGGGCTAGGGCGGGCTTTAGGCAAGCTCGTCCTGGCTCCAGAAGCAGCGATCCGCTGCTTCTGGGATTAGGGCGAGCTGAAAGGTAGGAGCCCCCCGGCTCACCAGGCTTGGCTCCGGGGAGCAAATCATGGCAAGCCGGGGAAGGGCCCTGGTTTAGCACACACGTGCTGTGTGGCCGCATCTGAAATGGATGCAGATTCACAGTGCAAAACCACTTGATATGTGGTGTGCTAAAAACACCCTTTAAGCACACATCAAGTCCGGATAGGTGCGGACGCACTGACCCGAAGTATGCTTATTTGCCCCTGGTAATGCAGACGCTCCGGCAGCAAACCGGTTTTGCCACCAAAATCCGCTTTAAAAACAGGCTCGCTGTGCGGACACACCTCGCCGGAAGTGTCCTACATAGCGACCTGTGTGCGGAGGCGCACATTGGAATGTGTGCTTAATGGGTTTTAAAGGGCCTGTGCAGAAGCACCCTTTCTAGAATGTTTGAGACAGATCCCAGCTTGGCCCAAGTGCTACAAAACATGAGAATGCTGGCAAGGATCTTTACATTTGTAAAGTAAGGCTTGATCGATTTAGCCATGGCTTCTGCCATAATCTGATCTTGCACCACAATGTGGGTCCATCAACATCCAGAGTACCTTTTGTTTAAAGAGATGTCTCATTGAAATGCCAACCCAGAGATGCATGACAGTCTAAAGTGCCCCCTTTGGGGCAATAGATCCATTTCAATTATTCAGATCTGTTTAGTGATTTTACCACCTTTAGGGTCACCCTGGTCATGTACACCCCCATTCTTCCTCAGTTACCCCACTCAGACCCCTCCTCTGGGCTGAATCTGTTTCCCACCAGAAACCTCTTTGTTTCCTTTCTTACTCCCCTGGGCTGGATGACAGGAGGAATCTCCCTGCCCACCAACATTAGCAGTGTATAAGGAATATGGAAAGCCAAGCTCACGCATGAAGATTTCTCCGCCACCATCTCCTTCATCAAAAACTGAAATCTGCAACCTAAGAAGACATCTTAAGATCATCCATGCTTGCTAGCAGCTACTTCCTTTTGCTGAACTGAAGAAGACTTCAACTGCTTACAGCTTGATGGTGAGAGTAATGCTTCCTCCTTAGTATTAGGGTTCACCTGACAGCCACCTCACAGCTGAATTTGGCTGGCTGCTGCCACTTTTCCTGATTATTAAACCTTTTGCTGAATTTTAATAAAGCTTTTCCTTTTTATTAAAGAAACTGTCTTGAATGTTTTTGCATGCCTACTGCCTGCATTGTTAGCAGAGTACTTGGCAATTTATCGTTTTGTTTTAAAACCTTCACACTAAAATGATCCAAACATGAGTAACATCTAGAAAGACTAATATCACCAGTTTCAACACGTCTAGGATGTGTACTAGCAAAGGTCCACTCTCCACATGAAGGACTTCAGCAGTAAGCACTGACAGACAGTCTGGGCTGAACTTCTAAAAGGAACTGCACACAAGGGACCATGGTCACTAACCAAGTATAAGATTAGGCACTGAGTTAATGGAGCCACATATTTCTGACCACATAGCAGGTCAGACTGCTCTTCTTTCTCTACCACAACCCTCATGGTTCTCTTTCGTGGTAAGATTAGGAGTCCTACCTATTGTTTTCAGCAGTTACTTCTCTGAAAATCCTTGTTTACATATGTATTGCATAAGTTTCATAACCCCTTTGGTAGTCTTGCTGCTATTAAAGAAATTCTAGTAGTCCATGGAATTTTCTCCGTCTTCTGTAACCTACCTTGGCTTAGTATTTTGATTATGTGTAAAACAAATGCATGTCTCTAATATGAGCATGAGAAGGAACTAAAGGAAAGACTGCGGAAATACATTTATAGGTTTCCCCTTAGCTAACTTTTCAGGAAAACAAAGGAATTCTCTTAGACTCTTTTTAGACCAATGCTAACCAAACGAGAGAGAAAGAGGCCCTGTCCCCATGCAAGTTTGTTACGGTTCCGAGCATCGGATCAGCACTGTCCGTCCCCATGGGTTTTGGATTTGGTCTCGAAAACCATGACAACCCCTCCCAAACCATGCCCGAAGGGTGCCAGAGTTGATACCTGAAAAAAGACTTCTTGGCACGCTTTGGGGGACCAGTATGCATTGCTCAGTGGAGAATAATAAAATTACCTCTGATCACAAAGGAGACTTGTATCGCAAGATACTAAACTTCTGTTTGCAGAGCTGAATATTTTCAGTTTATCCAAAGTGTCATCATTTATTTCTATAGGTGCAACAGAGAATGTATTGAGTCGTTTTAGGCAGTTCAAATGAGAAAAATGTCTAGCCAAGGATCTTTCTCAGATTTCTCTAAATCCTGAGAAATAGTTTTCACCTGGTATGCAATTCATTATTCCTTTGTGTATCCACTGAAGACAATTGAAGGGAACACTATTTTTTCAAATACTTAAAGTAATTGTATGTGCAGGAATTGCTGTTTAAAGTGAAGAAAACAGAAGTCCCAAACATGTTTACTTATTCCTGTCTCCCTAACTTCATTAGGTACAGGACTGCAGCTCTGGTTTCTTTTAAGTGTGAAAGAAACTTCTTTTCACTCAAGTCTATTTTTAGACAACTGAAGCAGTCTTGGTCAGACCATTTTTTCAAATGATTTTATTACTGTGGGTATAACAGCAGTGAATATATGAAGGAAGGAGCAGGCTGCCAATCTTGATTCTCAGTATTGACAAAACACTTCCTCTAAGTACAATGAAGCAGCTCTTAAATCTCACAGGGGTCTTTTGGATTGTATGACCCAGCAGAAATGGTGTGCTTGGATTTCCTGTTTAACATTTAATAAATGGCATCACCAAATATTTTTTAAATAAATTAGACAGTTTGTGCAATTGAGTGGGCAGAGTGGTAAAGAGCTGGGCAACTTTTATAGCACTGAAGTGCTCTTTGATCCACAGCACATGAAAACACAGTTTATTACTTATCAAGGAACAAGTGCCGCCTACCTCCCATCTGCTGAAGTTGTTCTTAATGCCCAGCCTGAAATGGCTATTTTTTCTTTGTTGTTGCCTTTCTTAATTTTTTTTTTAAAGTTCTTTATTGAAGAAACTGTCTCAAGGAATATTTTGCTCACTTGCCAATTAATCATTTTTAAAGCCAGGAAGTGCTATTGTTCCCTTTTGTAGCTGGACTAGGCTAATTTACTTGTACAATACATGTGTCCAGACTACAGCTGCTTCCAGACTAAAGCTGTCAAATTCTCAGTTTAATGAAAAATCACAGTATACTCAGTGCAAAGGAAAAACAAAGGCCGCATTCCTATTACAAGCTTAATACGGTTTCCCTAAACCAAAATAATAGAACCGGATGCAAACGTGAATTTGCCCGATCCCATTACTTTCAACTTAATCACATTCAGTCCAGATTCTCAGGATCGTATGTGGCGTATGTGACTCAAGGGGGGACTCAAGTGGCTACTTTCTAAAAGCTGCTTTTTGGGGCTGCCCTGTCCTCTTCCTCCTGGCGTGAACGCACCACCCATAACAGACCCCTTCACGGAGCCTAGCTGGGTGGCTGGGTGGCTGCCACTTGCCTGGATGGATGAAAAATGGCACCGGGCAGCCAGCAATTCTTTCGCCTCCTCTCCCCATTGCCCAGGGCACACAGCAGTGGCGGCAACACAAGCCCCCTTCACCTTAAACATTCACACATCTCCCAGAACCTGCAGCTGCTTTCCTTTATTTTTCCTTTCTAAAGGTCAGAACTTTCAGAATTGCACAAAATTGCAACATTGTTATCAGGTGTGAATTGGGTAGATTGCTACAGTGTAGTGGCTGCTGTAAGGGGTGGATATTTACAAATCACTATCTTTGGAAGCAGGCTATTGGGGGAGGGAAACCCTAAACATGCATTCTCATCCCACTAAAACTGTACCGTTCCCACAGTAAGAAATGTAAAACATTTCAAATGCATGAACCAGAGCAAGACCTGTTGAAATGAGTGTTAACATTTACAATGCTTTGGGGCGATTTAGCACGCGGAAAGCGTGTTAAGCCAACCTGACATGGGGACTGTGAGGATCAAAACAGTTTTGAAACCGTTTTTAGCTTGTAATGGGAATTCATCTTGAGTGTCGTCACTTAAAAGCCAGCTCCGTAGTTTCCTCTTTGAAAAGGCATCAGAGTGATGAGAGTTCAGGCAGCCCGCACCATCATATGGGTTTCGGCAGCCAATCGGGTTTTGAGCTGCACTTCCTTGTTTAGTGGCACCTCTTTGGTCTCATTGGATACTCTGATCTAACCAGATATTGTGCATTGAGAATTCTTTCTCCTACACTAAGCTAGATGCACAGTATCGATTCCCTCTACAGTATATATAACATGTCTGGAAGAACCCTACATCCCATAATGCTAATTTTTTTAAAAAAAAAAGTAAAAAAAAACCACCAGCTACTGAAAGTACCAAGACAAAGAAAACAATACCAGTTACTATCAGTGTTAGTTACACATATATTCATAACTTCAGTATTTCGTTAATAAGAAAGTGCCAATTTTTTTTTTTTTTTCAGAATAAGCAGTCTCTGGTTTGGAAGATTGTCACAGAAATCTTAATTTTTTTAGCTTCATCTGTTAGTTTTAGCAACCACTTAAGACATAAATGTTCTATCCAGAAAAATCCTGATATTATTAACAGATTTGCACTAACAACAATTTAACATTACTACTGCAGAAAATCAGTTTTGCAGCTGCCCCTTTAACATAAAATAGAATAGGATTGTGTATTTTAACATGCTTCAACAGCCTTCATTAGCAATTTGTGACTTTTTTGTTGTTGTTATTTGTGGAGATTGCATGGAGGCAGGCAGGCAAAAAGCAGCGGGGTTTTGTACTGAAGCAGACTTGATTGACAGGAGGGGCATGATCAGAGGAAGAAGCCATGCCACCCTCCCAGTGCAGCCCAATCAGGAGTGGCTGCAGAGACTATAAAATGGACAGATGAAGCAGCCACGAGGCTGCTCAGCCTGGTGTAAGAAAAGGTCACTTGGCTTGGTAGTAGGGGGAAGATCAGGGAAGCTTAGCTCTGTGTGTGCGTGAGAGTCTCTCCTCTTGGTCTCAGAGAGGAGAAAAGCCCACGAAAAAGGAGAAATGGCTAGGTTTGCTTTAGGGCAATGTTAAAAGGGAACTGTTTGCTTACAGTTAGAGGGTGAGGAGAGGAGAGATTACAAGGAAGGATCTTTGAGATTACAAAGAGGACTATTTACTTTCCTGGAAACAAAAGACATTACAAGCTGAGAACCTTGTTTCTTTATTTTTTGCTGTAATAATAAACCTTTGAAGTTTGTTCATTAAATCAGTGTTAGTCTATTGCCTTCAATGAATGATAGCTAAAAGGCAGCTAAGGGAAGAAACCAGTGTGAATGCTTTATAGTTAGAAGCAGAAGTAAACTGGCAGGGAATTGGGTGCCTGCCTGTTTGCTTTTCAGCTCATGTGGCTCTGAGGAGTACAGGGTGGGAAGGAGCAGGCAGGTTGCCACACTATTACTATTTCATTTTCCATGGACTTTGTGGTCATTCAAACTGTAGCTCATGATGATATTTTACAAAACTGAATTATTGCTGTAAAATAATTGTGCCTTTGACCAAATGAAGACATCAGAACCACAAGTGAAGAATAACATGCAAAGTATCTTCATTTGTTCTGGGTTAGATCTTCTCTTTCCTCTTGTCAATATTCTAGCATAAATAACTTAAGAGAAGCCCTTCTGGATCTCTAATCCAACATCCTGGCTCACACAGTTGCCCACCAATTGCTTATGGGCATCTCAAGCAGAAGACAAGGGGCAAAACCTTTACTTGCTTTTGAATCCCTGAAAGTGGTCCGTCTCCCCAATCTGGATGATGCACCTAAGCATCCATTCTAGAAGCCATTTAGACACCTGTCATCCATGAGTTTACATATATTTAAGAAATGGGCCAGGCAACCTGTTTGTTAATTAAGTTACAAGAATAAAAAGTTACTGAGTGAATGGGAACTGATGAACCTTAAGAAATCACATACAGAATATGATTGCCCATCCATCCATGCATTAGGATATCCAAACCATGAAACTTAACTTAATTCAAACATTTTTAGCAATTCGCTTCAAGTCTGACTCCAAGCCATAACGCTACCAACCCTTCAATGGACAGTGTATGAAACTCCTGTTTAAATATTGAAGAACCTGTGCTATGACTGACAAAAACCCTTTCTATTTGGTATTAATAAGCATTTCCTCCTATTTACCAGACTTTTAGATTTGATAAACAAATAATCTACCCCCATGTTTCCCATTCAATGTATGTCTACTTATTTATTCACCTGCAATCATATCTAAGATATAAACTTTATATATAGCTGTTAACATCAAGATATGTGTTTGAAATGACTGCCTGCATATACATGTCTGCACATGTGTGTCAGGAAAATATCAGCTGTCAGGATACATAGCAAAGGGATAAGTTAAATGTGAATTTGTTCTACTTTGTCATATTAAACACGCCTTGATAATGATATTAACAGCATAAGAGAAGTGACTGAGGGAAACAGATCCATCAAGCACACACTTAACCCCGTGAAAAGAAGCTAATATACTTTACAACTTCAGGGTTGAAGGTTCAGAAGGGGAAAAATGCAAACCAACACATCTGTTTGAGCCTTGTTTATGAATTATAATTTGCTGTGACACTGAGCTCCACAACCTTGCCATCCTGGCAAAAAATCTGCTCTTTGAGTAAACAAAGTCACAGTTCTTACAGAGTCACATAAAAGACAAACAGATGTTTCTAACTCATTTTCCCATGCTTGGAAGAAATAGTGTTATTCTGTTGGCTTTTGCTTCTAATGGACACCTTGGATTGTTGTTGTTGCTAATGAAATTACTATTGTTACTGCTCCCATTAAAACAAATTACCATTGAGTTGCAAAAATAATACACTAGCATTGGTGCAATAAATAAATAAATAAATAAATAAATAAATAAATAAATAAATAAATAAATAAATAAATAATAAACACGGGTTTTATAGTGGGGAAGTGGGGATAGGGGAAGATAGAAAATGAAAATGTTGAGATTTTATTTTAGATCAAAAGGCACCCAGATCATAATACACATTATATTATTGTAATAGACAATTAAATATCTTTGTTTCATCAGTGTCATGATACCAGCTTCAGGCAACTTTCAAATATGTAACGAGTAATAACTTGCTAGTTACAAAATCAGAAGCATTAGGAATATCTTGTATTTTGAAAAAAAAAATCCTCTGCTATTGGTAGACCTTGCAGTAGGACTGGGGGTGGGGGGGGAAAGGCTCCTGAAGGTCATGGGTTTTATTCCAGATTATATCTTGGGAAAAGGACCTACCATCCAATTATTAAGTTTGTCAATAAACCTGAAATAAATAGCTATAAAAATGAATCAAACATACCTCTTAGACTCTTATGCACTAGACTTTATTCCTGACTATATTCCAGAATAAGAACATAAGAGGAGCCCTGCTGGATCAGGCCACAACCCATCTAGTCCAGCATTCTGTTGCACACAGTGGTCAACCGATTGCCCACAGGCATCTCAAGCAGGGACAAGGGCAAACCTTCTCCTGCTCTCAAATCCCAGTGAATGGCCTTAGAAATATCCTGTTTGTCCCCAGTGAAATATCCTGTTTGCTCAGTGAAAGATGTACTTAGGCCTCCATTCTAGTAGCCATTGATACATGTGCCATCCATAAATTTGTCTAGCCCTTCCTTAAAGCCATCTAGGCTGATAGTTGTTACTACATCTTCTGGCAGCAAATTCCATAGACTGATGACACTCTGGGGTTGCTTCCGCACTGGCCCTTTAACACCCATTAAGCACACATCTGGCGCGGCTAATCCGCACACGCGTTGCTGTTTTGGACACATCCGGTGAGGTGTGTCCAAACAGCAACATGCTTTAGTAACACTTTCCTGGCGGCGCGTCCGCATTTTCGGGTCCATTAAGCACACATCCGGTTAGGTGCGTCTGCACCTATCCATCACTAATGTGTGCTAAATGGGTGTTACTTGCACACCACATTTGATGTGTGCCTAATGGGGCTTGCGTTGTGAAAACGCATCCAGTTAGGATGCGTCTGCACAACGCAAGAGTGCCTACTGGGGGCCCTCCCCCGGCCCGCCATGATTGGCTCCTCGGAGCCAAGCATGGCGAGGCGGGGGACTCCTACCTTTTGGCTTGCCGTCGCCCCAGAAGCGGCATATCATCGCTTCTGGAGCCAGGGCGAGCTTCCCTAAAGCCCACCGTAGCCCACCCGGGGGAGAGCCAGCAGAATCCCCTTCTTATCTGTTCAGCGTCATCCCAATACTGAGAGGAGGATCCCAGGATGCAGCGCGCCTGCGTCCTTCGCGCCTCTGGAGTTGCCGGGGCTGCTACTGGCAGCCCTTGCCATCAGGAGGTGTTCTGCGTAGTGCATCCTGGGATCCTCCTCTCAGTATCGGGACGACGCTGAACAGATAAGAATGGGATTCCGCTGGCTCCCCCCCGGGTGGGCTAGGGTGGGCTTTAGGGAAGCTCGCCCTGGCTCCAGAAGTGGTGATCCGCCGCTTCTGGGGCAAGGGCGAGCTGCGGCAGCGAGGTCCCCCGGCTCGCCATGCTTGGCTCCTTGGAGCCAAGCATGGTGGGCTGGGGGAGAGCTCCGGAGCACGGATGGGAGGCGGGTGCTGTACGTCCGCACAGCACCAACCTCCAATCCAGATCTATTCCACCCTCAACACTGTGTGTGCGGAGGGACGGGGAGCGGGGTAGATCCACATCTATTAGATGCAGATCTACCCCGTAAATCCGGATCTACTGGGGATTCAGATTCAGTAAAACCGGCTCCTCTGGAAGCCGGTTTTACTAAATCCGGGTGCAGTACATCCAGATTTATTAGCCCCTGTGCGGAAGCACCCTGGGTGAAGAAATACTTCCCCTTGTCTGACCCGACTCTCTTACCCATCAGCTTCATAGAATGTCCCCTGGTTCTAGTGTTGTATGACAGAGAAATGTTCTTTGAGGATAGGACCCTGCCATCTGCAAGCTAGTGCAGAGTACAATATTGTTTTTACATCACAAGTTTTTTTTCCTTTTAGAGAACTGCCATTTGATTATTCATACTGACATTATTATGCATTAATATAGTTTCATCTTTTACAAGCAGTCAGATTTGTAATTTACATAAGAGAGGGACAATAAAGAACTCATAGACCCCACTGCAATAAAATGGAGCTATAATGAGAAATACATAACCAAAATAAATGCTTCATGTAAAACTATGTTCGTGTGTATTTTGAATTATAAGTTCAAATCATAACAAATAACCTCCAGAATGAATGGGTTATAACTTTGAATATTTTTTTGCTTGAATTCACTGATGCGGTTCTTGGCGTATCAGACAACTTAGTATCAATAAGATCTGGAAAAAGCCTAACGGCCTATAGCTTACTGATACATGCACCTTGGAAAGCAGAGCGCTGCAGGTTCTATCTTCAGCCTGTCCTTGAAAAGAAATGAAGGCAAATCACTTCTGTATCACTGCCAAGAAAACTTCACAGATATATACATGGATGTGCACATCCAGTCAATCAGAGCTGGTCACAACTTAATGGTAACCAGCAGCAATTAAACCTATGGGTGCTGCACAATTAAGATGAATATGATAAACTCATTAAAAAAGATGCAGGGTGCATGTGATCAGACTGAAAGAAGGCATATTTGATGGGCTTAAATACTGCTAGTAATATAAGGTCTGCTCATTCTGTTTTTAAAAATATCTGGTATTTTTTTCAAGACAGATATTTCACATTGTCGTTATTTTTTATTGTATTAACAGACAGATTATGAAAAGAAGATTTAGAAGAAAATAGCCCAACTATATTCTTTATTTAATCTACTGTCTTTCAACCTTTAGTGCATAAATAAAGCTTCATGGCTGCAGAAGAAAGAAAAATGAAGATTATGTTGTGGATTACAGCTCTATTTCTGATTAATACAAAAGTTTGTAATGTATGTCAGACTTATTCATAATTAATAGAAACATTAGTGGAGCTGTGCATAAAGCAGCATACAGAGCTATTCTGTGATGGCATTTTAACAATATTCCAAGGAACCCACTTATGAGAATAACCCACAACCTTCAGAAAGCTCATGACTGTGAGAATAAACTGCACAAGGTATGATCAAAGCAAGATTTCTCTGTTGTGAATGTGGATAGTATATATCAATGTATCAAACTGTAGGGGGTAGATAAACCTTTTCAGAAATTTCTCAGGCCCTTTCTCAGAGCTGGGCTAGGGAGGAAAAATGCCTCTCATTTAGCCCCTAAGTGTGCTTCTGCACATGCCGCTTTAAATCTGGATCTATTGCATCAAGATTTCCTAAATCCGGTTTAGAATAGATGCGGATGTACTAAATCTGGTTTGGAATAGATGCAGATGTACTAAATCCAGTTTCTGTGGATCCGGTCTTGCTACATCCGTTTCCCGGTAGATCCGCATCCATTAGATCCGGATCTGCCCACACCCCTTTGTCCGCACAGGCGGGGAAGGACGGCTTCGGAGGAACAGATTCTGCCTGAGATGTGCGGATGTGCAAGCACAAATATCTGTGCAGACGCTCCTGGGGCTTTGAGATTGGAGCACCCAGCCATCAGTCACTGCTGCTTTCTGGCCATGCGCGGCAGCGGCAGGGACGGGCTGCTGACCAACCAGTGGCATGTCTGCAATCACGTGTTGGCTGGGCAGCGAAGCTGGTTTTCGGGCTGGGAATGGTTGCATTTGACAGCCGGGGAAGGGCCGGGAGGGTTGCTCCGTGCACAGTGGTGGCCACAGGGTTCAAGCCGTGGCATTGCTGCTGCTGCCTCTCAACTTGTTTGTCATGGCTGGGGGCAGGGCGCAGCGCCCCAGGAGAGGTCGGTGCCACCATCATGAGGCTTTGAGCGAGATCAAGGTGTTCCTCATGCATGCGCCCCAGAATGCCCCCCTGCGCCCCTTGCCCTACCTTCTCAACATGGCTGCTCTGTGCCATGCAGCCCCACTCAACATGGTGACTTCCTGTCCCACCCCATGTGTTCTCTCTCCCATCCATGTGCGGATGTGTGGTGCGTTAATGTGGATCTAGAGGGAAAACACCCATTAAGACTGCCTTCAATGTGGTGTTCCGTTAAACCCCATTAAGCACACACTAGAAACAGATATGTGTGGACACGCCTCACTGGAAGTGTGCTAAACAGGCCTGCCTGTGTGGACATGATTTTCCAAATGTGTGCTTAGTGGGTGTCATGTGAGGACGCGCCTCGCCAGAAGTGCACCAAATAGCTCTGCCTGTGCAGACGTGGTTTTCCAAATGTGTGCTTAATGGGTGTTACGTGCAGACGCGCCTCACTGGAAGTGTGCTAAATGGGTACGTGTGTGCAGACGCAGGTTTCCCAATGAGTGCTTAATGGGTGTTAAAAGGCCTGTGCAGAAGCACCCAAAGACTCAACAGTATGCTAAGGAGGTAACCTAAGTGTAAGGGTGAGATTAAACATGAGATGCTCTCTGGGTGAATCTGAGGCTTTAAGGGTAGACATATAATCCTTAAAATGCCTTATCCCAGTGGCAAGGATTAGTTTTCAAGAAGGCATTGCAAGACTTGAAGCAAGGAAGAGCAACCTGTGGAAACCTGTGGAAAGTACGTTTATTCTTTTACCTGTTTTGATGGTTGCTTTTTGTGTATGTCTACAGAACAGACATGTTTTCTTGAAGAAGTGATTGAAAAAGGCCATGTTTGATTGTATCATTAGTTGGAATAAAGTGTTTGAATCATGCTCCCATGGGGAAAATAGACTGATTGTGGAGTGCCTCACCACTTTCAGGAGCTTCAAACTCTCTCTTCCTCCTCACATGAGCTTAACTGGGTGCCAGGTCTTTTTTCACATACAAGGACCTTGGGCCTATTCGCACATGGCTTTATTCTTGAATATATCCTGGAATAGGGACTTGCTGTTCATAGGCTAGTGCAGGCTTCAGCAGGCCCAAAGTGAGGCCTGCCAGAGCCTGCATTAGCACGTGGGCCACAGACCTCTATCCTGAGATATACTCCAGAAAAAGGCCAAGTGCGAATAGGCCCCTTGTTTTGTGCTAAAACAGAATAACTGTCATTCATTTTGACCCAGTGGTATTTAAGTTTGTGCTGTATCTTCTTGGCAAATAGTGTGGGTGGGTGGGTGGGTGGGCGGGTCGGTCTTTATACTGACCTACATTAAAATTACATAGAGCTGTTAACAGATATGTTAACAACAGTATAAAATATAATAAAAACTGCCATAAAGTGGGGGAGGGAAGAAAAAGCTACCATTAGCTCAACCTATTCTGACTCTAATAATGTCATCTTTTAGTTCCTTAACCTCTGTATTTCCACTCCCCAAAGGCATCAGGCACAATGCACCTCATCTAACATGATAAATTGTGAAAATAATGCAGCTGGTGAGGAAAATTCTGGAAAATATTACTGGCCAAATACTATATATAATGAAAATAAACAATAAAAGTAAAATAAATTGACCTTAAATAAATGAATGAGAGATGGATTATATTATTTGTCTTCTCTGTAAATGTACCTGAAACTGATCAAATCTGTTACATCATTTTTCTTCCCTTTTCCCCAACATGTTTGTCTTCTTTCTGCCTGAATCAAATGAATGATCAATACAGCCTAGCTATGGGGATTCTAGTGATTCTTTTTGCTTGTTTTCTAGAAAAATCTTGCTATTGGTATTATTAAATGGTAGGTTATTTTTTCCAGCTATGTTCAATGACCTGTGTTTAGGAACATGGTGAAAAAAACAGGGTTTTGACTTATGCTTTGCTGCATTATTATCATCTTAAACTAGTAAATCACACAGTAGTTCAAGCAGAAGAAGTTTTATAGATGCATACAGTCAAAATAATAATCAAATGCAGCATATTCATTAAAATTATAGAGATAATTCAGACAGACATCCAAGCTCCTTATATCTGAAGAAACAAGTGTGGACTTCATTTTATTTTTAATCATTTTGTTTAAACAAGATGGTAAATGAATTTACTGAAAAATTAAAATAAATGAATTGGGGCTCCAAGTTATCTGTAGCATTAGCTTCAGTGGAATGAATAAAGGTCCTAAACCTGCTTATAGCATGATCATATCAGCATCTTTTAAGGACCTGAAATGCTGGAGAGGTAGATTTCTAGATAGTAAGGGGACAAAATTCAAATATGTCAATATTTGGTAGTTACCATCATCACCATCATCATGAACAGCAGAATTGGTCGCTAAGGAAAGTTACTACAATTGGAAATGAGAAAAGAATTTGTTTAACACAGAAATTAAGTTATCAAAAGGAATATGTTGTAAAAATACTGCCATAAAGGAGATTCATTGAAGAGGATTCATTCTGAATATTCTAGCGAAATATGTACAGAAGAATTTGTAATGTCTCACTAGAGCCATAGCAACAGAGTTTCATCGAAAGTTCTAGAGAGAGAAATGATAGGTCAGAGAGACCCTTTCTGAAATGTAGTTAGCTAGATGTGTAGGTCTCTCTATGAAAATGCAAATGGAATTAATTTCCTCTGCAATACCCAGCCAGAAAAGAGGAAAGGTAGACAGCCTGGAGTAGCGAATAATTTTCTGAATTTATCTCTTCTGGTCTGGAATAATAGGCCAGGAACAGAGTGATCCATTACAAGGCTGAAACAGATCACTTTAGGCTGAAACAATGGCATCAGCACAGTAACTGTATGCTCCAACCCAGTCTCCACACTACCTCCATGGGACCATGGGACAAAGGTTCCTGACAGAACACTTGGTGAAGCCATTTTTATAACACAATGAGTGAACTATTGAAATGGATCCCCCTGTAAACTGGAGCATGGAATATACTGAGGTCTATTGGTGACCCAAATCAAGGGCCTCCTGTTCTGGATCATGTTTCATCCTGTGCGGATGGAGTGGGCTTTCCACATTCTGAACCAGTAAGTGCAGAAAAGCCCTGGGAAATAAAATAGGATGGGTACCATTGTAAAGACACTTTTAAAAAATTTTCCTGAGTGTGTTCCCATACAAGTTTAAATCTGAGTTGTATTAGTTTTCAAGATTGGGAGATCCCATTAATTTTTTTATTCCCAGACTTTATGAGGACTATCCTGCAAAAATCTGCAGAAAAAACATCCTCACAAAAACTGTTCTCAGTCCCCTTTTGGAGCCCAGCCCACATTACTTTTTTCCCTTTCGGAATGCTACCAAACTATTTCTATTCCTCTGGCCAATGCCTATCAGATGTGGGTGGCATTTCACAGCTGCAAAGTTCTCCCTCTTCCCCTCACCGTGCCTCCTCTGAACAAGATTGCAAGAGGAGAAAGAAAACAATATTTAAATCTCCAGCCAGCCTCAAAGGATACAATTGTAGCAAGGAAATTCTTGCGATTAGGAGAGAGAGACAGCAGGAACAGTTTTAAAAACCTGAAGCCTCAAGTGATACATTGTTGCAAGGCTCACACAGCAGGGGAAGATAAGCCCAGAGCCTGCATTTTACAGAGGGAAACAGAGAGAAACTGAAAGGGAGGGTAGCCTCTCTCTAGCCTCTGTTAGAGCTGTCAGCCTTAGTTTTTAAAGGGAATTTGTACTGTCACAAAAAAACCAGCAGGGAGGAAGCTTCCAATTTGAAAAGGAAAGAGTGAAAGGGGTATTTGCTTTGTTCTTTCACTCAGCTGATTCTGTGGGGCAAGCTTAACAGGGGTCCTGCTTCTACGTGCTGGTTTTTTTGTGTGGTTAGAGTGGGAATGCCAGTATTCAGGTTCAGCCCATGTTATCCGCAAGGAAATGGGAACACCCAGAATGTTCACTCAGTCCTGAATCCAGATTTTAAAAGTCCAACCTGGATTTAGAAAGTAAAGTGGTAACGCACTTTTGCTTTGATATTAAGCTTTTCAAAAAAGCCACAGATGTTTTTTCACTCTTTAGCAGAAATAGGCGAGAATAATTCTTAATTTGCCATTGTCCAGATAAATGTAAGATAGGCATTTACCCTAAAGAATTTCCATTTAGGATATGAACAAAGGAGATGTTCCAACTAAACTGGCATTTCCACGCCAATTCATTGATCTGAAAATACAAAATCCTATTGATACTTAAGAAATGTAGTCTTCAGAAGGAAGGAAGGAAGGAAGGAAGGAAGGAAGGAAGGAAGGAAGGCTGCCAAAAATCAAGTCCAAACACTAAATAAAATAGTCAAAGAAAGCCAGCAAGAAGAGATGTTTAACTAATACACAGGAAATCAACAACAATCTATTGCTGTGGGATTAGAAGTACAATCTGATAAGTATATTCCCCTGAAATCCAGGCGACAAGAGCTTGAAATCTTATCAAGTGGTGCCTGTAGGCATCTGTGTAAAGTATCATCTGTAGCCTCTGACCATGTAATGCAGCTCAGTGTTAAAACCTCTTCATAGCCATAGGGTAGCACATCCTTAGTGTGACAGTAGTTAATCTGAATCCATATTTAGCTGCATATAAGAATGTTCAGATACTTGTAACTCAAAAATGTTCACTATGGAAACAATGCAGCAGTAATAAAATCTGAAGAAGCTTTTAAAATACTAAGTGAGCAATAGAAAAAGTGAATAGGGAGATTGAAAATGTCAGATTCTATGCAATTTGTAATTTTCCCTTAGTTCTGCTAGCCTACTGAAGCATTTCACTTGTTTGCTTGAACCAGCTAAATATATTTGCTCTGCAAATACCTTTCTACTGTAGGCTGACTCTTGTAATCTAGATTAGTAGGTCAGTCTGTTAGGAATGGACATAGAATTGATGTTGCTCTATCCCCCTTAAAACTCCACTGAAAGTATTCTGATGTCTTCCAATAGTTGGTCGAATTCATTTGACCCATTTACGATTAGTCTGGATAAATCAGCAAGTCTACTGGAAAATAAATGGAAATACATTCTTTGCACACACAGAGCAGGTTGTGTGAGCAATAAGATCTAAGACTCTATATATCACTGCAGCCAGAGCTCCTTCTTGTAATCATGATTGGGTTGAAAGTGGCATCACACAGCCATGTGTGGCCAGTGATGGGAATGGCCTTACTACTGAACCCCAAAAAGTAATCAGTCAGGGGAAGTACCTATAACAGATAATTTTATTTGAATAAAGGGAGAGCCACCAGGGCTATTTCATCCCAATGTAGACAGAGAAGGGAGGGGTGCAGCCCCCTTTTAATATCTCATGGCCCTCCTTCTGTTCTCCAACTGGCTCGGATACTATGGATTCACATTCTTCCTCTATGGCCCTCTATGGTCCTTGGTATGCCTTGTTGTGCTGCCAAAATAAGTCCCCGTGGTATACCAGACCACTACGGCATGCCATCCAAACTAAGTATACTAGGAGGGGAAGTTGCCTTTCCTCATCTGTGCTAGTATGTGAATAGCAGATGTCTAGACCAGATCACATTTCAGTCCACTGTCCACTTCAAAAAAGTCTTTTAGCTATAGAAGAGGCCTGAAGATAGTTAAAATAACAGCTACCTCAGGGAGAAGCAGGTTTGCTGAACAGCACACAAGAGAAATGTGAAAGCACATTGGAGAAAACAGGAAAGTCAAGCAAAAATAGGAAGAAAGAGAACAAAGTGATGGGAACAAAGAAATATTAAAGGGAAGAATGAGAGTATGGAACAATGGATTTTGCAACACAGGCAAGACAGGGAAAAGAGCAAAGAACAAATATTATGCAAATAACAATCAAACTCTGTTAAAGCTAATGATCCTGGACATATTTGTAAAGTCATAAGCACTGTTATGTAAAGACCACCATTTGCAGGGCTGTTGGATAATATTACAAGATGGCACGGTACAGCCACTAGGGTTAGCTCTCACAAAACTGATGTTAACATATCACTCAGGCCTCTAGTTCCATGACTCTGGGAGTGGCTGCGTGTCTGGAAGCTGAACAGAATGTGTTTGAAGTCTTTACTAGGGCATGAAGAACAGCTGTTTGGAGCATGACTACTCAGCAGGTCTTACCAAAAAAGGCATACAGCATCTGCATAGGTCACACTGGGACAAAGACAGTCGCTGTCACCAGGCACTTAGGCTCAAATATATATTTTCACCATCTGTCTCTGCTGCCCACCAGCAATTTCTTTTTCCGCTCTTTTACATAATCAATTCTGTATAAAATGTGTGGCTAACTCTTCTTTGCAATTATATTGCTGCTGCCTAGTTCTACTCTGCTGACATCAGTGTTACAGTCTAAACCAGAAGAAATCCATCTGTGGTATACTTCCATTATCAGCAGACTTGATATTTATGTAACACATATAACTATTTCATTTTGTAGTGCATTTCTAGCTAAATCTTATTTGCAAGCACATAGTTTATTTGAAAGCATCCTAATAATGTTTATAAGAAAAAAATGTTTATTTATTTAATGCATGTTTCCACAGTAGGCATTGGAACAACACTCACATTGTTAATCAGTAGGACTTTACTTATTAGCACACAGAATGTACCTCTGTAGAAACTGTTTAACAAAACTCTATATGTTTTGCATTCCAGTTGCCATATGTTCCCTGCAACCTCAAATGTTCCTTACAACTTCCAATGCATGTGCTTCAGAATTCCATTCAAAATTACTTTCTTGTCTCTGGGCCTGTTCACACTTAGCCTTTTTCTGGACTAATCTCAGGATGGGGTTCTGTGGTCTGGGACCTTCTGTAGCCTGTTGTACCCTGCACTAGCAGGTGGATAGCAGGTCCCTGTTCTGAGATAGATTACAGAATAAAGCCAAGTGCAAATAGGCCCTCTATTTTCAAGTGCGGAGGCATCAATTAAATCAACAATCCAAAGTGAATGTATTGAGAGAAGAAAATTGTTCCATTCCAAATGGTGCCTCTCTCAGTGATCACACCCAATTATGGGGTGACACACTTGCCACAGGACACAGATTACCACTGCAAGTGGATACACAGTGGAAGAAGATGAATTACCCTACTTGTTGAGTGGAAACATAGCCTACGACATATCATAAATCCTATAAACACAAAACTAAAATCTCTCTAAGGAAGAAATAGTAGTCTTACTAACTACTTTCAGGATATTTAGACACTCTGAAAGTGCAGGGGGAAAAGAAACATATGGGACTTTTCTTCATTTGCCATGCCTTGTTCTGGGTCACTGGATCTGCCTTTTTCTGAGCCAGTGGGTCTGGACCTACAAAGTCCTGCTGATGAAGGTGTGACAGCACTGGTCCAGACAAGTAAGCATACCAGCCCCAATCTCACACTACTTTCAGGGCTAGCCTCCTAAGGCCTATTTGCACTTAGGCCTCTGGTATGCAATTAAGACAGCTCTGGTTCAGGCTATTCACATTTTGACAAGGCTGTTTCTGCCCAGAAGTGTCCCAGCCTGTACCAGAGTTGTCCTAACTGCATCCGAAATCGTGCTCCAAGCCTTCCCCAATCTTAACCCTGGGCTTACCTGAACCATTCACATTCTTCCTCCCGGACTGCTCAGAAGTCCTGCCTCCCAGCTGCTGTTATTGGCTGCTGCAAGCCACACCCCACACTCTGTGACGTGCGAGCTATCAATCCAATGCTAGAGTGGGATTGAACCAGGCCGGTGGCATGTTGGGGTGCCTTCCAGCTGTAGTGCGAAAAGGCCCCTAAGCCCATTTCAGTAGTGCATTTGGGTGCACTACCAAAATGGGTTCCCTGGTATTTATGAACATGGATGCATACTTTCTGCACATCTCTGAATTCTACACTAGTCCATGCTAGTTTGATGGTAGACGTTGATATCAAGATATATTGGTAATCTAAATCAAGTCCCTTGATTGCGCTCTGTCCTATATGATTGGTTGGTGGATCTTCATAAAGCCATAATAATGTGTGGACTGATGAGGCCCTAACGAGGACCATGAAGGATCCTAATAAAAAAACAAAAGTGCAGGAAGGCCCATGGATAGAGTTATCCTATGGAAGTTTTATTCCTTGTATTATTTATACCATATTTGTAATATTGGTTTCTGAAGACAACGGAAGCTTAGCCTCTGCAATAATGTTTTATGTAAAGTGCTGATGTTGCCTTCACAAATGCATACAACTAAAGTTCAGAAGACATTCTTAGTATATTAATAATCCATAGATATTCAGAAGCATTATGAGTTTATGAATCATAGTGGCTGCATATGAGATTTCCAAGGTTAATAGTGAGTTTAATGTTAATCTAATACACTGTAAACACTGCAACACAGATATTAGAATGGTCCTGAAATGACAACTATGTAAGCATTAAGGATGTCAGATGGTACATTTTCAGAAAATATTCTGTACTGTGTGCTGTTGATATTACATATTTTCAGATAACATGCAAAGCAATTTCATGCAGAGTATGTATACAATTGCATAAATAATTTCTGAGCAGTATTTCTGGTTCTGGTAGTTATAAAAGCAGATTGAATTGTTGGCTAAATCTCAAACAAACCTTGAGTGCATCCACATTGGATTTTTTGTGTGTGTGTGTGCTAAGAGTTCCTATAGGATTCCAACCTTCTTTGTACTCTATGTTTTGATTATGTACTAATCAATTAATTATGCATTAAAACAGTACAAGCATTTAAACAGCTAGAATACTTACTGCTTTTCTTGTGATACTCCAGCAGAATCACCTTTCTAAATTTCATGTCTTCCTCATGTCTCTCCATGGGCAATTTATCTTGGTTTGCTATTGGTCTATTTGTATTTTACAACTAGGTTAAACCTACAGCTCTTGCTTCTGGCATTGAGATCTGAGGTGTTTTTGCACTAAGGCGAAGATGCCTCAGGATGTTTCGGCCTGAATGCATTGAGTGCACTTCCCCATCCAAACACATCCTTTCCCTGCCTACGTGCAAATGGGGAAGTGTACCCAACCTGTTTGGGCCGGAGACCCTCCCCTGGCCTCCCCCGATTGGCTCCCTTACATCCCGGGGTTGCGCGCGTGCTCGAATGGTGCTTACCTTCTGCTCAGATGGCCACTTGAGGCCAGGCAGGTGCCTGCGAACATGCTCAGAATGTCCCTGGCCTATTCTAGCCAGAATCGGGCCAGCAGCAGAAGGTAAGCACCATTCACGCAGGCACACAACCCCAGGGTGGGGTAGGGGGTGCTGGGTGGGGATTCTGCCACTTGCATTGGCCTGATCCTGGCCAATGCAGTTGGCAAGACTCCAGAGAAGGGGCCCGACTGGCCTCCCCACCTCTGGCTGCAAGGCAGCCAATCGAGGGAGGCCAGGGGAGGGGCCCAGCTGTCACAGAGGGAGAGCGTGCAAACACTCTCCCTCTGGAACAGCTGGAGACACACCGAATGCATGGAGTCGCTTTCAGAGCAGTTTTTCTGCTCTGAAAATGGAACATGTAGAGAGCGCATGGGAACGCTTGGGGTGGTCCGGAACAGGTCTGGCCACCCCTGATGTGCAAATGCAGCATCCCTGCATGTTCTCCACCCATTCCAAAAGCCCTCGTGCAAAAAGGCCTCTGGTTTGTAGCTCCTTCAAATAACAGATACTATATTTGTCTTCTGAACAAGAAAAGCCCAACAACTTCCAACATTAGCTCATGTGTAACTATTATCATCATCTAAAGTAAGAAAGTAGACCTGAACTCAGAAGAACCAAATTGAGAGGTATGATGAACCATGATTAAGTAAAAGTGATTAAAAATAGGGCTAAAAAAAGATCTTATTGCATTTAATTTCTTATATTTTGCACATATTTGCTGTTTAAGGTTTCATCTGTCCCATTTTCATATCAATTGGATTTCTTTTTTCTAGTTATCTTTGGTTTACATCTCGTAGGCACATTTTCTCTACTTCAATTTTGTGTAATCTGAATAATGCAAAAAAAAAGTACAAATTTCTACAGACATGTGCATTTAAGCATGGATATTGGTTTGGGGGGGGGAGCCATAAATGTTTGCAAATTCATATTTGTAAATAAACTAAACACCTTTCTTTCCCATTTTGAGGTAACTCAGTACTGTTGTCCAAACTTAAAGTGATTAGGGTGTCCTCAGTAGCACAGTGGGGCTCTAGAAAGAGGCATAGGAAGTTACAGAAAAACTCCTGGGAATTGATTTTGAGTTATTAATCTGTGCACTGGCAAGCCCTGCTTTCATTCCAAAACAATCTATTTCTAAGAAAATGCATGCCTAACGCTATGATCAAACGGAAAAAAGAGTTGCCTTAGAGGGTGGATTCTTCACATACCAGTATAGCAGCATGTTATCTAAGGCTGTGTCCAGACTAGAAAAGGTGGATTAGAGCAGGGTAGGGAATTTGAAGGCCACACACTGTCTCTCCAGGGCATCTCTGAGGAGCCCTTTTTGTTATGTTTGAACACAGTCTACGATAATGTCCTGTTATACTTCAAAGTTCATAAACTATGAATATGCTTCAAAATCCCAATAACTAAAAATTAGGAATATCACGAGATAGATTTAGCTCTACTGAATATATTGTATTAACCTAAACTTTCAAATGAATATTACTTAGCCTTTATGAACTCATCTCCAATCATTGTAGGAGGTGGTCATGGTGTTCCCTATTGTTACATCTCCATTTGTGGTGGCAGCAGGCACCTTGTGGCAATCACTACATCCCATTTCCATCACGATCAACATCAGAAGTGCCATTTTTGCAGGGCATAATTTTCTTCCACAACAGAGCCACTTTGTCTGGTAAGCAGAGACCTAGCCTGTAATTAAAACTAGTTTTGCAAATAATGATGAGTCCCAAGTTATTTGGGAATATGATGAAACTCTGTTGCTAAACATATGGACCATAAATCATCTCAGAGAGCACAAAAATGTACATTGGGACCTACATACAATGGTTCTGATGTATGTAGTAGATGACTGGAATATACGAGTAATTAGCTTAATTAATAAAGTACAATTGTCTAAGTACATTTGACAAGCATTTTAATCATTTGAAAATAACCATGTCCTGCTTTTTGATATTAAAATTAATAGTGCAATATCAACTTTTTGATATCAGCAGCAGAATTCATCTACCATATTAATCAATACAAGAATAAATCTCATTCAGCACAGTGCTTCACATGGGCAGTCTTCTTTAACTGGAGCAAACACTGCTGTGGCATTACATTGCAATTGCTGACCAAAAAGAGTTAAAAAAATACAGATTTTTGCCTATCAGAAGTATTTCCTAATCTGTCTCCAATATAGCCTAGTTGGCTGGCCAATTAAGAGACTTCTAGAAGGACATTGACAGAACATACCCATAAATCTAAAACTGGAATGCAACATAAATTTATCAGCCTTGTGCCTTCCTTCCTGCTAGGAATGCACAAATGTTTGTTTGTTTTTGCATTCAAATTCGAGTCAGATCGAATGTCAAAACATTCTATTCGATCTGAATGTTTAAAATGTGAATGCAGCAAAAACCTATTTGAATCCATTACATTTGAATCTATTCATTCTAATGTTGGATACAAATT
Source organism: Aspidoscelis tigris stejnegeri (assembly GCA_023333525.1). Taxonomy (NCBI): domain Eukaryota; kingdom Metazoa; phylum Chordata; class Lepidosauria; order Squamata; family Teiidae; genus Aspidoscelis; species Aspidoscelis tigris. The sequence continues at coordinate 227,786,843 of JALMGA010000001.1, forward strand.
TGAAGATATGAATGTCAACATTCATATTCAAAGATACGAAAGTCAACAACATTTGTATGTGTTATACGTATCTGTATGCATTTTATACGCATCCCATTTTTGTTCTGTATTATAAGCGCAAATGCATACAGATACGTATGATATTCATACAGATACGTATGTAATACATACGTATATGTACATTCAAGTGATTTGAATCATTTGAACAAATTTTTCGGAACATTCAAAATTCATTTGAATGTCTAAATTCGAATGTGAAGACATTTTATTTGAATTTGAATGTCCACATTTAAACAAATTCAATCAGATTTCAAATGTTTAGAATATTTATGCACTTCCTTCCTTCCTTCCTTCCTTCCTTCCTTCCTTCCTCCCTTCCTCCCTCCCTTCCTTCCTTCCTTCCTTCCTTATTCATTGATTCATTCATTTTTTTCTTTCTCATGTTTAATTTCTTAACTTCTGGGGGTTCGGTTTTATACAAACTACTTAAAATGACCTCAATATTACAAGAAACATAAATGCTATCAGAGGCCCTTTCTGCACTCACCAGCAATCCAGAATAATCCAGATCACAAACCTCCTGATCTGCATGTTAATGCTGATCAAGAGGCCCCACCTGGACTGTTCCAACTTTGTTTGCCAGAGAAGTCCTTAATGAAGGAGGCCCCAATAATGTTTGGACCACTCAGGACAAGTTGAAAGAATAGCATTGACCAATACCAGGCAAAATATCAGAGACCTTCTTCAGAAGACCCTCAGACCTCCAGGCCTTTGGTAGAAGACCCAAAAAGGGAGGTTAAACATACCAACTAATTACCCCTAAGTCAATTAAAAAGGCAATTTCCCCTTTTAGTGAATGACACTGTAAATACAAGAGATACATTACATTGTAACAGCTAACAATTGCAGAGGGAATCATTCTTTGGCCCCGCTCGGTCCTCTTGGCTGCCTGGCAAAACCCTTCATCTGCGAATTCCCTCTGGGAGCACAGATAGGGAGGAAATCAAGAAATCAGAACTTTTGGAGAAGGGAAAAATTTGAGCAAGAAGAGCTTCACTTATCCTGCTGCTGCACAAAAAAGGTGGTGAAACCTGTGCCTAGCAGGGAGAGCAGTAGGAGGATGAAAGGACAAGAGTTGGAGATGAAAAGATCATGTTTCACCATGCTGGGGATTTGGGTGATTTGAATGGGAACTGCAGTATTCGAATTGAGCCCATGTTATCGTCAAGCAAATGAGAACAGCCAGAATGCACATTTGGTTCTGAAATAGTCAAGTGAGAGTATAGCCTCTGTGCTTGAAAAGGCTAATTAGAATGGCTTGGGAACATGAGGGGCACATATTTTCTCTCTGTAGCACCTATAAGGCACCCTTATGACTGAACACAGCCTTAGTGGGAAGTGGAGCAGCAGCAGACAGATAAAGATAATCCATCTCATTCCTCACCTTTTACCCAAGCAGCTCCATAGTGCAAATCACCAATGCATACAGATAAGAAATAAAGATGGCAGGTGGTAAATACTATCTCATGACTTCTTAAGCACACTACTTCAAAGACAATTTCTGTATCATTCATTTAAAAAACAACAACACACAGGAAAGAAAATTCCAACAAACATCACTGGGGGGGGGGGGAGATAGCAGAAATTTGCCTTTGCTTTTTGAGAACAATCCATTAAACAACACATGTACTTTTCCTTTTGCTTTAACAGAATATCCCTTTCACTGACTGACCAGAACAGGAAGTTCCTGTGTATTCAAGTCTCAAGATCATGCCAAATGGCTACAATTCAACAATCTGTACTTGCTATTTCAAGATAAGTATGATGAATATGGGCATAATTAAAATGAATTGCTCAGACCAAGTTTAAGCAGTCATTTGGATCTCTGCCTGTTTAAGAATCTTTCACCCTTATTGGTAGATGCCAATAAAGTAACTCAAGTGGATGTGGAGCCACCACCAGGGCAGAGGAGAAGGATAACTAAACACAGAACAAAATAAATACATAACAAAAATGTATTCTGCCAGGAGAAAGTTAAGACATTTTAACACACTAAGGAAAAGTGCTAAAACAAGGTTACATTATGTACTTTATTTTATAATTAGCCGAAAGGCAACATAACACAAGCCAGAGGCCAACAGGGATGTAATGTTTTCCTTCTCATTGTGATTACTCAAGTCTGGTCTTTTTCATCCTATTGTGTGGACTTGTTTCTTTTGTTCTTGAAATAGCTTTTATTTCATGCATTTTTTTCCACTTGCTTGAGTGAAAATCAGGTATCCAGGTAGAAAATATAAAGTTAAGTATAATATTATTGAATTTCTTACATACACAGAGGAAAGAATGAGAGAAAGAGGGGAAGAATTCCCAGTGTTTTTAAAATAAAAGGGGGCCTCCTGAGTGTGTCAGCACATATAAAACATCCATTTTCTGCAGATCTTCTAAAAGCACTTTCCATTGGCTCTCAAAAGCTTCTTTCTTGCTTGCTTGCTTTTCTTTTTATTTATTTATTTATTTATTTATTTATTTATTTATTTATTTATTTATTTATTTATTTATTTATTTATTTATTTATTTATTTATTTATTTATTTATTTATTTATTTATTTATTTATTTATTTATTTATTTATTTAAGCCTTTCTGCATTTATTGGTAATCCATTATAGTGCAAAGTCCTAGATACCTTCTGGGCCTTTTTCTTCCACACTCTTTCATGTTTGATGAAGCATACACTGGACTAGGTGGCCATTTTGGGGCACCTAGTCCTTATAGCTTTAGACTTTTTTTAAAAAAGCTTACCAGTGGACAAGTGGTTCCTAGAACGGAACAGGGAGGGTTGTGGAAATATGCATGCCTTCTTGTTTCAGTTTAGTAGGGAAACCATTTTAATGGTGAACAAAATACACTGCTGAAATTACACTGCCTGGGGGTTCTGAGGCCTCAAACATTCATTTCTGGCAAATGGAGTCATTGTAGCAGGCTCCCCAACTGGCAGGCTGTTGTGGAACAACTATCCCAGGACAGCTGGACCACTCCATCTGAGAACTGTTCCAGCAGAATCAGCTAGAGAAGTCCAAGGCCAGGGAGGTGTGGGAATGGCCTTACTTTGAGAATAAAAACAGTTACAGGGTTGTTTTTTTGGGCAGGGGATATAATTTATGTAACACAAAATAATTATAAGTATAATATTTAAGGTAATTATGATGAATAAGTAATAAACTATGATATTTAATCAATATTCAGTTAAAAAATATACAAGTGTAAAAAGATCCTAATTATGGGAAAGACTGAAAATAGAGAAGGGGCCAGCAGAGGATGAGATGGTTTGATACTGCTAAGAAGACAATGAGCATTAACTTGAACAGATTCTGGGAGATAGTGGAGGACAGACAGGCTTGGTGTGCTGTTCTTCAAGGGGTCAAAGAGTTAGTTCCCCCCCCCGCATTTATTCAAGACAAGATTATTGTTCAATAGAGTAAGACACCCTGAAATCTGTTTCTCATACTTATCTTAAATCATGAGTACCTTTATAAGTTATCATTAATAATATTTGGTAGATCAGCCCTGTTTGACCTTTAAGAAGTCCAATGAGATTTAAACTTGCTCAAACAGAGCTAATAAGTGTGAGATTAAATACTTCATATTAGAAGACAGGACTAAATAGAGAGCTGTAATTTTAAACAAGGAGCAAGAAATGTTCTTTAAACTTTTTTAAAAATATATCTTTATATTTATATCTATCTAACAAATTTTTCTGTTAAATTTACAGAATCAAATTTCAATCATTATGAGATTTTTTAAAGGGATGATGTCTCAAAAGCATAATTTGAAAGAAGTTAGTTAAAACAAATTTATCCTTCTGTTTCTACAATACAACCAAGAGTTTTTGATTTTGCAAGGTCTCTTGGAAAAAAGTATTTTTTTAAAAAAAATAAGATAAATCCAGGTACGCCATGATCCAGATTACAGCCCTTAGTCCAGTTTGTGGACCTGATAGATCAATTCTAAAATGGATCTGGATTAAGGTACTCTTAATCTGGATCTGGCTCCATCTTGTACAGATGGAGCCAGACTAATAGGAACAGGCCTCTCAGATGAACATGCAGATCAGGAGGCCCTAGATCTGGATCAGAGGCCCTTTATATATTTGCACCCCTTGGGATGATTACTGTATATCTTGCACGTTTAAAATTGAAATTTTGGATCATCATTGAGAAAAAATTGTTTTGGATTTGTTCAAGTTAATCTGAACAGGTTAACAAATACTTTGATTTCAGTGCTTAGTGATTTTATAAAATTTCAAGGGTCTTGAGTAAGCAGTAGGAAATTATCTGCATATAAGATGAATTTTAGTGCCAAATCATTTAGTATCAATATTATTTTGAATTCTGTTATCAAATACTTCAACCAGTACTGCAAACAATGAAGATGATAGTGTCTTTTTTCCTATTTTAAATGAAGTGTTTACATTAGCAACAATAAATCCATAAAACATAGTATAAATTGGTTAACCATTTGAATTAATTTGTTATCAAAACACACTTGTTTAAGGTTTCTAGTATAAATTGGTGACTAAGTGAATGGATTGCTTTAGAGTTCTCTAGACAAAATAAAGCTGATTTTAATTTACCAGATTACAGAAAATACCATTTCAGATTACACTAATATGATCAGAGATTAATTTTTAAGCTTAATGGATACAATGAATAAAAATTGTTCTTTTTCATTCATTCATTCATTCATTCATTCATTCATTCATTCATTCTTTCATTCATTCATCCTGTCCTATACCGAAAGGTCTCCAGGTGGGTAACAACATCTAAAATCAAACATCATTAAAAAAATTAGAGTATGTATTAAAGCAGTAGCATCTGCAAGTGGGAAGGGGAAGTGTATCCCCATTTAACTGAAGGCCAGGGCAAAGAGGTACATCTTCACTGCCTTCCTAAACATGTACAGTGAAGGTGATGGACATACCTTAAGTGGGAGACTATTCCATAGCCTAGGGGCCATCACTGAGAAGGCCCTTTCCCAGGCACCCACCCCTTTTGCTGCTGAGGGTGGTGGGACAACCAGGAGGGCCTCTACTCCAGATCTTAAGGCATGGGCAGGTCGATATGGGAGTAGACATTTTCTCAGATATTTGGGGCCCAAGTCATTTAGGGACTTATATGTTAATGCCCTGAATTAGGCTTGGTAGCAAATTGGCAGCCAGTGCAACTCTTTTAAGACTGGCATGATGGGTATCCAGCCAGCTGTCCCAGTCAGCAATATAGCTGCTGCATTCTCCACTAGTGGCAGCTTCCAAACTATCTTCAAGGGCAGCCCCACATACAGCACCTTACAATAGTCTAATCTGGAGGTTACCAGACTAATTAGATAATTGTAGCCAAGTCATATGTGCAGAAAAGGCTTCGAATGGCACACCAGCCAGTTATATCATTTCTATAACTTTTTAGCCTTCTTCTTAATAAAATGGTAAATGTTTTAGAGTCGGTTTGTCAAGGTACTGGGTCTAGGAATGCCATTCTTTTTGCTAGATGATCAGATTTCATACATGTGACTATCATAGATTACACCCAAGATTTAGGGACTAGTCTCCCCTAAAAAATTATTGACAAAAATCACTAAATGTGCTAGAAATGTTTCTTTAAAGATTTTATAGAAGATAGAAAAGAAACCATTAGGACCTGGACTTTTATTATTTTTCAAGCTGTGAATGATAAATAATATTTCATCTTTTGTAACTGAAGATGTATCTTTTTGTTTAGTTATATAAGGAGACTGAAGGTAATTACCAAGACAAATATGAGGAGTTTTGTGGACAGAATATAAATTGCTATAAAAAAAAATCTTGGAAGACTTGTACAATACCGTCATTATCTATAATTAGTGTTTTGGAGGTCAATATTGCAATTTGGAGACCAGAAATGCAATTTCTTCTTTTATATATTTTTAGATAGGAAGATAGCATTTAGAACTGAAATTACTGGGTAAATAATATTTCTGTTCTGTATATAAATGAGCTTTCACAATATATGCTGCTTCAATAATCATAAAAAAGCTTAATATTCTTCAATACTTCTTTGTACAAGTTTTTGGAACCTGGCTTTTCAAACTTGTCCTTCATTTTTTAAATTTTCACTTAATTTTTTTCCTTGTTCCTGATAACTTTGAGTAACCAATGCTTTTGGGCTTGTCCCCATGCACTCCATTTACTTTGGATTGGATTCGGGATATTCTCAATATGGATTTTAGTTCAAATTGACCTGTCCCCATGCGATTGATGAAAGCAGGGGCTCAAGTCGAATACACCTGTCCCCATGCAAACTGCACTAAACCCCTGCATCGGGAAACAACATCTTTTTCTTTCCACCCCTCTCTCCTGATAGGAGCAAGGGTAGGGAAATCCCACCCAATCCTCCTTCCCCAATCACAGCTGCTGGGCATTAAATGGTGATCAAACAGAAACAAGCCTCTTCTCTCTGCAATCTGATTGCCAGGCAAACGTAAAAGAACTGATCGCCCCAGTAAGATGCAGTGATGAGGGGGGTCATCTGGCCCTTGCTGTACCACAAACCTCTTCCTGCAACTCTTATTCCACCCCCACTCTCTGATTGCCGGCAAGTAGCTTCTGAAGTTAGAGGCAGTTTAGCAGAGAAGCAGAAAAGCACTTCTCTGGTAAACTGCCTCTAAACATTGTAGCAAGCAGCTTCTGAAGTTTGCCAGCTAAAAAGCTAACCAAAGCCGCTACAATGTTTAGAGGCAGTTTACCAGAGAAGCACTTTTCTGCTTCTCTGATAAACTGCCTCTAACTTTAGAAGCTGCTTGCCAGCAATTGGGGAGCGGACATGGAATAAGGGTTGCAAGAAGAGGCTCGTAGGACAACAAGGGCCAGATGACCCCCCTCATCACTGCATCCCTACCTGTCAAACTGGAGTAATCAGTTCTTTTACACTGTTTGATCTTTAAAAATGGCCAGCAGTTGCAATCCCCAAACCAGAGGACATGAATGGTGAGCACAGGCAAAACCCCACCTGCTAATGATGTGAGTGCCAATCTCCTCCCCCAATAACCTGGGAGCGTCTCCATGCCTCCAAGATAATCCGTGCCTGCCTTCCAATCCACAGTGAGAATAATGTGCAAGGGAAGTTTTTTTTACCACAGATTTGGGTAATTTGTTCCACATGTAGCCTGGATTAGAGCCTTTGCATGGGGACACTCCCAGTCAAATTCAGGCTTGCTTTGGAGTATATAGTGCATGGAAGCAAGCCCATAGTGAGATACAAGGACCTCTTTCATAGCATCCCATTGTAGGGAGTTTCTAAGGCATCAGTTCTAGCAGCCACTGATGTACCTGTACTTCATGAATTTGCCTTACTCGTAAAGCTATCTAGGTTGTTACCACCACATCACATAGTAGATTCCGTAGACTGATATCCCTCTCAGTGGAAAAACTACTTCTCCTTGTTGGTTTGAACTCTTTTGCCCATCAGCTTCATAGAGTATCTGTGGTTCTTGTGCTGTGAGACAGACAGAAAGAAAATCTCTAGCCACCTTTTCCACACTGTGCATGATTTTATATACTTCAACAAGTCACCTCTTAAACACCATCTTTCAAAGATGAAGGGGCCTAGATATTTTGTAGGAAAGGAGTACCAGACCCTTGATCATTCTGGCTGTCCTTTTTGGTACTTCTTCCAGTTAGTTCCCCAATATCCTATCTGATATGTGGTAATCAGAATTGTACACAATATTCCAAATGTGCCCTCACCATAGATTTATAAAGACACACAATGATATTTGTTGACTTTTTTTTCTATTCTCTTAATTATCACTTGGTTGTTGTTGTTGTTTTCACTGCTGCTACACACTGGTTTGGGTTCTTACCTGAGCTGTCCACCAGAAAACTCCATCCCCACAAATATATAGGCATAATTCATGTTCTTTGCCCCCTTGTGCATTACTTTGCACTTATTGAGGGCCTGTTCACACATTGTGAAAAGGAGAACCCCGGTATGCCCCAACAGGGGGCATATATACATATATCACCTCATTTTGGGTTAACTTTTAACACCTGTCTGTTATATTTTATGGACAATTATCTTCTGTATTTAAGGTGAAAGTTATCACAATCACTGTTAGCTACTGGATAAGCCAAAGTGACATTTTGTACCAGTTTTTCAGCATTACATAGAAAACCTTTTCCCCTAGCTGGTTGCACAACCATTTGCTCTAGTAGGGAACAATGAAAATCTGAAAGTGTTTTGTTTGTTGCCACTTTTGTCTATTATTGTCATTAGCTATGTAATAAAATTATTGCCCATATACCTTTTAAAATCTTAACAAATAAACGCTGTATTAAGATTATGCAAGTATCTTTCCCTTCTACTGGGATTAGATCCAGTCGGTTATTGGTTAAACCAAACCAGAACTCTTAAAACTCTGTGAAAACGTGTCCAGAACAGTTCCCATGTATGCCTCCTAGGGACCACTCTGATGAGTTGACACTGCAGTCCAAGGAGGCAACTGGCACAATTGAATTGGACCATGTGGAAACTGAACATTTGTCTACTAGTATATGTACTTGCAATCAGAAGGATAGTGAAGCAAACTAGCAAAGAAGCCAGGGGGAGTGTCTTTATCCCACTCTCTCTCAACTTATTATATCTAAACCCAAGTGCAGTATTACAGGGGGGGAAGTAAAATACGGTATATTTTAAAATGGGAGTGCCAGACCCCCGTATCTGTCTCTTGGAATCTGTATGGGGAACAAAGAGCAACCCTTGAAACATGGATGTTTGATTTGAACATGTTCAAATCCAAACCTGTCCAGCACCCGTTACTTAGAAGCATACACACGCACACACATAGTAGTCAATTTTTTTCCCTGCTATTCTCCTACCCAAAATTTCATCCTTCCCCTTAGTGAAACTGGCATCATAGCTCCTATAACTGTCACAAGGAAAGGAAATCAGAGACAAAAGAATTAAGAAAACTGGGACCTTAAGCTACAATTAGAAGCCAGAGATCTACATTACAAAGCAAAATTGGTTCTAAAAAGCTAATAAAATGCTGCCTAGTGGCTGATCGTCAGTCTGAGTATCCAGAAAATAGTGAGAGGACAAAAATAGCGAAGCCTTGGGCATTTCAATACATATTCTGAGTTACTAGCCAAAAAAAAAAAAAAAAAAAGGTATTTCTCTGTATCTTAAACTAGCCATAAAATAACACAGCTTATGGGAAATTGCACTGCAAGAATTTAGGGTGAAGAAAGCATAGATAGAAAGATGATCCTGAATAATAGCTGTGATAGCATCATTGATCCCAGACACAGGCAGGAGCCTGCAGGCAGAACTTGGATTGAAATGAACACACGAGTGTGTGTGAGAGGGAGGGAGAGGGAGGGGGGGGAGGGAGGGAGGGAAAGAGAAGGTAGGCTTATTCCAAAACTCAGTCAGCCCATGGTGTCTAGAAAGTGCAAACATTAGTAGAATGAAAACCTAAGCAGTCAATGGTCAAACTGAATATGTGTTAGTGTGGGAAAAAAAGTTACAGGGGGATTTTTGAAACCACATAGCTTCAGGTAGATGTCAGGAAAAGATTAGGTAAATTCTCAATAGATATTTCTAGGAATGAGCAACAACTGGTCACTTAATATGGCAATAATGAAAGGAAATCCCATTCCATATAAATGGTTATTACTATTGTTAAATTCTATCAGGGTTATAGGCCCAGAGCAGAGAGCATTTATTAGACAGAACCTCATTACACTTAACTTAACTTTGGCACATAAATCAATACTGCTTTTGTCTGTGCAGCATCCAGTGACTTTGCTTATAAAGCCTTTCTTACCGGTACTTTCAATGCTCCAGGAAAAAAAAAGTGCATCCTATTAGAAAAGTATGTTGCTTTATTCTCAGTAACATTATCTACCTTGAGCTTCTTCTAAACCCTACAGTGATGTAGCTTTGCTCTCTTTGTTGTTAACTCCAGCAAAGTTATTCTTATGATCAAATAACTTTTGATATAGGGTTTGTTTTATAATTGCCCAAAAAGGAGCAGCCCACAGTCCTGAAAGAATAACATATAACTGGTCTAGAGAACAACTGTGTGACGAAGAGAAATAGAACATTTAGGAACAAAACAGAGAGAAAGGAAACATGGAAGACTGCAGGAGACCTGTTAAAAGTTTGCCGTGCCTTGATTACTTTGAATTGGTCTGTCACTGTGGTTTTGCTTACAGTGACTCCCTGATGGGAATCTGGGACTTCATAAAAGGACTTTAATATTTCTTAATGACTATGAATTCTTCCCCTCCCCTCCATGACCTAGAATCCAGACTTCAGAAGATGACTCCTATTATAGGTAGGAGGAGGTATCAGGGGGGGGAAAAAGGAAAAGAAAAACTTTCTCCCTGTCTTATGCTTAGTGCAAAAACTTCACAAGGTCACAGGAAAATACTGCTGCAACCTAAAATGGGCTTACTGAGCCTAGAGAGTTTGGAGTCATCATCAAAAGAAGTTCCTAATATAACAGGCCTAATATAACATGCTTGGGACAAGCCACATTGAAACACTTTGAAACATTTTTGAAGCCCTAGGAGCCCAACACTGTGATTAGTGAGGCTCCATCAGAATCTCTGTTGTGGAGAACAGCATATCTGATTAAACAAGTACTGAGGCTGCCACCACATCATCTGGGATAAGACCCAACTCTTGCATGTTTGGTGATTGGCCTAAAGTGGTGGAACCTCAGTGTTTAAGAGTAGTAGGCTAAATGTGAGCCTATCTGATGGCCAGGGGAATGGATACCAATCTAATAGCCACTTGTTGATGGGTTTCCAGGGACTCTAGCACCTGATGTGGCCCTATTTGGCCCAGGGGCAAAAACAAATAAAGAATGGATTTTATTTATTTGTTTCACTGTGGTTAATGGGTTGTTGGGCACACTTTAATAAATAATAATAATAGTAATTAATAATAACAATAACAATAACAATACTAAAAGTTGTTGTTGTTGTTGTTGTTGTTCTATTATTATTCAATTATTTGTTATTCAATTATATTATGCTTGCCTAAGCTTGACTATAATTGTTTTGTTTGTATTGTAGGAGAAAATATTTAATAAAATTTTATATAGATACACACATATATAAACATATAAATCCCATCTGCAAACCTACTCTGTACTGCCACAGAGGTTCTGTTGTTGTTGCTTATGATGATTATAATTATGTGTATCGCATATGATATTTAGGGCCTTTCCGCACAGGCTCACGTCGCATCCACACATCGGTGCGCAAAACCGGGTTCTTAAACAAGTTTTGCAGCCGAAATCTGACCCAGATGTAAGACCTGAAAAATTAGGTCTTACATCTGGCTTTTCCCTTGAAACTGTTTCGGAAGCGAACGCTTCCACAGTGGCAGGGGAAAGACCTGGATTGCTGACACATGCCCATCTGTCAAACAGGGAGAGCACATGCTTGCTCTGTTTGACAGCTGGGGCTGCCCACCAGCCTGTGCCATTGGCTGGTCCTACCATTACATAGACTCTGATGCCCTTCCCACCCGAGGGATTGCATGAGCCCACTATACCCTGCACTGATGCATCTAGGAAGAGATGCTTATACCCCTGGGTTGAAGGAAGGGAGTATTAAGGTCAGAAGATAATGAATGACTCTGAAGTTGCTGCCTTGATTCTTGATTCCTGCATACTTCTTGCTATGTTTCATTGATATGTGAGGAGATGGCTGAAAAAGTTCCCCTCACCTATACACAAAGGTCACCTTATAAGACTCTACTAGTCCTGTGTCCATGTTCTTCTGCTCATTGATGCACCCTGCTCAGCAGCAAAGAAGATGGCTGGTCGATTTAGTCAAGCCACAACAAAGTAGTCCTTTTAGCCACCTTAACAAAGGAGCCATGACCATACACTCAATTTGCCTGAGATTATATCAGTGGCACCCCACTAAATATGAATAATGGCTCAGTTTGCATACATGTTCAGCAAACAGCACAGGATGATGTGCAAACATTGAATATTGTTTTCCTCCTTTATGGAGGCCTTGGACTTATTTGTGAGTCTAGAATGCCTGCAGTTAGCTCATTTTGCTCACTTCAAGTTGCACCACTAATTGTTGGTTGTGACTCAGTACAACTGAGAATATGGCCAAGTGAAACTAGTCCTGTAGGAAAATCCCTGGTTGCTGCTGTTTTATTTACACTTGCCTTAACCATTGTTTAAGGAAACTAGACCACATGCTTAACATTTTCAGTTTAGCAAATTCATATAATACACAGGCAGCACGGAATAAAGCAGGGGTGATTATTGCCTGGCAGACTGAAAATGCCAAAAGATGCCTTTAGCTAGAATAGTAAACTGAAGAACAGCCCAAGACTCACATTAACAAATAAGCAGCAGGAGTTGTGGATAAAACTGAGTTTGGTTCTATAGAAAGAAGAAAGTAAAGATCAGAATGCAATTAAGACAGACTGTTTGCAAAATGGTGTGCAACAGAAAGCATGGATAACAGTCTTTACAAGGAAATGTATCAGATAATTATGGAAGTTTCTAAGTTTACACAGCAGTTTTTGTTTTAAAGCAGTCCAAGAAACAAGTACCCTATAGTGTGAAAACAGTCATCCTAAATGTTCATCTAAACAGCAGATAAATAGGCAAGTTATAAATGCAGTAGAAGAAAATAAAATTAAAATCAGTTGTTTCAATTTGACCTTATGCAACTACTGCTGTAACGTCAAACTGATTTGAGGCCTTAAACTGGAAAGCTTTGTACCTACAAGGTACAAATATGTTCAGGAAGCTTGCTCCAGCTAATTATAAGCCCCTTGCCCTCTTTCTCACAATGGGGAGTGATGCGTGTTTCAGACAGTTCTTGTTCAGAGGGCCTTTTCAACCTTGCCAGCCTGTATGGTATAAATGCTGGTAAAGTAGTGGTGGCCACCCATAATTAAAGTACTGGTAATCCTCTGTATCAGGCCAGCAGCACTTGAAAAGCAAACGGCCAGCACAGGGGAGGCTGAATCACTAGGGCAACATCTGTGGCAACATCCAGCACACTCTGACAGTGCCATAGCAACCTGGATGATGCGCATAACTGTGCAGCTGTAGTTGTACTGCCATGCCTACTTGCCACGTTGCATTTAGAAAAGGGTGTGGATACCCATCCAGGAGTGGTCTGGCTGCTCCTGGTAAGTACGTGGAGAACCTGAAGCAACTGAAGTGCAGACAAACCTGCTAGTAAGATGACTGCTTCTCATTAATAGGTAAGTGTGAGCAACTCTGTAGTCAGTGCATTTTCCTACTGTGTGGTGTCATCTGCATGTAAAGATATTGCATCAGATCATCTTTCCACACAGGATTTACCCTTTCCCTCAATATCAGCTTGTTTATTGGCCATCTGTCAAGTCATAGAAGCACATGGCCATGTCCAAGGGCACTTTAGGTAGAAAAAAAGGAAAGTGGCTGTGAAACACTTGCTTGGATATCAAGACATCAGAAACAGATGGCCAGGGCCATTGTCACACCTTGGGCACATTCCTATAGGGGGTAAAATTTGGAGTGGATTTGGATTCGGCACTAAGGGTTCCCATTAAATAACCCAGTAATCTGAATCCATTCCAGATTTTAGCCCTCTGCCCCAATATCTGCTCTCTTTCCCTGGATTTTCCAGGGAAAATCCAGGGAAAGAAAAGACCTGTTTCAACAGGGGCCAGCCTCCCCCCCCCTCGTTGAAACAGGGGGAGGGAAAAGGAAGGAAGGCAGCCAAGGAAGAGGCTGGCAGCAGTAGTGGTGGTGGCAGTGGCTCGCTGCACCACACTGTTTGCAGGTGTGTTTGTGCGCACCTGCAGGTTCTCTGTGAGAATAACTGACGTGCACTCTGTGCTGTTCCTGACCTCCACCCCTAACCCGCAGCAGAGTAATCTGGGTTTGCTCCAGATTGGTGGGTAGGTGGGAATGCGGTCTTTCACTTTAAACCTTCTTCAGTCCATCCCCAGGCCTGACTGCTAACATTTTTTTCATTTCTTTCTGTTTTATTTGTGGACTTCCCATCTTTATTGTGGAAAATCTACAATAAAACTGACAGAGATGAAGAGATGTGAACAGTCATACCTGGAGATGGACCGAAGAAGGTTTAAAGTGAAGGTGTGACCACATAGAAAGACTCAGGAGACAGCACTGAAGAGGTAGCCATGTTAAGTTGTTAACCATTTTTGTGCATACATTTATATAGTTCCAAATAAAGCAACACAATGTAATTCTGTGGAGGTGAGATCCCTTTATAAAATCACTCTAAAAAGCCCAAGATTTAAGGAGAAAAAAAGTGATCAAGAAATAACAGGCCCAACCGCCACAAAATACTACCTATGCTTTCTCTCTCTCCTCTCCCTCTCTCTCACCAAATGAGAAGACAGAGACCTTTTTGCATGAGGGCTTTTCAAACGCATGTAGAACACATTGGGATGGAGCATTCGCTCCTCTGGGCCAGCAGCTCCAATCCAGACGCCCAGTCCCATCCCAATGCATCTACATGGATTCCCAATGCGTGTACATGTATTCCAGCTTCAGAGCACAAAACTGTCCTGGCACGTTTCCCAGATGTACCAGCAGGAAAGCATTCGCACTCCGTGATAGCTGGGCCCCTCCCCCGCCCTTCCCCCATTGGCTCCTGTGGAGACAGGGGCGGGGAGGCCTGTTGAGTGCCTTCCCTGGGGTCCTGTGCACTCCCCGGGGCCAGATCGGCTTCCCAGGGCCGGCAGGACCCCCAAGCAGCACCCCCCAACCCACCCCAGGAGCACACATGTGTGACCAGGGCTTACCTGTTTGGCGTGAGCAGCAACTGGGGCGAGGAGGCCACTTGCACTTTGCAGTACCTGATTAGCTAGGCACCCACCTGGCTTCAACTGGCCATCTGCGCAAGCATGGGTGCCTGGTCAATCAGGGACCACACGGTGCACATGTGCATAGCACGGCTGGCCTCCTCACCCCAGTTGCTGCCCCACGCCAAATAGGTAAGCATTTTTCATGTGTGCACACCCCTGGGGGGGGGGGTCGGAAGGTGCTGGGGGGGTGCCCTACCACCTGCATGAGCCTGATCTGGGCCTATGCAGTGTTACCAGTTCTGCTCCAGTAATAAACTGGAAGCAACTGTGGAGGGAGTAAAATTTGGATAATTCAGATTATTTTCAAAGCCCAAAGAACACCAAATTTAAACTTCCCAGGGGAATAAGTAGCTAGATCTTTTCACAGGTTTTAATAATGAGGAATAACCAGAAAACAGAGACAAAACCCATTTCAGACTCAAAAACCAGTGTTTCTTGTTAAACCAGAGCAAAGAGTTTATTAGAAATACAGAACAGAAGTTGAAATGAAATATAAAGCCCTATCAGAAGCATTTTTCATTAGACATTTAAGCAAAACAAGGACAAACATGAAGGGACTTTAAACATGGCTAAATAACTAAACAGCTTATATCAGAATAATTCTATGCATTAAACTGGTAATTTTAGTTTTGGGGAAGAAATGTGCCCAAGCCAGCAAGGAGGTAGAAAAATCACCCTTAATACTAAAGATATTCCCTAACCAAAATTAAACAATATAGAAAAACCATAGGAAATAGGGGGAGATAAGGAGGAATGGAATTTGCTCTCACCACTGTGCCTTAGTACACCCAAAATTGTAGATGGGAGACTTCAGCCGATCTGTGCCTCTTCAGGAACAAAAATAGAAAATAAAATGAAAAATAAAAATAAAAATAAAAAGATCCTTTTTATTAATCCGGTCTAAAAAAAAAATGAGTAAAATATCTCAAAAATAAAAAAAAATAAAAGCCAGTTGAAATGGGCTTCTGCAATTTGTTCTGACCAAGCAAAATTCAGAACAACTTTCAAAAGTTAAAAAGCAACTCTGTGTAGCAGGTGAAAGAAAAAAAAAACGAAAAAAAACAGCAAAGTGTCTGTGGTCTTTTCCTAGCTTTCCATGGCAGGAAAACTCCTTTGGCTAGATGAGGAGAGGGAGATTCCTTGCCCCTAGACTCCTGGACTCCTCCAGCTCTTTCTCTTGTCCTTCCATGGCGGATATGAGGAGGGAGACTCCTCCTGAACTCCTTCTCTTCTCTGCCTTTCTTATAGTCAGAAATTGGAACCAAAACAAAAACCCTGCTGATTATGGCTCTTCCTTTGTTAATAAACAAAACATGTACCTGTCTATAGTTTCCCAAAAAGATGCAAATCAGCCTAACAATATCTCCAAAAGTCCTTCCTGAAAGGCAATCCAGGTGTCCCAAGAGAAGTTAGTTTTATGCTAACATGTTTCCTTTGGGCAATCTTATTTGTCTCTTTGTAATGGAACGGCCCATCTGTACTTATCAGATTTTTGTACCTACAAGGCTCCGGACACCCCAGTGAGACCCACTTCCTCAGGAACTTCTGAATCATTTCCTTAAAATAATAAGATGTTCTCCTCCCTTACCATTCTTGTATTATGGAAGTTACCTTAAATTAACATTCCTAATTAGCATCTCTACTGGCTCACTTAATCCCTTCAACTAGACTCACTCAGTGTATGTAGACACTAGCAAACTCTTGCCCAATTTTGTTAAGATGTAAACAAAGGTGTAAACAGTGAGTCACTTCCAACATCCTTGACATTCTAATACTGGTGAAGTTTTTCTTGTTATTTCCTTCAGGTTAAAAATGTAATGGAATAGCTCATATGAATTCAGCAAATTTTCTCATCTATCACACATTTAGTAAGATCCCCTTCCCAGGGCATTCCAAATTTTCATATATATATATTTTAAAAAGAACAGAAGATATATCCTCTCTTCAGAAACTCAATGACCATCCCCAATGACCATTGTTTGTTTTCCAACCCTTGTTCTGGCCTTCAGGCATAATCTTGAGTGGTCCATCAGAGCCAGGAAGGCAACTGCAATTTGTAATTCAATGGAGAGATCTACCCTTTTCTTTTGCAAAATGCCACAGATCCTTTCCTTGCTTTTAGAAACATTTTAAAAGTCCAAGGCTTTTATTCCAAGTTAATGGTCTAACCTCTTTCTTATTCCAATTGAGGGAGTCCCAAAAGCTCTGATGGAACCACACCCCAATCTTGGATTCCTGGCCCAAGACACTGCTCTTACACCAGAACTTTTTAGCCAATTCTTTTTATTAATAATCATAGCTGGTATCAGCAGCTTGCGGGACCCAGGGAATGCACCCGACAGGCCTCCCCACCCCTGGCTGCAAGGAAGCCAATGAGGGGAGTCTGGGGGCTGGATTTGTGAGTCCCGGGATGGCCGTTCGGCCTGAATGCATCTAAGACGTTTGCAACACATCCTTTACCTGCCAGTGCGGATGGGAAAGTATCTTAGACGCATTCGGCCAAAGTTCTCTACAGCGTTTTAGCTATAGTGCGAAGAGTGCTCTGGTTGTTTGCAGCTGGTAGAAGTAAGGATGTCTCTTCTTCCCAATTTTTTGTTGTCTAACTTTTTTTCATTTCCTTCTCCTAATTACTCCATACTTATACTCTACCTGTTATGATCTGCAACTGTGATTTGTGTGCAGCAGAGTGGCATCCCCATACATATAGACAGATGTCCAGTTCAGCCTTCGGGTGGGAAAGTTGTTTTGAAATGCAATGTTATATAGCTTCCTGGCCACTATATATGAGTTGCTGCCCACTTTTGGACTGGCTATTCAGTTCTATGAGCTCCTAAAACTACAGAAATAGATCTATGGAGTTAAAAATATAGAAAATATAAATGCTGGATCTGATAATCATATTGACATCTTATTCAGAATAACAGATCCAATATTTATTTTCTGGCTCAATGCGCCACTAGCTAGGATGCTATATGTTGGTTTGATCAAAGTATTGATTAAATAGTGCACACTGGATTTTTTAAATTTAGTTTAGAAACCAACATAGCTTTAATAATATTGGAACAATATTATTGATAATATCTGGAACAATGTTATTGCCATCATTGGAATACTTTAATAATATAGAAAGGGACAAGGTTTTCTCAGTGGCAGCCCTTTGACTATGGAATAGTCTCACCCAGAGGTACATCAGGCATCTTCTTCACTATATGCATTTAGAAGACTGACAAAGACATATCTACTCACCCTGACTTTTGGCTGAGGAGACAGATCCTCTTCCCCACTTTCAGGCACTGTTTTTAATGGGTTATTTTAGCTTGTTTTTACTGTTGGAACCCACCTTGAGATCTCTGGGTATAGGGTGGGAAAAATATAAATAAATAAATAGCACATTTAAAAGTAATAAAATAGTGGGTGGTGGGTGGTTTTAAATATCAAGTTGCAGTTGGGAAGAGGTAGAAATTGTGCTAAGTTGTTCCCACCACCCCTTTTTTAGTACGTTGAGTCACAATATTAAAGCCCAGCCCTTTTATAACCACCCCTTTTATAGCATGACGTATGTGCATCTATAAAATCACCAAATATAGACTGCATCCACGTATATAGCAGGAGAGACCTGGACCAGGCCTTAGGAGCATAGTGTCCACAGGGGTACTATCCAAGGTGTCCACAGGGGTACTCCAGCAAGGGTCCTTGAGGGCTGTCAAGCATCGTCAAGAGCTTTTGATGCTTCAAAAGTCCCTGTCTATGAAGAGATTACAGGGGCATGTGGATGTTGCCCAGTGGGAGCAAGAGCTTTGTTTTTGAAGCACTTGCTGCCACCACAGTTTGAATGTGGATTTATGTTACATTTGGAAGATGTTTGTAAAAGCATACTGTGTGCCAAAACAATGGCACAGCACTTAGACCAGTATTTGAATGGACTGAAACCACAAAAGCTGCCAACAAACAAATGCAACGGCATCTTTAGATGGTTGGTTTCTTGTTGAGGCGTGTCCTTTGGAGAACTGCCACTTTGTATAGTTCCCATATGCTGAAACTAATAGATACTTATTGCTAAAGGCACTCATTAAAGATGTAACAACAAGAATATCATGATTACAAAAAGGAAATTTATAAAGGCCATTGGAAAGAATCAAACTAATACTTAAGAAAAAAAAGCAGAAAAGATACCTAGAATAAGTAAACTGGCTGCAATAGACTTCTCAGGTTTAATGTTTAACTTAAAGCAAAGGTTAGAATATCTAATAACAAAATCACAGCAGACCTTTGGTCCCCTAATCTTGTTTATTTCTAATGTTTGTACTTATTAGATGCTCTGTTATTTGGTTAAACTTACTGTCACTATGTCTTCACTGAGCTTACTTTGAGTCCTTTAACTTGGTCTTTTCAGTGTAAGATTATTATGACAAGCTATTGCTCTCAGAACTGTAATATTTAACAGTTCCAAAATATGAGCAAATAACTACAATAAATGTTCTAGGGCTATTTCTACCACAGAACCAGATATCATTGTACTTATTTTATTGAATTATATCTGTTATTTCTCTAAATAGCTTTTGTTGAGCCAATGGCTTATAAACATTGATGATAACAGTTCTGTAAAATTATAAAACATAATACAAAAATAGATTTCAGGAAGTCTTTTCTGAGGACACCATTTGAAAACCAAAACACTGTTCCTCAGAAAGTGCCTCACAATGTCAGTAATATATTCCTGGATGAGAACACTAGTAGAAAAAACTCAGGTGATATGAATTTGAGAAAGGACAAACGTACTTCAAAAACTAGCTTAAGCTGTGATCAGACACAGCAAAAAACAAAATAAAACTGAGACACCTCTGAGATGACTTAGAGAAGATTTTGAGGTGGAATTGTTCATACACTTGTGTGGTGCTGTCCTTCTCATGAACACAAGGACCACACACTGTGTCTCAGAAGTGCCTCTGAGGTGCCTCTTTTGTTATGCCTTAAAAGATTATTGTAGTTATCATGTGGTTGTTTATGAACTTTATTTGTGTTTCTTTGCCCTATAGCCTTTTTTTTTTTTGCTAAAGGAACTCACCTGTGTATTTATTGTTATTCACCACCACATCAAACGATATGTGAATACACATGCTATTTTCATTAAGACAGTCCTCTTTTTTTTCAATCTTAATAAAAGCTCTCATTTGTCAGATAAGGAACTGTCTCTTCTCTAGCAGACATCAGACAAGAAAGCCCATGGGAAGAACGGGGACATGTTTTGACTGAACATCATTTTCCCTTTCTACACAAAACCTTTTAAAACTGTGACTCTTTTGCTATAATTTTGAGCTAAATGTTGGAACTTCAAATTATATTACTTTCAAGAACAATCTCCTTAAAAGAAATGCAGATCATTCTAGTACATTTTTTCTGGTACTGGAAAAAACTAGAAGATTGGTCATAGAAGATAAAAACACTAATATTTCAAACATTCCTCCCTGACTGAGCCATGGATAAACCACTTTATAACCTTGGAAAAAAATACTTTAGACTGATAAGTTGAGACTAAAGCAGCAATTGCTGCTACAGGCATAAAATTGGATCAAGTACTTTCAAGGATAAACAATTTAAAAAGCAGACGACTGGTTTAGAGGACCATTTAACATGCTTGGGAAAAGATTTTCAATAGCACATAACCACAAGTGTGACCATCAGTTCAGTTTTTCCAAAGCTTATTGAAAAGTAAACAAGGTTTTATAGTGTAAGGCACAGATGCTGCTAAACAAGTCCCAGAGGCATCTGAAGGATGGCAAGAAAAGAAGCAATTTTGTCCATGGATCAAATTCTGCTGTTACTTACCTGAGCATTTCTCCTATTCATGGCCCGCAGTGTCTCTATTCATGGGTGAAGTAACTTACATTCATACAGCAAGTTATGAGCAGGTGGCTTATTGGAAGAGCAAAGAAATTGGTTACACAATGCAGATCATATAAATTTGCCAGTTTAACCTAAAAACTATGGGTACATATAGAAGCTGGAATAGGAACATTATCCATTGTTGTCTTGACGTTAAAGAGTTAGGCTATGACCTCAAGATTTAAATCTTCACTCTAAAATGACCTTAGATATGTCATACTTTTTTAGCATTACTGACCTCATAGAGATGTCGTGAAAAAAATAAAATAAAAACAAGGACCCAAGGATTCACTGCTACAATCTCTTTAGAAAGAAGTAGGCGATAAGTGAAATAGCAACAGCCATCTTGATTGGTACTTAAAACATCTGCATGGCTGTCAGAGGTGTGTGTGTGTGGGGGTGAACTTTACATGAACTTTGCAGCCTGGGAGGCTTCAGCCACATCAGCACCACCGGAGCAGATAGTGTTGATCTGATCCTTGCCTCTCCATGATCTGGATCAGTAGGTTCAATTAATTCTGATTTATTGATCTAGATTTACATTGGGTAAGTGCAGTAAGAGCCAATATGTCATCTAAGTTCTTGGGAAGAAAACACTGCAAAAGTGTTTTCAAGGACTGTTCAAGGAAATGGCAGCAGTGGTATCATGTTGTAATTATTATTATTAATTAATAATAGTAGATAATGTTTATATAGCAGCATGCTGTTCCCCTTCTCATCAACATTCTGTGCTAGAAAAAGGTGGATGAGAGATGGGAACACAACTACCAAAAGCCACACTGCTTGGATCTGCACACATTATAAGCCGATACATCATGATATCCTAAGTTCTTAGGAAGAGCTCAATGTGCAATGAGGACCAATTGAAATAATGATCTGGTGGTTGTGCTATATTGTTGTTTTGTGTGTTGTGTGTTATTACTGTACATGGATGACTTGAAGCTTTATGGAAAATCTGAAATCAAGATCCAGTCACTGACCAACACAGTGCGAATATTCAGCAGTGACATCAGTATGGAGTTTGACCTGAACAAATGCACCACAGTGGCACTGAAGAAGGGGAAGATTACTGAAAGTGAAGGCATTGAAATGCCAAATGGTCAAGCCATCAGGTCCCACCAGCCAGAAGCCTACAAATACCTGTGCATCCTGCAACTGGATAACA
This sequence comes from Aspidoscelis tigris stejnegeri, assembly GCA_023333525.1. Taxonomy (NCBI): domain Eukaryota; kingdom Metazoa; phylum Chordata; class Lepidosauria; order Squamata; family Teiidae; genus Aspidoscelis; species Aspidoscelis tigris. The sequence goes on from JALMGA010000001.1 coordinate 227,808,795, forward strand.
TTAAGCATGGCCATGTGAAATCTGTGGTCAGTAAAGAGTACATCCAAAGGACTGGAAAAATCTTGAAAAGTAAATTGAATGGCGGTAACACCATTAAGGCCATAAACACCTGGGCCATACCAGTCACTAGATACACTGCGGGAATTGTGAACTGGACCCAGTTGGAATTGGACAACTTAGACAGAAAAACCAGAAAACTGATGACGATCCACCATGCACTACATCCTCAGAGTGATGTCGACAGGTTGTACTTGCCCAGGAAAGCAGGCGGTAGAGGACTTTTGCAAGTGAAGCAAACAGTGGAAGAAGAGAAGCACGCATTAGAAGATTACGTGGCAGAAAGCAAAGAATCAGCTTTGATTGAAGTCAACAACCAGAAGCTAGTCAAGGTGCAGCAAACCAAGAACCAGTACCAGAAAACTGCAATTCAATGCCGAACGGACAGCTGGCACAATAAAGCACTGCATGGGCAGTTCCTGGAGAAGATCGAAGGCAAAGTGGACATGGAAAAGACCTGGTCTTGGCTTAACGAATGGAACATTGAAAAAGGAAACAGAAGGACTGATTCTTGCTGCACAAGAGCAAGCAATAAGAACAAATGCCATCAAAGCAAGAATTGAAAAATCAGGAGAAGATCCAAAGTGCCAACTCTGCGAAGAAGTGGATGAAACAATCGACCATATACTCAGCTGCTGCAAGAAGATCGCACAAACTGATTACAAGCAGAGACACAATGCTGTAGCACAAATGATCCACTGGAACTTGTGCCAAAAGTATCATCTGCCTGTGGCAAAGAACTGGTGGGATCACAAGCCAGAAAAAGTTGTTGAAAAAAACAGGCAAAACTACTTTGGGACTTCAGGCTTCAGACTGACCGAAAATTAGAGCATAACACTCCTGATGTTACAATTGTTGAGAAAGAGAAGGTGTGGATCATCGACGTTGCTATTCCAGGAGACAGCAGAATTGAGGAGAAACAGTTGGAGAAGCTCACCAGATACGAAGACCTGAGAACTGAACTACAGTGATTCTGGTGAAAACCAGTGAAAGTGGTCCCAGTCATCCTCGGCACACTGGGCGTGGTGCCAAAAGATCTCAGCGGGCACCTAAAAACCATTGGCATTGACAAAACATCCATCTGTCAACTACAAAAAGCCACTTTACTGGGGTCTGCTCGCATAATTCGCCGATACATCACACAGTCCTAGGTGCTTCGGAAGTGCCCGACTAGTGATATAATACGAAATCCAGCATAGTGATCTCGTTTGCTGTGTGTAACTGCTGCTTTTACATAATGATAATAATAATAATAATAATAATAATAATAATAAATACAGCCTCACTTAGGGATGTGCACAATTTGTTTTGACATTCTATTTGAATTGAATCAAATACCCAAAAATCCAATTTGATTTGAATCTTTTAAATTCAAATTTGACAAGGTTCAATTCGTATTTATCAAATTTGAATCTATTTGTTCAAGGTTTTGATTCAAATCTGCACAAAGGAATGTTGACAACATTTGTGTGTGCATGTAAACATCTTCCCCCATCCATACATATCTGTATGCATCCCATAGTTGTCCAATATGCAACCCATTTTCAGCCCATACACATCTGTACAAATCCGTACAAATGCAGGAAAGCTGTGGGTCTTCAAGTACGCATCGTGTACGAACCCATACAAGTACAAATGGGCGGATAATTCAAATGAATAGATCTGAAATTCAAAATTCAATTCAAACGTTTACATTCAAATTTCAGGACATTCTGTTGGAATTCAAATGTCAAAATTCAGCACATTCAATCGGATTTTGAATGCCTACGAATATTTGTGCATCCCTAGCCTTGATTCCTCTGATTATCTTAGGTCTTTGAAAATGATCTGATGGTCAGAGTACCAAACCAAGCACATACATCTACCAGTCTGTGATACTGATGGTGATTGATGTATATCCCAGCAATTCTCCTAGCTGTCGCCTTCAGAAAGGAACCAAAAAATGATGGGAGGAGAAAAAGTCTCCTTTGGAAGCTCCCCTTTCTTTGAACTATATTTTAATGGAAAATGAATAAAATGTCATTTGTTAAGGCTTTCTAAAATGCTTATTATTATCTATTCCTTAAACCTGCAATCCGTAAATTTAGAATATAGAGAGCTTTTCTGATAGGCCTCTCCAAGAGCAAGCACTGAAAAAAAATTATGATAGATAGTTGGTCCTCCAGAGATAAAAATAAATGTTTTCTCATCCTTGAGGGGTGATTAGTTGCTGTGTTTACCACTGAAGAGAGATTTCTAATGTTTGCCCTGGCATCTGTTGAAGCCATTTTTCCAGCATGGTGATTACTCCTCCAAGTGCTTCTATTACTTCCAGGACTAGAGGTGTGCACACATTTAAAATGGCTGTTTGGTTGGAAGCAAACTGAACACCCATTTGTTCAGTTTGAATTTGAAGTTTTATCTTCAAACAGGACGATCAGTTCAAATCTCAACCTTTCAAACATCGTTGAAAGCCTTTGAATCTCAGATCCAACAGGGTGTGTTTGTTAGGTTCATTTGAAAACCTCTTCGAGTCAAATTTCATAGTTTGGTTCAAACTCAGTTTTTTTAAACACCCTGTATTTGATTCAAACAGCGTGAGACTCAAACAGGTTTGACACAGCTTTAACCCAGACTATTTTGTCTTTACCTTTCTCCTCCTGGGTATTTTCACACCTCCCTTCTCATTCTGTAAAGGGGAAAGGAGTGCAATCAACTAACATTGACCAGTGCTTTCACTTGCAATTGCTAGGCAACGTCAACCTACCCCTACATGATCAAACAATTACCATATTTTCACTCGTTGGCTGGTCCTCTTCTGTGTGGCACCATCTTGTGTGTGGTATCCTCTGCAAATGCACATGCATTAGCACTGTCACTATGACAACACTGACGCTCTGCACAGTTACGGTCACATCAGGGGAGTCATGTGACCTCCTCATCCAGCAGACTGCTGTATTGTACTTTTCATAGTTGTTGTAAACCGCCTTGAGTAATTTATTAGAAAGGCAGTATACAAATAAACTGAAAGAATGAAATGAAGTTGGGGGAAAGACTGATAAGGTTGTGTACGGTTTTGTGCTCCACACCTAGTAGGTAATTAGGTAACTTCTGGGCAGGTAGGGGTTGTTTCTATGCTGTAAACACCTCATTCAAGTGCAGGTGCACCTGCCCAGATGTTGCCTAATTGCTGACTATGAACCAAAGTGTGAATTGGCTCATTTTTTAGTCCTATTTATTCAGCTTCTCATATACTTTCCTCCTGGTATTACCGTCACTTGGGACTGCTACATCTAATATCACAGCTTCTTTCTTACCTTGTCTACTAGTGTGATATAGGGTTGATTTGCCAGTACTTTTTTGTCAGTCTGGATATGAAAGTCTCATAGGATCTTTTCAACTATTATTTTTCTTATGGAATGTCCCATTTAAATTTTGACATGTCTACTCCATACTCATTGCAGATATTCCTGTACATAATCTCTGCAATTTGGTTGCTGTGCTCTGTATATGCTTTTCCTGACAGCATCTTAATCTAGCTACTATGTCCCAGACTATCTCTTTGTGCATTCTGCATCTGAAATCCTGCCTGATATGGTAGATTCTGTGCCCAGTGCTAATCCTTGTGCAGCTAAGATTAGTGCCTTACTGTCATATTTCAGTCTTGCTTTTTTCCAGTCACTGGTAGGATTTTCCAGTGTCAGCCACATCCATGATTTGCCAGTGGTACATTCCACAAAGGGGGTTGTTATGCCAAGGTACCTCCACTGTTTGCTTTCATTGGTACTCCTTCCCTGCACTTATCTGGTTAATCATGCAGTTTACCATGCAGCTGGCATGCAGAATGCTTGCTTAAATCATGACCAGCATAGCACTCCAGCAAAGGTAGTTAGCCAAGACCCCTAACTCTTCAACCAGGGTGTTTCCACACTTACCTCCTGAAAGATGGATTAAGGATATCCATTTTTCTGAAATCCGTCACTGGGAAGATCCGTCTGAAATAGTGACGGATCCAAATGAGGCATGGATACTGAAGCACACATCATGTGTTCACTGTCCAGATGCTGCAGCACCAATTTCCAGAAGCATCTGGCCTCCCTGAGGCCCCGCTGCCCCAGGATCTGTGTGATTGGAGCATTCAGATGTCAGTCACCGCTTGAGTCCCCCTGTGTGTGGCCGTGTCAGGGACAGACTGCCCACCAATCAGCAGCATGCCTGAGATCCCATGGCTGCCATGGTGCTGCTGCCTCACTCAACATGGCAACATGGCCTGTATTTACCTCCCGGGAAGCCTGCTTGTGATTCCACCTGAGCTCTTCTGCCCGCCTCCCTGGGGCCCACTTACCTGGGGGGCAAGCTTCGGTAGCAGCATGGACCTCTTCCAGAAACTGTGAAAGGAGGGGTGCTTGGATACGAATTCCCTCACATCCGTGGGTGGGGTATTTGGCTGGAACTGAATTTTTCCACATTCTATTCAACTCGAATAGAACATGGAAAAATGGCTCTGTGGACACCTCTATTCATAGGAGATTGTAGGCGTGACCAGCAGCAGGGATTTGAATCAGATTTGAAAAGCATTTATTTATTTATTTATTTATTTATTTATTTATTTATTTATTTATTTATTTATTTATTTCCATTTCTATCCCGCCCCATACCTGAAGGTCTCTGGGCGGGTAACAACAGATCAAACAGCATTTAAAAAACATATTAAAAACAAGACACAGGTAAAAAACATATTAAAACCAGGTATTAAAAACAAGGCACAGATTAAACTAAGGTACATAATTAAAAGCTCTGATTTAAGCCCTACATCCAGTGGTCTGTTAATAAAACTGTGACCAAGGGGGGAATAAGTCAACCTTGACCATTTGTATCAAATTTGAATCCTACCACATTTGAAAGGGCTCTGTTTGAAGTAATGAGAATTTCCTCGCATCTGATTTGATTTGAATCAAACACACACACAAAAAAAAAGTGCACATCCCTAAGCAAGAGATACAGAGTAGGTTTGAGGCCAAAGGATCTAACAATGAAGATGGCAACTGCCAGCTGACAGTCTATAATCCCACCACCCAGAAAAGTGGGATAGAGGAATGGTCTTTTGATGCTCTCTTCTTTAGTGTAGAGCTCTTGTTGAGGGGAAAGGAGCACCTCTGTGATATTCAGCATAGTGATGAATGGAAGAAAAACACCACCTTAACAGGACAAAAAAGTGAAGGGGGGAGGGGAGTAAAAAGGAGATTGGCTGAAAAAACAGATTGAAAAATATAAGTTTGATTGGCCACAGGTAAAATTCAAAAATACAGTGGGTTGGCAAGCAAAGAGGGCATGTGAATTTAGCAAATGTCAAGAAGGTAGTAATTTATTGTAAGGAAGGGAGTACAAATAGAGGAACAATAAAATAATCAGTTGACTATCACCCAGGATGGCACAAATAAAGCATCAGTCAATGAAAACTTTTAACCTATATCTTGAGGTGCAATGCCAGGTTATTTGAAGTGTTTATATTACTATCACAGCTGTCTGAGTGAATCAAGTTGGTTGGGACAGCTTTGTTTAACAAAGACTTGTAAATGTTGGCTGCCTTGGGGCTTCTTTGTTATAGGTTGTAGTCTGGACACACGTTTTATGAAGAAAAACTAGCCTAGTCCAACCACAAACCCCCAAAGGATCAAAGCACATAGGTTTTAATAATGATAAACTGGCAATACAGGCAGGCAGACAGCAAAACAAAATACTTCACAGGACAGTTTCTTTAATGAAAAGGGAAAGTTTTAGTAAAGAAACAGCAAAAGAGAAAAATGGCAGTTTCAGTTGAGCACTGCACAGAGCACTGTCAAATGGATAAAAAAGACAGGTAGAAGGAAATCCCAAGAAGTTATTAAAGTGTTTAAAATTGAGAAAGTTGATATAACAAAAACATGCAACTTGTCCCTATGTTTGGCTTCTGTAGCTGGAAACTTGAAGGTGGTTATTGTAACTGTCACTTTAAAAGCTGTTCTGTTACCGTTTTCATTTTAAGAACAACCCGTTTGGTCCCAATTTGTTTCAAGTGGAGATCATCCTACCTTTACAAGTCTGGCTTTTCCCCAAAATGTTTTCCAGTTCTTAACAACAGGAAACCTTCCTTTTGGCACCAACATCTCATCCATGCATTGAGACAATTCAACTCTGCCTGACTAGCTAATCCTACATATGGAACAGGTAGCATTTCACTGAAAGTACTCTGAAGAGCTTAGCCTGTGGCTGTCTGCCTAGCAAATTTAACTTGCAGGATCTCACAAATACATTTCTGGATGTCACTTGTGCCCATGCAAGCTTTGGACCAGGTCAGCACATCACTATGCAGTCAGCATGGATAAGACATGCTTTAATATTATATATTTATGTATCATGTACACTTGATGACTCTAGAGGTCCCTCCCAACTCTATGATTCTATGTGAACATTCTCACTTAATTCAGCTTTACTTATTTTATTTGATTGAAATTTGTAGGTTTAAAATATTACAATTGTTTGTTTTTATTTATATTATATCAAATGTGACATTGCATAGATTTTTTTAAAAAAAATGAAACAAATCAGGGACATTTTGCATACAAGCATGTGCAATGAGCCTATTGTCTTACTCTTCCTTTGTTCTTACTTTCCCTGCCTACCACTTAATAATGCAAGAAGGAAATTGTGTTTGAGATCACATTATTTTGAGGAAATGGGAAATTACAGTGACAGGAATTTGGCAGGGGGGGGGCTTCTGATTTAGAAATAACATTACATTAATACAAGATGAATGAGGAAAAGCTTTAACAATCAAGTATTTTGTGCCTACATTTATTCTTCTCTGTGTGTGCAGTACTCCCACCCATGTTACACACTTGAGCACTCTGTGAACTAAATCCTGTCTCATTAATGTTCACATTTCCTTTTCTTATCCAAGATCTCTTTATGGAGCATATTTTTCATGACCTTTTGTTCACCATTTGTTGGTTTTGTTTTGTTTTTTAAGATTAAAATATATCCTATATAGCAAACTTAAAGCAAATCTTTGCTTCTTGTGGCTCCAAATTTTGAAAAATCCATCAAGCTGAACACAATTCCTTAAAGCAGCAAGGTATAAAATAGTCAGGCTTGAAAAAACAGCACTCCAAAACAAACCAAAGCAAACAGACAAACAGGCAAAAGTTTATATCTGTAAGAGTTGGAGGGCAACTAGCTGCAAAAAAGAAAGAAAGAAAGAAGAAAAAGACATGTACATATGGGGTGATTTAATATGTAAATACCATATTTGTATGCACAGATGCAAGTGCATGTGTGTCTGCATTGTGTACAATCTCAATTCAGCCTTCTGTGTCTGAAAACTTGGCACTCCAAATATAGAGCTTCTCTTAGCCACTCTTTACTGGTACTGAGTAGTACTTTTTAATACTAAAAGACTTCTGAAAAGCAAAATGTTGAACTCTATAAAAAGATTTTTTGTAATACTATGCTATATTCCGCTAACTTGTATCCTACATGGATTTTTTATTCAACTGAACATAATTTTCAAGACTTGATTATGCTATGCTTAATTATACTATAGATACCTAAGGCTCTCTTATTATTATTTTTAAATTATAGGGAAGAGGGAGATGCAATAGCGGCTCTGGTTTATACAGGGTGGTAGTGCAGAGAGTTAGGACATTAACTTGGCATCTCCTCTTTGATATTTCAGCCATAAAAGGCAAGACACCAATCACCTACTCTCCTTCATGCTCTGGTCTATCACATAAGCAAGGCCACATCCAGACTTGTTTATACTGTGCAGTGGAATGTGCAGTCATGATTGAGGCATCACACAAGATGATTGGTGCATTGCCATGGTGTTGCATTATCCAACTGTGCACTTACTTTAATGCTGATCTAAAGACATTAGTTGCACAGTAGAAACAAAATTCAAATTTTCCTGACAGTCTGGTCACAATGGTGAGAAGAGCAGGATGAGAGCAGGAGGGCAGCTCCAATGTGATTGGCTGCCTCAACCCACATGACTGGATGTGCTGACTCAGCTTTCACAGCTTCCAATGGGTAGCTACAGAGCTGCTTATTGAGTGGGGACAGCCAGTCGTCACTGTGCAGCAGGTAAACTGTGCTTTTACTTTTAACTGCTGGTTTATTCTGCAAGTCTGGAGGCAGCCCAAAGGGCCATTGAATGGGATAGATATTGTTGAATAGGACAGACACTCTACCCAGAGCATGTCATAGTCTGCACTAACATGTGGATATCAGGCTCCTAGTCAGGATATACCCTGGAATCAAGTTCAGTGCAGAAAGAGCCTATCACATCATCAAAATGAAAAGATATTGAATGTTTGTGGGATGATTTAGAAACATATTTAAATAGTGCCAAAGTGATCTGAGTAAAAGAAATCTATTCAAAACAACCAGGGGCTATTCTAAAGATTCAGGTACAAACTGAGCACCTGCCTAAATGAAAACAGAATTAAAATTCAAACTTTAAAGTCTGTCTTTCAAAGCTGAATAGGCCTAGATGCTGCAACCTGATCTCATAGGGAAGTGTTCTAATTCTCTTATCATTTTGGTTGCTCCCCTTTTTTGTACTTTTTCCACTTCCACAATATCCTTTCTGGGGTGTAGTAACCAGAGGCCTATTCACACGAGGGCCTGAGGAACACGTGTAGGATGCCCTGGATGGAGCATACATGCAGCTGGGCCTGTGGTTCCATTCGGAATTGCCCCAGCCCAGCCCAGAACTCCCACTCGCGTTCCGGAAATAGAGCATGAAATAGTGCTGTACACCCAGCCCAGGGCATTCCTGGGTGTCTCAGCTGTCCCACAGCTGTTGAGGAGGGAGAGCATTCTCTCTCTCCCTCTGGAACAGCTGTGGGCCATGTCCCCAGTTGCCGCTATTGGTAGACCAGGCCCTAGCTGTCAGCACTTTGGAACAGACACACTGACAGCATGTGGGTCCTGTGTACCAAAATGAGCAGCACATCATCCTGGCCAGATGTGCGACTACCAAGGAAGGCATCTAGTGGGGGGGCGGGCGGGCGGGCTGGCAGCTGAGGCAGCCTGATCTGAACTGCTCCAGCTGCCAGCACAGCAGGATGGATCCTCGGCCTCCGCGGGCTCTATGTGACCAGATTGGGTCACCTACAGCCCACAGGACACCCCCTCCCCCGAGCTGGGGCCTAGCAGGGACACATGCACACACATGCAACTTACCTCATTGGCACCGGGTTCAAAGTGGCAAGCCCGACTGGCATCATTGTGCATCTGCATGTGCTGCCGGCTCTGACTGACCAGCTGCAACTGGCTCAACACTTCGAACCTGGCACCAGTGAGGTAAGTTGTGTGCATGCACATCCCCAGGTAGGCCTGTGCCCAGAGGGGTGCCTGGGGGGGGGGTTCCTGCAGGCTGTAGGTGATCCGATCGAGCTTGTAGGAACCGGATAATGGACAGGACCAACCTGCCTGCCCCTGGGTCGAGTTCGACCCAATAATAGCAGGCATGGGAGGAGTGTCCCACCTCCACACCAGCCTTTTTGTGCTAGGACAGGTTCCCCTTTCACACCTAGGCATGTAGGAATGTGTGAATGTGGAAAGCGTCCCCACACGGCCTAGCCTTAGTTCACTACAGCCATTCAGCTGTAGTGCAAAAATGCCTCAGATTGTACACAATATTAATGTGACCTCACCACAGATTTATAAAGAAGCACAATGATGCTTGCAGCTTTATTTTCTATTCTGTTGCTAATTTTTCCTAGCATTGAATTTGCTCTTTTTGCTGCTGCTGCATACTGGGGTGACATCTTCACTGAGGTATGCATCAAAAGTTCTAAGGTCCCATTCCTAAAATTATTGATTTTTGTTGTTGTTGTTGTTGCAATGTGTATCACATTTCATGTTTTAACATTGAAACTCATTTGCCATTTGGTTGTCCATTCACACAATACCAAAAGATCTTTTTGGAGTTTTTCACATTCATTTTCAACAGAGCTGCACGTTGTTTGTTTTGATTTTGGATATAAAGCAGGAAAGATATGACTTGGTGACCTGCTCAGTCACCAGGCTTTTTGCAAAGACTGGCAAAAAAATTTGAGCTTACATGAAATGCAATTAGCACACTTGCAAAAACCTTATTTCCCTTGGAGAAAGCAGCAGGTCATTCTTGGATCCATACTGGAATTTGTTTGCTTTTTTTTTCTGATTCTGTATAAATAAATATCCTTGTATAAAACATATTTAAGTAACTCATCTCAGAGGAACCACAACAAAACTACTTTGCACCTGACATATGGAATCAGAAAAATAAAACTGGAGAGTGATTTGGTTTAACTATCACTGACTGTGAGACAACTATTACGGTCATGAATTTTGTTATAATCCAAAACACAATTCATAGGCAATGATGATTGGTTTTAGTGCCTGAAATAAACAAAGGGCTGTACTTTGAAGGATCTATATAGCCACAAAATTATTTATGAAAATTTCAAACAAGCAAAGAAAATTAAATATTTCAGTCTCCATGTATGTTGTGTGGGGGGGTTTGTGTAGATTACATGCAAGTGAAATATTTTTAATGAAAATTTGAGCATAACTCGTTAACAATATAGGCTATGTCTCCATTTACCATCTAAAAAGGTGAACCGCACCATAGCCCCACTAAAAAGAGGGAAATGCTGTTGCTGGAAGCCCCAGCACTGGTCACGGGTATTTCAGCAGTAGGATGCTTTAGAGTACTGGCTTACCTTTCTGGATGAAGCAGCAATTATAGCTTTGTACAGTGCACATGTGTGGAGGCTGAAACAGTCAATCACACATGTGCAGAGGTAGGGACGCATATTTGTCAACAGCCAAATTGCCTAGATCACCTGTCACAAAATGAGCTGTGTGGTCTAAGTAGGAAACAATAATAAGGAGCAATACCTGAAATTATTGCTTCCTAGTGCTATATGCAGCTGTCATCTAGAGGTAACCCAGGAAGATATCTGCTGTACCCCCGTCTCCATTTTTGGCATAAACAACTACTTTTAAAGTGATCAAATGTGTCATTTTGCAATGTGATGGATTGCAGTCTAAAAGAGGACACAGATTTTCCTTTAGACCAAACCAAGGTGAAGAAGGAAGACTCCTAGTATACTTGCAGGTCCAACTGTACCAACTGTATCAAAGCAGGTCCACAGTATGGCTGTATCCAGCTGCCTATTATTATTTTTTTTCACAAATGCATGTATAACATTATGACTTTCCTATTCTTTTTTTTTCTGCCATTTCTCAAAAGCAACCAAATAAGTATTTCCACAGTACTGCCAATTTGCTATGGACCCTGGGCCCTAAATATCTAAAGGAACAGCTTCTCCCATATTGGCCTGCTCAAACCTTATCTCCTCATTGTAGCATGTCCTTCTAGTCCTTGTAGTCTTCTTGGTGGTGGTCCTTAGATAATCTCCCCCATGAGATGTGCCAGCCACCTTCAGTTAATACACTTAGAAAATTGTTACAAACACACTCGTGTACTAGGGATGTGCACAAATATTCATAACATTTGTTATTCAGATGAATTCAGACATTTGTACACAAACTGAATGTCTATGATATTCATAAACTGACACTCATATGAATGCGAGTGTTTCTGACATTTTTACGAATAGTTCAGACATTCGTTAAACTGGGGAAGTAGGAAAGCAGCTGCACCAGACATCTGCAATGGATCTAGAGTACATTCAACATGGATTACGAGCATATTAAAAGGGGATTCCAGTCAGATTTGATGCTTTCAGAGCGGATCTGTTACATGATATGTATCGGATACATATCTCAGATACGTATAGAATACTTATTCTTTTGTATCGGATGTGTATATGTTTGCATCTGATATTCATATGAATGTCTACGAATACTTTCATATTGAATAGAATTTTACTGCATTTGAAACCATCTATTTGTATGAATATGAATTTTCAAACATTCAATTTGTTATGAATTGTGGCATTCACGCCAAGGCTAGGCAGCAGAGCTATGGCTTGGCAGGCTTTCGGAGCCCAGCGATTGACAGAAGGGGCAGAACACCAGCAAAAGCCACGCTAGCCTGCCAAAAATGGACCAATCACAGCTGCCGAGGCATGGACTAATTAAGTGGGCAGATGACACAGGTCACGAGGCCTTTTTGCACTACACCCAGAACGGATGTAGAGCACGTGGGCTAATTAACTTCAGGACGCTATAGCCATTCACACACAGGCACGCAGGAACATGTTTACACACGTTCCTGTGCGACTGTGTGCGAATGGCTAAAGCGTCTCGAAGTTACTTAGCCAGAAAAGGCCGGCCAGCGGTGGGGATGCATCCCACAAGGCTGCCTGCCATTGGGTGCGAGCACCCAGGGACAGGCAGCCATGTCAGGCTGCAAGCCGCACTTCATGCCCGCTGTACAGGGCTCGATCGAGCCCTGTACAGCTGGCACGAACCTACCTGGGCACACACACCAGGGTCCGGAGCAGCTGCCTATGGGGCAGGACCCCTTCACAGATTGGAGCGCATGGCTCCAGTCTACGAAAGTTTCCCACACACACACCACCCCCTGATCTCACCCATCTGCGAAGTGTACACACCTGGATGTAGGCACCTATGCCGCGCAGATGACCCCCCACTCCGGGCCCCAGGGTGGGGTGTGTGCAAGTGCCAGGGAAGGGGCTCTGTGGGGCTTAGCCACCTGATTGAGGTGCTGAAGCCCTGTAGAGCCCCCCTGCCCCTCCCACTACAATCCAGGTGGGAGAAGCTTTTACTCCGGTTCCAAAGTGGAACCAGGAGTGACCCCTTCCTCTGCCCAGATCGGGGGCTGAGAGGGGTGGGGGGGTGCCCCTCCTGCTCCAGTTGGCATCCCCAATGCCTCCCACAAGCAGGAGGAAGGCAGCCCCCTGCCCCTCCCCCTAGCAATCTGGCCGGGAGAAGACTTTACTCCGCTTCCAAAGTGGAAGCAGGAGTAATGGGGCCCCTTTTCCCAGCCAGATCCTGGAGGGGAAAGGGCGGGGGGGCGCCTCCCTCCTGCTCCTAGTGAGCACCGGGGATGCCCACCTGGAGCAGGAGGAGGGCACTCCTCCACCCCTCCGAGCCCCCAATCTGGATGGGAGAAGGAGCCCCTTTACTTCTGCTTCCACTTTGGAAGTGGAGTAAATGCTTTTCCCGTCCGGATGTGGGGGGGAGGCTCTGCGGGGCTTAGGCACCTCCATCAAGTGGCTAAGCCCCGCAGAACCCCTCCCCGGCACCTGCACCCCCCACCCCGGGCCCAGGGATGCACCGTGGCCACGCACATGACCTACGTCATTGCTGCCTCGGGTTGCAATGACCCAAGGCCGACGGGAAAGTGCACCACGTGGGCGCAACATGAGCCATCATTGGACAAAAAGCCCACATGAGCTGCTAGTCCAATGATGGGCCATGGCGCACCCAGATGGCGTGCGTTCCCATCGGCCTTGAGTCATTGCAATCCAAGGCAGCAACGAGGTAGGGCGTGCGCGTGGCCGCGGTGCGTCCCTGGGCCCAGCAGTTGGCGGGTGGGCACTGGGGGTGGGGTGTGGGGATGTGGGGGTGCAATTTGCCCATCTCAGCTAAAGCAACTCTTGCTAAGAAAGCAACTAGGACAAAGGATACATTCCTGGGTCACTGTAGCTTTCCTAATATCTCTCACAAGGAGTCTAAACATCTGTTATCATTTCCACGTTATATGTAAATAATATGCAGCATCCAAGGATGCTGACACGAGATATCCACATGCACAGAGACAGGCTTCTGTTGGCCCTATACCATATCCTTGCATTTACTGGTTCAGTCCAGTTCTCTTCTTGTAACCAAATATGGGCACCCCGGGGGGAAATTTCCATTGAGAAATGTATTCTGTAACTGGGCATAAAAAGCCCCTAAAATCTTCAGTAAAGAACACTCTCTTTTCACCTGACAACCATCCTGCGTGTGAGCCTCAAATCATTACTACAAATGGCACCCGAGAACAGGGACTTGAACTCCTTGCAAGAAGAAAAAGAAAAAATCCATGAAATGGGCCTATTCGGGAGCAGACCGCAGGAATCAGGAACCGCACTCGCCCGGAGAGGGTCAAAAGACGCGCGTCAGATTTCCGAGCCTGGGGTGTGTGAGTATATGCAACCTCTTGCTCTTAACAGGTGCGGGATTCCCTACTTTCTAACTGGAAAGGAAGCAAAAAATGGGTGGTCGCCTCCCTTCCCTCAAGGGACATTTGCAAAGGGACTTCTGATTAGGCTAATGACATGGAATTTCTGCTTTCTTTTTCTGCAAACTGTGTCTGTGTGTCAGTAACTTGATGCTGCCTCCTTTCTCTTTCTAAGAATTCTCTGCTTGAGTATCTCTCTTCCCTTTCCTACTAACTGTAACTTGAAAAGATGCTTGCAATTTCTCCTTCCTTTTCTTCTGTCTTGGGACAGGAGCCTGATAAAAAAAATGCAAAATCCTTTCTGAGTCTCGCTTTTCATTTTTGCCTCTCTCAGATTCAGCATTAGTTTGTGCACTTTAGCCTCTCTCTCCCTGATTGGGTGAAACTCGAAGGTTTTAACCATTTATGTTCTGGAAAGTTAAGGGCTAAAAGACTAAGTGTCTCAGAGTCAGCAAAAACGTTTGTGAGTTGATTTTTCTTTCCCTTCTCATTTAAATCATGCTTAGAATTTCTTTTTTCCTCTCCCTCCGTTTGTTCCCTTTAAGCAGGATTGTTGTGCCCTAAACTCAGCTGTCATGCAGGTCAGAGACAGTCTGGAAATGGGGTGAATCATGTGCCCACGATGGAAAAATTTTTATAGTTAATTGTTCATGTCATAATTTTGGTCTTAATAAGACCTAAAGTGAATTGATATCCCAGTTCTAGGAAGGAACTAAGCCTTGAGTTCTTTTTAAAGATAAATTGGAGTTGATTTTTTGGTTTTTTTGTTATACAGTAAAATTAGCAGAGAGACAGGATTGTTAGCTCATGATTTGTTACTGAATGGTGTGTGGCAGGTATGCAAGGGAGAAGAAAAGATTTGGGAAATATGGATGATGGGTTTAAGAATGTGTAAAAATGTGTGGACATGAATAGATGGCAAACTGGAAAAAAGTGATGTAAAATTGCCTACTTCCAGGAGGAAGGAATTTATTGTAAAGCAATAGCAAGTGGATAAGAAGGTTTGAGCAAGTAGATAAGAGAAAGAGTTTTTGCATGTTGAAAAAAGTTTTTGTGGGAATCTCTTTGTTGGTTTGTCTGAATCAAACAAGTTATTAAAACCCTACAGAATTCCAGAGAAATTCGAAAAGATCTGGACATACATCAATATTGACATTTTGCTAATAGCTTATTGCTTATGTCATGATTTCATCCCATGAATTTAAAGTGCATTAATTATGCTCATATTCCATTATTGACAGGATGGTTCTTTAAAAATCTGAACCAGGAGCTTTTGGAGCAAACTCATTGCAAATTTATCAATTGAACATTCTTATTACACCCAAGCAGTGAGAAAGTTATATTGTATGACAGTTACCAATCTGACATGCACCTCATGAGAAAACAAAGAACATTTCCTTAAGCAGCATTCTTAAATAGGGCTGCTTAGGCTTTCCTATGCAAGTTTAAATTAAATCAGCTTGCTTTGTAATCAAAAGGCATTAATGAAATCTCCAAATTGGTCCTGTTCTGGAATTTTCCAAAGGTTGATAACTAATCTGTTTTAGTCACATTTTGCCATTTTTCCTTTTTTCCTGAGCAAAGTCACAGATGTGCCTGAAGTACCTGGATGAGGTGTGACAGCCATCGTGGAAGAAAAGATCCAAGACCTAAGAATTGTACCTGGGATACCAGTCACACAAGGGTTCACCTGTGCCTGTGTCAAGATTCTGCACCAGGCCACAGACAACATGGAAGCAGCAGTGTGCCTCATCCTTTTGGAGATCAAAGGACTTTTGCATTTGTGCCAAGACTTTAAACTGGCTTTTCCTGAAAAGAAGACCTGTGACAAGATTCCAGCGCCTGGCCAAAGTCATCGTGAAGGCCAAGATTTAAGAACTGTACCTGTGCCAAGATCCAGCTTCTGGTCACATGAACTTTTAAGCTTTGAGCCTGTGACTAAAAAATCCATCATTTGGTCACTGAAAAAACTTTGGAAATTTAATTCTTAGCAAGCATTGCTTGTGCCATCTTTATTAATGATAATTGCTGTTTAACAATTGTTGTATTGTCCTTTTCTGCATAATTGTGATATTGCTAATGTGGGTTCACATTGTAATTTGGTTTTGGGTGTTATATTTTCATTCAAAATGTTTGTATGCTTCACATACTGATCCCATCTTGATAAGTCATTGCAAACACCATAAGTCCTCAAAAATATGGGCTTTAGCAAATTCAGGCCATTGAAGCACACACATCTATCCCATGTTCCATCTTAACATGTCAATTGTTCTATCACACATTCATTTAGGCCTAAAAAATATGTTAAAACACAGTTCTTTATATATAACAGCACACCTTATTAAGAAACTAAGGCCTGAGATTGTTAAATATAATGCCATTTCTTCAGCATAAAGCTGATTGTTGTTCAATTTAGTTATTAAGAAGGATCCTCAATGGCTTCTGAACTTTGGAATCTTGCTGAAGCAAGCTAAAACAATGTCCATAAGTGTCTATGCTTGCCATAAGGAGCCTAAGAGCTTATTCATATGTCTCACAAAGTCACACACACTCAATTTGATTTTGCCTTATTAATTTGGCCATTTCAAAAGTTTCCCAAAAGGGAACACAAGAGTTTTCAGAGTCACAATCAAAGATTTGTTGTTGCAACATGTCTTCACTCATGTCATTCATAAATTTGGTTTCCAAGGAAGCAAAGTATTTTTGGCCAGTAAAAGGGATGGACACTGGGTGTTATAAAGCTGGGGCTTGGTGTCTTCCATGAATATATGTAGGGGTATTGGAATTAAGAAAAAAGAACATCATATATTATAATTAGACCTCAAAATTTATTAGATGGGAATAGTGACAAATTAGGGCTCACATAGCTTTAGGGTTACATTTATTGGGGAGAGCGGGGGAAGGGAGCACGCAAAACATCCTCACGACCTACCAGCGGAACACCGCAAAGGAGGGGGGGTTGTGCATGCCCTTTTGACCCAGTTTTCCTTAAATTTAAGCATGCATCACAGTTAAGGAGTAGACTCATCAATTTGGCTGCTTGTAAAGTTGATTCATGGAGACTTTTTGCTCTAAGCTAAATGACATCTCAGCTTTCCCTGGCCACATGAGCTTCCTCAAATTGACCCCCCTTTTTATAAACAAAAAGAAAGAGGGGATATGTGGGGATGTGGGGGTGCAATTTGCCCATCTCAGCTAAAGCAACTCTTGCTAAGAAAGCAACTAGGACAAAGGATACATTCCTGGGTCACTGTAGCTTTCCTAATATCTCTCACAAGGAGTCTAAACATCTGTTATCATTTCCACGTTATATGTAAATAATATGCAGCATCCAAGGATGCTGACACGAGATATCCACATGCACAGAGACAGGCTTCTGTTGGCCCTATACCATATCCTTGCATTTACTGGTTCAGTCCAGTTCTCTTCTTGTAACCAAATATGGGCACCCCGGGGGGAAATTTCCATTGAGAAATGTATTCTGTAACTGGGCATAAAAAGCCCCTAAAATCTTCAGTAAAGAACACTCTCTTTTCACCTGACAACCATCCTGCGTGTGAGCCTCAAATCATTACTACAGTGGGGGTTCGTATGCTGGGCCAAGACACCTTAATGCAGGTGCCTATGCCCCACAGAGGGTCGCCATCAGGTGGGGGCGAGCCTTGGTCGACCAAGGGGTCCCACAGCCCCTGTCCGATGGCCAGCCGGAGATCGGCCTCCTCTCACCCTGGAAAGGGGTGAGGGGAAGCCGATCTCAGTGTCTCCCTGGGCTGGGATGAACCCACCTCCCCCTCGCAAGGCCATCACCTACCTTGCCGGGCTGGAGATTGTGCAGGTGGGTCGACACTGGTAGATGGCAGAGGGGACCCACCAATTGGTGGGTCCCCTCTGCCATCTGTCCCCTCTGCCGTCTACCAGGGTTGGCGCACCTGTGCGATCACCACCGCAGCCCGACAAGGTAAGTAATTATTGGGAACGCCGTCAGCTGTTTGGCCAATTTTCCCACGGCTGTCAGGGATGGAAGCATGTGCGAATGCTTCCCTCTGCAAATGGCCAGGGACGCTTCATACGCGTGGGAATGGATGTAGAGCACCTTAAAGTGCTCTACATCTCGAACGCATGGAAAGCACACCAGAACTGGCTGGGATGCAAACCCAACCCTGGCAATACGAATGCCGTGTTCCGAGGTGTTTTCCGCCTCTCTCTCTTGTTTTTCATCAGGGTTTAGAGGGGGATCAGTGAGCACTGCTCCAAAGCACTATGCAGGCCTCTTCGCTTGGTGCCAGAGGGAAGAAAAGCCCATGCAGGAGGGAAGGAACTGCTACAGACTCTGAGTGCATTTGAGTTGGAACTCTCCTCTCGGATCTGAGAGGGAAAGGCCTGAGACAAGGGGCTGTGGACTATTTGACTTTTACACAGAGCCTTATAGGGACTGTTTGCTTACTGTGGAGCATTCTGAGAAAGGGAGGGGTAGGCTGGGTTGCCACATGAAGCAAATGTCAAAAAACACCTTCGCGCACATCCCTATTACATACATCCCCCAATCTGTTATTTTAATTTCTTGTTATTTTTGTTTATTTTATGTTTTCTGTTACTATCACCTGCACTAATACCTTTGAGTATAAGGTGGGATAATAATACAAATAAATAAAATAATATATTTTATTGCTTTATACAGTATTTTCTTGGCATTAAGTTATTGGTCTTATTTATTTATTTGCATTTCTATCCCGCCTCATACCCGAAGGTCTCTGGGTGGGTAACAGCAGATTAATCAGCAGATAAAAAACAAGATAGACATCACATTAAAATGGAATAC
This sequence comes from Aspidoscelis tigris stejnegeri, assembly GCA_023333525.1. Lineage (NCBI taxonomy): Eukaryota > Metazoa > Chordata > Lepidosauria > Squamata > Teiidae > Aspidoscelis > Aspidoscelis tigris. Next base: position 227,827,838 of record JALMGA010000001.1, read on the forward strand.
ACAATAAAAACAGAATACAGATTAAAAACACTTTAAAAATTCAGCAAATTTAAAACAGTATGCTCCATATTGCGTTCGTAGAGACTGTGACTGGGGAGGGGGGAGAATATAATCACCTCAGCCAAAAACCAGGGCAAAGAAGTGCATCTTTACCGCCTTCCTAAATATATGTAAGAAAGGGGCATTACACACCTTGCATTAATAATAGTTTTTAAAAATTCTCACTGTATAAGGTTTGGTATGTGTTTCTGTGATTCCGGGTTAGAACTTTCAGACATGCCAGGACCAACTTGAAGAATCTTCTCAGCATGTGCTGAGTGCCTAGACATATCCACAGCATATTGGTGATGTACCTTCATGGAACAAAAACTACTAGAAATGCAAAAATAATATAGCTGTATTGACAAAATTTCTCATCCCAAGGCTGACCAAAGACATTTTGCTGCCCAAAGTCAAGCAAACACATTGCCATATAATGCATGCTGGCATGTAAGACACAACTAGAATTTGGCAAGGAATGCTCAGGAAAAATAAATTGGGGGATTTTTAGCTGAGGGTGTGTTTTCAAATGAGTCCTCTATGACAAAAAACAAAAACAAAAAAACAGTATACCTGTTCTTCTCCCAATTCACTGAACGTAAGACTCAAATACAGTTTGGTGACATTTGAGGTCAAAAATCCCATGGGTATCCCTTGGAAGCAAACATACAAAAACAACAATTTGTCCTTTCATAACATCCACAATCTGCAGGCTCAAGCAGACATATCTCTCTAATGGTAGGGCTGCTTCTGCCTGAAGCCTATATTTACGTTAGGATAGTCCTGCTGTTGTAATGTGCAGATGCCGGTATCACATTATACATCCATATCATAAGGTGCTTGTCCACTGAAAACAGTTCCTTTGCCCCTCAGATCTTCTCTTCAGTGAAATAACCCCATCTACACATATGAACAAGACAACTTTTCTGAGATTGTTAAGATGCTGAGACAGGCCACACACAAAAGTATACGTATAAATTTCCAGATAGTGGCCCATTTTAGGTATGTTTTACGTTCTCCTAGTAAGTATCTTCTGAGGTAAAGGCAGAGTTTCTTTTATATGAACCAACAGTTAAAAGAAAACTGAGTTTAGTAGTTTAGCCAAAATTAAATGAAGCAAATGAGTTATTATTTATCCGAAGCTATAACATTCTTTATTTTTATGAACTGTGGCTAAATTGTTCTCTAAAAGGATAATCAGCTTATTCCTCAAGAACAGCTGAGAATTTAAGAGTCAGTTCCAAAGGATCTTGGCCCTGCAAGGCATAAAATTTTGCATGCTTGAGGTTTGAACATACCATTGTATGTAGTTGTTTTCAACTACATAGTGCTACTCCTATTCAAAGAGGGGGTTTGTTGTTGTTTGTCCTGCTCATTTTGACTGGGTGAAATTGCTGGGTTTTAAAAGCATTTTTAAATTTGACACAGCCACCCACAAAACTGCATTCTTTGCTGTGCACCTGACAAGTGTTTACAGCTCTAATATCCTCATACCATTATATGCTTATTGAAAAACAATTACCCAGTTCATGAATATATGTATGCATTTACTGCACTTTCATTCATGAAAGCAAACTTCATTTTTTTCTCCAACTGAGACAGCGCTATATTTTGAGAAATTATTTTAAAATTTCATCTACAATATGTGAATATAAGGTGACTACAATATTATGGGAACACAGACAATAATGGAGTTGTTTTCCATGTCAGTTGTTACACAAATGATATTTTTAATAAAACTCATTTTTAATAATAAAGTCAAATTTTCACTTGTCCAGCCTTGTTTATTTTTATAAGTATATGCATGGCAAACCTGGCAAGAAGAAAACTAAAGAAAGAGAAGGGGAAGGAAAGTATCAAGGAAAAATAAAAGGCTATTGTGACTGAAAATTCAGAACCGTTTTGAAGTATTATTTTGATAGCTTTAATTCTGAAGAGGGAGTGAAGGTGTGGAGAAGGGTGAGTCCTTAAAAATACCAAGTAGGGGGAAAGGGATAAAGGCATAGCAAGTATACAGCACAGATTTGCATACCTACTGACCATACTCATGTTAATGTATAAATGCTGTTTAGGAAAAGCTGTGACTGCACTTTTTTCTTTTCTTTTCTTTTTTTTTTTTTTTTGAAAAACAGCTCAAAAGAGACTGTGGGTGATTTTGTACTGGCCAGTACTGGACCAGCAACCAACAACCTTCCACATACTGGTAAGCTCTAAGTGAGAACCTGGGCTGGCCTGCTGTAGGGGCCTTTCTGCACTGAACCTTATTCTGGATTAAATCAGAAAAGGGAGCTGCTGTCAACACACTGGTGCAAACTACAGAAGACCCTACCTGGGGCCCACCATAGTCTACACTAGCATGTAGATGGTAGGTCACTATTCTGGAATATAATCAGGAAAAAATGTACAGTGCAGAAAAGGCCCAGCATGCAGGTAACAAGTCCCTATTCCAGAATATATATCCCAGAATAAACTCCATGGTAGAAAGGGCCTGTGTTCCAAGTCCCTTCTGAGCTCTCACAGCCCCATCTACCTCATAGGGTGTTTTGTTGTGGGGAGAAGAATAGAAAGCTGCTTTGAGTCCCCTTAAATGGGTGAGAGAAGTGGGGTAGAAAATGCAACTCTTCTTCTACTACTACTTCATCTTTGTAGCCCCTTTCCGGATTAGCAGATTAAATCTGCTGCGAAGTGGCAGTTCAGTGTCCAGATGGCAGGGCCCCCCCCCCCATAGCTTCCTGCTTGGGGAGCTGTGAGATTTCTGTGTGGCACGTGCAATCACACGGGGTGAGATGCGCATCACATGGGAAGGGACAGCCAATAGGAGTTGAACTGCAGTCTCAACACTCATTGGCTCTTCTTGCCATCCTTTTCAGACTGGCGGGAAGCTTTAAGGAGAGAGATGAATACCAGTTTATGGGATGGCAGGACACCTTGACTGGCAGCTATACTCAGTTGAAAACGAGCAACAACACTTCTTCCAATTGCCACTTCATCCCTCTCCCATACCACCATGTGAGCCTCTGTTCATCTGTACTTGTTCTTTATTGTTGGGGTAGGTTAAATAATGGGTGCCTCCAGATTCCCTGTTCTACCACTGGCCGCATGATGATTGCTCCTCCATGAGAACAACACAGTAGCAGGGAAAGTCTGAAGTAAAAAGTTGCTGATTAATCAGCAGCTTTTTACTTCACACTTTCCCTCTCATGCTGTGAAGATATATGGATTGTCTCATCTGGATGACAGGACATGGCTCTGCAGAAGCTCCTCCGTCCATGTGCAGCTTCCCCTTGTCCCATCAGGATGATGGGAAGTGGTTCTGCAGGGATTTCAATGTATTAAGAAAGTCTGGAAGTACCCAAAATGACAAGGAAGTTTTTGTCTCAGTTTTTGTTCCAATGCTGGGAAGTATCTGTAAGTTAGGAAAGAGAATCTTTTATAAAATCATATTGGGAGAAGAATTTAGAGTATCTGTGATGACTTACCAAGAAAATGTTCTTCACAGAACAGAATATAAAGAGCAAGATTGCATTGCAGTACTCCGTTGGGAAGACAGAATATAGTTTTCATTAAAGGAAGCAGGATGTAAAATGAAGGCTTAAGTTTAATAAACAGCTTTTACAAGGACTAAAAATTAAAAATAAATCAGCAACAACAACAAAAAACAAGTTTATGTGGCTCATAAGCTTCTTCCTTTAAAAGCCATTGTAACTGAGCCATTCAGCTCCCTACTATCAAAGCATGCGGGACTAATAATAGCATCTATCCTCATAACCCTTTTATTGAGAAAGAACATGGCCACAGAAGTATGAGAAAAAGAAACAACAATATATGTAAATAGTTCAGCCCTAGAAGAATGAGGAAATATGTGGAGATTTAAGCAAAGAGCAAGCATTTTTAAAAGTTTCCACCATAATGCATATGGCTGCCAACTCCAGCTAAAACCAATCCTTGACTTTTCAACAAGCATATGTGCACTTGATACATATTATGGACATGAAGTTTTATAGATAAAGAAAGAGAATTAATATTTAGCAATTGTGAAATAAAAATTAAATGTTACATTTCTCACGAGGCCTCCATACCATAAAATGAATGGTGTATTCAAAAGGAATCTGATTGCATATGAAACCTCAAGAAGAAATCAAGCTCTCGTATCATGAAACAATAAGATAAGTTAAGAGAAAAAAAGAGCAGAAAGGCTGTTGGAGTAGATTATTTTGGGTTGACATGTTGCCCTGGCCACATTTGGGATGGCAGGCCAGGATATCTGGTAGGCAGTGAATGGCATGTTCCCTTTCCCAGCCAAATGTTGGCCACCACCTTCTTTTGAGAATTACTTTCATGATTGTTAAAAACCAAAATACTGAAAACACATGGGAAATTAGGAAAGTGTGATGGCATGGATTCAGGCATCATATGCGTGTTTTCAGTGGCATGATGTGTCTACCAATCCAAGGCACTTGGGGCAAGGGCACAAAATTGTGCTCTCCTGAGAAGCACTACATCCATGACTTTGGTTAGTGCCCCTGTGCACCAAAATAGAAGCCAGGAAGTGTCTGGCAATTCAGTAGGGTTGGCAGTTCCATGGAGATGCCCATTTTCATGTAACTCCCCTCATGGATATGGATAAGTTGGATAAGTACCTGCATCTCCCTATGGCTGCAAAACCTGCACAAACTTTGCAGTCCCCACTACCATGCCCCCGAAAGCTGGGAATCACAGGTTCTAGTCTGGGAACCTGGAGGAGTGGTTTTCAGCAGCACATTATAATGCGTTGCTGCATAGCAGCCTCCCACACACACACAAAGACTAGGTTCATTTGCTGCTAGCTGTCACAGCTTAATCTGGTTGTCCTTGTACACACTGATACACACACATAGGCCTTCAGACTAAAAATGGAGGGAAGTAGGGACAGAAAGACTCCTGTTTCTCTTTTAAATACCTTATTAAGTAGGGTTAGTTTACTAGATTTTAAAGTAGAAGAAAGCTGTACATAAATGTATTTTATTTGAGAATCAGTGTGTTTTATACCATATTGGGTACTGGTCACCAGGTTTCAAAGATATCGTAAAGTGATGAGAAGGAAAAATTATATTGCTTAAAAGAAATGTTATTTGACCTTGAAAGAGAGATGAAGAAAGAACATAGGAAAGTGAAGAAAAGTTTGGAAAAGGATTTATACTACTGAAAAAAAAATGAATTTATACTATTCAATAGAAGAAATGGATAAGGTGCATTTGTACATTTAAGAATGTAATAAATTTTCCAATGTATCAGACTAGAGGTGTGCATGAATGCAATTTTTGGATTTCAGTTGATTTGAATCAAATATTTAAATGTTCAAATTTGAGCAAACAGAGAAAAATGAATGTATTCAAATCTGAACCAATTTGAATACATTGATATCTATTTGTGCATCTGTACGCACCCGTACTCATCTGTATGCATCCTATTTTTATCCCATATGCATCCTGTCTTCGTCCTGTACATATCTGTACAATGTGTACGGATACTAAGATACATATGTAATGTGTATGTATCCATACACATATGAATGTCCGAATAGTTCATAAGAATGATCCAAAACATTCAAGTGCGTTTGGAATGTTAAAAAAAGAATGTATTCAAATTTGAATGTATGAATTCGAACAAATTCAATTGAATTTTGAATTTTTGAATGTACTTGTGTGTCCCCTGGCCATTGTGTTGCCATCTTTGAAACTCTAACAGAACCTCCTGTTTGCTTGTATTCCTCACTGGTGCTTCTTTTCTCCTTTTTTTGATTATAAGAGTATAACTGTTAGAAAACAATTTGACCTGGTAATTTCTCAAGGCCACAGTGATGTGTGTGGAAGGAAATGGGTATGGACAGGGTTGTTGGTGTGAACCTGCTTTAGACAGGAAGATGTTGATGGATATATGTACTTATGGTAGTAAATTTAATCAATAAACACTAGCAATACTGCTGCTAAGCAAAACTTCATCTTCTTGAACTAAGATCTTGTCATAGTCCAGCAGTCTGTTCTCATAGGGCCTTTCTTCCTGCCAATCTGGCCTTGAGGAGCAGGGCTAGCCTAGTTAAAACTAACTGTCACTTCTTATTTCTTGGTACAAAGGAAATTCTGGATCTTTGAGGTAAGCTAAGTGAAGATGGTGGAATAGGTAATTTCCTTACAATCAGAAGGCACGACCTCTTGGAGGACCAGTCAGTCTTCACTCCTTCACTTAGAGCTTTGGTACTAAAGGTTTAAAGGGAAGCTTTAATTTCCTCTTCATGGCTGCTTAAAAACAAAACCCTTTCATCTAAGAATCAAATTATGAAAGTAACACTGAGTAGAGGAGGAAATGTGAGGGACTCATGAGCGGCAGGAATCGAGTAGTCTGGAATAAATTATCTCTTCAAGCAACCCAAACTTCTTTTCTCTTCAAGTAGAAGTCAGTCCAGATTCCTCAGGCTTTTGCTATGTAGACAAGAAACCTGATATTTGTTTTCTCATTGAACATCGTGGACTCGCTGCAGCCCTATTTAGGATTCATAAACAGGAATACCAGCACTGTGGGATTTTTTTCTCTTTAGTGACGGAGCAATCCAGGTCACTTTCTGGATTGTGCCATCCACACCTGGGAGTTGTGGAAACTCACTTGAAGTTGCTGCAGCCCTCCCAGGAGTGATCCAGCTGCGGTCCACACTCAGTCCAGAGGCATTTCCGCACTGAATCGCGTTCCAGACGGAACGCGTTCAGGCGGAAAGCTTAAGCCAGCTTCGGGCGCTTTCCCCGTTCACACACAGACGCGCCAGAACGCGTGTAAACGCGTTCCGGAGCGTCTGGGTGCGAATGGTCAAAGCGCCCGAAGCTGCCTTAGCCGGCAAACGCCGGCCAGGGGCGCGCCGGCAGCCGCGGAGGCAGATCGACAATCAGCTGTTTGAAAAACAGCTGATTGTCAAAGCCGCGCGGCGTCGGAGGCGCGCCGGCAGCCGTTCGGGAGACAGAAGAAGCGCGAACGCTTCTTCTCCCGAACGGCTGCTGGCGGCTCGTCCGCGTTGGAACGCGTGTAGAGCACTTCGAAGTGCTCTACATTTCGAACGCGGAAAAGACAGCTGCGGACACGTCGGAACGCAAGCCGCGCGCGGCCAATGCGGATGACGTGTCCTCACCTGTCTTTTCCGCGTTCCGTTTTCCCCCGTGCGAAAACGCCTCAGGAGTGGCTTTATCACAACTGGATGGCAGTCCCCATACTCTTTCGCAGGTGCATTGTGGTAGCTGAGCATGACAGATTGACTATGGATGCACAGACACACATAGCTGTTAGATTGCCATAGCAACATCCGACCATGCAGCAGATTCCTGTTTGGATGCTACCTTGGCAATTTGGACAGCCCTAGCTGGCCAGTTGCACAACAAGTATTGTGGCTAATTTAGTGTTTGCACGTGTGAATGGCCACTACCACAGTGATCCTTATCAGCCTGATATGGCACTGTTATACCAGAGGAAACCTGCAAGTGCAAACAGTTCCTGTGATTATGTTCTGAAAAGAAATAGTAGCTATTGTAAACCATTGTGACCTCTACTAGCACCACCATTGTCTCTGATGGTTTGGGGAAAGGATAGCATCTGTTGCCCCTGAAATTATGTGTTTCCATTCAAGAATAAACTGCTAGGAAAGAAAAAGAAAGGGGAATTTCTGCCTCATGAATTTAAACTGTTTCATCTCAATCATCCTTCATTTGATTTATCCAATATTTAGACAGCTTGTATTATGTCACTGATGAAATTGCCCCTACAACACTTTACAGTACTGGGACAAATGATCGTTTTGTTTTAGATTTATCATGGTTTTATCATGGTTGTATAACACAATGTTTTGTGCTTTAATGAAAGAGCCAGTTCTAGGATTTTACAATTATAGATGACTGGGAAATTCCTAATTTGCTACACAGATGAGTCCTAGACAATGAAAGAAAGGATAAAGTATAAAAATACCTCCCTCTTTTCTTTTCTTTCTTTTAAAGTCAAATCTAGAAACAATTTATGAAGGCAAAAATGTTCAAGAATCAAAGGTTGATACTTAGCACCAGCTGGCAGTATGATCAGTTCAGTTCCAGTCCACAGCCAAGACAAAAAAAAAAAAAAGAATTATAGCAAGATCAATGCCAGAATGAGCCAAAGGAAAGGGAAAAAGTAAACAACAAAGGACCAAATGTCAATAATAGTAAAACAAATTGTACCTATTTCTAAGGGAAATATTTTATAGTTTGAATCTTAAAACTTTATCAATCTGATTAGTCTCCCAAAAATATATTTTATCTGGAAACAGAGGTAATGAATTGAGATGAGTAGCATTCTTTTTATCAGCTACAACATGTACAATGTGGGGATGGTGTTCATACTGAAAAAAGAAATAGATAAGACAACAGAAGCACAAAAGTTATTTATTTTAGAAGCAGTTCAAATCAGTTTTTGAATTCAATCCATAGTTGTAACAAATGACAATGTCTCAAAGCATATTTAATTAATATATTTATATACTAGCTATTATAGAAAAGAAAGAAAATCAAAGTGCTTTACATAACATAGGCCATGATCAGATGAGGAGGAGTTTCCCTCAGGACTTTATGTCAGGAGTTTACCCCAGGGGTTTGCAGTTCCACCAATCAGGCATAAGGGACAGGAGTTTCCATCAGGAGTTTATTTCAGCAGTTTACCCAGGAGCTGGCTATCAATCAGGACCACAGGGGAAAAGGCATAAATAACCTCTGAATACTGCAGATCTGAACCCAAGGGAGCTGTTGCCAGTAGCTGACCATTGGACTTTTCTTAGTAGGAAGAACTGACCAGAAGCAGGGACCTCGTTGCTGAACTTTGGGGAGGCTAGCGTGATTCCTTGCAAACCAAAGGGGGGAGGAGGAAGTGGTGAAGCTTACCTACCTGGAAGCAACTGAGGGGCCAGTAAGTCAGGGAAGCTGTTGATGCTTGAAGCTTACTATGCCTAGAGACTTGAGAAACCTTAAGACTGCTAACTTCTAGACTTTCCTATTTTCTCTTTTTCTTCTGTAAATAGTATTCTAAATAAACTTGTTTTAGTTTACTGTTTAAAACGCTTGCTACCAGTGTTTTGTTTTTAAACTGTAGTACTCACTCGGCCGTTGCACGAACCCAGCATCCAAAAAGCACCCAGCTACTCTTAGGAGGGCGGTCACTAACCGGACCACTGGGGATTGTGGCACTTGTGTTACCTGAGCTTGAAATCCTGGATTCCTTGTGACCTGCTGACCCTTTGGACTGCCTGACCCTTGCTGACTTTCTGGACTCCTAGACCCTGGACCAGAACTGACCTTGAGAAAGCCTGGAACCCTTGGGACTGAGTAGCTGTGCAAGTGTTTGCCTGTTGCCTGACCAGCCTGCGACGTAACACCTGAGCACTTATACTTGTCCCTTCTCTAGAGACATGGGAAGATACAAAAGGGAAGATTGCAGGATTCAAAACTTTCTGAGTACATTATCACTGCTCTCTCTCTCTCTCCTGTGCTGGATCAGGGGTCCCTCTGACTCCCTGCAGTGGCCCAAACGTACCATGTGGCTATAAAATGTCACTTTCAGCACACTTCAACAATACAGCCATGATGGGTTAGTGTGACAGGCCTCAGAAGGATCATTATGCTTCCTCTGGCTTTTCTAATTAGAGCCATAAAGTCAAATCAATGTCCTGGGCAGACAGATCAATGCAGTAACCACACAGCAGCAACTGGTTCAAACCAAGCCCATACACTGCCTTTTACAGAGAGGTTCCCCTCCCCATTCCAGGAGCAGATTCTGCCCCAGGATTAGTCCACGTGCCAGTGGACATGCAGGCTCCCCATATTGTTATACTCCCAGTTCATTTTTGGCATGCATGATATTTGGGGATCATACCTTAGAGCCTCTTTTGGCATAGCCCAAAGGGGATTTCCAGATCTTGCCTCAGTGTTGTGCCAAAATTCCTAGATTATCCTGATGCATTAGTAGGAATGTGCACTGGGGGAAGGAATTGGGAATGGGACAAGTTAGAATGAAAACTCTTCTATGAGATTAAACTAATTTTGAGAAATGTGTCTATTTTTTCAATTTCATTCATTGGCGTGACTGAGTATGTTTATATATACAGCTGAACACATCATTTTAACAGATTTTCACCATAAGGTGGCATTTTGAAATGGATACGATGGGATGTGGTCAGGACACATGTTTATGAGAAAATTAGTCCGTCCAGTCACCAACCAAAAACAATTGAAGGGCCTAGATCTGAAAAATGATACATTGGCAAAGGACTTGGTAAAAGCAAGCAGGCAGCAAGATAGTAGGCATTCATTCTAGTAGCCATTGATACATCTGTCATCCATAAATTTGTCTAACCCTACCTTAAAGCTATCTAGACTGGTAGCTGTCACCACCTCTTCTGGCAGCACATTCCATAAGCCGATGACCCTCTGGGTGAAGAAATACTTCCCTTTGTCCGATCCTGCTCTCCCACCCATCAGCTTCATAGAGTGCCGCCTGATTCTAGTATTGTGTGATAGAGAAAAGAGTGGCTTCTGGAGTGGCTTGGATGGTTTTGTAGTTTTTCTTTCTTTCTTTTTTATTGTTTACCTGACCGACCTCATCTATAGTTCTATAGATTTCTGCAATAATGAGGAATGTGAGAGGGAAAAAAACTTTTTATACTCCTTTTTTAAAGTGTCCCCCTAGACTGTTGTTGATGATATTATGTCTGCAGGGCTTGGTATCACATAGGTGTGGTTGAGAAATAATATGTGTCCTCCATTTCATATGATAACCCAAACCAAGTTAAACAATGGTTCAACCTGGACCCATCAGTTCTGTCCAGAATTCCTGGTAAAGATTTCCCTGATATTAACTATAAATAAAAGGTTGACTTAGGTTGCCAAATAGCTTCTATTTTCTACCTCATTTTCCTGCAAGTATCTCTTTTGCACCCATTTTTTTCCTTCGACCAAAGTGAAAGTTTGTCTTTTAAAAGTATTTTTATATTTTTTTCAATATGGCCTGACAGAGAATTATCATGTTTTATGATCATAATTCAGTATTTCCAGCCCAAGTATAAAATCCAGAGGTGTCTGTGCCCTGGCAGAGTCCTGCTTTTGCTTGGCACAGCACTCAGAATAAGGGATTCTGGGAAGCACATAAAGGGTGTAATCCAGTTAAAATAAGTAGTTTTATGTTCTATTAATTTAAATGTTTGGAAACTGAAACTTTGAATGGATTATGTCTTTAATTTATGAGTCTCTAATAAGACATGTCTAAGTAGCATTATATGTTCTGCAAATAGAGGGTTTCCATACCTGTGAATATTTATTTCTGTACTCATTCATGCTACAAACATGCCCAGCTGAGAAACTGGCAATTGAAACTGGATGTAGAAACAAACAACTTGCCAGCTTTTCAACATGTCATTTGGCAGATGGTGGTTCTTGCAAAAGCCTTTTGGGATCTCATTTGCACACGAGTTTTTCCAAAGAAAGCACATGAGGTGCTAGAAGGCTTGCACAGAGTGGGTGTCATAGCTGAAGATAATCCAATTTATGGTGCTATAAAAAGCAGCATGACAAAAATATGATTGGGGAGATGCTTTAAGTACAGTGCAAGGATGAGTTCAGGGAAGGAAAAAAATCAATTAAGGTTAAATCAAATTGGATTGAAAAGGAATTTGTATTAAGGGAGATCAAAAGGAAACAAAAATGGTGCAGTAATTTAGCATTCTTTGTCTCAGAACAGAACCAAAGATTGTTTGGTCGGGGAGGAATGGGAATATAGCCAAGAATTTCCCAGGCATGGCACATGCCACCGAATCATTATCATCTTAATAAAAATACTTTGGATGCTGTCTTGGCTCTAGGGAAGTAAATGACCAGCTTTCATTGATTTTAATGGGAATGGGATTTCACCCTTAGAATGTAGCTAATGAATCATGTGTTTATAATACTGCATAAACACTAACTATTAATTACTCCCCCTTTTTTTCAAATAAGGCACAAGGAACAGCAGACCTATTAGAACTGTGCCATCAGCTACACATAAACCTAATGCAACTAGAAACTCCTGTGAAGAGTGTCTAAATTATTTATGGACACAAATATGAATCAGTAGAGTTTGATAAGGGGGGAGATTTTTAATTATACATTATTTGTTCTTTTGGAGACAATGCTTTCACAAAGTGATGTAGAAGAGACATACATGCATTCAGTTCACATCTCAAGTTCCACAAAAGGCAGTTCTGTTTCCGACAAATGGGGGAGGCACACCATCCATGTTGCCCTCCTTTTCTCTATTTCAGAGTGAGAAGGCGCTCACTGCAAGAGACGAAGAAACTCTGGAGGTGCCTCTGTGAATGATCAGACCATAAAATGTAATGTGCAATTACTTCAAAGGTTCCCATTGCTATTGAAAAAAAGGAGTGTTTTGCAGAGTCCTTCCTTGACACATGGAGGCACCCTCAAAAAAATAAGTGAAGGGACAACCTAAGGTACAAAAATCTTTTAAAATAAAGCTGAAAAAGTGATAAGGAGTTGATATTTGTGGCTGGTCTATCATATAGACTCAGACCAGAGAATGCTAGCATGGATGTAAACCGCATGTGTTTGGTCTTAGGGTTGTGCACAAATGTATTTTTTGCATTTAAATTTGAGACAATTTGAATATTCAAATATTTGATTTGATTCAAAAATTGAAAATCTGAATTTTTAAAAATCCAATTCAAATCTGGATTATCCAGATCTGTACTTTCAAAAATTCGATTCGAACTCAAAAATACAAATGTTGGCACCATTCATATCTGATTTTTGAACTTGTGCGCATCACATTTTTATTATGTTTGCATCCCATTTACATCTTGTTCACATCCTGTATTATAAGTGCAAATAAACACGATATTTGGATGTCATATATGACATTCTATTCAGTTGAATTATTCAAAAATTCAAATTCAATATCCATATCCATACTGAATGTTGATATTCATCGAATTCAAATCAGATTTTTGAATTTTCAGATATCTGTGCACATCCCTATTTGATCTACCACTAAACTGGATTTGTGAGCCCATTGTACAGTTCTGATCCAGAGGCGTTTTTGCACTACCCTTCCCATTCCCAGTGTGATGACCCAATGATGACTAGTGCTCCCTGGGATCAGCTACTCACCTTATTCAGTCCCGGGGCTGCCACCATTTTTGCAGCATGCCTCCATGACTGTGCATGTGTCAGTGCCATTGCCTTGATGACGCTGACACTCTCTGCCTTCACAGTCATGTCTACAGTCATCTGAGGTGCCAGCACACTTGTGAGGCACCTGAAACAACCCCTGAGCACCAGCAAGAATGAATGGTTGTGCCACTGGATGCTTCAGGTAAGTAATAAGGTAATGTTGGTCAAGGTGTGGAGCACAATTTCATGCTCCACATCTAATCGGTTAGTGTGCTTCTGGGGAGGACAGGCATGCTTGTAGGCTGTAACAGCCTACTTGATGTGCATATGCTCTTCCCCAGAGGTGCACTAATTATGCACTAGAGGCTGTATTGTGAAAGGCCTCTGATCTATGCTAATCCTGTGCAACAATGCATTCTAAGCAGTTCCTAGATCCAAATTAACAAGTACAGTAAGTGCAGAAAGACCTTAAACCAGACAGTTCCTCACTCGCTCACTCACATCTCCTTCCATGATTCCAAATGTGGTTGTGTCAGAGTTGTGAAGTTAAAATAGAGAACTGTAAAGCAGAATTTTAAGAGGAATATGAAATTACATCCATACATTTGGAATATGCATATTTAAGCTAAATACAGATTTGAGGCAGAGAAAGGAAGCAAGCAGAAAAAAAATGGGTAAAGTTACAAAGTTAGGAATTTGGCCTTGAATTGATAAGTGAAAAAACCCTGAACAGCACAGAATTTAGAATTTAATTGGTCTTAAGTGATGGCACAACTTATTTGCATCTTTGTAACATAATTGGCTAATATGTTTATAGCCAGAATCTATTTATCTACACATATAATTCATGTACAAGGCTCAACTATCTCCTTGCTGAATGCTTGCCTCTTGTGTTGAATTCACAATAACAAAATAGCTCCTTTTGCCTTAGTCACCAGTTTGATATTTGGATGGTTTCCTTTTACCATAACTGAGTAAAAAAGCAAGAAATACAAATACTTTTATGATTGAGTAGATTATTATTAAATTCCAGGAAAAGGGAAAATACATAGAACATATAAACATCATAAATGACCTTTCATAAACAAGTCTAAAAAGGGAGACAGCGAATGAGCAAAGAAAGGGGGAATATCAGAGCATTGATGCAACGGAGACACCCAAATGAATGGATAATTGATCCAAAGTAGTGTCCAATTTCAAGTCCATTTATAATCTTTGTAAAAATTGATGAAATGTAATTAAAATTTAATAACAGTGATCAATGACAATTAAGAATCAGCAAAATTGAATAACTGATATAAGTTAAAATTTACCGTTTGACATTAATTAAGGAACATATCACACTAAGGAATATGTCAAATAAGAGAACATTTCACATTAAAATTTGCCATGTTAACTCCACTTTAAATTTGAACATGTTTGTTCAGATGCACAAACAATCTAATGTCATGATGCATTTTGTTCCAAGTCTTTAACTTGTCTCTTTTCCAATTTTAGTTATGCAGAACAAAATGGAGTCTCAGATTCAAAATAGAAGGTTCAAAAATGAATGAAGTTTCATTAATGGGTACAAAAATGCCATTACATACCCATTAATGGATACTTAATGGGTACTTCTAGTGACAGTGGAAAAACACCCTGAAACTTCATTCAGCTGAATATTTCACATTTCTGTTTCCTGTGACAATTCTAGACTAGAAAAAGTGAATTAGACATGAGCTGAGAACATGTGCTACTTGAACTACATGTTTTGCTATGTGCAAATGCAGCCTCCTCTTTTAGTTCTGAAATCTAAACTAGAATGATTCCAAAGAAAAGCAGGATATAAAAACCATAAAATATCTTTTAATCATAAGTCTGTACGTTTTTACTATTTTGTTTACCTGTATTTTACGGCATATAAGATGACTGGGCGTATAAGACGACCCCCAACTTTCCAGTTAAAATATAGAGTTTGGGATATACTCGCCGTATAAGAAGACGACACCCAGCGTATAAGACGACCCCTGACTTTTGAGAAGATTTTCCTGGGTTAAAATGTATTCATATACGCCAGAAAATATAGTAATTCACACTCCTTGGCAATTAACTTAAACTGTTAAAAACATAAAACAAGAACTTTCATTCAGCATGAGCAATGCCCAAAGCTTCCAATAAACAAATCTGCCTTGTTTAAGCAAAAAATACACACATGACAGACTATTATAAAAAGGGCCACTTGAAACAACTACATAAGATGAAGGAGCACCATCTCCCATAGAGACCTGCCAGTCATTTAAAATCATCAGGAGAATCCTTTCTTGGTATACTATCCATAAATGACCAGACTTCCCTGAGGTGCTTCTCTCTTTTATGGAACAATCTCCAGCAGATGTCCAGTCTGCTGTTGACACTTTCAAGTGACTAATGAGATCAGCGGTGATTTTACATGTCCCTTCCCATTCGCTGGATGTGAAAGGAGTGCAATCACTGGGTGTTGACTGGCACTCACACTAGTTTTCTAAGTCGTCATTGTTTTGTTTATATAATTTCATTTTTTTAAAAAATGTGGCAGTTGTGGCAAAAAGGAGTTATTTTTCTGCCACCATTGCATCCTTAAGTAGCCAAGGATGGTTGCTTAGATAAATCTTGAGGATAAAGATGCTGAGATTCACAGGGGATTAGATGCCACAGGGGAAGTATCCAGGGATCTGCCTGATCTAATTACTTTTGAATTAGTTACAGTTGTTGTGGCCTGAGGATGTGGACAAACTGCATGCTGGAATCTGGGCAACGACATGCTCTCTAGATATTTTCCCTTTTTGGCTGGTAAAAGCTAATCAGCAGGTTATATTCAGGTGTACCCAGGGAGTGATGAATGCTTCCTTGGAGGATGTGGTAGACCTGCCATCTCTTAAAGAGGCAGAGTATTCTCAAGAAATCTCCAGCCAGCACTTATTTAATCCACAGTGGGCACAACCCCATGGGAGCCAGTTGCTTCGCTAGTGATGAGATTAATAAAAATTCACGTTGTACCTCGCAATAAAGAGTTCCCATCCGGTTTGGGTTAATGCAGATTACAATCCTACTTTCCTGTCCCCATGGAAGCCGCTTCTTCTTAGCCCCTATCTTTTTCTTCCCCCACCCCACCTGCTGGAGCGATGACAGGCTCCCTTCAGCTGTCAGATCCAGCTCCCTGCATTCATGTATTTAGCACACAAGGAAACCAGTGATCTGCCCCTTTCTTTCACAGCAGACGCTGCATTATTATGAGGGGGAGAGAGACTCCTTCCCTTCCTTTCTCTCGATTTCTTCCTCCATGGGTTCCCTCTTCTGTTTCTCCCCCCCCCCCCCACGTAAGCTTCACTCCTGTGTGTGTCTGTCTCTTCGCCTTCCTTCCCTTCCTTTCTCTTGATTTCTTCCTGGGTTTCCTCTTCTGTTTCTCCCCCGATTTAGTTTCACTCATGTGTGTGTCTGTCTCTTCACCTTCCATCCCTTCCTTTTTCTCGAATTCTTCCTGGGTTTCCTCTTCTGTTTCTCCCCCCCCCCTTAAGCTTCACTTGTTTTCTCCATGTGGTTTTCTCCCCCCCCCCTTGCCTGAGTGTGCAGTCACCCAGGCAAGGGCTTCCTTTAGCCCAAACGACTTCCTGACAGGTGCTCTGTGGTCAGCTGAGCAGCTGTCAGGCAGGGATAGGGGCTGTTGTGCACACGTACAAAGCTTCACTAAAATGATTAAAAGCAGCTGCTTTCACGGCTCTTCTCACCATTTTAGCAGAGCAGTGTCCCCATGCTCCCAGGATAATCCACGGTTGCCCCCTAAGTCGGATGTAGTACTGTTTGAAAGGGGGGGGGGTTCTGCCACAGATTTTCTCCTTTGTGCCTCATCTAGCCAGGAGTAAAGTTTCTCACGGGGCTGCCCCAGGGGCAAAAGAAGCTTAACTTCAGAGTATTTTCGGCATGGAGACACACCCAGTAAAGCACATCCAGGCACATTTTATTTCAGATAATCCATGCTTTATTCCAGATTATCCAAATAATGTAGATTAAGTAAGTACTGTTGGATGAAGCTAACATGCCCTTTTGGGATAAAGCATATTGAAGAGGATCGTCACTGCCTGACAGCTGCTTAAAGACAGTAATTGTTTAGATGGGAGAGAAACAAACTGAATCCAGACAAGTCACAGGCCCTTATGATCTACCAGTGACACATTATTGGCTGTGCCACCACTCTTAGTACTTAAAAAGTAGGGAATGCGAGAGGCCTTTCTCAGATTGTGGAATAATGTCCCCAGTGAGGTGGGTGAGGCATCTTCATTGTATACATTTACATCTGTTGAAGAGGAATCTATTTACCCTGGTGTTTGGATGGAGAAACAGCTTTTTTCTTTTCAGACATTGTTTGTTTCAGTGAATTACTTTCTAGTTCTGTATTAATATTTATTTTATTGTAACCCTCCCCTAAGGGTGGGATAGAAATGCAAATAAATAATACACAATACTTGTGACAGGCTGTGTTCTTGATCTAACAATGTTACTGCTAATGTCTTATCCTATAATTAGATAACCATAGAGGAAATCATAAATGGCTGGGAAGTGAAGTTTGTTATGAAACATCTGCCTCCATGGTGTTGGATGTGACAGCTAACTATTGTGATGGGCATCCCCTATCCAAAAGTAGGGTTCGCTGCCCAAACAGGATTGTCTGAATCTATTGTTCCTTGATGTGGGGACTATACTGAACGCTATACTGAACATAAGAAAAGGGAGAAACAAGGGCAAAGGATGTAATGTTACCGAAAATAATGCATAAAGTTCAAGGAAGCAAACATAATTTTCAAGCTCACCCAGCAATGGTAGAAGCCATGATAATGCTTATTAGCATATTAAGAAACCTGCCTACAGCTTGGTAGCTAGTATGCTAATAAGGGAGTAAGTGGGCTATAAATCATGATCTAATGTAGTGGACATGCATAATAGAGTTAATGCTGGAATGACACAAATGTAACCAATCATACTGTTTATAAAATATAACTATGTATATAAAATTTTCCATCAAATATATGAAAGCAGAACAGATTTCAGAAATATCTTCTGGTACCCCTTATTGCTAGCAATAAAGAGACTTGCAGCTTCTACCTCGATATGTCTTTTTTTGGTGTAGCATGCCATGCATGAATCCAGAAATTGAGGTGGGGCATAACATTGGGATTCCATGGGACTTCAGAGCCCATAATGAATGATTAAGTGGTTGAAAATCATGCGAAGCAACAGCCACCAATGTGCCCAGAATCAATGCTGGATGTTAGACTTGAAGATTGATGTCTGCTCAATTTTCAGTCCTCTGCAGCATTTCTTTGCACCTGAGGACCAAACTATGTCCTTGCTGCCATGCTTATTGACATCCCTACCAGGAAGTAACTCCCATCCACAAACTGACTTCTGATTCAGTGTAGTTCACCTCTGTTAGGCTTTGTGCCACACTGAGGGCCAAAAGGGCTTGCAGATACCCAGAACCCTTTTAAAGGGGCCATGTGGATGGCATCAGTGTTCATGAAATGTGCATACTGGGGGCAAATACAACCAGTCATTTTATGAAAGGCTGTGATATCAAATAAAGGTAAACGATAAGACTTCTGTTGCCAACTGTACCAAAACAACGTGGGACAAAGTGGTCAGAAACAACTTTCAATTCATTGAAGATGATCCCAAGTGCACGTTTTTCCCTAAAAGTACTGATGAAATTCTGTGCAATAGTGAGGTGCACTGGAGCTTATCTTCAGAGATAAGAAAGAATTGTTGACATGTTTAGTTAGTGTGCAAAGGATTGTTCTCCAGTACTGGATAATAAGGGAGAGTCTATTTCTCCCTGCCTTTGAAGATACATGACATAGCAGTGAAGGAAGTTACATTCAATACCCTATAAGGCAACTGCAATGACAGCCGTAGAAATGTGGAATTATTAACTAAATCCAAGGCAGATAAGACCCAGTAAGTGTTGCAGTAAAAAGTTATCAGCCCTATAGGAAAGACTGTGAACATCAAGCTGTGCAAATATATGACAGAACTTTGGGGTAATGGGAAGATAATCAAATTATGCTCAGCAGAGGACAAATCAACACACAGAGTATTAGCCATTAAGCACTATTTGGAAGAAAAGATGATCTGGGACTCTTTTTTCCTATAAATAAGAGGGCATACAATTGACCAAATACTAATTTTAAACTGTTGCACAGAACTGTGAGAGTACTTGAGGAACTATTGGTAAATCTACTTAAGTTTCCATAGATATTCTTCACATAAAACTCGAGATAGCATGTACACCGATAGGACTTTTAAATTACTGTGTCATGCTATGCATATTTCAATAGAGTTATATTATGATTTGTTATGAGATAAATCATAATTCTTTAATAAACTGAATGCTGAAATTAACAATCTATTGATGAATATTAGCACTGTTCTTTTATTACCTACTAACAACAAGTACACTGTGGTGATATATACAAAGTTAAAAAAGAAAAAAAATGTGTAATAGTAATTACAGTATTTTCTAATAACAGGCTGCTGAACAGGGAAAAAATCCTATGTGATTTAGGTTTTATAAAATTAAATTGTGGTTTGTCCATACTGTATATTTAAGTGTATACATATATATATGTTCAAAACTATTTTTTAAAGTTTTGTGAGCCCTATTATTAACTTAGCTGGAAGTCATTCACACTGAATGTAGACTACTTATAAATGTCACCACAGGTATGTTTGCTCACTAGAATGTGTGTTAGCTATTTAGAACCTTTATTGCTCTCTGCTCGAGTTCATGTTGTGACACTGTTGCCTGGGTCAACCCGTCAAACAGCATGGCTCTTTATTTTAGCTCCACTAGCAGAGAAAATTGCAGGTGGAGACTAAAATCTACTTACTAAATTTTAATAAAAGAATTGGAAGGAGGAGAAGAGAGAAGCAAAGATGGAAAAAGGGAGTGAGAGAAGGAAGGAAGGAAGGATTATGTTCTTTGAATTATCAGTGTAATATTCTTGAAAAACAGTGTCCTGAGTTGTTGATACTTTATAAAACTTTTATCATTATAAACATTATAACACAGGAATAACCCTTTTATTAACTACAACTATAATGAAGAATCAAATGCCTGATTTCCCTAATTTAATATTCTTTTCTTATTTGGGCTAAAAAGAGAGTTTTTTGTTTTGCTTTTTTTTAATTTGCTTGCTTTTTTGGTCTGTTGGGGATTTTTTGTTATATTTTTGTTATATCTTTGTATGATACAGTAGGGAGATTGAATTCACCTGTATTTTGTGTTTGAGGTTTCTTTTCTGTGTGCCATATAATTATACTCTTTAAAAAAAGTTATTAGTCTTTTACAATTGGTTTGAGTCCCCCTCCCCCCAAGACTAATACATAATTCAAATTTCTTATACCGATCATAGAAAAAGCTATACGATTCATGAAACTACACTGAGAAAATTAAACGCAACTTCAATTTCTCACTTTCACTCCTAAGCTTGTTATCTAAATATATTTTACCTATCATCCATTTTTGTTTACATATTCTAACCCTATCCAAATTACTTATATAATTCATACGACTATTTGATATTTCTACTGCTATTACATTAATTATATAATTATACCATTTACTAATAGACCATTTCGTTCTGTCCTTCCATCCACTCACTAGGACTATTTGAGCACATGTTAACAATTCTTCTACTATTTCCTTCAATTGGATATTCGGAAGATTGTTTAACTACATATGTAATACTCC
Organism: Aspidoscelis tigris stejnegeri; assembly: GCA_023333525.1. Lineage (NCBI taxonomy): Eukaryota > Metazoa > Chordata > Lepidosauria > Squamata > Teiidae > Aspidoscelis > Aspidoscelis tigris. The sequence continues at coordinate 227,848,835 of JALMGA010000001.1, forward strand.
CATTCTCCCTGTTATTATACATTGTATATTCAGCATATCACTGATTTCTTTTTTCTATCTTCTTCCAAAATTCAGATATTATAGGACATTCCCAGATCATGTAAAAAAAAAAAACCTCTTTGGTTACATCCATGCCAGCAATTACTACCCATGTTTGTAAAGAAGTGTGATAATTGTGCTGGGGTTCTATACCATTTATGTAATATTTTCCTTCTTACTTCTTTAAGATTATTATACTTCACCTTTTTTATACATTTTATTTCATTCTTAATTTCCTCTCTTTCAGTCCTTATATCTGTACTCCATATATAACTCCTCCACCACTTCATCTTTAACAGAACTTAATTGGCTATATAATCCTCCTGCCATTTTAGTCTCTCCTTTAATATATATTCTTATCAATTTTTTAAATGATTTATCTTCCTCTTTAATTTTTTCTCTCATCTCTAATCTGTTTATAAATGTTCTAATTGCTCTAGCTTCTAACCAATATCTCTGTCCTATTATACCCAAGATTATCCACAAGTTATCATCCCCATTTTTGTTTATTTTCCATATAGTCACCAACTTATTTATATTGTTTGTTGTTGTTTTTCCTTTTTTCCATACCATCATTCTGCCTTTTAATGGTTCTTTCACTCATTTTTCCTCCCTCCTATTCCAATCTTTAATTATACTCAAATATAAAAAAGGCATTTATGATCCAAATTGATTAAAAGAAAAATAGTATTTTTTTAAAAAAAAATCTCACATGAATAAATGATGTAATAGAATGCAAACCTTTGAACTGTGTAACCTTTTTCACCAAGAAGAATTGACTGGGGATTATGTTATCCACAGGGAGAGAAAGTGTGACTTAAATTTTATTCCCTACTTTCTTTCTATATGTGTTTTTGTGGTATGAGTGGTGCATGGTAATGATTCCACAGCAATTGAAGTGCCTGGGGTAGGAGCTGCCTCCATGGAAGCGTTTCACCACCACCATCACTTAGAGTTTCCTGATGTCTGTATTTAGTATTGTGACCATCTTGCAAACTAGCAGGTGGGGTACCTGGGTGGAGAGCATAATTTTGTGCTCTTGTCCCATGCACATTTGGTTGTTATCAAACTCTCTGATGAGTACACCATGGCACTAAATGCAGAGGGGCCATACACAAAGTCTTCCTTCCAGGTGACCATGGAGATACAGTATGTGAAAACATGGCCCCAGATATAAAGAATGCTGCATTTAGCAGTTCAACATCAGTATCTTACACTAAATGGAGAAGTCTATACAAAATCTGAGAACTGGGCATATTACTAGCTCTTACAATGTGTATGGTCCTTCTTGGACCATTTAAAACATGGCAATGGCCATGGCAACTTCAGCCACAAATCCAGCTGTTGCCATGATGATCACAACACAGCACACTTTTGCACAGCCACAGGCATCCTGCACTGTCCCACCCCATCTCACCCGCAAGCAATATTCACACCAGAATAACATGTGAAGGCTGCATCAGGGACCTACCAGGAGTTCTGCAGCATGGAGATGAAGCAACCCAGAGCATCCCAGAAACTCCCCACAGGGTATGGGTATACAGAGACCCACCAAATAGACTGTCATGACAGCAGGAGTGCAAAATTCTTCAGCAGATGCAGATGTCATACTCCCTGGACTTCAAAAATCTCACAGCTGGTTTACATCTGTCACACTTTATTGTCAGGCCTGAATTGGCCCTGAAAGTAGGGCTTAAATCAGAGCTTTTAATTATGTACCTTAGCTTAATCTGTGCCATGTTTGTAATACCTTGTTTTAATACCTTGTTTTAATCATCCAGTTTTAATATGGTTTTTTTTTACCTGTGTCTTGTTTTTAATATGTTTTTTCAATGCAGTTTGATCTGTTGTTACCCACCCAGAGAACTTCGGGTATGGGGCAGGATAGAAATGGAAATAAATAAATAAATAAATAAATAATAAATAAATAAATAAATAAATAAATAAATAAATAAATAAATAAATTTTTGGTTTGACACTAATCTGAGCAAGTGTAAGATCCACCCCAAGCCATGATCCACTCTCAAAGTAATTTCTTGCACCCTGAACACAGATCACCTCTGAGGGTAAATTTCACACCTTGGGATGTTCTGTAAGTCCTGTGGAGGCAGGGATGTTTGCCTACCTAGCCATAAGGGTGCTTTTTAAATCATTTTGAAGGAGCCAAATTCTCAGTTGGAAAGGAGAAACAAACATCTTCCTAATATAAAGCAAGAGTATGCAAATAGAAACATAATTGCGAAATTTGATGACATTAAAACTAATATGGAGAATCACAGCACCCAGTTGAAACAGTGAAGTACAAACAGGTGGAGAAGAGGAGGTGATATCAAAGATGGCATATAATGTGAGGAACATGATTTCTAGGATGGTTGGCAATAAAATGTGTCCCAGAACTTTTCTGAATAAGGAACCAACTTAAAAGATTTATGAGGAAAATGCCTTTCTTTGATGAAAATCCAAAGCTTGGATTTTGGTCTATGAACAGTCTTTTTTGCAAAGACCCTTTCATGGATCTATGAAACTATGAGCTATACCATCCAAGAGGGACATGGCATAATGAACAGTTCTGAAAAAAGCACCCCTAGAGAAGGCAATGACAACCTATTACAGTATCTTTGCCAAGAAAAACTCATGGAAATTTCACTACAGGGAAACCAATATGACACAGGAAGATGACACACATACACCTGAGGCCTTTTCGCATGAGGGGTTTTCAAATGCATAGAGAACATGTGGGGATGCAGCATTTGCACCTCAGGGGCAGCCGAATCCGTTCTGGACCGCCCCAAATGTCCCAATGCGCTCTGCATGCGTTCCATTTTCAGAGCAGAAAAAACTGCCCTGAAATAGTCCCCACGCATTCGGTGTGTTCCCAAGTGTTCCAGAGGGAGAGTGGTTGAATGCTCTCCTTCTGTGACAGCTGAGCTCCTCCCCCAGGCTGCTCTGATTGGCTCCTCTGGAGTCAGGGGTAGGCAGCCTTTCCTTCGGCTCCCGCTATCTCCAGGAGCTGAGATCGTGGCTCCTAGGGCCAGCAGGACCCACATCCTACACCCCCCAACCCACCCCAGGGCCGTGTGCATGCAAACGGAGCTTACCTGTTCAGCACTATGCAGCAACTGAGACAATTGGGCCAGGTGCGCTCTGCACATGTGTGGGGGGTGCTCCATGATGAAGCCTGGCTTCAACTGGCTGTTTGCGTACATGGGTGCCTGACAAATTAGGGAGCACCCCGCACACATGCGCAGAGCGCCCATGGCTTGATCATCTCAGTTGCTGCGTGGTGCTGAGCAGGTAAGCTCCGTTCGCACATGCACGCCTCTGGGGTGGGTTGGGGGGTGTAAGATGTGGGTCCTGCTGGCCCAAGAGCTGCCATCTCAGCTCCTGGAGACAGTGGGAGCTGAGGGAAAGGAAGCCCCTGGGCTGCCCACCCCTGGCTCCAGAGGAGCCAATCAGAGCAGTCCAGGGGAGGGTCTTTGGCCCGAACAGGCTGAGAGCATTTCCCCATTCGTCCATAGGCAGGTAAAGGATGCATTTGGAACGCGTCTTTTACCTGCCAGTAGGAAGGGGAAACTGCTCTCAATGTGTTCAGGCCGAAGCGTTCTGAGGCGTCTTCACTGTAATGCAAAAACGCCTCTGGTCAGAAAGTGTCCATAATGTTACTGGAGAAGAGCGAAGGGCAACTACAAATAGCTCCAGAAGAAGTCAAGTGGCTGGACCAAAGGTAAAAGGATGCTCAACTGTGAATGTGTATGGCGTAGAAAGGGATATAATATATAGAATATAAGATCTATGAACCAAGGTAAGCAGGGTATGATCAAATATTTGGCAAGTTTGTAAAGAGATGAGTGTACCTGACTCACCACAGTAGCGTGTATGCAGGTCACTCCCCATTTTCTGCCAGCTGTATAATGTTCTTGGGAATGAAACAAACCCAATGTCAATGCTATGACCACTGCATTGCCATTTTTGTCTACTTGCCTTTCTCACAGTGTATCCCCTTCTTGCTGTGCAATCTGATATGCAGATATGACAGGGCTTGTTATGAGAACTTTGGCCATGTTATGAGAACCTGTTATGGTATTCAGTAAAGAGGCTTCGGAAGGATAAACTAAGTTGCTTCACATACTCAGTACTTGTTTTAGATCTCTGTCTCCTGTTATAATAAAGCAAAATAACATGCTTCAATTATACTCTGTGTGGTTCCTGATTTGGGGCCTATGGTGGTGATTGTAACACCCAATTAATTCTTAACCTCTATATTCTTAGCTCTACAACAAAGAAGAAGCAGGTCAGTAAAATATCACAGAATGTAGAAGATGGCAACACAGTGGTCAAGCTAGCATTAATGTGTTTGGTAGTGATGTTGGTTTCTCCGGGAATATATAGAGGAAGAATATGCAGTAAAAAGCATTCTGGAAGGAGTCCAATATAAATTTGATTGCTCTTTTTACCTAGCTTGTTAAAACAGCTGGCTTATGTACTCTAAAACCCTTCGATGTGTGACCAGATTCTTTTATTTCTCTTTCTCCTTCTCTTTCTCATCTATAATGGCAAGAACATTTGATTTGCTTTAACAATTATGACAGTGAAATACAATAGTAGTTTCTTCCCAAAGTAATACCAGAACACAATTACTGATTACCCTTGCAGGAGAGCAACAGGATTTTTCTGCTGGCCTTTAACATATGCAGTTCCTTCGTCTCAAAGAGCAGAAGACCTGTGACTCATTCAAAATAAGAAAGCAGAGATATTCTCATCTTCAATCAGATCTATAGGAGTCACAATGAACTCTGCACTGCAGCTTTTTATTTAGGAAACTGTGGGGAAAGAGGAAATCTGCTTTGAAGCGCATGGGGAAGTTGATGCTGTTGATTTTACAAATACGAAGAAACTTGTTTTGGTTTTGCTCTCTATGCTAGATATCAACTTTATAAGACAGGAAGCACATGTTTAAATAAAATTATATGTGGAATGCAAAGAGCTTTATCATTTGATTTCATAAAAGCATAAGAGCACAGAACAGCCAAACTATTTAAAAACAAAATTACATATACAAAGTGTGGCTGTATTTAAATTTTTAGCGACACAAAATCCAACAGTCCACACCTTTGAAGCTGACATGGGCTAGCCAGCCACAACATGATAGCCCTTGGGATGAGTACATGTACAACACTATAGAAATAAACTATAATAATAATAATAATGGGTCACCACCTACCCTGTTGATCCAGCATAACATGAGGTAACACATATTGTGTGGAAACAGCCCAAGAATAGTGCCAGTTAAATGTAACATAACATATGAGTTATTACTACTATTGCTACTAATGTGCATATCAGATGTATTGAGTTCTGAGATAGGGTTGATAGAAATGGGTATAAAAGAGACAGAATCTCTATAGCAAAATAGGTAGACTGGAGAGATGGAGATATTATGCTTGAAAAAGTATGTTACATAGCACAGATGGTGGGACTTTCAAGACAGTTGCTGAAATCCTCTTAAGAATTAATTAATTTACAAGAATAGCAAGATTAGCAATCCCATTAAATGTTGTGTAATTGCATAATAAGATGGTCATCTATTTTTCTGGTAACCTTACAATTTCTTCTTGCTGCATTTGCCTGGGAAATGAAGATACTGCTGACTTATGTAGGCATGGTACTCCAACTGAATGTTTTTAATTTGATCATTATATTCAAGAGCTTCCCTGTAAGTGTAAATAGGATTGCAGTATAACAGTAACTAATGAGTTCTGTGATCCAATCTCATGAATTTTCTTCATATAAAATAGTTCCATTAGTGTATTAATGCTGAAAGGGTGGGGTTAAATTTGTATGATTCTGCGCTGCTTTGTGCTTAAAATCTGTAATGAAGCTCATGTTAATGACATCTTTATCATTAAAAGGAGTATACAATTGTACCAAAAATAAATAAGACTACAAAATCTTTTCTTTTTAAAAAATATTCTTGTATTTTTAGTGTTATAACACAAAAACAAAAAAAACTAACAAAACCAACTACATATAAGCAAAAAATAAATATCAAAATAACAAATATTTCTCCTTCCCTCACCTCCATCAGCAGGGAGTTTTGCTTCCCTGTTTATTTCAAGAACTTTCTAATTTTGTTACACTAAGAAAATTCCAAATCTTCAATTTTTTTGCCAGTTTGTTCATGCCATATTACTCACTTCTCCCCAGCATCTTCTTTCTTTCAACATAACAAACTGTAATATGTCTAGTATAATGCCATATCTGTAATGTACAGCTTGTACATTCCTTGCATCTGCAAACAATAATCAATTTTATAACAACCAATAAAATTGACAGAATATTGGTTACACTAATAAAATTGATGTAACCAATAAAAAGATGTAATATTTTGTTTCTTCAGACTTATTATTATACAATTTTCCTTTGTCCAGTTGTGCTGGTTTCCCAAAACTTTATTTATCTATTCTCCATTTCCTACTCAAAACTCATGTACCTTCTTACCCACCCACCACATATGCATATACCATTTTCTCTATGACAGTGCCAGCATATTGAGTTCACAGACTTTGTTATATAGGCCAGTTGTGCAGTGGTTCTGTACTACTTATGTACTGTTTTCACCCTAAGATTTTTTGTTCTGTAATATCTATTCTTATTTATTTACTGTGTATCCTAATTCTCTCCTATTCACATCCACATCTGATTGTCATATTTCCAGTTTGGTCTTGTGGTTAGGGAGCTGGACTCTTATCTGGGAATACCAGGTTTGATTCTGAACTCTTCCACGAGGTCATCTGGGTGACCGTGGGCTAGTCACAGTTCTCAGCTGAGCTTTCACAGCCCCACCTACTGCCATGCCCCATCCTGCCAGTCCAGTTTCCTCAGAGGAGGAGAGTGTAGTTTCAGTGGCACAACAGTCTGGGCAACAACTGGGGCACAGCAGTTGAGAGTCAGGGGCCAGCTTTGGGGGAGCACACAGACAGCTCTGGGGATGAGAGCTCAAACAGTCAGCCCCAAGACCACCCCTCCCCTCTGTTCCTCTGACAGCAGAAACAGGTGAGGTGCAGATCGCAGCATCTGGCCCAGATGCACCAGCAAGGGCATGGTGCTGCCTCCCCTACTTAACTGAGCAGCACCTGCTGGGCTGGCATTGCAGACAAAATACTTGTGCAACCCCCATCCACAGCTTTGCCCATAATCCTGACTCTTGGACCCTGTTGTGACTCTGCCGTGCTTCTGGAACCCTGACTTTGGACTGACCTGAGTCTTGGACCTTGCTGTGACTTTTGCCAAACTTCTGGAACCCTGACTTTGGACTGACCTGATGCTGACTACTCTTGAGCCCCCAACGGACTGCTGTAAGCATGCATGTGTGTTTGCCTCACTGCCCTCACCTGCCTGAGACACAACACCTACCTCACAGGTTGTTCTGTTGTGGGGAGAAGAATAGAAAGCTTTGTCTGCTGCTTTGAGTCCTCAAAAAAGGGTGAGAAAAGTGGGGTAGAAAAGCCAACTCTCGAGTTAAGCTGTGGAACGGTTTTTACTCCATTAAACTGTGGAGAAGCTATCAATGATCAAGGTGGCTCTGAGCCAATCTGGGATGGCACTCTGTCTCAAAGTATACCAGAATGTCCTGGTCACTTTAGTGCAATCAGGTCCACTGATACACCAATTCCATGACATTCCTACCTTCTACCAAGTTTCTTCCAGTAAATGAAAGTTTTTTTTCTAAGATCTAAATACTTTTAGAGTGCTGTAGTATAAGTCTTGAGGGTCTTGGGTAATTCCTTATGGCCTTAATTTACATTTAATTTTAGCTTGAGTCTGAGAGGGTCAGAAAGGCCTTTGACTGTTGCTTTAGTGCATGCAAAACCCCTCGCATAATACATTCCTACCTTCATCATTATTCTTATCAGAAATACTTCTCCTAATCTGAGTAATAACATGACATCTTGGGGAAAGCATTCTAAATAAAGGAAAGATCCACTTGGACACGTTGGTACTACTTCTTCCTTAGTCTATGGCCATTTCCTCACAGTGTGACATTGGCCCAGGTAGAATACTTTACCAAATTTTGTAATGCAGATTTTTTACTCCTCCCACCTAAAAAGAAAGATGATAATGATAATACAAAGTGCATACAATTCTGTATGAAATTGTGTATTTTGAGCCAAATAAATTAATAATTTCATATTTTAGAGACAAATGTATTTAACTAAACTACACATTTTGTGCTCTAAAAAATCAGGAAAGGAAAACAGACCAGAATTATGACTGAATGCAACCAAACCTGCATGGAATTTGTCTGTTCTTAGTTACATTATTATTTGACCTCTAGATTAGAAAGTTGACCATGTGCTGACATCTCATCATTTTGTCCATGCTATCCTGAAAACATGTGTTCAGGACATATCTTGCAAGCTACTCAAGGAGATGAAATCTTGGGGTGTTTCCGCATTTGCCACTGAAAAATGAATCTAAGAAGATCTGTTTTTTGGCAATCCGACCTCCCAAGGATCCATCCCTATTTTGATGGATCTGAAGAGCCCTCTCGCATCCGCACACATGAGGGGGGGGGGGCGGATCTGGCAAGATGGATGGTCTGGGTGCTGTGCAGAAGGCATTCCAAAAGTCCACTGGATTCCTGCACTGCTGATGCCGCCCCCGGAGTCACAGGACTGGAGTAGGCAGCTGCCAGTCACCATATGTTTCCGGTGGTGCACGGCATGCAAGGGAGGGGCTTCTGAAGCAGGCCATCCTGCTTCCACCCCTCCCAACATGGCGGCCACCAAGACATCCATCCCTTCACTTGGCCATGTGTGGAAGCGTCCTGCTTCCACATGGATCCAGGCGAAGGGACGGATTGGAGACCTAATTTTTGAGGTCTGCATTTTTATCCAGTTTTTGGCAGCGAGACTCGATTTAGAGTCAGATCTCAAGTGCCAAAATGCAGAAGCAGCTGCCATGAAGGTTGCGGAAGAGGTCTCCAGTGCAGAAGGTAAGTATGAAAGTGTTTTGTATGTGCCCTAAATGTATGTTTAAATCAGTTTCCATGGCCAATGCGGAGACACTCCTGTTTTTCTGAGCTGTTCCAGTTTCTATTAAAAGCTGGTGGGAACAGAATTCTTCTTTCACTAAAAATTGTGCAGTATTGTATATACCCTTTTGCATGAAAAATGCACAGAGATCTCTATCTTTCAACTCAGTGCTTACATTTAAGCATCCATGTAATCTCTCTGGTACAGAATTGGTGAGCTTTCCAATTGATTAGCCACCTGAAATGTTACCAACATCTTATCATAAGGACAGAAATGTGTAGTATTTCAAATTCTATCATATTTAACTATTCACTACGGTATAATCCTGTTCTTGGAATAGAAAAGTGTGGGTGCCAATTTAATTGTGATCTTGTTACAAATATTACTTTTGTACAGTGGGATTAAAAGACTGTATAATGCACACATGGAATAGCCCATAACTATCAACAGTTCTTGAAATACCACAGTACTACTGTATATCTGTATCTGACAGTACACACAACAATATAACAGCAATATAAACATCAACCTAGAAATTCCAAGACCTAAACAAACTTATTGTCATTTAGAATTATACAAATAGAAATAACAAAAGTATTTTTCTTAATTCTCATTCTCATTCATATATATACCCAGAGCTAATCCCAGAGCTCGATCATTTATTAATGGGGAATTTATCATCAATTCCCCATTAAAGCCAGTTTGGATATTATTTGCACAATTCCTTGTTGGGCCTTATCCCCTTTTTGTTCTTTCATCACATTTATGATGTTTTTTCCCCAAAATTCTTCATCTCTGGAATTAAAGTTCATCAACTCCTTTTTTCTGTAAATGTTTGACATCCTGGCCTTTAGGGATCATATCAATATGGTCAATCATTCAAATTTTACCTGCCATTGTTGTCATAACTGCATATAGACAAGGGAAGAGACATTGGACGAATCTGGGTATATATATATATTTTTTGCTTTACACACATACAACTAGTGGCAACTGAAGAAGACCGAGAAAGGGTTGGCTCAAAATGCATCTGGGCATGGAGAAGATGTCAAGCTAAGAATCTCATATATCGTTTTGTTGTCTGTTTACTCTATCCATCAAGAATACTTTTGTTGTGTATTAAGCCAAAGGAGTATCCGTACTTATTTGGGGAAATGACATCTGTGGGAATTGTATATAGCACTGTATAAGTTTGGTTGTTGTTGCTGCTGTTGGTTGTGTATGGACATCCTTTCATTATTGTGACCGATCATAAACCATTACTGGGATTATTTGCAGTAGGCCGACAGATGCCACAGATCTTGTTGCTGAGAATATTAAGGTGGGTGGTGTTTTTAAATTTCATATTTAATGCATATGAGTATATCTTTTAATATTGGCCTGGAAAAGAAATCAGCCATGTGGACGCATTAAGCCAGTTACCAATGTCAACAGAGGCAGGGGACGAGTCATATTCAACAGAGGTATTATTGTTGGAAACACTGCCAGAACCCCCATTGCAGGTGAAAGAAATAGCAGCAAAATCTTCAAAAGACAGAATGACCTATCCATGCGTAAAGGGTGTTTGCTATGGGGAAACTGTGTGGTGATACCAAAGGTGCTACAGACACGGATGTTAGAAGCGTTGCATATGGGACATCCAGGAGTTGTCCAAATGAAAGTGCTGGCCCGTAATTATGTGTGGTGGCCAAAAATGGACAGTGAGGTGGAAGAATGGGTCATAAAGTACAAACAGTGCCAATTGTCTTGGCCCTTACTGCCTCAGGCCCCAGTTATGCAGTGGGAGAAACAAGATCCCCATGGTCCCTATTACATCTGGATTTTGCGGGACTGTTTCAGGGTCAGTGTTTCCTCATAGTAGTGGACTCTTATTCCAAGTGGTTTGAAGTGACACCGGTGACAACCATGATATCGCAAATGGTGATCAGAGTGTTGAGGCAGTTGTTTACAATGCACAGCATCCCAGATGCAATAGTTGCAGATAATGGGGTGCAATTTCTGTCAGAAGAGTTTTATTGTGGCAAATGGACTGATCGACCACGTGACATCAGCTCCGTTCCATCTGGCCACGAATGGACAGGCTGAGCGGATGGTCAGAATGACAAAGGAGGCGTTAAAGTGAATTATAGAAGGGGACTGGCATCAGTGGTTGGCAAACTTTTTATTGTCACAACACATAACACCATGTGGAGTTACAGGAAGAAGTCCTGCGGAGTTACTGATGAATAGACACTTGACAACACTGCTGGACCAAATGCACCCAGATCTGGCGAAAGAACAGTGGGGAAGACAAGAGTGCGAGCAAGAGGCACCCAGGGTATTTGCACAGGATGATCCTGTGTTTGTGAGGAATTATGGAAATGGGCCAAAGTGGATTCCAGCAGTTGTCACTCAGGCCACTGGTCCTGTGATGTTCCTTTCACAGACAGAGCAGCTCAAATGATTCAGTGTTTTGTAGGAATTAAATGATTAAATATATTTGTCTTTGTTAAACTCTGTGTGCTGTCTTTACTTTTCCTGGTAGCGTGTAATGCAGCATTTGTGTGGACAATTTAACACTTCCTACTGTGCAGTTCGTCACTTTCCCTTTATAATCCCTTAATTATGAGTGAAGTGATTCTCAGTTTCGCCAATAGCGGCGCTAAATTTTCTTTCCAACTTCACCTCCCTAAGAGCTGCTGTAGCCTTAACCAGTCCGTCTCTCAACTGTGGCTCTAAGAAATAAATAAATGCTCTTTAGTCGATGCTCTTTTGAAATCAACAAGAATACATTTATTATTTACAACTTCAACTCCAAATGGAACATCAGGTAAGTCTCTTTCAACCAGAACAAATGTTTCAGCCTGCCTATCTCTATCCCTCCTTCTTAAGATATCTGCCTCTCTACACTACTTCTCAAGAGATCCACCTGCTTATTTCCCTAGTGCAGCGATCCCTGGATCTATGTGTCTTACTCCCTCAGGATGACATGAGCTATCACGCAAACTGCACACCCTGACCAGAACTCAGATCAAACAATATAGAACAACATAGAACCACATAGAACATCTGGCAGGCATTGGGCTAGCCTTTTATATCTCTCCCTGGTGAGCCCATTGCCTCTGATTGGCTGGTAAGCGCTGATGACTCACCCCTTCTCCCTCCTACTGAGCTAAGCGAGCCCTGCCCCTGCTTACCTGTTTCTGTTATGAAACGCTTCCAATCTGTTTAATGGTATAGACTGCTTTTAGTTACAAAAACATTTCAAACTTGTTTTAACTTTCCTTAAATATACACCACAGGTCCCTTATTGTATAGGGTGGAGACAGAAGGGGGCTGGGTTATTAAGCATCATGTGGACCAAGTGAGGAGAGTATTGGGTTCTAGACAGGTTGAGGGGGGAGGAAATGAGAGTGAGGGAAGAAGAGTGGAAGAGGATGATGATCAGTCCCATGTAGAACTAGAAGAAGTGGAGGAGGGATTGGGGAAGGTGCCTGAGAAAGATACCAAACTAACAGAGGGGAAGAGTCTCAAGAGCAGGCAGTAGTGTAGGATAGGTCACAGGAGGAGAACAAGGAGGAGAAGTCGGATTGAGGAGATTGCAACGTCAGAGAACACCCCACCCCCAGTATTATGAATTTTAGGGGGAGGGGTGTTGTGTATTGAGCCAATGGAGTTTCTCCACTTAATTGGGGAAATGACGTCTGTGGGAGTTGTATATAGAGAGGGCACTGTATGAGTTTGGTTGTTGTTGCTGCCAGAGTGGGAGCTGTATACGTCATATGAGTGTCTGAATAAAAAACACTGTGAGCTATTACCTTTTGGCTTGTTTTGGGTGCGTTTCCGAGGACACATCAACTTTTACATGCTGGTTTTACTATGACCTTTTGTATATTTAGCCACTAAATTACATATGCCTATTCTGTTGAATGTAGGAATGTGCAAGGTTTGGTTCACATTCAAAATCTGAACAGTTTGTGTTTGTGAATGTTGCATTAAACTGAGCATGCGGTTGTTTGAACATCTGGAAATTTGTTTGTCAAGCACTACTTTTTGTAAATAGAAAAACAGCCTGTTGTTCTATTTCTTGCCTTTGAAATTCACCCAAATCAGTTTCCATGTCTCCCATCCCCAGCCAAAAAGCCACGGGGACCCATCAAAGTTACCAAGACCTCCATGCATGGGGGACAACTTTCTGATCACTATTTCATGCACTGATATTGACCTCACCTCATTGAAACAAGCATTGTTTGAGTAAGGGATTGCTGCATCTATGCGTGGATTAATGAGCATGCTGCATACACCAACCCAAGGGCCTGGGTTTACAACAGTACTGGAAGTGGTAATCTCATATCAGTTGAGATATATACATGTTCTCAGTGTCCAGGACTGGCTTGCACTTGTATAGCTGTTCCAGTGAACTGAGTATTGGAATCTGGGTCACTTATAACTTGAGTTCAACATATAGCGGCCTTGCCTTCCCCAGAAGTGAGTGGATGTGGTGATTCCAAAGATTTCAGTGGCAAAACGCTGAATGTAAGCAAAATAGTTCAGAGCTGACTTGATTTTCTGCTGTGAATGGTCCAATAAATTTGAATGTTCTGTTATGGAACATGTTGAATGGAGAATAGTTTAGTAGAAGCTGTACTCACTCTCCAGTTTAGATGGTTGAAGCATCTTGCTGATGGTGATTTATAAAGTACTTTTGAGATTATATGTATGTAGGATAGAGGTTAGGAGTAGTTTGCAATTTTGTCTATTGAAGAATATCACTGCAAGGATTTTCTAGTACTCAGCACTAATGTTACTTGACTAGTAATCAGCAGTTAGTCCAAGATTTTAGGATAATTGTTTAGAAATTCAATAACTTCAAATACAAATTTAAGAACATTATTTTATTTTTAAAAATAATTAGAGCCAGTATAAATAGGCCTCCAATATTCATCCCATTTTCTGAAGGTGATTGTGGAGGTAATGGCACGTAATGTTTAATATCTAAAGCTTCAGAAGAGTTCCACAGAAGTAACTGTTTAATTCTTAGAGACCATTGTTCATTCAGGTAACCAAACTTGATTGCATTTCAAAATCAGCTGAGTACTGAAATCGGTACTGAAATACTATCATACGAACTCTTTTTTTCTTTAAGTCATGCAGTAGAATAGTGGTTAAAAAGAAAAAGAAAAGATTTGGAGCTAATTGGTAAATTGTATAGCAACAACTTTTTAAAGCCTGCCAGATGGCATTTCTCTTAAAGTTCTTGTGAAATTGAAAGTTGCTAATTAAAATATTTCACTGAAATCATGGTTTCTTTTACCAGAAGTTTATATGTAGCTAATATATTCTTCTCTTTAAAAAAAGCAATCACATTTCTTATTCCCTTCATCCTCTAAAAAAGAAAGAAAGAAAAAGAAAGAAGAAAGAAAAGATTCAGACTCGATTTCTTAGGCATGCAAAGCAAGTCCTGAGACGTTTTCGCACGGGGCTGAACGGAACGCGGAAAAGACAGCTGTGGACACGTCATCCGCATTGGCCGCGCGCGGCTTGCGTTCCGACGTGTCCGCAGCTGTCTTTTCCGCGTTCGAAATGTAGAGCACTTTAAACTGCTCTACACGCGTTCCAACGCGGACGAGCCGCCCGCAGCCGTTCGGGAGCAGAAGCATTCGCGCCTGCTTCTATCTCCCGAACAGCTGCAGGCGCGCCTCCGACGCCGCGCGGCTTTGACAATCAGCTGTTTGTCAAACAGCTGATTGTCGATCTGCCTCCGCGGCTGTCTGCGCGCCCCTTGCCGGCGTTTGCCGGCTAAGCCAGCTTCGGGCGCTTTGAGCATTCGCACCCAGACGCTCCGGAACGCGTTTACACGCGTTCTGGCGCGTCTGTGTGTGAACGGGGAAAGCGCCCGGAGCTGGCTTAAGCTTTCCGCCTGAACGCGTTCCGTTTCGAACGCGATGCAGTGCGGAAATGCCTCTTGTTTATACAAATCAGCACACTTTCGTATGTGAGAATGCCAGCCACGATCTAGGTAGTCTGAGAATTTTGTATTCTTTGTAAATAGTTGATTTTCAGAATGGCTTCATATACATGTAAAAATGTTTAGCAAAATGAATATAAAAGTTTTTTTTTCAGTGTAGTTCTGTTATCTATAGCTGTCTGTTGCATTCTAGCATTTTGACAGGCTAGGGGGTATTCCAGAATGTACCTATGAGGAGGGGGGGGGAAGAGAGAGAGAGAAAAACACTTGTGAACATATATAAGAAAGTGAATAGGCATGTCCAATGTTATTAGCATGCAATTTTAATTTATCTGGCCTCATTCTGAAATTATTGGGACTTCTACATTTCTTTCTTTGTTCTGAAAATGGTAAAACTGGAAAAGTCTTTCCATATAAAAGTGAAATGTTACTCCCTCCTCCCTTTTCATGCCATTTTGCTTTTATCATATATGGCTTCCTCTCCATTATACAGCAAAGTTACCTCAGGTGAGGCCAGTTACTCCCAGTGGACACCACCTGTTCTGAGAGTTAAGGTCCCTTTACTATCTAAATCACTACAGACACATCTTTAATCAATTTGTCTTGCAAACCACAATTTTTCTTTTGATTTGTTGAACATTCCTTTTTTGTTTATTCTTATTTTAGCAACTTTATGGGTGGGGTTCTGCCTTTCTAATGCCTTATAGCCTTGTTACAACATGGTTTTTAAATGCTATGATAAATTAAAATATTTATGTGGGATTGTACATACAAGACTATAGAGTATAGTCTCCATTGAAATTAAAGTGGTCTGTGATGTGTCCCCATTAATGCTGGAATGTTTGTTATAAAGCATCATACATTAATATTTAAAGTAATCTCCACTCAGTACATACCTGCAATACTTCCATATTTCCTGAGACATCAAGAAGACAGCAGATAATGTTGTACAGTATTGATCTACTGTGAGTGTACACTAAATGCTACTACAGCAGATCCTGTAGTCTTTCTTGATATTCATATAGAATGCGTCTAGACAATTCTTTTCACAATATATATATTTCATTAGCTGTATACTTCCATATAAAGGATCTCTTGAACCTAGATGCAAATGGCCAAGAGGCTTATGCAGAAAAGAGCCACATGCAGAGGCTGTGTTTCCAGGTGGAGGCAGTTCCTCTTCTCCATTTTAGAATGAAGAGGTGCCACATTCTCTGGCATCTCCCATAAAATGTGTAAGAAAGAACCCTGCATGGGAATACACCCTTGCTGGAGATTGTGCCAGCAAAGGGGCCAGGACACTCACCATTGCCTCCCAAGAATGAGTTAAAGTGGCAGCAAGTGCCTTCATGAACCAGCTGTGTACATGGAGACATGGGTAAAGTCATAATTTTCTGCAATCATTTTCTCTCATTAATCAGACAGAAAACATACAAAATGGCAAATCAATTAAGCATAGCAAGCCTCTTTCTGTCACAGATCTTTCATTTGGACTTAAGGCCCATATAGTAAGAATCTAGTACTTGTCGTTCTGCACATTAATGAAGATCTGTGAAACTACAATCTACACTGTTCCGCTCCACCTGCTTTAGAGAAAGCTTGGTACCAAATAGGGAAACCTTGTTCAGTATTGCTGATAGACCTGTTGAATTAGGTGTGCCATTGTAACCAGTGACCCCTATCCAAAACACAAGAGGCATGCAGGGGTACTACCAGGGGGCACATTTTGGCAGCATGCCAAGGCATAGCCAAAATGTATCTGCTAAAGACTCTGAGGCTAGGAAATTTTGTTCCTATTGGAGGCATGGGAGTTTGGCCATGAACCTCACATTCGCTTCAAGGCCACAGCATGGTCTGGACCAGCATCACACAGAGATGGCTTTCATCCTTCTGTACCAACACCTTCCTGTGTTCAGAATCAGCAGGCCTGGCTGTTCCATGTTTACTGATTCCTAACTTGGGCCTTCCTGAACTGAAAGGCCCCAAGTAAGCTTCTCATTGGTTGGTTTCTATATGAAATTTTCTCAATCGTGTCACTTAAGATTTTATATTTCAACTATTGCACAACGAATGATAGGATTTTATTAAATTAAGTCTACATATGCTAATTTATGTTAAGCATGGATCAGAATTTCAACCTACATTCTTTAGAAGTACTTGATATAACTTGGGATGAAAGGAGATATTATTTCCCTCATGAGCACCGAATATATCTCAGAATTTGTTTTGCTTCAAGAAATTGTATTGTTTAAGATGTGTAGAATTTGAATTAATATATATTGAAGGAGTTGTTTGGATTGAGAAGAGGTGACTGCAGAAATGTCACAAGAGTACTACAGCCAATTTTGTCCAATTGATATATTATCGTGAGGGATGCTGATGAAATTTGCTGATGGCACAATATACAAAAGAGGGTATGGAAAGGGTCAGCCAACATAAAGAGAGGATACAATGCAATTTAGAAAGATTTGGAAAGTGTATGAGCAAGGGCAGTAACTGGTTTATGCAATTTGGTGCTCAGCATGTCTGGTAATAAGTCCCATGACAATAAATAAATAAATAATAGGAATATGAAAAGGGAATATATTGTGCCCTCAACAGAAACGTGTTCCAGAGCACTAATCAAAAGAAAGTTTCAGGGCAATGCCACATAAATTTGTTAAACCTTTCAGCGTGCAACTCATAAAAAGTGGGAAGACACACCAATTTTCAGTCTGCATAAATGAATATGTCACGTACAAGACAGTAGAATTTCCCACTGCTACACTGCAGTGAAATGGAAAAGGTACATTTGTAATGTCATGCACAGATCCTGAAAACTGTACACTAAACAGCTTATTAGATTATGAAAAATGTGAATTAAAATTCAAAAAAATTAATCAATGTAATAGGCAGTCAATGGTTTTGCACAAATAAAAGAAATGGAAATGGCATGAAATCTAGAAAATATAGCCTCTTGTACATTCATTTTCTTCAGGAACTGCATGGTTGAAGGCTAATAGATTGTAGTGAATAATGCTGGAATTCTAGTAATCTATGAACTCTCTCTGCAGCTATTGGTCAATTCATACTATCAGGAACTGCTTCAGCACATTTTAATGATGTATGCATATGTCCTATACATTGCCTCAGGAACTTGGCAAAATGGTTCAATCGATCAGTCAGTGAACTGACACTATTATCACTCACAACTATATTATCTCAATTTTCATGTGAGGTTTTTGCTTTCTGGGTGTTCTTATTTCAGAGTTAAGACATTCAAAATTAGAACCCAAGATCAAATGTGAGATATTATTTTACTGTGGAAGAAACACTATCACCTATAGCAACAATACTGGATAGTCCTAGAGTGCCCATGGGATCAAGCAGGAAAGTGTTCCTACTCCTATTTGTCTAGATAGCAACCTCTGTGTCACCCTTAGAGGCACCAAAGACAGATGTAACAGAACACCTTGACTGGGCATCTAGAATAGAACAGAATTTTGCTCCTGAGTGCACTTGTATACTCTTGGGCATACCTGCACTTGTGGCTGTTGGAGCATTCCAGCTGAACCAGCTCCTACAGGATCTGTTTGTAACTGCAGTGGTCTCACTCTCCTGGAACAAGATCATCAGCACTTGGACAGAAGGGTGCCCAAAGCTCCCCTTCCACCCCTGCGCCACCCACCAGCCCCTCATCATCCATACAGCCCATTCATTGCTCCCACTGCCCCTTCATCACCCCTTGTGACATCTCTGATGGCCAGGAGCTTTAGGAGGATTCATTTCAGCAGTTCAGTTTTGAAATCTCTTCCTCGGCTAAACCTTCTCATGGAGGCATGTGTCCTTCTGAATGCTTCCCTGGGTTGATCTTACTAGTAAGAGAAAGCAGCAGATCAGTTAAAACAAGTCCACTGCTGTCTGGATAGTTAATTTGGGCCTCTTAGTCCAGTTTACGCTGGACAATGCAAATGCAATCTGCCAAAGTGCAGAAAAGGGAAACAAAAGGTCCACTATCATGCTTTACTGGTCTAAAGATAAGTACAGAATTTAATTAATGATATATTTGTGTTTTCCCTATTTCTTAGCAGCTAGCAATATATACTTTACTTTACTTTACTTTACTCTGAGATTTATACCCTGCCCACCCCACATGGGCTCTGGGCGGCTTACAATATAGACATATAAAATACCAATAGTACAATACAGGCGTAAATTGTGCAACAAATACAAAAACATCAATCAAAATAGTCTTTAAAACCATAATATAACCCAGATCCCCCAACACAGAACCAATTCCCAACCACAGAGTAGTATCATAGAAAAATATGACCGGGAAACAGAGATCTTATGACCAACCTGAGGCTGATCTTCTACTGGCCAAAAGCCAGACGAAACAGCTCTGCCTTGCACGCCTTTCGGAACCTAGGCAGTTCTTGGATGGCTCGAGTGCTCACAGACAGGGAGTTCCACCAGGTAGGGGCAAGACACGAGAAAGCCCTATTTCTAGTGGCTGACAGGCGTATCTCGGTGACTCTAGGGACCTGTAACTGACTTAGGTCTGATGATGACCGTAATGTTCTCCTGGGTGTATAGAGGACCAGACGGTCCCGCAGGTACGAAGGTCCCAGCCCATGTAAGGCTTTAAATGTCACAACCAACACCTTAAACCGGATTCGGAACTCAATAGGCAGCCAATGTAATTCCCGTAAAACAGGCGTGATGTGGGCCCCACGAGGAGTGCCTGTTAGCAAACGGGCTGCTGCATGTTGGACCAGTTTCAACTTTCGGATCAGGCCCAGGGGAAGACCGGCATAAAGGGAATTACAATAATCTAGCCTAGAAATGACTGTCGCATGAATCACGGTGGCTAAATCAGAATGGGAGAGGTAAGGGGCATTCTGGTTCTCTGGAACCAATTTGTTGAGGAGTTATTTTAAAACTTATTTATTTATTGTGTACAGTCAGACTGATCCAGTTACCATGGTTTCACTTTTCTACAATGACCAGACCAGCCACCCCCACCAGTGCCATTAGGCCTACTTGGGTTTCACAGGAATTATGGGAAATTGCGTGCATTTCCTTGTGTTTGAAATATTCACAGTTTTTCAGTAACTGCTGTAGGACCTGGAATGTATCCCCCGCAAATACAGATGTATGACTGCACTTTTTTTCATAGTGACTTGAGATAAAGAAGATGAAAATTAATGGGGAGGGGGAGGGGGAGGAAGATGATAAAAACACGTTTTTTAAGGCATGATTCTTCCACTATTCAGCTTCAATGGCTCATCACTGTTCTTTGGCTCCTATCAGTTTTCTGCATCTTTGTTCATACTCTCCTCCTTTCTAGATCAAAAGGGCCTCAAACATCATGGTGGCTTCCCCCTACTATCAGTTTAAAAGCTGCTTTGCCAGCTTTCTGATTTTGAGCCACATCAGTCTGGGCCGATTCTAGACTAGACAGCATCAGGTTAGGTCAGGCTTCCACAAATAGCAAACCCTCTTTTCGACCCCAAAGTTCCAGGCACTTGCCAACATGTTTCAGCTCTACTAGACTAGTTGCTCCTGCATGTGAAACATGCAGCATTTTGTAGAAAGCTAGATTGGAGTTCCTGAATCACTGCTTTCTGCCTAGCAAAGTAAATTTAGCTTTCAGGAACTTCAGACTATGTTTATAGGGCATCACTGGTGCACCACAACTACTGGTTCCTCCTGAGCACTGTTGAGCAGCCTATCTAGATGTGTGACATCTGTAATTTTCACACTAGACAGCCAAGTCATCACCATAATGTTAAAATGTCCACCAAACATCAGAGTAAACTGATTCCTAACAAATGAATTACAACACCCATCCTATCACCAGAAGCACCAATGCTCCCTCGAGAAGAGTTATCAGTGCCTAAGGAAACCTGTTTCCTCTCTAAAGAACAGGTCCCTTCTATTTGAGCAGTTCCCTCTTTTCAGGCTCACATTGTCCTTTCCAAATACCCTCATTCTTTATAACATTCAAAAAGTTGTCACTCTGCATACAATGTCCCTGAGCACCCCAGCCATTTGCCTTTCTTTAGCTGCCTCCAGATGGGACATCACAGCTTCCAATTGGCTGCAGCATCCAAGGAGCATTCCCCCAAACTGAAGTAAAAAGCTGCTGAGTAATAGTAGCTTTTTACTTCAGATTTTACGGGGATATTCCTTGACTACTGTGGACAATCAAAGCTTCCTGTCTGGGTGACAGGAAGTGGCTGTGGAGTTTCTTTGCTGTTTCCAGTCAATGCATCTATCCAACCAGAAGTGTCTGCACAGGGACTCCACAATGACCCCACATCTTCTAATCCCTGTCTGTGTCAGCTCAGTAGCAACTGTAGAGGAACACCAAAGTTTCCATCCCATCTGGAGGTACATTTTGTCTCAGCTGCTCCAAGGAAGCTACTTTTGTCTGAAGAGATCAAACTTGTTCCTTGAATATAAGGAACTCCTTGCACTTAGCATTTTCTGCAACACACCAAATATCTTTCAAACTCACACTAATGTTATAAATTCATATCTATTTACAATATCAAAAAATAAACACAGTAACAACAACAAGAAGGAACCCTAGTAGACAGTTGCCTTCAAATGATGACCAGTCTAACTTCTTCCTGTCTTTAACTGCTCAATACAATTGCTGCTCCTCTTCAAGTAATAATGATTCAAGCTTTCTTCTCAGCATGCACCATTATTGCCTCAGGACACGTCACATATTTAAAACATATTTAATATATAACCCTCCTTTCCCCCACCTATCCATTCTCTTTGGCATGACAGCACCCAGAGTAAACTTAATATCAAAGGCCTGGGTGGAGTATATTGCCAAAAACAATATAATGTAGGTGCTTGGAAAACCGCTGTGCCAGAATCTGTTCCTATCCTTTGCACCTATGAAAAATGAGGAGATTTCAGTCTGTATGGAAGAAGGAGTGCCTTCGGATACCCAGGGCCAAAGTCATTAAGAGCTTTATATGTTAGCATCACCTTGAATTGGGCTCTGTAGCAGATAGGCAACCAGTACAGATCTTTTAGGACTGGCATGATGTGTGTCTGGCCAAAGACTACCATCAGCAGTCATACTGCTGCAGTCTGCGCTAGTTTCAGGTTTCAAACCATCTTCAGAGTAGAACCTTGAAGGTTCAGGTGTTTTATTCTATAAAAAGCAAGTGGCTACTTCTCACATCATAATCACTGTAATTGTAACAACAATTATAATTCATTGTTCAAATGATAAAAGCATAAAACACAGAGAGATAATTATAAAATTAATAGCTCAGAAAGAAATTTCAAAAATTAATGCATTTTACATGTAAAAAGCATGATTTCCTTTTTACATTAAACATTTGCTAAAAACCCGTCTTAAGCATTGCTTTGTATCTGATACCATTAAACAGTTCTAAAACTTACCTAGATAATCAGACAGCGAGATACCATAATTAGCTTTATCAAATAGTTAATTTATTCACACAAAACTCCTTGATGTTCTGAAGCATAATTTCTTTTCTATAGAGCTGATGTGTCAAATTTGATTCACATTTCATTCATATGTTAATAATGCTATTTCCGAGTATTTGTGTCTATCCATACCAACAAAAAGCATATACAAGTATTACACACAGAAAGGAGCACAGAGAGATGCTTTGGGGTGTATTCACAAGTGTCTTGTCCCTTTTGTCTTCAATTACCTTCACTGGTAAGCATGTGTAAACTGAATATAAAAACCTAACAGTAGGATTTCCAAATGCATTACAGAAGTACAGAAGATCTTAGTAGATGTGACACGGTGAATAATCAACCTTCCCACTTGAGGTGATTTACCCAGTGTATAAACTCCTACTAAACATCTAAAAATTAGAACTCATTAAAACAATCTTTCTTTAATCTTTTATCTTCCTCCAGAGCTCATTTCTAACTCTAAATATGGATTTTACTGCCTGCTGATTTCCCCTCCCCCCAAAATCTTGCTAGTTCTTTTATTCACATGGAGCAACCTCAATGCAATATTCTGTGTTAGGTACTGCAAGTCCCTTGCTGGCTTAAACCCATGACTCCTTCGGTACAACACTCTGTTCTCACAGTGGCTTAATGGGTGCTTCCCAGAAATAACATAAGCAGGAGATAAATGCAATTGCCCTCTCTCATGTATGATCCATAACTAGTATTCAAGTGCATACATTTCATGAAACGTGATAAATATTCTAGAGAGAGAGGGACAGACACAGACAGACAGACAGAGACAGGACAGAGTGAGAAAGAGAGAGACATCATGACTAATAGCAACTAAAAACTATTAAATTTGCCTATGCCTTTCTAATCATTTACCAAGGCTAACCTATATTAAGGCAAAGGCCTTTTCACACTAGGCCCTCCCGAATGCATCTAGAATGCCTTGGGACAGAGCATACACACAGCTGAGTGGGAGGTTCTGTTCGGAACCACCTGAGCCCGTCCCAAAGTGTTCTAGATGCATTCTGGGTGTAGAACACTTAATTGTGCTCTACACCCATCCCAATGCGTCCTCGGGCTTACCTGTTGCATTCCACAGGTAGACGATTCACATTACTGCCTCCCGGCTGCACAGAGCTCCTGCCCTCCGGCCTCTCCTACTGGCTGCTGCCAACACATCATCCTGTGATGTGTTGGGAGCAGTTTGAAGGAGGGGTGAGAGGGCTCAATAGCCCATTGACAGCTGGGCAAGCTGCCCCTGGCCCACGCACCCCTGCGCTGACCAGATGGGTCCCTACCACCACCGGTGATGTCTCAGGAGAGGTGCCCCCTGGCCTACCCGATTACAGGCATAGCCAGACTCCCGAGCATCAAACTTGGGAGGTGTGGCTTGGGCAACAGCCCCTTCCAGCAGCCTTCCTGTGGGGGACACGGGGCGGCCCAAGGGAGGGCACCAGCCTTCCTCCAGGATGTGGGGATCCGTGTGGGGGACCTCCAATGGCCATCTGCCTCCACTCTCTCAGACAATGCAATGAATCATGGAAACAGTTCGATGTGGAGGGCATGGTTTGATGCAGGGGCTGTTGGATGTGTGGCAATGGTTTGATACACGGCAAGTGGCAAATGCCACTGCGGGGGCCCGAGCAGGTCCCCATGTCCTGGGCAAGAAGCTGGTGCCCTCCCTCAGGTCACCCCATGTCCCCCATGGGACCCTGGCCCAGCAGAAGGCACCCGGCAGGGGCTCTTGCCCAAGCCACACCTCCCTCTGTTCGATGCCCCGAGAGGGAGGGGAATCCTCTGATCCTTCCCGGAATGACCGATCAGTATGGAACGCATGGAGGACAGCTTCCCATTCACACCTAGGCAGGTAAGGGACGCCGTGCAAATGCGTTGCAAACTGTCCTCCATGTGTTCCGACTGAAGTGCACTACAGCTATCTTAGCTGTAGTGCAAAAAGGCCCCAGAATGCCTCAGGGTAGAATAGGCAATTTATCTCAAGATGGGCCAGGCTGTTACTAACTTGCTTCAAGGTTGTCCTCTTTCTGGACAACCTGTCCAGGACCAGCCCCTACCACCAGCTTTCAAAGACCAATTTTCAATTTCCTGTCCTCTGAAGTTTCTGGCAGAGGTCTTTTTGACAGTGCACCCACTTTCAGTGCCACTTCCTGGTGCACCACCAAAAAAGATCTGGATCTAGTATACTGGACTGCCTTTGTGGTATGGCATACCAGTTGTGAACTCATTTTAAAATGTTTACCAGTGGTTTTCCTCTGAGCTTTGGGGAATAATTTGCATATTCCCAGTACATTTGTATGAATCCAAACCTGGCTGCCCAATCACATCTGCAGTGGATTCAGTGCAGATTCAGAGTGGATTCAAAGCAAGAATCTTTTTGCAAGAATGAGAATTTCTTTTTGCAAGAATGAGAATTTCCTTTGCATTTCCTTCAATGTGAAGCAAACACAAAAATAAAAATTTGTGCACATCCTTAATTTCAGAAGTTTAATTACACATTCTATGAAGAAAAACTTTGTTTTATCTGTTCCAAAAACATTCAGCTCTTGTTCATTTACTCTACTTCTAGTTTCAGAAGGGGACTCCCTTTTAACCACTTTCTTTCTACCATGCATATTTGTTTACCTCTACAACAATCCACCTTACTATTATTATTTTCCTTTTTTTAGTGAAGACTGAAAACACTGTAATCTTCTTGTATTACATCATACAGCTGGTACTATACACTTTGTTCTTAGTGTATTCATTTCACAGAGCTGTATAATGGTATTAAAAATTTTAAAGTTACTCCTTTAACATATAAAGGGAATAAAGTTGCTTCTGCAAAATTTATTCTTTGAAGGCTACAGAAATGAGAAAGCTAATACAATATGGGATTGTGATTATCAAAGGATTGACTGACAATATTCCTGAAAAATTCTGGAGAGTAGAGAGGTTTCTTTTACTCAGATCAGTGATCTTGGCTTGGATCACCTTTAGATTTCTTCCACAATCATTATCCAACAGCCTTCCTGCTGAGCTCTGTTTTCCAATAACTCTTCAGTTATGAATCAGAGATGTGTAAGCACCAGAGAGAGGTGGTGGTTGTTTTAGGATAAATAATGATTAGCTTCCTTTATACAATTATTTTTGGGTCTTTTGCGGGAGATTTTTCTCTAAATTTGTTTCATCAGATGAAGATCTTCCTTCCTTCCTTCCTTCCTTCCTTCCTTCCTTCCTTCCTTCCTTCCTTCCTTCCTTCCTTCCAAGCAGCCTGACTAAATGCTGCTAAGACAACAGTAATTTCTACCTTTGTGCTTAAAGTTATGTAGCATTATAATCAGGAGTGTTTGAATAAGAAGCATTAAGTAGCATCAGGTCTTGTCGTAATACTAATCATATAGCTGCAATTGGCTTGGTCTGAAAAAGAAACACACAAAAAACAACAACAACAACAGCAACAACCCTGATCATTCCTGACAATGTGAAGATGCTTTTCCATAGACAAATGTAACAAGACCATGTTATTTACAAAGTGCTCTCAGCTCTCACACACAAGTTGGTTGATTCCACTGACAATTTCCAGTTAAGCACACCATATAAAAGCATGTGTTTTTATTTCCTTATTAGCATTCAGCAGAGTAGGGTGCCAGGAGATTGAAAACAAGGCATTTTTGCACTCAAAACAGCACACAGCAGTGGAGGAGAGCTGGGCTCATTGACAAAATTCCACGCTGAATGAAGATGCTTTTGTTCTTCAGAAGTTTTTCATTAGAGTGAAAGTAATCCTTTGGATCAAGAAGTCCAGCTTTCAGCAAAGAAACAACCTTACTCTGATTCCATTTACATTGCCATTAATTCAATATTTTATCTGCTCAGATTCCACTAAGGGCTAAAAGACCTCTTTTTCCATCAATTTTGGTCACATTTGGAGGCTAGAAATGTACTTTTTATATTCACCCACCTTCTTATGGCTATGGTTCAATGGAGAGATAGAAACAATGCTAGACCCGACCCATAGGAATTCTGTGAATTATTTTCAAGAGCATCACAGCTAAAATATGGCCGTGTATGCACACGAGACTCATGAAAGTGCATTCTAATGCCAGACTGCAAAGTTCATAAGAAGCACATACATGCAAAGACTGAAGTGGAATCCCAAAGAGAGATATGCCAGGTTGAGGAGAGTGTCGCTGGCAGTTCTGCACTAGGTAAGCTAACACAACCAGTGTGGATGCTTCTGTTCCACTTCCATGAATCTTACCAAACTATCTCCAGAAGTCAGTGTCACCAGTGATTACCATGGAAATTGTGATGTGGATGTGTGGGAGAGACATGATAGTATTGTGAAAGATAACCTTGGATTAGAAGTGCACCTATTTCAAAGCCCAAAAGGCCCATTCTTGTTCCA
The DNA here is from genome assembly GCA_023333525.1 of Aspidoscelis tigris stejnegeri. NCBI lineage: Eukaryota > Metazoa > Chordata > Lepidosauria > Squamata > Teiidae > Aspidoscelis > Aspidoscelis tigris. Next base: position 227,875,713 of record JALMGA010000001.1, read on the forward strand.
TTATGACTTTATAACTGCGAGGAGGAGGGGGAGGAGGCACAAGCAATCTCTTTTATTTATTCATTTACTTTTTCCTGAGCCAAAAAGCATATGGAATAGGAAGTACTTATATATGAAAATGACACTGTTACTGCTGCTGTTTTCACCATTATACTCTTAGACAACCAGAGGATGACACAGAAAAAAGAGTGAGGGAGGGAGAGCGATGGAGCAATGGGAATAAAAATTACTGAATTCCATACTCGATCAACTCTAGTGATCACAGTCAGCGGAGAAACAGAGCTCTGATCCACTCTCACTGAAAAGCTACCCTATTCTTCACCGCTAGGTCACAGTTTTGGGCTTGCATTTGGTTTTTAAGTGGTCACTATTTTAACCTATTTATTGCACATTCTCTAGAGGAATAGAGGGGAGGGAGAAGAAGGACATATCCTTACTGGCTAGTATTCATCAACAGGCCTTGGAAAATGCTGAGCCATCCAACACCCCTGGAATTGTGCTTGTTTATAGAAGAGACTAGATTGTGTCCTCTTCTCCGTAATGTGTTAGTCCTATGGAGCCATTTACACAGAGGTTCTTCAGAGTTACCTGGATGGAAGAAGCTCTTCTGGCCGACCGTCACACCAATTATGCCCAAGTCAGCTTGGGGAGTGCCACAGTAGTTCACTATCGGCAATTTTACGAGCATTCATGACTGCTGGCCATGTTGTGCAGGTGCACACAGGACCACTTAGTATAGACTTTATGTCCAAACAGCCACTGCAATCCAAAGCTAGGGGACCAAGCACCCAGAGAACAGCCAAACATTTTCTCCTGTCAGGATGCCCTGTCCTTCACCTAAGGTGAAAAAACTAGGTTTGCAGTGCATCAAGGAAGGGGAAAGTATAAATACTTGGCACATCCCCATTGCCTTTGGAAGGACTTTTATGTTCGTGCAAATGCTGTTGGCAAAATATTCTTAACTAAACCTTTATCTAGCTACTTTGCAGAAATTAACCTTCCTCTTAAGATTTTCCCCTCATGTCTCTGCTCTAGATCCATCCAATATCAGAAGAGTTACCTTGAATAGGAACAAACATTAGAAAAATCTGTTTCTATAGAAGCAATCTGCTCCCACTTCTTTTTTGATATCTGTGTGAGGCCCAAAAGTTAAACATTCACACAATAGTTTTAAAGAAATGGCCCTGATTGTATTCCTCTCTTTTCTATCAAATAAATTAAGCATCAGTTTCTGCTTCTCTTTTGTTAATATGTTTCCTTTTAATTATGTATTTGGATTTTAAATTTATTAGACATTTCTTTTTAAATACCCTTGTGTTATTGGACTCTACTCCATGTACCTCTCTGCCACTTAAGATGTACTGAAGGACAGAGCTCTGAATTTCATTCCAGGGCATTTATTATTGACAAGTTCTACACATCACATAGCAGCTGGACTTGTGTGGGGTTGAGTAAAAGAAGAGATTCAAATGGCTTTGTTGTGCTCAAATTACCTTCCACATAATAAACAGCTATTGTCAGGATTTATAATTATTTAATTGGCCTGCTTCACACTCTTTGAAATGTGATAACTTTAATTCAAGCAAGAGATCTGATTTGGCCTGTACAGGAAGGCAAGATCAGGAAAGCACATCCCTGGGGATGAACATTCATGTAAAACATAGTGAAGTCCACATTTCTTGCCTGATGCTATAGAAGGACAAAAGTTTTCTTTTTTAAAAAATACTATATGTGTTTTTTGATGTTTTCAACAATGAGAAGTGTTGTCTTATCAAATCTTATTTGTATCATAAATAAAAGAATCCAGAAAGAAAAGCTAGCTAATAGGTGAAGGAAAGTGTCAGATGGCAACTATTGATTTGCTTGCTCATGGCTGGATGCCTTCTGCATTAAGCTATGTGAGATCTGATTGTAAGCCCTAAAGCTTGCTTTACTTTCATTCAAGATTTGAGGCTGTGTATTACTAGCTCAAAACAAAATTACTTTAGATTAAGATTCCAAGCATTCTTACTCCTTGTTCCATTGTACTACAAAATTCAGCATGGCAGCCAATTTTTTGTAGTTGAGTTTCTGCTACCTAAATGCTTACTTTTTCTTCCTTTGCTCCAATCACTTATAGCACATTAGCTGAAAGCTCATATACTTTACAGCAAATATTTAGATATGTAAATTGCATGCATGAGTATCCATACTAGGGGTGTACACAAATGTATTTTTTGCATTTGAATTCAAGTCAAATTGAATATTTGAACATTGATTCAATTCGAATTTCAAAAATCCGGATTTTCAAAAATCCGATTCAAATCTGGATTATCCAGATCAGTACTTTCAAAAATCCTATTCATATCTGAATATACAAATGTTGATAAGATTCGTATCATTATACAAATTTGCACAAATCCGTATTTATCCCATATGCATCCCATATGCATCCCATTTTCATCCCGCATTATATGCACAAAGATGTATAATTTTCACACACATTCATTTACAATAGATACGAATCTACTCATTCGAATAATTAATAAATCTCTTCTGGATTTTCAAAAATCCAAAATTCATCCAAATGTGTAAATTCAGATTTTCAAAAATCCGATTCAAATTCAGATGTTGACATTTGATGTATTTGAACAGAATTTTTGAATTTCCGAATATCTGTACACATCCCTAATCCATACCTCCACATAAGAATGCTATTTTCAATAGCTTGTGTTGCATACATTTTCTAAAAAAGAATAATAATAGCTACCCACCCCATTTTATTGTCTGGCATTATGAAACAAGTTCATAATAATGAATTAACAATAACTGAAGTTTAAAATTCTTGAGTATCTGTCCAAAGGTGTATAACAAATATTGTTAAAATTTGATGACAGATGAATTAATGGCTCAAAAACAGTATATCAAATGACCTTAAACTTAACAAATATGTTTGTTTAATTACAGCACATTAAAAGCAAGCTCCTAAGAATATAAAACTTTTATTAAAAGTCCTATATAGAAGGTACCATACATCAAACTCATCTTCACTGAAGGTGAATCCTGACAAGACAGCGCTGTCGTGTCACAGAGTCTTGAGTCCATGAAGGTGCACAGAATGCCAATTAACTAATGAGCTCAATTCTAGATGTTAACCTTAACTTATAAGGCCCTAAATGACTTGAGTCCCAAATATCTAAAGAAACATCCTCCATATCAACCTGCCTGTGCCTTAAGATCTGTAGAGGAGTCCCTCCTGATTGTATCATCACTCTTAGGGTGTTTTTCCACTGGCAGAAAGTACCCATTTTTGCACCCATTAAGGACCCATTTGGGTGGGAGTCGGATGACCCCATTTCCACCACAGCACCCATTTGGGACCCGATTGTTTCCACCGCTGCTGGGGAAATCCAGATCATATGGGTACATCTCAGCCTTTAATCCAGATTTTCTGTAGACCCCATTAATGGGGTCTACAATGGAGTCTTCAGCCAGAAAATCCGCATTAAAGGGAGCCTGTTTCCACGTTAGTTGGGCAATGGGGTCTAGAGGAGGCTTAGGGGGAGGGGACACACCATGGGCTTTGAAATCAATTTGAAGCCATTTCGAAGCCATTTCGAAGTTACTTTGAAGTTGCCTTCAGAGATTAGCAAAGGCTTCGAAGTCCCTCCGAAGGCAACTTCAGAGATTAGGAGGGCTCTGAAGACAAACCTCCAAGAACAAAGGGAGAACAAAGTGGACTGTTACCTTCAGGCATGGAAAGAGGTACATATTTAATGAGGCTGCACCCCCTGTCCCCCAAAACACCTGGGGTGACAGGCAGACCCCTTGTGAGTCAATCCGGATTCCCCACATGGGTGCAAAGGTGTTTCCATGGCAGGGGGGTTAGCACCCATTGCTAATGGGTGCTACATCTCCTGTGGAAACACATTAGGTGCTTCCCTTAATCCGGATCTACTAGATCTGAATTAAGAAATGTACACATTCCTTAGATCCAGATCTTCTTAGGGCTGCGGTGAAAAAAACACCTTAGGGTGCTTCCTCACAGGGGCAAATAAATCCGGATCTACCACACCCAGATTTAGTAAAACCGGGTTCCAGAACACCCGGTTTTACTAAATCCGGATCCCTGGTAGATCCGGATTTACGGGGTAGATCTGCTTCTAATAGATGCAGATCTACCCCCCTCCCCGCCCCTCCGCACACGCGCCGGGAGGGCAGAATAGATCCGGATTGGAGGTGGGTGCTGTTTTTTTCTTCACCCGCTCCCCCTCTCCTTGGGCTTAGGATTCAGTGTGTTCTGAAATTTTCTCTTTGGATATTCAGGGTTGTCTCTTGTGGATTCTGTACTAGTGCAAATTGCTTATTCATCTCTCAGTAATGATTTGAATATGAATTTTCAAGTTTTGGTGAGTTCGTATAACCCTGCTACAATTGTCTTATTAATTATTAAACTATCATATAAAAATCCATAATTATATTTATTTCAAGGTGTTTATTACAAGGAATCACTGCAAGCTGGGATATTATCCCTTTTCAGTTTCATTGAGAAAGGGAAGATGAATTCAGTTCATATAATTAGATGATAAACTAAGCATGTAAAATAGATTCCAAAGGATTTCTCTTTACTTTTAAACTCAAGGTACAGCTATGATTCAGTGTAAGGGAGTGCATTTTTCTTTTCAGATACACACAAGTAGTTTGGGTCGACCTCAGGTCATCATCAGGTGATGTTACTCGCTTTATTTTTATTTAATTCACTTTCCAAGCCAGTTTTCGATCGTCTTAACCAGAGTCCTCATTTTTAGAGGACTCAGCCCATCCTGGCATGCCAGGATGGCTTCACTTTTCAGTGTGTGGAGGGGGACAGGCTAAATGCTGAACCATGCTGTGGTGGGTGGGGTCTAGTCTAGTCTTTTAGCCAATGTCCAGGGGAGGGCAGCACACATGGAGTTCGTGAGGCATCTCCCCTTCTTTCCTCAGTTTATGTATATGATTCTTCTATCTAGCATTTTCCTGCAAATTTATTATTATTTTTGGAGAAAATAATGGAGAAGAAAAACACATTAAAAAAGGAACGGGCATGGAGGAGGGGAGCAGGCTTTAAAAAGAACCACAAACACACACCCTTGCCTCCCTTGAGTGGCAGAGCATCGTTCAATAAGAAAGGAGATATATTTGATGCACGAAAAGGGGTGGAGAGCCAAGAGTTTTATGGAAGAGGCTCAGGTCTAACTCAGAGAAAGGTGTGAGCAATGCAGCCCAAAGCAAGGATTGCCTGAGGATGACCAATAACGATCTAAGTGTGACCAGCACTGGTACAACCTCAGTTCAAATTAATGAACAGGCCACCCTATCTTAGATTTGTGTGACCAGGGCCTATATGTGCTTACATTTACAATTGCAAAGGTACATAAACGCAGATTGCCATTAGCTCACCAAAATGAACAGGACCTTACTTAATATTGGATGTATCTGATTTGCACTCTAAACCCTACTTTTCACATAGTGTTTGTTTTCCAGAGGTTAAACCAATGCATACACTTAACTTTTTTTCTGATTTAACTGAATCTGAGCTGTACTACTATTCATATTGTCACACATTTGTCCAGACTGGGGGATACTGCACATTCTGATGTGCAGTCAGTGTGTGGGCATCACACCTGATGCCTGATACATCATAGTGGTGTCACATTATGCCGCTGCTACTTTGGATTTACCAGCTGCAGAATGACCAACATGCGATCTGAAGTATCAGGTAAATTTGAAGTTTCCCGCCATCCTAACAGGATGGCAAGAAACAGCCAACAAGAGCTGAGCCTGCAGCTCAGCTCCCCTTGGCTGCCCCATCCCACATAATGCATACCTCACCACGCATGACACAGAAGTCTCGCAGCTGCCGAGGAGGAAGCTGCAGACTTCCATTTCAAGTTACAACACAACATGACTTCACAGCCAGGTAAGCTCGATTTTTCTACTGACTGAAGATTTTTATCCACTAGTCTGGAAGGGACCTTAGTGTTGCTTGCTGAAGACCAGTGTATACGTATGCTTGATTGTATTACTTTCAGAACATTTGTTGATCTCGGCAAATGTCATAAACCTTGATGCTGAGGAAGTGTGTGGCATCCCTTTTTGTTCCCAATGTCAAACTTCTTGGATAAAATTACTATTCTTGGTTCCAGTTAAATTTCACTATTAATATTCAAGAGCAGTGGCAGTTGAGTTCAATGATATATGAGCCAAAGATAAATGACAGTCATTCTCCTGAAGGCTAGTTAAATTTTATTTTTAATGGATCATTTGTATATGAGCATCTTTACTAGAAATAATAATAATAATAAACAGAAAAATTAAGAGAGCTTACTTTGATGTCAATCATCTGGGAAGCAAAGAAGGTAAGAGGGAAAGATAAATATTATATTTTTATGAGGATATCAGTCCCAAGAGAGTTCAGAGATTTTTGAGTGAAGATCATGCATAAACAAAAGCACACATTTCCAAACACCTGGAATTCTTTTTCAGGATATCAGGTTTATTTATACATGTATACATTAGGTCATTTTGCACAGACCATTAATGCAGATTAATATCTGCATGTTAATAAAAGTCTAGGATATACGTCCTTCTGCTTAATGTGGATAACTGATAGACCTAATCAGGCCTACCAGCAGACCAGCACACTAAATCAGAACATGGAAGGTTCTGTGCTTCCCATGTTCAGGACCACTGGGGGTGTACTTTTCAGCAGTGCACCAGAACATGTTTCCAAAATGCACTTCCCAGTGGTCCCGAGGTTAGGAACTTCTGTGAGCCAGTTTGCTCTAGTGGTTAGGGAGCTGGAGTCTTATCTGGGAATACTGGATTTGATTCTGCACTCCACAAAGTCAGCTGGGTAACTTTGGACTAGTCGCAGCTCTCTTTTGAGCTCTCACAGCACCACCTACCTCACAAGGTGTTCTTTCATGGGCAGAATAGAAAGCTTTGTCAGCCGCTTTGAGTCCCTTTAAATTGGTGAGAAAAGCGGAATAGAAAAGCCAACTCTTCCTCTTCTTCTTCTTCACCTTTGGAAGGTGTGGGGATATGGGTACAAATCTTAGGCAAGTTTTCAGGTCATGGAATGGACTGATTTACAGTAGATTAGTACTATCAGTGGAGATAGCACTGATCTCACCCATGCCTTCCTATGGTTGGGAGCAGTGGACCTGAGTATACTGGACTCACTGGCTGCTTCCGCACAGGAGCAAATAAATCCGGATATCCTGCACCCGGATTTATGAAAACCGGTTCAGAATAGAGGGGGATTTGTTAAAGATGGTTTCTAGAAGATGTGGATGTACAGAATCCAGATTAGACTAGATGCGGATGTAATATATGCGGTTCCTGGCCATCCGGTTTTACTAGATCTGGATCTTGGTAGATCCTTATCTAAGAGATACGGATCAACCTGCACCCCTTTTGTCCGCACACACGTGGGAAAGGGTGCTAGCGGGGCATGGATTCTGCCCTCGCCATGCTGACACAGTAACACACATTTGCAGGCAGCTATCCTGAGAGCTCCGTGATTGGCGCGGGCAGCTGTCACTCTACCCTAACTTCCGGCCGCCGGTGCACGTGCTGCCGACAGGCCACCAAGCGCACAGGGGGCATGGCTGGCTGGTGGCGAAGCCGGTTGCCGAGGAAGACATTGGTGTGTTTGACAGCCTCGTGTGGCGCCGGGGCCCTAGCGCAGGCCATGAGGATGATGACGCGGTCGGGCGCCAGGCCTTTGCCCGAGCCTTCTTTGGCTTTGGCACCACTGGCCTGGCAGCGGCCTCCTGTGAGCTCTCCGCCATGATAGACGCGCAGCGGCTTGCCCGGCCTCCATTTAATGCTAGGCCTAGAACATGCCCCTTGCGAATGGTGGCCGCGGCAATTGCCCCCCCCCCCCCTGCCAGGGCACCAGGGTCTACTCTGTATGTTTAAGGAGCCCACCGCTGGTAGCCAGATTGGCATCAGGGCACTTCTCGCGCCCACCACGATCTCCCAGGGTACGACAATGGATGCCGATGGCAACCCTGCCCGGGAACGGAACAGTCGCTGTGGCCCCGGATCGGTGCCCGGCTGACATGGCTTGACGGGCATGAGGGATCCCAATGGAAAATGCCCATGACATGGCCCACACATACGGGACAGGCCGCCACTCATGTAAACCTGAGTGCTCGGACCCCGCTCATAACAGGGGCCTCGATCCAGGCACTGAGTGGAGCTGGGCGCCGTGCCACTGCAGACCCCATGTGCCCACCCGACACAGCCGCCGCCTTTCATCACCGGGCATGCGCTGGCACAGCCCAGCGGGCCCCTGAGTGGCGCCGACTGAGCCGCAGAGTTATGTGCACGGCCGCAGTGATGGCGGCAGAAGGCCCTTGGGCGGGTCGCCACGCCTGGGGACGGCGCTCGGCCTGTGAGGCTGGGTGACGAGGAGCTCGGCGACCAGTAAAGGGGACAGACTTTAGGACGAAGCTGCGCCCGGCCCCTGCCTCCCATCCGCAGAAGTCAGGTCCGCTCCACATCGTGTAGCTCAACATGGCAACTTCCTGTCCCGCCTTATGTGTTCTCTCTCTGTCCTGTATGCAGACACGGGTTCGCCTGAAAACACACATTAAGACCGCCTTGAATGTGGTGTGCAGTTAAACCCCATTAAGCACACATTAGAGACACATATGTGCGGACGCACCTCACCAGAAGTGTGCTAAACAAGTCCGCCTGTGCGGACGCAGGTTTCCAAATGTATGCTTAATGGGTGTCACTGTGCGGACACGCCTCACCGGAAGTATGCTAAATAGGTATGTATGTGTGGATGCACGTTTCTTAATGTGTGCTTAATGGGTGTTAAAAGGCCTGTGCGGAAGCACCCACTGATCCTGATTTATAGCAGGTAGGTGCAGAAAGGCCCTAAAATAGAAAATGCTAATTATTAAAGCTCAACTGATTTCTAAAGATTACCCCAATGCCATATGATCAAATCCAGCACATAAAGCAAGACAGCTATCTGTTCTGTTAATTTTAGTCAAAAAGCACATTTTGACATCATCATCTCTGCTCTCTACTTTTTCACTATTTACTTAGGAAAGTGCCAGATTTGGAACTGAGGACTCATTTAGTCCAATCACAGATTTACAGATTTACAATACCCTTAACAGAACCAGCATGAAAAAGAGGAATGCATTATCTCAGATCAAATATGCTACAGCTGAGGAACCAGCCACATAAAGCCTCAACAAGTGTGCCTTTTGCTAGTAATCCACAACTTTCTGAAGATGTCTTTGAAAGTCTTGACCACAAACAATTTGCAAAAAAGAAAAGAGAACTATAACTATTTTTTGTTCTGCCTTTTTATTGTTCCTATTCCCCTTTATCGACTGATTGATTTAAGAATTTATATCCCGTCCTTCATGAAAAGGTCCCAGGGTGGGTCACAGTACCACATGACTAATTCTGGCTTACCTCCTGAACCACCATGGCCAAAGGAAGAAAGGTCATCAGTTCTGTGCCAAAAATAACACAATTCACATCCTCAAATAATCACCTTGACAACATTCAAATTCATTCTGGATCAAACCAGATGCAATGAAATTCAATTCTGTTGCACTCCATTTGAGCTGAACATTTAATTTTGAGTTCCTGCATGTCTCTTTGGGTGCTTCCACACTGGGTGCAGAAACCAGATTAAACGCCCCCCCCCCCAAGACAGATTTAAAACACCTTGTTAGTTTCTGCACTACAGGCCTCTTCAGGGACCCTTGGAGATGGCTGCTTCTGCATTTCAGCAAGCGAGATCCATTTCTAAAATGGGTCTCGCTGCCGAAAACCAGTTTAAAATGAAGACCTCAAAAATTGGGTCTTCAATCCGTCCCTTCACCTGGATCCATGTGGAAGCAGGACGCTTCCACACATGGCCAGGTGAAGAAACAGATGTCTCAGCGGCCGCCATGTTGGGAGAGGCAGAAGCAGGACAGCCTGCCTCAGAAGCACCTCCCTTGCACGCTGAGTGCCGCCGGAAACATGCAGTGACTGGAAACTGCTTGCTCCAGTCCCACAGCTCCAGGGCGTTGGCATGGGAATCGGATGGACTTTTGGAATGGGTGCTGTGCCTTCCACGCAACACCCAGACCATCCATCTTGCCAGATCTAACCTCCCCGTATGTGTGCGGACACGTGAGGGCCCTTTGGCTCTGTCCGAAACAAGGACGGATCCTCGGGAGGTCAGATCGCCGAAAAATGGATCTTCTTAGATCCATATTTGGTGGCAAATGCAGAATCATCCTTTGTGTGTTTTTGATCATCATTCATGGTGCTGAAACTATTTAGTAGAAAATCTTTCCCTGGGGCCAGTAACAGCTTCTGTCTGAAGACAAACAACCAATAGGAAATTTATAGCAAAACTGGATTGGTCTTTTATCAAAAATGGTCCTGGAAGTTATTTACAGTTGCTAAAACTTGTAATCAGAATGATTACAGAATGCAAGTATTTTGGAGATTAAATAACATTTTATAGAGTTAATCCTACCATGTCCTAATCTTGTATCTCTTTGATTTCCACCTAACTTGTTCTTTATTTCTTTTGTTGTTAAAATCAAAAAGCTAAATATAAAATTAAAAAAGAGGCCTAATGTAAACAGCAGTGGTGTTGTATAATTATTAAAAGTATCTCTTTTTGGGAATGATTGTATATTAGTAAAATAAATGATGCACCAATTTTCTACTTTTTGCTGTAATTTCAGAATGTTTATTTTTTTAATCACTGCTTTTAAAGATGATTTAAAATGTTAATAACCTACATCTCAGAAACACAACAAAATCAATCTGTGGTGTTTGTGCCAAGGCTAGACAGCAGAGCAGTGGCTTGGTGGGCTTTTGGAGCCCCGTGATTGACAAGAGGGATGGAGCACCAGCAGAAACCACACCAGCCTGCCGAAAATGGACCAATCAGAGCTGCCAGATCGTGGACTTGTGTCTCGTTGGGGTTAGAGGGGAATCAGGGAGCTTTGCTCCAAGGCACTGCATAGGCTTCTCTTGGTGCCAGAGGGAAGGAGAGTTCACGCAGAAGAGAACGAACTGCTACAGACTTTGAGGCTGCGTCCCCACATTGGCTGCCTGGCACACTTTGGACGCTGGTTGGGCACGCAAGTGTTTTTGTGCAAGGCATACATCCCAAATCAATTCTTAGCTAAAATTATTTGTAGCTAGTAGAATTTCAGCACAAGTGTTCTATAGCAACTTAATTACCTTTTAACATTCTGACTTTTTTTCAAATAAAATAACTTTAGAATTTTACTGTTAATTCATGGATCTGAAATTGTTTGCTTTGCAGTCTTGTCAATACCCAGTCTGAATACAGCGAGGATTACTTCTGAGTATACACATTGTTGTTGTTGTCAAAATCATCTTTTCTTAGAATAGGATGCATCAGGCAGAATTGCCCTGCTATTTCCCTGGTTTATTTCCTGGTGAATTGCTCACGAAGGGATGAATGAAAAACTAGCAGACTTGTAGCTCTAGATCACAACAATCTTCCTTGCTTCTCTGTTTGATCAAGAGCTTTTATATGGACTGTTAATTTTCAATAAAACTTTTCACAATGCTTTATCACACAGAAACCAATGTATTAAAACAAATAATCATAAAAGAATTGCAAACATGTTTTACTCCGTCTAAGCATTTCTTTCAAGGCAGAATTGGACTATTGTGTCACAGAGCCACATAAGAATTTTGTTTTCTTTTTTGACAAAAAAGAAAAAAAGAACTTTACATGGATAGGATACTGTAAATGTAAGCCATTTTCTTCTTTCTTTCTTTAAAAAATCCTTTAAAAAGGATTGAACGCATACCTTTAGAATGATGGTGGTGACTTAGGATAAACATAACGTTTATTTTCAAATTCTAGTTATTTGCCATTTGGTTTATACCTAGTAGTTTTTCGTCTATTTGCTTGCCTGATTGTTTGCAACAAATAGAACTAAAAGTGTTTTGTGTCCAAGAGATGTATTTGCATTTTTTAAAGAAGAGCTCCAGTTAACTATGGCTGCAATCCTATGCAAACATATTTTGGATTAAACTCAATTGAAAAATAGCACAGTACTTGCACACAGGCTGACACCATGGGACAAGGGACAACTGGATGCTTTCTCAGGAGAGTGTCAAAGGAATAATTATTCAGGAATCAGTAGGCCAATTTGCACTACAGCCCATAGTACACGATAAGAGAACTTCTGGGAAAGGGCATTGGCACTTGTCATGACCCAGGCCCGAGTGGGCAGCAAGGCAAAACACACTCACATACTTACAGCAGTCCTTTGAGGGCTCGAAAGTACTCAGCGTCAGTTCAGTCCAAAGTCAGGGGCATCCAGAGATTCAGCAAGTATCAGCATAGTCAGTCAGTCCAAAGGTTGAGGTTTCCAGAGGTTCGGCAAAGTCACAAGGGGGTCCAAGAGTCAAGATACACACACGGCAGGAGTTGCACCAGAGTTGTCTGCAACACTGACTCAGCGTGTACTGCTCAATTAAGTAGGGGAAGCAGCACCACACCCTTGCTGGCACAGCTGGGCCAAACACTGTGAACTACACCTGATTTGCTTTTGCTGGCAGAGAAGGAGCGGGGAGCAGCACCCTAGGGGTTCTGAGCTTTCATCTCCAGAAGGAGTTCCCCCAGTGCTGGCCACTGACTCACAATGTCCACGCTGCTATGTTCTGGATGGTGCCTGGCTGCTATGCTGTTGCAGGCGCACCCTCCTCCTCTGAGGAAGCTGGACTGGCAGGACGGGGCATGAGAGCACTTGGAGGAGGCTGCTACAACCTCTAAGTGCCCTCTGCCTTCCCAGAAGTTCCTAATAATACGCTACCTATGGAGCATGAAATCATGTTCCACATTCTCCCCAAGCTTTCCCAATCACTTACCTGTTGTGTCCAGCCAGGGAACATTTGCACCTCAGCTGGATGAGGAGGTCAACAAGGCTGCTGCTCAAGTGTGCTGGCAGCCCAGCTGCCCTCCTGACATGACTGCAACTTCACAGAGCATCATCATCATCATCATCATAGCAACAGTGCTGATGCACGTGCAGTCATGCAGGGCACCACAGTGAAAATGGTGGCGCTCTGAAGAGGACTGGCTCCACAACTGAATCAAGGTAAGTATTCTATTGGGGAGGAAGATGGCTAATGTTGACGAGTGCCCCAAGTGTGAGTCCTCAGCAACATTGTTTCACCGTGCTCCTTTCCCATCCAGTGAACAGGAAGGGAAGTGTGAAATCATTGAATGTTCCTTTGTCTATTTTGATATAACACCCTTGAACCTTTACACATTTTGGCCCATAGTTGATCATTAGGCAACATATGGGCAAAAGCATCTGCGTGTAGAGAAGGCTGTTACAACCTCCAAGTACCCCCCTGCCTTCCCAGAAATTGCCTAATTATCAACTAGCTGTGGAGGATGAAATCTTATACATCGGTGAGTAGGGTATGTTTTCCTGTGTTGTTTTAAGAATGCTCTTATCAGCAGGGAGGCATGCAATGAGAGGCTATGAGAAGATCATTATCTTTAGGAGTGTGATGTCAGTGCGATTGCTTATAAGGCCTGTAAGTAAAGTCTCCTTGCTTGCAACCATTTTCAGGTATTTCTGGCCTCTACAAAGTCCAAAAACAACGGCAAAATTGCCACAATAGGGTGTCAAGGTCCAGTATGACTGCAAAAGCCTTTCAATTAGGTTGTAAGTGATCCTACATGTCTTATTTGAAACACATTGGCAGTTGTTCTGGGCCTTTACAGAGGGCTTTTCCTCACTGGCAGAATTCAGGTGGCTTCACTCACCAATAGTACACTCTGTCTGAACAGGATGGAGTGAGATCCAGATCAGGATGTTCCCGAAATGTATCACTGGTAGACCACAATATTGAGGACTGTGAGGTCTACTGTCATACAAGTGTCATACAAGGCCTCACATGATCCAGACCCACTGATCAAGAAGAACAGTTGGCTTTTCTACCTTGCTTTTCTCACCCATTTGAGGGGACTCAAAGCAGCTGACAAAGCTGATCAAGATCATGGCAAGGTAAGTGAAGAAAGGCCCTTGGAGAAGATGAGTTAAAGGAATAGAAAAGACAAGGTATAGAATCAGAAGCTATCACTCATTCTTTCCAATGACCTCCTTGGGCCTGTTCACACTTGGCTTATGGAATATATCCTGGAATAGGGGCCTGCTGTCCACATGCTAGTGTAGGCTACAGCAGACCCCAAGTGAGGCCCCAAGTGAGAGCCCAAGTGAAAAATCAGGTCTTACATCCATCTCTTTGCCTGGATGTGTACAGAAGCAGGATGCTTCCGCACACAGCCAGGCGAAGGGATGGATTCCCTCCACCTGCCATGTTGGGAAGGGTGGAAGCAGGGCTGCTTCCGAAGCCCTCCCCCTGTGCTGCCGGAAACACGTGGTGACTGGCAGCTGCATGCTCCAGTCCCACAGCTCCATAGGCAGCGTGGCCAGCGCATGAGCCGGAGGATGTTTGGAATTTGTGCTGATGTGTCTACACAGCACCCACTCTATCAGTCCTCCGGAATCCATCCTCCTTGCATGTGTGCGGACATGTGGGGGAGGACGGTTCGCTGAAAAGCTTTCTGTTGCAAGCTGATGAAACTAGACTGTTCTTGCAGCACAAACAATTAAACAAAATATGGTTTTGGTAAGAAGTAAAGAAAGATGAAGATTCTTTCTCAGAGTCAGTGGGTAAAGGTCAAAGGGTGACTGCTGTCACCATGTTCTTAAGTAGCCAAGGTAAATTCTGATCTAGGGGATAAATCCTATGTGCAGCAGCTACATGTGTCTGATTAGAAAAGCACACATAAAAAATGTGAATAAAAAGAGTAGTGATGCCATCAGGAGTAGTAGCTTGCTATATAACGCAAGCATCTGCTGAAAAATTTATGTTAGAGTTTATAATATATGGCTTTCATTTAATTTGTGAGTGCCAAAAAGGGAGTTCAAAGTTTGCTAAACCCTTTACAATCATTACTTGACTGAAGAGGATCTAGAAATTTTGATGTTATTTTTATGCATATTATTCATTTTAGAATAAGTGGGCCTTCATGCTTAGCTTCATCTGACTAGATATGCGTACCAACAGACTTACAATGGCACCTGAAAAGCTAATTGCCTTCCATTTTTGCTCCAATTACACACAGAAAAAGGCCTCTTATTTCTCCACTCGGAACTGTAACGGGATAGAATTCTGAAAAGCTGAAGCTGAAATCTGTTCTTGATTATTCTGGGTCACATACTTCCAGATCAATGTGGAGACCCCCATGTCCACATGGAGCATATAGTACCCAATGTTGATGCATGCTAAACAACCTACCTATGTAGATGCTGCAGCAACACATCCCTAGGCACAGAATTAGCCTGTTCCAAAAGTGCTGTGTGATTGGTCAGCGAAGCCATCTCTTAAACAGGTGCATAAAAACTGTGTAGAATGTACAGGGTAAGAGGTAAGTGGGAGGCTGGCACATATGGACTACATGAAGAAGCTCACTACATAATCTGGTTTTCGGTGCAAAAGTATGAGTTGTAGACCCCTTTGGGGGGTCTGCAGTTATTCTGCATTAGAGGGCCCTTGGACCCCATTGGATCTGGATCTCAGTGATGCCAGTGGCACAGCAGCTTTAATGGGGCCTTAATGGGGCTTGCAGTGTGGAAGGTACATACCGTATTGCATACCTATCAGGAACTTAAGGGGGTTTACAGTGCCCGTGTGGAAACACTCTTAGAAAACATAAATGACCAAATACTATGGAGATCAGGTGTATCTATTGTTACTAGAATTGATGCCTAGGCACTGCTTCCAGGCTGGAGAGACAGGTAGCTTGTTTCTAAAAGCCATATGTAGGGGTTTGAGGGCAAGTGAAGGCTTTGCTTTTGTCTTTTGTTCAACAAGTCCCAGAGGGAAGTGATGGGTCACTGGATGGCCGAATCCGGCAGGGTTCCTCTTATGTTCTTAAATTCACTTTAGCTCCTTGGAATAGTTAATTAATATCCTATATCAAACCAAGCACTGGATTTCAGATGAAGAACATAAAGGTAGTCATGTAGCACTGTAAATATCACAATCACTATAGTAAATTGTATTGCCTTAGATGCAAAACCTGACACAGTGTTAACAACATGAGGAAAGTGGGCAGCATATTTGTAGGTTATGAGATTGATCAACTGAACTCCCTGTCCTAGAAAGTATTTAGCTAAACCATCAAGAAGGGGAATCAACCAGTCCTGAGATCAAAGCTGCCGTCCAGCACTTGGAAAGAGATACCTGCAGGAACAGATGAAGTCACTGCAGAAGCAGTAAAAGTTAGCAGTAATCCACTAGTCTATCATCTTTGCTCACTCTTTCAATTAATCCTGCAATCAAATGAGACACCAAATGCATATTACCATAAGCCTATCATTATTCATAAGCAAGGTGTTCACAAAAGTCATTCAACAAATGCTCCAAAAACTACTAAAACAACTAACCTAGGAATAGACTGGTTTTAGCCTGGGAAAAAGATGCTTGACTGCATATTTGTAATACAATGGTTGTTTGAGGAATGTGTCAGATGAGAGGAGTGGCCCATCATTGTGGTCATTGACTTTACAGCTGTGTTCAAAATGTCCACTGGCCTACAATATGGAGAGTGCCAAAATAGTATCTTTTATACTATTAAGAAGATTAAGAAGTTTTGTTTGTGTCAACAATAAAACGTCTAAAACAATTTCCACTGTATACTTGTGAGACAAGGCTGTATTGTTTCTCTACTGCTATCAACATTGTGTTCAACAAAATCATGGGAAAAGCCTGATTGGCTTGGCATTAAAATTGGGCAATACCAGAATACCATGGTTTTGGAGAGACAGTGAGAGACAGTGTGATTTTCACAAACTGTGAAGAAGTCTCCAGAAGTCTATTTATTTACTTATTACATTTCTATAGTATGTTGAAAGTTATGTAACACAAAAAAGGAGAGAGAAAAAAATCAAGATACAATAAGTACAAATGCAAGAAATGCATAATAAAGACATAAAAGTGATGTTCAATCCCAACCCTGGTAACTGTCTTTACATTTTGCCCTTATTATAAAATGCATTCATTTCTTGATATCTTTAATTATATTAATCCTGAAAACTTAAACATATCATTTTCTTCGTTTACAAAGAAATTCAGTGATTTTTTTTAAAACAAATTTTTAACTTACTCACTTCTGCTAGTTCTGTCAATCGGCCAACCATTCTTCCATTGTACATATTACTGGGTTGTTCCATTCCTGAACATACAGTAATCTTGTAACAACAATCACATACTGAATTATTTTTCCATATTAACTTTCTAGTGTCAAGTCCATAGTCTAATGAAAACAGGTCTAGTTTCATTTGAATCTCAGTCTTCAAAATATATTTGCATTTTCTTTAGTCTACCATGAATGGGTAGAAAGTCCCTCTATGTTCTCTACATTTGCAACAAACATTAGACATATTTTTATACACCTTTGCTAATTTTTCTGGGGTCATGTATCACCTGTGCGTAATCATATGTTTTCTTTTAGATTATGACATAGATTTCAGTCTCTTTGACTACATAGTTTCCCATTGATTCATTTGTACATTATAACTGAAATTCTTAGCCTATTTTACCACACAATCTTTAACTTCATCCATTTCAAATTTTGGCAACAACTTACACATTTTAAATTTTTAAGTATAAATGTCAACATGACAAATGAGTTTACAACTGATGGTTTCCAAAGCAGTCATGTACTTAGTATGAAAGGTAAGCAAGTTAACCTTGGTTTAGTCATCTAAGGAGAGAAAAATACTGGCAATGGCTGATCTCAAAAATCAAATTCATCAGGCTGTAGCAGCATTTGATATGCTGACATGGTCCTTTTGGGTAAAAAGCACTGTAAGTATTATTCCCAAACTGTGCATATATTGATCATTAATTCTATCAGTTCTGATATATGATGCAGAATGACGGACCTTGCATAAAACATATCTGAACAAATTTTGAATGCTTCACATACACTGTCTATGTTTCATCCAATACCAATTATGTAATGAAACCATTCAAGAGTGGAGCTGCAACAAAGCCACATTACCTTTTAAGATTTAAAAACACTGAACATGACATATCTGCCATATGACCCCTCTCTTCCAATTGCTCCGGAAGTTGCACATTGTGACAGATTCATGAGGCAGGCTGAAGAGAGCGGGAATATTTCCCAGGCTCTTTGCAAGCATTTTCTACAAGCTGCAAAGTGTGGGAGAATTTCCCAGGGGCTTTGCAAAACTGAGTGACAGGAGGGAGGAGTTCCCTCAGAAAGTGGCAAAATCCAGCCAATCAGAGTGCCAAGATCTCACTGTATTTAAGCCAGCAGTCCAGGACTCTCAGCATCTCTCACCTTGCAGGTTTTGCAGGGGGTTGATCATAGGGGAGTTAGTTGGACTCTCCGGACTTCTTAGCCTCATGCTCACTGCTTGTGGGGCAGGGGATAGAAGGGGAGATCATGCCTTGGTTTGGGGTAGATCTCAGGGTGTACCTGGGAGGATACAGGAACGCTGTAGGGGACTGCTTGGCTCTGGACTGAGCAAGTTAGACTCCTGGTTTGGAGTTAGCTTTTACTGCTAGGGTTTGATCTTTATTTTAAGAAGGACTTTCACATTGAACATCTGAAAGGTTACTTTAGATCAGCAGGGAGCCGGAGGCTTTTGCTATTTATTTTACTTTTGAAGGTTTAGCTTGGGGAGAGCTAGGCTGTATCAGTGCTTTTGGTTATTTGATCCTTCTGACTACTTAAGAACTATTGAGCTACCTTTATCATTGCTTATACTTATTTATTTATTTATCTGCTTATAAATAATAAACAGCTAGTGTTGGATTACACTGGTGTTCATAGTGCTGCTTCAGGAAGGGGGCTTGGCTGTAAGCCTTTGAAGTGGGAAGTCTGGGCAAAGGGGGTATAATCCAACTGATATACAGACACCAGCCCTTTGGGCAGGCAGTGGGGCCGTATGGCTTGATGGCCGCTTCCTCGACTGCATTACTCTGATACCACTAATCCAAAGAATCAAAGGGGAGGTGGAGTCAAGTCATCACACACACTAAATATTAGAAAGTTGCATTGAAAATAAATAAAAATTAATTATTAAAAAAAAGAAAGAAAGTGCAATTTGGCTGAAGCACGCAGAGGAAGATCTAGCAAAACACTGACTCTACTTTGGTTGAAGTAAAGGAACTGGCCCACAATAAACAATCATGGAGGGATATGTAGTGTGCTGTCAGTGGACTCATAGTGCCTACAGCAGCATACTGGCTAAATTTGAGAGCTCCATAAAAGATGATCTAAACTATTTCAAGATCAAGGTCACTGTAGAAAAATGTCTACTCACTAATTTTCACAGAAAGCCAAGGATGCAGGTTAGTTATGACAGAAGTATTCCCCATAGTGTTATATATATTCTACCTGCTCAAAATTTTAATTTAAACACCTGAGGTGGCTAAACTCACCACATAGGAGAGGAGAATGAATATAGATTCCAGTGCCATAGTCACTGAGTCATCCCTTGAAGACAGTAGATCATAAGGGATTATCCTCAAAACCAAACTAGAGCTTTGGTCATAAAGGATATAATGCTACAGAAAATGTGTGTTTTTGAAACAAATTCCTTTCTGAAAGGACCTGGGAAACACTTTATGACTTTATAATTCGGCTGCATCCCCACGCACACCATTTGGTGTGGAATGGGCAGGTATGGGATGGGAGCGGGTTTGACATTGATCTCAGTCTGTCCCCATGCCATTCCCAGTGACACGGACTGGGTGCAGGTTGGGTGTGGATGCACCCATCCTGATGTAAACCACACCAAACCCTGTCATGGGGAGGAGGGGTTAGCACCAGCTCCTCCCACCCCCTCTCTCCTCAGTGGAAGCCAAATTGATGTCAGCCCATCCCTGTGCCGCCAGCTGTAAATGCCACATTCCTCCTCCCTTAGTGACACAGAGAGCCAGGACTGGGCTGGGAGGCATGGGGGGAAAAGTTAAAATAAAGCTTACTAATAATAATAAATTTAAAAATAATTTTAACAGACTGAACCCCACTATGAGGTTTAGTGGCAGTTAGGTGCTTGAGCAGTTTTGTGCACCTCTGCTCCACTGGGAACTGCAAGCATGCCCACCAAGTTTAAAAGGGAGAAAATAAAGCCAATTTCATGATTGCCTTGGTAATTGGGAAATGGGGGTTGAACATTTTTGGAATTGGAACAAAAGGAACAAGCCCTTATCCTGCCTGCCTTTGCGATTGGAAAATGGGAGTGGAATATTTTCCATGGAAAATATACAAAAATTAAGTCATTATCCTGCCTGCCTTGGCGACTGGGATTTTTTCACTCCCCAAAAATGTCAGCAACTGCAATTTCTAATGCACAGGGCAGGAAGGGCAAGCACACTTTACCTCCAAATGACGTGAGCACCAATCTCCTCCCCAAATAACCCAGGACTGTCTCCATGTGCAGTCTTGGCTCGCTATCCAATGCATGTCGGGACCCCAAACCATGCTCAGACTTGTTTTTTTGGGTACCCAATTTGGTCCTGGTCTGGTCTGGTTTGGTGGGATTTGGTCCACAGAAACTGGACCAAATTGAAAACGCATGGGGAAACCCCATGTCGAGCCCGGTTTCGGTACTGGATCAAACATGCATGGGGATGTGCCCTTTATCTACATCATGATCAAAATCAAGTTACATCTAGAAAAGGATGTTATTCCAATTGTGATGCTTATGCTTGGAGAACACAGCTTATTATAAAACCTTCTTTATCTTAGTCAGCACTAATGCATGGAAAGAGCAACACAGGACATACTGAAAGCTCATGTTATAGTATATTACTACAGAAGTTTTTGAGCATAGACAGGAACAATCCAGACGTGTCTAATTTTGATTGGCAGATTTATAATTTACTGGATTGATATATTCTGATAAACATTATGCATTAGGATTGATTTCCATGCTACTTTTGAGCTTGATATTCATTCAAATCTAACTTAAATAAAGAGAAGGAGTATGTTTCTTCACAGATAATTGGTGGGTTCTAGTGAAAAAGAACTGTTAGGAAGGTGGGGCAAGGCTGAATTAGCATTTGTATTTGTGCTACAATTGATCAAAATATGGTATGATATAAACAAAAGCTTTTGACCCTATCACTGCCCTGCACTTCATCCACTGTCCTGATGGTCACAATTTGTTAGGTATAATGTGCTAAAGTGAGATACAAATTCCTTTGAAGTATGCTAATATGAGAGCAAATGAGCTGGTTCCAAAGCATAGATATCTCCTGTCTTCTACTAAAATCTGTCTGGTCAAGGTTCTCTCAATACTTTCTATTTCTAGGTAAGAATCTGAATTCTGACTAAGAATAAAAAAGGTTATCTAGTTGTCATGAAAAGGCATGGCCTCCATTGCTGAATTTCTTTTACATCTTCTTTAAGACATTTGAGTTCATCTACCTAATCTTTTGTTTATTCTGAAATAATCACAACCTATTTGAATTCAAGCAAATGCATAGTAAGCAAACATGTTCTTCTGAATACAAAGGTTTTGTGGGAGATTATGAATGTTGCAAAGATTGAACCAAGACAAATCTTAATATGATGAAATCCTTAAGTATGAGAGATACTTTGTCAGCAATGAGTGGGAAGCTTGAGTAACTAGCAATAGATGGAACCACGGTCCCTGCTTTGGCCAAGTACACTATGATAGAAAACATCTAAATCTGTAGAACACATGCAGCTGCATTAGAACATATCTGCTACAGTCCATTGATCTAGAATTAGACTTTTTAAAATCAATGTTGAGAGAAATATGATGGAAAATAAGCTGCACTGTCAGAACAGATTCTGTACATCCATATTTTTATAATGAATATAGTGGATATATCTCTGCTGTGTATCCACTATTAAAAATGTTCTATACTGTAATTAATAATATTTGTGTCTCTCATACATCATCCACCTTCTTCAGACTGTCTCCCAAACCAGGAAACAACATAGTTTGCATTGCAAATAGCCACTCCCATGGAGGTGGTTGCAAATGTTTATTATGCCTTTGATTTATGCATCCATGAGTTTAATTTTTATTAGTAGTAGTCATAAAAGATCTCCGGCTATTATTTAAGGTCCAATAAATAGTTCACTATGTGAACCATGGCAAACCATTTCTATAGCTCTGCCAAGAAAACTGAACAGACATGCCCACGGAGGTGTCCATAGAGTCAATCAAGAATTGGCCATGACTGTTTGGTCCCCAGCATCAGCATCAGCAACAACACATGTAATGAAACTGAATCTAGAATCCTTTGTAATGATGCTATACTGTAAGGTGAGCAGAGACTTTAAGGTATTTTTAAAACTGTCTTCTAACATCCAGCTGTTGTCCCAGAAGCACACTTATGAAAACTGGTGTTACTGAGTGGTCACAGCTGCTCACAAGAAAGATTACTGTTGCTTAGTTCAGATGGGGATCAGATAAGCATCCATTTGCAGATAAAAATATACATCCAGATATGATATTCATCCATACACTTATGGGCTTTTCTTTTCTTTTTTTACATTTATTGCATTTCTCCTTGTAGTTTGTTCAGTACTCATTTTAGAAAAATCATATTCATTTATATCTCTGGCATTCCATTATAGCCATTAACGTCCACTGTGCCCACTGGAATGTTAGGAAAGTCTGATGTCAGACTGCAGTTCTCCACATTACTGACTTGATATAATTTTCTGACTTCCAGTACATTTTGAGGAACTGTCACGGTCCTGAAGAAGGCCAAGGTTGTTAAGTTCACCACCATCCTTTGGCATGTGAGAATCACACAGTAAAACAGTTTCATAGAACTATTTTGAGGTAGCCAGGGTACACCTAAAACTCAAATCTTCCTGGGGATGTCGGTGGAGTTTTACTTACCTGTTTTTTATGTTGTCTGCTTCTGTATTTTACAGAAAATCATACTGGCCACCCTTTGTTGGAAAGGTAGCCTAACAAGTAATTTAGCGGAATGCAGAAAGAATGGCTTTTAAATCACTTAGATATTTGTAAATCCAAATTACCTCAGTTCGATGGAGTCAAAACATTCCAACTCCCAGCTGAATTACGCCTTCAAAACTATCTCGGTTTTAAACGGATGGAGGGAAAGATCGGCTTAGTGGAGATCCTTTCCTTCGGGGGGGGGGGGGGGTCGGCCGTACCTCTCCCTCCCTCCCTCCCTCCCTCCCTCTCTCTCTGTCACAGGTGTTCTCACGTAATTTGTATATCCCGACCTGCCCCGTGCGTGTTGTCGTTGCCGGCTCGCAGCCGCGACCATGCACACAACCTTTGCGCATTTTCCCAGCGCGGATTGGACGTCGTCTTCTCGTCGGCCGAGCAGGATCGTCCGTGCCTTTCTTCGGCGACGATCCTTTTCCGAGGCAATCGCCCTTTCAAGAGTCTCTCGCTGTCGTCGGTTCCGCCGCGAGTGACCTATTTCTTTTCAAGAGCTCGCAGGCTCCCCGCTCCTCAAGAGCTTTCGGGCGGGCGCGGTTTGGGCCACGAGTCGCTCGCCAGACTGTCAATTCAGAGCCGCGCGGCCGCTTTCAGAACTACCTTTGGACAGCGACTTCCCTCCTTCCGCCTTTTATTCTTCTCCCGCCTCTTTCATTGGCTGCTAAGCGACGCTCGCTCGCATTCTCCATAAGCTCAGGTGAATGCCCGTCCCAAGTTGAGACAAAGGGGGCGGACGGGCGGGCGGGAGCCGTCGCGAGGAAGTCCCCTTCGAGCACCGACGCCCTCCTAGGAGGACCCCCCCCCCCCGTCCGCTCTCCTTTGGCCCCTCAGTGCTGCCTGCTGACAGACTGAATAGCTGAGGTAGACCCGTGTCTTCCATTGGGGAACTGCAGCTGCCTGTCACGGTCGGGCCGTGGAAGAGGGAGAACGCCAGGGAAAGCGTGGCGGTGCAAAATACAAAAAAGAGGGAGGGGGAGGGAGAAAGAGAGGGAGGGGAACGTTAAATCCGTGGGAAGGGGCGGGGCTTGGTAAGTTGGAGGCGCGGCTATTCAGAGAAACGTGTCTTGGAAGGGGGCGGAGTCCGGCCGTGGAAAGGAGGGGGAGGTGGGGAGAGGAGGAGGAGGAGGAGGAGGTGCGCGCGCTGAGATTGCCCTTGTGTCTAGAGCTGGGAAAGCGGCTCGTATCGCGGCGCACACTCGTCTCCCCGCGAGCGGAGGTGAGAGAAAGAGAGCGAGAGCGCGTGCGAAGCGGCAGGCAGGCGGGAAGGCGCGCGCTACAGCTGCCTGCTTGTCTCCTCAGTAGCCCGACGGAGCGGAGGAAGGTTTAAAAAGGAGCTTCGAAGGAAGCGGAGGAGGAGGAGGGAGAAGACAACGGGGGGAAAGAGGGGGACGGAGGTGCCACGGTGCCCGCCAGACGAGGGACGGCGCCTTCGAGAGAAGCTGGTGCTGGTGGGGAACTGAGTAGGGAGGGGAGGGAGAGCGGGCGGCCCTTCGCCCCCATCGCACATCCGCGCGACCCTGGTCCTCCTCTTCACCCCGCTGGATAGGCTGAGGGAGACACTGCGGCGGCGGAGGCGGCGGAGGCGGCGGCGGAGGCTCCTGCTGAGGGGAGGACGATCCCGGCGTGAGGAGGAGGAGGAGGAGGAAGCAGCAGGAGGAGGAGAAGCGGGAGGAGGAGAAGGAGAAGAAGGGAAGCGGCGGCGGCGGCAGGAGCGGCGGCTGCGGGATTCTCTGCCTCGCGCTCAGCCCGCCCGAGGGAAACCCCCAGGATGCGGCTGAAACCCGGCGTCGTCTTGCGCTTGTACAGCCTCTGCGGGATCCTCATACAAGGTACCACCCCCGCTCATCCCCCCCCCCGTCTCTCTCCTCCTAGTCTTTACCCCCCCCCCCCGCACGCGCCCAACTTCAGGTGCGGAGGGACGTGCGCGCGCTGAAGCAGAGATGATGTGGGAGTTCTGGGGCCGGAGAGGCAGCCGGGGCCCCTCCGTCGACGCTGTGCCAGGGGGGGTCGTTCGGTGACCTTATTCCCACTCCTGTCGCGCCCTTTATCTCCCTCTCTGGAAACTTGCCCTCAAGCTGCCCCCTCCTCAGTCGTCTCCCATCCTCCTCCCCCCCCCCCTCCCCAGCTTCCTCATGTCTGGCTTCTCTCTTCCTAGGGGCCCCTGCCCGCTCCGTCTCTTATTTGCCTCTCCCTGTTCCCCTTTCCGTGTCTCCCATCACCCTTGGGCGCCCTCTCCCCTTCCACCTCGCCGACGCCTCCGGCAGCGCCGCTTCGGCAGAGCTTCCCAGTCCTGAAGTGCTGCACAAACATTAATCCTTATCCTTCCCTGCCCGCCTTCAAGTCCTTCCCTCGTGCCTTTCGTTCCCCCTGGGTCTTGCAGGCTCCCCCTCCCTCTCTCCTCCCCCCCCTTCAACTCCGCCTAACCTTCCCCTTAAGCCACGCGTTCTCACCCCATCGACTGTGTCTGTGGAAGTGAGGGGGAAACGCAGGGACAGAAACGTGTGCACTGCAACGCTATCTCGGAGGCATGGGGGGAATGGTGTAGAGCTTGAACGGGGATGGAGAAGCTGGACACGTTTGGCTTGATGGAGAAGGGAGACTTAAACATGTGCAAAGCAAGGCTTTTTAAACCTTCCCTTTGCTTTTGTCACCCCCCCCACACACACACACCAACCACCCATGTAGCCTACAATATGGAATACGTCCTCACAGACCATGGTCAGACTGGATTCTATTTGTCCCCAGTTTCCTTTTCCTTTTTTTTTTCTGTGTGTACGACTGTCACCAGACCTGCTCTCTGATGTGAAATGTCACCATTGTGGCAAAGGAAAATGTGTAGACTGCTGCTATGCAAATGGATGTTTGTGGAAATATGTGGACTGTAAAGGGGGTAGCATATTTCCAGATCTCAATTGCATGGTCCTCATCTGCTTGAAAACCTAATCTGGTGGTGATCCTGTATGTGTAGAAGAATCAGCAGAGAGACTCTGTTGTTACTGATCCTGTCAAGAGGATGTAGCTATAGTGTTGGAATGTGCAAGGAAGATAATGGATCTGTGTGTGTGTGCCTGTGTGTGAGAGAGAATCTTTATGGCTGCAGTGTTTGAGAGTAAATCGAAGGATGATGATGCTTTCTTAGCTCCTTTTTCCTTTCCTTTCCTACAGCAGAGGGATAAGAGGTACCTCGATACCCAAATGTGTCAGGAGGAAGGATTGTTGAGTATTAATAATAATCTAGACAGGTTTTGGAGCCTCTAAATGAGGTCAGTAAGAACTAGCAACTTCTCCATGTTTCCTTCAGGATGGTTGGCTTTCCCCACCACCACCCCAGGATAGTCGATGACAAATATTTGTCTCAGTCTCTCTATGTTGAGGGAAATCAGAAAGAGCTAAGTGACCTTGTAGGATCTCTTCCCTACCTTCCTTCAGTAGCAGCAATATAAAGTTTATTGTATTTCATGCTTCTGTGCACTTGCAGTATCATGAGACGAGGTCTCCAGAGAAGGCAGTGGAAGCTTTTCCTTCCATAGCCCCTAAAAGAAGTAACCTTTTAAGTGTGTCTGTGGCTGGGTTGTGTTCAAAACCTGCATGCAGCCTCTGCCTCTTCTGGAAAATCAGGATTTTAAAAAAGCTATGCTGAAAGGAGGTGGAATCACTGCATTTGGTGACTGTAAGGGTTTATACAGCTTTCCTTGCCAGTCTGTGAGAGCTACCGGGACTGAGCAGGAAGCTGTTGTTGTGTTCCTGCATGGGATTATTTACTGGTAAATCTAGCAGGTGGTATATGTAAGGGGTTGCCTCTCCTCTTATTACATGTGAACTGTCAATTCCCTTTGCTGGAAAGGAGGAAGAAACTCCCTTTATTGATTTTTATCATTGGTGTAGCCATGGTTCCTTCTAGGGAAGAAAAACTTGGTATTTTTAGAGTAAGGTCTGCTGTATTTAGTGCATAATGTGTTTACGAGGAAAACCACAGCTTAGAATTTCATCTACATAAAAACAAAAAGCAGTAATAGTACAAAAAGCCCCCCCCCCCATAAATACAGAGTTCACCTGATTATCTGAGGGGGGAAAATGCATCACTGCAGGCAGCATCAGGTGAAAGAAAAATGTCATAGGTTTATTTATTTATTTATTTTTTAAATGGTGGCCTGAAGGCTGGGCCTTTATGTTTATGAAACATGCACGCAAAAAAGATATGTTTCATCATATTTCCTAGCTGTAATTCGACTATATTTTAAAAATGTGGGTTGGGTGGGTCATTGATTAAATTTGCCAGTTTTATTGTCACCAACAGCTGAGAAGAATAACAGCTTAAGCGCTCCTATTGATAATAGATGCCTATTATCTTTGACACATAACTTCTTATTATTTTATTACTTTCACATACTATGTTTCTTCTAATATTAGCTTTTCTTATTAGTAGCAAGCTTGGTGTACTTCCACATCATTTTTCTGCTGGAAAATGTAGGTATCATCTATGCTATTCTAGATTTTTCTTTCTGAACTTTTCAAGTACTTCAAAAGTTTTTTTGGCTGGTCCTTCACATAACTCCACCCTTACAGCTTCTGTTCTGTGGGCTACTTTACTTGGACATTTTTAAAATCAAACTACTAAGTACTTCAATTAAAAGTGTTGAAAGAAATTCAAATTCTTTTAACTGTTAACGCTGTCTACCTCCCAGTTATGTTTTACAGAGGGTAGGCCTGTAAATTTTAGTGGGGTTTTCACTACATCTTATTAGGTATCTCCATTCAATTTCAAGATATGAAATAGGCTGCTATAGACCTAGTTCTCATTTAGGGACTATGTGGTGTGATTGAAATGCTGTATCTGGCTTTATTGGAATGACCTGTCAAATACGAGGCAAGTTGTAAAATCAGTAAAGAATATTAGGAAATAATGGATGACCAGCTTCTACAAAGACTGGCATTATCTTAAATCACAAATTCCTCATGAAGAAACTGCAAATATATAAATAAATAAAATAAAAATGAGAAAAAAAACCCTATCATGCTGGCAGGCCATCTGTACTACATGTATATTAATATAGGCACTGAAACAATATTCCTAGGCCTTTTTGACATGCTCAGAAATAGAAATATTTGCACATGCATTTACCAAGATCACTGCATTGCCAAGTTAGAGTATGTACTGTATGCACTGTAAAGATTTTAGTGTAGGACATTTTTATTTTGTAAGTTAGCTTGGTTCCAAAACGAGCATATTGTTTCAAATTTGAATTTGAATACTAATATGTAGGCAGTTTCTTAAACCTCAAATGGCATTTCCTATTTAGGATATTTCCCCACACTATCAGTTTAACCATTCTGCAGTTTGAGAGCTTGTTACTATGATTCACAGTAATGTTTGTGTGTGTGTGTACATGTGTTTTCATGCAGTAAATTTCCAGAGCTAAATGTGAACATTGTTAGAATCTCTATCCCCTGGACAGAATAAATTATACATTCAATTGGATAATCTAATCTCAGATATTTGGTAGGTCACATACTTCCTCAGATGTTTCTTGCCTCATATATAATATGGAACTGCAGCATTAAGTATATTGTACTGTACTTGTGCATACAGAGGTGTTAGAATTGTCTCAGAATTGTAGCTGCTGAAGCCCCCTGCTGTGTGATAATGCAAATGGCATCT
Source organism: Aspidoscelis tigris stejnegeri (assembly GCA_023333525.1). Lineage (NCBI taxonomy): Eukaryota > Metazoa > Chordata > Lepidosauria > Squamata > Teiidae > Aspidoscelis > Aspidoscelis tigris. Next base: position 227,904,438 of record JALMGA010000001.1, read on the forward strand.
AATGCTTTAATGTGCTGTTTTGTGAGACTATTGGATGGTACTGTATTAGATGCAGAAATTGTTAAACTTGGCACTTCGCTAAAACCAAGAAAATATTTCAGAGAAATTCCTACAGCTTCTTGAGAAAAAGTGTAACTAATTTGTGCTTGATTGGGATATGTCTTTTCAAAATATCCTTCTGATAAGCCTATAAATCAGAAACATAGTTTTCTTCTTTAAAATAAGAAAACTATGTATCTGATTTTTAGGTTTATCAGAAAGATTGGCTTTGATGTACTCTAGGCATAATATTGCTCCCTAAAATGGGGCTGTTCTGTGTGTTATCTTCTGAAGCAGGGGTAATCTAAAGTTATTTCTACATGTTTCTAGTACCTTTTTTATGTGGTACCTTGCATAAAGCATATAAAAAAATAAAATGTATTTCCTAGCAACAATGAATGAAAGAATTTGTTCTGATGAACACACGTTCCATTTTAATCATTTCAAAAACAAAGAAATGAAAGAACACTAAGTGGCTTATAACATTAACTTAAAATGTCAGATTGCTGAACTTTTACTTTGTATACACTTTGTAAAGCCTTGACCTTTCATGAGGTCAGGTGAGTTGTACTTTCCAACTGCTGGTTAAGTCAGTGACATTGTGTGTGTTTCTTTCAGGTGTGACCTTTATTTTTTCACTGCACATATGCATAATCACAGCTAGATCTAAGTTTAAATGTTGTCCCAAATGCATTCCAGTAATTGCCCCACTTATTTCTGAATTCTTAGCAAGCTCATAGGTTTAATACAATATTGTAATGTTTTGATGATTGTTGCTTAGAAGTTGGATTAACCTGTTGAAGTTTCTGCTTAATAAAAAGTTTCAATATTAGAGATACTAATGTTTATCAATATGAATTTTTTTTGCAATGTATGTATGTGTTCATATGTATCAAAGTTCAGGATAATCTGTACTTGTTCTTGCTAACAGAAATATTCCATTGTGATAGCAAATGGACATTTTTAGTTTGGTGTTTCTAAAATGAGAACAATCACACTTGAAAAATATCTAAGATATTTAAGTAAATTATAGCTTTTAGACTAAGTCAGTATCTGAATTATACTTGACTCCCCCCTTTTCCTCTTTCGCTTTTAATATTTTATCCGTATTTATATGTATTAGTTTTGGTATCTGTGAATCACCACAGCCTCTCTTTAATAGAAGTATTGGTCCTTTTGACCAAATGTTTTTGTGTCTGACTTTTTCTTAATGTCTTTTCTGGGAACCCACATCCTCAATTTTTTTTCCTGGGTTTCGGACTTGTCAGCAATTGGATTCAGTTTCATGTGGTAATGTGTAGTTAAAATATTCTAATTTATTCTGATTGTCTGTTGGACCTTGACTACCATATCTTTGGTAGTTATTACACATCTTGTCCTCATTGGAAGCCCCACACAATGGATAGTTTGAGAACCCACAGCCTCTCTAGCCTTATTCCTTTGGTTAGCCTCAGAAACTGGAAGACTTTCTCTCTGTTATTTTCTTTTAACATTTAAAGCTGTACAAGCTTTTGTGATGGACTTCTAAAGAAACTCCTTGAAAGTTTTTAACATACATAAATTGTTGGATCCATAAGACAAATATCTGTTTAATTCTTATTTATAAGTGATTAATAATTTCCACACCAATGTCATAATATTAAAATAATATAGTACAGTTAAATATATAACTGAAAAGTACGTAATTAAAAAAGCATACTTTAATTTCTAGTGGTTTAATGTACTTACAACACTGATTTCTTGCATTTAATCTTATTTTGGGTATGTTGACATTGCTTTTCTTTGGAGAAAATAATTTGGCGTTACAAGCCATTAATGGGTCGACTCCTGCAAATGAAAGAACATTGTCCCAAAAAAAGCTTAATCTGCAATTCAATAGTAGGGTCCTTTATGTACTTCACACTGCTCAGAACAGTGGATAATAGATAACTAGCATCTGGATGCTGGTTTAATTTCAGTAAAGTGAGCATATATTATGTTCTATTTAGTTAACATTTTTTATAACTTTTTTATTTCTCTCAATAAAATACACCTAAAGTAATATTCACAACTGACTACAAAGAGTTGCTTAGCTATGCTTTTATCCAACAATATTTGTGAGTCTTAAGTCTACTACTTCTTAGCAAATCTCTCTGTCCCAGAGCTTAAAAATGTCTGACAGCTCTGAGAAATTTTAAGGACAAATTACCTCACAGTGTCAGTTGCAGTAGATGCTTAGGGATAAATATGTGAACAAATGGAAAATGCCAAACTGACCTACATTTTCTGGATTATCAATGTGTTACTAGACCTGCTGCTATTCCTGCCATGCAATATAGCAACAAACTGGTCAGAGTATTCCCTAACTAGGAAAAAGAAAGACTGGACTAATTAATTGGAAAATAAATATAGGAGCAAGTTTGTAAATTCAATGTAAATTCAGCAGGTGCATTTTCAGTTGCATCACAAACATTTTTGTTGTCATTGTTCCATGCTATTTGTATTTTTATGGTAAAAATTGATAAACTAACTTTTTAAAACAAGGCTTCAGGATAAAAACAACAAGAATGCTGCATTTTTAATAGTTGTATGGAAGAGGCCATTTCAGGTTTTTTTTAAAAAAGAATATGCTAATAATCTTTGCTAAATGAAGTGTTGTGACAAAAGATGCATCTATAAGATGAAAATTAGGCATGCTCAGGGAATCTGAAGTTCCCAAAAGAAAAGGTGTTATGTACTTTTTTCACACTGAAAGAAAGCTCACAGTAAGGACTGGACTTGGAAAACAAGTCCAGTAGAAAAGAAAGGCTGCATCCATGCGCTATTTATGTCACTGTATTTGGATTTTCTGCTCTAAAGTATGGATATTCTGGAATATCTATGTTTTATTTCAGAATATCTAGATACATCAGAATAAATAAATGATATCTGGATGCAGTCAAAGTTCTATGAAACTGGAGAGAAGGAGAATAGAATAGGTACTGTATCTGGAACCCAGAGCAGGACCAATTGTGATCAGAGAATTTTACTCTAATTCCCACCTGCACTAAATGATAATTGCTATATTCTGGATGAATGAAAATGCCCAGATGGTGATTTTACTTTAACTGACAACCTCTAGTTATGATTTGAACCTACCTTTAATAAGAACAAAAGTGATTAAAATGTTTCAATCTAGTTTTAATTTCTACAAGTTTCTGAGTGGTCATCACCAATCTTTTCAGCTATCTCTTTGATCTAAGCATTGGACAAAATAGTTCTTTCCACATTTGATTTATAAAAATAACATGTCCGTGAAACATTGATAGCTATCTTTTTCTTTCTTTTTGGTAGGATGACCCTTGTGCTCCAGATGAAGATATTAGTGTGAGTTTATTAGCAAGCTGCTACAAGAGAGGATCAAAGTTAAGAGAGACAAGAATAAGCTTGGTTTCTTTTTCTCCTTCCAGTTTTTCTCTCTATAGTGATATCCAAAAAAAGGTGCAGAGGGTTCTTGATAGAAACCTCATTTCAAGAATGTGGCTGGCGTGTTTGTTTAGATAAATATGCTGATCACCTGTGGGGCAAGCTTTAAGGACAACAAAATAAAATAGATCTCCCCCCTCCAATTCTAATGTCCTAGGTAAGTAAAAGTGAATGGTTATTTAAGGAGTGAACAAGGGTCATTTCAAATTAGGACTGCATTTACAATACAGTAAATGAAAATGCTGGTAATTGCAAATATTCTTCATTATAGCAGTGGGTCATAAGCTATAGTTCTTCAGATGTTCCTGAACAAGAATTCCAAGTATTTCACTTCCAAGGGCTGCTGGGACGGAAATTCTAGAAGTTGTTCAGGAATAGCTGGACAATCCATAGCTTGATAACCATTGTTTTACAGAATAAAAATCTACTGAACAATCCATAGCTTGATAACCATTGTTTTACAGAATAAAAATCTACTGAACTTGCATGTTTAGAAACAAGATAATCAGTATTGTATTTCTTGTTACAATTATATGTACATAAATAAAATTACATCAATAGTAGTTTGTTAAAATTTGTTTTCCCTTGCCATATTCAAAATATTGTGTAAAAATACTTCAGAGCAGTTCTAAGTATCCCTGTGGGACACGCTGCCTCTGATTTCCATGTATTTTTGTTGTACCTTCTGGAGAAATCTGCTATAAATTACTTTTAATTGTGTTACATTTGCCTTTTCTCTTTTTTTGAGAACTGAAGAATGTTTTTTTTCTTCAGTCAGGGACTTGTTTTCTGAATTCCCTGCATGTGCATGCAGAGTAATTTATATTGTATGTAAGTTGAGCAGTAATGGATAACGACATTAATGACTAATAAAACACAGCTATTTATTTTTGTAAGTTTGGTAAAGTGTTTAATAGCTGTATGAATATCAGTAAAAATCTCATTGTAAGATGGAACTTATCAAATGGAAAATGGAAACAGAAAGGTTCCTTGAAAATAAAATACGTTTTGCATTTTAAGAATTTGTAAAGGAAAATGTTGAAGAGGCAGTTTGTTCTCAAGTGGGAGACATTATTACATGTGTGAATGCAGGAAACTGGTAAGAGAGGCTTGTCATATCAATAAGTGGTTCTGTCTTTTATGCAGTGTCTGAAGGATCTTAAATCTTTTGAGTGTTTTTGTTTTATACCATCAGTTTGGACTGTCTAAACAAGGCAATGAGAACTGACCACTTTGCTTGTGTCCATCCTTGTAATAGATTATTCCTGTTGAGGAAATCAAACCTAGTTCACTAACTGCTGATGCTTTTGGATTTTCTAAACTTAATTTAAAATCCCTGGGCCTTTTTGCACCTTACTTAGGTGCATAGGCTGACGGACATCTGGGATACATCAGGCATCCCAGTGCTTTCCCAAGTGCTTACTTGGATTGCCTTGCTACAGCAATGGGCATGCATGGGCATCATTGCTACAGTGACTGGACATTGTGGGACACAACTGCAGCTGTGCCACCCTTCCCCAAGCCCTTCTCAGAAGAGGTACGAACATGTTTTTGTGCTCTACAGCTCTACGTCTGGGAGATGCATGGCATGTGGGAGCCCCTTCTAGGATAGGTGAATCTGTGCAGTGCCTATACTCTGTGTGGGAGCAGACTCCAGCTGACATCCTAGAGCAAATGCCCCTTCTCTCTGAGAAGTATTTCCTTATCAGGAGACAAATAAGAACTAATGATTCACCTGCTGAGCTACACAAAGTGACTGAAGAATTGTGATCTGGTTTAATTTTTCATCTTAAGATTTCAATACTGAAGCTTATGATCCCAGTACAAATGTGCTATCTAGGTCAAAGGCATAATAAAGGTAAAACACAGCACATAGTGATATTTTTAACATCTTACTTTTAATGATTTTTTCCATACAAAAATGATTTTGAAAAATGATAATGAAAGTATGTTTCAAAAACTTAACTGTTTAGATCACTTACCTGTTTTTTGATAACCATGAGTCATAACATTATGTTCAAATTGGGCTAGTATGGTGTAGCTAACTAGTTGCAGACCAGGATTCAAATTCCTGTTTGCTCATGAAAACTTACCTGTGGTTTGGTCAGTCATTGGCTTTCACCTTAACTCATGTCACAAGGTTACTATAAGAGAGGCAGAAGTGAATAATAATGTTCCCTGTCTGAGCTTTGCAGAAGAAAGGTGGAATATAAATGCAAATATAAATAACCAAGTTTGAATCTAAGGAAAAATTGGCATGAGGGCTGCTCACAGCAATTGTTCACATGCTTGCTGTTACTCCTGACTTGGAACAGTTTTGCTGGACACAGGAAATGGCCCCAGAAGTGTTTGATGAAATAGAGGTGTATAACCCACAGTGAAGAATAAAGACTAAGGTAAGTCTGCATGAGCAAGAACACGAGAAGCTCTGGATTAAGTGTTGTCATTGTTTCTGCAATAGGGGGAAAGTATGATCACATTAGCCAAATCCAGGGCAAAGAGGCAGGTCTTCACCGTCTTCCTGAATATATACGGAGAAGGGGCGTGACACACCTTGAAGGGGAGACTATTCCCTAACCTGGGGGCATTACTGAAAAGGCTGATGCCCCCCTGTTTCATTACTTTGGGCAGTGGGACAACTAGGAGGCCCTCACTTCCAGATCTTAAGGCATAGGCAGGTTGATATGGGAGGAAGGCATTTTTTCTCAATGTAATGTGCCTTTTCAGTTATTCTAATCTCTAGTGCTAAAAAGAATAAAGAATAAGAGACTTCTGAATATTGCATTGACTGTTGTAAAAAAAAGAACTGATAGGCCCCTAGATTATGTGGCCTAGTATCTTTAGCATCACTAGTGCAGCGTCGAAGACTTCTTTGATGCAAACAAAATGTCTGGCTTTTTTCACTTTATACTGTGTAGAAGGGAAGGGAGGCATAGCAGCTGGTGGTTGTGTTGCTGAACAAATGCTCTCTTCTCCCCCCACAATGATTTAATCTTATTGTAATAGTATATTTCTTTTTAATGGTCAAATATTTTTGGTTTGTTATTTTAAATGCAGTAATCCCTTGTACAGTGCAGTGTGAAACCACATTATACAAGTTAAAATTATATTTGATAGCTGTGTAAAAGAAAACAGATACTCTAGAGATACTGTAGAGGGACGACTGTACTCAAACAGAATCATGGGGTTTCTATTTGTGGTATATTGAGCAGGACCATCTGCTTTCATGTAGAAATCCTAGGTTACTCCTGTACAAGAATACTCCTGTATGCATCAATAGTTAGCAGGAGTGCCTTGGTAGAAACAGTTGTGATATCCTTGTCTTGAGTTTATTGCTTGTCTGGTTGTCAAGCCTCCTTCAGGTACCTATTTCTGATATATAAGATCTGTTGGGACCAAGAGTATGAGCTGCTGTTGAGAAATTAAAGGCTCTCATCCTGTGGTTGTTAGGTTGAGGCCAGGGACCCTGCCCTCTGCATCTCTCTTTTGGATCATGGGTACACCACTTTCAGTGATGCCTATATGCATGATGTGAAATCACATCTTGCAAACAAGTAACTTCCAAAGATAATCACACTGATTAAGGAGGTGGCACTATCACTATAAGGTGCCAGCTGCCCCCATGAATGAAGATGTGGCAGGACTGGGTGCCTTATTCAGATGATTCATAACACTTCCAAAGTGACCAGAGACACAACCACCAAATAAGGAACTAAATTGCAAAATGTTTCTCAGGAAATTATTCGCCTTTAATCATATATGTTAAGTATCGTAGTAATATGATATGGAGTAAAAGGTTTCTTATTTCCTAGTAACCATATGGATTGACTTCCTTCTGACTTGCCACTCTTCCATTAGATTCCTTCAGGTTTTTTATTAGGTCCTTTTACATTGTCTGGTACCATAGTCTGATCTGCAACAAATCAAAACTTCCAACTGGCAACCCACATTTTCTTCAGTGTCTTCTTGTACTGTCTATGGTTAGCCTGCTTCTATCACAAAACATTTTTCTCATTGTTACTATAGGAGTGTGTTGACTCTTCTTTCGCTTGCATCCAGATATTCTTGTTATCTTCTATAACTGTCACAGAATTATGTACAAACATCGAGTGTTGTTGGCCTTTTAGACTGTGGAAAAATAGCTTGATATTCTTAATTCAACAAGTAAACAAGTGTTGTGCCAAAATGGTGATCAGAAACCTGATTTATTAAGATGGGATTGCTCACCATTCCAAAGTAATGATTGAGCTATGCCCAGGTAAAATGTTTATAGCAGTTCCTGATGCAAGTTTGATCTTGTCTATTTGTTTTCATTATCTATAGTGTGTTTCAGGGTAATCTGCAAGTAAAGAAAGACTTATCCTGTAGTTAAATGCATCTAGGTGTTGGGTTTTTTTTACAATTTGTAGGATCTTCATGTTCTCATTTTTGACATATAAATAATGTTGACTTCATAATTCATGTGGTTTTTATCAAATAGCTTCCTCTTTTAAATATAGATATTGAAAGTCTAATTTATGGCTTCTTTGTTTCCCAGCGTATATAGCTGAAGGCTAATCTTAGTCATGGAGAAGCAATGTACACATAATACTAATAAGCAAAATTGTTATACTAAGATGCAGAATACTTTGAGTTATTTGGAAGAAAAATATGGAAGAAAAAAAGAGTGACCTTGCCATATGTGCATTTTGTTTTGACTGCAATAATGTCAGAAGAATTTTTAAAAAAGGAAGGTACAGCTATATGCTAATGATAGCAAGCTATCTACAATCTATTGTACAATATGTATACATTTACTGTTTGTTTTCAAAATCTTTTGTAGAGCTAAAAGGCTATCACTAGCATGTTTGGAAACTTTTAGATAGGGAACTAGGTGGTGCTGTTCTTTCATCTTTGTATCTTAGCTGCGTTTTTCTGCCTTTTTACAGAACATGGCTTTCTTATATAACTAGAGGTTCAGCAATACAATATTGCCTCTTTATTTTTTTAAAAAAAATTATTTAAGATTTTAAATAATAGTATCTACACCCTATTAACTGTCTACCTAAAGCACTGTATTGTCTAGTTGGTCAGGTGAAAGCTTATGTTTGCTTCATTTGATATAATATTTGGACAATATACTATCCGCTAGCATAATCTTAGTGTGCTAATGAATACTTGCTAAATACTTTTCCCTGATTCTGGATGGCCATAAGTGAAACAGATTTTATCATAAGTTACATTTTTAATCCCTTTACACTTAGGGTGCATTTATATAGTGGAGTTTGCTTTTAGTCAAATGCACAGGGTGCCCACCATCATAGAACACAAAGGGGGTGCTGGATGGCCTCCATGTTCACCTCAGTGCATCCTTCATCAGAGCATTACAAAACTCTGATTTTGCCCTCATCATTCAGCGCACTGTCAGTCATTATTGGACAAATGGGTGGCAGAGTGTGGACGCTATACAGGTGTTGCAGCAGAAAAGGCCCATATCCTTGTGCATTTTCCAGTACAGGAAGGCCGCTTGCTTTTGGAGCTGAGAGTTCAATTGTGAATCTGAACCGTCAGCTGCAAAGATAGAGAAGAGTGAGGTACAGGTCATTTGGCCAGCATGGACACACCCTAGAGCCAGGAGAAAGTGTTTTCACTGAGATGTGGATACCTTCTCAGGCTTCCAATCAGAATTCAATTCTGCTTAGCATTCCATGTAATTCTATCATGATCAACATCATGTGGAAGTCAAATTCTTTTTTATTGTCATTGGTGCTATTGAAATTTTTAAAAGAATAATTATGTTTCATTCCATTCTGTGGGATTCAGTTTCAAGAACTCCCATGATATTTCTTAATGGGCCATAAGGCTGATGCAAGAGAGGTGTGAGCATTTTCAAAATAAAGCATCTCATTATCCCCTTAAGGCCAAAGAAAATAGAATCTACTGCTCCTACAGAAGTAGCCTGAGTCTTAATTATTAGACCTGTCTCCAAAATCCCCAGGAAGTCCCACAAGTGGGGAAGTTTCACTCAAAGGTCTCAGTACCTGTGGCCTATTCGCACTTAGGCCAGTAGTCAACAATTAGCGGAACATCTAGTAAAGAACATACGCATGCGGAGTAGGCTGTTACAGCCTCCAAGCATGCCACTCTTCTTCTTCTCCACACCTAATCACTAATTGTTGATTAGGTGTGGAGAAGAAGAAGAAGAAGAAGAAGAAGAAGAAGAAGAAGAAGAAGAAGAAGAAGAAGAAGAAGAAGAAGAAGAAGAAGAAGAAGAAGAAGAAGAAGAAGAAGAAGAAGAAGAAGAAGAAGAAGAAGAAGAAGAAGAAGAAGAAGAAGAAGAAGAAGAAGAAGAAGAAGAAGAAGAAGAAGAAGAAGAATTGGCTTTTCTACCCCACTTTTCTCACCCATTTAAGGGGACTCAAAACGGCTGACAAAGCTTTGTGTTCTTCTCCCCACAACAGACACCAGGTGAGGTAGGAGGGACTGTGAGAGCTCAGAAGCTGGCTTCGTGTGGGAGTGTGGAATCAAACCCAGTACTCCCAGGTAAGAGTCCGGCTCCCTAACCACTAGAGGAAACTGGCTCACTAAATCATGTTCCATACCTTTACCAACATTAAAAGCTATCCTGAAGTGTCCAGCAGCATGGCCATTGCTATTCCTCCAGTTCCCTGTGGTTGTTGGGTGGGGGAGGCAGTGTCCATGCAGATACAGTGGTGGTGGTGGTCATGATCAATCACTTACCTGTGCCATGACCAGACCGTTCATCCCACCATGAATAAATCTGTCTCATCTAGACTGAGTTCATTATATTCTGTCTCATCCAATCAATTATTTTGGCCAGACAGTTGTTTTAGGATATGAATGTTTAGGAAGTTATAAAGAATTAGAAATGCTGAAATTATAAGCTCCTTAACAGAGGAATTAGTCAAAACAATTTGTTACATTCTGATGAACAACCTTAAAAGACTCCTAAGCTCATGTGGAGTGGGAGCTGAAATTCAGTTTTTGCCTGTGATAACAGAGATCTGTAACCCTTTATGGCTTCACTTTTTAACTATGGTTCATCAGTTTTAATTAAGATGACCTCCAGAGGTTAAAAGCTAATGATAATGACAAGTGGTGTCTTATTTATTTTGAGAATGGATTCTGGAAAGTTGTAATTTCCAAGAACAATTGTAATACATGTTTGTTGGTAGTATGCTTTGTACAGTTGGTGGTGGGGGCAATGCATCTATTACATGGCTATATTTGTTTTTATACGTGAAATGAAGGGCATTTTTGAACAAAAATTAATATTCTGCAGTGCTTCCTGTGCAATAATGGGTCTTTCTGCATCAAAAGGTTGGACCACTGAAAGGTGTAGTCTGAAACAGTGCCATCATGCAGATAGTGCTGCTGTAGACCAACCCCTGCCTCAGCCATGAAGCTTACTTGAGATTCAAGGCTGGGCTCCAAGTGTACCAAGGGCTAGGAACAAAGGTTCATAGCCTCTGGGAGAACCATTTCAGCAGCATGCTTTTGTACACTGCCAAAATGTGTGCCCTGCTAGGCCCAGGCACAGAAGGCATGGCTTCAACATGCCTCCATAATCTGTAACAGAGCTTGCTGGTCCACTGGTAGACAAGTTTAAACTAACCAATAGCAAGTTTATTATTAAGTTGCTTTACTCCATATTAATTTTCATTAAAAAGGTTAGTAGCAAGGAATTTACTAGTATGGAAGGAACACTATTTTGCTTTCCAACTCAGTGTGAATAAATAGTTCCACCCAACAGCCAGATGTTGGCTATTTTCAGACCCACTGAGAAGGAAATAACACAACTGCAAGGAGTAGTCCACTCACTGCATTCTGGGTCCTGCACGGGGACAAGTAGTGTTTGGAAAGGACACTGCTTGCCCTGGTGGCAGGACCAGTGCTTTCTACTTGGGATCATGGCCCTTTGGAGAGGCCAAGTGGATGAAACCAGATAATCACAGACTGTAAACAGAATGTGCCTTAACTAATACATGATAGAGTGGGAAGACATTCACGACAGTGTGCTTCCCTGTCTGAGCTAGCATTTCTAAGAGTAGAAGATGGCAAAGGGAGTCAAATGTAGTCATATTCAACTTCAGTAGTGGGGAAAAGAAGCTTTGAGATAGTAAACTCTTTTAGAGGACTTGGAAGTTATTTAAAATAACAGTAATAGAAGCTCAGTCACAACGTAATCCAAAGACTGAGAAAGGAATGACAAAGGAAGGAGTCATATTGGCTTACTCACAGTGTCAGTGAAACTGTTGGGGCTGAGATTTCCTTCAGAAAGTATAAACATTTAGTAAGAGATACAAAAGAAGGTTTGAGGAGTATATGGGCAAAACTGCAAAAAGATTTAAATATTTCAGAAGCAGGAGACCAGCTGATGGTACCTTGAAAAAGGAGAGGCGAAATGCAGTGAGGTTTTTGTATGTTTTTTAGAATAAGTGACCAAGTCTGTATAGGTGGTCTGTACAGGTGAGAAACTGGAAAAGACCCGAGTCTGTGCTTCCAAGTGAAACACATCAGGGTTGTTAGTACAGGCATCTACCTTTATAAGCAAATACCATCCATTGATTGCTCTCAGAAGTCTGCTGTCCTCTCCTTCATGCTATGCACATATCTCTAGGACAACAATAAGATCAGTATGTTGGGATAGTGCTGATGGTCTTGTTGAGGAGTGCACCAGCATTTGAAGCATGGGTGCCTCCCTCTGTGCCTGATTATATCATTCCATTGAGGAAAGTGCAAACAGGCTCCATAATTCGTTAAGCTGGACATCAGATCAGGGTCAACTGCAGAGTAAATACAAATAATTAAGTGGACTTGAAAACAACTGTAGTTAAGCATGTTTAAAACAGTCTTGTGAGTATGGTCTTCATTTCTCAAAGTATGCAGAACCAGGTTTCCAAGAAGGGAAAGTACTTCTGAAGGATTAGATGGATGTTCTGAAGGGTTGGATGGAGGATAAAAAAGCCTCAAGGAACAACAAGGAAAGGAAAGAATAAGTTTAGAAATGTTGAATAGTAGAGAGAACAAGAAGTTAGACTTAGGGGAAAATTTTGAAAGGTTGGTTGGGGAATAGGAGAAGGAAGAGAATAAAATGAGGTTTTGGGAAAAGGTTTTGAAAGACTGGATGGGTCAAGGGAAAAAAAGTAGTGAATGAGTGGGATGGCAAGGGGAGAGTTTTGAAGGGTTGATTGGAGGATAAAAGGGAAAAGCATGGGGCGGTGGGCCTTTCCGTACTTAACCGTTGGGTGAAGGCAGGGGCAACTCCAATACAGTGCATCTGCAGCTCATGGAACTGTTCCTTACCAAAAATAGATCCAAGCATCCTGGAGCTCCCCCACAGGCTGGACAGGCATGGAGCATGTCAATGGGCTCCACGCCTATACTAGCAGAACAGCTGATAAGGCTCTGGTCATACCATCTGCATGTCTTTGTGTTTTGAAAATGTGCAGGAATGTCACATGTGCAGTGTGTGTGTGCTGACATGGTTTGCCAGCTGGTTGCCCCAGTGCTGGCGCTGCCCAGGTGTGTCGGCACTGGTACCAGTGTTCAAAGATTGCTGCTACCTGGGCAGTCATCCGCATTTATGGTACAGTAAGTTTTGGGATGGTTTGGATAGTGCTGTATGCTCTAAGATTCCATAAGTGCGGGTGCTTGGAGCATACTAGCAGTGTATCACCTAACCGACTGATGCATAGTGTGAATTTGCCCAATGTGGGAGAAGGCATGATCCCCATTACACAGAGACTAGTTAATCAATGAAGCTTAGCATTTGGATTATAAAGTTGTCTCTCACATATTGTGTTATGCAAAATTCTGTAATGATTTTGTGTTTATAATTAGAATCCATGGGTTTTGTTATACAAGAAAACACCATTTCTGCATTTGCAATCAGTGGTGTAAAAATAGATGTGCATAAAATGTGACTCAGTGTTTCACACTTAGAAGAGAGTGTTTGAACTTGGAAAAAACATCATTGTAAAGAAAGGACATGGTCCAAACTTAGAACAAAACCAGGCTTTATTTTGTTAGAATATTTGAATAAAATGTGTGTGTAATAGTACTGTGATGCACTTTGGGGGCACATCTGCTAAACAGGTAATGAAGAAGTTTCTTTCACATTTTTTACAGCACTGTTAATTCTCTTTGATACTGAAGATGATTTCTCTTCCAGTCACTATAGAAATGGGGGCAACTACTATTTCAGTTGTGCGGCAGTGTCCCCCTCTCATCCAGACTTATTGATGCCACACATTGGAATGTGCAGTCAAGATCAAGCTGTCACACCTGACGGCTGATACTTCACAGTGGCATCGCTTTATAGCGATGCTACTACAAATTTACTTAATGCTGAAATAGCATTCAAAGTTTCCTGCCAGCCTGGACAGGACAGCAAGAACAGCCAGCGAGACCATCTTGATCCTGGCAAATCTGGCAGGATTCTGCTCTCTGTGCCATTAAGTGTGAATCTCATATTCAATTCCATGTTGATACAAATTGCTACTGTTTCAGACCTTTATTGAGTCTGGGTTCTCTTTCCCAGTTTGGATTGCGAGGAGAGCAGGCAGGGCAGTGCTGTGATACTGATTGCCTGGCCCAGACTGATGTTGCTTTCACTGCCTTGGTTTGCTCTTTTTGGACCTGGTAAAGCAGTAGGAAAGGGAAGGGAGAGCCGCATTAGAGAGAGCCCAGAAAATGCTTCAAGTGCTACTTTACGTTTCTTAGAAACACCTTTTGCTCCCTTCAACTTTCCCCCTTTCTCTGGCTGGTACAGAGCTGTAGGATGGAACTCAGATGCTTCCTCATGCTCTTTGAGCAGTACATGTTCAATGAACTGCAGCTTGACACATCCCTACCCATAACATCAGTTCACAGGAGCTAAATTAAAAGAGAGAGAGAAAATATTTGGTCTGTATAACCTTTAATATGTTTTAGATGTTTCTGCTTTTAAAAGTGAAGGTGATTGAGCAAAGGGGCTAGAATTTTTGGGATTCAGTATGCCTTCTTTATCAGTTATGGTACAGTATATGTTTGCTGTAAGACTGGATGACAATGTCTAGCTAGATGAGATGGTTGTAAACAATATACATCTGATTTGGAATGAAACCATCTGACTATGCATGATAAACAGCTAGTCCAACAATTCTGAAAGTTAACATCAAACATAGGTAGCTTTCCATTAAAGATTTTGTGACTGGTATAAAAGCTTCATTATACATAATGAGCACTGTCTAATGCAGACATTGGCTGTTGTTTCACTGCAATGCTTCATTGTGTAGAATGTTGAAAAAGTGAGAAATTTTATTACTGCTTTCATTCCATGCAGCTGTCCTTCCTTGAGCTATTGGAGCAGAAGCTAAGAATTTCTAGCCATCACAAAAGAAACTGGAAAGGCTAGAAATACTGGCTTGGATTCCTGTACTTTAGTTTCATTGTGGGCTGCTGGTGGTCACACTGTGGTTGTACTATTAGAAAATACAAATAACAGGTCTGATTTGTGGTACCACATAAATATGCCAAAAGTTCATTCTCAAATTTATGTTCTTTATAAAAGATAAATACATCCAGATTAGATAAATCTGAATCTGAGTTTCCTCCAGACTAGTGGAAGAGATACCAACGGAAAAAATCTTGATCCTTGTCTCAAAAACATAGGAATTTTAGCTTGTTGAAACTCCAGCGTGTTGGAACTTGGAAAGTAAAGTACCTCTGTCTCCTTGGTCCATGCATCATTAAAATTAATAATAATCCAGAATGGGTGAATGCAGTTAATTCTAAGTGATTGGCTATACATTCTGCAGAAGAGAAGTAAGACAGCCATGTTGAATGAAGCAGTAAGTCATACTGTGTGCCATATTTTGTGAATTCCAGATCCTGTCATATTGTAGAAGGAAATAATTGGAAATGTACCTCCATATCCACACAGCTCCTACTGAATTTTACTTTTGGATTGCAAGGATCAAAGAATCTTATTTTTTCCCTTCCCCCCATGGCATTGATCTACACATGCACATTGCTGGTGCAAGGTGGAAAACATCTCCCTTATATTATAAGAAAAATCCATTATGTTATACAAAGAAACTCATTATATGACATTCTCATTGCCAGACCTAATTCTCATTGCCGTCCTTGTTACCAGACTAATGGTCCAATCAGACAGGGCTTTTTATGGTCACCTCTTTACCAAGGATCGCCCCATCTGACACACAAAACTGTGTCAAAAACAGTTAAGCACATGGAGCATCTAAAAACACATCCTCTTCCTTTGCCATCTTTGTTGACACCTTCCCTGATGACGTTTGCTTGCCACTGATTGGGCTGCCACCTGCCAGGTTTCTGTGGCCCCTGATTAGTTGCCCATCCATTGCAGCCATTTCTATACTGGGATTGGATAAAGGAGCCTCTGTAACTTCCTGCCTAATCTTCCTCCACACGAAGGGAAAATGCCTTACACCTGCTAGCCATTGCATAGCTTTTGCTTGTATTTGTGAAATATGTATAATTTATGATTCCATAGAAGTCTAGATTTGTATAGGAGGAACCCCTTTAAAAACTAAAATGAGAGCAGGTAGAGAAGGTGTACTATTATGGAGCCAACACATACAGCCACCGGAACAGTACAGTGAAGGAATACAATCAAAGCCTCCATTTTTGCTTAATCCCTTGCTGTCTGCTTAATTGTATTGGGATAAATAAATTCTTACTGCATTCTTTTGTCAATTGTTCTGATAATTTGAAGAATGTCTGACAAAGTAGAGAGTGTTTGCAAACAAAACTGATAAAAATAAGAAGAGATAAAAATTGTCTTCTTGAACATTTAATTTATGTAATGTCACCATTTCACCACTTAACACATGTTTTAATTAGGTTGAACTTGCAAAATGTACGTTAAATATATTCAGTAATGTCTTTTATATTACAAAAACCATATAATCACATTTTTCCAGACATGAAAAATGAATTTGTGCTGCTTATTTTCAAACACATTGACTAGCATAAAACAGTTATTTTCAATTCTACCAACCCCCTCCCTTTTAGTCAGCAGTGAATCCAAAAGGGAAATAATCCAGTTCAGTACTTATTTAAACCAGTCCACGTGGTTATAAAGTGGTAAGCCTTCAGAGATTTGTCTATATATTTATCTCTCTATTTGATTTTAATGGTAGATGGAAGATTCATGCTGGAAAAAAATTATTAAGGGCAGGAGACAGGAATTAGAGCTATTAAACTATTTAATAATTGTCATTAGTTTCCTTCAAGTTCAGCTCACATGTGGGATGAATGTCAAATTTTAACCCTGGTTTGACTTGCTAACAAGCCTTGCAAACAGGAAGGTTGGTTCATTGTGAACTGGCTTGCAGCAAGTTAGCTTGGCATATCTATGGCACTTTTAATAGAATTTGAAACAATTACATGTATTTGCTAATACCTTCTGTGTCCTTAAGAGGCATTAGAAACAAGCTTCATCTTTTTCTCATATTTCCGCTCCCCAACTTGTGTCTTCAGATGCGATTTCCTTATTTTTTAGTTGCCCAAGTGAACAATGATTCGTATTATGGGAATTTAATTCTCGTGAATAGTAATGAGCTATGTATGTACACAGGCAACTTTCCAGTCAGACTGCTGAACAATTTGTGTGCTCAGGTGAAAAACTCAGGAGAACAACTGCTTCTGCCCATGTATGAAAGCTATAAGAGGAAATATGAAGAATAAGGCAGTAGTTCTGATAATGGAAGATTAGAAACATTTATCCATTGATACCAATTGCCAGCTTATTATGATATAGTTGTCAATGTACTAATTACTGCCTCACCTGATGACCTGGTGCTGGCCAGTATATGTCTTAATCCTGTATGTTGATGACATATTTTTCACTTAATACTTAAGTTAGTTAGAGCAAAGCACAGTCTATCATAGTGGAAAACTGAATAAATAACCTTCCTGTGATAATCCACCAAGTTTCCAGGATTTTCAGTGAGGATACATGAAGCTGTTACACTGCAGAACCTAAGGAGGTATGGGAGTGATTTGTGCTTTTCTGTGACCTTTTCTGCACTAAGCCTTATTCTGCATTATATCACAGAATAAAGAACTGCTGTCTGTTTGCTGGTGTAGACTATAACAGGTCCTGGGTGAGGCCTTTTATGGTCTACCCCAACATATGGATGTCAGATCCCTTTTCTAAGAGATCCCTTTTCCAGATCCCTTTTACTGTAATTCAGAAAAGACCCAGTGCAGAAAGGGTCCATGAGACTTCCTATCAGTCACATTATTTTCACAGAATTCAGAACAGAATGCAGATAAGAATATGTTATTGTAATGTTATTTATACTTCAAAGTTCAAATGAATTTCATATATGTCTTGCTATAGAAACAAATACATTTTGCATATATGTAGTAGTTCTATCTGTAGTAACAGAAACTATTTTAATGTATATTGTAGACATAAATTTTATAAGTTATTAAAATATATGCCCTTATTCCTGTAATATATCATAGATTATTACAAGTTCAGATACTATACTATAATAGTAGCAGTTTTTCATGCAAGATGGGTGTAGAATTCAGGTTTCTGCAAACCAAATTTTAAGCACAAATCAGTTGCAGGCAACCAAATATTGTATTTATGTTAGAAAAAAACATAATAAAATGTAGTAACAAAAACTACACTTTTCTACCAGGTACAGTGCATCTACTTTAGAAGAGAGCAGATTGCTATCTTATACATGATTATTTTCCAGTCTCTAGTTTATATACCATGGAATTACCAGGAAACATGGATAATAAGAATCATATAGGAGTAACTCTTGTGTAGTCTGTGGTTGGGTTTATTATGGAAATTGCTACATTCTTTGGATTCTGCTTAGATATACTGCTTACTTTGCTAAAGTAGAAATATAGTGTGTACCATTAAATGAAATTTCATTTCCGCATCTGTTGTAGAGTTCCTGATCACCATAGTTATCAGATTCAGAAAAAGCCATGATATTAGACCATAGTTTATTATTCTGCTTTTGCAGAAGTTGGTAAATATTTTCCTCTCATTTGGTTAGTCTTCCTAATATATTGCTCAAGGAAGGACTAAAGAGTTAGACGTAGGAATTATTAAGATTTGTTTATAATTTGATTTATAAATCTGTATATGACCATCTACATGTGCCCTATAATTAACTCATTGACAGGATTAGTGGAAACAAATGTATTCCCATAGTTCATAGAAAATGAAAACTCAAATAGCTGTTTGAGTCACTGGACAAACCAGAAAATAAACAATATGACTGAAACAACATTGCTTACAAAAGTCTTGAAATTTCATGACTCTATACATTAAATAAGATATCAATAGAACAGGATTTCATTTGGATAAAAGTATAGAACAAGCCACAAAGGAAGACAATATTGTGTCAAAATGAATTTGACTTCATTTATTAGAAAGGCATTGGGCTCCTGATATTTGTACATCAGAGAATTATCTTGTTGTCTTAATGTATCAGGAAGATATTGGCCTTGGGCACTGCATATCAAGACTACCAGCTTATCATTGAGAATATTATTACTGACACATTATTCTTGATATGTATATGAGTTATCCTGACACTGGCATTTTAAAATGGAAAAACCCACATGTTTTATTCATTTTAAATTGTAAATTCTAGTAAAATACATAAAATAATAGCTTATTCAAGTTTTGATGTTTGGTTTTTAGAAGGAGTTGCAATATCAATAAACTTTACCCTTAGCAGATGTAACAATGTTAGGATTGTTGAAAGTTTTTTTCAGTTTCACTTCAGTGAGCACACACACATTGCACTGCTCAAAACAGTTAAGGAGATACTTAAATCACACATTTGATCTCAATGAATGAAAGATTCAAATTGAAAATCTTCACTGATGTAATTCACTGAGAACAAAATGACGTATCAATGGAGACCAAAATCATTAACCAAATGAGGGCTGGATTCCAGATCACCCTGGCAATCAAAATTAAAAATTGAAATCACAGGATCCAATGTGTGTGAATTTCATAACAGCAACTCATAATGTGATTCAGTAGTGTATACAGCCACTGCAGGAGAGGATAACCCAATGGTATTCTGCTGGAGCAATCCAAGAACCTCCCAGACGTGGATCAGGGCATCAGTGATCCCCTGGACAATCTGTGGTGCTGCTTGGTCTCGAACATAATGTTCTAGGGGTTCTCATTGGATTCAGGTCTGGAGAATGTGAGGGCCAGTCACTTGCATCAATGGTTTCATCGTCCAGGAACTGCCTACACACACTGGCCATATGAGGCTGGACATGGTCCTTCACCAGGAGGAACCCAGGGCCCACTGCACCACTGTAAGATCTGATAGTGACTCACGGTACTTAACAGCAGTCAGGGTAACATCAGCAATCAATTGAAGGTATGTGCCTCCCCAGACCATCACTGACTGTCATGCCTGTGTAACAAGTTTGTTTATGTTAATTAGAGTTTGAGATGTAAGCCTTGTTTATAAGAAGTTTTAGAAGAGAATGTAAGCCTGTCTCTTTAAGAAATGGGTTTGTGTATGAGGAAGGTGGAGTGTTAGAGCTTACAGAGAAGAGTTAGTTCCAGTTTTCAGTCTGCAGTCAAAGTGGCAGGTAGGTAGCTCTATTCTTAGACAGGCAGAAACTCATCATAGGCCAGCCAGTGCCAACAGCAAGAGAAAAGTAGAAATTTCTTCAGGACCAGCCAGTGTCACAACAAGAAGGGTAGAAACTTCTTACAGGCCAGTTAGTGCTTTAACAAAAGAAAGTAATGGGAGAAACCCCAAAGAACTGAGACCTAAAGACCTAATAAGCTGCATTGGAAACCATAAGCTCTTGTTTACAGTACTAGGAAAGTTGTTATATTTGTTATACTGTTCCAATAAATAATAATTCATTTATATCAAGAAAGTCTTGTAGATTCTTCTAAGTGTGAGGAGTTTATCTTGTTCAAGACCTCTGCCCAAGGTCATAGTGCTGGCAAAACTCAGAAGCTTAAGTTTACCTGGGGCAGAACACTGACCCACCACCAAACTGGTCGTGTAGATAGCATAATGTGCACCATGGTGTCTCCAGACTATTTCACATCTGTCATATTTGCTCATTGTGAACACACTCTCATCTGTGAAGGGAATGGGGTGTCAATAGTGGACCTTCCAATTCTGGTGTTCTTTGGTGAATTCCAATTGAGCTGGACCATGAGCACAGCTTCCACTACAGGAACCCAGGCCTTCTGGCCACCCTCATGGAGTCTTTTTCTGAAAGTTTGCTCAAAAACATGCACATTAGTAGCCTGCTGGAGGTCATTTTTTAGGGCTCTGGCTATACTGCTCCTCTTCTTCCTCACACAGAAAAGCAAATACTGGTCCTGATGCTCGTTTGTGCTGTTTTACAGCCCTGTCCAGCTCTCCTCCTGCAATATCCCATATCATACCAGCCCTGAGACCTACGGGTATAGGGCGGGATATAAATATAAATTAAATAATAAAATAAAATCATGGAATTTATTCCATGCATTTGAGACTGCGCTAGGAGACACATGAAACTTTCTTGTGACAGCACAGGCAGACATGGCATCCTACAGGAGCTGGACAACCTTTGCAATCTGTATGGGTTGCAGGTACCAATTGATGCTTCCAGTAGTGACAAGGACACTAGCAAAATGCAAAAATGATTCACAATTGCTTATGTTTCCTAAATGGACAGATTGGCATCCCTGAAGTTTAAGTGATCTGGAGTTATACTATGATGCATGTGTCCTCTTAATTTTTTTTTTAACAATAGATTTGTTCAAAAATCAGAATATCTTTTATTTTTATTAACACAGAGTACAAACCATGCCATGTTTGTTCATTCATAACTTCTAAAGATCTTTTTTAAAAACATGTTTAATCCAGACAGGCAAGCAGAAGATAGTATTAAAATGATAGAAAATACTCTGGATGCAAAGAAACAAACAATATGTACTTTTACCAGAAGTCAAACAGAATGGTTAAAGCACTTTGTTTCCTGTTATACTTTGATGTACAGCAATTCTAGTAATCCAGATATCCATTGTAGTTTTCTGTAGCTATCATAATCATCATGGCTTGGCTTTGCGAACGTAGATTTAGGAAGGGCTCAACCCATTCTTGCTGCATGCACTCTGATGGCTGAAAAGGCCAATGCAGGATAGACAAGTCTGATTGCAGAAGGTACAGAGAAAGGCCTCCTTGGGCGGTACTGTAAAGGCACTCTTCTTCCTGCATTGTCTTTTCTCCTTGGGACTGGATCTACAAGCACTCTTAAAGGAGGCAGCAGCATTATGGATGGTGTGTCTTCATGCCTTCCAGTTTGAGGCCTGAGTGGATCACTGATTGTTTTTAATACGTCAAGGCTGAGAGATTGTGTCACCGTGTCCTGGTATCTCCTCCTTGGGGCTCCTCTGTTTCAGCAGCCCATGGTGAGTTCACCATTAAAGCACCATCTTAGGAAGGTGATGATCCTTCATCCTAGAGTAGGTTATCCTGTAACTGTATATACAATTTAAAATGCAATTTGCAGTATTTACAAATATGATCAAAATGTGAAACTTTATACAGAAGTTTTGAATAAATAAGCACAGTAATAAAATACAGTATGCTAAATCACCTCTTTATTCTAGAAATTTCAGAAATTTTCTTGAAACAAGTTAGTCAATGACTTTGAAACTAATTTGTATATAAAAAAACCTACTTCTGGTTTTTTTATTGTATATTGTAGCATAATGTTATACAAGGAATAAATTTGCAAAGAGAAAAGTTAATAGTAATTCTATGGCTTCCAAACAGAAGTATTTGTTGATTGGACAGCTAACAGATCAATACACACAGTTGCCATGCCAGAAACCCTGATATGGGCCAATGAGTAGATAATTATTAAAGTCACTAGTGATTTACAAACTCTTTAGAATCTGTGACATTACTTTGATATCATGGATCTTACTAGAGTCCATATAGGCAGAGTTTGTTCTCGGATGGCTCAAGCAGAATACCATTGGGTTATCCTCATCATGCATGTCCAGGAACGACCACTAGGGAGCAAAGCTTCAAGAGTATAAATAGAACCTCCACAGCCAGCAGTTGAAGATGAAAACAGAAAGAAGCCTCAAGAGATTAAAGACTTTATAAACAGTTAAGTCATTCTTCCTCCTAGGGTTGTCTACTTATCTATAAGGAAGAGTTATTAGGAGAAACTAAAGTAACCTGCCAGAGTTCAGCAAATGGATGGATACAGGAGACACACCACCATCCTGCCCCATTGGATTTCAAGATAACCTAACCATCTGACCAGGGCCCTTCCTGCACTTGACCTTATTCTGGAATATATCTCAGAATATGGACCTGCTAGCTCCATGCTAGTGCAGACTACGGAAGGCCCCAAATGAGGCCTGGCATAGTTTGAAGTAGCTTGTGCATCACTAGTTTGACTGTGGCATCCTCTGCAACAGCACGTGCTCCAGCACCATTGCCCTGACAATGCTGATGCTCTGTGCATGTGCAGTCTGTGGCACCTCAGAAGACCCCAGAGCACCAGAAGAAGAGCAAATGGTCACTGCTCCGGATGCCTCCGGTAAGCTTTTGGGGGGCATAACCCTCACAGTCACCACATAAGTATTAAGTAGCCTATTTCATTGCAACCATGCCAGCATGATGGTGGAATTTTAGAGATCACTAGTGATAATGATGGACAATAATGTCATCTAAAAATGTTTTTTGGATATGAATCTTTTGCTTTTGCTGAGTTGAATTTGTGAAGATTTTCAGTCAGGATTTCTTTCCATTCTGAGTGAAATTTCCTTTCATATTTTCTGTAAACTATCTTTATTATCTCCAGAATTGACTAATATTTTATATATCGTTGATTTCAAACTAGTGAACTCATTGCATAGTGTGTAGATGTTTGCTTGTTTGTGGCATGATTTTATCCAATGAATTTGGGTAGTGAATCACAATCTTTTATTAGATAATTTCTCCTTTTTATAAAGCATTTGCTGGTAAGGAAAATAAAATGCTGGAATGGGTTTTTAAATGGTCTTTTTTTTTTCCTATGACCATGTCCACCTTTCTTGACTGCACAGGTGTTGCCTCAAGATAACGGTAGCATTGTAAGCATTTAGATACCTTCATGAAGTAGAATTACTGTATACCCTCAGTAGAGAGGAACAATGACAGTGGTGCAATGAAGTCAGTGGTACCATGAGTTATATGAAATTGAGAGAAATTAGTACAAACATGTACTGAATTATTATATGTAGCATTAGCAATAGTCATAAGTGCATGCCAGTTATCTTGTGGGAAATTTGCAAGGCAATAGAGATACTGCTTTAAGTTTTATGAAGCTTTACTGTGGACCCAGCAGTCTCAGGGTGGTAGGCAAATAGAAAAACCAGATCAGCGCTTAGTAGTGATGTGCTTCCCAGAATTTAGCTGTACTTTGTGACCCCCTGTCAGAAATGATCTAACAGGGCACAGCACAGACTTTGAAAATTGGTTTCAGGAATGGTGTAGATAATTGTGGATCTTAGGGTATGTTTTTGCAATAGATGTAGTGTGTCATCCTTAAAAAAATACTCATATGCATAGCAGAATATGATCAGTCAATTAATAAATCCATAGAAATGACTGCAGTAGTTTATCTGGTGAAGATGGAGCTAAGGCACCTGAACAGCCTTCACTCTGAGAGTCCTGGCAGAGGCACAAATTGGGTAGGAAGAAAGAGACAGCTTTTTCAAAGCGTTTTCAAAGCTTGGCCTCAATAAGTCTGAGGTAAAAAAATATTTTCAGGATGCTGAAGTGACCAGCAGTTTTAGAATTACAGTATGATGCTGGATTAGTATTTTGTCTCTTAATGCTGTTAGAACATAAACTTTATCAGAAATATTTATCTATTTATTTTTCTATGCTCCCCTAGACCTGAAGTTCTCAGGACAGGTCACAATAAAATTGTTATAAAAACAGATAAATAGATTGGTTAAAACAGTGACAGTTCCCTGCGTGGGGAGAATATGTTTTTTCCTCAGCCATTATTTGCCAGAGGATCCTTCCCTAGTTTGCGCTTGCATGTGGATGGCAGTTTAGGATATAATCCAGGATATAATCTGAGATAGCTTAGTGCCCAGAGAGCTTCAGAGACTGCCACTCCATGTATAGGTATGTCAGGGTTTTTGTTTTGTTTTTTGTCTCAGTCGCAACAAATCAAGAGTAAGGGGCTACTTGAGACTAGAAAATCCCACTCTGAAGTTAGCATGTCTTATCTCCTCTTAAGGCATCAGCAAGAAACACAGGGTAATGATTGTCTAAACTACCATAGGGTGTTTCTGCACAGGCCCTTAAACCACATATAAACACACATTAGACACACATACAGACAACATATAAATTTACCTTTTGCACTGGTGACCGGATCTGGGTCCCTTTTCGGTGGTGCTTCCACACATCGGCAGGCAAGACCCGTTCTTAATTGGGTCTTGCCGCCAAAAGATCCAGCCTCCGGGAAGACCTGAAAAATTTGGTCTTCATCCAGCCCTTCACCTCAATCCGTTTTGGAAGTAGGACACTTCAGCACATGGAGAGGTGAAGGTCGGATGTCCTGGCGGCCACCATCTTGGGCAGGGTGGAAGCAGGCTGGTTTGCCTCCTTCTGCCCTCCCCGGCGCACCCCGATCCGCTGGAAACACACAGTGACTGGCAGCTGCATGCTCCAGTCCTGCGGCTCCGGGGACGGCGTCGGTGGCGCGGGAATCCAGTTGCTTTCGGCCCTGGGTGCTGCAGCTTCCGCACAGCACCTGGGCAATTTGGCCACCCGATCCGGCCTCACCACGGCCACCCTGTGCATGTGCAGACGTGTGGGGCCTCTGAGGATCTGTCCCTATTTGGGACAGATCCTCAGAAGAACAGATGGCCAAAAAACAGATTTTTTTGGATCTGTTTTTCAGCAGCAGGTACAGAAGCACCTGTACTCTTTTCCTTGTTGGCTGAAATACGTCTTTCATGGATAAGTGTAAGTCACAATCACACCATAAGAATTATTTTTCTATAAATATTCCTGAAATTTTCACTACATAACATAATTGTGATTCCCCAGCACATAAAATACTGAACATTATGTTGTATTTATTCAATTTTGGGGGTGCATTTTAATCTTTAACTATATCGCTAGTAATCAGTACTAAGTATTTGACTTGTATTTCTTTAAAGTTTATAGAATATTTTAAGTAATTTGAGACTTTCTGCTTTTATCATTTGCAACACAGTTGATGTGTGTTTTAAGATGTAAAGACAATTGTTTGTTGCCAGGTGTGAGTATAGTACTATAGCTCTAAAGACTAATGATTTTGATTTCTTTTTCATTTTCAGTATCTGATTTTAGGTAAATGTGGATGACATATAGTTTGTAACTATATTATTTCATAAAGCTATTTTCTATATACAGTCATATCTGTAATGTACATAAATAAAGTGAACAAATTTTTGAGACAAATTTGTTTTCATCATTAAAAGTATTATACTTATCAGAGGATATCAGTTTGGGTTTTCTAATATCCATATTTACTGTGGTACAAATGCCACAGAATGGAAAACATGGTGGAAGCTCGATCAGGTAAAAAAAAAGATTACAAAAGCAATCAGTTCTGGTTTTTCCAAAATGTAAGCTTTGTGTTGACCTTACAGTACATGAATTTAGGGATACCAGATGGCTCAGGGGATTGCTAATGAGATACAAGCGTTACTTCTTGATCACAAGCTGAAGTGCAGGAATATGGTAGTGATTGAAGGTTGTGACCATCTGTTCGGTGGCCTACATGAAATAAGCCAGTAGGCTAAGTCCCCTTCCTAACTCATTCAAGCTCTTTAACAATTACTCCTCTCTGATAGAGACACTGGAGAAGAGAGAAATCAGATAGCATGTGTACTGGTCCATTAAAATAAAATCCATCAGTAAAAAAGCAGATTGATTAAGACAAAAAGCTGCTCACAAATGGGACTGTTGGTAAAAGGTTGTTAAATGCTTCTGTTTTTTATTCCAGTCAGGCAAGCCTTTTGTTGTGTTACTCTATTCCAGTTTCTTTTCATCCTAGTTTTCCATCTCAAACAGCTACATGCAGTCTTCCATGGCTGCTTGGTTCACTTAGTTGCTAGTGAACTATTTTTGATTCCTACTATTTTTTGTGGCTGTAACAGCTAAGTGGCTGTAACTCAGTAGTAGAGCAATCTGCACAGAAAGCAGAAGTTTGTTGTTTTGATCTCCAGCCTCTCCCTGGAAGTAAGCTATGGAAATTCACTTTCACAGCTTTGCCAAGAAAACTTCATAGAAGTGCCTAGGGAAGTTCCCATACAGTCATCTGGGAGTCACTCATGGTATCCAACACAACCCGATAGTTGAATAAAAGAATGATAGTAATCAATCTGCCAATAATAAAGAGAAAATTTACTAAGGACCTTTTTGCATTCAAAGAAAAGCCAACAGAGAACATGTAGTTGTCTTCACATACCTGAAGTTTCATTCTGGATGGCTCCAGACAGAATACATACCCACCACTAATTCTTGATGTTTGTTTTTTACAGTGTACTAGTTGAGGTCACTTCTGAAGTGACCTCTGAAGCATAGGGCAGTTATGCATGACTATGGAATTTTGAAATGCGCCCTCTACTGGTCGTCGTGGCTAACTTCAAGGATATGCACCATTCACACTGCTTCCAGGTGAAGGGTGTGTGGCGTGGGCAGTGTAGCTGCAATTGTGCACCAAGTTGCCCGGTTACCACAGCAATGGTCAGTATATATGGCCATTTCCGCAGCGAGGTGCCTGCTACTAGTATAAAAGATAAATGCCAGGTAAGTTTTGGATGGACTGGGCATTCAAAAAATGAACACCTTATCTATTCGACTGAAAGAAAAATGCCAAAGTTATGGGCCAGGATGTTTAGCTGCAGTAGGACAGTGGAGACTGCAGTTAGCTTGATTGGGATGTACTGGAACTTTGACAAAGAACCTTGACTTATATCAGTGACATCCAGGGATCCCACTTCGGAATGTAAAATATTTGTCTTCCATATCATTCATGGAAGAAGGAAGACAATTGAGCAATTATAAAGTACATCCATTTCGCCACCTTAATAAGTAGGAAACCGGTTGCCTCTTTATCTTACAGGTAGCCAGAGATAGTCGTTTAAAATGATGCTTACATTGTTGCCATTGCTAATTCCTCATAACAATAACTTTGTGCATTGTTGCTATTACTCTATAGCTCTCCATAGAGAAATTTTGGTTTTTGTCTCTAAGCCTTTTCTTTTCATTGAAGTAATTTCTTTAAAATTTTTGAGTGTGTTTATATTGTAGAAGCCAAACACAAGAATTAAAGATTTATGTAGAAAGTGAGAAATCTTAGGTAACATCTTCAGGATACTTCAGACCACGGCTTCTGCATACCAGTGCACTCCCTGGGACGTGCCCAGCCCAGCTATGTCTGGGAACACATATTAAAGGAGTCTCCAAGACTGCGTCCCATTGTGCTGCCATTGTGTGGATAGACAGCAGCAGCAAGACTGGCTTAGGCCTATTCTGAAATGTAGGTGACCTATCTATCTTCTTGTAACAACTCTCCCTCCCTCCCTTCCTATTTGTATAAAGATGCCTTTTTTAATTTTCCAGAAACTCATGCTTTAGTTTTAACTCTGCCTTTGACATTTTATAGATTTTTTTCTATGCTATGAATATCAAGGATTTTGCACAGGCAGCAGTTCTCCTTGAAGCTGGTCTAGGTGGTCTCTGTGTAGTTAGCTTGCAAAGCATGTAAACTGATGAAGATCCTTTTCCTGAATCAGCAGCCTTTAAATCTATCTCTTTGAAAATGTGATCAAAAGGACCTCAAAACATGTATTTAAGACTTTGGGGATAGCAAAAAACATGCAAGACAGTACACATTAAATAAAATATTTTTGATTTCTATATATCTGTGTTTTGATAAAGACCCGTGTTTTAAACTGTACTGGCCTTGGAGTAGCTTCGGTATAATTGTGTAACTATACAATTTGACTTCTAGGATTTAATTATTCTTCATAGTATAACACTTTTAGTATTATTTTAAAAATCAAGCCAACTTTTTCCAAATCTACTACACAATCAAAAATATAAAGAAGATCAATATCTAGAAGTTCAACAATGATAGTAGGATTTGATAAATTTTGGAATAGACTGATTTTGTTTTTTGTTCTGAAATATAAGTGAGCCTTAAATACATGAAAAAAAGATGGGGGAGTGGTAAGTTAAAAAAACCTCCAACCCTAGCCGTAGCCTGGCACTAAGAATAAAAGCACAGTAAAGGCACCTATGTCAGATCCTTGGAGCAGCTGGTCTCCATTGGGAGTAATTGGTTTCAGTTTATGCCTGATTGTTAAGAGTTCTTTCCCCCCAGAAAGTTAAGTTTACTTTAACTTTTCTAAGGCCCACCGTCACACAAGAAATGAAGTTATTGACCCTTTGGCTGAAACTTCATTACATTTGGATGGCTTTGGAAGTGTGGCTGGCAGCAGCAACACCACCTCTGGCGTGGCTTTGGGGGTCCAGCTGGCAGTGGTGATGATAAAGCAGCAGGGCCACCAGGGAAAGCAACTACTTCACAAGGAACTGGCCACTTCTCTGGAGAGGGCCTGTCTCTTCTCTTTGTTTTGAACCTTTGATAAAGTCAGCCACACATTCGCAGTGCTCTGTCTGCATGAGTGCGAAATACTACACCTATTCACAAAGTGAATGGGAGAAAAAAAATGTGCACATCCTTGCTTAAGACAGCTGTTCTGGGACAGCCTGCACCACACCAAGGCTCATGTAAGCTTCAGAGTCTTCTGTAAGGGTTCCAACAGTCAGGAACAAAATCCATTTAGTGGCATAATTTGATGCATCACCTAACTTGGTTCTCTTGTTAAACTAGAACAAGGTGTTGTGTTCCTGCTGCACACCTCCCTTTTCCCTTTTAGCAGTTCCTCTAACACCTGATTGCAACAGATGCTAAACAGGACACTGTGTGGACACTGTAGCATCCATTCCAGTGTTCCATTTCACTGGAGCTGGAAGGGTCACCGGTGGCACCGAGCAATTGGCCAGTGCCACCATCGCTCACAGAGTACACCTGCTGACAGAGGGCAAGGCAGAGAGGCACAGTTTGTAGCTGCTTATGCAGTAATAATAATAATAAACGTTTATTTCTAATGCCCTTTCTTCCAAAGGGCCTGACAAAATAAAATATATACAATCAATGAGAATATACACAGACAACAACCTACAATGAAACTTCTCGCCTACCCCCCATAGCAGGTTCACTCAAAGAGAAAAGTTTTTAACTTCCTTCGAAAAGAACCAAGATCCTCTTCCAGCCTTAATTCCAGTGGAAGACGATTCCAGAGTTGCGGGACCAAATCCTGGAAGGCCCGTAATTTTGACACCGCTGTTGATGTTGAAGAAAGTACCAATAGACCTTGCGAAGCGGAGCGCAAAACCCTAGGCGGGATATATCCTACCAGGTAGGCTGCCAAATAACTAGGTGTCCCCAGTCGCAGGGCCTTAAATGCTAGTACTAACAGTTTAAAGCGGGCCCTAGCGCGAATTGGTAGCCAATGCAATGCTCTACGATGGATTGAAACATGGGAACATTTAGGAAGATTTAATACTATTCAAACCGCATTATTCTGAACTAGGGTCAGGGGAAGCAGAGTACATTGTGGTAAACCTGCTATTAAGCTATTACAATAATCTAGACGAGATACGACCAAAGATTGAATCAAAACCTGAGCCGTATCCACTGATAAGAACTTTCGGATTTTCCGCACATTAAGCAAGTGAAAGTTACACACTTTCACCGTGGCGCTAATGAACGGGCGCAGGGATAAACGGTCATCCAACAGAACCCCAAGGTTACGAGCAAATGAGGTTGGTGCCAAGGAATACTTTTGCAAACTCACAGGTGGGCTTGCCAGCGGAGCCATTGGGCGATCAGGCTGAAACACCAAGATTTCTGTTTTATGCAGACCTCCATAGATGTGAGTGGCGGGCAGAGCTGGAGCCAGCCCACCCCTGGACATCATTAAAGGCTGTTTTTGCACTAGGGATGAAGACTCCATTTGGAACCCTTTAGGAACCCAAGCATGGTACCGATCGGCCATGCACTGTCCCCACACAAGACCCTTTAAGGCCCCATTAGGACCCCATCCTGAAGGTGCTGTCCCCATAAGTGCTGGAGAAATTCAGATTTAATGGGTCCTTCGGGACATTAAATTTAGATTTACTGTAGACACCTTTAATGATGTCTACAACCTGATCTTCAGTCGTGAAGACCAGATCAGAGGGCGTGCGTCCTCATGACTTACTGGGCCAATGACTTCCAGAGGTGGGCTCAGCTGTCACCATTTGCAGCAGGGCAGCTCCGGCTCCACATCGCCACTCATAGCTAAGGACCCATTAAATCTGGATTTCCCCACCACTCATGAGGACAGGACCTTCAGCATCGGGCCCTCAAGGGTTCTTGTATGGGAAGAGGGCATGCCTGATTGGTACCAATTGGGTACCAATCAGGTTCCAAATGGGGTTTAATGGGGTCTTTGAGGCCAGTGCAAAAACAGCCAAGAACTACATGAGTGCATCTATGAAGGTTTCTTAGCAACAGAACCAAGTGTTTTTCTTTCTTTTTGCCAGGTTTGAATAAGCCTAAAGCAGATGCTCTCCATCAAGAAAGGTTATTCCCTACACAATCAGGCAATTGATGAAATGAAGGTAGCATTTCAAGACAGCAGCTTATTAATGAAGCCAATATTCTTATTCAATTAATGAATGAACAATCTCCGTGAAGCTTATTATCTCTAGTAGTTCTCAAAGTAAGGATTTGTTAAATATTTTTAAATGTTGCTTTAGCAGCCATGATACACAGTCATACTGATGACCATTGGGGATGGCCTTTCAGACAAAAAAAGTATGAACTTTTGACTTATTGAGCAATTAAAAATATCTTGTAAATGTAGATTTTATTTGCTACATAAAACAAGTAGGCTTGTAAGGAGCACATATGAAATGTTGAAGACATAATTGCCCCATTTCTATGATTAGCAGATGTTGTGAAGCACAGCTGGTTTCTGCACTGCTGATCTGCATTTCTTAAACTGAAGCTTCTGTTAACTCTTTAGTTGAAGTAAAGCTTTAATTTCGATACCCAATGATACTTTTAAAATGTGAATTGGACAGTACTCTATTTGATATCTTCAAATCTATGCTTTTAAATATATTTATGTATATATTTAAATTTTATATATTAAGAATGAATAGAGATGATTGCGTCCACAAAACATACTTTCATATTTAAATACATTTTGTCTGTGTATTGCAGTTCTTAAGATACATTAAATTGTCTTAATTTTTTTGACAGAACCAGAGATGAAAACACTGAAAAGATCAATTTTCCTCCTAAACTTGAATGTTACCAGCATCTGTTTTTCTTTTGGTAGCTCATGTTTTCATGTATGCATGATATTATTCCTTACAAGAGTGTTGAAAGTGCTATCAAACAGTGCATAAACACTTTCCTTAAATTTTTTGGAAACTGTATTGTGAAAGTATCAAGAGAAATAAATAACTACATTTCAGTCTATGATTCATAGTTTTAATCTCTTGGTAAATAATTTGCAGACAGTTCTCTGTGGTACAGAAGAGAAAGGAGAAAAGCTGAATTGTTTCAAAAGCCTCTGTTCTAAAGCCCGTGATTTCCAGAAACTGTATCTATCGTTTATATTTTCCCCAGGATTAGTCTGAATTATGAGGCAAGCACTATAAAAATAGTTCCTAATATAATAGACAATTTGTGTTTTATTTTTGTGCTTCTAATAACTAGTAAATGTAATTACTGTTTAGCTTCTATAGGCTACATTTGCATGGATATGTGGGTTGCCCACTGGGTCGGTAGTAGTTTATATATTCCCCATTCCTGAAAATTACCAAGGCCTCATTTTGACTGGTCAAAAATGTCTGGGTTTTAACCTGGATTTTTTTAACCAGCACCGAAGGCTCCTTCCAGCCGTCCCCACTGCATTGGGGCAGCAGGGAAGCAGTGGCAGTGTCACTCTCCACGACAGGAGGGAAAGGATGACAGACAGGCTGATTTCTTCCACTGCCTCCTGCCGTTTGCCTTCCCTGCCCTCTGCCTCCGTCATTTGTCATCATCCTGCTGTTTGCTTTCCCCACCGTTCTCCAACAGATGGAGGAACGGGGCGCAGGGGGAAGGCAAATGGCTTGCAGCTATCTCTCTTGTTTTCTCTATCCTCATCCATCTTTGTTCATTAGAATGAACCTTGGAGGAATAACTGGGTGGATCCACACTTTGCTGGGCATATTGTGTGATGGATTGGTACCAATTTTTTTCAAGAGAAGAAGTGATATATCCACTCCAAAAAATACTTTCCTGGACTACTACAAATATTTCTCTTTTTAGGGTGGGGTATGAGAGAGCATGGTTGCTTTGCTGCTTCAAGCATTCTTGGAGGAAACCTATTATTTTGCTAAGAGGAATTTTTAGAAGCACTTTGGTAAAAACACCAAAAGAAATAAGTGCTTTCTGTATATCAGAATTAGGAATCCGAGCAGGAAAGCAGTTGGACCATTAGATGGCAATGGACAGAAAGGGATAATTAAAGAGGACAACGAGATTGCAGCTAAACTAATTCTTTGCTTTTGTATTTTCAGAGACCAAATCCAAATAATTAAATTGGATAGATGTAAGGGGTGTGTGTGCCTGCAAGTCTTAATAAACTAAATGCCAACAAACAAATCACTGGTACAAGGTGCCAAACATTCAGGAGTTCTTAAGGAACTCAAATATGAAATTGCTGGTCTTCTAGCCAAACTATGTCATCTTTCCTTAAGGTCAGGCTATGCACTTGGAGTCTGGAGGACAGCAAATGTAGCAACAATCTTTTAAAAAAATAGCCAACGATGATCGAGGAAATCACAGACAAGCTAGCTTAACAGCAGTTCTGGTAAAGTGATGGAAATCATGGGTGCTTCTGCATTTGCTGCTGAAAAACAGATCTAAGAAGATCTGTTTTTTGGCAAGCAGTCCTCCGGAGGATCCGTCCCAAATCGGGATGGATGTGAAGGGCCCTCGCGCGTCTGCACACACATGGGGAGGCCGGATCAGGCGGCTGGATTGCCTGGGTGCTGCACGGAAGGGACAGCACCCATTCAAAAAGTCTGCCAGAGTCCTGCACTGCCGACGCCGCCCCCAGAGCTGCCAGTCACTGCTTCCACACAGATCTAGGCGAAGGGACGGAAAGATATATTTGGATTTACACCTAAGAAACCTGTGTAAGATTACTGTATAAGGATTATCAGATATTTCTCCTAGAACCTATGCATTAAATCAGAACATTTTAATATTCCAAATCTGTTTTGTTTTCATCTACTGAAAACATTTTTTTTTTAGTAAATGACACAAAGTGTTATTGAAAAATAATGTAAAACCTCAGTGTCCTGAGAAGGAACATTGAATCTCTTACATGCATCAAGAAAAAAATAAATAAATTTGATGTAGTTTGCCATTGGCTCATGTATTTATAACTGATCTAAGCCCTGTTTCTTCTTTTCTAGCAAACAAACAAACAAAACAGACAAACAAAAACTCTCATTTTCTGCTAAAGTATAATCAGTTAATTAAAAATGAAGAATGCAAAGGAAATGAAGTCTAAATGATCAGAGGTCTTATTTCAATAATACTAAAATATGAATATTAATAATTCAGTTTGTTTGTCTTCTTGATTCTGTGGCTTCCATTCCTAAGCATAATAATACCTGTGAAATGTTTAGTGAATGCTGATGAGACCATAGATATTCAGCTGTATGAAAAGGAAGGAACTCATGCAACATGATACACAAAAGCGTTTTCGAGAAAGGCAAGACCTTCAAATTCTCAAATTTAGATTTTTAGATTTTGAAAAAATTCAGCTGAGTTCAAACTTTGGGCATATACCTTTGAATTCATTATAATTTTCTGAAGTACAATTTTTTCTCCTCGAGTTTTGCCAGATTTATATTTCTGCTGAATTTTTTATCTATCCCTTTTTCTTTTCCTTTAAATCAGATGTGCATTTGCCCAAGTGTTATGGATCCACACTGCTTTCAGACCCTGAATATTTATACTAAGTAGGAACCAATATGTGATAACATGTTAGGATAAGGCCCTTTTTTTCACTTACCTGGCAGTGAGTTTCAGGCCGCGTTCTCACTTGGCTTTTAAATCCAGATCAGGACCAAGTGCGCAATCCGGCTGTCCTCACTTGCCTGAGGATAACATGGGCTGAATTTAAGTACTGCAATTCCCACTCAAACTGTACAGAGAAACAGGATATATTAATCTCCACCCCTTGTGCAAAACCTGTAAGCGTCCCCCACTCAGAATGAGTGAAACAGCAGACACAGGGCAAAGTACTCACTCTCCCTTTGAAATTGGAAACTCCTTCCCTCCATTTACATTGGCGGGAAGGAACCTTTGCACAAAAGCAGAAGAGTGAATGAACAGAGGGAACAATCAGAGGGGCTGTGATCTATTACTACAATGTTGCTTTTAATGTATCTCTCACAGCTATTGTGGCATTCAGGGGAAATCCAAGCATTTTTTTTAAAAAAATCTCTGGCTAGCTAGCATTGTGGGCATGGAGGGGGGAGACTCTCCCAGATGTGAAATCCCACCCATCTGCATCAGGCATTGGCCAGAAGCATATGGGGGGCGGGGCGGACTGGGCTCCTAAATGGGACCGAAAACAGTTTTCTTGAGGACTTCTTTTCTGTGGATTTTAGCAGGACAGTCCTTATTAAGTCCGGGAATAAAAAAATAAATGGAAACGCCCCATCCTGAAAAAGAATTGAATTCACATTTAAACTTTATGGGAATGCACTCTCAGTCTGCTTTCTGGCCAGACTTGTCTGCACCTAGCCCCTGCCACAGCTCACCCAAAGTTGCCTGAGACTTTCTTGGAGCAATCCAGCTGTTGGGCTGTTGATCAAGCACAAACAGTGCACTGAATATGGTACTGAATGTTGGAGGGATTATACATTCCCTATTTTCCTTAATTTTTCCTTTCCTTTTTTTAAAGTCTTGAGTTCAATTTGAAGGAATCCTGTACTGCAAAAGCTAAGGGAATTTTTGTCCTTACTTTTATTCTCAGGCCCTTTCTATATTTACTTGCAGTTGGTCAGGAACAGTAGGTCCAGAATAGCCTGGCCTATTGATCCAAATCATGGAGAGGCATGGACTGCATCAATGCCATTTGCACCAATGGTCCTGATACTGATCAATCCACCCTGTGGCCACACCTCCCTGCCTCCAAAGATAAGCAACTGAAAGGTGCCCCCAGTAGTCCCAACATGTCTTTCATGTTCTGGATCAGCACAATGCTGGTCTGCTGGTAGACCAAATTAAATGGGTCTACTAGTAATCTGGATTAAGGTCTCCTTAATCCAAATTATTCTCTGAATAACAGAGCATACCAACAGATGAGTGTAGCCTCATAGAGCTCCATTAACATGCAGGTGTGATAGAGGTGTACTGCACAGTCCTAAATCAATATTAAGGGTCTATGAAGACACACCCTCAGATTAGAAGGGTTACAGGCATCTGCCTTTCACATGCTAGTGGAGGACAGAGCAGGCTAGTAGGCTTCACCTGCACTGAATAAGGCTGCAGAACAAAATGGAATCAGTGTGCACTTAAAAGGGCCCAGCCAGAAATTCTGGAGCCAAGGAATGAAAGTGCCCAGATTTTGGAAGTTGAGGGCTAGGGCAAGCTTTTGAATCTGGTGGCCAAGGTTGAGTCAGCATGGGCTATCCAATGTACAGAGGTTACTTAAACTATGCTAGGGCTAGTCTGATCCAGGTAGGCTAGACTACCTAATGTGGGCTAGCATGGTGTGGGGCAGAAAAGGCCCAAGTATTACTAGTCATATTTATTATGCTCTGTGAAAAAAAGCTGCATTACTTCTTCACCTTTTGGTTGTGTAACTAGTTACTAGAAGAGGTTCTTGGTAGCCTGTCTTTTTTTACTGTGTATCTATTTGCAGTAGCCGTAGCTAGTTGTCACACGTGCACCACCACAGTACCGATATCCTCAATGGAAATGTCATTCTTTGAGGTTTTGAAATACGTCACCTCTGTGCTTGAAATTGGAGACAAGGTCATGGTGCCTCACATGAGCATCTAAAAAGAAATCGCCTCAGTTTTAAAGAAAGTTTAATTTCAGCTGTTTTAGGCAGAATTGAAAAAAAAATTAAATTACAGCTCCTTTGTTTTGGCTAACGATCATGAAAGTTATAGCCTAAAAGAGGAACTCTTCCAAGCTGATTTTTAGTCATTGAATGAGAACTGAAATGTGATTCACAGCTGTTACAAACAATAAGAAGATAGATGTTTCATGTTGTAGAGTGGTTTTCCTCAATTGATCTCAGGGACACTTTCTAGGATTTTCAGGAACTATAGATTAGAGTGAAAATAGTAATAAAAAATACTCCAGATAAAGGCAATGACAAACAGCTTTACTGTATCAAGGAAAATACCACAGCTCTTTTGAAGGCA
The DNA here is from genome assembly GCA_023333525.1 of Aspidoscelis tigris stejnegeri. Lineage (NCBI taxonomy): Eukaryota > Metazoa > Chordata > Lepidosauria > Squamata > Teiidae > Aspidoscelis > Aspidoscelis tigris. Next base: position 227,941,544 of record JALMGA010000001.1, read on the forward strand.
GAATTCTGTCTCAACTCAGTAGCACCTTTACTTTTTTAATGCAAATAAGTATTTTCTATAAGGAATTGGATCTTGGATGAAGTATCCATGAAAGAAATAAAAGCTTTCTTATATTTTCCTTTACATTTTTAAGTCATTACTGTTACAGCTTCCTACCCAGACACTCAAAGAGAGGGCTTTTGTACAGCAAAATAACAAAATAACAAAACAAAAAAACCACTGTTTAGATGGTTCCCAAGCATATCCCAGTTTATTTACTTTACACAATAATTGTTTTTTTATCTTCAAAATTCTTACCATTTTTTATTTTATGTATGTCATATATTCAGTAAAAAACACTTCCCAATTCTCAAGACTCCAGATTCATTCCATCATTTCATGATAATTATTTTCTTAATGATTATCAACATTACTATCAATTCATAATTATCACTTTGCTGTGGAGTAGTTAACTAAGCTTTCGCCTGTTAATATTTCGATTTAATTATTGTATCACCCAAAACATTAACAAATGGACAGGGCCACCATAAATGTATATACAAACCTGTATGATCAGATTGTCTCCAACATTCTTTAGTGAGTACACTATGTGAACATTAATTCTATGCCATCTGAATATATATTTATTTAAATAAGTTCTTTAAATTTTGAATTATGCAGACAATTAATAGACTTTTAACCATCCTATCTCAGCTATCATTTTCCAGGTTTTTTTTTTTTTTACTTATATCCTTTTTCCCATTTCTTGATTCATTCTTTAGAAAACTGTACAACTTGCTAAGTAAAATCTTATAAATGTTTTATGTTCTCCCTTTTAAACTCCATTTAGGAGCTCATCTAATTTTGTAAACGGGATTAAAGACAAATGAGAAATCTTTCCATTTTTAATATAATTATATATTGCATTAGATATTATCCAATTACCTTTAATTTTATTCATAGGAATCATTAAACTTTGTAAATAATCTAGATTGCCATTTGAATCATAAAATTCGTATAACTTACATCTATTTCATTCTCCTAAAGTCTTAAATATATATTTTCCCCCTGAAAATAAATCTCCCTGAATCTAATAATAAGGTTCCCCTGAGCATGGAAGTATTTTTTTTTCAATTCTTCATTTAAGTGTAGTAAGAGCCCATGAATTTTGGATTACAAAATAGTAGTGGTGCAAGGTCAAGACACCAGTTGCTGCTGATTAGATTAAAGTGTATCTGAAAGAGGTCAAACCTAGGCTTCCAACTGGATTTGTCCCAATCTACAGGCCATTACTTTTAAAACCTAAAGCAAAACAAAAAAAATGGATGGAGAATTATAAATGATAAAGTGTTGAATTATCTCATTTCTTTGAAGTTTTGCAGTACAGATGAAAAAAAACTGAGAGCAGCAGCATTTGGCAATATGCACAGCAATAGCAATGCTAATCAGTATGCATGAAAATTTTCTAAGGAAAGCTGGATATGTTAAATAGTAGCAAAAACATGAAGACTATGTCCTTTTCTTCACACATGCCTGTGGAACTGTTTAGCACAATGACTATTATTTTTATTATTGTTATTGGTTAACTTATAAAGATTATAGAGTCATCTGAAATCTGTAATATGTAAGCCAGTAGATAAATAAAACAAACTGATCCTCAGTTGTGTTTGGAACTCATAAACTGAGGATTCTTTCTATTGTTTAGGATTGCTGTTGGTCAGATTGAGCACCCACTACTTTATTCCGGGATATCCAAATATAACAAAATAAGCAAGTGACATCTTGATGCATCCTAAATCTTAATCCAGTTTTAGTCTATTTTTAAAATGGGAGAACACATAAGCAAAACTCTTTTATTTTTGTATTATGTGGATTGAAAACAAGCAAGCAAAGGATACAAGCCATTAAATTTCATCTTGCAAAGGTCTGTAAACCATTTTTGTTTAATTCAAAGGGGAACATTTGACATGTCTGGGCATGCTTAGCCATAATAGGTGAAAAAGAAGTGAGTCCTTTGGTTTACACAAAAGAGTAGCAAATCATCAGCAAAAAGAAAAAAAAAGAAAAATCAGTTATGCTGTCATTGACAGAGGAAAGACATTGCCAGTGGGAGGTAACTATTTTGCCAGCTTAATAAATGGGTATACATAAATAATTACCATTTGAGACAGATTTAATGACAAGTCAGCCAGGCATGGAACAGATCTGCATCCTGAAAAGTGAAATATGTCAGCCTGCGAAATGACAAGGAAGAAAAAGATGATTGAGAAGAGAAACAGGCAGTTTGTCTAAATACAGCTAATATTAAATACAGGTGATACAAATACATAATGCTTACAAATAAGATGCTATTCAGTCATTTTTAAATTATTTCTTTTCAGCTGCCAGTTTCACCAGGTGTTTAAAAGGAAAGCCCTTGCCAAACAAAACAGTACTATCAACTTCTCTAATGTTTAAGAATATTATGCATTTGTATCTATTTGTGTCATGGTACAAAAAGAATGCTGTTAATCCCAGTAGGAAACAAATACTACCTTCTGCTTGGTGATTTAATTCAGAATCTACAAATGTTATCTTGAAAGCATTAGAAGATCTGAAAGAAATAATTTCAACAGAATTATACTGTTTTTCTTATGTCAGTATAAGTATAAAAGAAATTTGATATGCTGTTGTTGTTTTCCAGTGCTGACATTTTTAAAAAGCTCTCTTGTGTCTTTAATGGCTGCAACCCCAAAATCTGCATGAATATTCAGGAGTTTTGGGGGCAGGTGACAAGCAATTCCCTTTTACATTCCTTTCTTGTTTGGTTCATTCTATTCTATTGAATTTCATGTAAATCTATAAAATTAATTCCTAGAATCGGAGTATATAGAAGTTTGCCTTGGCTTTGTTTGCTTTTGTTTATTCTTTTCTGCTTTTGATATCCATACGAACACTGATAAAATACATTAAAATGTGAGTACTGTATGTATGCAGGTGTACCTAGATTGTTGGGCTTGTGCTATGTTTTGGGTACTTTTTTTACATCTTAATATTAGTGAAAATATTTGTCAGTAAAATTCATATTTCTGTTTTTATGTCCAAAATGTAAGCTCTTCATCTAACTTCTACAACTGATGCCACCTCTTCCATCCTCCTCACCCTCCAAAGAACCCTTGAAAACATTAATGATCCTGTTGGCCTTTGTGCCTGTGAGACGCCAGAGTGATGGAAGGAAGCTAAAGACCCTTTTTCATCCTTCCTATTTCCACTGCCACTTCTTAGGTCAGGGACATTTTTTGCATGTTTCAGTCCAGGCCATGAAGGTCCTCAGTGGACTTCAGAATCTCTAATCAAGATTCATTTTCACATGGTTATTATTTAAATGTCATATCATCCATTCTATTTCATGTTTTCATTGTAGCACAGTTGCAGTTCTGAGAGTGAATTTTGGGACAAACAAGACTTCCTGTGAATTCAGTTATTTGTGCCTTTATAAACAAATGCAAGATTAGTGGAAATGTTTGTGGCATTTCCTATGTTATGAGAGTCTATGTGAAATTAGATACTTCATCCCTAGCCTTCACAGCATATAAAATGGGGATTTGAAATTAATTGAAGGGTTGTATAACATAAAACTGTTCAAGCTATATGCAAAAGCTTCTAGTGAGTTCTGTATTGGCAAATCCAATAGAACCAGACACATATGAAGAGTGCTATCACTCTATACATTATTCTATGGCTATTACATTCTTTCAAAATTATGAAGATGTTAGGGCATGTTGGGAGCAATTAGCAAGGCTGTGTATTTTGCTTATTCCTGAACGTGGTTGGCCCCTTCTTAATGTGATGGATGGATGGATGGATGGATGGATAATAGATAGATAGATAATCTTACAGAGTTCACACTAAACAAGCTTATTATGTCTTTTTTTAAAAAAGCTTTAATTTATACATTTTATCCTCTGATATAAATTAGATATTGGAAGCACTGGTCTGCTGGTATTATGTGACAGATTATTTTATGTACTTATTTAGTATATTTTTATCCCACATTTAAATTGCCAGGAATCTGCATGGAGGCAGGCCTAGAAGGTATCTGGTGTTGTAAGCTTCCTGTACTTCAGTTCAGAAGGGAAGGAATGTCTCTAATTTGAGATGATTCTTGGTTCTCATTCCTAGTGATCATGATCTGTGAAAGAGTGAATGCCTGAGTGTGGCAATGGATTCTGGGAAGTTAAATGCTTTGAGACTTTAGAGCTCAAATACATGGAGTGACTGGGATAAATGATTACTTTTATCAGAGCTTTAGCTTTTGATAGGCTGGAGAGTGTAAAATACATATAAAATTCTTGTTTCTGCCAACCTGTGATCCTAACTCTGCCTTTCACAGATTAAGGAACAGACAGGGTGAATAGGCACTTTGTTCCCTCTTGTCACATTTAAAGTGCCATAAAAGAATTGTGTGGATCCTGCCTAGGCCATGGGAAATTCATGCTATAAACCTATAAAGCCAAGAATATCTTACAAAATGTATTATTAGACAACTGCCTATCAAAATCTAAAATAAATAAAATAAAATAAATAATAAAGGACACTTAAGGAAAAAAGAATATCCAGGAAATAAGAGAAGATGGGAAATGTAATAGAATCTGGGTTTTTAATGAAATCCAGATTTGCTGTTGCAGAATTAATTCCATGTTAACTATTAATTCTTTTTTTCCAACCTCCAAAATGTTACATTTAAATGTTAAATTATAGTTAAATGCATTATTATTGTTATTCATTTAGTCACATTTTAATTTCACACTATGCCCTAAAATAACATTTTTTAAAAAAATCAATGAAATTTTCGATTCATTGTACAGGACAATGTAGACTCTTCAATAAAGCCTGGGTAAAGGCTTGAGTCTTCAACCAAATGGATAGGTGTTTTGTCACCTGCTATAACACACTTCAGATGGTTGGTCATTCACAGTCTAGCAACTATCAGAGGGAACCTCTCTCACAGATCCCACATCTTTGGCTACGGATGTTAGTGGCACTTATTGTAAGACCAATTTCAATGCATGGATAGCTCTTATCTAGGAAGAGATGCTCCTTTAGATATCTGTCCCTTGAAATGGGTTAAAAATGTTAAACCAGTGCAGTTTTTGTGGTAGTGGTGGTGGTGATGATGACGATAACAACAACAACAATAATAACTGTCAGAATCTGCATTTTGATGTTGAATTCTTAAGTTCTCTAAACATTTTCGAAGGCAAAACTCTATAGAGTGCATTACAACAGTCCATTCTGGAAGTTACACACAATTTACTGCAGCAAGCCAGTTTCTATCTAATAGAGGGCATAGTTGACAAGCCAGCTGTAAGTGTAAGTACTCATACTTAGTCACTGCTGCTAGTAACAAAGATTAATCTAGGAATATTCAGGATTATGCACTTATTCTATCCACAGGACTACTACACCATAAGAAGCAGGATGTCTTTCTATTTAATGGCCTTGAAATTTTAGCACCTCTGTCTTATTTGAATTATGTTGGTCCATATCCAATTGCTGTGTCCCAGTAACAGTCAAGATGTCCTTTCTCAAATCAGAGAAAATGCAGAGATAAGACTCGGTATCATCAATGTACTGATGGCATTTCTTTTCAGATCTCCCAATGACTACTCACTGGCTGCAAGTAGATGTTAAAAAGCAAGTTACTTCAGAGTGTTGAGCAAAAATCTCCTTCAGTTGCTCTGTGTTATTTGCATTGGGACTAGAGCAAAATCATCATAATGCATTACTTCCAACCCCAGTCCACATAGCTTCTAATAAAGGATGTCTCAGTTAATTTTATCAAGGGGTGTTTTTTCCACCAAGTTCCTTTAATCCAGATCTAGTAGATCTGGATTAAGGGAAGTACCCAATGTGTTTCCATGGGTGGTTTAGCACCCAGTAGTAATGGGTGCTAGCCTCCCTGCCATGGAAACACTGGAGCACCCATTTGGAAATCAGGATCAAACCACGAGGCATCTGCCTGTCACCCCAGATGTTTGGGGAGTCAGGGGGTGCAATCTCCGTAGCGGCTCCGAAGTCCCTTCAAAGTCATTTTGAAGTCCCTTCGAAGTCTGTGCAGAATAGCTCCAGAGAGCCTTTGAAGTCTGTGCTGATCTTCAGAGTAAACTTCAAAGTGACTTCAAAGTGACTTTGGAGTCACTTCGAAGTTCACTCCGAAGATGAGCACAGACTTCAAGGACGCTCCGGAGCTATTTTGCACAGACTTCAAAGTGACTTCAAAATGACTTCGAAATGACTTTGAAGCTTAGGTTTTGGGGCTCCCCTCTTAAGGATGCCCCCCTCCCCCTGGCCTCCTCTAGACCCCATTGCCAAACTAATGTGGAAACAGGATCCCTTTAATCTGGATTTTCTGTCTGAAGACCATTGTAGCCCCCATTAATGGGGTCTACAGAAAATCTGGATTAAAGGCCAAAAAGTACCCATATGATCTGGATTTCCTGAGGCGCAGTGGAAACAAATGTGTCTCTAATGGGTGCTGTGGTGGAAATGGGGTCATCCGGCTCTCACCCGAATGGGTCCTTAATGGGTGCTGAAATGGGTACTAAGTGACCATGGAAAAATAACCAAGAACTTCTGAGAAATCAAATGGAACAAAGGGTGAATTCCCACTCATGGAATAAAATGCTTCATAAACCACTATTTAAAATGCTCTTTAAAATGCTTTAAAACTAAGCAAATTCTCATCTGGCAGTTGTAGTCAACCTTGAATTGTGTCCCCACACTTCAAACATTTCCAAAAAACAGATTGGGGAAAGTGATTCTTTCCTCTCCTCACCCTTTTCCCACTCCTCTCTTCCCATTGGCTTTGATCCAGTGACGTGGGGAATTCCAGCCCCCTCCCTCCTGCTTTTGCTGCCCCTGTTTGATTCACAGACTAAACACCATTTATATGTTTCACAAAATCCGCAGCCCTGGCTGTTAACAAACACAACCCAAACAACCAAAGCAACAGCCACGCACCCCTATCCTCAGAGACACATGAAAACACAGATCCACCGACAGATAATTCCTGCATTTCTAGCCAAGAGAAAGAGAGAGACAGCCAATAGCATGAGCTCTGCTGGGTGGAATCAGGTAGGTTCCCCATCTGCAGCGAGTGAGCAGTAACTTTGTTACCATTGTGCGTGGGTGGGAAATGAAAGTGTTCCGAATTGTTACTTGTTATCAGAAAGCGAAACAGAAGTGCTCTGAGAGGGGAGGAAAAAAGGCTTTAGGCTTCCTGGCACTTTAAAAATCTGGCTAGGGACTGTATTGCAAGGAGAAATCCCACCCATTTCATGATGGATCTGCCCCACTCTGCTGTAGCATTCCCAAAGAAATAAAGATAAAAGTGTTTTAACTGCAAAAACGGGAAAACATCTAAAAAACCAGGTGTATTGTTTATTCCATTTTAGAGCCAAATACTCCTCAAAAAACAAAACAAAACAAAAAAAACCAACAACAACCCTGAAACGGATTGGTAATGGGGACAAAGAGGATCCAAACCATTCCTAAACCATTTTAAACAGATTGGAATGGGGACACAGAGGATCCAAACTGTTTCTAAACCATTTTATAATGCCAATGGGAACTGGGCCCAAAAGGGCTATTCTTTTCTCTTTTCTGGTAAGGCAGTTTCAATGATATAATCAATCCTAAAGCCAGTCCAAAATGGTTCAGGATAAGGCACTTCTTCCAAGCTACAGCACCTTCCCCAGAAAGTATGTATAGTGATAAGAACATAGTTGTTTAGTATTTTTGGTCAATGGAGGGCCTTTTAAGAAGGGGTGCCACAACATCCTTATGAAATAGAGAGCTGAGAATACCCCAAGGGACAATGATGCATTCAGCACTTGCTGAAGTTACAGAGCCAAACCCATAGATGAATTTTATCAGAAGGAAGTCAGCAGCATGTACTTTAGGACCATAATAACGGAAGCTTAACTAGAATAACTAGTCCAAACAGTTCCAGGCTATATCCAGACAGAGTATAAAACCTGGGATTTTTCAACTATATTGAGATTTTCATACATTTCTGTGACAGTTCCAACATACCCTTGTTATTGGGGTAAAATCCTATGATATCACTATTGTGGGAAAAACAATTCCTAACCTGGGTTTTATGGATAAAGTGAGAGGATCTATCTTGTCTGGAGCTTGATGTCGGGAGCCACCATTTTAAAAATGGCTACATGAAGGGGACAGTGATTGTACACTTCTGGGTATATCACACCATCAAAATATACAAATGTACATGCTGTGCCATTGTGAGAGTAAGTGTCTAGATACTAAGGGCTGAGAGCCACAATATGATGCTTGGAGTGAGGGTGGAAATCTCATGGCAGACCCAAGGCCGAAACAGCTTGTAAATAGAATCTTGTTATTGTCATGTATCCTGCAAGTAACGCTGCAACAACTAAGCAATAAAGCCACCTTTGGAATAATTGGCTATTTCTCATAGCTCAGGAGCTTCTATGCTAAACCAGCACACTGCGCTTACAGCTAGGTTCTACCCCAGACTGACACTCTGAAAAAGTGAGTGCCCACACATGTCCCACAATTTTGCTTTGCTGCCTGGCAGGGACAATGAGAGACAATTGTTCAATCTCCCCCTCCCCCCCAAAAAATTTCCCCAAACCCATGAAGTTTCATGCTATCTGAACAAAACTGGTTAACTGGTATGAAATGAAAAATATTCAGTAGTGGGCTAACACACTGGAATATATTTTATTTATTTGTGAATTTGTAGTCCAACTACAAACAATGAAATAGTAAAATAAAGAGGGGGGGAGGTTGGGGTGACTTCCTGACTTAGGAGACTAACAATATCCTGTACCCACATGCTGGCTGTGTTTGGTAACTCTAAGAAACAGATGCCTTTTTGCACTATGCCCTCTAGTGCATAATTAGTGTACCTCTGGGGAAGAGCATATGCATGTTGTGTAGGCTGTTAGAGTCTACAAGCGTGCCTGAGGGCCCCAGAAGTGCACTAATGGTTGATTAGGTGTGGAGAATGAAACTGTGCTCCACACCTTAACCAACATTAGCTAATTACTTACCTGAAATGTCCAGTGGCATGACTATTTGCTCTTGCCTGGGCTCCAGGGTAGTTTGAGGTGCCACACAAGTGTGCTGGCACCTCAGATGCCCATAGACATGACTGCACATGAACACACAGAGCAGAGGCGCCACTGCCAAAATGGCGACACCCAGAGAAGGATCAGGCCTAGGATTGAATTAGGTGAGTATCCGATCCTGGGGGGAGGGGCAAGTAAAGTGCAAGTGCTAGTCAACATTGGGAAATCACCAAAGGCGGAGCGCTTGTTAGTGTTACTACTGCTTGTCACCCCCTCCCCTTCCAAAAAACCTGCCCCTCTCTATATTAAATCAAAAATAGAGGATAGTTACACAGCCAATAGGAAAAGGCTTGCAAGTATCCTCTATATTGATTGGGGGAGCTGTGATTTGTTAGCACCACCTTGGTACGCCGATCAAACCAATGAAGTGCTAACATTCATAGTCTCCTCCTCCTTCCAAAATTGACGTGTGGGTGCTGCATGTTAGTGTTGACTCTGCCACTTACCAGTCAAGCCATGGCTACGCGACAGGCGAAGGTTCCTCAACTCAAGGTTCCCTTCCCTCATTTCCCTGTCCCCTGCCGGTTCCATGGCTCACTCTCCCCCTCCCTGTCCCCTATCTCCATGCCCACATCTCTCAGTCTCCCACCAGTTCTGTCACTCACTGTCCTCCACCCCTGCCTCCATCGCAGCTGGAGATGTGAGGTGGGCTACCATGTGACCACCACGTGGTGGACGATTTGGCTGATGATGAGAAGAGCATGTGGAGATTGGATTCTAAACTGGAGGGGCTCAGCATCTCCACATGCTCTTCTCATCATCACTAAGCTGAGCCTCTTCCTCGCTGGCTGCCCGGCTCACCCCTCTGGCTGAGCTACCTGCTCCTCACCCAGCCAGTCCCCCTTAGTGGCCTCCACTGCTCTCCACTGCCTCTCCCCTGCCCAGCCGGCCAGCACCAGGCATCACTGCTCTCCTTTGGCTCACTTGTCCTCTGCGCTCAGGCACCAGCGGTGGCAATAACAGGCTTTTGGCACCATGGGCTTGCATTCCTCTTGCCCTAGTGGTGAGGTGAGGCAAGGCAGGCGCAGGCAGCAGGGCGGGCGGCAAGCTCCAGTGGCGGTGACTGCTGCTGCTGGGTGCAGGTGCGAGCAAGGAGCCTTCACCTTCCTAAATCAGGCACTGTGTTTCCCCGTTTCAGTCCTGGTTGGCCAGCGGTGCCAGCAGCAGCGACTGAGATGAGGCAGTGCAGTGTAGTGAGGCCAGGCCTAAGGCTTCCTTAGGACTATCAGGAGTGGGGCAGCCTGGACCCTTGTCCTCGAGGCTGCTGGGGAGTCCAGGCGCTGGGCCTGGATGGTGGAGACCACCGCGCCCACGAAGCCTCCATGGGGTGCCAGAGTCCATCTCTGTTCACTCACTCGGGGAGTCTGGCTTCTTCCTCACCAGCAGTGGGCACTGCAGCCCTGGTCGCCCACTACGCCTGCCGCCACTTGCCCTGCCACCGCCAGCCCCTTCGCTCTCGGCTCCAGCCAGGAGCCCCGCTTCTCCTCTGCCCTCTGCTGTGTCTTTGGGAACCCTTGCCCCCGTTCCTTCCTTCTTAACCCGTTTCTCTTCTTTCCTGTGCTGTGTCTTCGTGAACCCATCTTTCCTTCCTTCTGTATCTCCTTCCTTCCTGCCTTCATTCCAGCGGGCGGTCCCATTCCTCTTCTTTCTTGCCTTTGTGAGCCCCTCCTTCCCTCCCTCCCTCCCTCCTCCCTCCCTTCCTTCCTTGATAAACATTTTGGGGAGGCAAAAGCCTTTCCTCTGAAAGCAAAAGGGGCAAACCAAAAATAGGTGAGTCATCAAATATTTGAATAAGGATTCTACCTATCAATCAGCAGAGAATAACAGTCAATAGTACTGAAAATTATTTTCAGAGAAGATGCACTTGCATATAAATTAAGCCTCATTCATATCTATCCTTTTGTAATATGATGTCAAACAGCAATAAAATGTAATAACAGGAGAAACATGGCCCAGTGCTGATGCAGGCCTCACATCATACCACATAAATGGGTCAGATTATAGAAACTATGGGACCAGGGGTTAGCCCTACAGTGACAAGGATATAGGACTGGCAAATGGTTCTGGCCTCTGAGCCACCCTAAGCCTCAAACAGTGAACCCTTTTCATGAACCCCTTATATTACTCTGAAAATGTGTTGCTAGGTTTTCTACCACATGGATACATAGAGGGAGAAAGAGGAGGCAACTCAAGGGCTGGAACAATCATAGCACAAATTGCACATGGGAACCCAGAACTGAGGTGCACTTCTGGGTTATCCCAGGTGATTCTAGAAGGGTGTTTACTGCTGTGATCAACAGCTTTGCGTATAGCAGCAATCCCCTTGCAGATGCCTTGGCTGTACAACCCCTGTAAATGTCCCCACAACTCCTACCTGAAAGCAGGTGAGGTACGAATTCAATCTACATTAGATATATAAGGTTGTGTTTCAGTCCACTTTTAGAGTGAGAGAACAGAGGCCATTTTGGCTAAGACAGTTCGGGACGGTTTCCCCATCTGCGTGTAGGCAGGAAAGAACGTGTTTACACACGTTCCTACCTGCCTACGTGCGAACGGGAAAACCATCCCAAACTGTCCTAGCCAAGAAAGACCGGACAGGGGTGTAGGCACCCCTCCCAGGCCTGCCCGCCATTGGGTGAGAGCACCCTAGGGTCGGCATACCTGTCAGGGCCCTTCCCTAGGGTCCTGCACGTCATGGCGGACCGGATCGGTCCTCTACAACTGGCAGGAACTGCCCCTGGCATCCCCCACCCCAGGGCCGGTGGACGTGTGCACGCACAGAGGCCCTACCTTCTGGCTGTGCTGGGTCTCAATGACCCGGAGCAGCCAGGAACACACACCACATGCACGTGGCATGGCTTCTGATTGAGCAGACTTTCCCACCTTGCCTGTGAACATCCAGCCCTGAAGTCCTCCAGCTACCACTGGTCATCACCCGCCTTTCCCATTCAGTGGATGGGAAGGGTAGTGCAGAAACGCCTCTGATTCTGTGGCTTTACATTACAAATATAACAAATTTCTCAAACATTTTTATATTCTAGACCTTACTATAGCTCAATATTCCCATTAATATAATATTTTTGTAAAGATGCCTGATGAAATGCCTGTAGACACCAAAAGACATTTGTAAGTTCTGTCAGTTGCTCATTCTGTTTGGTGAAAGTTGACAATCAGGGATGACCTGTTCTCATCTCTTTCTCTCTCTCTCTCTTCTTTGGAAACATGCTTCTCTTATTATAATGGAACTTGAAGGCTGCAGTTCTATAGTTTATATCTGAGTGAACATGCTTGTTCCTTGTATTATGTAACTGGAATAACATGAGAAACATATGAGTGTATGTGTGAATAAGTGCATGCACACAGAAAATAGATTTACAAAACTCTCAGCAAAATAGTTCTAATAACTGCAGTTCCAAGAAAAAAAAAGATATATTTCTTCTGGGTTCTACACTGGGGAAAGGCTGCATCTACATGGGTTAAAAATGCTCAAAAGCTGTTTAAAGTTGGAGCATGGTCCTTTTTGCACTTATTTGCATTTTATACAGAACAGTAGATCCAGATTAACTGGACTTACTGATCTGGATCATGGGCAGATGTGGGCCAGATCAGTGCCATCAGCACTGAAAGTACTGATCCAACCAAAGCCTTCCTGAGGTAGCAAAGCTTGCACGAGCTTTGCATCCTCCCCACACACACTGACAGCTAGTAGCAAAGGTTCCTAGCCTCAGGACTTGGGCGGAGAATTGTTTTTGGTCAGTGTGCTATAATAGCAGCACCCAGTAGTTTCAAATCATGGAGGCACAACGTCTGCATCCAGATCAAGGCCCTTGATCCAATTGCAAACCTGATTTAACAGGTCTACAATAGTTCTGGATTAAGGGCTTCGTAGTACAGATCTGGCTACATCTTGTGAAGACAAAGCCAGACTAAGGGGAGGGGGCAAGGTCTCCTTGATCTGCATTAATGTGTGGATAAGGAGGCCCAGGATCCAGGCCAGAAGCCCTTTGATCTTCAGGTAAGTGTAGAAAGGGCCCTTGTATCAGTTATTATTCCTATCCCAACTCTGAATCCATGTTAAAGGACAGAAATTATCTGGCCTCTAATGTGACTGTGATATAGAAGGAAATACTGGCAGCTACCATCCCTAAGCAACTGTTGAACAACTTTTTTCATTTTTTAAAAACTTGTGTGCGGATATAACCTAGTACAACTTTAAAATCAGAATTGTAAATTTTTAATCATATCCATTTACTATATTTACTATGTGAAATAGTTATTAAATATAAGATGTAATTCTATTTTTAAGCATAAAATGTAAAATTTATGTTTAATGATTTCCATGTACTATTAAAATAAATAATAATTGTTTTATATATTAATTAACAGCACGTTCCTGCTATTCAAAGAAAAACAAACAAAAATCTCATGGGCCTTGAATTAATGGTAACATTTTCCTGAAGTCCGTTTGTTGATATTACTATTGACTTTTCTCAAAGCATTTGATGTTAGCAAACAGTAGCATTGTAGTCAGCACTTCAGACTTAATGTGTAACACCTTTGAAAATTGTACTGCAATGTATTTGATTTATCTGGGTACAGTGTGAAGATTTTTTTTTGCTGAGCCAGACAAAGATTAATCTCATTTGTTGGTCTGTTCTTGCAGAATCTGTCTGTGAAAGTTGACTGGCAACCCATGGAATCAGTTCATTTACTTGATGTTTTCTACTGCTTGTTCATACCGCTAGCCATGAAGTTCTCACTTGATATTTCTTCTAGATAGCTGCTTGTCTAACTCTGTTCAGCCTTTCAAAAAGCCAGGTAAACCTATAGAGTCTACCACATCATCTGGTTTGCATTGGGCATTTCTACATGGAATGGGCTATGTTGCAACACATTACCTAGTTTGGGCCATGGTCAAACTGCCATTCTGGGTCTAGTCCCAGCTGCTGGTTTACAAAGAGTGGGGACTTTTATTCCTGGTTTTTGACATTTGCAGCCAGGAACTTTTGTACTGGGCACCAGCATCTAGTGGTGCTTCCTGGTGGTACCACCAAAAAGGATCTGGTCCATATCATGAAGGGTGTGCTCTGCACATGCTCTTTGTTTTCTCAGTGCAAACAGTAGTCCACTAGTGGATTACTTTAGTGACGTTTACAGCAGAATTGGGATATGGTGGCTATGGCAATCAGGTGAAGCGGCATGGGACTGCACAGCTGCAGCTGCAACGCCCCACCCCCTTGCAGTATAGCCATGTGAATGCTGCATGTGGGGCTATACTGAGACTCTAGGCACTCTCAATACGTTGTAGAGCAGTTTTTACTGCTCCACGGCTCATAGCGATCAGGGTGGCCCCTTGCTACTCCAGGACAGAAGCATCTGCAGCCATCCCAGGGGGCCAATGGTATACTGGTAAACCTCTTTAAATAGGTCTACATGCATACTAGCTGGTGATAAGCTGGAACACCTAAGTGATAGGACTTAGGGCATTCTCAGTACAGTGCCACATGCAGCATTTGCACAGCTATGGCGTAGGGGTGGGGTGGGATGCTGTGACTGAGCAGTCACACTTCTGATCACTTGAGCAATGGCCTGGCACTCATGGACATTGCCACAGTGAGGCAGATGCTCTGGACAGGACTATTCACGTTTCAAGTGATGCAAAGTAGGTTCTTGTTAGCTTTGGGCAGTGTAAACACCAGTCACTATTCCTGATATTAACTTCCGTGGAACATGGTTCCATGGAAGTTAAGTGTGAAAAGCCCTGTCTCGTTCTCACACAGCTGTTTTTCTTCTTTTTTTTCTACTGAAATATACGTGTTAATATTTTGTTATGGCGGTACTCTAACTGGAACACATCAAAGAAGAAACGTTCTAGTTTTTTAATATTATGGTGTGGTTGAGCGGTTTGCCTATACATACATATATACGTACAATTTCATGTAGGCCCTTGCAGGCCGAGCTATGTCATTGCTATGCAAAGCAGATATTTTAGCTTAAAGCTTTCCAGTGTGTTGGCACACATGCTTGCTAGTGGCAAAGGTGGAATTGGCAAAGGCAGTATAGCATACAAACAACGTTTGACTCTGAAGGGCACTTTAGAGCTGTTGCTTGTTTTTGATGGATGGTTGTTACTTATTTAAACAAACAAGAAAAGTAGATATTGAAGAACATTTTTTCCTTGTGAGGAAAGAAACTTTTGATATGAAAAAAATCACATAAAGGATCTGAGACCGAAATACATTGAAGAAGGAGTGATGGGTGTCAGAAAGCCAAATGTTCACCTTGTCCAAAGAGATCTAGAGAAAATGAACTTTACAGTTGACAAATTTACCTTTGGAAACTGACTGCAGGCCTGTAGGCAACTCCTGCATACATTTGTTAAGTTTGTCATATGTGTTTGTATGTATATGTATGTGTAAATTTGAGTACAAATTTTGTAGTTGTCCCTCACAAGAGAATATTAAGACTCCTTGATCAAGTATGATTAAAAGGCAGTACAATTCTATGCCTTAAGGAAAACAAAGCATTAGACATGAAACAACAATGGAATTAACTGAATTGTGTTATACAGGAGGACTTGAATAAGAGAGAAACATCCAGAGCTGCTGGAAATATTTGCTGTTACAACAGGCTATGCATGTGTACGTTTATAAAACTACCATGCAAAAAATATAGTCATCCTACTGTGCCACTGTTTTCGAGCAATGTGTGTATAAGTATGAATGTGTGTGTGTATGGTTGGGTCATTGCCATTCAACTGATTTATTATTCATAGCCTGCTCCAAGAAGCAATAAGTTACATGATTGCAAGTACATAATTACTTGGCCTATTAGCTGAGTTTATAAAACTATAATCATTAAGATGAAAATCAATTAATCATTTGGTGAACAGAAGATCCAATTACTTTTCTGTATTTAAGTTAGTTATTTAACTCAACTAGTTACTCAGTTTCAATAAAAGTATATTTAGAACTATGTTGATGTAAACATTTTTAGATTAAACACAATAGAAAGTCTAAAATTTCCCAAAACACAAAGAACACAATATATACAGATGAGTTTTAGGGATTCTTGTATATGAAAATATATCAATATAGAAGTCCAAAAACCTTTATACAGTCAAATTAAAATCACATATAGAATCTAATGTCCTTGTAACTTGGACCTGTAGTTATCATAATATTCTTATTATTGTAGACCAGAGGTGATTTCAAGTAGCTTGTCTCTACTCTTGCCAGATGTGCTTCAACAGTTATGTCTTCTTCAATGGCTTGAGTATGTACATAGACAAGTAAAATGTCAAAATCTACTATAAATACAGTATATTACATAGAATCTGTTACACTTCCATACAGACAACTCACTAATATCTCTTTGGTCCAGTATTTTAGATCCAGTCAAGTTGTTATGTAGTATGTTCATAAAAGTGTATAAATTTACTAGTTATTTTATAATTCATCGCATTAGACTTAGTTTTTATACACTTTTATGAACACTTGCATTGGAATCAAATGTTGGCTGTATTCAAAGATTGACATTCAATTGCAATGCAAAGGCTTTTGTGCATTCATTCAATGCTTCATTATATTTACGAAATGGTAAAGTGGGTATATGTCACATCTGCAGCAGATTCAGAGCAGATTCAGAAGGGATTCAAAGGTGCTACTGGTGGCAGGGATTTGAAGCTGATTTAAAGAGCATTTGAAGAGCATCCACAGCAGTTTTGAATTCTACCGTATTCAATTTGGCTGTATTCATAGAATCTGAATTTCCTTTGCTCAGTTCAGTGCAAAGTAAACATTAAAAAATTCATGCACATCCCTATGTGAAGTCATCTTTAGACAGATCTTTACCAGGCTAAACAAGAAAATGTGAGGAGTGGAGAAGGATTCTCACTCTCAGCACTCTGGAGATGCAAAGATCAATTCTTTTGCCAGGTGTCGGGGCTCAGAGTTTCAAGCTAGGCTTTGAACCAAGGCAGCAGGAAGGGGAGAGAAGGAGGTTCCTCTTCCCCATCAGCTCAAAGGTAGGTAAGCAGTTTTCTTGAAAAAAGAGCTTCTCTTTACAATTTTTCAGTAGGAGGCAAGGAAGTGTGATCTTTCTTCTGTGATTTTGCAATGATTTCAGCTCTTGTGATGAGATGGGGAAATACCTTCATGCACAATGGAAAAACAAACATTTTATGCTTTTTTTTCCAAGTGAAAAAAGAGCAAGCTAGGACATTTTATGTAGCATATATATACCCGCCCTGAGATCTTTGAGCGTAGGGTGGGATAGAAATATAAATAAATAATAAATAAAACTTTACATAGGTGCATGTGAAAAAAACAATTTAAACATAATTGGTCCTCTTAATAAAGAGGTATGATGAACAAATGTGTACTGGCACATGATTGGCAAAATATTTTATTTTTATAGGACTTTGACACATCTCTAGTATAAATACTGGATTTTAAAATATTCATTTATTGCCCAGTTTCTTCCAGGTACACCAGCATGGCTCCATATGCTCCTAACATAGCCAGCCTGTGTGATGCCCTGCTGGCATAATTGATGCATGTAGCTTTGATCTAAGATAACTGGCTCTATTGGGTTGCCATCATAGCGAGATATCAGTATCACATCAGTATGCAATAAGGGTATAGGACTGCATTATTTGGTTGTTTCTGTACTGGGCCTTATTCCAGATTATATTCCAGTATAGGGAGCTACAGACTACAGCTGCCCCCTATTATAGAATATAATATGAAATTGGGCCCAGTATAGAAAGGACCTTATACTTTACCAAAAAAAAAAAAGTTTTCATGCAGCATGCCATTGTAACTTGCAGTAAGGGGTGGCATGGAAGGTTCCTGCTGCAATATAAGACTGGTTTTATTATGAAATGGTAACTTGAAGGGTAATTTGACTTGTTCTTTTGTAAATAAAATAAAAATAAAGCTTTCTTACTGTCTTTCTGTAATAGCAAAACCTCTCTTGTGAAAAGGGCTTTAAAAATTCTCTACCTTGACTCTTCTCAAGTCATCTCACCTTATTTCCATTATTTCATTACTTGGGAAATATAATTCCTAGTGTAGGTCAATATTATAGATTTTATTTTTATTTTTATTTTTTTGTATAATAAGATGAAGTTTCATCTTCCCAGAGAGGGCACTAAAAGACAGAAAGTGGAAGGAGCTTACTGCATTGTGATATAATTCATTTCAAGTATTTTCTGGAAAACCAGACCCTTTAATATAAAACACATTAAGTTTCAGAAAACTTTTCTGTGTGTGTATGTGTACACATAGATACACATACATTACTGTCTGATCTGAAAAATAACTACTATTTGAGTTGCTTCAGAAGTTTATATATTGCATTCTACAGAAACTGTTAAGGAACATTACTATATGGTTAAAGTTCAGTGAAATATTGATTTGGAGCTGTGTGACCTAGACAGTAGAATGAGCAAAACATATGAGATTATTCAATCGCGATCTTTACCTATACTTATATCTCTATTGATAATCAGTACCTTTTATTTTTCATATTCTATATATGTGCCTTTTAAATACTAATCTGTATTATCTGGTCTTCTGTTGCTTAACTAGATAGTCAACTGTCAGAGACTGGACCAACAGCATAATTAATAGTGGATGTCTTCAAGAGATGTATAAAACACCACTGAGTATTAGGGATCTTCCAAACTCATATTTGTTTACCTCAATTGGCCAAGGACTCCTTACAGCCCTGGCTCTCGTTGGCATCATTCACTTACATTCAAAGAGACCCACAAAGTGGGGAATGTACCTGCTTTCTGCTCACATCATTTGTGCCATTATAGGACCCTTCATGGGTAGAACTGCAGCCTGTGATTATGTGCTAAATGCAAACCATCCTATGGGCCTTTTCCCACTAGGGCATAGAACCCTTCTAAGACCCCATTAGGAACCCAATTAGTACCTGATTGATATCAGTCAGGAAGGCCCTGTCCTCCCTGGACCCCATTGAAGGCCACATCTGCAAGGCTCTGTCCCCACGAGGGCAGGGGAAATTTGGTTTTAACAGGTTCTTCAGACCCTTAAATCTGGATTTCATGTGGACCTGATAAAAGATGCTCACAATGGGGTCTTCAGGCATCTTCCAGATCCAGATCTCCAGGAGGACCCCATCTCAAAGATTTGGATCTTAAAGATACAGATCTTTGACTGTTTGTGGAAAAAGGAGGTAAAATGACATCAACAATACAAACAGCTTGCAGGTAAGTTTTCCATTTTGTGGATTTCCTTGTGTGTAAAAGTGAAGGTCCAAAGCTGTTAAAGAGAGCACATAGCACAAATGAACACAATTTTTTTTGGGTTTTCCTCCAGACCGCATCCAATATTGCTAATTAGTTTAGAGCATTTTGATAGGTCCTGATTTTTTTTTCTTTTACTAATAGGCAAAGCAGATTGTGAAACAGTGCTCCTGCTCCATATTTTATGCAGTTACACACATATAGGAAATACCTCATATTGTTGTTGTTGTTGTTGCTGTTGTTGAAGGTCAGCATTTCCAACTCACAGCCATTCCTTTGAGTCTGACTTCAGTGCTATGGCTACTGGATGCTCTGAGGCTGAAAGAAATGGCAATTTATATGAATGACTGCTTGATTCAGGAAACAACAAAAGAAGATACTCTGATGAATGCAGCGAGGAACACCTAACACAGGTTTTCTAATAAAATATAAAAACTGTTTGGAACAATCATTAACACAGTGCAAAAACTCAAGAAGTTTTACATATAGTGGTGCAGCTACCAGAAATTGCATTGTGGGAAATTGTCAGCCCAGCAATGGTTCAGATGGAACTGGCAATACTACTTGGCCTTGCAGATCTTGCATAGATCTGGTAATGTGGACATTGATTCCAAATTGCAAATCTAATGCATTTGAATTTAAACAATCCACAGTTTAGCATGACTGGCATCTTCAACCAATTTGTTTCAAGCACCTATCTGGTGGAATCAGAAAGAACTCTAATGATGACAGATAGTGGTCACTGTTTAGGCTGCTCAGTATCTGGGATATGAGCACATGTGAACAGGAGAAAGAGAATCTGTTGGTTGGAGCTGCAAACTGATAGATTTCTTCCACTGGGTTTTCTCTCTTTGTTCAAGTCATCCCACTTCCTTGTGATGATAAACAAGATTTTAAAAAATCTTTACACAAATAACATAAATACATTAGATTACTTCCTTAACACACATAACAAACAAACAATGAACAAGCTCTCCTCTCCCTAATCCAACAGCAGATTCTATAATTCAATTATTTATAAGTAGAAATAACTTTCCGTACTTCTTCGCTCAGCAAGCTGTTGTTCCCTGGTCTATTAACAAAATGATACAAGCAAGATCATGAGCAAGGCCCATGCAAATTGACAGAAAATAAACCGGTCTATCTGGGCTCCAGCAGCTGACAAACAAGATCTTTCAATAAGTTTGCATATGAAAGTAGACAACTCTTGGGCAGATGTGCTTAGCTGAAGGAAAGTAGACCTGGTAGAGTGGGTCTTTTGCCAATGACTTTTCAATATGCAATGGACAGATGGGGACAGTCAATTATGGACATGTGCATGACATATGTGAATTGCAAGGTTGAAGATATCTGGCCAAATGCCAGAGACCACAGGCACAATATGTTGACATGCTGTCCTATCCATGGCTGGAACATTTTATGGATGCATCTCCACATTTAGTTGCACTTTGATGGCCAAGGAAACCATGGTTTCTTGTTCTGAGGGAAATATCCATTTTCCCACCTTGAGATTACTAAAGGTTCCTGGTGGCCTTTCTCAAAAGGAGGCATGTATTTGAGTCCAGCTTGACTGAAGTTGACCCCATGATTTCACATGATTTCTGAATTTGTGAGTCTTGCAATCTTGTAGTTTTCAGTCAAGATCACTGAGAACCTTTTTGAGCTAGAAGACTATCAACACAGAAAATATTTACAGCAACTTGGAGACCCTTTGTCTTATAGTTCAGAGAATAGAAGATTTCTCCAGTGTTTCAGAGAATAGAAGATTTCTCCAGTGTTCCCAACCATGGGAAGTATCTTGAATTTATTCATAATTGTTTCTCAATGGGCCTTAAATATAACAACATTACAAATCAGATAAAAATCAATGGCAGCAATAGCCTAAATAGTGAATCTCTCTTAAGACAAATTTTGTTGCCAAAAAGCAGTTGAAGGCATGCTTTTTATGGGGAATAAAGTCAGTGTGAAGTGGAATCTGGAATTTCATGCTGACGCTATAATTTGCACATGGGTCAATTCACCCAATCCATATTCTAGGTTTCATACATTTTTTTTAAAAAAAACACCTTTACCATCATTTTGTCCACATCCTTCCCATAACCTAGGAAGAGTATGACATTTGTTAAATGTCAGATGTGCCTTGAAGAATCCAGAAACCTTTTTTCATCTTTGGAGATTTGGGTTGAAAACACAAAGATGAATCAGGTCATGTATTTTTCCTTGCTGAATAGGTCACTGGAACATCCCATTCTGTTGCACATTATTTCTCACTTAACAAGGTTGGCAGTGACTGATATTTATTTATTTATTTATTTGAATTTTTATCCCACCCTATATCCAAAGGTCTCAGGGCGGGTTACAACATTAAAAACCACTAAACATAAAATGAGCATTAAAACTATAACAATGCTTTAATGAGGGGAGGAAAGCCATTTCCTTGTTTAGCCAAAGGCCAGGGCAAAGAGGTGCATCTTCAATACTCTCCTGAATGCATAAAGATGCCTGACACACCTTGGGAGGGAGATTATTCCACAATCTGGGAGCCACCACTGAAAAGGCCTTATCTCGGGTGCCCACCCCTTTTGTTACTGAGTGTGGCAGTACAACCAGGAGGGCCTCCCCTGCAGATCTTATGGCATGGGAAAGTCAATATGGATATCAGATCAGTATCAATACCATTTGCTCACAGTGCATCCATATAAGAAACTTCCCATGTTGTAATATTGTCTGCATCCTCAATTTTTTTGTCTAAGCATTAATAGATGGATCTCTTAGAGTGGCTGACACTTTGATTGGCAGGTGAATGTTGCGTTAGTTGGGCATGGGGACCTTCCATCCCACCCATTAGAAACAGAGTGCTTGGGTTTATCCCAGTGGTAGATTAGGCCTCTGGCACAGACATATACTGAGAAGGCTTCATTGGGGACTTTCTGGTAGCTTTTATGTGGCTCACCTATGGCTCATGCCTATCTGCCACCTAAAAAAGTAGCATCTGCTTGATAGTACAATTGTGCCACATCAGCTGGGGAATGCTCTAGTTCAGTGATGGCCAACCTATGGCACGTGTGTCACAGGTGACACCCCAAGCCCTTTTGGGTGACACACATGGTCACCCTGGCACCTGGGCGTGTAGTGCTTGCTTGTTCTTGAAGTATACGAAATACCAACTTTCAATTGAAGATTTAGCAAATGTAAATAATTATTTGTTTTTGCTTTTAATAAAATACATATATAAAAAAATTAACTTTTTTTACTAGAGCTACAAATATCACAGAATTATGGATATTTCTAGATGTGACACAGCACCTGAGTTAAGATAGGTTTTCTTGCAAATTTTGACACACTGAGCTCAAAAGGTTCACCATCACTGCTCTAGTTGTATGGGCCTTAATGTGTGGAGTGGTTCCTGCCATGACTTGCCAGACTGCTCAAAGGGCATATCATTTCAAAACTGTCTCCCAGATGACTGAACCAGCCTAAGAGGCATGCAAAGACCAATTTAAGTTTTGGGGCTCCTTGAAATGGCTCCTGAAATGGTCCATTTTCTTTCTTTTAAAATAGGAGTACAAATTCTCTCTCTCTCTCTTTCCCTCCCTCTTCCCCTCTCTTCCAAAAACAGATACATAGAGAATTAAGCTGAGATCTCAAGGATAGAGCCTTCTTGTGTTTCCTTCTATTTCAGAGTGCAAGGCATAGGAACATTCAAAAGGGGCTTTTCTGTGGTGGCCCCCAAACTCTGGAACAGTCTCCCTCTTGAGGTTAGCCAGAAGGCTACACTGTTGTTGTTTCTTCGGCACCTAGTTAAAACGTCTTTTCGCTGAGGCTTTTGGTTTTTTTAAATAGCTTCCTTGGGGTGCTTCCTTTTAGAGAAGGAGAGGGAGGGCTACATTTTAAATTATGTTTTAATATTTTATATGTTCTTTCTTATTATAACCCTCCCTGGGACCTTTTGGTGAAGGGCAGGATATAGATTTCTTAAATAAACAACCAACCCAAAAGTGCAGTGTGAATAGTCTGTTACTGGATGTCCTCTGATAACACTCCAGATTAGCAACACTGGAATCTGTAACTTTCATTCCTGGCCTTTGAAATATGGCCAGACCCAACAGATATCCTCATTCATTGTCACACTAGAGAATTCATAGCCCTGCCTGGATGGTCTCTATTGGATTTTCTTAAGCTGCCTGTTTTCTCTTTTTCCTGTTACTATTTCATCTCCTGTGCTGTTTGTGTGTCATCTCTTGCAATTGGCATCATGAAAACTGAGGAGTAACGGATACAGCATGCTTTTTGTACTCCTCTTGTACTCCTTTGCAAGTGATATTCTCTGAGTGGGGTTATATACCCAGTGGCACATGAGTTGTTTAGTGTTAACTTGAGAAGGTAAGTTCCAGGTACAGTCATCTGGTGTTCAATAACATCTGTAGTCTGTTCTTGTCAACTTGTCATGAATACAGACTGTCCAAACTTAATGTTTAAGCTGTTATTTTTGTTTGACCTTAGTATGCTGTTATGACCATTTTTTGCATAGATATTTTCTTTGGGTTTGGGTGAAGCTTATCCTGGAAGTGATGCATATTTTTTTAGTGAAGTACAGAACAGATGCAAATCAGTTAAAAAAATGAAAGAAGAAATATTTATGTTAAAATGAAGTTTTCTTGTGACTTTATCATTTTGTCATTTATATTATCAACAGATAGATAAGCCACATTGTTCCAAAGTGGAAGCAGTGAAGTGTAGAGCTACATGCCCTTGTCAGATTGATAGAGTGAAGATGCAGAATGAAATAATGGAAATGTTGTATTCAGTGAAAACTGGAATAAAAACATAATATTTTAGTCATTTATCAGCACTGATTGCCTTTGGGCTTCAGGGTTATATTGAATGGAGAAGTTCAAATAATACATTTTATCACTTAGTGCACACAGTACTCACTAGAACTTTCACCAGGCTAATAGAGGTTATCACTTTGGTGCTAGTATATAGAGGGGATGCTTAGGCTATGATGTGGAAATGTGTTTGCTGTGTGAACCCTAGTGTTTTGGGGTTGATATGAGTATACAAATTAAAAGTTTTATATTTGTGGTAAATCAGTCTTTTGAACATGAAGCTTTGCTTTAATCACTACAAAGGAATTTAGAGTATATGGCTATACTCATATAGAGAAAAAAAAGGAAGGAAGGAAAGAAGGTCAAAGGTGTCTTAGGTCCTTTCTGTACTGGGCATTATGCTGCTTTATGTTTCAGAACAGGGACCTACCATCCACAGGTTATGGCAGATTATGTCACTCTTTTGCTTTTTCTATTTCTATTGTACTAATTTCATATAAAAGTCTGAAACGGCATTGGAAACATCTAAAATAGTAGTAACCACCATCCATGAGTGCACATGGAAGCACCTTGTGCATGTTCATCTAGCTTCTTTGAAGGATAACTCATATAATAAATGTTCTGTTTTGTTTTTATTTGAGGGATTCACCACATGATTTGTGTTTCAGAGAAGCCCAATGAGCTCATCATGGGCCACTAGTGGCAGAAAACAAACCAGTGAATATATGGATGCAAGCCTGCTACTTTTCAGAAAATTGAACCTTTCAGCAAATGTTAATCTCCACAATGCAGTTCATCGCTGCAGTTGTCTAATAATTTTTGGGCACACAATGATGTATTATATTAAGAGCACCAAATAATCAAGTTTGTACACCTAGTGTAGTATACCTAGATGCATTTCCTTTCACATGCCTTCAGTAATTCCCCTTCACATCTTGTTCTTGCTTCATTACCTGGTATTTGCAGCAAAATTGCAAGCAGCTCAGAAGCAAAAGTTCGCTAATGCTTTGTCTGTATCTAAATGGTAGTTTGGGGTGTGGGAAAAAATGGTTAATGAATATATATCCTTTATCCATGTGAAAATAGAAGGATTGACTTTCCCCCTGAAATTTGGTGATCATGTATTATATATGAACATATATGAACTAATGTCCTATATATTAAATGATTGAACCAGGCTGAACACTGGGAAGGTGCAAAAGGAGGAAAGAATCTTATTAACTACAGTATATAGTTGTATAGTTGGTTGTTTAATTATATGAGTGTCAGTGTTTTGTGGAGTACAAATAAAGCTTATCTGTTATAAAATATGCTTTAGCACTTTGTACTTACTCAGAGAGAAGGGATTTACCCAGAAGACACAGACAGTTAATAAATATAACTGTGAATTTTATTACTTCAAACAGCATACCCAGAAGATAGGAAAGATGTAAAGATGCATAACCTTAATATGTCAGGAATATGACTTGCAGGATCCAACTCATGAAAGATGAGGAAGCACACTGCCTTTTCTCTGTCTTCCTGCACACACTTGCATTTGTGTGCAGATCTCTATCTTCTCAAAAACTCTCTTGGAATCATAGCCCAGAATTAAGAAGAGGAGAGGAGAGGAGAGGAGGAGGCGGCTTTTATATCCAACTTTTTGTCAGCAGTTTAAAGGAACTCAAAGGGGGTGACAAAGCTTTCTGTTCTTCTAACCACAATATGCAACCTGTTGAGGTTGGAGGGGGTATTGGAGCTCAGAAAGAGAGCTGTGACAAGCCCAAGGTCACCGGTTAGCTTCATGGAGAAGTGTGGAATCAAACCTGATGACTATGAGCTATGAGTGTATCACTTTAACCACAAGACCAAACTGGCTCAATAAGACTAGGTAAAGTTCAAGACACCCAAAATGAATATATATTCTCGATTAATGAGTCTGTGCAGGCTAGAATGAATTTTAGGCTACAGTTGTGATTTCTTCTTGCATATAAAGGGAACAGAATGTTTGTTTACATTACCCTAAGCTAAGAGCTAATAAGGCCAGCTTAGTATCTTATTTCCTTCAGACATCTAGGTACTCTGGAAAACAATCTATTTCCAGTAATTTTATTATAAAGAGAAAAGGGATGATTTTTAATACTCCCAGAAAATCCTGGAGCAGGGAAGTATGTTCTTAAATTTACCATCAAATTATGCCCATTTGCAGGGATTCAAGAGGAGATGAAGGATTTATTTATGTACTTGCATACTTACTTTTTTATCCTTCCGGTTGGTTAACAACATTTAAAATCAAACATTATTAAAACAATAACTATGTATTAAAATAATACCACCTGCAAGTGGGAAGGGAAAAGTGTATCCCCTTTTAACTAAAGGCCAGGGCAAAGAGGTGCATCTTCACTGCCTTCTGAAATGTGTACAATGAAGGTGATTAACACACCTCGAGGAGGACACTATTCCATAGTCTAGGGCGGTGATGGCCAACCTATGACACGCGTGTCACAGGTGACACACCAAGCCCTTTTGGGTGACACACATGGTCACCCTGGGATCTGGAAGTGTAGTGCTTGCTTGTTCTTGAAGTGTATGAAATACCAGCTTTCAATTGAAGATTTAGCAACAAAAGTCACTAATGTAAAGAATTATTTGTTTTTGCTTTTAATAAAATACATATATCAAAAATATAACTTTTTTACTAGAGCTACAAATATCACAAAATTATGGATATTTCTAGATGTGACACAGCACCCAAGTTAAGCTAGGTTTTCTTACAAATTTTGACACACTGAGCTCAAAAGGTTCGCCATCACTGGCCTAGGGGCCATCACTCTCCTGGGCACCCACCGTTTTTTTGCTGCTGAGGGTGGTGGGACACTCAGGAGGGCTTCCCCCCCCCCAGATCTTAAGACACAGGCAGGTTGATATGGGAGTAGGCATTGCTTTAGATGTTTGAGGCCCAAGCCATTTAGAGCCTTGTAAATCAGAGTTAACACCTTGAAATGGGCTCTGTAGTGAATCAACAGCCAGTGCAGTTCTTTTAATACCAGCATGATGTGCGTCCAGCCACCTGTCTTGGTCAGTAATCTAGCAGATGGATTCTGCACTAGCTGCAGCTTTTGAATCATCCTCGAGGGCAACGCCATGTAGAACACATTACAATAGTCTAGTCTGAAGGTTACCAGAGCATGGATAACTGGTTTTGCCTTTGTCTTCTGCTTGAAGATACACAGAAGCAATTAGTGGCCCAAAGTCTGAGACAGGGTCTGAGAATCTGATAAAGAATCTGAAAATTTTACTATTATCTCCAAGAAACCGGAAAACCCAGTCACAGATGCTAGGAAAATACCTTGCTTAGAGGGGTAGTGTCTAAGAATGACTGTTGTTAATGTTCTGTGGTCCTGTATTAGAATAACACCCCAGAGAAACACTTCCTGATTTTGCAAGAGAATTCCAGTAAACTTGTGATTATGTGAATTTTAAGCTGATCAGAGTCTGGCATGGCCAACCATGCTTAACATGATTGTCTCCATAGGAAGTCAAGACTGCACAACCTTACCTGTACTGGAAAAATGTCAAAGAAGTTAACTTAGTTTTCTTTAAAATCCACATGCTAAGTATACATCAAAAACAAGAGTCTTACTTTTATTAATCAAATACTTACTCAGTAGATTTGGAGTGAGATTATAGATTTTGAACAGCAGAACAGAACAAAATAACTATAATTCTGCAAGCCATATTCTCCATTATACCTTAACTTATACAACATGGTTCTTAATAATGTTTTTATCACAACAATAAGTTTCAATTAAGCTGTTATTGGCTTATTCCACTATATGTGCAGATAATAAAACATGAATATTCTGGAATATGCATGCTTTATTCTGGGATATCCAAATATAGTGGAATAAATAAGTGTCTGAATGCAGCCTTATTTTGCTCCAGTTTATCTTTTAGGTCTGCAACTATACTGCACATGGTTAATTTGTTTTAATGTTAAAATCCAGTGAACATAAAATAATGCATTGTCATTTCAGATCTTAACATCTGATTTAGCTTTCTGTTTCATTCATTCATTCATTCTCTTTCTTTTTTACAGATTCTGTGTGCTTAACTCTGCCTATTCCACATAAACTGCTTTGATTGGTGGGATAGGAATGTAAAGGAATATAATGAACTTCGTATAAATGCAATGTTGATTAACAATTCTCTTATTGTGGAAGGTACTGCTGAAGCATACAGTTGTTACATGATCATGGGAAAGAAAAACCTTTCAGAGTGACTGAACTGATTGGATTTTTAGGCATTTTTCTTTTGCATTTTTTAAAAACTAAAATTTCTAATGATGTATGTGACCCTGGACTTTTCTCATATAAGAATCAGTGGTAATGAAATGAGGTTTGATGAAAGGGATTCATAGGCTATTTATGCCAGCAGAAATGCATAACTATGGTGGCATCCAGATCTCAGCAATAATTCATAATGCTCATAAATCGCCATGGACATGTTTACAGACTTCCTTGCATAACAAATTCACTCCTCCACACGTTAAACAAAAAAATCAGGAGACGAAAGTAAATAGAATGCAATACCATCAAAAAAGTTGTATTTAATGAAAACCTCTGAGTTAAACAGAAGCAGATAACAAACAGCTGCCACCCTGGAGGCAAGCCTCCACTATTTCATTCCTGAAGACCTATGTAACTGCCTCCCAGAGCTGTTCCAAGTGACCTTCCATGGTCTTGAGGGATTTAAATAGTTCTCTTCCCACTCACAATAGATTTTCAGCATTAGATGAGAGGAACATTGATAAGCCATACTGTAAATTTATTAGGTATCATATCTGTAGAATTTAAACTGCAACTGAAAATATTGCTTGAACTCTTAGTAAACACCTCTTCATCTGTGACTGGTATTGCTATTCTGTTTTCAATTGCCTATATTTCTTCAGCCACAACACCTGGTAAAGTAAGCAGCAATTGTTAACTCTCAGGGCCCTTGAATCAAGTCCTACAAATCATGAGAACAGCTCTTTCTTGCAACAGTTTTGTAGCTTGCAACCATTGTTTATGGTACTTCAAAATGTTGAATAATACTGGATTTTTAAAAATGCACACTCAAACTATACACCATTTTTAATTTTTTTTATTTTGCAAGAATTTAATTTTCTGGCACATAGTACAATTCTTATATATTTCCCTCTTCATTACCTGATTTAGCAGTGAGTTTGACAGATGCTTAATTTCCCATACTTTAATATATATTGCCACAAATGAGATGCTGCAATAAAGCTGTAAATAAAATGAGCCATACTTTCAGTGGATTTTTATTGTTGTTAAATGTCCCGTTCGTGAGTCAAATATGATCTCACTGTTGTTTTCAAATAAGGTTCCTTCCTTCCTTCCTTCCTTCCTTCCTTCCTTCCTTCCTTCCTTCCTTCCTTCCTTCCTTCCTTGTACCTCTACAGTGATTTTTTTAAAAAATAAAATGGCCCTCTACTTCTTTCTATAATTTCTAATAAGAGTGGGACAAGCAATCAGAACTTGCTTGTTTAAACTTCCTTCTTCAGCAGCAGGAGACTTTTGATAGTACTCATGGAAAAGAGGGACAGACAAAGATTTTTGTAAGAGCTGTATGGCATCTTCATGGTGCTTTTGATGTGTCTTGTATCTGCACAAAACTTCTGCGTCATCTCATATGTGATGTCTAGGAAAAGTGCATTATCTGAAAGGATGCCATGCTCTTCTCTCATTATGTTGCTTTAAGTGCTGTTTGAAGAGCTCTTAGAACTCTTTGAACAGTTTTTCCCACTACTGCCACTCAAGGGGACTTACGTGCCCCTCCTGCAGCATTCCAAGTATTCAAACACAGAAATTTCCTTTAAAAAAACCTGGCCATCAAAATCCAAGATACAGATTTCCTTGTTTCAGATATCAGAGGAAAGGCTGTTCTACTTCTACCTTTCATGATCAAAGCTGGGAATAACTTTTGCTGTGATTGTGACAGTTGGTGCAGGCATACTAAGTGCTGATCTCACCTTCTGTGCCAGGTGTACCTGTGGTTTCCTGAGTGAGTAAGTAAGTTTAAAAAGTGGGTTTTCTGGCTGAAGCTAGAAACTTTGTACCTGGGCAGTTCCCATCTCCCAAATGTTTCATCAATAGTTCCACACAATATGCTGTGCTGTGTGGTGTGGTGTGATGTGATGTGATGTGAGAAGCTATAAAGCATACCTGTAACCATCCTGAATGGATGGCTGCTGTATTCTGGTTTATCATCAGAGCTAGAAAGAAAACTTCATTTGCCTCTGAAGTTGCAAGCTGGGGAGAGCTCACTGGCTCCAGCATGTGGCCTGCTGGTGACAGAAATGGAACTCAGCCTTGGCCCACAAAGGAGCTTGTACTAGTGGATGGCACCATTTTCACACCTGGGAGTTGGCCAAGTGGACACAACACACTAAGGATGCCCCAATCCTCATTTAGTAAATAGTGCCATGTGGACAGTGCATGCTGGGACCCAAGATGGCATGGTGCCATGGAATTGTATGGAAGCTATCATCTTGTCCATACACATTAGATGGAAACAAATGGTCTGGTGATCCAGATCTCTGTAGAAAATAGGTGGTTCCAAGTGGATTAAGAAAGGTAGAATCTTGCCCTAGTATTACCCCTGACTCCCTCTGAAATCAGGTGTAATCACTTATGAAGAACTGACCAATGAAAGGGCAGAATATGAACAGTCTTGAAGTTTCACTTCTTTCTCCATAATTTGGAACACAAACTGGCACAGATAAGTGCTCTTTCTTCTTAAGGAAATCTTGACAAGTTAGTCTTCCACAAACTGAGACTTCCAAACAAAGATAGGGGGCTGTTTCAAGCAGATTGACTCACTAATTTGTACATCTCTACTTTTAAGATGTAAGAAGGCCAGCCATAATGAATACTAATTACTAAAGAATGCAGAGAGTATGTATTAGCCTGTAATTTGTTCTTTAATTCACTGAATTCTGAATTGTTAAAAGGGAGAGACCGATTTTTATCGGCTGCTGCAACATCCATATATAAAAATCACTAAAAATAGACCTAAAAATGGAGTGGAATTATTTTACATCTAACAAAACAGTTGCTGCTCCTTTTCTAGTCATCAGAAAATTAACTCAAATTGACTTGGATAGGAACATTGTTACATGGATTAAAGTCTGGCTAAAGGAACATAAACAGAGAGTGTCTAGAGGGATAGTACAGGGCTTGCTGTTAGAGCTACTTTTATTTAACATCTTTATTAATGATTCTGAAAGGCGAATAAATAGCATGCTAATAAAAATCTGCATATGCTTCCAAAATGTGTAATGAAATATATACTAGTGAAAGCAACAGAGAAGATAGTAGGGAAGAACCCAGCAAATGCAGAAATAAAATTAATGAAATTTTATATTTATTTTGCAAAATATGTGAGTTTGGACTGCTGAGGCAATATGCCATGTGTAATCTAAAATCTATATGTTTATGTATCATGATAGAATTAGAAGAAAGTAAAGCTATGTGGGAATGAGAACAAGTTTGTTGTCATTCAGGTGTCTTCTCTTTACAGGAGCTTGATAATGATGAGTCTCATGGTATTTCTGGACATGACCCAAAACCCACAATTGTCCCAGCGTTATAATGATAATAATGTTTATTTATAATAACCCTCCCTCCAAAGGGCAGCACAACAAACATATACAAACTACCCAAAAATATATTCATATTGGCATTCCCAGTATAGTCTCAGGTTACTTTCTCAAAAACTCATAATATTGCTACTGATGCTGTGTTTCCTGTAACGATTCTTATATTGATGTCTGATGAGCTCCTTTCGTGATTGCATTGTTTGGGGCTACTGGAGTATGCCAACAAGAAATAGAAGTGAGAGGACACTTGGCTGACTTCTGGTAACCCCAAAAGTGCTCTCCACTTATCAAGGTAGGAATAAGAATGACATTTGGTGGGGTTTGGAGAGGGCATACAAATGGTTCAAACGAGCTTGAGGTCTGTTAACATCCGAAATGGCAAAGTTGTGAACTATGACAGAAGGATTTGTAAATCACAGCAAACATGTGAAAATGACTGGCACCATAGTCTATAATATGTAGGTACTTTTTTTATTTTTAGCAAAGCTAGTTTGTTTTTGTTTTTTTGTTTTTTGTATTTAATGTTATTTTATAGGAATACGTTTCATGTACTGTATATTCTGGCATATAAGACTACTTTTTAACCCAGGAAAATCTTCTCAAAAGTCAGGGATCGTCTTATACGCCAGGTGTCATCTTCTTATATGGCAAGTATATCCCAAACTCTATATTTTAACTGGAAAAGTTGGGGGTCGTCGTATACGCCCAGTTGTCTTATACGCCGGAATATATGGTAAGTTGAAATACATTCTGCAGAAATGTGGACTATGATAGTCTCCAGTTTGTTTGGATACTCATTTTCTAGTGGATAGTCTGGAAGCTGATATTCATAATGCAGTATTTCTATTAGCATTTATTGATTTTACACTACTTGGATATAAATGCTGACAATGTTCAAAATACCCAAAATGTGGTCAACAGTGAAATATACTTGTGTTGTTGTTGTTGTTGTTGTTGTCGTCATCATCATCATCATCATCATCATCATCATCATTTCTTTACTTATTATGCAATTTGATGTGTGTGTTCAGACCAAGTTATCTTATGTATTGGCCTAAAGGGACTAATATTTAATTTCAAAGTGTGAACAAAAATCTGCAAGTTCTGTAAATTGGCAGATATAACTATCCATCTTTTGTAAGATCCTTTGCACAGTTTAAGTCTTTTTTTTGTTTCATTTGCACTTCCTGTAGATTTTACTATTTGAATTAATGTACAGATTATGAAAACATGACCTCATACATTTTTCATGAGATGGTAGCATTCTCTTTTCTCTGTATGAAATCCATCCAAAATCAGTTTTCTAATATAAGTTATGCTAAATATAAGCCTTTGATCAGGCAGTAAATGAATAACTGAATGATGTATCTTTCAAGAATAAGGGAAATGATGCCTGGAGCAGAACACTGTCATGAAAAGTGCTAAATAAAACATAATGTAGATATCCTCACCACTACTCACAAGAAAAAATTATGCATGGCAGTTCTAGTGTCATGTAAACTGTGTATATGTGGATGTATAGTATAAGATTAAAGCCACAACCCTAACCTAATTACATTTAATCTGTGTTTGCATTATACAGCAAAGACACCTTAGACCAGTTTCCATTATTCCCCATGGGATCTAGCTGCCCAGAGGGCTTGACTAGTGAGCCTTTACTGTGCAATGGAGACACAGCCTTCCTGTATTTACCTGTAAAGATCCAGAAAAGGTGATCATACAATCCATCCAACAACTGGGACTGATTGACCTTAGACAAGAACAGCAATTTCTGTATAAAGCTGGCCCCAAAACTTGCAGACATTTTGGATACATTATCTGAAAGCACTGACAGCCCAGTAATCTGGAAAATGGAAGCAAGCATTCTCTGTATGTCTCCATGATCTGGATTTAGCAGTGCTAATATGCTGGTGGACCTGATTTATCAGTGCCTTTATTCACATTGAAGGCACTTCCAAAACTCATTAGAGGTGGGATGAGAACTCTGATATCCATGTTTTATACCCTCTAAGATGGCTACTTTGACTTGCCATTTTTTAAAAATAATCCTTAAATAAGTTATGCAGTATTAGTAATTATTTTCAGTCTGTAACGTGCAATTTTGGTATCAAAAATGCCATTTAATTTTTACTGTTGTACTTGCATGCTAACTATAAAATATCAACATGCTTTTGGAAATATGGTACTTTGAATATTATCTATTTTTCAATTTTCACTTAAAATGTTTTAAAAATGAAGTAATTTTAAAAAAATGGTGGCAAAATAAAAATGTTAAAGTTGTGACAGGCCTTCATACAAGATTGATTGCACTACTTCATCTTTCTGACATGCAGAGCCATAGAAGTGTAGCTTATTTAAAAGTTACCTGTGTCTTTTCTTTGTATATATTTAGATCTCTATACCATCCTTCATGAAAATTCAGGATGCTGAAAAAATACGCCATGTCAAAATATACAAAACTCAGAAATGTAAGCATAGTTTGTGTAGGCAGCTATAGATGAGCTCTAGCTAATGCAGGAGGAAGTGGCAATGGATTTTTGAACTGTAGTGTTGTAAAGAATGTACTCAAGATGGCTAGATGGTGGAAGGAGCCTAGGAGAGGTCTAAGGGGCAAGGGGTTGCATGCCAGCAGTGACCTGAGCATACAGTGTTTTGTCAAGGGTGTTTGAGCATTGGCAAGCAGTCTATGGAGCATTTTTTCTACAAAACAAGTAAAAGCCTATCTTCAGGTCCATTTGCTGCTGCTATATTTCTACAAGTGGCAGCAAGAGTGGATCCATGGCTAACACTGGATCCATTTCTGACATGATTTCTGTGCTCCACCTTTGAAGCTGGGAATGAGGCTCATGACATAAAGTCTATGTCCAGAGAAGAATAAAAATTCTTGCAGGGAATGTGCTGCTGCTTTAATATGCCAGAAATGTTTAGATCTTCTCCACAGTACTGGTGCATTATAACTTGACTCTTTGAAGTAGAAGAAAGTACCTGCATGGATATTCAATGTGGAGTATTCAGTCCTCAGCATTTTTGGGTGAACTACACAAGAACCCATGAGACTTTTAGAATTTTATAACCTCTGTCAGTCATGGGTTTGTGGAAAGGGAGAATGGAAGAATACAAAAGAAAAAGAATGAGTCCAAAGTTTCCTGAGATTTGTTCTGAAAATATATTTTGGATTCTTATAAATAGGAGAAAAAACTATGGTTGTGCATAGTACAACAGGCAAAGCTAAACCCGATGCAAATGTGCATTCTGGCCGTTCCCGTTTTTTTCATTTTAAGTCGCAATCAATCCTGATTCTGCTGTCCCCACAGAAAATGCTTCAAAAATGCATCAGGGAAAGCAAATCTTTCCCTCCCCGCCCTTTGCCAGCCAGGGTGCCCACTCCTCTCTCCCGATTGGGTTCAATACCACAATAATGTGGACAAGGGTAGGGAATTCCAGCTCCCCCTCCCCTCCTGCTTTTGTTGTCGCCGTTGGCTTCCCCACAGCGAAGCCAAACCTTCAGCGAGAGGGACCACAGAGATTGCTTATGATGTTGTGCAAAATCACCTCCCTAAGCCTACTCACCCATGATTTCCCCTCACTGTATTGCACCTTTCTCCCTCCCACTCACCATGGTTGGCTCATGCAGGAAGGGGAGGGGGAGCTTTCCCCAGCTGAAAAAAAAGAGAAAGTGAGGGGAAATGTGGGCAGGAAATGAAACTTGTTATCAGTGTGAAGTGGAGTGGGTGAAAGTGAAACTTGTTACACTTTTCCTCAAGGCGAGTCATGCCCCTTCCTTATATATATATTTAGGAAGGCAGTAAAGACACACCTCTTTGTCCTGGCCTTTGGTTGAGTGATTATATTTTCTCCCCCTGCCCCCAGTTACAGTCACTATTAATGTACTGTTTTAAATTTTTAAATTTGTTGAATTTTTAAAAGTGTTTTTAATCTATCTTGTTTTAATGTGTATCTTGTTTTTAATCTGTTGTTACCCGCCTAGAGACCTTTGGGTATGGGGTGGGATAGAAATGTAAAGAAACAAACAAAACAAACAAATCAGTGTGAAGTGGGTGAAAATGAAACTTTTTATCCACTGTGAAGTGGTCTGCTGAGGGAAAGAGGGGGATGAGGAGGCTTGAACACTTTAAATTCCTCTGCAAAAGAGGGATGGCAAGCCAGGGACTGTCCTATCAGGTGAAACCCCACCTGTTTCATGACACATCTCCCTCCAATACTGCAGTGCCATTCCCAAAGGAATAAAGATAAAGCATTTTAGCAGCAAAAATAGGAGTGAGAGCTGTTTTTTCAGGTGTTTTTTAATTGCAGTTTTTTTTGTGATATACTCTTCAGAAAATGTGGAAACCCAATCTTTAATGGGGCCAAAGGAAATTCAAATCATTTTCAAACCACAGTAAAGGCCAGCTGGGAACAACCCCTTAGCCATTCAACAAGCAGATCCAAAAAAATAAAAGAACAATTAACAGATTTTGCTGGTGAGAGTACATCTGAAGCTTATCCTGTACTCCAGAACAAACATATGAAAGAGAAAGAAAGAGTAAAGATTAGCAATGGAACAGCATACTGATGTAAAATAGATAGGTATTTAGATATAAACTAAAAACGCCACGTCTGCACATCGGCACACAAAACCAGTTGTTTAAACTGGTTTTACCGCCAAATCCTACCCAGATGTAAGACCTGAAAAAATCAGGTCTTACATCTGGCTTTTCCCCTTAAAACATTTTGGAAGCTAACGCTTCTGCACTGGAGGGGGAAAAGCCCGATTGCCGGCACATGCGCAGTTGTCAAACAGGGAGAGCGCATGCTCTGTGACTCTGAAAGGTGGGCGAGTCCGGCAGCCAGCTTCCCTGCCTTCCCCCTGGCCAGAGAACCGACGATCCACCATTCTCTGGCCAGGGTAAGGTGGCTCCTATTTTACTCTCACCCTCACCCCACCGAGAGTCCCTCCGACTTGCCTTATCATCTCCAGCTCAATTCTGAGGCTGGCAGGGCCGGCGCTAATCGCGCCTGCATGCGCTGTGGCCCTGACGGGCCCAGCAGGGTTGATTTGGGATGGGTGCTGGTGCATTTGCACAGCACCCACCCCAATCCATTTTCCCATCCAGCCCTGCCGCCGCCGCCCTGCGCATGTGCGTACGCGCGGGGCCTTTTTTAGAACCGTTCCACCAGAAAACGGATCTTTTAGATCCATTTTCAGCGGCATGTGCAGAAAGGCCCATGGATGCTACAGATATTATGAACAAGATTGTGGCATTTTTGCAACTGTTTTTATTCATTGCTTAGAAAGTCAGTTGAAACAACAGCACTGCTTTTGTTGAGCATTCAGATACAAAGTCTGATTTCAGTTTTATGTCAGGTTCAGTGTTTAACCAATCTGGCTTCTTTTTTTAGTGCAAGTGTTAAAAATCTAGGTTCATAACTGTTTAGGTTTTGGGAATGATAATAGATGCTTTAGAGCTAAGTGCCATGGTGAAACCACAATCTGATATCAAAACATAAACAGATGGTGAAAAATGGTTTGCGGGTTTTGCTCATGCCACATAAGTGTTCATTTTGCTGCACTTATTTTGCTGTGTTTATTTGCACTTCTTGGAAAGAAACATATAGTTATGCTCAGACTCCAGCAAAAAAAAGAAAGAAAGAAAGAAAGAAAGAAAGAAAGAAAGAAAGAAAGAAAGAAAAAGACAAAAAGGTATTTTATGAATCATATTTCAAAATCCAGTTATTTAAAAAAAAAGATAGGGACATCATATAGGAAATATGTTTTTGTGTACAGACATGAATGGATATATATATAGGCTTCACTAACACAAAGCTCTGGTAAAGTACTATATAGAACTATGAAAAAATAAGCTGTTTGAAAGTAAAGCAAAAGTATAAAAATAGGTTTTATGTGAAATAAAATGACAATGGAGAAAAGGGCCTTTCTGCATTTACTTTAGATCCGGAACAGGATTCCTTGTGGTTCTCTCCTGAGGCTGTTCTGATCTTGGAAGGTGGCCTTGAAGGTCATGAAAACTTTGGGGATAGTGCAGGAGTTGATCTATACCAGTGTTGCAGTGCAGACATGAGGGCAATTCACACTTGGCAATTTGCTATTAGCTTCTATTAGTTACAAACACCCCCTGCCTGCCCAGATCTTAACTAATTGCATACTAATTTGCATGTGAAATTGTGCACCAGAAGCATATTAACTCTTAGTAAATGTGACTGCAACCTCACCTGTTGTGTCCTGTTGTGGCAACCATTTGCAATATTTTCAGTGCAACAGAGTAATCTGAGGTGCTGCACAAGTGTGCTAGCACCTCAGATGGCCCCTGATGTAACTGCATGTGTGCAGAGTATCATCATCACCATGCTGATGGCACCAGTGCAGCTGTAGTTGTGCAGGGTGCCACAATCCAAATGGCAATGGTCTGCGGAGGATCGGACCCATGGCCAGACTCAAGTGAGTGTCCAGGCCCACAGGGGCTAGGCTAACATGTACAGGCATTCCCTGGTGCAAATGCTAGTACACATTAGTTTGTTCTGCACCTTCCACATCCAACAGATGGGAAAGCAAGTGCAGAAATGTCCGTGGTCTGACTAGAGGGCCTTGTTGGTTCAGACTTACTGATTTAGATTATAGCCAGCTAAGTATAGAAAAGCCCATAACCTAAATGTGAACTTTCAGGCCATTTAGGCTATTATAAATCACACTGGCTTGATCCACATAGCCCTGTTTGTGATGGTTCTGGCACCTAATGACCTGCTCCAAAGGACTGTCCATTGGGAAGAGGCTATCTCGGTGCAAATTTAGAGGCAAGAAACAAAGGTTTTGGCTTTTAAAAGATATGTTTGGACTGCACTAGTGTACTTTTTTTTCTTTATATTGTATTCTGGCAATCGGCAGAACAAGACCTTTTATAATTTATTAATATATATCACCTCCTGATGTTTGGTTTCTCTCCCCCCCCCTTCTCCTTTAATTTGAGTGTGTCATTGTTTGTCATGGACCCATGTAATAGCTTCATTCCACTGTGTAAGTAATGCACATTATTGCATTTTGATTAATGAAACAACCAGACAAGCTTAAGAGCCAGTAAAAATAAGCACTTACTCAGTACTAGCCAAAAGAAAGAACATGTGCTTTTGTGTATGTGCTTTTGTCACATACGTGAAATCATATTCAGTGTGAACTCAAGTTTTGAAAAAAGCTGAAATGCAGAGCTCACAAATAATTTCCTACAGGGCTTACACAGTCAGTAGCCTTCCACATATATTATAGCATAATTGAAAGGCAGCCTCAGAAAAAAAATGTTTTCTTCTAATTATACTGCATTACTGTTTATATTTCATATCAAACCAAGCATTTAGAAAATGAAGTCTGCTTAGGCAGGGTAACTTACTAGCTGAACACATTGAAAGGAAATCAGTTTTTTTCCTTTTCTTCTTTCATAACGCTGTTGTTCCCTATCATGGGCATAATAACAAACATAAGAGGAGACCTGCTAGATTGGGCTACAGCCCATCTAGTCCTGTCTCACCCAGTGGCCCATTAATTGCTTTGGCTATCTTAAGCAAGAAGACAAAGGCTAAACCTGCTCTCTAATCCTTTGAATGGCCTTTAGAAGCATCCTGCCTGTCTCCCCAGCCTTGAGGATGTACCCAACTGTCCATTCTAATACCCATTCATATACTTTCATACATGAGTTTGTCTAATCCAGTGGTTCTCAACCTTCCTAATGCCGCGGCCCCTTAATGGAGTTCCTCATGTTGTGGAGACCCCCAACCACGGGGGTGGAGCAGCTGGGAGGTGGGAGGGAAGGGTGGTGGGAGACTCATTGCGACCCCTCTGAAAGGGTAGTTTGACCCCCAAAGGGGTCCCGACCCCCAGGTTAAGAACCACTGTTAAAGCTATCTAGACTGGTTGCAAATTCCATAGTCCAATGACTCTCTGGGTGAAGAAATATTTCTCCTTGTTTAATTGTGTCTGACTCTTTGTGACTCATATGCCTTCCCTCCCTCCCTCGTTCCCTTCTTTATTCCTTTTCTTCCTTCCTTCCTTTTCCCAATGTCTGCTGGAGCTTATGTTTGCTGCTTCTGTGACATAAGTCCTATTCTCTCTTATTGAAAGCATATGCTTTGTCTTCTACCTAATTGGCCCCAGGAAGTGGGCATCTTCACTTTCCAATGCCTGACCTATTCGAAACTGTACTAGAGGCAGTCTCAGAGTTTGCTGTGGTATAGGCCATGCATGCTGGCTGCTGCCCCAGTGACTGGCAACACAGCACGCAGTTGTGGAAGAGGTGTGAAGGGTGTGTGCTGTGCTGTCCCAATGTGCCTAATATAGCTTTTGAACATTTTTTAATACTCCACAGCTATCTGCTCAGGGGATAACCTGGTGTGGTGCGGTTGCTCTGTTTGGGGGCATCCATTGGCTGTCTTACCAGCACTAGTGAGAATTGTGTGGGTCATTTTACATCACTGGAGGTGTGTTTGAACTTTAACATCTATGGCATTCTGAAATATATTTTAAAAATAATAATGCACTGATCTCACATTAGAAGAGCATTAATTTATAATTTTGGTAGCATATTTATATTTTACTGTCTGATTTATAGCTAAATAGCTTCCATTTACCTCATACAACATTTTCAGCATTGCTCTTCAACTAGTGTTAGAGTGAAAGTAAAATCTGCACTCACTTGAAACATAGCATTGCCTCGTGTCTGTTCAGCCCTTAATGGATATGTTTTGAGCTATCTGTTGCATTTTTATGATCAAAGAGAAAAGTAGTATATTGCAGCTTTGTTTCAGTTACCTCAGCTTCCCAGTGCCATTTAGCATAGTTCATCACACTGAAAGACAATTTGATCTTTCATGATGTACTTGTTGTTTTGAAATCATTGCAGGCTTTAAAAATATTAATCTAGATCACTGTTTGAATCAGTTTGAAAAGGAGGAATGTTTTTAGATCCTCTGTTTTGTCAACACGTTGTGAGCCAAATAGAATCAAAATTAAAACTTTAAATAAATAAATGACTGCAACATGCTTTTAATTTCTTCTGCAATTCACAGAATTCTTAAAGTGAAAGAAAAATAAAATACCTGTATTGAAAATAGGAAATGGGAAACAAGGAGGAATGCAGATCCACCGGCAGCTTTAGTGTTATTTTCTTGTTTCTGAAGTCTTTGAAATCTGACTTTGCAGAGCAGATTGCGAATCTCTGGCCCATTACACACCTGCTGAGAGTTTGGTGTTTTATTTCCCTTGGGTGAAAAATTGTAGTCTCAAACTGTGTTAATCATTGTCACTATCAGTTGTACAAAATGCCAAAAATTCAGTGAACTTCAGGTTTTATATAGTAAATATGGCAATATAGTTTAAAGTCTCTATTAGGAGTAATGATTTCTTGCAATTTCTTACTCATAACATTTGATAATAAACCATTTAGTACTTTAAACAGCACATACCACAAATAGGAAAGTTATAAAATGCTATTATTTAATAATAATTTGTCAATTGGTAGAGTAATTTTTTGCGGGGAGTGAAATGAAGTGAACTTTTGTAGTTCGTGGTCTGCTAACTGATGCTTAGATGTGTTAAAATATTTTGATTTTCTGTTGCAGCTTATTTATACTAAATTCCTATATATTATATAATAGAAAACCATTATGGAATTGTCTTCACATGATACATACATTTAACGAAGGCCACAGTATTGAACTGAGCTGATTTTTGTGAAGTTTTAAAGATGAACCTTTGAATGCACAACACATGCATAGTTGACAATAACATGCATGGGGCTTCTGAGAAGTACGGATGGTTAAAATAGTGTAGGCAGTTCGCAAATATGCATCTTTTACAAATATGAACAAACCCACTATTATCACCATAATGTAATACAAGGGAAAATAGTTTCTGCCATAATACAAACTTAGAAATGAATAAACATTAGAAAATTGACTTTTTGTGTTGCGTGTGTACGTGAGAAACAATGCAAACATGTGGTATTTATAAGGTGCCCACACTTGAAGGCATCGATTTTAACCCAGAAATCCCTTATTTTTCCTTATTTCCACTAGAACCTATTAATTTTATTTTTATATATGTTGAACTGTTTTAAACTGTTTTATGTAAACTACTTTGAAACATTTCATATGGAGAAGAGGATACACTTACTTTAGAAAACCTGCAAAGTGTTATATATCATACTTTTTGAAACATTGGGATTTTGTGGAAGGTTTTCATGTCTATGCAAAATTGTGAAGGATTGATGCAAGGCTCTGGGATTTCAAAGATTCTAAGAGAAGATAACACTATGAGCCTTTCTGCTCTCCCCCTTGGGAGTGCACTGGGCACCTCCAGACAGCAGGCAAAATTCTGCTATTAAGTGATACTCTGGAATAAACCTATTCTGAAGCAACAGCAAGGAGTAAGCAGATTATCCGTTTGGACACCATGCTCCTACCACTAGTGTGTGACATACATTTGTTGTCATTGTTGCTTGAAGTCTTATATACCAGAAAGTGCACACATGGGCAGCTGCCATTTTGAGGCCCTGCATATGCATGGTGGTCATCCCAAAGATGGTGGCTTCAAGGTGATATTGCAGGATATTGCCCCAATATCCCAAGGCTGTTTTGGGATTGCCACAAACACGTCTGGCAATCCTAACATAGCCCCGGTATACTAGCAGGCTTTACTTCCTGTCTGGGGACAGCCCCTGTCTTGAAACAAAATACAAAAGGAAGGGTGGGTTGAGGCTATCAAATCTAAATTGTAGTATGAAATTTGTTGTTTGCTGTGGATGAGTTATTGGATATGGCTGAAATATTTAAAATTGCTACAACTGGAAAGATATGAATTAAGATAGGGATGGTATGGATACCTGTAGTATGAGAAAATAAAGGTTGGCATTTTAAAATAATTTTGTAAGAAATGCATTAGTAAGATATTGAATGGACATTAAATGAGTTTGTATAAGGAAACATTCCTATGGCTGACCTTGCACAAAGCCCTTTTTCAGAAAATTTGGAGGGAAAGGGGAATAGTAAACATATGAAGAGTTATTGAAGTGGTAGAATGATTTATGTATATACAAATTATGCATTGTTTTAAGTTAGATAAAATGAATATGGACTTTTAAGAAGAAAACATAAATGGGAAGAATGGAAAAAATAGGAAAGAGGTCTGATCTCTACTGCATAAAATACTGTTGAAATTTGAAATGAAAACAGAATAGGTTCAAGAATGTATAGTAAGTGGCCAACAAATTTTCTATACACTATAAATGGGAGAAAATATGGTTGAAGGATTTGAAATTTACCTTGTGTTATAATATAAAAGAATTTTTAATAAAATGATATATAGATAGTACCTTGCTCCACAAATTTGTCTAAAATATGTAAGAATATGTCCAATAAATGCTGAAAGTGTGGGCAGAAAGATGGATATATACTGAAATAAGAAAAAAATTAAAGGTACAGATACATTTTAAACCAGAAATTTTCTTACTCAATTTGATAAATAAGGAATTAGAAAAATATGTTACATTGCAATATACGGTTACTGAAGTTAGACTGATACATGTGCAGCAATGGATTTGCAGAAAATTCCATTACTGGATGACTGGATTATAAAACATGGATTTTATAGAAACAGACAAATTTATTAAGAGATAACACTAACCCAGTTTTTGCTAAGACTAGTTACAGACTAGTTACAGACATTAAAGGAAGAATTCCTAATGGTAGGCTTCAGAGAATAAGGAGGGATAAAGACATTGTAGTGGCCAAAGAATTAAAAAAAAAAAGGAACAGATGGTTAAATATAACAAGCATTTAGAAGAAGATTGGAAGTCATTAGTTACCAACAATTAAAATATAAGC
The DNA here is from genome assembly GCA_023333525.1 of Aspidoscelis tigris stejnegeri. Classification (NCBI taxonomy): domain Eukaryota; kingdom Metazoa; phylum Chordata; class Lepidosauria; order Squamata; family Teiidae; genus Aspidoscelis; species Aspidoscelis tigris. Next base: position 227,985,317 of record JALMGA010000001.1, read on the forward strand.
TGTACCAATTGATGGTTTAAGTATAACTTTATAGGAAGGTTTATAAGTACATAAGAGGAGCCCTGCTGGATCAGGCCACAGCCCATCTAGTCCAGCATCTTGTCTCACACAATGACTCACCAATTGCCCATGGGCATCTCAAGCAGAGGCAAGGACAAACCTATTCCTGCTCTTGAATCCCAGAAAATGGCCTTAAAAGCATCTTGCTTATCCCCCCCAGCATGAAAGGTGTACTTAGGCATCCATTCTAGTAGCCATTGATACATCTGTCATCCATGAATTTGTCTAACCCTTCCTTAAAGCCATCTAGGCTGGTAGCTGTTACCACCTCTTCTGGCAGCAAATTCCATAGACTGATGATCCTCTGGATGAAGAAATACCTCCCATAGTCTGATCTTACTTTCCTACCCACCAGCTTCATAGAATGCCCCCTGGATAGATAAATTTTCTCTATCCACCTTTTCTATACCATGCATAATTTTATAGACATCAGTCAGGTCCCCTCTTAAACAATGTCTTTCCAGGCTGAAGAGGCCTAGACGTTGCAGGCTGATTTCACAAGGGAGGTGTTCCAGCCACTTAATCATCCTGGTTGCCTTTTCCTGCACCTTTTCCAGTTTCACAATATCCTTTTTGAGGTGTGGTGACCAGAATTGTACACAGTATTCAAAATGTAGCCTAAACATAGATTTATAAAGAGGAAAAATGACACTTGCCTGACTTGCTTTCTATTCCCTTCCTAATTATTCCCAGCATTGAATTAGCTTTTTTTTGCCACTGCTGTACACTGGGCTGACAACTTCATTGAACTGTCCACCAGAACCCTGAGATCCCTTTCCTGGTGTGTTGCAGAAAGCTCAGCGCCCACCAGTGTATAGACATAATTAAGATTCTTTGTCCCAATGTGCATTACTTTGCACTTATTAAGATTAAAGCACATTTGTCACTTGGTTGCCCACTCACCCAATGCCAAGAGATCCCTCTGGAGCTCTTTGCAATCTCTTTCAGTTTTTACTATCCTGAATATTTCACTATGTACCCCTTCTCCTAGATCATTGATGAATAAATTAAAAAGCATTGGTCCCAACAGTGAACCTTGGGGGACCCCACTTTTAACCTCTTTCCACCATGGGAATAGGCCATTTATTACTACTTTCTGCTTTATATTCTTAAGCCAGTCACTAATCTAGGACAGAACCTGTCCTTTTATTCCATGGCTGATGAGTATCATCAGCAAACTTTGCTATGCACCCCTTCTTCTAGATCGTTGATGAATAAATTAAAAAGCATTGGTTCCAACACTGTAGCCTTGGGGGACCCCACTTTTTACCTCTTTCCACCCTGAGAACTGGCCGTTTATTACTACTCTCTGCTTCCTACACTTAAGCCAATCACTAATCTAGGACAAAACCTGTCCTTTTATTCCATAGCTGATGAGTTTATTCAGTAGTCTTTGATGTGGGACTTTGTTAAAAGCCTTCTGAATGACAGACAATATCAACTGGTTTGCCTTAATCCATATTGAGACTCTCAAAGAATTCCAAGAAGTTTGTAAGGCATGATTTACCTTTGCAGAAGCCATGCTGACTTTTGCTCAACAATGCTCGCTCCTCCATGTGCACACTAATTTCATAGAATCATAGAATGGTAGAGTTGGAGGGGACCTCCTGGGTCATCGAGTCCAACCCCCTGCTCAAGGCAGGATCTCCTAATTTTATCATAAATGATGGTTTCCATCACCGTACATGGAACGGATGTTAAGTTAACTGGTCTGTAATTGCTTGGATCACCCCTGGATCCTTTTTTGAAGATTGAACATAAGAACATAAGAGAAGCCTTGCTGGATCAGGCCACAGCCCATCTAGTCCAGCATCCTGACGCACACAGTGGCCCACCAAATGCTCATGGGCATCTCAAGCAGAGACAAGGACAAACCTTCTCCTGCTCTCGAGTCCCAGCAGATGGCCTTAGCAGCGCCCCAGGTCCTCCCCCCCCCCTCAGCCTGAAGGATGCACCTAGGCATTCGTTCTAGTATCCATTGTTACATCTGTCATCCATAAATTTGTCTAACCCTACCTTAAAGCCATCCAGACTGGTAGCTGTCACCACCTCTTCCGGCAGCACATTCCTAAGCCGATGACCATCTGGGTGAAGAAATACTTGCTGTCTTATTTTCTATTCCCTTCCTAATTATTCCCAGCATTGAATTTGCTTTTTTTGGTGCTGCCGCACACTGGGTTGACACCTTCATTGAACTGTCCACCAAAACCCCGAGATCCCTTTCCTGGTGTGTTGCAGAAAGCTCAGACCCCATCAGTTTATAGACGTAATTTGGATTCTTGGCCCCAATGTGCATTACTTTGCGCTTGTTAAGATTAAAGCACATTTGCCACTTGGTTGCCCACTCACCCAATGCTAAGAGATCCCTCTGGAGCTCTTGGCAATCTCTTTCAGATTTTACTACCCTAAATAATTTAGTATCATCAGCAAACTTTCCCCTTCTTCATGATCATTGATGAATAAATTAAAAAGCATTGGTCCCAGTACTGAGCCTTGGGGGACCCCACTTTTTAGTTCTTTCCACCCTGAGAATTTGCCATTTATTACTACTCACTGCTTTCCGCCCTTAAGCCAGTCACAAATCCAGGACAGAATTTGTCCTTTTATTCCATGGCTGATGGGTTTACTAATTTGTGAGGCATGATTTACCTTTGCAGAAGCCATGCTGGCTTTTGTTTAGCAATGCTTGCTCCTCCATATGCACACTAATTTTGTCTTTAATAATGGTTTCCATCACCTTACATGGAACTGATGTTAAGCTAACTGGTCTGTAATTGCCTGGATCACCCCTGGATCCTTTTTTGAAGATTGGTGTTACATTTGCTATTCTCCAGTCTTCAGGTACAGAGCCCGATATAAGGGAAAGGTTTTATATTTCTACTAGAAGGTCAGTGTGGTGCCCACATAAATGTTACAGCTTAGAAAGGTAAGATATCGTAAGAGGGAATATATTTTTAAAGTAATAGGCATCTACACATTTAAAAGTGGGATCAAACCTTTTGAACTGAAAAGACCAATACTATTGTGTACTGGTCTTTTTACTGATCTGTTTACACTTCTCAGCTGTGGCAAACATTGCATCAAGCATGGAGTTCTTATGACATTATATCTAGTAAGGAGTTCTTGCATTGTGCTACTGAATACATTTTCCAGCCTTCTGCCCTGGTACCTGGATGCTTGAACTGATACCAACAGTGCTTCAGTTTGAAACTGTAAGCGAATGTGGAGGGAGTAAAATTTTGGATAATTTGGATTACTTTGAAGCCCCAAAGCACCAAATTTAAACTTCCCCAGGGGAAAGGTAGTTGGACCGTTTACATAGGTTTTAAAATAACCTTTACCATAAAACAGAGACAAAACCCATTTCAGACTCAAAAGCCAGTATTTCTTGTTAAATCATTGCGAGGAATTTATTAGAAACACAGAAAAGAAGTTAAAAAGAAACATAAAGCCATGTCAGAAACATATTTCCATTAGACCTTTAAAAGGACAGAGATAGACATGCCCCAAAGCCCAAACATGACTAAATCCCCTTAACACATCTCTATGCATTAAACTAAGTTTACCCCATTTCTTGCAACCCAAAAATGAAATTATGCAGCAAAGAAAATCCCTAAAACATCATAAAATTGCCTTTTATGGGTGAAACCCCAAAAATGAGAATGAGATTCCCATAAGAACAATTTCAAATCTTAAAGAAACTTATTAAAGCCCAACAAAGAAAAAATCAAATTAGTCCTAATTCTAGAAAGAGTTCCCTAACCCTAAATCTTTATAAGAATATGGGAAGAGTGAATGGAAAGCAATCTTCTATTGTTCTCACCAATGGTCTTGTCTTCTTCATGTGCAGAAGTTTGAAATTACAGAGATGTATGATTACAGCAAACCGCATCTCTTTCAGGAACCCAAGAATGACTAAAACTTGGGAAAGTTTTCAGTCTGTGTTGGACTGATGCCCAAAAATGATCAAAAATTAAAAAGAAATACTTTAAAAATGATCTTTTCAATTGCCTCGGCCAAACCAGCCAAACCCAAAATCAAAATTTGAAAATGTGGTTCTTGCTGTAAAACTCCACCCACTTTCCATGTAGCAGAAAGAAGAAAAAAAGCGGGGGAATGGAGAAGTTTCTTCAGGTCTCTCTCTAGCCTCCCATTACAAAAAGGCAAAAAGAAGAGGAAGACACCATCTCTTCTCTGCTGGCCAAAACTGACCTAAAAATGCTGAGTATTAGTTTTTCCCTTGTTAATGAATGAAACATGTATGTGTCCTGTAGCTTCTCCCCAAAAGATACCAATTAACTCCATTCAATCAACACTTCCTGAAGAAGCAAACAACACAGGTAAGAGAAGAGAAAAATATATCTGAAACTCAAATATTTTATTTCCCTACTCCTGAGTCTAACAGGATTATTCCTTTCCTCTTGGCTAATTGTTGATTTTAGCCACTAACAGAGATTGAACCAAGTATTGGAGCAGCTCTTAGAGGAAACTGGTTTAATCATTGCCCTCTTCCACAATGGAAATGCCCCTCAATGAAATTCCACAGAAAAGAAGAAATGAATAGGATACTAAAAACCCTCTTATTTTAGAGAATAAGGTTAAATAATTTCTTATTTAAAAAAAAAACCCACACCCATTAAACCTCTGTTTCACCTTTCAGAAAACAAGGGAGAACTCAACTTTTATTAATATGAAACCATGCTTGTATTATATTATTGTGTCTCTGTTCGATTGCAAAAGTTACTGTCTTGTATACCTTAAATTAACATTTTTAATTAGCACCTCTCCTGATGTGATCCCTTCAGTTTGACTCACTTGGGGTATGTAAACATTCTATCTCTGTTAAAGTGTAAACAGTGAGTCACGTCCAATATGAAATCTTGACATCCCAGCACTGGTGACTTTTTTAACAGACCATTTCCAGTTTAGATAGTAATTCCGGATTCTTGTATACTTATTTTACCCTGATCTTTTCCAAAAATCCATTCCATTTTATCATTTATCATTTTATTAAAATTAGACAAACCAATCTCTGTCCCAGTTTCTATGTCTTTATTTCCCCTTCATTATTTTAAAATCTGTTACCCCAAAAAGAAAGAAAACAAGGGCTTTCCAGGTTATAGGCGCTCTTTCTTGACTTAAGATTAAATCTCAGGCTGTCTCTTGCATACAGACTTTATCTCTTGCATACAGCCAGCCTGTAACTTGAGAGAGAGAAAAACTATGTCCTTTTTAAATCTCAGGCTTGTCTTTTTCAGCCCAATATGGAGTCAGTCTTGCTCTATTCAGGCTTTTCCACATTTCATGGTCTGCCTTTAGCTTTTAATTATTCCAGTTATAAAGCCAAATTTGTATGTCAAAACCCTGTATATTTCAAATTCAGGTTTTGCAGTTAAAATTTCTTATGATACCTGCATATCCAAAGCTGATCTAGTAACAGAACACATAGCATGAGCAGATTACACAATGCTGACACATGGATTGGTCTTGCTTACGCCAGTCATAGTGGATGGTAAGGAACTGCAAAATACTGGAGTGTTTCAAACGCTTTTTGTATCAGGGGACAGTTCATCACCACATGTAAGTGAATGGTCAGACTAAGTATAAATGGAAAAGGGAAGCATCTCTGCTATAATTATTAAACATGGACCTATCCTGTGTGTAGTTATGCTAAGACAATATAAGACAATATAAATAGGAAATATAATTAGGAAATATAAAATTCTTAAATACAGCATTTTTCACTGAGAGGATTAACATTGCAAAATGGCATAATGAAGCAGATATCTCATATTGAAACCATATTTATTAGGACAAACTGAGGGGAGTCCTAATACTATTCTTTACTTTTTTTCCTTTTTAATGCATTTATTTTCTTCAGGTGCTGAATAGTAAATTAGGGCAGGGGATGTTTTGTCTGAGAAAACTCTAGCAGGGATCTTTCTTGAGGGTAGGAATAGTAAAAATGCATTCTAACTGAATTCTATATGGCATGTAAGCATTAAGGCCATTGTCACACCTTTAAACTTTCTTCTGATCATAAAATTCACACCTTTTCATTTCTACCCATTTTATTTGTGGATTTCCAACCCTGGAAGTCTAAATGGAGGGTGGAGAGCTTAGAAATATAACAAACAGAAATGAAAAGGTGTGAATGCTGCAATCCAAAGATGGACTGAAGGAGGTTTAAAGTGAAGGCATGACTACAGCCTCAATAATACAATCATTTCAATCAATAATTCAGTGATACAATCAAAACAAGAAGTGTGATAGATTTTTTAAAGTGCAAACTGTAATAGTAAACTTCATAAATATGATGAACATAGGCTTATTTTTCTTATACTTTTTTGCTATTATTGGAATCAGTGACTCTCTGAAAAATGTTATATATAATGATGTACAGAAGCAGACAAAGACAAACCACTTCTGTATCTCTGCCAATAAAACTGAATAGAGGTATCCATGTTTAGGGTTAGAGTAGTGAACTGGCTGCAACTTTATGGTACCCAACACAAAGGTCATGGTCACACCTTAACTTTAACTCTTCTTTACTACATTTCCAGGTCTGACTGCTCACATCTTTTAATTTCTGTTTTATTTGTGGATTTTCCACCTTCCATTTGGACTTTCCTGAGTAGTCAAACCTAAAGTTGGACTGAAGAAGGTTTAAAGTGGTGTGACCACAGCCTTAAACCATATTAATTATCATAAGGAATCAGCAAGGTCACCAAAATATTAAAGGAACTGTACATAAAAGTAATATAAAGTTCAACTAGGTAACTTTTTGAATGTTTGTGTTATTTGAAAGTTGGCAGTATCTTGTTGAACTCATGTTCTGTGAACACACCGTGGAGTAATGATATGTGAAAGCTAGTTTTATCCCAAGCTGCTCTTACCATTGTGTAAAGTATTTGTTCAAAGAAGAAAGCATCTTGTAGTTTCAGATCTACATGTTTATATGACCTTGCTTTGTTAATACATGTTAATATTTATTGTTTTTCTTGTTCAGATTTTGTTTGATGTTCTATAACAAACAAGAGTATGATTAGTGCAGCTGTAAAGTTCTCATGGTGACTGCCTGTGTTCCCTAGATAGCAGCATTAGTGTCTGCAAAAGCAGTTAATGCTGTTTATCATTAGTGACAGAGGCTCAAAAAGACCTTTATGTAACTTTTATCTTTCACCTTGCCAACAGAAGTTGATGAGCTTTGTGATTTAAATTCACGGGTGTTATTATTCTAATATTTGTATTTGTTACACATGGAAAAGTACTTGGGTAAACTAATCTAGTTGATTGAAATTAATAAAATTGTTTTGTACTGCAGAAAAGGTAATGGGACTTTTTATTTTTATCAGGAAAATTTGCATATGTATTTCCTTAGTGATATGTTGTATTATGGATTTAAGTTTTATTGCAAATATCTCTTACTGAGAGAATAATGAATGTAAATTGAACAGGATTATTATTACTACTATTACTATTATTTTCATCATCATCATCATCATCAACTGCAGCTGAGACTATCAGTGGCTTTTAAAAAGTTGAGCAAACATAAGTTGGTTAGATTGTTTACGGTAATCAATAGAAGGAATAACTGAAGAGCAATGGCACTTTAACCAAGGGCAGCAAGTGGTGGCAAATGAGGTATGATGAGAAAAACTCATTGTTGCTTCATACTAATTTACACTTTTAGTTTAGCCTGATAATTTGTTTAGAAATTTATGTGTATTAGGATCTGAAAAAGAGACTATTCAGTAAGACATTATTATTATTAATATTATTATTATTAAAGTGTATTATTTTCAAATAATGTTTGATCCCCTTATTTAATAAAAATCACTCTTTTCAGAAATAAAGTTCTTCTGAAATATTCATACAATAGTTAGATTTATAATTTTAAAATAAATGCTATATACACTGTGAAAAATTGCTGCATGCTCATGACACTGTGGCTGTGCTGGCATAGAATTTCCACACAGGTATGCGCTCATCTGAAGAACATGTTGCTCTAATGAAGGCAGATCTACAGTAAGCGGTGTGACAGCAGGCCACTTACGCACTTATCTGCTAACCCATACTGAGGAGCATAAAAGAATGTGTGGTCTGCAAAGCAATTCATATCAAGGAGCCTCTAAGATCACATCATCTTCATAGGGGTGGAGTGATCTGGATCATACATGTGCTAAAGGCTCACTATTATGGATTAGTGGTAGAGCCAATAAATGGTCTACATCTGGATCAGCATGCCCTGATCTGGATTATGAAAGGGGCATCTGCACGTAGAACAGATGGAAGAATATTGTGGGCATGGACAGAACTGACATGTGCAGTGGAGATGTACCTGAAATGATGCCACCAAAGCACTTCCACAAAAGTGAACACATAGGCGAAGAGGCTTCAGGATGACTGTGAAGAAGAGATTCCCTCTTCAGACTGCCTACAAAGGCACTTCACAATGACAGTTTGCCTGTCCAATGTCACTGCAGTTTGGGTGGTGCTTTCGGCATTAGTACACATTCTCTCTTACACATCCATGCTTCAGTGTCTTAAAATGCATTTGATCCCTCCTGCCTCCACAGTGCAGATGGTGTGTCCACCTGTTAATCCGGATCTAGCTGATCTGGATCTAGTTAAGTTGGATCTCACTAATACGGATTAAGCAAGGCAAGTGCAAAAAGGGCCTTAGTCGTGGTTTTCCAGTGATATTGCTGCTCAAAGACCTGCCTTAGTTCACATTCTTTGATCAGGTTTACATGACCCTGTTTAACTGAATGTAAGAAATGATCCCAGAAGTGGGCAATATATTGTTCTTGATGACACAGTTGCAGCCAGAAGCATTGCAACCAGAGAACAAAAGTAGGTATGTGCCAAATAGCTTCAACCTTTGCATGAAATGTTAATTTGGATTATTTGCATCTTTGTAAGCAAAGATAAATATGACCGTCTTTCTTTTCCTTGCAAAATGAAAAAAGTATGGCTCATTCATCACTGCTTTTGAATCTGTATTGTTCATTTTGTTCATACTCTCTGATTAGGTTTTTGCAAATGTATTTTAATTTCCTATTGGTTCTTGTCTTGACTTCTGTGACTGATAAGTCAAGTTTGAGTGATAGTATAGCTTATAGGTTGCCTTGTTGCCTATTCCTAGCTCTTTGGAGCCTTTGGCCCTGAAGCTCATGTGAACTTTGGGGCCAGTGTGGGGCCCCAAAGTGTGTGGACCATGCATGGTCTATGATCTGGACCAGTGGACATGGCTGGTCCAGACTAGGGATGCACGTGAATATTCATCACATTTGATATTTGCACAAATTCGGACATTTGTATACAAATCAATGTTATTGACATACGTATTCATTTGAATGTTTTGGAACATTTGTATGGATGCTTTGGAACATTTGTGAACCTGAGGAGGTGGGAAAGTGGCTGCACTAAGTCACATCTGCGATGGATCGAAAGAGCATTTGACATGGATTGAGAGTGGATTCAAAGTGGATTCAGGGCATACTTGATGCTTTCAGAGTGGATGTTGCTGGATATGTATCAGATATGTATGCATTCATATCGGATATTCATACAAATTTGTACAAATACATTCGTATCAAATAGAATCCTGTTAGAACAAATACAAATTTTCTTACATTTGGGCACATGCCTTGTCCAGACTCGCCTTATTTCATTTCAAAAGTTGAACATATGACTAATACATTTGTTTTCTAACGTGCCTAAACTTGATTTTCCTCTTTAGCTGCATTCTAAATACTCCATTGCCCTTCATACACCTAAAATACATTATCAAGTGCGTGAAATTCTTATAACACACTTGGTTTTTTAAAAAGTAGATTTTTGGCCTTGAAGAAAATAAGAAATGTGTTAAGTCCAACAAGGCATTCTATACTTTTTTTTTCTGTTGGCTTTAACAGGAATGTAGAACAGTTATGTAAATGTTTCTGCGATTGGCTTCTCTCTCCATCCATTATATTATTGAATTTATTTATTTAGTGAGAGCAGTAGTAACCTCCCCCCCCCCCGGAAAATTCTTGTTCCATATAGGTATCACTGAGGTGACTGTGGAAAGCTACAGTTAGTAATGATTGAGAGGGTATGGTAACAAGGATATGCCTAAGACATCCCTTATCAAGTGGCTAAAGCAGCTTTCTTGCCTTATGTTATCTGTTATTTGGCTTTCTATAACCAAGGAACTTGAGTATTAATGAGGAAAGGTCATTTTGGTCTACCACCTTACAGGATAAAAAGTGGAATAACTGAAGTGAATGGATTTTTTGAACTGTTTCAGCATCCTTGTTGGCCACTTATGCACATATTTCAAAACAAATTGAGTGGGGAGTTGCTGCTGGCATGGCTTGATGATCAGGAGAGGCCATTTACATTCTTGCCGCCCTAATTGCTTAGGGGCTCCCAGCGCCTGTGTAATAGGTCCAATTATCAGACCTCTGTGACAGCTATCCTGGCAACCCCTGTAGTTCTGCTGAGAGTAATTACATGGCCATTGTGATATAAATGAACATGGCAGGGATACTTCTAAATGTGAAATATCAGCTCTGAATTCTACATGCCCTCAGGGTAGCTTTAGAGGGCGTCAGGGAGAGGGTCCTTCTCACTTTAGGCTTGAAGAGGTTCTCTATGGATGTATTAACATCAACCAATCCACTTCAAGTCTACACTTGTGAAAATAATAATGTCATCTTCCTGTTTTTAGCACAGCTCAGTTCCATCTTATTCTATTTCGTATCCATTTGATATCTGGAACACACAGTTTCTATTCCTTATGCCCATTTGTTTTGCATTCTATAGTTGAAAGCAGAAGTCCTCCCATGAGTTTGTCAGTTCACTGGACGTCATCCAGTGTGTATGATCTTGTGGTCTGAAGCTTCTTTTATAAGTTAGCTTTGATTGCAATGCCTGGACACAAGGGAAATTTAAAAAGATGCCTCACTAGCTTGTCTGCCATATCCTTGCCTTGTTTTATGATTTTGGTAAAGTAGACATGTCAGCATTCAGATGTCTCAAGTGGGTGTTTCTGCTTTTGTTATCATCCATTGCAGTAACTGAAAATCCATACTACACAGGGACAAATTAGTGATTTGAGTTTTCTTGCAATTTCTTAAAGGTTCCCACAACTCCTATGGTAAACGTGTCTCAGTTTTAGAGTCTGACAAGTCCATCTGGAAGCTGAAAACTTCACATATCTACAGTTCCTTTGAACCTGATGAGCAACGTATTGATTGCTGCATTTTGCCAAAGCCACTATTATTGATAAAACAACCTAACATTCATGGGTTTGCTACACACAGTTTTCACCATGGGGAAATCATACCAAAATGTATAGTCTTGCTTCTAATGTGCAGTATTATTGTACATATCTGCTGTTTCTATGGAATAATATTTCATCCTCAAAAAAAGTGTGTGCTTCCTTCCATGCAAGTTTTCTTTTTGTGCCATGTTGCAGACTTCTAAGGTTGGACTTGAGCGTTCTAGGGGAGGTGAGAGGGCAACTTCTTTTTCAAGTGACCAATCATTTATGCTAGCAAGAGATACCACCCATTTGACAGAGGAAACATTCTCATTTTTAGGCTTTCTAAATCAATAAATAAAGTCTAGTCACTTTTGTAAAAGCATAGATTTGGTTACATAAAAGCCATATGCCAGGAAAGAAGGTGTGAATCAATCATTTGAGTTGTGGCAAGAGTTTTAGATTGAATGTTGTAAGCAGCAGCGCTGCCCATTGTATGTTAAACATGGGAATTTATCATGACAAAAATATGGGAGGGACCCCTTTCTCAAATAGTATATTAACTATTTTATGTCCCTTTCCTCCTGAAATGAAATTCTAATGTAATTCTTTTAAAACTGAGAAGATGAAGCTTTTGTCCAGTCATAACAAACTTATTTCATTCCAGTCATCTTCCCACTTGGGCATACAACTGTTTCCAGAAACTTGTATTCAGATGTACACTGTCTCTATAACTGACACAGTACTACGAGAATACTACATAGGGTCATAATTTGTATGCATTAATAATGCATTTTTACTATTCTTAAAAAAAAACCTATTGATTTTAAATAGTTATTGCTTTTGTCTTTCACAGACCTCCCATCATTCAGCCCTACTTTTCATTTTGTCAGAAATAATAAGCCTATTCAGTTCTCTCAGACCATACATATTTCACACACCGTGATGTACCCCAGTCCATTTTTCCTTCTAAATCAAAAAAACTTTAAAATATTCATTGTTTCCCCATCCATGTTTATCTGATTGACCTTTTTTGTTATCACCATGCAATAAAGTTTGCACTGCTTTCAGTAATGATAAATGTATGCAAATAATAGGTTATAAATTTATTGCTCTTTTATAAGTAATTGTTCACATACCCTGAAGTATAATCTTGTTTTCTATTCATTGTATGTACAGGTTTGCAGTATAAATCTTATTTTAAGCAATTATAATCATTTGGTTAAAAAAAAAAGTACTATGGAAGTACTAATAGGATGTGAGATAAATCCTCTCTAATAAAATTTCCTTGAAGTAAGCAAGATGATTGTCAGTTAGTGTATTTCTGAATTATTTAGCTTATGAGGTCATATTTTGTATTCTTCTTGTTCAGATAAACAGGGAAAACTTTGACCCTAGGATAGAGGGATAGAAAAACAAACAATGCATTTCTCAGTTCTGTCATTAGGGGAAAAATAGGTCAGTTATGCTTCTGAAAGTTAAGGTAAAAATGACAATTTAAATTATGAGTTACACACATTATTTACAATATACAGCAAAAGTGGAAACAATACATTATAGGAGACAAAGAGCCTGTTCACACTTACATATGTGCATGGGAAGGTGGATACTCTGGCATGGAGTGTCTGCATTTCACGGAGCTGTTTCTTCACCAGAACTGGTTCAGGCATGAAGGGGTTAAAATTGCTGTATACCTACACTAGCGGCAGGGCTAGCAAAGCCCTGCATGCTCCTTCTGCATTTCTTCCTGGTAGAAGAAATGCAGGGTGAGCATGTGACCAGTACACAAGTTCAGTTACATGCAGCATCACCAGGTTGCCTCAGCAAGGGCTCTGTGCTGATACCCTGGCGCTGTCACTGGGACACCGCAGTGGCTGCTGTAACAGCGGGCATTCACACTTAGCACTGGCTACGTTATGCATGCTTTAGGCATCTGCAAATGTAGACACCTAAAGCATCCTAGCACTTCACCTCACAGTGATGGAAGGCCAAGTGCAAATTCACTCAAAGTTATAATTTTCAGTTATAAACACACACATAAAATACAGCTTTTCAAGCACCCTGGTCACCCAAGTCTAAGACAGGACAGCCTATTCATTAATTTGAATTGAGGTCATACCAGTGCTGGCCACACATAGGTCATCCTCACACCGTCCCTGCCTTGAGCTGCATTGCTCACACCTTTCTGTGCTATTGGCCTGAGCCTTGTATGCAGAACTCTTGGCTCTCCACTCCTTTTGCTGCATCCTTTCTTACTGGATACCGTTCTGTCACTCAAGGGAGATGAGGGTGAATGTTTGCAGTTCTTTTTTAAGACTGCTCCCCCACCTCTATGCCCCCTTCTTTTTTATGTGCTTTTCTTCTCCATCCAATTAAATTTTTTTAAATTGAAGAAAAACACTAGGTAGAGGAATCATACACAAAAACTGATGAAAGGAGGAGAGGTGCCTCAAGAACTCCGCACGTGCTGATTGGCCAAAGGAAAGACTGGATGCCACCCACCACAGCACCATTCAGCCTCCTTTAGCCCATCCCCCTGCTCACACTTGAGGAAGCGAATCTGGCCCTAATCTTCTTGGCCCAGTCCAGTAGGGTTGGGCCAGCCTGGAGTCATAAAAGCATAAGGAATAGCTCCATAGTCCCAGCAAAAAAAAACCCTTCCACATATGGGAGGCTGATCTGGCACAGCCCCCTGCATTGGCTCTGGAGATCTTGTGATCTCCAGAACCATTTCTGGGTTTACAAAGTGCTAGGAAGTTTGTAATGTGGTTGGTACACCTCTGAAATGGATCCCCCTGTTAAACTGGTACAACATAGAATAGATGTCAAACAAGACACTGGGATGAGCATGCTAAATGTTATTTTGTGAGAAAAAACAAAAAAGGAAGACAAGACAAGAAGAAAGAAGCACTGCCAAAGTGCTGGGGATCCTCTGGTTCAGAGCAGGATATAAATACAATGTATGACTTGGGTGTAGACAATTTTGTGTTCTTAAAAAAATTGAAATACCTTTCAAACATTTTACAATCATATGAAATATAATTCAAATGCCTTTACATAAAACTCTCAGGTGCCTATGATGGGTTTTATAAATCTACTGTAATTATTGGATTTAGTGTTGGTTTGAGAATGTTTATATATTCATTAATATATTTTGTTAGTAATCTGTGTTTGTGCATTTCTGGGCCAAACTAGAATATTTTCTGTCAGTAAAATTCCTGTGTATATACTGTATAAAAATAATCTATCAGCGTGTTATTAAATATATGAAATGGAAAGACAAGCTGACACAATGAAATAAAATGTCAGAACAAATTGCGACTGTACCGTTTGAGCTTGGTAGCTCAGCAGAGGTCTTCCTCAGGACCAATTCATCTTAAAATGTGCACTGGCTTTGAAGTAATACCACAGGACGCCTGTGCTTCTACCAGTAGCTCTGATCAAAAACGGTAAATCTTTTTGTCACTGTGTTTTGTGTGAAGCAATCAATCTCAATCACTTAGGACACGAACTTTGTGAGGGGGGATTGTTTTTCCCCTTAGCAAAAGAGTAGCGAAACAAATTCAAACTGATATTTTGTCTGGGGTGAAGAAAAGAATTTGGCATATAAAATATATCCATTTTGAAAAATGTTCTGCATAGTATAATAATTTGCTAGGAGGAATATTTTCAGCATCATTAATATCTCGCAAGAGCTGTACCTGGTCTAAAGATAGCATTGACAATACAATATACTGGGACACAGACTGGTTGCAAGGCAATTTATTTCTTTAGTCATTCTATATATTTTTTATTGATTTTGTAATTTATTTTTTACCTTATTATCTCCATGATGCCTTCCCTACCCATTTCATGTCATTGCTTCAATACTTTATTGACTTTAAAAGGCATCTTGAAAGAATCACAATTTTCTTAGTGATTACTGATGTTACTATATGCAGGTCATAGCTAACAGAGGCAAAAAGCTTGAATGAATTTCTCCTAGCTATTCTTTATGTATTATAGTTTTTTAAATGCATCTATAGCACAAATATTTAATAAACCAAACTTGTCAAGAAATTTAATGTTAAGCCTAATTTGACATTTTATTGCATGGAGATTCCTGCATGAAGTGAATGGAAAGGGATTCAGTGACCTAAAAGGCCCTGACCAACTTTGTGATTTGACTGTTCTTAATCCTTTAAGACAATTAAATGGAAACAGAACTTGGTGCACTGAATGGCTGTGACCCTGAAAGAAGTTTGCACAAAAATATGATGGTCAATTGACTGTTTCAGAAGAGAGCTTTTAATAGGTTATGATATAATGGATCTTGTTCACTTGTGGAGGAATAAGCAGAGTAATCCCTTATGATTGTAAATCTTGTTCCAAACTGATACAGAGCAAACTATGCATTTTAGGATTTAGGTCTCAACCTATTAGAGAGCATAATAAGGACCCTTATTTACCTCCTTTCTAGGTCAACCTTATATAGTTCTAAGTTGCAGGTTCACAAATACATTTTGTGTAAGCTGAAACTTGTGGATTGTCCCATATATAATTAGTACATCAGGCAATCTTATTAATTACTATCATTTATTACTCCTTATTTAAAACATTTACATACAACTATTTTTTTTAAAAAAAACTTGAAACAGTTTACAAAAACAACAAAAATCCCACTATTAAATGGATCCATTTTCTGTTCCATGATACATCCAGTGTATCAAAATCACAGCCAAGAATTCCTTGGCATTCAACTAGATGAAGGTAAGAGGGGTGCCCCCACAGTAATGGCTGTGATGTTGAGCAGCAGAGGAAGCATCTTCCCATCAATCAAGGAAACCGCAGATGTTTTCTTGGTGTGGAAGCAGGGAGACTGCTTCTCTCTCTTGCCCTGCGTCATCAGTGGTGTGTGAAATGGATGACAAATCTCCTCCCTCTTGCTCTAAAAAAACCAGCCAGGGCTTTTCAACTTCAAACTCAATGGCAGAGGAAGGGCTGGTCCTGCCAGTTAGTAACTTTAAGTATACTGCTATTCTTAATTCAGAGGAGAGAAGGCACTATGGTTGTAGCACTTGCCCTTTGTACTTTGAAGGTTGCTCAAAGTACTTAAGCACAGGTGTAATATGTACATAGTGAGATGCCCCAGTCAGCAACCTGCCACCACATTTTTGCATTAGTTACAGCTTCTTGAGCAGTAAAAGAGCAGTCCCATATAGAGAGGATTATGATTTTAGACAACAGTTACCCTTTTTTATTACATGTGCACTCCTAGCTGACACAGCAGTGAAAGGTGGTAATAGCATTCCTAGCCACAAAGTCACTTGGGCCTCCAGTGACAAATAACTTTAGAAGCACCTCCAAAGTGTTGCTTCTGATAGAATACAGTCCCATGCGGAACAAGCAGATTCTCAAACACATGAACAAGAGAACACACCTACAAAGTCTCTTTGGGGGAGGGGGAATTCAGCTTTAGCCCTCCTTGAGACCAACAGCCCTTCTTGAGACCAACATTGCATTCAAGCAGTGACTCAAGATGCTCATGACCTTTCCTGACTCAAATATAGTTGAAATACAGAACTGTATCACATCTCAGGCCCAAACTCTTAGCAACTACTGTCTAATGACTTCATATAGATGCTAAGCAGCATTGGAAATAAAATAGTGCCCCACAGAAACTCATAGGTCAGCTGTGAGGGCACTGAGGTATCATCACTCTGCTTTTCTAGTCTTGAGTCATTTGATCTAGGTCAAGACCAGCCTCCATGGTGTACATGAACATGCACCTCCATGGTGCACATGAATATGTGCTGCACAGAAGTGACTCAAGCGGAGTTTCCTTGTACTTAATTCTTCAGGAATTTTGAACAGTCTGAAGAGAGAGTACGGTTTTGTTTTGTTTGTTTGTTTCTGTATAGGAAATGACCCTGGAAAGATATCCAATGGATATAGCCCAAGTAAGACATTTGTATGGCTGTTACCTTTCTACATGGCAGCAGTATAAGTGGCTGGAGGTGGCAAGTGATCTGTTAGTCCTTTATCCCACTGTGTGGAAGGTTGCATCTGAGGTTATGTGGAAGAGTGCAGTAACCTAAATAAGGGGGCACTGGAGTGACGACACCACAGCACTTGGTCCTCCACCAGATGCTTTTTCTCATCCATTTGATGCAGCCTATGAATGAATGTGCTTTGTTTTCTCCCTCCCTAATAATTCTTTTGAAAGAAACAATTTTCAGCTCTTATTTTATTAGAAATATATATTTTAATACAGTATTTAATTTTTTAATGTTTGAAACTAAAATACTAATGACCTGTCTTTGCTCTTCACTTTGAGGTATGTCATCTTTAGTCAATCACATCAAACTGTGAAAGCTTCTTGTTCCTCCCACCTACTCAAGTTTCACCCAGAGGTTATTCTAAGCCTTGACATTACTCTGAGGAACAACTTAAAACAGATATTTGTGATCCACTTCAAAAACTAGAATGTCTTCTGGAAGTAACTGAAAGCAGAAATCCCTAGCAAGAAATTTCTTTCTCTTCTTCCCCCCAGTTTTCTTTTCTGTACAACTTCTTTTTCACAATTGAAAACTTCTATAAAATGAGTCTAGAAGTCCCTTTTGCATCCTTGCCACATACATAGCCAAAGGGTATGTATGTTTTAAGTAAAACAGAACGTTCTGTTTCTCTAGCCAAGTAAAGTTCCTTAACAACTTTTATCATTTGTGTCAGGTTTACAGTATGCTTTGTTATCTATATCACTCTTACAGCTGTGAGTGGCTAAAAAAATTGAAAAGTGACTATATGTATCTAGCGTAAAGAAATCCCTTGAATAGGCATTTTCTAAGTAAAGGGAAATGTCATGGCTGCCTCTGAAAAGACAAAACCAGGCTTTCACAGAAGTCTTTTTAAGACTGTATATAAAGAGAAAGGTTGATACAATATGAAAGACTTAGATTTCCATGCACCTATCTGACACCATCTTGTTGCTATTGGTTTTGTGTTTGAATTTAAAGACAAGTATTAAGATGTATAAAATCCATCTTCAATTCTAATTTGCATATTTATATCTTACTGTTTTATCTCAATTTTGCTACACTGTCATGAGTGGATTAGGGTAAACTGAACTCTCTATCTGACCAGGAATAGCAATAAGCAGAGGCCTTTTATGCTCCCAGCAGCTGTAGATCTGGATCTACTATAGATCTGGATTTACTGGATCTACTAATCTGGATCACAGGGAGGTGAGGGATGGATCAGTGCCTGGGGCTGAAAAACTTGCAACTGCCCCCACCCCCACCCCGTAATGGCAAGGAGTGACGTTTCCTAGCCTTGGGGATTGGCTGATTTTCAGTGGTGCACTACAGCATGCCACCGAATAATGAGTCCCAGTACTTCTGGATCATGGAGGCGTGCCATCTGCCACACCACCATGATCCAGGTTACACCCCTTAGTCCAGCTTGTAGACTTGATATACCAGTGGAGCCAGACTAATGGGGGATGGCCTCCTTGATCCAAATTAACATGCATATCAGGACATCCAGGATCTGGATAAGAGGACCTTTGATCTGGATCAAGAAGGTAGTGCAGAAAGGGCCAGAGTTGTTGCAAAAGTGCAGATAGTATGTCCTTTTTCAGTAACTTGTTTGTAGCTCTTACTGAAATGTTAAATCTCCATTTGCAACTTTGCATTTGTCCCAGCTCTAGAAAGTAGTAGGGCTCTAGGAGGAGTAGATTCCCCAAAGAGAAGATCCTGCTCTACTCAAAGAATATTTGGGCTGAAAGAAGGTGGCTGGTGGTAAAACACTGTTGAATCTACAAGACTGTACAAAATGAGATGGAAACTAACCTCAAGGAACATAATGGATTATATAAATATTACCCAACCTTGAATAAAAGAGGAAGGGAGAGTAAACTTCCAAGATCCTGAGGAAAAATCCCGAGGAACTTAGTAACTGCATTTCAATGAACCTGTTAAGGCTGCAGCTCAGATTCCCCAGGGTATGTGCAAATAGCACGCCTCATACCACCAGAGCTAGAAAAAGTGTTTTAGACCATCAGTACCTGATCTGCCATTGTGTGGTTCCAGCCTCACAACTTTGTTATGTGGGACCATTGCCCTGATTATTCCTGAAGACCTGGCTAGCTTTTTTGTTGTTGTTGTTTTGGAGAGGGTACTGGAATTCTAATGATCAATCTGTGCACTACAAATTTGAAGCAATAAAAATATCTGCTTTAACTACACTAGAGAGATTTTTATCCAGAATTTATTCTTATGGTTCTAAAATATTTTTATTTCCTTAGGTTTATTGCTTTTCTATGTATTTTAATGTTGCTATCCACTTTGGATCAGTTTGGAAAACAGCAGATTGTTAAAAAATAATAATAAAATACCTGGAATGTCCTGCTGTTGTTCTTCAGAGCTAGTACTTCTTTTGATTGTATCACCAACTGAAATTGTCCTCAGACTAATGCATTTTCAGCACCTGTGTCTTTGAAATGCTAATAAACTTGCTGGCTAGTATAGCTTGACCTCCTTTTTCTTCCACCCATTCAGGTTTCAGAATATCTGGATTTACCATGCTTCCCTTACTGGCTACCTGTCTCATTAAATTTTCAAAAGATGTGAAATAGGACCCTTTGGGAACAAGGTTTTTGGATCACAGCCTAAATTCTTAAGTTTAATTGCATTCCTTATTTGACACTTGAAATACCTTT
The DNA here is from genome assembly GCA_023333525.1 of Aspidoscelis tigris stejnegeri. NCBI lineage: Eukaryota > Metazoa > Chordata > Lepidosauria > Squamata > Teiidae > Aspidoscelis > Aspidoscelis tigris. Next base: position 228,005,326 of record JALMGA010000001.1, read on the forward strand.
ATCTACCTCACTTATTAAAAATGGTTCTTAAAGTTGGTTCCAAGAGAAATAGTCCTGCAGTCTATATAAACTGCCTTTCCCTCTATGGAGGGAAATAGCTTCTTTCTCGTCTAGGTGGGCGAATTATTTTGAGTACTTAAATGGCAAGAAGAAATTTCTTTTTAAAAACAGATCTGTTCTGTTTCTAGTTCTCAACAATCTAAGTATTATTTTCATTCACCCTTAAGGATCCTTCTCTTTCTAGTAGGACTATGCTTTTTTATCTTGAAGGACACATTTTTTGATTACGCTCTCTCAGCAGCCACATGAGAGCAATGTGTGGAACTGAGTTTACTGAGTCTCTTCTTACTGCTTCATATTTTCATTTATTTCATAATTCTTTTTCATTGAGGTACCTAATTTTCCAGTTAATCTTTACAGCCTCTCACACATCTGATCAACAGTTAATTCAACCATGCTTGTTCTCTAGCCAAAAACATTCTTATAGAGCTTACAAAAGAAGGAACTAAATAAACAATCTAAATTACGCTAGAGGAAAAACACACAAAAAGATAGGTAAAATAAACGTATAAACTAAAATGTGCAGGTTGCAAATCATTTGGGCTGTGTGTCACCAGCTGATCTTTACAAGAGGGACTCTCTAAAAGAAAAATATTTCTTCCTTTGTTGTTACTAAAATTGACATGTGCCATTTATTGTTTTGTTAACTGAGGGGAGGGGGGATTTCTGAAAATATAATGAATGTAAGTGTTCTACTCTTTTTTTGTAACAGTAACATACAAACACTGTTTCAGAGTTGCCTCTTAATTTCTGGTGCTTGAAATCTTTTGGGCAGATAAATCCAAGTTTGGATTTTGATCTTTTAAAAAACAGCCAGCTTCACTGAGTGTTGTTTTTAAAAAGAAAATGCAACATAAATATACATTAAAATTTTATAGATCTTAAAAATCTAACCTATATAAAGCACTACTTTTTTTAATTTTCTGAAAATTCGTTGTGAAGGGCAATCCACTATCACACATAAAAGTTAGAATGAAAAAATGATGCTATAATTATTATTTATAGCTTTGTGCCTGTTATTTGCACATATTCGTTATTTGTAACTTGAAGGCTATTATAATGAAAATAAATGTAACAATAGCAGATTATGGAAATATTTTTGGTAGATTACTCATATAAATTCAAATGTCTTTTGCTTTTATTTACATAAATATTACATTCAGCAGTACTAAAAAATATTAAAAGGTATAATATGTGGCAATAGCTTTACAGATGGGAATACTAATGAATCTACCGTATACAAAACGGATTGCCAGGCAAATGCTGAGAATCTGCAATTCAGTTGTGCACATATCAACACAAATGTAAGTTTCATTAAGATCGTTAAAACTTACACAGAGAGAAAAGTGTGCTTTATAGCACTGCAGCCAAACTCCTCTGCTTTAGTTCCCCCTGTTTATGGGTTTCCCCAGTAGTCCAGATGCCTTCTTTTGCATTAGTTTTTGAGTGGAGCATAGAAACCCCCCTAGAGGCTAACCCCAGTTGGTCTCTTCCATTTGCCTGTATATATAGAACTCTTCCTACTGGATTTTTTCTTTCTTTTTTGCAACATAAACCAGAGGCCTTGGCTTTGTTTAGTAAACCTAGGCCTAAGCAACACAAACAGGCATCCTTAGTACGTATTGATTTCAAGTACAAGCTTATCCCACCAGCCCTAGAGACAAAAGGAAGCTTCTGACCAGTTTAAGCTTCACAAGAAAGATTAGGTCAATCTATAACAGCAGTTCCCAACCTTCCTAATGCCGCGACCCCTTAATAGAGTTCCTCATGTTGTGGAGACCCCCAACCACAGGGGCGGAACAGGTGGGAGGGAAGGGTGGCAGGAGACTCATCGCGACCCCTCTGAAAGGTTAATTTGACCCCCAAAGGGGTCCTGACTTGCAGGTTGAGAGCCACTGGTCTATAAGCACCAGATTATAAGACCATTGCCTTGCACCAAAAACGAGATTTTTTCCATACTCCAGAGAGATGACTGCAACCAACCAAAGCACATTTCGTAATGTATTGTTTTAAATTGTTTCAAGTTAGCCCTGGGTGGACTTAACCCTTTATTTAAGTTGTTCTCAGTAAACTCATTTTGGTTCCCTTTCATCCTGCCAAAGGTGTTTCTGTGTGTTAAGGGCCTTAATCTTAGCAGAAGGTATCCAGACGCTATAGTTTCACCATAGGATCGGGCGAGTCATCACATATATAAAGTTTTATAAAAGCTTGTTCATTTTAAATGTACTGGACAAAAGGAAGTTTTCCTTTGTTTTATTCTTCTGTACCACCCTTTGGCGAAAAGGGTGCTATAAATAAACAGTGGCCCTGTCCCCAAAAGACTTTTTAGCCCCTCTCGGCTTCCTCTGCCGTCACTCTGTTATAGCTGACTTTAAAAGTCCCCTCCACTTCCGGAATAAGCGTCCCCATGGTAGCCGCGATCTAAACGGACTTTCCGTCCCCATGGTAGCCGTCTTCTCTTTCCGGGAATCTTTTTCCCCCCGCCCCCTCTCTTGTTAAAAGGAAAAATAGCCAGATCTCCGTCTCCTGAAACGGCTTCCCGCCCCTAGCAAAGGCAGATGATCTCTCATTCATTCACTTTCAGCACTTACTTTCACTCAGTTCTCTGTTAGAAAAGGCTTTCTGCCCCGGCAAAGTCAGCGGCTGCAGCCATCGGCAGCGCGATCCTTCGCTCATTCTCTTTTAAGGCTTTCACAGATCACTTGATAACAATGTTGTAATTCTGAGCAATTCTGGCTCTTTTTACAAAGGAAAGGAAGCGAACCTGCTGCATTTCTCAGATGTGTGAATGCTTTTTGGCTGTGTGTGCAGGCAAGCAATCCCCGCCCCTTTTGCCACGGAGCGTCCTCAAGGCAGATATAGCGAGCAAAACCCGCGAATCGCCAAAAGAGCGCTGGAACTCTTCTTTAAAGTGCACACATTTTATCGTGGGTGTCTCACTTTCCTAAGCTCCCTAAGCACCTTGTAAAGCCTGGAATGGGGGTGCTCAGAGGCAAAAGAAGAGTTCCAGCAGACTTTCAATTGCATGGGGACAAGGCCACTGTTGTTGTTACCAGTAAGAGGCCTCAGCCAGATCCTACAATGCTGTGTATGGCAAGAACCTTGTAAAATGTCACTATATGCGATGGGACGCTGTACTAGATGGGCTGTGGTCTGATCCAGCAGGGATTCTTCTATGTTTTTATGTAAACTAGTGGTGAACAAAAGATTATATCTGGGACAAGAAAGGCCCATGTTACTCCATATCAGAATTATTCAAGGAAAAATGTCATCTTAAACAGGATTGACAAATGTTAGATTGGATAACACAAACTGAAATGAAATGGCTTTTTTATTCAGATTTCCATTATGGCTGTGGATTAGCAAATAGTGTGAATGTTTTGCTATTCCACATAAAGTGTCAAATTAGGTAAGCAGTGTCCTTTAACAGCAAACACAGATAATACTAAACTGATAATCTGCATTTTTATTGGGCTTATACCAAATGTCTTAGGAATCATGGGGTGTTTTTCCACTGTCACAGGGGGTCCTTAATGGGTACTTCTAGTGACAGTGGAAAAATACCCATGATCACACTTTCAGTTTAAACCTTCTTCAGTCCACCTTCAGCTCTGACTTCTCACACCTTTGCATTTTATTAATGGACTTTCCATTAAGGAAAGTTCAAATGGAGGGTGGAAAGTCCACAGATAAAACAGAAATGAAAAGCCCTGAGCAGTCAGGCTCCACAGGATTGCTGAATGCACTTGATGGTGATTGTGTCAATGGCCCTGCTCACTTCCTATCCTAGAGAGAGAACAGAGCCTCAGCAGGACCATCCCAACTAGAAAATCCTCCAGGATATACAAGAATCACTCAGATTCCTTAATCTCTGTGGTGGACTTTTCCATTAAGTCCTCCACTCCTGCAGAGGTTAACTGCCTCTACATCCTCCCAGAACCTCTTTTCTGCTGGGCACCTTCCTTATCACTTGATTTCTTATTGATGGTCGCCATAGCTTCCTTTACTTTATTAATCTCATTAACCTCTTCAACATTCTTCTTCCTTATAGAATTTATCAACATTTCCATAATTTATATTCTCTTACTTCTATTATGGATCTGAAATTCATTCTTAATACCTTCTCAATTGATCAAACATTAACAACTCTTTATTTTTTCTGCTTTGATAGCTGTTTTACTTTATTTTTTAAAATCACCCCTATTCTGGTACCTTCTATTTCCTTTATTAGCCTCTCTCTTGCCAACATCTCTGTTTTTCTTGCTGTCTCAATTGCCAAGCAGTTCTCTCTCAGGACCACCTTGAATGCATCCCAAACTACCAGTATTTTAATTTTACTCCCTCTATTAGTTTAAAAATAGAATCTGATTTCTTCCTTTATTTGTTTTTTTATACCTCCCCAATGAAATAATCACCAAATTAAACTGCCATTCCCTGCTCTTCTGCTCTGCCTTTTCCCTACCTTGTTAATATTTAGAGGCAGTAATCTGAAAACCAGATTGCATTTGTCTCTGTATGAGCACTACCATTTGTTTGATAAAAGGTAATCTATTTTACTAAACAATTTAAGTATCTGAAAAAAAAGTCTAAATGTTTTGATTTCCATTTAAATAGTAAGTTTCACAGGTTCCGTTTTCTTAAATTTATCTAATTTCTCCATTCTTCCTGTCAGTGTTCTCTACTTGTCCACCATTTATAAAAAACATTAACCTCCCCATCAAAATATCCACTGCTGCAGACTCCATTATGTTCCCCACCATTATTTGAAAAAAAAAACAAACCCTGGCCCATTTTCAGATCTAATGTCCCCTTTGTAAATATATTTCTTTGCCCAACTTTGAAGACTGTTGACTCTTCCTGTGAAGTAAAGTTATTTTCTGCATAGTTCCTTGGCCAGGCATGATAAAATTAGACCCAATAAGTCTTCAGCTGACATGGAAGCACCAGTTTCTTTTTCCAGCCTATGCTGATGTTAATGAGCCCCTCATAGTCACAAGGGCAACCCACCCATGACTAGAGGTCAGCCAGAAAAGGTTTGTTTAGATTCAGTGAAAGATGTAAACTACAGTTAATTCCAGGTACTTAATTAAATTAGTATAGCCATTCATTTGCATATAAAATTCGGAACAAAATAGTTTCACCCATGTGTCTGCATCGTTATAACAAGAGAATTGGCTTTACATTTATGGATTTGCCTTTATGCAATGTAATATTATGTTAGACTTTATACTGTGCATTATTAGTAAAAAAAAAGAGAGAAAAGATTTCAAAAGAGAAAAAACAAAAGATATACTGGAGAGAAACCTGAATTCTTGCCTGTAATTTAAACTATGAACTGCATTTGATTTTTACTGCATTTTTTAATTAAAATAAGGTAAGTGACAGTAGAATGATTGTATCATAATCACTTCAGGATACAGAGGGTAATTGGTCTCCACTGGGGAATAAAGCAATTCCTTTCTATGAAACATAATAACCAAGAGCTGTTAAGAAGTTTGTAAGGAGCAAGAGAATTCCCAAAACTAGACTGGATAAAAGTTCTCCTGAAATGATAGAGAATAAAAATAAGTAAACAAACAAAAATCTCTAAACAAAGTTTAAAATGCACCATTTATATAATTTGGACAATGAACATTAAGTAGAATAGGATATGAAGAGCCTTTAAGAGACACAGAAAGTTAGAAGTTTTTATTATTGTCTCAGGGGAAATAGAATGTTTCATGTAAAACCAAATTGGGTTCAACTTTGGCTACAGTTAAAAGATGGGGGAAGAAAAACGTAAGAATTTGGGTCATATACCATATGGGATACTTCGGCAAAAACCTAATCATAGAGTGTCATTCAGGGAATTTTCACCTTACTTTTCTAAACAATTTTCTGTATCCTGGGACTGTTAACATTCTAGTGTACTTGGCATAGCCTTGTGCTAGAGCAGCGTGTATATGCACACACGCATACATGCACAAACACTTACAAACAAACATGTATAGACACAAACACACACACATTTCGCAGTTGTACTGTTAGTATTGCCACTATCAACTTTTGTTTATCTTTCTCTTTTAATTGTTGTGACATGTTATTATTGGCTTTAGTGACCTTAAATGTTCTACAAATAACTTAATCTGTGATATAGCAGTTTGTATAAGAGAATGAAAGTTTTGTAGTATGGCTTAGAGCTAATCACTCTAATCTGGCTAAGGTTGCTTACTTAGAAATCTCAGTGGGTTTAATGGAATCAGTGGAGCATTGTTAGAGATTACCACATTTAGTATACATTTTTTTTAAAAAAAAAAGAATAGGTGAGCGGTGTCCATTACAACAGTAGCTCCTAGAAATTCCTTCTTGTGCTTGCAATGTTTCAGAGGCTGCATCTATGGATAGTAAAAAAAGAAAAAAGGCTCAAGAACAGTTTATAGGTGGTAGCATTGACAGGCTAGAAAATACACCAATAAGCTGCTTTTGAGATGCTTTTTTAAATTGTGCAAGTGGAGGCTGCGTTCCTCTGCCAGTTTGGGGGGGAAATAAACAGAGGGAATGGTGCTAACATTTTGTTTTCAGAATTCAAAATTCTGTTGGGCATTTCTCTTTGAAAAATGATTTCTTGTTCTCTCCAAGTATAGCAGTTACATAATGGTTGATCATAGTTTTTCTTTTTTTATATTTCATTTTTAAAGGAAGGCAACTTTTAGTTTACATTGGTATTTTGCAAGGGTACAGGATGTTGAAATCAAAACTTCTCAGTTACAATTGAACTGGTGAGTTTTTATAGTCTTAATTAGACTATTTCTATATTTCTCCCAGAAACTGTAAGGTGGAAAGAGTTATAACAGTATGCTATTGATGCAGCTTTAAAGTTAATAAGACCATGTGAAGTTGTTGTTGTTATTTGTATACTTTTGTTAGCTTCTTTTATGCACTGAGATTGCACTTATTTCCTCTGTTGAGTGTCAGTGACAAACAAAATGTCAGACGTAATTAAAATGAAAAATAGCGGATAAAGATGTCAATAATTTTATGGACCTATCAAAGAATAATTTTGGGCCCTTTTGCAACTTCAGTACAAAGCCAGCAAACTTCTGGGATACAAAGGCATCTACACTTTGGGATGTACTATCTCCTGGGGAAGAGTGATACATGGTAATCATTTTGCTGTGGCCACAGTGGCAAAGTACATGTGTGCCACCCATTGTCATGGTGAGCAGGTGGCATGGTATGCAATTGCGGCTGTGTCACACCAACCCAGGCACCCTTCACCCAAAAGAGGTGTGAAAGGATGTGTGCTGGTTTGTCCTAGATCATGGGGATGCGAGGGCCAGATCAGCACCATCTGCACTGATGGCACTAATCTGATTCAAGCCTACCTGAGGCTGTGAAGATCATACAAGCTTTGCAGCTGCCCCACCCCAGCCCCAACAGCTAGGACTGAAAGTTCCTAGCCTCAGGGGAAGTGAGGGGGGCATATTTTTTTTTGCTGAATGACAGCTCCTGGTAATTGTGAATCGTTTGTAGGCCTGATATATCAGGTTTACAATAGATCCAGATTAAGAGCCTCTTAATGTGGATCTGGATATGTCTTGTATAGACAGAGCCAGGATAATGGAGGTGGGACCACCTTGATCCATATTAACACCCAGATCAGGATACCCATGATCCAGATCAGAGGCCCTTTGATTTTGATCTAGAGGCTAGTGCAGAAGGAGTCTGTGAAGCCCTTAAGGTTCTTGGTTTTGTAGAGAGAGAAAGATGGTAAGGCATGGCTCGCATGGCTTTTGCATATGTGGCCCATGACATGAGAGTAACTGCAGCATTAGGATGCTTGTCCCATCGCCATCAGCCTTAGAAACAATTCCCTGGGTAGACCATGGCCTGTATGATAAAACTGGAATATTACCTGAAGTACATGTACCTTTAAAATATGTCTATACAGTACTGCTTTCTATTAAAAAAATTAAAGTAATCAGGTTATGGAATTTTTAACAAGAAACAGTATGGTTTTATTTCTAATAGACCCAAGAAACAGTGCTTGCTAGAATTCCATCTTTCTTGTTGTTCTATTTATGGTGACTTGTGTTAGCCATTACTTGTCCAATTTTGTCACTCATTAGTTCTTCCAACCCTGAGGCCTTTTCTAGCTCTGTAACCTCAAAAAGCACACACAGAAGATAACCCAAGGCAACTTGCAATTCCATGGTAAAACAAGAGTGTGGTAAGAAGTATCTGTACAGCACTTAAGGAATGGCACATAGGACATTAAGGAAGATCCACACTAAGGGGTATCTTTATTATGGACAGCCCCTCTCAGATTTCAAAGTTGCCAAATTGAGTTGTTTTATTTATTTTTTATTATTTACATTTCTCTCCCACCCCATATCTGAAGGTCTCTGGGCTGGTAACAACTGTTAAAACAACAGATTAAAGATAATATACATTAAAAGCACTTTTTAAAAATCAACAAATTTAAAACGATACACAGCATGTTTAAAATAATGGTATCTGTGCTGGGATGGGAAATATAATACTCAGCCAAAGGCCAGGTTAATGAGGTGCATCCTCACCGCCTTCCTAAATATATGTAAAGAAGGGGCATGACACACCTCAGGGAGGAGACTACTCCATAGTCTGGGGGCCATCACCAAAAAGGCTGTCTCCCGGGTGCCCACCAGTGTCATTACTGAAGGTGGTGGGATGACCAGGAGGGCCTCACCGCTTGATCTTGAGAGGTCCAGGAGAATCAGCAGGGTAGCATTCTCCATCTCTCTCCTGGCAGAGGTCATTGACCAGGGCAACCAAGGTGGTTTCCGTGCCATAACCGGGCCTGAAGCCAGATTGAAATGGGTCTAGGTAATCAGCTTCTTCCAAGCATGCCTGCAGTTGAACAGTGATAGCTCTTTCCAGAACCTTGCCTAAAAAAGGTACGTTGGCCTCCGGGCAATAGTTATTTAAATCATCTGGGTACAGGGAGGCCCTCTTCAGGAGGGGCACACCACAGCCTGTTTCAGGGCCAGTGGAGCCCCCCCATCCCTTAGAGAGGCATTCACTACCTCCCGGATCCACCCAGTGATAACTTGCCGGCTAGTTTTTATCAGCCACGAGGGGCAGGGGTCCACAGAGCACATCATTGGCCGCATCCTCAGGCTGCAGCAGTTGAAACTTATCCAAGCAAACTGGACCAGACAGTTCTCTGGACACCTCGTTTGGACTCTGTCCAATTGTGACATCCAATCCCCTATGAATCTGGGTGACGTTGTCCTCAAAGTGCTTCGCAAATTTGTCACAGCAGATAATTGGTCCTGGCTCATGCTTCTTTGAGCTCAATTTTATAAGGCCATTTACTACTCCGTAAAGCTTTGCTGTATGGTTATTTGAGGACATGATGGTGGTGGAGAAAAAGTTCTTTTTTGCGACTGTCACCACCACATGGAAGGCACAATAGTGTGCTTTAACCTGTGTTCGGTCAGACTCACTGCCAGATTTACGACACTTGTACTCTAGCTGTCAGCCTTCCTGTTTCATAACCCGTAGCTCCAAGGAGCTTTTTGGGCTCCACAAGCATGCCGAGGGCACTTGGGAGTGATTGTGTTAATAGCTCTTCTCATCTCCTGGTTCCAGAGAGAAACCAGGGCTTCGACAGGAGCACCAGCTGGAAAATCCCCCAGAGCATTTAGGAATTGCTCAGATTCCATAAGTCTCCATGGGCGGACAATTTCAATAGGTCTCACCCCACAGATGGGAGCTGCCATTGCAAGTCCAAACCTGCCATTGCAAGTCAAACCTGGTATCCAGCAGTGATATACTTTCAGAATGGTTCTGGGAGGTTGGTGAAATGGATGAGTGTCCCTCTGGACCAAATCAGTCACTTCCTGTACATGAACAGCCGGTCTGTTCTACCACTGAGAAATGCTTCAGAGACCACTTGGTTTAACTATTGGAAAAGGCTATGGTGTCATTGTGTGTCATAGGACACCCCAATGCCTTGCCCCATTCCACAAGAGGCATTCTGTCACAGCAGCCTGGTTAACCAAGACGCTCCACATACAGGCTAAGAAGCTTTTTACTCTGCATGACTGTCTGGCTGAAAATTCTATGCCCAATAATTTGAACAGCTGTTAAACTGGATTTAAAATAAGAATTCTCTCTGTCTCTTCTCACTCTTCTTCTTAAGAAAGGAAGAAAAAGTGTATGTTTTAACAGTTGAAAGGTCAGAAGAGGTACAAAAATAGATTCAATAGTGTCATAAAAGCATCATAGAAATACTTGATAGACTGGCGAGAAATGTCAATTTATACCTTTTTAATGACTTTGTTTTGAATAATTATATTCTTCTTCCCTTAGGAGTTGTATAGTACAGGGAAAGGGCAGAAAATGTTATCACAGCGGCTGTGCAGAGGGAAAATATTTACATTTTCATACCAATTTTTAAAAAAATCAATGCATTTAAATAATATAGGAGATAGCACATTATACCACAGCTTTTGTGATTTTATTGACTAACCTGTAGCCTCTTCCTACAATTAAAAAAACCTGGAACCTGATATCACCTTAGTTGTTTTATCTAATGAAAGGACTGCAATGGTACAAGAGATTTAAGATCTTCCAAGGCAAACAAAGTTACTCAGTCATGGTCTCTATAGAGACATGACTAGTCATAGTGAATCACATTGGTCATGGGCCATATTAAGAGAGTCTAAGAGTTTAACACGCCATAAGAACTTTTTAGAAAGACTTTGATAGCAGATAACTATCACTTTGAAATGGTTTTTAAACATATTCCAAATATCTACCATGTTTTACAGAAAAAAATGACAGAAAAATTGTAAGTCAGGATAAAAATGTCCTGTATTTCCAGAATAACACACACATCCAACAGACTGTGATAAGGGGCATTTTTGAACCTTTACTTCCCAAGGTAAGTGTCAAGGGGATGGATCCAAATGTCTGCACTTCGGGACACAGGATCCACCCCAAACCTAAGCACCAGTGAGATATGAATCATAGCAATGGTCTCTGTATTAGAGGCCATCACATTGCCATGGCAATGGTGCCAACGGGCATGCATGGCACTGTTACCACAATGACTGGCCAGACAGTGCACAGCTGCACCTGCACCACTTGGTAACACACTCTTATTGCCTGCTGTACTGTCCCACCCTGTCCACTAGTATAGCAATATAACACTTTTAGTTCTCTCCTGCTATATGGATGCTATATGTTCACGTGACAAATGCACTTGATCATGTACCTGAGCTTAGGGCAAAGTTAGGAAGAAAAATAACTGCATGCCCACATGTGTAACATTTGAAAGTTAAGAAACGATGATACTAAAAAAACATATATCTAAAATTAATGAGCACATATGACTGGATATTTGTGTTTGCTATGCCCTGCTTGAAGAAACTCACCGGTAAATGTCTCACAGAGGTAACTGCAGAATGTTAGTGCAACTTTCTGCTGTACCTCATAGCAAAGCATGCAGAAAGTTTCATTCTTGTGAGTAATGTGGTTGAAGGGCAGTTCCGTCTGAAGTTTTGTAAAACTTCACTATATGAAATGCTAATTTATCTATTGGAAAGTCAGGTACCAGGTTTATTCATGCTTGGTTCTGGTCTTAAGTGCCAACTATTGGAAGTAAATGGTCTAAACGATTCATTAAGTCAGGATGGAGTTGTGGGTCAAAGCAGAGTAATGGAACACTTCAGATCTCCATTTTCTACTGCCTGAATAGTCTCTCTCTTTGCAATGGTCTGTAGTCTGATTCGGATGGGGAAAGCAAGACTTTCAATCATGCCTCAGCCCTGACCCTGCTGTCCCTTAGCTCTATTGATTGTCCTTTGCTACATAACATCAACAATATAAGGTAAAATTAGCAGGAGTCATCTTTCCTGGGATGTCTTACAAAATTTACTGAAGGCGGATTTTAAGAAGCGGGAAAATATAATAGAAAGCTCTATTTTTAACCTTGCTAAATGAGAACTGAAATGCTTGTTTTCCACTTGGGTCAGGCACAACTATATATATTGGATTCTCCAGGGTTCAAACTATGCTGGGTAATTGGGTGAAAAGCTGGTAGTTGTTCCAAGTGACTGGGCAAGGAACAGCAGGTGAACATTGCTTGATCGATGGCTTCCACTGTTTATTCTTTCTGTGCAAATGGAATGGAGGAACAAAGACTATGAATTGCCTGAACAGTAGATGCCTAGTAGGCTGTATTTTAAGATGCTCTAGCCATAAATTAACTATGAAAATATTATACAGCTATTCATCTTTTAAAAACAGATTTGTATTTAAGATACGCTGAATTATAGATATTTTGTCTGTTTAGTTGTCAGTAAGACCTTAGATGGTAATGCACAGAAGTATGAAGAAGAATGGATAATTTTTTGTCTGTAATTATTATAAAAATTCCATGATTTTCTTTAGTGTGTTAAGACAACTGAGGAATCCTTTGATATCAATTACAGTTATCAAAAAGTTTGAGTAAAAATAAATAAGCTAATTGAATGCATATATTTGAGTCTAGTACATCAGTTGTCAGCTGCTTGTTCTTCTGTTTAATTTAGTGGCAGTTCGGTTTGTAAACTTCAAAGTCACGTCAAAGTCAGGCTAACAGAAGATTCATGTCACACAATTTTTCTGACCAGTTCTAGTGATGTGAGCACTCTTGACATTTGGGCTGCATGGAACACTGGTTCCTTTTGCTTGATCCAGGACTTCAGATACAGCAAAAGTAATGTACTGCATGTCTTAGAATTTTGATGTAGAAGATAGTGGTGTATTTGGTGTATTTATGAAAACAATTGGGAGGCAGAGATATCTTCAAAAACTTTAAGTGAGTTTCGTGTGTAATGCTATAGTTAATTGGATACAATTTACTGTTTTTATTATTGCAGTAAAACATGTTAGAATATTGCCTACTATACATTATATATCAATCTAATCAGTGTTAGTCTAATCAGTCTAATCTAATCTAATCAGAGCCATCTGAATTTGATGAAAAGAGAATTGTGTGAATCTGAAACTAAGTGCCAGAATCTTTAATTGCTAAGCTCATTATCAGTTGATAAGAAATCTTCTGTTATTACATATGCTGAGAGACTTTGCACGTGCTCAGGGACATATGGGCACAATGGTCTTTTCACAATTGCTTTTGGCACATTTTGACAGTTTCGCCCAGTAATTGCATGCATACAAGTTCTTATGTAGTAGGGAATGCTGATTAATGTAACAAATAGCATAAGAACTTGCAAGTTGTGCAAGTGAGCATGCATATTTTAGAAACAATCTAGCCCAACATTTGTTATGGAGAAATAATATAGCTTAAATCCCCCCTTTCACCTGGGTTAGCAATAGATGACATCCACAGAAATGAGATTAAATTGTTTTGGAAATGAGAGCTCAAAGAGGGAGGGAGAGAGAAATCTTACGATTCTAGTTGCTATTTCTATGGGTGTATAGGAACAAATACAGTGTGGTACAGGAAGACTACTTTTGAGATGTTGCTGCGTACAGGAAAGTGATGCCATCTAAAGACAGAAGGTTAATAAAGGGTGTTTTTCCACTGGCAGAAAGTACCCATTTTTGCACCCATTAAGGACCCATTTGGGTGTGAGCCGGATGACCCCATTTCCACCATGGCACCCATTTGAGACACATTTGTTTCCACCGCCACTGGGGAAATCCGGATCATATGGGTACATCTCAGCCTTTAATCCGGATTTTCTGTAGACCCCATTAATGGGGTTAACAATGGAGTCTTCAGCCAGAAAATCTGGATTAAAGGGAGCCTGTTTCCACGTTAGTTTGGCAATGGGGTCTAGAGGAGGCTAGGGGGAGGGGACACCCATGGGTGGAGCCCCAAAACCTAGACTTCGAAGACATTTTGAAGTCATTTCGAAGACATTTCGAAGTTACTTTGAAGTTGCATTCGGAGATTAGCAAAGGCTCCGAAGTCCCTCGGAAGGCAACTTCAGAGATTAGCAAAGGCTCTGAAGACAAACCTCCAAGAACAAAGGGAAAACAGAGTGGACTGTTACCTTCAGGCACAGAAAGAGGTGCATATTAATGAGGCTGACTCATTCCTGCTCACAAGGAGCTAATTAATATGCACACAAGGGGTTTGTCTTAGGAGCCTTTGCTAATCTGCGAAGTTGCCTTCCGAGGGACTTCGGAGCCTTTGCTAACCTCTGAAGGCAACTTCGGAGGGATTTTGGAGGGACTTCGGAGATTGCACCTCCTGTCCCCCAAAACACCTGGGGTGACAGGTAGACCCCTTGTGGGTCAATCTGGATTTGCAAATGTGTGCTCCGGTGTTTCCACAGCAGGGAGGATAGCACCCATTGCTATTGGGTGCTAGACCACCCATGGAAACACATTACTAGATCCAGATTAAGGGAAGTACCCATTCCTTAGATCCGGATCTTCTTACATCCGGATTAAAGGAGCACGGTGGAAAAACACCCAAAGATATCTTTTGATTGGATACCGATGGAGAACGTTGCACATAGAATCTAGAAGGCAACTGGATAGACAAGAATAAACTACCCAGACTGCAGTTCTTTGTTGTAGGAAGTGAGCAAATGGGAAGCTTAAAAAAGGCAAGCAGGAAAACTTGACCAAAAGCTCACCCACAGCTAGTTTATAGGTAAAATAAAACATGCATTTTCTGTTTCTTGTTTTTGCAAAAGCGAAGGGATTTGCTTTTTTGAATCTTAGCAACAAGGATATACTCATGATAGTGTAATAATCCAATCAGTCAATCAATAATGGTGATTCTCTATCTCACCACTGTCAGCTGTCCTTTTGATCGCTTTGACATGATCAGATGCTCTCTCTGATAAATGTATGCCTGTCACTGTGACCGAAGAAAGACTGGTGAGCAGGGTGTATGGTGTTCTATATATAAATTCTGGCATGCACCCTCTATCAGTCAGTGATGGACTGCAATGAGTATTCTGCTGGAGCTATCCGAGAACTAGCTATCTATTTTTCAGAGCTGAGAAAGTACTAAAGTTAGGAAGTTCTTGATTATTGAGACATTGAATGGAGCCTGGTAAAAGTTTGGAATTCTGACATTAAGAATGGAGACTGTACTTTGGGGAGGGAGAAAAGAGTGAGAGTAGGACCACTACACTGTGATATTATAATCTATAGTAAGGAAATTGAGGTTGTTTCCATGGTTTAACTACAGCCTGTGCTAGTCCAAATCCAGCAGGTGCTTGGAACCATTGCTCCAATTTAACACCAACAGCAATGAAGACATGCTTTCCTTGTTCTGTTCCAGGGAAGTACTGCCAACACAAGCACCACTCACACTTCCCTGTGATTTGCCCATATCAAGGTAGCTCCAATGTCATGTTTAGTGCACAGGATGGAGGTGAACTACCTTTCAATTGAAGTTATCTTTGAAGCTTGCATAAATAACAATGGAAAACTCCAGAGACCTATCTTGGAAACTCAATCAGGCTTTGAGAATGGAGTTGTGTCATGCAGAAGCTGTGATATCTGGACTGGAACATACAGCACTGAAACAATTCAGGACTTCTTTAAACAGACCCACTACTACAGTGGGATAAGGACAGTTCTGGACCAAAATGATGCTAGTCTTATGTGGAAGAATATACTGGCAGCTTGCTTTGGTATACTAGTCAAGTGTGGAAAGGCCTTAAGACTGCATTCACATAAAGTAGGAAAAGCACCTCTGATGTGATTTAAGAACAGCTTAGAGGTAGCTTGCAAATGGGACAATTCACATGCCAGTATCCCTCTACCGCTCTAGTCCTGTATTTACATTTAGCACAAAGGAGCATCTCAAAAGTAAATTATTAAATAGACAACTTTATTTTCCTAAACATCAAAGGTGTTAATTGTAGGAAGCATTTCAACATGACAGTGGCTGTTTCTACACTTATGAAGTGGGCGGGCAAGCAGTTTCAGGCTGCAGTGGTCCCACTGGACGAGGATATGACCATCCACCTTTAGAAAGACTTACCAGTGAGCCAGTTTGGTCTAGTGGTTAGGGAGCCAGACTCTTTTGTGGGAATACTGGGTTCGATTACGACCCTGGGCTAGTCACAGCTCTCTTCTGAGTTCTCACAGCCCTACCTACCTGACAGGGTGTTCTGTTGTGGGGAGAAGAAT
The DNA here is from genome assembly GCA_023333525.1 of Aspidoscelis tigris stejnegeri. Lineage (NCBI taxonomy): Eukaryota > Metazoa > Chordata > Lepidosauria > Squamata > Teiidae > Aspidoscelis > Aspidoscelis tigris. The sequence goes on from JALMGA010000001.1 coordinate 228,021,523, forward strand.
AGAAAAGCCTTGTCAGCCACTTTGACATCCACTACTCACTATGGGGTAGAAAAGCCAACTCTTCGGCTGCTTCCGCACAGGCCCTTTAACATCCATTAAGCACACATTCCAATGTGCGCCTCCGCACATAGGATGCTAATTAGAACAGTTCCGGCGAGGGGTGTCTGCATAGTGAGTCCCTTTTTAATGCGGATTTCGGCGGGAAAACCGGATTGCCTCCAGAGCGTCCGCATTAGCAGGGGCAAAGTAGCACACTTCCAGTGGGTGGTTCTGCACCTATCCAGACGTAATGTGTGCTTAATGGGTGTTACTTGAACACCACATATTATGTGGTCTTGCACTGTGAATCTGCATTATTTTGGATGCGTCCGCACAGCGCAAGTGTGCAAACCCATGGCCCACCCCTGGCCCGCCATGATTGGCTCACCATAGCCAAGCATGGCGAGTCGGGGGTCCCCTACCTTTCGGCTCACCCTCGCCCCAGGGTGGGCTAGGGTGGGCTTTAGGGAAGCTCGCCCTGGCTCCAGATGTGGCAATCCGCCACTTCTGGGGTGAGGGCGAGCCGTGGCAGTGAGGTCCCCCGGCTTGCCAGGCTTGGCTCCGGCGAGCCAATCCGGTTTTATTTGCCCCTGTGCGGAAGCAGCCTTCTTCAACTCTCTGGTCCTATGCCACCTTGAAGTTTGTGCAGTTTTGGAGCCTGTTGTCAAGACACGATAAAAGCATGCAATCTTTCACTTCCGATCCCCAGTAAAAACAAGTTTAACAGTATTCTGATCTTGTTCTCTGTTCTGGCTACCTAAACGAAGCCACATTGCATCCAGTGCAGTTGCAGCATGTTAGCAGGGGAGTGGGAGGCTCTCTCAACTGCACCGAAGTGCAGAAATGAGAAGCCTATAGAAGAGGGATACATCAACACTGGTTCAAGGTAAGTGCAGAAAAGCTGGTGTCATCATCAAAGTGCTGTCAGTATTTTTCTTCTTGTCTTTTGCATTAGGACTTCAAAATAAATTTGTTTTCACAGGAATAAGGGGAAAGATTTTTATCTATAACATTTAAATGATTATTATTCCATGGCATGCATATCTTTCACCAATCTATGATAGCTTTCACCTAAAGTTGTGTTCTCTTCAACAGGTCCAGCTGGCTTAAGTTTTTATATTAGTTATCATCTCTTTTTGATAATAGCAATATAAAAATCATGTTAGGGATTATATCTAACACTAGGCATTGACTCCTTAAGAGTAAGCTATTGTGCCTTTTCAAGATAACTCCTACTTGTTTCTCAATCTCCTCCAATGCAGGATTTTGCAGATTCACCTAGCAATAACTCCCACACTGTTCACTGAAGTTGATTGCAAGGTAGGCATGTATAGGATTTCAGAGCCTCTGTATCTTTATTACAGCTTTTATATTTTATTGGAAGGAACTTTAAGATCATGTTTAACTCTTTCCCCTTGTACTGGATATGAAGAAATTTAGGAAGTGAGTATAAAATAAAATGGCAGTACAGAGCATTTTTTTTAGAATAAACTAATAAGCACATTTCCAGCATAACTATGCCATCGAGTATCTATAAATTTTACTTGTGAAATAGCAGAAGAATAGGCGGAATTATAATTATCATTTAAAAAATAAATACTAATACTTCCAGTGTTGTGTGCTCTGGTGTGTGGGTGTGTGCTCTGAAAAGAGGCATTGGACCAGAGTGGGAAGAAGATGTACATTGTCTGAACTATCTACTTTATAATCTATTTAAAGATAATTGTTATAATTAATAAGATGTAGAATAATGGAAGATAATGAAAATAATTGGAAAGTATGTATGATTAATGGAACTCTTTTTCTAAATCCAGGAAATAAATTATAGAGCTATTGAACATCATAACAGTACTTGGTTGAAACAATGAGTGGTTTGATTCCCCCCATTTAATGACTTTCTCCTGCTTTGTATGAGACAAACCAGTTGATTTCTGATTAATTCCAAAGTCTTATTTCTATGTAAGTAGTGTTAGAATTGCAGCTGGAATTATGTTTGAAATGTACTGTATGGTCCATGTGGCTTTTACACCATAGGATGTTGAGCTAGTAATACATATAAAGGAACCTATAGATTAGATTAGACAATTCAGCACTGTAGCCTTTTTCATTTAAATTGTATATATAATCTATCTAGATCCATATCTATCTATCTATCCATATGCCATTATGCATGAATAATACTTGGCAACCTTTCTTAACATCAAGAAAATCTTTCAAAGGGAAAGTGATGCAAATAAATTGACCACACATGTGAAAAAATTTATTTATTATTATTATTATTATTATTATTATTATTATTATTATTATTATTATTATTATTATTATTATTATTATTATTATTATTATTATTATTATTATTATTATTATTATTATTATTACTACAGACTGTCTTGATCATAAACTTGAAAAAAAAACTTTTATGAAGCAGATTTAGGTGGGAAATTCCAAAGTAATAACAGGGTTATTTTTAAAATATATGCTATAGATTTCCTTTGCTTGACAAGGCATTGGTGTTGATAAAGACTTGAATTAATCTGTTAGTACTTGCTATCAAACTGCTACTGCTAAATTTTCATGGCAAGTAGTTTTGATTATTGTGGTTTTGTTATTCCCAAACAATTTGAATATTTAAATATTGCTTGAAGAATAAAGGATACTTATATAAATTTATTTTAAATAATCATGAAGCTATACTTACACCAGTGTTGTGGTTCGAACTTTACTAAATGCAGGACAATATAATAATATATGGCTTTAAAATCATAGCTCATTAATGTTAAAGGAAAGTAGTTTCATCTGATACTGCCAGGAATCTTAATGAGCAATATCCAACTACTCTCATCCTTTCTTATTAATCTTCTGTACATATTATTTGTGAATATTCCATCACCAAGCATGAGAATTGGAGCTTCTATTATTCATAGGCACTGACACTGAACTATCTTTAGTCATATTGCCCTTCAACATTTTGTTTTGAAACCATGAATTCGAATCTAGAAATTATTTTTCATCCGTAAAAAAGAGCTTCCATCCATGAACTAAAATTTGTATATATTAGTTCCTTTGCTCAGTAACAATACATTTGCTGAGCAAAGCTCCTTGTTATTTTTCATGTTGGCTAGTACTAATGAAAGCTGTAGTTGAGCTATATCACACATTTTAACCATTGGTGTCCTAAGAAAGTGAATTCCACAACCTGACTGGAGAAGGTAATATATCTTCAAAGTACTTGCAACGGTTTTGCACAATGGATTAATACAATTTAGTGCTCTTGATTGATCTGCTTCCTTACCCAATCCAATTACATACTATTCCCAGGTTAACCACCAACAGTAGTGGAAATGTAGGAATGCCTACTGAGCTGTTTCCCCAGACTTTAGGTTCCAAACAGTTCCATTTACAGAACTCCAGAACACGTCAAAGGAAGTTCTGTTTTTCACTTGCCATCAGAATATCATCTCAAGATACAGTTGCAACAGAAGTGCTCCTGTGTAGTGGGATCCTAATTAAATTATCTTGTCATGCCTTGATTCCACTAAAATGCAGAAGAGCTTTTTACACAGTATCACAAGCTGGATTCTACAGGTTTTAGCATACATTAATTTTCTCCGTCTTTCCCTCTCCTGTGTCTATATGTGCATGTCTTGTGTTTTCTAGCAACATTGTTTTGTTAGATCAGTCAGAAAGAACACTTGACTTTTTGAACACTTTGCTTCCTGTGCAAAATGCCATACAGTATTTCAATTTTTTTTAAAAATGCATTATTTAAAGCACTATGAAGCAGTGCTATATTTGTTTAGTTACTGTTTTTACCTTGTGATTCTCTGGCCTTGTATTTTGACACAGTTTTTGCCCATAATCTCCAGTTCCCTATTCCTAGCTGCCAAAGTTAGTGAAAGGGCTTCAGTAGCAAAGACAGGCAAAAATAAAGCACTTTGCTGTTCAAGTTACTAAGATAAATGTTTTCAGAAGCTGTGATGCAAAACACTGAATCTAATAAAATATTTTTTCCTCCTTAGGTAAGCCAATAAAAGATTCTTCTGTATAATCAGACTCAGACAAGGTAAATCTGTTTAAGGTGTCTTATCTATTATTTTGAATTTTTATTTACATAACTCAAAACTCTGTGGATGACTGTATATTGAAAATTTACTTTTACAAAAGTAATGAACAACAACAAAAAATAGTTTGATGTAAACAGTGTTGTCAGCTATGTAGTAATCACTCTGTTTTCTGGAAAATAACAAAACTAAAAATATTTTAGAGTGTTGTACTGAAAGATTTTATTATGTAAAATTTAACACCGTGTAGCCTCTCAAAATATATTCAAGGTTATAATGCAAAAGCTCAAGGCTGGTAAAAACTGGTCTGAATCTGGGTACAGTGCAAACTGAAAATAAAATTATTTTATTTTATTATTTTATTTATTATGAGGCAGAAATAGAAAGTGTTCTGGGAAATTTATTTCAGATATGACTTGGTTTGCTATTGGTTTTAATTCATTCTGAACATTTTTAATAATAAGCTTTTTTCCTTCTTATACTCTACCTATAATTTTAATTTAGTAACAAGATACATGATACATAATACATTATGCCTAATAAAATATTGTTGCATGCATTAACACATGGGTGAACAAAAATAGGACAGAGTCCAAACCTAGAAAGAAAGTTGCATCTTAGACCAGCCAGGTAACATACGGCAGTTCTGAATGGTGCTGGGGGACGGAGGGTGGGGGTCAGACTGGCCTGTGAATAATTTATGTCAGAACCTTCTTAGAGATTTTTTAAACAACAACAAATCATGTGTGAATGCTGCAGAAGCCCCTACCAGCAGAAATAATGAACATAATTGTATTATAAATGAAAAATAATGAATGGACATACCTTTACAAATATTGTGGATAACTGATTTTATAAGTGAGTGGTTGCAGTTATCATTATGACTTCACTTAATTAGATTTTTCCCGTTTTATATTTTGGATTACAATTCAGTATTCCGTGCTATGATTGATACAAATTATCTGCACTGTAATGGCCATTTGGTTCAGCACCAATGATTCTTGCTTATTTCAGAAGCTGTTACTTTAAAAGAAGTGTCCTCATAATTAAAATAATGTGAATATCATACTGATTTAATTGGTTGCCTAAGGTTAAGAAACACATTTTTGTAGTCAAATGAATACCATATTTAATCAGTGGAATCATTGAAATAATTATTGAATGACTGAATTCACAAACTGGTGCTTCCTTGAATTTTAAGGAATACATTCTTAATGTTTATAATACAGTAATATTGTACTTATAAAACAAAAGTTCGGAAGGTAAGATGACAGCAGTATTCAAATATGCTGTACTTTGCACAACTGTCAAATGTTCATTCTCTTCTAAGCACAGGGTGTTTTACCACTGTCACTAGAAGTACCCATTAAGTACCAATTAATAGGTACATAATGGCATTTTTGTACCCATTATTGGGTACTTAATGGGTACTTCTAGTGACAGTGGAAAAACACTCACAGTTTCCAACAATAGAATGTCTGGCACCCATTTAACAACAGTGATCTCACCAGTCTTTTGAAAACAATTGTATTTAATACTGTTTTCTATTATCTCTCAAGGGATTCTGTATGAAAAGACACAACATAAATATTATTGTTTCATGGCCAGCAGTTTATGAAGTCAGTTTATAAACAGGCAGATAGCACTAGAGGCTTGTGGTATTTCAGCAGTATCTACTTACTTAAAAAAATATAAAAACTGTGTATGAAGATGCATAGCTTCAATTTCCAAAACATAGCCAGTATATGCTTGGGGTAATAAAAGGATCCTCACAGTAGGCATCAAGTCAGGTTCTTGCTTGCATCATGGATTATATTCCATTTGCCAAACAAGTGTTTGTCATAGTTTTAAAACTATTTTTTCTTCTTAAAAAAAGAAGCTGTAGCTATGTTACAATTTAGGAATTGCATAATATCCAGCACCATGTAAATGATTTGCTGTCTTTCTTCAGGTTCTTTGATAGAAGATAACACAGCACTGACCTTTGTGTTTGGAAACTTGGGGAATGTTTGTAAATTTATTCCTAATAAAATATGACATTTCTTGTCTAGTTAGATTAGATTACAGTGCATTTGGCTATAATATCAAATTAAGCAGATGTTTAAAATAACTTTATTCTTTATTACTGTAGAATGTAGTATTTACCAGACTTAATCTGTAGTGAAATTTACAAAGGAACCGCACCATCCACTTACCATCTGATAGTATGTATTTTCCCAACATGGAAACTCCTTTCAGGTGTCATAGGCACCATGCTGAATAGACAATTATATCAATACTCATAGTATCTGAAGCAGCATCAGAGGCCCAAAGCACTAGCTGCTGATAGACTATGGCTCAGTGTCACACCCATAGATCCTCAAATACAGAATTGTACAAGGTTAATTGGACACTAAGAACCTTTATTAAGAACTTAATGGGTAAGTGGAGGATAACAGTAGAAAGCAACTCAAGACTCAGACAGCCATAAAGAGGGAGCATATACTGAGGTGATGCACTGTTCCCAGATCATTTCACTGAGTGGATATGAGTACAGGTTCAAACATCAGTCACCTCTTGTCTAGGTGATATCAAGCTATACTCCAAAAATGAGTTAAACTTCTACTCACTGATTAACACACAAGAATCCAAAGCAAAGACAATGGGATGTTATTTGCTTGGAAAAATGAAAATGGATGATCGTGTAAAGAAAGCAGATAATAGGAACCAAAGTAATCTTATAAAATTCTTACTAGCAACAGCCAAAGTAGTAATAGCACAGTGTTGGAAAGATAACAGAACAATTTCAGATTTAAGTAGGATAAAGTATGGGATTTACGCATCCACAAATTCCTAACTCAGAAAATCTGATGTCTTCAAAAACCTACGGGTTCCATTAGTGGCTGCTTTATCTAATTTACAACAGTCACGTTGGCCTGTTTCCAAAGTGATAATCAGGTACTTTGAGTAATATATTTCTACTTGAATTAATGTTATGAAATAAGGTTTGCTAATGTGTAGATGCTTTTTAACATTTTTATTTATTAGGCACATGGAATAATGATATGTTTTATTTGTTATTCATCTTATTTGTTTGAAAATAATTTTAAAAAGCAAACAAAACAAACACTCTAAAATGGTGATTCTCACCCTGAACCCTCATAAAAACATATCAGAGGGATGTGGGAAACCTTCCCCGACCTCTGGGATTGGCAGGACAAAATGTTGGGTTCCTTGAAGAGCTCAAAACAGTGACAGCAAAGGGCTTAAGCCATGAAAAGGAGGGAAAGGATGGCACCACTCCCTGGAAGGCTTGAACAAACTCAAGCTCAAATGGCTGAAACCCAGCCCTTCTGCCAGCATTCTGAGGCTCCTGAAAATCAAGGTAAGGCCATAATTGATCCACAAGAGCTTATTGCTCAAGTGAAAAAAACCATTGGAGACAAAATGGGTGAGATGTATGCCCAATTTAACCAGAAAATGGACAATATTAATTCATCAATCTCAGAAATCAAAGAAACAGCATCTGCTGCATTTGACAGGGCTGCTGTGGCCCATTCTGAGGTAGAAACATTGGTTGGAGTAGTGTTAAAATTGCAAGACCAGGTCCTTGAACTGGAATGTTGCTTTCGTGGACTTTCTGAAGAAGTTGAGGGCTGTGGCATTATTGAATTTTTGACTACTTGGTGGAATGGCATTTATCCCAAACTTAACATTTCAAAATCTGACATTGCAAGGGCGCATTGCAGCTTCTGCCCTAAGCTTTTACCTGATAAGCCTCCTTGGGATATAGTGGTTGCTTTTGAAACATTCCCTATGAAAAATAAAGTCTTGCAACTATTTTCATCTACCAGTAATCCTCTCACGTTTGGTGGGCAGCCGATTTTGATTTTCCAGGATGTAGCCCCCGAGGTGTTGGAAAGGAGACAGGCTTTCTACCTTATAACCCAAATTTTGCACAATACCCGCTATTGCTGGGGATTCCCCTGCTTTCTAATACTTTTTGGAAAAACTGTCAAGCAACAGAAGGCAGAAACCCTGCAAGAGGCTGAGCACATCTGGCAACTCATGAATTCCATAGCATCCTCCTCTTCAGAAATAGAATCGGTCTCTCTATCATCTGAAACTCAACCTGCTGCCACCTCTTTATCCTCCAACTACAGTTGGCAAGTTAAAGTTTCACTGAGTCAACGTGCTAAGTCCTCTACTGTACTGCGAGATGGACGGATAACAGACCTCTTTTGACACAATACAGAGAAAACAACCCCTTGAAGAATCTGCTGCAGCTATTGCCATTAAGCAAGCCCTATACTATGATTTCTTTTTTCTTGTCTTCAGGATGCAAGAAAATTTAGCAATATAATAATTTTCTTAGAGCTTCACCTACCTTGGCGGGGGGGGGGGGGAGGAGTTCTGTATGTTTTAGCTTGATATTGTTTAGTCTTTATAAAAAAACATCTGAGTCTGTGCATCAGCATTCTCCAAGAGCTCTCTAACAGTGGAATGGTCTTGGGATCCATTCTGGGAGATCCTCTTTATGTGTTGGGTTTTTGTTTGGGATTATTGTTGTTTGTTGCTGATTAGTCTATAATCGCCTTCTATTTACTTGCTAGTGAAACTGCTATTCCCTGTTTCAGGTATGCTTTCCTATAAAGTTGAACAAGATTTTATTCATATGTGTTATCAGTGTTATGGCAATGATTAAAATAGTTACTTTAAATGTCAATGGTCTAAATAATCCCATAAAGCATAGGAAGGTGCAATCCTTTTTAGTAAACCAGTTGGCACAAATAATTTTTTTTACAGGAAACACACCATATTATAGGTCACAAGAAGCTGTTTAATCATCCCTCGTTGGCCAGGATTCACATGGCTGCTGGCTTCTCTAAATCTAGGGGAGTGACAACTATCCTCTCCCCATCTCTGCCCTTCAGGGTTGAGAAAACTTTGGTAGATGCTAAACGATGCTATCTTTTTCTAAGAGGTCATCTGAATAACACTCCTTTGACTCTGGCCAATATTTACTCACCTAATACTTTACAGCGCCCTTTTCTTCATAGTATCTTACAGAAATTGGACAGATTTGCTATTGGCAACATTACTGCTGCTAGAGACCTAAACATAGTGATGGACCCCAATATGGGCAAAACCTCCTGCTCCACAAACAGGGACAGGAAGAAATCACCAGCTGCCCTTAGTATATTATGAAAATTCCATCTGCTTGACTCCTTTCGACTAGACAACCCTACAGCATGTGATTTTACTTTTTTCTCCTCTAAACACCATAGATCTTCCCGTATAGATTATATCCTTTTCAGTGAACTTCTGGCAGAATCTCTCATCTCTGAAATCCTCCCTTGTGCTATGTCTGATCATTCTGCTGTCATCTCTAAATTCTCTTTTGAACTTCCTATGTTTTCTTCTAAGCTTTAATCCCTCTCTTGTTAACTGGACGGCATCTAAAGATAAAATTCAGAAAGCCCTCTCTGATTATTTTGATCTTAATGTCACCTCAGGTACGTCCCACATGATAATCTGGGACACTGAAATCTGTAATTCGGGGGCTCTGTATTTCTGAAGGAACATGGCCACGCAAACAGTCAGACTCCAAGAGAAATGCTTTATTAAAAGAAATTAAGGAACTGGAGAATCTCCACAGGAAAAAAGTGGTCCAATAAAATATATGAAAAGCTGTGCAATAAGCATGTGGAAATGAAATTGCTGGAAACAGAAAGAGATGCAAAACAACAACTTTCCTTAAACATAAATTTTATTTAAAAGGGAATAAGAATTCAAAATTCCTTGCTGGGTTATTAAGACGCAAGAGAATGAAAAATTTTATTCATAATCTGAAGGATGAATCAAACCAAAACTGTATCAAACAGTCCCAAATAATGGAGATTATGCTCAAATTCTATAAGGATCTTTATGCCCCTTTTCTCCCTCTTCTTCACATAATTATTCTCTCTCTTCCTATCTTATCTCTTCTTTACCACCTGTTCTGGCCCTAGAACAAAAGGAATTCCTTAATTCTGAAATCTCTTTGGAAGAGGTTGAGGCTGTTATCAACTCTCTCAAATGTAACAAAGCCCCAAAGTCCTTTTCTTCTATATTATCCCCTCGCCTAACTGTCCTGTTCAATTCTGTTCTCTCTTCTGGTTCCATTCTTCTGTCCTGGAAAGAATCTCTGTTACATGCCTAAAGAAAGGGAAACCAGGAGATGATGTGTCTTCATATAGACCAATATTATTACTTAATGTAAATTTCAAAATATTCTCTTCCATTTTCGCTAAACGGATCAACTCCTTTATCACCAAAATAATTGGCCCTGAGCAGTTTGGATTTATTCTTAATAGGTCAATAACAGACCCCACTCGCTTGGTACTGAACTTCTTGTCGCATGCAGAAAGAAAAGGTAAGTCTCTCTCTTTCATCTCCTTCGATCTTTTCAAGGCTTTTGATTCTGTGTCCCACCCTTTCCTTCTCTCTGTCCTAAATCATTTGAACTTTAGAAATCCTTTCATCTCTCTTTTGAAAAGTATATATGACTCCTCTACCGCTAAATTGTGGATTAATAACTCTCTTTCTTCCCCTTTCCATCTTGCCAGAGGGAGACGGCAAGGATGCCCCCTGTCCCCACTGTTATTTTCCCTGCCATCAAAATATTAGCATCCAGGATACAAAATAGTCCAGCCATTAAAGGCTATAACTTTGGTAAACGCTCCGTCAAATTCTGCCTCTTTGCAGATGACCTTTTAATACTCACCGAAGATCCAGTGAACACTTTGTCCACCCTCAGACAGGAATTAGATCTCTTTTTTTAAAAACATTCTGGACTTAAAATTAATTACAATAAATCAGAGATCCTATTTGTCAACCTGCCGCAGATCCTGAAGTCCCAGCTTAATGGAATGAACAGATCCAGACAGTGCTAGTTTTTGTATAGTAGGCTCTCAATAATAATAATAAAAAAAGCTACAGAAGCTGTTGGGGTAATTAATTTGGAGAAAAGGTAAGCCTGAACCTAGGCATAAGTTTTAAGAGTGGAGAATTAGCCAGAGTAGCAAGATGGCAAGAAAGGAACAAGATCAAAGGTCTTTCAAAAACAAAAATCAGACATATAGCAGGAGGCAGTGGTATAAATGGAATCAGCAATGGGCTAGTTGCTGATAGTTGTAACAAAGAAGAAAAGGCAACTCCCTCTGCCCTGCTGCAGTGCCGATCCCCTTTATGAGACTCCTTCTGCCCCACCACCACCCTCCTTACCCTCACAGAAGCCTCCCCATCAAGCCAAACATTTCCCCCACTCCCTCACCAGCTGAAGAACCTTTTCTCAAGGAGACTTGGTTGTAGCAGGCAGTGACAGCAGCAGATAGATGTGGGTAGGCCTTTCCAGGCCAAAAATGGCCTGAGTATGGCTGCTTTCCTTGTATGTCCTGGAGATGGCCTAAAATGATATGATGTATCTGTGACCTTATATTTGAACAGTGTACACAATACATTTGATCTAAGTGACAAAGATGTCTTGATTACATTTATTTATATCTAATCCCAGGATTAAGTGTAGAGTTTGTCTCCAAGCTATTACTCTTGTCTGCAACTGAAAGGGTTACCCTTCTGCCCTGTCTGGCAGGCATAAAGGGAGGGGGAGAAAAAGGAACAGAGAACTAAACATGTACAAATTTATCCTTTTGAATGAAATGGAGTCTGCTTAACCAAAGCCCCAAGATTCTTATGGTTTTCTTTGACCTTGTCATATTAATGGCAATAACTATACTAACCTCCCACATTCAGAGATAGCCAATTAATGTTATATATAAAAAGGGAGGGGCGTCATCAAAGCTGCTGAAGTTAAAACCTAGAAACACTTCAAAATTACAGAAGATCTACTCCAAGTCAAGCATTAACAAACTGCACATAAGCTTAAAAAAGAGAGCACAAGAGTTAACAAATGTCAAGGCCACTGTCCTAAACAAGGACAGAAACATTCATGAATATATCAGTAAAGAGGCTCCTATGGAAGAACTTCTAAGAGAATGTTCAAACAACTTCAAATTTTGCCACCTTGACATTTCGATTTTTATTTTATTTTATTTAAATTTAAAAGTGGAGAATTGCAAGTTGTTTGGCAACACAGTTTTTCTGATACCCTTCTGAAAAGCATTGTGTTCTTCCTTAGATCTTGTAATATTTAGGTTAACCAAAGTTTTGCCTCTGTGTGTGTGTGTGAGAGAGAGAGAGCGCATGCACGCATGCACACGCACGTGCGTGCATGTGTGTTGAAGGTCCAAACTCATAGAAGTTTGGAAAAAGTATGTGAAGATGCATATGCAATCAAGAGAGTAAGGTGATGCTACTTTAAGGAAAGTGTCCTTCCCCATTCAAATTGAAGAGAAGCAGTTGCTTCTGTCTTTTATATAACTCTCTGCATAATATTCCTGGATTGTCTTAGAGACCATTCTGCTTGAAAGCCAGCAATAATGTTCATTCCTAGCTAAAGATATATGATTAGTATTCAGACAGCATAGAAGAGTGAGAGGAGGGGAAGGAGACAGAGGGGGGGGGGAATCCTTTATTCTTCTCTTGTATGATGACTAACGGAATCCCTATCCAACTGCCTGAGGCAACTTCAGGGTTTCAACTACTCTGGACATGTTTTTAGGAAGGTTATTTCCAATATCAGTCTTGCTTCAACACTCATACAACTTTCATCATTCTGATTATTTCTGTTGGGGAGGGCTGAAAGGCTTTGCATTCTTCACTAAGGCTCTCTGGGATGGTTATCAAGACTGTTTCTAGAGAGAGAGGCCACAACAATCTCTTTTTAGCTTCATGACAGTTACAAGCAGAAGTTTCATCACATTTCATAATGTTCCTTATGGCTTTAAATATGTCTAGGCAGCCTTTGGGCTTACCACAAATGAGTTTAGAATAAAATGCCAGTAATAGGCAAAAACTCCTGTGTCCTTCTTCATACTTTTTGTTTTTTAACTTGTGGTCATGATTTTAAGTTTTAGTCCGTCTCTGAGACAGCTAGGTAAGGGAGGTCATTTTTTACCTCCTCCAGCCTGGTCACACATACCGTGCCATCACTGCCACCCTGGATCCTGGTAAAAGGTGGGAGAGTGGGATCTACACCATTCTGAAGCTTATCTGTTGAAATGCTTTGGGAAGTGGTGGCAGTGGTGGCAGCAGGAAGTAGCAACAGTGGGGGATACAAGGGGTTGAGTGCAGTGCCAGTGGCATTGAGAAGAGCAGTAGACCTTTGCCTGGCTAGGTTCATTTCTTGGTGAAATGGTTAGGGTTAGGTTGTGCCACATCTTGCTGAAGTAATCCATCATATTGAGAAGCTGGACTCAAAACATACTAACTCCTATCACACCCAATACTTGATAATCCTTCCTTAACTCATCCTCAGTTTGTGTTGCCATGTTTACACTTTTCTGTTCCTGTCTTGAGACTCCTTAATGAAACTTTTTAGATCTCCACCCCTTTCCACCATTACAAGACCCTCTGTGCCCTGATAGTGTAGAAGTTCTGTGACTCAACAGTGTGTCAACACATTGCATAAAAGGGAAGGCAGATTCTCACAGTATCCACTCAGTATTGTATGGTTCAGCCCCCTTTGGTAATCGTCCCTGATCACACCCAAAAAATGAAAATGGATTAACAGTCTGTAATGGCTTGAGATCTGTAAAAATCAGGAGTCAAGAATGTATGATTGAAGGGTGGTATACAAATAAAACAGATAGGGTTAAAAAGGTGTAAGTCGTGGGGTCTGAAGATGGTCTGAAGAAGGATTAAAGTTAACATGTGACCACACCCCAGGCTGGAAAATCTTCAGAAAAACCAGGAACACAATTTTGTGTCTGGTTTTTGAGGACTTAAGGCCTCAACCCTTTAAAACTGTAAGGTATGACTGGGCTTTGAATCTCAAGAGGTCTGATTGCTGAGAATGTCCTATAAACAAAATCCAACCCCTGCCTAGATTAAGTTCCTGCAGATCTGTGTATAAGTGTGCACCTGAGTATGAGAAAGTACCATTTATATATTTAATTTACCTTTATTTACTACCTTTCACTGAGGTCCTAGTGTAGTTACATCAAAGATAACAAATTGGAAGCTGATGGAGCACATTACCTTCAGGCAAGAGCAGGTTTCTTCTGAATGAAGGAAGGGCCTTGGTTGGGAACTGGTAGATGAAACAGTTTTTATTGACTCATCAAAGTTTTATGACAGCAACTTCCAGAAAACCTTGCTTTCACCCATATAAACCTGGCCACAGTTTATGTAGTGCAAAATCTAGTGTCTTAATTTTCTACTTCCCCCACCAAACTGTAGTCCTGATTGACTTAGTTAGCTTCATTCCAGTCTGGAGTACTGGCTTTTCTGAAGCAACTTGCTCTGGTCTTGCTTCACTAATTCTGGTATTAGTGAATATGAGGGTTCCTGGACTAGGATAGCATTGCTATCAGTGTAACAGTAAGCTCTAGTAACCTCCGCAATGCATTATGCCATTAGAGTAGCCTTTAATTCAGAATGCCATTGTTTATTATGTGCAGAACCCAGAACCACATTATGACATTTGTGAGTTGCACTCACTGTAAGTACAACAAAATGAATTGACTTAAGAAAACTTCAGATGTATTGGTGAGAAGTCTCTGTCTTGGTATGTGCCAGCTGACTGATTGCAATATTTGGAATGGGAATTTTCTGAGGGTGTGGAAGTGAAGAGATGATCGTGCCAGCAAGATTTTTTTCTCAGATCCAGAGGTGATTATTTATGTCTAATTTGGAAAAACGCTTTCTGAGGTTTCCAGTGAATAGTCACTGCAACATCTTGCTGCTGTTTTAGATTTGTCTTCATTCACTACATTTAGGTAGGTAAGACAGATAAAAAGATGCTAACAATAAATGATACTTCCTCATTTCCTTATAGAAGAACACCTCTTATTTGAAGAAAAATGAACCATCACTTCATTTTGCTCATTAAGCCCCCCCCCACAACCCCTCAGTTTATTGTATATCTTATGAACTCAAGGTGTCAAGAAGTATTTTCCTTACTTCCATATTATAAATTTTGAAGAACTATTATTCCCATTCATTTATTATATGGGGTGGGGGGGAGAATCCACATTAATTTATCTACATACAATCCTCTTACCTGAAAGTCTAATCACATTCAAGCAATACTCTTTATTTTTTGATATTCATCAAAGATGAACTAATGTATTATTAAAACAAAATCTTAAAACTCATTTGAATGCCTGTGCCTGAATAGTGTCCTTTTCAATAAAAATTAACTCCAAAAAATTAAGTCTGGAAATTAAAACAGAAAATAAATTAAGGTGGTTACCTGAGGTTTGAGCAGAAGGTGCTCCCTAGGTGGCTGATACGATGTACAGCTGACCCACTGGTATTGTGAGATGTTAACAGGAGATGACTGCTTTGATTGAACAGTTTGCTTGTTCATGGGTTTTTCCCCTCCCACAAGGCACTGTAAACATAATAGAACTACAGGAAAGTGCAGGAAGGTAATTTCTTTTAAAATATCCTTAATATCCCATTTTGTGTTCTATTTTTTTAAAACAAACAAACAAATGAAGAACCCTTATGAATGAATTCAAAAAGTAAATGGATAGCTGAATAAATAATTCTCTCTTGTCCTTCTTCATATTCTTTATTCAGTCTGAATTTGTTTTTGTTTTACTTTTCCAAGTAGATTGCCTTGGTAAATTTAAGACTTCCTGCAATCCTGGGCCTTTTCTGTATGACATAGAAGTGTGAGTGCAGACAGTTAAATTTTCCTATGATGTTCAGCTTTCTAGACTTGGACATCCAACACACTGGACACAAACTCAGATACCTGACTTTATGTAAGACCATCCTCTTTTTGATGCCATTTTACTTTACTCGCTAGTATGCAGTTTGTTCTCTGAAATGTTCAGTACAGGCACACCTTCATATCCACGGGGGCGGGGGGGGGATATGTTCTAGCTCCTATTGTGGATACAGAAAACCACAGATAATACAAACGTGTTATATAACACTATACGGTACTGTACACCTTTTTATGCCTTTTATTGTCATTTTTATCATTTTCCATCATGTCCATAATGAATACAGTACAGAAATTAAAGCATAACCAAGAAACGAAGAATGAAAAGGAACAGTGCTCACCAAATAGAATGTGGTAAAGAAAGGCATTTAGCTAAATTCATCGCATTATGAAGGAATTTGGATTAACCTTCTCATGAAATGTCAGAAGAGCTTTGATGAGGTGAAAGAGACCAGATGAAGTGGAAAGCTGAGGCTCTTCTGGTGAGGACACTTTTTCCTTCTGCTTCTTTTGTAGAAACACTGCAATTGGTAATTATTTTCTTTGTCTTTTGAGTTCATCAAATACCAGCTTTAGTGCCATCTTACTTCAGATATATTTTGATATTACATTGACAGTGGCACATATCATGTCAAGGACCTACCAAGTGTAGGTAGCCTTAACACACCAGATGATGCCTTGGTTGAGAGGCTGGAGAAGCAAGGTCTTGTTGGGTGGTAAAAATATGACCCAAACACCTGAGTGTTCAGTAGTAATGGATTAAGGATGGCCAGGAGCATTATGTATTATTAATAAAATTTTCCTTCTATAAAGATTGCTGAACTTCTGGAATTAAGCAATAATGGAGCCACTTGGTAAAAAGCAGTGCAGTTACCCATTCCTTCATATTGTGCTAGAAAATGGGAAGAAGCATCTTGTTTTGTTCTTCAGAGCGCGGGCCTATTTAGAACGGTAAACTACCCCAGGGAAACTACCCCAGGCATAATCATATGCGCTGCCACATTGCCACTTAGAACCATGCTTTAAAGCCTAGTGTCTGCTTAGCACTTTGATGGATATAAGTTTTATTAGGCATTTTCATCCAAAATAATCTAGTTTTGTCACAACTGTCAGCATTTAATTAGTGGTTTTCATTTTTGTTTTGGCTCTTTCTACACTGGACCTTAATCCCGATCAGTTGTCTTCTGAGCCTCATCAATCTGCATGTTGGTGTAGATCTGTGAGGCCCCACTTCCCATTGGCATGCTTTCTCTGCTTTAGACGGAGTGTAATCCTAATCAGGGACACCCTGATTGGGATTACTGGTAGGCACATTTAAACATGGCTATGATCAGAACAGCCGGCCCTTATTCTAAATGAGGTGTGTTGTGGAGATGGCACACCTCCATGTCTGGGGCTACTGAAGATGTCCCTCTCAGCATGGCAGACTGCACTAAAAGAGGCTGCACTGTACCAGAACAGGTGGAACCTGCCTTCCTTTTCACCCAATGCCTGTACTTGTGGGTGGTACATACCATAGTTGGTAGTATTTCTCCTTTCTTTGTTTCATTCCTTACCAAGCAGTTTGTACTTTGCTTGCCACCATTCCTAGGATGATCCCCTCTCCCCCCGCTCTTTATTCCAGTCATATGCTGGTGGACTTTTGTCATTTAAAAAAAAATGTAAATCAGTTTTGTACTAAACCGATAAAGCAATAGATCATATTTTTTTCTCATTTGCTTTCTAGTGGTTTTGCAGAAAAACTAGAATGATTTTTTTAGCAATGTGCAAAGGAAAAATGTTTCAAAAACTGCTTCAGCTGTTTTAGGACAACTTAGTATAGCCTCATTTTTCTTCAGGAACAGCAGGGCGCATGCTGGTTGGGTTATGCCTTGGCTGCATCTGTTTGAGGGCACAGTCCCCTTACCTCATCAGTGTTACCACTGAGTTTTCCATCAGCTTCACACAGCTCCAAACACAAGCCATTGCCTCTGCTGATTGACAGAACTTTATCCTATCAGAATGCAGCTGCTCTAGATGCAGTCAAGAGGGATGGAGAGCTAACGAGTCATGCAAAGGAGAGTTGGAGCAATAGCATAAAAGATGTGAGCATAGCAGCTGAAACTGAGGATGATCTGAGGATGGATTATCAGGAATTGGGTGTGAGCTGGATTAGGATGTCTTCAATTCAGTTTCTTAACAAGGTGGACCATTTCAGCAAAGTGTGACCATGGCCTTTGTTCCTAGCCCTTTGAGGCTTTGGAACTCAGTCATTCAGATAGTGTTGTTGTAGCCCACACCTTCCTGTGTTCCAGACCAGTAGGTCTGGATGTTTCGGACCAACCGGTTAAAACCACAGGTTTTCCAGTGCTTAAAGGCCCTTGGCCCATTTTTAAAGATATGTATATCTTGCCTTCTCTGCTTGGTAACTGTGCTGCCTATTTAGCCATGTAATCTAATCACTTTATCACGATTTTCAAATGCATATTATGTTTGCAATATAGCTTTCTGCTCTGCCAAGAGCAAGGCAGTTTTTCAAATGGGAATAAATGGCATGTATGTAATATCATAATGAGAATGCGTCGGTAATAAGATATACAAACCGATGTCCATATGAAATCCACATGCACATATGACAGTAATAGTTTATTTTCAGAATCGCTTTATCACATCTATTCAGCTCAAATGAGTGTATAGTGGAATTTGTTCACGGAAGCTTGTATATTTGAATCAAACATATTTGTTTCTATTTGTTACATTGTTTTTGGTTGCCTTCAGTGTCCTTCAGCACATCTGTGTTATGTTATTAAAATAAATTTGCTGTCTGGCTGTATCACATTGCAACACAAAATGATGTTTGCTGACTGCAGGTTGAAAATTCTATTCCTTCTAGTTACCAAGGTGTTAGTGATTTCACAGGGTTTGTTGTTGTTCATTTCTAAGCGGGAATGAGGAACTTAATATGACCCCAGAAGTGTAGGGTTTTTTGAGATATTTAAGTAAGGAGAAATTGCTTTGGCCTGTAGCTTTTCCTCAGGACAAACCATCTAGCTTCCTGTGAGGAAACTCACAGGAGATCTCTGCTGTGTAATTAATTATTCAGATGTCTCAGTGGTGGATAAAAAGACCCAGAGCTTCCATTTGCAAGCCTACAATGCACAATTAGAAATTGCACCAAGGATTTGTTGCCTGAAATGAGTCAGAGGCAATTTCAAGTCAATTTTAGCTACCAGACACTGAGTTTAGATAAAATCTGAGCTATGGTAGCATTTTTATGCAGCATTATCCTGTTTTTAAATCCTACAGAATAAGTTATGTTATTGTTACTAGAACATTTTTAAATAGATTTCCATCTTTATTTAAACCTCTGCAAGATTCAAATGTAACAGTATTCACCCCAAGGAAATTATGTATCCATTAGAATTATCCAAATATTCTGTGTCTGAAAAATCAAATATGTTCACTCAAACAATGTGCCCAAGACCTTTGGGCTGCCTCCATTTTCATTGGTCACTCTCAGGTACCCTGCCTTGAGCTACAGAAAACCAGATATGTCAGCAAACCTCTTCAGTGGATGTCTTTTATCAGTGAGGAGGGATTGCATAACTCTGAAACTTAGGGTTAATCAAAATAGCAACATATGGAAAGATTATTTTTTTTGTAACTGCACTCAGTGCTGTAGTGTCAGTTTGAGTCTTCTTTCAGGAGGTACATATGAGACTGCATTCACTTGGTGAGCCAAGCTTTATTAAGTTGCATTTCCAGCACATGTTCCTGTTCCTATGCTGACTTTGGGGGATTGGGTTACAGCATAATTGCACATCACCACTGAAGATGTTAAAATGATTTACGGTTTATTCTGTTTTTAATGCCATCTCCATATATTATCAGTCTGTCCATTAATAGAGTGTCACCTCTCTTTTAAATTTTCCTTCCTTTTGTCTTTGCTAATGAAATGACTGCTAATTGTTTAAGAGCATGCAAATATTCTGCCTTCTGATTTTCTATCATGTATCAAGGCTGCATGTTTCCTAGCAAACGAGTAGTGTTGTTCTTCCACTTCAACCATGCTAAAAGACTACATTGCTGTAAATCTGCACAAATGGTTAGAGAACCTGCACTGCTTTTCACCATTTTTCTTCCTTTGCACAACAACCGAAATATCCCCTTCATCACAGGGTTTTTTCCCCGCTAGCTCTAATACCGCATTAGAGCCACATTTGTTTCCACCAGTTCTAGGGAAATCTGGATTGAATGGATCCTTCAGGACCTATAATCAGGATTTCCTGTAGACCTCATTAAAGAGGTCTACAATGGGGTCTTGAGGCAGTAAATCCAGATTATACGGAGTGTGTTTCCACTGCAATCAGCAGTGGGGTCTAGGGGGGCTCTGGGGTGTGTGCACCCTTGGGGCAGATGCCCCAAAATCCAAAGCTCTGAAGCTTGTGCACAATCTCCAAAGCCAGCTCTGAATTGGCTCCAAAGAATAGCACAGGCTCTGAAGAGGATCCCACATGAGAGCAATGCCAATCCTACGGACCTTTGTCAAAGGCTCTGGAGAATCTTCGAAGTTTGCGGCAGATCACACTGGAGAATCTCTGGAGTTTATGACAAAGCTGTGGAGAATCTTTGAAGAATCTCTGGAGCATCTACAGAGACTGCACCCCCTGGCCCCCAAAACACTTGGAGTGATGGGCCACATGGGTGCTCTGGCATTACCACTGCGGGCAGGCTAGCACTCATTGCTATTGGGTGCTGCACTGCCTGTGGGAACGCATTGGGTACCTCCCTTAATCCAGATCTACTAGGTCTGGATTAGTTGAAAAACCTGTTCCTTAGATCTGGGTCATCTTAGATCTGAATTAAGGGAGGTCAGTGGAAAAAACCCCACAGTTACCTTTCATGGTAAGCTGCTTAAAGGTACCATCCCTAGAAACATATGGAAATTTAGGCAAGGAGTCAAAAATAATACATACATACATACATACATACATACATACATACATACATACATACATACATACATACAGACAGACAGACAGACAGACAGACAGACAGACAGACAGACAGACAGACAGACAGACAGACAGACAGACCCATGGAACTTTAAACTACTATTTATCTGTAATCTTGCTATACTTTTGTGTTTATGAATGCAGAGGTTGTGTCACTGTCAATTAAGCTTCAATTTGATGTGTAGACATGACCTATATTTATCAAATGAAACAAAATGGGATAATTATGGGATGTATACGGACATGTACAGATGCATACGGGATGCGTAACAATACATATGGGCACATATGAATGTTGCCAACATTCGTAAGTGCAAATTTGAATAAAAAATTTGAACAAATAGATTCAAATTTGCTCAATTAGAATCAATTTGGTTAAATTCAAATTTTAAAGATTCAAATTGAATTGAATCCCAAAAATTACATTTGTGCACACCCCTAGTTTCATTTCAGAAATAATGCTTTCAAGTCCTTCTTGTTTGAACATTGTTCCAGATGTCTGTTGCTGGGGCAATTTAGGCACCATCTTCAAAATGTCTATATCCAAAATATAGTAGTCCAGGATTGTGTAGTCCAGGATTGGGGGTTTACACAATCTCACACCACAAGCAGCCACCATCAGCCCACTTTCTGAAAAGGGCAGTCTTTCTCTGAGCTTTCTTACCTCTGAGCCATCAACTTGCTGCCAGTTCCGTTTCCCTCCATTTGGAGCTTTATATGGGAAAAGCCTTATTGCTATTAAGTAGATAGAATATAAATAGGTAAAGACAAAACCTTTACCTGATCTGAATTCCCTTCAAATTATCTTTAGAGCATCCTGTCTGTCTAAATAACCTGGGGGCAGTACCTAGGCATTCATCCTGGTGCCCACTGCTACTGTCTCTTACTTGGTTTTTTAACCTCCTGCAACCAATTAGTATTCTATTTCCAGAAACAGAAGTGAAGTTTTCATTAATGTAAGGGAACTCCACAGCATGCATTCATATAAAGTACCTCACAACACATACAATCACACATATTCTTTGTTGGCAAACTCAAAAATGTTATTGATAAAAGCAAAATATCCATAAATAAAAAGTGAACAATATCAAAGAAAACAGTATTAGTATTAATAATACAGTTTCTTTATTAGTGAACACCTCCAGACTCATAGCGTGACAATAATGCTGAATTTAATATATTACCATTCTATAATTCCCCTGTCTGCCCAATCTTGTGAAGGCCTCTAGTGTAACAGAAGCTGCCGAGTCTCCAAAATGTATCACTGCATGTCAATTTTTTCATTTGATTTATTTGTGTAGTCAGCAACTCATTTAAGGCAAAATCCCACACTTTGTTGCAGTTCATTTCCCTTTTGATCTTTTAAAGCACAGCATGAGAAACAACTTTCTGACAAACAGGTCAGAGTCATTGAGTCAGGTTTTTTTTCCTCTGCTCTCACAGCTTGACATGGAGCACCCTGTTATCAAAGGTGGCAAGGTTGCAAGAACTTGCTTAGGATTGGTTATTATCTTTGCAGAATATTAAATGAATAGTTTCCTAAATCAAACAATAACACTGAATTATAATTGTTTTTTTTTTCAAGGATAAAGCTATTGGAAGTGATTTGCTGATAGCTATAAAGAATACATGGTGTCCTTGAATTTTATTTAGTCTGAAAAAAAAAGCTGTAAATAATTATCTGGTGATTTACAAATGAAGACAGGCATTAACATTATAAAATTTAGAAAATGATTTTCTCTGTCAGTATGAATAAAGTACAGTAATCAGGTTTTGAGAATATATTTAGTCCAATAATGGCTAGCTATTTTGTTCAGCAATAAATTAGCAGTAGTGTTCAACTGAAACCCATGAACTGTACATTTGGAATTATTGCCTTCATTATTTTAATGTCAAATTACTACTCTGCTTAACATATGCAAATCAACATGTTAGGTGATAGGACAGATGTAAGTAATTTAAAGTTATATATAGTATTTGTCATTAATAGCTGTGATATTGCTTCTCATACTGCTGAATCAGAAGTACTGCTATTTTATTCTGAATGAAAACAATGAAAAAAGGAAATATTCGAAGCAAAAAAAGCACTTTGTCTTGCTGAAATAAATTCAGTTTACTGTATGCGTTGCTTAACTGAACTCTGAATGGTGTCCTTTTGCACAGACTTGCATAAGATTATACTGCAGATTTTGAACTTCTGAAAAGTTATTTGATACTCATTATTTTGTGTATCTTCCAGATTAGCTGGTTGGAGTTGCTCAGTTTTTAGTTTTGTCTACAGCTGTATTCGCATGGGCAATACAGACACTTGTTGGTGCATGGCACTCTTCCAGAGACACTTATGAGTTGGCAAGTGCCCTTGAAGGCATCCTTCCTGGAGAGTGGGATAATGGACTTTTATAATAGACTTCCTTATAGAGAGGGAGGGAGAGGGTGGGTTTATATTTTTAATTATAATTTAATATTTTATATGTTTTATTTTGTCTTATTGTAACCTGTCCTGGGACCTGTAATACCTGTCAGGTCAGCTCCCTTATCTATGACCAAAACATGGATAAATGGGCATTCAACATTTAATAACATGCAGCCACTCATACTTTCTCCTTTCTTCATCTCATTCTGTCCCTGCTTTGTGATCACTGAATTAGGAAGACCCCCTTTCTCCACTCCTCTTTTTCTGCCCTCCAAGTGCATTACCAATACACACTCATACAGTCGCACAGATGACAATAAGGAAAAGAAGATTAAGAAAAAAAATCACCAAAGAGTTGAAGTATAATTAGAAATGAAAACACAGGAACAGGTAGACTAAGTGGAATGGCCTTCCCCTTTATTCTCCTTCTTAAGCATAGCATAGAAAGGTGGAATACAAATAAACAGATTATAGTGGTGATAGTGATATAGCCCTGTAGCTACCCAGCCTTGTTATGTGACAAAGAAGATAATTTTTAGACTGAGTTTGTATTTGTTTTAATCTTTGCCTGAACACAATGGTTATCCAATTTTCTTCCCCCTCAAAATTTTATTGAAAACAGATTAATATATAACAGAAAGATATAATGAACGGACAACAATAACAGAACAGCCTTGTACATATATAGTTTTTTCCTATATAGTTAAGAATACCAGAGACTATAATGAATATACAAAGTCAAATGATTAACAACTTAGTTACTGAAGTAGAAAATTAATCATAGAAGATAAAGGAGCACACCAAATGTTTAACTGTCACGATGGAGTTAAGAATGGATCCCAAACTTCATGAAATGGTGTTTGAGTGTTGTATAATTTATGTTGATAAGTAATAAGTTCAGTTATAGCTATATCACCTAACTTGGTAAATCAGTTTTTAGCATTTCAAGTTTTGTTTTTTCCAGTTCTTAGCTATAGTTTTTGAAATGTATTGAAAGTTGTACTTTCTTGTTCATTACATTGACAACTAAAAGATGAAGTAATTTTCTGGTAGTATCTTAATGGGGGTCTGAATTATTTTATTCTTTTTCTACCATTAGCTAAAATTTCTTCACCTTTGGGCAACCACACCACAAATGATCATACATTTCTAAAGCACTGCAGCCATGTCAACAGTGGGAACTAGTTTGGGGGAAGAAATGAGACAGCCAGACTGGGGTGGAATACCATTTTGAAAATATTTTAAGAAAAGCTCCTCTGATATACTGCTGGTTGCTACCTAGGTGTTTGTTAGTCCAAATGTTTTTCCATGTATCTTGATTATTTGAGTGTTGAGGTCAGTTGACCAGGAGCATTAAAAATATTCCATTTCTTTGCCATCTGAATCAGAGAGGACTTGATATAGTATTGACAGTAATCGTTTAGGAATATTAATAAGCAAATGTATTAGTGTTTTACATTTAATATATTTTTTAATTCCAACAAAATCGGGGTGGAGCAAAGGGTTCTTTTGAGTATCAGGTTTTGAAATCATGATTGTCCATTACGATCTAATATATAATCAATTATTTGATCTTTTAATTGATGGGTTTGAGGGAGACAATTTTTATTGCATATAAACCTAATTGTTGAAATCTGTCCCAAATTCTGTGATACATTTAGCTGGCATCTCTTTGGAAAGATCTGGAAGGTGTTTGTTTCTTAGTTTATATCAAATCTATAATGAACTCTTCAGATATGAAGAGATAGTTTTTTAAAATAGAAATTTGGTATTTGAAAGAAGATTGAAATGAATACATTTAGTTGACCAAGTTCTGAGGCCACCATTGTCTTCTTTGATGTTGAACAAGTAAAATGTGGGGAATATTAAAGGTATTAGAGTATATTGTTATGTGTAGAAGCCCCCAGCCCCCTTGTTCTTGGTGTCGGTATATGATATTTTTGAGTATTTATGACGTTTTTCTTCGAAGACATATTTTAACAGTTCAAATTCAACTTAGCTAAAACATTCAACAGTATTGTTTCTGGAATAGTTGGGAAAAATTATTTTGGAGACAAACATTTTAATGGCAGAAATTTTGCTTAGTATTTTTAGTCTGACATGTTTTTAATATTTTCTAGGCATTTCTCTTTTTCCTTCTTCACCATGCAGGTATACATCAGTATAGATCTTACATACATTCTTCCTTCCCTGTTGTATCATTTTTTTGTGTAACATTTTCTCTATGTGGTTTAGGGAAATGTAAATGCCAGTAAAGAGAAGGCAACAACTTCCACAATTGCTCTTGCAGTTGCATCATAATTTTATGTAACAGTTGTTACATAAAGACTGAGTTGACAAACTCATTTTGGTTTACAACAAAAATTTTGGAATTAAATTATTGCCCTATTTTTGTTTGCTTCATAGTAAATGACAATATTAGGGATGCATTGAAAACAAGCATACTGAAAGTCTAAAAACTAAGAACTAGTTAATGTTGCAATTAGGGTTAGTATATGTTGAGTTTATTATTGTGGGTATTTAGTTTTCATATGTGATCACAGGTAAACACCAATGCCAAAAAAGGAAAGTGAGACATCAGAAACAAAGTGAAGAGAGCAACTGGGTCTTTTGCAGACATGTCAGAAGATTTTTCTAGCCAGAAATCCTTTAAAAAGCCCTTATGCCACTGTGCACACATTCACTGGAAATTTAGCAATAGTACCTGAGTTTTCCAGATGGCTGATCAGCTAACTGAAGTGAGCACAGCAATCTTTCAATTTCTTTGCCTTTGTTTTCATTCTTTGCCACCGCTGAGTGCACTAGAAAGTGGGGAAATCCAGCAGCTATGATAGAAAGTTTAATGCAGTCCTTGTCAAATTGGTGCCTTTTAGATGTTTTGACTACAAGTCCCATGCTGTACCAATTGGGTAGATGTTTTTATAGTTCACTTTAACATCTTTCTTATACTCTTTAAGCACTTTTTCCTAGTTGCTGTCTAAGCTGAAGAAATGGATTGTTATTTGTTTATAACCATACGGGTAATGGAACACAACTGACCTACAAATTATTAAAGTAAATTACAAGAAACAGAGGATCTTTTCTCACTTACCAGTAACCCAGTATAGAGTGCAACATGGTCCACTTCTGAGCCTCTCTCTTCTGCACTCTAGTGCTGACCAGAAAGGTCATATCTGCATGCTCAATCTGCATTGGACATAGCCTGGTCTAGATGTCGCAGAATGGCTGTTTAGATGGGGACCTCAGTAGACTTAAAAGAAAAAAGCTCTACCAATGTCTTATTCATAAGTAAATCAGCTAAGGAAGGATGTGGAAGGCTGGATGCCTCTGTGAACTGGTTTAGCAGGTGGACTGTGATGATTTCGGATGCAGGCTGCAGCTGTGAGCTTGTTTCCCAGGCTTTTGCAGCAACATGATTGACAGGTGGGGTGGAGCAGCATTAGACACAGCCAAAATGCACCAAAGGTAGCAGCCGGATCTTGGGGTATTTAAGCCAGCAGCCTGGCATTCTCAGGATCTCTTTTCATGCAGTTTCAGGAACAAAGGGATCACAGAGGGGTCAGCTTAACTCTCCGGACTTCTAGGCCTGCAACTCTTGGACTAGATGGAAGGGGATAGAAGGGGCTTTGCCTCTGGGGCAGAGGAAGACTGAGACGTGTGCCAACCCTAGGCTGGGCACGCAGCAGGAGCTGTTTGCTTGGAGCCAGAGCAGAACAGGGGACCTCACGGCAGATAAACATCGCCACAAGGTGGATTCCATTATTTAGGGAGATTCTTCGCACTGAATGGTGGTGGGAAATAGTTCAGGGGCTGGAGGATTGGAGCTGGAAGCACGGTTTATTTATGTTAGTTGCTTCCAGTGGAACTTGTTGCTGAGAACTGAAATTTATTTTTATTTACTGCAACTATTCTTTCAAGCAACTCAAGGACTATTGAGCTTATCTCTATTTTGCTTCTACTATTTATTCATTTATATTAATAAACATTTAGTGTTTGGATTACACTGGTGTTTATGTGCTGCTTTAGGGGAGGCTTGGCATAAAAAGCAGAATGCCTGTGGGGAGTATAGTCCAGTTCATATACTGGTGCCCCCATTGCGGGCAGTTGGGCCATGGTGCTTGGCAGCCACTTCCTTTATGCGCAGCTCTGCAGAGGGCGAGACAGGAGGGGTTGGGCCGAGTTGCCACATGGACCCATTTTTGCAGTGAACCTCTGAAATGGGTCCTCCATGCCATGGGCTCTGAGACAAGGAGCTTTAGTTCCTAGGGAATACAGAATGCAGAGGCAGATCAGAAGTTTGCACGGTCACCAAGGCTGGCATGGGAGCTGTCACAGCAGAGACACCACATAATAAAGACTATTCCAGGTTCCACTACAATATTATTTTATGAAGTAGACAGTAACTGTGATTGATTGGGAAATCCATGGTTGTTTTTCCACTGTCAGAAAGTACCCATTTTTGTACCCATTTTTGCACCCATTAAGGACCCATTTGGGTGTGAACTGGATGACCCCATTTCCACCATGGCACCCATTTGGGACACATTTGTTTCCACTGCCACTGGGGAAATCTAGATCATATGGGTACATCTCAGCCTGTAATCCAGATTTTCTGTAGACCCCATTAATGGGGGTCTAAAATGGGGTCTTCAGCCAGAAAATCCAGATTAAAAGGATCCTGTTTTCATGAGAAACAGGCAATGGGGTCTAGAGGAGGCTAGGGGGAGGGGATGAACCCATGCAGTTGAGCCCTGAAATCCCAGGTTCGAAGTGATTTCAGAGTCATTTTAAAATCATTCCGGAATGACTCTGAAGTTACTCTGAAGAGATCGGCAAACACTTTGGTGAGGCTTCAGAGCTGTCAGTGCGGTCCATTTGCTATTAGCACAGACTGCACAGATTTCCCTCGGAAATCCCTCCAAATCGATCAGCAAAAACTTCGGAGTCTCTCCGCCAGTCTCTCCGAAGATCACCGCAGAATTCGGAGGTGCTCTGGAGCGATTTCCTGCTGACATCGCAGGTGCTCCGGGGCTGTCTTGTGATGCCTTCGGAGATGTTCCGAAGGGACAATGGAGCAGCTTTGAAGTCTGTGCTGGTCTCTTTGGAGGGACTTCGAAGAGTGAACCCCCCATCTCCCAAAATACCTGGGGTGACAGACAGACCCCTTGGGGGTCGATCCAGATTCCCCATATGGGTGCAAAGGTGTTTCCACGGCAGGGAGGTTAGCACCCATTGCTATTGGGTGCTAGACCACCCATGGAAACACATTGGGTACTTTGTAAATGCTGCAGATGTAGACACAGCCCTGGTATTGTGTACAGTTATACACATTGGCATCTCTGATCCTTCAAGCTGATAGGCCATCTCTATACACTTCCTAATCCATGTTGATAAGCTTCTTGCTGAAGCTTGTTTGCCTAGATGCTGGGGGTGAAAACTTACGAAAAAGGATATGGTCTTCCTAAACTCTATAGTTCTATCTATATATTTTTGAAGTGCCCTCCTTACATCCAGCACCTCCCAACCCTGCTCCTCTGGATACTGCAGGTTAGGGACATACCACCTCTTCATTCCTATAAAAATGTGTGTTAACTTTCAGAGTAAAGGCCAGATCACGTCTTAAGGACAGAGAGGTAGGAGGAATGGATAATGCCGCCAGATCCAAAACCCTCCCAGCAGAGGTTAGAGCAGTGGTTCTCAACCTTCCTAATGGTGCAACCCCTTAATGCAGTTCCTCATGTTGTGGAGATCCCCAAACACGGTGGCAGGGCAGTTCGCATGAGGATGGGGCGGGAAGGCTGGAGATTTGTCATGACCCCTCTGAAAGGGTAGTTCAACCCCCAAAGGGGTCGCGATCCACAGGTTGATTACCACTGGTTAGAGCTACCAAAAACAGCACCTTAAGCATAAGCTGGCAAAGAATAACCACAAGACTCTTTCTTTAAAAAGATGAACAGTGATTTATTTCAGCTCAGTGTAAAAGCAGGCTTTGTTGGAAGCAGCTTTGAACAGAAAGCCCAGCATATTTATATGTTTCATAGCTGGGCGGGGTTTGGCCCTCAACCAATGAACAATAATTATTTTTCAAAACTCAGTTTAAACTTGGAGCCAAAATGTATCACTTGACCCCAGCAGGGAGGGGGGAGTCAACTGTCACTTCCAAACAGCAGGCAGCTACTATATACATATATACAGAATCACATAGATGGCAGATATCTTACATTCAAATATTATGGCAGGCAGCTAGCCCTGCCTGACACTGTGCTAAATTCTCAAATGGTTCCTTTGCTAACACTGATGGAACCAATGTGAATCCCAAGTTGGAAACCTTGGGGGGGGGGGGGGGGGAGAGATCAGGTCTGATTGAGATCTAATGCCCAGAAGAAAGGAAACTATCCATTCATGTTGCATCAGCACCAGAACATCCTTTACCTTAATAATTGCTGAAACAGCAAAGATTTGTTTCCTCAAAATTTTACATTTCAAACTTTTATTTAACCCTGTTTGCAAAAATGCCAATAGAGGGAAGTAAGGCATCTGCTCCATTTGCAAAAACACCACCTACAAAAACGGCATCCATGGGGTGTTATAGATTCTCCATGTACACTGGTGCCTAGATGTCAAAATCATTTATATCACTTGGGGGCCTAGTGACACTGCTCTGAGCTGTTGCCTCTGAGTTTCCAGGCTGCTGGTTTCAATAAAATGGGGTCTGGATGACTGCCTCCCTTCTGAACCAGCAAGTCCTTCCTCTTGGAAAGGTGAAAGGGCCCCTGCTGTACCAAATGTAAAAGTGACTGGAACCAAGCCCTCCTTGGCCAGTTAGGGGGCACTAGAATAACCACTGCTCATTCCTCCGCTATCTTCCATAATACCCTTGGAATTAATGGAACAGGAAGAAAGGCGTATAGCAGTTCCTTCAGCCAAGGAGCTACAAGGATGCCTGTTGCTAATGCCCGTGGATTTTGATTCCTCAAAAATAACCCTTGTACTTGGCTGTTGTGCCTTGTGGCAAACAAATCCACTATTGGCATCCCCCACACTTCCAGACTTGTTGCCTGAACACTGCAGGATGGAGTTGCCATTCTGACTGTGGTGGAACTATTCTGCTTAGTAGATCTACATGAACATCCTGCAAGCCCTGAATATGAATTAGAGATAAGACAGAACATTAATTTGTGCCCAAATAAATCATTCAGAAGCCAACTGGATTAGAGATTTAGACCTAATGCCACTTTGTCTATTCACATGCACTTTCGCTGTGACATTATCCATCTGGACAAGTACATGATTGCCCTTAATTATCCTTGTAAAACCTTTAGCAGCCAGAACAATAGCTTTTAATTCTAGCCAGTTTATATGGTGGGAACATTCTTTTGAACTCCACTATCCTTGCAGGGTGCAACCATTACACACTGCTCCCCAGTTTTCTAGGCTGGCATCCATAGTGATTACTACCTGTCCATTTATGTGACTATTCATTTATGTGTACCACCCTTAACCAGCTTGTTGCTGCAGGTCCACCAGTGTAGGAAATCTCTGACCACATCTGGAAAATAGAGTGGAAAATCTTGTTCCTATGCTATATCTACAGCAAATGGGAGCAGAGGTTTTTCAGAAGATGGAGCAACCACCAAAGAAGTGACCAAATTGTCTTCAACTGAAGTAATTTTGGACACAGATAAAAAACACCCTTATTCTTATTCTCAAGAAAAACATAATAATCAACTATTCCTATAACTTCTTAAATGCTAAGGAAAAGTTAAACCAGGAGCACCTTGAGTGTTAGGTGGTCATCCTGAAATGAATTTCATGCATAAATTCACAAAGAACATGTGAACCAATACAGCACTGCTAGTGCCATCTCCTTTTGCATCAAAAGATACTAGAGTAGACGTAGGCCTTATTCTACACCAGAAACTTCCTCTATAGCATGTAAAAAACAGTACCTTGTGTGATGTGAAGAAGCATGAATTGGGTTTAATTGGGTTCCCTGGGATGACCAGAGCACTGCCATTTTAATCCAGCCAATAATATAGTTTTAATCGGTGATATTAAAGATGCTTTAGAAGGAAAATTTGCAATCACTGAGTCATTTCTTCTGTTTACCCAAGAAAAGAGGAACCTTGTCTCAATGTAGGTAGAAAATTTAACAAGTTTGTGGTTTTAGCTGGTAACATACTATTGTGAAATGATTTATGCTATTTAAGTGTACTGCATTTTGTATCTGATTAAGAGAGACTTTGGTCTCTCTTCAGTATTATAATACTTTTTTTAAAAAGCGCTATTGAAAGGAGGAACTTCGCCTCCTTTCCTGCATGCATGGTCTTATTGTATAAAATTAAACAGATATTTGCTTGAAGCTGAATTATGGTCAGAATTTTATTTGAGAAGGCTGGTGTCTCACCTTGCAATGTTTGCATTAAACATCAAGAGTTGGAGCATGGAAGCAGAGTTACATTCTCCCTAACCTCCTACTCTGCGTCAATAGTATTGCAACAGATGGGGACAGCTTCTTACTGTAAAGGATAGTAGGTAGCAGAGTACCTTCAGATAATTCACCAAAAACAACAGTAGCATGCACCCACAGCCTCTTGCTGCTGGTTGCTATTGCTCCATAACTGAAAAAGAGGTTGCTACTCTACAGTACATAGAAATCAGAATGAGCATGTGTGAATTCTACCTGCATCTTCTTTGTGGAGATCTGACTTTGCTTGACGTCTTGCCTTGGCATTTGTCTGCAGAGACTTCTGGAAGGGAGGAACCTCCTCCCTTCTTGAATACATTTCAGGCTTCCCCATGGTAGCTTCTTTGCCAGTGTCATCTCTAATAGGATGAACACAGTATCAGCACCCCAATACATCAGATAGGGAGGCTTCTTAAAAGGTAATAAATTGCCAAACAGTCATATACCCCAACAGAAAAGAGAAGAGGGAAAAGAAGCTAGGGAGAAGAAGGAATAGGCTGAGCCTGTGCAGAAGGTGATTGTTCCACTTCTGTATGAAGGTCTGTGTTGCAATGACCTCTAGCTTTGACTTTTGTCTGCAGAGGTTTCCTTGTGGGGGCAGTCCCTACTGGTCTTGCTTTTATCTTGGTAACAACCATCTGTCCTTCTTTCTAAGATAGGGTGAACATAGAAACATAATATGATATTTGCATAACAACTATTTGAGCATGGAATTAGTGCATTAATGTTATGTTTTACTTGGTAAATAATGCTAATCTCAAAAAAAAAGGACCAAAAAACTACAATGGAGCTAATTTGCATATTCAATATAAGGAACAGGCAGAAGGCTTACCAAATTCTATGGTGTGATCTGGCCTTGCCAAATGCAACCCTTAAAATAACAGCCATATAAGGCCCAGCCAGATATAATTCTATATAAAATTGCATCTAAAGAACCTTTTCCCAGAAAGGCAGATATCAAGCATTATGGATATAATCAAGGCTGAGGCTATCAGATCAATTAATTGTGGTGTCTGATCCAAAGGCACCAATCTTGGGGTTAACTGAGCAGCAATGTTCTCCTCAGTTCCAGCTTCCTCTTTCTCTGTAACCCCTTGATTTAATTGGTACTTTCCTGCTACCAAATTAGGTGTGTCACGGTGAAACTTCAGTGAAGGTGATTCACACTCAGAATTATCTCTCATCACTGCAGAAGCAGAGTTACATTCTCCCTAACCTAGTCTGTATCAATAGTATTGCAACACATTATCCTTCTGGGGCGGTGCCATGAGAAGATTCTGAACCTGCTTTACCAGTTGCTCAGCACCTTCACCGCCATAGATATATTAAGAGTAGAAGCAATGCTATCTATTAGCTGAGTGATGTGATCAAATGGAATCAATCTAGGGGTTAAATTAGGCCCTGCAGGCTTCACACCAGAAACCTCCTCCTTTTCCACCTGATTCTGGGCCAAATTGCTGACAGTTTGAGTTTGCCCACTAACCTTTGAGACAGAGTAAGTGGGATTGCTGTTTGCACCACAGGTGAAAGTGATTTCCCTTCAGAATTATTTCAAAGTTATATAGTGTGATCTGGCCAATGTCTCACCAAATACAAACCTTAAAATAATGGCCATATAAGGCCCGGCGAGATATAATTCTGTATTAAATTGCATCTGAAGAACCCTTTCCCAGAAAGGCAAATATGAAGCGTTATGGATATAATCAAGGCTGAGGCTATAAGGTCAATTAATTGTGGTGTCTGATCCAAAGGTACCAATCTTGGGGTTAACTGAGCAGCAATGTTCTCCTCAGTTCCAGCTTCCTCCTCTGTATCTCCTTGATTTAACTGGAACTTTTTTGCTACCAAATTAGGTGTTTGGCTGTGAAGGTGATTCGACCTCAGAATTATCTCTCATCAGTGTAGCAGAAGCAGAGTTACATTCTCCCTAACCTCCTGTTCTGTGGAATTGTGCCTTCTCTGTGTATAGTGGGAGTGAACAAACTCAAATTTAGTGGTTTGATTTGAATTGAATCAACTACGCTTGGTTTGGGTTTGATACATTAAAAACTTCAGGATGGTTTGCTTTGCAAGCAAACAACACAAACCATGCATTTATTTAGTTTCAGTAGACAGAAAAAAGGAATGGTACACCTTTAATGGTTGCATAGAAAAGCAGTTTCAGCGGATGCTACCTACATCACAAGCTACACTTGCTTAGAGTCTTTTAGGTGTTCACTGTAGAGAATATGAATGGCCCCAACTTACCTTGATCATGACCAGCCTCCAATTGTCTTCTTAGACAATTCCACTCTGGTAAGTGAGAATCTGGCATCATTGTCAAAACAGAAATATGACACATTTATGTTGCAGGAACAAGCTCTTGGTAGATTCCATCATCCTCTGTCTGGCCTCTGGGGTCTATACAGTTTAAAATTTATCATTTTGACTGTTCTGTTTTAGTAATAACTTAAGGAAAATTGTAGGCTTTTTTTTTTGGGGGGGGGCTTTGCTCCAGGATCATTTTACTTTCAGTCCATGTTGGAAGAAGCAAGAAAGGTAATTCTTTAAAACTTCAGCCTATAGGTCATGGGCAAGCAGATAATGATGGCAAAGGGATCACTAATTAACATGTCACAAGCACTATAGCTTATAGTAGTCAGTAGGACAGGAGATGCAAAACATTAGAAACATTCTGAGATACCTTCCATAGTTTTCCAAAATACCTCAGTACTGGATTTCATGAAAAAAAGTTATAATAGGAAAAATGTATTTACGAAATCATATGATAGCAAAAATATTTTGTTTGCCTCTATCCATGCTAATTTTATCTATAACTTGCTTTGTTGTTGTAGGGTTTTTTTTTACTCTAAAAAGCAACTTTAAATTACAATGGAAATATGTAGAAGTCATTTAGCAACATTTATTTTTGACAGTAAAAAGCTATTCAACATCACTCCATTGCTAGTCAAGTGTAGATTTTGTTTCCTGTTAAATAGAGTAATGACTGCTTTATTATTCATAGTCAGACCATTAATAAAAGTGGTTTTCTTATCTATAAACAAACAAAAATAAATAAATAAATAATAAATTGTCAACAACCCAAACAATCAAAATAAGATAGATCAACTCAACACAGACAACACAAAGGATCTATCAAGAAGAGAAACCAAGGTCCTTCTATGAGATAACCAATAAAATGCCCTGATTCCAAAAAAGGAATGTATTGCTGGACATTTGCTGTCTCCTTTCTTGTTTTTATACACCATCCCCTTCCTTTTTTCTTTTGTATATTATTATAAGCTTTTATAAGATATATTATTTTTATTAGTAAATTTACAACTATCATTATAATAAGGTTGTATATCCCTTTTTTGGAATCAGGGCATTTTATTGGTTATCTCATAATAAATTGTTAATTCTGCATTACACTTAGTACTGTTGCTTGTACTAAACCTTTACAGAATATGATCATAAAACATACACACATAAATGTGAAACTGAAAGTTAGCATCTCTCTCATTTCTCCTTATGTCTGACTATGGCTGTGTAATGAAAAATTAACAGCACGGCGATGTGGACATCAGCTTCCTGAATGAATCATTATGAGATGGATTAAATTAAGTATCTAGATCTAAGTCCTAGATTCTTAGGACTACATTTTAAGTTCCACATGTATTGTTTTTGTGTGATACTTTAATAAAATAAATGCCTTATATTTCTCCTGTCATATTTTAAGATTTATTTTTACGTTAGCAGTACAAAATTATTAGGACTTGTAGACAAAGTTCTTGACAAAACACAAGTATGATCCCAGATTGTATGTAGGAATATCATGAATGATGTTGAGTGAAAACTTTTGGATTTATTTCTTCTTGTGCTAAGTTCAGCATCAAGATATTTCAGTACTTTGCTGTTGAAATAGTTTTTGATTTACCACCTATTAATTACTGGCAACATGTTTAGATAGAAGTTTAGTGTGAGACACCATATCATCTGAAGAGAAGTGTATCATTGATCTACAGTGCCTGAGCGATTTTTAAATTTAAGCAGTTTGAAAGAGAATAATGTTATTTCTAATTATGGAAAACTAGGACTGTGTAAGAGGAGGAGGAAGAGGAAGAATAATTGGCTTCATAATCCGCTTTTCATATCCATTTTGGGGACTCAAAGTCACTGACAAACCTTCTCCTCCTCACAAAAGACACCCTGTGAGGTAGGTGGGGCGTTGGGAGCTCAGAAAGAGAGCTGTGACTAGCCCAAGGTCACCCAGTTGACTTCATAGGAGAATGCAGAATCAAACTCAATGCCTACGTGATATGGGTCCAGCACTCTAACCGCAGGACCAAACTGGGAGAATAGGAATGCTACTACACACAGCATCTGCATTTACTGGAACAGTTACGCATGCAGCAACATTCCTGGAGCATATAGTTAGAACTGCTCTACATCTGTACACTATGTCTGCTGGTAAAGTTTCGAAGGGAGCTGGGGTTGGGACATTCCCACTGTTAGGGATGTAAGGACCACTGTAATGGCAGCAATCACACCTCGCCAGTGCTGAAAAAAGACCTAGCCATGTTCAGGGGGAGAGCTGGTGTCCGAAATGCATATATTGGAACTTGCCCCTATGATGCTAAAGTGCAACTTCACCCAAAGTTACTTGTAGTTGGTCAGTACTTTCACAATGGGGACAATCACAAGAGAGTATCAAAACAAGTAGAAACAATACTGCAATTTAACTACTTTTTTAGGTACAAGCCAGATTTTATTTGAAAAAATTGTTATAAAACTTAGATGTCCACTGCATCATGGAATGTCGAAATAATACAAGAATGAAGTAAAAGGCAGTTAAATGAATGTAGTGACATGGGTATTTGTGCTTTAAATTATAAATACGTACTCAAAATGTTGAAGTGCAAGTAGATGTGCATGTGAAGCCTGTGAAATAGGTGACAAAATAATCATAGTGGGTGTGACATAATTTTTTTTTTGCTATTGAAATAGTTTTGATATACCACCTATAAATTACTGGCAACATCTCAGGCTGTGTTAAGTCATAATAAAAGGGCATCTCAGAGGCACCTCAGAGAGACCATGTGTGGCCCTCGTTTTCCCAACTGTTCTGTATTCCACCTTTTCTAGTATACAGTGTTTGGGGGAGGGGAGGGGCGGACTGATGCCTCAGAAATGCTTTTTTCTGTGTGGGATCACAGCCTCAGTTAGATAACTTTTTTAAAAAAAACTTGACTTTTTACTGACTTTGAAAGCTTATCTCTGGCCTTATCATGTGGGAAGGCCTTCTGAAATATTATTTGTTTGGTAGCTATATCTTTGCATTTCTTTTTCTAAGTATATTTAAAAGTTTCCATTTCCATTTCCATTTCTTTTAAGTGAAGTCACATTGCAGAGATGCAACATTGTAGTAGGATAACTTGGGAATGCAGCAAGGCAAGGGAAGAGTCAGGTTAGCATGTCAAATATTAATAGCTTTTGCCTTAGTTGTCAGACTAGTCTTTAATAACTAACAGGCAAAATATTCCATTGTATTTTTTCTTTTCATTGTTGTCTTGAGTTTTCCCATTAGTTTTATCTGATCATTTAAAAAAAATCTGTACTGCCTGTTTATAAAATTGTGTAGATGCTAAATATGTAGTTGTAATCTACCCTCCTGCTAAGATTATACAGATGATGCAATTGTGCTATTTACCTGGTTTAAAGCCTTTTTCATTTGAATTATAGTTTTAAAGGTAGTTTTCTGGCAGTCCCAATCAATCTTAAATCATGCTGTAGATCAGCTTCTGCATCTTTTACTTGTGATGTTAATTAATTTCAGCCCACACTCTCCCATTCTTATCCATCCTCCTAAAGTAATCCATCATCTTGCTAAAGCAAGGGAAATCCAATCCATCACTGCTGGATCCTGATAGAGGTCTATAAGGGGAAATGCAAGTCATCTTCCCAGCAGTAATCAAACAGCTGTGATACATGCCACTTTAAGCTTGTATCATTATATAATGGATGGTTTTCTTATACATGGGAGTTTCCTCAAAATTTTGAAACAGATGGACTCTGCAGAGATTTTATTTTGCAAAATTTAAGGCTGTGAACTAGTTATTGATGCATACTACATCATCAGTTCCAGCTGAAGGCACAGATTAATAAGTAAAACATTGGCACTAATCCTTATTTAATCAGCCTTAAAATGATAATTTCAAGTATATGAATGTGTCTAGGGAATAGATTTCATACTCAAACTGCTTCTAAAAATACTTATATATATTTCATAGAGCTGGTATAATGTAATGTAGCAGAAAATTAGCTCTGAGCTGGGGCATCCCCAGCTTAAATCTCAATGCAACTTCGTAGTCAGTAGATGGCCTTAGATACTCCACTCTCTTTCAATGCTCTCCTTCTAGTCAGGTCTCTTCTGTGTGTCTACTGTTTGAATAATGATACTTGTTTTTGGATTATCATAGAAATTATTATATGCTGATTTCCCATGGTAAGCCGTATCCTAGGTTTTCATAGCATCAGAAATAAATAACTAAAAACTTAATGTTATTTTAATGTTGTAACCAGCCCTGAGACCTATGGGTATAGGACAGGATAAATATTCAGATGATGATAGATAGATAGATAGATAGATAGATAGATAGATAGATAGATAGATAGATAGATAGATAGATAGATAGATAGATACATACATACATACATACATACATACATACATACATACATACATACATACATATTTTAATTTGTTAATCTCTTTATATAGGCAAGTATGTTCTTGAATTACTAATAGTGATATACTAAGATGAAGGAATTCTGTAATAATTCAGATTAAACTAACAAGGGAAATATGAGAATATAATGCAAATACAATCTCTAAATTTAAGAGCACTTATGTATTATGCTATTATGCCACATGTTTTATGTGTGAATGTTGCTTGTTCTATAAAATGTTGGCCTATATGTCTTCCTTCCTTCCTTCCTTCCTTCCTTCCTTCCTTCCATCCTTCCATCCTTCCTTCCTTCCTTCCTTCCTTCCTTCCTTCCTTCCTTCCTTCCTTCCTTCCTTCCTATAAATGCACCTTATCATATTTTACCTGTACATGTAGTAGGTAATAGTTGATCCTCCCATGAAAAATAATGAATCTTATTCATGAAAGGAAACATGTAGAAGAAAAAGGGCAGAACCAGGGCAGTGGACTACCAATTGTAAGAGCACTATCTGATGAAAGTACAAACAACAATTTGGATAAATTTAGCTCTCTTTATATTTAACTCACACACAAGCTGATTTACAGAAACCTAAGTTTTTAAACTTCTGATGCTTTTGGAAAATGTGCTCTAAATTGGCATCAAATTAGACCACTTGCTGAAACCCACAAAAGATTGAGGAGGCACTATTTTGCTTGCTCCTAAAAGGCAGGAGAGATCAATCTGAATTAGATCATAAAAACATAAAAAGCGCCCCACAGGGCTGGAACTGTGGTCCATCTAGCCCAGCAGCTTGTGGCCAGCCAGCTACATAAGGAGGACATGCTCTGTTAACATGCTCTGTTCACAGACTTCCTACAGCTACTCCTCAGAGGTGTAAAAAAAAAAAAAAATCCCATTGCAGAAACATTCACCCTGTCATCAGAACTAATAGCCACAGATTGTCCTAACTTCTGTGAATGCACCCAAACACTTTAAAACAAAAATCTCTAAGCTGGCAGCCAGTAGTGAGTTGAATTATCCACTTTTACTCCTCTTTCCTGATCAGTTTGCCAGCTTTGATCACAAGAGAAGTTAGAATTTTTAATTCCAGTGTGCATTGTGTTGCATTTGTTCAAACTGAGTTCTTTCCAGTCATTTTTGTTTTCATCACTGTGAGCAATGTGGTGTCATCAACAAACTTGGCTGTTTTACT
This sequence comes from Aspidoscelis tigris stejnegeri, assembly GCA_023333525.1. Lineage (NCBI taxonomy): Eukaryota > Metazoa > Chordata > Lepidosauria > Squamata > Teiidae > Aspidoscelis > Aspidoscelis tigris. The sequence continues at coordinate 228,061,215 of JALMGA010000001.1, forward strand.
GACCGCACCTAACTCCATGCCATTTAGAAAACTGTTTTTAAAAAGTGTCCTAGAACACAACCTTGGGTGACTTCACTTGTTACTCTTCTCCACTGCGAGAACAATGTACTCTACCCTTTGTTTCCTAATCCTTAGTTATTTATCCTTAAAAAGCCTTGTCTTTTCATCCCATGACTACTGAACTTTGTAAGAGGCCATGATGCACACTACTTCTGCTTTTAGGTCCTGTGCAGATTACTGCTTCCATTTTTGTTCTCACTGCCCTGCATTTGTTGTTGGGAGATTCTTCTGATTATTGTGGCACATCTTGAAACATATTTGACATCACGGTTTGAAAGATGGAATGTGGGGATAACAAATATGCCAAAAACAAAAACAACAACAATAAGAACAATATCCAGACACTTAGAGATACTCTACAACAGAAACAATAGATGTAATAATAGGATAAAAGTTTCAGAATAGCTTATTACACAGAAGGCTTTTCTTTGGTCATGTAGATAGTGTGCTTTTAATGAGATAACCAAAGACTATGAAAATAAAGTGCTCTGAGAACAGGCCCTTTCTTTTCCAGGCGACACTCTTTCTGCTTTCTATCAACACTACTTAAATGAATATTCAGAAACATGTGACCTCTAGTGTCATGGCAGTATGCTAGTATTCCAGCATCCCAAGTCAAGTGAACATTTTAGGCAAACAATAAGAACCGCATGTTGTGAGATTCACTACTGTAATAATGTATGCAAAATGTATTACATATTTTGAAATGCCTCAATAAATATACCTGTTTTCACCCCAATGATAGAACCTAGCACAGTGAAAGGAATTAGGACATCATATACAATTAAAGTATGTATACATATTAATATGTGAGAACAAGACAGACATACCAACTGATGACCATTAAGAGTGGTGGTTGGTGAGCTTCTGGGCTGGATGGTTGCAGGTGAGAAGTCAAGAAGGTGGAGCCTGAGGGGTCAAGGAGGTGAAGCCACATGAAGTGAAGCTCTTCTCCAGCCTTTACTGCACAGATTAGTATTATTAAAAATATTTGGAATGAATTATAAACTCTTTAAGCTTAGAGTTGGTTATGGAAGATAAGGAAAAGGATCAAAATCATTAACACAGTAGTCTTCCCTGTTGTGATGTATTACTGTGACAACTGGAAACTGAGAAAGAAAGGATAATCCTTGGAGTTCCAACATGATAACTCTTAGGGTGTTTCCGCAGTTGCTGCTGGAAAACGGATCTAAGAAGATCCATTTTTCGGTAATCCGACCTCCCAAGGATCACATCCGAAGGGCCCTCGCATGTCCACACACACGCGGGGAGGCCAGATTGGGTGGACTACCCCCAGAGTTGCAGGACTGGAGCAGGCAGCTGCCAGTCACCATGTGCTTCTGGCAGTGCGCAGCGTACAAGGGAGGGGCTTGCGGGGCAGGCCATCCTAGTTCCACCCCTCCCAACATGGTGGCCACCGGGACATCTGTCCTTTCACGTGGCCATGTGTGGAAGCATGGATTGAAGACCTAACTTTTGAGGTCTTCATTTTAATCTGGTTTTTGGCGATGAGACCTGTTTTAGAAACGGATCTTGTGCACCAAAATGCGGAAGCGACTACCACGAAGAGTCACGAAAGAGGTCTCCAGTGCGGAAGGTAAGTGTCTGGTTTTTTAAAAAATCTGTCCTAAAAGGGTGGTTAAACCAGTTTAAACAGCCAGTGCAGAACCACCCTTACATTTCAAGCAGCAAAAATTGCAGTATGAAATGGATGGACAAGACCCCAAAATTCCAATTTCATTCCTCTTTTTTTGCCCTTAAAAATCTGGTCTGTGAAAATGTTTGTTCTATCCAGATGAATGCAATGTATGTGTATTCAAATTCAGTTGCAACACCTTTGTATGCATTATATGCCTGATAAATACAGAAATATGAATATAGCATCATCATAAAGATAGTCTTCCACTGAGTTTACCCAAGGTTTACCTGAGCACAGTCTTTCCCATTAGGATGCAACATATTCCCACTTTATATTTTATTAATTATTTGTACATTTGTATATACATCTATAGCTTAGAACATGCTAGATAAGTTTTTATTATTATTTTTCTCTTTTAAGTGATTCATATATGGACAGTTTACTATAGCAGTTGCAAGAAAGGAATATGCAGTATTCAGCACACTTGTGCATTCAATAAATATTTAGACTTTCTTGAGTTTTAAAATATATTAACTAAGCAGAAACAAATAGTTCAGCCTAAAACATAAGTTTATTCTAGATAAGCTCTGTAGGTCCGATTGAGACAAAAGTTTACTTAGAGCTGTATGAGTTAGTTCACTGGGAATAAGTTGTTACAGGGGTACAGGTATTTGAGAAGAAACAAACCTAAGGGCTTTTCAAGTTTCGTCCTACTTCTCAGATGAACAAGCTCACCAAAATGAAATTTTTAAAATAGTCTGTTAAGATAGCCTCTGCTTTCAAGTTCATAATTTAAAAAATACAAAGCTTGAAAAAGGAGGGGGACCTGGGAGGGAGGATGGGAGGGAAGCTTAGCCTCTACTTTTTATCTACATAGTAACTGCATCTTAAACCTAAATAATTAGGAGCAGGGTTCACAAACCAGAATTGGGAGTTGGGAGAATAAAGCTAGAGAAATTTCAAAATAATCTGTTGAGTTTTTAGATTTTGATATAGGATTTTGTTTTGTTTTGATGTCATTCATGTGATAAGTAAATTCTTGGTGTGCCAAGGAAAGCAGCAGGAGTGTTTTATGTTGGCCAAGCTCTTTGCTCATCAACACTCTTCTCCATTGACTGCTGCTTATGAAAAATGCAGAGTTCAGATGGCAGGAAAATGTGCACACTGCTTTGCTTGGTGCACTGAACAGACTTGTCACTTTTGTTTACAGACCAGTTGGGAGGGGGTGAGCTCCTTGGTTGTTGGCAACTAACAGAAGAAGCCAGTGGAGAAGGGGAAAATAACCATCTGTGAGCAGAAAAAAAGCTGTCTGCAGATCAAGACTAAGGAACAAGTCCACTCAGAGCTAGGACAAGCCTAGCTGCTTTCCACCTCCACCAGACTGCTGCTTCCTCAACCAGACTGCCCCAACCACATGTCCAAGATTAAGGAGCAAACCAGTTGTGAGCTAGAGAAGGCCAGGTGTTCCCTCTTGACAGGAACGTCACATCTGTGCCTCAACAACCACATCATCAGGTGACCAGGAACAGAGGGAAATCCTAGCCCAAAAGTGTTTACACCAATAAAGTAATGTATCTGTAACTTTTACTGAACTTGTTGGCACTCCATGCTTACCCAACAGAGTCAAAGTCTGAGATTGTAAGAAAATAGTGGCTTCTAGTTTCTTCAGAGGTGAAGACGAGGAGGAGCTATACTTATACAACATATATGAAAAACACAGATCATTGGCTAAAAAGAGAACATTTTGCAAAAAGGAGGCAGCTTGCTTTTAAGCCAATTACAGCAAGCTACCTTCACAAAGTAAATTCTGATTGGTTTTATGATGGGTAATCACTGAACATTATACCCTTGTTAAAGAACCACCCCGATACACACACACACACACACACACACACAGAGAGACTTTTTGCAGGTGTTCTTTTTATGTGCCACATTTGTAAGGCTTCAGGAGCCACAGCAAAATATATAATTAAATATTTGTATCTTCAAGGACTTACAAATAAAAGTACTTACAAATAAAATGTGCTACCTGTCTGACATTTTGGCCGTGTCTTCACGGCAACCTTATCTCGAATTCAAAACATTTTCAATCCTCGGAGTCCGCACAGCAGTTTGGCTTAACACAATTTCTCCGTGTTAAACCACCCCAAAGCGTGGTGAATCTCAATCCTGATTTCAACAGGTCTCACTCCGGATCGTGTGCTTGAAACGTTTTACATTTTTTACTGTGGGGACCATACCATGTTAAGGGATGAGAATCCATGTTTAGGGTTTCCCTCCCCCAATAGCTTGCCTCCAAAGATAGTGATTTCATTGAAAAAATCCACCCTCAAAACAGCCACTATAAAAATCCAGTCCTTAAAGCTACACTGTAGTGATGTAGCCTCTTCACACCTTAATAACAATGTTGCAGTTTTGCGCAATTCTAGCTCTTTGAAAGTTCTGACCTTTAAAAAAGGGAAAGGAAAGGAAAGCCCTGGAGTTTCTGTTTTAAAGGCTGTGGCTGTGAAGGGGGTTTAAGTTGCTGCTGCTGCTGTATACCCTGGGAAATGGGGAGAGGAGGGCAAAGAATTGCTGGCTGCTGGTGCTGTTTTTCCTCCATCCAGGCAAGGCAGCCACCCAGCTAGGCTCTGTGAAGGGGTCTGATATGGTTAGTACATTCACACCAGGAGGAAGAGGACAGGGCAGCCCCGAAAAGCGGCTTTTAAAAGGTAGCCACTGGAGTCCTCCCTTGAGTCACGTACGTCCTCAGAATCCAGATTGAACGCGATTAAGCTGAAAGTAATGGGAACAGGCAAATTCACGTTTGCATCCGGTTCTGTTATCTCGTTTAGGGAAAGCGAAATAAGGTTGCCGTGAAGACATGGCCTTTGTTGTTGAAGATGATGATGAAGGCAAAGTAAGATAAACATCTCATTTCCACTATCCAGGGAGTTTGGTAGGCATGTAGACTTCTGTGTTCTGAGCTATAGGGGACTGTAATAATTCTCAAGTTTAATATGGTTATTACAGTAAACTTTTTTTTAAAAAAATCACTTTAAAATAAATGCAAATAAAAACTTTATTTTACATAAAGTCACAATCTGTGAAATTATTGCAGCATTGCAACTGTCATGATGAATGCTATTTGTGCATTAGTTCTTATCCAAGGCAGAAGTCAATAGGCATGCAAAAGGAAATTGCATACAAACCTAGGGATTCTGTAAGATTATTGTAAATTTTACAAGATGAGTTTTAAGCATATAATTAAATTTTAGGGCACAAAAATCCATAAAGAACTGTGGAATTCTTGCGAAGGTGAGACACGTTCCTTTGGGTTTAATCATTCAGGCTGAAATAAATACATTATGAAATCTTGTAAATGTCATCCTAAATGACTATCCAGTTGTAAGATCACTAGATTCATTGTGAGTCAGAGATGCTGCAAACTGGTTCTGGTTAGAACTGGTTCAAATTGAACAGCGTGCTTAAAAAGTTTGAGTTTGAACAAAACACGCTGACGTTCTGAAAGCAGAGTTTGAATTTAAACTGAACAAAAGGGGATTATAATACACCTACCAAAAACACTGATCAAAATTAAAGGATTTCAAATTGACCCAGACACCTTGCTGTTTGAAGAAAAAAAGTTCAATTCAAACTGAAAAGACACAAAAACCTTTGCTTGCCACTATTGTTGATCTTGGGAATACTTCTCAGGTCCTGTTATTTAATTTACTTCTTGACAGATTACAAAAAAAATAGAATATTTGTGAAGGGACACATTCTTTAAACTATACTGTTAAGATGAAGCATTAAATTCAAAGGACTCAGAAAGATGGGGGAACCCTTCCAATGCAAATTATGATATGCAAATCAGCAAAATTTGCATGGAATTTTTTTCCAGTCGAAATGTTTACAGAGAGTTCATGCAAATCCCATTAAATCTGTCATGCCGTTCTAACACTTGGGCTTTGCTGCTGTGCACCTCCTCCTTTTTCGGAGTTAGACTGTTCTGTACAAGGGCTGTTGGAACACGTGAAGGCTGCCCTGGGATGGAGCATTTGCTCCTCTGGGCAGGCAGTTCTGTTTGGAACCGCCCCAGACCGTCCCAAGGCATCCTAGACTTGTTCTGGGTGTAGAGCACTTAATTGTGCTCTTCACCCGGCCCAGGGCATTCAGAGCCGTTCCACAGCCATTAGGAAGGGAGTGCATTTGCACGCTCCCTCCCTGACAGATGCAGGCCCCTCCCCAGGCCTGTCTGGATTGGGTCCGGCTGGACCCAGGGGCGGGCAGGGCTGTCTGGTCCCTTCCCCAGGTTCCTGCAGGTTCTAGGGGACTGGATAGGGTCCCCTAGGGCCCACAGGGAACCCCCCCCCGGGCAACCCCTCTCCTGGTCCTGGTCCTAGGCGGGGACACATGCGATACTTACCTCGTCCTCGCCGGGTCCTGAAATGGTGATCTGGGTGCGCCTAAGCGTGTGAATGAGAATAGTGTCCCTACATGTCTTAGCTTAAGTAGTGTGAAAAGGCTGTAGTGCGAAAAGGCCTCAGATCTTGACTGTGGTGGCAACCCTACTGCATATAGAATTGTTGTCCATAGCAGTGAAAATCCTAACTAGAAAAAGTGTGTGTATTGTGAGTGTGGCTGAAAATTCATAATGGTTCCAATTCCCTGCAGCAATTTTGGCTACTGTTTTGGTTGTCGAGTTGACTCCTGTGCCTTCTGTCTATCTACACAGATGAAAGAAGCAATTGCTCTGATAAGAATGACCTAGGAGAAATTTCCTTCCAGTTTACCAATGGGTAGCTGTTGCAGTGGGTTGGAGAACCTTTGAGGCTGAATGAAGATACGTTACTATGTAAACACAATTTACCCATTCACACTTGATTGCTGTCCACATGCCAGGGCATGGTAGAGCAGGCCCCAAGGGTGAGGCCTGCCAAAGCCCGGTCACATGGTAAATAGGCCCTAATGATTTATCTAGAAACAGAAAACTGTTCCCAGCCTACAACATTTTCATCGAGGGCCATTTCAGCAGCATTCAGCATTTCAGTCCCAGTTCCTGGTGCACTGACAAAAGCACCCCTCCATGGTATATGGGACTGGTGGCATGTTACACATTTCCTTTGTGGTCCAGTACAGCATGTACAGACCACTGTAAAAGTGTCTACCACTAGAAAAGGAAACACCATTTTAGTGCCCTATCCTGATTCACACCTAGTCCAGTGCTTGCAGACCATAGAAAGGAAGCAGGGTCCCTGCTGATGCACATTACCACAGAGGCTTAGAATGGGCTGTGATCCAGGCTACTGTCCAGTCCAGAATTGATATTAGTCCTGATTGTTGTTAACAAAATTCTGACTAGTGTTGTATTACAAACTAATGTTGAGACACGTGCCTTAACTATTTGTTTCTTCTTCTTCTTCTTCTTCTTCTTCTGCTGCTGCTGCTGCTGCTGCTGCTACTGCTACTGCTACTGCTACTGCTACAATTATCATTATCATTTTAATATTCTAGTCACGCCTGATTATAGAAAAATTCAAGAAGAGACATAGGATTTTTCTTTATGATGATGCAGTCCAACAGAGGATGCATGCCACAGCCGCCTATGTTTTGTCCTATGCAGACGGCCCTCTGTCTGCATAGGACAAAACAATGGAATGGAATATGGCAACAAAATGGTGCCATATCCTGCTCTATTACTACATCTTTTCAAAATAGTCCACAAGTGGATTACTTCAGTATACCTATCCACAAACTATGTGCATACAGTGCACCACTGTGGGTCAGTATATCAAACCTAGCGCTGTTTCAACCAGGAACCTGGAAGGTGATACCAGAACTACATTTCTCTTGGACACCCTGCAAAAAAAGTCCCTCCTAGCAACTTTGAAGGCAGAAACTTCTGTTCCCAGTCTCTGAACATTGATCAGGATGGGCTGTCCTCAATGTCAACAGCCCCTGGAGTAGGTTATTGGTAGCACATCCCAAAAAGTGCAGGGCAAGCCACGCCATGTGGAAACAGCTTTATTACAAGTGAGGCTCGGGAAAAGGGTTACATGCATTGTTCCTTTATGCTAGGTCTGCAAATAAAGTTACATTAAGGGACATTCCCTTAAGTGCTTGGTGGTATAAGAGAAGAGGTTTAACTCTGAGGATCCTATTTGAGGAAACCTTAGGAGATTAAAATCTCACTGTTTATTGCAATAACTTTCATTATGGCCACCGGATTTCAGTCTTTTTCCTTCAGTCTTTTTAGAGTATATGGTAGCAATCCAAGTGTGAAGTTACCAGCACATGGACTACAGGGACCAGATTGTCCCAATCCAGTTGGATGCAAAGCTGATAATGGGCACTTGTCATTTAAGTCGCTTGAGCCTTTATCAGCAGGCATTGTTCTATAAGTACTTTTAAGCTATGGACCTGTTTCTTCAGAGAGAGTAATGCAAGGCCATCTAGAGGAAAAATCCCTAACTTTTGAACTATAGAACTTGCTATGCCAAAATACTGTACCTTGCGAGAATACAACCTTTGGGTATGGGGCGGGATAGAAATGTAAATAAATAAATAAATGAGTTTTATTATGTGTTGGCTTCATAACCAGATTGTTGGACATCAGAATGGACCCTGACTTCCTTTGTAAATTTTACATGAACTTATTATTTGTTAAAATTTATTGCTCTTTGTTTTATAGGCTCTAATTGATTAAAACCTTGTTGTAACTCTTCTAGTCCTTAGGCACTAGAAGAACTAGGGAGCTGGGTCTTAAATAAAAAGCTGAAATTGTAAGTGAAAAGAATGTTGGTATACCCAAGTACAAACTTATTGAAGTTCCAGTACTAATAACTGTGTATTCCCCTTGTGGTCTACCTACATGAAACAGAGTACCTTTCTCTATTTGGCCTTATTCTGGAAAATATCTTGGGATGGGGTCTGTTGTCCACATGCTAATATAGACTATGGCAGGTCTCACCTGGGGTCCATAGTGTTTACTAGCATGCAGACAGCAGGCATCTACAGTACTATGGGATATATTCCAAAACTAGGTCAAGTGCAGAAAGGGCAGATACAAAGGTTAATCCTCTTTCTTTAAATTCCACTTTTTAAAGGGTCAGAAATGACGAAGCTGCTACAAATTCCAAGGATGGTTGGGTTTCTTGACAGATTTCCAGACCTGAAGCCTTATTAGACTATTATTCTTTTTGTAATTAACTTTTTCTATGATAATACTTTCCTTGAATAGCATAATACAAAATTAAGTTTATTCCTAGAGGGTTTTTTTAATTCTTATTATAGAAGTATGTTTAGCTTGTCTGATTATAAAATGTCAGTGTGCTGCCAACAGGAAGACTGCCTGCCAGATCCATTATCTTTGTATATCTGATTCCTTGGGGGATTTCAAGCTCAAAGCTACTATATCATGTTGGCATCTTCCCCTCCCCTTTCAGGCCAGTTATTTATTGTTTTTGTAAGTTTGTTTTCAACTGACTTTAATGTTGCCTTTGTTTTAGCCTGCCCTGAGATACCTGGGTATAGAACAAGACAGAATTATATATATTTAAAATGAAGCAATGCTATGACCAGTGAAGATGTTTGCTGCAGACTCTTTATAGGCTCACATAGGGGTAGTCATACAATCTTTTAGAAATAGCCTTTTAACTACTTTATTCTAAAATGTTCCTTCACCATTTTCCAGGATAAAATTAATTTATTTCTTATGCCATTGATTCTCAGCCTTTGTTCTCTTGTATTTGTGAGGTGGATACTGACATTTTATAGATAAATAGACTGTGAATTACATTGACTTTTCTCTCAGGGGCTCTTAAGGCCAGGTACATTCATTCCTGGCAATGGGGGTCATATGCATGCATGAGTGTCACATCCGGCATGGGGCCTGGGCTCCAACAGGCATTGCCTTGAGATGGATCACTCTGTGATCTAAATTCTAAACTACCAGATCCATTATCTTTGTATAACTAAACCACAAGAAGTGCAGAAAGACCCTAAGAGTCTAAAAGGGTCATGGGGCCATTTCATAATTTTTTGTGCCTTTACACCTAATGTGTAATCCACTTTTAAGAAGTCTTCCTAATGAAGAGATCACATTCCATATACCGAAAGCATGCCTATTTTTGTGTTATCTGCTTATAAAACACTTTTAATGGAAAGTATTAGTAGCTAATCAGGATTCACATTTACCTCTTGGCATGCACGTTAAGAGAATGGTCGGTTTTTGTATGAGCTTTTGAACATGGGACCACAAGCAAGGCAAAAGGGGTTTCTTCTTCCTTTTTCTGTAAGTGACCAAACCAATGTGCATATGTACATGTTCATATGTGCCCCATCTGAAATTTCACTTACCCAAATCTGTGTTGTTACTAGTGACTTTTTTGTTGCCTGTGAATTCTGCTGCTCCACTTCTGTACCTGTGACTTTCTCTGCAGCTCTGCTCTGCAAAATGTCGCCAACACTTTGAAACCACCTGAGTAAACTGGATTAGATGAAAAGAGAAGAAATAATATTTTTCTGTGGGTTTCCATGTAATATAGCAAAACCTCATTCTTAGCCAAGAATATTGCTTCCAAACCTATCGGAGAGATATGGGTGGTTGGTAACTGCCAGTCAACTTTGAGGAACCTATAGCAGTTTCTGTATCTGCTGCTGTGATTAAATGGCTGCATCTTAAACTGAAAGGGATATAGCCAGACAATTCTGGAGCAGCAGAGGGACAATTCAGATTAGCGAGCTTGGGCAATGTCACCTGCTGTGGCCAAGCCTTTTTTGATGTCCTATTGAATATTTTGAACCAGCTTGAGATCTTTGGATGAAGGTCAGGATATAAATGCTGTGAAATAAACAAACAAATAGCATTGGTTTAGATAAGACTTTGTGCAAATTGTGTAATTCCAGTGAGTCCTTGACACAGGGTTATTTTGAAGGATTAGGGCCCTGTCCCCAAGCAATTTAAAGTCTGCTAAAGCTCTTCTTTTGCCTCTGAGCACCCCCATGTTTTTTGGGGACTCAGCCTAGGTGTTACTTTTTTTTCTGGTGTAACAGGGTAACAAAGAAGAGCATTCCTAATTTTCAAACCTAGTTTGAATGGAAATAGTACATTTGCACAAGACCTGTTGAAAAGTCTGTCTGCCCACACCCCCAAGCCTAGCAGTGATCATGTCAACTGTAGATGTATAGTTGTGATCACTAGAAGAAAAAAAAGTATATTGTTTGATGCTTTTTGCAAGCAAGACTGGAATTCTTGTGTCACCATGTCTTACAAGCCTCAGGACTTCTGGCTTTGTAGGTATGGTCAACTGAAATCCATGTAGGATTAGAGCATTCATCTTATGTAGTCCTTTGATTTGTTCTAAACAAAGTGTCAATATTATCAGCAGAAATAGAAAGTTATTTTATATTATTTCTAGTTAAGTAAAAGACTTCTTACAAACTGAGTGAAATGCTACTTCAAGAAATAGTAGAAGTTATTTAGTAGCTAGAATAGATTGTTTCCTATACTGTATATGATCTTATGCTTTAGTCTTGGCATTAGGTTCCCTTTTTAATTTAGACTCTTAAAATATCTCTTCCCTGTGTGATAGATAGTGTTTGCACTCTTTCCTAAGTAACACATCTGGGTTCAACACAAACATTCTTTATAAAGTATATATATGTTTGTGTTTATAGAATTTGCAAGAATGTTACAAGAGATCAGATTCAGAAAAAAGGGTTCACATGATATTGAATCCGCAAATCATCTAATGACAATAATACAAAGTTTATTTAATCTATGCAGTTCACTAAAAGTTCTAATTCAGTTCTTTGACAATTTTCACATGGCCATCCTCAGCTTCTCTTCAGATAGAAGGTATTGAAAATCTTGAATTAAACAGTTTAATTTACAGTGAAATGAAATGAATCTCTGTAGAATAAATCAAATATCTCACCCATGAAGGGTAATTATCTTTCTCTTTCTCAAGAAATAGAAATGCAGGAGCAAGCTTCACACTTGTGAATCAACAGATGCCACATCTGCATATGATACAGAATAAATATTCTGATAACTTGGTTGCATTATAAAAACTTCAGACAATTCAAAAGACTTGTGCAACTTATTTTTTCCAAAAAGCTATTAATATTAATCATAATTTCAAGAATAAATGCTTATTTATCTGAACATAGAAAGTTTTCTTAAAGTCATTATGATTAAGTTTATTCAGTTCCAAGACCTAGTGTGACTTTACACAAAGAAAAAAGCACCTGTTTGGTCATCATGTTCTCACCCCACTTCTAAGGAGCAAACTAGTGTATGGATGATCTCACCTGCAAACCATTTCTTAGCTGCCTGAGTGGTTCCCCCCCCACCCAATAGTATGTGAATGCTGCATAGTGAAGACTCTTTGAGTGCTTCCGCATTTGCTGCAGAAAAACAGATCTAAGAAGATCCGTTTTTCAGCAAGCAGTCCTCCGGAGGATTCGTCCCAAATAGTGATGGATCCGAGGAGGCCTCCCTGCGTCCGCACACATGTGGGGAGGCTAGATTGGGCGGCTGGATCACCTGGAAGAAGGCACAGCACCCATTCGAAAAGTCTGCTGGATTCCGGCGCCCCCGAAGCAACGGGACTGGAGCAGGCAGCTGCCAGTCACCACCTGTTCCCGGCGGCGCACAGCATGCAAGGGAGGGGCTTCCAAGGCAGGCTGTCCTGCTTCTGTCCCTCCCAACATGGCGGCCACCAGGACATCCATCCTTTTGCCTGACCATGTGTGGAAGTGTCCTGCTTCCACACGGATCCAGGCGAAGAGATGGGTTGAAAACCTAATTTTTTACGTCTTCAATTTAAACTGGTTTTCGGCAGCAAGACCCATTTTAGAAATGGATCTTGCCTGCTGAAATGCAGAAGCAGCCATCTGGAAGGGTGCCAAAAGATGTCTCCAGTGCAGAAGGTAAGTAGGGAAGGGTCGAAAATGGATCTTAACTGGGTGGTTAAACTGGTTTAACCACCCAGTGAGGAACCACCCTTTTTTACATTATTAGCAAAGTGTTATATTTTACTTATGTTTATGTGTTATATTTTACTTATGTTTATTAGTATTTAGCACCAACTGGCTATGGCCAAATTTGCTCTTTTCTTTTTGTTTCATGAAGTTAAAAATAGATATTATTTTCAGGTGGACTTTGTCTGCTGTCATTCTCAACTTGCTATAATTGACAGACCCATTAATCCTGTTCTCTGCCAGAAAATCCTGAAGGATAATGTTTGACCATCAGTCTGTGATCTGAAACTCAAGTTTAACTGGGTTATGTAGCAAGACAATAATCCAAAATACAACAAGTCCACCTGTGAATGGCTCGAAAGGAACAAAATGATTTTAGAGATGCCTAACCAAAAGCCCATTGAAATGCTGTTGCAGGACTTTAAATAGGCAGTTCATGGTCAAAAGCCCTTCAGGGGTGCTGGGATAAAGAAATTCTGCAAAGAACAGTAGACCAAAATTCCTCCACAGCGATTAGAGAGACTGATTTACAGTTATCAGAAGAATTTGGTTGCAGTTGTTGCTGCTAAAGGTGGAACATCTAAATATTATATTTAGGGGCAATTACTTTTTCACATGGTTGATATGGTATTGGATAACTTTTTTCTCCCTTTAGTAAATGAAATGATCTTTTGAAAGTTACATTTAGGCTGTGTTTACACTCACATTATAAAACAGTTATAAAACAATTTGAATTTTCTTTGTCCCCATTACAGATTGGATTCCCGTGTTTTCTAAGGAGTAAATCCCTAAAAAACTGTTTTTGCTGTTAAAATGCTTTATCTTTATTCCTTTGGGAATGGTACAGCGGTATTGGGGCAGATGCGTCATGAAACAGGTGGGGTTTCACCCTGCAGGACAGCCCCTTGCCAGATTTAAAATACTCAAGCCTTTTCCCCTCGGCAGACCACTTCATGGTTTCATTTTCAGCCACTTCAAATTGATAACAAGTAACAATTCACCCACTCCACTTCACACTGATAACAAAGTCTCATTTATCACCCATGCTTCCCCTCACTTTCTCCTTTTTCACTTGGGCTGGTTCTTTCCTGCATGGGTGGCCGGGAGAAAGGTTTGATAAAGGAGAACGTAAGGGGAAGGCTTAGGGAGGTGGTTTTATGCAACATCATAAAATGAGGCTTCAGAGGAGGGACGGGGGGCTCTGGAAGTGATCCCCATGGTCACACTTGCTGGAAGGTTTGGCTTTGCTATGGAGAAGTAAACAGCAGCACCAAAAGCAGGAAGGGAGGGGAGGGGGAGCTGGTATTCCCCACCATTGGCCACAACATCGTGGGGTCAAACCAATCAGGAGAAAGGGGTGGGCACCTCGGCTGGCAAAGGGCAGGGAGGAAAAGATCTGCTTTCTCCAATGTGTTTTTGAAGCATTTTCTATGTGAACAGCAGAATCAGGGTTGACAGCTATTTTAAGTCAATGAAGCGGGATCAGCCAGAGTGCGTGTTTGCATTGGGTTTTGTTGTTTCGTTTTAGAAAGCTCAGGTGAGAACACAGCCTTAGTGTTTACTCAATAATGTTTTAGTCTTATATTAAATGTTATTTGAAGATCTGAAATGATGAAGTGTGAGGAAAAAAATCAAGAAGGGGTCAAATTATCTTTCATAGCGCTGTACCTTCTAACCCAAAAATAAAGGAGGCACTTGCTTGTGACACTTAAAATGAAGTAATTCTTTTAATTGTTTCCAATCCAATAATTGACACTGGTGTAAAGCATTTTTAAATAAGAATTCATGCATAAAGGCAGCAATGAGGTCATTTCTGCACCTACCTTCAGGGGACTGATCCAATGAGACCATATCAGCTGGAGCAGTCCACCAGCTGGGAATTCTTTCTAGGGCATTCTCAGTACAACCACAGGGGCAGCATTTGCACAGATATGCTGTGTGGGGGTGGAGTCCCATGGCTGTGGCTGCACAGTTTCATGTCGTGTCACTGATCACTGTAGCAATGTCCCAGCACACATGGTCATTGCTATTACAACATGGATGGGACCAGATAGAACCATTTGCATTTCAACTGATGCAAGGTGGGCTCCAGTTAGGTTTAGTACCAGGCTGGCATATACAGTGCAAACAGTGGACACACTCCCTGATCTTAACTTCCATGGGACACTGTAACAACAACAAAAGTATTACTGAGAGAGGAACAGAAGGAGTTGATATTATAATGTATGCCATCAATCTTAATCTATCTCTTGAGTATTAAGAGATTAACATAAAGCTGACATGAATGTATTTGTTACATCACTAGCATTTTGCCTACAGGATTGCAAGAAAATTGTACAGGAGTCAACTCGGGGGCAGAACAGTGTAGCTCAGATAGGGAAGATGAGTTTAATTTTTTTCTCAGATGTCACAATTTATACAAAACCTATCAGCCACAACTGGTGGTAATAGAATTCTACGTCTTCCGTGGTATACCGCCTGTGGCTGCTGTGTGTACCAGGCACCCTACAAGATTTTTTGAGGGAAGAAGAATCATATCTAATGTTGCCAGGCAATGGGGAAGGCTATTTACATAGCCACTGATGCCTGAGTCTCAAGGCTGGGTTTTGTTTATTTTTGCTTTTGTTTTTGGCCTCACAATAGTAGACTGTGCAAGACAAATCAAGGAACAGTTTGATTTTAGAGTGGAAAGATTTAACATCCCTTATTGCCTTCCAGGGTGCTTTAAGAAGCCCCAAGATGGGTGATCACAAGACACCTCCCCCATTCTTGAGGCTTCTTCTCTGAGGACCAGAGACATCATCCATGTACATGTGAACGTGGACTGTGTTTTTTAATCATGAAGAATGGACTTACTTTGTCCATATTACTGAGACTTGGACAATCGGCCTGGATAAGGTGTGTGTTTTTATGGTTGTGACTCCCAACTGGTTCAGTGCAGCACTAGTCCAAACAGGTTGGGCATGGGCTGGCTATTTTTCTATCACATACAAATGTCATTTTTCTCAGATGCTCACCATTCTGTTTCCATGATTGTGTTCAGCTATAAAAAGGAGCAATATTGTTTGCGTGCTGCCTACCCCTGCTACTCACCAGTTTCCATGCCTGAACAGATGTAGACTATCAGTTATAGTGGTTCTCGGGGACATGGGCCTTAAGTAGCAGATCTTATAATGCTGAGTTTTACCAATGAAATCCTTTCTTGTGTGTGGGTCTGTATGTGTCTGTGTATAGGGTACTGGCACTTTGCATGGCATCTGGTTGTGAAAAAACGCTTGTTTGGGTATGTGAGGGGTAGCAGCTTTGATGATATCTATGGATTTAGCATTGCAGTCTGGGAAAAAAGTCTTTTTAAATGGAGTTTGTCATTTTTGCTGTCACCTGTGTTTTCACTATTGCAGTTTATAAAAAAAAAATGAATGGAAGGTTAGCTGACTTCTTGTGTGGTGTGTATCAGCATTGCAGTTTGTGGAAAAACTCTTGTCTGGTGAGATAGGATCTGGTGTGACATCTTGTGGTGCACACTCCAACCAAGGCAGATCTCTTTCCCCTCTGGGTCTCACAATCATTTGAAATAAATCAAATGCCCATTTATGAAATCCTCAGTGCCGGCCAAGCCTTTCTCCTGCCCTGCGCCAAAGAGCGCACCACTTCTGCTGCCTTCCGTTTAGAGATACAAGCTGAAAGTGTCTCTAACACCACACACCACACACCGCACCCTCTCTTTCTTTCTTTCCCTCTCTCTTTCCCTGTTCTTAAAGCTATAGGCTCCCTTTACCCTGGCGAACCTCAAAACTTAATAATAAATACTGCAGGGAAGACCGGATTTCAGAACCTGAAGACCCCATTCAATCTGGACTTCCCTTGAACAAGTGTGAATGCATTGGGTCCTAATGGGATCTGAAGTGGGAATGGGGTCCTGATAGGTACCAAACGAGTGCCTAATGGGTCCTAAATGGGTCCTAAATGGGTGCTTAGTGCTAGTGGAAAAACCCTCCATGTGTGCCACCATTGATGTGGTGATGGATAACACAGCATGCAGCTGCAGCTGCATTGCCCCACCCAACGCACTGTTCACACAGAAGGGGTGTGAGTGTAGTATGCAGGGCTGCACTAGTTTACACCAAATATGGCTAGTTTAGCTGCTCCACTGCTACCTGGGCCAGGGGACTGTCCGGCACGCATAAGCATCTCTGTACAATCTGTATTGTGTGTCTGAAAACTACTACTGTTGTCTGGATAAAGTTGTTCTCACTCAAGTAACCAAAATGGTTGAGTACACGATGAATAAAAAAGTGCACAAAGACCAGACAAAAGCTCTGACCATAACTTGCCCTCTTGCTTCTTGTACACTGACTCATCTTCTAAGCTGGAACTGAGACCAACAGCATAATGAATACATTGTATTTTGATCTCAAAAGACAGTAGAATGGTCACCCAGGGGAACGTTGCCTTTTAACTTTACTGTTGTCTGTCAAATGGAAGAAAGAAGAAAAAACAGAATAGAAGCCATGAAGAATATAAGGAAGGAGTGTTGATCTCAAAATATGCAGTGGAGAGTGATAGTTACTGTCTGAAACACAACAGTCACACAGCCTGCATAAACTTCAGGTCAGCATTATCCATTTGGAAACATTATGCATTCATCTGTGATATACTACTTGCAAACTGACAGTCCATGAATGACATGGCTGAATAAACCAACTGCTTAAGCAGTGGCCACTCCTGTACAAAACGAGTATAACCCATAAACCTGGAAATAACTATTGAAACCCACAAAGTGTGCATTACGACTGTTTGAAAATATGCTCAATGCAAATTCAAGAATTCTTGATTCTTACTGAGTCATCAAATGGAAACATTTCTTTTTTTCCACTTCCTGCTGTTACAATTGTTCAGTTATGCTCTCTTTGATTTGGTATGTGAATAGTATGCAAACACTTCTGCCCTGTATTTCAGAATGCCCTCTCTTTTGGAGCTCTAAGACAAGCTATATAAATCAATGGCAATAAAAGCTGTAGCATGATTAACTTTCAATGTCCTGCTGAGACACACTTCAGTTTCAGCATTGCTCAAATTATATTGTATCATAATGAATGACAAAGTAGATGCTTACTAAAGAAATTCTTGTAACTGGCAAGTGTACCTATAATTGAGTAATATTGTTTCTTCAAAAGAATGAATATTCTTATAACACTCAGGATCTTGAATTAGTTTCATTTTAAGTATATCATTTAAAGAGGGCTTCTGTTACTTTAAAATATTTATTTCTATTTTTCTTGCTCGTTTTTTTTAAAGTTTAAATGTTTCTTTGATCTTTATAACTTAAGACCTTAAGATCCCCCTTGAAGTGTGTCAGGCTCCTTCACTGTATATGTTTAGGAGAGTAGTGAAGACTCACCTCTTTGCCCTGGCCCTTGGCTAAATGGGAATATACTGTCTCTTCCCACTTTATAGACACTATTACTGTTTTAATATAAATACTGTTTTAATATATACCATGTTTTAAATGTTGTTACCCACCCTGAAACCTTCGGGTATAGGGCAGGAAATAAATAAATAAATAAATAAATAAATAAATAAATAAATAAATAAATAAATAAATAAATAAATAAATAAATTCTTACTAGTTTCATATCAATATTGTGATTTTCTTTCCAATCTACTGTGCAAGCAGTTCAAGGAACATCAATAAGTCTGCTCATTATAAATAATGTATTCATAAATGATCTAGAATTAGGAGTAGGTAGTGAGATATCAAAGTGTGATAATGGTAATAAAACTGTGCAAGCGATTGTGAAGAACTCCAGAGGAATCTCATGACATTGAGTGAGTGGGCAACAATTGCCAAGTACACATCACTCTTAGCAAGTGCAAAATAATGCACATTGGGGCCAAGAACCTCAGTTAAACATATAAAGTGGGAAAGTTTGAGCTTTCTGTGACCCACTAGGAAAAAGATCTTTGGGATTCTATTGGATAGCTCAATGAAGATGTCAGCCCAGGGCACAGCAGCAGTAGAAAAAATGCTATTGGTAATTGGGAAAGGAATAGAAAATAAGTTGGCAAGCATCATTATGCCTCTTTAGAAATATTTGGTAGGGCCACATTTGAAATATTGTTTATAATTCTGGTCACCATACCTCAGCAAGGATGTTGTAGAACCAGAAAAATTGCAGAAATGGAAAACCAGAACACATCCCCTATATGAGATCAGGCTGCAACATTGAGCCTTTTCACCCTTGAAAGACAGTGTTAAGAGCTGACCTGACAGAAATATATAAAATTGTGCATTGTGTGGAAAGAGTGGACAGAGAAAAAAAATTCTTTTCTTAATCATACAGCACTAGAACCAGGCAGCACTCTATGAAGTTGATGAATAGGAGAGTTAAGACCAACAAGGGGAAGTATTTTTTTTTTCATCCAGAGGATCATCAGTCAATGGAATTTAACCCTAGAAGTGATAGTGACAGCAATAAGGCTTAATAGCATTAAGAAAGACTTAGACAAATTCATGGAAGACAGATATATCAATGACTTCTAGACTTCCTGCCTTAATACTACTTCCATGTTGGAGAGACAGGCAGGATGTCTCTAAAGGCCATTTGCAGGAACTCACAGGTGAAGGTTTTGCCTTTTTATTCTGCTTGAGAATGCCCAGAAGTACTTGATGGGCCACTGCATGGGGCAGAATGCTGTGGTCAGATCTAGCATGTCTCCTCTTGGGACCTTAAGAAACACCCACAAAACTGCTCATTATACGGACGAATATTTCTTATATTTTGAACTGAAAATAAAGTCATAGTTATGCAGAGTATTTCATGGGCCACAAAGGTAAACTATAAACATTTCCGGGCAATCTTTGGAATCTAAGGGTTTATAGATGAATTCAAATGTCAATTTATTTCTGCTGCCGTTGTCGAAGTTTTGTAATAGAGCATAAAAAGATCATCTTCTCTTACCCAGGAGATAAGCCACAAACTTGTCTTCATATCACATGTCCAAAATATAATGATTATCCTTAGGACACATGTATAATGTTCCTCTTTTTCGTTTTGTATTGCCCATCTGTACTTTACTTGCCTTGCACTCTGGTCCACTATTGAAAGTCTTTATATTTCTTCACCCCATTTCTAGTATAGCATGTTATTTGGGATGAGCTGTTTATCTATAGAATACCAGCTTTAAGAATAAAAGCAAGACACGTGTCTGCTAAATCACTTTAAAACCTCTTAAAAAAAACATGTCTTTTTTTTCAGGCAATTTAGTAAGAGCACTTATTAAGCCATGGGATAACATTTCTAAGTTAGTTATTTTTATTTTCTTCATGGCTTGCAATCTTATGCCATTCCTTTTAAATTGTCTGTTTACACTGGGAAAGACAAGATTTTAAAATTCCCAAAACTATTATGTAAATCTTCTTTTACACACTCTCTTTATGGCAGCTAATAACTGTTCAGTGAATTCTAAAATGTTTTAAAGTAAGCCATGGAATTGAGCAAACTATTGAACTATGATTGAGTCATTTATTGTCAGCATATGCCCTTTCTTTCCATTACCATTGTCCAGATGAATTGAGCTGTACTTCTGAATGTATATTGTATTTGTTTAATGTAGCATGTGCACCCTTTTAACTCTAACACTGTCTGCTTCAAAAAATTATGTCTGATGGTTTCCGTATAGAGCCTCCTAGAACTATGCAGTATACCATTCTTCAGTTTATTGATGAAAATGGCTGCTATTGTTAAAATACTAAAATGCTTAGGAAAGAGTGTTAGAGAAAATATAGCAGATTCCTATTCCTTTACACAAAGATTGTGATTTGCAAATGTAGGAGATTGACTTTATATTTCTGGAGATGATTAGCTGCCAGATCTAATCAAATTGAGAAGTAATTACCAAATCAAAACTTGATTAGCTCTTTGCTTCATTTGCTAAAATTATAGTTTATATCGTTTAAATGATGGGGGACGGGATATGTCTGAACTTCACATATAGTCTAGTTTACTGCAGTGAAAGAAGAGTTATGCTTATGGTTTTTAATAGCTGGAAGTTTTGCCACTGAAGCACTTGATCAGCACATAGAATGGCATGGAGGGGGACTGCACCATAAGGAGAAGGCATGTGCAGATCCTGCCCTCTTATGGTGCTTTCATGCCACAGTGTTAATTGAAACCAAGCTCTTTGGTAGGTCCATTTGAGGCTCCTTTGTGGTGTTGCCTAGACAGTGAAATTCTTTCCTTGTTAAAAACTATATAACTTATTTATCACTTTTCTTCCCATTGATTGTATGACTGGTTTTTTTTTTAATTCTTCCCACATCCAGGAGCTCAGCATTTATTCCTGGTACAGTATTGTTTTATTTGGGATAGAGAAAACTTGATACAACATTTAAGACACCTAGAGCAAACCTGCAGTGTTGCTGTGACTTCAATACATAACTGGTTAGTCTGTTCAGGAGAGTGTGTTCTTTGTAGAGATTCCTTTTGGCATGGATAATATTGATTTTATATTCTCCCCATCATCTTTCACGTGTTTGACCCAAAGCTTTATATGTTCTTTTATATACATATACATGCATACATACATGCATGCATACATACATACATACATACATACATATATATATATATATACATATATACATATATATATATATATATATACACACACACACACACACACACATATATATATAATTAACTGCATTATTACTATGACATGTTTTATAAATGTACAAATATCTTGCAGTACAATGTGATTTGCCTGGAAAAAACATATTGTCTAGTTCACTTGAGTGATTTTGATTTACGGAGCCTGAGAAAGCAGGTAAATCCTCAGTAGTGTAAAGGCCATGGGTTGTACTCAGGATCCTTGTCAATAATGGCTGGTGAAATCTGCCAGAGAATTGGCAGCTGAATGTCTGGTGAAAGTCATTAACACATTCATCAGAGGTCATTGTGCCTCAAAGAGATGGTGGCAACACTACTTCTAAAGACACCCTTTCTCAGTATGGCTTACTTCATAACTACCAGCCACTTTCCAAGTTCTCATATCTGGGCAAAGTGATTTAGTAAAAGCAGATATACAGCTGTAGAGGATCTTGAATAATATGGATTATGTGGACCCCTTTCAGTTGGTTTTCAGACCTGGTTTTGGCACAGAAAGTGCCTTGATCCTCCTGGTGGATAATATGTGCCAGGAACGTGACAGGGGAATGCACTGCTTTTAGTCCTGCTGGACATCTCAGTTGCTTTTGACACTGTCCACGTGGTATCCTTCTGGATTGCCTTGGAGAGTTGAGCATAGGAGGAACAATTTTGGACTGATTCCTATTCTACCTTGAAGTTAGGAACCTGAGGTGATGATGGCGAACCTCTGCTTCACCTGTTGCCCTTTGCATTAGGGTCCCACAGGATTTCATTTTGTCCTCCATGTTGTTTAATATATTCATAAAATTTCTGGCATACTGCATAGTAATCAGTATGACAATTACACACAGCTCTTTCTCTCTCTGTCATCTGGTGCCATTCAGGCAGTTGCTGTCTTGAACTGGGGACTGAAGGCTGTGATGGGCTGAAAGTTCAAACTGAATTCAAACCAGTTGTGGGTGCTATCTGTTCAAAACAAGTTCACAACTTCTTGGGTGTTCCCCAGAATCCAGCTATGTGGTTGAATGCCAGGGAGGCCAGAAGTTCCTTTGCACAACTTTGCTTGGTGGATTAGCTGCACCCTTTTCTTGAGAAGTCTAGCCTGGTGGTTCACGCTCTAATCACATCATGGTTAGATTACTATAACACACTCTACATGAAGCTGCTTTTGAAAAACATCCTGAAGCTTCAAATGGTGCAGAATATGGATGTCAGTGTTATCTTGATCCTCACATCCTTATCCTTCAAGAGCTGCATTATCTGCCCATCTGTTTCCAGATTCAATTCAAGGGGCTGCTCATTACCTTTAAATTATTATGTGGTTTTAGCTCTAAGTATTTGAAAGACTACCTTTTCTCTGTTGCCCTACATGGTCAAAGAAAAAGCCATAATCAATGTCACATTGAGAAGCACAGCTGATCAACACAGATAACATATCCTTTCTATTGCAGGTCCCTGCTTGCCCTTCCATTATTAATATATTGCAGACTGTAACATCCCTCATGGTCTTTCTAAGATTTTTGAAAATCCTTATTTTCTTGAAAGGCCTTTGCCTTACTCTGAAATTTTACTATTTTATAAATTAAATTTTATTATCTGGCTTGAATATATTAGCCACATAGAGGCCTTTGGGTGAAAGGATAAAAAATCTATCAAGTAAATCTGTTTTACTTGGGTGTGCCTTTCATATGTACACAAATCAATATGATGAGCTTTTGTTCATATAGGTGCTAGAAGTAAAAAACAACTCAGTGTCATTAAACAGGAACAAATCACAAATATGTATTAGGAAATAAATGACAGTTCCATGGAGCAAATGGTCATGGAACTAATCAGGGAAAGGCAGTCCTGGACTTGATCCTAAGAAATGCTCAGGACCTGGTAAAGGTCATCACTGTGGCTGATCCAATTAGGAACAGCAACCACAATGCAAAAACCTTCAACTTAAATACAGGGGGTAAGTTCTTAATAATGTCTAACACAGAGATCTTAAAACTTTGATAAGGGAAACTTCCCTAAAATGAGGAAAAAGGAAATTGAAAGGGAAAATTAGAAGAGTTCAATCACTTCAAAATTCATGGAGATTACTTAAAAACATAATAATGGAAGTGCAACTAGATTGCATACCTAAAAGAAGGAAGGGAACATCTAGGTCCCAACTTGTTGGGATTCTTTGAGAGTGTCAGTAAAAATGTGGATAAAGGCAAAACAGTAGACATTGTCTATCTGGACTTTCAGAAGGCTTTTGACAAAATCCCACATCAAAGGCTACTGAGTAAACTCAGCAGCCATGGAATAACAGAACAGGTTCTGTCCTGGATTTGTGACTGACTTAAGGGTAGGAAACCGAGAGTAGTAATAAACAGCCAATTCTCAGGGTGGAAAGAAGTAAAAAGTGGGGTCCCTCAAGGCTCAGTACTGGGACCAATGCTTTTCAATTTATTCATCAATGATCTAGAAAAAGGGGGTACATAGTAAAATAGCAAAATTTGCTTATGATACTAAATTATTTAGAGTAATAAAAACTGAAATAGATTGCCAAGAGCTCCAGAGGGATCTCTTAGCATTGGGTGAGTGGGCAACCAAGTGGCAAATGTGCTTTAATCTTAACAAGTGTAAAGTAATGCACATTGGGGCCAAGAATCCAAATTACGTCTATAAACTGATGGGGTCTGAGCTTTCTGCAAAACACCTTGAAAGGGATCTCGGGGTTTTGGTGGACAGTTCAATGAAGGTGTCAACCCAGTGTGTGGCAGCAGCAAAAAAAGCAAATTCAATGCTGGGAATAATTAGGAAGGGAATAGAAAATAAGTCAGCAAGTGTCATTTTGCCCCTTTATAAATCTATGGTGAGGCCACATTTGGAATATTTTGTACAATTCTGGTCACCACACCTCAAAAAGGATATTGTGGAACTAGAGAAGGTGTAGAGAAGGGCAACCAGAATGATTAAGGGGCTGGAACACCTCCCTTACGGAACCAGACTGCGTCTGTGCCTCTTCAGCCTGGAAATACAGCGTTTAAGAAGAGACCTGATTGAAGTATATAAAATCATGCATGGTATAGAAAAGTTGGATAGAGAAAATTTATTTTCTCTATCACACAACACTAGAACCAGGGGGCACTTTATGAAGCTGATGAGTAGGAGAGTTGGATCAGACAAAGGGAACTATTTCTTCACCCAGAGGGTCATTGGTCTATGGAATGTGCTGCCAGAACAGATGGTAACAGCTACCAGTCTAAATGGCTTTAAGGAAGGGTTAGACAAATTTATGAATGACAAATGTATCAATGGCTACTAGAATAGATGCCTAAGTACATCTTTCAGGCTGGGGTGGGAGGAAGCAGGTTGCTTCTAAGGCCATTTGCTGGGGTTTGAAAGCAGGAAAAGGTTTGTTCTTGTCTCTGTTGAGATGCCCATGGGCATTTGGCTGGCCATTGTGCAATGGGATGCTGGACTAGATGGGCTGTGGCCTGATCCAGCAGGGCTTCTCTTATGTTCTTATGTTCTTAAATGTTTACTATATAGCTATTATGAAGCATGCTGGTTCAAACCCCTAGTTCTTCCCCCACATTACTCTTACTGCTAGGATGTCACCCAGATTAAAAAGACCCACCCAGGGTATTGTAGCAGCCTACTACTGGATAGGACAAGAGAACCTGGATCTGCTGAAATGTTAGCATAATAATTAAATGTTACTATGGATGATTTTAAAAACCAGCATCTACACTCATTGGAAAATATCCAGTTACCCAACACTCAGATATAATCAAGAGGGAACTGTCAGCATAACTGAAGATTGACAGGCTGCAAAGAACATGTCTAACATTTACTCCCACAGAAGAAGGTGAAAGGACATCATCACCATCACTACTAATGCTGCAAGGCAGAGCTACTGAGATGAGAAAATTGATTAAGAACAAGCTCGCTTTTGTCAGTTCATGCTAGGTTTCCTAAGCCTAGCACAAAACTATTGCCAGATGAGATGCTAGCAGTTGCCAATGCAGCAATTCAAACTGCCACCATAACTGAAACCAACAAATAGCAACAAAAATAGCAATAGTAATACTAGAGATGTTTGGTTAAAAGACCAAGGGCTCAAGTGATATAACAAGCAATGTACCTTTGGATGTTGTTCAGTTGTTTAGTCATGTCTGACCCTATGTGACCTCATGGACCACAGTGTGCCAGGCCTCTTTGTCCTCTACTGCCTTCCAAAATCTCCTCAAGCTCATGTTTATTGTTTTCATGATGCTATCCATCTCAATATTAATGTAATGATCAAGAAAGGATCACAATTACCAATAAAATACAAATATATACCCTGAACCAGAACGGGGCCTTCAAAGCTTCTGTAGGCCTGGAGGACTCATTGCAGTGGCGAGCTATGTTGATCTGGCTCAGTGAGTCACATGGATCCTTTCTGCACTTGGCTTTATTCTGGAATATATCCCTGGATAGTGCTCTGCTGGCCACATGCTAATGTAGATTATGGCAGGCCTCACCTGGGGCCTTCCACAGTCTGTATTATCATGCAGATAGCAGGTCCCTGTTCTGGGATATATTCCAGAATAAGGTCAAGTGCAGAAAGGTCCATGGTTTGGTATACCACTGGCTAGTAAATCAGCAGACCAGATTCAATGACTGGGGTAGTCAAGTATAACAGCAAATGAGAAGAAATCCATGGGCATAGTTACTATTCTGTTCAGCTTTAGCACTGTTCTTGTTCACCATACATGACCACAAGTGATGGTCCCTTGCCAGTTGTTGGTAAGGATGGATGGTACCTTGGGCAAGGAGTCAGTTGTATGGACTAGAACAGTTATGATGCCTCCACATTGTTACTGGTGTTGACCCAGAATGGACAGTGTCCTCAGCCTCCTGATGCAGACAGCATCTGCTGTGCGTGGTCTGGGACAGGCTGGACGGGCATAGTGAAGAAACCACTCTATGCAAGCCGATGCATAGCAGAAATGGCCTGTAGTCAAAAGTGAGGACAGGCATGATTCCCGTTTATATCTGCCATGAGCAGGGCCAGCAACCTTGAAATTCCCTGACCTCAAAGTCTGCATAGGCCAGGGATGCCCAGACAAGCACTCTAGCCCAGAAGCAAATTGCTTCCACACTTTTGTGCAGCCTGTGTGGCTCTTGCTACAAAAAGCAAAGCATATTCTTACTGTTAGATAGTGTTTTTTTAGAGTCGTTAGTTTATTTGTTTATTCATTGTTGTCTGGTTTGGGAGGAGCATTTCAGTTTCTCTCTGGAGTGGGTTCAATTCTTTAAGAAGTTCCACAAAGTTTTGCTTTGAAGGGCAGCTTTGCCTGTCAGATATTGTCCAGGGAGGCAATATAATGAAATGTTGGCTACTTCTTCATCTCATTGCTATTCTTTTGTGGCATTGAGGCTTGTAGGTCAAACAAAAGGTCATTCGGCAAGAACTGTAGCAAGAATGGAAGGCAGCCTTAGGTTAGTACTTTCCCCAGAGATTTATATGTCAGGCTTTTATTGCTCACTTTCATTAAATGTTACTGTTGGCGCTACACTCTGTGTGTGTACAGAATGAAGGCTCTATATTAATCATGTAGTCTGTATGTATAACTTGTGTTGTGGGTGACAGAGACAATGTTTCCTGAAACCAGCTGGTACATGTGGTTTGCTTAGAGAAGCTTCAGCATTAGAAAGAAACAGAGAAAGATATTGAAGACCTCTTAGTGCGTAATGTTGTATCAAGTTTTGTATTAAAATTCATAACGCATAATCAATTCGGAAACATTAACATTGCATTACTTCCATGACTAGTACTATTATTTAAGTATTCATCTAACTGCATACTATTCTTAATCCAATGTTTCATTGTAACATCATAACACCTATGAAAGTAGGAGGATCAGCCAACTAGAAACATCAGCAGAAATAAGAAAAGTAGCATAAAATATTGTTTTAAAATTAATCATTTTAAAAGTTTATGAGAATAAAAGGTTCTTCTGAAATATAGTAGAATAAACTGGAAAAGTGTCTCTTTTTGCACAGTTCAGTAAATAGGCTGTTTGCATTGAAAATCACTGATTCTGGATGCCATCCACCTTACCTAATATGACAAAGTGGCAGAGCAATTACTACATAGTAAAATGTGATTGTGGAAAGGTAAGGTGGATCTCCAAAACAGTCTTGTATTGTCAACTTTATGGTCCCAGATGTATACACGATCTCACTATGCTGGTCATCAGTACAGAGTATGTAGTTTGTATGATATGAAGAGAAACAATGTAGGCACATTAAAATGAGACTAATGTTCTGCCAAATACTGGGTCACCAAGCCATTTATGATTTTAAAACTAAGTACCAACCTGTCTTTAAACATAAATGCCATTCACTTGAATTATTCACTTTGACCCATTCCACACTTATTTTTGTCTCAGAATACAAAGTGTCCAGCAACTGGCTCTCTGCATTTTAGCACAAACTATAGCTGTCCATAGACCACATTGGATGAAGTGGTTGAATATAGTGCCACAATGGTGACATATCCAATCCCGCTGTGGACTTCAGGACTATTTAGAAGTGCAGACAGCATGGCTCATATGCCAGAATATTCTGAGGACCCTTTGTATTAACATTCCAGGAAGCATTGATGAAAATGGCACTGCTGAAAAAGGCTCTCCGAAACTGTGAAGGCCAGGAGCAACTGTTGCCAGTCTTTGAAATCTTGTTGCCTCCAAAGTAGGGATGTGCATGATTTTTTTTCATTCGAATTTGAGTTGAATCGAATGTTAAAACGTTTGATTTGATTTGAATGTTTAGAATCTGAATGCAAGAAAAACAAATTAGAATCCAGTACATTCGAATCTAATTGTTTGAATGTTAGCTTTGAATTTGAAGATACAAATGTTGACATTTACATTTAAAGATACAAATGGCAACAACATTCATATGTGTTATACGTATCTGTATGCATTTCATACGCATCATGTTTTATCTTGTATGCATTGTTTTTGTTCTGTATTATATGCACAAATGTGTACAGTTACGTATGATATTCATACAGAAACATAATACATATGTATCTGCACATTCGAATGATTCAAATCATTTGAATGAAAATGTTTAAATTCAAATATGAAGACATTCAGTTCAAATGCAAATGTCCACATTCAATCAAATTTCGAATGTTTAGAACATTCGTACACATCCCTACTCTGAGGGCTGTTCAGAGGCACTGGCTATGGCTAAGCCATGGTAGGTTTTCTGAATGCAGAAAACGTACTCCTGGAGCAGCCGGCTCTTGTGTGGGCCATGATTACTTTTCCACACTATGTGGATCAGAATAGTTCACATGGTGTCGAAAAGGTCTTTGTTCCCAACTAAGTGTTCTTAACTGCATACAAGAGGTGGATTACAATTTTCATCATGCATCCAAGGGAGAGGAAGCTCAGCCACTATATGTGTACTGTAAGAGATTGCCTCCTTCATATTTCTATAATGAATAAAGTCAAATGGAACTTAAAATAAACAGAGTAGTCAGCTGCAACTAGTTGTTTAAGATGTCAAAAATGAAGCTTGCGCTTGCTCGTATAATTTTGCTCCTTCAGCAAATTAGCTTCCTACATTTTTACATATGATTTATTTAGTTTATATTCCTCATCCCTGAATAAGAAGTCAGCTTTGGAAGGTTTCCCCATTCACACATAGGCAGGAAAGAACGTGTTTACACACGTTCCTACCTACCTATGTGTGAATGCTGAAAGTGTCCCAAACTGACAGCCGGGAAAGGCCAGACAGGGGCGGGGACACGTGGGCAGTCTGCCCAATCAGAAGCTGTGCCACATGCACGTGGTGTGCGTTCCCAGCTGTCCCGGGTCATAGCGTCCCGGGACAGTGAGGAGGTAAGACCTGCATGCGCACGTGCACGTCCCCGGGCCCAGGGTGGAGGTGCCGGGGTGCCTCTGTGGGGCCTAGCCACCTCAATCGAGGTGGCTAGACCCTGCAGAGGCTCGCAATCTGCTGTGGTGGGCCGGGGGAGGTGGGACCCCGGTAAACTGGAACCACGTGGGTCTGGTCTACCAACGGGTCCCACATGCCCTGGCCCAAGGGCAGCCGCAGATCGGCCTCCCTCCACCCCAGAAAGGGGTGAGGGGAAGCCGATCTGGGTGTCTCCCTGACTCCTGCTACCTCCCTCCGCACTCCTGGTAGATTGGCCCTGTGGGTCCCGTCTACCAGACTCGGCGTGCCTGCACGCTGGCAACCCCGGCCCGGCAAGGTGAGTGATTTGTATGGCCCCTGTCACCTGTTCGGCCAATTTTTGGCCAATGGTGGTGGTGGGGTCATGCCCGTGGCTGTCAGGGAGGGAAGTGTGTGCGAATGCTTCCCTCCCTGGATGGCCAGGGACGGCTGGAATGTGCTAAGATGGATGTAGAGCAGTTTTAACTGCTCTACATCTTGAGTGTGCGGAGAACACTTGGGGATGGCTTCGCCGTCCCAGCAGTGCCTATGCTGTGTCGCTGCGTGTTCGCCAGGCATTCAAAAAGGCCTAGTGCGAAAAAGCCTAAGGTTACATGCAGATGTTGGCTACTTATTATGCTTTATCAATATTCCTGAGTAAAGTATGGATATTCCAGAATAACTATGTTTTATTCTGGAATATCCAAATGTAGCAAAATAAGGGATCAGCATCTGGATGCAGGCTTCCACTGTTCTTCCACTGTTCACAGTATAATAGGTATCTGCAAGTGCTTAAAGGAGGAGATGATGTTGAATTTGAAGTGGCATCTGATCAGCATACTGGAAAACTGATTGCTGTTAAAGTGGTGAAGATAAAAACAGGAACTGTATCTGAAGGTCGAATAGTCAGACAAGTTGTGAGTGCTGTACTCCACAACTTAGAGAATGAGTCTGCAGCTGCCCTGGAATAGAGTCCAACAGGGAGTGTTTGCTATGGGCATAATATGGAAGTGTGCTATTTAACTCGGAGGAATGTTCTGCTGAAAACAAGCTGATTGCAGGATGTGCAACTGAAGCAAGATGCAGATGCCGGCAGCGGAATAGATGGAGAAAGGACTGAGGATGATAGTTGATGGACATTAAGTTTAATAAAGTTGAAATGCGTTTGGGCATGGCTCGGAGGAATAAACCTATAGCATTGTTGATTGCTCATGCTCCAGATTGATTTCCTTCAGGGGGAAGATGTCATGACCCAGGAGAAAGGTAGGTAGAGTTAAGGAATTCATGTTGTATTAGCTTAGTGGTAGAGGCAAGCTGAAAGGGGGTGTGGCCTTCAGAATCCAAGGAAGGAGGGGTTAGCTGGCTCAGGGGGCAGCCAATCAACAGACGTTGATAGTGGAATGGGTCCTTTAAAAGCGCATGCCATCAGAGCATGACTGTCCTTGATCTTATGTTTTACTGGGGTAGGGAATAGGATAAGGATCGGGTCCAAAGTTTACCTATGAAGATAGGAGAGGATCCTGAATAGTTCTGTTGACTGAAATGCTCAAAGTTCTGTTAGGTTAACCAAGTTGTAACAATAAAGCGAAGTTCATATTTTGTTCCTGTTGAGGCATGGGTATGTGTGTGTGTGTTGCGGAGGGGGGTGGATTCTTGGCTCAGGAATGAGGCTTCTGAGTCAATTTTAAAAGGCAGAGCCCAGTAATAAAAGGGTTCAAGGTGCCTGACTGGCCATGACGTTACACAGACCAATTTCACAAGTTATCCAGTGGGCTGTCATTTTTTTGTTGAAAGTTTCAGGCTTTGCCTTTGACTTAGGGGTGGCAGGTGGGAATGTCTGGTGAGTGAAGGTAGAGGAAGGTCCAGTTTTGAGAAAGATTTCATCAGCTGGGGAGGGAGTTGTTTGGAGTGCATAAAACAGCCTCATTCTCAAGTGCTTATCTCTGCTGGAGAAGAGTTCTGCTTTAGCACCTACCAGCTTCGAGTGTGATAGTAATGTTGTGTGCGGGACTGAGCATTTTGGAAAGGTGTTGCCACCTAGATAGTTCAAGGAGAGAAATGGTAGTAAGTAAATAAGATCCTTTCAACTCTTAAAGTGTTTTTCTAATGCTTGTCAAAGCATTTTTGAAGATAAAACATTCACATCTCATCTCATAAGCTGCGGCTAGCTATATTTTTCCTGCTGTTTTGTATATATTTGTCTTCTTTCCAAGTAATTCAGGCACAGCATATAATCAAGTAAACTTATATACCTAATGTGTTAATATGTGCCTTTTAAAAGGAACATGTGTCTTGAGCATATAGGATTTTTTTGGATTGAAGTAGAATGGGGACACAAAGCAATTCTTAAAACCAGCATCTATGCAAAAATGTCAAGAACTGAAAAGCTTCTTAGCTCCTTGAATGTTTATCCATGTAATTGTGGAGTTGATTAAAGTGTATTAGTGTGGTTCTTTTATAAGAAATGTTTTGTGATCCAAAGCTGGGTTGGCAGGTGGCTACAAAATTTCACTTTGTCTTAATGAAACTTTTGCCCTTTAAAAAAACCCCCAAAACTTGAATAGCATGTAAGTATTGCTAAAAATATGAATACTGTTTTGTGATCTGTATAAGGAATAATGAAGAAGAAATGTAAGAAGAGCCATTTTAAAGACTTAATACACCTTCAGTGTGTCTCTTTAAAAGTAATGGGAATCAGTCTGCATTAGGTGAAAAACATTGTCATCCTTATTTAATTAAAAGTAGCACTCCACTTCTTTCACTTATCTGGTTCCACCTCTTGACTACTTCACTTGTGCCCTCCCCAACCTTGTACCACCTCAGCAACCACTGCTATTCACACATTTCTTTTGAGGCTATGTGTTAGAGCAATCAGTTTCTGATATTCATCCAGATATTTGGCAATGATTTTTGTTATTTTCCTCCCTCTCATGAAGTTAGTGGAGTTTCTGCATGCACACATGCAGAAACACACAGAGACACACATATTATTAAACTGTGACTCATTTAACTGGTTTTAACTTGGAATAAAAATAAAATAAAATATGGATTACCACTGTTTAGCATGCAAGAATACAGAGTTGTGTCAGACTACCAGGAAATGCATGTAACCTAATTTATCATTACTTGCTTGCTTCCTCTTTCTGTTATCTTTCCTTTTTGAATAGTACTCATAGGCTGCATTCCCGTGCAAGATGTTTGGCTCTGTTTGGGCACGCGTATGACTGGATGCGGGTCTGAGAACAGATGTTGCCCATCCCCATGCCATTCCCAGCAACATGGGCTGGGTGCGGGCTGGGTGCAGATTCAGCCATCCCCATGCAAACCATGCCAAACCCCAACATGGGGGAGCAGCTCCCCTTCCTCTCTGCCCCCTCTCCCCTCATTGGAAGCCGGATTGACATCATCCCACCCCTGTGCCTCCCGCTGCAAATGCCACATCACCCCCTTGAGCAGGACTGAACAGGAAAAATAATAATTTTTAAAAACCAAAGCTGCTATGTTGTTTACTGGCAGTTGAGTGGTTGAGAAGTTTTGCACACCTCTGCTCTTCCCAGGAACCATGAGAACACCCAGCAAACAGAACATCAAGCCATTATCCTGCCTGCCTTGGCGATTGGGGAACGGGTGGTGGTGGAATACTTGTATAAAAGCACAGGGCAGGAAAGGCAAGCACAGGATATGAAACCCCACCTCCTACTGATGCCAGTGCCAATCTCCTCTCCAAATAGCCCAGAATCATCCCCATGCGCAGTCTCGACTCGCAAAGCAATGCGTGCCAGGACACCAAACTGTGATGAGACTTGTTTTTTCAGGTACCAAATTTGGAACAGGTTTGGGTGTTTTGGTCCACAGAAATCGGACCAAATCAAAAGTGCATGGGGATGACCCTTGCCAAAGCCAATTTTGATTCAGACCAAAACGTGCATAGGGATGCGTCCTTAGACTATTCAGAATAGAATAACAGTCTTGCAACTACTAATCTCAGTTTTTCAGGTGTATGATTTGTAATTTTCTGCATCTAGTACAAAGCCTAAACGTGGGGGAAACTATTGTTGGGTGGATTGGTTCAACCTTTCAGCCTAGCTGAAATGAGAAAAAATGAAAGAGAGTCATTAAAAGGAAGATACAGTAAACTCTTAACTTTTACAAGGCTTAAATTACTTAGATATTCTCACAAATATTGAAATCATTACTCTCTACCGGACGTATCCTTCCCCAATCCCAAAAACAAATCCCTATTTTAAATGATTTTGTAGAACAAGACAAAACACATAAATTGGAAAGTTGTAAATGTCGATGGCATATTATATGTAGTTATCCATTTTATAAGGAGAGATTATTCCTGCTGCGGATTAATTGTATTAATAGAGCTGAGAGTGTGCTCATCTTATATGTTGTCTCATGTCTATGTTTAGAAGTGGGATTAGGGAAAGTGTAACAGAAAAAAATAATAAATGGTTTAGCTGGATATAGTTCTATAGTGCTAGGAGCTTATTTGGTAAGAATATTTTTTTATAGAATTTGTTTTAAACCAAATAACTTTATTTTCAAGACCTGGTTATGTTATTATGGGATGAATGCAATGTGCAAGGAGGTTAACGAGTGAAATATGCCCAATGGGTTCAGATAAAAAGGGACAGATATACAGAAGTTTACTGCACATTATATCAGATTCAGCTAAAGTGAAATCACACTAAGAATTTGTGTGTCAACAGCACAGTATATAAATGAATCAGTGGTTGTGTCTCGGGGGTTGGAGACACCCTGGTAAGCCCAAGAAAACTCCTCTCTTGCTGCCCCATTTCCATCTTTGGTGGCAGCAGGTGCCTCACAGCAATCGCATCCATCTCCTTGCTGGGGCAATCACCATTGATGGCAGAGCTGTCTCCTGTGCAGGATGAATCTTCCCACTGTTTATGGAGGAAACATTGAAAATGGTACTTCTTCTCATCAAGAGGGAGATGACAAGGCTGCCTTTTTTGATGGTGCCTTCTCCATCTGGTACCCACTGAGTCACCTCCATCCAGAAGTAGACAAACAGGGATGGGCACAAATATTTATCACATTCACAATTAATATTAATTTTAATATTTGCATTTAAATTTAATGTTGGCTACATTTGAAGATTGACATTCGAATGCAAAGTATACGCTTTTGTGCATTCAATTGAAGCTTCATTTTATTTGCAGTTGTGAGGACCTGCAGGATCAACATCACTAGCAACTGTTCAGTCTTTTCTGCAGGGGATTTGGATTTGCCTGGGTGCTGTTGGTAAAAGTGGCCAACTGCCTAAGAGCATACAAATCGTGTGATTGGGTGGCAGCACTTCCATATAAGATCTAAATGTACAGATTCAAACACTGAATCTGTACATTCAAATCTTATCTGGAAGTATCTCCAGCAAACATTCACTGAATATTTGCAGCGGATATGAACCGAATGGAATGTCATCACATTTGAAGTGGTTACATTTGCACCAATGTGAATTTCCTTCACATTCACTTCAATGCAAAGGGAACGCAAGCAAAAAAATATTGTGCACATATCAAGTTATCATAGAATCATAGAATCATAGAATGGTAGAGTTGGAGGGGACCTCCTGGGTCATCGAGTCCAACCCCCTGCTCAAGGCAGGATCTCCTAAACCATCTCAGACAGATGGCCGTCCAGTCTCTGCTTGAAGACCTCCATCGAAGGGGAACCAACCACCTCCCGTGGCAGCCTGTTCCACTGGTTGATCACTCTTACTGTTAGAAATTTTTTCCTAACATCTAAACTAAATCTTTTCCCCTGCAGTTTCACCCCATTGTTTCTAGTCCTTCCTTGAGAGAGTGAGAACAGGGCTGATCCCTCTGCCTTGTGACAACCCTTGAGGTATTTGTAGACAGCTATCATGTCTCCTCTCAGTCTTCTTTTTGGTAGACTAAACATTCCTAGTTCTTTGTAGAGTGCGTTTTCCAGTATTTTAAGGACATTGTTTCTTCTAATGAGCCTGGGTTTCCAAGGGAGGGTGACAGGAAATGTCTCTCTCTCTCTTTTGCTTTGTGAAGGGACACAATTTTTTTTTTGCTGCTGTAGATACATGTCACCTGTGCACACAGATTTGGCTTGAAAAGCTGGCATGAAAAGTTTAAGAGATCCAGGGTAGTTCCTGCAGCTTTTCAGCCTGCTTAAGAAAAGAGGACTGTTGGTGTTAAGGAGCCCTGTGCTAGGAAGCATACCAACAAAATAACACTTTTAATTGCTGTCACTCACATTCAAACTGTGGGCTGCTTCAGGTGTCTTCCTTGTGGATAGGTGCCATCTTTTCCCCTATTCCACTCCACATGAAGCATACTTCCGCCACAAGTGCCACTCACCAGTTTGGTCTAGTTATTAAGGAGCTGGACCCTTATCTGGGAATACCGGGTTTGATTCCACCTTCCTCCATGAAGCCAACTGGGTGACCTTGGGAAAGTCACAGCTCTCTTTTGAGCTCTCACAGCCCCACCTACCTCACATTCTTCTTCTTCTTCTTCTTCTTCTTCTTCTTCTTCTTCTTCTTCTTCTTCTTTTTCTTTTTCTTTTTCTTTTTCTTTTTCTTTTTCTTTTTCTTTTTCTTCTTCTTCTTCTTCTTCTTCTTCTTCTTCTTCACCGTTCTGTGCAATTGGCTCATATCTCTGTCACACCAACATCATTTCCAGTGTACAGGATGATGGGGAGGGGGCTCAGAATAGGCTAAAATGCTTCCCTCTTGGTGTATCAGAATGATCTTTGAAGCTTCCATAAAGACATCATACCCCATCTTTGAAGCTTATGCAAGCTTCTAAGATAGAGCTGTAGCATTTTCCTTACTCTGGATCAGATGGAGAAGTGCCAGTACCTGGACTGGAACAAATGCCATTAGTATGTTTGCAGGCCTTTTCAAAAAGGTTCACTGCTAAAATGGGATAGGAACCCCTTAGGATGTTTCTGGTCCAGAATGGTGCTAGTCCTATGTAGAAGATGCACATTGGCAAGCAGCTTTTTCATACTCCGAGCAAGTGTACAAAAGCCTTCTGTTCTTTCCCTGTCAGCTGGTAGGTGTGAATAAGAGAGGCTCATGTTGTAAACATAATAAAAGCTATTTTCCAATATAGTAGTAGGATGCATTCACACCTGGCTTCCTCAGATCTTTTCAGTAAACTGAAAGCAAATCAAGTGTATCCTATACAGGGTCTCATGACTATTAATTGTACTTGATAATATAAATATTTTTTTTCTGTCAGATGCACCTTTGTAAAAGATTCAGTGTAGCTGTCCCTGGACAGATAAAATTTTGTCAACTTTCAGTTTCTGGCTGGATGAACGTGAAAGAGTAGGAGTTGCTTCACAGTCTCACTTGACTTAATAACAGAATGTGTCTTGTGTGGGCTTTTTAGCTTCTGATGTGCTGTCCTTGGGTCTTTAAAGGCATACATATGGAGATGCATATACCAAAGATATTTTGTAGAACATCCAAGGTACAAAAATTGGCCTTATAAGCAAGGGCAGAGGGAACTTAGCAAATGGTTTAGTGTTATCATCTTAATCTTTTTTTAGTCATCACAGATTAAGAAAGCAGTCAGAAAGTGTTAATTATATAATTATTCCATAATTATTTTGGAATATTAATTGATTTGCAAAACATGGTCACTGTGTTGCCAATGCAGTCCTGGAATATAGACCCAATATCATGGGCTAAAGGTATGTGCTACTGTGTGACATCCTCAAATACAGACTACTAACCTAACATCTGGGCAAAATAAGCCTGGGATAAGTAGTGAAATAGGTAAGTTATATCTGGAGGTTTTCTAGGGCATTTTCTAACTGACAGAAGATGACTGAACCTCCACTGGAAGTGTCAAAAATCCTAATTAGAATGTAAATGCCATATAGAGAATTAACTTCAGTATAAAGACAATTCTGCCACCCAGTTCACAATCATGGGGATTAGGCAATACCATGTGAAATATGTATTTTTAATACGTAAGCAGAAGTCACAGATATGACACAAACTGTTCAGTCTCCTGCAGCCTTTTAATTTAGACTCTAAGGGCCTATATGACTTTATATCTGGACATCCCACTTGCAGTAACAATAGTAAAGTAGGAGGACTTTCAGAAAAGGCCATTTGTGGGAAGGAACCCAATGATATCTTTCCGTTTCTGTGAGATTTCAGAAATAGTTTTCAGATTGTGGTCCAATACTTCTTGGTCCAACACTTAATAGGGCCAGGAAGAGACTTT
Source organism: Aspidoscelis tigris stejnegeri (assembly GCA_023333525.1). Lineage (NCBI taxonomy): Eukaryota > Metazoa > Chordata > Lepidosauria > Squamata > Teiidae > Aspidoscelis > Aspidoscelis tigris. The sequence goes on from JALMGA010000001.1 coordinate 228,098,720, forward strand.
ACCTGAAATGTTGCCTCCTCTGCTACTGTAATTGTATGGAGTTGTTTTCACATCCTGCACCTTTGGTGCTTATGAAGGTAAATTCCGTGTATCAGGGGTATTTGAGGGGCACCTTTTTAATGTAAATGCAGCCAAGATATTGAATGAAAGAGAAAGAAAAACCCTCCGTTTTCTTTGATGTAATGGTTCAAGCCAAATTCATGCCAGAAGAGGGCCAAAGAGCTTAGAACACCTTCAGTTTGGGATAAGTCATGAGCCCTTTATGCATTTACCCGACTTAAATCTGGATCAGTCGGTCCACTGATCTGGGTTTCAGGGAAGCATGGACCATATCAGCACCATATGCACTAATGGTACTGATCTGCATTAAAGTGTGCCACAGCTGTAAAGCCCACATGAGCTTTGCAGCCATCACCCCCCACCCCCAAAGGCTAGGAAGAAAAATCTGCATGCTTCCCATGTTCCAGAATAATACCCTGGTCCTGCTTAAATGGATCAATAAGAGATCTAGGGTCAATTTGCACTTCACCTGGGAGTCCACACAGAGTGAGCTCCCAGATGGAGCATTTGCACTTGAAGTAGATGTTTCTTAACTAGAAACAGCTTCTTCTGTGTGGGAGCTTACCCTGCATGGACTGTGTGGTGCAGTTTGAACTGTACCACCCGTGTCTCTACCTTTCCCTAGTGCTGGATTCAGTAAGGCTCCAGCCAGCCAATTTGCACCTGGGGCCAGCACCAGGATTTGGACATAGCTGCCATCTGGGCAGCCATCTGCATTGGAGGTAAGCTTTGGAGGGGTTAAGTATGCACTGAGCATCTATAACAGCAAATTCTTAGGAAACTTAGCATGTTTCCTAAGTGGAAAGTGGTAAGTGGAGAAAGGGCTATGGACTAAGTGGTGTTGTCTTATTCTTCAGCCCTTCATATTATATCAGTTTTACTTCACAAGGATACCTTCTGATTAACACTTTAGGAGGGGATATGTGCTAATTTTAAAACAGTAGTCTGGTTCTGCTCATAGACTTTAATCACATTATTTTAAGCTTTTTTATGATATAAGAACAAATTTAATTCTCATTGTGTAATGTTCTCTACTCCTATTTGTGGCATTTCAATACAGATGCATTGAATTATCAAAGTCTGTAAGGTTTCTGTTTTGAAAATTCTTACAAATATAGGATCTATGAATAAAATCCTTGGCATTTTATATCCTGGTCACCACATAAAAAGTCTCTGAATAAGCTGGTATTCTGCCAAACCTTTTAGATAAGTGAAACCTTATCACTTCAGGGATGTCTCATTTCTTCTTCTTAACTAAGAAAACCACGATTGACAAGGATTTTCTATAATTTCTTCTTTTTACTCCCATGGATCTTTGAATTCATCTGAACTAAGGTATAGTGTCAGAAAAGTAAATTTCTTCTTGTCCAATAAGAGTAACTTTAAGAGCAAGTAAATATATATATTATTCCTTTTTGTAGTCATATCAAGTTAACTTTTTTGGACTCCATAAGCTCCATAGTATTGCTGAACTGATACTTAAAAGCTTCTTCTTCTTTGTGTAAAGGTTATGATACAATTCATGATTTTATAACTTGAAAGACAACATGTGCTACACAACAAGAAAATCCCTGGTCCAGATCAAAAGGATTCATTAAGTTCTTAGCTTTTTAGTCTTCTAAAGCTCATGGACAAATATTAATCTATAAAAGATGTACTTAAAAGCAGCACTTTCATTCCTTATTTGAAATCTCTTATTCTCATTCAGCTCACAGAATATCATACAGTGAATACAGGAAGGAGACTGCAGTGCTTTGATCATGCTACTATCTTGTTTGATTAGTGTTTTCAAACTATGGAGTACATCAGCAGGAGGCAGGTTGCTCTCTGGGGTTTTCTAACAGGCAAAGTAGGAAGCAAAAATGATTTTAGAGACCATTTAAGATCAATCATTTTGTTCCATCTTCTTTTTAAAAAAATATATAAATAAAGGCGGAAATACACACTGATTGACATTTGATAAGATCAACACTCTTGGGGGTTGGGTGAGGTGGAAATAGAATATTTTTCTTTATCCATATCAACTTGTGAGAACAAAAAGGAATAAATAAATACAATTAATCAGGTAGTTTCAAAACATTGGACACTTCTTAACCAGCAACTTAAAGGGCGGACTAGACTGCTTCTGGACGGTATCTTGGTCATGATTCCTTTTTCATGCTCTCTGACTGTCTCTCTTATTTTTACTTTGAAGAATGGGAGTAGAGGTTCAGGAGAAGCATAAGATGTCATTGGATACTATATACAAATCAATAGAAGTTGTTACTTCCCTAAAGATTTTAGAGATCCTGTTTCTGTGATTATTGATATCACCCTCCTAATGTAGAATCAATATTGTCTAGTTTTCTTTCTCATTTTCCTTTCTTCCTTTCATCTCAAGAACAAACCTCCACAATCATACTATCTCATTTTGTGCATAAGTACATAAGGTACCTGTTAAATAGCAACACAGATAGCTATGTCCATAACCAGCCAACCCTGTTTGAAACCCTTCAAATTATCTTGTAGTAGATAATTCCAAAGTGTTGGGCTTGGGCAGAGACATCCTTTTGTCTGTTTGCACAATTTATCTTCATATTGAGTATGTGGATTGGTGTGAAAGGTTGTTGGGTTGTCATAGAAACCTAAAGGAAAGAAAGAAAGAAAGAAAGATGGTTTTACTACATTGTTGGGAAATTAATATTGGAAATATGAGTCATGCAGAACTTTTTTCTTCTTCACAATTTCCTTTAAAATTAGAAACTGAAACAACATGCTTTAAATATAATTCATTGCAAAGGAAAATGCTGTTACACCAGAATCTGCCTGAAAGCCTCATACCATGAACCTTTCAGTAAATCTACAACTCCTGTCACTGCTCTTGACCTTAGGACTCCTTGTCACACCCATGAAAATGTTTAGAATTTTGCCTTCCCCTATGAGGTAAAAATGCTATTCTACAGCTTGTGAAGATGAAGACAGTTGTAAGGAATAATTCTTCAGCTCAGCAGTATGAAAGAATCTTTATGATTTAAATTGACAGATGAATTAGGTATTTCATGAAATTCAGTGAGAAAAGAATCTGCAGTCTGATATTAGTTGGAATACTGCAAGAATCATGCTGTATTGCTTTTTTGCATCTTGTTTTCTTCAAGATGTAAAATGTATACACTTTAGATTTGCATTTCTAATTATATACACAACAATAATACTTAGATATTTTTGGTAACTAGCGAATGAATTAATCCAGGTTTTATAAAAAAGTTTTATTAACTAATCCCATACTTTTTAAAAAAGTATACTGACTCAATGAAATCTGCTTATCCTATCAAATTCAGTAGATGAGTTGAATGTCAGTAATCCTATTGAGAACTGAAAGGTTGTTCAAGTGCAAAGAGTCATTGTATCTATTTTCTTTTTTAATGTTACTTTATAACAATTCATTATAGGATCATCTTGCAATTTTTTTGCCTTAAGCGAATTACTATTATCAGAGGTAAAATATGAAGCCATTTAGTATGCTTTCCACATTTCTTCTGCACATTTCTTCTGACGTAGGAATCCTTTGACAGAAATATATTCTGAAGAATCTTATTATTATTATTATTATTGGACAATTATGTTCTTATGGACAAAACTGCACATTACTTCTAATTCTATTTGGTCTAGTGGTTAAGGAGTCAAACTCATATCAGGGAATATGGGGTATGATTTCGTCCTCCTCCATAAAGCCAGCCAGGTGACATTGGGCTAGTCACAGCTCTCTTCTGAGCTCTCACGGTCCCACCTACCTCACAGGGTGTCTAGTGTGGGGAGAATAACAGAAAGCTCTGTCAGCCACTTTGAGTTCCCTTAAATGGGTGAGAAAAGAAGGGTACAAAAGAAGAGGATATATCGTCATGTAAATCACATCAGTTCCTAAATTCTGTAACATTTCTGAATATCAACCAAACTCTCTCTCACACACACAATCAACAATCACTTGAAATGGAGTTTAAATATTTCTAATGCAGTGGTATCATAAATTGATACAAAAATGATTTAGGATGCTTTTACTTGATCTGTGTTTTTTCAGTTTTTCAACCATAAATTAAATCCATCAATATAGAAAATGTGGAATATATAGAATATGGTGAAAAATGAAGGAAGGAATTTTGGAAGAAAAACAGTGTTTTAATTTTATAATACTCTAGAGCATTTTTCAAGTATGATACAGGTAAATTTGAAAAATTAAATTTAAAAAAGCTCTAACATTATTGTTGAAGTAAAGTGTTGCAGAGACCTCATGGTGCTCTCCATTAATTAAGGAGTCTATATTTTACACCAATTATCTATATTAGTTGGTAATTGACAACTTGTTTTGCTTTAGTGTTTAAAGCATTTCATAGCAATCAACAGGTCCCAATAGCTGTGAAATTTGCAATTATATTTCTAAGGAATTAAGCTACATTGAACAAGCATAGGGTTATAGTGTAGATATATTTTTGTATTCTGATATTTAGATGGTGAGATCAAAATACTTATGTAATTTCAAACAAAAGGAAATGAATCAAGGTTTAAAACAGCCATAGCAATACCATTTGAGAGAAACTGTAAGTTGCTGTAGATTCTTTATTGTAATGTTTTTAGTAAGCAATATAATTATAGCATTCAATATGCCAGTGTAAAAAAAGATGGCATGGAACAGGAATTATAGGCTTTTAGGAATGGTGAATACAGTTGTGGGATTCAGAGAGAAAATGCAGATAGATCAGTCCTTCATGGATCTTCTTGAAATATAAACTTCTTTGGTATAATGCACAGGATGGGGATGGCTACTGTGATAAGCACATAGCAACAGCTGCTTACGGTACAAGCGCTGTGGTCACACCTAAGGTTTAATCCAGCTTCAGTCCATTTTCAGAGTGAGAGAACACATCAGCAAAGTGAGCAGTAATTTTCTTTCTACATCGTCTATCCCAAAGGTGAATTTTCTGACTTAACACTGAAAGAAAACAGCTTTCTGTTGATTCTGATTAGCTATCCTGTAACATGGCAAATAGTGAAGTTATTACACAGATCAGAAATAGTATAATTAAAAATAATTGATTAGATAACAAGAATTTGTAATTTCATACCTATAAATAAGTTAGATTATAAATATTATTATGGCTAGCAAAGTTGGCTTGTGTTTAAAAAACCATGATTGATACTAAAACTGCTGACAATAAAAACTATAAAAACTGGATAGGATTATTCTTTATAAAGATTGCTTAAATTTATCTTAATTAATTAAAACTTTCTTCATCCTTCCATGTGATCCAAATACAAAACAAAACTTGATTCTTTTTCTTAAAATTGAACCCAGTTATTCGACTGATATAGCTGTGTAACAAGGCTGAATGGCTGTATAGTTGAGGATATAATAGTTTTGTATATCTTTATGTAGGTGTTAGAATTAAATTATGTTTGGGGGTTCAACTTGTATTTAAGTGAGCAACATATCTTTCTTTTAACAAAAAAGCAAAACATTCCATTATATTTTATAGTTGTTTTGGGCTGCCTCCAGCCAGCAAATTAAAAATGCAGAGTTTACCTTTACTCCACAGGCATTCAACGACTGAAGCTGCTGCCCCACCTCCCAGGTCGGAACAACAATTATGACAGTTCATAGCTGTGGAACATGTGAGGTGATTTTCAGTGATATGCTATGCAAGTTGCATTGAAAATAATTTTTGGAATTCCTGACCGTGGAGGCATGCCAACTGGAATCCACATTCAAGCTCATAGGCCAGATTAATGGGGTCTGCAGTAAATCTGGATTGAAGACCTCTCGATCTGGAATTAACTTTGTCCCATGGAGACAGATCTAGGGTGTTTTTCCCCTGTCAGAAAGTACCCAATTTTGCACCCATTAAGGACCCATTTGGGTGTGAGCCGGATGATCCCATTTCCACCACGGCACCCATTTGGGACCCGATTGTTTCAACTGCTGCTGGGGAAATCTGGATCAAATGGGTACTTTCTGGCCTTTAATCTGGATTTTCTGTAGACCCCATTAATGGGGTCTACAATGGGGTCTTCAGGCAGAAAATCCAGATTAAAGGGAGCCTGTTTCCACGCTTGTGTGGCAATGGGGTCTAGAGGAGGCTGGGGGAGGGGGAACCCATGGGGGGGGGAACCCAAAAACCTAAGCTTCGAAGTCACTTCGAAGTCACTTTGAAGTCTGTGCAAAATAGCTCTGGAGCATCTTTGAAGTCTGTGCTGATCTTCAGAGTGAACTTCGATGTGACTCCGAAGTCACTCCGAAGATCAGCACAGACTTCAATGGAGCTCTTTTGCACAGACTTTGAAGTGACTTTGAAGTGACTTCGAAATGATTTCGAAGTGACTTTGAAATGACTTTGAAATGACTTCGAAACCACTTCGGAGATTGCATCCCCTGATCCCCCAAACACCTAGGGTGACAAGCAGACCACCCATGGAAACACATTGGGTATTTCCCTTAATCCAGATCTACTAGATCTGGATTAAGGAATGTACCCATTCCTTAGATCCGGATCTTCTTAGATCCGGATTAAAGGAGCGCGGTGGAAAAACACCCCTAGTCTAAGTGAGGGGTGAAGCCTCGATGATCTGAATTAATGTGTGGATACAGAGGCCCTGGAACTGGATCAGAGGCTGTCTGATCTGGATCAATGGGGCAGAAAGGCCCAAAAGCTTTAATCTATCTGTAATCAACCTTTATACTGAATAAAGCACAGAAAAATCTGATTTCCTTCTACAGTAACGAAAAGGTGAGTTTTTTCTCTTAAATAATACAGAAAGAAAATGGCTTGTTATTTTGTTGGTGTGTGTATATTTTTAAGTCTAACAAAGGGACATGCTACCATCCTCCCAACCAGTTGGGAACAGTTGGAGAAGGAGGTAAAGGAGGTATCCCATAAAGATAGGGTAGTTATAATGGGGGACTTCAATTATCCTCAAATAGACTGGGTGAATGCCTGTTCAACTCAGGAAAGAGAGAGAAAATTCCTAGACCTACTAAATGACTGTTCCATGGAACAAATGGTCATGGAACCAACCAGGGGAAAGGCAGTCCTGGACTTGATCCTAAGTAATGCTCAGGACCTGGTAAAGGATGTCACTGTAGCTGATCCAATTGGGAACAGTGACCACAATGCAATAACCTTCAACTTAAATACAGAGAGTAAGTTCTTAATAAAGTCTAAGGTGAACCAGTAGACATTGTCTATCTGGACTTTCAGACGGCTTTTGACAAAGTCCCACATCAAAGGCTACTGAGTAAACTCATCAGCCATGGAATAAAAGGACAGGTTCTGTCCTGGATTTGTGACTGGCATAAGGGCAGAAAGCAGAGAGTAGTACTGGGACCAATGCTTTTTAATTTATTCATCAATGATCTAGAAGAAGGGGTACATAGTAAAATAGCAAAGTTTGCTGATGATACTAAAATATTTAGGGTAGTAAAAACTGAAATAGATTGCCAAGAGCTCCAGAGGGATCTCTTAGCATTGGGTGAGTGGGTGTAAAGCCCCCTAAGCAGCCAGCAGGGCAGGAAACAGTTAACCTGCTGCTGCTGTGGGTTTGATTGACATGCTGAGGAGGAGGAGACTCAGCAAGCTCCATTTTGCCCACCAAAAAAAAAGCGGGAGTCTCTGCTGGGGTCTGAAAAGTGAAGAGGGCTGCTCAGTGTGCCTCTGTGTGTTTGTAGGCCTCACCTCTAAGTTAGAAAGAGGGAGAGAAAGAACTGACAAGGTTTTGGAGTCAGAACACTAAGAGATATAAAGAAGAGAAAAACAAAGCTGTAACAAAACAAAAGGAAAGGGTTTCAAAGGCTAGAAGTTTTTAAGAGGCTGTGAATTAGCATAAGAAGTTTACCTCAGACTAAGAGAGGGAAGCCATTTTTCAGTCAGGAAACCACGGTATTAAATGAGAACTTTTGTTGGATGAACAAGCAAAGGACTTTACTCTGTTCCCTTACCATTTTAGTTCCTTTCACATGTACAGTAGGACTCATAACTGATTCAATCATACATTTTATTCCTTTTATTCTATTTACTCTGTAACAATAAACCTTTGAGTTTGGTTAATTAAAGAGTCAGTATTCTGCTTGTGGTAACAACTAGAAAGAAGTAGCAAACAGAGGGCCAGTGAAGATCCAATTTGTGCTGAGGATCTAAGGGGATCTGGCAGAGTGAATGGGCACCTGGGCTATCTGTTAGCCTGCCAGGCTACGCTAATAGGGGGGCAGGTGGTACCGGAGCTGACCGGGTCGTCACAATTGGTGCTCAGCGGTGGGATAATAGTAAATTCAGTGCCTTGAATCAGTTATGGTGGTGGCAGCGTGTATTGGAGATTAGATGAGGACCCATATAGGGACCAAGTGAGCTGTGTGCTTATGTATTAAGGCACAGGTTTAATGCAACAGGCTAGGTAAAAGGCCTGTGGCCTCAGTGACCCTCTGTCTCGAGGTAACACGCCAAGGGTATTGTGTAGAGACAGTGGGGCTGTGCAAAAGGCTTGAGCAACAGGCCAGTGGTGCAAGTGGTGCCAGTGTGAGGCACTTCAGAGAGCAACCCAATTACAAATTGATAGTGCCAATATCAGTGCAGGTTCTGGAATATAAAGAACCTGGAGTGTTTGTAATCCAGCGTTGGGGATTACAGAGCTTTGCAAGTAGGAACAGGAGGCTGGTTGGCCAGAGGTATACGTGAGGGTAAATGTATGGCCACTAGTCAAATCCTGATTGTAGTGGAAACTGAATTCAGGTGCAAGGTTGAGTGCCTGCAAGTTAGTACACCTTGTTAGGTGCAAGTAAAGAGGTGAAGCACCAAGCAGAGAAGGGCTGTATCTAGTGAAACACGGTTGCTGAGGTAAACACGTGGGTACAGTAGGCACCGTGGAAGAGAGTGTTCTGATAGTAGGCCAGTGTGGTGGGCAATTGCTGTCAGATATAAGTGGATGTTAGTACACATCACTGACTGAAGCAGAAAAGCAAGAGCCAAGTGAATCCCAAAAGTTTAACCGTACTTGCCAGAGTGAAATCTTGCAGCAGTTATTCTAGAGGGAAGTCTAAGGGCTCAGGCATAAAAACCAGAAGCATGCAGAAGGTGGCAACTCCAGTTAGCCATGTGGGCGCTGAGGCAGCCGTGGCTGAGGCCGTGCCAAGTGCAGTACAGGATCGGGAGTTTATGATCCTAAAGCTCAAATTGGAACATGCAAAACGAGTCAAGCAATTGGAAATTGAATGTGAGAGAAAAAAGATTGCTGCTCTTGAAAAAGAAAAACAAAGAGCCCATGAATTGGCTATTCTTCAGCTAAAAGCCCGGGAGAGGCAAGATGTCTTAACAGTAAATGATGGTACTGGGTCAGGTGGGAACCCAGGAACAGGAACCTTAAGCACAGAGAGGTTTCCATTATGTGTGAAAGAGGAAAGTGCTGAGAAACAACCAGGGGTAGCAAAGAAACACCCTAGCAATAAGGGTATGGCAGTGTCCAGAAACCTACCCATGACAGATGAAAAAGGGACAGTTAAAGTACATAAGAACAATGTGAGTCCAAATTGGCAGAGAGGCAAAAAGACTAAAACTAATGCAGGAAAGAAAGTCTGTTTCCTGTGTTCAAGTCCAGAACATCTCAAGGCCCTATGCCCAAGGCTTAAGAGGATGACTGGAAGATGTAGAGGCGAACCATACAAGTGTTCAAGGTCTCAAGACAAAGATAGTACTAGTAAGCAATATTATGTTGGGCAGAATCAGATGGAATCGGTGACCTGTGACAGTCCTGGTTCAACAGTAGCAGAAAAAGTGAAGAAACTGTGTGAAGAAAGAGCAGAGTTAGAACGTGAAAAAGTGTCACTGCAGGACGAAATCGCATTCTTGAAGCATCGTTGTGCTGGTTTGGAAGAGAAAGCATATTTGCAAATTAAATTGGAAGTTTCAGAGAACGGAAATCAGCATTTGCAAACACAGCTCAAGGCTTTACGTAGCCAACAAGCAGAGGATGCAAGGGAGCATCAGCAAGAGATAACCAGTTTGAAGGGCCAGCTAAAGAATCTCAGTGAAAGAAATAGTGTGCTCGAGATTCTGAACAAAGAGAAAGACCTAAAACTTTCTAGTTTGGCCAAGAAGCTTGAGGAAGCAGAGAGTGCATTCCAAGAGAGTGTAGCATGGAACAAAGCTAAAAGTGATGAGATAGCCCAGATGACACAAAAGTTAGAGGCGGCTGTGAATGAAAGTAAAGGTTATAGGAACATAAGCATGAAACAAGGTGCAGTAATCCGGAAACTAGCGAGAGAAGTGGCCATCCTAGAAGAAGAAGCCACTAGGCAAACAGGAGTCATAGAGGCATTACAACAAGAGCTTGTTCGGTCAAGAACAGAGCGTGATGAGTTGAATGAAAGATATTTTCAGGAGAAGTCTCTGCTTAGACAAGACATAAAGAAACAAGAAACTGAAATTGATCTCCTCATGAAAGTATTAGCTGGCAAGAACGAAGTAATTTCTAGTCAGAATTACAACTTGTACAGCAGGAGCATTGGACTCCAGGTGATGCTCAAGAGAGCTCAAGGCATGCGAAGGGCCAAGAGTAGGCGTCTAAAGTTACCTGTGAGCACGACAGATGATGCACCAAGGACAACACCTACAGAGGTTGTTTGCCAGAGTTCCAAGAGATACAGTACCCAGGAGGAGAACGTCGTGGAGGTCGGGCCAGGACCAGCGACGGAACCTGGAGGACCAGCGACAGAACCTGGAGGTCCAGCATCGACAGCTGGAGGGCAAGTCGGGACGAAAGGCGGTTTGTCAGCACCAGAGGACCGAGAGAACCATGGAGGATCGTTGGACAAAGAAGACATTGCAACGTGGGACAGTGACCTTGTGGACTTTTGGACAGTTGTGGGTCCGGGTAATGTAGTTTAGTAAGTAAGCCAGTAGGTAGAAAAATGATCATGTGGCAACCATGAAAGTGGCCGCCACATGACCATTTTTCTAAAATTAGGGAGGAGGGATGTAAAGCCCCCTAAGCAGCCAGCAGGGCAGGAAACAGTTAACCTGCTGCTGCTGTGGGTTTGATTGACATGCTGAGGAGGAGGAGACTCAGCAAGCTCCATTTTGCCCACCAAAAAAAAAGCGGGAGTCTCTGCTGGGGTCTGAAAAGTGAAGAGGGCTGCTCAGTGTGCCTCTGTGTGTTTGTAGGCCTCACCTCTAAGTTAGAAAGAGGGAGAGAAAGAACTGACAAGGTTTTGGAGTCAGAACACTAAGAGATATAAAGAAGAGAAAAACAAAGCTGTAACAAAACAAAAGGAAAGGGTTTCAAAGGCTAGAAGTTTTTAAGAGGCTGTGAATTAGCATAAGAAGTTTACCTCAGACTAAGAGAGGGAAGCCATTTTTCAGTCAGGAAACCACGGTATTAAATGAGAACTTTTGTTGGATGAACAAGCAAAGGACTTTACTCTGTTCCCTTACCATTTTAGTTCCTTTCACATGTACAGTAGGACTCATAACTGATTCAATCATACATTTTATTCCTTTTATTCTATTTACTCTGTAACAATAAACCTTTGAGTTTGGTTAATTAAAGAGTCAGTATTCTGCTTGTGGTAACAACTAGAAAGAAGTAGCAAACAGAGGGCCAGTGAAGATCCAATTTGTGCTGAGGATCTAAGGGGATCTGGCAGAGTGAATGGGCACCTGGGCTATCTGTTAGCCTGCCAGGCTACGCTAATAGGGGGGCAGGTGGTACCGGAGCTGACCGGGTCGTCACAGTGGGCAACCAAGTGGCAAATGTGCTTTAATCTTAACAAGTGCAAAGTAATGCACATTGGGGCCAAGAATCCAAATTATGTCTATAAACTGATGGGGTCCGAGCTTTCTGGAACACACCAGGAAAGGGATCTTGGGGTTTTGGTGGACAGTTCAATGAAGGTGTCAACCCAGTGTGCGGCAGCAGCGAAAAAAGCAAATTCAATGCTGGGAATATTTAGGAAGGGAATAGAAAATAAGACAGCAAGTGTCATTTTGCCCCTTTATAAATCTATAGTGAGGCCACATTTGGAATATTTTGTACAATTCTGGTCACCACACCACAAAAAGGATATTGTGGAACTAGAGAAGGTGTAGAGAAGGGCAACCAGAATGATTAAGGGTCTGGAACACCTCCCTTACGAAACCAGGCTGCAACGTCTAGGCCTCTTCAGTCTGGAGAGACGGCGTTTAAGAGGGGACCAGATTGAAGTATATAAAATTATGCACGGTATAGAAAGGGTGGATAGAGAAAATTTCTTTTCTCTATCGCACAACACTAGAACCAGGGGGCACTCTATGAAGCTGATGGGTAGGAGAATAAGGTCTGACAGGGGGAAGTATTTCTTCACCCAGAGGGTCATCGGCTTATGGAATGTGCTGCCGGAAGAGGTGGTGACAGCTACCAGTCTGGATGGCTTTAAGGTAGGGTTAGACAAATTTATGGATGACAGCTGTATCAATGGCTACTAGAACGAATACCTAGGTGCATCTTTCAGACTGAGGGGGGGGGAACTGGGGCGCTTCTAAGGCGATCTGCTGGGACTCGAGAGCAGAGAAGGTTTGTCCTTGTCTCTGCTTGAGATGCCCATGAGCATTTGGTGGGCCACTGTGTGTGACAGGATGCTGGACTAGATGGGCTGTAGCCTGATCCAGCAAGGCTTCTCTTATGTTCTTATATTATGTTCTAACTCCACTGGTTGATTGAAGTTGGATTAAAACTTAGGTTGATATGATACATTTGAATGTGCAAAATCACAAGTCCTGTCTATTTTACACCAATAGCTGTAGAGGCTTGGCCATGTTGATGCCAGTGGAGATATACTTGTTGCCCAGTTATTCAGTTGTGATCCCATAATCCATAGCATACCAGGCCCTACATCCTCTACTATATCCCAAGCTCATGTTACTTTCATGACATTATCTATTGACATAAACACAATCACTTCACTCTCCAAAATATCTGTCTCTAGGCCAGTGACCATACCTAACTGGGACCTTCTTTAGACCAAACCAGCATGTGCAGAAAAGGTTTCTAGTATTTTTGCTTGTCTGGTATGCCAGTCAATGTGGAATCACCCTAAGTCTTTATTTAGTTAAAATTGTCACATTAATTGTTCTCTATCGCACAACACTAGAACCAGGGGGCACTCTATGAAGCTGATGGGTAGGAGCGTAAGGTCTGACAGGGGGAAGTATTTCTTCACACAGAGGGTCATCGGCCTATGGAATGTGCTGCCAGAAGAGGTGGTGACAGCTGCCAGTCTGGATGGCTTTAAGGAAGGGTTAGACAAATTTATGGATGACAGATGTATCAATGGCTACTAGAACGAATGCCTAGGTGCATCTTTCAGGCTGGGGGGGGGAGGAAATGGGGCGCTTCTAGGGCCATCTGCTGGGACTCGAGAGCAGGAGAAGGTTTGTCCTTGTCTCTGCTTGAGATGCCCATGAGCATTTGGTGGGCCACTGTGTGCGACAGGATGCTGGACTAGATGGGCTGTGGCCTGATCCAGCAAGGCTTCTCTTATGTTCTTATGTTCTTATAGGTAGAACTAAACTCCAGTTTACATCTCTACTTTTACTAGTATGCACCTTAACTATTGTCTTTCTGCTGTTGTTATTCAAATGGATGATGAAATGGTCTAGATTAATTAAATGAAAAAACACAAGTGGATAGAATTCATTAAAGACAAGTTAATGAGGTGGACAAATGCGTTTGAGAACTTGACTAATGTGTGTCACTACTGATGAAGCTTAATATAAAGTAATGATATGAATTACCTTAGATGTATATTGCTTTTGTCTACTATAATGGCAGTGGCAACTCACCCATAAGTTGTATGATGAAGAGACGTTATTGCCGTGAAATAAGAGCTAGGATAAGAGAGTTTTAGAAAGCTCTATTTTAAATAATCCTGAAACATCATCATACCAGATGGAAATGCTTGCATATTTGTCAGTAGAGTGACAGATCAGACTTTGAAATTTGGGCTAGAGATTAGGAAAATGCTGTTATTTCACGGTGCAAGTTCAGAACTTTCTTGGACACTTCAAGATAATTGTTGAATATTTTTAAAAGCCTTGGGCAACGTTGATTGGTCTTTCAGTCCATTGTCATTCATTATTTTTATTTCATTATTGTTCAAGATAAGTCAGATAAGACGTTAAAATATCATATTAAACACATTTTCTTCTTATCCAAATTGTTTATCTAGAACTTTTTTTAGTATCTATTCCCAACAATATTCCCAAATGTTACCTGCCCTGAGACCTTCAGGTATAGGGTGGGATAGAAATACAAATAATAAATAGTAAATAAACATTTATAGATCAATTTAAATGAACATACTTTGTTTTGCTGAGGTCAGCAACATTTAATGATGGATATTCCTCTTGCTCCCTTGTTCCCTTGTGTCCAACTTGCCTGATCATGCCCTAGCTCACCAGGCCCTCCTCTTGTCCACTGCTTCCTGAAGTTTTCCTATACTCATGTTTATCACTTCCACAAGACTATCCATCTCATTCCCTTATCTTTTGTTTTAATCCTTCTCATTATGTAACAAAAGTACATAACTTCAGCTTCAGTATTTGTCCTTCCAGTATACTGTCAGGGTTGACTGCTTTTGGTTTTGACAGATTTGATCTTCTTTCAGTCCAAGGAACTGGAAGTCTTCCACAGCAAGGACATACATACTTAACCTGATCTTATCATATTCTCTCAGAATGAGATGATTTTGTAAAAAGCAAATATTGGTTTTAGAAAATCGATCTGCATCAGAATTTCAGCAAAGAAGGAATGATTTTTTTTCATAATTGCTCCAGCCTTATTATTTTATCACTCCCATCCTATCAGATGCAATTTAAAGAAAAGGATATTGGAAGTAAATATTAACATAGTTTTGGTGTTTTTTTTAATTTCTGAAGTGGCTGTAAAGAGATTAAGGGATAGTCTGAACAGAATTAAAGCAAGAATACAGATAGTTACACAAATGAAAGGGCTGTGCAATTTTCCTTTCATCAATTAATCTCACTAATTATATATTTTCAAACTATTGCAGTTATTTCCCTCCCCATCACATTTTTTGCAGATGCAAACCTAGAATGTTTAGAAGATGACTAAACTATCTCTGCTGGCATGCAAGATGTTTTTTTCTTAAACTCAGGCAGAAAGGTTATTCATATATCCATTTACGTAGTATTGCAAATTAAGCCTATGGCTCTTTCTGTACTGTAATGGCTGTAAATCTGGCTTCCCTAGATGTAACAAGCTAGATCCGAGGGAGCCCCTCCCACCATCCTGACAGAAAGGAATGACAGATCCTAGCCAAGGGGCATGCCATCTGCACGCCTCTGTGGTCCACATTTAAGGCCATGAGGCCAGATTGTAAACCCCATAAATGGGGTCTACAATAGATAAAGGGCCTCTTGATCTGGAATTAGCTCAGTCCAGCATACTGGGCTTCCAAAATCCAGATTAATGTAAAGATGCAGTGACCCTGGGTCCAGATCAGAGGAGCCTTGTGCAAAAAGGGCTCAAGTTTCTAGATCAGTGATGGCGGACCTATGACACGCGTGTCACAGGTGACACACCAAGCCCTTTTTGGTGACACGCAGTGTCACCCTGGTACCTGGACATGTTGTTGTCATTTGGTATCTTGGAGGCCGCAGGCTGCTTCTGGCTTGCGGCCTACAAGATACCGGGAACACAGAGGCACTGTGTGTGCCTGGCATAGGAGGCACAATGGAGTCATGTCATTGTGCTGCCAGGTCATGCACAGTGCGTCTGTGCTCCCAGCACCTAGAGGACTGAAGACCTGTGTGTGGCAGTGATGGCTTTACTCACAATTTTTCCCTCTATGTACTTCTGTGAGACCTTATTCTCAGCCTTAAGTGATATTAAAACCAATAAAAGAAACCGACTGACAGATGAAGTTAGTAGCGCTTGCATGGGCTTGAAGTGTACGAAATACCAACCTTCAACTGAAGATTTAGCAAATGAAATTCAGCAACAAAAAAGTCACTAATGTAAAGAATTATTTGATTTTGCTTTCAATAAATACATATATCAAAATATAACTCTTTTTTAACTAGACCTACAAATATCACAAAACTATGGATATTTCTAGATGTGACACGGCACCCGAGTTAGGCTAGGTTTATTGTGAATTTTGACACACCGAGCTCAAAAGGTTCACCATCGCTGTTCTAGATAGAACATTGTTCCAGCAAACAAAATGTACCTGGAATGTTTCTAATTAATCTTCTGACAGAAAGAAATTACTTAGAAAGCAGTTGAACCTCAAGAAGTATTACAACAATTCTGCTTTGTTCAGCATTTATTAAAATGTGATTTCTATTGTTTAATGCAATCCTAGAAATTTGAAGCAGCACGATTTGGCCTCCATGGCAACACAGCCTTACATTTTAGATGTAGCCATTGCAGTCTACTATATCACAGGTGACAACTATTAGTGGCCCACCTTAAGAAGACAAATAGATGTAAAAGCTAGCCATATTTTCATTTGTCTTGATTTGGTACCAGATTTTCTTGAGGGTGCCTTCCCTTAAATGGATCTTACCAAGATTAACAGAGTATACATCCATTGTTTTTCTACCACCTACAGAGATTATTAAAATGGAAAGGATTTTTCTTCTGTGGCATTCAATTTATTGATTGGTATCGCGCATGAACTACCTTTTTGTTTTACATGCTTCCTTAAATAATATTTGTATAACTAGGCATTTGTAGGTTACTGATAGAATTATCTCTTGCCTGACCATTTGTTGTTGTTGTTGTTGTTGTTGCTATATGCGTCCTGGTATTTTTGTTATGGCAAACCATATGGAAAATCATAAGTGTGATAATCAAATGTTTTAAATACTTATGTGCCTAACTATAATGCTTACAGGCCATTGATACACCTCAGATGTATCAATGGCTACTAGAACAAATGTTTAGGTGCATCTTTCAGGCTGAGGGGGGGGGAGGAACTGGGGCACTTCTAAGGCCATCTGCTGGGACTCGAGAGCAGGAGAAGGTTTGTCCTTGTCTCTGCTTGAGATGCCCATGAGCATTTGGTGGGCCACTGTGTGCGACAGGATGCTGGACTAGATGGGCTGTGGCCTGATCCAGCAAGGCTTCTCTTATGTTCTTATGTTCTTATGTTGCTGATTGGCTTATATAAGTGCAATGAATAAAGCAATTAAATTTAATATTGAAGTGCTAACCTTACTTTTTCATTGATTTTTCAAACTTCTTTTATCTAATGTACCATGTTCTAAACAGGTTAAAATAGAGCAAATAACTGTGTGCATCTGTTTTATTAATAGGATCTTTGTGTAGAAATTTAATAAGTCAGACATAAAATATTGATTCTGTTGTACCTGCTTTCATAAATTCTTTTTGTTTTTGCTGTTCTTTTTGTGGTGCATAAAAATACAAACACTAGTGGTAAATCTAGTATCAAAGATACGGCAAAAAAAGAAAGAAAAAAAGTACAGTTTTGAACCCTGAAGGTCAGCTACTGTGATATTATATATTGCAAAATTCAAACATAAATGATCAGCATGGCCAAGGAGTATAATCCTAGACACAGATGAAAACAACTCATGAAATATTAGATACTGTACACAGTGGTAAGTGACAGTTTGCCATAAGAAATAAAGCAGGCTGCCTACTTATAGCAAATAGACTGACACGAGAGCTATAAGAAAATAATATAAAACCTTGAGTTGTCTGTATTGCATATAATACAAAAACACTATGTGGCTTGAATACAAAAGAGTTTTATGTTGAATGGTACATGAAGTGCTGATATCACACTATACAGATTTTTTTTCTTCTCTGTCCTTGAAAATACTCAAGTTATTCTATCGCAAAGCATAAGCCAAGAAGCAGCCCCTGTGTTGGTAGAATTTATATAATGCTAAATTTGCCATCAAAGTATCTGTATAAATTAGTAAGAAATGAAGTTCTAAACTCTTGAATTGGTTAAGGAATATTATTAACATAAAACTCTGCATTAAATGTTCCTCCATCCACTTAATAATGGCTTGTTCATCTTCTGTTCTCTAAATGTCTTTCTGTTATTTATGAGGATTATGTTCTGTTAATATCATTCCCCTACTGATAGTTCATTCTTTTAAATTTGTTATTTGCACTTAATTATTTATAGAACTTTAATTTATGACTCATCTCCATAGGTTTCTGAATTAAACATTTATAAAATTATTTGCATTAGTATTTCCTTTTCACTTCTCTTCCTCATTTTAATAAATAGTTTAATCTGCTGTGGATAATTTTGGGAAGATAGTGAGGAAATATAAGATTCATTTGTGCTGCCTCCTCCTGTATTAAACACTTCATCATCCTGGTTCTTATTTATACCAAATGACCTACCATTGCTGTGCTACAAACATTGATGATGTCTGGTCTCAAAGTTAATAACATTCAAGAAATTTCTACAGTTTTAGCAGTGTGGGGTCTGGGAATTTTGGTGCAGAACCGCAACCTAATAGTGAAGAATCTGCCATAGCAGAATGTTCTTATTCCATTTCTATTAGTAAAGCAATACACATTAGGATGAAATCATAATAAAGCAAGACACATTGTCATCACCATCATATTTTGTACTTCTTTATTTTTTTATTTTATTTTCTCTTTTTTATATTGTGACCTTTCTGTGAAGGGCAGGATACAAATTATTATTATTATTTTAAAAAATCTCCTCGTTCCCTATGGGTTTTCTGGAGCTGTTACCAAAGGCATGTGCAACTACATAAGGTTCATTCTTTTTATTTCATCTTTGAAAAGTTATGTTCATGAATAAGTTTGTCAAACAGATACTTCGATTGAGTTCAAGGAAGGGTGTAGCCCAAGGTGGGAGAAGCTGCTGCTACACATTCAAGTGATCCTCTCTCCTGCCACCAGGCAATGCTATTCTTACTCATCTTCCAAGTGCTACTAATATTGTTATTCCCTATTCACCTTCAGTGACATCATTGTTTATCCAGCCAAACCCAACCAATCCATCCTCTCCATAAGCCATTATTCTGTTGTTTCCACCGCCCCCCTCCCCATTACTTATTTTATAAAGCTTTGTAGTCAATTCTACTGTAACAGAAGGGCGAAAGATTCCCCTGTTTGGATTCTGGAATTTCACTCTACAAAGACTATGTCCTTCAGTTGTTATTTTTGTGGTGACCACCCTGTCTCTGCTTGGGGAAGGGATCTTATCCTTCTCTCCCCCAGGCAGCCAAACTTGCTAAAAGGAAGGAAAATAAATAAAATAAGAGAAGATTTTCCTCTTGGCCCTGAGACTCAGAACCTAGCTACACACAAATTTTGTCTATGGGGAAAATACATTAAAATATGAATTCTCATGCTAGTTTGAAGTATTTCTTGTAGAATCTGAATTTTCTGCAAAGTTACCACTTTACTGGGAACATCCAAAGGTTCTTTTAAAGATGTTTAGTTTTATATGTGCACATTTTCTATATCTGTAGGGACGGGACTGGAGTATCCAAGGAGAGGGGGAGGAGATGTTCCTTCCTTTCATTACTTAGATAGCAGTGTCAATAGTTCTTCAAGGAACGGCCCCTTCCATGCCATACTAGGGTTTGTTCTTCTTGAAGCAAGAAATGAATAGACAGTGGAAGCAAAAGAAAGAAGATACAGAAAATATTATGTATAGAAAGGCCTGGTACAGAAGAAACATCTGAATGCCTCACAGGGAAAAGACATGGCAATGATTGTTTGACGAGGAAAAAAATTCTAGAATCGGAATGCATAACATCTATCAGCTTTGCATTTGCATTGGAGCATAAATGTATAAGGGCAAGATGTGACGAGTTGTGTACTGTAGGGGCAGAGTTACTTCCAGCTTATTAAACACAGAAGGTTTCTTTAGTGTGACAAACAGGTAAGTGCACTGGATGTGCAGTTTTTAGTTGCCTGTTCCTTCACAATATGGATGAAAAAATCTTTCATTCTAATGCAGAAGGCGAGGTTTGTGTTTAGTTAGGCTTATCAGTATTTCCGTGCAAGACTTAAACACAGAAAACATGGAGGATGTCTGGTTTTGTTGGCCCCTGGGAACAATTGCCCTTGGACACCAGGGGATGTTCCTTTACCTGGCCCTGTGCAGACGGGGAAATTCCCCAGGGGGTACAATCTCACAGTGAACTGTTGCAGTTGCGAGCTGCAATCTTGGCTCTGGGGAACCCAGGGATCGTAACCTATGGCTACCTCAGTCTTGGCTGCAGCTCTGAAAACCACAGTGATGCTTACGATCACCGGGTGTTGTGAAAGTTAATCCCTTATTCTCCACTGGCATGAGATAAGGGACCTCCACATGCTCAAATGGCAAGTTAAAGACAGAGAGCACAGGGGAAAGAAATCAAGCAGGAGTCAGAGTCAGCTGAAACAGAGAGCGATTTATTCTTCTGCAGAGGTTTAAATAGCCCTCCAAAAGGGGGCATGGGGGAAGTGATGTAAAGGCACAATCCAGGGAGGTGATTGGTGGAGCTGAGTCAGGCAGGTCAGGGGTCCTTGGTGATGTCACATCCAGTGGTCAGAGGTGGGGAAAATCCTCAAACAGGAAGAGAAGAGCTGTCCTTTAGAAACCTGTGCTCAGACTCCATAATACCCAAAGGCCTCTGCATGGAGTGGTGCTGAGCATGTACTACAAGCCTATGGAAACAGGAAAATTGTTGCTCTTTTTACTCTGAGGCTTGAGAAATGGAAGACTGAATAAAAGGAAGCCAGGGGAAAAGCTGTGCAGCTTTTGTGATTACTATAGTGAACTAGTCCGTCATATAGACCTCCCTCAAAGGTTCCTAGTATGACTACTTTAAGATGGGAGTCTGTATAATGGCTCCAGACAAGACCCAAATATGAAGCTAACAAATGATAATCTGGAGAAAAGCTCCTCTAGAATACTTACTTGTTACTTGTTACATTATTTATATTCTTTTCCCTGAACGGACTCAAAGTGGCATACAAAAATTAACAATCCAATACAATATACACCATTCAAGTAACCACATTGTTATATAAAATCTGAATAGAGAATCTAAAACATATAAAACAAACAATAAAAGCATATACAACAAGTTATCAGGGTATTGGATAACTTCATTTAAAATATAAGGAGGCTATATACTTGGTGGCTATGAAGTGCAGAACTGGCACTGCCTGTGTATAACGCATTAATGGACAAGTCTGGGCATTTTGATGGTGCAAGATACCTGGAAAAGCATGACTGCCACCACTGGTCAAGTGTGGCTATCTTTTTTTGTTCCCATATATGTGTGGTGGTGGCCATGGCCACAATAGGACCTCTGTCCAGAAGGTAAGGTATAGCACTATTTCAGGAAAGCCATGATCTGAATAGTTTGTTTCTTGAAATAGGCTATAACAAGTTTTCACACCAATATAGTGGGGCCATGGTGGGGTTGCCACAGAAACCTGTGGAAATCCCACCATAGCCCAGCCATTATTATACTATTTATCCATCATCTGGTCAGGACCATAACTAACTTTTCAACGTTACAAATAAATATTGGGGTAAAAATGAATTTGAAGAAGGTTTTTAATACATTTTAATGCATGTATTAAATACTGGGCCTCAATCCTGATTAAGGGGCTCCATGATCATCTAGACTTCAGTGATGCATATGTTAGTTGAAATCTGTGAGGACCCACCTCCTGTTGGTATGCTTAATTTGCATTAGACAGAGTGTAATCCTAAACTGTGAAGTCAGTTTGCTCTAGTGGTTAAGCAGCCGGACTCTTGTCTGGTAATACCGTGTTTGATTCTACCCTTCACCACAGCTGGGTGACCTTGGGCTAGTCACAGCTCTCTTCTGAGCTCTCACAGACCCACCTACCTCCCAGGGTGTTCTGTTGTGGGGAGAAGAATAGAAAACTTTGTCAGCCTTAAATGGTTGGGGAAAGCAAGGTAGAAAAGCCTGCTCTTCTTCTGTCAGAGAGGTTCTGATCAGGAGTACTGGTAGACTTGATTAAATGTCCCTTTTGGCAGAGCAGCCTTCAGGTTTAGGACTAATGTGGGACATATTTTGGGGATGTACCAAAATATGCTGCCAAAACGCTTTTCCCCATGGCCCCAAAGCTAGGAACTTTTGTTACTAACCCTTGGAAGCTTCAGGGCATTGCACTAAGCTTGTGCAAACTTTGGACTGTGGCATGGACTGGTCTGGACCCATGCCATCATGCATACAGCACTGATCCATGACTTTCCATGGTCAGAATCAGTAGGCCTAGTTGTTTTAGACCCACTGGTTCCAATTACGGAAGGGTAAATACAGTATTCTGCATACTATAAAATGACAGATCCTCTGGTGAATATGCAATGGCTTAGGAAACAAAAAGAATGAGAAGCTAGTGACATTGCTAATGATGAAATCATATAATAAGTGTTTCCTTCACTTTTGTGTACTTGAACTGATGCTTTTTAGTATGTCCATAAATGATCTAGACAGCCAGGAGTAAAGAGTGAAATGGCTATGCTTTTTGGTGACACCTGAGAAGGAATGAGCCTAATCTTCTTATTTGTATTCTTTTCACTTAGTGTAATTGTTTACTCCATATGTTCTGTTAGAACAACTTAGGATCAAAAGTTCACAGCTGCTGTTCATGCAGTTACCCTGTAAAGATAATAATTTGACAGTCTATTTTTGGAGGGAAGAAGAAGAAAAACATTTCCCTGGTTATGATATGAGAAATGGAAGGAACCTTAGAAGTCCCCCAGCTGGCTGTAACTATTAATAGGGTATTATGTGGTGGAAGATATCCCTCACTTTTGCCAGTAAGCTTTCAGAAGTAGGTAGTATTTAGGGTTTTTTTTTAAAAAAATATGTATTATTTATTTTAAAACTAAAGTGCAATTCAGTCCTCACTGCTAGATAGTGGCAGATACTTCAACTGAATAGTTCAGTCATTTGTATCTAGGATGTTTAGGTGCCCCAAATGTGATAAATGTGGTGGCTGCCACACAGACCATGTTTTAAAAAAACCTAAAAACAACAACAAAAAGATGCTGCCAAAGGCATTGGTGGTGGTTGCTGCTGCTGCTACTCAACTTTTTCTCCCATTTTGGAGAACTGTGGCACTCTTTTGTCTTCAAAGATAATGGGAAATGTCTACACATGAAAATATGGAAACTCTTGCACATCTGATCCAAAAGAGTGAAAACACAATGTTTGGCACTGATTTATCTGCAGAAGATGCTGGAGAGATGATCTGTTGTCCATCCAACTTCCTTAGGGATTCCACTCCAGATTTTCTGTCTTGGCTGCGTCCAGACTTCTTGATGCTGAGCATTGGAATGCACAGCCAAGGTTCAGCTGTCACACACAATGGCCAATACTTTGCAGTGGTGCCACTTTATAGTGATGCTACTGCGAATTTCCTTAATGCTGATATAGCAGCACTTTCAGGGCAGCATTAACTGAATTCAAAGCTTCCTGCCAGTCCGGACAGGATGGTGAGAACAGTCAATGAGAGCTGAGACTGCAGCTTAGCTCCCCTTGGCTGCCCCATCCCATGTAATGGGCTCCTCACCCCATGTAACAGCGCAACTTCCCAAGCAGGACGCTATGGGGGTTTCTGCTGTGCCGATGCCGGGCTGCCACTTTGCAGCCGGTAAGCTGCAATATTTTATAATACTGCGGATTTAATCCGGTAATGTGGAAGGAGCTATGCTTTACTCTCTTAGCCTTGGCCTTTGCAGCAGGCTATTTCCTCACAGCTAAGAAGACTCAGTGAGCTTCCATGGCAGATCGGGGATCGAAACAAGGGAGTCATAGGTTCTAGTCTACAGCTCAACTGTGTCATTAAATGTCCCATAGCTTAATTGGTAAGGATGACACATGTTGCTTTAGCATATGACCTATTTGTAATTAAATCTGGTCACTACTGTTACTTCACCATTGTAAATCCAAGAATTATGCAGATTGGCGTTAGCTTTCTCTTTTTAATATTTTTTTGACTTTCTAGTTTTCTTTCATGGTGTGCTATTCTAAGAGAGAGGTGTCATCTCAAATTTTATTCATTCAGAAGTGAGCTTTTGAATTGAATTTGAACTTTGAGATTATTTTTCTGTGTTTGGAGAAAGAAGTGAAGCCTGTTATGACAAGACCATATCTACCTGTACCTAAATGGTAGGAAGTCTCCTTCATAAATCCAGCTGCTGCTTTATAAGACACTGTCTTCAATTTTGGGAAGAATCTTAATGATTATGCTTTTTTATTAGCTGTTTTTGTTTTTTAAGTGCATCAACTTTGTTTTACATATTGTTTGCCACAAATGTAATAATATGATTAGAATGGTTTAATAATCTAATATCTCAGGACTTCATTCATTTCTAATTCACTGGGCTTATTATTAAACCCAGCTGTTGATGTTTTAGAACAAACATATTTCTGAATTACTTCTACATTGTCTTCTTTAATAACCCTACTTCTGAATGATCATGGTTTGGTCCCAGTATAGTTTGGATAATTAAACCTCTCTTTATGTCTATCCAACTTGTCTCTTTTATTTCCCAGAACACAAGGATGTGATTTCATTTATGGTGCTCTTGGGGTCTAATGTTGATAATCATTTTTCTACATCTGCCCTAATCAGTGTCTCTTGCTATATAAGTTACACATCCTCTAATCCTTGACTTATTTCATTGACACATTCTCAGTCATGTGTTATATTTTTCTTCCATGGGTTATCCCCTCCTGTATTCTTACACTGTGTGCACATTTGTTTTCGAATTGTCTTAATTTCTTTGGCACACAGTACCAGTTCACCTTCATGCTTTATTTACAGTTACTATTTGTAAATGTGCCAACAACAAAACTAAGGACAATCAGAGATATATAACCTAACCTATATCATAAACCTCTATCTACTTTTGTTAAATCCTAGTTTTATTTCCTGACTGTTAATGGACAAATCAGTGTGTGAACGAGCTTTGAAAACAAAAGTAGTAGATAGCTGAAAATTATCCAAGACAATGTTTTTAATCTGAAAATCTCTTTGTAATAAACATAAAATTGAGAGAGTAATGGAGGATTGGAAAGACATTTTATTGTTGTTTTCAACATTACATATACTTTTCTTTTCATCATTAGACCTCATGGCAATTATGGTAATCCTTGGTGGAGATGTCTCCTTTGCTGGGTGATTTATCACATGCCACATAGAAGAGTACCATTTTATGGTACCTCCACATTTCAAAGGGGACGTGTTCTTTCCATAGTACCTCCTCTGTCTACTGTTTACTGTTTGCAGCACTGATGTGGATACACAATCATATATGTTATGTTATTTGAGTTCAGTTCTGGATGTTTCAAGTCCAAAACTCTGTTCATTGCAATATACTCACCCTATAAGGCATAACTTTACATAATGAATTACACATTAAAACCTTCTCGAAGCTATTCCTTGTCAAGTCTATAAAAGTAACATACAGGTGCTGTGTTTATTGTTAGAGAATATCACATTATTCTTCCGGGTTTCTGTTTGTTTTCCTTTCAGCCAGTCTTTAAATTTGTTTCAGTTTTAATGTTGAGTAGATCTTTCTAGTTATTTTCTGAAAAGAAAATAAATTATTAGATTTTTTTTCTTTAAAAAAAGCATAAATGTCACATTCATGACAGTGACAGGTTTGATAGTATCTGTCTGAATCCTGTAGAATTCTTTTAAAAGGCAATACATTATTTGGATTGGCAGCAATAGTATCATGAATTATTTAACTAACAAAGCAAAGGGAACTATTTGAAAAAAGTAATTGAGGAGGATTTAAAGGACAGATTTTTGATGTTTGTGTTGCCCAGTGCTATTTTTGCTGTCTCTACCTGAGAAATTTTTTCCTTTTGTAAAGACATTTGTTAAACAAATAAATACGATCAAAAATTTACGTTTCATTCTAAAATGGTCTGCTTGGCTCAGTATTATTCCCTGCTTTCATTGTGCTGTGCTTCCTAACACAACATCACTCTAACATATTCATATATGCTTCTAATGCAAAATATGAGTATGGAAAATATCTGCATAATCTAATGCACTACCCCAAGATAGCAACGATGCATCTGGTTAAATACCACAGAACATATGCTCACAGCTGCAGATAGCTACAAATAGCTGTATTTTGGCCTCACTCCCATATCCAACTTTGTCCTTGAATTCTGCCCTTTTTATGCTGTTGTTGTTATCATTACTGCATTTTTCTTTTTAAAAAATTCCCTGACTGATACCAGCAGTAAGGAAGCATTCTCACGTAAAAACTCTTATCTAAAATAACAAGCAAGGTTAAATTTCAACTATTAATATTTTTGTTGTATATTATTTTATAATGGCTTTTGATGTTTCTGTGTGGTTTGGTCTACTTCAAATTATTTTCATGGTTAAAAGAATAGGGAAATGCCACATCCTGTCAGAGTTGCCAAGAAACAAGTTAGAGCTGTCAACACTAATTCATTCATCTGCATTTTTAACCAAGCTTTCAGAGTTTCCCTCCACCCTTACGTGAATGAATAGCTACTGTTGTGCTGTCAGAGGGTTGATTCAGTCCTCTATTGTGAATGCCATACAGGAATAGAGAAAATACAATTCATACAAGAGTCATGAGACAGTGCAAAGAAACATAGCAAATGCTTCTGCACTATAAGGAGAAATTAATTCATTTGTAAAAGTAAAATTAATGGTGTACTCTGAAAGGATGTTCAGATGCTTTAATGCTTTTCCAGTGCATGTGGTCCTTTAAATTCATGGAATCTCCAGGATATAAACAGGGTTTTTGTGTGCCAAAGCCTTTATCCATTTATTACACAACTGAGTTCATCCTTCTCTCACTCCTTCTTTTTCAAATTATATGTAACTAAAAAAGGGGGGATAAAAATTATGACTTAGAAAGCAAATGTAAGGTCCTTTTTGCTTTTAATACAGAATTTACTAGCAGATTCGAAGCTTAAATCAACTTAAAGTGAATCAAAACTAACAAATGGATAGCTGAGGGTTTTTTAAATGGGAAATGAACCAATGAAGGAAAGTATATGATATCTGAAAATTACAGAAATCTGAACAAGAGAAAAGGGATTCATCTGTGTGTGTGCACATGTGCGTGTGCACATGCAACCACAAGCAATATATATACATATACACACACATACTTTATTTGTGTAGTGTTCCCTTTCTTTGTATCCCAAAGGGGTCTCAGGAATATGCAGGACTTAAAAACCATGAAGTTGCTGCTGCTACTGCCAACAGCCCTTTTTGGAATGTGTCTTTTGTTTCTGTTTTCTTTTTCTCTTTTTAAGAAGTGAAAAAACAACAACAAAAACTAGTTGTAACACGAAGATCTGCGAAAAATATAAGAAGTATGAAATTCTTTGATAGTCAAAAAGCTGCAGCTTGCTGTAATGCTTGGAATGTGACAGTTGAAATGTTTTCCACATTGTGCTTAACTTTGACACAACACGTTGTATTCTATCACTGAGGTAACTGGCCTATTGATCTTGCAGTTAATTTAAATTAGTTTACCTGCTCATCAAAATTTGTTCTTTAGAAATTCACTCTCAGACAGTTCGGTTTACATCTAGTTTCCTTACCCTTTCTAGCTAAGGAATAATTCTTTGGTAAGGTCAAGCTCTACAAGAAATGGGACCTGGGCCAGTTGCTGCCTTGGCGTATTTTCAGTTGCCTGGAGCAGAACAGCTATGGTGTCTCTGCACTGCTGATGGCGTTGGTTCTGGACATCTACTGTACCTCCTCGAAATGCAGACAGTGTCTTACTGTTCTGGTGCAGCATGAACCAGACTAATTAAACTATTCCAAGGGAGATGACTGCATAAACATACTTTCTTTCCTCCATTATCCAAGGACCAACACCCTCCCTGCCTGATTTCCTGCTTCTTTCTTTTTTCTCTCATTGTTTCTTCAATATATTTTGCCAGATATTTTATTTCATGTACATCCCTTCTTTTTAAACAGTTTTCTCAATTTTCAGAAGTTCCCCTTTTTGAAGTCAAAATTTTGTCACTATACCCATTTTTTTTTTAAAAAAAATGTTATTATTTCTATAAATTTTGAATTTTACAGTACTGTCACTATTCCTAATTGGTTTTGCAGTGTTTACTTTTCTCACCAAGTCCTGAGCACCACTAAAGGGTAACTATATTGTTGTTTCACCTCTTCCCTAAGTAATTACTGTTTCACAACACAACAGACTTCTGCTTCTGTTAGTTGGGCACCATTATCAGTTTAAAAGCTGCTCTACCACCTTTTTTATTGTAAATGGAGCCCATCTATCTTTTACAAATCTCAGCTTAGGTCTGCCAGTCTAACTGACCCTGCAAATGGAAATGGTAACATTTCAGAGAAGGCCACCTTGGAGGTTCTTGTGTTTAGCTTTCTTCCTAGCAATCTAAATTTAGCCCAACACTGGCTTCAAAACCTCAAGCCTGCTTCAGTGGGAATGGTAGATCTATAATCACAGCAACTCATAACCCTACCCTTCCTGCCTAACTTGATGGTGGTAAAAAAAACAACAACAATTGAATTTAAAAACTGCTGGGGGGGAATCTGCTTATGCACATATCATGTGAGCAAACTATTGCTATAAATCAGTAAGTTCACAGGAAAAAACAGATTTTTAATTACCATTTTACAGCTAATGAGATTGCTCTGTGAACTTTGACAGTTGAATTGCAATTTTACTGTCCCATCAATTGAAACATTTGCAAGTATTGAACATGACATTTATATGGCACAAATGACAGTAATGTTCATTTAGTCTGAATATGTAAAGAATTATAATTGGACTAGCAAGCCATGTGGCCTGCCCTAATTTCAGTTATATTTGCAATCTTTCTTCTGTGTGTCCTTTATTTATGGGTATTGTTTCCAGTTTAACATAAGCTTTTGTAAGGTTTTATATTTTGTTTTGTTTTGTTTTGGACACAACCCTTCCAGATGTTATGATACATTCCACCAAAAATACCAATAAATTTGCATTATGATATGCTGGGCAAAATGAGAAAAAATACATATGTTCAATCTTTGCTTTTCAAGTAGGAAACAAAAACAAAAACCTCTGATTAACAATGTAAAGAGCAATGCTTGTCCTATTAGACAATGACAGATCTAACATAAGAGATCTAAGATTTTAAAAAGAGTTAAAGAAAAAATACATTTGTATATAAGGTAGATTACTTTCAGGATTTATTGAGTATGAAATCCTGCTCTCACATTATTGCAGTTTTCTCTGAACTTGATGAAGTTCCTGATATACCTGTATATGATTATGACGTGAATTGCGTGGAGAGCCATGAGAACTACCCTACAAAGTCTTTTCATGCTTTATAATATCCAGCCCACAGTCTGCAGTACTGGTTACTACCCAGTAATCTAGATGTTTACATTATTAAGATATTGTAGTTTTAGTTGTTATTTACTACTACTACTAGGCAGTAGTAGTAGTAATTTTTGCAGTTGAGATAATTGGAACAAAAATATGGGATCTCTTATAGAAATATTTTTTAAAAATTAATGTTATTAGGACTTTCTCTATTCCATCCTAGGATTTCTAAGGAGCGTACTGGTGATCTGTCAAAGCCTCTGTCTTATGTCTTTGATGACCTCTGTATAAAGGTGACATTCTAATAACCACAGTAAAGAAAGTGTGCTGCCTTAAAAAAAAGATTTTGTAGAACTAACAGTTTAACACTGAAGATTCTAGGAAAAATCCTAGAAGTAACTAATTTTTGAAAGCAATAAATTAGTCACTAGAAACAGCTCAGATTACTCAGGAGCAAATACTGTCACACAGATCTTATATTTTTTCTTGATTGGGAATCTTCTGTTGATTATGGAAATAAGACAAACACACAGCTAGACTTGGAAGTACAGTAGACTAATCCTTCCAGGTTGCGTCGACATGCATTTTCTATTCGAGTTGGGAGAAAGTGGCAGCTGTGCAAGCCAAAGCCTGCCTGCCGAAATTGGTGAGGATACAGAATTAAATCCAGAGGTTTAACTGCAAATTTCAGTACTCCTAGGCTGCATCACCATGTAAGCCATTTGGAGTGGGATCGGAATGCATGGGACCAGGAGCAGATCCAAGATCGCTCCCAGCCCGTTCCATGCCATTCCCGGCAGTGCGGGCTAGGTGCGGGTTGGGCGTAAATGGAGGTATCCCTGTGCAAACCATGCCAAACTCTGGTCCAGGGGAGCAGTGCACCTCCTCTCTGCCCCCTCTCTCCTCGTTGGAAGCCAGATTGACATCACCCACTCCTGTGCTGCATCCCCCCTCCCTTAGCAGCACAGAAAGCCAGGACTGGGCTGGGAGGCATGGGGGGGGGAAGTTAAAATAAAGCTTACTTCATAATAATAATTTATAAATAATTTTAAAAGAATGAAAGCCGCTATGGGGTTTAGCAGCATTTAGGCGCTTGAGCAGTTTTGCACACCTCTGCTCCACTGGGAACCACAAGAACGCCCACCAAATTTAAAAGGGAGAAAATCAAGCCTTTATTATTGCCTTGGTGATCGGGAAATGGGGGTTGAAAATTTTTGGAACTGGTACAAAAATCAAGCCATTATCCTGCCTGCCTTTGCAATTGGGAAACAGGGGTGGAATTTTTGCCATGGAAAATGCACAGAAATTAAGCCAGTATCCTGCCTGCCTTGGCGATCAGGATTTCAAAATGTCAGTGGCTGCGATCTCCAATGCACAGGGCAGGAACAAGCATACCCCACCTCCTAATGAGATGAGTGCTAATCTCTTCCCCGGATAGCCTGCGATCGTCCCTATGCACAGTCTCGGCTCGCCAACCAATGCATGCCGGGACCATCAACCATGCCAAGACTTGTTTTTTCAAGTGCCAAATTTGGTCCTGGTCTGGCCCACATTCAGTACTGTATCAAACGTGCATGGGGTTGCAGCCCTAGTCTTCACTTGGCATGGGGGAAAGCAACCCGCAACTGCCAATAGAGTGGTGAAGTTATGCTGGTTGATTTTGGGACAGGAGACCACTCTCCTACAGATGCCAGCCATATGTTACATTTTAAAAATATGTAATATAGATGGTTCTGCAAAACACTTTACTATGTGAGATTATTAGATGTGTGTTGATTCATTCTCCTACTAGCATATCCATGGTCAATTCGAGAATCACATTTAAAGGTTATTTATGCACATACTACTGGAATATTCTGTAGAAGGATCCAGGAGCCTGTCATATGCATAGTAGTGCAGGAAGGAACACAAATATACTTGGTCCACACTGGATGAAACTTTGAGCTGGGGTAAGGAGCCAAAACATCATCTTACTTTTGGAATGTGGTATACCTTGGCAATGAGACCTGCTAGTGCACCAGCTCTGTACTCTGGGCTCAGGCTGTACTACAGGGGACCTGTTTCAGTGATGCATCAGAAAGTGCTGCCAGATGTCATGCCGAAAGTCAGTACATCCCTGAAATGGGACCTACTAGAAACTGCAAAGGTCAAGAACAATTGTTCCTGGCCTTCAGAGTTTCAGTGCTGGCTTAAGCTACTTGGCCCAGCCTTTAAAGCTGGCAGCCACCCAACATGCAGGGGGCCCTTAGCACATGCTTGGGCAAGCTGGACTTAACGTGTGCCAGCCTACTAAGAATGGGATAACCTGTGCCATGGGGAAGTGGTCGAAGAGTGTACTTAAGTCAGAACAGTTTTGATAAGCTGGCAAGAAAGGATGACTGTAATATTTCAGTAAAGGCTAATGAACAATCTTATTAGGGTTAGCTGTGCTATGAGTTTAATAAGCAATAGAGATGTGCACAAATGAAAAAAGAAATAGTTACAGTATATTCTGGCTTATAAGACTACTTTTTAACCCAGGAAAATCTTCTCAAAAGTCGGGGGTCATCTTATACATCGGGGGTCATCTTCTTATACGGCGAGTATATCCCAAACTCTATATTTTAACTGGAAAAGTTGGTTGTCGTCTTATACGCCCAGTCATCTTATACACCGGAATATACGAGTATTTAGTTTGAATCAAACCAAATATCCTTGGTTCAATTTGAGCCGTGGGTTATTGAGTGGTTTAGCACTCTTATTCTAGCCTGTCAGCTGAATTCCTTGTGAGAATTTTCTGTCTTTCCCCAAGTTTTGACAGTTATTTCTACTAAAGCCTGCCATGGTAAAATTTGTGCTTGTGTTTCTAGCTGTCCCTGATCTGTCTTTGCCTTCATTATTTTTTGAACTTGTGAGGAAACATCTGGTCTCCTTGACTTGCCTGTGCTGTATTGTACGCACGCAAGTGCTCTGTTTTAGTAAACCATAATCTGTCAGCAGTGTGGTACTGCAGAGAGAAGAGGACAACTGTGAACTACATGAATAGAAATCAGCCTTCAAAAATACAGGAAACAATAGTCCTATGTTTGAGCAGGGAGATAAAAAGGGCAACAAAGTTTACTAGGGATCTTGGGCCTGTCTGCAATAAATGGTATGGAATGATACAGTTATATCATTCCACCACAGTTTATGGAGTCAGAGGGCCCCATTTCACACTACAAATGCTGGTGTATCCTCCAACATCATTACCAGTGCTAGTGGTGTGGATGATCCATCCTAAATTGTCCAAATCCCCATGGCAATGGCTGCAGCAACATCTTACATGTATATGACTGTTGCCATGGCAGTTGTGATGTGGCATACATTTGTGCAGCTGTATCAGCCCTGTCCTGCCCCACCTTCTCACGGCTGTCAACCAGGAGTGTACTAGCCTGGTCAAGCTGTGTAGACGTTTTTCCTTCTTCACAACTATGGAGGATCAGAGGTCTCTGGGACACTCCCAGATGCTCTGGTATGGAAGAGATAATGTGTTTGGATGGAGCATCACAGAATATCCTGTTCCACACTGCACAGTGTGATCTGAGTATCTGGAATCTTCATGCCAGCAGAAAAGGGATGATGTGTAACTGAAACCCTTAGTCTGCTATCTCCATGTTATGTTTCAGTCCATTCTGTGAAGCACTGGCTGCCACTATTATAAATATTCTTCTCTATTGTATTTTGGTGTGGTTTAAGCTGGCTGTTTGTAATTTAGATGATAATATATAATCATATTATGAATCTTCTTTTCCATCTTTTTAAATGTAAAGACTTGTGTGACTGTTTTGAAATATAAAAGGTTAGAACATGCTACAGAAGACAGAGTTACTTTATATAAATAATGTTGTATCAGAAGTTTGCGAACATACAAAAATACCATAATCAAGTTTTACATTTAAATGTAGCATAGCGTCCTTAATGAATAAGCACACTGTAGTTATTGTTATTACTACTGTTCTTCAATAAAAATAAGGCAGTAATTAAGGGTTGTAATGGTGTTCAAAGTTCAGTTTACAATTGAAAATTCAATTAAACAGTTTGTGTTCATGAATGTTTGCATCAAACATCTGGAAATTTGATTGAACTGAACTCACAAACACAAACAAATTGATCAGTTTGTGTTCAATGTATTTTCGTCATTGTTTGTTTTTAATGGGGGGAAATGAATTGTTTTTTGTTCAATGAGCCAGTTCACTAATTGAACAAGTGAGTGTTCAGTTCAATAACAAATCGAACATACAATTTTTTTCTTGTATATCCCTATTGAAATAAACTACTGCATTTTAATCAATAGCTGTATTAATGTTACAGTTGTTCTGTATACATTTTTTATCACAGTTTGTGACAAAATATGTAAATTTAGCATATTTGAACCATCCAGTGGCATATTGGATG
The DNA here is from genome assembly GCA_023333525.1 of Aspidoscelis tigris stejnegeri. NCBI lineage: Eukaryota > Metazoa > Chordata > Lepidosauria > Squamata > Teiidae > Aspidoscelis > Aspidoscelis tigris. The sequence goes on from JALMGA010000001.1 coordinate 228,132,567, forward strand.
CACCTATAATTTGCCATATATATTAAGAACAGTGATGAACAAACAAGTGGGGAAATTACAGTAAATATCAAAACCAATAAACATAAAGAAACTTTGAAATAAGCATCCAAGAACAACAACAACAGAATGGGTTTAAACTATTACATACAGAATAGTTTTGTAGACTTCTCTTGCTACTTTTGTATCAGTATTCCCAATCTAGGAAATAATGATAATACTTTGGTTTTTGTAAATGTGAATGAGTGTCAGAAGGTGAGGCAAAAGGAAGGGTTTTCCTGAGCCTTTGTAATGAAAGGAGACCATTTTTCTATGAAACGTGCTGTGCACATGGATAATTAAAGACCACGTGCAGAATATCCATTGAGGCAGGGAAAGTTGTACAGGAGTCTTCCAATGGAGAACTTTCTCAGCTTTGGCTGTGGTAACTAGAGACTTGATCAGATTACACTTAGTGCACAAGGTGATTTTAGGAAAAATAAATTTGGAAAAAATGTGGGTTTTATCTGGCAAAAAATAGTATGTCAACTGATAAATGTACGTTATGGTATCCATTTTCAAGAAATGTTGCTCAGAAAATCAAGCAAAGTTGTTTTTCTTCACAGCTTATAGACCAAAAAAAGGCATTAAACAATTCAGATTTTTGAATATGGCATCTGTTATACTTGAATCAATAGTGAATCTTTCTACGTATTCTCAGTCAGAACTTCTGACTAATATATATCTGTTCTCTTCTCCTCTTGCAATCTTTTCCTTGGTCCCAGTGGCTGCCACAAAGAGCAAAAGTAAAGGTGAGTTTTCACTTTCATTCTTGATTTATGCTGCATGGCTTTGCAGTCCACATCCCACTGTGATTGCAATTAATTATGCAGATGAGTTAATCTGCATATATTTACTGAATTTGCATGCCTTGCTTGCAAAAGTAAAAGCACTTTTTTTAAAAAAAAATATTTACTGTATTTTCTTCTTTAAATAACACTAAGTTCTTCTGAGATTCTGAATGACATCTGCAAATTTCAAAATATAGGTTCTTATTCTGTTAGAGGGCCATGTCTCTTCATTGGCCAAAAAAGTGCCAATTGCTGCTCTGTCTTCATTTTTGGCAGTAACAGGTGCCCTTGAAATGATTGTGCGTGATGTTTTGTGGCATGATTGCTTGCAGAGTTACCTCCTTCCAAAGCAGAGTGGTTTCTCATGCACTGTGGAAAATGGTGCCTCCTTGATCCAAAATGGAGATGAGGAGGAGGTACAGAGCATTCATTCCCAAAAGTGGAGATGCGGCCTAAGACACTGTTGCCAGGCTATAATAATTACATGCACACACAAAAACATAAACAAATGCAAGTGCATTTGAGTAGTCATGCAGTTTCTGAACTATTTGTTAGCAACAATTTAACAGGACTGCAGTGTTTAGTGTATACTATTGTCTCTGTGTTGGTTGTTTGCTTGTATGATTTGGATCTGTGTATCAGCTGCACAATAACTGTACTGTGCGTGATGAGAATTGGAAATGAAAACCAAGACTTAAAAAAAAAATACAAAGAAGTTGGAGGTTCACAAAGAAATAGAGCAGCATTGTTTTCCCTGAAATATAGGTAAATATTTGTGAAATTGTGCTAGGGCTGTGCATGGATTATCTGTGCATTCAGGATCCAGACCAATACATCCAGATTCATGGACAGATAGAATAGGGCCTATTAGAAGGGCCCTATCCATCCACGAATCGGATAATTCAGTATCCGTATACTGGATGCCCCGTGCCATCCCTTCCCCGGCCACCTTCCTACCAAACCTCCTCCTGCAGCCTCCCTGGGGCCCCCTTATGTGCTCCAGTGGCAGAGCGGGTCTTTTCCAGGGCCCCATGGAACCATGAAAGGGTTCCGAGGGCTAAATACAGGCCTTCCAGAAATACACCACTTTTATCAGAAGGCCTGTATTTAGCCCTTGGAACCCTTTTGTGGTTCCACAGGGCCCTAGAAAAGGCCCACACCGCCACTAGAGTGCACACCCCTGCCACCCCAGGGCCCCCTAACTTTAGGGGTGCACTCTGGTGGCAAAGTGGGCCTTTTCTAGGGACCTATTGAACCATGAAAGGGTTCCACAGTGCCTTAAAAAAGGCCCATGCTGCCACCGGAGCACACCCACCTGCCTCACCCAGGGCTCCTTACCTGGGCAGCATGCTCTGGTGGCGGCCTGCACCTATTTCAGGCCCCGGGACGGTGGCGATAGCAGCAGCGCCACAGAGAAGGTGCTGCGGATGGTGATGGTGAGGAGGTATGGTAGGTGGAGAGGGAGTGGGAAAGAAGGGGTGGGAAAGGAGGCATAGGGGTAGGGGTGGGAGAGGAGGGGTGGGGTGGGGTGGGGTGGGGTGGGGGAGGAGAAGTGGGGTAGCGGTGGGAAAGGAGGCGTGAGAGGTATTCAGCTGGAGCTGAATTTTTCTACATTCTATTCAACTCGAATGTGGAAAAATGGCTTCGTGCACATGCCTAAATTGTGCTAATGAATTTGGCATTTTCCCATTTAGTTACGTCTTAACAGTTATATACAATTTTTTAGATGTCCCAGCTCCCACAGAAGTTAAAGGGATAGAGACACATGAGAACATAGATTATTGACTAGCATGACCTCTGAGGCACATCAAGCGCCGTCACTGTATCCATTTAGATACCTGTCCAGTAAACACATATTTTTACTCTAGCCTTTGGCTGTAGAAACAGTCTCCCCATCCCTTTTGGGCACTTTATTATTATTTTAGTTAGAGCTTTTAAATTCTACTTTTTATAAGTTTTATTGCTATGAGACCTTTGCATATATGGCAAGATAGAAATATAAATAAATGCATAAAATAAAATAAAAGTTGGGCCAAAGCATTTTTTTCCACATGAAAGCAAATAAAGTTCAAATGGGACAATCTATTGTAGCAAAATAATGGAACTTTAAAACATAAGAATAAAAGGATAACATAATTTTATATAATTTATATGACATAGACAGACTAAGTATAAGGGGAAAAGAGTATGGAGGGGAAGGAGAGGAGAGGTGAAAGGCACAATGTCTGTGAGTCTTGAACACTACACCTGTTCAAAAGGTACATGATAAGAGGTGGGTAGAGCTAAAAATAATCAGACCTAATTTTATTATGTCGTTGTTTTATTCTGTTTATTTATTTTTGTTTATTTATCATTTGTATTTCTATCCCAGCCTATACCCAAATGTTTCGGGGTGAGTAACAACACTTAGTATTCCTAGCCTGAGCTAGGGCTGGATGCCCTAGCCTGGGAAATGCAACCTGTCAGATGCTGGAATGAGTTGCTACTGGAATAATCCAAGTCAATCTGCATTGGGACTGTCTGGCTCATCTCATCCCTGCCCCCTGAATCTGATGCTGGAACCTTTGAAGGCCTTCAAAGTTTCTAAGGTTTTTTTTCCATTAGGACTAAGTACCCATTAAGTACCCATTAGCGAACCATTAAGGACCCATTAGACTCAGAACAGGAAGACCCCATTTCCACTGCAAACTGAATTAGAGCCACATTTGTTTCCACCTGTTCTAGAGAAATCTGGATTAAATGGGTCCTTCAGGACCTATAATCTGGAATTCCTGTAGACCCCATTATAGGAGTCTACAATGGGGTCTTCAGGCATCAAATCTGGATTATACAGAACATGTTTCCACCAGGATTGGGCAATGGGGTCTGGGGGGGGGGTTCAGGGGGGGGAATTGATGGGGTGTGTGTGCCCTGAAACCCAAAGCTCTAAAGCCTATGCATAATCTTAGAAGACGGCTCAGAAGGAAACTCTGGAGAATGGCACAGGCTCCAGAGCAATTTGTCCCAATTTGTTGCAATCTCTGAAGATTCTCCAAAGCCTTTCCAGATTTGCTACATGGCTACTCCGGTGTTTCCACTGCGAGCACACTAGAAACTATTGCTATTGGGTGCTGCACTGTCCGTGGAGACATATCGGATACCTCCTTAGATCTGGATCTACTAAATCCAAATTAGTTGAAGGACCCATTCCTTAGATCCGGATCATCTTAGATCCAGATTAAGGGAGGTAAGTGGGGAAAAAAAACCCAGGAGGGCCCTTTTTTTCAGTGAACTACGTCTGCCAGTACTTCATGGAGTGTTACCAAAAAGAGTTCCCTGTGGGTCCGCTAATCCACCCGTAGACTTAGATTTTGAAGTCAATTGGTAGAACATGATAGGTTGTGAGTTTGTTGTCCTATCCTGAACTATGCTGTGTGTGGATGGTGTTTTTTTTTTGGGGGGGGGCAAGGGCAGCTTTTTCTCATACTAATGTGCAAAACAGCTTAAATCATTTTGGAGTTTATATATATTTTATATATTTGTATATTTTTATTGTTCTGATCTTTGGGTAAAGGGAGGAATAAAAGTTAAATAAACAAACAAGCAAATAAATAAAATACTATAGGCTTCTGTCTGGAGCACCTTCCCAAAATGTGAAAAATGTCGAGCCATGGGAAACATGGAGAAAGGGCTGAGGGGTTCGGGGACCCGAAGACGAGGATAAACCCTGAAGAGGCTGAAGTTAGTAATGGAGTTGGATCAGAGTGAGTGTGCTGACTTCTGCACTCCATGTTGTGACAGACAAGTTGGAAGAAAATATGTTGAAGGAGGGCCAGTGTCACAAGAGTTATTCATACTGATGGTCAGATCATATATAGATAGTTTAAAAAATGATAAGTGTTTTTGCACACCATTGCAGGGGAACTCCTGGTATACCCCAGCACAGAGCATATGCACTGGGTAAATTCCAGATGTATCAGGAGTTGCATGGTGAGGGCACCCAATGCACCCCCAGAAATTCACTGGCCTGTACACTTAACCAAGATGCAAAAAAGTCTGATGTGTGGAGATAGCAGCCCCCATCAGAGAAGCAGGGGGAGGGAGACAATTTTTTATTTCCAACCACGGAAAAGGAAATGGGACAATTTAAAGTTATTTACTTGGTGGGGGATATGTTTCTCCACACTATTTGGAAGCAGTAGCACTAGTTATGGAACAAAAAACATTCAGGACTTTGAAGACTGGATGTTTAATACATTAGTAAGTATTCACTCATTGCTCTATAGGCAAGCAAGATTAGGAAGATGTTTATTTCCTATTATCTGTAAACTAGGCTGTGTCATTCCTTCTGGTGGAAGTGGCTTCATTTTGGACAGGTGGCAGTGGTGCCATCATCCATGGCACCCTCCAGATCCCCATTTCAGAGCATGGAGGTGCCATTTTCTTCATCATCATCCTTCAATGCTTGAAAAAGCATCCTATTCAAAGGGTGTCTCCACTGGGAATCATGTTGGAAAGGAGGTTGGTCTGATTTGAGGTGCCTACTACTACCCAAAATGTAAACAGGGAAACAGTAGGTACCTTTTGGGGCATTCCAGAGGGGTAAGTGGAGATGTGTCTGCAGACTTTCTATTAAATTCATTTCAGCTTATAAACCTATACAAATAATTCTGGGAATAATTTCTATTGTACATAAGGTGGTCTTTTAATATCAATTCAGCAGCTAATTTAGCAAAAAAATAAAGAAATGGGTTGACTTTGATAAATTTATGATTTCGTTAAAATGAAAAGCAACAATAGATAATTGCACTTATATATTTTTGGTTAATGAGGCTATACAGAATTCTGAATAAAGAGCCATGATAGGACAGTGCAGTATTCAGTTTTTCTGCATTCTATACAATATCAAAACCTTATCTTAGATAAAGTATAATGTTGTGTCGTTGGTGGCTAAAGGAGTTGTTAGACTCAAGATTCTGTGAACATTAATCAGCGAAACCAAAATCAAGAATAATGGGATTTGTACCTGAACAATATTTGGGAAAAAGTTTGTCTCTACCACAGTAATTCGCACAATAGTTGCCACTGTGGTGACCAGCAACACAGTGGCCCCATTGAAGCAATGAAAGGAAAGCCTATCAAAATGTCAAATATGTCCACAGGTCCAAACTTAAAATATTACAAAAAAGGATTACAGAGTTGGTATAAATTTCTTCTTCTCCTTCTTTCTCCTTCTCTTTTATTTTCATCTTCCTCTTTCTCCCTCCTCACTCTCTTCTCTTTTTTCCCTTATAAAAAAGTCCAGCTTCTAAGTCTGCGTAATTGTTGCTGTATTGTATATAGAATGAATGGATCTATCTGTTGTATTTTGAGCTCCTATCAGTTTTGCATGTATTGATTTCTAAATCCATTGCATCCTGTTCCTTCCTTCCTTCAAAAAAGCATGACAATTCATACATGAATGTACAGTGGTACCTTGACATACGAGTTTAATTCATTCCGTAACCTTGCTCTTATGTCAAATCGCTTGTATCTCAAAGCAATTTTCCCATTAATCCATTCCAGCTCTCAAAACACCACCTCAGTTGTTTTTGTTATGTACTGTACTGTATTTACATACTCGTATCTCAAATCTTGCTCTCATCTCAAAGCAAAATATCACTCGCTCGGCGGCTTGTATCTCAAAACACTTGTATGTCAGGGCACTTGTATGTCGAGGTACCACTGTATAGTATAAATATTTTAATTACTTTTCTTTGCTAAATATGCTTTATTATAGTTTTCCTACGTTTATTTTAAATGTGTTAGAAATACGTAGTATAATACATGAAAATTTCTAGAACTTGAATAGTTTTATCCTTAACTGCACATAAGCCTTACTGTGATCCAATAAGAAACTGAAAAGTACAAATTTCTCAAGAATCCATCAATAAAGCTAAAGGGTTTCAGTATATATTTCTGCAAAGTTGGTCATTGCTACTTCTAAATTACTCTGTTGGTATGCTTGCTAATTCTGTGCTATTCCATTTCAATTAGTATGTTTATTTATAAGTTAATATTCTTTGCTTTGTGGTCTAGTGTTATTTATTAATCTCAGGACATTGCAGATCTCCTACCCATACTCAGATAACCATAGCAATAACGCCAATTGATAGCCACCTCTTATTGCTGTCACTGTCAGATGCCTAAAGAGACAAACAATACCCTTCAATAATCTTCCAACACTGGTTTACACTTTGGCAGAGTTTTTAAGGTACGTTTTACCTTGATCCTGTGAGATAGGCAAACATTTTCACCCAAACACCTCAGAGGTCTTCTTCATCTACTAGTGGCTTCAGTCTTCCACTTAAAGGGTCTATACCCTTAGGTATGATTAGGAGGTGGTTGAGCAACTGTGTAAGGATAAGGAGGAAAATAGGTGTTTCTTGCTTATCTGAAGAATGGACCACCTCATCCTCTGTGTAGTTCCGAAATCTTGCCCAGGTCGATGCCTTTAAAAAGACAAGAAAGAAGCACTCAAGCTGTTGGTAACTCTGCAGGACTTGCACCCAGTAGCTCTCCTCAGTACACACAATCCAAAGAGGTTCTCAGAACAGCTTAGGTCCTCTTCCCCAAGTAATGGCTCCTCTAGTACCTCATGGTAAGCAAGTGAGATTGTGAAGGTGCTATCCTCCTTCTTGGCCTTAGTATATCTATGCTTGCAACTGAACTATATATTCAAGACCTACTGAGGTACAGCACCAATCTGTTAAGCACTGTCCCACTGCAGTAATCAGGCTATTTGTTTATTTTGATATGGCTTCTCACTTGCTAATTGGATGCAGGCTCCCCATAGTTCTGTTTGCCTAATGTATCTTGACTGACCAGCTGTGTAAAATTCTTGAAGATGTTATTAGAAGGACAGAATACAATAGAAGTTATGTCATCCCTAATGGGAAGAATCCAAGAAATGCTGGTGAGAATTGTACCAAATGATGTTCATTTCAGGTTCAACAGACAACAAACTGTGTATCAGAATTAATAGAAATATTAGGTAATAAAGAGCAGGTGGATACTGGATAGGCTGCATTCAGATCTGCATTAGGTACAGTTTTTTCTGGGTAAATAACTGGTCTGGTACAATCTCTCAGTCATAGACACTGAGCATAGGTGAGCTAAGGAATTTCATGGGTCACCCTGAGGTAATACAAACACTACAAAAATACTGTTTTTACCTAAAATAGCAGTCTAAGGGCCTTTCCTCACAGGCTCAAAAATGGATTTAGAGCCTGTTCGGGGAGGGATTAGGACGTGCCTTCCACAAAGGGAATGGAATTAGGGTCCTGTTGAGGATGCCATGTCTGCACGTCGGCACGCAAAACTGGTTTCTTAAACTGGTTTTGCTGCCGAAATCCTACCCAGATGTAAGACCTGAAAAATTAGGTCTTACATCTGGCGTTTCCCCTGAAACCGTTTTGGAAGTGAACGCTTCTGCAGCGGCAGGGGAAAGAACCAGATTGCCGGCGCATGCCCAGCTGTCAAACAGGGAGAGCATGCGCTTTCCCTGTTTGACAGCTGGCCCTGCCCACTGGCATACCCCATTGTCTCCTTCAGAGCTGGCATGGCGATGCTGGCAGCCGGCTTCCCCGGGTTCCCCTTCGCCCGAGAAGGCACAATGGTGCCTTCTCGAGGGATAGGGAAGCTGCAGCCACCACCTCCCATCCTGCCGGGGGTCACACACTCCTGATCCGGTCCTTACCCGGTCGCTGGGCTGCAGTTTCTGGCAGCGTGAAGCCTGGCTTCCACTGTGTGTGTGTGTGTGCACTCTGCGGCCGCCATTGGCCAGCTGCCCTCATGAGGGTGGGTGGCTAATGGGAAGGGGCCAGCCACCCTTGTGAGGGCAGCTGGCCAATGGCGGCCATGGCATGAGCACACAAACACAGTGGAAGCCAGGCTTCCCTCTGCCAGGAGCCGCCACCCAGTGACCAGGTAAGGACCAAATCGGGAGCATAAGACCCCCGGCGGGGTGGGAGGTGGTCGCTGCGGCTTCCCTATCCCTCGAAAAGGCATTTGCTTTTCCATTTGTTTCCTTTTGCTGTTCTGGCATGATGTTGTCTTCAAGGTAGTCTTGAATCCTGTCTGCTATTATGCTTGTCAGCAGCTTGAGCGTAGTAGGTAGACAAGTCATCGGCCTGTAGTTTCCTGGTATGGCTCCTTTTGCTGCATCTTTCTGTATTAAGTATGTTTTGCCAGTTATTAGCCATTCGTGACTGTTTGAGGTATTATTTCCGGCTGCCGCATTTTGTTCTTAAAGAATTTCTTCTCGAAATCCTTTATCCACCCAGCAGTTTTGTTGTATTCTTTTTCAGTCTCCCAGAGATCTTTCCAGAAGTTGGTTGTTGCTTCTTTCTCTGCTTTTTCAATTTTCTTGTCTACTTGCTGATGCAGCCTCTGGTAGAACTGCCTCTGATTAGACTGGAACATTTGGTTCTGCCTGTATTGGATGATTCTTGCTTCATATCTTTCCAGATTTTCATCAGGTTCTAGTTGATCGGTGACTCCTGGTCTTGTTGGAGCTTCTATTGCTGCCACAATAGGCTGCAGTATTTCTTCGAGTTCACTGAACACTTTAATCCTAATTATGAATCAGCTAGCCGCAGTTCTGTTATCTTTGAGTCTGAGTGTTCTTGTTTCCATAGCTAGTGCACCTTGTTTTGTCATGGGGGTCAAGGGGTAAGTAACCAGAGAGGAGTGGATGCTTGGGATTAGCACCAAACAAGCCCACAAAAAGGCAGAAGGCCAGATCTGGATTTGCTTTTAATACTATGCATGTAACATTTATTAAATCATTTAGGCATACAATCAGAGGGATCCCCTTTCACTCATCATTCATTCTATACTCACACACACGCGGTCTACTCCCGATGGGTGATCAATCCAACGTAGAGGTGGTGGACACTTCCTCCCAGCTGGTTCAAAGAAGCATGCATGTACTTTCCAGAGTCTTTCTTTATATCCTCTTTCGGGGTGACATTCCAACGCATGTGTACTTCCAAGTTCTTTGTCTAATATTGCTTACGTCTGCATCACTCCATTATCGCCAGTCTGTTATCAGTCATTTACTGGTCAGTTTCCTGTTGTTGTGAACATCTTCACAAATCCACGCTTTTAGATGCCAAATTTCCCATCAGTCTGAAAAATCCTCGCTTTGAGAAGCCAAGTCTCCATCTTATCATGCATTGCGCTTCATCATTAGGTTTCGGCCTTTTATACACATACACATCATCACAGTTTTCCAGGTTCTGATTTGTAGTAGCAGTTCATGACTATACGATTCTCTGACCTTGAGAATTTCTGCCGCTTCTTTGTTTGTGAATTTTGTTCCTGTAGCCCACTTGTCGACGGGTGCCCAAGTTCCTCAGCAACCACCACGGTCCTTTTTATCCCGGGCGATGACCGAGCCTGTATAGGCTTCTTTTTTTGTTTGTGTCTCCATTGTGTCAAATGGGTTGGGTGCACTTAGTCTGGCTCCTCTGCTTCAGCAACTCTGGCATGGTTGAACCTGCCAGTAGTTTGCATTACTGCCAGCCCAGCTCTCAGCTTCATTGGAGCACTCAAGCCCCACCGCCGTGACAAGGCCACACCCATTGGGGTTATTATTATTATGTAAAACAATAGTTACACAAAGCAAACAAGATCACTATGCTGGATTTCATATTATATCACTAGTCGGGCACTTCCCAAGCACCTAGGACTGCGTGATGTATCGGCGAATTATGCGAGCAGACCCCAGTAAAGTGGCTTTTTGTAGTTGGCAGATGGATATTTTGTCAATGCCAATGGTTTTTAGGTGCCCGCTGAGATCTTTTGGCACCGTGCCCAGTGTGCCGAGGATGACTGGGACCACTTTCACTGGTTTTCGCCAGAGTCACTGTAGTTCAATTCTCAGGTCTTCGTATCAGGTGAGCTTCTCCAGCTGTTTCTCCTCAATTCTGCTGTCACCTGGAATAGCAACGTCGATGATCCACACCTTCTCTTTCTCAACAATTGTAATGTCAGGGGTGTTATGCTCCAGTTTTCTGACAGTCTGAAGCCTGAAGTCCCAAAGTAGTTTTGCCTGTTCGTTTTCAACAACTTTTTCTGCTTGTGATCCCACCAGTTCTTTGCCACTGGCAGATGATACTTTTGGCACAGGTTCCAGTGGATCATTTGTGCTACAGCATTGTGTCTCTGCTTGTAATCAGTTTGTGCGATCTTCTTGCAGCAACTGAGTATATGGTCGATTGTTTCATCCACTTCTTTGCAGAGTCGGCACTTTGGATCTTCTACTGATTTTTCAATTCTGGCTTTGATGGCATTTGTTCTTATTGCTTGTTCTTGTGCAGCAAGAATCAGTCCTTCTGTTTCCTTTTTCAATGTTCCATTCGTAAGCCAAGACCAGGTCTCTTCCGTGTCCACTTTGCCTTCGATGTTCTCCAAGAACTGTCCATGCAGTGCTTTATTGTGCCAGCTGTCCGTTCGGCATTGAACTGCAGTTTTCCGGTACTGGTTCTTGGTTTGCTGCACCTTGAGAAGCTTCTGGTTGTTGACTTCAATCAAAGCTGATTCTTTGCTTTCTGCCACGTAATCTGCTAATGCATGTTTCTCTTCTTCCACTGTTTGCTTCACTTGCAACATTCCTCTACCGCCTGCTTTCCTGGGCATATTATTATTATTATTATTATTATTATTATTATTATTATTATTATTATTATTATTATTATTATTATTAACAGGCATAGTGTTCAGCTCAAACCCAAACCTTTCAAACACTGTGAAAAGGGTGATTTTATAGATTACATTGAACACTCTTTGGTTTTAATTTAGACTCTGTTTTTGAACAGGATGGGTGTTTGATTCAAACTCACACCTTCTGAACAACTTCTGTTCAATTCAAACAAGTTAGAACCCAAGCCAGTTAGGTGCATCTCTAGTCCATATGCTATTTCTGTTTATCCATACAAACTTTTATCAGCTTATATTATGCTTTTTGTACTGCTGCTGAGAATATTATAAGTTTAATACCTTTTCAATTTGCAGATATACTTTCTCCTCATGTGTCCCCTATAATAATCATTATTTCTACATGTATCTGTTTTCCATTTAGCAGGTTGTATATCAGAGGATACCTTGAATTGTTTTACTCATTTTTCTGTTTAGATGTCTTTCCTTTCAGTCATGCCTATAATTTTTTTGTAAAGACAGAAACTTTGCTTTTAGTACTACCTCCCAGCTGGTTTTTATAAATAATAATAATAAAGCCATGGGCACCTCATCTTTGTTCCCAGTGGTACCCCACTGACCTCTTTCAACCTTGAAAAGCTTCTTTCTACTGCTGTGCTTTTTATGCACATCACACTGGCAGCTTTAGCCTACTGGGTCCCTTTTCATCTGCTTTTCTTTTTTCCCTCAACTTAAACATTAATTATTAAAATGTGTCAGATTGGCATATTACATTGCCAAGAGAAGCAATGCTATGTCCTAGTTTAGACTTGGGACCTGGTTGATTGGCTCAGCATTTAACTAATGCTAATTTTTGCAATGTTAGCTCTGTTAACAAACTAAGTATTCTGCACTGCCTCTTAACATTTAAAAGAGTAGAGAGAGAGAGATGCTCCTCTGAAAAGAAATGGGGAGTAAAGCATGCCAAAGCCCACCACTGCAGACATTGTCAAGACCTTGCAAGTCCAACAAATGCTCCCAACCACACTTGGAGATCTTGCTTTGCTCACAAGGCACCCTAGTATAGAAGAGAGATGCATGTGGTAATGAGGGTCAACAGTGCAAGTGCAAGTGATCGCTTCGGCATCATTTATACTAAATTGGAATGATACAGAAAAGAATAACAGTGAGAGTGCAAGTGGCATATATTCTGCTGTGAATATTATTAAATGTGGGTAAGAACACATTATTATGTCTACCAGGTGGCAGCTGCAAATCAAGTTTACCTTCATTACATTCTCAGAGCTGTTCAGGTGCTTAAGGGACGATTGTCATCAAGTTATGCTAACCTGAGGGGCCTGCTGTGAAATTATTGCTAGACACTTATTGGACAAAGTTGCACCAAACTAGACTCCTCAGTTGAAAGACGTCCTCTTATTTATTTATTTATTTATTTATTTATTTATTTATTTATTTATTTATTTATATTTTGTCTAAAGAGTTTAAAATATACTGTATTTTCTGGCATATAAGACTACTTTTTAATCTAGGAAAATCTTCTCAAAAGTCAGGGATCGTCTTATACGCCGGGTGTTGTTTTCTTATATGGCGAGTATAACCCAAACTCTATATTTTAACTGGAAAGTTGGAGGTTGTCTTATACACCCAGTCGTCTTATACGCCGGAAAATACGGGTACTTAAATAGAAAATGTTAAAATTACAGACTAGTTAATCTCTTCATTGTGTTGACCATTCCCAGTTTCCTTGTTGTTTTGTTATAACTCTCATAACTGAATCCCATCTCCTTGTTGTTTTAAATCCATTTTTACCAATAATTTGTGTGTCATTGCAATATTGTCCCCATCCCTTTTTCTCAGTTCTAATTCCCAAGTATCTCTTGTTCAAATTTATAATTTGCTTTGTCAAGTCTAAATCTCTCAACAAATTGAGCATGAATTAACCACTGTATGTTAACACCCTCTGCACTCATTTGCTCTATGGATTTCATTTCATATCCTTTTGTTTCTTCATTCCAGTTCAACAAATTCTTATAAGTCACCCATTCTCCCCCTTTTCTATACAATGCTTCATGCAGGGAGACCCAGGTTGGCATTTCATTATAAAGTTTATTTCCATATTTATTCCATACTGGTAATAGTGCATGACTTTCAAAGTGATTGTAAAATGCTACATTCACTTTATCATATCACAAATATCCATACCAAAAAAGCCTTAAATCATGACCCAATTGGCAATAATCTCTCATTGTTTAAGCAAAACCATTATCCAGTTTATGCAACATGCATTAAATTAGGCATTCCCAATCCTCCCTTTTCTTGTGTATCTTACATCAAGTTAAAACAGATTCTTGGGGTGGGGGAGTGCTTTGCTAAACAAACCTCGTCAAATCTTTTTGCCATTGTTTAAATATTTCTTCCTTAATTATTTATGGGATAGATTGGAACAAAAGCATCATTCTAAGTAATACATTCATCTTAATCCCAGATATGCTTCCCAACAATGATAAATTCAGTTTTGTCCACTAATTCAAATCACATTTTACCTCAGACTAGACCTTTAGGTAGTTATTCTGAAAAAATGCAATATTTTGTTTTGTCAACCAAATCCCTTAATATTTAATTTTATTTTTCAATTTCAAATCCTGATTGAAGTTATTCCTGTTCCTGTTCTCTCATATTCTTTGTTAGAAATTTAGTCGTTTTTTTTCCCATTCACTTTAAACCCAGATACATTCCCATAACCATTTATTTTAGTATTCAGGGCTTGGTATCACATAGACATGATACTGGCATAATAGGTTCAGAAAATAACTGAACCTATTTCAGATAATAACTTAAGTCAGGTTAAACAATGGTTCAATCTGAACCCATCAGTTCCAGCATTCCTGATAAAATCTATTTGCTATTAGTAAAAGGTTGGTTTGTAGCCAGATGGTTATTGTTCAGGGATTACTGACATTGTCAATCCAGACGGACTTCCCAGAAGAAGAGCAGCAGAGTGAGACATGTTTGAACTAGCTCTCTTAGCTGAGCTAGTTATTCACGGCCCTCCAGTCAAGAAATCCTGGGGAGATGGAAGGAATAGCCTCCCCAGTTGATAAATTATCTTGAGGAACAAGATAACAGGAGACTCCCCTAAATCTGGGCAAAAGCCGCAGGCGGGGGAACTGACATTCTCAGAGGCTGGAATGGCATGCAAGCTCTGGACGCACTTCCAATTAAAGTGCTGTAATTTATGGATTTAAAGGAAGTCTATATCAACATCTTGAACCATAAAGCTGTCACCAATTGTTTAAAGCAGCACCTAAGAAAGAGGTGAGCAATTTTGGAACTTACTTTAAAAATAAAGAAGAAAACAGAGTGGATTTTTAAAGGAATATATTCACCAAGAATTGGACAAATTAATATATATATACATATATGGTAGAGAAGGGGTGAAGAAAGGAAGAAAAATAAAAAGAGAAGGAAAAAATAAGAGAAGAGAGAAAAAAATAAAGAGAGAGAGAGAGAGAGAGAAAGCTGAGCTCTCGGAGAGTGGGGAGAATGGCTATAGACCTAGAAAAGACAGTGATAATTTCTACATGAAGTTATGAAGAGACTCTTATAGAAGAAGTTTCGGATACATTAACTTCCTCACAAAAACTATAGCGAATAAATCACCTCGAACCCAAGCTCTTTTAAAGTTGGAAAAGGCAATGGACAGACGTTTGAGGCTGTTGGGAATAGAGCCAGGAGATTATGGACAAAACAATAACCTAAATGATGATCCGAAGGTAAAATTGCTGAAACAGAGGCCAGCTAACAGAATGGCAACAAAGCGCATCTACAATCTTAGAAAGAAACGTCGATTTATGGAGCATCAGGAATCCAGGAAGAGAAGTCCTGTACAGATTGTAAAAGAAAACAAAAGAGGGCAAGGTGATGAGCTGGCAAAAGTTTTTCACCGCAGCCATTTTAATGCAAAATACACCAGTCAAAAGAAACAGATTTGTAAGAAGTCAAAATGCTGCAAGACAACAGAGAGCTTCTTTTCAACCAGAGTTTACAGGCAGAAGACACGGGGAGACCTAGAAGGGTCTTTTAATAAGGTACATTGGCAAACAGCGATTACTTAAACCCGCGGTTCCCAACCTTCCTAATGCCGCGACCCCTTAATACAATTCCTCATGTTGTGGAGACCCCCAACCACAGGGGCGGAGCAGCTGGGAGGTAGGAGGGAAGGGCAGCGGGAGACTCGTCGTGACCCCTCTGAAAGGGTAGTTCGACCCCCAAAGGGGTCCTGACCCCCAGGTTGAGAACCACTGACTTAAACTGTCTGGCTTCTTAGGGGCGAGGAAGCATGGAACACGGAACTAAGACGAACTTGAAGATTTATGGTATAAGGAACTTTAAGACTTAAAGAAGGGGGCGAAATGAAACAAAATAAATGTGATATATGGATGCAAAAATTGCAAGAAATCAATTTTAAAGGGGTTTAGGTGTATAAGATCAATATTTTGATTATATAGATTAAGTGAAAGGAAATTCTGGCAAGAAGGAGAATAATTGAATACTAAAAGATTTTTATCTATTAGGCAATTTTTTCTTTTTTCTTTTTCTTTATGCATTTGGTTTATAGTATGTAGGGTAGGATAAGTAGGAGATTACAGAGAAAGGAGCTAAGGATTTAATTGGGAGGGGTCTCCTATTGGGAACTTAGAAAGAAGATGTGTATGGTGGGCCTTGATAATTTTGAGCAATATGATAGTATAGAGGTCTATATAAGTAAGAAGAATACTTTGGAGATAAAGTAAGAATAATAGTAATACTAGTAATAGAAATGTATCAGTGTATTAATTACTTAGGGGAGGGGTTATAAACCACTATAAGACATTTTAATGTTCTACTACTTTTATTATTTTTCTCTTTTGTACTTAAGTGTATCTCTTTATGTTATTAGATTGGATGAAGTAGTATAGTTAAAGTGATAGAACTTGGTTATTTTTCTTTCTTTCTAAAGCCTGTTAAAAAACTGTAAGTTCGAGAAACAGAGGTTAGCTGCTTAAACAAATGTTTAGAGAATTAGGGGGGCAGAAATGTGGAAAGATGAAGCAAGAAGATGTTTGATCAGATGATCGGAAGTCACAAGGAAAACAAAAGAAGATGGATATGTTGATATAAAATTCTATAACTTCTATTTCCTGTTTTATTTTTATTTCTGTAAAATCAATAAAGAAAATAAGTTAAAAAAAAGACATTATCAATCCAGACATGATCTCTCTGGACTAAGCCCTTCTTTTATGCAGATTCCTGTGTTGGAGCATAGCAGACAATTTTGCAGTCTGCTTCCTTTTCCCTTCTTTTTACTGGAATGATATATTTTGGATCTTGGTCCTGGTCTAATACAGAGAATTGGTCTCTACTGTACTTGTGACCTATATGCCTATGACATATCAATCATAAAGTTGAATACCATAATGCAGAAGTGTCTGTGCCTTGGTATAGCCTAGGCTTAACTGACACTGCACTCTCAAAGTTGGGGATTCTGGGAAACACATGACTTTAGTTCCACACCCTTGTCTCATGTTTAGTTTCCTCTGAATGTAGTCTTGCCAGGGTGGAGGGAGGGTTATATTTTAAATGTTGTCCGCCCTGGTGAAGATCATGGTAGAAATGTTTAAAATAATAAATAAACCATCTTCTTAGCTTTGAAAAGAAAAAAATCATTGTAAAGTATCTCTGTCACCGGTAAAGTACATGTAACTGATGTCTGAAATACCTAGGCACTTCAACAGAAAATGAGTGTATGAAAGATACAGTGATCCTAGATTAGATATTTGGTTGTATAAAGGGGGAAATTGATATAAAATAACTTTTTAAAAAGAATTACAAGCTACTAATTCTATAGATCCTGTCTCCCTAGGAAGCTTACAAAATAGCACTGTATCCCCCTAACGTCAAGCTTCTGTTAGCATGAAAGAGTTTAGTAGAGAAGGTATTTCTATTGTCAAAAGATTAAGTTTAGCTGAAAGTGTAAAATAGCAGGCAACAGATAGTTCTTCAGTATTTCAAAAGAGGCTTCAAAAGTGGAAAATAACCAGAAAGCAACGTCTTAATTTTTAAAGATCCCATTTAATATATACCATCTGAATATCATTTTTGTATTAGAAATGCGGAGCTGTGATCTTACTGCACTTAAGTGTTATTTTTTTCATGTTGGAAGTGAGAAGAAAAGACTGAGAGTTAGGTACAGACATTGCATTAATATGAAGGAGAAGGGGGAGCAAATAAGCAAAGGGGGAGACAACAAAGCTGTCAAGTGCAGTGGTGAATCAATGTTTGGCAGGCTTTCTTATCTACATGAGAGCAGGGGAGATGGTTTTGTACATAAAGAGGAAGTGTGACTAGGACCCTTTCTGCACTGGACCTGTTTCCAGGTTATATTTCAGAATAGGAGCCTACCATCCATAAGCTGGTGTGGACTACAACAGGCTCCAGATGGGACAGAAAGAAGAAAAAGAAAAAGAGGTGGCTTTTATACTCCACTTTTCTCACTCTTTAAGGGGACTAAAGCAGCTGACAAAGCTTCATGTTCTTCTCCCCACAATAGAAACCTGTTACCAGTTCTGCTCCAGTAATAAACTGGAAGCAACTATGGAGGGAGTAAAATTTGGATAATTTGGATTATTTTTGAAGCCCAAAGAACACCAAATTTAAACTTCCCAGGGGAATCAGTAGCAAGATCTTTCACAGGTTTTAATAACGAGGAATAATCAGAAAACAGAGACAAAACCCATTTTAGACTCAAAAACCAGTTTCTTGTTAAACCAGGGCAAAGAATTTATTAGGAATACAGAAAAGAAGTTGAAATGAAATATCAGAAGCGTTTCTAGAACAGAAATAAGCATGCAACAACTGCAAAATGACTAAAGAAATGAACATTTCCCACTAAGGAATCTTTGTGAATTTAACTGAATTTATCCCTCTTTTATTAAAACGACTAATTTATAGTTATGCAGCAAAAGCCTCCCCAAAACCCCCAAACAAATTGCTTTGCATGAGCAAGATGTTTAAGAAATGAGAGTATAATTCTTCATTAGAGAAAAAAAAACAATTGCAAACGACAGCCAAAAAGGGAATGGAAAACTCCTAACACTAGAAAGATCCCTTAACTCAAAAGTTCTAAAGACAAACAGGGGAAAGTAACTGGAGGAAACCAATCTTCTGTTCTCACCAATGATGTCTTCTCCATGCGCAGAAGTTTGAAGTTACAGAGATGCATGACCACAGCAAACTGCATCTCTTTCAGGAACCCGAAAATGACTTAAAAATTGGGAATCCCTTCAGTCTCAATCAGACTGACCCCCAAAATGGACAAAAATCCAAAAGAAATACATTAAAAATAATCTTTATAATTGCCTTTACAAAACCAGCCAAATCCAGAATGCAAAAGTTTTAAACTGCAGCTCTTGCAGCAAAACTCTGTAGCAGAAAGAAGAAAAAGGGGGGGGGGAAGAAAAATTTCTCCAGGTCTCTTTAGCCTCCCATGATGGCCAGAAGAAGAAGACCTCCCTCCTCTGATGACCAGAAGGAGAAGACCTTAAAACCATCTCTTCTCTGCCATTTTTATAGCAAAAATTGGAACCAAAAAAAACTGCTGATGTTCTTCCCTTGTTAATGAATAAAAATGTGTACGTGACTCCAGTCTTAACAACATTTCCAGTCAGTGCATCTCCTGACCTCTCCTTGACACCCTCAGACAAAAGGTGTAAATGGCGAGTAAACTATTGTATCCCTGTTTGATTTGCAAAAGTTTACCTTAAATTAACATTTTAGCACCTCTACTGACTCTCTTAATCCTTTCAACTAGACCCAGTGTATGTAGATATCAGCAAGCTCTTACCCAATTCTTTTAGGGTGTAAACAAAGGTGTAAACAGTGAGTCACCTCCAACATCCTGCATTCTAATACTGGTGAAATGGGCCATTTCCCATTTAGATAGTAATTCCAAATTCTGGTATACTTATTTTACCCAAATCTCTTCCAAAAATCCATTCCATTTTATTCTTTATTATTTTATTAAAATTAGACAAACCAATCTCTGTCCCAGATTCCATGGTTTTATTTCTCCTTCATTATTTAAAAATCTGTTACCCCAAAAAGAGAAAACAAAGACATTTTAGGTGCTAGGACTCTGTCTTGACTCAATCAAGACTAAATCTCAGGCTGTGTTTCTTGCATACAGACTTTTATCTTTTGTGACTTGAGAAAACTATGTCCTTTTTTTTTTAAACTTCAGGCTTGTCTTTCTCCCAATATGGCCATTTTAAGGCCTTTCCACGTTTCATGGTCTGCCTTTAGCTTTTAATTATGACAATCATAAAGCCAAATTCATATGTCAAAACCTGGTATATTTCAAGTTCCGGTTTTGTAACATTTCTTATGATATCTGCACATCCAAAGTTGATCTGGTAACAAACCCTGTGAGGTCGGTGGGGCTGTGAGAGCTCCGAAGGAGAGTTGTGATTAGCTCAAGGTCACTCGACAGGCTTTGCATAGGAGTGCACGCAATCTGGGAGACTATTAGGTTTCTGGTGTTGTGTTAATTTCTGGTCTTCTGTTCTTTGGCAGCCGGAGGCAGCAGCAGTCTTCTTTCCACATTTCATTGGGGATGATTACACTATCATCCTTCCATATGTTGACATGGCCTACACTACACCACTGATCTTTGGTCTAGATTACAATACCTAGGATAAGTTATCGTGCAAACATAATCTGTAAACTATAAGCTGTTGGAGCTGATCATCATTATTACACTAGTCATATACAGTCCACTGAAATTCTTTGACTAGTTTTGGCGCTCTCCTTTATCATATCTCTCCTAAGGATCTGAGATAATTAAAAGTATAAAGATATCTCTATAAAAAAAACAAAAAATGTTTTAAGCATTGGTACTTTTTAGTCTTTGATGGATGAAATTGTGTCAGTTTCTAAGTTGAGCAACTTTCTCTGTGTTGTGATTTCACCATTCTTTGCTTGTAGGCAGATATTATTTGCTTTTGTTCCATGACAGGTGCTTTGCAGTGCCTGTCTTTGTAATCTACAGTTTTCTAACAGAACAGCCACATAGATATTCTGCGGTCTCATCAGATGAGGATAATTAAACACTTGCTATTTATGTCTAGAAAAGCCTTCCCCCATATCAACCTGCATGTGTTTTGAGACTTGCAAAGGAGACTCCCTTGGTTGTGCCACCACCTTCAGTAGTTAAAGAAGTAAAAAGGAAGGATAGGGCAATCTCAACAGTAGGCCCCAGGCTATTGAAGAGACTGTCCTATGAGTGTGCCTGCCAGGCATATTCACTCTATAAGGATGCTTCCAGACAACAGAGAGTAAATTGCAGGATTTGTTTAGATCCTGCAGTCACATTTAACTGTCTCTGCCAAATGATAGGAGGCAATCCTGGGGCAATCCTGGAACCTTACTTTGTCCTTTCCTCATGGAATCTCTGTATCTGGATGTAGGAAACACCTCCCTCTCTCCCTCCCTTATAATCCAAAATAAGTAAATATATTAAATTTTGGGTTTAATATATGTTTCATTTTAATATCATGGATTTAAAATATTTTTGTAGATATTATTGTTTTAATATATTGTTTTGTTTTAATGTGCTGAATTTTAAGCATTTTTACCCACACTGAGACCTTCAGGTATAGGGCAGAATAGAAATACAAATAAATAAATAAAATAAACCTTAATTGAAGCTTTAACAAATTCCAGATCCATTTGATTCATGGATGAATGGAGCCTACAGATGTAGGCCGCTTTTGATTCCCTCACAAATGTTGAAATGCATACAAACTCGTATAAATATCAAACATGCTGAATATTCGTTAGAAGATTTATCCTATTTACTGTATAGTGCTATCAGAAGCATTAGGGCGGTCTTTGTGAACAACTGGACGTACAACTAACTAGATCTTTGTATTGGTCCATTAGATGATGCTGATGATAGATAGATAGATAGATAGATAGATAGATAGATAGATAGATAGATAGATAGATAGATAGATAGATAGATAGATAGATGGACGGATGGACGGACGGACGGACGGACGGACGGACGGACGGACGGACGATATAGATGATAGTACTCTTCTCTTCCTCCTGATTATTTAGACTTTTGTAATAATTATGAAAAACAATATTTTTTGTTACCATGGGGTTTTTTGGCACTACTTATTCTAGTGCCTTTAAATGGCATCCAATATTTTATGTTATCAAAATAGCTTCATTATATTCAAAGCCATCTACAGTATATCCTCATATCACAATTACAGAAGCATTTTTTTTTGCCAGTTGCACTGATGGCCAATTTGTTTCAGTGAACAGCAGCAGCAACAACAAAATATAGTGTAACACACAGGAAACAAAGAAATTTCTTTCAGCTACACAAGATATGTGAGCTAAATTTTGTCTACATTTTCTCTTGTTGATATTTATGTCCTTTTTCTCTAACCTTATTTATAGTGCAACCATTCGTGCTCCATACAGAATTCATTTCTTCCCTTGAGGCATGTGATAAGGCCACAGTGAACTCACAGGCTTACTACCTGCTTTTAGTTTTTCTTCCCTATCTTGCAAGTTGAGAGCTGCATAGCACTGAAATTAGTACTGAAAAGCCGTATTGTAAAACATAAATGGATAATTAGTACTATAAGCAGTTCATTTTGAAATGATCTCATTAAAACCAAACTTGCCAGTAAAATTAGTACCCAGCACCATGCCTGTGCTGCATGACAGCTTTTTCTGCCTCTTCCGTTGTATGGCGTGCTTCCAGATCTCTGTTGTGCTGACATTTGCTCCTGGGAAGAGGAGGAGGAATAGGGTCCATAAGGTTCCTACAGGCCTAGACAACATAAACATCTGCTACATTCATGAGCAGCTTGCTGAATTAATTCACCAGCTGATTGGCATTGCCAAATTGGTAGATGTTATGTGGACTAGGTACACAAATTGTTCATCATCATCGTCATCATTATGTGGATAATTTAAAGTTACTCCATTTAAATGAATTTTGTTATTATTTATACCGAACTGATGCTAAATAGCTATGACAACTCATGTAGGTTTAAGCATGTATGAGACAAAACAGCATTCAAAAAGGCAATTGCATGACATACAGGAAGAAGAAAGACAACTAACAGAAATGAAAGGCTTGCAGAGAACACAGGCCTTGATCACTGTCCATTTTCTTTAATGTGCTTATCAGAAGTAAAAGAAAAAGTAAACACAATACAGCTCTTAAAATGTGGAACATTCAATAATGATCAATTCCTTAAAATGGGAAATGCCAATGAAGACTTTTCTTTTGTTCACTATGGTGCTGTGGAATACTGTTTTTTCCATGCTATCTCAGCAGCTGTGAAATGATGAAAGTAAAACAGAACAAAATTCTCAAACATGTAACTAACAAACATGCGCTCTACATGGGGCTACCCTTGAAGACAGATTGGAAGTTGCAGCTAGTACAGAATGCAGCCACCAGGTTGCTGACCAGAACAGCTAGCAGGATGCATATCACGCCAGTTCTAAAAGAGTTGCATTGGCTGCCAATCCAGTACCGAGCCTAATTCCAAGCGTTAACTCTGACTTATAAGGCCCTAAATGAATTGGGTTCCAAATATCTAAAGGAATGCCTTCTCCCATACCGACCTGCCCGTGCCTTTTGTCAACATTACAGTTTTAATATATATTGTTGTTTTAATGTGCAGAATTTTTAAGCATTGTTACCCACCCTGAGACCTCCAGGTATAGGGTGGGATAGAAGTACAAATAATAAATAAATAAATAAATAAATAAATAAATAAATAAATAAATAAATAAATAAATAAATAAATAAATAAATAAATAAATAAATAAGGGATTGTTTAGTATTACTGCAGTAACCTTAGAAGAATGTATCCTGCTCTCTTTCTTTTATATATGTACAGTTCTAGAAAACAATGCATCAAGTGATACAGTAATTTGTGGTAGTGATAATATTTCCAAGCTGCATGTGCATCAGTAGAAGATTATTCCTATAAATCTAGTTCAGCATTGCTGATATTGTGTCAGGCTATGCAAAGGCTGTCATGATGGCTGAAATAATCAATAATGAAGAATGTGCATATGATCAAATAAAAAATGTATCTACCCTGGTCATTTTGATGTAGAACAATATAACTCTTTGTATTATGATCTTTTTAAAAAAATTATTGAGCAATTAAAAAACAGAAACTTACAATAATGAGGAAAAAAGAAAAAAACAACAAAGCAAAATGTGCTTTCCTGGATATATCTTGAAAGTATGTTTATTTGAGCCATGTATTTATTTCTAAACATTTCTAACCTGCCATTCACCAGATGGGCTCAGGGTCAGTCAAATCATTTTTTTAAAATTAAAATCCAGTAATATCAGTGTAAGAATCATGTTAGTCTTCTCATACAAATTAGGTGACTTTCTCCCCTACAGAGATTGGCTTC
This sequence comes from Aspidoscelis tigris stejnegeri, assembly GCA_023333525.1. Classification (NCBI taxonomy): domain Eukaryota; kingdom Metazoa; phylum Chordata; class Lepidosauria; order Squamata; family Teiidae; genus Aspidoscelis; species Aspidoscelis tigris. The sequence continues at coordinate 228,156,578 of JALMGA010000001.1, forward strand.
CATAATGCATATTTAAGTCATAATATTACATTTGCTGCAAGTCTGCCAGCAGCTTCTTCAGAATCATGTACAGTTTATAAAACAAAATAGATGTTATGGGAAACAATCATCAATATTCAACTCATCTGAGTAAATTTACGTTCCATTCTTCAGCCCCTAGTGCAGCCCTACATCTGTTGCGTATGTCTGTGGACCCTTGTGACCCTTGGGAGATCATAAGGAACTGAGTGAGGAAGAAGTCATATACCCACATGACTTAGGTTATTACTTTGTACATTCCAGTATGATTTTCTCCTTGAAGAGAGGAAAAAAAACCCCTCACGTTGCAAAGGCAAGATTCCTATACTTTGGCAAGGCGAACAAATTAAATATGAAAATATCTCCTAGTTCTGCCTCATTATTTTTCATGAATATGCTTATATTGGAAAGAGAATGCTGGCGAGCTGATCACTGGCTTTTGCATAGGCACATTACACCCTAGTGGCCTATGATGATGCATCAGTGTCTTCTTGCTTATAACAAAGAAGTGGAGCATGACTCAGAAATAACTTTGAGTCATCATGATAGATGTCTGTATGGATGTGTGGAATTTAACAGGTGGATTTGTACTGCATTCTAAACTATACAGAATTTAAGATGCGTTTTTGAAAAGAAAAGCATGAGTTTGTGAGAAATCTTGTTCTGCTAGTAGATTGAAAGCAGTTTTTTGTTGATTCGAGCTTAGAATTTTGGCTTACAAAGAGGCATAGTGCCAAAATATGTGTGTGCATGCATGCGTGCATCTGTCCGTCTGTCCCTGCAGGTGTTCTACAGAAATAAAGAATAGACACTCTGCTAACAGACTCCTCTGAGCAGTATTGGACTGAAATTAGAGCAGCCAACATTTATTCGTTAAATGGATAAGAATCTTTGTTAAGAACGCACATACAGTAATATTTATATAGTCCTGTCTCTGCTATCTCTCTCTGAAAACCTTCCTCAACTAGGTATCTGGTCCTGTTTACTCTGGATCTTTTTTGACTACAGTTCTTCTCACCTGTGATCATGGCATTACTAAGGAGCTTAGATAAAATGCGTCAATATCTGTAATTACCTGATAGTAGAAAACTGGTCTATACACTCTATACACATTCACATGGGCATCCTGGATGCCTCTCAACCAACCCAGCAGACATCCTAGAATTTTGCATTCACACTCACCTAACCCTTACAAGTCCTCAAATGCAGCACCCCCTGAAAGGGGCATCTTAATCTTTCATGCCTTCAAGTGACTTCCAGAGCTAGCCACAGCAGTTGGGCTGCCTACCCACTCTCCCATGTGGATGCATGGAAAGGGGAGGAGGCAACTTTCCAGGTCTAAATATTGTTACTTCTGGTGTGCTGAAAAGCCCTCCACACAGATCTTGCTGCTTCCCTTTAAGCAGCATTCCTCTCAAGGATAGTGGCATGATAGAAGTACATTTGCCTGCCACAGCTCCCATCCCTATGTGGTCATTCATGGCATGTACACTCCATGGCCCATAACCTGGCAAGATCATTCTCCTGTTAAGGATGTAGGCTAACTTATGGAGTTTCCACATGCAAGCACCAACAGCACTCTATACAAGCTGTAAGAGTGATATTTGTTATGATAGCCTTCTTATTGCTCTCAGTGGTGGTGGTGTGCCGTTTATATGCCTGTCCCTGCCTTTATTTATCCTGACCTTTGGCTGAGGAAACAACTTTCCCTATCTACTCTCAGGCACTGTTTTGTCATTTCCTGTTCTCTGAATAAGTGAAATGAATGCATCATCATTCCTCATGTTATTAACTTAACTTTAAGATTCTCCATATATGCTTAACATAAGAAGAAAAAAAACTTGCTTTGCTAATTTGATGTCAAGTAGCAATTGAACAAGATGTGCTTATTGGTGAATGAACAATAATTAACTTTTTGCATCAACTTTCAGCTAAATTTTTGTGCCATTTTCTTAGGAATGTATTTTACCAATGTAGATTTCACATTTGCTACAAGTATTTAAATAGAGTAAGAATTTCATGGCTGCATTCACCATCTGCAGTAAACTTTGAGCCCCAAAAAATAAAATCAGCTTTTGATTCACCCAACCAAGCATTTTATATGATGTACTCTGCATATAAGTTAAGTAAATACGGTGACATATTTGGTTCTTATTTTTGCTTCTTGACCAACATACAGGTTCCTAATGAGACACATAATGTGGTTAGATATTCCCATCTCTTTAAAAACTTGGTACAATTTGTTGTCATCCACACAGTTAAGGGCATAGTGCAGTCAATGGGTGTTTCTGCACTGGCCCTTAAAACCCCATTAAGCACACAATAAGGACACATATGGCACACATGTGCAAGGTACCTTCTGCACAGAAGGACAGATTAGAGCCCCTTCAAGAACGCCACTTCCACACAGCCTCGCGGTAAGATCCATCTCTAATGGGGTCTAGAGGCTGCCAAAACCTGTTTCTGGGAAGACCTGAAAAATTAGGTCTACAAACTGTTTCTGCTCGCAAAATCCACATCAAAGGAAGACGCTTCCGCACAGGGACAGGAGAGAGAATGCATGTGGGCAGGACAGGAAGTCACCATGTTGATTGAGGAAGTAGGAAGCTACCATGTTGAGTGTGGCAGCAGCACCACAGCAGCCATGGGATCTCAGGCATGCCACTGGTTGGTGGGGAAATTACACAGCTCCTTGGACTGCAGGGCTGAAGAGAAGCCTGTTTCTTCTGGATATTGGTGCTGTAGCATCAGCACAGCAAACACATGAAGTGTTTCTCCAGTAATGGGCTGGATGAGGGCCATAAATTGAAGCTGAATCCAGACAAGACAGAGGTGCTGTGTGTCACAGGGTCTTGAGTCCGTGTAGTTGGGAGATACCTTGTCCTCGATGGGGTGGCTATGACCTGGAAGGGGCAGATGTGTAAGTTGGGGGTACTCCTGGACTCTGCACTGACACTTGAAGCTCAGGTGGAGGCCGTGGCCAGGAGTACCTACTCTCATCTACGGCTGTTACGTCAACTTAAGCCTTTTCTGGATAGAGACGACCTAGCCACAGTTATCCATGCTCTGGTAACCTCTAGATTGGACTATTGCAATGCACTCTACATGGGGCTGCCCTTGAAGACGGTCCAGAAGTTGCAGCTAGTGCAAAATGCAGCTGCCAGAGTGCTGACTGGAACAGCGAGCCGGACACATATCACACCGGTTCTTAAAGAATTGCATTGGCTGCCAATTCACTACCAGGCCCAATTCAAGGTGTTAACTCTGACTTATAAGGCCCTAAATGACCTGGGCCCCAAATACCTAAAGGAACCCCTTCTCCCATACTGACCTGCCCGTGCCTTGAGATCTGAAGAAAAGGTCCTCCTGGTTGTCCCACCACCTTTGGTAGTGAGGCTGGTGGGCACCCGGGAGAGAGCATTCTCAGTGGTGGCCCCCAGACTGTGGAATGGTCTCCCCCTCGAGGTACGCCATGCCCCTTCCTTGTTAACATTTAGGAAGGCTGTAAAGACATATCTTTTTGCCTTGGCCTTTGGTTAAGGTGATGCATTCTCCCCTCAGTTATAGTTATGATTAATACACTATTGAGCTCATGGCTTATATCAGAGCTTTTAACTATGTACCTTGTTTGAATTTGTATCGTGTTTTTTAATATGTTTTAATCTGTATCTTGTTTTTAATATGTTTTCTGATCTGTTGTTACCCGCCAAGAGACCTTCGAGTATGGAGCGGGATAGAAATGGAAATAAATAAATAAATTTGTGCTTCCCACGTGAGTGCGGAAGCATTAGACCTCATTTGGATCCATCCCTTTTTCAGACGGATCTTGCTAGGGATGGATTTCAGAAATCTGGATTTCTTTACTCTGGATTTCAAGTGGTAAGTGCGGAAACACCCAATGGAGCAGAAGCAGACTTTTTCTGGAATTCCTTTGCTTTCTCCATAACCCAGGCAAAGTTGACCTTCTGATCCATTGTTCCTCTGCCTCTCTGAAAACCAGCTTGCACCTCTTGGTTTACAAACTGTTGAAGCTTGTCTGAGTCTAACCTTGCTAGAGTGTGAAATGAGTGCAGTTATCAAGTAGTTTGAACATTCTTTAGCATTACCCTTCTTGGGGCCTGGAATTTTAAGCTGACCTTTTCCAGTCCAGTAACCACTGTTTAATTTCCCATATTTGATGGCATATTGAGTGCAGCAGCATCTTTTTAGGATTTTAAAAGTGTTCAGGTGGAATTTTGTCACTTCACTTGCCTTCTTGTTAGTAATGATTACTAAATCCTACAAGATGCCTGGCTCTGGGTCAGTGGTCATGGTTATCAGTGATGTTAAGATCTTCCTTGTTTGAAATGTTCCCTTGATAGGTACAATTTTCTTGAAGAGATATCTTATATTTCTTGTTCTGTTGTTCTGTTTCTTTGCATTGCTGTTCATTTAAGATGTCCTTTTTATCTCTCTTTGCTATTATCTGGAAATCAGTTGGGTATATCTTTCCCTTTCTATCTTGCCTTACACATTCCTTCTATCCTCAGCTATTTGTAAAGCTTTATCAGACAGCCATTTTGCTTTCTTATTCTTGGTTTTTTGTTTGTTTGTTTTTGGAGGGGGATTCTTCTTGCTGTCTCCTGTACAATGGCACTCTGTCGACCAGCCCTAATCCCTTAAATCATCACCTCCACTGCATACTCATTGGGAATGTTATTTAGCTAATACCTGTATGGTCTAGTGGTTTTCTCTACTTTCTTCAAATTAAGTCTGAATTTTGTGATAAACTCATAATTTGAGCTGCCATATAGAGCTTCTCAATCTTTGATTGCAAAATATCTAATCAGTCTGATTTTGGTACTGACTTTGGTGATACCCATGTGTGGAGTCACTCTTTGGGCTGTTGGAAAAGAGTATTTACCATTACCCGTTTGTTATCTTGAAAAAAAAATCTTATTAGTCTCTGCACTGCTTCATTTTGTACTCCATGGCGAAACCCACCTATTATTCCAGTTATTTTTTTTCTTTCCTATCCTAGCATTCTGATTCCCTATGATGAAACTGTTTTGTTGTTGTTGTTGTTGTTGTTTGTCTCTAGAATGTGTAGTAGGTCTTCATAGACCTGGTGAAATCCTTTTATTGACTATGAGAGTTATTCCATTCTTCTAATGGATTCTTGCCCACCCTGGTAGATAAAATGGTCATTGGAATTAAATTCATGTACTCCCTTCCATTTTAGTTGACTGATTCCCCAGATGTCTGTTTAATCTTACCATCTCCTATTTGATCATATTCAACTTTTTTCCCCATACATCTTACGGCCTAGGTTCCTATGCAATATTGTTCTTACAGCATCAGACTTTCCTTTCACCAGACACATCCACAGTTTGAACATTCTTTCAGCTTTGGCCCAGCTGCTTCTTTCCTTCTGCCCCTTGCCTCACCTCGCTGAGCACCGGTTCATTTGAAAAGGGGGGCACTGTGCGAAGCTGTAGTTCTGATTGAGGCGGAGTAGAGAACCACAGGCACAGTGAGATGGAATTGAACATGTGGGACCACGTGGGCTGCACAGGACAAGCAGCCACCCGAACTTGCCAGTGAAGAGCAGCAGCGGCATGTTGCGACTTCAGCATGGCCGACAGGGGCAACACCCTGGAGGCAGGAGGGTCCAGGCAGGCTGGTGAGCAGCTGGGCACAGGTGGTGGTGGGGAGGCTCAGAGAGACACCTGCATGCCCGGGCAAGCTGAAGGGACCGACAAGTTCTTGGGGAGCTGTTCGACATGAGGCAGGGTCACTCTTAACGGCCTTCAGGGACACAAAGAAGGAGGAGAGGCGGATGGAGGAAACCTCTCCTGCCACCCTTTTCCTTTCCATGCCCTCCTGTAGCCCATGTGGGCTGCACAGCAACAGCAGCCGCCCGAATCCCCTCTAGGCTGAGATGAGGTGGGGACTGAAGTTCCGTCGGGCGGGTAACACAGCCTTGTTTGCCAACTCTTCTTACTACTACTCCTCCACAAAGCCTGCTAGGTGCCCTCTAGCTAGGCACGGCCCCCTTCCTTAGCTCTCACACAACCATAACTGCCTTTTAGGGTGTCTGTTGTAGGAAGAACAGGTTTGTCAGCCATATTGAGTCCCTTCAAATGGGTGAGAAAAGTGGGGTATAAAAGCCTGGCCATTGTTATGGTAACACAGTGTGTGATTTCACTTCAAGGTTGTATTTAAAAAAATGGACTTGGAAAGTATTTTTCTCTTGCTACCTACTTGCTTGGCCAGCAAATTTCACAGAAATTTCAGACCAGTTCAGCTTCAATTTAGATCTTCTATTAATTGTATACAATAAAACCATGCATGCAGGGAAGAAGGGGAAGTTCCTTCTTTCAATAGCACTTTCAATATTACTATTAATACTTGAAGAGAAACCAGAATTTATCTTAATCTGACACAAAATGCAGTACGCTTAAATAGACCATCATTTCACAATAGTTTGTCACCAGCTAAACCACAAACTTGCAAAAGTATCTACAGCATCTACTTTTAGACAAGGTTCCGCAAGACACTAATAGTTCCGCTTTTTCCCAGCTGCCAATTGAGCAACTCTTTCTTATTGTTCAGTCTACATGCCTACATTGCATAAACTCATTATAAATTTCTGTGACAGCTGAATTATGGTCAGCTGTATATACAAGATTACAAATGCTAAATGTTAATTAAAACACAATTAAATATATGTTCGCCATCTAAAAAGGGCTAATTTAAAAATTCCTTGTCAATCCTTATTCAAACCTGAAGCACTAAAGCACTAAACTTCCTTTAATTCCCTTTTTCGTTCTCCACAATCAAATATGCCCATCAAATAAAAGTGCTAATATTTCCATTTTGCAAAAAAAAATTAAAAAAAATATTTTTCCAAACCCATCTTTTAAAAATAAACTTGATAAACCACACAATATGGGGGTTTTTTTTGAAGAAGTTAATTCCCCTCTACTCTCTGCCTCTGTATGGGTGGCAAGTCATGTGTGTACCTTAACACACTTTTATGAGACTTGCAAATTAGACGTCAGTGTTACCTTCTCACTTCTTCAGTACCACTGCTTGTAAATCTCATGAGCAGGAACTTTCTGAATCCTCCTGTATGTAGTGTTTTCACTGTGGATTCCTCAGCGGCCTTGCCCCGTGGCCCCCATGGCCACAACATGAGGAATTGCATTAAGGGGTCATGGCATTAGGAAGGTTGAGAACCACTGTTCTAGTATGACCTGTCCATCTTAGGTGGTCCTACACAGCATAGCTCATAGCTTGATTGAGCTATTTAAGTCTCTCCACCTCAAGGCCTATTCTCATTTACCTCCCCTAAGCAGTTCCAGTTGTTCCAGGCGAGGTCCATCTATCTACACACTGTGCCAATACCACCATTGCCAGCGCAGAGCATCCTGGAGCATTCAGGAGTTCCATCCAGCTGCCCCAATCTTTAGAGCATGAGCTTCCAGTCACAGGGTTTACACCCTCTTCCTGGTGTGAATGCTACAAGTGAGTGGAACAGGACAGCTGTGGTCGCATAATTGTATGCCATGATGTCATAGAATCATAGAATCATAGAATGGTAGAGTTGGAGGGGACCTCCTGGGTCATCGAGTCCAACCCCCTGCTCAAGGCAGGATCTCCTAAACCATCTCAGACAGATGGCTGTCCAGTCTCTGCTTGAAGACCTCCATCGAAGCCAGATAGTGCCATCCCAAGCCAGATAGTGCCATTGCCATGGTGATCCGGCCTGTGTAGACTAGACCATCTGTCCTTTAAGTGCTGGTGATCTAATTGGCATTTGAAGTGTGGATTCCTTCTTCTGCACCTGATCTTTACTTCCCTGGGATGTTATAACAGTACTACCCTACCAAATTAAGTACAATCAGACCCTAAGTCATGGCTATATGTATCCTACTCAAAGATAAAACCTATTTAGACCAATGGGTATCTTATGGCAAGTACAACTTACGTCTGAAACCAGCTACTAAAATACCACTATTTTCTTGACCAATATACAGGTTCCATTTTTATTTTTAGGACTGTGTCTCCTTGGTATATATATTTAGACCTAATAGAGGATTATGTACTTGTGTCTCTCAATATGGATGAATAATTTAATTTTCTACATTTGTTTAGAAGATAATATAAAAATACATGCTGTTTTTATATCTAGGAACACTTGGATAAGAAGTGATAGTTATGAAGATCCTGTAAATGCAAATATAACATTTTACTTAATGAAATATATTAGGACAAGGCCTTGGGAGATAGAAGGAAAAATGCTATATATTTCTGTGAGAGAAAAAAATTCTTTCTTTCTTTCTTTCTTTCTTTCTTTCTTTCTTTCTTTCTTTCTTTCTTTCTTTCTTTCTTCTTCTATACAGTAAAATCCATAAGCAGAGTTGTTGCTTTTTGTTTCCCTTACCACTGGACGAAAAGAACGAAACAAATGAGAATACCTGTTTTTATAATATGTTGTTTATTGAAGAGTAAGTCTGTGGTTGTAGCAGCAGTCTTTATGCAGGTTATAATCAACTTACTCTAATGTATGCCACTTACTTGTAACTGCAATCAGTGAATTATTGGTGTGGTAAGGCAGGAAAATGTTGATACAAAATTTAGAATGTGCTTTAATATATATTTTATAATTCATTTTAGTATATATAAATATAGATTGATATTGGGTCAATTCATTTCTGTTTTCATAAGATCTTAAAGTTCCTCAAACAAATATCTCAACAATTAAAAGTTGGGATCTATGCAATAATTCCACTCTCAGATATCATAAGTATGTTGTTTTATTTTGATCCTTTATCTGTGAGTTATTTTCACAGTACATTAGATGGAGAACTACAGCTACTTCAAAGTTAAGCTTTCTGGATTCTTCTTATATTAATTTATATTATTAAATGCACCTATTATAAAAAAATCTGGAAGAATCAGAAAATATATGGAAAAATACATTTTTGTATATTTTTTCTTAACATTTTAAAAACAACCTGATTGTACTGATGTTTATTTATGAGGTTTTTGGTTATTCATAAATGGTTTGGTAGGCTCTTTATAAAGTTGGTCTAGAAATGAATTTACTGACTTCTGCAAGAAGAAAAAATGGAATATAAATAAAAGTAGCTCCTATGTTATATTCATTTTGTGATTTTTCCAATTGAAAAGATGGCACTATACATAACCATATTTCCTATCTTAACCAGTGTGCTTGGAATTTGTTTGTCATCACTTTATGAATTATATGTAAAATAGTTTGCCTTGCCATATGCATACACTATATTTTGCATTATTTGAGTGAACAAATTCTAAATATTGAAATGCATGACCACTGCTGAAAGCTAGTATTCAACTTTAAGAATGGAACAAATCTTCGAGGCTGAAATGCCTAGACAACTACTGATTCAATTTAGGTTCAAGCAGGCAATGCAAGCATTACTAATGCAAACTCATACATACAGTATTTTGTTATAATTACAGTAACGTCTAGAGCATATAACAGGTGAATAATCTATCATGAACTATATACTGCACAAACAATGCTTATTAAGACAAAAGTCAGCTGGACCTTAGCATAGCATTTTCTCACTTTTAGTATCTGAAAGTAGTGATGCTCATAGCATTACATCTAGCACAGTGTAAAAGGCAAATTGTTGAATTAATATGTGTTCAAGCATGGGTACAATTAATAGGCTGACTATTCAGTCAACTTGCCATATTTCTGTCTGCTGCTGCCTGTATACTCTGTTTCAGGAAGAATTATTCAAGTAATATATACCTGTATCTTTAAATGCTTATTCTTTTATTATTTTTTTCTTTTACATCCATTATAGGAAGCCAAGGGCAGTTTCCACTCACACAGAATGTTACGGTTATTGAGGGTGAAACAGCAACTTTGACCTGTAGAGTTGATCAAAATGATAACACCTCCCTCCAGTGGTCAAATCCAGCTCAACAAACTCTATACTTTGATGACAAGAAAGGTGAATATAGTTTTTCCCACCCATTTTATTGTTACATTATTTTTAAAAATGTATTGATATTTTTAAAAAACTAAATTGTTTGAATGTAATACTATACATGCACATGGGCTCATCCAAATATTGTGTTCTAAAATGTATTTTTTTAAAATTAGCTGCAAAATACTTTAATTCATGCATAGAAGACATTGACAATCTTTCTCTCATCTACTTTTTCAAATCTCTCACTGTCACAAGTGCCAGGTATTTTGATGTATGTTTTGGACAGTTAGTTAAGGTACACTTTTTTATTCAAGCTTTTAGTTCATTGTTAATCCTTTTCTGGGCAGTGTAATTTTAATTTAATTTCTGTTTAATTTCTGGTTATTTTTTACCTCCATTACGTTGGATTGTATGTCACATGGTATAAGACAGTATATAAATCTAAATATACCTTTACCATGTCCTATTGCTTCATAGTGATTAGGGCAGCTTATAAGTTTAAACATATAACAACCTGCCGGTGCATTAAGATCTGCAGGGGAGGCTCTACTGGTTGTCCCACGGCCTTCAGCAGTGAGATGGGTGGCCACCCGGGAGAGGGCCTTCTCAGTAATGGCCCTCCGGCTATGGAATAGTCTCCTCCTTGAGGTGCATCAGGCTCCTTCTCTGTACATGTTCAGGAAGGAGGTGAAGGCACAGCTCTTTGCCCAGGCATTTGGCTAAAGGTTGGTCATGTTTCCCCACCACAGATGTTGTTAAAAATAGAACCATGTTGATTAGAACAACATGTGGGATTTTAAATGTTGTGGGTTTTATTGTTTTAATATATATGGGGTTTTTTTTAAATATGTTGGATTTTAAAGGTTGTTACCTGCCCTGAGACTTGCAGGTATAGGGCGGGATAGATATATAAAAATAATAAATAAGATAAATAAATATATCATTTGATCAACATGCAGCTCATAAAAATCAGAAGGAAATTCCTAATTAGAGTCTCTGCTCTAATCTGTGTTGTGGATGTCACTCAGCTAAGCTAGTTTTGGAGACCAAAAGCTTCATCATATATAGTAAAGACAAAGGGGTTTTTTTTCGTTTTAAAGTAATCCCAAGTTCATAAAAATAAAAGATTAAAAAGCAAAAAAAAAAATATTTGTTACTCTGAATTTTAAAATCTGACTTCAGACTGCACTGAATATTTTATAGTAAGTATAAATAGATTTAATTATTGTAAATTATTAATCATGACAAGTCTAAAATGATGGCATTCAGAAGGATGAGAGCCTTGCATAATTGTCTGTCAATGACAGGGAATTATGGCAAGTTAAATCTTACTCTTAAACTTGGATATTACGTCTACCATACTTCTCAAGTGCATGGATGCAACAAAGTAAAAATAATATGATGAAGAGTCAGGTTAGTCTCAGTCTTTAAACTGAGTGATAGCACACAATCACCCGACTTACGTTATTCTAGTTCTTTAGATCTAGGATGCCAGCGATATAGATAATCTCTTCCACAAAACCAAAATCTGTTACAAGGTGGAAGTACTGTGTCACTGGGTCCAAGTCCAGGAAGTTAAGGGACACCCAGTTCTCAATGGGGTTGTTGTCCCAGAAAGATAGGGTGCGTAATTCAGGAGTTCTCCTGGATTCATCGCTGTCTTTTGAGACCCATGTGGCAGAGACTGCCAGGAATGTCCACCACCATCTTCATCTGGTCCACCAGCTCCAGCCTTACCTGGATAGGGATAACTTGGCTACAATGATCCACCCTCTGGTAACCTCTAGATTGGACTACTGTAATGTGCTCTGCATGGAGCTACCCTTGGAAGACAGTCTGAAGTTGGACTTGGTGCAGAATGAAGTAGTTCAGTTACTGCAGGAGGATCTACACTGGTTACCTATTTGCTACCAAGCCCAATTCATTCATATATATTATGTATACCAGGCATGTCAAACTTACGGCCCGCGGGCCGGACCCGGCCCGCGAGGCGTTCCAATCCGGCCCGCGGCGCCCCGCTGCCGCTGCCGCCGCAGCAGCAGCGGCCCGCCACCACGCAGCGCCGCCGCCGCTGAAGCGGCCCGCCTGCGGCTGCGGCCCGCTACTGACGCACGCCGCGTGCCGGGCCGACGCGCGTGCGCCGCCTGCTGACGCCCTCCTTGGGCCGGAAGGAGGCGAGCCGAGGAGAGCGAGCGCGCGGGCAGCGGCGCCATGAACAGCCAGCCCCTCCCTGGCCCCGCCCCGCCCCCGCCCCTAACCCTCCTCGTCGCCGCCGCCGAAGCAGCTCGCCTGCTGACGACGACGACGACGCCAAAGCGGCCCGCCTGTGGCTGCGGTCCGCCACCGCGCAGCACCGCCGCCGAAGCAGCTCGCCTGCTGCCGCCGCTGCCGCCGCCAAAGCAGCCCGCCTGTGGCTGCGGCACACCGCTGACGCACGCCGCGCAGCGCCACCGCCGCCGAAGCAGCTCGCCAGCTGATGCGGACGCCGACGCCAAAGCGGTCCGCCTGTGGCTGCGGTCCGCCACCGCGCAGTGCCGCCGCCGAAGCAGCTTGCCTGCTGCCGCCGCTGCCGCCGCCAAAGCGGCCCGCCTGCGGCTGCGGCCCACCGCTGACGCACGCCGCGCAGCGACGCCGACGCCGCCGAAGCAGCTCGCCTGCTGCCGACGCCACCAAAGCGGCCCGCCTGTGGCTGCGGCCCGCCGCTGACGCACACCGCGCGGCGGGCCGATGCGCGGCACCGCCTCCTTGGGCCAGAAGGAGGTGAGGCGAGCGAGAGCGCGGGCGGGCGGCGCCATGAACAGCCAGCCCCTCCCTAGCCCCGCCCCGGCCACGCCCCTAACCCTCCTCGTTGCCCTAGCCCCGCCCCCAACCATGCCCCCAGCCCCTCCTCTGTATCCCGGCCACGCCCCCCACCACGCCCCAACCACACCCCCAGCCCCTCCTCTGTATCCCGGCCACGCCCCCCCCGCCACGCCCCCTGGCCCTCACTTTTTTTTTTTTTTTGAATCCGGCCCTCCGCTGGATTGAGTTTGACACCTCTGATGTATACATTATGTATAAATCGAGAGAGTTCCATCCCACCATCTTTCAGTTGAGAGGGTGTGGCATCTGTGCTACCAAGGTGCTGACACTAACATATAAAGCTCTAAACTGCTTGGGCCCTGGGTATCTGGAGAAGCACATTTTCCCATATAAACTTGCCAGTGCAGGCCCCCACACTCTAGAGCAGCTTCCCACTTGAGGTTCTCCAGGTACCTTCACTGTACATTTTTCAACATCTTGTTAAAACATATGTATTCATCCCTGGAGGGAAGTCAAGGGTGGGAAGGAGGATGGGGTTGTGAAGGAGCGAGGGTGACATTTTTAAATATGTTTCAATATTTTATATGTTTTATTCCTATTGTAACCTGCCCTGGGGTCTTTTAGTGAAACATAAATTTCTTCAATCAATCAATCAAATCAATCAAATCAATCAATCAATCAATCAATCAATCAATCAATCAAAATACATAAATAAATAATAGATGCATCTCTGAATCAAATAAAATTTAAAGGTTTACAATTAGAATGTACACATTTCAGTACAAAGTAAATACGCTGCAGAATCTTTACTAATTTTCTGAAACATTTGTTTAATTAAATTATTTTTATGTCTTTCGCTTGTCAAAGTAGCTGTAATAGAATTGTTAACCAGAGATTAGACTTTCACATTGTTTTGGAGGAATTTGGGTCCTTTTTTGTGGGCGGGGGGGCAGAATTGCTTTGATTCAGAGGCTTTGGAGGACTTATAAGCCTGAACTCCCTTTTTAAGGTCCTGCCACAGCATTTCAGTGAGATTTGAGTCAGGACTTTGACTAGGCCAATCAAAAACCTATTCATTCATTCATTCATTCATTCATTCATTCATTCATTCATTCATTCATCCAGGGGACTTGCGCTTGTGCTTTGGATCATTGTATTGCTACTTAATTCAGTTGTAATTGAGCTTCAGATCCCAGACTGATTACCAGACGTCCTGCAGGAGTTTCTGGTAGAGAGCAGAATTCATGGTTTCATCATTTCTTGCAAGTTGCCCAATCCAGGAAGCAGCAAAGCATCCCTATACTATTATAGTATCAGCACTATTTTTTTTTTACTGATGCCATGATGTTCGTATTATGAAATGCTTTGTCAGCTTTATGCCAGATGCAACAAATCCCATATCTTCCAAAAAGTTCCAGCATCTCCCAAAAGGCTTGGTCAGGTTCAATGTGCTTTTTTAACAAATGACCTTTCATGTTCTTTAGGTTAGCAGTATTTTTGCCTTGCAGCTCTCCCATGGATACTATTTTTGTCCAGTGTCTTTGTCCTTTCTAAAGGAGGAATCACCTTATCTAAGGCGAGTGAAGCTGTCGCTCCTTAGATATTCATCTGGATACTTTTGTGACTTACTTGATGACTCATCAAACGAGCTCCTAGAAAAAGTTTGGTAGGGCAGTGAGTTCTGGAGATAATCACTCTAAGGTGTGGTTTGCTGGAGGCCCAAAATCTTAAAAATAGATTTGTAAACATTTCTAAACTGACAAGGTTCAATAACTTTCTTTCTCATATCTTTTGAAATTTCATTTAATTATGGCTTAACGTGATGCTTGCTTTTAGCCAACTTCTTATTGCTACAGATACTCTATTTAGGTGATCATTAGATTCAACAGGGCTGCAGGTCATGCCTGAATGTGTCTACTCTGATGGAATCCACTTACCGATTAAATTTCATTCATTCATTGACTGTGTAACTAAGGCAATAACTTTTTTGTATGGATGATAGAGACAGAATTGTTTTTCTTCAAAAAAAGGAAAGAAATAATTTGAAAGCTGTATTTTGTGTCTACTCAGATGGTCTTTTTCTCATATTCTTCTTTTGTTTGATGTGAAAAAAATGCATGCAACAAATATGCAAAAATAGAAGAAATAAGGAAGGGTAAAAATACTTTTTTCTGGCACTGTAAGAATATTCAAAAAAATAAAATGTTTCTAATAATTTAAAAAACAAAACTGTTGACAAGCATAGGGAACTCTTAGAACCTAACAAATCTTCATGTACTGTGGGATGAAATCTCAAGTTTTAAATAGTTTGAGTGAGAAAGTCAGTTTCTTGGGGGAGTGGGGTTTATGGTAGCCATTCAGAGATAAGAGCAATTCAGTTGTGGAGAAATGGTTGCTAAGCATTTTAAACTTTTAAAAGTTTTAAAACAAAACTCTACAGAAGAAAGATAAGTGGTATGAATAAAAGAAACTGTAAAATTAGAAAAAATGATATTGTCTGAGGACAAATCAATGATGATTATTGCTATTGAAAGAAGTGTGGAGGTTTTGCTTAGATAGATGGGCTGTTCAATAAGTAAAATAAAAGATGCCTTAATTTAGGAATGGAGGTATAAAACTAAGGTATTTTACTGTATGTATTTAGCCTTTCTAAGATCAATGTATAAAAATATTAATAAGAATTAATCAAAGCATCAATAGAACAAATCTTAAACCCTGTTCTGCAGTAAGAAAATTCAATAATAATTAGAATATATTGTGTGTAACTGTGTTTACCATAAACTATTAGTTTTCAAAACACTTTTACAAACAGAATGTGTGAAATAACAGTTTTTACCACCTTTCAAACATCATTTGTAATCTATATTGTCAAGTAAGCCTGTAAAAAACCTTATGAGGTGAAGGAAGTCTTCCTTCAAAAGGGCAAGCAAAAAATGAATCCATATCTCAGGAACCTAAAACATAAAAGACTAGCAGTATCTCTTGTGTCCTATTTTGAGAATTGTCCAGATTCAAATAAAAACTTTGTTTCTGGGTGGTTGAAAGTTATTTCAAAAAGTTATTTCTGCCTGAAAAGGAAATCTGGTAGATTCTAGAAATAAACACATTGCTACTGATGAGGCCTAATGAGGATATTGACATTGCCATATGCTCATAAAACAGGTGTTCAATTATTAAAGTTATTACAGGAGCAATATCTGGTTTTGTTAAGTCTGCATACAAGATGTGAGGAGAATGCAAATGTTACCTGATTTATGGTGGATTCTCTGTAAATCTTCTGTCTCCAGGATTTTTAATTTTCTTTCTTTATATTTTTTGTCCAATTTTATATGCTAGACATTTATATTTCATAACAACTTTAAATGTATCCCATGTCACCTTCACTGTATTTTCTATATAATTCCGTTTGAAATGTCTTCTGCTTCACTTTTCCCCTCCATTTTCTCTAATATAAATGGGTCATTATCCAATATCCATATATTTCCTATTTCTAATTGTTTCAGTTTTATTTTTAATCTTTTAAGTGTAAGGAAATAATCAATTTACATTTCAGTATATTTATTGTGTATATACCTTTCTATCATCATGTATCTTTATTTAGATGGACCAATTCTGATTTCATTACTTTTATTTCTCTCTTTCTTTTCTTCAGTTTTTCACATCTGCATTCACATCTGCTCCTAAAATCAGGTCTTCTTCAATAATTTTTCCATTAATCAATGGGGGTATGGACTTGGTTCTTCTTTGGTGCACATATATGAATCCTATTGTTTCCATATGAATTCATTTTTCCATACAAAATTTTGTATTTTAATATCAAGTTGAATTTATTCAGTCTTTGACAGATTATATACAGTATCAAAGGAATAAAATTATGTTATTGAGAATATCAATCCTTTCAAAAATAACTGATATTCTTCTAACAGTGGCCATATGTAGGCCTTTGTGTCTGGATTCAGTCTCATTTGTAGCAGTTTGGGGGCTGTTATGTCATGTTATAGGTTTCTTTTGAGAACCTAAGCTATCAGATATAGCTGCAATATCCATCTTCAGAGGATTTTGATCTTGGAAGAAACAGATATAGGTGTCTTCCTATATCTTGTTTCCCCTCATATAGATGTCTGCTTTTTTGGCAGCTAGTTCTTTTGTGTGTGTGTTGCTAATGAGGCATCTATAAGAAAGGAAACAAGGGGGGGGGGAGGGTTTCCACTGACCTCCCTTAATCCCGACTTAAGATGCTCCAGATCTAAGAAATGGGTCCTTCAACTAATACGGATCTAGTAGATCCAGATTAAGGGAGGTACCCAATGTGTCTCCATGGGCAGTGCAGCCTGCCCACAGTAGAAACACTGGAACACCAAATCGATCCATGTGGGGCCTGACCATCACCCCAAGTTTTTTGGGGGACAGGCAATCACCGGAGACACTGTGGAGATTCTTCAGAGATTCTCTGTAGCTGCTCATAAGCTCTTGAGATTCTCTGGAGTGGTCTGCAGCAAACTTTGAAGATTCTTCAGAGCCTTTGCAAAGGTCCATAGGATTGGCATTGCTCTTGCGTGGGGTCCTCTGCAGAGCCTGTGCTATTCTTTGGAGCTGGCTTCACAGCCAGCTTTGGAGCCGGCTTCAGAGACTGTGCACAGGCTTTGGAGCCATGGGTGCCCCCCCGAAGCCCCCCCCCCAGGCCTCATTGCCTGATCACGGTGGAAACAGACTCCATATAATCTGGATTTGATGCCTGAAGATCCCATTGTAGACCTCTTTAATGGGGTCTACAGGAAATCTGGATTATAGGTCCTGAAGGACCCATTCAATCCAGTTTTCCCTAGACCTGGTGGAAACAAATGTACCTCTAATGGGGTCTGCAGTGTAAATGGGGTCTTCCTGCTCTGAGCCTAACAGGTCCTTAATGTGTCCCTAATGTGGGTACTTAATGGGTACTTAGTGCTAGTGGAAAAAAACCCAAGGCACCAGTTGCTTTTGACTCTTCCAAGTGCAAAATCCTCTGAAGATGGATATCACAGCTATAAAGTTTAGGTTGTCAGAAGAAACATGTAACACAGCACAACATTCCCCAAGCTACTAGATGAGATTCTTCCACTTGTTGAGAAGTCTCAACGCAACAACTAACTAAAGTAAGTCTGGATAGTACATTTGAAAGAATCTGAAAACTACCGATCCATCCTGAAACACACTTTTGAAATCACTGCTGTATTTATTTTAGTACAAGAAATGCGGCATGGTAGAGGAGAATAGTTTGATCTTAATGAGCAATCAGATACCTTTGACAAAGCACAAACACACAAAATATATCCATCTGCTTAATAACTAAACTACATAACCCTGCTTTATAAGATCCAAACAATATTATATAAAATACAAATCAGAGAGAGACTCTTGTGGCTCTACCATTGTTACTGAAGTTCAGCTCTTATTTCAGTGAGTACAGGCCATAATCTCGCTACACCCACACACAGTAAATGAGGTGACACAGAGGTGACCAGAGTCTTCTTCCATTATGTGCAATAGCACAAATTGATGCTTGAATCTGTCATTTTTAAATAAAGGAAGAAATTTAAAAAGGCCTAATATGCAGTTGGGATGGCTCGGGTACCTTCAAGCACCAGGAGGAAACTGTCAGGAACAAGAATACTGTATCAGACTTCAAAAATTGGCTCAAATTGGACAGAAAAACAAGTCTGAGAAAGTGATGCTAGGCACCCAGCAATCAAACATTAGTCAGAGGGTAGTAAGTGGGTCTGAGGTAAGAAAAAAAAAAGTGGAATAAAACATTAACAAAAAAATAAAAAGGCTTGTTTCTCTCCCTAAATAGATGTGCCTTGTTTCTGTAAAATAAGGGAGTTGGTAAGAAGTAGGGCGGTATCACTCAGTGACACTGGGTGTCAGTGAAATTGCAGGCATTCAGCCAAATAAAAGATGTGAAGCAGATCTGACAGAAGAGATAAAGGAACAAGGTGAAATGAAAAAAAAAATAGCAAATTTCTGGTGCCTGTTTGCTTGTTGTGCCATCTTTTTCTGCAGACTTGCAGACAAGGTATGGCAAATGCCAAAAAAAGTACATATTATTGGGGAAAAACTCCAAGTGTATTTGAAGACAAGCAGATAGTTCCAACTCTATTGTAGGAACTTCTTATGTGTGAGAACATGGATTCTCAGGCAGCATCTTCATTTACTGTTGGAGGGACCTGATAAAAACTAGTGCTGTCATGTAGCCGTTTACAGTGGCTGCAGACAGGTGACCATGTGGCTCCATTTCTATTATGGTAGTTTGTCATAGGAGGTGTGCCGCCTACCATTGTTTCAGTGTATATTAAAGTAAAATTGTGTTAAAAACAAATTTTAAATGCTTTGGTAACCAGTAACAGTCTATACCATTAAACAGATTGGAAGTGCTTTGGCAATAGTTGGAGGTAAGCAGGGGTGTGACTCACTCAGCTCACCAGGAGGGAGTAGGAGGGAGTCACCAGCAGCTGCCAGCCAATCAGAGACGGCAGGCTCACCAGGAAGAATATAAAAGGCTAGCCCAACTGCTGCCAGAGGTTCTATGTTCTAAGTGGGAGTCTTGTCAGGGTGGGTGGTTTGTGTGAAAGCTTATGACATCCTGAGGGGGTAGATATAGCATAGATCCAGGGTTGCTGTGCTAGGGAAATAGGCAGGCAGATCTCTTAAGGAGAAGGGTTAGAGAGGCAGACTGAAACATTTGACCTTATTTATTGTTAAGACTTACCTGATGTTTCATCCAGAGTTGAATTTATAAACAGTAAACTTGTTCTTGTTGATTTCAAAGAGCTTCGAGTCAAAGAGCATCTTTACTTAAAGGCGTGATTGAAATACAGACTGGTTAAGGCTGTAGCAGCTTGGCAAAGCTGAGAACCACTTCATACCTTGTTAAGGGATTTTAAAGGGAAAGTGACAACCCTTGCAGCAGGGAACTGTTTAGCGGCCAGGCTAATGCTACATTTAACACTACCAACAAAATGAAGGCATCACACTGAGTTTATCAAAGAGAGATATAGTTAATTATTTAATTATTTTGAAATGCCATTTGTTACAAGATGCTCTAGCTGTGGGGTGAGCATCACAGGGCGTAGTTTTGCACCCTGAACAGATATGTTGTAACCTGCTACTAAAAATGATATATCTGTGCTCACAAATGGACACACTGAGGGTGCATCCCCATGGGGCTGCCCCAATGCGCTGTGGCTTCGGGGAAGCCTTAATGTGAATTAAGATTTGCATCAATGAGTTCCCTTGACAATGGAGAACAGAGCAGGTTCAAGGCAAAACCGCCCATCCCCATGAAAACCATGGCAAATCTCTGCATCGGGATGTCGCTGTTTTCTCCACCGCCACCCCTTACCTGAGCACTTAATCGCCCAGGTAAGGGGTTGATTTACCACAAACACTTGCTTGACAGCTGCTCTGCAGTCAGCTGAGCAACTGTCAGGGGGTTATAGCAGCTCTCATGCGCACAAGCAGAGCTCCGCTAATGATTAAAAGAGAGACGGGAGCAAGAAGCTAATCAATATGTACCTCTTTCCAAGGCTCGGAGCTGCCTGTTACCTCCAGGCTTGGAAAGAGGTGTATGTTAATTAGCTCCTTCCTCCTGTCTCTCTTTTAATCATTAGTGGAGCTCTGCTTGTGTGCATGAGAGCTGCTATAATCCCCTGACAGTTGCTCAGCTGATTGCAGGGCAGCTGTCAGACTTACCTGGGCAATTAAGCACTCAGGTAAGGGGGGCAGTTGTGATTGCAGTGTTAGTGACAGGGATGGTGAAACCCTGCCCGCTAATGCTGCGATCATAACCCAGGAGTGTCCCAATGCCCCCAGGATAACCCATTCTTGCCCCGTAATTCGGGGCAAGAGCAGTTATCAAGTGGTTTGTGTGTTTTTTTTACTTCGATTTGGAGGATTTTGTCGCTCATGTAGCCCGAATTAGGGCTTTGCATGGGGACTCTCGTGAGGCAGACTCATGTTCGCCTCGCAGTACCCTCACCATGGGGACGCCCGCAGAGGCATTTTTTTCAACTGTGAATTGTGCTGCCTACCCTGTGCACCTGAAAAGCAGGTGCCTTGGCCAGTAAGCAGAGACCTGCTATTAACTCTTTTCTCAAGAGCATGAGAAAATAACAGGAGTCCTACTGGATCAGGCCACAGCCCATCTAGTCCAGCATCCTGTCTCACACACTGGCCCACCAGTTGCCTATGGCATCTGAAGCAGAGACATGGGCAAACCTTCTGCTCTTGAATTCCAGCAAATGGCCTTAAAGGCATTCTGCTTGTCCCCCAGCCTGAAATATGTACTTAAGCATACATTCTAGTAGGCATTATAGTGATATTTTTTCTTGTCCCAGTCGACGTTTTCTGAAGTGAATAACATTTTTTTTTAAAAAAGCCTTAATTGGCTTATACAGATTAAAGATCTTACTTTTTTTCAGAGTATGTCTATGTATGCCTTTTACAGAATGCTACATTCTTTGAATCTTAAGGGTAAAGTAGACAGCATGTCTAATAAGTCAAGATAATTAGATTACAATTTGTTGGCCCTTTCTGCACATAATCCTTATTAAGACCCCTTGCAGTAAGGATCTGGTCCAGATAAATCTGCTTGTTAATGTGAACCACACTCTGAGCAGCTCCATCTGCTTTAGACAGAGCATTATCCAGGTCAGGGGGGCTCTGATAATTCAGTTTGGTCTACCAGTGGACATAAGTACATAAGAGAAACCCTGCTGGATCAAGGCACAGCCCATCTAGTCCAGCATCCTGTTGCACACAGTGGCCCACCAATTGCCCATGGGCATCTCAAGCAGAGACAAGTGCAAACCTTCTCCTGCTCTTGAATCCCAGCAAATGGCTTTAAAAGTATCCTGCTTGTCCCCCCAGCCTGAAAGATGTATTTAAGCATCCATTCTTGTAGCCATTGATACATCTGGCATCCATAAATTTGTCTAACCCTTCTTTAAAGTCATCTAGGCTGGTTACAGAACACAGGAGACATACAGATTCAGAACACAGGAGACATACAGAAGGCAACATCTGTGTTCTGGAATACAAGAAAGTATATTTCAGTGGCACACCATAGCACAGAACCTAAATGTATCCCCCAGAGACTCTGAGGCTGGAAACCTTTGTTTCTAGCCCTCAGAGATGTAGGAGTCATGTCTCAAAGCCTTTCAGACTAAAGGATGGGCTGATCTGAACCAGTGCTGCCATGCAGATGGCACTGATCCCACTCAGTCTTCCTGTGGTTGGAATCAGCAGGACTGGCTTTTGCAGACCCAGTGATTCTGAATGTGAGCAGATAAGTGCAGAAACAACCATCATTTCTTGTGGAAGGATCCTTCAGAGGTCTAGTATCTTCTTATTTTTATGAGTCTGGTATTCATGGAAGCTCTACAGCACCTCTAGGCATCTCTCAAATCCCCATCCAGCCATCCATCTCTGTGTAATGCAAGTTAAAGTTTTGGTTTTGAGAACAACATGGACAAATATGGTCGATCTTTATTAATTTCTTGTTTATTTTCTTGTTGGATTTGCTGTCAGTGTTGGTAACAACAGGGGTTTAGTATGCTCAGTCGGGAGGGATGTATGGTAAATATTTATCATTACTCTGAGACAGTTGACTGATCTCATTTTAGAGATTTTATCATTACAGAGAACTCATAAGTTCCAAAGCTTCTTGAGAAATATAGGAAGTGGAATAAAAAATGAAAGAAAAAAACCACACACCTCTGTTTATTTTAACAGTATGATGAAAAGTTTTCCTATATACTTAGCACAATGATGGTCTTAAAATGTTAAATAGGAAGTGAAAAAAGTAAAACAGTGCTATTTTCAATTGAACCACAGGGAATTTCTGCAAGATTTACAGATGTATTGACTCATTGCTTAATCAGAAGGCACAGATATGTTCTCAGTGTGTGTTCATTTCTCCTAATGAGATAGGCTATTAAACTACCCCAATGATATATTTAAAGAGCCCCCACTCTGTGATCATTAGAAACTTTCTGTCTTGTCTTGCTTTCTCTGAATTTTTCTCTTCTATTGAATTTTAGGTAATATACATAATTATGGCTGCAGTTAACTGAAGATAGTATCTATATTTATAATCAATTGAATACTAAGTATTGAAAATGAATATGCTCCAAGAATAAGCTTCAAAAAGTGCCATGTACAGTATTTCTGTCATATTCAGTATTGAGGAATTAAGGATGGGGGTGCTTGTGAAGTTAAAAATCTATGCACCATGATGCTCAAAACTTATGATGAACGTCTTCACAGAATTTTCCAAGCCTTATTAAAAACTTACCGCATATCTATGCAGAAGTAAATTAATTTTATTGAAACAAAATCAGTGTATGTAGAATTATTAGAAGAGCCTTCCCCTCATCATTTATCTAATAAACTAACTTTCCTGCTGGCTGCAGGTGCAGACAGGTTGCAAGGAAGTTGCAGGCAAGAATCAGAAAATATTTGAGCAGAATGAAAGTAAGCCTGGTTGATAAGGAATTCTCTGCACCACCGTCTCCTGAACATATACTTTTGAACACCTGTGTTCTGCATATTTTTGCAGCCCATGGCTTATATAACTGGGGGAGGAGGGATCCTAATTGACTGGAATGTAAAGAAAAAGCATCTCAGTCCAAATTGAAAAATAATCAAGAAGTAATGACTCTAATCAAGAAAACTAAGCAATAGAACAAAATCCACTCCGCCATCTTGGAAATAGTTGAAAATGCAACACTGTTGTTGTATCCAGACAATACGTAATTATTCCATTATATCTGGGTAATCCAGAATAAAGCATGAATATTCCAGAATATCCAAATATAGAAAAATAATTAAGCAGAGATTGGATGCAACTATCCTTTTGACATGCAGGAAACTTTTAGATCCCCCTGAAGAAGACTTAGGCTTTCTAGCACTGTAGCAGCTTTCTAAATTTTACCTGCCTAGATAAAGAGACACCAAGCATTCCTGATTTTGGACACTTGGGATGATCTTTGAGACCCTTCCAAATAGGTAAGCATAAATTTGTCCATAGTCTTTGATCCCTAAATCTTAACAAAGTCACTTGATTCTGCATTTGATCAATGTCCAGTTTGCTATGGTTTATGAGGATCAAACTTCCCAAGTGTTTCTGTATATTCCATGTGACTGCTTCCTAGTGGAACATTGTAATATGCTGCTACTATATGCTCATCCCCATGGCAAGGATATTGCAAGGCAAAAGTTACTTCGCCTCACAAGTGTTCCCATGCAAAGCCCTAAATCGGGCTACATGAGGGACAAAATCTTTTAAATTGAAACAACAACAACCCCCCTTTAGCGAGTTTGGTCTAGGTGAGCCAGTTTGGTCTAGTAGTTAGGGAGCCGGACTCTTATCTGGGAATACCAGGTTCAATTCCTCCCTCGCCCATGAAGCCAGCTGGGTGACCTTGGGCTAGTCACAGCTCCCTTCTGAGCTCTTACAGTCCCACCTACCTCAGGGGTGTTCTGTTGTGGCGAGAAGAATACAAAGCTTTGTCAGCCACTTTGAGTCACCTTAAATGGGTGAGAAAAGTGGGGTAGAAAAGCCAGTTCTTTTTTGTTTATAACTGCTCTTGCTCTGAATTACAGGGCATAGGGACACTCCAAATGATCATCTGACAGCTGCCCTGCAGTCAGCTGTCAGACGAATATAGGACTATCATGAGCCCTCTCCTTTTGAAAGGTAAACACTTAGTAGTTGTGAAGGAAGCGAGGCTGTCTCTTCCCTTCGGTGCCTCCCAAAAGGCTGCCACTGAAATGGCCTCGGCTTCTGATTCCTGAACATTGCAGCCAGCTTCCAAATTTAGAGAAATCGCCTGAGAGAAAGCAAGGAAGGGCAGGTGGGGAGGCAAAGAGACACACGCACACACGAGTGAAGCTGACAAGGGCCGGTGGAAGCAGGAAAGCCTAACTGAAAGAAAGCAATGGGCGGATGGGGAGGTGAAGAGACACACGCACACACGAGTGAAGCTGACAAGGGGGGAAAACAGGGGAAGGGGAATCCCACACAGATTGAGGACTGAGGCGAGGGTGCAAAAGTTAGAAGCGGAGACAGAGCAGAGGCCGGTGGAAGCAGGCTTCACTCGTGTGTGCATGTGTATTTTCGGCTCCCCACCTGCCCTTCCTTGATTTCTCTGAAAGCTTTCCTGCTTCCACCGGCCTCTGATCTGTTCCCTCTTCTAGTCCTCCATGAGTAGGCCTCCCAGCAAGGAGCTAATTAATATGCACCTCTTTCCAAGGCTCGAGGTACATATTAATTAGCTCTGTGCCCCCATCTCTCTTTTAATCATTAGTGGAGCTCTGCTTGTGTGCATGAGAGATACTATGACCCCCTGGCAGTTGCTCAGCTGATTGCAGAGCAACTGTCAGGCTTATCTGGGCGATTAAGCACTCAGGTAAGGGGTGGTGGTGGAGAAAACAGCAGCATCCCAATGCAGGGATTTGCCACAGTTTTTGTGGGGACTCCTTAATGCAAGTCTTAAGTCGCATTAAGGCTGCCCCAAAGCCACAGCGCATCAGGGGCAGCCCCATGGCGATGTGCCCTATTTGTTGCTCTCAAAGTTAAATGTTTACAGATTCTTTCCTGTTTTATTGTATAATTAGCAGATTCAGCAGCACAGATTTTACTGTGAGCCAGTTTGGTCTAGTGATTAAGGAGCCAGACTCTTATCTGAGAATGCTGGGTTTGATTCTGCCCTCCTCTACGAAGCCAGCTAGGTGACCTTGTGCTAGTCACAGCTCTCTTCTGAGCTCTCACAGCCCCAACCACCTCACAAGGGCCATGTTCCCATGCAAGCCAATTGGCTCTGATTGGGCACGCATGTGAGTGGGCACGGGACCAAGATCGGATGTTGCCCGTCCTCATGCCATGCAGGCTGGGTGTGGATACAGCCATTCCCATGCAAACCGCACCAACCCCCCTCTCCTCTCCGCCCCCTCTCTCCTCATTGGAAGCTGAAGAGATGTCACCCCACTCCTCTGCCACCCACTGAAAATGCAATATCCCCCCCCCCCCCCAGCAGCACAGAGAAGTCAGGACTGAATGGCAAAAATAATACTTTAAAAAACCCTAGCTGTTTGAGCAAAGCCACTACAAAGTTTGGTGGCAGTTGAGTGGTTGAGCAGTTTTGAGCACCTCTGCTCCTCCCAGGAACTGCGAGAACACCTGGCAAGTGGTGATTTCTGTTGCACTGATGAAATCCACCCACCCACCCTCATACTGAGAGTGCTGGGCATATGTCTTCCATGTTTGATCTGGTGTTACAGACTAATCTCTCTAATTTACTGGTAGATCTCATAATCAAATATTGTACTGCTGAGCAAGTGTTTAGTGCCAGGGAAGTTTCCATATGCATTCTGAAAACCATACAGTCAGAAGCTCTAATATTGGTCCTTCTATCCCACTGGAAAAGTGAGGAGGGAAGATAAAAAGAATGTGGAGGAAGATCAAATCAAGTCAATAATGGGAAATGTAAAGCAATTGTAAATAAAATTACCATAGCAACAGGTAACTCAGTTGTATCTCTGTTTTGCTTGCTCTTCAAGTCCTTTATCCCTCTGTTCTTCTAGCTGCAAACTTGACCTCTGAAAAATCTTGTGTTTTGTGTATCACAAGTCTTTATAACAATATTGTACTTCCATAAGATTGTTAGGGCAACCTTGGGGGTATTTCTAATGCAGTTTGGCTTCTGAGGTAGCACAGGCTCAGTAGCCTAAGTCTTCCCTCCATTGGCACCCTGGCCTCCTCTCTTCAGCAGCACCTACTGAAAATCTCTAATTGTCATCTGAGTTAACATTGATAGGCTGGATGAGTGTGTTTCCTGTAACCCCTTGTGAAGACCTGACTGTCCTTTCCCACCCTGTCCTCCACAGAGCAACACTGATGAGATCAGACTGCCAAGCTCACGGATCCCTGCCAGTTCCCTAGGGCTTCCAGCAATAAAAGCACCCTCCCTGGCATCCCAGTTTACTCTCCCTAAAAGCTATGGTTTACCCCAAAGCAGCAGACTGACTCTTGTATAAAGAAAACTCAACAAGTTTATTGTTACAACAAAAGTAAAATAAAGAAGCAACCTCAAAGTTCAGCTTTGAAGTCTTTAGTTTCTTATAAAGCAAATAGTCCTTTTCTAATGTAAAACAGTCTTTAGATTCCAATCAGTCAGAAATCCTTCTGTGTCCTCCCTTTTTCTACTTCTGCCTTCCTTCAGGCAAACAGTTCCTTCAGTATAGCCCTCATGATAAAACAGTCATTTCCCTCCTTTACGGGCCTTTCTTTTAGCCCAAGGTTCGCACACATACGGAGCTGCGCTCCCTGATCCCCCTTTAAACCCAGATGAGAGACCTCGAGGCTGTGTTGGCTGCTGCTTATAAAGTCTGTGTTTCTCCGTCATTGATTGGTTCATTTTGGCAGACTGGCGTGGCTTCTGCTGGTAGAAGCGCCCCTCCTGTCAATCATGGAGCTCCAAAAGCCCACCCAGTCGCTTCTCTGCTGCCTAGCTTCAGTGCAAATGCCACACCCCCAGGCTTCCCATAGCTGTCTATTACTTATATAACATACATAAAAATCAAATCACCATGTTATACAAAAGGACCTCATACCTTCCTAGAACATGATCTTGTCAGAAAGGATTATTAAGCACCTTTATATCCTACCTTTCCTACATATAGCCTAGAGCTTTTTGTGTCCATTCCCCTCTCATCTTCACAGTAACTATGTGAAATAAATTAGGTTAAGAGGCAGCAAATGGTTCAGAGTCTTACTTGTTACTAAGAAAGAACTCAAATTTGTCTTTATTTTAAGCAGTAAGGAACACAGGGCTGATTCTGAATGGGTAAAATCTAACCCCATTCAATGTGGGAAAATCTAACAATTTGGTTCAAGCTAGTTTAAAGGGACACCATTGGTTTGGCTCAAATCAGACCAGCCCATTTGAATAGTGGTGCAATTCAGTTTGATACAAACTGGGTCAACCTGAACAGTATTATACAAACCAATTGGACACAAAGCAGTGTTTTACATCTCTACTCTACTATTGTTATCTGTGAGTTCCTGCAGGGCTTGTTCAGTCGCATGCAGAGGGGAACAAAGGTGTTGCATTGTAGAGACTGAAGATCATGCTTATCTTGTTTCATTCAATAAAGAATTCAGATGCTGCCATTCTTTGGCTGTGATTTGTTCCAGGCAAAGAAACCAGGAAAAGTTTAAGAATAAAAATGATTCAATACATAATGCTTTGATGATAGTTTTATTTCAGCCGTGTGCCATACACAAGACTGGAAAAAATAATGAAACTGAATTCCTACCTTGAAATGCCTTGTTAGGCAATACCATTATCCTACATGTCAATTATTAATTAATGGTTATCATAACATAACAATGACATGTTATATTTAATTGATGAGTCATACACAAGAAATAGGAGGCTCTTCAAAGGTTTAAACATTAAGACCTTCTTTCTGGGCAAGCACTTTAGTAGTGCATGTCAATCCTTTTGTCTTCTGAGGTAATGACTTGAATCTTATTCAGACGGCATCACCCAGTGCATAATTATCTTTACACTATTTTTTTTTAAAGGAGAAAAAGTGGTTGATTTCATTTTAACTTGACAGCCATGTTTCTTTGGCTCAATAAATGTTATCAGGCATTCTTTGGCTGCTCCTATTGCATCAGCATTAATTAGTTTTTGATTGCTGTGTTAATTTCACAGCCTGTTTAATAAATAGCATCAAAAATGCTTTAGTTTTTGTTGCATCAACTTTAATTAGTTTTGTGCATTGCTTACTCTTTTTTTTTTTTAAGTAGCATGTCCGTCCCACTTCCACTATCTTTTTTCCATATATATTAGTTACAGCGGTATATGCTATAAAATAAAACGATGAATGGGGGTAATTGAGTCCTTTTCTTGTAAGAGCAGTTCTGTCCATTCACTGTTTTCCAGATGGAAACCCAGTTTGTTTCCACATTCACAGCAGGAACCGGTTTAACCCACCCGAAACACCCATTAACGACACTTACCTTAAATGCTTTCCACATTAAAGATACTCTGTGGTTTTGCTGCCGAAATCTGGATTAAATGTAAGCCCTGAAAAATCAGGTCTTACATCTGTCACTTCCCCCTGGATGTGTACAAAAGCAAGATGCTTCCGCACACGGCCAGGGGGAGAGCCGGATTCCTGGCGGCCGCCATTTTGGGAAGGGCAGAAGCAGGACTGCCTGCTTCCAAAGCCCTTCCTCTGTGCGCCGGTCACCGCTGGAAACACGTGGTGACTGAGAGCTCCATGCTCCAGTCCCACAGCTCTGGGGGTGGCGTTGCTGGTGCGAGAGCCGGAGGACAGATTGTTGTATCCGCACAGCACCAACTCCAATCTTCCTCCGGATTCCATCCTCCCCATGAGTGTGCAGACACGCGGGGTTCCCTCCAATCCATCACAAATAGTGACAGATCTTTGGGAGGACAGATTGCTGAAAAACAGATCTTTTTAGATCTGTTTTTCGGCACCCAGGGCAGAACTACCCCCGGATACTGTACCAACATGAGGCTTCTTCTTTTCATTACTTCAGCACCAGATACACTTGCGCTTCCTTAATATGTGTCCATTTTACTTTTCTGGAGTTGCAGCCCCAGCATTTAGTTTTGCTGGTAAAGGGACACAACATCCAAATTACATCTGTGTAAAACTGCATATGTTGTTCTTATACAGTAGCAATATGTGCAAATATTGCACTGGAATGAAATGAAGCTGAGAATACAACGTGGAAAAGAATACACTACTACTAGATCCTAGACTTATCTGGTCTGTGACTATTAATGGTAGGTTTCACACCAGAGGCATTCTGGCCTCACATCTGTACAGCCTGAATAGTGCACCTAGGGCCATCTCCACTGTAAGAGGCATGGTAAGCCTGATCCCTAGGGCCTATGGAAGTTTCTCAGCCTCATGTAATTGAATATTTAAAAAGAAACAAAGAAAGGAACTATGGGCATTTCTGCACTTACTGATAAACTAGTACATGAAGCAGTCCAGACGCCTCCTTTGCACATCTTGGTGTGGTTCAAGGGAAGCCATGACCCCTGTTAGAATACTCCTTCTGCATTGGCCAACCTATAGACTAGAATAGGTGGCTCAGAATGGCTGTTTAAAAAGGTCTACCGGCATGCTATCACACAGTATACCATGAAGTAGCATTAAAAGTACATGCTCCCATTGTTTGGTTTACTAGAATGATCCATTCTGGCATTGCACAAGAAACTCCACCAAAATGGGTCCCATGAGGGTCTACAGTCATCAGAGCTTTTAGAAGCTATCTTGTTCTATTGGTTAGGAAGCCATACTCTTAACTGGGAATACTGGTGACCTGTACTGGTGACCTTGGGCTAGTCACAACTCTCTTCTGAGCTCTCACAACCCCACCTACCTCACAGGGTGTTCTGTTGTGGGGAAAAGAATAGAAAGCTTTGTCAGCTGCTTTGAGACCCTTAAGGGTGAGAAAAGCGGGGTAGAAAAGCCAACTTCTCCTCCTCCTCCTCCTCTTCTTCTCCTTCTCCTTCTTGGACCAGTGCAAGGCCTCTCCCAGAACAGCTGTCCAAATGAAGACAGTCTTATTACATGATGTATGGACCGAATGATCCAGCCGCACTGAAGTGGCCCACTGAAACTGTGTGCGGAAACAACCTATGTCTTTCACTCATTCCTATTAGAAACAGACTTCCGAACATTTTCTTGTACTAGGGATGTACAGAAAGCCAATTTCATGTGAATGGATGCCCCTTTCGATTCACCAACGAATATAGAAATTATTACAAATTTCAAATAGCATGGATATTTGTGCACATCCCTATCTTGTACATATATCCAAAATAATACAACCTGATATTATTTCACCCAATCATAGGCCCTTTCTGCACTTGGCTTTATTCTGGAATATATCTTGGGATAGCAGTGTACTGGCCACAAGCTAATGCTGCTTATGGCAGGCCTCACTTATTCCAGAATAGGCAAAGTCCACCTAAATCTCTTAGGTGTAAGGAGAAATAGTAATAGTTTTCCAAGTAGAACTTTTCTGTGTTTAGCTTTTCTTAAACCTTTTTGTTATTTTCTTGCTCGATACCATCTATTCATAGCTGACTTGTTGTGACTGCTGGTTTTTATTATTATTATTACTTTCTTTCGAAGAGAATCCAGAATTGTTTTTTTCCTGAAGATTGAGAAGATTATCACTTTTGTTTTACAGTTTACTGTGTTCTTAAATGCTTTGGCAGTAACCTTTGATTACCTTAAACATATGGTAATACATCTCTTGTTTAGGCTGCAGGCCATGTTCTTGAATACATGCCCTATTGCAGCATAGTAAGTATATTCAGCTTCAGAATTTTGGTATACACTGTTTGTTTTCTTTGTTCTACTTTAAGTATCCCATTAATTCAGCTTTGACAGACTTTAAGTATGTCAGACTTGCTAGTAATCTTTTTCCAGCCCAAGGCCAAGAGTTGTGATGCACAGGTCTGCAGTTGTGAAGGAAAATTAAAAGTTCAGAGTATTTCAAAATAGGCTGTCAGTGCCCTGTAGAATGGGGTATTATATATATCTTTAGTTGTTATAGTCCTAATTATGTAAATTTTCTCAGAAACTTCAGAAGGATATTTATTGAATCACAATATTGGGAACATTGTAACACAAATTTCATAAATACAAAGCAGAGATGCTTGTGGGTGTAATTGCCAACAAGAAATTGAGCATGCAGATAAAATCTGAACTTTTAACTAGCAGAAGAAGTTTAATTATCTGAAATAAACATTTATATTGTAGCTTTATCAGGCAGCTCCAGCCCAGTCCCTTCAAAGCACACTACCTAGATTGTGGGGTCCAGACATTAGATCATTTCTTTGGGAGAAGAGCTTGCCACGGAACACACTAACCATAACTGAGCATAAAAATCATGACTAGGAGCCCATTGCTGGTGTGACTGCTAAAGAGTGGGCTCTGGTTTATACACTGAGGTGTACCATGCAAACACTGGCAAAGGTTGCAGTCAGATAAGAAATAATCAGTCTTGGGCACAATGGATTGGGAGTTCAGTTTTTGACATGGTCAAACATAAATAGACTAAGGCCGCATTCCCATTAGGATTTTATTGTGTGCTGCAAACGGTTTGAAAATTCTTTGTCCGCATTAGAAATTGGCTTCCGGCACTTTCAGAGCAGTAAATCGGAAAAAATGGATTAAAAAACTCTTGATTAAACAACACTTGCTCCTGTTTTTGTTGTTAAATGACTTTATTTTTCCTTTGGGAGCGGTATCCTTCCTGCTAGCCCGGTCGGCTGCCCTTTCAGCCGCCGCCGCTAGCCCTTTTAGCTGCTGCCACCTTATTGCACTGCCACCACCACCTTGCTTGCCAGGCTACTTGCCCACCGGCTCAGCTGCCCACCCTTTCGGCCACCCCCTCACTCGCCCACTGGGCTACTTGCCCACCAGCCTGGCTGCCCTTTCGGGCTGCACTGACACCACCTCCTCGCCCGCCCACCTGCTTGGTCTCCTCGTCTTTGCTGTGCCTCCTCCTCACTTGCCTGCCCAGCTGCTCATACTTTTGGCCGCTGCCGCCGCAGCACTCCCAGGCATGGAGGGGAGGAACTGTTTCAGATCATGACTGCCTCTGAGAAAGTGGTTGGTTGGGTTAAGTTTTCCTCCACCTTTCCTCCACCCCCACCCCCCTCATTTTAAAAATATTAAGAATAATATTCCCCCCTCATCCCAAAACAATGGCAGAATAGGTTGCCTACTCTACAGTAAGCCAGTTTGATCTTGTGGTTAGAGTGCCGGACTCATACTTTGTAGTCACAGGTTTTGATTCCATACTCCTTCCTGAAGCCAGCTGTTCCTGTGCTCACACCTAAGGTTCAATCCAGTTTCAGTCCACCTTCTGAGCAAGAAAACACACCAGAAAAGTGACCAGTAATTTTTTCCACATTATCTAATTCAAAGGTGAATTTTTGAGTTAATTAACACTGAAAGCAAACAGCTTGTCACTTTGCTGATACATTTTCTAACCAAAAGTGGACTGAAGCTGGGTTAAACCTTAAGTGTGACCACAGTCCAAGTGACCTTGAACTAATCACAGCGCTCTTCTGAGCTTCCACAGCCCCACCTACTTCACTGGGTGTCTGTTGTGGGGAGAAGAACAGAAAGGTTTGTTAGTTGCTTTGGGTCCCCTAAATGGGCAAGAAAAGTGGGGTATAAAAGCAGATTATTCTTCTTCTTGCCTTTGGCCAAAAGATTTTCTCCAAAAGGCCCGGCAGGGACCACTGCCAAAGGCTGATGGCTCTGTACAAGTTTTAGCCCGCTCTGCTTTTTCACACTATCTGCTTCTCCTTCTCCCCTCTTTCCCCCATGACCTTTGCTTTTCCTTGCACTTCAGTAAATTTACTTCCACTTCAGGTTAGAAAGGGGAAGGGCAAAATCAATGAGTAGAAGAGAGGTTCCTGGTAAGCACTCATGCTTTTCACCTGTGGTGTGTGTATATGTATGTTTGCATACATTTCCCTCTTCCCTCCACTAAATAAGGTTGGCAGATGGAAGGGAATAGCGAGTGGGAGCCAGGTTGCTGTGACCCCCTCCACACGTGTACCTCCCCAGAGTTTTAATATTAACATAAAATTTATAATTTATTTTTCACATAGATGTATACAATAAAAGAAAAGAAAATCAAGATGAAATTGTATGAAATATATAATAAAAACTGTATATACACAAAGATCCCAGCCCCAGGAATGGGAATGATGTGGTTACCACCATCCATCCATCCATCCATCCATCCATCCACCCATCCATCCATCCATCCACCCACTTAGTGTTGGAAATGGAAGAGAGTAGTGACTGGGAGGCAGCATGCAGTGATCCCTCCCTCATGTGTTTCCCAAGCTGGCTTTTTAAAGACAATGCTGAAGGAGGAAAGATGTAGGGAACCTCAGCACGTCAGGAGCTGTTTGCAGACTGGAAATGTTCTCTGCCTGCCCAGAGGTTGACTAATTGCATACTAGCTGTGGAGCACAAAATTGTCCTTTACAAGCTTACTAACCTTTCTCAGAGAATTACCTTTAGCATCCAGCTGGCAACCATCTGCACTTCTACCGGCTGGGGAGGTGATCATGCATGGGGTGGTCAAGACAACTAGCGCTCGTCAAGGTTAGTTCATCACACACCTTTTCCTGTCCATGGGAAGGGAAGTATGAAAATGTCCCCATTTGCTGTTCTGCTGTAACAAATTAAAATGGTGGGCATGCCTTCACCCTAGCTCCACCGCCTAGCTCCACCAATACTGCATTAATGGTATCATGACTGACCAAAAGCCTAAAAACTAACTGGTTTGAAAGTCTTGGATCTCCCCAAAGAGGACAGGAAATTACTCCAAACAGATAATAAAAATAGCCCCCAGAACAGCAAATGGCATGGTTTCCCCTCCTGTCAAGATTTCCTTGCTATATCCTGCTACCAGGATGTGTCCACTCTATTTCTGCTATGAAGAAACCTTTTCTTCACTTTTGCTGTGAGCTGCCATCTCAGCTTAGAGCCACTTTCTTTGGACTTTCTTTTGGCCAACTTGCTCTCAGTGCCTAAGACGCCTTAAAAACTCTCCTGGTTTGGCCTTTGTGCAGTTCCCAGCCCTTGCTCATTCCAGACAGAACTGCTGTGCTGAATCCACAATATCAACTTCAGGTCCAGAGGGTGACGGTTCCCCTTGGGTAGTGTTAGGGCTAGCTTCCTCTATGCCAACAGAGAGAGAGAGAGAGAGAGAAGCATGAGCCAGCTTAGGATTTCTGCTTTTATTGCCCTTTCATACCCGTACTGTGATTGACTTTTATTCTTTGCTACAAATGTCAGCAGCCAGCCCTTTGCTGATCTGCTTTTATGTCACTGCCATTTGAAGCCTTCTGCTGTATATCGAAGAAAATGTTATTTTCATTTTTTTTCAAAGAAACTTGAGCTCATTGCTTTCTTGCCACTGTGCCACTTCAGCTAATTCTGTATTGTTAAGACTCATTTTGGCTGTAACAATCCTACTGGAGTCCTCATGCCAGGGTTTGAGCTGATTTTTCCTCAAATCAATTACCCCAGAGCATGGCTCCTAACAGCAGAATTTGAATTATTGTGTTTATTTTGTTTTGATGGTTATCTATAGAGAATATTGGCTTTTATGCATTTATTATTTCCTAACTTGCTATACAATCGTGGGAACACTAACTGTTGTAATTAGTCTGACTCATATGGGAACACGTTCTAAAGGAAGATATTAATTCTGAATTTGCACAGTAGCATTTTAAATAGTCATAGACCAAGAATAATAAAATTACACGCACGCACACACACACTCAGGGAGAAAGGTTTGGCTATTGATTCGGATAATTTTTGTACGCACTCTTGCAGTGTCTTGTACATTTGAGAATTTTTAAAATAAAAATGTGTCATTTGTTTGGATATCTATATTAATCTACAGTTAATGTTCGTTTCTGCTATGTTCTTTATTCTGGATTATATTTTCGAATACGAACCAGTCACCCTCATGCTGATCCTTATGTCTGTCTGTCTGTCTGTCTGTCTGTCTAAATAATGGAGTTGATTAGCACTGAACAATGGAAACTAGTAGTGATAATTTGGTTTCCGCTAAGCATTTTTTTAAAAAGCCACTTGTACTCAGGTTGGCAGATACTGTTGGCATCTGAAAATGTAATGCACCTGTTCTTGATAAAATATGTCTTTATGAGTTCTATTTCCAAATGCTAGCCTGTTATGATTTTATTTCTGTCATTTAAATTTAAAAGAGTAATAAATCAGGAATAAAGATTAAAATCCTACACATACCACATAGTGGAATCCAATCCAGATTCATCGTGTTTAGCATTATGATATGTGTCAGTCTCTTTGGGGTTTAAACCTCCAAAATTAGAATGAAATAAATATTTTTTTTCACATCTCCCCCCTTGAGTGAATAAAATGTTCTTTCATATTCATAGTAATAAAGCCATGCACCTCCCATTCAAACAGGGACTTTACAGTGCAATTTCAAAAGGAAGCAAATAATGTTTTACAATATGCATTTGGTATGACTACTCAATGCAAAGATGATTTTTTAAAAGCCACCTGTGTTATGTAGTAATATAGAATAATGATGTAAATTCAGTTTTCATAAATGGTGCAAAAAGCTGTGAATTGGACAATAAAGGTGAATTTTCCTTGTGATCGTGTTGAAATATTTCTATTATTCCAAAATTGAAGCCTGTTACAAGTACAACCATGTGCCTTCCCCGCACACCGGGCAATTTTCAGTTAAAATCAAAAGTTACTAGACAAGAAAGCGTGATTGATGGAATGAGAACAGGAGTAGCATGTCCTATGTCCATGGCCCCCCTGTGGGCTGCTGCCAGCCCAATTTTTTTTGGGGGGGTGGGTGGGTGGCAGCCCGCAAAACCCCAAGAAAGCCCTGACCTAGTCTTGCCCCACCCTCGAAAGTGGCTGCCAGCCTGCGGGCCAATACAACCCAATGGCGGCAGCCCCTGCTGGACAGCTCTGGGATGGCTGGGGATGGGTTGGGTGTGGACCAATTCCTGGCAAAACTGGCCTTTCACAAGAGTGAATGGCCTGTCTTAGACCTGACCTACTTCCATCTCAGGGCCTAAGTGCAAATAGGCCTCTGGTCCTCTTCAGGCCCTTCTCTTCCACACACTACAGTAGAATATAGACACCCTTACCAGTTGATTCACCCTCACAGGGATGAAGTCTGTCTTGGTATAGGCCAGTGATGGCCAACCTTTTGAACTTGGTGTGTCAAAATTCGCACGAAAACCTAGCTTAACTCGGGTGCTGTGTCACTTCTAGAAATATCCATAATTTTGTGATATTTGTAGCTCTAGTAAAAAAGTTATATTTTTGATATATGTATTTTATTAAAAGCAAAAACAAATAATTCTTTACATTTGCTAAATCTTCAATTGAAAGTTGGTATTTCGTACACTTCAAGAACAAGCAAGCACTACACGCCCAGGTGCCAGGGCAACCATGTGTGTCACCCAAAAGGGCTTGGTGTGTCACCTGTGACACGTGTGTCATAGGTTGGCCATCACCGGTATAGGCAGTCAAAATAGCTGCTTAAACCAGAAGACTAGTAGAACTGTTTTTCTTTTCTTTTTTTTAGATCTACCAGTGTTCCACTGGTGGTTAGACCCCACAGGGAGGCATACAGAAACATACATGCCTGCCTATTGTGGTGTAATAGGGAAAGATGTTTTAGATGTACACAAATTATGCTGCTGAGATACATCCCTGGTGGGAACCGTGGCTAGCAACTTTAGTTCCTAACACTCTGCCAAACCAGAAGTGGCTTGGGAGATCACACAATCTTTGGAACCAACTACCAGGATATCCTTCCTCTCACCAGAACAGATCCAAGCTGGGCTGGTCCTACTGGATCAGTCCTGTAAGTAAGTGCAAATCCACTCATAAATGCAAAGCAATTTACTCTTTGTCTTCAGATTGTCAATAGATTGAAATATAATCAAATGTATCCAGGCATCAGTTACTTATTCTGCTGTAATTGTATTGCAGAATAAAGCATGGATGTCCAAATAAAGTAAAATAAGCAACTGACATCTGGAATATCCATGCTTCATTCCAGAGTAGCCAAATTTAGTGGAGTAAGTGGGACCTTTTTCCACTGGGGCTTAAAACCTTTCTAAGACCCCATTAGGAACCCTGAATGGTACCAATCGGGAAGACCCTTCCCCATGAGGACAAGGGAGATCTGAATTTAATGGGTCCTTCAGGCCCTTAAATCTGGATTTCCTGCACACCTGATTAAAGGTTTCCACAATGGGGGCTTCAGAAAATGTATGTCGTAAGAATTTACTTTCCATTGTAATAATTAATGTTGCATAAGAGCATGGTATTTTCTCAGTATTTCCGGTATGCAAGTACATGATAAATAAAGAACTGATGGAAGAAACATTTGGCCAAATGAATCAACTAAGGTTTCATCTTAGTAAAACAAAGAAATTGATACATTTGGGTGCAGGTCCAACCCTGCTTAGAGTCTGTCATAGTCTGCACCAGCATGTAGATGGAAGGCCTCTTCCTGGTAGTTGGTTCCAAAGGGTTTATTGGCCTTAGATAAACCCTCATCAGTTTGGTGAGAACAGTTGGTTTTAAAACAGTAATAAGTGTAAATGTCAGAAAACTTTGATACCTGCCACTTTATTCTCATAAACTGTTCTTGTTTATTATTGTTGTGATGGCATTTAATTACAAATAAGAGAATACATCTAATTTGGCAAAAGGCTTTTAGCACTGATTTCAACATTCTTTCAGACTCCCTCTATATTTAATTGGATGGCAAAATTTCAGTGCTAATTTAGAGAAGAATGCCATAAAAATACCAGGTGCTAACAAAAAATTAAATATGGTCTTGACAGTAGTTGTGATTTCATACAATGTGTGGCATTTTAAAATGTTCTTAACTTGGGCTGCCTGTAATAGGGAGTTTTGAAAAAGTCATAGGTAATGTCAAAAGCTACATTTTCAAATGGGTCATTTACAACAACAGCAAAGAAAAAGAAAGAATCCTTTTGGCTAAGCTTTTAATGAGCTGTTGAGTAGTAATTAAAGCTCAAAGTCGTGGTTTCTTCCCATCCGAGGAATATTTAAGAACTCTGTCCCCTTGTAATTTTAAAATGATCAGCACACATTAAGGAAGGTGAGGCTCCCCCCCCAAAAAAATACTGAGATATATCTGACCTATAAATACCCATATGCATTTTATTAATAGAACGTGTAAATTAGTCTTGAATTTTTTAAGAAAAAAATCAGCAAGGCAGCCACAGAATTCATTGCATTGGAGACTAGCCAGACATATAACCAGAACATTTTTCAAAAGTGTAGAAAGATGTTTTGCTTGATTGGTTCTCTAAATGATCAGGGCAAAGTTGAGGTGCAATAATAAAGTTTTACGACTTATTATGCATCATATGTTTGTACTATTTGGTGCTGTTCCGGCATAGGATTTATCAGGCTTGAAGTCGGCTTGAGTTCTCCCCATCCCAACAGTTTGCAAGGGATCTCCCACTTCTGCAGATTAAAGGTCCCTAAACGTGGAAAATCCCTAATTGGATCAAAAGGGGTCTTGCTGCTGGATTTATAAATAATCCTCACTATTTAACAGTGGAAACACAAGTGGTTTGGGGGTGGGGGTGGGAACCATGCTTTAGGGGCATTCTCCTCAGTTTCCTCTGACCCATTGAGAAGCCATGATTTACCTTGCCCTCGTTTACTTGTCTCTAGGCTGTCCTCCATTACATGCCAAGGGGCTTGGGCTGGCTGAAAGAGAGGTAGGGTGGAGGAGCTGGAGAATGAATAGCCCGCAGCAGCTAACAAGAAGGTACATGTATCAAGCAGTGAAATGAAACAAGAGATACATGTATTGTGGGATCAGATGTATCAGGTGAAGTGTCTGAGAATTTACAAAGAGATCAGTGGTCATGAAAGGTGCAAAGCTGTCAGCTCTTGTGTAAAAGCCTACCTGATCTCTCCCTTCCAGTATTGTTTCTGCAGTCACCCGCTGCTATGGTACTTCAAGCTATTATCTAATGGTCTCATGCAAAACAAAGAGAAAGTAACCTTTAATCATCTGCTGCCTTGTTAACATCACAAAGAGGACTCTATGATCTCTACGAGCAGGTTTATATAGAGGGTTTGAATTGCCCACCCCGATGAAGTCAGGGTATGATGGTGTCCAATTGCTGACTGCATGGTCAGGGGATTCTGGAGAGGGGAGGGGGTTCTCCCCTGCCATGCACTGAAGAGTGGAGATTGAGTCCGCATTAGATGGAACACAAAAAAATCAGACCTCGCTGCTGATTTTTTTTTAAAGTGATTTAAAACCAGATTAAATTGTCTAGTGGGAACCTGGCCTTTAGTGCTATATATTGCATATTCATGAAGTTGTGGAGGGTGCCGCAGATAAAATGAGTATCCAATCCCATCGGGAAGGAAATAGCCAAAGTTGACTAGCGCTCAAGTGCAAGCACTAATTAGCATTGGTTAATCACACTCCTTACCCATCCAGTGGACAAGAAGGGAAGTATGAAAATGCCCCAAGATGTATTCATTTTAAAGATCCCCAAAGTGTAGTGCCTCCCACACTTCTCATTAAAGAATAGTGCTAAACTCAAAGCATTATTATTAAACACCTTCTCCTTTTGGTCAGACAGGATGGTGTCTTCAAACCATTCCCCATATTCAACAGTCAGGAATGCTACAAAGAGGATCAGGAAGTCATCTCACATGGTGGAGGCAGAATGCCCTCCTGGCATGTTCAGTGTGTCATAAAGATGAAGATCCTGCCTAAGTCTGGACTAGACCTGAAGCCTTTTCGCACTACAGCTGAACGGCTGTAGTTGTCACATCACAGGCCAGTTGGGCAACCGGCAAACCCTTGCACAGCTACTCAGTCCCAAGGGTTCCAGGCGTTCTCGAGGTCAGTTCCAGTCCAGGGTCGAGGAGTCCAGAGAGTCAGCAAAGGTCAGGCAGTCCAAAGAGTCAGCAGGTCACAAGGAGTCCAGGATTTCATGCTCTGGTCAGGTAACAAGAGGCTGTTAAGGCATTGTCTGCAGCAACTTGAGGCAAGGTGAGCTAGTTCTTAAATAGAGGAGTCAGAGCCACACCCGTGGTGCAGCTGGGCTAATCGCTGTGATCTCCATCTCACCTGCTTCTGCTGCCTAAGCAGGCAATGAGAGAGTCTTTGACTAGGCTCACTGCTAGTGGACTCATCATCAGAGCTGTCTGGTTACTCACCTGGATCCGGCCTTAACTCTTCCATGCCTGCAATGCCCTGCTGTGGCTGCTCCTCAGCCTGTGGTCGCATTGCAGGCAGGCCTCCGTCCTTGGAGGAGGCTGAACAGGGCATGACAGTAGTGAATGAAGGCTAGGCCACACGGGGATGGGTTCCCCTTTCGCATCCTGGCAGGTAAGGAATGAGTGGGGACACATTCCTTCCTGCCTAGGTGCGAAAGGGGAACCCATCCCCATATGGCCTAGCCCAAAAAGGCCGGCATGGGGGCAGGACGCTCCTCCCAGGCTTGCTGCCATTGGGTTGAATTCCCACAGCAGAGCGAATGCTCCATCCCAGGGTATTTTACTTACGTTTGAGAGGCCCTTGTGCAAATAGGCATCAGGACAGATTTTTGTTATGCTGTATTCCACAATAAAAACACTTAGGCATGTAAACAGAAAGTTGATGATATCATATCTGCTAAACATGCTTGATCTCAGTACTTATCTTGGTATCACATCTGAGGGAATGTCTGAGGGAACATTTTCTCCTGTGTAAACCCTGAGATCTATAGATGAAGCTTTCTGAGTTCCATTCTGGCATTAACTAGAGAGAGGTATTTCTTTGTGGTAGAACTCAGATTATGGTTCTTTCCTGAAATATAGTGGTCAACAGTGTACATTTTCAGCATATACTTCCATCACACTTCTGGTCGTGGTTGAAAATACTTGGCTGATCATTCAATTTTGTTGCTATGGTGAATTTAATCTTTTGTTTCTTTGTGTTTGTCAGTTGGATTGATTTTTCTTTTTTCTTTTTATGCTTTTGCAAACCACTTTAGCTTTTTCCTAAAGTGAACACAAAACACCCAAATTCCAGCTCTTGTTGACTTTTGAAGTGGGACATGAGTGGTAACACCAGATGAAATATGTGCACGTCTAGCAGTGGACCTTGAGAAAATCAGACAAAATGGGGTGGGGGGCTGACAAGGACACTGAATGAATGAGAGCACTTGCCCTTATACCCTAAAAGCAGTTGTTTTCATAGAACAGGGGTAATCAAAAGTTTGACCAAATTTAGACTTTCCTAGATCCAGGTAAACAAGTTATAGTTATTAAATCAGCTATTCAATTTGGGTACCCATATTAGCATAATCTGACAGCTTTCCTGGCCTAAGGCAGGAACAGTACTAATACAAGTGGTATCTTCCTGCTGCAGGTTGATTGAATTAAGCTGCCTTGTGGTGCAAACAACTAAACAAAAGAGGTTTTCATTTGGAAACAGGCGAAGTCAAAAAGTAAAGTCAGCAGACCAAGATACTGAGAGTGGGATGGTTGAATATAGTACCCATATCATTGGATAGTTATAATTAACTTGGACTCAGTGGAAGTTCATGCTTTCCAGTAGTTCCTTGCATGCTCCAATCCATATTCCCACATTTGTGTTATCCATGGCTACTTGCAAATAGGAGTAGCACAGTGATGGGGAAAACCTTTTATGAATTTAGGACACCCAATCGCATGGCAAAGTCTCTGCATAAAACAAGTGGAATACAAAAAAACCCTCCACAACCTACAAATTGCACTTTTTTATTTTTATACATACTCATGAGGGCTAAAATATTCAGGAAGGGTCACTATAGTCATCTAGGCATTTTGGAGTTCTGGCCACTTTGGCCAATTATCAAGGATGATCAGAATTAAATTCAATATCTTCTAGAAAGCCACGGGATCTCCTTCAATGTTGTGGAAATAAAGTGTTCATTGATTCCTCTTCTTTACACTATATTTTTAGGCAACTGCTATATCACCAGTCACTTTACCAAATTATAAATTTTGCAGCTCTGACTTTTCTGGAAAGTATTTTCTTCAAACTAGAAATTGTTCTCAATAAACTTGACTTATCTTATTTGACTAAGTTTTAATATGATCAAACATGAAGGATCATAAAACATGGAGGAAGCAATGTCTGTCTCTATAGTAGATGAAAAGGCTTTTTGCATCTCCTTACTGCAGGGAATAAGAGTTTATAACAGGAAATGAAATTCTGAAACTGTTAAGACCATTAAAGCTGTATAGTGGTGGTAGACCTAGAAAATAGTAATATAGTTAAAAGTAAGTCATCTGCAAACTTGCTGCAGAACCATATATTATTTTCCTGCCTCCAAAATATCTGTGACTGTGCCATTCTTGTTTTTAAAAAAGCACAGATATTTGGGAGTCAAGAAACAGTATTTGGATTTCAGGCTTTTGTCAGCCCCCTGGTTCATCACAATGTATTAGCGACTATGCATGTGATACAAACCAAACGTTTTGTTTATATACGTTGTTCTATGGAAGTCTAAATGTTCTACAGCAAACAAATAGTTACAGCACATCAACAGCTTTCAATCTAGTGTTGGATCAAGGTTTCCCTAAGCTCCTTCTACAACTCCCTGTCCTTTTTCTAAATTTACTGATATGAAAGAAAACCAAACAAGCAAACAACTATTCACTCATTTGCTATGTGAGTGTCTTTTCTTGTATTTTATTATCCAGCTAAGTATTTTGGCTGCCCACTGGTTATAGTTACTTCTTGAGACATGTCCACCTCACTTCATATTGTTTATTCTGATCATTACATCTACAACTCTTGTAACTTTTCGATGCTTAGATTTTTCTTCCTGAATT
Source organism: Aspidoscelis tigris stejnegeri (assembly GCA_023333525.1). Classification (NCBI taxonomy): domain Eukaryota; kingdom Metazoa; phylum Chordata; class Lepidosauria; order Squamata; family Teiidae; genus Aspidoscelis; species Aspidoscelis tigris. The sequence continues at coordinate 228,199,900 of JALMGA010000001.1, forward strand.
TTCTAGTTATTCCAAGCATACTGTATTTTCTGTTGTATGTATAAGACTACTTTTTAACCCAGGGAAATCTTCTCAAAAGTTGGGGGTCGTCTTATACACTGGGTGTTGTCTTCTTATATGGCGAATATATCCCAAACTCTATATTTTAACTGGAAAGTTGGAGGTCGTCTTATACACCCAGTCGTCTTATACGCTGGAAAATACAGTACATCTTTCCATGATCTTTTGCATTGTTTGCAGTCTTTTTACATCTGATTTAGGGTATGTTCACACGCACGTGTTTTTGAATGCCCCCAGGATGATTTTGAGACTCTGACAAACATAAAATTAAATGTAAGAACAATTACCCCATTCCAAAGCCTCTATTTATCAGTCCCTTCCAAAGACGGAAATAAAAGCTCTCAGGATGAGAGCTTTGTCACACTTAACTGTTCAAGATATTCAATCAAAATTTAATATGAGACAATTACAACCTGAGTGAACACAAATTAGAGCTTTCAAATGATCCTTTTATTTACTAAAGGAAACACTTCTATCACAGATGTTAAAAATAATAATTGTCCCCCTAACTTAAAACCAGGCTGGAACATCTTTTGCAGCAAAAACTGCAGTGACATGTCTCTGTTAACTGGAGATCAGTTCTTCACATCACTATGGAGGAATCTTTGTTTACTCATCTGGGCAGAATTCTTTTAATTCAGCAACATTGGAGGTTTTTTGAGCATGTTGTGCCTGTTTAAATTCCTGCCACAAAATCTCAGTGGGGTTCAAATGAAAACTTTGACTAAGCCAATCCAAACCTATCCTTTTGATTCTCTTGAGCCATTCAGACTCACTTTTGTGCTTCAGACCATTGTTTTCATGCATAACACAATTGTGCATGAGCTTCAGATCACCAACTGATTGCTGAACATTCTGCCTTCCAGATTTTCTGGGGCAAAGCAGAATTCATCATTCCATCAATTATTGCAAGTCTCTCATTATGAGAGTTTTATCACCACGTTACTACCGCCATATGTGACTATTGGTATGATGTTCTTATTGAGAAAGCTGTGTTAGCTTTATGCAAGATGCACCAGGACCCATACCTTCCAGACAGTTCCACCTCTGACTTATCAGACCATAAAACATTGTCTTCTGGGATTGCTGCAAACGTTCCATTTTAAATGAATATTGGATCCGATAGGGCCAACAAGTAATAAAAAATGGGTGGCTCTAGTCTGATCCCGTTAAACAATTAAATTTGGTTCATTAGTTTACAGAATAACTAAGGGAGCAAATACTTTTTCATAAAGCTGATGCATATATTTGATAACATTTTCCTTCAATAAATTAAATGACCATTTGAAAGCTTTTTTGTGTGTTTGCTCAAGTTATCTTTACCTCACATTAAATTTTGTTTGAAGATCTGAAACAAGTGTGACAGATATGCAAAACTAGAAGAAATCAGGAAGGGGCAAATACTTTTTTCATTCTGTGTATTTGTTAATTCAGACTTAACAAACTTGAGCTTTTCTGTATCCAGATTCAACCTTCACGTGAGCCAATGAAAAATGCTTACCAGTATTCATGCTGACTAGGAAATGGCATCAGAGCTCAGTCCTACTCTATTATCAATGTTATGACACAATCAGTATTATACATTTGTTCCTTTTCCTTGACATTGTGGAACAAATAACACAAGATTCTATGTGTTCTGTTCTTCTTATTATAAACACTGCTTAGATTTTATGTAAACTAATTTCTACCTATGTAGAAAAACACCATAATCTGTGACTTATGAATCCAACGCAAAACCATTAGCGTGGTTTTTTTAATGGTAGTGTTGCTCTCTCTATGATTAAGGCAAGCATTATCTTATATTACTAATGAGAATAATTTTTGTTTCACGGTTAATATCCAGTTTTCTTTCTACGTAGAAGGAAACAATTTGTTCAAAACACTACAACTCCAAAAAAGGCTTGCAGAGATAATATAATATTTTTAACAGAGGGGTGATGATTTAACTATCAAAGAAATACTGTATTTGATGTATGATGAAGGCAAGATCAAATATTTAGACAATCAATGGCCCTGTAAATCCTTGCTGTGAGGGCTTTTGGCTCTCATCCACATATTCTACTTCAGCTGGACTAATGGAGTGGCTGTAATCAAAGCTAATAATGGCACAGCACAATATCGGCAGGGTTGCAGATTGCTTTAAAATGTACATTACTTCATATTCATTCTAATACGAAACAAAAAAGTATTCATTCTTGTCCTAGCTATAAGTGTGCCTTAAAATTCAAACCACAGTTCTGTGGCTAGAACAGGATTTGAAATTCCCCAGCAGTTATTTTAAGCATTTCTTTGTTATGGATATGCATTAAATGAAGGTCATTGTCCCAAGTTTGATTTCAGCATAAATAAATCCAAGAACTGACAAGGAATCATTTTCAGCAAAGTGATACCGTATAGCTAAGTGCATTAAAACCCCTTTAGCAGTGCATAACTTTGAATTATATTGTTCCTATCACCCAACCCCATGCCTGATTCTATTGAATATTCATATTCACTGAATCTTACAGGACTGTTGTGGTGTGAAGATGAGATGCATACTAACTCACTTTTAAAGTTTTATGAAGAGCTTGTGAGGTGAAGAATGAAGAGGGGATTATTTTGGATCCAGTAGAAATTAGAAAGTTTTGTTTCTGTCCTGCCTGAAGTTCTTCTTTTTTTAAAAAATAATTTTTTTATTAGGGTGTGTCTCCATGCCGAACATATTCCAATGTTAACCTTCTTTTGCCTCGGAGCATCTCCATGAGCAGCTTTACTCTGGGACTCAAAGGAGGAAAATCCACAGCAGAAACTCCCCCCCTCCTTTCAAACAGTTCTATATCTGACTTAGGGGACAACCACGGATTATCCTGGGAGCATGGGGACGCACATTAGTTACAAGCATGTGTCTTGAGTACCTGACAGTGGCTGTCAGGCAGGGATAGGGCTCCCTGTTCCTGCCGTGCATGCTGCGGGGTTTCTTTAAAGTGTCTTTCTGGCAACATTCATCTTTCTTGTTCTTTAATGCATGTATGGCCACATCCCCATTACAACCTTATTTCGGTTTCAAACCGTTTTCAATCCTCGCAGACCCCACGTCAGTTTGGCTTAACACGTTTTCCGCGTGTTAAACTGCCCCAAAGTGTTGTAAATGTTAATCCTCATTTCAACAGGTCTCACTCCGGTTCGTGAGCTTGAAACGTTTTACATTTTTTAATGTGGGAACTGTTCCGTGTTAAGGGATGAAAGTTTCCCTCCCCCAATAGCTTGCTTCCAAAGCAAGCTGTAGAAATCCACCCCTTAAAGCAGCAGCTGCTATACTGTAGCAATCCAAACACTTCACACCTGATAATGATCTTGCAATTTTGAAAGTTCTGACCTTTAAAAAAGGGAAAAGAAAGAAAAGCAGCTGCAGGTTTGGGGAGATGTGTGAATGTTTTAAAGGCTGTGACAGTGACGGGCGAAGGGGGCTTGAGTTGCTGCTGCTGCTGCGTGCCCTGAGCAAGGAGGAGAGGAGAGGAAAGAATTTCTGGCTGTCCGCTGCCGTTTTTTCTCCATCCAGGCAAGCAGCAGCCAACCAGCCACCCAGCTAGGCTTCGTGAAGGGGTCCCTTATGGGTGGCGCGTTCACGCCAGGAGGAAGAGGACAGGGCAGCCCGAAAAGCAGTTTTTAAAAAGTAGCCAGTGGAGTCCCCCCTCGAGTCATGTACATCCTCAGAATCCGGATTGAATGCAATTCTGGCTGAAAGTAATGGGATCAGGCAAATTCGTGTTTGCATCCGGTTCTGTTTTTTCGGTTTAGGGAAATTGGATTAAGCTTCTAATGGGGATGCGGCCTATGTGTGTGTGACAATAGATGTTTCCCCCTCCCTCCATGAAACAATCACATTTCCCTGCAGCCCATCAGCCAGCAGCTGTCAGAGCCAGCGGAGGCTCCCTCCATTCGCATACGTGTGTGCATGTGTGTATATCCTACTCCTCTCTCCCTTCCTCCTGCAGCCCAAGCCAACCCATATACACATACGCACACACATGCACAGACATGGGGGATCTGATGGGGATTCAACTCTGTCAGATCGCGTGTGTGTGTGTGAGAATGATGGCTCTCTCTCCTCTCTCTCTCTCCCTCCCTCCAGCCAGCCAGCCCGCTCCTCCTCTTCCTCCTCCTCCTCCTCGCTGGGATTCCTCCTTCCTCCTCGCCTTTTTTCACCTCAGCAGCAGCAGCCCTCAGCGCCCCACCGCCACCATCACTGCCAGACCTGAGCGGGATGGCTGGAGGGAGAGAGAGCAAGAGAGCCATCCTTCTCATACACAAATATGCACGTGCTCTGACAGGGTGAAATCCCCATCAGAGCCCCTGTGCGTGTGTGCGTGTGCATGTGGAATGGCTTGGGCTGCAGGAAGAAGAGAGAGGGGGGAAGGATTAAGATGATGCAATACCCCCTTGTCTGTGCCTATGTGTGCTTTACCTTCTCTTACTGTAGCCAGTTGTGAGTGGGGGGTGCCCACTGTCATTTCCACTGTCATGTGGATGTGCACACCTCCGGTAACCTGTGCTAGAAAGGAATGATCTGCTTATGCTTTTAAAAGATCACTTTTGGTAATGCTTTTATCTGTGTGCGCCAAGGAAAGGGATTGTATTATGTTTATGAAGGTGCAACTGAGCTGTTTCCTTGTCATCACTGCAGCACTTTGCCTGCCATCCCTGCAGTGGGCGGGATGGGCTATGGTGACATCAACCCGGCTTCCTATCAGGGGAGAAGGGGTGGGGAGAAAAAGATGCGGGTTCCCAAAAAGCGGCTTGCGTGGGGACAGGCACGTGTGTTTTGAATCTGTGTTGCCCCAAACCACTTGGGGACGCTTTATTGCATGTTACAAACACAGATTTTTTTCACATATGTCCAAATTGCATCATCCGGCTGCCATGGGGACACGCCCTTAGTGTATATTTTACAAAATGTCCTTTCTTACCAAATGAAATGCAAAACACAATAAACTTAAATTAATACAATTGAATTCAACCCAGACTCATAAGAAGTTTCTTAACATCCTCTTTCAGTTTGTTATTTCTGTCTTCTCTTGTGGTGTATACGTATAACCTTTCCCAAGCATTCTCAGTGGAAATTTTTATATTCACACCCATACATTTCAATATCTTTATGTCTATATGCATCAAATCTAAACTGATCAACAGTGTAAAAGTGCCATGTTTCCAGTTTGCATTTACCTGCTGATTTTCATGATACAGCTATAGTTGCCAATTCTGCCCTAATAAATTGACTCAACATATATATTTTATTTTCTTGTATATTTTGTTCTCTATAAATCTGTAACAAAGCAGTTTCCAGGTACATGTTAATGTTCAGTTCCATTATATCATTAATCTCTTCCAAAAATTCTATTCCAGAAGTATATAATCATGGGGCACATCCACCACATATGGTGGAACATGCCCTTCATACCACATCCCCTCCAACAGTTAGATGACAAATTATTGATCATATAAGCCAGATGTGCAGGAGTCTTATACCACTTTATTACTAGTTTCCTAAGTAATTCTCTTACTCTCAGATGCTTTACTGTTGCTATTTCACCAAACTTCCTTTTCATTTCTTCTTTTGTCACATCAATATCAAGTTGCCAAGACCCGGTGGTACTCTCAGGTACACTTCCTCCATCATCAGTTATCATTTTATAAATCTTTCCACACATTCCCTGTTTACTAAGCTTCCACTCTTTTATAATTTTCTCCATTGCAGATATTGTCTCATTTTTTTCTTGAAGTCTATTTTTAACAATAAAATATTTTATGGCATGAATTTTTATCCAGTTTCTCTCCCTAGAATATATTTTAATTGCCTATCACTTAATATTTCATTACTGACTGTAAATAGATCCTCAACTGTCTGCATATCCTTTTGTTTCATCTTTTACAATAATTGTCTGTCCAGAACTATATTATTCTCATTTATATATTTGAGTGTTTTATATCTTGAAATGTGTCCTGCCAACTTTGATTTCCATTTCTTCCACACACTTATTGTTGTTTTCATTGGTCCATTAATTTCTGCAGTTCTCTCCTTAGTCCATCTGCAGAAGATTATCGACTTATTTTCTAACCCATTCATTTCTTTTTCTAGTTTTACCCATTTTAGCATATCGTTATACTTCGTATCCAGTAATTTCACAATTTGAAACACATAATAATACTCCAATGAGGGTATTGGCCACCCTCCATTTTCTTTACTGGAATATAATCTTGTTTTACGTATTCTACTTTTCTTATCAAATACCCATTTTACTACAGTTGAGTCCCATTTCCTTATTGTTTTTAATTCAAACCATTCTGGCAATATTTGAAACAAGTACATAAATTTAGGGAATATTATCATTTTCAGAGAACTAATTTTTTGTGAAATACATAAAAAATATCCTTTTATTCCAATTCTTAATTTGCTTATTTATCTTACTCCATACATGTTTATAATTAGTTAACCCTAATTTTTATATATATTTTTAGTCAAATAGATACCCAAATATTTCATTTTTACCTATTCCTGATTTTAGCCCTATAGATATTCTAAGCCTTTTTGTATATCAGGCGGCATATTCATGTACATTATCTGTGATTTCAAAATATTAATCTTTAATCCTGACATTTTTTCAAATTTCCTAATTTCATCTGTGACATCTCTTCTGGATGTTCAGACACCACAATTGCATTGTCAGCAAATAAGTTCAACCTAAGTTCTTCATTTTTAATTTTTATATCCCTCCCATCGTATATCACTTCTGATTTTGTTAGCAAGTGGTTTAAATGCTAATATAAACAATGCCGGAACAGTGGGCATCCTTGTTTTGTTTCCTGGGTTATTTGTAACTCCTCAGATATCACCCATTAACAGATATTTTTGCTTTTGCCCCCTTATATAACTCTGTAATCATCTTGTTAATTCTATCTCCCAAGTCTATTTGTTTAACAACTTCTTATAGATATCTATTATTAATTATATCAAATGCTTTATATACATCTAATTTAAGTATAGCCAACCTCCTGTGCTTCTTTTTTTGCATCCACCCTGTCTGAAGTTCTTCTTGACCTTATTTCTCTAACCATAGGATCAGTTTGGTACAGAATAACCAGCACTAGACAGAAAGGCTCTAAGGGCCTCATGTGAGTTAATGTGACAGAAGGATTTATATTTATACAAATAATGCATACAGAAAATATTACAAGATGGGCATCTCCTTTCTGCATACTTCTCATTGGGAGGATTCATCTTTTTCTCACAGTGGTATGTTGTCCAAATTGAAAATGATAATAGTAATAAATTCTTTCATGTCCTCCAAATTATTCTTTTCTTGGGCTAAAAGTACACTTTTTATTTTGTGGCAACTTAAAGGTAAAAGAAAACCCCCCTGTCTACTTCTGTTGTGTAATGGAAAAAGCCAGTCCAGCTGGGGGGAAAAAGCCTTTAAATTTATCCCAGTTTGAGGGTACAACCAAACAGGATTTTTTTAAAATTGCCCCTTTAAAAATGAACTTTTGAAGATGAAAAAAAGGCATTCAAATCCCTGCCTCATTTCTTCACCTTGAAATGTGATAACACCTCCCTACCAACAAATTCTCACCACTGATAGGCTACCACTGCCTGGTTTTCTGGAGGTCTGATTAGTCTCTGGCCAACAACATTTGTTTCCGTGCTGAAATTAGCTAGATTTCTCTCCTCTGACCCCTCCTAATGCAATTTGAATTGCTGACAATCTTGAGATTTTCATTCAGAAGAAGGGACAATCCTTCATTCTTTTGAGGTGAGATAAGGTGCATGCAGGGGTAAATTGTTTGTTGTGTGTAATCACAGCCAGACTCCATCAGCTCTGAGGTCCAGGAATGAAAGTTCTGGCCTCAGGACCCCTAGATGTCCCATTTCAATGATACAGTAAGTCATGCTGCCAAAATAGATCCCTCTGTAATTGGAATATGGAGGCATGTACCTTCTTGGCTGAGCTGCTACACTAGTAGACCTAAATATCATGGTCTGCCAGTTATCTAGGTCAAGGGTCTCTTTATCTGGATGACTCTGTCCTGTGCCGACGGAGCATACCATAAGTGAACAAGGCTGCATCCTGAGTTGTGAATACTGCACATTCCAATGGGCAGTCAGGGCGTGGGCATCACACGAGATGCCCGATACTTTGAAGCAGTGGTGCATTATGCCACAGCTACTTTGAATTTACCTACCACGGAATAATGAGCACTCACTCTGCATTATCAGGCAAATTCGAAGTTTCCTGCCAGTCCAGACAGGACAGCAAGAAACAGCCAACAAGAGCTGAGCCTGCAGCTCAGTTCTCTTTGACTGCCCCATCCCACATGACACACGTCTCACCACACATACCACAGAAGTCTCGTAGCTGCCAAGGAGGAAGCTGCGGTCCTGCATTTTAGGTGGAGACAATGAGTCATTGCTTCGCAGTCAGGTAAGCTGTGATTTTTCTACTAACTGCAGATTTTTTGCCACTTGTATGGAAGGTCTCTAAGACCTCCTGTATTCCACATTAATGTGCATAAAGGAGGCCCTTAGTGCACTTGCTGGTAAAAAGGCCCTAGATAAATTTCTTCTGGACTTTTTTTTTTTTTTTTTTTGCTGCGGTCCTCCCCCCCATAAAGTCCATAATAAACATTCTCTTTGATAATACTTAAGAATTCAGTCATGCATAATGTATTATTCTTATAGTCCTTTGAACTATATATGAGGTGTGTGTGTATTCTGTAATGATATAACAGCCATGTTTGGAGAGTTCTGGTTTACCTAAACAAAACACACAAATCCCTTTAATAAACCTATGAAGCATTTTCCAATAAAGAAATTTCAGCTTATCCAAAGCTGAGTACTGCAAATAAAGAAATAAGTATATTCAGGTCACATATTTCATTCACATATTTAATGTGTACTGTGGCCTCAGAAATTCTAGATGGCTGAAATGTTGGCAGGCTCCTACACCTGAAAATATAATAAAATACTGTATTATTATCTGAAATATGTGAGCTGAATGTCATTTTTTTCAACCTGATGTTGTGTTCATTGGCGAGACAGCTTTTTTTATATTACTTTAGCTATAAGACATGGTGTGGTTTACATGGATGTTAATTCAACTTGTGCACTGAGTCATGTTGCCAAGGAGCAAATAATTTCAGCAATTGAAATAATGCACTAACAGCAATAGAGTGCTCCATTATTAAGTATTTTAACACTACTAAAGCATGGCTGGGAAAGTGCTGATTTGTCAAATTCATGATGCTGTATTTGTAGCTGTCACAAGATTATATGAATGAGGCAATATATCAAAAATGTATTAGACAAAAACAAATGGCAAATTACAAAAAAAGGTGCAATCTTTGAAATAATAATAGTGCTTAGGAGAAAATATGACTTTAAAAGTCTGCAATATATATATATATTCTTTTCTTCGCTTTTCTAGAACACTGGCACAAACCCTACTTGTTATTCTTGTTCCAGGGTGGCATAAAACCCTGGAAGTATTTATTCCATTCAGTTTTATGAACAAGTAACCATGTGAAGGACTACTGCCCTTCTTGGGTTCTATCTAATGTGGCAACCAGTATGAAACCTGCACGATTGTTGCAGATCCATAAGATACATAGGGTATTGGTGACAATACCCAGCTCAAAAGCACACTGTTGTGCAGGTAATCCAGTCCAAATAATCCAGTTGGTAACAGCTTCTGAAATCACTGCCATCATGCACAGAGCTCCATGGCATGCACAGGGAATTTCCATGTCTGTGTGAGCTAATCACACCCAATATAATTAACTCTGAAATTTCCATAACAGAAAAAAAATGCAATGGCCATTAACAAATTTGATCAAAACACACACACACAAATAAACAAATGCACATGCACATGCACATGAGCACAAGCACAAGGTGTTGTTATATTATTGCAAGTATACATCATTTCAGTATAAAAGGGGTTAATATTCTGTGTATAATAGAGCTGTAGTATGGGGATTGCTGATTGGCTAACTCTACTGTAAGTTTGTGTCTCCATGCAAAGCCCTCTTTCCTGACTTTATGCAGACCAAATTGACCAAATCCATGCTAAATTTAGTCCTGTAGAAAACTGTTCTCGCCAAGGTTTTGTTACCAGTTCTGCTCCAGTACTAAACTGTAAGCAACTGTGGAGGGAGTAAAATTTGGATAATTTGGATTATTTTTGAAGCCCAAAGAACACCAAATTTAAACCTCCCAGGGGAATAGGTAGCTAGATCTTTTCACAGGTTTTAATAACGAGGAATAACCAGAAAACAGAGACAAGACCCATTTCAGACTCAAAAACCAGTGTTTCTTGTTAAACCAGAGCAAAGAGTTTATTAGAAATACAGAAGAGAAGTTGAAATGAAATATAAAGCCATATCAGAAGCATTTTTCATTAGACATTTAAGCAAAACAAGGACAAACATGCAAGGACTTTAAACATGGCTAAATAATTAAACAGCCTATATCAGAATAATTCTATGCATTAAACTGGTAATTTCAGTTTTGGGGAAGAAATGTGCCCAAGCCAGCAAGGAGGTAGAAAAATCACCCTTAATACTAAAGATATTCCCTAACCAAAATTAAACAATATAGAAAAACCATAGGAAATAGGGGGAAGTAAGGAGGAATGGAATTTGCTCTCACCACTGTGCCTTACTACACCCAAAATTGTAGATGGGAGATTTCAGCCGATCTGTGCCTCTTCAGGAACAAAAATAGAAAATAAAATAAAATAAATTTTAAAAAATGATCCGTTTTATTAATCTGGTCTCAAAAAAAAAAAAAAAAGAGTAAAATATCCCCCCCACAAAAAAAGCCAGGTGAAATGGACTTCTGCAATTGTTCTGACCAAGCAAAATTCAGAACAACTTTCAAAATTTAAAATGCAGCTCTGTGTAGCAGGAGGAAAAAAAAAAAAGAAAAACAGCAAAGTGTCTGTGGTCTTCTCCTAGCTTTCCATGGCAGGAAAACTCCTTTGGCTAGATGAGGAGAGGGAGATTCCTTGCCCTAGACTCCTCCAGCTCTTTCTCTTGTCCTTCCATGGCAGATATGAGGAGGGAGACTCCTCGACTCCTCTCTTCTCTGCCTTTCTTATAGTCAGAATTTGGAACCAAAACAAAAAAAACCCTGCTGATTATGGTTTTGCCTTTGTTAATAAATGAAACATGTACCTGTCTATAGTTTCCCAAAAAAGATGCAAATCAGCCTAACAATATCTCCAAAAGTCCTTCCTGAAAGGCAATCCAGGTGTCCCAAGAGAAGTTAGTTTTATGATAACATGTTTCCTTGGGCAATCTTATTGTCTCTTTGTAATGGAATGGCCCATCTGTACTTATCAGATTTTTGCACCTACAGGGCTCAAGACACCCTAGTGAGACCCACTTCCTCAGGAACATCTGAATTATTTTATTAAAACAAAGGATATTCTTCCCCTCCAAACCTCAGCGATCAATCGTTAACATCAATAGAGCCAATATTTTAGCATTCTCTGCCCTCTCTGGTATTCCTGATTTACCAACTTAAATGGCCCATTAAGGCTTCAACAGTACCAAGAGGTCAGTAGGAATTGCTGCATCACCAGCTCTTGAATGGAGAGACAAACCTGTTTTGTTTCCTTTGTTCTGGCCCCAGGCACAATCTTGAGTGGCCCATCAGAATCAACATCAATTTGTAACTCAATGGAGAGATCTGCCCTTTTCTTTTGAAAAATGCCACAGATCCTTTCCTTGCTTTTGGAAACATTTTAAAAGTCCAAGGCTTTTATTCCAAGTTAATGGTCCAACCTTTTTCTTATTCCAATGGAACCGCACCTCAATCTTGGATTCCTGGCCCAAGACACTGCTCCTACACCAGAACTTTTATTTAGCCAATTCTTTTTATTAATAATCATAGCTGGTATCAGTTTGGAAGATGAGTCCACATCATTTTGGGAGCCAAGTCTGCGCATGGGGATGGTCCGGGGCTATTTGGCGAGGAGATTGACTCTGGCATCATTAGGAGGTGGGGTTTTACACCATTCCTGTCCTGTGCGTTAGTGATCACAACTGCTTGGACATTTTTTGCAATAAATGGTGATCAAACAGAAATGAGTCTTTTTCCGCGAACATTATTCCAACCCCCTCCCTAATCACCAAGCCAGGCTGACATGCAAGACAAAATAGCAGCTTCTGTACATAAAATTAACTGAGTGCCCCAGTTTTACAGTGAAAGATGCAATCGCTTTCTCACAAGTCTCTTTCCACAACCATTATTCCACCCCCCTTCCCTGATCACCAAGCCAGGCATGATAATTTAATTTAAATGGCTTAATTTAGTGCACAAAAGCTAAACTGCCATAACGGATGGAGCGGAAATGCTAAACTACTGCCAAACCTCAGAGCAGCTTTGCAAAACAATCTGACTTTTTCATATTATTTTTATTGTTTTTATATTATTATTACCTTTCAGCCCTATATGCCATGAAGGGGTGTGTGGCGGCATTCCTTGTCATTGCTGTAGCAGGCAGCACAGGTGTTGGTGACATCAACCCGGCTTCCTATCAGGAGAGAGGAGGCAGAGAGGAAAAGCTGTTGTTTCCCCATGCAGGGGTTTAGCATGGTTTGCATGGGGACGGCTATGTTTGAATAGAGTCCGTGTTATCAGTAGTTGCATGGAGACGGGCATAATTTGAACTTGACCCTGCATCTAGACTAAAATAGTCCAATTTGGACTAAGTGGAGTGCATGGGGATGTGGCCTAACAGTTTGTGGTATCACATGCTCTCTGTCCTTCTCTCTTCAACTGGTAATAGAAAGATGGATTCTAGCATCTCTAGTAAAAATGTTATGAGACTCACAAGTTAAGCTGAACAAAACAAGAAGTTGTATGCTTCAAGTTTGCTCTTTAACAAGCTGTAACGTCCCCTCTCAGCCCCTTCTATGCTCACCACTCCTCAGAGGGGCACAGAATAAAAGCAAGCTGTGGGGGTCGCCAGACCCTGCCAACTTTTCATTTATATAGCTCCAAAAAGCTGGCGCCCCACTTTGCTAGTCTGTCCTTGGACAGGTTTACCACAAAGCAGCAGACAGTAGAGTAAGGATAACTCTTAAACTTTATTAATACAGTAATGAAATAAAATAAAGAAATAAGCTTAGGTTGTGCTTTGAGTCCTTTAGTCCATGAGAAAGGACTAAAATGGTAGGAACACAGAGTAAAGTCCTTTGGTTGTTCACTCATCAAAAGTTCTCATTTAAAACATTGTTTTACTGTCTGAAAAGGGCCTCTCTTCTCTTGGTCTGAGGTAAACTTTGTACCCCAACTCACAGGCTCTTAATAGCTTCTGCCTCTTTTAAGCTCTTTCCCTCTGTTTAGATAAAGCTTTGTCTTATTTCTCTTAGTGTTCTGTCTCAATACTTTATATATCTTCTTGTTTGTTCTCCCCTACTAACTTCTGCGTCTAACTGTCTTAAAATCCTCCAGCTTCTCCCTCTGTCTCAGTCAGCCTGTCTCCCCCTAGCGAGATTCTGCGGCTACCACTGGCTAGAGAGGGTCATGTGTTCCCTACTGCTGCTGAACGCAGGCTCTCACTCCCTCCCCCCAGCCTATGATCGTCACACAAGCTCTCTGAGTGTATAAGAAAAAGAACACAAGGTTCTTAAGACAGACAAATCTAAAGGAACGCCTTCTCCCATACCGACCTGCCTGTGCCTTGATATCCGAAGAAGAGGCCCTCCTGGTTGTCCCACCACCTTCAGTATTAAGGTTGGGGGGCACCCAGGAGAGAGCATTCTCAGTGGTGGCCCCCAGACTGTGGAATGGTCTCCCCTCGAGTTGCCCCATGCCCCTTCCTTGTTATCATTTAGGAAGGCTGTAAAAACATACCTTTTTGCCTTGGCCTTTGGCTGAGGTGATACATTCTCCCCTCAGTTATAGTTCTTATGAATACACTATTGAGCGCACGGCTTATATCAGAGTTTTTAACTATGTACCTTGTTTTAATTTGTATTGTATTTTTAATATGTTTTTAAATATGTTGTCTGATCCATTGTTATCCACCCAGAGAGCTTCAGGTATGGGTCGGGATAGAAATGGAAATAAATAAACAATGCATAAATAAATGTAAAAGGAATATTAAAATATACAAATTGATCCAAGGTGAGTATGAGTTTTTAATAGATAAAACTAATTGGCAATTGCAAAAACACTCAATCAATCCTATGTGAGATTGAAGCTTATTGCTCCATTTCATGCAGGATGTGGTCATGACCAGTGACATATAAGTGACATTCTTCCTTCTTCATATCATATAACACCAATCTCTTCTGTTATTTATTGGAGTACAGCTGAGCACATGCTTCCTGGACATCTTTGCACTCCATTCTTTTATGTGGACTAAAGCCCTGAGAAATCTGAAATAATGCAGCCTACAGTCACCTATCATTAAAAAGATCCTGGATCAGGCTCTGTCTAACACAGATGGAGCATTACCAGTGGAGGGTGAGCCCTTCTAGATCCACATTAGCACGAAGAGCTGGAGGCCTAGATGTGTACTACACAAACCCTCAATCCACATTAAAGGTTCATGCAGAAAGGGTCTTACATTGATTTTTCTTCCCAAAAATATAGTACTGTAATAACATTTTTGTTCATCCCTTGCTCTCTTCCTTCTTTTTTTTTCCCCATTCTGTACCACTTTTTCCTTGGTGCTTCACGATTCTGGTATAAAGATAATTCAGTGTAACCTAGAGTATATTGCTGCAATACTGTCAATGAGGATTTAAGACTTCAATTTTAACAACGAGGACTTAAGAATCAATAAAGTTAAATATGGGAAGTTATAATAAAGGAAAAACAAAGTTGACTTCCCGGGGGGTGGGGGACAGATGCAGTCATAAACAAAACAATCCTCAAGTCAGCAATACATTTTCCCCCAAAACCAAAATGTACATTGTATGCCTGGGACCATGCCCATGTCTGTCTTCTGTCAATCACACACATACTTTTATTAGTCTAAGATAGAAAATAAACAAGAAGACTGACGGTTTTGTGTCCTTTGGCATTTTTATGTCACAATCTCAAGAGGAAGAGGGTATTATGTCATCAGTCAAATATGTCAAGTATGATTTAAGGTGCTGTTTGTGTTTAAATATTATTTTCATTAATTCACCTTTGGCTCGCTCACCCTTGCCTTTTCATTTTGTCTTGTATGTTTGTATATGTATTTTGAAATGGTCATATGACTAGTCAAATAAAGTTTTTGCTACCTTTGCAAATTGATCTTTACACCTAATATTGATCATATATTGTTGATAGTCCAGAAAAATCAGGGGATGCCCCCAGTTTGCTTGGGTCTCCCTTTACCTGGTGAGGCAGCTTTGGGATAGGTGTGTGGAAAAGGCATCCCTGATCTTGTGACTCTGAGCAAGGAGGCATCTTCTCAGTGCTGAATGAAAGCACCTCCATTTAGGGTGTGAAATCATCTCCTAAAAAATGGAACTTCTGAGTGTAGTTGCAGTTTTGTTTCCATCACATATGGAGATGCAGCATCATTGGGTTCTTTGGTGGCGGTAAGCGGAGATGGAACCTGTAACACTGGAAATAACATTTTTTGTCCTCATGTGTGTCTTTAAATGAATATGTATGCATGTAAACACAGCTGCAGTCTTGATGAAGACACTGTCTTCATCTGTTTTGATGAAGACAGGAATATTCTTTTTGAGGGTAATCTACTTCAAAATTTAAGGGCCTTTTCCCACTTACCTCCCTTAATCCAGATCTAAGGTGATCCGGATCTAAGGAATGTGTCCTTCAACTAATTTGGTTTTAGTAGATCCAGATCTAAGGAGGTACCCGATGCATCTCCATGGGCGGTGTAGCACTTAATAGCAATGGGTGCTAGCATGCTCACAGTGGAAATGCCAGAGCACCCATGTGGTGAATCTGGATCTACCCACATGGGGTCCACTGGTCACCCCATTTTTTTGGGGTGTGTGTGCCATGGGGGGGGCACAAACTCCGTAGACGCTCTGTAGATTCTATAAAGATCCTCCAGACTGGCTCCAGAGAATCTTTGAAGTTTGCAGCAAATCGTTACAGAGATTCTCCGGAGCTTTGAACAAAGCTCCATAGAATTGGCATTGCTCTGACAGGTCATCTCCGAAGCCTGTACCATTCTTTGGAGTTTCCTTTGGAGCTGTATTCAGAGCCATCTTTGGAGATTATGCACAGGCTTTGAAGCTTTGGGTTTCAGGGCACCCCCCATGGGTGCCCCCCTGGACCCCCCCCCCCCGACCCCATTGCCCGATCGTGGTGGAGCCACGTTCTGTATAATCTGGAGTTGATGCCTGAAGACCCCATTGCAGACCCCTTTAATGGGGTCTATAGGAATTCTGGATTATAGGTCCTAAAGGACCCATTTAATCTGGATTTCCCTATAACAGGTAGAAACAAATGTGGCTTCAATGGGGTCTGCAGTGAAAACGGGGTCTTACTGTTCTGAGCCTAATGGGTCCTTAATGGGTCCCTAATAGGTACTTAATGGGTACTTAGTGCTAGTGGGAAAAAAAACTAAATCTGGAACACACTTGCAAAGACAGACTCTTTTAGAATGAATTTGTGAGTCATTAATGAAAAAAGGGTAAAATTAATTTAAATCATGGAATACATGGAAAGGAGTGTGTTCAGGAAATGTCATGGTCCTTGGGAATGGTACCAGCTGCCTCTGGCAGGCTCAGAACCTGCATTCTAGAATGATATTTTGGAGAGTGTGTCTCCTATGGACCACCTTGTTGTCATGATGCCAGGTGCTGGCCTGATCCCTGCCATGAAAATAATGCCAGGAAGTATGCTAATGGAAGACTGCTTTAAAGCAGTCTCCTGAACTTTCTATCCACTGGATCAGATGCTAAGATATGGAGCCTTATATCAGCTTCCCAGAAATGGCCTAGAAAATGATGTTTTGGTTTTTTTCAACATGTCACAATAAGTTCCTGTCCTACAACTTTGGAGAATGGGGAACTTTCATTCCTTATGTCTAGAGTTAGACTGGAACAATGCTGTAGTAGAATTAGGCTGCATGTCACCACACAGCAAACTGGTCCTGACCTGGATGATTGATCCTGCTTCCACATGGCACATAGAAAAAGGCATATTTCATCTGTGAGTGCAACATCCTTGTAAAATGCAGGTGTGCCCTGAGGAAATTAAGCAGAAAACTCACCTGCATGATAGGCATGAATTACTAGCATTGTGGTATATGGAGCCGTATTACAATGTTAGCTAGCAGACATACGGAGGCTCTTTAGCCATACAGCACAACTCTACCTATGACATGGCTAGCAATGGTAGCCACTGCTTGCCTATCATGCAGACAAGTTATCAGCTTAATTTCCTCAGGTCCCTCCTGAATTTTTCCTGGATCTCGCAGTTACAGAGAGGCCAGGTGTCAGGAACTAGCTAACACTCTGTAGCCTTTCTACACCAAACCTTCTGAACCAAGGTTCAGTGCAAGCTTCCATTCATACCTGGTTCTGATTATTTAATTGCTGATTACAACAAAGGTAATAGAGGATTCTAGGTAGCATTTACATTTTCCTAGCTGCCAGACCTATTTCCGTAATAATAATAGTGTGTTCATGTTCATGATGAAAACAAAGTATTTGGTCCCCCCTACTAAGGCACAATATCTGTGCATTTCAATTTTATAAAAGAAAACATAATTCCAGAAACAAAGAGCATCCCCATGTATGTTTTGGTCTGAATTGAAATCGGGTTTGGGAAGGGGTGTCCTCATGTATTTTAGATTTGGTCTGATTTCTGTGGACCAAATCGCCCGAACCAGGATCAAATTTGGTACTGGAAAAAACAGGTCTGGGCATGGTTTGGGGGTTCAGCACACATTGCTTTGTGAGTCGAGCCTGCACATGGGGACAGTCCCTGGCTATTTGGGGAGAATAAAACTAAATTTAGCATGGATTTGGTCAGCATATAGTTCGGTTAGGGAACTTTGCACAGGGACGCTCCTTATCAAATTCTGATTTGATTTGGACTATACAGGAGGCTGCATCTACACACATTTGAATAATGCCCCCAAAGTGCTTACAGGTGATTGTCAAAGAGTTTAGAATTTTGTTAGTCAGGAAGAAAAGAGTCACAGTGAGTCAGCAACTCATGACTCAGAGTCTTGTGATTCAGTCTCATGCTGTTGCCGTGACTAGATGACATCATTTTAAAACAGTGGTTCTCAACCTGTGGGTCGCAACCCCTTTGGGGGTTGAACTACCCTTTTAGAGGGGTCATGACAAGTCTCCCACTGCCCCTTTCTCCCACCTCCCAGCTGCCTCACCCCCATGGTTGGGGGTCTCCGCAACATGAGGAACCGCGTTAAGGGGTTGCAGCATTAGGAAGGTTGAGAACCGCTGTTCTAAAACCTCATGATGATGACTTGCAGTTTGTGGCTATATAAGTATCTGTGGGCTTGTCCCCATGCTGAAAATATTTCAAAATTATTCTGAGGTCGCCTTGGGAGCATCTCCATGTAAATCCCTAATACGGGCTATATGCGAGATAATATATGTCAGAAAAAACCCACTTAGTAAGTGTACTCCTTCCAAAATAAGGGGCTAGCACATATTGTCCTGGGATCATGTGGGCACGCCCAGGTTATTTGGGGTAGAGCTTGGCGGGCCACAGTATTAGCGGGCAGGGTTTCGCCTCTGCTCCCTGTTCCTGTCGTTTGTTGTTTTCCTTTAAAGTCTCAACTCTGTAGCTAGTAAAGCTATTGTCTTTTTAAAAATAAAAAAAAACTTGAATGCTGGTTTGTGGCAGTAGAAAATCTTTCTGCTCAAGATTCTATATAGAATTTCAGAACCAGAATTGCAGGGCAATAAAAACATGCAGATGTGCGCACCTCCGCTAACCTGTTCAGTGGGCAGGACAGGTTATGGTGACATCAACCCAGCTTCCTATCAGGGGAGAGGGTGGGTGGGGAGAAAAAGATGCAGGTTCATGCTGCGGCTTCCATGGGGACAGGCACATGTGATTTGAATCCACGTTGCCCCGAATCACATGGGGATGCTTTATTGCGAGTTACAACATGGATTTTTATGATACGCATCACAAGCGAAGCAACCGGCTTCCATGGGGACATGCCCTATGTGTTGTGCAAGTTTTTAAAGAGAAGTTTGTATCAGAAAGGATTATGAAATAAAGCTGCTGTACCTTCCAGTGAGGAAAGAAATATTTTGTCTCTGGATTTATTTGTCTGAATGACTGTCTAGCTATTATCTGAGATTGACAAGTGATCTGACTCCAGATACACTACCTGACAGTGACAGCATATGCCAACTCATCCCACCTTTAATCCATGATAAAGAGTGGAAAATACACTAATGATTTGAAGGATGTCTTTGATCATCCAGTTAAGGTGGCAATTCTGTACCTACTTAACTGGGATTTAAATTCCATTGAATATACATAGAAGTGGTACTAAATTGTGTTGAAAGTAATTGCTTTATAATTGCTTTCTCATCTTATATACTTGGTACTATCTAACTGATGAAGACTTGTTCATATTTACATTCCTCTCCCTCTAGACAGCATACTAAAATTAAAACACACTATTAAAATACACAACGTTAAAAAAATCAACAATAAAAATGTGTACAAATGTCCAACATTAAAAATCAATTTTATATCAAAAATGCTAAGATTACAAGTAGATATGATTTTCACAGGCAATAATTAGCAAGAAAATGATAAATGATGGTAGATAGATGATAAGTTGGGAGTAGGCAGGTAGGTCGATAGATAAGACTAGTTGTTGAGGTGGTCTGAATCTGTGTTTCATGGAATAAGGTATGCCGCCACAGTTTAGGTCCAGCATAGAACCATGTAATCTTCCTCAGTTACTTTCTCCTTGAAAATAAAATGGACAGAAATATTTCATGCTTTCATATTTAGTTTTTCAAGTATATACATCACCTCCAAAATGCATTGACTTTTTATTCTTTGCAATGATATGCGCTTGAACTCCTTATGAATATTCATTACATATTTTCTCTTGCTTCCTCTCAGTTATTTCCTTACAAAAATAGAAATGCATCATTTTGAATGAGATAATTTTAGATTTTCCCTCCTCTCTCTGTATGCCCTCTCAGTTTTTTGATGGTCTCTCTCCTGTAACCATCTGTATTTTGCCTGGTGTACTCTTGAGAAAAATGTTTTTAATAATAATGATGGCGGTGGTGGTGCATTTAGCATATGAAAGGTAGTATTATTGGGCTGATTTTTCTGTACATCTATATATGTACATCTGAGTGCTTTATATGCAAGACTGAACTGACTGTAGTAAGTTGAATGCCTTGCCACAGCTGTTTGGTTTGGCTGGGAAGCTCAGAAACCTGGGGAGGGTACAAGCAGTACTTTCTGATATTGGTAGCATGGCAATGATTTTACCTGAAAATAAATGGGAGTGAAGGCATCACTGTTGAATTATGAATGACAGTGTGGTGGTCACCACTCCAACATTGTTAAGCCACAGCCTTCTTGGAAAAATTCTAGAGGTATTTTTACACTGTTGGAAAGCTGTTTAATATCAAGTCATGATATTGGTCAGTATTTTCCACATTATGCAGGGATTTCCCCAGCTCTGCTGGGATGGAAATTGTGGTATGGTACTTGCAAGGAAAATATTCTGCCCCTAAGCTGCAACCCACTAAAGGTTGCAAGTAGAGACATGCATGACTGTTCTAAACATTCCAAAATTTGATCAGATGTGACCACTGGAATTCGAATAGATTGTCTACACATTCGAATTTAATCATTGAACGAATTTCAAATGTTCCAAAACATTCATTCAGATGATTTGAAACATGTGAATGTACAGATACGTATGTACTACATACTTACCTGTACAAATCTCATACGTATCTATATGCATTTGCACTGATAGTATGGGACAAGAAGAGGATGCATGCGGGGATAAAATGGGATGCATACAAAATGTGTACAGATACGTTTAAAACATACGAATGTTGTTGACATTCATATCTTCAAATACAAATGTTGTTAATATTCATATCTTCAGATGTGAATCTAACATTCGAATGAACAGATTAGAATATATTCAGTTCAAATCGGATTTTGTTGCATTCAGATTCTAAACATTTGAATCGAATTGAACGTTTGTATATTCTACTCTATTAGAATTCGAATGCAAAAAAAAAAAAAATGTGCACATCCCTAGTTGCAAGAGAAATACCCACTTATTCTTCTTAAGCATGTTCAACTGAAAATATACATAAAAAGTAGAAAAATGGCCACTGGAGGCGGAAATATCTATGCAGCATTTCTAAAAGTCAGCCTAATGCTCTGTATTATACTAATTAGTGGGATCTGAACAGACAACTGATCTCCTGTGGCAAAACATTTTCCTGTAAGCATTAGCTTTCATTAGCCAACCATTCTGTGTAGCTAGTTTGGTCTAGTGGTTAGGGAGCTAGCCTCCTATCTGGGAATACCAGGTTTGATTCCCCACTCCTCCATGAAGCCAGCTGGGTGACCTTGGGCTAATCATAGCTCTCTTCTGAGCTCTCACAGCTCCGCCTACTTCACGGGTGTTCTATTGTGGGGAGAAGAATAGAAAGCTTTGTCAGCTGCTTTGAGTTCCCTTAAATGGGTGACAAAAGTGGTGTAGAAAGCCAACTCTTCTTCTTGCGCTTGTTCTAAAAGCAAGGCTATAAAGTAATATCCCTACGTAGCACATATGGGCAACCTAGATGTTGCTTTCAGTTGTTCACAATAGTTATTTTAGGAACTGTTGGGCATGAACATCTGAAGTAAGTATACAACTTCATAGTCACCAACTCAGAGGTGTAGCCACCATGAAATGGGCCCTTGGTGAAGAGAGAAATATGGGCTCCCAACCTAAATATGATGTAGTCTAACACTAAGAACTTTTATACCCTATTCACACTTATCTTCTAGAACCACTCACTGGCTAAATGTATATGCACGCCACCACTGCTGCCATCCTGGAACTCATTAAGCCCTCCTTGGAGTTCACTAGGCAGTTCCTGTGCAGCAGTATTCACACCCTCTTCCATACTGCAAATACTTGTGGAGGCATGCTGCTGCTGCACAGTCATGTGCCACATCCCAATCACCATGTCAGCGTCCGGGCACTAACATTTGCACAGTGCCTTTACGTTGCCATTATAAAATGCTGAAAGTGCAGGAACTTCACATCACTGCCTTTTCATGGGACAATGGGTATCTGAATGGATCTACATTAATCCAGCTGCCATCCTACCATAAGTACTCGTTAGACCAGTCATGTCAAACATACGGCCCGCGGGCCGATTTAATACGGCCCGTGATCGCACAGGAGGAGGAGGCGCTGCGCACATGCTGCTGCCGGAGAGAGACCGAATTTCTACAGGTGCCGGCGCTTGGCTCTGCTGCTGCTGCTGAGAGAACCAACATTAATTCTCTCAGCAACAGCAGCAGCAGAGCAGAGACGGCGCCTGTAGAAATTCGCTCTTTCTCGGCCGCTGCCTGCGCGCGGCACCGCCTCCTCCGTGAAGCGAAGGTGAGGCCCGATATGCTTGGGCTTCGCCTCGGCTTCAAGGAGGCGGAGGCGCCGCCGCACGCAGGCAGCGACCCGAGAAAGAGCGAATTTCTACAGGCGCCGTCTCTGCGCTGCTGCTGCTGCTGCTGCGAGAATTAATGTTGGTTCTCTCGGCGGCGGCAGCAGAGCTCTTTCTCGGGCAGCTTCAGTTCTTCTCTGATCGCAGGGGTAGGGAAAGCTTTCCAGCGTTTCCTCCTGCTTTTCTAACAACCATGTTGTCAATACTACAGTACTACCACTCAAGCATACCTTCTTGGTCTACTCACTGTTGGGAGTCCTGCATAGTCTTAGAACACAGGAAATGGGCTATAAGGGAAACAGCAGACTGTCAACAGCTGAGCCCTTGCCCCTTCCCAAGCAGTGGCTTTTGCTAGCACTCATGGACCAATAATTGTCTTCTACAGTTCTAAGCAGAAGCTTCAGCAGCATGAATAGAAAACCATGGAGAGCCTTGTCTTCCATGCAAGGACACAGAGGTAGCTTCTTTCACGCAGGGTAGCTTCTTGCAAACAGCTAGTTCCACTCACTCATTGCTTTCATAGACTTGAACTAGTTTGGAAACTGAAACACACCAAGACACATCCAAAACAAAACAAAAAGGTCATATAATACCAGTGGGATAAACATTAGGCATGGTTAATATGAATGTGCAAAGTCCAGTGATTTGAGGTAATGCAGTCAAATAAAACAGAAATAGAAGGCTACTGCAAAAATGGACTTTTTTCATTTTTATGCATTTATTTGTATTTATATGAGTTTTTAAAGAAAATACTTCATTTTGCCTGTCTTCCTGTTATCAAAATTCTTTTTACAAAGTTCAAAATATCTAATTAGTGTTACTCAATTATTTATACAAAACATTAAAGCAATAAAACTATCTCCCATTTAGACATAGCATTCTTGTATTCATGAAATATATTGAATTAATACCTATATTTTCTTTTTTTTCAGCCTTGAGGGACAATAGGATTGAGCTTCTTCGAGCGTCATGGCATGAACTAACTATCAGAGTCACTGATGTCTCCCTGTCAGATGAAGGCCAATACACCTGTTCTTTATTTACTATGCCTGTCAAGACTTCCAAGGCTTTCCTCACAGTTCTGGGTAAGCATAACAAGTTGAGAATACCAATGGGAGAAGAGTTGATAAGACTCTTGCTATAACTTTGTAAGAAGTTTAGAGAATTGTGCAGAATGTTAATGCTTCTTCGTGTAACATTGAACCATTCTGCAGTATTACAAGAATAAGCCTAAGGATTTCCTCAGCTCAGATTGTCCATCTTACATGAGAATGGAGACTTGTTTCGGCCCATCTTCTGAATAGGCACAGTGTGCCAGTTTTCAGTGCTGCTTCAAGGTCTTGCCACACAATTGATGTAGAATATAATCCTGGGGTTATCCTGAGATCACCATGAACACATCTGGCAATCGCAGCATAGCCATGTCTGGAAGTATCCTATGGCTCTGAATATATGTGGAGGTGCAGGATTTATTTAAAAGAGGTTGAACAAGATTAGCGCCATCAAGGAAGATGACACTGATCCATCCCACATCCCCCCATGATCCAGTTCAGTTGTCTGGTGAATTCAGAGGCCTTTTTGCACTACGGCCTCTAGTGCATAATTAGTGCAGCTCTGAGGAAGGGCATACACACATTGGGTGGGCTGTTACAGCCTACAAGCGTGCTTGCCCTCTCCAGAAGTTCGCTAATTGTTGATTAAGTGTGAAGCCCAAAATCATGCTCCACATCTTAACCAATGTTACCTAATTTCTTACCAGAAGAAGAAGAGTTGGCTTTTCTACCCTGCTTTTCTCACCCATTTAAGGGGACTCAAAGCTGCTGCCAAGCTTTCTGTTCTTCTCCTCACAACAGACACCCTGTGAGGTAGGTGGGGCTGTGAGAGCTCAGAAGAGAGCTGTGACTAGCCCAAGGTCACCCAGCTGGCTTCATGGGGAAGGGCGGAATCAAACCTGGTATTCTCAGATAAGAGTCCGGCTCCCTAACCACTAAACCAAACGGGCTCACTGAAGCATCCAGCGGTGTGACCATTTGCTCTTATTGGTGCTCCAGAGTTGTCTGAGGTGCCATACAAGTGCACTGGCACCTCAAATGACCGCAGACACGACTGCATGCTCACAGAGCATCAACATCGTCAAGGTGATGGTGTTGATGCGCCACTGCCAAAATGGTGGTGCCCAGAGGAGGACCGGGCCCCGGGATCAAATAAGTTGAGTATCCGGTCCCACAAGGAGGGCATAAGTAAAGTTGAACAGTGGTCAAGTGCAAGCACTAGTCAATGTTGAGTCATCATGCTCCTTTCCTGTCCCCTGACGGGAAGGTTGTGCAAAAACATCTCAGATCTACTGAGCTGGATCAAAACAGGCAAGTGCAGAAATGGCCATGGACTCACAATTTTCATGTCATTATTCCTGATATCATTTAGGGAAGTAAGATGTAAAACTTCCCATCTTAATCAGACAGCAGACTACATCCTTTTGGATATGAAATAGTGATCCTGCATGTTGACCAAGCTCTATGTCTATTTGTGCATGGGGATGCATTTTTCTCCTATAGTATACATGCACCATTGGACTGAGGACATTTCTGATAATGCGATCACTGATCACAATTGTCTTTATTCTTCTGAAACACTAGCATGGACAAACTTCACAGTGTTCACAGTGTTTATCATCTATTCAGGGAAAAGGATTTATATAAATGCTTTTATATAAATATATCTAAGGTGCTTTTTACCCCTTAGTTTGTCCTATTTATTATTTTTTCTTAATTACTTAATTCTATTTTTTCTTCCTTCTTTTCTTTTCCTTCTTTTTCCCATTTATTTTACTCTTTGTATATAGTGAGGTGAGAGTTGAATTTAATAAGCTGATGTAAAATGTTCTGTGTGCCAGTAATATTAAACTTAATCCAGCCAGGGAATTGCTTTTGTGCCTAGGATATGAAATATGTGCCTCTGCTAGTACCACTGAGACTATTTTACCAGTTTGACGTTAAAGGGGAGGGGGAACCAACTCAGAACAGAGTATTCCAGGATAAAGACAAAAGCAGGTCAGTTCTCATTCTAAAAGAAGTATATGAAGATGATGATAATAATGATGATAATATAATAAATAATAATAATAGTAATAATAATAGGTGGCCATTTAAATTTAGCATTGTAACATAGGATGATTTTGCACTGGCAGGTATAACAGAGCATAAAGCCTGCTAGGACTCTCCCTTCTGCGTAAGAACATAAGAGGAGCCCTGCTGGATCAGGCCACAGCTCATCTAGTCCAGCATTCTGTCGCACACAGTAGCCCACCAATTGCCCATGGGCATCTCAAGCAGGGACAAGGGCAAACCTTCTCCTGCTCTCGAATCCCAGCAAATGGCCTTAGAAGCATCATGTTTGTCCCTTCTGCCTGAAAGATGTACTTAGGCATCCATTCTAGTATGCTGGTGTGATCTAAAGGCAGTGGCACCTGGGAAGGGAGCAGCTTCCTAGGATATTTGCTGGCCCAGTATACCAGCCAGTGTAGAATCTCCCATAGTCCTAAATCCAGCTAGATAAAAAGGTGTGTATAAAGCTGTAGAAGAAGAGGGGAGCCAGATAGGGGTGGGGGGATTTCTTTATTCCTGTAATGCATTTGTGTCACATTTGTAGTCAGTAAAGAACTTCTGTGTATCAGTCAGCTTTTCATTATTTGGTTTATTACATTTTAACATCGGAAGTACTATGATAACATATCACACATATTAGAAAGAGTTTAACATATTTCAGAAACTCTTCTACTTCATGTGTTAACTGCTGTTAAGGGAAAGTCAATTACATATGAATTTATATGGAGGAATAGATGCTGAATGATAAAAAAGCATCTGCCTTTTGTCCAGGGATAAAAAAGTCCATGAATTACAAATATAACATTCCAAAAGTAATGTTAGCCTGTTCACCTTGAAAATATTTTGTCCCTAACAGTGATATAAATGCAGTCCAATTTTATGCATTTGTTTAATGGGAAGAAAACCCCATTTAATACAGTAGGTTATAATTCCTGTTAAGTATTTAGGATTTACAGAGTTGTTGCTGGCAATGGTGCAATTATTTCAGCTGGCTTGGACTGTGGTTTAAAAGAAGCATCTCTGATCTAAATCAGTGTTAGACACCAAGGAACAGATTATGCTGAGGGTGTTTATTTGTTACAAAGCCTGACTGATCGGATGGCCGACACTGTTATGACATGTTCTGTACAGCTTCTTGTGCCATATAATTTCCTCTGCTGCTGCATAGTCTCCCCTATCATTATTTTAATTTTTTTGTTTTAATTTTTTTTTATTTCTAACTGTTTTTAACGTTTGTCATCCCACACGTTGTCTCTCTTGTGCTTGCTAGGTAAGTTCCTTCCTTCCTTCCTTCCTTCCTTCCTTCCTTCCTTCCTTCCTTCTCTCTCTCTCATTCTTTCAACAGAATCTATCACCATTCCCCTCGGAATGGCTTTTGTGCCTTTCACAGAACAACCATATACTACGTATTTCCAAATCTGTTTTCAAATCTGATAGCCTGAAAGCATACTAATAGCTTATCACTGGCTGTAAGTAGTGCATGCAGAGTTTAGTTGGGATTTTTTTAAAAAAGCAAAACTCCAACACTGTCAGTTATAGTAGTTCACAAGACACAGTGTGGTTTGTGCATGGACTAGAAAATTGATTAATAAAAGCTTAGCTTTCAGAACCTTTCAATTGGTGTTGGTAATTATGTGCAGTACTTAAGTAGGGCTAATCCTTGAAAGGAGAACTGATTATTTGTTTATTGTTTATTGATTTATTTATGAAGCTAAAAATGTCTACAAAAATGCAAGAAGAAAACACATGGTGAATTGAATCCCTCCAAAACCAAGACAGCAGATAAATAGCGGTACAACAAGCCTATCTAAATTGGGTACATGAGAGGGAGGGAAACATCTTACTCTTAGCCATCCAGCAAAATACACAGCAGGTAGCGGAAACGTAATTTCATTTTTAAATGGTAAACTAGAACTGAGATTCAGAAATAGGAATATCGATGCCTTTCATTGGGAAACAGTGACCTAAATGCTCTCAGACATTTAAGGTGAATCTGCATATGAATCAGACACCAATGGAATAACTGGTAGGGAAACTGCACTGCTCCTGTGCAGTCTCCGAAATCTTAAATGCTCAGCTCATTGTTATGCTATTAATGTACAAGCAGATACTAAGTAGGCTCCTGTAAGCATCACTGGTGGCAACAAAGTAATTTCAAGCCTGAGAAATCATGCCACTTGATAATGCCTGCTTAGCCCAGATCTGGTCCACACATTGGTGTATACTGTACCATTTTACCAGCTAGTTTTGTAGACTGACTGATTTCAGCATTAGACCAACCCATAGCGAACAAGGTCAGTTGAATGTGAGGGCAACTGGATATTCATGATTACAGTTCTCCCTTATAACTTTCCATTCAAGATGGAAGACAAGGATAACAGGGGCCAGACCAGGACTCATGCCTTATCATTTCCTTCAGGTGATTTCAGGAGCAGTGCTGACATTCTGATCATGGTGTGTTGGTACTAGGCTCATGGCATCCTAAAGTTTGTGTGGAAGTGATAAGGGCAGCCTGTGCTGGCAACGTGTCTGAACCTGCAATGAAAGTACACAAGATGTCAGTGCTGTTGTTGCAATCAGGAAATGGGGGGAAGAATATTTTCTGTGGAAAATGTACAAAAATTAAGCCATTATCCTGCCTGCCTTGGTGATTGGGATTTTTCTACTCCTATGCACTGGGCATGAATGGCAAGCACCCCCCCCCCCAAAAGCCCGGGACCGTCCCGATGCGCAGTCTCAGCTTGCTAACCAGTGTGTGCCGGGACCCCAAACCATGCTCAGACTTTTTTCTGAGGGGGGTGCCAAATTTGGTACTGGTCTGGCATGGTTTGGGGGGATTTGGTCCACGGAAAGCGGACCAAATCGAAAATGCATGGGGACACCCCAAGCCTGGTTTTGGTACCGGACCAAATGTGCATGGGGAGGTGCCCAGAGACTACCTGCAAGCCTGCTTCCCACCCATTACTTACAGAAACCATACAGTACTATGCGAGAATGTTGCCAAAGGTGGCATTGTAAGAATCAACATACTGTGGCAGAGGAATATAGAGGCAAGCAGGAGCAATCCCATGGCTGCATCCAGTTAAGCTGCGATCAAACACAGCAAAATAAATAAATAAATAAATCTGAGGCACCTCAGAGAAGCCTTTGGGCTATTTTTGTTCACATACGACTGCCCCTCCCGTTTTCCTGGACATTCTGTTCTAGAAAATGTGGATTAGAAAGGACCACACACTTTCACCAAGGCACCTGTGAGGCACTCCTTTTGTCATGTCTGAAATCGTCATTCACAACATAATAATAAAATGTCAGCTCCACTAGCTATAAAAAATGAAACATACATGGGAAAATCTTGACATCAGACTAATTCTGAATATTTTTTTAATATAATTATTCCTCAAATATCTAGAAGGACCTTAAACATTTTGTTTGTTTGTTTTTAGCACCTACCTGTACTTACCAACACTTCATTGATTCTTGCACTGAAAATCCATGGAGACTTTTTCTGTCATTAGTTTACTTGTCATTTGCTATTATCTTATTTTCATTTCACCGTTAGTTGCACTATACCATAGAAACATTGAATAATTTGTCCTGTCTCTGATTATATAGCTCAATGTGCAAATATCGTATTTCATGTTTTCTCAAATGTTCCAGTGTGTTTTTAAAGAAGATGATTATGATCAGGATAAATATTAATCTAAAACTACATACTTAAGAAGATACACTTTTAAATATTATTAAAACACTTTAAAAAAACAAAAGATTAATACAATAAGAGGAAATGGTTTTAATTAAAGGTCTCATCTGCAGGAAACATATATGTACCAATACTATTCATGCTTCCTTAAGTTACCATTGTGTATTAAATCATGTGTCTTCCTTTATATGATTCCTTTTGAAGGAAGGATAGAGCAAAAAAAAAAAAAAAGACTGAAGACAAAAATGCAGAAAATACTGGGCTCAGCTTGATTTTCTTTCTCTGGCTCTGAGGCCCAGAACTCATCGCCTTACACATTCACAGGCTTCTGAACCTGTTGGCACATCCAGATCTGCTCCAATTGCTTGACTGTGTTTCTGCAGGGCACAAAGGTCCCAGAGCTCCAGGTGCACACTGAGTCCAATTTCACGGTCTACATGGAAATTCACTGTTTCTATATAGTCCATGAAATACTAGCTTATATATGACAAAACATCCTATTATCTATGTTGATCAAAACCATACTTCAGTTTACCGAAAAGGCTTAGACTGAGATCAGTTAGATCATTATTTTTAAAAATTAATTAATTGGAAGAGTTATAATTTAATATGCCACTCGTCTTTATCTGTTATTTCTGGTTAATTCTGGTTCTCCTGCCATATGCCTATACATTTGCAAGCTTAATGTCACAACTACATCTAAGTTTAAATGCACATTCAATCCACTTTCAGAATGTGATTATTAGTTCTTTTTCTGCATTGTATAATCCATGGGTGGATTTTCTGGGTTAGTTCGTTTCAAAAGAAAACTCATAGTCACTTTGCTAATATGTTGGCTGAAGATGGATTAAATGTTAGGTGTAGCTGAGTCCTCCATTGTCTTCTTGACAGAGAAGAAAGCTTTGTGTTTTTTTATGAATTCAAATACTGTAGACAAATTTGTAATATATATTGTGTTATTCAATAATGTCATTTCATATCTTGGTGTATTAAAAAAGGTTTTATAATAATTCATTATCAACCTTTTGAATAATTTGTTTCTTTAGGTGTTCCAGAGTCTCCTCAAATTAGTGGCTTTGTTTCACCAGTTATGGAGGGTGACAAGATGGAACTGACATGTAAAACATCTGGTAGTAAGCCAGCAGCGGATATCAGATGGTTCAAGAATGACAAAGAGGTGAAAGGTATTGTTTGGAATTGTGTGTTTCATTTCTAAAAAATCAATTGTTAATTAAACATGCAAATCAGTAGATTTGGTTTGCAAAACTGTAATGTTCCTTGCAATTAATCAAGCAGTAATCAAAACAATAGCACTAAGCTAAAGACTCCTCATGCTGCTAAGATAAGAGTAAATAACCCAATTCATAGAATTATACAGCTGGAAGAATTTCCAAAGATAATCTAGTTTGTTTTTTTCTTGAATTTTGCTTCCCAACCATTATACTATGAAACAAATTGGGTCTTGATTTTAATCAAATTTTTATTTAATGAATGGGTTTACTTGTTTTTGTAGCAGTATGTAAACCATTTCAAAATCATGTTTTTGATGGGAAAGTATATAGAGTGCCTCCAGACATCACTGTAAAAATGTGCAGCTTACCAATATTCTGAAGTAAAGTGCTTCCAGAAGGAAAATGGTTCATCCCAACCTACAGATGGTACTCCACATTTCCATCATTGCAGCAATGAGGATTCTTCTGTTCATGTATTCACCCCATTCCTGTGTGCTCAGCTATCATAGGTCCTGGTGTTCTTGGGTGAAGGCAAGTTCTTGCACTATTCACTCAGAGAAGAGAAAAAAATTAGGGGTCATGGAATATTCTGCAGCATAAGTCCTTTAAACTGCTATTTTTTAAAAAAAAAATATGGAGCATTGGGCTATAATGCACAGCTACATCAGAGGATAATTAAACCTATCTGTCAAATCAAAAGTTTTTAAATATACATTTTTGAGCCCATAGATAATTAATATTTTTCTGTGTGAGAGAATATAGGAATGCAAGAGAGTCTAGAGAGACTTTTGCCAGTGCTCTTGCAGGTTACTTGTACTTAATATCTATTACAGTATTCCATCACAGGCCATTTCAGCAATTACTTCATTTAATCTGGATTAAGGAAATCTGAATATTTGGGTTCCGGTCCACAGGGAATCTGGTCCAAGTAGTTCTGCATCATAGCAAGAACCCCATACATCTACCTAAAGGCATTGGGTGCTAAACAGGGCTGCCATGTGGACACTCTAGCACCCATCCCAAGGCTCCATTTAGGCCCGAGCAGGAAAGTCTGCTGGTGACAGAGTGTGATTGGCCCATGTAGCTGTCAATCAGGGGTCACTTCCAGTTACAATGGGAATGGCGGAGAGACACAGCTTCATAGCTGCCTACAGAGCCACTAGGAAAGCTTGTGCTCAGCTTTATAGACTGCTAGAAAGGATGTATGGCTCTACATAGTGTGTGTGTTGAGGAGCAGAGCTGAAGCCATCACAATGCAAATGGCAGCTTCTAGGACCACCCCAGGACCCCAGTGGTCTGACATGTTTGCAGAAGCATGCTCTCTGATCTGGTCTTCATGGCAGAAGACCAGATTGAAGGCATGATTAAATGGGTGTACTACTAATCCAGATTTAAGGGCCCAAAGACCTCATTAAATCTGGAATTTAACAGTGCTTGTGCAAACAACGCCTTCCGAAAGGGGTCCCCATGGTATCATCAGTGCAGAAG
The DNA here is from genome assembly GCA_023333525.1 of Aspidoscelis tigris stejnegeri. NCBI lineage: Eukaryota > Metazoa > Chordata > Lepidosauria > Squamata > Teiidae > Aspidoscelis > Aspidoscelis tigris. Next base: position 228,232,146 of record JALMGA010000001.1, read on the forward strand.
ATACATAGAGGATCTGTACCAAATACATTCCTATTACGTTCCAAATGAAGTCTTCAGGGCTTGTGCAGAAGTGGCCACATTCTCCTGGCACCTGTGGAAATGAGGGAAAATATAAGAAATTATCATAGGCTCATGTTCACTTCCTGCAAACATTACTGGTATTCTGTGTAGTACTGACACAAATCCCAAACATGAAGTATTCTGCATGTTGCAAAGCTATTCAGTAAAAAAAAAACATACTGGAACACTGAGTGGATACACATTATGCATTCTTAAGAGAACTCCACTGGCTACCAATTCACAACCAAAGCAAATTCTAGACATTACCCTTAACTTATAAGTCTCTAAAGGGAATGCCTTTTCCAGATTAACCTGTTCATGCCATAAGATCTTCAGAGGAGGCCCTCATGTCTGTAACACTAACTTCAATTGTTGAGGGGATGGAGACCCCAGATAGGACCTACTTGGTGCTCCCCCCAAAATTCACCAAATTCATTCAGTGAATACATTTAGAAGATTGCTAAAAACATATTTATTACCCTGGCCTATGAAATAATGAAACATCTTCCGTTCCCCACATTTAATTATTTTAGAATGCTCATTTTGTATTTTTTTTCTATTGCTTTACCCAATCTAAGACCTTCAGGTTGAGGGTGGAATAAAAAGACAAACAAATATTGATGTATTCATGGTCCCACAGAGAACAAGTACAAACAAGCCTTTGATTGACTCTGAGGTAGGAAAATGCAATAAGGCCAAAATGCGATGAATTTTACAGTCTGTAAAATATTGTGGAATCTCAATGTCTGAATTTGGGGATTTGAAAGTTTAGAGGTCTAGCCATTCCAATAAAATGAGTTACAAATTCAACACAATGTTACATCCAGCAAAACTATGCAAAGTTTGAAAGAAAGAGTAACTTTTGATAACTTGGATGATTTGGGATCTTACCCATCCCTATCTTTGAATGAATTCATACTGAGATAGCATGAAATAAGAATTACAAAATGTTGACAGACAAGAATAGCAAATAAAGCATGCAAAAAGATAGAAATCCACTACAACTGGCTTCTGTTCTATAAGCCAGCAGATTTCAGTACCAAGTGACTACATGGACAGTTAGTTACTATCTTGACCTGTCTGTAGTGTGGTCACATACTTCTTCCAAAGACATTATGGTATCACATCCATCCACATTATCAATTACTTTTCCCTTCTTCCATTTCAGTTCCTTGTCCTCTCTCCTCCCTTATTTTCCCAATAATAATAATTTTCTAGTGCTTCACTTCTATCCTATGTCCTAATTATATGAATTTCTGCTTGATGATTATTGATTAATTTTTCTCCCCTTGGTTCATGTTGTTCTTCTTGAGAATCTATTCTTGCTCTTTCTTAGCAACTAATGACCTTGCCCATCATTCCACTTACTGTTCTGGCAGCTTTAAGCCTCACATCTCCATGGAGGTTATGGAACAAAATCAGATTCTTTGTGGAGAAGGATGTGGAGATATGGCCTTTCCCAACATTTACTCTAATGGTTTCATTATTTGCACAGTCTCTCACTTTCTGCATGCCTCCTGAATCAGTAGCACTAGTCCCACTGGAAGACCTGATTGATCATAAGCCTCATAGGTCTCCATTAAGGTGGAAGTCTGTGATGTGGTCCCTTAATCCAAATTAAGGGCCCCTGCAGAAAGGGCCGTACAGAATTACAGGTATAAGCAAAGACATACGGTAATCCTAACTAATACTAATCTAAAACAACCAGATACTACCTGCCACTGTTCCTGTTTTGCCATATATTGAAAAAGTGGTATTTCTGTTTCCTACAGATTAATATGTATTTATGAACATATTACTATAGAAAACAGTATGGAAAAAGTTAATTGTGCAAAATGAATGTTTTTAGAAACTTTGTTTTTTAAAGTGATTATTTGTGCTATCTTGGGTTCTATTTGCTTTGCTTGTAGAAATTTGCATGACCATGTCATGCTGTTGCTGTTAATTTTTAACACCACCTTTTTTTTTTAATATAACCCTGTTTCAGCCTTTCCTGAAAATATCCTATTAGAATCTAGATATGTAAGAACAGCTTGACATCTATTGGCCCTGCAATGTCTCCAGGAAAAGTTACAAAAGTGATTATCGGCCATTCATCTTTCTTTAATTCCCACCAGCACTGTGCAATGCATAATACAACAGAGATTAATCTACACATTTAAAAATCAAAAGTACCATGTGGTTGGTTCGCAAAGAAACTTCTCAATCTCTCTCTCTCTTCTTCCCTCCCCTACCACAAACCCTTTTAACATTCTTATTCTGAAAATTTCTTAAATCAAAATTGAAAATGGTGCTGAAAAGAAATTACTTATATATTCAATTGAAAAAACAGCTGTGTCACTGTGATGAAGTTCAGACTAAAACAAATACAAGTCTTGGCTTGTATAATATTTGAGAAAAATTCCAAGCAAAGGGGATAATTTTCCATTCGCAGTTAATAGATAAGGCTCATCTGTTGACTGGTTTTCACACCATAACTCATACACTCACAAGGGCAGAAGTGCAACTAATTTCCTTGATTTTACCTTGTAGAGTAATAAATTACATTCCCTGCTGCAGATAAGTGCCCTGAATATAGCAATAGATTTGAGGGTGAAAGTTATATCTTGCACTGCGAGACATTTCACATTTAAGCCTGTTGTAGAAAGTGGAGGATTTGCAGTATCCCAGCAGCATCAGTCTGCACTTTGAACAGGGAATTTAAGATGACCTACTGTAAGCCCACCAGCATTATAAATGGGGAAGAATGATGAGAATGTTTTTGGCCCCGTACAACAGATATAACTAAAGCATAAATCAACTCACTCTTTCTTTTAAAAAACATTTCTCTGTACCTTTAAATGAGAAATGGTAGTTATTAACTTTAACATCTTAAAATAACATGCATACCAAAATTATTCTGAAAAGAATGTACCTGATTTTGGAATATGTCTCAGATACTCTGTACTTTACTCCATTTTGTTGTGAAGTGGAAATATGAACACAAAAGCATCCTGCCTGCCTCTCCATCCTGAAGGAAGAACCTAGGCGATTCATTTTAGTAGCCATAGATAGATCTGTCCTCCATTAATTTATCTAATTCTTTCTTACATCTCTTCAGGCTGGTTACTGTCACCACTTCTTCTCATAGTAAATTACATAGACCGATGGTCTACCTCTAAGACCATGGGCTGCTGCAGTACCATAGTAAGCTGACTCTCTGGGTTTGGCGGGGGAGGGGGAGTGGACAAAACATCCCTTGTTGAGTCCTAACTCTCCTGCCCATCAGCTTCATAGAGTCCCCCTTGGTTTTAGTGTAAAGTGATACAGGGGGTGAAAGCCCACCATGCATGATTTTATATACTTCAGGTCACCTCTTAAAAGGTCACCTGAAGAGCTCTAGAGGTTGCAGCCTGTTTATGCTCCTTCATCATTCTGGTTGTCCTTTTCTGCACCTTTCTGAGTTCCACAATATCCTTTCTGAGGTGTGGTGTCTAGAATTGTACACAGTATGCAAAAAATGATCCTTCCTAACAACCCCTAGCACTGAGTTTGTTTTCTTCATTGCTGCTGGATGCTTACACCTTCATTGAGTTGTCCATCAGATCCCCAAGATCCGTCTCCTGGTTGTGTGATAGCTGTAGTCCTGAACTTTGAGAGGTCAGTAGATTCAAGAGGAAAGATTTATACTGTTCAAGAACATAATGAAAAACGTTGAGATCCCATTCTTATCACTAGTTCTTGAAAGCATATCTACTAGTACTTTTGACTTTCTTGCATGTGTTTTCAGCAGAAGGAAAAAGCTTATTGTGAACTATAAGAAAGTAGAGAACTAAATGGTGCTAAAAATGAGGAGAGTGCTGTGCTATTTCATTTTAACAGGTTATACAATGTGTGCCACAGGAGTCATGTCTTTTGGTTTTATAATGAGCTAAATATGTGAAATTAAATATGTGTTTCTTTGGTTTCTCATCTGTATTGTACAAGTGTTCACATCTGATTCATGAAATGTACTGTGGGCTAAATAATAATAAATTCCTTCTATTTCACTGAAATAATGTCACTATTTTGCCAAAGCAGAAGATTGCTTTTAAAACACCAGTATAAAGCATAGATAAAGGATAAAGAATTGTATTGCATCTTATGTTTTGATGTATCAAAACCAAGCAATATACTGGCAGTATCAGGTTAGCCATGTGACTCTGCTCATAATTGTGTCATCATAGAAAAGTGCGCATTATTTCTCAATGTATACTGCTAATTGTAATTAATGCATTTTTGAATGTTTGCATAAAATATTACCAACTAATATCCAGACCCTTTATAAAAACTTTACATATATTTCTGGGTTGAAATGTACAATTTGATGCAGTGGAGGGAAAAAAGGATTTTTTTTAACTTCTACCATCTCCTCAGCAAATTCCTGATGATAAGAAAATAACAGATGAGGGACAGAATTTGAGGGCAGGGGAGGGAAGATTTCTGGACTGCCTTAGAAGCTATTCCCAAACTTGGATTTTAAAAATAGTGTACAAAAACAAAATAAAAAGGAATTGCAAGAGAAGTGGAGCGAATTATTTATCTGTCTTTTTGACAGAAAGTAGTGGGCAGATACTTGACCTAAACAGTTACCATTTCTGTACAGGGCAGGAAATAAAAACAATAAGGAAATAGACTACATACCGAAGACAAAAGTGGCAAATATTGTGACAAAATAAGATGTCAGCAGATAGAACAAATACCAGCAAAGCCCTAATTCAGATACAATCCATTGATGCTTTATTAAGTAAGCCAAAGATCTTGTTAAAGATCTTGTTAAAGGACACTAAGCCTACTGAAGGACAGTTGCCATGACTTCTGGAAACACAAGTCTGGTCTGCCTAATCTCAGGTATGTATTTGTACAGATGCTATTTAGCTCAGATGTAGGTAGTAGAATGGAAAAGCTTGATAAACAACAATATCCATTTTGAAGCAAATAATCTTAACTTTGATGTATCCTATATTCATGTGTTGCAAAATTACAATAAAAAAAGTACACCTGAAAGCACATATTCACAAGTTTGGGTCTGGAAAATTTTGTGTGTGAATTTGGCTAAAGTGTATTTGGAGAAACATATCCCTAAAATATAGAAGTCCTTTCCGCACTTGCTCTTAAATTTTAAAGAAGTCCACAACTGGACCAGCAGCAGTATTCCAGACCATTAAAAGCACATACAAATTGTTCCAATGTCAAGCTGCTATGAAATGGGAAAATTCCATAGTAGAGATCATTATGAAACATATTTAGAAAAGCACTGAAAATACTGTAATATTCCTAAGTAACTGAGAGAGCAACCACATTTAAAGTGGTGTCTATAGTTAAGAACATAAGAAGAGCCCTTCTAGATCAGGCCACGGGCCATCTAATCCAGCATCCTGCCTCACACAGAGCTTGCTTCTCAAACATCAATTGTTTCTGGTCATTCTCAAGCAGAAGACAAAGGTAAAACCTTTATCTGCTCTCAAATCCCTGAAATGGCCTTTTTGAGGCAGACTGCTTGTCTTTCCAACTTGAAGAAAAGAATTACCTAGGAATCCATTCTAATAGCATTGATGCACTTGAATTTACTTAATCCTTTCTTTAAGCTATCTGGGCTGATTGCTGTCACCACTTCTTCTAGTAGTAAAATCCATTGACTGATGACGCTCAGGCCATGATCCTCCTTGACTTTTTAAAAGTGGAATTAACAAAAAACTGATGCGAATGCACATTCTGCCCATTCCCATTTTTTTTTGTTAATTCCACTTTTAAAAAGTTGAGCGTGGTGGTGGCAGCCAAGAGAGTGGGCAGGCAGGCAGGGCTCTCTTGCTCTCTCACTCACTGCCCGGCATTCATCCTCCCCATGACCTGGGAGTGCTGTGGTGGCAACACCCAAAAGGGCAGGTAGCTGGGCGGGCAGGCAAGCAAGGCAGTTATGGTGCAGCCCAAAAGGGCAGGTGAGCAGGCAAGCAGCTGGGTGGGCAGGTTTGCGAGCGGGCAGGATACTGCAAGTGTACTGTTCCCAAAGGAAAAATAAAGCATGTTAGCAACAAAAACAGGAGTGAGAGTTGTTTAAACAAATTTTTAATACTTTTTTTTTCCTGATTTACTCCTCTGAAAGTGCAGGAAGCTAATTTTTAATGTGGACAAATAATTTTCAAAATGTTTTCAATGCACAGTAAAACCCCAGTGGAAATGCGGCCTCAGGGGGAAAAAGACTCCCCATTGTCAATCCTAACTCTCTTGCCTGTCCAGTGGATATGAAAAAAATACAACAAATACTAAATGTTCAAAAATGGTAACTAAAATGATCAAGGGACCATAGAAAGGCTTTTAAGACAATGGCTACATTCCAATACAACAATTCTCTGCAAATGAGCACTCAGTATGATTTCAGATCATTCATTCTGTTTTCTTTCCTTCCCAATTTCTCTCTTCACTAAAAACCCTTCCCCAATGCAGTCAACAATTGGTCACCAGTCTATTCCTCAAACTGTGAATTCATTGGGGTGTGAAATTCAAACCCTACCTTCCATATTTACCTGTGGCCACATTAGTACATGGGCCGCATCCCCATGCAAACAATTTGATGTGGCAGTGGCTCACTTTTGACCAAGTGCAGGACTGAAATGGAACCTTGCCCATCCCCATGCCATTACTGCTAATGCAGGCTGTATACAAATACAGCTGTCCCCATGCAAACTGTGCTAAACCCTGGCATGGGGGAACAGCACCACCTCCTCTCCATCCCCTCTCTCCTGAATGGAAGCTAGTTTGACCCACATCCCTGTGCCACCCACCATGAATGCTGCATCCCCCCCCCCCCCCTTAGCAGCACACAGAAGCCAGGACCAAACAGCAAAAATAAAAATGAAAAAAAAATGCAACTGTTTGAACAACTTTTGGTGGCAGTTGAGCAGTTTTGCACACTTCCACTCCACCTGGTAACCACGAGAACATCTGGCAAGCAGAAAAGGGAGAAAAATCAAGCCATTATCATGCCTGCCTTAGTGATCGGGAAACAGGGGTGGAATATTTGCCCTCGAAAAGGGGAAAAAAATCAAGCCATTATCCTGCCTGCCTTGGCTATCAGGGAAAGCGGGTGGAATACTTATATAAAAGAGTCTTGTGGGGCAGCAAAGGCCATTCGACCCACTCATTGTTTTGGCTTTGACACCATTTAATCCCAAAAAATCTCAGCAGTTGTGCCAATGCACAGGGCAGGTACGACAAGCACAAGACATGAAACTCCACTTCTCAGTGATGCAAGTGCCAACCTCCCCAAATAGCCAACGACCATCCCCATGCACAGGCTTGGCTTGCAAAGCATTGCGTGCCAAGCCGACAAACTGCGGCAAGAGCAGTTTTTTCCAGGACCAAATTTGGTCCTGGTTTGGGCGATTTGGTCTGTGGAAATTGGACCAAATCTGAAATGCATGGGGATGCCTCTTCCTGAATCCGATTTCAGTTTGGACCAATATGTGCATGGGGACACGCCCATGGAGTTCTTTCTTTCTTTCTTATTTATTTATTCAATTTACAAGTAATAAAATGTGAATAAAAACATATTATAAAAATATAATAATAATATAAAAAGTCTGATCCAGCTGCAACTGTGTTCCCAGCACCTCCTTGATGACTACATGTGCCTGAGCAGTCACATTATCTTTTAAAATCAACACGTTTTCCTTGCACTTTTGGCAGGAATCTCTCCAGAAAAGGCAGATTGCTTTTAATTCCAGCCAGTTAATATGATGGGAGTCATCCTGAGCACCCCATCTGTCCTGGACAAATTGTCCTAAGCATCATCTGCCTCAGCTCTCCAGACTTCTATCTGTTGTCACTTTTACTGGTTTGGGGACTAAAAAAGGGCACTAGGGAAAAAAAAAAACTTCTAAATTCCAGAAAGCTTTTTCTTCTAATTCTGTCACAGCCATGAATTTAAAGGTTTTGGTTTTGTTTCTTCTATTCTTTTGTGTTTGAAAAATAGTGTCTACCTTTGGATGATTGGTAAGATGTATCCTCAGAATCACTCACTTGGGAGTCAAATCCCATAAAGAACCAAACCAGGGCAAGGAGGCAATATCCAACACCCTTCTCGTAGAAGTTACTGCGACCAAAAAAGTCACCAATCTAAACCTAATGGAAACCTCTTCCAAAGGTTCAAAAGACTGGTGGAAAACAGTGAACTACTAGAGGGCAGCTACCTTACCTACCAGCACGAAAGAACTTATCCAATCATGATGCGCCAAGGAATAATTCCCAGGCAGCTTCATTACTACTGACAATGCAAAAAATTTGCTACTTAATAGTATTATATTCTAAATATTTAATGAGACCCTCTTGAAGAAAAACTCCAAAACATGCTACAGATCAGCAGAAACAATTCAATATTATTAGGACAACTCCAATGGCAAAAAAAGCTCACTATGAAGCACTGCACACTGGCCATGTAGTTAGCTGCTTGATATAAAAAGTGTGCCATTGTCAATTGTCAAGGAATACAACAACAAGATCCAAGGAATATCAATAGACTGGCCATTTTCTTTTTGCATTATGTAGATCAAAGGGTAATCTTTTGGGTTACATAATGTGAAAGGAAAACTGTCACTCTGCTGCTATATTCTTTCACGCTGAAAGTGAATTGAATGTATATTAAAATTTAAAAGCGGCTGGGTCCTTAAGTAAGGATATCAAAGTTCTGCAGTGTTTATCTCCAATGGGCAGTCTACTGGCATTCCTGATCAGAGTTCTGTCTGCATGATGGTCCTGATCCAGACCAGTCCGCACCCCAGCTTCAGGATTACCCTCCATCCTGCCAAGATAGAATGTTCCCCCAGGGCAGGCTTTACAAATCTGCAGTAACTAGAAGGTTGATGAGGCCAAGAAGCTATGAAGACTTCATAGCTTCCAGGTCTTCTTGCTGTAGCTCTGAAAAGTGTTGTAAAAAAGGAACAAAAACATTCAAAGAAGCACTATTGTGAACATAGGTGAACAGCGAGAATACAAAGTTACAGAGATCTTTGTGAATTTTCTCAGAGTTCTGATAAGTAATATTTGGTGTTAAAAATATTTTCCAGAGAGCAGTTGCTTCTACCCTGATGCACAGCTTACATTTGCATGCAGAAATCTTCCTTGCTCAATCAAGTGATGGGCTTTAAGGAAGCATTACCAATGCTGCTGAGAAAAGCCACTGTTCCAAATGTGAAATTCCTTATCCTGTTTATTGATGAGAACTTTGGCTTACCTTTTTTGCACTTGAGAAAGTATATTAGAATATCGGGTTGCTATATTTAAAAAGTTTTTTTAAAATAAAAAAAATCATTTAATAGAAAAGCCTGTCAAGTTGCATTTGTTTTATTATGTGTGAACCTGAAAACATTCAGAATATTCTAACTGGAAGGCTTAAGCATTGTGAATGACATTTCCCCCTAAAAATCTCATTCCCAGCCAAGCAATGAGAAGTAGTGCAGGGAAACTAAAGTTATATGTTGTGGGGAATTGCCAGAAAGATTTTTACAGATTCCTATTAACAATACAGGTTATCTAAGTTTATAGTGGCTTCATTTTATGCTGGGCAATATACCTTCTTCTTTCAAGACCATCATAGTTTGCCTCCAGACACTGCAAAGAGATACTTACATGGTGCATCCCCAATGGACACGTGTGATAAAAATCCGCATTGTAACACACCATAAAGTGCCCCCATGTGGTTTGAGGCAACACGGATTCGAGTCGATTCATGTGCCTGTCCCCATGCATGGAAGATTTTAAAAAACAGACGAGAACCTCTCTGTTTCAAATGGCTCTCGCATCTATTTTTAAAAATCTTTCCCCACTCTTTACAGACCCTCTATCCCCTGGCAGTTGCCCAGCTGGGTGCCCTATGCCCACCTGTCAGCTGGGCAGTTGCCAGGTGGATATAGGGGCTGTCATGCACACAAGCACAGCTCTGCTAAAATATTAAACATTTTTGTGGGGCTGTGCTTGTTGCCATCGCAGTGTTAGCGGTGGGGACAACGAAGCCCCACCTGCTAATAACCCAGGAGCACCCACATGGCCCCTGGGCAATATGTGTTAACCCTCTATTTCGCATGGAAAACACTTGCAAAGTGGGTTTTTTAAACACATATTGACTCCCGTGTGCCACATATTAGTGCTTTGTTTGGGGACACTACCGAGGCTATTGTGAGATCGCCTTGCAGTTTTTTCAGCATGGGGATGCCCCCACAGGCTGGTTCCATATGGCACCTGAATATTTAATGATACTCTAGAATAAATAATTCCAGACAACAGAGCTGGAAACAGTGGAGGCACTCGTGGATATGGCAATTGCTCGGCAGTGGCATGACACGAATACCCAGATATTTCAGTATCCAGAAGTGAACAATCACAGTCCTGCATGTATGCCTGGCTACCATTTTCAGCTGGGTTTGGCCCCACACATGCTCAGTGATCATTACCAAGGTGTTATATCACATGAGCAAGCATCCAGACAGGTAAGTTCTTTCACTATATCTGTAAAGCTTAGTTGGGAATTGATTTTCCCCTAATAACATGATTGTGGGATTTCACCCCAATATCCTGGGACTACCTTGAGATTGCTATGGACATTTACAATAATCCCAACCATAGTCCTGGGATAATCCCAGGTTTTACATCTTGTCTAGATGCAGCCTCAGTCTCTGAGAGAACTTGTGTATTAATTTTCACAGTGTTTTCTGCTTTAAACATAGAGCTTTTTCTTCCTCTCATTTTCCTTAATTCCAGAATGATAAAATCAAGGAAGTAATGTTTTCCCTAATGGATTTTTTTTAAAAAAAACCACAATATTTTCAAAGGAGATACTTCTCATCCTCTCCCACTTTCCTAATATGTGCTAAAGAAAGAGTAGTCAGAATTTAGTTTAAAATCTTTTATATTTTATAGATCCTCTGCAACTACTCTAAGGTCAATTTTTGAGGAAGTAGGACAAAAGGGGAAATTTATTCGGACAACACATTGTTAAACTGTGCAGTTGCTGCCATGAGATGTGGTGTTAGTCATTACTGGATGCCTTTAAGGAAAACTTACACAAATTCATGCAATAGACAGATATGGGTGACTACTAGCCATATCAGGTATGTGGTTATTCCTGGTATAGGAAATGATATGCTTCTAAAGACAAGCTATTGGAAGACCATGATAAACTTGTTTTCTCATTCTGTGTTTGTGGGCTCCCATACAGAACTGGTTGCTCACTGTTATAAGAGGCTGCTTCATTAGATAGATCATAAATCCAAACCAACATAGTATTTCTTATGTTCTGGCTCAAAAAAATAAATAAATAAAATCCCCCCCCCCACAAAAAAATTGTTTTACAAGCTAAGCCTTCTCTCTCTCTCTCTCTCTCTCTCTCTCTCTAATTGGGTGATTTAGGTAAGAAAATGGGGGAGGGGAGATAGAGATAGAGATTCTGTTTCTTTAATGAGCTTCAGGGAAAGACTATTTGGATTGTAATCTAGTTATACCAGAGATAATGAGGAGCAGAATCTCATTCTGACAGTTCTGCCTTTTGGATGATATTGAAATTGCTTTTCCCATCTGTGTCTGTGTACATTTAGGAATGACAGCATTGGTAGTTTTGTAAGACAAATAATGGAATGTCTAGAAATAGAACTTTGTTTGCCTTCAGAGAGTGAGCAAACATGATGAAAGGTGCATTTGTCACTTGCTATTTAAAATGGTTTCATGTACTGTACTCTTCTTTTCTCCTTCATTATACCAAGCCATACTGCTGAACTATAGCAAACTTTATTTTTGCAGATGTTAAATATTCAAAAGAAGAAGATGCAAATCGGAAAACATTTACGGTCAGCAGCACAATGGTTTTCAAAGCAGATCGCACTGATGATGGCGCAGTCGTAAGTTGCAGAGTAGATCACGAATCCTTGAACTCCACACCTCAGATAGCAATGCAAGTTTTAGAAATACACTGTAAGTAATTTGTGTGTGTGCATGTGTGTGTGCATGCTGTTGTTATGTCCTAAAAATCTGGACATATTGCTTTTGTCCTTAAGGGAGATAGTTTATTAATTATTTGGAATTGTTAGTAGTAATGTTAGTAGTAATAACATTGAACACTGTTTAATTTTGGCAATATCTATTAGAAACTTCTGCAAATACAAGTGCAAAATCTCCGATATTGCTTGTGAATTTCGAGAAAGTCTTGTGGTAGTGGTGGTGTTTCTGAATAATTAAAATACCTAATGTGGTGATTTTTAAAAAGCATTTTTAAGCTTGTATACCCTTAAATCCATGAAATGTGTGTGCCATAGTCCACATTTGTAGTTTGCTTGGAACATATTTGTGACAGTAAAAGGTGCCTAGAAGCCTGACTAAGATGCACAGCTGCTCATTTAGGGCTTGTCTCCATGCACTATATACTCCAAAGCGAATTCGACTCGGAGGGTCCCCATGCAAAGGCTCTGATCTGGGCTACATGTGGAACAAATCACCCAAATCTGTGGTTAAAAACAAAACAAAACAAAAAAACCCTTGCAAACTGTTCTTGCTCTGGATTGGGAGGCGAGCACAGATTATCTTGGAAGCATGGGGACACTCCCAGGTTATTGCGGGAGGATTGGCACTCCCATTATTAGCAGGCGGGGTTTCGTCTGTGCTCGCCATTCCTGTCCTGTGCATTGGAGATCGCAACTGCTGGCCATTTTTAATTATCAAACAGCGTAAAAGAACTGATTGCTCCAGTTTGGCAGGTAAAGATGCAGCAATGAGGGGGGTCATCTCGCCCTTGTTGTCCCATGAGCCTCTTCCAACCCCACTCCCCAGTTGCCAGCAAGCAGCTTCTAATGTTAGAGGCAGTTTATCAGAGAAGCAGAAAAGCGCTTCTCTGGTCAACTGTCTCTAAACATTGTAGTTTTTTAGCTGGCAGGCAAGCAGCTTCTGAAGTCTACCAAAGTTAAACTGCCTCTAAACACTGTAGCAGCTTTTGTTAGCTTTTTAGCTGGCAAATTTCAGAAACTGCTTGTGGGGGAGCGGGAGTAGAATAAGTTAACCAAAGACGCTACAATGTTTAGAGGCAGTTTAGCAGAGAAGAGCTTCTCTGCTAAACTGCCTCTAACTTCAGAAGCCGCTTGCTGGCAATTGGGGAGCGGGGGTGGAATAAGGGTTGCAGGAAGAGGCTTGTGGTACAGCAAGGGCCAGATGACTAGTCCATGATAGCCTAGCCCATGATTGGTCACTTACCTGGATCCAGTTATGTGTCTGATCCTCCGCAGGGTGCCACCATCTTGGATCCAGTATCCTGTGTGACTGCGCATGCCCTAGTGTCATCATTATGGCAACAATGATGCTTTGTGCAACCACACTCATGTCAAGGGTCGTCTGAACTGCCAATGCTCTCACATGACAGCTCAGATGGCCCCCGCTGCACCAGAAAAGGTGCCAATGGTTGCTGCCTGACACTCCAGGTAATACTTTGTTTAAGGTTAGTTTGTGTGCAGCACACAATTTTGTGCACCACCTCTAGTTTATAATTAGTCAACATCTGGGCAGGCAGGGAGACACTTTTAGGCTGTAAGTGTCTCCTGCATGTGCAGATGCACTTGCCCAGATATTAATAAACTGCTTCAGGATTTTATAGGTGTTTGTATATAGCTGGATGGGCAGGTGTCACTTATTCTGCTAAATCTGGATATTCTGGCACCTAAGTCTTATCCTTTTCATTGTTCCCTGTACTATCTTTATGATGGGTATTGCACTTATCAGTTGTTACTAGGGGTCTTGAAACTGATGAATAGATTCTACTGGAGAGGAAGCACTTAATATTTCCAAACAATTAGTACAATGGGATCAATGTACACTGGAACAATTATTAAATATATTGATAATATTATCTTATTTGGAAAATAGAATTGCTTTTCTTTGGTCAGAAATATATTCATCCAGGAAGAATTCCCATACTTTTTTATACTATTCCTTTATACTGAGGATCAGTCACACAAAAACTTTATACTGTTTTAATTCTTATATACAAGGCCTTTTCGCATGAGGGGTTTTGGAATGCGTCTATGACACGCCGGGACGGAGCATTCGTTCTTGTGGGGTGGCCGGATCCATTCCACGCTGCCCCAAGCGTTCTGACAGGTCGTAGACATGTTCTAAAAGCAGAGCGCTAAAAAGTGCTCGCCACGTGCCTCAGCGCGTTCCAGCCATCCCCAGCCATCCAGGGAGGGAAGCATTCACACACGTTTCCCTCCCTGACAGCTGCAGGAGATGCCCCCCTGCCAAGATTGGGTGAAAATCAGCCCAACAGGTGGTAGGCCCACGCAAATCACTCACCTTGCCACGCCCGGGGTTGCCATCTGCCATGGTCTGTGCAGGTACGCGGGTTCTGGTAGATGGGACACAGGCTGATCACATGGGTCCCAGCTGCCAAGAGTGCGCGTGCCTGTGCAGACTGTGGCAGATGGCAACCCTGGGCCCCTGCAAGGTGAGTGATCGTGCACATGGGGGGGAGTGGCTCATTCCTGGTTCCTGCAGTCCCATCACAACTGCAGGAGATGGGCAGACACCCAGATTGGCTTCCCTTCACCCCTTTCCAGGGTGGGGAGAGGTCGATCTGTGACTGTCTATGGGATGTGGGGTCTCTCGGTAGACCATGTCTACCACATCCCCTGGACCATCAGAGCAGATCACTGGCCTCTGCTGGGTGGAGCTGCCTAGATCTATGTAAATCTCTGCCACCATATACCAAAGGTGGATCTTTGTTTTCTGCAACCTCTCAGGAAAGTCATGCTCATGTTGTATCTACAATACATCCATCTCACAGATGAAACTCATGAATCAGCATTTTCTGTATTTCTTTATGTCACTATCTGTTTTTAGAATGCTTAGGCCTGTATATCACAGGTGTCTGGTAGTAGATTTAGAGCCAGGTTAATTGATTAAATGTTCTTATCAGAGTTATAATTAGAAGGTACAGGCTGAGAAATTTGCTAAGTTGTGATTCATAGTTGCAATATCTGGGATTTCTCTGGACTATATGGACCCTGGAAGACAGAAGTAGACTTTCTGCTTTTGATTCGCCTTATGACTCATCTGATGATGAGTGCTCTGTCAGGGCTGTAACGTGTACTAATAAATCATATATAGCGCCTGCATTTTATTGAACTAATTCAGGAACATCAAATGAAGGTTCACAGAAGATTTTTCTCTTGTAAAATGTCATGGCATTTCCTGCAGATGAAGTACTGTCAGGCATTCCTAATAGCTGGTGCCTTGATTTCTCCAGTTTGCCTAAAAAGAAAAGCAGAAATTTGTGATAGCTAGAGAAAGAGACTTTTAAACAATAGCTCCAGAACTGTGGAATTACACTCTCTAATAACACTTTCTTTTAACTTTTTAAATTTTCTACACGTTGGGTCGAATTTGTTCTTTTTCCCTGTACTTGATTAGCTTTTCTGACTTCAAACAACCCTAGATTCTTAGACATTCCAACTGAAATGGGGACAGGTAGTTCAACATCGATTTACCCAGGACATAGTCCGCCTCAGTATACCAGTTGTACTAATGACAAACAAGCTATCTTGGTGGTGTATAGTACATAAGTGATGTGAGGCAGAAGTTAGCCAGTGTAATTGCTAGCTGGTTGCATTATAATGCAGGTATACTCGCAGTGGATTAGGCATCCCCTTTATTCTGTCTGTTCTACACCTGATTGGCATGAGATGGCAAACTAAAAAGCAATACTAGGGAAAGTGATCAATGCAGTACACAAACCCATTTGTTTTATTTACAAACATGAAACAAGCCACAGTTCTTGCATACTCAACTTATTTTTTTTAAGCCCTTCTTAGGTTTTAGGTAGGTTTTCATGGCCCGATTCAATCTCATTTGTAACCATTTTTGGGCTGTTATGCCATGTTACAGGTTTCTTCTTCTGTGAACGTAAGCTTTTGGATATAGACACAATATCCATCTTCAGAGGGTTTTGGTCTTGGATGATTCAGAGGTGGCTGATGTCTTACTAGATCTTTTCCCCCTTCTTATAGAAGCCTGCTGTTTGTTTGTCAGTTCTTCCTTTGTTTGAGTTGCTGATGAGTCATTGGTCTTTTCCTGACTGTACTTTGTTGGCATTGTTTTCTTGGGTGGAAGTGTTAATGGTGTATCATTGAGGCTTACTTGGTTATTATGTATTATGTAAAGTCCTCCTTGGTTTATTTCAACATAACTCCTTGCAGTATTGGACACTGCAAGGAGTGTGAGCTGACAACCAAAAAAATTATAATAAGGTGGCACATCTATTTATGAAGAAGTAGTAAACAGTATGCTAGGAAAATACCTTATCCAGTATAATTAAATCAAGTTGTAATGATTTAGCACACTTACTTGATGGTAGGGCAAATGAACACAAGGAAGTTTATTTTTTAAATAGGTGTCTTCCTCAATTTTGACAGCAGGACAAGGAAGAACAGCAAAAGACAAATGTTGTAATCCCAGAACTGTACAGTCTAATAAAATATTAACAAGAGGAGGAACCCCGTATTAAAAACCAAAATACTAATATAATATCCTTATACAGATCAATTATGCAACTGGGTCTGAAATACTGTGAGCAGTTTTAGTCACCAAACTTTTAAAATGATATAATAAGTTGGAGAAGTTTCAGGGGAAGTTTAAAGGAAGCTTCCAATGTCTGGGGCTTCTCAAGCTGTAAAGGAGATGTGTAATAGGAAACATGACAGAGGTGTATCTAGTTATGCATGGTGCAGACAAAATGGGTAGGGATAAATTTTTCTTCCTTTTCTGAAATGCTGGAACCAGAGTTGACCCAATTTTATTTTGCACAATTTATAGTTAAACTATGGAGTTTGCTTCACATGATGTGGTGTTAACTACATACTTGAATGGAATAAATAAATAAAGAAAAGGCTTTGGACCAATTTGTGGAAGCCTGGACTATCAGTAGCTGCTAGCTATGCTGACAATAAGGGACGGCATGCCTCCAAATGTTGAGAGATTGCAAGCAGAGCAAGCTGTATGCTCATCTGTTGCTGCTGGGTTCCCTATGCAGCTGGTAGCCACTGATGGAGAGGAAATGCTGGACTAGATGTGACACAGATCCAGTCCAGTGAAACATTCGTTATGTTCTTATGTTACACATAATTTCAAATAAACAATTGACAATATCACACACCTCTGCACAAATTCAGATCTCATGAAAGCACCGTGGGTGAGAATGCTAGTCTGTTCTTAGAGATGGCCATGAGCTACATCTGCTTCTAAGGCTAAGGCTACAATAATTGCAAAATGTGAATGAGAAGAATTTGTATGGAAAGGTCTCACAGATGTAGAAGTGTAGGAAATCACAGTACATTCTTTGCACTGTGTGAAAAGGCTGCAGAGAAAGTTTCTCGCTATAAGAGAAGACAATGCTATTGAACTGTCAGGCTGCAATATAATTCCGACTGAAATAGAGAGAGAACTTGTTTGAGTGACATATGAATGGGTCACATGAGTATAGACTGGAAAGCCTGATCAGGAAACAGAGCTAGCAAAAAAATAGATTGAAACACTGAAGGCCTTTTAAGTACGTATTCCAAAATATAGGGAATGCATAGTAATAGGTTCTTTGAAGTCTACTGTTATACTAGTATGCCAGTAATTCCTGAAAGAGCTGGTAGAAATCCTTGCAGTTTAGACCACCTGGCTTATAAATATTTTCCTTCTGAGTGACTTGAAGGTAGGCAAGGTTCATAAAGCCCATTGAATTCTACATGGCAAAGTCTCAAGCAAACAGCCATGGACTTTTTACTGACCACCCGGAAGTAGCACTTGTCCAGTTTCATCTTTATTGGAACTTATTAGGTGCACATTACCAAATCATCCCTTTTCTAGGAATTGAACTCACAGCTCTGAGCACATAAGCTGGTTAAGTTTCGATGTGCCCTTTAAATATTGAGCCATAAGGGCCCTTAGATCTCAGAGTTTCAGAAAGGATTCTGTCTGCATTTTGGGATATTTTTCCTTCAAGTCTATTTTTAAAGGGTGAATCTTAAAAACAAGAACATGAACTTTTGACTTCCTTCTGGTTCCTAACTGAGGAGAGTAAACCAATAAAACACTTATAGGAGAGAAGAAGTAGGGAAGAAGACATGTTCATAGCTGGAGCAACAATGGGAAGACTGAGTTCTAGCTTCTCTAGTAACAACCTCTTACAGGTTTTGTTTCTTAAGAAGAAAGAGATAATAAGTGAGGAAGTAGAGAACTATCAATTCCTACTTTGTCTTAATGGTTGCTTCTAGAAATTATCTTGCTTTCTCTGATTTGTCTCTGTGTTGTGCAATTAAAGACATGTCATTTTGTTGAAGTTTATAGATGTGTTTTTATAGTCTTCTGTAAGCTTGTCCAACATACTGGAATATTTTAGGCATTTGGAAGTAAAGCATTTATAACTTCACCAACATTTAACTAAGCATCTGCTAAATGCAAATCATTCACCATTTCTCTTCCTGTCATTCTACATGGCAGCAGAAGAGATGAGGTGAACATGCTAGCATCTACTCTCAGCGTAGCTTATTTCACCTAATTTGAAATATCAGGGTAGTCTCTGCTCCTCCAGGTTAACCTACAGGCTGGATGCAAGAAGGTCTGGTTCCAGTATAATCCCAAAGTTCACTCTAGTTTCTATGGATGCAACCTAAAGTCTCTTAATTGCTGGAGTTAAGACCCATAGACTTTTATCCCATCTATTGACCAGTCATAAGAAACAACTTATACCTAACATAGGATATAATTTTAAGCTTAACAAAGGGGATATTAACCAAGTTTTTTTAAAAAAGAAAGATTCTCAGAAGAGAGAGAGAATTATTTCTGTATTATCTCACAGGTACAAGTAGTAGTATGTCAGTGCATGAAAGAACAAACTGCAGGAAGAACAAGGACAAAGAACACACACTGGTCAGTCATGCTAAGAACATAAAACAGGCTGCTACAAAGGAGTGTCAAGATCACTTTCTCTCAAACCAAGAATACAGACAGAGTCAGCTTAGCTGCGCTAGCAAGCCTTTACTGGTAAAAGTTAAATATATATTCAGCAGTACTTTCTATCTGCTTCCCACAAGGAGTGCCAGGTTCAGACCACAATGACCTTGTTCCCATAACACCCTGGTGGTTCTCAGCACAGTGCTATCAGCAAACTTCTAATCAATAGCAATAAAGTGGGATGACAGCATCTGTAATGAAACCTAAGAGAGAGGGCTGTGTGTGAAAGTGACAAAGATGGCAGTGCAGTGGCCAATGAAGATGAAGGGTTTATAGAGCTGAGTAGCAAAATGACCTCAAATTGAATACCCGGGTCCCCAAAATCAAACATCTCTGCTGCATCAGTCTTGAGCTACACCATCCTAGTGACATTCTGCAAAATGAGATTTCCCATGATTCCTGTGAAATCCTGTGGGATTTCACTGAAATTATGGGAAATGGAGTGCATTTCCGAGCGTTCGCTATTATCCGCCATTTTACATTATCTGCAATAGGGTCTGGAACATATCCTTGTGGATGCAGCAGCCCAACTGTATATGCTGAATTTCAAAGGGCAGATAGCACACACACTAGCCTCCAACAACCTGTTTGCTTCTCATCCAGACTGAAAGGTTATCTGCAATTGAGATTTGTGGTGCTAAATTTGAGATTCCTTATGATATTTTATTCCACTTGGGTTGGTGCTGCCACTACCATAAGACATGGTTGCATATGGCACATAAGACATGGTTGCATATGAAAAAAAAATGTTTGAAAAAAATATTATAGGTGGGAGATAAAGTCTTTCATCCACACAGATGTATAGTAATAAAAGAGAGAGGCAGGCAGGCAGGCAGACTCAAAGCAGCACATGAGTTCACAATTAAATACAATAAAACACACAATTCAATGGACTTGGTAATGAGGGGGCAACAGCTCATGGGAATGATGGGAAAGGCACTGACACCAGCAACAGAGACCATCTGGATTTATTTATTTATTTATTATTTACATTTATATCCCGCCCCATACCCAAAGGTCTCTGGGCGGGTTACAACCTTAAAACAACAAATTAAAACAGAACGCACATTAAAAGACGTTAAAAATTCAGTACATATAAAACAATATACCCTGAGTGTTGGTTCACATGCATCTGAACATCAATCTTTAACTCTGACTTGGTTCACTTACAAACTTTGTGAACAGGGGTGGATGTGGTAGAGATGCCTCACAGCAAACCAGCCAGACTTTCTATTTGTTAGTTCTACATAAATTATTTACTGTTCCCCTTCTTTACTATACTATATATTTAAATTATTCAGAAATGTAGCTGTGATTTCTGAAAGTACTAGGTGGTATTTTCACATAACAATTAGGACAAGAGATGCAAGACACCAGCTGGAATTTTTCAGAGCTGTGTTTTGGTCCACTCTAGATCAAAACACACTTCAAAGAGGTCAAAAGTTAGGTTTCAGTCAGATCCCTGCCCCTACATACCTAAGGGTTTCCACTGTACACGTTATTCTTAAGCAGCTCCAAGTTAAGAATGAACCCAACAGAAAATGTATAAAAATTAAGAGCAACAAAATAGTAAGATGTTGTTTAAAAAACTGATCAAAGAACTAAATGAGTTAAAAATGTGAATGATACAAAATATCTTATTTAGAAGAAACGTATTATAAGATGGTTAAAAAAGTGTTTATTGCTCTTTTTTTCCCCATTCCCCCCTCCCCAGAATACTTCCAGAGCTGGTGTGGCCCAGTGACATAAAAAAGGAATAATAATAAAATAGATGAATGTGGTAGAATTGTATGAGTCAGGAATGCATAAAGTCATCAAGATATGACATTTGTTTTAATCCACTATTTCAAATTAGGTGGTGGAAGCAAAACTGGATACATGGAAGATTAAATCATACTAATTTGCACTGTGACACATACAGAAGAACAGCTGATAGACTGCATAAAAATTAAATAGGAATATAAATATAGTAGAAAATGAGTTCAACAAGGCAAGATTAGAGCAGGTGCACTCTAGGATATGAAAGCTATTAAAATGCCCTTTAAAACTTTGCCCATAAGCAATCACAGGGTAGTATTATTTTGCTTGAATCTAGCACTTGTTCTCTAAGAACTGATGCAAATGTTGTAAGTGTTGTGTAGTTACATTCAGTTATGGGAGAATATGCATCATGCCGTCTTGTTCATAAAAGTTTTAAACCAATTTGAAATTAAACAGCAATCCCATGGGGCAATAAACCATCTCAAAAATGACTTAAAATATGGTAATGTGCAGCCCTCATCAGTCAGAAAGCACAGAGGCATCAAGCCACTCCTCTGCTCTACTAGCATCCCAGCTACCATCATGCCAACAGAAGCAATCTACTGTTAAACATCTTTGAAGGTCTCCAGGGACACCTCTGCTGGGAAATATAACCTTAGAATATAAGAAAATAAGAGGACCCCCTGCTGGATTTGCCCATAGCCCATCTAGTCTAGCCTCTAGTCTTACACAGTAGCCAATCATTGCTTCTGGGCATTCTCAAGCAGAAAATGAAGGGAACGCATTCATCCACTCTCAGTTGTTCGCATATGGCCTTTAGAGGCATCCTGCCTGTCTCTTCAACCTGGAGGCAGCACCTAGGCATCATTCTGATAGCCACTGATACACTTGTCCTCCACGAATTTGTCTAACCCTTTATTGAAGCTATCCAGACTGGTGGCTGTCACAGCCTCTTAGGGTAATAAATCCCATAGACCAATGACCCTCTGGATAAGATGTGACTTCAGGGTTGAGGATCCTTCCACAACTTGCATTAACAGAACAAAAATGGCTAATTGCTAGCAAGATTCCCAGTCCAGTGCTTCAAGTCTCAGCAAGAACCTTGGAACTTCTCATACCAGTTTTCTGAGAGCCACAGCAAGGTGTGAAGTATTTGCATTCTACTTCAGTTGCTCCTATAGAGGCTCCTGACTCCTGTCCTAGATCCTTTCCTCCTTTTAATGACCATGTAGATGCAATTGTGGTCCAGTTACCATTGAAACATCCACCATTAAGGATGGAAATGCAGGAATTCTTGCTGTCTTAAGTATTCCAGGTGATAGATAATAGCTAAAAAAAAAAAAACTCAAAGGAATGAGGACACAGATCATTTAAAGATTGAGAAAGGGGTCTAGTGGGAGAAAACTATTCCAGGAAGTGATTAAAGAGCCATTTTAACACTGTTGAAAAGAAACAGGAGTCTTTATAGGTAACATAGATTTAAAGTTAAAGACTGCAATTACAAGCACCCTTTCTCAAGACTGCAATTGTAATAAAGTGGTATATGAGATACAATATAGAACCACAATCCCATTTCTAGCTCAGTGCACCATAGTAATTCCTGTTGTGCAATAAGTGAATCATCCTGAGTCTTTGAAAATGAGAGGGGACTAATGGAGATTGATCAGCAATAAATTTGTGGGACAAAAAGGTTATACTGCTTCTCAGAACGCCAGATTAACACATTGAATTCATTGCCACAAGATGTGATGAATTGCTTACGAGCATTTTGTCTCAAGATGTAGCTAACTAGTCTGTGTTCTGAGTCAGGATTAAGTGCAGCTTTGCTTTTACACTGGTTCTTCTTGTGTTTGTATATTATTTTATATATATATAAAATATTGACTGTCAAAAGACAATGCAGAATGTAGGCATTGCTTCATTTAGGAGGTTAGCTGTGGTTTAAAGTCTGAAATGCAAACCAGGAATACATTATGAATACATTGAGTTTAAAAGAAGTAACATAAACAGCATCTAAAGATCTTGCCTCCTAAAATAGTGAGCAAACTTAACAGAAAACTAGAGTGATAAAAAGCAACTAGAATGTTAAGAAGTCTCTGGAGGAGTTGGTAAGCCCCTGGGGCTCATGTCAACTTCTGCCAGGGCATCCTCACTCCCTGTCTCCTCAGAAGCAGCATATGAGGCCTGGTATATTTGGGTGTGTGTGTAGCTGTCTGGTCTCTCCCTTCCCCCAGACTTGGTGGGGTGAGACCATTTGTGGCACTCTGGGTGGGGGGAATCCATTTGGCTTATCCCTTCATTAATGGTTACCTTTGCTTTAGCATGGCCATCAGCAGCTTTTACTCTCACAGTACCCAACTGCCCCTAATTTGAGAGGGAGGTCTCAGGGCATGTGATGATTATGGCACGTGGTGCCAGGCCTTGTTGCAGAGAAGGTCACAGAAGGCCATTCATCATATGCCATTTTTCAGCCACATGCAATTGTAGGAAGGGGGAACTACACTTGTTAGCGGCCATCTATACATAGTATTGTATAGAGTCATATTAACTGACTTAAGGGCTCCTTTTTCTACTCCTTCAGGCCTTTTCCACCACTTATTGATGGCAAGCATATGCTGGTCATCACAGATGTTACAGCTAAGGTTCATGCAGCACGGCAGGAAGTACTAGGTGTAGATCTCTTATGAAGTTATCCTGAAACTTGTTTTTGTGCGCTGAGACCCATTTGTTATCTTTCTCTGCAATCCACATCCAGCATCCCAAAATATGTATGCAGACTCACTGAGCCAAATGACATTTTCTCATTTCGAATGACAACTCCAGCTGACAAATTTTCAGAACCTAGTGCACAAATGGGGGAAACCCGAGGTGGATTTTTTAAAAAATCTACTTCCACAGACAATAAGCAAAAGCCATTGCTTAATGTCAAGATACCCAGACCTATTGGCTCTGGCAGTGGATGCCCTCAATGCTTCTTGGCCAAAGAAGCATTTTTCTTTTTCACTCATCCCTCTGATTCCAGTGCTAATTTGCAGGATTCAGCAGGAAAGACTGCTAGTAATTTTAGTAGTGCCTTTTTGGCCAAGGAGAGTATGGTTTCCAATTCTTCTCAGGCTGACACAGCATGGCCCTCTACAACTTCCCAGCAGGAGGGATTTGCTATTGCAGAAGGTAATATTGCACCCAGACCCATGTTGGTTGGAAATTCCAGGAGGCAGATCTTGGACAACAGGTAATTGATACCATTCTATCTGCAGATGCATTGGTTACCAGATTTTCCACCACCAGCACACTCACAGTGTAGGTGATCTGGTCAGAAGAGGTGCTGGTACATCCCAGTTTACCTAAAGATCTGAGAAATAGTGTGAAGGATATCAGAGTGACTACTAATTTTCCTTTCACAGTATCTAACTCAAAGTGGATTTTCTGAGTTAGATAATGCTAAAATAAAATACCTTGTCACTTTGCTGATGCATTTTCTCACTCTGAAAGTTGACAGAAGCTGGATTAAAACTTAGATTGAACACAGCCTTAGCTCCTAAAATAGTACAAAAATTAACCAGTTGCTTTCATGGTGACCAGTGTATTCATTTGTGTGGACCAAGTCTGGGTTTGGATGTCACACAACATGGTTGTTGGCCCCTGCATCTGAACATCCCATGAGTGAAATGGCTTATTATTTTTCAAGAAGTTAATAGAAGGGCTTCTATGAAATATAACATCTGCCTGTTGAAATTTTAGTATTCCACCTCCTTTCCTCAGCAGTATTTAACTTGGATTAATTTGCTCAATACAGAGTTTGACAAGTTTGAAAAGAGACCTATCATCCCCAACTGTTTCAAGTATTAATGAAATATAAGGAAGAAAAAAAGATGTCTGCAGAATCAAGCTTTGGCACTCAAGGGCTCAGAAGGAGAGACAGCAGGTGTATGTTTAAGCATTCTCAGAACTTTCAATCAAGCATTTAAAGAGCTGAACACAAAAGGATTAAGGATATTAGCTTTCTTGAAAGTACCTAATTGAATCCAGCAATTCATATTATTTCTAAGAACTAAATAAAGCTTTTCTAATAAGTATTCATGCCATGTAATAATAGCAGATATTTTGGTGCAGAGTGAAAATGCAATAAAACTGAACTTTTTTGAAATGGAGAATTTTTTTTTCTGTTTCCTCTTCTATTTCTAGTCCTGTTTTAATGTCTGTTTGGTTCTGGAGAGGTTTCACTTGTATTTAACCAGTAACAATATATTTAAGGAGAGTCAACCAGCAATATAGTGTCCATTTTGAATCTTGTTGTTATCTTGTTACTGTTATATTTAAGAATCTCAAGTGATTAGAAATAGTATTGATAATAACTACCATAGAGGCTTTCCTGATCACCCAAGTTTGTTTATGTAAATAATATAATCTAGAATGAAGCAAAACCCAGATGTTCCCTTGGATGCAACCCTTTCTGTTCTCCAGAATCCATCAGCTTATGCTGTGCTTCTCCACAAGAGGATTTTCTGTTTTGTTTCTTGCACTCTTGCCTTCTTCTTTTGAGAACAAGGCACTTGGAAGGGTATTGAGCACCCACTATGGCTCTTCATTTTCCCATCTCCATTTTCTGGAATTGGCATAACTGTACAGTGATACAGTTGTCAGTCTTTGGAATCACGCTAACTGGTAAAGGGAGATGTTATTCTGATATTCATTCTATAAATAATTTTAAAAGACCTTGTAGAGATATGCATGAACTTGAAAATGGAAGTTCTGTTGACGTGGTCCTTCACATAAAAAATACAATTTAAAAGAGGCTTTTAAAAGGGCAAAATGCTAAAGCAAAAAGGGTAAAATACTAGTTTTAATTGAACTGGATGGTTCAAAACCAATTTGACCAAACATCTTGGTTTGGTTTAATTAGATGTCTCAGATTTTAGCTAGTGGAAGATAGCTACTAAGAGTCTTTTTAAAAAATATTTGACTGACATTTATAAAGGAACAATCTCAAATATCAACTGACATGGGAGAAAACCTTTTATGATACACAGCACTTCTTATTAATAGTTTGCCTATCATTTATTATGCAAAAAAAGAAATCTTTTTTTTTTTTTTAGAATTACAAGTCCCATGAGCTTTTGTACTCATCACTTAGCTATGGTTCATGGAGATCATAGTCCCCCCAATGGTTTTTTTTAATGGTTGTTTTTGACAGATAGCCAACTGAAAACCACAATCAGTTGCTCATAATCAGGTCACTCATCAAAAGTAAATATAAATGTTAACTACAGTATACATTTTCACAACTCAAGTAGGACTGCATGCAGGACAAATGGCACAAATCTGCAGCAAAAAGACACCCCTTTCTAACTGTTCTCACTCCGAATTAGAAAGGCAAGCACATATTATCTTGAGTCATGGAGACGCTTCCAGGTTATTGGGGTAGGAGTTTGGTGATCACATCATTAGCAGGCAGGGTTTCACCTGTGCTCACTGTTCCTGCCATGTGCACTGTGATTGCAACTTCTTGGCGAAGGCAGCAAAAAAATTTAGCTGAAAGAGAAGTGAT
This sequence comes from Aspidoscelis tigris stejnegeri, assembly GCA_023333525.1. Classification (NCBI taxonomy): domain Eukaryota; kingdom Metazoa; phylum Chordata; class Lepidosauria; order Squamata; family Teiidae; genus Aspidoscelis; species Aspidoscelis tigris. The sequence goes on from JALMGA010000001.1 coordinate 228,258,559, forward strand.
GAGCTCTCATTTGCCCTGCAAGTGTCTCTCTGGCTACAGGCATGACACCCCCCTTGCCTGATCACCCGATCAGCGAGGCACGTGTAGGTAAAGGGCTAGATTTTGCAGACAAGCACTGGATCTGCTTAATGGCATAGTGCCCGTGGCTTCCCTGCACCAAGATGACAAAGATAAGAACACAAGGCTTGCTGTCATGTGGAGGTGTGCACCTCTGCTAAACTCAGAGCCATAGTTTTAAGCAAGGAGCCCCGTTCTCATCCTATTATCCCCTTTTATCATTTTTAATCTTATCTGTGGTGCGTGTTTTGTTTTGGGAGGTGCAACCTGGAGGGGTTTCCTAGGGATTTCCCCTGTCATCACTGCACTGGGTGGGACAAGGCATGGTGACATCAACCAGGCTTCCTATCAGGGCACAGGGGGTGGAGAAAAAAGGATGTGGTTTCCCCATGCAGGGGTTTATCGCAGTTTGCTTGGGGACAGGCGGATTCGGCTTGAATCCACGCTCTCCTTAATTGCATGGGGACATGTTAATTTGACCTACAGTTCATATCAGGGATGCCCCATTCAGCACCAAAATAACTGGAGCCCATGGGGACTCGCCCACATACATACATAACATAAAACGCTCAATGTTTTCTAAAGACATTTACCTATCTTCATGGAATCCTACTGATCCTGTGTGAGCTCTGATCAATTGCAAAAGTTTTTTTTTTCTTAGACGTAGTCAGGAGAGACAATAGACATTTATGTTACAAACCCTTCTAATAAAGATAGGTCATGTGAATTTGAACATGAAGTGATGGGCTAATTAAACAGTGTTTTTCTGTAGTTAAACGGGTAATCAGGTCAGAGCAAGGTTATTGCAAGAAATGGACTTTCCTGCAATGAATAGTGATTATTCACAGAGCTAATGAAAGCTGCACTTCCCAAATGAAAGTGTTAACAAGCCGTGAAAGAATAGAAGTACTTATAATTAAAAATGAATATCAGATGCAAAATACCAAGAGAAGAACTATAAGCACTTGATTTGTTTGCAAAAATATAAATAATAAAATAAAATATGCAAAATCCTCCCACACAAATAAATAAATAATAGGCACAAACAGTCTGTCACTAGCTGTTTTTAAAATACATGTACTTTACAAATTTTAAACTCGAAAAATTTGAGTTCTTTGGTATGGTATGCCTTAAACCAGCATCCAGAATAAATGATTGTGAATTCCATATCAGAACAACATGCATGCCAGTTTGGTCTTGTGGTTAGGGAGCCGGACTCCTATCTGGGAATACCAGGTTTGATTCCACACTCCTCTACAAAGCCAACTGGGTGACCTTGGGCTAGTCACAGCTCTCTTCTGAACTCTCACAGCCTCATTTATCTCATGGGATGTCTGTTGTGGGGAGAAGAGCTGAAAGCTTTGTCAGCCATTTTGAGTACCCTTGAATGGGTGAGAAAAGCAGGGTAGAAAAGCCAGCTCTTCTTCATCTTCTCTCTCTGCCAATCACCAGTTTCTAGGCATGCTTGAATCCTGCATTGCTTGGTCAAATTTCCCTGTTATCTGTTCTATTTCAAATCAGAAAGGGCTGCAGCTCAGTGGCAAGAGAGGTATCCTGGAATACAAAGGTTGTCAGTTAATCCAGCGCCTCCCCAGAAATAGGCCTGTATTTCTGCCAAGAAAACTACATAGAAATGTCCATGGGAGCAGCCATGCAGTTGACCCAGGAGATTCTTGAACAAAGAAGCATCCCATAAAAGAGCTGTGTTAAGAGTTTTCACATATTCAGTATTACTGGGCGGTGCTACTACAGTGGTGTCACAGGGTGTTGAATGGTTAGTAAGCCACGTTGGCAACTCTAGTCACACAGACATATTGTAACACACGCCAAATAGGACATAGTGATTGTCACACCCATTCATGTGTGTTTACAGGCAGAAACTGTAGTTCAGCCATGGTGTAAACACACCCGGTCCCAGAGTTAAATTTTAGTAACAAAGTTTAGGTCTGTACATATCTGAAATCTGACTCTGCTTCAATTGCTTTATAGTACAATTAGTACAGCATTTTTAAGGTGCTGAAATTCAGTAAATATTGTTTTTTCCCCAGATATTCCTTCAGTTAAAATAATACCTTCCACGCCGTGGCCTGAAGAAGGACAACCTATAACTTTGATTTGTGAATCCAAAGGAAAACCACTGTAAGTTTAACAAGCAATATATTTTTTTGTTATTTTCTTTATTCTCCTTTGATTGCAGCTCTGACTGCAGAGCTCTACACTTTTTCTCTTGTCCTGGGGTGTAAAGTGATCTCTGGTACTGAAAACCCCTTGAAGCATGTCTTCATTAAGTGCCTATGGAATATTGGTCTTTTACTTTGTCATTTATTTTAGTTTTAGGAAAGGACTCCTGCTGAGCATTTTTTAAAGTAAGCTGTTTCAACCTAAAAGGATTGCAAGCTTATTTGCTGTTTGTATCGTCAGACTGATGATAGGTATATATTCTCAAAGCCTCACATCAGACAAAAAAAAACCTTCTAAAATCAACACTTTTTTTTCTTAGCAAAGTGTTGAACTCTCTGCCTGATTTGGTTGTCATTTACATGGTAATTGGAAATTTAATGATATATGCAAATTGTCTTTTGAACTATCTCACTTTTAAAAATAGCATTAAGGGTGTGAAGATCTATATGTTTGAAATTTGCAAGGAAATGTTAAATTTGTTTGGAAATCTGGGAAAGGGGGTTACCATAGTCTGCACTAGCATGCAGATGAGATAGCAATTCTGGGATATAATCTGGTATAAGTCTCAGTAGAGAAAGGACTGTAGGGGCTTAGACTAGCAGTGTAAGGCAGCATCCCTGTGGTCGTGAAAACTGCCATCTCAGAGGCAAGAATATGCTCCATCAAGGACAAGAAGCATGCCAGGCCAGTCACAAGGCCAGTGCTTCTAGGCCTTCCAAGATATTGGTGTACAGCTATGATGTTTCCATCCATGTAGTTTTTGTATGGACTAGAAACAGCCCCAGAGATTGACTGCCTTCCTCTGCTGCTACTCTACATGGAATGTTCTGTCTTGGTCCATGGCTTATGATCCTCTGGGGGCAGAATCTGCACCATAGGATTGGCCTGTGGGCTAGTTGTGCTCAGGCTTGTTTGCCTGGGTGCTGGAGGTTATATGGACACAGTTTTATAATAGAGAGGAGACCTCAATGTGCTGTTGCAGAGGAAAAGGGAAACCACAAGTGAAAGAGCCTTTCTGACCTTACCTTTGGGCTGGTCTATGATACAGACTATGGGTGTCCCTTGTATAACATAAGCTGATCCAAGGGAAGCACTGTCCTCTTAATCTGAATTGATAGATATGATTAAACAAGTCTGCTGGTGGACCAACAGGTACTGATCCAGAGCACAGAGAACTGCAGAAGGCAAACCATTGTTTTAGGATTACCAGGGAGTCCATTTCAGCAGTGCACTAATTAAACTGGGTTTTTCTGGCTGTCCCTCCCTAGGTAGAAATTTTCAGTATCAGTGAGCAGATAATTAAATTATTTCTGTAATCCTTTTCTTCTCTATTGCTGTTCTCTCTCCTTGTATCTTCTGAGCTTTGAAATATTATGAAATGGTAAGAAAGTGTGCAAGTGCATATATACAGAGTAGGGATGTGCACAAAAAATGCTTATTTGTTTAGCTGTTCAGGCATAAATCTGTTAATTTGTTTTGCTGTCTAATTGTTTAATAAAAAAAAGGATTTTTGCATTCCTTTTTTAACTTATGTGCAAAAGTTTCTATTGAATAAAGCTCTTTTCATGACCAAACATGAATGTTAGATCAAATTATTTGTTTTCTCAAGGAGGAAACTGATTGATTTTGATCAAAATTTCAGCTATGCAAAAACCTGGGTTTTCTTTTTGATGGGAAGGTGTGCAAATATGAAATACTTGAAAAAATTTTGAATGCTAATTGAATCTTGCACATCCCTAACACAGAGTGTGTAAGTATTTTAAGAGTGACAAGCAGATTTCTTCACTAAAAGGCATTTTCCATTTGAAGAAGCTTCCAGTTTAAAGATAATGAAGCCAAGACGGGAGACAGGAAATGCTGAGATAGTTTATCATCAATTAGGACCTGGGCAGTAACATTATAGTATTGCACATTTCAATACAAATTGTAGATATTATTTCTAATTAACATTTGAATTTTACGCAAATCTGTGAACTCATTTTGGATGTGTGTGAGCAGTATGTTTCACTTCTCTTGGAGGTACCAGACTGATAAGTATGTTGACAAAAACTTGGAGTCAACTAATTCATTCCATCATAAAAATAAAAATCAACATTCTCAATCTTCTATTATTTAGCATAAATAGGAAGAAAAAAGTATGCTATAACATGACCAGTGCTTGTTATTTATCGTATTTTAAATTATATGAAACCTGTACTCGTGGATAATGGTTATTTTTCACTTGGAAACCATATTAAACAGAGATATGGTTGTTTTGTTTTAATCCTGAATCCTTCTAATTTCACATTGGATACATTTTCACTTCATTTTTCTTCCTATAATTGTACACAGAATTCACAGATAAGCAGGACTTATGTTTAACAACTGTTAGATAAGTTCCCCTCCTCCTTTTCCATCCTTTTTTTGTACACATATTGAGAAACAATTTGGGGATGAATAATGTTTACAATTTCAAAGAGCTTATGTTTATGTTTATTAAGACATCTATATTTTCCTTTTATGCAAATATCAGGGTTGCAGGCAAGAGGAAAAGGAGAAAAAATGAAAATATAAAAATGTATGAAAAACAATATTATTACATCACTTGCTTTTTAAAAGCAGATTTTTTATTATTTGTCTGGCAGGTTAAATGGATTCTGTCTTTAACTTTCTTGAGTTAAATTATTTCAAATATATGTTTGAATATAATAGCTGTTTCTTATGCTGAACCCTGACCTTCCTGAAGGAATAATTTTAAACCAATTCAGCACATGTGATAATATAGTTTTCCAAAACAAACACTGAAAAGACAAAATTATATATGGACCGATAATATATCTATAGATTCTATCTCTTTAAATTTGTGTGTGTCCACATACACATATAGATGCTATAGATATAAATAGATGCAGTTTATAGTATATAAGGTGTATTCTTGTGCAGAAGAGTGAAAAAAAGTAGTTTTAAAATTAGAAGCAAAAAACACGCACACCAGATGTGCAGAGCTATCAATATTCCTCCCTCCACATTGCCCTCTAACACAAAAGTAGTTGCTTTTTCTTATGGAGCATCTTCATTAAGACATATTGAGGTAATATGAATGATTGCTTGTCAGCTCCTTCTACAGGAGGCAGGGTGAGATCTGGATGAACCTCATTTAATCAGGCTACCCAGAGGGATCAATTTGGCCTAATCCAGAACACAGGAGGCATGCAGAAGACTACCTTCTGTATTCAGGACTACTGGGGAGTGCCTTTCAGCAGGGTGCCATAGAGTGTTGCTCAAAAGCATCCCACAGCCAAAGGCCCTGAGGCTGAAGGCATGGTCTGTTTCTATGAAGTTCTAGTGAGCTTTAAGGATATGGCATGAATTAATCTGGATAAGCATCGTTGGTATAGTTAGTGATGATCGCAATCACACCTCCCTGTAACATGGATCATTGAGATTGGATAATCCAGACCCACTGATCTGGATCACAGACGACAGGTAAGTGCAGAAAGAGGAGCAGTTTTGAAAGCCAGCCTCCCACTTCATAAGTTAAATCACACAACCTATAGAGAAATATATTATATGGCTAGGGACTAAACTCTCTTTCAATAAAATAAAGATCAATTAGAATCAGTTTACAATAAAACAAAAACAGAAGGAAAATACACTAAAATGTAGAGAAACAGAATGATAAAGGTCTTTAGTTTAATTACATGCATTGCAATATTTTGTTCTACAGAATATTTTTAATGTTAGTATTGTCTAAAATCCATTTTTGAATGACAGGCTGTTTGTAGATTGTCCTCCAAATTACAATACTATAGTTTCCTTTAAAAAAATACATTCATATCCTATACTGGAAATAATGAAATAATAAGCAATCAGGGAATGTCTAGTTCAGTTCTTTGCATAGTGTAATGCTTAAATTGATTTGCGTCAGCTTTTGATGGAGCTCTTAGATCAAACAGCAATTACAAGCCTTTGTTTTCATATTTAATTAGACTAGCTATGAATAAGGATTAAAAATCATGCTTTTTATATTCCCATTCACTCATCTGTATTTTTAGTGCAACATTAAAAAAATAAAGTTACATCAGTGAATGCTTTGATGTTAGTGCAAGCAATCAGGCTGGAGTGTTCTATATAAACACTTTTACATAAATTTTTATCTTTTTGCTCCCACAGATTATTTGTGTGAATTTTCTGTAGACACATCTACAAGACGTAGGATGGCTATGCCTATAAAAAAAAATAAGCAAACTATTTTTATGTTTGAATGTGCTAAAAGTTCATGAAATGAAGACATAATCCATATTATTTGAAATATTTTATCTACTGGGGAGATTCTTACATTTTTGTGAGCTTAGAAGATATTTACAGATTGCATAACATAATGATTATTATGTCTTAAGGTGCTTTCAAAGATTATCACTAGTAGTTTTGCAGTATGTGTGGAAAAATGACACTTCAATAGCACAGTAGGAGAAAAAGCTCCAAGATCTTTCTTCCTGTTCATTAGTGGCTCTACTGCTGCCACGTTACCACTCAAGGAGACCTCCATGTCTCCGCATTAGCCTCAATGAACACAGGAAATGGTCTATATTCAGTGACCTTCCCATCTATCAAATCTGAAAGGAGGAATTCCTTGACTGCTGTGCTTTTGGTTGAGGAGCTGCTCCCATCTATCAAGGATACTGTTAGGGAATCATCAGCTTCAGGCTTGATGGGTAGTGGCAGTAAGCATGTTGCAGACAGTGCACAACCAACCAGCTTAAGAGGATTGCTACAGGTATGGTGCTCCTATTAATCAATAGGATGAAAAGTGTTTATAGCACTTAGTTCCCCTCCTATGCAGTTCTTCCCTTAAATTCACTTTAATCATTTAAAGCAATTAGTTAGCTCCATCCTGTATCTTAATCCTGAAATGTAGACTGAATCTTCACTTCCAGGTGGAGCACTGTTGATGAGGAGGTGCCATACAAAGAATGGGTGCTCCTTGTCTTCAATTTGGAGTATGGAGGCACCATAAAATTGCACCTCTTTCATGTGAATTGGGATAAACCACCTTAAAAGTACCTCAACTGCTGATTACATTAGAAAAGAGGTTAATGTGATCACCATAAGACACTCTCTGCAGCTTAAAATGGTGATGGGGTGGCAGCAAGCATGTCTTTGTTCTCAAGTAGGTACCCAGCAACATAGTGGCCTCCCTATTTATAGCATATGAAAGAAGTTTCATCCTTGTCTTCTGCTTGAGATGCCCATAGATAATAGGTGAGTCACTGTATAGGACAGGATGCTGGACTAGATAGGCTGTGGCCTGATCCAGCAGGGCTCCTCTTATGTTCTTATGTTCTTAAAAGCCCTGTCCCCAAGCAATTTAAAGTCTTCTAAAAATTTTCTTTTGCCTCTGAGCGCCCCCATGCCAGGGTTTTCAACAAGCTTCTAGTGCTATAAAAGCAGGAAAACCCGTGACAAAAAAGTGCCCTTTAAAGAAGAGTTTCAGTGCTCTTTTTGGAAGTCACGGGTTTTCCTCGCAGCATTTACCTTGGGGATGCTCCATGGCAAAAGGGGCGGGGATTGCTGCCTGCACACACAGCAGTAACACATTCACACATCTCCCAGAACTGCAGCATCTTCCCTTCCCTTTCTAAAGCTAAGAACTTTCAAAGAGCCAGAATAGTGCAGAATTGCAACATTGTTGCAGTTGCTATCAGGTGTGAAGTGGGTGGGTTATTGCTACAGTGTAACGGCTCCTGTATGGAGTGGATTTTGACAGAGGGAAAGTGTTGAAAGTGAAATCTTTAGAAGATTGTGTGGCCAATGGCTGCAGCCACTGCCTTTGCCGGGGTGGATTTTGAAGTGTTGAGAGTGAATGAGCAATTATGTGGCCAATGGCTGCAGCCGCTGCTTTTGCCAAGGTAGGAAGCCATTTCAGGGGATGGAGATCTGGGAGACGAACAGAGAACCGATAGCTATTTTTCCTTTGGACTTGTCAGGGGTTATCTTCCTGGTTGTGGCCGCACAGAGCACAGTCCCTCCCATTCCCATTGTCAGCCTATCAACCGGGGAGGGGGCGGGGGGAAAAAGATGTGGGCAAAGAAAACACACTTCCGTGGGGACTGAAGTTGCATTTAAAATGCACGTTTTGCTGAGCCTCATGCGGACGCTTATTCCAGAAGTGCATGGCACTTTTAAGTCCGCCTGAATAGGATGACGGCAGAGGGAACCCAGAGAGGCAAATAATTCTTTTGGGGATGCAGCCAAAGAGTAGCTTCCATTTCTGCTTCTCTAGTCTTCTAGTACTGTAACACCAATGTTTCTGTGTCTTTTAGGTAGAAAATACCTTTCTTACTGTTTTTTGCATGTTTCGGTATGTATATCTTATTATGTATATCTTATTCTGAACTGCCTCAAAAGATATTTATTTATTTATTTTACGTCGTTACACACTTTTCATACCTGTACTGACCTCTCTGAATATTTCACAATCACCATTAATTTTATGGCAATAGCTTCTTTGTGACTCCAGTACCTCATTTTTCAGGGTCTCCATCTCTTCTGTTCCCCTTTGGGGATTTCAAGGCAGAGAACCATGCCTATTTTTGGCCCAGTCAATCTAAATATACCCCTATGTTTTCCTGACAGCCAAGCTACATGTCTGTCTTCTCTCATCTTCTGATCCCTTTGCTATCAACTTTGAATCCCGTCTTTATTGGTCAGTATTAGGTTCAAGAAGGCTGACTGCCATCTTTGCTGGGAAGTGAAGCTGTTAGCAAGCACAGCAGGCTAAGATAGCAGACCTCAACTGTCTCGATGTTTTCTAGTAAACTATTACCAGTATAACTTGTACTTTGGAAAACTTATGAGCTTATTTTATAAGGCATTTTTTAAATTTAAAATATAAAAGTGAGCTTCCTTTGAATGTGACATCCTGACCAAATGTCTGTACTTCTTTCCCCCATGTCCATATCCTCACTAGAGGCCTTGTCTGAAAGACAGTATAAATGACAGTTTTGTAACCATGCCAGTATTTAAATTAATTTAAGATTCCAAAGAAAAACTTTTATTATTCTGCAGAAAGGCATGTCAGCTAAGAAAAATAAATATAAGATGCGCCCTGCTGGATCAGGACACAGCCCATCTAGTCCAGCATCCTGTCCCTCACAGTGGCCCACCAATTTCCTATGGGTATCACAAGCAGAAGATAAGGGAAAAACTTTCACCTGCTCTTGAATCCCAGCAAATGGCCTTTAGAGGCATCTTACCTATCTTCCCGGCCTGGAAGATGAACCTAGACATCCATTCTAGTAACCATTGTTACACCTGTCATCCATGAACTTGTTAAACCATTTCTTAAAGGCTGGTTGCTGTTACCACCTCTTCTGGCAGCAAGTTCTATAGACCAGTGACCCTCCAGCTGAAGAAATACTTCCCCTTGTCTGACCTAACTATCCTACCCATCAGCTTCATAGGCTGTGTCCCCATGCAAGTGATTTGGTGCGAGAGTGGCTTGCTTCTGACCAAGTGTGAGACTGAAACCAAATCTTGCCCGTACCCATGCCATTACTTCTAACATGGGCTGTATACAAATGTAGCGGTCGCCATGCAAACTGTGCTAAACCCTGGCATGGGAGAACAGCGCCCCCTCCCCTCCCCCCCTCTCTGCTGATTGGAAGCCGGTTTGACATCACCTCCACCCCTATGCCACCCGCTGCAAATGCCACAACCACCCCCCCCTTAGTGGCATAGAGAAGCCAGGACTGAATGGCAAAAATAATAATTTTTAAAAACCCAGCTGTTTGAGCAAAGCTGCTTCGAAGTTTAGCAGCAGTTGAGCAGTTTTGCACACGTCCACTCCACCTGGGAACCGCGAGAACACCCGGCAAACAGAAAAAGGAGAAAAATCTATTAAGAAAAATCTATTAAGAAGTTTGGGGGGGGGGATGGAAACAAGGGAACTATCTGGTTTCACAAAAAAAAAAAAACCCTCATTATTGAAGAGATAGTCAATCAGCTGAAATTTGCAATCATTATTGAGTATTGGGTAAATCTGCTGGCTTTTCCCACTAAAATTGTGAATAAAGCTTTTGAGGGTGTCTTATAGCAAACAGATATGTTATCAAAACCATTTTGCATTCTCCTATTACAGGAAATATATGGTCAGATATCTAATCCAACATTTTATTTTCATACTGTAATGTAGATGCAACAGTTTTCTGTCTCATGGTCTTCAGGAACTATTGTTCAGAAGTGTACTTCTTCTGGTACATATTAGCTGTTGAATCTTTACCTTCTATGAATTCATCTAATAGGCTTTTGTAAAGTATTCATGTTGTGGTGTCCATGTCATGAAAGGCTACATTGGAAAGGTTCAGATGAGTCACAGTACTGGGAGACAGTGGGACTTTTCACTGTGGGACAGTGTCCCAGGGTTGTCAAGTTCAGGAACAGAGAATGGTGCTCATATTGCAAAAGCCACTCCTATCCCAAACAAATGGCACTTACTTTCTGGCTGTCCAAGTGTGAACCCTCCCTTCAGGGAGCATTCCACTCACTCCAGCAACAGCATGCATACTGGGTCTTTACTATAACAGTTGGATGATGAAGAATGCAACTGTGCAGTGGCAGCCACTTTGTCTAACCCTCACATGGAGATAATGTGAAGGTTGCATGCAGTACTCTCCTAGGAGCTCCACAGCTAACAAAGATGGTCACGCACACTTGGAACCACTCCACAGAGTGCATATGCTCTGTCTCTGGATGTCCCCATTTTTGAAAAGGTAAGTGTTTTGACATGAAACAGAGGTATAGCATGTCAACTCATATTTTCCCTAATTCCCACAGTAGTTTAAAGAGGCACATAAGCCACATGCTTTGTCCCATTTCAACACTAGGCTTGTTTTTGTGGCTTCAGATTCTAATAATACAAGAGAAGAACAGCCTTTCTTTTTTCACACTTTTGCTACAGCATACATATATAGTTTGACATACTCTTTCGGGTTCTAGTTAGAGATATGCTCCTTGTCATCTCATATTAAGGTTATTTTCAAATTAACCATTTCTTCAGTGTCTAGGAATGTTCATGTTTCAGTACATGATGCTTCTGCCATTCTTAATTTGACTATTATTCTGGTTATCTTAGATGCTAAACAATATATTGGAGAGACATTAAAATAGGGTTTGTTTTCATTCATTCTGAGAAAACATTTGTTCTTTGTCAATTTAATAAAAAGTTTTTTAAAAAACATTCTCCTGAAAAAGTATAATCCTGAAAACAGAAGAATTCATATAACTACTTGGTCATTGTTATCAAAAACATAGTACTAAATGTAAGAAGTACAGTACTAAAGGTTAATACTGTACCACACTGATTCAGAAAAACTGACCTGAGGACAAGAAAAGATTCTGAAACCAAAACAAGTAATTAAAAGCAGTATATAAATATTGACATATACAGATCTGAAAAGATGTTCCACCAGCCAACAGCAAATGACCTTTGATGGCGGAGGAGAGCTATTTATAAATTGTTCTTTATATGTTTCAAAAAATGGAAACACTTTTACAGCATAGTAGTCCTTGGGCTAAGCAAGGACTACCCCTTAAGAGATGTGTCAAGCAGGAGGTTGGTAGAGACATCAGTGTATAGGATGATATAAAATTTAATTAATTCACTTTGATCTTAAGTGCCTTGAATGTGGTTTGGACCATCAAAGAAAAGTACCAGCTACCCCACTGTGCAATCTACTGCTAGATTCAACTTATACCTATTCCTATCCATAAGATATTTCTTAGATAAGGGAGTATAGACTGCAGCCAAAATGTGTCATAGATATCTAGTAAAATTAAAGCTCCCTCTTTCTATTTTTTAAAACTATTCTGACAGATTTCCTGAAATACAATAAATTTTTTTTATGAGTTTGCAATTCAGAAATCAGTTTTATAGCATGTACAAAGGTGATTTTTTTCCCCAAACAGAATTAAATTCTTCAAGCCTTGGAATATGATGCTCTAGTTACATGAACTGTAGATTCCTGTCAAATGAACCAAAGTCAAATCTTGGAATTACTTACATATGAATCCAAGTGCCAATTAATTTTCATTTATTAACAGTTTGCTTTTTTCAGTGCTTTACTGTCTATTTCTGCTGATAATACCAGATAGTACCCTTGACAGTTTCTCCTAATCAAAACTGTCTTTAAGGATGAGCAAAGACGAGAGGAAAATTGTATCCTGTGACACGCGTAGGCAAGAAAATCATGACAACACATAGGCAACAGCTGTGATCACTGAATAGCTGATATTAGTATAGAAATGTGTTAAGTAACAAGCTTATTCGACACTAAAAGCCATTAAACCAATTGCTCTTAACTCCTAATAACATTATCGTTATTCTTTGTTTCTAAAATCCCTCACAATTAAATTCTAATCAAGAAAAATAATTATAGCTTATTAATTCTGAAAAGGGAAGAGGATCCTTGAAGATAAATGCACGTTGCTTGGTTGGAGTTCCCAATCAGGAATCTTGGATTTGAATGCTTACTTAGCCAAGAAAGTCCATTGTCTGACGTTAGGCTTTTACCCAAAATGCTACCTATTCACAAGCTGTGGATATAAGAAGGAGGGAAGGAAAATAATATTTGCTCCCTTGATATTCAGAAGAAAGGCAAGATAGAAATGAAAAATGTAGAAATGAAAAATGAAATGAAAAATGGCATCATACTGTACATTTGGAATTATAACTGTGTAGGGCCCAGTTCCCACTCATGCCTCTTAAAACAGTTTAAAATGAAACAAACAAACAAACAAACAAAAAAGCAATTCAGACACAGATTCTGGCAGTCCCCACTTCAGTGACTTTAAATTGCTATCAACACCAAAACGGTTCAGAATCACATTAGGGAAAGGGAATCTTTTCTTCCCCTCTCTTGCCAGCCAGGGCCCCACGCCCTGCCTGCCGATTGGATCCTGCAATGATGTGGCGGAAGGTGGGGAATTGCAGCTCCCCTCTCCTCTCCCCTCCCCTCCCCTCATGCTTTTGCAAAGGACATCCTGCCAGTCTTGTGCATACACACCCACACACAAACACATACACACCTTCCTCCCCTTCACTCTCCTCCCATCATCAGCAGCACCGGCTGGTATACACGCAGACACACACACATAAACTTAGGGCTGGTGCTTTTTCGCTTCTCTGCAAATGCAGAGAAGTGAAAAAAGCAGCAGAGTGAGCCCGCCTGGCTGGCTGCACACATGTGTGCTTAGTCACCAGCGGGGCATGAGGGGAGGTGCTTCTCTCCTTCCCAGGGCTCAGCAAGGCAAAAGAGGTGCCTCCAGTGTGTGCTTCCCAGCAAGGAGAAAGCAAGGGGAAGTGTGAAATGAAACTTTGTTATCTTATCAGTGTGAAGTGTGGAGTGGGTGAATTGCTATATCATAGCAGGCTGAATTGTTACTTCTCTGCTGAATATGGATCTGGCACTTTAACAAATCTGGCAAGGGGCTGGTCCCTGCGCAGGGTGAAAGCCCCCCCCCCCCGTTTCATGACGAATTTGCCCCAATACTGCTGTTGTGTTCCCACAGTGATAAGGAAGAAGTGTTTTAAAAGCAAAAACAGAAAAAAAACACCTGAAAATACAAGTGTTTATTTATTCCATTTTTTAGCCAAATAATCCTCAAAATACCCCTGAAACGATTGGTAATGGGGACACAGAGAACCCAAACCTTTTCTAAACCATTTCAAAATGCTAATGGGAACTGGGTCTAGAAGTAACTGTACTGTGGACAATTAAAAAAGAAAACAAAACATATGGTTTAGGAACAAAGATTCATGAAAAAAAAATGTGGCTAAAGAAGACTGAGTTTGTTCTATTGTTGCTCTAGTTACCATTAGTCTATGTGTCTAAAAATGTAGGTGTACAAAAATAGGCTGTTTCTGCTCCTTACATCAGTAGCTGCAGAAGAGGAAGGAAGTTTATATAAACATACACACATATATGTGTGTATTTATGTATATATACACATACAGTGTGAGAGAGAGAATATAATGATGATGCGGGGGGAGGGGGCAGACAAAAGTGTGATCAGAGGATAATAACTAAATACCTATGATGTATTTTGAAGTTACATTGTTGCCTGACAAGATTTCTTGAGTGTGCCGGATGAGTCCCAATAAGAACGAAACCAGTCAAGCACTGCCTCCAGGTGGTCAGTGTTGTTTTGATAGCAGGAGAAAGGCTAACCTGCTCCACCCAGTCAGAAAATGCCTGTCTTTGATTTTGACAGTCAAGGCAGCAGTAGCTTGCCGACAGTACCCCACCGCCTTATTAGTGCTACTTGTGCAGCACTACTGTTAGTGCAGAAGGAGGGAGTTGAATGCTTAAAGCATTCCACCCCCTCCCTGTGTGGATCCTGCCTGTATTTCTTTTCAAATGAGTAATTATCTCTAATATGTGCCTTCTGCCATGGTAGATCTTCCTTATCTAGGACCCAGCTGCATCTCAACAGCTATGAACAATGGGATATGCATAATCGTTATCGCTCCAAAATTCTTCCAGTATTTGGCTGTTTGCTTGTTGTTCATTCTTTTCTTTCATTCACTTGTTTTAACATGAACACCTGTTCTGCTCTCCTCCTGCTCTGATTCCTGGATTGCTGGCTGATTTCCAGATAGTCTAGCATTTGACCACCGTAAATGAACTCAGCATGATACAGATTCATCCTTTTGATTTGACATTAATCCCTGCTTGATCGTGTACCTCACTCAACCAGAGTCTGTTTTTGTGTCTGTGTGTGCATCAATTTCAGATTTTTAAAGCTTTTTTTTTAACTCTAGTGATATCGAGACAATTAACTGGTATTGATAATGCATTGGTCTAATATATTGGATATTAAACATGAAGAAGGAAATTAGCTTTGGGTGTATAGCTGATAAAAGCAATGACTTACCATTATAACATGGCTACCTGCCCTTTCTGAATTTCAGTCTTTCTGAATAGCAAAGCCTCATTCCCACTCATAGAATAAAATGCTATATACAACGCTATTTACAACACTAATTAAAACGCTTTGAAATGAAACAAATGAGCATCTGGCAATCGCAGTCAACCCAGAAATCTGTCCCCGCAGGAAAAGGATTAAAACCACTTCCAAAAAACCCATTGGGGAAAGCGAATCTTTTTTTCTCCCCACCCTCTGCCCACTCTCTCTCCCCATTGGGTTTCATCTGATGATGTGGCCAAGGGTAGAAGATCCCAGCTGCCCCTCCCTCCTGAGCCTCCTTCCTTTCTTCAGAAGGGTCCAAAGACACAAAGACCTAGGAGATCAAAATGCCGGCGATCACGCCCCCTTGATTTACACACACACACACACGGCCTACTCTGGCCGAGAGACCTGTCAGAGTGTAGAGGCGTTGGCAGACGTGGCGGGAGTTGCTGGGGATGCCAAGCGCTCCTGCACGCACACGCACATACACAGTTGTGTACTCAGGGCTGCCAGTTCCTTGCTTCTCCCAGTTGCTGCAGCTTTCCCCCTTTCCCCTTTTAAAGATCAAGGAAGGAGGCTGGGAGGGAAACAGGCAGAATTGCACAGGACCACTTGTGAAGGGCAAGAATCCTCCGTGCCTCTTTCCTTGATCTTTAGGCATGCATGTGCATGAGGGGAAGTGTGGGTGGGAAACATTGTTATAAGGTGTGAACTGGGTGAATTGTTACAATGGAAGTGTCTGCTGTAGAGGGGAAACCTGGCAAAGTGCTGACAAAGTGCTGTCCTGCAGAGTGAAATCCCACCCATTTCATGATGCATTTGTCCCAAAACTGCTGTAGCATTCCCACAGCAATAAGTAATAAGCATTTTAAAAGCAAAAATGGGAGGGGACCCACCTAAAAACAGGTGTTTATTTATCCTGTTTTTTAGCCAAATAATCCTCAAAATACCCCTAAAACTGATCGGGAATGAGGACGAAGAGGATCCAAACTGTTTCAAAGCTGCTTTAAATTATTGGGAATGGGGACGAAGAGGATCCAAACCATTTTTAAACCATTTTAAAGTGGCAATGAGAACTCAGCCCAAGTGATCTTTTTAATTACCCTCAGACTTGGCCATGTAAAATGATTAAAATAGATAAGTATAATTCAATATTACAAACAACAGTGTTTTTGGGAACTAATAACCCTATGACTGCCTTAAAAGAAACATATTACTTTAGGCTTCTGTTTCCTTTGATTACTTAAATAAGATACAATAAGTAAAAACTGATATTTTGAGTGTCCTTAAGATATGCAAGGGAATGATGATAAAAAATTAAGCAAACTTGAAGGGCTATATAAAATCACACTAAAGACATGCAGATGTCAGCAATATTAAGATGATAAAATGCTCAAGTGAGTGCATCAGAGTAGCTGATACAAATTACTGAGATTAATTGAGAACCATGTTAGTGCTGATGAAATACAGCGGGGGATATGAGTGCAGTTGTACACTTCACACATTTGTTTTAAATGCATGCTTTCTTTAAACAAAATGAAATATCAATTTTCTGTTTTAAAAAGATACATCCATTTTCAGGACCCCTAATATTGCAGTGATTATTAGAATTAAGCTGGAAGCTTGGATAGCTGCTGCATACTAACTGCTCTGTACTGTAGCATCTGGTTTCCCAAGTTGTCCTGGGAGCCGTGGGTTTCCAGTGAATGCATTGGCCACATAACCACAGCAACTGGAGAATACCCATCCTGAGACACCACTTTGGAATGGTTTC
Source organism: Aspidoscelis tigris stejnegeri (assembly GCA_023333525.1). Lineage (NCBI taxonomy): Eukaryota > Metazoa > Chordata > Lepidosauria > Squamata > Teiidae > Aspidoscelis > Aspidoscelis tigris. The sequence continues at coordinate 228,275,519 of JALMGA010000001.1, forward strand.
CTAAGTATTCTTGGGCCATGGGCTGCTCTAGTTTTCTGCCATGAGGATGTCTGGAGAAACCCATGGAGCCAGTGAAGTTCTATCACATGGAATGCTTTGGAAAGCACTTTGACAATTTTTGCACTACAGTCTGGCCCAATGCCTTGTCCTGTGCAAAAACAGTGTTCCACAGCAAACATGGCCTTCCAGAGGACCTGCACACACTTGTTGTTTCATGGGCTGCAAATCCTTCCTAGCATTTTCATGTGGTATATCACCCAGAAATTCTTAAATTGCACACACGCACACACAGGGCTGGGATTGAACTTCTAATGAATTTTCAGAGCAGGAGCTGTGTCACTGAGCTATGGTCCTTCTGTTTCCAAAGCAGCAACCTATGTTCATCATCTAAAACAATTCTTTCAGCCACTATTTGCAGCATCTAAGCAAAAAGCATGAGCAAAAATCCCTCATGTTGTTACCTGTAACATTTTAATTCAGAATGCCAGTGGTAGTACCTGGGACCAGTATGACTTAAAGTAGATACTCTATCTGTTTTACTTCCTGCTCCTAAAGATGTTTTATGTTTACCACAGCATGTCTTGGAATAGAACCCGAGACTTTTTCACCTCCTGAAAGACAATTCACTACTTTTGAAGCTCCTGCCAGCAAAATCCAAAAAGCTAGGCACAGTCTTGTTTAAGCAGCTTTAGGGAATTGTACAGCTCAGTAAAAGAGAGCCATTGATAAGCCTTTCAGCCCTCACGCAGAGTAATATTCTTTTGAAAACCAGTGCTGAGCAATAGCTAGAAGACGGACTCTTTGAGTGTTCCTTCTGAGCTTCCACAGTGGCTTCTAGTTGTTCACTTGTGGAGAATATGGACACTGATTATATGGACTTTTCTCTGATATATTTATGAAACTCTGCTTAGGTGCGTGTGCATTTAAATTCTCTACCAGGCCAAATTCCAAACTGCTTCATTTAATTCACTTGTCTCATGACTGATTTAAAATGATAAATCCATCTTATAGCCTTTTTAAAAGTAGCATCACACTACTGAAGCCATCTGTTTTGAATTTGTATTTGTATATACCACCTTTCCAAAAGATTGCTCAAGGTGGTTCACAACAGAAGAATACAGAAAATCAAGTCCAATTCAATAATAAAAATATCATACATTATAAATAATACACAGAATTTTGATAATATAAGAAATTACAGTACACAGTTTGGCATAAAGAGAAAGTAAAACAATAACAGATCAATTAATATGAACAAGATCACTCAAAAATGACAAAAGAAAAACTAAAAAGAATTCTACAAGTTATATTCTTTTTATTAATCCTTATTTGCAATTGACAGTTAGAGATGAACTCTTATTTAAAGCACAAAGTAATCTTTAAATAATAAAGTACAATGCACCTGGCGGGTCACAAGTTTATTTCACTTTGTTTCAGCTTTCTTTGCTTTGAAGTTTGAGGGATGGCACAGAAGAGGCTCTTTTTTATGGTTGCTCCCAGGCTTTGGAATTACTTTCCATCTGAAGTCTGTCAAGCCTTTAGGACTCCCTCCCAATGTTCTTTTGTTAGGCTAGGACTTTTTCTCTTTTTTTAATAACCATTTTTTTATTGAATATTGTAATCCTGAGACCTTTGGGTGAGATCATCAAGTTATAATGGTAGATGGTTCAATGAGAGTATTGTCACAGTGTGAATCAGCTGTAAAAAAATCCCAAGATGCCAGGAATAATAAGAAATGGTGGTAAAAACAAGAATGCTAATATCATAGTGGTCCTTATGTTAGTTTTGATCATTGTGTTTTAAAAAGGACATAATAGAGTTACAAAAGTTTCAGAAAAAAAAAAGGTGACTAAAATTATCAAGGAGCCGGAGGAGCGTTACTCAGCATTTGGGGAAGATGAGTGGGACAGGACATGATAGGGATATATAACATTGCATATGTTGTGGACAGAATTCATAGAGAAAACTTACAAGAGCCAGAGGCCAAATTCTGGAAGAATCAGGAGAGATGAAAGCTAGGGGGGATTGCAAACACCAGAGAAGAGAGAGAGAGGATTCAAAAAGATTTAGAGAAACTCGAACAATGGGCTGCAACTAATAAAATGGTATTTAACAAAGAAAAATGCAAGGTTCTGCACCTGGGCAAGAAAAATGAAAAAAGCACATATACAATGGGAGGAATTCGGCTGAGCAGCAGCACATGTGAAAAAGACTTGGGTGTCCTGGTAGATCATCAACTGAACATGAGTCAACAGTGCGAGGCAGCTGCAAAAAAGGCAAACGCAATCCTGGGGTGTATTAGGAGAAGCATAGAGTCCAGATCACGTGAAGTTATTATCCCCCTCTACTCTACCTTGGTCAGACCTCATCTGGAGTACTGTGTCCAGTTCTGGTCACCCCAGTTTAAAAGAGACACTGACAAGCTGGAGCAGGTTCAAAGGAGAGCTACCAAGATGGTGAACGGTCTGCAAACCATGTCCTATGAGGAACGGCTTAAGGAACTAGGAATGTTTAGTCTAACAAAAAGAAGACTGAGAGGAGACATGATAGCTGTCTACAAATACCTCAAGGGTTGTCACAAGGCAGAGGGATCAGCCCTGTTCTCACTCTCTCAAGGAAGGACTAGAAACAATGGGGTGAAACTGCAGGGGAAAAGATTTAGTTTAGATGTTAGGAAAAAATTTCTAACAGTAAGAGTGATCAACCAGTGGAACAGGCTGCCACGGGAGGTGGTTGGTTCCCCTTCGTTGGAGGTCTTCAAGCAGAGACTGGACGGCCATCTGTCTGAGATGGTTTAGGAGATCCTGCCTTGAGCAGGGGGTTGGACTCGATGACCCAGGAGGTCCCCTCCAACTCTACCATTCTATGATTCTATGATTCTATGATTCTATGATTTTCAAATAAAATGCATGAAATTTACTACCATAATATGAACCAGCTCAGGGTCATTCTGCACTTAACTCTAATTCACATTGTAAATTCAGGGACATTTTTGTACATATGCTGGAGTAAACTAAAGAGGTTCCACTACACCCCCTACTAGTATGCTTTGTCTGTATTAGATGGCATGTAATCTGTATCAAGAAGCTCAAAATGGCATCCTGATCTACTTGAATTCCAGTACACTAGTAGAAACAGGTCTACCACTGCACTATCCCTCTCTCTCTCATCATCTGTCTGTCTATATTTCTATCCCACCCTATACCCAAAGGTCTCAAGGTGGGTGTGGCACACCCTTCAGCCCAAGCGGTTCTTTTCCGCCTGCTTTACTGCACTGTGTTTAATAATATTATTTTAATAAATAATGGCTTCATTTTTAAAACTGCGTCAGCCGGGCCGGTCTTCAGCCCTGCTAAAGAGCACACCACTTTCCCCTTGCCTCCACAAGTAAACCCCCTAGCAGAGAAGCATCTGTAACAGCCTCCCCTGGCTCACTTTCTCCTGCTAGCTTTCACTAGTTTTTAAAGACACAGAGCTCCTTTCCTTAGGAATCACCATATAAGAATAAATAGCACTTCGGGCACTTGGCTTCTTACAATAACGTTTTTGTCTTTATTGGTTACAATTGTGGAAAGAGTTTGTCAGTAAAATAAATAAATAAAATAGTCAGCAGGTACTCCAAAGATAATAAATAAATGATCTTTCAGAAACACCCTCAGCATCAGACAACCTATTCTACCCTAGGCTGTCAATAAGTCTCTCCCTGGCTCTTCCTAGCCTAAGACCCTAAGGAACAATGTGGAACAATCTTGGCAATTCTTCCCTCAGGAAGAACAGTGGTTTGATCCAGAACTTCCACCCAGAAAAATCCCAAGCATAGAACAAATTCTTCAAGTGTCAGTGCCTTTTATACTCACTGTAGCCTGGCATGGTTTCGCCTGATTGGCTGCCCTGTGGGCAACTCTCCCCCTTTTTAATATGCTAATTAGGGAAGTCTAACCCCTCTGCTTACCTGTTCTTACTATGGTTCCACAGTATAAACATTACATACAATAAATACTTTAACTACATTTGCAAACATGTTATTTTTAAATACAATAAATAGTCATGAGGCACCACAGCGGGTAACATTTAAAATCAGACATATATTAAAACAACCCATTTCAGTGATGCAACTTTTTGCACCATCAAAATAAATCCCCCAGGGGCATCAAGGGCAGGAACTGTGAAAATTGCATAAGTTTTGGGACCAGCAGGGAGGCTGATCAAGCAAAAGGACTCCTTTATCCAGACCAGCTGATCCTGATTATCATCAATAAGTGGAAAATTGCCGTAGATAGGTTCAAAAAGAGTTCAGACCAGTTCACAGAAGACAGGGCTACCAATGATTGTTGATCCATTTTCTAGGAAGCTATATGTCTCAGAAGTGGTCAGAGACAGCAGAGCAAGCTGTCTGGCCTTTCCTGTCTTTCTAGTAGGCTTCCTTGAGCAGCTCATTGGCCACTGTGCAAACAAAGTGTTGCATTATTCGGGCCAGTGGAATATTTCTTATGTTCTTGAGATCTTTTATTCTTCCCTCCAGAGTTTAATGGAATTGTGTATTGCTCCTTTCTGCTCAGTGTGTCAGAGAAATAGGCCCCTTAGACATCGATAGAAATCTTTTGAAAGAAAAAGGCACAGCATTTGTTTAGGTTCCTTGTCTCTTGGAGACATTTAATGTTAATGGAAACATGATTACAGTGAAAGTAAAGAACAAGCATTCTGGTTCTATGTGAACATCTCTGACAGCTTCTATGAATTTCTGTCTACTGTCCCACACAGGCTAGAAGCAATAGCTGCCAGCAGTGAGTGTGATGGTTTTGGCAAGGAAGATAAAAATACAAATACTGAAAGAACAGCGAAGGAGCAAGAAGCATACTTCATTCACATAAGGACTGAGCACAGTTGTTTCACAGGAACAGTTCCTAAGGGGACATTGCTCAGACACAGTTCTTTCTTGTATCTGACTCAGCACACCAGTTGTCTGATCCGGTTCTTGCTGTCCTGTCTGTGTTTTATAATTGTAGACATTCTGTGTGTGACTCCAGGCACAAAATATTTGGAAAAGGACATTTTTTTCATAAGGCTGAGCCATTCTTCCATTTGTTATGATGCATGGAATACGGTTCATTTCTACTTCTTTTTGCAGAAACTTTCAAAGTAAAATATGTGATTTCCTATGTGCGATAGATTTCTTGCCCTTTCTCAAAGCACCAGAGATTCACATACAGAAACAAGCAGAGAGATGAGAAGGAGGAAGAACAACGTTTTGACTGGAAGCTTTCATTCAGTTCCTCTGAGTAACATTTTGTTCAGCTGCTTAAGAAAAAAAAAAGGTGTGGAGTAAATTATCGAAGGCAAGTTTGAGCCACCGTAACACAATTCTGCTACACGAGTTACCAGTTACATCAAACCCAAAAGATATGGCAAGGTCTCTGGGCACAAGGAAATAGCGTAGGCAGTATTTATCACCTGCCATCTTGGCTGGCACGTGGAGAAGGGAGGGAGGGTGGAGGAGAGAGTGCATTCAGAGTGGTTAAAAGCTGGAGCCATATATTTCAAAGTGATTTTTTTTAAAAAAGAGAAAATATAGCAGAGTGAAACTTTTTAATATATTCCCAAAATAAGGGTGCTTCCAGACACAAGTGAAAGCTTTGCAGCTGCTGTGGCGCCAGCAGTCATGTGACTGGTCCATCAATTGGCAGCAGTGGCACAACAGCAGCAAGGAAAGTACACTGTAAAACTGCTGTTTAATTAGCAGCTTTTCCCCTTGCCTGGAGGAAGGAAAGTGCAGGGTATTGAGCATCCCATCTGGATGATGGAATGTGGCTCTGCAGGGACTCTGCCCTTCCTGCATAGATTTCCCTTGTCCTATTGGGATTATGGGAAGAAGTTGTGCAGGAAATGTGGAGCTTTAAGTATGTCTGGAGGCATACAAAATGACAACAAATATGCTCTACATATTTATTTAGAGTAACTGTAGATCCATCTACTGTAGAGTAGGACTGACTCTTAGGCCATGTCCCCATGCTCAAAATAATCTGAAAGTATTCTGTGTCTGCCCCGGGAGCATCTCCATGTAAAGCCCTAATATGGGTTACATGGGAGACAATGTGTATTAAAAGACCCCCACTTTGCAACTGTACTCCTTCCAAAATAAGAGGCTAACACGTATTGTCCTGGTGCCATGCGGACGCTCCCGGAGTATTAGGGGCTACAAGCCTGACATCCCCCCTTTCCTCATCACCAGATCAGCAAGGCACACGTGAGTAAAGCTCGCTGTCAAACGCAGGTGCGCACTTTTGCTTGACAGTGAGCTTTACTCATATGTGCCTCATCTTCCTCTGTTTAGCTGCTGGAGAGGAACACAAAGAGGGAGGAAGGTGGAAAGTGGCTGGATGAGAGAGGGGACAAACCTGGGAGCTCAGAGCTGCAGAAAGGCGGGAGTGGTGGCAGTGGCAATGGCAATGGCAATGGCAGCAAGAGGAGCATTCATCCGCCCGCTGGCAGAGCGAGTGAGGTTATTTTCCCACTCATCCCCTCCTTGTCCATGGCCGGCAGGGGAGGAGCAGATGAATGGGAAAATAACCTCACTTGCTCTGACGGCAGGCGGATGAGGGGATGAATGGGAAAATAACCTTGCTCACTCGCTCTGCCAGCGGGCAGATGAATGCTCCTCTCGCTGCCATTGCCACCGCCACTGTTCCTGCTGTTCCACGGGGACAAGCACTTGTGGTTTGGATCCTCGTTGCCCCAAACCACATGGGGATGCTTTATGACACGTGTCACCAGTGAAGCAACTGGCTTCCATGGGGACGTGGCCTTGGTCAGTATCAAGACAAGGGCACCAAAACATTGCACAGTTGGAGATACAGCCTTCCACCTAAATGCTGGTAACACCTAAGAATTTTTAATGGGAGTTATAGAGAGCAGCCACACCTGCTTGCCACCACTGTGTAGACCCACCTCAGTGATGAGAAGAACATATATGACTCTTCTGCATAGACACTGAGTTGTCAGCTCCAAAGATGGTGAGGGCTGAAGTGTTGGCTGGGAAATGTGGACATCCCACACCCTGCTGAGGGGCAGGAGCAAGAATCTTTACTTAAGTGCATATTATAATGGACAGATTTCAGTGCTGCTGGCTGGGCCTGACTGCAGTCATTGATTGGCTGCAGCTCATCTTAGACGTTTTCGCACGGGGCTGAACGGAACGCGAAAAAGACAGCTGCGGACACGTCATCCGCATTGCCCGAGCGCGGCTTGCGCTCCGACGTGTCCGCAGCTGTCTTTTCCGCGTTCGAAATGTAGAGCACTTTAAAGTGCTCTACATGCGTTCCAACGCGGACGAGCCGCCCGCAGGCGTTCGGGAGGAGAAGCGTTCGCGCCTGCTTCTGTCTCCCGAACAGCTGCGGGCTCGCCTCCGACGCCGGCGCGGCTTCGACAATCAGCTGTTTGACAATCAGCTGATTGTCGATCTGCCTCCGCGGCTGTCTCCACGCCCCTGGCCGGCATTTGCCGGCTAAGACAGCTCCCGGCGCTTTGAGCATTCGCACACAGACACTCCGGAACGCGTTTACACGCGTTCTGGCGCGTCTGTGTGTGAACGGGGAAAGCGCCCGGAGCTGTCTTAAGCTTTCCGCCTGAACGCGTTCCGTTTGGAACGCGTTGCAGTGCGGAAATGCCTCTTGATAGATACTTGATGCAGCAGTCAGATTCCCTCCATTGCTCTCAAGTATCCAGAAATGGTGCCATAAATTCCTTCTTCATTGAAACACCCCAACTCTCAACTTGCAGTGACATGCAGTCACCATGCTCTAGGCCCTCTTTGGCATGGCCCATTTATGCCATGAAGATTTGCTAAGGGTTTTTCCACATTTCCCTCAGACCTCTTTCCTCCATATGCAGATACAAACTAAAGAGGTTGTGTTTTCAGCAAAACACTCAGTAGACCTTTTCTATTTTAGTGAGACGATGGTGGTGCTAGAATGGTCCACCTCAAGGTAACAAATGTAAGTGTGCACTGAAACAATAATCTTGCTCATCAACATGTTTCTCAAGTTATTTTCTGTTGAACACAGTATGAGGCAGAATGTGTGTGTGTGCATATGTATGTGTGTAGAGAAGTATTTTCCACAGTAGTAAATTCATTTTAATGTAACATAGTGTTTCCAGCTGTAAACAGTGGTTGCTTGGTAAAAATAAGTGCTTCTGTTCTTCATTTATTATTTTACCTTATCAGCTGTGTACTGAGTGTGACTATTCAGTCCTCTGGCTACCTTCCAACACCAAACTAGAAGCTCAGGGGAATCTCTTTTGCAGAAAACAGATGAGCTTTGAAGCCAATTTTGCACATGTAATCTAGCATAAAACATTTATGATCAAACAGCTCATGTGTTTCTGTTAAAATGCTGACTGAACTAATTTCTGTTTAAGAACAGTAGAAGGCACTTTGTGACCTATAAGAAAAGATGTTATATTTCATAAGCATTTTTTTTTACAGATCTACCCTTTTCCTTGTAAATCATGTAAAATATAGATCACTTTTTTTTTCTTTTACTCTTATCTTTCAATAGATGGTAGAGGGGACAGTGAAATAGGCTTATAGAGTAATGATAGATGTTAGGAAGGCAGACTGTATTCCCTGTAAATTATGTGTCTGAAACTGCCTCTAGATAGTAAGGAGAGATATTGGATTATTAATAGCATGCCAGCATTTCCCTTAGGGATGTGCACAACTATTCATAGCATTCAAAATTTGTACGAATTTGGCAGAATTTGGACATCAGATTTGAAATGAATGTTGGCACATTCAAAGATTGACATTCAAATTTGAATTGAATGTTTTGATATATTCATATGAAGCATGGTATAGGATTCATATGAGATTTGCATGGGATTCATATCCATTTGTATGTATTTGTATGGGATTTGCATGGGATTTAACATTCATATTGAATACAAATCTTACCACATTCAAAGAGGATTTATTAAAACAAATATTAATTTTCTTGCATTTGATTTGATACAAATTGAATAAGACTAATAAAAAAACATTTGTACACATCCCTAATTTCCCTTGATGTGGCCTGCCAGACATTCACAGGTCTCTGGTATGTTTTAAGCTCCCTGGACATCTGGAAAAGCTCCTTTAACATTGGATTGGTAGCAACTTTTAGAAATGGGCCATGTCTTTCTTTCTTTCTTTCTTTCTTTCTTTCTTTCTTTCTTTCTTTCTTTCTTTCACAGGCTTAGTGAGCTCCCAGTGTCAGAGGAACCTTGCCAGATGTTCAGTAATTGAAAACATGCCAGATAAATGAAAATAGTGCAGGATATCCCAAACTATTTTTTTATTTTGAATTAAGCATCTGATAGACTGCCAAAGCCCTGACATGGCATTAGGGGTGTAATTCTGCTAAAGTTTTCTCGTTGTCTGTCAGCAACATTTTTGCATTTGCCTGTGCTATTTCAGTACAGGGCATGTACTGGGATATTCAGGCCTTCCCAAGTTATGTTAGATTGCTGTGGGTGCAGAGGGCCTCCTGGCATTCAGAGCTCCTGGGGAAGGCAGCTTAGCAGTATGCCTTGTTGCACCACTGAAATGGGTCCTCCATGGCATACTGGAGCATGGAGGTGCCCTGTCTGCCTGTATCGATGATCCACTATATCATCACTTAGTCTTCTGGTAGACCTCAAGATCAAGGTCTACAGATAAACTGGACTAGGATATCATTTTCAGCACCCTAGCTCAGTCTACATTCTGTCCTATGTAGACAGAACATACTAGGATGGGGGGGGAGCTCCATTATTCCACACCAGAATGTTGAAGGTAGTTATGGAAAAGCCATTAGATACAAAGTAAAAAACCTGGAATATGAAACTGATGCAGTGTAGCAAAACAAATCAGAATGATGCAAGCACATCAGCACTTCTCCTTCATGTAAAATCTTTCATACTGTAAGGTTGGTGGAAAGAAAAAATTCAAAAGACAGGTCAGTCAGCATGTTGTCCTAATCCTTATTCTTTGTGATAAATAAGTGTAAATTTCAGAGAATGAACATAAGTGGTTAGAACAGAGATGCACTGAACTGGTTTGGGCCTAACCCAGTTCAAATCGACCCAGTTTGAATCAAGCCCGATCATGCTCCCTGTACAGGGACCAGTTAAATCAAAGTGAACTGTGTGTGTTTGAATGGGTCCAATCACTTTAAAAGGGTCCCCTTCCCCATGAATGTTAAAAATGTTTTTTTTTTTTATGAACAGCTTCCACAAACTGAACCACAATTTTTGAGTTTGTTCATATCTCTAGGTTAGAATAGAAGAATTTAAGGGGAGCTTGATAAAAAATAGTCCATAGACAACCCAGTAAATGTATCAGCATATTCTTCTAAGTCACTATATGAGACACCCACAGTTGTATCTTCAAGGTGTCTATTTAAATCAGTGTTCTACTGTAAATTTTAATATAAAAGGACCGTTGTTTGTTTGTTTAAGCTGGTTTGAGATTTGGAAGTACTATACAGATAATTTGGTAACTGAATAAATAAATAAAACCATACAATTAATAAGGAAAATTTAGAAGCTGCTGGAAAACATTTTTTTTAAAAATAGCCTGTTGATTTGTTATAATTTAGCTAGTGAATAAGGGACAGTTTTCAAAAGAATTACAAATTCACTTACATAAGAACATAAGAGGAGCCTTGCTGGATAAGGCCACAGCCCATCTTCTAGCATCCTGTCTTAAACAGTGGCCCAAGCAGAAGATGAAAGCAAAAACTTCACCTGGTCAATATTCCCTGCAAATGGTCTTTCAAGGCATTCTGCCTGTCTTTCCAACTTGAAGGTAGTGCCATCCATGGCAGTAGTTACTAAAATACTCTTCTCCATGAATTTATCTAATGCTTTCTTAAAGATATCCAGGCTAGTTGCTGGTGCCACCTCTTTTGGTAGTAAATTCCATAGATTGATGACTCTCTAAGTGAAGAAGTACTTCCCCTTGTCTGATCTGACTCTCCTGCCCATCACCATGTAGAGTCCCCCTTGGTTCTAGGCCAGGTGAAGCTGTAAGAACACCCCATAGCTGGATACATTTTGGTACATTACAACTCCCTATACAGAAAGTTTACAGAGAGAGAAAAAGGACCCAGAAACTTCTCTAGAGTTCCCTAGCACTACTATTCCCTACGCTGACCTACCTAGAATAATATTCTGAATATTACTCAGCTTCATATATTCTTTGTGAGTATATTCTGTAATTTGCACATTCGTTCTACCAATGAGTTGTAGTAATAAGAACATAAGAAGAGCCCTGCTGGATCACACAGTGGCTCCCAACTTCTTCTGAGCATCCTCATTGAGAAGACAAAAGCAAAGCCTTTACCTAATCTTGGTTTCTTGCAAATGGCCTTTAGAGGCATCCTGCCTGTCTTTCCAACTTAGTCATCAGTTCTGGTAGCCAGTAGTCCTATTATTTGTATGCATATTGAGTTTAAAAACTTGCTACTTGCATCCTAATCCTGATTGTTGATGTTTCTGTTGAATTATATTATCACAATGACTATATGATAAAATAACCTGTGATACCTCATTGCTTTGATATTATGTATATATCAGTCTATGTACGTGGGTTTGTAACTGAGTGAATGTCTTGTATGAGGACTAGTTGTTATTAAAACTAAAATACATTATTTCCTATGCCAAATTATTTTCCATATGCAAATATGAAAAGCCAAGATAAATTCAAAATCATAAACTGTAAATACTATAATGAAGAACAAAAAACCAACAAACCTCAATTATTAATTTTTATCTTACGTGTGTGAATATCACTTAGCAGAAAGTGCTAGTAGGAAAGTATTCAGATACATACTTTAAAAGAGCCAAATAATTTTTTTGGGGGGGGGATCATTAGTGTTTCTAGAATTATTCAAGTGCATATTACACTATTTCATATAGCTGTGTGAAACTAATTAATAACAACCATTGTTATTTTATTATTATTAGATTGGTTTTAAGACTGTTCTATTATTAGACTGATTTATATTGTAATTTTTAATCCTGTACCGTCTCTTGATGGAAGGGATGTTATAATTCATCATCATCATCATTATTAACAAACGATATTGTTAAATAGTAACAGTGTATAAATCACCTATTTCTGTTGTTATAATTTGGTGCATTAGGGACCTATGATGGGCTCTTGCATGATATAATTTTCAATATAAAGGCAATCTTAGAAACAAAACTGTATTGTTTATTTATATTTCTTAGGCCAGATCCAGTATTATGGACAAAGGATGGTGGAGAGTTACCAGATCCAGAAAGAATGGTTGTCAATGGTAGGGAGCTAATCATTAATGCGCTAAATAAAACGGACAATGGTACATACCGATGTGAAGCAGAAAATTCTATTGGCCTAAACAGCGCAGAGTATGTTCTGATTATACATGGTGAGTGCTTCCCTTTCTGTTATTTAAATGATAGTGTCCACTAGGATGTGCTTTGATTAATTAATCTGTTTTAATTTAACTCTTCTTTTGCCTTTCATTTTTCTGAAAAACAAAGTTGGCCTATATTTCACTGGTTGTGACTACCCACTCAGACACTATAATGAGGCAGAATTGTAGGCCAATTGTAGTTTGCCTTGAATGAATAGAATGCCAGAGAAAAAATAAATAAATCCTGATTCTGCAATTAAACTTAGATTGTTATGTGGCCTGTAGTTTTTGTCAGTGTGTCTCAGAATCACAAGTCAGCCATAAATTGCAGTTTGTTGTTGGGTTTATATATGTGAAGTTTAGTTGTAGATTCTTGGTTTGTTTTTCCTGCTCAGGGCAGGGATGTAGAAAGTAGGAGCAATTAGCATTTAGGCACTGATGCTCTCTTTACTAATTATGAGAAACTGTAGTAAACCATGAGTGTAACATGTGAACAAGTATTCCGCTAAGTGTTGGTTTACTTTCAGAGATAAGGAGTAGCAAATACATGCTTGCTAGATTTTTGTTTGTTTTTAGATTTATTTATTTATTTATTATTTAAAATTCTTTGGGTGGTCTACGTAACAGATAAATAAATATAAATAAATAATGAAAATAAAGAATACTATAATTAAAAATAGTATTAAATCAGTGAAATGTTGGACTAAATATTGGAATAGATATTTTCTGACAGTGGATTTAATAATCTCTATATTAATGGGGTTTTAGGAATGGAAAAAAGAGTTTCAGCAGATAAAGGTTGACATGTATGCTATATCTGCTGAAATCCTCTTATCAACAAATTCAAGGCTCTGTCCTCTTTTCCGTCTGTAAACAGCAGGGTCTTCAAAAACACTGTAATGATTCACCACCAGAGATCCCAAATTCTAATAACCTGTAGCCTTGTTTAAAAATCTCATGAAACTAACAAAAATCAAATCATTGAGAATTACTAATTTGTTATACACTTGGCCCATACTTATGTTGAATACTCCTTTACGCAACTTTTTAATTAGTCATGTTTGCCTTATTCTTGAGCTATATATTTTTTTTCAAAATCACTCTATGGATTAATGTGGATTAATTATGTCACTGGTTAGGTACAGTGAAATTTATTGTTAGTTTACCTAAGCTTATAGGAAGATGATGATAGGATCGTTGAAATTGTAAACTTTTTTTTTCATTTTAATGAAAGTGACAAGTGTTAGTTCAGATAAACTCCATCATCTATCCATTTTGGAAAGTAAGCCAGCGTGATGCAGTGGTTAATATTTTAAGAAGGTTTATCTTTTTACAAGGCTTCTGTTACAAAGTTTGGTATTCTGAGGTTGTATAGTTTTCATACTGATGGAATGAAAATTGTATTTTCTGGTGTGTGTCTGTGTCTGTGTGTATAAATATATGAGACACTGAACTTTTCACCTATTTAAATTTCTGCAAAGACAGATGGTAGAATTGCAAAGGGTAATTGCAGGAAGCCATATATTTGAGCTCAGCAGAACTGTGTAAAACTTTATAAAATAAGACAATGAGAAGAGTTTTAAAAGTATATATTTAGTAGTGGTTGGAATCAATTGATTATCCATTATACTTGACGAGAAAGATAATTTTAGAAGTTTGCGGTTCTTAGTCTTGAATGATGAGATTAGATGTATAGCTTTATGAAGTGCATCAAGGGGGATGGAAATCTTTCTCCTATACATTTTTTCTTACTCTGCAGTTTCAAAATTGAAGAAGGGGTTATGCCATTTAATAGAGGGCATATATTTTCTTATCTTCATTTTGCACAAAAAATGTCTCCAGCATTTAATATATTCTTCCAATACAGAGTTAATAACTACTATGGTTGTGTGAGGGAATTTATGATAGTCTTCTTCCCCTTTGTGAGTTCAATTTAAAAGGGCCAATCATAACAGAATGAAGGCATATTTTATGGGAGAAAAAATGGCCAAGAATATTTATAATGTTAGACAGAATTTGGACTATATATCTTACGTTATCATTTTCCAATTGATCACATGACATTTCTTTGGGAATCAGAGTTGACACAGATTATCAGTTGTGTCTGGCAAATATTGCAAAGACTAACCAAATGGGAAACAGTAATATTCAGCTAGAAGAAAAGTGGTAAGAATAATTCTGTCTTGATAACCACTGCTTATAGTTTCAAGTGAATATGGGAAAGAGGAGTTTCAGCTTGTTAGGTTTTGGATCAATGGTAAAATACCAATGAAGACATAAAGAAGAGAGTCATGGTTATTATCAATGAAATATTTATTGCAGATTAAGGATTCATACAGTTGCCTGTATATCAGTTTTGCTATTCAACAGTAATTGGGGTAATTTAGGTATTTTCTGTATCGTAGATTATCAGAAATGTTAAAAGGAATTCCAGATTTCTTTTTTGTGGTGCTGGCATTGTCAGGATCCTGATTACAAGGGTATTCAAATGAGAAGTGTTCTAATATACCAGTAGATATCAAAAAAGTGGTCTACTGGTAAACTGACCAAGACCCCATTTGCGGCACTTTCAGTCTACACTCTTGTGTGGATGGAACATACTAGTAGGGAGTCAGAATTCCCTTAAACCAACCCATAGACCCCTTGTTATAGGCATTACTCTGAATATATGCATAGCAGGCGTTTGCACATGTAAAATGCACAGGACACTCATCTGTGGACTTTGCATTGTGCAGCCTTATGGATGTTCTGAACGTGGCCTGCTATGTAAGGCACCTGAATGTCATTGCAAAAACATCCATCTTGAAACAAGACAAATTCCATCTTAAAGTGAGATATTTTTTCTCCTTTACACCCATCCCCCATCTTTCCAACTTGATTCTCAGCTGAAAGAAGTCTGTTGTAAACAGGATCACCCTCAACAGTAGCCCTTTGTTCTCTCTGTACTGTGCTGTTAGGAAATCTCATAACCTTTGCTGTGGTATTTTGGGGTATAGCTTGTTATTCAATTGTCTTTAAACTGAGAGTTGCCCTCCAGTCTTTTATGTCAATGTTCCAATTTACTTTTAAACTGTAAACAAAATGATTTGTCCTTCAGTTCATCTTCTGCTTACTCTACACCCATTGTTTTGCAGTAACCAATCATGTTAAACTTTTAGTTTTGAATTCATCTACCAAAAAGGAGAGGCTGCAAGCCGTCTAATGACCTGATTGTTCTATTTTTGGTGACATGAGAAGGGTATAAAAACCCCACATTTTAATATGTCAGGTGACCTTTCTCCTCTCAAAAGCTGAATTCCCTGCGATATCTCTGAAGGAAGAAGACCTGAGGGGCCATCCATCCCACCCTACTGAAGAAGTGCAAAATATCAGCTGATATCTGTTTCTTTGCTTTTCTGAAACCTTGAAGCCTTGGGATTGAGGAGACTCATTGCCTTCTTCTGCTTCCTGGAACAAGAATGAGAAGCTCCTGAAAATCCCTGCCTTTCCTGCACCTCTAAAACATGCTCGGTGGTCTTACTAAAGCTGAATTTAACTTCTATGCTACCTTGCAACTTTGTTGTGCTAAATCTCTCACTCGCTCTTCCACTTACTCACTCACTGCTTTTTTGGTTACAGGCCAATATTGACTGAACATCTGCTATAGATCCTAGGATCTCTATCTGCTGGTACAAGCTGTCTAAGTGTTGGTGTGTCTGTCTTTGGTCTTGTACTACAAAAATTTCCAAGGATCTGTGGTGGCCTCTATAGTTTCCCAAGGCTCTGTTTGGCTTTTGTGCCCCTCACATCCAATTTTTGGATCTGCAATAGGCCCAGAGATCCTTGAGATCGAGAATGCTCCTCACCATTTTACTTTCTAACCTGGCAAAGACCTTCCTGGAAGAAGACTCCAAGAATTAAAACCATTGTTGTCCCTGCTTGTTTGTTATTTTCTCTTTAGGGCAAGGCCTTTAGGGAATGCCAGAATGTTTCTAGCTTTGCTTTAGACAGACTCACACATGCACACATTAGGAGTTTTACCATTCAGGCTAAAGTGACAATATTTTATCTCCTATCAATCTTTTCTGTACAGTTTCATTGAGTGAGAGTCCATCTACCTTCTAAAATGTGTGCTGTTTACAGTTTAACAGCTTTGCACTTCTGTTTTGCCTTTTTATACTATTCACTGATAAAAGCCTTCCTACTTGCCTTTTATGGTTGCACCTGCCTGTGGAATATAAGCTTTTATTATTTTTGTCTCTTCTAATAAAGACTGTCAATTTGGATTGTTTTTTTTTATTTTATTTTGTTTCGGAACTTCTACCTTTTCTCCCCTTCCCTTGGGTAATACATACCAGCCAACTGAGGCCTATTGACACTAGGGCCTTGGAATACAATTAGGCAAGCCTGGAACCATCCCATCCCATCCCAGGGTGGCCTAATCACATTCCACATGTGCAGCATGGAATCGTGTTCTATACCCATTCCAGGCTGTCCCTGCCCATCCTACAGCATTCACACTTTACCTGCCAGACAGCTGTGGGCCCCTCTGGCCAACAGCCCCCTTTTGGGGGAGGGGTGAGATTGGGATAACGCAACCTTGGGTCCTGCAAGCTGTAGCCGATCCGATCAGGTCAGCTACAGCTTGCAGGGACCTGCTAGGCACCCCACCACCCAGGGGCCCGTGCCACCCACCAGGCCCGCGTGTGATCACTTACTTTTTCGAACCCTCTGCTCTGATGTGGTGCTTGCGCGACCAGCTAGGGCAATCTGCTCCTATGTGCACAAGTGCGCAACAGTAGACCACCCACGCACTGACCTGAGGTGTCTGGTCAGCGTGGGGGTCATCTACCTTCTCACACAGGGGCCTCCACAGTGTGCAGCCACCTTGGTTGAGGTGACTACACCCCCAGAGGCTGAAGACCGGCCGGCCTGGTCTCACCCTGGTGTGCTGGCAACTGGCACGACCTGGATCGGATCGGACTGCACCTGCTGTCAGCAACCCCTAGGTGCCCACTAGCACCCAGAGGGTTTGTGACCTCCCCTCAGCCATGTAATCACTTACCTTTTCAAACCCTCTGGTCCAATGTGGTGCTTGCGTGGCTGGCCAGGGCGATCTGCTGCTCTGTGCACAAGGGTGCAACAGAAGACCACCCACACACTGATCTGACGCTGAGATGTCAGGTCAGTGTGGGCGTGGTCTACCATCTCGCACACATGCATGCAGAGCAGCACATCACCCTGGCAAGCCGTGCAAGCACCACATCAGACCAGAGGGTCCAAAAAGGTAAGTGATCGCATGGAGCTGCCAGCACACCAGGCTGAGACTGGGCTGGCCAGTCTTCGGCCTCTTGGGGTGCAGTCACCTCAGTCAAAGTGGCTGTGCCATGTGGAGGACCCCTGGGCCCACACCCACCCAGGGCCATGCACCTCCCCACGGACGGGCTTGCGTGACTTACTTTTTCGGGGTCCAGCTTCGAACTGGCAAGCTCTGGGAGGGCAGGGCTTGCTGGATTCGGAGCATGGCATTCTGCGCAGGAATGCACAAAGGTAAGTCAAGCTTACACATTTGGGGATGGAGGGTGGTCCCAGGGGGCCTCTATAGGTCGCAGCAGCCTCAATCAAGGTGACTGCACCCCGCGGAGGCCGAAGACCGGACAGATCCCAGCTGCCTGTCACTGGTTCGATCGTGATGCAATGGCAGCACTGGAGGCCAGGGACTCCAGCCCATGTGTTGGCCTTTTTGGGCTAGGATATGCAGGAACAGATTCCCCATTCACATGGGAATGCATCCTTACCTGCCTAGGTGTGAATAGGGAATCTGTCCCCGCGTATCCTATCCTTACTGCACTACAGCTGTTTGGCTGTAGTGCGAAAAGGCTTCTGCAGTCTACCATTAAGCAGTTTGTTTCACCAGTCTCTTGGCTTTTAAGATCCTACTGGAATAATTGGAGACAGGTAATAAGCACTCAGAAAAACAGTTTATCCCTTCCTCTTGTTTCCCCCTTCCTACTTGTCGCTAGTGGCAAGTATAAGAAAGAACCTCTGTCTCTCCTAATGTTTCTGCCTTTTAGCTGCTTATCTAAATGTCACAAGGAAGTCCCACTTGTTCCTTTTAAATTTTAAGTAATCTTCACTATGAATAGTATCATAGCTAGCATAGGAGGAGTATTGGGTTAGGAGAATTAAAGAGGACATGAGTTTTCCAAGCACTTCCTAGCATGACTATCAGGATGTAGACAAATTCTTTTTCCTTCATTGCTTAGGAAAAGTTAGAACCTGTCTTGTCCTGTATTTTGTGCTTTAATTTGTACTTCAGCATTTGCATACATTTCCTTAATCATGATCATATTTATTTCCAATCAAAGCAGTTTCTCTTCCTTCCAGCTTTCATTATCAAGTACTTTGGAGTCACCTCTCTCTCTTTTATTCCTTTTCCTTCAAACTCTTCTCTCAATGGGACTCTATCTGCTAATTCCTTCTATTTCTAAAGTTATCTTCAAAACTCAGGAGAGATTTAGAGAGCTTTAGCACAAGCACAGGCTTGACTTAAATGAAAATGTGTAGTTTATCATAATTAGAGATTAAAAGTAAGCATATTGTTTATTCATATTAATTATACAAACAACGCTAACACTGTGATGGTATAATTAGAAAAGCCTAAAAATAAAACTATATGGAAATCATTTACCCTCGCAGTATTTGACTATGCAGTAATATATTTTAAAATTCTACTACAGTTGCTCAAATCAATACAATTATTAGTAGATGAATAGCAAGCTAGGACTTCAGAGAAGTCTTTAATGTTGGCTCAGAAGTAGGTGTAAAAAACAAAGGGTTTTTTTCCACTAGCTCTAAGGCCCTTTCTGCACTGGGCCTTCTTCAGGATTATATCTCAGGATAGGGACCAGCCATCTTCATGCTGGTCCAATCTGTGGTAGGCCATACCAGGGCCTACCATAGTCTGCACCAGCATGCAGATGCTTGGTCCCCATCCTGAGATATAATCTGAAATAAGGCCAAGTGCGGAAAGGGCCTAAGTATCCATTAAGTACCCATTAGGGACCCATTAAGGACCAATTAGGCTCAGAGCAGGAAGACCCCATTTCCACTGCAGACCCCATTAGGGCCACATTTGTTTCCACCAGTTCTAGGGAAATCCTGATTATAGGTCCTGAAGGATATATAATTCCTGAAGGACCCATTCAATCCAGATTTCCCATAGACCCCATTAAAGCACATTTCCACCGTGATCGGGCAATGAGGTCTGGGGGGGGTGCTCTGGGGGGGGATGCCCCCATTAGGAGGAGTGCCCTGAAACCCAAAGCTCTGAAGCCTGTGCACAAGCTCTGAAGCTGGCTCCAAAGCTGGCTCTGAAGAATAGCACAGGCTCCAAAGAGGACCCCACTCAAGAGCAATGCCAGTCCTATGGACCTTTGAGCATCTTTGGAGATTGCGCCCCCTGTCACCCCAAAAACCTGGGGTGATGGGCGGGCATCACATAGGTCAATCTGGATTTGCCACATGTGTGCTCCAGTATTTCCACTGCGGGCAGGCTAGCACCCATTGCTATTGGATGCTGCACTGGCTGTGGGGAGGCATGGGGTACCTCCCTTAATCCATATCTACTAGATCAGGATTAGTTGAAGGACCCATTCCTTAGATCTGTATCATCTTAGATCCGGATTAAGAGAGGTCAGTTTTCCACTAGTTTCAGGACAAT
Source organism: Aspidoscelis tigris stejnegeri (assembly GCA_023333525.1). NCBI lineage: Eukaryota > Metazoa > Chordata > Lepidosauria > Squamata > Teiidae > Aspidoscelis > Aspidoscelis tigris. Next base: position 228,295,637 of record JALMGA010000001.1, read on the forward strand.
CCTAAATGTGATTGATATAGCATCTCTTTACCCTGGCCTTTGACTAAGATAATAGCATGTCATCTCAGTGCTTGCAATGTCAGATATCTACTACATCTTGTGATACCAGCTAGAAGAAAAGAAGCAAGAGGACATAATTGGAGATTTCCTCACTCTCCATGAAATTATTTGTCATCATTCTACTATATCTTTAAATTCCAGAATGATGTAGACGTATTTGATCCTAGGAAGGTCCAGTCACATAAATAAGCCTTGAGTCCTGCAGAACCAGGTTTCACTCTGCTCATTTTCCATCACTGGATTACTCAACTTTAGATATAACATTGTTTACTGCCACTGAAGGAAACATGAGTAATTTGATGCTAATACTAGCTGCTTTCTTATTCAGAAGTAGAGAGAGAATGATAAGAAACAATGGATAGTAGCACATTCATGTACTGTCTATCTTCATTGAGTCAAGAAATACTACTGTTGTAAAAGGACCTGGCCTCCACTGGTTACTTTTTAAAGCTACACTCACTAGCATTCCGCTTTTCTTTTTTTCTTGTTAAGCCATATTTTTAATTAGACTATGACTTGTTATTATATACAGCCATCCTAGCTCCTGGAGAGGAAAGGGGGTATGTTGAAAAATAAGATGCTTTATTATTGTATGATAAAGTTATATAATGCATAAGAAGTAGTAATGTATAAATAAAATAAAATTTAAAATCTGCATCCTAATGGATGGAAAGTGGTCCAGACTAGGTATCCCAAAATGCCTGCATAGTCCAATGTATCTGTAGATATGTTTTAAAAGTCTACCAACATGCTGGCACCTGGTAAACTGAACCCAGAGTGATGCAGTAGGCACACTCTTCTGTGGCCCAGTGTACCCAGAGGATCCATTTCATCAAGGCAACAAGGTGTGCTGCTGAAATGGGTCTCTAGAAAGCTCTGAGGTCAATAGCTTTTATTCCTGGCCATCAGAACTTGTGGAGTCTGGCTCCAAAACCTGTGATTGCTCAGGGTTGACATGGGAGCTATCCTAGCACACCTATCCAAATGTGGATGGCCTTGCTTCAGCATATGTGGACCAGCCCAGCTTATCTGGTCTCCCTAAAAAAACAAAAACTAAGCTCAGAGTTTTATATGAATAACATCTTAGCCTGTGGCAAATTAAAGAACAGATTACTGGTAGTGTGTGGACTTAGAGCAGTGATGGCAAACCTATGACATGCATGTCACAGGTGACACGCCAAGCCCTTTGGGTGACATGCAATGTCACCCTGGTACCTGGGCATGTTGTTGCCATTCAGTATCTTAGAGGCTGCTTCTGGCTTGTGGCCTACAAGATACCGGGAGCACAGAGGCACTGCCTGTGCCCGGCATAGGAGGCATGATGGAGTCACGGCATTGCACTGCCAGGCCATGCACAGTGTGTCTGTGCTCCCGGCAGCTAGAGGAATGGAGACCTGTGTGTGGCAGTGATGGCTTTACTCACAGTTTTTCCCTCTACGTACTTTTGTGGGACCTTATTCTCAGCCTTAAATGATATTAAAACCAATAAAAGAAACCGACCGACAGATGAAGTTAGTAGCGCTTGCTTGGGCTTGAAGTGTACGAAATACCAACCTTCAACTGAAGATTTAGCAAATGAAATTCAGCAACAAAAAAGTCACTAATGTAAAGAATTATTTGATTTTGCTTTCAATAAACATATGTATCAAAAATATAACTTTTTTTTTACTAGAGCTACAAATATCACAAAATTATGGATATTTGTGGACGTGACATGGCGCCCAAGTTAAGCTAGGTTTTATTGTGAGTTTTGACACACCGAGCTTAAAAGGTTTGCCATCACTGACTTAGAGGAAACTCACTAACCAGTTTTAAGCAGGAAGAGGAGCTTTCATGTCCAATTGCTCACTTGATGCCTTTCAAAGTGCTCTGCAGTTACCTACGTGTTTTTACTAGTCAATGAATATAGCACAAACCTCCTTGAACTGGCCCTTTGTTGTTCAGCAAACATGACGTATAATTACCTATTTAAAAAGACCACTAGAAGCTCAGATGCACTAAACAAGCGTATAATACTTATATGGGCTAAAATAAAATGCAGTTATAAAACACTACTAAAGCCACTTGGGAAACTAAACTGTCATTATGCAATTTCCACTGTGTGTCATAAACATTTATGCTTTGCCCCTGAACACATGCAAAGAGGATCAGAAAGCTACCACATCAACACATACATTAGGAACAAAAACATGTTGCAATTTGTGTAATGTACAGATTGAAAATTAGAACTTGAAGACTTCCTCACTGTAAAACTAACTATAAAGACATTTCACACATAAAGCTCAAATGTACAATTGCAAAGTTCTCAGTTGTGATGGCCCTGTTGTGAACTGCTTGTTTCTGCTGTATCCTTTCACTTTCATCATCCTTTCACACACCTAGATTTAGTAAAGCTATATTAGTTCTCTAAGTGTACTTTCCCAAGAGATCTCAGGCTCATAAAATATATGAACTGGAACAATATTAGTACTGTGGTGCTATACCCAGAATAGAATTCATTTGGGAATCATGTGTTCTTCAGCAAAAATAGTTCTTTCTTATACCCATAATATGTACAGTAAGAACAGGAGTCACCCTGATACTTCAGTTATTAAAATTAAATAACTCCAAAATTAAAGTCATGCATAAAACACAAAAGTATAACGCAATTTTAAAATGTAACACCATCTGTAATACCAAATGGAATCCCACCTCATGAAGGATGCCAAGGAATGGCAAAGTTTAGGTCCATTCTACACTCTGAGGGAAAGACTATCTTAGAATCTGGACAGTCCCATATACACTTCCAGACAGACAGATCCCAAATCACCTAGGGTTTTTTTGTTTTTGTTTTTGTTTTAATGACCAGTATTTTAAACTGTACCAGACAGTGAAGCTATTTCAGTCTAAATTCAGGGCATATACCAGAGGCAGGATAGTCAAAGTAAATCTAAAGGACTTTTCTGAGGTTGAGGAAGAATTCTGCAGATGGTTTGCAAATGAATTAGTTTTAGATACATGCTTTATAGAGCCCATACATAAAGCTGAGGATATCACTCAACTATGATATGTGCTACCATGGCAAGATCAGACTCCTCTGAAAACAGACTATAAAGAGAAGCCCCTTTGTTTCTAGGGCTGAATTCTCATTGCCACTTTAAAGCTGTTTCAAAATGGTTTGGATCATCATTGTCCCCACCACCCCAATCAATTAAAATGGTTTGGAAACAGTTTGGATCCTCTTCGTCCCCATTCCCAATCAGTTTCAGGGGTGTTTTGAGGATTATTTGGCTGAAAAATGGAATAAACAAACACCTGATTTTTCAGGTGTTTTTCCAGTTTTGGCTTTTGAAACGCTTCTTCCTTATTGCTGTGGGAACACTAGAACAGTATTTGGGCAAATATGTCATGAAATGGATGGGGTTTCACCCAGCAGGACAGCCCCTTATCAGTTAAAATGCCAGGTTTCTCCTCTACAGTAGCCGGTTTCATTGTAACAATTCACCCACTTCACACCTTATAACAATGTTTCCTTTCCCACCCACACTTCCCCTCAAGCACATGCAAGCCTAAAGATCAAGGAAAGAGGCAGGGAGGATTCTTGCCCTTCACAAGTGGTCCTGTGCAATTATGCCTGTTTCCCTCCCAGCCTCCTTCCTTGATCTTTAAAAAGGTGAAAGGGGGGAAGCTGCAGGAACTGGGAGAAGCAAGGAAGTGAAGTTCATCACTCAGTCCATCCCTCCCTCTCACCCGCCTGCCACGGCGGCAACACTGCTCGCTCGCTCACTCACTTGCTAAGCTTCCGTGGGGGAATGCACAAGTGTTATGTGTGTGTGTGTGCAGGTGGCGGCGGCAGCAGCACAGCCAGCCAGGGTGGGGTTTTTTGGGGGGGAACCCCTGCTGGAGATGGTGGGTGTGGATGTAGAACAGGCGAATGGGGCTGTGCACCCTGGGCAATGTGGAGAGAGGGTTGGGAAAAGGGTGAGGAAGGGAAAGAATCACTTTCCCCAATCCATTTTTTGGAAGTGTTTTAAGTATTTGAAGTGTGGGGACACAAAATCGAGGTTGAATCCAATTGCTAGATGCTCCTTTGCTTCGTTTTAATGTGCTTTACATGTTGATCTAAATACCCTTGTATATAGCATTTTATTCTTTGAGTGGGAATTGGGCTTAGATGATTCTTTGTGTATCCACCACCAGTTGGACATACAATTACTTAATGAGGTAGAAGAGTTATTGCCCAAGAAACAGAAAGATGGAGGTGGGAGTGGGAAAAATGAAAGCAGATCCTGGTTCGTCTTGACTTATTTGATCAGTGCTATCATCCCCAGTTGGAGTGTCACAAACAGGATGAAGGCAATCCTTTATTTTTGGCTTTATATGATTAATGTACCAGCCTGCCCATCATGTAAATCCCATAATTCCAATTTGTAAGAAAACTCCAGGAACCATCATGCAAATCCCATCATCTACTGAGAAAAGTTAAGTATACATCCAGAGACATAAAGCTATCAATTATTTTATTCTGAAAGAATAAACAAGAGAAGCGAAAAGCCAGAGATGTTAACAACTATAAATTGTACCCATTGGTGCTTTTAGAATAGTTCTATGTGCTAGGATGTTTTCTGCTTAATAAAAATTATATACGCACACACGCACACATACATACATGCATGCATGCATTTATGCTAGGAATATTAAGATATCCCCACTAATTAGTTCATCTTGCTAATTGCTGATCCCAGACATAAATCTACAGTGCTAGAGTATATCCGGACAGGTTTCCTCTCAGCTTCTTTTCCATTTTCACCAAAATATTTGTGCTGTACTTCCACAGAAGCAAATATTTGCTGAATTCACTGTTTATTCTTGGAAAGCAGAAGGAACTAGAGATGTGCCATACAAGTTTGAGCCTAAACTGTTTTGACTCAAACCAGGTGGTTCAAGCAGTTCAAATTTGAACCAAAGCTTTCTCAGCTTTGGAGGTGGTTGAGTCAGGATGAAATCAAATCAAGGATCTTTGGATGAATCAAGCCGAACCATCCATTACAGTTCATACTGTTTGTTAATATTTTGCCCTTTTAAAGGACTTTTCATATGCATTTTGTTGTAATTAATCAAGTCAAACAGGCTGTAATGAATCAAGATTGAAATTGGGTAAGCCTGGTTCAAGCCAGCTTGTAATAGCTGTAGAGGACAAAAACTATTCTAAAGCTATACTAGCTACATAAGAACATAAGAGTGGCCCTGCTGGATCAGGCCACAGCCCATCTAGTCCAGCATCCTGTTGCACACAGTGGCCCGCCAAATGCTCATGGGCATCTCAAGCAGAGACAAGGACAAATCTTTGCCTGCCGTTGAATCCCAGCAGATGGTCTTAGAAGCGCCCCGGTTCCCCCCCACCCCCAGCCTGAAAGATGCACCTAGGCATTGATACACCTGTCATCCATAAATTTGTCTAATCCTACCTTAAAGCCATCTAGACTGGTAGCTGTCACCACCTCTTCTGGCAGCACATTCCATAAATAACCCTCTGGGTGAAGAAATACTTCCCCTTGTCAGATCCGACTCTCCTATCCATCATCTTCATAGAGTGCCCCCCGGTTCTAGTGTTGTGCGATAGAGACAAGAAGTTTTCTCTATCCATCTTTTCTATCCCATGCATAATTTTATATACTTCAATCAGGTCCTCTCTTAAACGCCGTATCTCCAGACTGAAGAGCCCTAGATGTTGCAGCCTGGTTTCATAAGGGAGGTGTTCCAGCCCCTTAATCATTCTGATTGCCCTTTTCTGCACCTTCTCTAGTTCCACAATATCATTTTTGAGGTATGGTGACCAGAATTGTACACAATGTTCCAAATGTGGCCTCACCATACATTTATAAAGAGGCAAAATGACACTTGCTGACTTATTTTCTATTCCCTTCCTAATTATCCCCAGCTAGAATAGCCCAGCATTGCCCTATTTGCACCCCTTCCAGGTGAAAGGAGCTTGGGGTGAGGCGGAACAGCTGCAAATGTGTGCTGTGTCACCCAGTCGTCATGGCACTGGGGCCACACATGGCTATTGCCATAGTGAGGCTATCACCAAGCATACAGGTGATTGCACTTAGTTGGTGTGTGAAAAAGTGTCATCTAAGTTTGGAATGGATCTGGTGTCACAACTTTGGTGGCTATTCCAGTGCATAAAGTTACATCAGCTCTGCCACAAAATGTCCCACATACACTGAACATGTCAATAGCTATCCTGAACTGCTTGAGAAAGAATGATCTTAGCAACATTGCTGAAGGTTCCTGACACAGCACCTGAAAATCTTGAGATCACCTAAGATGCTGGACAGCAACAGAATCCAGATACCAAAAGAATCCAAATTTTGAATTGGGTCCTCTTTTACAGAGAACATACTTACATCTTGATCATTGTTCATAGCAAAGACATTCTCTCAGTCAATCAGTCAGTCAGTCACACACACAGACTGAAAGAGATGCAGTGTTGTACTGACTAAATGCCTCCTGCAGCCCCTGGCATTAATGATTTCACAACCAAGGAACTTTTGTGTCCTATCTGCAATCTAGGGAACTTTAAAAGTAGAAAATGTATCCATGGGCCATTTCCTGTGTTCAAAGACTATGTAAGGACACCGAGCAAAACAAGATGGGTCTGCTTGAGCCACATGGAGTTTGCAGGGCTGGTGAGAGAGAGAGACAGAGAGAGCAGGAGTAAGCACTCTGTCTTCTGAGTGTTCTATGGGGTGCTCAGAATCGGATAGCCAGTGGAATCCTGTGGGCCCATATAGATATCTCAGTCATCCAGCATACCCAGTGTTCCTGGGGGAGGAGGGCCATAGAGACCTTTTACCCTCATTTACAGAGGGACATTTACAGAGTTGGGTTTAACTCTCTTGGGCTATGTCCGTACATATGTACCTATTACTAATTTAAGGTTAAAAGTTTAAGGGCTTGTTAGAATCAAATCTACAGAATTTCTCCAATGAACTTTTTCTATGATACATAGATTCAAGAAATTGCTGGAGCTAGGGAGGAATGAAGCCTGATTTATCACTTGTGAAAATGGCTTTATTATGTTGAAATGTTTTTTGTCATAAACATATTGCTACTGTTTAGATAGATGAGCTTATTACCTCTCTCATTGATTTAATTAGTGACAGAGTTGAATTGCACATTAAAAAGTAAATTTTTATGGATTAAAATATTTTAATGACAGACAATGAAATGAGGCTTTAATTTCATTATAGATATGCCTGGTTGAGAAAGCTTCAAATGTCTACTTGACAGTTCTTTAAATTAAAATGGCAACAGTTTTTTGTAACTAATTTTGAAATAAGTGATTCTATATTTTAGAAACCCTTATATCTAGGGCACTGGGACAATGAATACAGGTAATATCTCGGTCTTCAAAATTACAGTATTAGTCAGGTTGCTTATGGAATCAATGGCTGTTGATATATATATTCTGACTTTGTGTTTTTAGTATAAATGAGAAGGTCCCAAGTAAGAGCAGCATTTGCCAGTGCTCTTTGTCTCTTCTGGCCAGTTAATTTGTCTTTTTTCCTATTCCTGTTTGCCATTTTATCCATACTTGTGGCACCTATGGTTCAAAAGTTTAAAATTCCGGATGCAGATCTGCAAATACACAATTGCAGAATGAAGAAATGAAAATTAAGATATGGGCTTTCCTTCCTACCATTGCATGATTCAGATGTTTATTTAGTTTTAGTTACTTATTAATTTGAATGCAAGATGGATCCAGACATCAATTTCCATAAACACAATGTCTTCACTAGAGATATCCCTATATGTGAAAATTCCAGTTTCGTTAATAATGAACCAGATCATGGCCCTACTCCTAAATATGCACCCTAGGCCATAGATATGCACAGAATGTAATTTTTAGAAAAAGTAAATTTTCAGACTTTTTTTTTTTCAAAATAAAAGTCCCTCTGGTGTACAAATTTCCATTCTGGAACTTCTATGTGGATTTTTGTTGTTGCTGCTGTTGTTGTTGTAGCCTTCTGTTTCTCATCTGTTGTTTTGTAGAACACTGCTATTTCTGTAAGTTCATAAGCTGTTGAGAGCCAACTTATTGTGATGGTAACTTTATGTACTGTACCTGTTACCCATCTTAGTTACATGTACTGTTCATTGTTTTTCAATTATTTTTTATTCTGGCTTTCAACACATCCCTTGCAGAGCATGTACAGCAGAATATGCATGGGATGAATGTGCAGACTGTCTAGACGTCATACCCAGCCTCAGGGTGCATTCACAGAATGCATCCTATATGAGGAAGATCTGATTAAGACAGGTTTGTTTTGTAGGGGTAAGGATGTATTTGTGTGATTAGCACTACATGCATTTTACTGTCAAAGTTATATATATGTATATTCCTCTTGGAAATCCATTTTAATCAATACTTAGGTTTTTTATTTTAAAAAATTATTTTGATTGCACACAAAATCACATACCCTCTTATTCTCTCTCTCTCTCACACACACACACACACTTATTGTATCTGATCAAACTGTGGTGGCATTATAGGTTACTGCACTCTAGAGGAACTATTGAACTATATAGTGTAGAAAATGTGTGGGAAGAGCATCTGAAAATTAGTTCATTTCAATTCAGAGGAAGGTCAAGCCCTGTGCATACTACTCACAGTTGCTATTGCCCAAATCATGAGTTCCTTCATTTCTGATTTAAACAAGAAAAAAGAAAAGAAATGGCACAAGGCAAAGGATTCTTTGCAGACATCTTCAACTTTTCTTTGCATTTTTTTTTATTTTTTTACCTAACGACACATGAAGATGGAACAAGATATGGACAGCCATATATATATGAGTAATTGTTTTTTATGGGTGGACAGACAGACAGATAGATTAGGGATGTACACTAATGTTTGAAAATCTATATTCGCATGAATATATCACATTTGAATGGGGTAAAATTCTATTCACTATTAATCTATTTGTATGTATTCGTACAAATATTCGATATGTATCTGATATGAATACGTATCCGATGCATATCCGATACGAACAAATACATATCTGATACAAATGAATACATATCTGATAAGAACAAATACGTATCCGATACATATCCGTAACATATCCACGCTCTGAAAACATCAAAACCAGCCTGAATCCACTTCTAATCCACTGTTGATCCCTGTCAAATATATCTGGATCCATTGCAGATATGATTAGCGCTCCGTTTTTCCATACCCCAATCTAACGAATGTACGAACTATTCATACGAATGTCTGGAAACATTTGTATTCGTATGAATGTTAGTATACAAATATCATAACATTTGATTTGTGTACAAATGTCCGAATTCATACAAATAATGAATGTTTTGAATATCCATGCACATCCCTAAGATGATGATTAGAAGATAGATAGATAGATAGATAGATAGATAGATAGATAGATAGATAGATAGATAGATAGATAGATAGATAGATAGATAGATAGATAGATAGATAGACAGACAGACAGACAGACAGATAGACAGATAGACAGATAGATAGATAGATAGATAGATAGGGCAGGATCTGCTTGCCAGGGGGCGGGGAATGTTGCATTTCTAGTACTCTTCAACCTGCAAATTAAGGCAAAAACTTATCTGCACACCATCTGCTTCTCCCACCTGTCAAATTTAAATACAGGGGCTCCCTGGCTGCTATCTTGATGGGGGGTCCCCCAAATTAAGTATTAATCAGGGGGTCATTGAAAAAGGAAATTACTCCATAACACATTTATGGCACCAAGGAGGCAGTGTGCATATTTTTGAATGTATGTGCACACATAGGCTTTTATTCAGTAGAATTTTTCCACTAACAAAAAAAAAAAAATTATTTTCCTTTCCTCAGAGACAGTTTATGTTGATTTTTTTTTTTACCATTTTGTTCCCCAGATATATATACCTTATGGTTTTAGGAAGAGAATAAGGTGCCTTAAATGTTTCTGCTATGATTAGAGGTGTTCAAATCTATCTATCCATTCTGATCTTTATCCATCTTTAATAAAGTTTATTCACCCCATTGTGTTAAATGATAAACAAACAAACAAATGTTTTGATGATTGTCCACATATCATGAGTCACATCGAGTCTATAAAAAATTCACAAGTGCCAAATGAATTTTATTTAGCACAATATGGAGTCTGTCAGTATCAATCAATATCGCTAGATAATATCAAAGGTTAAGCCTGAGACCATTAACATGTAAAGCATATATCCGACAGTTGAAATTACGAACTCATTAATTCTATATATGGTTAAAGCATGTTTTCAGAAGTTTCTTGGAGATCAAAAATATATTCAAAGATTGGGTACAATGCAAACTAGGACATTTTTTTCAGGGTGGTTCCAGATCTGCATTTTTCATGATTTTTTGTTTGTTTGTTTATATGTATATGTGATGACTTTCAAGTGAGATTTTATTAATGGTTCTATAATATGAATTGGCATCTACCAATATGGATCACTAACTCTGTCACAGATACTCAGTTTTCTCAGACTATTTCACTTGCTGATCCCCTAGAAGTCATATAAATTCCATTATGAAGGAAGAAAAGTCACTACACATTTACATATTCATTGAATTAATAATACTCTGTAAATAAAAACAACTTCCTAAGAAACTGGCAAACCTGGGGTGTCTGTGACTACTCTGGGAACACCATTTCAAATCCCCTTTATCTCTTCTACTATATTTTTCCTCTTAAATTTATGTACATATATAGTAGTGCACAAGTTACCTTGCTAAGCAAGGATCTGTACTAATCACAGTAACAAAATGTTGTCCCTGGGAGAAGGGTCACAATGAATCATTTAAAAATGTATTTTGGTTTGAGAAAGAAAATGGGTGGAGAAATATATATATTTCAATAAAATAAAAGGAATCCCCAAGAAAGTGGAATAACATACATAAAACATAATATACAACAGAGTTATGTTTAATATAAACCAATATATAAAGAAAAAACAAAATCCACATATGCAACAGTATAGTCCAAAACAAATGGGATCCTCAGCTCTCAAGCAGTCCAAACAACATTCCAGAAGAACCTGAGGCCTTCTATATGAGTGAAAAAGATGGCCAGGCACGTTTCAACCCTGCTGGCTCCTCCGTTCTTCAGTGGCTGAATCTAAAAGATCCCTTTAATTATAGGCATTTCACATTAATATTAGCAGCAAATGCACCATATATTTTCACTATGCCCAGGAACGATGCCCAGTAGTAGGATTATATCAGAGAGTGATATAAATTAAAGGGTTCTGAGCTGGCTGCATTTTACTGGGAAGGAAAATTAATTTCAGAATAAAATAGTGTGTATCAGCAGTTAAAAAAAGGCAATAGTTTGTTGAGATAACTTTAAAAAAATTAACCTAGAACGGGATTTGAAATTCCTTAAAAAAGGTCCTCCCCAAAAGTAAAAGGAGTAAAGTGTTTCTCTGTGACAAATGTTGAAATGGTATGGCCTTTTATTTTCTGATTTATAGTCTAAGCTTTTGTTTCAAATTCAAGTACTCTTAAAGGTTGAGGGATAGGAGGGGACCTGATTGAAGTATATAAAATTATGCATGATATAGAAAAGGTAGATAGAGAAAATTTCTTTATCAGACAATACTAGAACCAGGGGGCACTCTATGAAGCTGATGGGTAGGAGAGTCGGATCTGACAAGGGGAAGTATTTCTTCATCCAGAGGGTCATCAGTTTATGGAATTTGCTACTGGAAGATGTGGTAACAGCTACCAGCCTAGATGGTTTTAAGGTAAGGCTAGACAAACTTATGGATGACAGATGTATCAATGGCTACTAGAACAAATACCTAGGTACATCTTTCAGGCTGGGTATGGGGGGGGGGGGAAGCAGGATGCTTCTAAGGCCATTTGCAGGGATTTGTCTCTGCTTGAAATGCCCATGAGCATTTGGTGGGCCACCGTGTGCAATGGGATGCTGGACTAGATGGGCTGTGGCCTGATCCAGTAGGGCTTCTCTTATGATACTAAGAGGTTTGGTTCCTTTGCTTAGAAGTGTGATCACAATGGCCTTTCTTTAGATTATTTGGTTTCTCCTCCCCCAACACCCTATATCAGTCTTCTTTTTACCAGCTTGGAAACTGCTCTTCTGCTTAATAGCAGACTGTTAAATGAAATAAGTTGTTTGCTTGTTTTAGGTCTGAAACACTCAGAGGCCCACAATGTGTTTTAAAGGGCCATGGTCTGATTTCATAGAAATCCTTTTTCAACTCTGAAAGCCCTAAATCTCACCAATTAATCTTGTCCCAGTTTAAGATTTTCTTCAGGATTTTCTTCAGAAAATATCTTTTGGACCACATTGTAAATCTGATAAAATTCAGTATAGCATAAATAAGTTGAAGGAGGTGAAGGATTTTCAGCATAATAAATAGCACTCTGGTGTCTAGTTTATGGGTTATATAGCTGTTATATTTATCTTTCTAAACAGAAAAAATATTTAAAAATCCAAGCTGAATTTATTTCTTGCTGCCTCAAGAACCCATTGGGCTTCAGAAGGCCAAAAATATTGTACAAGTTTGGGATCTATAAAACAGCTGTGTGTGTTTTTCCCTTGTGATAGCAATACATTTCATCAATAAGCATAACATTATTTTTATTTTATTTTATTTTACATGCACAACACAGAAATGACAGCAATAGCTTGTTAACTGTCTGAACATATTACAATTGTGTTGATTTGCTGGAAGCATTCCCCTTAGATGTAGCAAACTGCTGAGACACATTCATCACCAATTCATGTCCAATAAATAATGAAATGGGAAGAGTACTGGAAACCATTCCTCTCTCTTTAATAAGGCTATTAAAACAGAGTAAGTTGGTAGTATTAAGCCCCATTTCATTGAAGCATGGCGGTGGCTCCAAGGATGCAAGCCAGGAATCTGTCCTGAGCTGCGGTTGTAGGAGTAATTACAATGATGCATAGATGTAGCAGGAAAGCAGAGCACCACCAATTGCCTTTTGTAGTCTAAGGATTCATTAAGATAAAACTGGAGGAGAAGCTGGTGCTTTGCTTGCCAAATATTGAAATATACTGGTGATATTGCTTCCTTCTTTGTTTCTTTAATTATTTGAGGTCATATTAAAGTCTAAAAATAGCATTTCTCAACTCCTGTTCATCTATATGCCCTTTTAGGCATCTTGTAAAAAGATACAGTTCATCCACAACTAAAACCTATGGGTATGGGCTAATAAGTAAAAAGTGCAGAAACATTTTGCTGCCATACACAGGTGGATATATAAGGATTTTGTTTTGTCTACAGACTTCATCCCAAAACATGTAATAAAAAAAGAATCCCCCCTCTTTTTTATATCTTTAACGTCAAAATGAAACAGTGTGTTGTTGTTGTTGGGTACAACTGAGTCATTTGTGAGTCCAGGTTGTCTGCATGGGTGTCTCCATGGGCACCTCTAGACAGTTTTCTGGCCAGAGATACAGATGTGTCTTTTGTCCTTTTTTGGGGGGGGACTGGGGCACTTCTAAGGCCATTTGCTAGAATTCTAGAGTAGGAATAGGTTTGTCCTTGTCTCTGCTTGAGATGCCCATGAGCATTTGGCGAGCCACTGTGTGCAACAGGATGCTGGACTAGATGGGCTGTGGCCTGATCCAGCAGGGCTTCCCTTATGTTCTAAGTGGGTTTCTTTTATTTCAGTTTCATCCTAATTTATATTATATGGGGGGCATCTCTGACTATATTCTCTCTATTAGTAACTGCAGTCTTCCTGCTCATACACCTCAGAGCATTCCGCATGAGGATGGCATGCGTAGGAGCGAAGTGGCAACCATGATTGCTGCCCGCCCACCCTGATGTCCCGTGCCAAAGCAGCCATCATTGGGATGCCTGCTTGCACATCAGGGTGGGGGAGGAGGCAGGGACTTTCCTCCACCGCCTCCACCATCTCTCCCTCCATTGTGGCTGCCTCGGGGGGGAAAGGGGAGGGATGGGTGCCCCTCCCCTGCCCCTTCTGCCACTCCTGATGGTGGCGGAGGGATGGTCACCATAGCACAGGTGAAGGGGAGGTGGGGCCCACCCCTCCTTGCCCTCTTCTACCTCCCGCTGTGGTGGAAAGGGTGGTGAAGGTTCCCCTCATGTGCTCCATAAACAGCTACAGAGGCTGTCAAAGCCAGATCCAGCAGGAACACCACTTACAGCTCCATTGCTGCAAGTCGTGGGGCAGAGCCAGCCCTGACAGCTACGAAGGCTGTTTACAAAGTTGAGCACAGTCTTTGTAGCTGCTGCATAAGCAGCTATGAAGCCTGCCTCTCTGCCCCACCTTCTTCTGGCTCCTGTCAAATGGAGCTGGAAAAGATTTCTTTGGCATCCCCATGGTGCCCTGCTCAGTACTCAATCCTATTGGGTGCTAGTGGACCCATGGGGACCCAAGGGGTCTTCCTGGAGATCTGGAACTTCAAGATCTGGGTCTCCAGGAGGACCCCATCTAAAAGTTCTGGAACATTGAGTGAGATGGAAAAGGGGGCTAAGTTAATCTTAATAACAGAATATAGATGTCGAAGGCTCAACTGATCTTCTCCTTTCCCAAACATTTGTATGTTACTATAGCCTCCAACTGCAGGGTGTGGGCAGTTTTCCTCCAATCTCAGAAATAATTAGCTAGTGGTGAAGGTTCATGTTTGCATTTAACACTGAGGCAGGACCCACATGATAGTGGATTCTGCCAGGAAGTATCACAAGTAGAACACTGCTAACTTAAAACTATTCATGGAGGCTGCTGAAAACAGTGCCATGCTAGTAGCACTCTCCATAAAGTAGGAGCATACTGTCTACATGCTTGTTACTCCTCCTTTGGCTATGCAAACATAATGGCCAGGGAATGTTCCTTTCCTGCCGTTTTTTCAGCTTATTCCCACTCAACTCTTCCATGTTCTAAGAAAATGTGTATGGGATAAGTGCCAGGTCATGTGAAGCCCACATTCTTCAGTGCAGACCCTGCATCTTAATGGCATTGTCATGGTGCCACAATTATTCCATGTGGATTCACCTAGAAATTTTAAGAGGTTGTTCCCATTACAAGCTTAAAACGGTTTCAAAACGGTTTCAGTCCTCACAGTCCCCACTTCAGGTTGGGTTAACATGCTTTCCATGTGTTAAATCACCCCAAAGCATTGTAAATAAAAGACTCCTTTCAACAGGTCTCACTCTGGTTCTTGCATTTGAAACGGTTTACATTTCTAACTGTGGGAACAGTACCGTTGTAGTGGGATGAGAATGCGTGTTTAGGGTTTCCCTCCCCCAATAGCACTCTAGGAATTCCCCACCCTTGTCACGTCAAAAATTTTGCGGAAGGAGAAACCCCAATCAGAAAGAGGGGGTGGGCACAATGACTGACAATGGGTGGGTGCCTCTCCTTGCGTGGGTGCACGCACATCTGTGAGGGAGGGGGGCAGTGGCAGGCATGTGCCAGAGTGGCAGAGGCAGTGGCTAACCCTCGCTTGGTCCCCGTCGCCACCGCCACCGGAAGGAGGGAGGGAGAACAAGAGATTGTGTGGCGGTGGTGGCAGCGGCGGCTGACCCTCGCTTGGTCCCCGTCGCCGCTGCTGCCAGAAGGAGCGAGGGAGAATGAGAGACCGCATGGCGGCAGCGTCGGCTGACCCTCACTTGGTTCCCATCACCGCCGGAAGGAGGGAGGGAGAAGGTCGTGCGCTGCCCTCTCGCCTCGACTCAGGATGGTGGCCCAGGTGGGGGGGGGATACGCTTTCCTAAATGAAGTTTTCAAGTTTTCAAGCGCTTTCAGAATTGGTATCGAACACGATTAAAGTTGAAAGTAATGGGATCAGGCAAACTCGTGTTTGCATCCAGGTCTTTTATTTCGGTTTAGGAAAACCGTTTTAAGCTTGTAATGGGAACGGGGACAGGGGAAAGTTTGCGTGGAGGAGAGACATTCATAAAAATGCACTTAATATTTGTTTCATTGCTTGACTTTATGATCTACATTAAGAGTTTTTTGCACTAGCATAGGATTAAAAAGCACCCAATACTGGAACTTGTATACCAAAGTAGCTCAGGTTATTCCTCTGTTCCTGTGCTGATATAAGAAACTATAGTAGGCACAAGCAGTCAAAGGTGGAAAAGTGAACCTTATTCTTCAAATGCGATTCTTTGCCCTCCTCTCCCCATTTCCCAGGGCACACAGCAGCAGCAGCAGCAACTCAAACCCCCTTCACAGCCACAGCCTTTAAAACAGAACCTCCAGGGCTTTCCTTTCCTTTCCCTTTTTTAAAAGTCAGAACTTTCAAAGAGCTAGAATTGCGCAAAACTGCAACATTGTTATTAAGGTGTGAAATAGCTAGATCGCTACAGTGTAGCTTTAAGGACTGGATTTTTATAGTGGCTGTTTTGAGGGTAGATTTTTTTCAATGAAATCACTATCTTTGGAAGCAAGCTATTGGGGGAGGGAAACCCTAAACATGGATTCTCATCCCTTAACACGTTAGGGTCCCCACAGTAAAAAATGTAAAACGTTTCAAGCACACGATCCGGAGTGAGACCTGTTGAAATCAGGATTGAGATTGTGTTAAGCCAAACTGCCGTGCGGACTCCGAGGATTGAAAACGTTTTGAACCCTAGATAAGTTTGCCGTGAAGACTCGGCCTCATTAGAACAAGGCATTAAATTAAGTAGAACACTGAACTGGTGGCACTATACAAAATCCTAATATTTTCTCCTTCCCTGAAAAAACTCATATTTTGATCCTCCTCCTTTTTTTATGATCACTGCCATATGCTTTCAAAAATGAATTTTATTTGTTTCTTTGTTCATTTGTTTGCATTTATATCTTGCTCAATATCCAAAGGTCTCAGGGCAAGTTACAACAATAAAAACAAAATTAAGAAAAAATAAACACACTAAAAATGATCACAGTGCCTGAAAGTGAGGAGAGAATGCTGTTTCTCATTATTCTTTAAAATAATATATTATTTTAACAACATAGACTAACATCAACCCCATTTAACCCCAAGGGCATTGCTGGTCTTTGTTTTTACAATTAATCTGTGTCAAGACTACAGCTTTTTTTTTTTTAAGTCTGCCACAGTTTTGCTGCTCTGAGTGTATTTCTCATTATAGACTGAAGGAATAATAGGAAATCATATCAGTGTTTCTGCTCTGAAAAAATAAAATGCTGATGTAAACCATTTGTGTATCCGATAAGGAAACTAACTGGCAGTTAAATCTGTCATGCACAAAATCAAACAAATAGTGGAGAAACTATTTGGAATGGACATGTGATGTTTGTTTTTTTAAATAGCATTAGTTTTATTTATTTGTTTGTTTGTTCATTTATAATTTTAAAAGGAGTTTCATCATTTTGAATTGTATTTTATATTTCTTAATCTGTTTCATTTATTTCCTTGTCACCTGCTATGGGACATTAGGGTACACGCAAACAGCTAACTAAATGGGCTATCTAATTAACATCACTGTGGTAATCGCAGTTTACAGACCCTCTTCTGTGAGACAAACGATTTCACTGCATAAAGTTTTCAGCCTTTCAGCTTCTGAAGTACAAATATATCTGCACTACATCTGTGAATGTTATTTCACAGCTACTATTATAGCACAGCTACTATTATGGCGCTTTCTGCACTGAGCCGTATTGTGGTTTACATCCTGGAATAAAGGCCTGTCATCTGAATACTAATCAGAGCCTGTCATAGTCTGCATTAGCATGTGGATGGTACTTCCTTATTTCAAAATATACCTGGCACGGAAAGGACCAATATCTGCAGCCTGACAATGATCTCTGTGTCCCCAAGTAACAAGATTTGGGATTCATCAACTGCCATAATATTTCAAAAGCTCATTTTAGGCTGGAGGAGAGTATCTCCTGCACATTCTACTGCTATGGGCCTTTGGCCACTGCTCAATTACCCCATCTCGTCAGTCCTCCCTGGAAGTATTTGTGTGGATAGGTAGATGGCTGCCATCATACTTATGTAAAACCAGTATCCTGTGCCAAATGTCTTTAATAATGTAGGAACCTACATGTTTAAATTTTAATTTTGTGGTATTTGAAGTCATTTTTCCTCAGTGCCTTCTCTCTCTTGCTATCCGAGATAAAGGAGAATTGATCTTCTGTGCTGTAGGCAGCACAGGGTTTAGAGTCTCTCTCTCGGTTCTGTTTATCATCCTCTATACATTAAATTCACAACAGGTTTTGCTACAGGAAATTTACATTATGATTTAGCAGTGTCTTCAGCTTCCTGTATAGATGCACTTACTCAGTTTATAGTATAATATAAAAACAGATGGTGTTATTGAGGTTCCTTTGTAGATAGATACACAGGTACTGTCACAGCAACATTCCTGTGAGTACTTTCTACAACTGCTTTACTGGGGCTAAAAATATTGTTACTTATTATTAAGTCGTCACATTCATGAGTACTACTGAAAAGATCATGTTTCTCCAAGAGGAAAGATTTTGATGCTTTATCTGCTCTGGCTCTTGGCAGACTGCTGAATCTGTAACAAAATGCCGAAGACCTGAAGCCAATCAAATTAAGCAGCTTTTTAGAGTTAGTAGCCGTTTGTATCATTTTCTTTCATTCAGTTTGTCTGGCAGTAGGTGTTTTAACATACAATCCATCTGTTGTTAACACATCTTATTATTTTAGCATGATGCTGTTGTGTTTTCATCTCCTACTCTGACACAGCATGTTTCATTTATATTTGCTTTATTACTGTATGAGGCATTTAAAATGGCTTAGTGAAGAACACGATTCTTGTCACTTATCAAGTCACTCTCCTGCTCAGTGAAAACTTTGGTCCCTTGGAGCACATTTTTGTACTTACCGTCTTTATCATTTCTTTTGAAATAATAAACAGGGAGTGATCTAATGTCAAGAATTTCAAATTACTGTACCTTTGTTGATCCATACTAAGCATGTTTTTAATTTATACATTTTCTACATGTGTGTATTTACAAATTGAATCATTGTTATGCTGCTTCTCTCTGTTTGCATGATATGATTTTATTTTATATTTTTTTCCACTCACCAGATGTTTCCAACATTTTGCTTCCCATCACTGTCATCCCCTCCCTTACCACTGCAACAGTCACAACCACTGTAGCCTTAACAGTCACATCGGCAACAGCCATCAACACCCGAGGTACAGTATACTTCTTTGTTATGGCCTGCAAATCACAAGTTAAATGAATAGGCAACCACAGGCATAAAGGCACAAAGCACAATCTTTTTAAATACTGCAAAAGAAAAAAATGTGAATGTTGCCTATTTAAATTCTGAGAATGTATATTGAATATGAAATCCAGTTGTAATTATCATCAATTAACATAGTTGTGAATGATTTAACATCACAGTGAGCATTTTTATCTAATGAGATTTATGAATGGTTGGTGTTTTAACTGCATTTGTTAAGTCACTGCATCGATTATCATGTTAAACTTGTACTAGAAGCAAATGTACTTATTATAAATTAACATTGTCTCTGAAGATGAAGGCTTTGTTTTTTTGTTTCTAATATGTTGTCAACTTGTAGGAGCTTTTGATTTAACCACATATTTATTTTGAGCATTTTTTACTAATGTTTTATAGTGCCCAATACAATAAGACTATCTCTTCATTATTCAGTAAATCAGGCTCTAAGGGAGTCATGAGCTTCTACACAGTCGGGGCAAAGTAAAGACTCTGTTTGTAAACCTCAGGTAGTATCCAGATTAGCAGAATAAAATCCGCTGTTAGAGAAAAACACACAGCTTACCTGCTGCGAATCCACAACGTGCCATCCAGACTTAAGCAGCCTCCCCACAGCTTTCTCAGAGAAAGCTGCAATACTTCCAGGGCAGCCAATGGGAGCTGAGTTGCAGACTCAGCTCTTGTTCACTGTTGTCGACTATTCAAATTTACCTGGTATCTGGAGGGACTGTTCATCATCCTGCAGTAGATATATTTGAAGTAGCTGTGGCATAATGTGCCACTCCTACACAGTATTGACCATCAGGTTTTATGCCCACGCCCCAACTGCATACTGGAATGTGCATAAGATGTAAGTCTGGACACACACTCAGTTTAATCTTACCAAATTGTTTCTGTAGGCTTTGCTGTTTTCTTCTACAACAATATAAATGGTACAACTCCTTAGTTGCAATGGGGAAGCCAGATGCCATTTCAAAATGTATTTATTATCTTTGGTGCATCTACCCCCCTTTTTTTTTTTAAATGGCTCAACAGCAGCTTAGGGTCTGACCCCACCTCTGATTTACACCGAAGGTTCAATAATGCATTTTAGAAGTTTATTTTACAGACGTTAAGATGTTTATAGGTGGGATGTGAGCTACATCTGTAAGCCACATTTGAACCTTTTCTTAACACCTGTAAATGCCCTTTAGTTACAAAAAAGTCTTCATTATGAAAAGACATTCTCACTCTGAATCTGCAGGAGACGCCTTTACCCATGTGCTCAAACCTCATGTGCTCAAACCTCATGTAGCTCTCCCTCCTCATTGCTATTGGTGTCATCTATGTTTAGTGACAAAAAACTGGGAATTTTAAGCCTAGATGTGTCTATTCAGGAGTAACTACTGTTAATCCAAGCATAAAATAATGTAAAGTATGTGGATACAGGATTGCCACCATAAGGTTGGAATCTATTCACAAATGCTGACTACAGTGTGGATCTCCAAATGTTGATGGCCTACAACTGCTACCATCTCTGATCCTTGGCTATAGTTGCTGACAGATGGGAAATAGGCATAACTCATATATTTTCATGTGTCACACAGGTTTGCATGAGCAAATACTTTACAATCAGCTACTGTCAGAATGTTTTCGTATAGCACAGGCTGGTGTCACATTTAAGTGCTCCCCCCACTGGAACAGGAAGTAGAATGATTCTTTCTTGAGCCCATATTTCCAGTTTTAGCTCCTACTTTAGACATTGCTGCAGAAGCAAAAATACACAACCAGAAAGCATACCTTCATTTAAAAGCAGTAGCTACTTATATCAAAACTAGTTGTGCACTTGATCGTACTAATCGGGATCAAAGTGTGAGATACTGAGTGACCTGCCAGTTTTACTATTGTGTATAAACAAGAGGGCATCTTCAAACATGGTTTAAAACTCATGATTACACACAAATTTACTGTGTAGTTGTGATTTCAAACTAATTATATACTGACAACTTTGATTATTAAATGTCTGAGGATCAATTAAATTAGGAATGCTAATTAGAAATAAACCTTCCATTTTACATATATTCACATTCGTAACTTCTCTAAGCTCTTAATTTGGCTTCCAAACTTTGCAAACTAATATGTCGCTTTTATACTGTAGTGGCTACCTGCTTGGCAGTTTCATTGACTTGAATGAGCAATTGGCTTTTCATTGCAAGCTAGTGTGGAAAAGGAATCCTCCACTGATTTTCATTGCATTGACTGACTTACCCAAGAATTTACACAGACTTGAATGGGTAATTGTCACCTCAATGCAAGTCAGTGAAGGAAAGGACCCTGCATTGAAGGGGGGTCCTGCTACCCCCAGGAGAATCCACCATGCATAAAGCCAGTGTCCAAGTAGAGCCTCTTCCATGCAGATGCCACAGAAGATGCCAGTTCCTTGTCCCAAGACAAGTTTTTTTCTCAGATTGAAATGCTGGAACTCACAGAAGTTATGCAAGATATGTCTCTCTGGACTCTCAGACAAAGGTTTCTCATATTGAGAGGCGAATGCCCCATTTAAGGCAGTGTAATTGTCAGGAAGGTCAGTCTTACTGAGTCTGTGACTGCAAATCAAATCAGATAAAGGTGGGTCGCTCAGCCTAATACAAGTCAGTGGTTTGGTGGGAAGCCTCTCAACTGTGAATCAATAGGAGCATATAAATTGGTCTTCCGGTCGAGGCATGGAGGCTTGAAGGCGAATGTTTTCACGTCGCAAGATTTCACTGTAATTAATGCAGAAGAATGTAAACTTTGGAACATTCTTCTGCTGATTTATATTTCCTGAGACACGGGAAAGCGAAGGGAATTCTTCTACGGGAGCGGGGTCTGTCAGCCCGCCCTTAACAGAAGGAAAATAAACATCCAGCCCGCGCGCTGAAGTATATCTACTTCAAGAGCCGACCTACCTCGGTTTTAAGATTTACAACTTATTTGGACATTAGACGCTTGGAAAACATCTAAAGAAAGATTTGTACCCTGCCCCAATTAACTTTTGGCAGCGACTCAAGTGAATGTGAAACAAGGTAAGAAAACGGAACTTTACAATACTTAGAACTGGTTTTTTGAAGTTTGAAGGAGCAAAGAACTCAAGATAAATTTTACTGGAATATAGCTTATCTGTGGGATTTAATATAAAAAGGAGGCGGGAAAGGAAAAAAAAAAGCCTTCAAAAAAGATTGGAAGTGAAAAGATATGAAAAATCTACTAAAAGAGAAATATAAAAATTGACCACAAGGTGGAATTAAAGGATAAACAAGATGCAAACTATAACGAAACAAGAAAAGGAAGCTATTTATACGATAATTTGGAGAATAGAGGCAAAAATAGACTCTATGATTTCTAAAATTGAAGATATTACGAATAAAAGTGGCCCAAAATTGCACAAAATAACTCCAGAACAAAAACGGATGGTTTTAAGGAAACAGAGAAAGTACAAAAATATGGCCGACACAACAAGATACAGAAGAGCACCGCTAGTTTGCAAGTGGAAAAGAAATTACTCTAAAAAGGCTGAAGAGAGTGCCCTCAATGGGAGGGAGAGAAATCAGTGAAAGAAGAGCATTTCAGACATCTTAGCAGCTAGCAGACCAACAAAAGAAGTACTTTGGAAGCTACAGAAATATAATTTTAAAACAACAGATGGACTTAAAGGAGGAAAGACAAACCACACCTATATACACGAAAAATTTGGGGACATAATACTTCATAAAAACATTAACCTTAATGTAGGGATTACATAAAAAGCCGAATGAATAGTGAGGTTTGATGAGATATATCAATTTAGGAATCTAAAGAAATTGAAAACTTGGATTACATTAATTTGAATGATAATGATATGACTGTTTGTTTGTTTTGTAATATTTTGAGTAACCTTATATACAATGAAATATATAAATTGTATGAGGGTGTAGAATTTAATTTTGAAGGGTATATATATTAGAAGAATATAAAAGGGAGAAAAGGAATGAGAAATTTTAGAAATTATTAGTTTAAGATTTGGGAAAATGGGTTAGACAATTTTGAAAGATATTTTATAGATTAATATGGTAAAATATTGAAACGGTATTAGAAGATAGTAGGTGGGGAATAGGATGCATTGTTAAATTCAGTATTAAAAGTGGGAAAATGTATAACTGTGAAATCTATATTGAAGGACAAATATGTTAGTTTAGATAAAAATAGCTCTCTGTACAATGTATTTTTGAGATAAGTGGGGGAATATATAAATGATAGACATGTTGGATTTATATTAAGAGAAAGAGCTAAATATAGGGAAAAATCAAATAAGGATAGGTCAATCATAAGTCATAGATTACAATATTATAGTAATTTGGTTTAGGCTAGAATGTCTTTTTTTCCCCTTCTTTTCTTTTTCTGCTTATGTGCTTATAAAATACTAAAACAGATAAGTGTTTGTAAGATTAGAAGCTTCATTAAAAAAATTAATTATGGTTTAGATAGGTTAGGTATTGTAGTAAAGGGGGAGTCAGCTGGTAATTACTGAGGAGTGTTCAGGGAGCAGGGGGAGAAACAAAATGGACAGATGTTGGTCAAGCGGAGGAAGTCAAAGAAAAATAAAGAACAAGAAGAAGAATGAAGATTTATACAAGGAATTGTATGACAGATACTGTTCATTTGTTTTTATGTTATGTTGGTTTTTTTTAATTAATAAAAATTAATTTTAAAAAAGGAGCATATAAATTAAGGCAAGCCACAATTTCTCAGTAATGCAGTGAGGGAACTGCACAGTTTGAAACTGAATAAAGCAAGCTATCACTAAACTGTAAAATTGCATTTGAGGATCAATTGACTTTTATGTAAAACTTTAATCAGAGTCTCTTGATGCAAATCAAAGGAAGGAAGCTACCTGGATTCACTGCAAACTGCTGCACCAGAACTACACCAGCCAACATCTTCCATGAAGTATACTGTTACACATAAGAATGATAAAACAACAACAACAATCCAACACATCAAAAAGCCACAGAACCAACACTATTTCTGCAAGAGTTTTAATACTCATCTTCTTTTGAGTGTTGTTCTGCTAGGCAGGGAAGGAAGGTTATATTTAAGTATATTTTAGGCTTTTTAAATGTTTTTTTAAAATCTTTTTATTTATAGTGACTCACCCTGGAATCTTTGGGTAAAGGGTGGGATGTAAATACTCCATTAAATAAATAAAAATAAAGTTGCAAAGGTCCATGCTCACTCTGTATCTCTTGGGGCAAAGAAAATCTCTAATAATGCCTTGGGGAATGTCCTCTGACTAAATTGTTTTGATGCCAAGCTACATACAAGCTATGCACAATTTTCTAACCATACATAACTGAAAATATATACTAAAATACTGCGTATAAGAAAGAACTGCTGGAAACCAGCTTGGGGGCAGCAATCCTGTACATGACCACTAGCATGTTCTGTGCCATCAGAGCACAGTTGGCCAGGAACAGGGGATTTGCTGTGCTTTCTAGGAAGACTTTTAATCCTCTAATCCAGGTGGCCTCTCAGACTTCTTAGGAGGAAATCAGTCATTGTATTCCTCCCTTGTCTGCATAGCGGGCCACAGCAGATTGGTGGGCAGCTAGTATGTATCCTATGGGCTATGGACCTGGTGGAGGGATACCAATGCATAGCCCAGAGGTTGACAGACCATAGTGTATGAAAGGATGGAAGCTGGACCATGCTTGGGGAAGGGGAAAGCAAGGGGGCAGAACCTGAGGGTGGATTCAACCAAACCATTCCTCAAATCTCCCCCAGTATCACCTATTTTTAGACTGAACCCTAATTTTTTTTAAGGGATTCCATCTAAAAAAAGGAATTTCACAACTCCAGCTGCATACAGACAGGGCCTAAAATGTGAAATCATCTTGGTACTAAATTGGGATTCCCACAGGTATGTGTGTCAATCCCAACATAGCCCTGAGATATAAAGAGGAAATTACAGTATTGCTGTTTCCTGGAATAGTGATATGGTCTTATTTATCTGGATTCTTGCTCCTGAGAGCTTCCATTTTGAAAATGGCCACCAGAATGAACCAAGGATAAATCCTGCAGGAGCCAAAGGTTTCACACTTCTGAGCATTTTATACCAGTGAAATACCCAGAAGGATCTGGACTTACCATGTGATTTTGCTGTGCCGTCTAGCAGGGACAATGAGAGACAGTTGTGGGTTTTCCTCTTGCCATCTAGTAGCAATCTCCACCGCATAGTTCTCTATGAACCCACTGGAACTGATGGCATGCAACACAGTTAAAAGGATAAATAACAGGAGTCAGAACAGGTACAGCTAATGGTAGGTGAAACAACAGTAGAGTATAATTGTGTGTAAACCCACTTAAAAACTGGTCTCACTGATCATTGTGGATTATATACACATTAACTAACCTTCATCTAAAGCATGCTTTGAAAAAAGAAGAGTGCTCCCAAACTTGGAGCTATTGGTGGTAGAAAATACTTTCTCTGCCCACTCAGTTTTGAAAAAAAGTTTTACATCTCTATGAAAATTCCATAAAATCCTACAAAACTTATGATGAAGATGATAATACATTATCATACATCACTGATAAGACCATAACTAAATGAAAGGTGTTTGTTTATCTTTAGGTAAATGAATTCATTTATCTTCAGGTAAATGAATCAGAGCAATATTATTTTTAATCACTCAACTATTTTCGCCAGTAATTGAACATTTATCACTAGAAATCTTGAACAAACAAAATGATAAAAAATCTCAAAAGAAAAGAAAAGGACATTTTCATGTAGTTTAGTTCATTGAGTTTCCTTAGACTGCATAATTTAGTCTCAGTGCTTTTATTGATACGGCTGTGAGGTTTTGTTTTTATTTCGTTCCAAACAGGATAAAATGTAGAAACTCCTAAACTTTTTGAGTTAATAGGTACTAAAGCAGTACAAAGGAATACCAGACCTTTCTCAAATAACTTTGTTAAGGCCACTGACATATGCACTTGAGACCTATGTGTCATATGTATGTGTCATGTATGGTTATTTTCCATGCTCCATCAGAGATCCAAGAAGGCATGGGAGAGATCATGATTTTGCACTCTCTGACTATGAGGGATGTGCAAAATAGTATTCAACTTTGCAAATTCAATTTTTTTTTTGAATTTGCAAACATTCACATCAGATAGAAAATCCAGTTGCTTGAACATCCAAATATTTGATTGAAGCAAGCAAAGCTCCTGCTTGTGACAATGAACATTTTGATTGAATATTTGTATTTTATTATATTTTTGGTGCTAAAATGACTTTTTAAATGGGGGAAAGTCGCAAAAATGTTCATGAAAGTGTGAATGCAAAAATCCAGTTTTGGGATTTCATAAGTGAGTTCATCAAGTCAATAGTAAAATGACACTGATATTTATTTATTTATTTATTTATTTATTTATTTATTTATTTATTTATTTATTTATTTTCATGCATATTCCTACTGACTGCTTTGTCTAGCAGTCTTTCCTTCCTTTGGTAGATTGAGTGTCTATTTGGCTTCCTCCAGTAACACAGAACCAGAGCAACAAGCTGTACTTGTGACCATGTTGCACAATTGTAAATCATGCTGTTTCATTCTTGTTACCTTACGTTTCATTTCTTCAGAATTTTCTATCACTTGGATTTTGTATGACTTATATGTATGAGCATTTAGAAGAAAGTAGAATATAAGAAATGTCCAAGCATTGGTAAAGGCTGATATTGTTTATCTATAATCTAATATTAGAGTTTCAAGTTCTCAAACACTGTTTTTGATGTTGAAGGGAATATTCAAGACCATCTAGAATAAGGACTCCTTTTTATTTCTCACTTTCTGCTGATTTTACTGAAGGGTTCCTCTTTTTTCATATTGGTTTCCCTTTGCTTGTCTTTCCTTATTTCCCCAATACATGTCCTTGGAATGCACATATACAGTACATATATATGTGTGTGTGTGTACATACATTCATACATACATACATACATACATACATACATACATACATACATACATACATACATACATACATACATATATGTACATATATATATATTCTGTTTTGACATGATACGATTGATAGCATTAGGTTTGTTAGATTCAACTATGTATTACTACATTAGGGGACGAAGGAATTAAACAGAGATTCTATGTGTTTTAAATAGATCAGCTTAAATAATGAAGTATTTTCAAATGGAAACGTTCAGTGGGTCATCCCTTTTTGTGCTGACACTCCACTAGAAACACTGATAATGCCTTTCAAAGTGAACTTGATGAAATACTGAATTGATACTAATTGAACAATGCTTTTAGATGAAATATGACCTTGGTGAGATGTTGGTTGTGGCATTTCTCAGAATGATAAAATATATAGGCAGCTTCTACAAACATGACCTTGATTATCTTGTCAGGGCAAACAAAGTACCTCTGTGTATGTTGGTGCAGCAGCTTCATTGAAATAATCTCCACAGTTGCCAGGGCTAATTGCACATGGTCCCTCTGTTTGATGCAGTGCTATTCATTCGGAAGAAAAAGGCTGTTGTATAGAGCAACCATTTGGAAAGAAGGAGATCAAAAGTTTGATCCCTAGCAATAACCAGAGGAAGGAATATAAAACAGTTTATGTCTGCTTGCCAAGGAAATTGTATGGATATGTCCATATAACCAACCCTAGGGAGCATCCAGATGGCATGAGGAATTGAAGAATCTTCTTTAGATACCACAGTCAGCTTTCACTCCTTCTTTAGGAATCACTGTGATCCACTCTCCTTTTTTCTTTGTCTTATACTCTAACAGTCCAATTCATCCTTACCAGAAACTCTGGTAAGTCTACTATGTCTTTCTTGCAACAAGAGCCTGAACTTTGTCCTGAACTTCATGTGCTATGTGCTTGGATTCCAGAGGGCTAGGGGCTAGCTGCTGAAATCACTGCAGAAGCATGGCTCAAAGTAAGGCTCATGCTTTGCCATTTGAGGGAAGGGCTGAGGATTATGCAAATAATCTCATTCATTTGATGTCTTGCAAGATTGAATCCTAAAGGGCAAGTAAGGCTGTGGGCAGACCTTCACTTTAATCCTTCTTCAGTCCATCTTCAGACTACACTGCTCATATATTTTTAGTCCAATACATTTTTATTTGTGGACTTTCCTGTTTTCCTGAATCCTGATTTTTACAGGTCTCATGCCTTTATAGAGTGTTAATTCGTTTTAATTTTTGGGGTATGATTGGGGAAGAGAACTAAAGGGAGCTGAACTGCACTATACTGGGTGCTTTCCCTTTTGCCCAGTGTGTGATTACACACTGTTGAGTCACAGAAATTTGATTCTATCAGAGTGCAGAGAGTGTTGTGATGGTGGAGGGGGGTGGAGCATAGTGACCCAAACGGAGGAAGGATTATCATGTATGAGTGTGGTCAGAGTTAGTGCATTCTGAGTCCTGTTTCTTAATAAGACAAATTATTTCAGCAAGGTATGACCACAGCCTAAGGCTGATAAAAGTGCTGATTTCCAAGACCTTGCTTCACCAATACCAAGGCCCTGGTCACACAAGTCTAAAACAGAATGGCATATTCATTAATTAGAATTGAGGTCATACCAGTGCTGGTCACACATAGGTTTTCCTCAGACCATTGCCACATTGGCTGTGTTGCTCACACCTTTCTGCACAATCAACCTGAGCCTTGTACACAGAATTCTTGGCTCTCCACCTTTTTTGCTGTGTCAAATCTAACTCCCTTCTTATTGGATGCTGTTCTGTCACTCATGGGAGGGTATGTTTTAAGCCAGCTCCCCATCTCCACACACCCTTTCTTTTTTTTTAATGTGCTTTTCTTCATGTGATTAATTTTTAAAATAATAATAATAAATTTGTGTAAAAATGCTAGAGGAATCAATACACATAAACTGAGGACAGAAGTGGAGGTGCCTCATGAACTCTGTGTGTGCCAATTGGCTGAAGGAAAGACTGGACCCTACCCACTATAGCACAGTTCAGCCTCCTGTAGCCCGTCTTCCCTTCACACTTTGAGCAAGCAAAGTGGCCTGGAATGCCAGGCTGGGCTGAGTCCTTGTCAGTTCTCTAGAAAAAGGACTCCAGGTTAAGACAATCTAATGAGGGTAGGCCGGCTTGGAAAGTGAACTAAACAAAAATAATATGAGTAACATGACCTGAGGTCGACCTAAAAAACATGTGACCACAGCCCAAGATAGGAGAGGATAGCCAGGGAACTGGTGTTCCTGCCTACCCTTTAAACCTGCCACTTTGAAAAAACAATCTTTCTACTAGCTTAGAGAATGTTTTTAATTTCCACTTTTGTTAAGGAAATTCTTCCTCATGTAAAAAAAATCGAGATTGTGGGAGGAGGAGCAATTGCAGGGATTTGTTCAGGTGAATCAAGGGGAAAACTTTGTTGAATTGGGGCCTCTAATCCATGGTACCACCTTTCTCCAGAGGCAAAAATTGTTTTGAGTGTAGCCTTATCTTTCCACAAAACTCTGATTGGTCAAGAAGAATGCTTAGCAACCAAATTCGGATTGGCTAATAAAAATCTGCACACAGCATGGATTGTCAAGTCTCTTGCTTTCTACTTCCATGTTCACTTATTATGCACACCGCTGCTTGTCTGCAGTAGTGTCTGTGCTGTGTTTCTGGCTGGAGTTAGTTTGAGTCTCTGGCTGACAAGGAAACCTGTGTCCCTGCAGTACTCACAGTTATCCTTTTTCTCTGTATTAAGATCAACCAAGTGCCAGGTGAGTGTGATCACTCCTATACTAATGGCAATCACCTCACCATGGCAGTGGCTTTGTGTGCCAGCTGTTGCCATGGTGACTTGATGATGTGGGGTGCAACAGTGGCTGTGCTAGTCTGTACCCAGAAGAGATGTGTGGGATGCATGCCAAACTGTACAGTATAGCTGTGGAACACTTTTTAGTGCTCCACAGCTACCTTGCCTGGCAACAATACGCTCTATGTAGGAGCATTCCCACTGAAGTGTGAAAAACTCCATAGTTTAGAGATGGATTACAGCTGGGATTGTTTATGTGCCCATGTGGCTATAATCCTTCTCATGAATATTGTAATCTAAAAGAGATGAATTAGATGTGGTATGAGATAAGTACAACATATCGGCCTCCTCCTCCTCCTCCTTCCTGGGTATTTGGTCTATGTTTCTATTATTACCATAAGATATTGGTTCGACATTTCAAAATTTCCTACACCTGTTGTAATGAGAAATAAGATTGTGCATCATTTGCATATTGATTATGATGATGCACTCTTACTCCTCCCCCAGTAACACCATCTCTAGGCTGAAGAATAACTGTCACGATGCAGTTCTACCAAATCCTAGAACAGCCAGGATACCATGCCTCTAATTTTTAAAGCAACTAACCCCCTTTTTCCACACACAGTCAAAGATCTGGATCTTCTGGATCTTTGAGATGGAGTCTTCCTGGAGATCCAGATCTTGAAGACCCCATGCCTGAAGACCCCATTGTGGACACCTTTAATCAGGTCCACATGAAATCTGGACTTAGAGCCTGAGGGACCTATTAAATCTGGATTTTTTTCTTGGCCTCATGGGGACAGGGCCTTGCAAATGGGGCTTTCAGTGGGGTCCAGGTGGGGACAGGGACTCCCCAATTGGTACCAATCAGGTACCAGTTGGGTTCCTAATGGGATCTTAGAAGTGTTCAAAGCCCTAGTGGAAAATAGGCCCAAAGAGGTCCAACAGAATCAACAGGACTGAACCCACCTATCCATGAAAGACATCCCTTAATCATTTATTTTTCTGCATCTTGCCAATAAAGATTACTTTGGATCAGATGTACATTTTGTAAGACAGGTTACTAGGGGTTGTTATTATTTAATTGACATTTCCTAGTATCCCATTTCATAGAAATGGAAACCACAAAATATCATATTTGATGTGTATCTGAAACCAGCAGTTGTTACTTGGAATGCATTGATGAGTTATTTGAAACACAAAATTACCAAGATATGTGGATACCAAAAGCTCCTGATTTTTCTTTAAGCATCAGTTTTCAATACGTATTTTCAGGATTTAGAAGGCTAAAAAGAAATGAGTCTTTCATTGCCACCGTGTCTGGCTCTACTCCATTGCCTGACACTCTGCCAAATACTTTCAAGAGTTGTTATAGACTCCCAGTGCCTTTGGGACTTTTGGTTGCATAATAAGTCTCTTGTTGCATAGTGTGATTGTTGAAAGTGCTGGCAGCAAATTCTTAGGAAACCAATTTGCTAATTATTTGAGTGTGACTGAGACATGCACTTCCTCACTTCCGGGCACATTAGGGCAGTGCCCTTTAAGAAAAACCAAATTGTTTCTTATGCTGCATTATTGTGAAAGCTGGGCTTTAGCTTTAAACATACTGCTAATAGAAAAGAGAAGAACAGAACCACTCACATCCTGCAAAAAATTAGCATTCACTACCATGCATACATATTCAGAATTCAAGGTTATTTTGTTAGAAAGAAACTGTGATCAGAATCTCTTGTTTTTTCAAGAGTGCTAGTTTACTGTTCTGATTCTATTCTGTCTTGACAGATGCAAGTTATATTTCCAAACAGAAAACATTATGGCATTTTTAGTTTACTGCAATTTAGGATCTGAAAATAAATGAGGTTAGATGCACTAAACCTCATGCAGATAGAATATCTATCAGACATTTGCAGAGAAATAAAACAATGTATTGGTTAGTGTAGAAAAATCAGTTTCTGAAATTTTATAGAAGTTTCCTTGTATTTGAAAATTCTTGAGCACCATATATGTAGCCTGCAAACTGGCATTCAGTAGGGAACCTTTGTGTTAGACAATTTCTCATATACTTTATTTAAGGATTTTTTTCCTGCCCATCACCCAAAGGTCCCAGAGCAGATCACAATAATAAAAAGATAAAATATATAGAATAACCTAAAATCTATTTAAATATAATTCCCTCCCTTCCTTCTAGGAAAGGACAACACTCAGAGGAAGCTAAATATCAGAGGCCTGGGTAAAGAGGTATGATTTAACCAGAGGGAAGCTGTTCCAGAGTCTGAGGAGCATCACAGAAATGGCCTTCTTGTATGTCACCATCTCGTGGATCTACAAGAACTACAAGAAGGCCCTCTCCTTGAGATCTCAGTACTTAGGCAGATCTGTATGGGAGAAAGCAATCTTTTCAGATAGCTAGGACACAAACCATTCAAGGCTTTATATGTTAACATCAACATTTTGAACTAAATTTGGCTGCCAATTCACTACCAAGCCCAATTCAAGGTCCTAATTCTGACTTTCAAGGCCCTAAATGACTTGGGCCCCAAATATCTAAAGGAACACCTTCTCCCATATCAAACTGCCCGAGTCTTATGGTCTGGAGGGGAGGCCCTTCTGGTTGTCCCACCACCTTCAGCAGCTAGGCGGGTGGGCACCCGGGAGAGGGCCTTCTCAGTAGTGGCCCCCAGGCAATGGAATGGTCTCCCCCTGGAGGTGCGTCAGGCCTCTTCTCTGTTTGTGTTCAGGAAGGCAGTGAAGATGCATCTCTTCAGTCAGGCGTTTGGTTAAATGCTGCTTACGCTTCCCCCACTGCAAACACTACTGTTTTAACTGTTTTTGCATTGCTTTGATCATGTTGGTTTTTAAATGTTGTACTGTTTATTATTGTTTTGATACAGTTTTGATATGTTCGATTTTAAAGGTTGTTAGCCACCGGAAACCCTCAGGTATAGGGCGGGATATAAATATAAATAAATAAATTTGGTAACAAATAGGCACCCTGTGCAGATATTTTAAGACTGACAAGACATGTATCTTGTTAATAGCTGAGCTGCTGCATTCTGCACTAGTTCTAGCTTCCAGACCATTTTCAAGGGTACCCCAATGTATTACAATAGGCTAATCTGGAGGTTATGAGAGCATAGATCACTGTGGCCAAGTTATTCCTGTCCAGCAAAAGCTGAAGCTGGTTCACCAGTTCGATAAAGAGGTAGTGCATCCTGGCTACTGATGCCACATAGGCCTCAAATGGCAGTGATAAATTCAGGAGCACTACCAGATTATGGACCTGTTATTTCCATTGCAGATGTGACTGGCACAGACTTCTTTCCCACCCCCCTGTTTCACAAATGTTCCAAAGGGTTGTTTGAATGTTCTGAAACATGTCAATATACGAATGTTGTAACATTTGATTTGTATACAAATTTGAACAAATAACAAATGTTACTAATATTCATGCACATCCCTAGTATTTTCCAGTCCCAACCCCTAAAGCCACTCCAGCAAGTAGATGGTATCAAAACCCAGTGAGAAATCAAGGATAATCAACAGGGTCACATTGCATCCCCTTTCTTGCAATAATGTTCATGCATCAGGGCAACAAATTGCACCTGAATCCGGATTGGAATTGGTCTTGGTAAGCCACCATCTTCTCCACACCTTGAGAATTATCCACTGGGTAATAGTTATTTAATACCTTTGGATCCAAGGGGTCTTCTTCAGGAGGGGGCATACCATATCTTCCTTAAGCATGGCTGGCACCTCCCCCTCCCACAAAAAGGCATCTGTCACTCCCACTTTCTCAAACCACAATTAATTGAGAATGGTCCAGTGTAATAAGACCTCTAGTTGACCACTTCCAGTTGTAGAGCACAATTCCATGTGAATCTGAGTGACTTTGTCCTGAAAATGCCTCACAAATTTATCACACAGTGGCCACTTAAGGACTGAAAGGAGACAGAGAAGTAAGCCTTCTTTGCCATCACCACTGTCATACAGTAGGCATATTAATGGGCTCTTACCAGTGTATAGTAGGTATTGGAATTTGTACCATTTGCACTGTAGCCATCGGCCCTCCCACTTCATCACATCAAGTTTCCCCTTATACTCGAGCACCTTATGAGCCTGCAGGGTTGCTAAACATGCTTTATGATCAAAATCATTCCCATAAATCTTAGGCACAATCACACATAGCTCTTATAAAACGTATCTTTGCAATAACCTTCCCTTTTCTGAAGATGCTTTCAAAGATATTGCCCACAAATATAGTGGAAGGTTGACTGCACCATTCTCTTGGATTTTCATGACACTAAATATTCATGTTACTTCTTCCCTTTTCCCTTGTTCCTCCCATAGGTTTCAGACCTACCCTTGATAATAAATATAATGAACTATTGCTGTTGTTTCATATATATTTTTTTGATTTAAATATTTAAAATAGATTAAAATATATATTATATATATTAAAATACTAAAAATTAAAATATAGTATGGATGTGTTACTAGGGATTTTTTTAGCTGCTTCAGAAAAGATTATTTTACTATTGGCAATAATAGAGGTGACAAGAGGCATCCCTATTTTTTGTTGTTGGGTAGCACTGAGTTGTGACAGATTCCTGGTTGCCAACACAAAGGTGTTGACTCACAATGTATGTAATGACAAAAATGCCTATATCTAAAAATAACACCTGAAAAATAATCTAATGAAGAACATAACTAGAGCTAGAAAGAGTGTGTGATAATATCTTTACTTATGTATATAAAAATCTCTGCCAAGTTAATTATGTTTAATATAAAAAGGGGATTTATACGAACAAACAAGTTTATAATCCATATACAAAAATAAAAGTATCCCAACTGACAAAAGGAAAACTGAAATAGCTGACTTGATAGCTTGAATAAGAATGTAACAATAATTTCTGTATAGACCAAAGGACAATGAGAGATATATGTATCATGACATGAAGCTGGATATATGTATGAAAATCTGGTACTTACAAGACCCAACGGGAATACAAACTAAAACACAAAATATATATTTTAAAAGTTAAAAAGTATATACATACAATATATATGTGAAGAACATATATAAACAATGAACAAATGAATAAGCTCTGTACTCCTGTGTGAATATATTGGATAAAGTATCACAGGTGAAGGAGAAAGGATTAATAATGGTATACCACAATGGGATAGCATCAATTCTGCAAGTAATAAGGAAAGAAAATAGGGGGACACAGAGAAATAGATGGTTGGTTTAAACTAACAACCTCTTCATTCAAACCCCAAGGGGTTTGTGTTTTTAATTTGTAAATTCAAAATAGTTCTCTCCCCTTTTTAGATTAAATGTAATTACATTGTGAGTCAATAATTTTGTCTGTGTTGGTGTTGAGATAAATCTCTTTAGTTGGTTGTTCTTTGTTGCTTGTTTATCTCTTTGGGACTGTTTGTTGTGGTGCCTGGTTGTCTGCATTGACACTTCTATGCAGTTTTCTTAGCAGAGACATGTGCTGCGTCCCCATGCACATTTTGGTCCGAATTGAAATCGGGTTTGGCAAGGGTTGTCCCCATGCACTTAAAGCCGTAAGGGGGTCGAATGGCCTTCGCTGTCCCACAAGTCTCTTTTATACAAGTATTCCACCCCCATTTCCTGATCGCAGGATAATGACTTGATTTTTCTCCCTTTTACATGGCAAATATTCCACCCTCATTTCCCAATCCCCAAGGCGGGCATGATTTTCCACTTGCCGGATGTTCTCGCGGTTCCCAGGAAAAGGGGAGGTGCGCAAAACTGCTCAACCACTCAACTGCCACAGTTGTCAAAACCTCATACCGGCATTGATTTTTTAAAATTATTTTTTCCATTCATTCGGTTCCACTAAAGGGGGGTATGTGGGATTTGCAGTGGGCAATACATGGGTGGGGTGATGCCAATCTGGCTTCCAATGAGGAGAGAGGGGCAGAGAGAAGGGGGTGCTGCTCCCCCATGCTGGGGTTTGGCGCAGTTTGCATGGGGACAGCTGAATCCACACCCAGCTCGCATTGCCAGGCAACATCTGTTCTCGGACCCGCACCCAGTCACATGCATGCCCAATCAGAGCCAAACTGCTTGCATGGGGAGATGGCCACAGAAGTAGATTGCCATTGCCTACAACTGAAATCAGGGTGAGGAATGAACTAGCATCTCTCTGCTTTGCAGACAATTGGCTTTATCACTGAGCTAGTACCTCAGAAATAGGGATGTGCACAAATATTCAAAAATCTTAATATTCGACATTCAAGTTCAAATCAGATTTTCAAAAACCCAAGTTTGTACATTCTAACTCGAATACGGATTTTTGAAAAATCCTCTGTGTACTCTTTGTTAATTTTTTTACATTTTTTAGATATTTTAATGGTTGTAATATGGCCCCCACCATATAGGAAGGGCATACAACTTAAATAAATAAATGTTTAAAATGTTTATACCCACTTTTTCAATGTTTAAAAGTTCAGTAGATTTATAATCAGGATTTACAAGTCTATCCCTGACTTCAAGAAGTTAGAGATCATTCATTGTTTCAGAAATTGCAGCATTTTAATACACTCTTAAATAATTGTACTTGAAGATACATTATGCTTTTAATT
This sequence comes from Aspidoscelis tigris stejnegeri, assembly GCA_023333525.1. Taxonomy (NCBI): domain Eukaryota; kingdom Metazoa; phylum Chordata; class Lepidosauria; order Squamata; family Teiidae; genus Aspidoscelis; species Aspidoscelis tigris. The sequence continues at coordinate 228,332,323 of JALMGA010000001.1, forward strand.
TTCGGATGTATACCTTATCAGGCCCTGGGGCTTTAACACTAAAAGAAAAGAAGAAGAATTGTGTGATTTTATTAATCTGTTTAGTTATGAAGAGTATATTAAGGAAGTGGTTTATCTAATGAAGATGTGGAGATTTAAAATGTATTAAAGATGCTGCCTTAATTGTGCATCATCTTGCTTTCTTCTGTATGGAATCTTACAGTAATTTGCACAGAGGGAACCTATTTCTGAATCAAATTCCAAAGTATTATCTTTATTTCTTATATCTAGTATACAATGCTTATTTTGTTTTCTTCTTATTAAAGATGCTAAGAGTTTAGAAAATTACTGTGTGGATTCAATTTTTGTCTCATAAAAAGCAGTGATTTTGTTATCTTCTGAGTTTCTAATGCTGGAAATTCAATCCCTTCAGCATTTAACATAACACAGATTTTGTTTGAGTCTGTCATCTTATATCTGCTTTCTATGGATTTAATATCTAATATTAGATTTTCATGCATTTCCCCCTTGTTTTTATTATGCCACAGATTATCTGAGATACAGATTCTGCACATATATGCTCTCATAGAATCCTAATGATTAGAAACGATTGTTTTTAAAGGTACAGTGCTATATTTCTCTGTTTAGTGAATTTAGTGGAACTTACTGAGAAATAGACAGGTAGATTACAGCTATGATTAAATTTGTTATGAACAGAATTATAGTGTTCACTGCACATCTTAGCTGCAAAACAGAAGCAAATTCTTTGCTAGAAAACAGTTTGAAAACTTCTATTTATACAAATACTATTGTTTAACCACATTTAACATATAATATGTATATGGTCACTTCATTTCAAGGATATTGCAAAAATGAAGTCATAAGTACAGAATAGAAAACAAAAGGGAATAGAGCAAGTAACCCATGAAACTCTATTTCATTGGATGAGACTTCTTTGTTTTATGGTTGTTTCTTTTATTTCCAAGGCAATACAATAGAAATATACACCTCAAACACCGTAGAGATAATTTTGTTTTTTTTCTCTCATGCAGTAAAATATTCATTTGTTAGAACTGAATGCTTTTTTTGGGGGGGGGGGCAGACAAAAGGAAACACCTCATCACCCAAGACATAATTAAACACAACTAGAAAATATAGTTACGACATTTGAATAAGCTTAAGAAGGGATTAGACAGATTTATGGAAGATGTGACTAACATTGTGATCGTTATGCATGATCAGCGGTACTAGAGGTAATATGTATTAGAAGCACCAGTGGTAGAGGAGGTATGTAGCCATGTCCTCCTTGAGGACCGTAGTGGCCAACAAAACTGAGTGAAGCAGTTTTTCTTCCCACAAATCAACACTTAGAAGTTCTTCCTCCCTCTAACCAATATTCAGCAGATGGAGAAACTTCTACCTACACTCATATGTGCCAGCCATTACTGCTTGTGGACTAGTCCTGAAAGACTCTTCTTACTTTCTCATGTATATTTACATTTTCACTTCCCATCTTTACTGTCCTTTGATCAAACTTCCATTTTAAAAGGTAAAGAAAACAGCCTCAGATTTATCTACTCCTTGCAGAAATGTATTGCTCCTCTGACAACAGTTTCTTTTTTCTTTTTTTATTAAGCTGTGGACATTTTAGCTTTCCATCATATCTGTAGGAAGTAAAGCTTAGAACTGCTTGTGGTATATTCTGGTAAATTTCAGATTTCACAGCACTTTTCTGGGCAAGAGGTAACTGGAATAATAAAGTGTAGCTAGTGTACTCAGTAGCACAACTGTATGACTATTCATGAAATAATCTTTTTGAAAATTCAGGTGGAAGGGAAATAGCTAAAATCATGGAAGATTTGTAGTCAGTTACTTGTCAGGATTTTCAGCCATTTATAACAATGCAATTGGGATCCTGCCCGTTTTCCTGTATTGGCAAGTGGCTGTCAGAAATCTACTGCAAGACCCATCAAAGACAGAAAAGCAATGTCCCTAAGGGACCTCTGTATTCTGGATGTTCCTTGCCTGCTTTAATGGACCCCAGAGGCCACAGACATATTAAAGCTCTTAAGATGTCTGTAAATTGCATGTGGGATCCTTGCCAGAATAGTTCAGAATTTTTTTGCTGCAGAATGTAATTGCTTGAAGCCATCTGAATTCAGCTTTCCCTACATTACTCATAAGGATTTTAAAAGTTTGACTATATGGAAAACAAGATATGTAAATAATTTTCAGGGTTGCAGAAATTTTTTTGGGGATTCCACCTTGCTGAAACAACTACTACATCATATTGTCATAAATTGTTCCTACTTTTTAGGGAGACCATTTATAGTTTCCTTTTTAATTTCTACTTTATTTTTCCTTAGAGAGCATTCCTATTTTTTTTATGTGCTTTTCTTCTCCTTGCAATTATTATTATTTAAATAATAAACTTAAACGTGTAAAAATGCTAGGTAGCGGAATTAACACAAACTGAGGAGAGGAAGGGGAGGTGCCTTTCAAACTCCACGCGTGCTGATTGGCCAAAAGAAAGACTAGACCCCACTCATGAGAGCATGGTTCTGCCTCCTTTAGGCTGTCCCACTACGCACACTTGAGGAAGTGAAGGACAGCCTGGAATTCTAGGCCGGTCTCAGTTCTGTAAATACAGGACTACAGTTTAGGACAGTCTAACGGGTGTAGGCCAGCTCGAAAAACAACTTAAATAAAATTGAAGTGAGTAACACAACCTGGAGACCAACTCAGGTCGACCTAAAACACTTGTGTGACCAGGGCCACAGTTTGCATGAGGCATTTTTCTTGAAGAGGTGCTCAGTAAAGGTTCCAGATGCTGAGGAAAAGGAGTACTTAGTATCACACTTGTGCAAAGAGGGTGAGAAGAGAGAAGAGCACTCTTTAGTCTGCCTCCTTGAGAGACAGATAAGTCATTGCATGCTTGACATGTTTATGTGGGCAATAGAGGAAATGACGGAGCAACTTGTCTGTCCTCAAATTTATTTATTTAATTCATTTTAAAACTATCCTTTAGTTAAGTCCCAAGATACAAGCAGCATATGTAGGTAGAATCAACCTAAACCTAAAAACAGTGATTAAAAGCAGGAATGAATGTTGAGACCCTCACCAAAGCAATGGCAGTAGTAGTAGTAGTAGTAGTAGTAGTAGTAGTAGTAGTAGTAGTAGTAGTAGTAGTAGTAGTAGTAGTAGTAGTAGTAGTTATGTTTATTTCTAGGATTTGTCCTACATGCCCATTTACCTGACTGTCTGGCTGAGTGATGAGCAAGTCCCCCCACCCACATCCTGACCCTGTTCTCCTTCCCCCAGTTTTCGTTCTTTATGAGAGAAAGAGAAGACAGCAAGGAAGGGATACTTGAAGTGATGTATGGTTGTATTAATTGTGCTGCTGCTGTTGCTATAGAAAAAGTGGAAGATGGAAGATTCACTGGTAGCTACCTCTGAAGTGAAAAATGATACTGTTGAGATTTATTGATAAGATAGCAGAGATGCACCTGGCAGGATGCACAGGATAATGTGAACAAAGCACTGGAACCACAAGCAGAGGTTGTAGAGACTTGATTGCATTCCAAACAGAACGCACTTTATTCTTAGTGAGTACAAGTAAGAACAACATAAATGCAAAATATAGGTGCCTACTCCCAACTGCGGCTGGTACGTCAACTGAAGCCATTTCTGGAGAGAGACGATTTGGCCACAGTTATCATGCTCTGGTAACCTCTAGATTGGACTATTGTAATGCGCTCTACATAGGGCTGCCCTTGAAGATGGTTGGGAAGTTGCAGCTAGTGCAGAACACAGCTGCCAGAGTGCTGACCGGAACAGCTAGCCGGATGTACATCACGCCAGTTTTAAAAGCACTGCACTGGCTACCAATTCACTACCGAGCCCAATTCAAGGTGTTAACTCTGACGTATAAAGCCCTAAATGACTTGGGCCCCAAATATCTAAAGGAGCGCCTTCTCCCATATCGACCTGCCCGTGCCTTAAGATCAAGTGGTGAAGCCCTCCTGGTCATCCCACCACCTTCATTAGTGAGACTGGTGGGCACCCGGGAAAGGGCTTTTTCAGCAATAGCTCCCAAATTATGGAATAGCCTCCCCCTCGAGTTGCGTCATGCCCCTTCCTTACAGATATTTAGGAAGGTGGTAAAGATGCACTTCTTTACCCTGGCCTTTGGCTGAGATGGGAAGATTATATTCTCCCCCCCCCCATCACAGGCACAATAAACACAATATGGAGTGTACTGTTCTAAATTTGCTGAACTTTTAAGTATTTTTAATCTGTATTTAATGCCTATATTGTTTTTAATCTACTTTTCATTTTTAATGTGTATCTTGTGATTAATTTGCTGTTACCTGCCCAGAGACCTTAGGGTATGGGGCGGGATAGAAATGTAAACAAACAAATAAATAAGAAATAAATAAATGAGAAATAAAATACAGGTATACAACTTATTTCTAATGTGAATACAAGGATACAGCTTCTTATATCTTAACTAATATAAAAGCAGGTTACAGGAAGCATATAACTTCTGGATCACTTAGCATCATGATTATAAGCCTTGGCATAACTTGGCCCAATAGACTACTAAATATATTGCATACTATTATTCTAGTGCTACATATCACACAATAATAAGATGGATGCACAGAAGGAGATATACTTGTGTGAGGATCATATCAACATAGGAAAAGGCAGGATAGTGTTTATGCCCATATTTGGTCAATCCAGTAGCTACATGTAAACACAGTAGTTTCTCGTGGCTTTATTTATTGTCTCACGCAGAAATAGAAGTTGTTATGGCTGGGTAGCAATGCATGATAAGACAGCTGGTATTATTGTATTCTGGTGTTATGCAGGCCAATTCCCAAAACATACTTATGTGCATTCGCATATTCTAACAGATACTCCTCTGTCTCATTCCTCCCTGCTTTGAGGGACCCAAAGAGGTAGGGGAAGAGAGAAAAGACACCTTGATTTTTCAAATTGTAAAATGCCTTCCTTACTACTGCAACCTCCACAAAAAAACTGTCAAACACCCGAGTTTGAAAGCATGATGCAGTAGCATAAGTCACAGTATCCAAAAGATGGCACTGATTGATATCCAACTTCTAATTCTCAGAAGAACTTTTTTTTTGGGGGGGTAACCATTTTTTTATTTATTTTCAGTAAGCATTTATATCACATTTCAGTACATAAAGATAATAAATTCTATTACAATGCTCTAAGGTTTTCCGTGTGACTTCGGACTCTTCTTCTAGTAATCTTTTTATTCTTTGCTCCGTACATATACCTGTTACTCTTTCTTTTAGAGGCCGAAACCTTTCGTCAGAATACCCAGTCCCTGAAGAAATTCTATAAAAAGTCCCCAATTTTCTATAAACTTATTCACTGTTTTGTCTTTTAATAAAATCGTCAATTTGTCCATTTCTGCTATCTCCATCAATTTAAGTATCCATTCCTCCTCTGTAGGTAACTTTTCTTGCTTCCATTTCTGTGCATATAACAATCTGGCAGCTGTCACCATATATAATATCAAAGTCTTTACATCATTTAGACCTTCATCAACAATGCCCAACAAAAATAATTCTGGTTTAAACTCAAAATTAATATTCAAAATTTGTCTCATCCAACACCCTATTGTATTCTAGTATTTTCTTGCTTTTTCACATGTCCACCACATATGATAAAATGTGCCCTCCACCTTTTTACATTTCCAACACTTCATTGACATATTTTGATACATTTTCCCAAGTTTATGTGGCATTAAGTACCATCTATACATCATCTTATACATATCTCTTTCAATGTCACACAAGCAGTAAATTTTATACCTTTAATCCAAAGTTTTTCCCATTGATCTATTTGAATATTGTACCCAAAATTTCTTGCCCACATAATCATACAATCTTTAATCTGATCATGCTCCATTTCTATTTGAAGTAGAACTTTATACATCATACCTATCGTGCCCCTTTCCGCCTTGCTCAGCTTAATTTCCCACTCTTGTTTTTCCCATTGAAAATTCTCAGAACCTTGAACAAGCTGGGGACCTTTAATAGGTAGACAAGGAAGAAGAAAGTTGTAGTCTACATCCCATAATATTTTCCTACGCTGAGACTTTAGTGGTGATTTGTAAGGCTAGGTGGAGAACTTCCCTATTGCCAAATTTTATTGTACATATTATGGAGAAGAAAGCATCCTTCCAAATGTTTCATAGTTATAACTTCCATGATCCTCATCCTATTCCTACTTAGAAAATGTGTACACACAGAGATCCACTTCTGGCCAAATGCCAACAATAATTCTCTTTTGTTTCTGACTTGTATCTAATTCTCTCTCCCCCCCCCCCCTTATTTCCACCTCTAACCCATTCTGCCTTTACTACCCTTCCACCAACCAACAAGTTTTTTGGGGAAGAGTTCAAGTTTTGCCAAGTTATAAGCATGTAGCCTAGCAGCTAGGAAGCCAACTAGCCAAGTGTCCCTGTCTCTATGAACTCACTAGGTGGCCTTAGGAATTTAAAACCAGGTGGCTTGGTTGAAGGCCAGCATGCCACACTAAGGTTATGGGAAAATCCTTCTATTAGATAATGAAGGGGCAACTATGAAGTACATTTTCAGACAGTTGGAGAGTTGAAATAGTGGCACAAGGCACATTTTCACTTTCAATAGAGACATTATACTTTATCCCCTTTCAACAACAGCTCCTGCTTGCTTTAGGCAGAGATTGGAATGCTGGCTCAATTCCAGCAACTTGAAAAGGAGCTGTTGCCCATACAGATCTGCATAATAGCAGTCTTCATCATTAGTAGTTTTGATTCCCCCCACCCCTCGTTTCTCAAGTAATGATTCATAATGAGTGGAAATGAGTTGGATGGTGCACTGGTGAGCTTGAATACTGATTAACTAGGGACCTAAAACATCAGTGTATAACTACATCTAAGGATTTTATTGTTGATTTTTTTAAAAAAAACTGAGGCAGTAGTGCATTTTATCACAAAAGAAAATCACAAAGTAACATCTCTTTTTTATTATTTTTAAGAAATTGGTTGGTTCTGCATAGTTACTTCTGACATTCAAAGATACATTATTATACTTCCTTGTTTTAAAAGGCCGATTCATCCTTTATTCCACATGAGCATTAGCCATGTGAACATCAGTAGGCAAAATGTATGTCCTGTAACATGTAACGAGAGAAGGAGGAAGAAAAGTAATTTGAACTGCCAGAGACACAACCACTGCTAGGTCTTTACAGATTGGTTGGTTGATTTAATAGTAAATGAGCCTTGACCAAACCAAATCACAAAACCAAAGGCTGAAAATGTAGACTGGAGCTTTATGTACAGTTTGCGGCATACTGTGTCTCTTCAGCTGAACACAGAAAGCAACCAGATATATTTGGAAAAAGAGTTGTTCCTGGAGATTCTTTCCTAGCCAGATAATAAAACACATGGCTATGAGCACTCATTTTACCACTGAGCCTGTCAGTCATCCTTACAGTTTAAATAATTCGACTGGCTGCAAGTTCCTGCCAATCCCACCCCTGTGGTTCATCATACTTCCTCTAGTTCCATCACACTATGCCTGTATCTCCATCCACTTGGACTTCCTGTGTCATTCTTTTCTTTCCCATTTTTAACAGCTTGCAGTAAAAGCATGAAATCACTACAAAAAACTAGGGTTTTAGAAATTATGAAAAAGTTTGGGAGACAGCTTACTGCACAGGGCAGGAAAACGTTGCCTGTTAATTATGCCACCCTGACTGCTAATAAGAGTTTTAGAAAAAAGCTGACTCCAGTTTTGGAAATCCCAACCTTTTATTTGGGTGACCTTTCCATAGCTTGAAGTGAAGAGTAAGAACCGACTGCACATAATTATTTTGCTCTATTCTGTTATTTTATAATTATTCACTTTTGTATTCATTCTATATTTGCACTTGCATTTTCAACCCAGAAAAGCCTCCTGTCTTACCAGATGTTACCCTACCATCGAATAGCATTGGTGAATGAAATTGTGCACCATATGCATCCTAACCTTTCCGATGCTAGGGGACGTCTGAGATGCCGTGAAAGCATGCTGGCACCTCAGATGACTCCAAACATGACACGCTGGCCTGTGAAAACAAAGTGGTGATGCCCAGACACAGAAATGTCTCCAGGATGCACGGGGATTTGTCTGGTGTATACTAGCTTTCCCAAGTGAGAACACTAGTACACATTAGTAGGACATGCACTTTTCCCATCCAGCGGAAGGGAAGCCAAATTCAGAAACACCCAGGATCAAAACAGTATGGTTTAATCCTGCAAATATGGCTATTAAATTACCATGTCAGGAATCTCCCATCCATGTAATCCACCCCTCTCCATATTGCCTGTGTGGAAAGCAAAAAACATGCAGCCTTGGACTTCCATAATTTCCAAGATCACATTGAGTTCTTCCTTGTGTCTCAAAGAAACAATCCAGACTGGAAAGTGTTGTCAGAAAAACAGAATATTTCACTACAGTAGTTCTTTTTCCCATAATGGCTTTATTACACTATATTCCTTTGAAATTTCAGAATGTCTCTGTTGGATAGTTAAATATGTCTGGCAGTTCAGCAATTCAAAAAACAATCTGCCTGGATATTGCCCAAGGTTAACCAGAAGTTGACCTTTCTATTGCATCTGTTTAGAGCCTTAGAAAAGCTTTTGACAAGACTGTGGTTACGTTCTTGTGTGAATATATATAAAGACACATAAGAACTCTTATCTGTTTAAAAGACAATAATAGTAAACAGCAGATGCATTATGAAATGTAAAGTTTGTAACACTCCAAGAAACGTTGCATATCCATTAATTTTCTAAGGGGAATGCAAATCCACTGCATACAACATAGAGAACAAATCTATGGACCAGTGGTGGACTCGTGGACCAGTGAAAACCAATGGGATACAGTCATCCCAGGTTACAAACTGTACAGGAAAGACAGGGAAGGGTGACATGGAGGTGGTGTAGCCTTGTATATTAAAGAAGAGATAGAATCTTATGAACTGGAATGTCCAGGTGAGTCTCAGTCTTCCACAGAAGCAGTGTGGGTAAAAATACCAAGCCAAAAAGGAAGTCTAACAATGGGGACATGCTAGCGTCCTCCCAATCATACGCCCGAAGGAGATGAACAATTGGAGAAGGAGGTAAAGGAGGTATCCCATAAAGATAGGGTAGTTATAATGGGGGACTTCAATTATCCTCACATAGACTGGGTGAACTCCTGTTCAACTCAGGAAAGAGAGAGAAAATTCCTAGACCTGCTAAATGACTGTTCCATGGAACAAATGGTCATGGAACCAACCAGGGGAAATGCAGTCCTGGACTTGATCCTAAGTAATGCTCAGGACCTGGTAAAGGACGTCACTGTAGCTGATCCAATTGGGAACAGTGACCACAGTGCAATAACCTTCAACTTAAATACAGGGAGTAAGTTCTTAATAAAGTCTAACACAGAGACCTTGAACCTTCATAAGGGAAACTTTCCCAAAATGAGGAAATTAGTGAAAAGGAAATTGAAAGGGAAAGTCAAAAGTGTTAAATCACTTCAAAATGCATGGAGACTACTTAAAAACACAATAATGGAAGTGCAACTAGAATGCATTCCTAAAAGAAGAAAGGGGACTTCTAGGTCCAAGAAGAAACCAATGTGGTTCACAAATGCAGTAGATGAAGTCATTAAAAACAAGAAGAGTTCATTTAGGAAATGGAAGGCTTGTCCAAATGAGGAGAACAGGAGGGAAGATAGACACTGGCAACACAAGTGCAAGATGGCCATTAGGAAAACTAAGAAAGATTTTGAGGAGCACATTGCTAAAAACATCAAAAGAAATAACAAGAACTTCTGTAAGTATATCAGAAGTAGGAATCCAACCAGGAGAGCAGTTGGACCACTAGATGGTAAAGGACAGAAAGGGGTAATTAAAGAAGACACGGAGATTGCAGAGAGACTAAACAAATTTTTTGCTTCAGTATTCACGGAGGAAGACAGAAGACACATGCCAGTAGCTGAACCTGTATTTTCTGAAGAGTTAAACTGTACAGAAATAACCAAGGAAGAGGGCCTTGCATGTCTTAATAAACTAAATGTTAACAAGTCACCGGGACCAGATGGTATTCATCCAAGAGTCCTTAAGGAACTCAATTGGGAAATTGCCAAACTTCTAGTAAAAATATATAATCTTTCCCTAACATCAGGCTCCGTACCGGAGGACTGGAGGGTAGCAACTGTAACACCAATCTTCAAAAAAGGATCCAGGGGTGATCCAGGCAATTACAGACCAGTTAGCTTAACGTCAGTTCCATGTAAGGTGATGGAAACCATTATTAAAGACAAAATTAGTGTGCATATGGAGGAGCAAGCATTGCTATAACAAAAGCCAGCATGGCTTCTGCAAAGGTAAATCATGCCTCACAAATTTGTTGGAATTCTTTGAGAGTGTCAATAAACACATGGATAAAGGTGAACCAGTAGACATTGTCTATCTGGACTTTCAGAAGGCTTTTGACAAAGTCCCACATCAAAGTCTACTGAGTAAACTCATCAGCCATGGAATAAAAAGACAGGTTCTGTCCTGGATTTGTGACTTGCTTAAGGGCAGAAAGCAGAGAGTAGTAATAAACAGCAAATTCTCAGGGTGGAAAGAAGTAAAAAGTGGGGTCCCTCAAGGCTCAGTACTGGGACCAATGCTTTTTAATTTATTCATCAATGATCTAGAAGAAGGGGTACATAGTAAAATAGCAAAGTTTGCTGATGATACTAAAATATTTAGGGTAGTAAAATCTGAAAGAGATTGCCAAGAGCTCCAGAGGGATCTCTTAGCATTGGGTGAGTGGGCAACCAAGTGGCAAATGTGCTTTAATCTTAACAAGTGCAAAGTAATGCACATTGGAGCCAAGAATCCAAATTACGTCTATAAACTGATGGGGTCTGAGCTTTCTGAAACACACCAGGAAAGGGATCTCGGGGTTTTGGTGCACAGGTCAATGAGGGTGTGACAGCAGCGAAAAAAGCTAATTCAATGCTGGGAATAATTAGGAAGGGAATAGAAAATAAGTCAGCAAGTGCCATTTTGCCCCTTTATAAATCTATAGTGAGGCCACATTTGGAATATTGTGTACAATTCTGGTCACCACACCTCAAAAAGGATATTGTGGAACTAGAGAAGGTGCAGAGAAGGGCAACCAGAATGATTAAGGGTCTGAAACACCTCCCTTACGGAACCAGGCTTCAATGTCTAGGCCTCTTCAGTCTGGAGAGACAGCATTTAAGAGGAGACCTGATTGAAGTATATAAAATTACGCATGGTATAGAAAAGGTGGATAAAGAAAATTTATTTTCTCTATCGCACAACACTAGAACCAGGGGGCAGTCTATGAAGCTGATGGGTAGGAGAGTAAGGTCTGACAGGGGGAAGTATTTCTTCACCCAGAGGGTCATCAGCTTATGGAATGTGCTGCCGGAAGAGGTGGTGACAGCTACCAGTCTAGATGGCTTTAAGGTAGGGTTAGACAAATTTATGGATGACAGATGTATCAATGGCTACTAGAACGAATGCCTAGATGCATCTTTCAGGCTGTGGGGGGGGGGAGAAACTGGGGCGCTTCTAAGGCCATCTGCTGGGACTCGAGAGCAGGAGAAGGTTTGTCCTTGTCTCTGCTTGAGATGCCCATGAGCATTTGGTGGGCCACTGTGTGCGACAGGATGCTGGACTAGATGGGCTGTGGCCTGATCCAGCAAGGCTTCTCTTATGTTATGTTATGTTAAATCAATACCATTGTGCTCCTTCAATTCTACTGACAAGATTACATTTTTCACACAGCACATATATGAACTTATCTTCTGTTATATGTGTGTGTGTGTGTGTGTGTGTGTGTGTGTGTGTACACCCACACACACAAATACACACATATACATACACTCAAATGTCTCAGGGCAGGCTACAACAGTAAAACAAAAATTAAACTAGGTCACTAAAATCTATAGCAGTACCTGAAAGTGAGGAAAGGAGACTTGTTTCCTCAGCCAAAGGCCAGTCTTCTAAATATATATGAAGATGTCTGTACATACCAGAGGAAAGATGGTCTAGGGGCCACCACTGGGAGGTCCCTATCCCAAGTAGCTACTGGAGGTGGTGTCATAAGTAAGAGGGCCTCATCTACTGATCTTAAAGCATGGGCAGGCTCATATAGCAGAATATGTTCCCTCCTTATTCATAAGAGCTAAATTCCTAGGGATTTATTTTTCAGATTTGTGACTATTACACTATTATGCCTATAGGGAAATGGGAAATGGATGAGCAACATCTGAGTCTCCCGTGGGGGTGGAAAAAATGGAAGATTTAGCCAGACAGGTGAAAGTCAAATTCAGATGCCTGGGGCTTCCCTTAGACCACATCTGCCTGTGGAAGGGAGGCTTATAGTATGCTTCTTAGTATAGTATAGCAGCCAGTGTGAAATCATCCTCAGTCTCCCCATGCTGTTTAGTTATCTCTAAATTTTAGTCAGACAGGAGTGGCGGTGGCTTTGTTAGAGACTGTAAAAACATAGTTAATCTTATTTATATTTGGTGAATTAAATATGGTGAATTAGTTGTGATTCGTGGTTCTGTTTAGTTGTGAATTCTCTTGTAGCATTCTGAATGACTAATCAAAGGTGAAATGTAACCCAAGGTGAAAGGTTGGTTTTGTAAAAGTGTTCTACCAGCATTAACCATAATTGCAAATTTCAAATATTCATAGGAATATAAATCTCCTAAAATCAACCACCTTCTTCCCAGGGTTCCTAAGAAATATGAATTGCCTGTGCAGCACAGAGGAGGAAAGTGTTTCTAAAATGCTGCACTTCATGGCATTCCGTGAACAATGAAATTTATTCATTTATTAACAATAACAGTCCTGCTCATCATCATATGAACCCATACTAAAAGTTCATGACCTTATGAACTATAGTAGTTATAATCCCTTTTACATCTTGGTGCTTCTGGATAGGTATTTTGCTTTGCATACATTGGTGGTTGTTTTACCTGATATTTCTTCTATCCTCGTAGAAGAAACTAAGCATTTATGAAAAGCAACTTTGTTTGCCTTGTATTTCCCTACAGAAATGGTTCTATACAACCATTCTGCAGGACAACTTAAGTCACTATTACATGCCTTTATCTTTGCTGTTGTAAGAATTTTGATTAGATTTCTTATTAATTTCTTCCTTCTTTCCTTTTTATCTTTATATTGTTTCCAAAAATGATCTAGATTTATGGTATGATCATATCTAATGATTAAAAGACCAAAACATAACATATGAATACATGTACTTTATTAGTCAATAGCTAATAATACAGATTTTCCTTAAAGCCTTATATTTAAGACGGATCAGTATCTTGTTTTATAGAAGGCTACTTTAAGAAAGGAATGACAATTGATAGGTCACTAACCATTCATTTTAAAGAAAACTTCCAAATGAGTCCAGTTCTTGCAACAATCTTTCCCTATACTGACTGCTGGGAAATGATATTCCTTACCGAGTTCTCCAACCAAAATGATTTTCAGTGGTAGTTCTAGGTAGAAAAGCATTAACTTCCTGAAGCCTCACCTAAATCCAATAGTTTTCTTACACTAGTCTCTTCTCAAAAGTAAATGGAGTCCAGTGAGATTTATTACAGGTATATGTATATAGAACTAAAATTATTTGGATAATTCTGTTTTCAGTTCACAGACTTACCAACTAACAACAAATCTGTTCTCTAGAATATATTCTATTGCTTGGACAAGTTCTCTCTCACTCTCTCTCTCTCTCATTTTGACAGATGCATGCAAATGAGGAATTTCTTGTTACATCTGTGCCAGGACAGATTTTTTAAAAAAGATTCTACTACATAAAATCTATAGTAATTTATCTGATGTTACCAGGCAGGTAAATAAAATAGAAAAGCAGATGTTATTTCAAAGGACAGCTGTGTTATAGCTGGGAAGGGCTTTAAACATCTAAAGCATAATGTGATATTCATTCAAAGTAACTTTTATAAATTTATGTTTAAGAGTTTCTGTCTTATCTGTTGAAATAAATCTTCCACAGCGGGGCCTACATCAAAACTTTTTAATGGCTTTTAAATGTACTTCATTCCTATTAAGGTCTCATAATATTTTAGCAGTTTAGAAAAGTTGTCAACAAGCTATAAATTTTGGCAATAAAAGTTATTTTTAATTTAAAAATATGGGTTAGATGGTGTCTTAATGATTTATGTTTAAAGAATGTAAACTGAATGAGTCTTAAAGATGCCAGTTCAAAGTCGTGTTTGTTAGAGAAAAGGAATTTACATAGTGAAGCACACTGGTGGTATGTTTGGTTGGGAAGAGAGAATAATGCAGAACTCCTGTACCTCTGGTACACTGCAAAAGATTTCTCCTTCTTCCTTTTTACTGAAGAATGATGGTGTCCAATAATAGTTTCATCTTTATAGAGTTGAGTAAAATTTCAGGAGGAAACAGCAGCCAGATAAGACAGCAAGGCAGCTGAAGAGAAGTGACACCAAGGACCATAATAAGCAGAATAAATCGAAGATGAAACACTATAAAACTTCTGGTCTTTCTGTGCTTGCAACTACTGCAGAATAAGAAGGGGTTTACAGGCCTCCATTCCACACACTGGTACAGTTTAAGGGAAAGCCTACCCCTACTAATACATTCCACCCCTACTAATACATTCCACCCCTACTAATACATTCCATACATTCCACTTTCAGAGTGAGGGAACACTCCAGAAAAGTGACTAGACATTTTCTTTTGATTTATCTAAGCCAAAGGTGCATTTTCTTAGATAATGCAAAAGAAAACAGCTTTTCACTTTTCTGATATGATCTCTTAGTCTGAAAGTGGACTGAAGCTGGATTAAACTTTAGGTGGGAATGCAGCCCCAAAGTGGGATTTTCTGAGTTACACAACACTGAAAGAAAATAGCTTGATGCTTTGCTAGTGGGTTGTCTCACTCTGAAAGTGGACTGAAATCAGATTAAAACTTAGGTGTGAACACAGCGAAAATTTCTCCCATCCCTTGGGGCCTAGCATAGGAGTCACTGTAGCAGATTATTTGTAATACATCTGGCAGTAGCCATGTTTTACGTTATCACTGCAGATTCAAAGAAATCATCAGCTCAAACCTAGATTCCGATATTGACATTGAATCTTGGGGTGAATTTGCACCTTCAGTTCCCTAGGAAATTATCCCAGGGAGGTAAGGTTGGGAATGGATTGAGCATTTGCATTTTGAATGTCCAATCCCTCCAAAACTTCACCAAGTGCCAGGTAAGTGTGATCATGTCTATACCATAGGTGATCACCTCGCACAGCTTGGTGAATGATCAACAGAATGTGCAACTGCAACTGTGCTGCCCTACCCCCTGCCCCATTCACCTGGAAGAGATGTGAATGGTGTGTGAAGAGCGATGCTAGCCACTTCCCACACACAGCATAACTGTGGAGGACTTTTTAGTTCTCCACAACTATCAGGCCAGGGGGTAGTTCAGCATGGGCAGAGCCGGTTCCGGCACACAAGTGGTTCCATGCAGTGAAGATGCTTCATGTTGGAGCATCCCAGACCTTCCCCTCTGGGCCAAGTGCAAAAAGACCCTTAGTTTTTGGACTATATCTGTAATTTGAAAAAGTCTTATAGAATTATAACTTTAATAAAGTGCACTCATACACATACACACATGCACATACAGACAGACACACACTTTAAATGGACTTCAAGGAAGTGGTTGTTCTTACTCTGAAAATTAATTAAAGCTCTTTGTCATCCAAATAAGGCACAATTGAAAGTCTCCATATTTCAAATAAGCTTCAGCACAAATGTAAAGTTATGAAACGAAACAGCCCTACTTCTCTGCAGTGATTTGCTTAACAACTTAAGGTTAGGCCACATCTTACTTTCTCCCAGTGGGCAGCATTTAAGAAGTGAGTAATATGTCTGTCTGCCGTCGTCAAGTAATCCCAAAAGTAAGTAATTTACAGGAGAGCGCTACAAGCAACATATTGTAATATGTCATTGGAAATCAGCTTCCCTTTGCACATTTGATGAACGGCCAGATGGAAGCTTTTATCACATTTATTTAATCTGAAATATACATAGTAATTACAGTGGACCTTTTGATTCAAGCCTTTATTGCAGTCTCCAGAGAAACTTGAGGATGAATCTATCAATGGCATCCTAGTTTAGAAGCAACCTGGAAAAGCAGAATAATAATCCAGGGTTGTTGTTGTTTTTGCAGAGAATTGAATCTGAATTTATGTTTGCTGGGACAAAAATCAGTAAAGATGAGTATAGAAAACCATAATACCTAGCTTGTTATTATGCCTACAGTAAGACTTTGAAAAGCCAAGGGTTAGCCACAATCTTGGCAGTCTCCCATTATTATGAGTAGATCTTGGGTCATATTGTTTCATAAATCAATTAGAAAGGGAAGAGCAAGGATGCCTCCAGGCATCACTTCAAAATTTTGCATTTTACCAATAGTAAAGTGGCTCCAGAGAAAAATACAGTTCACTTATCCCCACAGCTGATACTCCACATTTTATCATTTGATGTCACAGCAGTGAGATTCTCCTATTTGTGTGTTCAGCCCTTCTGTGCATGCTCAGTGATGAAGGCAAGTTCTCATTAGTTCTCATACAGTTGCCCAAGCAGATGAAAAAATGCAGAGTAGCAAAATACACCATAGCAAGAGTGCTTGAAACCACTATTTTTTAAACACAGCATATCAGGTATATAATATGCAGTTATAGCAGAGAATCATTAAATGTGTCTGTCAAAGAGAATGCTGCTGTGCATTTCTCTCACATTTTTCATCTTGTCCAGATGAAACACAATAGGCTTTATGATTTTCAGAAGAAAACTGGTTAAGATATTGAAATATATCCAATACGTAGAAATTAAGTGCCCGTTTTTACATTAGTCGCTGAAATAAAAGAATACAAAAGGTCATAAAGCACACAGAAAATTCAAATGAAAGCTACTGTTAAGGTCAAATGATTTATCTTTGTCTTGAAAGAAGCACTTCTAGATAAAGCATTGTTATTATTTGCAGGGTGATTTTGAGGAAGTCCCAGATCGCTTCTTTTGAAACTATCCTCTTGCCAGAGGTGGGCATTGCTTTGCTGCTTGAGTAGGAGGTCTATGAATCTCCTCATGAGGAGACACACTGAAGCTCCCTCCATTTTCAAGAAATCATAGATGGGAGGCAATGTGCTTCAATTCCTGGATATTTTTGCTTTCCGTGCAGCTTTGCCCATCCTTGCTTTCTAGGTCAGGAAAGTTGAAATGAAGGGCAACTAGCTTGGCATTATGCCAAGCTTCTTTCAGCTGGAGAGGGGCAAAGTCTTATGCATACAGTCTGCATATAGAATGCTTCTATATGCAGGATGGTGTATAGGCTTCTTTAAAACACCTAGGCTGTGGTCACGCTTAAGGTATAATCCAGCTTCAATGCACTTTCAGAGAGAAAGAATACATCAGCATAGTGACAACCTGTTGTCTTTCAGTGTTAAATAACTCAGAAACTTCACCTTTGGGATAGATAATGTGGAAAGAAAATTACTGGTCACACTGCTGATCTGTTCTCTCTGAACGTGGACTGAAGCTGGATCAAACTTTGGGTGGGACCACAGCCCTAGGAGTCACAAAGACTTTTTTACTCCCTCCCTTTCTTTTTAAGGAATCTTTTTTTCTCTATGAACTAGACCCAAAGGGAGATTTCCCTCTCATGACTGCTGTTCCTATATGTTAAAATGGGGAAGAAGAATATGCAAGTTTCCATTACACTCAAGGGTTTGTTGTAGTCTGTACTAGCATGTCGATCTCAGGTTCCTAATCTAGGATATAATCATGAATAGGGCCAGTGCAGAAGGGGTTTTTGCCCTTTTCTCCATTTTATCCTCACAGCAGCCTGTGGGGTAATTTGTGCTAAGAAGCAGTGACTTTGCTTCTCATACATTGAGCTTTTATGTCCAGATAAATATTCAGTTCCAGGAATTATTTGGTTGTAGCCTGACACTCTTAGTCACTGCACTAAGAAGAAGAAAATTCACAATTTTTACCTTGTAATATGCAAACATATAACTATAGCCTGATCCAACAAAGGCCATACTGACCTTGAAGGGGGAAAATGCTAAGCATACTGTAAGTTTCAGAGACAAAGCAGACTAAATTAAATAACGTTAAGAATATAAAACAACAGAGATACAGCTAAGTATAGAATACTATTAATGGAGTCATCCACACACAGTAGCCAAAGATTCTGATATTGGGTAACGGACAAAAAACTGGAGTCAATATTTCCATATTTATGATTCTTGCATCTACATGACTTGGGATTCATAGCTTAAACAGGCAAAGCCAATGGTAAATTTACGCTTTTAGTTCAGCTTTGGAAAGGCATACAAAGGTTAATTAACAGTGGGTTTGATCAACTTTCCTGCTAGACTGCATAAGGATATGCAGTTGCGCAGTTTTTCAGTTAAAACTGCCCAGGAACTGCACAATCTTTTTATTTCAATCACTGCACTTTTCTGAATTTATGAAGACTCAGCGGTCCATTCCGCACTGGGCTGGTCGAGCTAGGCCTTTGCATTCTGCACACTGCTGTGGGACAGCAGAGGCTCTGCCTCCTCCATTTTGCTTTGTGCACACTGGATAAATCATGGACTGGGCTAGGGCACCCAAAAGGGCAAGGTGATTCATACAAGATGTAACGTATACTTTAAGATAACAGTACTTTGTTTTTTGTGGGACACACTATATAAAATTATAGTAATTTAACACAAGTTTAACAATTTTCTGTATTTTCTTTATCAAGTTGATTTCATTAGGCAGGATGCACTGAGGTATTATTTTGATGCTCTAAATATTCCACTACTTAGCACTTGCTCATAGGGGTTTGCAGAATGCTTTCTTGAATGCAAGCTTCAGTCTAGGGACAAGGAGATGTCACTGTGCAGTCTGATGCATTGTTTGAGCCACCTGAGGCTTCTCCAGTCTCTGTCAGGCCCTCCTTCCCATGTCACAAGGGGCAACAGGGATGTGAGGCCCAGGCTTCTAGAACTAAGTTTGTTAGTTTTCCACATACTAAACCCACCCCTCTTTAGATGGACATGCTTATTTTAAATGCTTTGAAAAGTATTCAAGATGGTGTTTTGCACACCCCTATGCATTGTGGCAAAGCTCCAGAAAACTAAGCACTAAGTAATTACAGTAGTGGAAACTTGAGCCCAATTTGCACTACAGCCCATAGTTTACAATTAGTAAACATCTGGGCAGATGCATCTGCACTTTTAGGAGGTGATTACAGCCTACAAGCAACCCTGTCTGCCCAGATGTTGGCTAATTGTTAGCTATGGTATACATCATCGTGCGCCACAAGCAACCCAATCCCAATCATACTCTTATCTTAAGCATCCAGCCAGCGACCATGTGCACTCTGTCCAGCTGATGAGGTCATCTGAGCTGCTGTGCAATTGCGCTGGTAGCTCACATGACTCCCTGATGTGACTGAGCTTGTGCAGAGTGTCAGTGTTGCCACAGTGATGGCACTAGCAGACATGCAGTCATGCAGGGCGCCACACTCAAGAAGGCGGTGCCCTGCAGAGGATCGGCCACATGATCAAAAACAGGTAAGTGATCGATCATGTTGGGGATGGGCAAACTATGGCTCAGGAGCCACAAACAGCTCAAACTAGCCCCACCCCAAAGCTTGTGCAAGTTTGAGCACTATTCTCTAAATAACCCCAAAAGCTAAGAATATTAGTTACTAGTCTTGAAGCCTGCAGCGCCCATTTTAGGGGTACACATTGGTGTGCTGCTGATATAGGTCTTTCAATAGTCCTGAACTCAGAGGCATATCTTCTGTCTGGAGCTAGGATAGGTCTACCAGTAATCCCAATCTGGCCTGCCCTTATCAGAGTTATGCTTCATACAGCATGGAGGTGGAGCCTCACAGATCCACCCATTCTAATCAGAATTGAAGGTAAGTATGGAAAAGGCCTGAAGCTGATACCTCATATTCTGACCCCTTTCGGTTATCTCATATGCAGTGAGACAAATGAAGGGGCTTCCTACACCTGTGCACTGATGCAACATGTGAAGCACCAACAGTCATCAAGACACCCCGGCCAGTGGCAGGCAAAATGCCCAACTAGACTGTCTAAGACCCACTGGAAAACATCTCTCAATGGCTTACTGTAGTAGCTTCAGCCATGTCGTGAGACTTCAAAACTAAACATATTATAGATAAGAGCAAAATCTACTAGAGGCTTCCAAGTAAGCATGTATAGATTTATCATTATCATTTTAATATGTTCAGTATTCTATATATTGAAATCATAACAATAATGTAATACTGTCTGACTTCCCAACATGAAGGATGTACCTGGGCATCCATTCTAGTAGCCATTGAAACACCTGTCGTCCATGAATTTGTCTAACCCTTTCTTAAAGCTGTCTAGGCTGGTTGTTGTCACCACCTCTTCTGGCAGCAAATTCTACAGACTGATGACCTGCTGGATGAAGAAATACTTTCCTTCGTCTGATCTGATTCTCCTACCCATCAGCTTCATAGAGTATCCCTTGGTTCTAGTGTTGTTTTCTATCCACCTTTTTTATATCATGCATGAATCTATTATTATTTTTTCTTAACAGTGATGAAGAAATGATCTGAAAGTGGCTTTTGCTAATCCATTTATTATTATTATTATTATTATTATTATTATTATTATTATTATTATTATTATTATTATTATTATTATTATTATTATTATCATGCAAAACAGCAGTTACACACAGCAAACGAGATGACTGTGCTGAATTTCGTATTATATCACTAGTCGGGCACTTCCCAAGCACCTAGGACTGCGTGATGTATCGGCGAATTATGCGAGCAGACCCTAGTAAAGTGGCTTTTTGTAGTTGGCAGATGGATATCTTGTCAATGCCAATGGTTTTTAGGTGCCCGCTGAGATCTTTTGGCAATGCGCCCAGTGTGCTGAGTATGACTGGGACCACTTTGACTGGTTTTCGCCAGAGTCGCTGAAGTTCAATTCTCAGGTCTTCGCATCTGGTGAGCTTCTCCAACTCTTTCTCCTCAATTCTGCTGTCACCTGGTATATCAACGTCAATGATCCACACCTTCTCTTTCTCAACAATTGTAATGTCAGGGGTGTTATGCTCCAGTTTTCTGTCATTCTGAAGCCTGAAGTCCCAAAGTAGTTTTGCCTGTTCGTTTTCAACAACTTTTTCTGGCTTGTGATCCCACCAGTTCTTTGCCACTGGCAGATGATACTTTTGGCACAAGTTCCAGTGGATCATTTGTGCTACAGCATTGTGTCTCTGCTTGTAATCAGTTTGTGCGATCTTCTTGCAGCAGCTGAGTATATGGTCGATTGTTTCATCCACTTCTTTGCAGAGTCGGCACTTTGGATCTTCTCCTGATTTTTCAATTCTGGCTTTGATGGCATTTGTTCTTATTGCTCGTTCTTGTGCAGCAAGAATCAGTCTTTCTGTTTCCTTTTTCAATGTTCCATTCGTAAGCCAAGCCCAGGTCTTTTCCATGTCCACTTTGCCTTCGATCTTCTCCAGGAACTGCCCATGCAGTGCTTTATTGTGCCAGCTGTCCGTTCGGCATTGAATTGCAGTTTTCCGGTACTGCTTCTTGGTTTGCTGAACCTTGAGAAGCTTCTGGTTGTTGACTTCAATTAAAGCTGATTCTTTGATGATGATGATGGTGATGATGATGATGATGATGATGATGATGATCATGATGATGATGATGATGATTCTGACCCACATCACTTAGTATTCCCTGGCTTCTACTTATCCAATTATCTGCCAGGTCCAACATTGCTTTGCTTCTGAGATCAAAAAGGCTAAATGCCAAGGAAAATCAATTAATACATGGTGATAATGTTAAGAGTAATACATTTGTTTTGACAGAGCTGCTGTTGCTAAGAGATTCTCTTTCCCACTTTTAAAAATCTAAGGTTATATTTAGGTGCTAATGCCCTTACTTTCTTCTTTCAGTGTATTGATGAACTGGCGTGTGGAGGTTACGATTCAATGGCTTACAACCTTGGAGCAGTTAGTGACCCCTGTTCGGTGTCTGGTTTTTTCTGCCAAGAACAAGGTCCCTAACAGATAAATGTTGAATCCCACAGTGTTCCTATCACCCAGGGTGCACTGCATAAAACCAAAGGCCTCATAAAACCAATTGACTCCCTTTGGCATCCATCAGATAACTGCACTGAATTCACATGCTCAACACTTGAGCATGAATGATGTTCCTTATAGATGCCTTTACATTTATCTGACCAAAAATTCATGCAGACTCAGCCACCTGCAGCAGAACTTGCTCAGTTACGCTTTATCGCTCCTTTTTCTTTTTTTCATTTCTAGTGCGAAAGGATAAGGATGACAAAGAAGAATATATAAAGGATTCCCACTGAGATTCAGTTCCATAAATTATGTATTATGCAGACACTATTCTGCTGATTCTATCTGATCCCCAATTCTCAGTTTCTTGTTTTTGCTTCTATAAATAGCTATGGCCAGATTTTTGGTTGTAAAGCAATGAGGATAACATCAGAAACCTTTCCTATTTAATAAATTCTCCGGGAAAGATCCTTTCCCCTCCCACATTTTTCACATTAAGGGCTTGAAAATCTGGAATATAAACAGCTCGTAAGTCAGTAGGGAATGGAGCAGGGAAATAAAGCTTCTGAATATTTTGAAAAAGTATTAATCTAACTTGTTCACCCCACAAAACCCCAGTATTTTTAACTCTTGTTTTGTGGCTGTGTTATTTCAGAAGATATCAGAATAATATTGTGCTATCTTTTTTCTCCCCTTCTAGGTCCCAATGATATGGATGCAAAGCCTGTACCAGACCACGCTCTTATAGGAGGGATAGTGGCTGTAGTTGTGTTTGTTACCCTATGTTCTATAATTCTTCTTGGTCGATATCTGGCAAGACATAAAGGTAGGCAAGAAATAATTACTCATTACAGCCAGATTTCCTAGTCCCTACAATAGGGGGGGAAATGTCACCTCTGATGCCATAGCATCACGCTATGAGCAAATTAGCACCTTCACTTCCCTAGGAAATGGCAGATGGATTGGATGTCACTTTGCAACACCTGATCCATCCCAGACTTACCCAGCACTTCACCACATGCCAGAAAAGTGAATTCACCTCTATACTAGAGGGGATTACCTTGCCACAGCAACAGGAACTGGCATGTGCAGTGCTATTGGCACAGTGACTGGGTGGTACACAACCAAATCCATGCTGCCCCATTGCACACACCATTTGCCCAGAAGAGATGTGAACAGTGTGTGCCAGCCTTTACTAGCCTCCTCGTGTTACATTCAATGCACAGGATGCTGTGGCATCCACATGGACTCTTCACTCATGCCACCTTAAGCATTTGTTGCTTTTGTTTGTTGTTGGCACAACTGAGGCTGTGTTCAGACATAACAAAAAACACCTTAGAGGTGCCTCAGAGATGCCTCAGAAAGATAGTGTGTGGTCCTCATGGTCCTAACCCTTCTCTAATATACTTTTTTAAGCACAGAATTTTCAGGGGAGTGGGAGGGGCAGGCAAGTGTATAAACAATCCCACCTTGAGGCCTTCTCTAAGTTACCTCAGAGGTGCTTCTCTGATGCGTTTGATCACAGCCTGAGTATGTATGCAGTTTTCTTGGCCAAGGCTGTTTTAGCACTAGCACTGAAGACCCCATTAGGAACCCATTTAGAACCCCTATGATACTCGATTGGTAGTGATCAGTTATGCACTGTCCCCACACAAGACCCCTTTATTTATTTATATTTATATCCTACCCTATACCCTATTAGAACCCTATTAGGATCTCATCCTGATTGTGTTGTCCCCATGAATGCTGGCGAAATCCAGATTTAAGGGGTCCTTCATTCTCTTAAATCCAGATTAACTGTAGACCCCTTTAATGGTGTCTGAAACCCAGTCTTCAGCCGTAGAGACTGGATCAGAGGACACATGTCCACTTAACTTACCGGGCCAATGGGGTCCAGGGGGGCGCTCAGTGGTTGCCATTTGCATGGGGCGGCTCTGGCTCTGCCCCACCACTCACAGTATGGAGGCCTGCAGGGACTCCAAAGCTGTCTACAAAGCCGTGACTCTCTGACATGACCTCTGTCAGCAGATGTACATATCGATTGGCATTGGCACTGGCCAGTCACACCACACCATCAGTGGCCCTTCTGGCTCTGGCTAAACAGAGTGCCAGGATGGGTGCTATGGCATCCACCTGGCGCCGCTGTTTGGCACCCATTTCCACCGGGTGTTAGAGGATGTATGGGGCCCTTGCTAAGATCCAGATCTTCAAGGCTCAGATTCCACAATGACTGGATTTCAAAGATTTGGATTAGCTAAGGTAAGTGCAAAAACAGTCCAAGATACTGAAGTGGTTTGTCATTACCTACTTCTGTTGAGAGCCTTGGTATTGAACTAGCAGTCCTTTGAGAGCTGTAATTTCAGAGTGGGATAAAGAAATCTGAAAGCTCATTATGCTGTACTATGCTTGCAGCAATGGTCCTGCTGTAGTAGTGGCCATCTTAGGCCACTTCTCTGGCAGCTATCATCAAAAAGAGCCCTAAGAGCCATTTCCTATGTTTGATGACCCTCCACCACCCCATCGCTTTCAAGATCACAGCTGGTAATTCCCTGACTACCTGTCAAAATTGTGGCCATGTGGAGTTTGAAGTTGGGAATCTCTGGCTATTTTTTTGGCATGGGAACTGGGAGGCTGCCTCTCTCCTTTGTTGCAGATCAGAATCAAGTATAATCTTGGTGTGGGAGGTGAGGAGGCTGCTTTTTTCCCTCACCCCATGTTAGTGTCACTGTCCTGACATGGCTGATCTTGACATGGGGCAAGGGAGTATCCCCCACACACACCAAGATTGATGCTTCCAACTGCATACAGATAGCATGCCAGGGCATTATGTATAGCACTATTTGCATAGCACTATGAGACATCCCTAATTGTGACATGACCTGTGACATGTTCTGCTGAGGCGCAGGGACTATGAATCTTTAAGCATGATTGGAGGTGCTCTTAATAAGGAGAAGTTAGGATTGTAACGGTCCTCTTCCTGTCATGTACAAGTTGCCTTAGTAATTTTGTAAGACCAGCATTTTCTGTAAAGAAACAGATGAATGTTTGAGTGACAGTAATAAACTATCTGTCTCAAAAGCTTGTTTTTTAAAAAATAAAAATATTTAAAGAAATATTTTAAAAAATATTTTTAATTTTAAGTACTTTAAAATAAAAAAATATTTTAAAAAATTGGGAAAATATTAAGGATTACATCCTAGTTTATTTTCTGCACACAGGCTGTGGCCACACCTTCACTTTAAACCTTCTTCAGTCCAATCATCATGTCTGAGTGCTCACACCTTTTCAATTCTGTCCATTTTATTTGTGGACTTTTGACCCCACCCCTGTTTGGACCTTCCTGAATGGAAAGTCCACAGATTAAATGGACAGAAATGAAAAGGTGTGAGGAGTCAGACCTTAAGAGGGCTGAAGAAGATTTAAAGTGAAGGTGTAGCACCCAAGCACAAACATAGCTATATAGGTTTGGGGAGCTTATTACAATTCATTTCTGGAAAACTTAGAAATGACAGGGAAAATAGACCTATGTAGGTAGGTCTGGGGTGAATATATTATGGAACTAGAAAGACAGAAGATCAACATGAGGACTTTTCTCTTGGGCAGACTCTCCATTCTTTTTCTTTACCACTCTATTGTTCAAACCTACCTCTCAGACACAGCTAGGGATGTTCCAGAATGCTCTGTTCACACCTCCCAGCACCTGCAGTGTCCCAGAGCATCTAGGAGCTTCCAGACACAGCGTTCACACTGCCTTCCAGTACAAACACTACATGTAGATGGGGTGAATCAGCAGACTGGGGCTGCAAGGGTGTGTTTCAACCTGAGCTTCTTAAAATGCTTTAAAAATGAAACAAGAAAAACCCGATGCAAACACGCCTTCTGGCTGATCCCACCTCAGTGGCTTTAAATCACTGTCAACCCTGATTCAACCCCGATTCTGCTGTCCCCACAGAAAACGTTTCAAAATTGCATTAGGGAAAGTGAATCTTTTCTTCTCCTCCCTGTTTGCCAGCCGGGGCGCCCACCCCTGACTCAATTGGATCCCATAATGATGTGGCAGAGGGTGGGGAATCCCAGCTCCCTTCCCTTCCCCTCCTCTCCCCTCCCCTCATGCTTTTGCAAAAGACCAGCTGTGACCTGGGGAAGGAGAGAAGCACCTCCCCCCCATGCCCTGCTAGTGACTGAGCATGTGCGTGTGCACATGCAGCCGGGCGAGTGGGCAGGCAGCTCTCTCTCTCTGCTGCCACTTTTTCGCTTCTCCACAACTGTGTGAGATCATCCTTGTCATCTGTTCCTCCTCCCAGGGAGTTCACGAGGCCCAGGAGAGACAGAGGAGCACCTTCTTGGTTTCTCAAAAGGAAGGAAGAAAAGGCTTGGCAAATTGGAAGGGAGGGAGGGAAGGGTGAAAGAAGGACGAAGAGAGAGGAGCAAGGAATGAAGGACACAAGGATCAGAGAGAGAGAAGGAAGGAAGGAAGGAAGGAAGGAAGGAAGGAAGGAAGGAAGGAAGGAAGGAAGGAAGGAAGGAAGGAAGGAAGAGACAAGGATCAGAGGAGAGAGACAGAAAGAAGGACTTAAAGGTCTTGCTGCTGAAGGAACGGTTTTTACTCCTCAAAAAACACATGAACCAAATTGGTAATGGGGACAAAGAACATAAGGACATAAGAGAAGCCCTGCTGGATCAGGCCACAGCCCATCTAGTACAGCATCCTGTTGCACATGGTGGCCCACGAAATGCTCATGGGCATCTCAAGAAGAGACAGAGACAAACCTTTTCCTGCTCTTGAATCCCAGCAAATGGCCTTAGAAGTGTCCTGCTCCCCCCCCCCAGCCTGAAAGATGTACTTAGGCATTCATTCTAGTAGCCATTGATAGATCTCCCATCCATAAATTTGTCTAACCCAACCTTAAAGCCATCTAGACTGGTAGCTGTTACCACCTCTTCCGGCAGCACATTCCATAGACCGATGACCCTCTGGGTGAAGAAATACTTTCCCTTGTCGGATCTCACTCTCCTACCCATCAGCTTCATAGAGTGATAAAGAAATTTATCCACCTTTTCTACACCATGCATAATTTTATATACTTCAATCAGGTCCCCTCTTAAACACCGTCTCTCCAGACTGAAGAGGCCTAGACATTGCAGCCTGGTTTTGTAAGGGAGGTGTTCCAGCCCCTTAATCATTCTGGTTGCCCTTTTCTGTGCCTTTTCCAGTTCCACAATATCCTTTTTGAGGTTTGGTGACCAGAATTGTTCACAATATTCCAAATGTGGCCTCACCATAGATTAATAAAGAGGCAAAATGACACTTGCTGACTTGTTTTCTATTTCCTTCCTAATTATTCCCAGCACTGAATTTGCTTTTTTTGCTGCTGCTGTGCACTGGGTTGACACCTTCATTGAACTGTCCACCTGAACCCTGAGATCCCTTTCCTGGTGTGTTGCAGAAAGCTCAGACCCCATCAGTTTATGGACATAATTTGGATTTTTGGCCCCGATGTGCATTACGTTGCACTTGTTAAGTTAAGATCAATTTGAAATTACTTTTTAGCATGAGTGAGAATGCAGCCCAAGTGCACAAATTCGCATTGCATCATAATCACTATGACAACAGCCTGGCGTACATCACATATTGATGTGGCTGATGCCATTGCAGTCTGGCCAGGCTCTGACTGGCCCATCTGTACTTCAAGTGCTGGTGGTAATTTCTGGGATTGCCCCAGGACTTGAAGTTCAAAGGCACCCCAGTTCACCCATCTTAACTTCAGTGGGACAGTATTGCTATATCATTCTCCTAGTTAAATGTGAATCAACCCTGTAAGAACATAAGAGGAGCCCTGCTGATCAGGCCACAGCCCATCTAATCCCATCTCACAGAGTGGCCCAGTTGCCTATTGACACCTCAAGCAGAGACAAGGGCAAAACTTATCCTGCTCACCATTTGGACAATATAGTGCAAATGGTCTTAGAGGCATTTTGCTTGTCCCTCCAGCCTGAAAGATCTACTTTCTATGGGCCCTAAGCACAATGAGCTAAGAATAATAAAGCAAGGGAAGAATGAAAGATTTTTCTCATGTCTGCTTTGTGCTCTCTCTCTCTCTCTTTCTTTCTTATTTGAATGAATTAAACCCATAAAGAAATATGATCGCCTGCCCATTTATGTTATTTTTTGGACTTAAATACTTTTTAAGATTTATGTTCATATAGATATTAGACCACAGTTTATTCTTAATGGTTGTCTATTGCTATGTTTTGTGTCTATTAATTATAATAAGATAATTTATAATCTATATTATTCAAATGATTACTGTTCCTGTTGAAGTATGTTTCAGTTTTTTTAATAAGTTAAATCTCTTTTACTACTTTTCCAAAGTCTTTATTAACAAATGTATACATGGGAATAAAGCCCCCCTCCAATTAACTTAATAGAGATTTCATTATAAAGGTGTGCACACCATTTGGACAACATAGTGCAGAATGTGGCACCCGTGTTTCATTCCTCCTCTTTGGGAGGCCAACATAGTTATTCTGTGCTTCAAAATTTAAACTACAGTCAGAAACATCAAAGCCCCTAACAGTTTTCCCTTTTAATCACTTTGTTTCCTACAGGAACATATTTAACAAATGAAGCTAAAGGAGCTGAAGATGCACCTGATGCAGACACAGCCATTATTAATGCAGAAGGCAGCCAAGTCAATGCAGAAGAGAAGAAGGAATATTTCATATAGATGCAGACTTAGGTTCTCTGAGTATTACTCACCAGGCTGACTGCTGGAGAAAATTGGCTCTCATCGTTCAGAATTAATTTCTCCCATTGTTTTGCTGCTTTTAGTAATGTACACAGTTGCTTTTAGTAGCCAGTTTATACCAACAATCAGCCATGGACTACATTTTTTTCTTTAATTATGGTACATACAGGACATTTCTTATTGCCTAATAATCATATCCATTGCTCTCTTAACATGCAGTGCTTGAATATACAGCCTTAACAATTTTAATCATCATTCATTCATATTGTTCAGTTTTTTTATTTTTTTTTATAAAAACAATGTTACACTGCATTTCTTTTTTCTTTCTTCTTTTTTCTTTCTTTCTTTTTAAAATCATGGTCCTTACCAATATTGCACCAGACCATTTTCATTACAACTTGTTCTTAGGTGAGGACTGAAATGTACTTAAATCAAACATGACAAGTTAAGATTAGAGGTTTACAAAGAATGTTTTATATATGTCTATAATTCAAAAAGCAGCCTAGTTTTGAAACATTATGCCCTAGGAAACACCAACCGAAAGCATTCTGATATAATTTTTGTGTGTGTTTGCAAATGATAGCAAAGGGGTATGAACAGACCTTTTATTTTGAAGGCACATTGGTACTGAAGCGATATCTGGGTGATAACCACATCATGAAGTCTGTCTGTACAGAATCTGAAGAGGTGGATGATGTATCTCCATTTTGAAAATATTTGTCCAGCTCTTTTACTGCTTTTAGGTTCATAAAGACTTCCATACTTATTTCTGTAATTTCTATAATTTCTGGTTTTCTTTTCTTTTTTTTTTTTAAAAAATTAATTTATTTGCTTTACATGGGCTCACCTGCCTACTTAAATTGGACATGTTCACAGGGCACAACTGCAAGGCATTTTAGTAACTGTATATAGTGCATATAATAAATCCAATTAAACATTATTTGATACATATTTAACTTTTGGGGCTGTAGGTAAGTCAGTCACAAGTAAGCATTTTCTAATATCCATTATATCCCTTTAGATATGACTTAAATTAATATTCCAAGTAGATAACATGAATTAGTATTTTTTTGTCTGTATGTCCTAGCACTGTTCAACAGCAAGCATTTCTAGTTCCAGTTAATTTTCTTTGTTATACAATGGAAGCACAATGTTATATGGAAACGTAGTTTTAAGCTAACAACCAGTGCACAGCCTCAGGTTTTAAATTACAACCACACCACATTAATGATTAATTATTACATTGCTAAAAAAAAAATTCAATATATCATTTGGCAGTTCCAGAGCTGCTTATTAATGTTGGATTTGCCAAAACACAAACATCAAAGCATTACAGCAAAAACAACAACAAAAATCTATGTTTTGTGTATACAGTAAATGGACTAATTCTTTATATTAAATTCCTGTCTATGCATTTTGTGAGGTACAAACTTATGTCACGGTGAATGATAGCGAATACTTGCCATGCTTTTAGCTCTACAGTAAAGACCTCTTTTTGAGATAATTCTCAAAATGTAGGGCAAAATTCCATGTTTAAAGAAGAAAAAGTTCTGAATCTACAACAATATAAAATTGTTGGTCAATTCCTCTTCCAGAAAAAATAAAAATAAAAAAATCACCAGATGAGCTTATTGGTTCCATGTCAGAATATTAAAATCAGAAGCAATTGTCGTTCAACTCCTAAGTGCTGCACCTTCCAATAAAGGAATATTTCTATATGGATGCTATTACTGGTGAAGACTAAAAGCATAATGGCCTATTGTAAAGGGTTAACTCCAGGGATTTATTTTTTGCGTGGGGGGTTAGGGAGGGTAGCATTTGAATATGACATCATGTGTCACAGTAAATGGGAATCAAAGGTGTTGTGTCAGATTATTTATCAGAAGAATATACACCTTTTAAGGACAATAGTAGAATTTTTAAATTGTTTCTGTTGGGGGAAAAACATTTATCTTGTTAATTTCTATGAAAAAATAATCATCAATCAAAGCAGCACTTTTTCAAAAGTATACCGAACATAAATAATATGATGTGGTTGAGTGTTAACATAATAAATCATATACAGTATTACATTTTAAAGAAATACGTCTGCATTGATGTGATTGCATGCTTGTTTTTACCCTTCACTCCAAATCATCTGTGGAAAAAATGCAATAATATGCTATTCTAGTAAGGTAGTTTGAAAGAATCGGGTAGGAGTTACTAGGTACATTGAAGCTAGCATAGGTTTTCAACATAGTCATGTCTTTCAAGAAACACTTTTTCATAACTGGGAAAAGGAATGAAGATTACTGCTACAGTACAAGAAACAAAAGGTATTTGTCACAGCAGTTAGCTGTAACTACTATTTCAAAAACTGGTTTGTGGAACTAATGTCCAAACCAGCAGAGCACTTAATTTTTGTGTTTAAATATCTTGCTGCATTAGGATTATGTTTACTAAAGTCACATGTTCATTTGTGCTGCATTTGCACATTTATTTACTCTTTATAAATTCCATTTTGCTTAAATTATATAGAAATGCTGGTTACATTATCCACCCACTCATCCCTGTGAAGTGAGATTTTCAATGATTTGGTCATCTTTTTAAATAGAAGCATTTCAAATTGTCTTGTCAGTGCAGCATAAGGAAAGCATTGGAATTTTGCAATATTAGATAGAAATTGGACTGTTAGCTTTTTTCTTGTGTGCTCAGTTGCAGTCATTTAAAAAAAATATATATTCTGTCTTGCACCTTGATATGTAATTTACAGAAGGCCAAAAGGTAGTGTGAAAGTATACCATATGGTGTTAAGTAAATGGGTAATTCTGGCTTGTCATGACTTTCTGTCATCTATATTCACCCAGCTAAATCAGAGGTTCTCAAACTTTTTCTTCGAAAGAGTAAGGAGGCTTTTGGAATAGAATAATAACCACATCTTTATCAAATAATTCCACAAATGAAAGTGATATTTTGACATAATGTCCCAGCTCTGTCATTATTTTGGCAAAATAATTAGCAATATTCTAGAATGTTTCCAATGCTGGTACCTTTTCTTATAAGGAAATCATTTTAAAACAAAATAGGTTCAATGATCCAACATAAATTCACTTTAAAATTGAGCTATGTACCTGGCAATGCTGCTAAAAAGAATATTTTTCAGTTTTTGTGATATTGCACTAGCATTTGAGCAGATCTGCATGTTGCTGCTCCCTCTTTCAGTGCCTTTTGGACCAGTGGAAAAGAGAGAACAGAGCTAGATGAAAGGTGGAACAGGGATTCTCTTCCTGTTTTCTAGGTGGTTCTAGTCTGATACAAATTATGGTGAGCCTGCTGTTGTCTCCACTATCATATGGACAGCAGGACACAAGACTAGGATATAATCTGGAATAAGGCCCAGTGTAGACAGGGCTTAAGACAGATTCTGCACTGTCTGATATGCTGGGCGAGCAAGCATACTGGGAGTTAGTGTACTTCTGCACATGGATGTGGTCTACGGAAGTGAAGAATTGAAGATCCCAGTATGCTGGCTGGTCCAGTATACCACCCAGTGCAGAATCACCTCAAAAGATGATGGTTGTTAAATCCTTGAAGGATAATAATTTCATGGCTATCCTCAAGCTTGCTATGAAATATAAATGTCAGATGTTCCATGGCTAGAAAACAACTCTTTCTGTAATTGGAGAGAGTTGGATATTGGTGAACTAGCCAGGAGAGACACCCATGAGCTTTTTTTTCAAAGGTCGTGTCCCAACATGGCAAGGGTAATCCAATTTCTGTGGCAATGAGGACTCACTATGATTTCCCATTGTTCCCACATCTGTATCATCAAACAGACTCAAAATGGACTTGTTTGTTCCCACTCTTAATTTTTCCCATGCTCAGCATGGAAAACCATATATTTTCTCTCCTCCCCTCACCAAAAAAAAAAAAAAAAAAATGCTCCCCATTCAGTCAGCAACTGGAAGCTACCCCGTCCATCAAACCATGAGTTCACTGGAGTAGGAAAGTCCAAAGCTGCCCTCTGTATTTCACTGATGCCGCATCAGAACAGGGAATACCCTTGGTGGCACTTTTAGTCATTCACCACTCATTCCTTCTCCCCCTTCATCATGTACCCACCTAAGCACAACTTCATTCCCATGTCTACAACACAGTACAGCTTCTTTAAAGC
This sequence comes from Aspidoscelis tigris stejnegeri, assembly GCA_023333525.1. Lineage (NCBI taxonomy): Eukaryota > Metazoa > Chordata > Lepidosauria > Squamata > Teiidae > Aspidoscelis > Aspidoscelis tigris. The sequence goes on from JALMGA010000001.1 coordinate 228,365,435, forward strand.
CAGTCTCACTTCTTTTTTTTTATTATAATAGGTTTTTGTGCTACTTTGTTATTTCAAAGCAGGACATGATAGCAAAGAGTGTGGCAAAAAGGGAAGAAGTAAGGAGGAGATCTGTATTTGTGTAGCTGAAGCCAGTGTTTGGCAAATTGCCTCCGCTTCACTTGCCCACACCAAGAAACCCTGGAGGCAGAGGAGTTACTTCCTTTTTCATTATAATAGTGATTTTGTGCTACTTTGCTATTTCAAAGCAGCATGCAATGGTGGAGAATGCAGTTAAATGGATGCACGAAGGGATTAATATTCATGGTGGTGAAGCCAATGATCAGTAAATTGCATCTACCTCATCCTGCCCCCTCCAAGAAATCCACAGAGGCATGGGTCCCACATTTGTGTGGTGCCAATGGCAAACTCAATAAATATGCAGAGCTGCTGATGCATAGTTCTGTTTTCCACAAAAGTCTCCTTTTCATGAAAGAAAACATTGTTTCCCTTATTCCCTGCCAAGGGAAAAGGGGGTATACATTGTCCTTTTTTATTGCAGGGGTGTGAGAGAAAGGAAATGGAAGATTCACTGTACTCCTCGCAGGGAGAAAGGAACAGGCAGTGCAGCATTTTCTGTGTCTTCTCTTTTACTCTTTTGTCCCTCTACGGTAGGGATGTTTTCAGTCTCCTGAGTATAATACTCACAATTGGACAAGAGGAAATGGGGAACGCACCCCAAAACTACTGTTCTCTTCCAAAACTACAGTTCCTTCCTTCCATTCACACTTTGAAAAATAAAATTGGCTAACCCTTGAACTGGACTGAATATTCATTTAATCCACATACAAGGTGAATTCCCATTCAGGGAATAAAGCGCAATATACAAGCTATTTACATTGTGATTTACAACGATATGTAAAGCACGTTAAAAGGAAGCAAAGGAGCATCTGGGAATTGGATTCAACCCCGATTTTGTGTCCCCGCTCTTAAACACTTAAAATGCTTCCAAAAACAGATTGGGGAAAGTGATTCTTTCCCCTCCTCTCCCCATTGCCCAGGACCCACGGTGATGGCTACACCTCAAGCCCCGTTTGCCCGCTCACCTCCACACCCACCATCCCCGGCAGGGGTTTCCCTCCAAAAAAAGCACCCTGGCTGGCTGGCTGGCTTGTTGGGGCAGAGAGAAGGAGGGAGGGACACCCGATCACTTCACTAGATCCACAAGCTGGTTAGAAAGACTGAGCGGAGGCTGGGTGACCTCCTCCTTTTCCCTGCCCAGGCGAGGCGAGGCTCCCCCTGGATCAACGCAGCACTCACTCTGCTGCTGCTGCCGCCGCCGCCTATGCACACACACATATACACTTGCACATTCCCCCGAGTGGGCAAGCAGTGCTGCCGCCATGGCAGGCGGGTGAGAGGGAGAGATAGACTGAGAGCGGCCAGAAGTAAACCTTTTAATGTAACCCAGTTTTCCACACATGCAACCTTTAACTCTGTAAAATGCGTGGGTGGGAAAGGAAACATTGTTATAAGGTGTGAAGTGGGTGAATTGTTACAATGAAATTGGCTGCTGTACAGGGGAAATCTGGCATTTTAACTGACAAGTGGCTATCCTGCAGGGTGAAAGCCCACCCGTTTCATGACGTATTTGCCCAAATACTGCTGCACCGTTCCCACAGCAATAAAGAAGAAGCGTTTTAAAAGCCAAAAACGGGGGGGGGGGGGAGAGGAACCTGAAAAATCAGGTTTTTATTTATTCCATGTTTAAGCCAATTAATCCTCAAAAATACCCCTGAAACTGATTGGGGGTGGGAATAACGAGAATCCAAACCATTTTGAAACTGTTTTAATTGATTGAGGGTGGGAACGACAAGGATCCAAATCATTTTGAAACAGTTTTAAAGTGGCAATGGGAATTCAGCCACAGTTTAGCTTTCTTTCAGAAACTTAAATCCACAAAAAGTACAGAGTCTGTTATTATTGCCAGTATGAAGAAGTATAAAACTGGCCTCTAACCTGATTATTTGGCCTGTTGGATTGGGCCCAAAGACTAAATACACTATGCTTCATTGGAATTATTGGAAGATTAACTTGACTCATTTCTGTTAATACACAATTGATCCCAGTTTGAGAACCCCTGGTTTAGGTAAAGATACTGGGAGTAAGACACAAAGTTCTATTGAAATAGTTATTATGCAACATGTGATAGATGTGACTTATTAGACCACATAAGATAAGATCAGCCAAGGCAAATATGAAACTCAACTGTTCTCAATGGGAATGTATTTTTTAATTATCTTTCCAGGTTTTCAACTTATTGTCTATGTTCTAATTTCATGATTGTTGTTGTTCTCATTCTCATTTTTATTTTTAAAAAATGAATGGAATTAGGCATCTCACAAGGTCTGGGGACATCATCTTACCATCCTTAGGTGTCATTAGAAAATCCAGTTGAAGGAACCTAATATATGATCTGAGGGTCAAAGATGATCCGGAATAGTTACTGTTGTTTTCACACTTACGGAAGGCAGTTCATCTTGTACTGAGATCCCTAGTGTGAAAACTACAGGAGGTAAATGTTGCTGTTGTGCTTCTGTGTGTGTGAGTGTGTGCACACACACACAGAGACACACAGGCACACACACATTAACAATAACATTAAAGTGGACAATTGATTATGCTCATTAAAGGATATATCTACCTATCTAAATATCTCAGAAGGAAAATGGGAGCTTGAATAATGACTGTAAAAGCACTGAAGTTTCCATGTACCCAGATGTACATGTATCCAATGTATTATGATCACAAGAGTGTGGTTACATGTGCTTCCATGTAACATCGCAGTTATAGTGTAATTTAGTGCCACTTATTATAAAGTGTTACCAAAAGAACATAACTTTTACTTGTCTAATAAGTAAAGGTAGTTCTGCAAACTTAACAAAAACATACACATCAGATTACTAATAGCTGTTATGGTCACACTGAATTTTTTATTTTTTTTTTATTTTTGTCATTCATTAGAAATGGCAATTTATAATGAACATACCAAAAATTAAGGGCAGGAAAAAGCAGCAAAAAATAAGAAGCTAAAAAAAATAGGTTTCAAAATAATCTGAAAGAATGGTCTAAATGGAAATAACCCGAGTAATACTTTGGATTAAGTGGCACAAAGTACACACTAAAAACTATGCAAAAATATAGGTCACTACAATGTACTCACATGTAAGTATCTTGTACTTTCTCTGTATGGATATTGGACAAACATGTATTTATAATATGCATTTTGATTATTTTATAAGGAAAGAAATGAAAGTTTGCAGTTTAAAAAGCAAAGTATAAGCAGCAGCTGTTAAATATCTGCATTTATCCCCTACTATGTCCAAATATTATTTAATTTATTGCAAGCCATATTTTCCTTGAAGCCTGCTCCATATCTCTCTCTTCTAATTCGGATCCCACAGGGCTCTTTCCAACACCTCTGGGGCAAAGACTGAAGTTCTGCTAATAGCTTTGCTGCCAGCACTCTGTCTGAGAACACAATTCCATAATCCATTTCTAGCCCAACTGCACAAGCTTGCTCTTTTTTTATCTTCCTTGAGGGAGCCTTTCATGCTAAGTTGTTGAAAAGTGTTGCCATTTGCCCTGGTATTTTTAGCCTGAGCAATGGAAAGAGCGCCACAGAGAGAACTACATTTGCCTGACCCCTATTTCAGTGTTGCATCTCACCTGGAATTTCTGCTATTTATTTCTCAATAACATCAGGTAATCTTACATTGTGAGTACAAAATGCTTCCATCAAACCACAGAGGATGCCTTTAATGACAAAGTTAACTCCCCCCCCCCAACATGAAATTCTATATCATTGATTCTTTTCATCTCATCATTTCCCCCTCCCCCATCATGGTCTTTCAAAAGCAGTGCATTGAAAGCAGTAAAATAACACAGAACTGTGACAAAAACACACACAAAAATTGTTAAATTGTACACTGCAAAGCTCCAAGAGTCTCCAGCTACAGCTTTCCTTCACTGCTATCATTATTGCCCCAAAGCATTCATTCCACATTCAGTCGCACCATTTTTAACTAGTGCCCATAATAAATGTGGGGATTGTTTGGCCCAGATTCCGTTGTCTTGGATTTTGTTTTGGGTGAATGATATTCTCCCCCTGCCCCTGGCAGCCCTTATTTATGATCATCCCTTCTTCTAGAGTTGCTTTAATCTTTCATAACTATTGTCACTGCAGCACATCACTGTATCTGCTGGGTTTATAGTGCAATATATGCTTTGAAATTAAGAGGAATGATCTGAAGTGATTAAGGCATACACAAGCCTATGCAGATCTATATTTTTTGATATAAGTAATCTAACCATGAGTCCCTTAAGGAAAACAATATCTGGACACATACACAGAAGTAGCCATGCACACCTGGAGCCTATTTGCACTACAGCCCATACCATATGATTAGGCAACTTCTGGGGTAGAGCATCTGCACCTAGAAGAGGCTATTATAGCCTCCAGGAACCCCCTGCTTTCCTAGAAGTTGCCTAATTATGCAGTAGGTGTGGAGCATGAAATTGTGCTCCACAACTTTACTAACTCTGGGCCTATTCGCACTTGGCTTTATTCTGGAATATATCCTGGAATAGGTACTTGCTGTCCATATGCTAGGGCAGGCTTCGGCAGGCCCAAAGTGAGGTCTGCTAGAGTCTGCATTAGCATGTGGACCACAGACCCCTATCCTGAGATATACTCCAGAAAAAGGCCAAGTGCGAATAGGCCCCTTATCTGAAACCTTACCTGGTGCGTCCAGCAGTGAGCATCCATACCTTTTCTGGTGCTCCAGGGTTGTCTCAGGTGCCACGCAAGCACGCTGGCACCTCAGACAACCATAGACGTAACGGCATGTACACAGAGCATTGACGTTGTCATAGCGATGGCACCGACACACATGCAGTCTTGCAGGGCACTGCAAACAAAATGGCGGCATCCAGAAGAGGACCGGCCCTGGGATCAGTTACATGTGAGTGACCGATCACGTGAGGCTTAGGTTGTAAGTGACAGCTAGTCAACATTGGGTGATTATGCTCCTTTCCCATCAAGCAGAAGGGAAGGGAAGTGCAAAATCACCCCTAATTACAAATACCAGCCAGTATACTTCAGCATGCATATGTTAATTCATCTGTGGCTGTAAGCTGGTTGGAAATATCCCGGGGTTCTATGCCGTGGAGAACCATCCCTGTGCCCTTGAAGGTGCTAGATGTTGCAATTGGTTTTCAATGCAAACATTATCAAGACTTTCTTTTTAGAGATAGTATTTTGATATTTTATACAATTTACTTAAAATAAATTTCCACTGAATTAAAGCTTTTTGGATCACCTATATACAAACATAAAGATGAAAAAACTAATGAAACTTGCCATTTTTTAAAAAAAAACCCTACTTTTACCAATGTCCTCTCTTCCTGCCATTCCAACTCTTTTTCATAGAAGAGGCTGTTGAACAAAAAATGGATAGGCCACTTCTAACAAAAAATATATTTTTTAAATGAATGTTTTAAGTGGTTTCTCTTTTTTATATATCAGAACTGTCTTCTATTAAAAAAATATGCTGAGCTGAAGAATTTAAAGAAACAATCTTTTTAAAATATATATCTATATCTAGCATAGTATTGGCTTTCACCAGTAGTTTTGGCAAGAGCAGCTGCTGGGAAGTTTGGTAGATTTCCCGCCCTTTCAGACAATGACTGTGTCCAGATGGGAAGAGGAAAACGTGAGATCTTAGGCATTTCCGCACTGAATCGCGTTCGAAACCGAACGCGTTCAGGCGGAAAGCTTAAGCCAGCTTCGGGCGCTTTCCCCGTTCACACACAGACGCTCCGGAACGCGTGTAAACGCGTTCCGGAGCGTCTGGGTGCGAATGGTCAAAGCGCCCGAAGCTGGCTTAGCCGGCAAACGCCGGCCAGGGGCGCGCCGGCGGCCGCGGAGGCAGATCGACAATCAGCTGTTTGAAAAACAGCTGATTGTCAAAGCCGCGCGGCGTCGGAGGCGAGCCGGCAGGCGATCGGGAGACAGAAGCGGCGCGAACGCTTCTTCTCCCGAACGCCTGCGGGCGGCTCGTCCGCGTTGGAACGCGTGTAGAGCACTTCGAAGTGCTCTACATTTCGAACGCGGAAAAGCCAGCTGCGGACACGTCGGGACGCAAGGCGCGCGCGGCCAATGCGGATGACGTGTCCACAGCTGCCTTTTTCGCGTTCGAATCAGCCCCGTGCGAAAACGTCTCTAGTTTAGGTCCCACAAATGATATTGCTTGTCATACAACAGGATGAAATCATGGGGCAAACCTGGGTCCTTACCTTGTCCGTCTGACTCCCATGGTGCATTCAAGGGCATGAAATACCCAGAACTATGCAAGTGCCTGCCCCTACACTTGTGCAGTGGTTATTTTCAGCCAGGCTTTGCCTCCATGCTTGTGCAGTGGGCATTTCCAGTAGGAAGAATCCCGGGAGCAAGCACCAGACAAGGTAAGTAATTTGGTATGTGAGAAAATGGGTTCAGTGTTCTTTTTCCCTTAAAAGTGGTATTCCAGGATTTTGCCTCTATATCCCAAGATTACTGTATGTTGGGATTGCCACAGATGCATGTGACAATCCTGATATAGTGCTAGGATAATCCCAGGTTTTAAACCCTGTCTGGATACATCCATTGATTCTACTTATTCTGCTATATTTGGATATTCTGGAATAAAGCATGCATATTTTGGAATTTCCATACTTTATTTCAGAATATCCAAATATAGCAGAATGAGTAAGTGATATCTGGATGCAGCCACTTCCTTGCAATGTGTGCCCCACTTCTTTTAACTGGATTTCACTTTTGTGTAACTCTCTTCATTATCCCAGAGACTTGGTAAATGTAGCATTCAACCAGTATGTTAAATACTTGGGCAGTTACCGTTCGTTTTCACACTTTGTGCCATATATATAGGAGTGTTGAACAGCTGCTCTGGATGAAATGTGAAAACCTATTTCAATTTTGCATTTGCAGTCCCATTCACATCTGAACAATCTTTCATCACAAGCTCACAGTCCCACTCAAATTTTAGCAATGGCTTTGCACCAGCCCAATAGTGAAATGTGATTCAGTTTACAGAAAAGTACTGGTTGAGGGGAACTACACTTCTGTATACTTTGGGGTGAAAATAATTTCAAGGGCACTTAATGTATTTTTATAGGCATTTGAATACATGAGGAAAAACACACACACAAAAAGCACAATCAGCTTCACATACTTTTTGCACACTTCTGACTTTGTATCAAATTACTTTTGTTCATAATTTAAGAATGTCCTACGACTTCCAAAAACATTCTGAACATTCCACTATGATATTTTTGAAGTTGCTTCTTATCAAAACTGTATTCCTTGACACAAAACTCTAAAAGAAAAAGAAAACGAGTACAAGGCATTTTGGGCACCCTTCCATCCCGTGGTCACACCTTCACTTTAAACCTTCTTCAGTCTATCTTCAGGTGTGATTGCTCACAACTTTTCATTTTTATCAGTTTTATTTGTCCATTTCAACTTTCCTGCATTGAAAGTCCACAAATAAAATGGATACAAATGAAAAGGTGTTTTATAACCTGGTGTGGATCTGAACCACTGATCCAAATTATGTGGAGGCATGGTCTGGATCAGTGCTGTCTTCACTGATGCCACTGATCCAGCCCATGGTTCCCCCTCCCATGCCTCCAAAAGCTAGGAATGAAGGCACCCTTTGTTAGTTCCAGAGCATGGATGTGTATATCTGCACTCCTCCCATGATCCAAAACAAGGCAGGTTAAATGGGTCGGTTCTAGAACAGATCCAAATTAAGGGTGTCCTTAATCCAAATCTGGGTCTCTGTTTACTGCAGTTGGAGCCAAACTGGTGGAGGCAGGGCCTCCTTGTTCAGCATTAATATGCTCCTTAATATGGAATCAGAGGTGATTCAAGAAAGAGCCTAAGTGACTAAGGCCCTTTCTCCACTGGCCCTTATTCCAGGTAGTATTTCGGAATAGGATCCTACCATCCACATGCTAATGCAGACTATAACAGGTCCCACAGAAGTCTGCACTAGCATGCAGATGGCAGGTCTCTGTTCCAGGATATAATCTGGAATAAGGATCAGTGCAAAAAGAGGTTAATACTCATTAATACTCCTTATAGTGAAGAATAATCTAGTGCACTAAAACTGATTTGCACACAGAGTTCCCACACTCAATGTGTAGAAGAATGTGAGTAAATTTGCACTTTTATTTTCCTGGCTATTTCACTAAGTGCCGGGTAATTGTGAGTGCTACTATACTAGTAGCGGTCACCTCACTGAGGCAATGGCCACGTGTGCTGACTGTTACTGCAGTGACCAGGTGACAAGGTGCACAACTGCAACTGCAGATGTGCTGCCCCACCCCTTTCACCTGGGAGTAGTGCAGTGATGCATGCCAGGCTTTATTAGCCATGTCCCAGATGTGGCTAGTATAGCTTTGGAGCACGTTTCCGTGCTCCACCATTATTTGGCTGGGGAACATTCTGGCACACCTGGAGATGCTTCCAGAGCATATTCAGGCCAGCCTTTTAGCAAATGTATCAAAATGCCCTTCATATAAAGAGTATACGGTATGCTTCTTTCTGTTCTCAGTCCAAAGAACAGTCTTCACGTGATCATTTAAACTTATTATAAAGTTTTTTAAAAAAAATGTAAAAGTTTTACATTCCAACAGTGCTCTCACTTAGCAAAATCCAACCTACAGGAAACTTCACAATGTACAGAGACCAAACTTTTAGATTGGCATTTCATTTAATCCGGCCAATTACAAATGCACTACACATTAATTTTACTGTATTCCATTTTTAAAAATTCTTTACCTTTTTTTTTAAAAAAATGAAATATCATAAAATATAAATACAGTTTGCCTTCTTTACATTAATATTCAAACCCTGTCTTTTAGAAATAAAATTTACAACAGCACTCAAGGAGTTTGGCAATAACATATGAACACCTCTTTTCAACTCTGTGTTATGTATATTGCAAATTCTTATTCCACCATCCTTAAATATGCAAACATGCCAGAGATTTGAGTTCTTTTGGAACAGAATGAAAGTGAATTCAATGGTCCCCCATTTTCTACTAGCAATTCCTCCCCATTTTTTCCATTGTAAGGCAATAAGCAGCATCCATATCTATGCACTAGATTACTTTATAGTCTTTTAAATCCAAAATGCACTTTGTAATTTCTTCAAAATCTGATATATCCAAACATTCTTATAATTTTATATTCTCTTTTTGTGCCACTCATTTTCTATTTTTAAAAAAGCTTTATTTAGATATATGATAACGCACTTCTGAAAATATAAATTTCTTCCAAACTTTTAAAGCTGTTTCACTGAAATTGTTCCACAGTGAATTCAGTGAATTTGTTTCGTGTTACACACTTTTGTGATTTTATCACTCTAAAGCAGTCTCAATAATACATAGAAAAATTTACCAGCCCACAATGTGTCTTATGCTTATATATTCCAGGGTTGTTGGAACAATGCCTAATGAAATATTAGCAGAAAAGGGGACAGGTTTTTTGTTTGTTTGTTTGTTTTGTCTTGAGCAGCTAACAACAAGGTGGTTGCAACGGCCTAGTAACTACTGAATGACTGACTATAACCCTTGAATTCATGGACATATTTCTGATGTTCCAGCATATATGCCAAGTTTCAAAACAATGAAGCCTGTTGCATTGACATTGGAAGCACAGTTTCTTTACTAATCCCCCTCATAATTTTTAAGTGAACAAAATGTAACATTAGGTACATGACACTTGCATGTTGCTTTGCCTATATACTTACAGAGTATTCAATGTGTACTTAGTGACGCTTAAGTAATGTCATGTACAATTTTTATAAACATTCTACAGGGTTCCCATTTGCACTTCATCTTTCAGTAAAGTCTTGTCAGAGAAATGTCTGAGCATTATTTAAAAAGAAAATAAAATAAAATTTCAATTTTAGCTATCTGTTGGACATTACTGAAGTGTCTATTCATTTAACATACTATTGATCCCATGCATATGGCAGTGAAGATTATCTAAAAAGTACACACAAACATGAGCATCCTTCCCCCCCCCCCACACACACACAACTGAAAATTGCTGTTATGTTTGTGTACCACACTGGAGTACTATTTCTGAGAAACTACATTCAATATATCATTAGATGGCTGAAGCAGAATATGATTCAGAAGACATTATTTTGTAATTATCATATATCATGGAAAGTTGTGCAGCATGCTGGTCTGAGGTCTCACATATAATCTATGATCTTAAGTTACATATCATACATAATTTCCCCTAGTTAAACTACAAATTACAACATAGAGGCTGCCTCCAGACCAGTGGAATAAATCCGCAGTTAAATGTAAAAGTGCAGTATACTTACTGCAGGCATCCCAACTGGAAAGGCAGCTCCGTAGCTTCCCCATCAGAGCTATGAGAGTTGAGGCACATACCGTCATACGGGTGGAGGCAGCCAATCAAATTTTGAGCTGCCCTTCCTGCTTTGCTGGCACCGCATCTCCTTTTCTCACACTCCTGCCTACATTGGCTTGAAGCTCCAGATTTTCTTTATATTGCACAGCAAATGTCGTCAACCCCACATTAAGGTAAGTGTGCAGTCCTAATTGTATAATGAGATGCCACGACAATCAGGTGATCGTCATGTATGATGGCCCGGTTGTATAAATGTGTATGGATGCAACCAGAGTGAATATAAGGTTTGGCAGTAGAAATAACAGAAGATGAAACATCTTGTATATCTTATATATCCAAATATGCCTAGATAGGGAACAATTAAAGTTCATGCTGGCCCCCGGAGCATGCTCCAAAACCATCTAATTGTGTCTATTTTATTTTACTTAACAATTTCCCTCATTACTTGCTGATATATATTCCAAGATATACTCAATGGTATTTGTTTGTTTGTTTGCCATCATTTTTACCAGAAGCCATAGGTGGCCACATAATTTCCACCATTTTATCCTCACAGCAAACCTAAGGTGACCCCGCTGAAATTTCATAGTCCCCTGTGACCTTTAGGAATTAAGTCATCCCATGAACTGTCAAATCCAAGGGGAGATTCAAACCCAAGGGTTGAGAAATTATTGCTCAACACACTACCATTTTAGTACCCTAGCTCTCATAGTAGCCTGCTAGTTAGGTCTAAAACAAATACTGGTAACATCTTGGAGAAATACACAAAGTAAACAAGAATCAAAGCAGAGACAGATTTACAGAACAGATGTAGAAGTTTTTTGAAACAGATAAAATTTGCATGTTAAACTAGCCATCTCTTTAAGGCACTTTTGTGACTACTACCACTATTTACTACTATAATCACTATCACTACTGTTGTTTTGAACCCAGCATTCAGCTGTGGCTTGGTATAACATGTAAGGCAGAAGTGATACCACTGCATCAATGCTAAAAGTAGCCTATATGAGAAGATTGTGAAGCAAATATAGAGTTGAGAACCAATCAACATATAGTGTAGATTTAGCATCTCAGCAGAAGGCTGAAGGGATACTGAGTTATGGCTTCATTTATACTATTGTCTGCTTCTATGCATAGGAAAGCCCTCTGATGAGCTCCCATGTCATGGTGTGGACGAGCAGACCAGATGTGTCTATGGTAGCCATATCACCAGGAAGTTGACCTGTTAGGGAGCTGACAACTGTCACAGTGTCACAACACAACAGAGATTGGCCTATGCTACAGATATGGGATTTGGGATAGCTCATAAAAAGAGCATTTAAGCACACCTTTTCACACAACCATAATGAAAAGAAAACATGCATTATTTTCATTCCTTGTAGCTTTACTTAAATGTAGTGCCACTAATTTTAAGCTGTTCAACAACAACAACAAAATTGTTATTCAAATGTAAACCAAAATCTCACTTGATTTCTGCACAAGTAGGACTCATTGGGAGGGCAGCTCGTATAAATATTTCCAGAAAAGTAGACATTCCCACATAAACTTTCAGCACCCTATGGAGAAGACACCACATATTTTTTCTTGATCTGAAAGAGCAGTGTCTGCATGGTCAATCCACATACATAGAAGAGTTTAAGAAATTGCCAAAATTTCAATTTCCAATCTTTTTTTAAAAAAAATCCACTTGTTATCAGAAATTTGGTGGATGGATTTCCAGTTAGAATCCATACAGAATTCTGTTCCAGTAGACATCTTTTAAAATTATCAGTCTGCTGCAAGGGCTGTGGACATCCCATCCCATTCCAGGACATTTTCAGCTATATACTCTTACACTCTGTCAGTAGGCCTCTGATGGACTACTTTTAACAGGTCCACTGGTGGAGCATAATAGAATGCCATACCCTGATCCATAGCTCTGTCCAGTGCATTTTATATATCTATCCCATCCTGTACCCAAAGGTCTCAGGGCGAGTTACAATGAAATCATTATGGGATATGTGTGGCCCTGTAAGGCTGCACCAGAGTGCAGTAGGCAGAGATGTAGTAATACAATTCCTATTGTAGTAATACAATAGGCTGGTTGTGACGGTTTCTGGGTGCAGGCTGCAGGCTGTTTTGCTTTCTGGCTTTGCAGGCTTCTAGCTAGCTGCAATAGCCAGCCTTGTTGCAAACCCTGGGATTTGGGCTGCAAAAAGAGCGGGAAATCCTGTGCGGGCCCTGTTGCAATGATTGGCTGGAGTAAGGTTTTGGAGGGAAAAGCTGTCCGGGGATCTGAGTGCTGGAGGGGCTAGAGAAGGAGTTCCCACCAATCAGGCTGGAGGGAAAGCAACCTTTGTTAGGAATCTCCAGCAGCATTTTATTGCGGCTAGAGCCAATCAGGATCAGGGGTGTGTGTATAAATGAACACAGAGTACAGCAGAGAATGTCTTCATGCTGGGCCAAGAGCTGAAAGGAGAAGAAGAACTGAACCTGAAGGAGCCAGACCAGTAGTTGACCAGGGGTCTTCGTGCTGGGACTGAGGCTGAAGGGAACAGAGGAGCTGATCCTGAGGGAGCTGGAACCAGTAGCTGACCAGTGGTCTTTTGGGCTGAGTGATTTCTGAAGGAGGCAATCGGGTGGATTGTGGCTCTGAGGGAGACTTCACTAGCAACTGACAAGGCTGGATGATCAGACAAGCAAGGACGGACTGGGCCTTGTGATCATCTAGGGCCACGTTCTGGTACACTGGCTTGGCTTGAGCTGTGGCAGAAGCAAGCCAGAGGGGGAGGAACGTGTGGAGGCTTGTCTTTTAAAAGGGGAACTATTTTCCTTTAGAGAAAGGGGTAGCTCCTAGCCTTAAGAGACTTACTGAGTTAAACTTGAGTTAATCCAACAAATACCTGAACCTTATTATCTTATAGTATTGCTTGTGTATAATAATAAACTTGTTTTTGTTTACTGTGGAAACGCTTGCTACCAGTGTTTTGTGTCCACACTGTAGTATTCACTTGGCCGTTGCACGAACCCAGCATCCTAACAGGGCCAAGCTACTCCTCAGAGAGGGCAGGCACTTTCTGGAACGCTGGGCATCGTGGCACTGGTCAACCAAGCAATGCTGACCTGTGGCTTTGTTCTCAGTACTGATGGGTGCAGCTCTATATGTATAGCAGTATGGCTGATTCCATCAGTACTAAAAACCATTGGGCTGTCTCAGTTTGTATCTGACCTGACGCATGTGGCAGGCCACACCCTTGATCTGGTTTTTGCCTCAGAGCGGACTGGTGAATATCCGTTGATAGGAGGGTTGGTTGTCCACCCGTTGTCATGGACGGATCATTCGCTGGTGAGGTTTGGACTTGTAACGGCAGCTCCCCTCTGTGGGGAAGTGGGACCCATTGAGATGGTCCGCCCTCAGAGACTTATGGAATCCAAGCGATTCCTGAATGCTTTGGGGGATTTTCCAGTTGGCATGACTGGTGCTCCTGTCGAAGCCCTGGTCTCTCTCTGGAATCAGGAGATGAGCAGGGCTATTGACATGATCGCTCCCAAGTGTCCTCGGCATGCTTGTAGAGCCCGTAGAGCTCCTTGGTATTCCATGGAGCTGCGGGCTATGAAACAGGAAGGCCGACGGCTAGAGCGCAGGTGGCGTAAATCCGGCAATGAATCTGACCGAACACAGGTCAGAACACACTATCGTGCCTACCATGTGGCGGTGATGGCGGCAAAAAAGAGATTTTTCTCCGCCACCATTGCATCCTCGAGTAGCCCTCCAGCAGAACTCTTTAGAGTAGTAAATGGCCTTATGAAACCGAGCTCAAAGAAACATGAGCCAGGGCCAAGTAAGATCTGCTGTGACAAATTTGCAAAGCACTTTGAGGACAAAGTCGCTCAGATTTGTAGCGGATTAGATGTCACAATTGGTTATAGTCCAGATGAGGTGTCCAGAGAACTGTCTGGTCCAGTTTGCTTGGATCAGTTTCAATTATTGCGGCCTGAGGATGTGGACAAACTACTTGTGGGGGTGCGGCCGACGACGTGCTCTCTGGATCCTTGCCCTTCGTGGCTGATAAAATCCAGCCGGCAGGGTATGACCGGGTGGATCCTGGGAGTAGTGAATGCCTCTCTGAGGGATGGAGTGGTCCCACCAGCCCTGAAACAGGCTGTGGTGCGCCCCCTCCTGAAGAGAGCCTCCCTGGATCCAGAAGATTTGAACAACTATCGCCCGGTGGCTAACATACCTTATCTGGGCAAGGTTCTAGAGAGGGCTGTCGCTGTTCAACTGCAGGCATGTTTGGAAGAAGCTGATTATCTAGACCCATTTCCATCTGGCTTCAGGCCCGGTCATGGCACAGAAACCGTCTTGGTCGCCCTGGTTGATGACCTACTCCGGGAGAGAGACAAGGGAAATGCCACTCTGTTGGTTCTCCTGGACCTCTCAGCGGCTTTTGATACCATCGACCATGGTATCCTTCTGGAAAGGCTACGGAGTTTAGGAGTTGGAGGCAATGCTTGGCACTGGTTCCGCTCTTATCTCCAAAGCCGATTCCAGATAGTGTTTGTGGGGGATGTGGACTCGACACCCTGGGAGTTCAAATGTGGGGTTCCTCAGGGGTCGATCTTATCTCCCATGCTTTTTAACATCTACATGAAGCCGCTGGGAGAGGTCATCAGGAGTTTTGGAGTGAGGTGTCATCAGTATGCAGATGATACCCAGCTCTATCTCTCTGTACCATCTGAATCAGGAGAGGCGGTTGAAGTGCTTGACAGGTGTCTGGAGGCAGCAATGGGCTGGATGAGGGCCAATAAATTGAAGCTGAATCCAGACAAGACAGAGGTGCTATGTGTTACAGGATCTCGGGTCCGTGTAGTTGGGAGACACCCTGTTCTCGATGGGGTTGTTATGCCCTGGAAGGGACAGGTGCATAATCTGGGGGTGCTCCTGGACTCCACACTAACACTGGAAGCTCAGGTGGAGGCTGTGGCCAGGAGTGCCTACTCCCATCTACGGCTGGTGCGCCAACTGAAGCCTTTTTTGGATAGAGATGACTTGGCCACAGTTACCCATGCTCTGGTAACCTCTAGATTGGACTATTGTAATGCGCTCCACATGGGGCTGCCCTTGAAGATGGTCCGGAAGTTGCAGTTAGTGCAAAATGCAGCAGCTAGAGTGCTGACTGGTACAACTAACTGGACACACATTACTCCAGTATTAAAAGAATTGCACTGGCTGCCAATTTACTACCGGGCCCAATTCAAGGTGTTAACTTTAACTTATAAAGCCCTAAATGACTTGGGCCCCAAATATCTAAAGGAATGCCTTCTCCCATACCGACCTGCCCGTGCCTTAAGATCCAATAATGAGGCCCTCCTGGTTGTCCCACCACCTTCGGTAGCGAGGCTGGTGGGCACCCGGGAGCGAGCTTTTTCTGCAGTGGCCCCAAGATTGTGGAATGGCCTCCCCCTCGAGGTGCGCCATGCCCCCTCCTTATATTTATTTAGGAGGGCCTTAAAGACACACCTGTTTACCTTGGCCTTTGGTTAAGGATTTGTTTTCCCTCCCCAGCTATAATGGCATCATTTTAATGCACTACGGAGTGCGCGGTTTTAAATTTGTTGAATCTTAAGATGTTTTTAAGTGTGTATCTTGTTTTATTTGTATTTCATTTTAATCTGTATTGCTTTCAATTTGTATCTTGTTTTAATTTATTTTTACTTGTTGTAACCCGCCCAGAGACCTTCGGGTATGGGCGGGATAGAAATGTAAATAAATAAACATTCAAAAGCATATTATGAATTTAAATAGAACCTGTGAATTGTACTGTAATACAATTCCATCTAAGCAAAAAGGATAACACTGAAAAGTTAAAAAATATATTCTTTCTTTCTTTCTTTCTTTCTTTCTTTCTTAGTCACTGTCCTATTCCTAGAGCAAACATATTAATAGACAGTCACAGACACATGGTCACTCTTTCTTCTGTGTGTCTGTGCTAGTCAGTGGGGGAAAGTGGCTAGTACCTCTTCACTGCTCATGAAATAATCAGTGAAATGTGCAGTGAAATGAGTAATAAACATTCCTGCCAGGTCATTGGGTAGGGGATGATGCTTATACCATTTTGTTCTACATGTGCCCATGGTCTACTTGCTTTCATTATTTTTGCAACTGCCACGATCAGGAGCAGGAAATTGTGGGAAGACAACTTGTTTGGGCCGTGGGATGAGGGGCTTAATTAGCTTATATTAGGTCCCACCTTTTTCATTTTTCTCCGAAAATGTCTCAATCACTGAAACATTCGCCTCTCCTTGGAAAATTGAAATATGACCAGAGAATGTCCATAGAATACACTGAACAAAGAATTACTCTTTTTTTAAAAAAAATCCAGGACAATTAGAACAAAAATAAAGATGTAAAATCCTGAGTTAAATGTAAAACAAATCAGTGATTTGGAATAAAGTTGGAAAGTGGCATGGGATTCCTTCAGGTTCCTCTATAGGTTAGGCAATATAAACAGAATAAGTTTAGGAGATGATCCCGTAAGAGCTTGCAAGAGGCTCCCTATGTCCAGCAAGAGGGAACAAAATATAGTCCCATTCAAGAAATAGTTAACATGGGATTTGTGAGAGTATTTGGGGCTTTCTCCTAGGACTATTGTTTATGGCAGTCATATGACAGAACTTTTTCTAATAGGGTCACCTATTTAAGACATTGAATATGAATCCTTGGGTACAGTCAGGCACACTTAATGGGATGCCCTCTGGATAAATTAGAATCTGTAAGAACAGACATTTTCCCCTGGGCATTCTTCTTACCCCATCTTTTCTCCATTTGCAATTTCATAGTGCCAAAGGTGTTTCTTCCTTTTAGTCAGATTGGACAAGAAGCCATGCAAGCACAAAGGTCATAAATTTAGCCAACCATAACACGGAAGCAGTTGCTACAGTCCTTCAACCCAGAAAGCAGGGCAGATGGGGCCAACTGGTGAGTAGTATGTACTGTTAAGGAAGATGTGACCAGACTTGGAGGTGAATGAAGACTGTGATTTGGAAAAATGAGGTGGGCTTTGGGGTACTTATTCAAATAACTGTTTGGAAGGTCTTCTTTTTATGTGTCTATTGATAGGACACTTCTTGATAAAGGGGTGCGGAGTCCACTGCCAAAACGCTTCCCTGGCTCTTAGTAATTATCTCTGAAACTCTTCAATACTTTACACCCAAGTTCAGCAATAGCAGCGTTCACCCTCTTACACTCCCCCTTCTCATTCCATAGAATAAAAGGAACCAGAAACTTTTCTTGCAGCCATCTGCTGGTATGCTGCTATAATGTTTCTATCTCTCTTAAAGTCCCAGGGTGCATCCACATTTGCCACCAAAAAACGAATCTAAGAAGATCTGTTTTTCGGTGATCCAACCTCCCGAGGATATGTCCCAAATAGAGCTGGATCCGAAGGGCCCTCGTGCATCCACACACATGCAGGGAGGCCAGATCCACAGGGTTGGATTGCCTGGGTGCTGCGCAGAAGCCGCAGCACCCATAGCCAAAGGCAGCTGGCTCCCGCGCCACCAATGCTGCCCCCCCCATGCTGCCGACACCACCCTCCTAGCCGCGGGACTGGAGCAGTTAGCTGCCAGTCACTGTGCATTTCTGGCAGTTCGCAGTGTGTGGGGGAGGGCAGAAGGAGGCAAACCGGCCTGCTTCTGCCCTCCCCAAGATGGCAGCCACCGGCACATCCGGCCCTTGCCTCTCCATGTGCTTCCGACTGGATTGAGGCGAAGGGCCAAATGGAAGACCTAATTTTTGAGGTCTTCCTGGAAGCTGGATCTTTCGGCAGCAAGACCCAATTAAGAATGGGTCTTGCACGCCGAAATGCGGAAGCGGCCACCTCAATCCAGCCTCCAGTGCGGAAGGTAAGTTTATTTGTGGTCTGTATGTATTGTTAATGTGTGTCTATATGTGTTCTTAGTGCGTGTGCAGAAGCACCCCCAGTGACTCACTCTCCAGAATATTTTGGATAAGTCTCTTGGTAAATCTCTGACTACTGAGCACTTTAAAGAGAACTGAAGAATATATGGTTTATTATAACAATGCTCATAAATGGTAACAGTCTTGAATTCCGATACATCACTCTGAGGTATAATTCAAGTCTTAATAATGTCACATAACTCGGTACGCCTATGAATATTAGCTTTAGAACTCTCTTCTAAACCAAACATCAGGACTCTCTAACGATGTTTCCCTCAAGCAGCAGTTCCGACAAGCCCATTTCTCCCTGTCCCACCCTTGGTGAGTTATCCCCAGGAAGGAACCCTCAGCCCCCTCTGAATGGTGCTTATATAGCCTTCCAGTGAGGCGGCTGGCAAAACCTGATTGGCTATGGCATAGGAGCAAACTTCCCCCACCCTCTGGGGTTGCAGCCATGTCATGCCCACAAGGACCAAACAGTTAACTAATCCCTTACCTGGTTACTGAAGATGTCACAAAGGGAGACTGGAAAAAGCCTAGTCTGATCATCACCTCACGATTTAGATTAGCCAGCAAGAAAAAAAAAGAAGCTGTCGTAGCAACTGAAGGAACTTGATTGAATCTATAGCCCTTCTGGAAACTTATCAAAGTTATGCCACAAACGGCACTGAGGAATGGATAGCGAGATGTTATAGAAGCCTCAGTCTAGCTCTGCAGCTGAAATCCAGGGGCCTTGCGAAGCAGAGGGGGCAGCTATGTGGCTGCTGGATTTGGGATAGCGGCTTGAGAGCTGCTATGACAGTCAATCTGTGATCCCTGTTCTCTGAGGTGTCCCCCCATGTGTCATGGTGGACGCAAACAGTTAAGAGATGGTGAAAGATCAGGCTGGAGGCAGGGTGCAGGCAGAAAGCCAAAGAGTTTAATTTTACCGGGCTTAAATACAGCAGTCAATAGGGGCATGGAGGAAATGATGTAAAGGTACAATCCAGGGAGGTGATTGGTGGAGCTGAGTCAGGCAGGCAGGTAAGAGGTCCTTAGTGTTGTCCCATCCTGTGGTCAGAGGCCGGGAAAATCCTCAGACAGGAAGAGAAGGGAAATTGTCCTTTAGAAACATGTGCTTGGGCTCCATAATGCCCAAAGGCCGCCGAATGGAGAGGAAAGAATTCAGCACCTTGGTGTTGCTGAGTGTGTACTACCAAGTCTTTGGAAACAGGAAACAATCTTATTCCTTTTACTCTTAAGGTTAGAGAATTAAGGTATGAACTGGAAGGGAAGCTAGGGGAAAACTGCAGCCAGGAGATTACTACAGGATGTCAAAATTATCCAGGCATACTTTGATACAACCTATTCTAGAGGGTGACACAGTCCAGCTTTTATATCACATTTGTAGCTATCAGGGGAACAGGTGGAGAATCTAATCCTAAATTATAAAGTAAGGTGTCCCATAATCTTCTAGAAGAGTTGCTCATGTTTCCTTTAGAAAAGAGGTGTGTCAACTTTGCTGGCTCAAGTAGCAAAATTCTTCCCCTGATCAGAGTCAATATAGGCAAAAATTGATCTGTGGCCCATGAGGAGAGCACCTTGCATCTCCATTATGAAGGATAGATAATTTAAATCCTTCTTAACTCTCTACCACTATTTCATTCTTTGTTCTCTCACCGCCATGTCTGAAATCACTCAGTGAAATGTTTTGACTTCAAAAAGAACTGGTACTACTCAGTAGCTTGACCATGTTCTTGGTTTCTGCTGAAAGGTGATAATTGTGATTCACAGCACTATTCACAAGCATTACTTGAGAGATGAACTAGAACAGGTAGCACTCACCCCAGAAATGCAGACTCAACTATTGCAGTGTGTAACTTTTCAAGAAAATTCAAGCAACTCAAAGTTGCACTGCTGCTGATACATACCTCAGTGCTATTTAAAAATGCTGGTGTTATGTTAAAGTGCTGAATACTTTGCACTAGGTTCCCTTAAGTCAGTGGCAATCAACAGATGTGAGCACACTGGAAATGGCCAAAATTGATACACTTCAGTTTGTTAGTTTTGTTTGAAGTCTTCTGTGTGCTGTCAAACCTCCCCTAGATTTGACTTATTTTGGGATCAAAGCAATTACCAGCACATATAACTACTTCAAATGAGGGGATTTGCACAGGAAACACAAAGATGCTGAAAGCACAGTGTCTTTCCTTCTTTCTGAAGTAAGAAAAGGAATTGCTCTTCTTACCTCCTTAGGGTACTGCCTGCCTGCATGCTAATGCATGTCCCTGCCTGCCAAATTTATTTATTTGTGTGTGTTTTTTTTATCTTGCCCTATATCCAAAGTTCTCAGGTTAGGTTACAATAGTTAAAATCTAAAATAAATCCACTAAAAACAATAACAGCCCCTGAAGGGGAAGTGGCTTCCTCAAAGGCCAGAGTAAATTGGTGTGTCTTCACCAATTTTCTAAACGTATTTAATGAACCTTGCACACCACAGGGGGGAGGGTATTCCATAGTCTGGAGACTACCATTAAGGAGGCCTGGGTCCCACCCCTTTACCACAGAATGTGGTAGTTCTATCAGAAGCGTTTCACCTACAGATCTTAAAGCACAGCCAGGTTGATATGTGAAAAGGTTTACTTTTAGATATCTGGGGCCTAAGTTGCTAAGAGCCTAGGGATGTGGTGCACATTTGAAGATTGGCATTTGAAGGTGAAGAGAATGTTCTTCTTCTACATTTGTTCGAAGCTTCATAGTCCTAGAGAACCCTTCAGTGAAACATTTTTGGCTCTGTGCCTTGGTACTTGATATCAAGCAGTGGGAGAGTCTCACTTTGGGCATAAAGCAAAATTCATTGAGATTCAGGGAGACCATCCTCCTAGAAGATATGGAGAACAATTTACGAATAATATAATTTCATTTATTTGTATACCACCTTTCAAAGTCAAAAGAATGTTCAAGGTAGTTTAAACCAGAGAATATGATGCTATTCAGATAAGCATTATACATAGGATATCTAAAAACATAAAATATAAGAAATAAAATTAAATAGATATAAAGAGACAGAAATAGCAATTTCTGCTCTGAAAAATATATGGCAGGATTAATGGTCTTGGGTCAGACACCTCAGGTTAGGAGGCCTTAGGCTAGCTGTTGATATTCAGCAGTAAGTTATGAGGGAAAGCAAAATCCAATACAACAGCCATCTAGTCCAGCATCCTGTCTCACACAGTGACAACGGGAGAACCTTCGCCTGCTCTTGATTGCCTGCAGTTGGCAATTAGAGACATCAACTTGAGTTCAAATGCAAAAAATGCATTTGTACACATCCTTACTCCATCCTGCATCTCTTTTTTGTTGGAGCTTAGTAATTAAGATGCTATGGAAGAAGAAATTGGGGTTTCCTTGGCTTGTGAGTATGATGAGAAAAATGAAAGGGTCTTCTTTCAAAATCTTCCAGCTTTCCTAATCTGAAGAAGAAAAGGAGGAGGAGGAGGAGGAGGAGGAGGAGAGTTGGCTTTTCTACCCCACTTTTCTCACCCATTTAAGGGAACTCAAAGCAGCTGACAAAGCTTTCTCTTCTTCTCACAGGTGAGGCTGTGAGAGCTCAGAAAGAGATCTGGGACTAGCTCAAGGCCCCTCAGCTGACTTTGTGGAGGAGCGTAGAATCAAACCTGGTATTCCAGATAAGAGTCTGGCTCCCTAACAACAAGACCAAACTAGTGTCAAGATGGACATCTTTCTGATTAGAAACCATATCATGGTTGCTTTGGACTCCTTTGGAAGATTAATGACGTTATGAGGAATACTCTGCTGGCTTAACAAGAAGTAAAGTAGGCAGACTGACATGGTAGACAAAGGAATCTTACCGTTGTCTGGAAAGAGTGGTAAACACATTGTCACCTTGGGGCTCTGTCAAGCACAGAAGCAAAGATGAAATCATAACACCAAATTAGATTGGAGTAACAGGTGGATGATAGCTAAATATCTAATTACCTTCCTGAACAGATAGATGGACAGGTCTCAAATAGCGAGAAGCTATCATATACTGCAGTATCCTAAAATTAACAACAAAAAGAACAATAATAGATAATTAAAAACATTTGTAGATACTTGTATTTTTTTTAAAAAAAATCCAAACTATATTCTGCAAATGTAGATACAAGTGGTAATACAACTGGAATATGCAGTATCCCTCCATTCTGTAAATGCCAGTATTTGCAAAGGAGTCCAGAGTCATAATATCCTTTAAGCATTCAAAATATTAATTATTTGCTAAACGTCAATTTTTTAAATTAAATATCCACTAAATCTACTTCATTTATCTTGAATATACTGCATTCACATGTCACTTGATCTAGATAAATATATATTCTTAATTATATTTGTGCAGCTTTATGAGTTCTACTATCACCAGATGCAGATGGTGTTTGCACAGACTTTCAGATGCACTGAAATCTTATTGTTATAGTGATAACCTTCAGGATGGCTTTTGATGCAGCATTTTGCTATTTCAAATACATGGAGAAATGCATTTTTTTTTACTTCATGCATCAATATTTTGTGATTAGTTGCTATCTCTCATTTTCAGTGACCTCAGTGTGATGCCAGTTTCATAAAAGAGTATTTCTCCAAAACTGGAGAGGGTAAAGATCTTGAATATAGATACTGATAAACAAATACTAGTGAATACTTAGCAAGAAAGCTGAAAGCTTTTCAAATTCCTGAAACAATTTACATACTTTCTAATGGACACTCAACTGTGTCCAGTTAGGGCAGTGGTCGCAAACTCAGTCAAAAGAGCCAAATATCAACAGTACAATGATTGAAATTTCTTATTGAGAGCCAGTTTTTTAAAACTTAACTATATAGGTAGGTACATTGTTATTAACTTAATTAGGGTGCTCCTAAGCTGGAAGAGCCACACTCAAGGGGCCAAAGAGCCGCATGTGGCTCCCAAGCCATGGTTTGCCTACCACTGAGTTAGGGCAGCAATAGGTTTACCTGGGTAGTGTGATGCCTCATGTCTATTTAATGTATTTATTGTGAGTTGTTTGCAATGAATTTAAAAGTATTTATTAACTGTAATGCCTTTTACTATAAGAACAGGTAAACAGTGGACTAGACTTCCCTAATTCGCATACCAAGAGGGGGAGAAATGGCCCACAGGTGCAACAAATCAGGGGTTGGCTTGTGCCAGGTGGGAGGTATATAAGGCACCTTCTAAGAGGGAAAGTTGTTCTATGACTGGGATTTCACGGGGTGGGAGGACTGGGTGAAACTATTCCGTGACCTGAGGGAAAGAACACTCACATAGATCCAGAATTCTTAGGCCTGGGAAAGAGCCAAGGGGAATCCTTAGTCAGCCTAGGGTGTTAGGTTGTTGAACGCTGTGTGTTATCTGAAGACTTTTATTTATTTATTTATTTATTTATTTATTTATTTATTTATTTATTTATTTATTTATTTATTTATTTATTTATTTATTTTAGTTAACTATACACAACTGTTGTAAAGCAATAAAGACTAAGACTTCATGTTTATAAAGAACTCTGACTGCAGTATTTATTGTTAAGCTCCGAGGATCACCAAGGAGAAAGGGATCCTGTAGCTTTAAGCTAAGGGAAAGGTAGCAGGAGAGAAGGCACCATGGGTGGCAATTAAGAGACACTCTCCGCTTTTACGAAAGAAGAAGGAAAGTAGTGTGCTCTTTAGCCCAAGGCTGGAGAGTGAAGCAGCCAGTGCAGTCCTTTTAAGCGAAAGGAATTAAATTATTTTATGAGCCCTAAATGAGAAGGGAGTGAGATACGCCTTGGCTGAAGGGTACGCCACAGGTAGCAGTTAGGAACCTCTTCTTAGATTAGTATAGGGCCCTTTCTGCACTTACTGGTCTTAGATCCAGAGCTATAGGCCCAAAAATAAGTGGTTGGGGGCTCACCATTCCTAAGACTTTGGCAGCATCCCCACAATTAGGGATTGCAGCCCTCATGGAGTCTGCATTCTGCATGCCTAACTGGAGAATGCAACACAGGTGTATTTTTGTCATGCCAGAAATTCCCTTGGAATGTTAGCTATTTTAGGCATGGCAAAGCTCCCAAAGTCCTTACCCCACCCCTGTTTTGTGGAAAGGTTGCCTTTGAATATGCTTGCTAGCTTTTGATTGCAGTCAAAGGAATGAATCATGCCCAGAGGCACCACCCCAGTGGGGATGTCACATATGTCAGGCTCTCACCAGGTATACTTTAGGCCCAATGTGAATGCAGCCTTTGGCCCTTTCTGCACTTGCCTCTTAGACCAGATTCAGAGCAACTCATCCCATCCCCATTAGTCTTGCCCCATCTGCACAAGATGCAGCTAGATCTGGATTAAAGAGGCCTTTAATCCAGATCGATTATGAGCCTATTGAATCTGGTTCATAAAAGGACTAAGGACCTTGTTCCAGAAAATGGGAGCTGTACAAATAACACACCTCCATGATCTGGAAATACAGGGGACTGCTCTTCATTGGCGTGCCAAACTATGCTGCTAAAAGCATTTTTCACCAGGCCCTGAGGCTAGGAACTTTTCTCCCTTACTATTGTGGGGAGGGGGGCAGCTGTGAAACGTGTGCAAGTTTTGCAGCCATGGGGAGGTATAGGCTGTGTTGCATGTAGTGAAACCTCTGGCTCTAGGAACACAGCCTGAACAAAAGACTTGTCCACAAACCTCTTAGATTTTTAAAGGCTTTACTGGTTACAAACACACATAACATGAAATAATCGCTTCTCTCTCAATAGTCTTGGTTAAATACCTTGCTCTCTCTTCTTTGTGGGTTTTATCTTTCTTCTGTGGACTTTATCTTTGTCAAAGGCAAATACTCTCTCCAGGTCTGACTTGGCTGCAAACTCACTGCACACAAAACTGAAACTAGCTGGAGAGGCGATATAAGACCCTAGAATTTCCCACAAACCTTTCCTTTCTTAAAGCTATAGACATCTATTTCCCCTTCTAAACTAATACATAGAAAAGCCTATAATATCTTTAACTAAATATATGTCTCAAGAGCATCATGATGCTCTGGAGGCATGACAGGCTGGATTAGTGTCATCTTGCAGAAAATGCAGATCCGGCCTATGCCTCTACATAATTTGAATCAGTGTGTACAGTTAATCTGGATCTACTGATCTGGATTAAACAGCAGTAAGTGCAGAAAAGGCCTGTGATCGAACATAGATCTTAGTGTGTTTTGAGTATTTATCTTGTCCCACATGCCGCATAGCATCTATACAACTGGATGCTGATGAACCAAGCTCTATCTCTCTATGCACCAGGAAAGAAGCTACAGATGCTAGCACAATGCCTGTATATAGTGATGAGCTAGAAAGACGTCAGTAAGCTGAAGCAAGTATGAATCCCCACAAAATGAACAGTCTCTGTGCTAGTGATTCTCAAAATTGGACTCCGGGGGCAATTACCTGGATTATCTGGATTAGATAATCATCCTTTTAAGAAATAGATACAAGATTGGGAATATCCCGAAATGCGTCTTTCTTTCTTTCTATTATTTATTTATTTATTATTTTCTATCCCACCTTATACCCAAAGGCCTCAGGGTAGGTCATGATAAAATCATAATAAAAACAGATTTTAAAAAATGATATGAATCACCAGTCATGGTTTTACCACAGCCAGAATGGATTGAACTCAGTGATCCATGTTTTAATGACCTCGAGGTTGTATTTTTGCAAAGCTATTTGAGATTATCCTTGAAGACAAACTGGAGGATGCAGAAGAGAGGAGGACAGCTTTTAGTGGTTGAGCCTAAAGGGGTCACACAACACTGATTATCTAAATGCTGTTGCTAACATCTTTTAAAGCTCGTAATGGTTAAGGAGTTTTTCATGAAACATGATCTGTAAAACAGTATGGCTGAGTCCTAAAGTCAATCTCATGTCCCATTCATAAACATGAGAAGCCAAATTTTGACTTATATACATACATACATACATACATACATACATACATACATACATACATACATACATATATATGTGTGTGTATGTATGTATGTATGTATATGTATATATATACCTCACATCTTATTATACCATCTTTTGATTTTGTATTTAGCTCTCTCCTTCCAACTCTGAGTTATCTACTGCCATTGTTAATAGTCCAATTAAGGGCTTTACTTTTTTTCTTTCCATTTTTACCTCTATTATTATACATAGCAAACATTTCCCAGGCTCTACATTAATCTGAATTTTCAGTATTCTTAATTTCTTATCTTATTTCATTCCTGAAGTCTTACATTCTGCACCCATGCCAGCAATTAGGTGAAATTCTTTTGATATATAACTTTACAAGTTAGGTGTTTTATACATCTTTGCCTTTTTTTTAGTGTTACCTCTCTGTGCTTTGCATATTTTAATATAATTACTTTTTCAGACTTCACTTCATTCCATGTTTCTCTTGGAATTTCAGTTTGGGTCTGTGTCCTAAATCTTCCTTAATCCCTCTAGGTTGGATGCTGTTTTCTTTTCTAAATTGTATTATAAGCTATACCTTTTGCTTCCTTTTTCTATATTAATTATTCTGATTTAGTGCCCTAATATAATTTTTAGATATATAATTACGTATTGCCTTTTGTATTAACCATTCCATAGACTCCTAACACATGCTATATTTCTTTTATTGTTTTTGGTTTCCCTTTTGAATATTTCCTTTTGTTTTTTTGCAGTTTTTTTTTCTATTTAAGATTTATTTGCTAAATGTCTGCCTTTCCTTGTCCATTTAATCCAAATTTCCCTGCATGACTGGTATGACAAGTTTCAGGAAACAATCACTACAGAGTTTGAAGAAAAACACAAGAATAGAATGAAGGGCTTGGAAAATATTGGCCCTTTTACACTGAGCCTTATTCCGTATTGTATTCCAGAATAGGAGCCTGACATTTGCATATTAGTGCAGACTACAGCAGGACCTGCACTAGCATACAGATATAATCTGTAGTAAGACTTAGTACAGAAAGGGCCGTTTAAAAAAGAAAATTGGGAGGACATCATAGGTTAGTTCCATACTGGCAGGTATACTGGACCAGCAACAATCTAGGAATCTCCCTTCATCATGCTGGCGAGATCTAAGGCAAGTCACATCTGAGATTTCCCTTAGATCACCACACCAATGTGCAGAAGGAAGGCTCTTAGTGTGAAATAGCCCATAATGTCAATAAAGAAAACAGATAAATCACTCCAACCAAATGACAAAGAATTAAAAATGTGAGTTAAGGAAAGAAATAGCAAAAATAAGAAAATGAGGATAAAGAAATTTATAATCAAGTGAAATATGAACGGATAAGTAATATGAGAAACACAGTCGAATGAGCAAGCAAACCTCCCCAAAAGGGAGCAAAAATAAGTACAAATGTATTGCCTTATATGCTGGAATGTTAACTAGTGAGTATTTTGTATATAAACACACAAATAAATAAATAAATACAATTTTGAAATGTCCTGTACTGTCTCATTTCTGCCATAAACACTATGGCCATGTCCCCATGCAAGCCATTTGGAGCGGGATCGGAATGTATGGGACCGGGTCCAAGTCGCTCCCAGCCTTTCCCCATGTCCTTTCTGGCAACATGGGCGGGGTACGGGTTGGGCGCAGATGGAGGTATTCCCATGCAAACCGCACCAAACCCTGGCCTGAGGGAGCAGTGCTACCTCCTCTCCACCTCCTCTGTCCTCACTGGAAGCCGGATTGACGTCAGCCCACCTGTGCCACATCCCCCTTCCCTTAGCGGCACTGAAAGCCAGGACTGGGCTGGGAGGCATGGAAAAAAATTTAAAATAAAGCTTACTTCATAGTAATAAATTTATAAATCATTTTAAAAGACTGAAAGTCATTACAAGGTTTAGGCGCTTGAGCAGTTTTGCGCACCTCTGCTCCACCGGGAACTGCGAGAATGCCCGCCAAGTTTAAAAGGGAGGAAATCAAGCCTTTATTTCATGATTGCATTGGTGATCGGGAAATGAGGGTTGAATTTTTTTGGAATTGGAACAAAAATCAAGCCATTATCCTGCCTGCCTTGGCAATCGGGAAACGGCAGTGGAAATATTTCTGTGGAAAATGCACAAAAATTAAGCCAGTATCCTGCTTGCCTTGGCGTTCAGGATTTTAAAATGTCAGTGGCTGCGATCTTCAATGCACAGGGCTGGAATGGCAAGCACATCCTACCTCCTACTGACGTGAGCACCAATCTCCTCCTCGGATAGCCCGCAATCATCCCATGCCCAGGCTCAGCTTGCTAGGCAATGCGTGCTGGACCCTTAAACAGCCCCAAGACTTATTTTTTCAGGTACCAAGTTTGGTCCTGGTCTGACACAGTTTGGGGGGATTTGGTCCGCTTTCCACGGACCAAATCCAAAACGCATGGGGCTGCCCCTTGCCGATCCCGCATTCAGAACTGTACCAAAAGTGCATGGAGATGCAGCCTATGTAACTTTTTTATTCTTTTAAAACTTTTTTTATTATAAAGAGAAACATTGGTTGATAGAGCAATACATCACCTAATGAAAGTATAGTGAAGGCAGTAAATATGTTTGAATATGGATATGGATACATACAAATGTGTACATATGAACTGCATTCCAACTAGGCAGAAGTAGATTTGTGCATATTTCATATTCATATGAAGGTAGAAAAATAAAATCCAATTCAATGGCAGAACTAGAAGCTGAATAATAATAATAATAATAATAAAACCTGTAAAAGTCCATGATGGAAAAGGAGAGGAGGAGGGAGAGAGAGAGAGAGAGAGAGAGAGAGAGAAAGAAAGGAAGAAAGGAA
This sequence comes from Aspidoscelis tigris stejnegeri, assembly GCA_023333525.1. Taxonomy (NCBI): domain Eukaryota; kingdom Metazoa; phylum Chordata; class Lepidosauria; order Squamata; family Teiidae; genus Aspidoscelis; species Aspidoscelis tigris. The sequence continues at coordinate 228,394,677 of JALMGA010000001.1, forward strand.
GAAAGAAAGAAAGAAAGAAAGAAAGAAAGAAAGAAAGAAAGAAAGAAAGAAAGAAAGAAAGACTTTCCAATCAGAGCTAGCATTTCCAAGCTGACCAGTGATTTAGACTCTTTTTACATTATACCTGAGATAGCTAGGAGTCCTCTAAACATCTGTAATTGCAGGTGCTTAGAGCATTCTAAGCTTACTTTAAATGCAAACATCTGTCTGAGTGCCGTCCAATGGTGCATCAGGAGCCTTATCAGCCCTGGCACGTGTTCACACATGGTGTAGTTAAACCTACACCACACGCAGTGCAAATGCGATAGAACCTAGGGCTTTTTCGCACTACAGCCTAAGAAACTTCAGGACGCTTTCAGCATTCACATACAGGAGCGCAGGAACGCGTGTAAACGCATTCCGGCGCGCCTGTGTGCGAATGCTAAAAGCGTTTGGCACTAAGTTAGCCGGCAAAGGCTAAGCACCCAAGGGGCGGGCAGCCCTGTCAGGCCACTTGCCCCGCTTCGTGCCGGCTGCATGGGCCGGATCGGGGCCCGTGCAGCCAGCACGAACGTGCCCAGGCATCCTGGCACCCACCCTGGGGCGGCTGCCTATGGGGCAGGAGCCCTTCGGAGATCGGAGCCCCAGGCTCCGATCTCCGAAGGCTTCCCTGCCACCCTGATTGCTGCCATCTGCGGGGCGTATGCACATGGATCTACGTGCCTACACCTCGCAGATGATTCCCCCCCACCCTCACCCCCCCGCATCTAACCCCCACCCCCCACTCACCCCGCACCCACCCCGGGATGGGTCGGGGGAGGGGGAGGGGGAGAGGGAGGGGAGAGGGAGGGGCCCACCCCCACCCAATCGCCCCCACCGGATCGCCCCCCCCAACCCGGGCATTGGGACTCTACGCGTGCAGGGGACCTACCTTCCTGGCGTCCTGGCTTGCAATGAGCGAGGACGCCAGGAAGGTAGGTCCCCTGCACGCGCGCACTGTCCCCAATGCCCAGGGAAGGGGGGTGATAGGGAGGGGGGGATTCAGGTGGGGGTGGGGGTGGGGGGCCCTCCCCCTCCGCCTCCCCCTCCCCCTCCCCCTCGCCATCCCCATCCAGGCATCAAAAACTTTTGCTCCAGCTTCCAACATGGAAGCAGGAGTAAAACTTTTCTTTCTCCCTGCGAGATCAGAGCCTTGGAGGGGTGGGGTGGGGCGGCCCCCCTGCTCCAGGTGGGCACCCCCGGGGCCTCTCAGGAGCATGTGGGAGGTAGCCCCATGCCCCTCCCCCCCCGGCAATCTGACCGGGTAAAACTTTACACCACTTTAAAGGAGTGATCGTGCAGCCTCGGCGAGGCTGGTAGATGGCAAGGGGACCCACGATTTGAATCGTGGGTCCCCTCACAGTCTACCAGGCTCTGAGCCCAGCCTAGTAGACGGAGAGGGGACCCATGATTCAAATCGTGGGTCCCCTCGCTGTCTACCAGTCTTGTCGCGGCTGCGCGATCGCTTCTGCAGCCCGGCAAGGCAGGCAATCAGCCTGACCGCCATCAAATGCTTGGCCGATTTTCGGCCAATGCTGATGGGGGAGGCGTGCCTGCGGCTGTCAGGGAGAGAAGCATGTGTGAATGCTTCTCTCCCCAAACGGCTGCGAACGCGCGGAAGACAGCCCGGGATGAGCTGGGATGCAAACCCGGCTGCGGCAATGCGAATGCTGCGTTCCGGGCTGTCTTCTGCGTGTTCCAAAACTGCGTGTGCGAAAAGGCCTCTAGTTCTGGCAAACAAATAGCTCCTTCAGGTGCGGACACTAGATCAGGGAGCTTACCATGTGTGCGCTACTAGGCAAATTAGTTTGGATATTCTGATATTCTGATGTTTAAAAATACTTGTCGGGGTGCAGCTGACAATGTGCTCTCTAGACCCTTGCTCTTCCTGTCTGATAAAAACTAGCCAGCAAGGTATGACTGGGTGGATCCAGGGAGTAATGAATGCCTCTCTGAGGGATGGGGTGGTTCCACTAGTTCTGAAACAAGCTGTGGTGCACCCCCTCCTGAAAAGGGCCTCCCTGGATCCAGAGATTTGAACAACTACCACCTGGTGGCAAACATACCTTTTTTAGCCAAGATTCTGGAGAGGGTTCTCGCTGCTCAACTACAGGCATGTTTGGATGAAGCTATTATCTAGACCCATTTCAGTCTGGCTTCAGACCCAGTCATGGCACAGAAATCGTCTTGGTCACCCTGGTTGATGACCTCCTCCAGGAGAGAGACAAAGGGAATGGCACCCTGTTGGCTCTCCTGGACCTCTCAGCAGCTTTTATACCATTGACCATGGTATCCTTCTGGAAAGGCTACAGAGCTTAGGAGTTGGAGGCAATCCTTGGCATTGGTTCCGCTCTTATCTCCAAAGCTGATCCCAGATAGTGGCTGTGGGAGATATGGTTTCAACACCCTGGGAACTCACTTGTGGGGTTTCTCAGTGGTCAATCTTATCTCCCATGCTCTTTAACATCTATATGAAGCCACTGGGAGAGATCATCAGGAGATTTAGAGTGAGGTGTCAATATGCAGATGATACCCAGCCCTGTCTCTCTGTACCATCTGAATCAGGAGAGGTGGTGGAAGTGCTTGAAAGGAGTCTGGAGGCAGTAATGGGCTGGATGAGGGCCAATAAATTGAAGCTGAATCCAGACAAGACAGAGGTGCTCTGTGTCACAGGGTCTTGGGTCCGTGTAGTTGGGAGATACCCTGTCCTCCGTGGGGTGGCTATGCCCTGGAAAGGACAAGTGCATACTTTGGGGGTACTCCTGGACTCTGCGCTAACACTTGAAGCTCAGGTGGAGGCCGTGGCCAGGAGCGCCTACTCCCATCTACGGCTAATACATCAACTGAAGCCTTTTCTGGACAGAGATGACTTGGCCACAGTCATCCATGCTCTGGTAACCTCTAGATTGGACTATTGCAATGCACTCTACATGGGGCTGCCCTTGAAGACAGTCCAGAAGTTTTCAGCTAGTGCAAAATGCAGCCACCAGAGTGCTGGCTGGAACAGCTAGCTGGACACACATCACGCCAGTTCTAAAAGAATTGCATTGGCTGCCAATTCACTACCAGGCCAAATTCAAGGTGTTAACTCTGACTTATAAGGCCCTAAATGACTTGGGCCCCAAATATCTAAAGTAACACCTTCTCCCATACCGACCTGCCCATGCCTTGAGATCCAAAGAAGATGCCCTCCTAGTTGCTCCTCTACCTTCGGCAGTGAGGTTGGTGGGCACCCGGGAGAGAGCATTTTCTGTGGTAGCCCTCAGACTGTGGAATACTCTCCCCATTGAGGTGTGCCATGCCCCTTCCTTGTTATCATTAGGTAAGGCTGTAAAGACATACCTTTTTACCTTGGCCTTTGGCTAACATGATTCATTCTCCCCTCAGTTACAGTTATTATTAATGCACTATTGAGTGCACGGCTTAAATCTGTTGACTTTTAAAGGAGTTTTTAACTGTGTACCTTATTTTAATTTGTATCTTGCTTTTAATATGTTTTTTTGATTCGTTGTTACCCGCCCAAAGACCTTCAGGTATGGGGTGGGATAGAAATGGAAATAAATAAATAAGTGCATTTCACTCTTTCTTTCACCCTTGTCTTTCATCATAATTAGTTGAACAAAGGATCGGAAAGAGAACCATGAAATGGAGTTTTTGTCTCCCTGGACCTCTACCTTACTGACCGTCCTGTAAGAAATTAGACTATGGGACTTCCTGAACTTACTTGTATTCCTTGCCAGTAAGTGCATTAAGAGGTGCCCTTCCACACATTGGTCGAAACTATGAGAGCCCCCAGCCACAGCTAGAATACTCTCTACTCAGGATGGAGCATGATCCAGATCAAGACCCAGTTGATCGGGATCACTGGTAGACCTTGCTATCAAGGTCTACTGATATACTAGTGGCCCCTGGTCCAGAACAAAGAGGTCTGCAGAATGCATTTTCTGGACTACTGGGGGATCCATGTTACAGCACACCAAAATGTGTTGCTGAAATAAGTACCCCAGAAGCTCCAAGGTGATAAAACTTTGTTCCTAGACCTTCACAGCTCTCAGAGGCCAGCCCCAAAGATGAAACAAACTTTGGGAATGCTATGGGACTGATCAGGACCAGCACCATCATGCAGCTGACTCTGTTCCAAACCATGTCATTCTGTGGTTCAAACGAGTGGGCCTTGCTGGTTCAGATCACGATTGGTTCAGATCACGATAAGGCAGTGCAGAAAGGCCCATCATTTTTCAACTAAATTTAGTTTGCAACCAATACTTTGGGATTTCACTGAATGATTGCATGCTTAAATATATTTCCAATAGAGTAAGAGCCACTGAATACAGTAGGATTTGCTTCTGAACAAATGTCTAGAAGGTTGCACTCAAAAGCCATATGAAACTTACAGCAATTTAACATACTGCATTGCAAAACAATTCACACAACAGTAGCTGTCTGAAAGAAGTATTTTGCATCAGCTATCTGAACAAAGCAAATGTAGTGATGCATCAAACTGTATACTGCATAGGGTATTCATTTCTCACATATTTAAATACCTTTTCCTTCTCTAAGCACCTTCTAACAATGCTAATTCCAGTAAGGCTTCTAAAACCTTACCCCAAGGCACAAAAACTTTTGAGTGTGAGATCTGAACAAGTTCAGCTCATGCATTGCTAAATATTCCTTCACACCATGTATCCCTTTGCAACTATGAAAGCTGAAGATTTACTTTGCTTTAAAAATGGAAACTCTGATGGGCATTTCCTGAAGTCAATGGGTTTCCTGATTAGTTGACCCTGACACTCTTCTTAAACCCCTTCCAGATGTTAAGTAGTGGGGGAAATATATGTTCAAGCTAGTAATTGAAATGATGGGTTGAATCTCTTTCCAGTTCTCCACCCTAGAGATTTCTTGTTTTGGTCTGATAATAGTACTCCCTGGCTTTCTGAGATGGACTCTGAATGCATATAATTAGATGAAAGAGAGATGTAGCAATACATCCTGATTAAGAGAATTGCTGCTGAGGTGTTAGAAGCTTTACATCAAGGTTTCCATTATTCCTTTTGTCTTTCACCATGATGCTTGGATTGTATTGATAGTTCGAAAGACTGCAAATGCAAACTTTACCGAAGTGGCTGACAGTGATGTATTTGCCAGTTGCAAATTAGTCCGAGAAAGTTCTAAAATCTGCTCAGACGAATGTGATTCTTTTCAAGTTCTGAACTGTCTCCTTCAGGGTACAGTGATTAATTTCATTAGACACTTTAACTTTAAAAAATTAGTGTTAAGGTAGCTTGTCAATCACAATATCTAATTCCAGCAAAGCTTGACGTTACAAGATGCAATGCTCATATAAATTACTTCGTTCACTTAAATATGGGGAAGCAACACACACACACACACATGGTTTTCACTCTTGAATTATAAGGGCTCTGTTTTTAGAATATATAGACCAGAATAATGTTTTTGGACTTTTTTAAAAAATGAAGAAAATAGTAATATGCTTAAAATACAATGGGAACAATAGCTGCATGATGGCCAGCTTCCATAAGAACATAAGCACTCCACTGGATTGGACCTGAGGCCAATTCCCACTTGGCCTCTTAGCATGCAATTAGTTAACATATGGACAGGTGCATTTCCACTTGCAGGAGGCATTTACAGCCTACAAATGCCCCCTGCCTGCCCAGAGGTTGACTAATTGCATACTAGCTGTGGTGCCCAATCCTCCCCAATCCCAACCAATTCCTTAGCTTTTCCACACAAATGGTGACCACCTGCACTATTTCCTGCACCAGGGGTCATCTGAGGCATCGTGCAAGCATGTTGGCACCTCAAATGACCCGATGCAACTGCATGTACGCAAAGCATCATCACTACTGTGATGGCAGCGACAGTGGCAATGCCCTATGGAAGCTCAGACACGAAACTGGACCCAGGTGAGTGTCCAACTGTGCAGGGCGTAGGCTAATATGTAATAATAAATTAAAAATAATAATAAAAGGCTTCACTTACCAGTGAAACAGAAATAAAACATACATGGGCTGTGGTCAGGCTTCACTTTAAACCTTCATTCCATCTTCAGATCTGACTGCACCATTTCATTTGTGGACATTCTGTTCCGGAAAGTACAAATGGAAGGTGGGAAAAGTCCGCAAATAAAACAGAACAAAAATGAAAAGGTATGAGCAATCAGCCCAGAAGATGGACTAAAGGTATAAAGTGAAGATGTGACCTCAATCACAGACACACAACAGAGGAGATTTCTCCCAGGCGATGTCCCTTTAAGTGTGTCTGACTGCAGCCTGAGTTTCTTTTAAGGTTGTTTGTCTATGTACGTGTAGTGGCAGGGCACACAACTGCATGCTGGATCCAATAGAATTGATATTGAAAAATGTTATATTGTTGAAGTGGAGAATTCTCAAGAGCTCTCTTCACAAATTTTGGCACCACAGATATTGACTGAATGGACAATGGGGAATGGAATGCAAAATCATATTTAGTTTCATTGTTTCCCCCCATATATGTTATCATTTAGTCTCTAATTTATGTAGCTAGAGGCAGTTCCCCCAATCTAATGTTGTACTCATCTTGCTCTGCATCAGGGTTGGCACTACTTTATTGTTGTTGGATACATTGTGTTATGCTGACTCCTGGTTGACTGTGTGGACACATCTATGCAGTTTTCTTGGCAGAGATACAGAGAGACTGGGGATCAAATTGGCAATCATCTGTTCTCCAGGCAATTTGCTCTAGCACTGAACTACAGTGTTACTTGCATAGTAGTAAATAAACTGGTAAGTATCAAACATAACAGAAAATAGGTGGAACAGATGCTTTTATTAGGAAACAAAGAGGAATTTGGAGACAAAGCATTTCAGAGAAACATAGCAGCAATACCTTTGGGGAAAATATTCTAGGCTTCCGACTGTCCTTGATATGTATCTGGATTCCAGGCTGTAGATAAATCAAGAGCTGCAATATCCAAATATGACTTAGAGGCTGCGAAAACAAGAATAATAATGGTAAATGTCTTATTTTTCAATGACTGCTCACCGACACTGAAAGCAAAAATCCATACATCTGTCACCTGTGAAGCAAGAGAAGCAACACTGATGCTCCAGTAATATTAAGGAGGGACAGAATGGATCACCTCCAGTTAAATTAATCTGAACATTGGCTGCGTCAAAAGCAGACCAAAGTTCTCACTCTTTGTCCTGATCCACATTATATTGTCTAAGCACCCAGATGAATTTCAAAGCTGAAAGGGCTATTATACTTACAAGGTCTCAGCATGCTGACTTCCATTTCAATGAAGTTTCCATTGAAGAGCCAGCTTTCTAGGAAAACCAAACCAAACAAAAACCCATTGTACTAGAAGTCAGGCCAAAAGCCTTGGTTGTGCATTTGATCTATCCTGCTCCTTAGTTCAGAAATCAGCTTTTATCTTTCTAAAGGTAAATACTGTACATCGATCTATGCAGATGCCTTACTTAAGAAGGGAACAGTGTCACAAAGACAGTACACCTTCATTGTCCATTCAAAGTGCCATAAAGGCATTCTCAGGACACAGCTTGGGTCTCTCTCATACTTTTAAAAGTTCTTCTCAGTAGATAAAACAGCTGTGAAGAAGATGCTCTGGGGGATTTTAAAATAAATTGTCACCATACACCACAGTTTGGGTCCATTTGTCATTATTCTTTAAAGAAATATTTTCCTTGCATTTTTTTTTGTTTGTTTGTGTGGAATCAATTGAACATTAATCATAGAATCATAGAATGGTAGAGTTGGAGGGGACCTCCTGGGTCATCGAGTCCAACCCCCTGCTCAAGGCAGGATCTCCTAAACCATCTCAGACAGATGGCTGTCCAGTCTCTGCTTGAAGACCTCCATCGAAGGGGAACCAACCACCTCCCGTGGCAGCCTGTTCCACTGGTTGATCACTCTTACTGTTAGAAATTTTTTCCTAACATCTAAACTAAATCTTTTCCCCTGCAGTTTCACCCCATTGTTTCTAGTCCTTCCTTGAGAGAGTGAGAACAGGGCTGATCCCTCTGCCTTGTGACAACCCTTGAGGTATTTGTAGACAGCTATCATGTCTCCTCTCAGTCTTCTTTTTGTTAGACTAAACATTCCTAGTTCCTTAAGCCGTTCCTCATAGGACATGGTTTGCAGACCGTTCACCATCTTGGTAGCTCTCCTTTGAACCTGCTCCAGCTTGTCAGTGTCTTTTTTAAACTGGGGTGACCAGAACTGGATACAGTACTCCAGATGAGGTCTGACCAAGGTAGAGTAGAGGGGGATAATAACTTCACGTGATCTGGACTCTATGCTTCTCCTAATACACCCCAGGATTGCATTTGCCTTTTTTGCAGCTGCCTCGCACTGTTGACTCATGTTCAGTTGATGATCTACCAGGACACCCAAGTCTTTTTCACATGTGCTGCTGCTCAGCCGAATTCCTCCCATTGTATATGTGCTTTTTTCATTTTTCTTGCCCAGGTGCAGAACCTTGCATTTTTCTTTGTTAAATACCATTTTATTAGTTGCGGCCCATTGTTCGAGTTTCTCTAAATCTTTTTGAATCCTCTCTCTCTCTTCTCTGGTGTTTGCAATCCCCCCTAGCTTTGTGTCATCAGCAAATTTGATCAGTTTCCCTTCAACTCCCTCGTCCAGATCGTTTATAAAAACATTAAACATAACTGGGCCCAGGACAGAACCTTGTGGTACTCCACTTGACACTTCCTTCCATTTGGATGTGCAGCCATTTAAAGCCACTCTTTGAGTACGATTACTAAGCCAGTTTTGAACCCACCTTATAGTTGCCTTGTCAAACCCATATTTGATCAATTTTTCAATGAGGATCGCATGAGATACTTTGTCAAATGCTTTGCTGAAATCAAGAAATACTATGTCTACTGCATTTCCTTGATCAACCCATTCAGTGATTTTGTCATAAAATGAAATCAAGTTAGTCTGACACGACTTGTTTGATACAAACCCATGTTGACTACTGTTAATTATTGAGTTCCTATCCAAATGCTGACATATGTGTTGTTTAATAATTTGTTCGAGAATCTTTCCTGGTATTGAAGTCAGGCTAACAGGCCTGTAGTTCCCTGGGTCTACCTTCTTCCCTTTTTTGAAGATAGGAACAACGTTTGCCCTTCTCCAATCGTCAGGGACTTCTCCTGTTCTCCATGACTTCTCAAAGATTACAGCAAGTGGTTCAGCAATTACCTCTGCTAATTCCTTCAGTACCCTAGGATGTAATCCATCTGGACCCGGGGACTTAAATTCGTTTAAGTTAGCTAAGCGTTCCCTTACTCTCTCAGTGTTGATTTTGTGTCTTCATTACTGTAATCACACAGAAGATATGTGATTTAATAAAACAAAACAGCAGGCCAGTTTGGTCTAGGGGTTAAGGAGCCAGACTCTTATCTTATCTGGAAATACTGGGTTTGATTCTGCCCTCCTCCATGAAGCCAGCTAGGTGACCTTGGGCTAGTCACAACTCTCTTGTGAGCTCTCATTGCTCCCTTACCTCACAGGATGTTCTATTGTGGGGTGGAGAATAGGAAATTTTGTCAGCCACTTTGGGTCCCCTTAAATGGGTGAGAAAAGTGGGGTAGAAAAGCCAACTTCTTCTTCTTCTTCGGGTGAATTCCCATTACAACGGTTTCGAAATGGTTTCAATCCTCGCAGTCCCCATGTCAGGTTGGCTTAACATGTTTTCTGCGTGTTAAATCGCCCCAAAGCGTTGTAAATGTTAACACTCATTTCAACAGGTCTCACTCCGGTTCATGCATTTGAAACACTTTACATTTCTTACTGTGGGAACCATACCATTTTAGTGGGATGAGAATGCATGTTTAGGGTTTCCCTCCCCCAATAGCTTGCTTCCAAAGATAGTGATTTTACTGTAAAAATCCACCCCTTACAGCAGCCGCTACACTGTAGCAATCCAACCACTTCACACCTGATAACAACGTTGCAATTTTGTGCAATTCTGAAAGTTCTGACCTTTAGAAACAGAAAAGAAAGGAAAGCAGCTGCAGGTTCTGGGAGATGTGTGAATGTTTTTAAGGCTGTGGCGGTGAGTGGGCGAAGGGGGCTTGAGTTGCCGCCGCTGCTGTATGCCCTGGGCAATGGGGAGAGGCTGCTCGGTGCCGTTTTTCCTCCATCCAGGCAAGCGGCAGCCACCCAGCCATCCAACTAGGCTGAAGGGGTCTGTTATGGGTGGTGCGTTCATGCCAGGAGGAAGAGGGCAGGGCAGCCCTGAAAAGTGGCTTTTAGAAAGTAGCCACTTGAGTCCCACCTTGAGTCACGTACACCATGTACGATCCTCAGAATCCGGATCAAATGTGATTAAGTTGAAAGTAATGGGATCAGGCAAATTCGCTTTTGCATCCGGTTCTATTATTTCGATTTAGGGAAACCGTATTAAGCTTGTAATGGGAATGCGGCCTTCTTCTTTTTCTTTGTGTGTCCAAATTTCACTGAGATTCAAGCAGGCACTCAGAGACAATTTTCTGCATCCACTGAAGGCTAAATCAGGGTTTCTCCCACAACCTTCTTTACTCTTGTGTGTGTAGGGGGAGGATAATGCAGCTTGTTTCTGCAATATGGAAATGTTGAACATTATACAGTGGTTGTGAAGACCAGTGGATTTAATGTAATTGCACATTAATCTCCATTCCCTTATTTTCTGCAATGCTACACCCACAGAACAGAAACATAAAAGCAATCCCTGTGGGGTAACAGAAAGGCTGAGATTTAACGTGGGTGGATAGTATGAAAAGCATGATATCTGAATACAAGGACGAAATAAAAAATATATACCAAATGAAGATTCAGAACAAGAAGTTACAGGCATACCAAGAGAAAACTTAAAGTAGTAAAACATATTAGGGGCAAGTTCCCATTACCACTTTAAAACTGTTTCAAAAAGGTTTGGATCCTCGTCATTCCCACTCCCAATCAGTTTCAGGGGTATTATTTGGCATTAAAACAGAATAAACACCTGATTTTTCAGGTGTTTTTCCAGTTTTGGCTTTTGAAACGCTTCTTCCTTATTGCCGTGGGAACACTAGAACAGTTTTTGGGCAAATACGTCATGAAATGGATGGGGTTTCACCCAGCAGGACACCCCCTTGTCAGTTAAAATGCCAGGTTTCCCCTGTACAGCAGCCAGTTTCATTGTAACAATCCACCCACTTCACACCTTATAATAATGTTTCCTTTCCCACCTACGCATTTTACAGAGTTAAGGGTTGCACATGTGGAAAACTGGGTTACATTAAAAGGTTTACTTCTGGCAGCTCTCAATCCATCTCTCCCTCTCCCCCACCTGCCACGGCGGCAGCACTTCTCGCTCACTCGGTCACTTGCACAACTCCCATGGGGGAGTGCGCAAGTGTGTGTGTGTGTGTGTGTGCAGGCAGCGTCAGCAGCAGAGTGAGCACTGCATTGATCCAGGAGGAGCCTCACCTCGCCTTGCCAAGGAGGAGGTCGCCAGCCAGCCAGGGTGCTTTTTTTTGGAAGGAACCCCTGCTGGGGATGGTGGGTGTGGAGGTGATTGGGTGAATGGAGCTTGAGTTGCGCCCTGGGCAATGGAGAGAGAGGGGTAGGAAAAGGCTAAGGAGGGAAAAGAATTGCTTTCCCCAATCTGTTTTTGGAAGCATTTTAGTGTTTAATAGTGGGGACACAAAATTGGGGTTGAATCCAATTGCCAAATGTTCCTTGCTTCCTTTTAATGCACTTTACATATCAATGTAAATCGCAATGTAGGCCCTGTCTACATGGAACATTTTTGTGTCTCTATTTACGCTCTATTGTCCTTCAATTGCAGCAGACTTTAAAAATGCCGTTCAATTCCGAATTAAGCATCCGCATGAGGCTCAGCAATACATGTGTTTAAAATGCACCTACCATCCCCACAGAAGCGTTTTTTCTTTGCCTGCATCTTTTTCTCCCCGCCCCCTCTCTGGTTGATAGGGTGCTGGCAGGAACAGGGAGGGTCTGCGCTCTGCGCAGCCACAACCAGGAAGACAACCCCCAAAAAGTCCAAAAGAAGAATAGCCATGGGTATTCACAAGTTCTCCGTCTGTCTCCCCTGCCTGCAAAACCCACCAGAAACATTCATCACTTTTGGATCCAGAGCTTTCATCCAAAGATAGTGATTTCACTGTAAAAATCCACCCTGTATAGCAGTGGTTTCACTGTAGCAATCCACCCACTTCACACCTGATAACAATGTTGCAATTCCGCACAATTCTGGCTCTTTAAATGTTCTGACCTTTAGAAAGTGAAGGGAAGGAAAGTTGCTGCAGTTCTGGGAGATGTGTGAATGTTTAAGGCCACAGCAGCGGCAGCAGCGGCAGAGCCAGGGTGCTTTTTCTGGAGATCTTGTGAGTAACATAATGAATTGCTTCCACAAGATCTCTGTCCGCCTACTGTTTTCTTGCATTCAGTATAGATCTTGAATACTGACTGTGGATGAGAGGCAAAAAGAGAGAGATTATTTTATTTGAAGAGAAAACAAGGGAGAAGGCGGGAAAAAAGAGGAAAGATGGGACTGCGTCCGGCAATCTCCGCCCCCAAATACCTCTTTTGCCACGGAGCATCTCCATGCACAATGTTGCTAGGAATACCCACGGTTTCTAAAAAGTGCATTGGTAGTCTTGTTTAAAGGGGTGGGGTCTTTCTTCTGCGCATTTTCCTCCTTTGTAGTGCTGGAAGCCCAAAGAAAAGATCGGCATGCAGACGCTCCGTGGCAAAAGAAGCTTTTTAATGGGCTTTTTATTGCATGAAGATGGGGCCGTAAATCTCGATGTATATTGTGCTTTATTCCTTGAATGGGAACTGGCCCTAGGAGAAGTCATCTTTCCAGATTTAAATGAGAGCATCATTTCATAGCACACCTTTTCAATTTGCTGAAAAGGTGATGATCCTGGTCTAAACAAGCTAAAAAAAATTTTATGCACAAAGACATTCATTTTATGAAGTGGGAAAGAAGGCAAAACTGGGGGGGGGGGGGGAACAGAACCAGTTTTTAATGATTCAGTATTCCTATATGCCAAGCTTTGTCTCAAAATATAGTAAATATGATGCATAAATGATATTCTGCCATCAGAAAAAAGACAGTTGGAAACTCAGGATCTTGGCACAATTTAACACAAGGAACTGCAGTTTTTTATAAAAAAATTTAAACATGTGCTGCTAATGTATTACTATTATCTTAATTGGAAGAAACAAAGACAGCCTAAGAGAACATAATAAGGTTATGTGGCAGAATCTGCATGAAATACCACAAATACTGCAGGCAAATGTGTCTGCCTTTCCAGTTTAAGTGATAATATTTGAGGAGACACATGGATAGAATCTATGGGCGTGAGTGCCTGAATGTGTCAATGTGTACCTGTGCGCACACACGCACCTTCCAATACACAGATCAGTTTCTTAATAATCTAATAAATGGTTAGCAAGGCTATCTCAAAAGACAGTGAGCTTTACTATCAATATATTAGCTCATTCCCTTGTCTTGATAAGTCAGATGTGTTTGTTAAAAGAATGTTGGAGAACCATGAGATTCTCATTATATGTAATTGCTCTTTACAATGACTGGCTTATCTCTAGAGAAAATGAATCAGTGATCTCCACTATAACACAATCTATTAAAAAACTGGAGAGTACAGATAGTCTCTTTGATGTTAAAAAGGAAGAAATTCAATAGACAGCCTCATCATGCTGTCTAACAAAGCAGAAGTAAGGACTGGAGGCAGGAGAGGCCGCTATATCATGGGTCACTAGGAAAGAAAGTTGCATACATCCCCTTCCAATGCAGGCATTGTCACCGACTGTTTAGCTAACATTTTATTTGGTTTTAGACTGATTTTATTGTGGCCTGCCCTGAGACTTTTGGGTATAGGGCAGGGCAGAAAATAAATAAATAAATAAATAAATAAATAAATAAATAAATAAATAAATAAATAAATAAATAAATAAATAAATAGTTAATATATGGGTTCCTCTCAGCACTAAGCTACTCTCAAAAAAAACACAGCACAATTGTTATTGTGGACTCGATCTTTTTTCTAAATGTACAGACGTTTGATTAAAATACACCTTTCTAAAAATGCCTCTGCCAGTTTAAAAATGTTTGATCCCTCCCAAAGTAATTGATTAGGTAGGCCACTTTGCATGGGCCAGCCCTAGACAACTTACTGCCTAAGGCACAGAAGCAATTTGGCATCTGAGGCAGAAAGAATATCGCTCACATCCCTTTCCCTCTTCGGCAGTAACCCCTCCCCCCAAACAATCTCACATTGAAGACACAGCCAATCCTGCCCTTTTCAACAACCCACTCCTCTGCTGTCTTGAGGTGGTATGGAATGGAATAACCAAACCTGCATCCCAGAGCTACCAGGTCCACAACTGCAACTAATACACAAACCTACACACCCACACCCCGGAGTACTAAGGCAGCTTGTTCTGCTGCCTTTAGGAATGTTCTGAGGCCTGCCTTTAAGAAATACGTGTGCAGCATAGCAATTGCTTGCCTTTTATCTCAGAAGCCCAAGGCTGAGGATAGTAATGATTTCACAGAATGCTAATGTTTTGCTTTGCATATGCATAGAAGAGATGGGGGTGGGAAGCACTTGGAACTGTTTGCAATGCAAATATTCTCCCCTGTAAATCTGTGATCTCTGAAAAGTGAAAGGGGAATAGGTCAGTATTGGATCTCTGGCACAAGGGTGGTAGAGGATGAGAAAGACTAACTAAAAGCTTTCCTTTTGGTGCTCTGTTGGCCTCTGGAGGTTAAGATTTGATGTGGACTTGAAGTGCCTTCAGTCTGCAGAGATCACACCAAAATTGGTTGTTCAGTGCCTCAGTCCCGGGTGTCCTGCCACAGTCCAGGCTTTATGCAGTGTTCCTTTCCATTTCATATCAGTCTACTCGACACTGGAGTTTATGTATGAACCGTGCTCTGAATTATGACTGGCCAGAGATGCCTTCTCTGAGGGAAGGAGGTTCTAGCTCTTTGCCTAGTGTTGCAGCCATCTCCTTCCCTCCTTTTCATTCAAACACATCAAGAGAACAGTGGAAAGAAACCAAAAGAAAGAAGAATGTTCATACTGTATTTATCTTAAGCCAGTTCTTCACCATCTAGCGAGCCTACTGGAATCTTTTTCTCATACTGGTTGACTTTTAGGCAGGAACATAAATATTCCCAAGGAACTGGTGGAATTCTTTCTTGATCACTGCTGGGAAGGCCAGTGTCTGCTTGCTTGCTGGTCCCAGGTTGCCCGTCAGCAGAAGGGGCTAGCATCTACTTCCCTGCCAGTGCTCGCTCACCACTGATAGCAAGAGCTGGTGCCCACTTGCCCACTAGCAGTAAGAGGTGGCATATAAATTTGCCTGGTGGCAGCAAGAGCCAGTAGTGACTCACCTTTTGCTAGAATGGCTGGTGCCTATTCACTTGACAGTACCCACTTTCCTGCTGGCAAAGGACCCAGTGTCCAATGATCCTCTGGCAGTGAGGGATGAAAGCCATTTGCCTGCCAGCATCAGGGCAATGCACCCACTTGCCTGTCACTCACCCACCACTGCCAAGGCTCAGCACCCACTTGTCTGCTATTAGGGGCTAGCACCCACTCACCTACTAGCAGTGGGGCAGGTGCTCACTCATCTGCCAGCCTCCTTTTGCATGTCATTTGCATGAGGAATTGGCAAATGTATTGAGAATATCTGAACAGATTGGGAGATGGGTGGAAGAGAAAGTTTGCTGATCTAACCTTCCTCCCTCCTCTACTTTAAAAAATAAATCAATTTTCCCAGCTGCATCACACACTCTTTTCTCTTTCTTTTCCACCCCAAATAAAACAAGAAAGAACAACAAAAAGTCAGGTGTCAACAGCAAGCAATAGATGGCTGGAGGAAGTAACAAGGAGAGCAGGAGGACTGCAGCATGGCACATCATTTGTGCAGCAGTTAAATGCTCATTCTTTACCCCACCCTTCCAGGAGTCAGAAGCACATGCCAGTGAAGGCAGGAATAAAATATTTTTATAATTGGCCTGGCACTAAGCAGTTTCCAGCAACCACAATTGCATACTATATGCACTAGAAACAAGAGTCACTTGCATCTTTAACAAGAACTTCAACCTGAAGCAACTGAAGTCATGTGTATGTGTGAATGTGTGTGCATGTATTGAAGCTTTCTATCAGGATGAATTCCCATTGCCACTTTAAAGCTGTTTCAAAATGGTTTAGATCCTCATCATCCCCATTCCCAATCAGTTTCAGGGGTAGTTGTGGGGTGGGCGGGGTATAAATTTCAGAGTAAAGTAAAGTAAAGTAAATAGTTGGAGGATTATTTGGCTTAAAAATGGAATAAACACCGGAATTTTCCAGTGTTTTTTTTTCCGCTTTTGCTTTTAAAACGTTTCTTCCTTAGTGCTGTGGGAACGCGAGAGTATTCCCCTACAGAACAGACTGTTTCATTGTAACAATTCAGCCACTTCACACCTGATAACAATGTTTCCTTCCCCACCCACACAAGCCTAAAGATTAAGGAAAGAGCAATCCTGCACAATTCTGGCTGTTTCCCTCCTTCCTTGATCTTTAAAAAGGTAAAGGGGTGAAGCTGCTGCAGGAACTGAGAGATGTGTGTATGTTGAAGTGTGTGTAGGTGGCAGCGGCAGCAGAGCAAGCCAGCCAGCCAGAGTGCTTTTTTCAAAGGGAACCCCTGCTGGGGATAGTGGCTGGGGAGATGGAGCAGGCGAACGGAGCTTGAGCTGCCACCGCTGCCACACACCCTGGGCAATGGAGAGGGAGAAGTAGGGGTAGGCTGAGGAGGGGAAAGAATCACTTTCCCCAATCGATTTTTGGAAGCGTTTTAAGTGTTTAAGAGTGGGGACACAAAATTGGGATTGATTCCGATTGCCAGATGCTCCTTTGCTTCCTTTTAACGTGCTTTACATATCGATGTAAATAGCAATGTATATCACCTTGTATATAGCGCTTTGTTCCTTGAATGGGAATTCACCCTCACTTGACTTTTTTTAAAAAATAAAGCAGCATTTTCCCACAATGCAAATAAACTGACCTAGAACAGAAGCCCACGTATGTGGATTATTAGTAACTAAATGGGGAGGGGGAGCTGAACATTTGCAGTCACTGCGACTGCAGCAGGTTTACCCCATAAAAACACTCAGTGGAAACACTATTGCCTGTACCCCTTATTGCTGACAATTGGTCATACTGTAAAATATGGGAAACCTAATGTTTGAGAAGAATGTAAATGATATGAAGCAGATGGCCAATAGTGACCCATAGATTAATAATAATAATTATTATTAACGGCAGCAAGACAGAGGGGCGAAGCTCAGGCTGGAAGCATTGTTCCAAGCATTAGAAATGAAGTTTGAATCTACTGCAATTGCATGAGGCTGCTCTAATGTTCTGGGGTGTGTCCAGACAGGCCTAAAATTGTGTTTTAAATGTGCAGCAGCATTTGTTTGGCCAGGCAGGTTTAATGATCCTCCAGTGCACTTCTGCATTGTAGCCCAATACTCCACATTTTAAAAATAACAGTTTAAAGGGCTTTCCCTACAGAGTATTCCATTACTCCTTTTTTTCTCTTGTTTGGGCAAATGGCTCAAGAAACTCATGAGAATTCATGAGACCTAAGTACGCAGGTGAATGGAAGAATCCTTGCTGCTGTGATTCCTAAGCTGTGAGTAACATCTATAGGTCACAATGGACCCTTTCCCTCCCAGAAGCTCTTTTCTTTGGAGTATAGGTAAGCTACCCGTTTTTACAACACTGGGAATTCCTGATCTCTACCTCCCATTGTGCATAGTCTTCAAATCTGATTTTTACAAATGAAATAATATTGAATTATTTTAATGTTTATTCTATCAATATTTTTAAACAACAATGAGGTCTTTTTTTTAAAAAAAAAAACAAAGTAACTTTTAAAAGTCATTTAAAAGTCTACCAATGGAAAAATATACAGATAATTCATAAAGAGCCTCGAGTGATGTTTATGTTAAATAGTTAAGGACTCCTGAGGGGAATTAAAGTTCAATTTTTGACAGGAAAAAGTTGCATCAACTTTATAATTAGCACCAAAGGAACTTTTTTCCCCTTAAGAAAGCATCTTTAGAAAAGAATGACACTCTTTTTATTGCATTAAACATCAAAATTAGGAGTTGTCATTTTTGTTCAACATCTTCCCTGTAAATCTGCTGTGCATTTTGTGTATGGTTGATTATTCATATCATTTCTCTGTTATGGAGCACATCTGCACCCTTCATTTACTTCCATACAACTTCAGCTGTACAAGGTTGCAAACTGAGCACAAAATCTGAATATTTTAAAGTTAGCAGAGCCCCAAAATAGCATCCTTATGAAAATTCTGAACTTTTAAAAAAACGTTTGCTCATAAAATATGTCAGCACTCTGATATTGTCAGTGTAAATTAGCTAGATAAATAACTTAATAAAAGGTGTGTTATTTTCTGGTTTTAAAAGACAGTTATATTATTCAAGATTGGACTAATTAGCTACATTTATTCTTGTGCACGTTTTACAGACATATATACATGCAATGTATCTCCTTCCTTGTTACAAATGCTTACAGGTGTGTGTAGATTAGGAAGTGAATTGAGAATTTCAGTAATGGAGGAAATAGCAAGGACAATGGGTGTTTTATTTATTACTACTACTACTACTACTACTACTACTACTACTACTGTACTATTGAGAACTTATTACAAAGGCTAAAAGTCTTTTGCTATGGCATAAGGAAGGCTCACCACTGTCCACCTATGTCTGTGAACTTTTCCTACATATGGAAGAACAAGAGCATCATACCTTGTGCCAAGCTATGCTATTCTGTGATTATTCTGTGAACATTATAAAGTGGAATAACCAGGTGTAAAGCCTGAAAAGATTTATATACAGACCCAATCCCATTTCATATGTACGTTTAAAGACACAAACAAAAACTATTGTTATGCGGTCACAAAAGCTATCCATTCCCCCCCCCCCCTCAGCTTGTCTGCTCACTTTCTTGGGTCTCTTGCCTAACTCTTCCTTTCCCTCTGTCCTTCCTTCAGTACCAGGTACGGGGAGGAATCCTCCTCCTTTACCTTCCTGGAGACAGAGGGATGCAACTTTTTCCTCAAGAACTTCTACTACAAAAGCTGGTGTGCTCAGTTTAAAGTGTTAATAAAACTTAATTAATACATACTCAAATTCATCATAATCGTTCCCTGTGCTGAGTGAAGGTAGGATAGATTTACGATGACCTTGGTTATCAAAAACTCTTGTAGTGGTCAAGAGGGGGTCCCACTGCTTTTGTTGGCCTCTGTCAGCAAAGCATGTTAGCAAGCCCTAGGCTTGAGAAGACAAATGGACTTAGCAATGTATTGATATAAATCCCAACACCATTTACTAATCATATCTCTCACTTTTTCTTTTCTTTATTCTTCCTTTTGAAACTACCCCTAACCAATGTTTGTGTATCCATGGAGGTGAAACCAAGAATTTGTGCATCAATGACTTTCTCTAAGGTTGGTGAAGGTTGCTAAAACCTGCTTTACTTAAAGACATGGGGTCACTCTCCAGGTTTTATGCTTTTCTCCTCTTTTCTTTGGCAAGTGCAAGTGGCAACATCTACCCAGTACTGGCTGATTTCAGCCTACAGACTGATTTGTACTTGTAATGGAAACCATCAGGAAATCCCAGGGATGTTGATTACGCAGAAAAGAAGACAATAGCCAACTGTCTTCATAGTTTCCATAGATCCAGCAGTATCTTCTAATGATACCTTTCATATCACTTTGTGCTGCTTTACCTTTCCGTGACCTACAAAGTGAGCAACAAGTTGCATTGCACATATACAGTATTCTGAAATGTGAACCAGTAATATTCTGCTGGAAATGAAACATATATGATCTAAAAAACCTTGAGAGAGGAAATGAGGGCTCTTTCTTTTTAATAATGATTCACTTTATAAAGATAAAAAATTTCCTTGATTTATAACACTGAAACGTTTTGTCTCATAGAGAGATTTATATTTGATTTAGTAGGTGCTACCAAGTATCTGAATTGGCATTGGGCTAGCAAAGTGAATTAAAGCAGTTATAGCATGCTACCTGACCTGATAGGTGTAATTCATCACATTTTAAATGTAGAGAGCACTTTACACTACTTACTGCAAGTTACAAAGACAGCAGTAATGATACTGTATCTTCCATTAATTATACATATCTCATAAATGAGGGAGAGCCTACAATGGCCCTTCTAAACTTAAAAATAATAATGATGATGAAGTGAACAATGGTAAATTAATGTTGCAAGTTATGTGTGCATACCTTATTCCACCTAAATTAGGAAGGAACTCAATGTTAGTTTTCTGATGAATGAAGTGACTAAAATTTATCTCATGTATGCACATGACAATGTCAAAGCAAGTTACTTACAGCAAAATCAGCCCCAATTCATTAGCAATTAATAGCCCACACATTTAACTGAAACTATCATAAGCCTCAACAAACGGAAATTTAAAGGTTATCTCATTTTTTAACAATTAAATCTATTCATTCTTACGACTTTAACCTTCTAGATCTCCATCAACATTTCCATAATTCAGGGAAAAAACCCAGGTTTGTGTGTATTGAAGACCTCTCCAGAAGACAAGTGAAGAATTTGAGCACCCAAAAGATAAAATGGTGAACTGACTGTTTCCAAACTGAAGATTTCTAGGCTTCTACAGATCACGTCTGATTTACTCAGGCCGTGTTCTCAAATGCCCTAAAATCTGGGCTGGGTGCGAATTCACCACTCAGTGTCCCCATGTAATTGGCCAGTAATCTGAATCCAGCAAGCCCCATTCCCATTCCACTTCTTTGTCCTCAGATTTTCCTGCAGAAATCTGGGGAAAATAAACCCTTGGTGAAATGGGTTTTCTTGCCAGATTCAGATTACTGCCGCTGCTCCTCTTTGCCTGCCCACCAGATTTTAGTGCCTTTGGGCATCGTTGTGACATGTGATCGGAGGTGGGTGGGTGAAGAGGAGAAGGAGGAAAGCGGTGCTAGGCCCACTGGCATGAGCTGTGACTTGGTCAAGTAGAGGGGGGTGCCCAGGCAACATCAAGCCCACCGGCTCTGATCACATGTCAGGCTTGATGTTGCCGCAGCTCATGGTGGCGAGCCTGGCCCCCCTTTCCTCCTTCTCCTCTTTACCCACCTACTTCCGATCACATGTCAAGAGAGTGCCCAAAGACACTAAAATCTGGTGGGCGTGCAAAGAGGAGTGGCGGGGGCAGTGGCAGTTCCTGTCCTCTCCTTTGAGAGGAACCACCGTGCCTCTCGCTGATGCGCACTTGCGCGTACAGTGTGGGAACAGCTGTTTCCGGTTGGAAACTCAAACCCGTACCAGAACCCGGATTACTTCAGACTAGAGTAATCCAGATTTACAGTAGGTGGGAACGCGGCCTCAGTCAGCTTGGATCTTCACTGAATCAGAATTGGTAGGGTCTCTTTAAAACTCTCACCAGAATTCATGGGTACCATTTTTACTATTCCTTGGCTCAATTAGGCTGAGTTCCCATCTGCTGTAAACTTCAGGCTGTGATGCAGATAGGGTTGGAGGTCGGGAACAGCACCGAGCTTGCATCGGGCTGTTCCCACAACCAACCTGCAGGTGCGCACAAGCACACCTGTGCCTGAAGCCACCTTGACCACCTCCTCTTCCAATCCTGCAACAATTTGCTGCCACTGCTGCTGTCCGCCACTTCCCCACTCACCCTAGCCTCCTCCAATCCTGCAACAGCTGGCTGTCCTCCTCCTACTGCCCCACTCTTGTTAGTATAAGGAAAAAATTCTAAAGAAATGTAAACAAACTGGGAATTTTGAATGATTCTAAAAAGAAAAACAAGCTCCACTCACATGTATTTTAATTATATTTTAATTGTTATCTTTTATCTTTTTACTTTAGTAACCCAGACTGGGAGTGGATGAATAAATAAATGAATATACATATCCTTCTCAGAGCTGCATGTAGTCCCTCACAACTGGATGTAGCCCTTGGTTGTACTGCCACCCGCAGCAGCAAAAGGTGTGGGCACCTCCTCCCCACAACCCTGCTCACCCCGGCCTCCTCTTCCTTCTCCTGCAACAACTTGCAACAACCGTCTGATGTCATTGCATTCCCTTCCCCACAATCCCCCCCCCACCAGTTGCTTGCTCGCTTCACTCCCCCCAGCCACTGGCTGGGACTAAAATCTGGACTGGACCAGAAAAGTCCTCAGTAATGAGGTGGTTATTTTCTCCGGATTTCTGCAGGGGTTTCTGCAGACAATCCAGGGAAAAGGAAAAGGCAGGGGGACGACCCTTCCTGGATTCGGACAGCTTGGGAATTTAATGGGATTGCTTGATCCTGAGTCCAAATCCAGTCCGGACTTTAGTGGCTTTGGGAACGCACCCTTACAGAGTGTTAATCTTTGTTTTGTAACCCCACACAGTCATGTTGATGTAGGACTTTTTCAGGGACACTCCTGAGAATGAACTCTGCAAATGTCACTTATTGTCATAGATGATCTGACCTATGCGGATACAAAATTACCCCATGTTCCTCTTCGACAGGAGTACAATATTACCCTCTCTCTTCCCATGTTAAATATCCCAATTTAATTTCCCCTGTTTTGCTGCATTGCCTGCATGTTAGCTGAGCTCAAAGTACTTTCTCAGCTTTATTTACACTTAAAAACATGCCCCCCCAAAAAGAAAAGGCTATTAACCTGATTCTGTGCAAGCTGATTTCAATGCAGTACAGACCAGCTCAGTTAGGGTTGAAATTTGCCTTTGAACGAGAGTTTTTGTGCTCTTTAATCCTTCGCATACAGCAAACCTTCTGTGAACACAGTTAGCCTTTCCTGCCACTGTAAAAAATAGGATGCAAATCTATGTGCAACCACAAATAATACACAATGGCATTCTGGAGTATAATTATACCCCATGTCCTGAAAGTGGGATAAATGTTCACAACTCCTGAGGGTGGTTAAGGTATTGTGTACAAATCCTTTCTCTATGCAGACACATAAATAAAAGCATTTCCAACCGATGACTGTGCAGCCTCTGTTTAAAAATATACAACTTTCCTAGGTAATTGGTACCACTGCTGAAGTGTCATTGATGGAAGGAAGCTTTATTGATGTCAGCCAAGCTTCTGCTTTGTTCTGACTTCAACCCTTTATTATTTATCCTAGAACGATGCAGTATTCACTAGCTTCATCAAGACAGCACTTACTTAATTCACATTTTTGGATAATCCAGAGAAAGCACATCCAGGCAGTTTTTATTCCAGATTATCCATGCTTTATTCTGTGAGGAGAGGTCCTCCAGCATTCTTCTCAAGGGTGCTGTATGGTGACCCGCTACTCTGACATTTGTATGCCACACCCTGAATCTTCCTGAGGGCCACCAAAGGCTCTTGTTCCCTTGCATTATTTATTTTGTAATTACATTGTTCTGTGTTCATTACTTTCAGGACAATTAATCATAATGTAATTTTTTGCAGATTTTCTCAGAACAAAAATTGTTCTGAGTTGATTGAAGCTTACTATGGAAGTAAATAGGTCTTGGGTGGGAAAAGTAAAAATGTAGAAGTTTGTTTGTTTTACGTTTGTTTCTAAAGGTTTGTGTCCTTCCCTTCACCAGAAAGCCTCAGGATGGGTGACAACAATCAATAAAACAAAGAGTATAAAACATGGATAGAATCAGTAAAACATTATTATTATTATTATAAAAATGGATAATTAAAATACAACTTTCCCACCCTGACATTACATTAGAAAACAGCTTAACATTATAGATATGGGTGGAGATGTAAGTTTTAGCCAGTTGCTATTAACCATAAAATGTTGGTGCCTGGGCTGTGATCACACTTAATGTTTAAACCAGCTTCATTCCACTTTCAGAGTGAGGTAATAAACCAGCAAAGTGGCAAGCGGTTTTCTTTCAGTTTTAAATAACTCAGAAAATTTACCTTTGGGATAGATAATGTGGAAAGAAAATTACTGGTCACTTTGCTGATGTGTTCTCTCACTCTGAAGGTGGACTGAAGCTGGATTAAACCCTGGTGAGATTATTCCTTACCCACTCACAGCTTAAATATTATTTTAATATTTTAATTGTTTTAATATGGAGCATATTGTTAGAAATGCTGATTTTTTTAACAGTGTTTTAATGTGTATTATTGCTTTTAATACATAGTCGTTAGTTGTTTTAAAAGTTGTTACGCACCCTGGGACCTTCAGGATTAGGGCAGAATAGAAATACAATAATAAATAAATAAATATGTTTTCAGTACGTTGGTTTATATATTTTAAGTTCCTTTTTTATCTTTGTTTTTTTAATGCACCTGTGAACCACTTCAAGATGATGATGATGATTTAAAAAGGAGTACATAAATACTGAAAATAATTGAGTGGTCTGGATCTCCTGAAACCTCTACACTGCTCTTTGGTCTGCCTCTTTGGTTGTTCAGAGCAAACAAAATACTCTAGAGTGCCTGACACGTTAAACGCTATCTTGCAATTCTTATGGCAACAACATGCAGCACTTTTATCAAATCATTTCAGAAAGATGCCTATTTCGCATGATAAGCAATTTTTTTTTTTACTTTTACTTTTTGACAGTACTGGACATGCGGTGGCATGCTTTAATAGATAAAAAGCTGTGATTCATTAAAATTCTTATGTTCTTTCCCCCACCCCACTTTTCTTTTTGTGGAGGGTTATATTGCTGCGTTTATCAGTTTGCTACCAAAATCTTGATTTTCACAATTATTTCCTTGATTTGTTATATCTTTGAGCAGTTTCCTGCTGTTCCCTGCCAACATATTCTGTGGCCAAGGTGCCTTCTGCCTCGCTTATAAGTTTCTATTATGATTGTGGTGTTTTTAGAACCATTTCTTCACAGTTATTAAGAGAGCAATATTGGCTTTCAAGAAATGTATATGATTTCCAATGATTTTTGGAAAGATGGATGAGACGGATATCTTGCAACTCTGTTTCGACCTTGTCATGTCTTTGGTACAGGAGGTGTAGGAGGCAAGACAGCATGTGTAATACTAAAATTCCTTTGTTTTTAAAACAAAGATCAATATTTTTCCATTGATATTTCTCCATTGATCTGGAGGAAACCTTGGCCTATTCACACTTATCTTTCCAGAGTGGTTGTAGATGCTCCAGGGTAAGTCATTCTGCACACCATGCTACCACAGCACTCTGGAGTGTCCGGGAGCTGTCCCAGTCTTCAGTAGCTGTCGACAAACTCACACTACAGGCTGATTGCTGTGAGAATGTCCCAGGGCAATTGGCTGTTGCCACGGTTATTGCCATGGTGATCCAGCTTGCGTGGGCTGCACCATCCATACTTCAGCTGAGTCCAGCTGAGGAGTGTACCAACACTTGAAGTGTGGATGCCTCCTTCTGCACCTGATCATAATCTCAGTGCAATGGTATTATTGTACCACTCCACTAAGGAAAGAGCAAACAGGTCCCTGGAACGAATTGACATGGTGAGATAACAGGCAAAGACTACTTTATGAAATATAACTGTGTGCTCTCTGTCTGTCTTATATTTTAACTCCTTTTTTTTTGTCTAGGAAGACAGCTTGATAAACAATGAATTTATATTTAATTTGTATATTTTTATGTATTTTAAATTTCATTTATGTGTTTATGGCCCTTAGTGCACTAACCTGCTCATAGTAGAAATCAGTGTGTCTAGAACAGCCAGACCTGCCAGTTCTGACCACCAAGGAAAAGCTTGGTCTGGAACAGCACCATCCGCATGACAGTACAGTCCATACCAGCCTCTGCTCCAGCCTTGAAGCATGTTCAGGCTTTGAGGCCAATCTCTGAGCACTCTTAGGACTTAGGAACAAATGTTCATATTCTCAGAGCCTGGGAGATGCATTTCAGCCATGCATTTTGGCAGGCAAGAAATATGTGTCCCCTGGTAATCCACAACATGGGAGGCAAGCCTTTTGCACATGCTTCGTATTTTGGACCAGGGCCTGCTGGTCTGCCAATAGAGTCAGTTAATTGGCTCTACCAGTAATCCTAATCAGGACCTTCCTGTTCAGGATCGTGCTCCAGTCTGGATTATTTGTTTTATATACGATCATTATATTTTAATAATCTCTTTGTATGTTATTTGTTAATCCTTATACACACACAGCCTTGAACATACAATGGAAAGGTGGTGTGTGATCTGGATTATGCTTCATTAAATGTAGATGGAGTTGTACCAGTGGTGTGGGGCCCTCTTTATGCACTAAAAGTGCACAAATGTGGCCAAGAAGACAACTATGAGGGCTGATATTCTGGAACAGAAGTAAGTGCAGAAACCCTTTGTGTCAACACACAGGACTGAGATTGTAAGACTGGCCAATCACAGTAGATGATGCTCAACAAGAACAAATGGGACAATGAGATGAGTTGATATAAGTTTCCCTCATTTATCATAGAATCATAGAATCATAGAATGGTAGAGTTGGAGGGGACCTCCTGGGTCATCGAGTCCAACCCCCTGCTCAAGGCAGGATCTCCTAAACCATCTCAGACAGATGGCCGTCCAGTCTCTGCTTGAAGACCTCCAACGAAGGGGAACCAACCACCTCCCGTTGCAGCCTGTTCCACTGGTTGATCACTCTTACTGTTAGAAATTTTTCCTAACATCTAAACTAAATCTTTTCCCCTGCAGTTTCACCCCATTGTTTCTAGTCCTTCCTTGAGAGAGTGAGAACAGGGCTGATCCCTCTGCCTTGTGACAACCCTTGACGTATTTGTAGACAGCTATCATGTCTCCTCTCAGTCTTCTTTTTGTTAGACTAAACATTCCTAGTTCCTTAAGCCGTTCCTCATAGGACATGGTTTGCAGACCGTTCACCATCTTGGTAGCTCTCCTTTGAACCTGCTCCAGCTTGTCAGTGTCTTTTTTAAACTGGGGTGACCAGAACTGGACACAGTACTCCAGATGAGGTCTGACCAAGGTAGAGTAGAGGGGGATAATAACTTCATGTGATCTGGACTCTATGCTTCTCCTAATACACCCCAGGATTGCGTTTGCCTTTTTTGCAGCTGCCTCGCACTGTTGACTCATGTTCAGTTGATGATCTACCAGGACACCCAAGTCTTTTTCACATGTGCTGCTGCTCAGCCGAATTCCTCCCATTGTATATGTGCTTTTTTCATTTTTCTTGCCCAGGTGCAGAACCTTGCATTTTTCTTTGTTAAATACCATTTTATTAGTTGCAGCCCATTGTTCGAGTTTCTCTAAATCTTTTTGAATCCTCTCTCTCTCTTCTCTGGTGTTTGCAATCCCCCCTAGCTTTGTGTCATCAGCAAATTTGATCAGTTTCCCTTCAACTCCCTCGTCCAGATCGTTTATAAAAACATTAAACATAACTGGGCCCAGGACAGAACCTTGTGGTACTCCACTTGACACTTCCTTCCATTTGGATGTGCAGCCATTTAAAGCCACTCTTTGAGTACGATTACTAAGCCAGTTTTGAACCCACCTTATAGTTGCCTTGTCAAACCCATATTTGATCAATTTTTCAATGAGGATCGCATGAGATACTTTGTCAAATGCTTTGCTGAAATCAAGAAATACTATGTCTACTGCATTTCCTTGATCAACCCATTCAGTGATTTTGTCATAAAATGAAATCAAGTTAGTCTGACACGACTTGTTTGATACAAACCCATGTTGACTACTGTTAATTATTGAATTCCTATCCAAATGCTGACATATGTGTTGTTTAATAATTTGTTCGAGAATCTTTCCTGGTATTGAAGTCAGGCTAACAGGCCTGTAGTTCCCTGGGTCTACCTTCTTCCCTTTTTTGAAGAAAGGAACAACGTTTGCCCTTCTCCAATCGTCTGGGACTTCTCCTGTTCTCCATGACTTCTCAAAGATTACAGCAAGTGGTTCAGCAATTACCTCTGCTAATTCCTTCAGTACCCTAGGATGTAATCCATCTGGACCCGGGGACTTAAATTCGTTTAAGTTAGCTAAGCGTTCCCTTACTCTCTCAGTGTTGATTTTGTGTCTTGATTCTCCTAGTCCTTCATGAGTACAGTGAAGGACTGTTGCATGTACATTATCCCTCTTGGAAAAAACAGATGCAAAATAGGAGTTCAGAATCTCTGCCTTCTCAAGATCACTTTCGATCACTTCTCCATTCTCTCCCTGCAGACTTCCCAAAACCTCTTTGACTTTTCTTTTGCTGTTGACATATCCCCAAAACCCTTTTTTATTGTTTTTAGTCTCTCTTGCAAGCCTCAGTTCATTTTTAGCTTTAGCTTTTCTGATACTTGCCCTGCAGATTGTACTGATTTCATTATATTCCTCCTTAGATATGTATCCCTCCTTCCATTTCTTAAACATTTCTTTTTTCTTTTTTATCAAGTTTTTAAGTTCTAAGTTTATCCACCCTGGTCTCTTTAGATGTTTTCCATTCTTCCTTCTTTGAGGAATTGTTAATGATTGCGCTTCTAATATTGCATTTCTCAAAATATCCCATCCTTCTTGGACATTTCTATCCTTTAGTACATTTAACCATTTGATCCCTCCTAACCTCCTCCGGAGTCCATCAAAATCCGCCCTTCTGAAGTCCAACTTTGAAGTCTGAGTCCTCTCATGCTTTCCTTCCCTTATTATCCAGAATTCAAGGATAACATGATCGCTGCCTCCTAATGCCCCAGAAACTCTGATATCCTCCACCATTTCCTCTCTGTTGGTAAGAATTAGATCAAGGATAGCCAATCCTCTTGTTTCCTCCACCACCTTTTGGTACATGAAATTGTCAGCGAGAGAGGATAAGAACTTATTAGACTTGTGACTTTTTCCTGAGCGAGATTCCCAACAAATGTCTGGGTAGTTAAAGTCTCCCATAATCACTATGTCATGCTTTCGTGAAAGTTTAGCCATCTGGTCTAGGAAGAGGTCATCCATATCTTCTGTTTGTCCAGGGGGCCTGTAATAGACTCCTACAATGGTATCCTTTCTGTTGCTCTCTCCTTGAATTCTTACCCATACCGATTCTACTGAGCTTCCACTCTCTGAAACTTGAACCTCTGAGGAGACAATTTCTTTTTTAACATACAGTGCAACACCCCCTCCTCTTTTGTTAAGTCTGTTTCGCAGAAACAAGTTGTAGCCTTCGATGTTTGTGTTCCATTCATGTGTGTTATCCCACCAGGTTTCCGTAATACCTATGACATCATATTTATCTACCTGGGTCAGGATCTCCAGCTCCCCTTTTTTATTTCTCATGCTTTGGGCATTGGTGTAGAGGCATTTTAGTTTGTAATTGATATCTATTGCGAGCTTGCCTCCTCTGTTTTCTTTACAAAATTCATTGGTACTATTTCTGGGAGTAAGAATATCGCCTGGTTTGATTGACTGAGTATTTTTGCTTGACTTTTTGTTACCCTTCCCCTTTTGTTTTAGTTTAAAGCTCTCCTAATAACCGAAGCAAGGCGCTTCCCGAATACATTCTTTCCTGTCCCTGTAAGGTGCAACCCATCTCTTGCAAGGAGTCCGTCATATAGGTAGTTTTCTCCATGGTTCAGAAATCCAAATCCTTGCTGCCGGCACCACCGACATAGCCACTTGTTCACCTCAAGAATCCTATCCCTTCTACTTTTATCGTGACCATCCACCGGAAGGATAGATGAAAAGACTACTTGTGCTCCCAGTTCCTTTACTTTTCTGCCAAGATCTTCAAAGTCTCTGTAGATGTTTTCAAAGTGCTTTTTTGCCGTATCATTTGTGCCTACATGTATGAGTAATAATGGGTAGTAGTCTGTAGGTCTGAATAGCCTCGATATGCTATCAGTTACATCTTTGATTCGGGCCCCTGGGAGACAGCACACCTCTCGTGAGTTACTGTCAGGTCTGCAGATAGTTGCCTCTGTTCCTCTTAAAAGTGAATCTCCCAGGACCACTACTCTCCTCTTTTTCTTTGCAGTACCATTTCTTCCTCTCCATTCCAGAGGTTTCTCAGTGCCTATTGGAGTAATATTTGTGGACCTTGTCGTCGACTCTTCAGATGTGTTGTTCTCCTGACTGAGTATCTGGAACTGGTTGTTTAATTGCAAGGGTGCCGAATGTCTCCTGTTCTTCCTGCTCCTTTGGGTCACATGCTTCCATAACTCAGTTTCTGCAACTACAGAAGGATGTTCTTCTATCCCTTCATTTTGAAGTGTTTCCTCCATGCTGTCGAGGAAGTTCTCTTCTTCTCTAATCTGCTTCAGTGTTTTGACTCTCTCTTCTAGACTTTTAACTCTTTCCTCCAGGAGAGCCACAAGCTTGCATTTGTGGCAGGTAAAATGTGGCATCTGTTGTGGTAGGGTCATAAACATGCCGCATACATTGCATGTGACAATACAGGTGTTCTCGCCTTCCATATTGCTTTTAGGGTAAGGATTTTAAAGATGTGATGCTAAGGTATGAATGTTTTTTTTTTTATCCCACTGTACCTTTTTTTTTTAATTTTTTTTGTTTTTTTTTTTGTTTTTTTTTTTAATTTCGCGCGCCGTTAGGCGCTTGGGCCGTTTCTATTTAAGCCCTGCTGAGCAGAGTAACTCCTCCTCCCTGAGGGTGTGGCTAATTCCTAATGGTCCGCTGCTCTGATTGGTCTGAGAAAGCTTCTACCTCACGCCGTGTGCTCTAAGAAAAACTTCCTGTTTTTGTCTCACGCCGTGTGCTCTGAGAAAAACTTCCTGTTTCTATCTCTCGCCGTGTGCTCTGAGAAAAGCTCCTGCTTTCACTTCACCCAAGCTGGAACTTGCAAGAGATGTAGTCATATGAGGAAACAGGACATACTTAATGTTCCTTAGATGACCCGTCATAAGGCTTCATTGAAGTACATCACTTGAAAGCAGGAATAGGAAGATTCTTAATTATGCATTTTGATTGCTAGTTGTGGGGATGAGTGTTAATAATTTACACTAATGGTAAATTTAGAGGAGAGCAAATCCTTCCTGTGCTGTTAATTTGATATTTGACTTTATGCATAGCTCATCCTTCGTCCTGTAATGAGACTATGTTCTGTATAACAATGAATACTGAACAGACTTTTTGCTTTCTAAGAAGATACACATAAAGCTGATGAATGCCAAGAAAATGCTCATGAAAAATGTCTACAGAAAGATAATTGCCAAGCAAAACTTTCTCTGCTTAAGCCATATGGAGAAATTATTGAATCAGTGGTTTGTTTGTGATCATGTTTAAAAATACAAGTGAATGTCAAGTGAACATCTTTCTGTGGGAGAAACACAGGGGGTGCTGTCAAATTTGAATGGATTTTGAAGCTTTATGTATGTGTGATAACAGTGAGATTACAAATAGGTGCTATCTCCATGTATTTTTATATTTTACAAAAAAGACCACCACCACCCCAAAAAAACACAACAACACTAAAATTATTTAGTAGCAAAAAGATGGTTAGCAACTAGATAGACTAGAGACAGCCCCAGACTGGGTGCAAAATCTGGGGTTATTCTGGGGCTATGTGTTTTTCCCCTGCAATGTTGCTCCTGTGAGAAAAACAACTCCCAACCCAGGTTTCCTGAATACAATGAAAGGATGTACCTGGTCTGGGCACTTTCTCTAGAGATCCGCCATTTTAGTAATGGCCACTGAGCATGTGCAGGGCCAAATCAAAATAAGGCTGCATATGCACACAAAGCATCAGTCATGCACTTCCAAATGTATATGTCATGACGTCTAGATCAGATAAGTCCTTTCACTTGTCCTGCAGAGTTGCTAAGCAGTCTGGGCCCCTAGCAGTTATTCTGGAAGTACTTTCTTCTGGAATATCGCTAAATTAGCAAGATATTTCAGAGCTATCTGGAGGCAGTACAAGAATGCATCCATCCACATTTTTAAAAAAGGCAGCTGAAAAATGTCCTAGGCTGCACCTGCACACAGCGAAAGAGAAGCTGCCAGAAACTACCACCTCTAAGCTGCTTCTGATTGTTTCCTTTTTAATGTGTGTAGCCTTGGAAGTAACGTGTGCAGCTTTGGAAGTGTGTTTCCTGGATTTCATTATGGATGAGAAGTGGGATGTCCATACTGGCATGTTGCTGTTACCATCTCTAAGTTTATTGATTTATGTGCATTTTTATCTCATCCTATACCCAAAGTTCTCAGGGCAGGCTATTTTGAGACATCACTTTTTTAATGGATGTGGATGCAACCACAGGATCTCAATGGTCAGACTCAGAGGTTGTGATCAGATGCTCTTAGTATAGTGACTGATATGCACACTTATGATCTGTTGTCACACTACATATGGTTGTCTTCCATGCTCTGTCATGAAGATGTGGGGAGTCATGGAAGGGGAGTGTACGGGATATTGGACTTCCAAGGACTTTGACTGTACTCCCTCCTTGGTGAGCCATATCGGGCTTCTCTGTGATGCCTTTCATTGGCACAGCTGCTGAGCAACTGACTGAAATGGCATACAGCACGGTCCCATTCGTCCATATTTGTAGCTATAAATCAGGTCACATAGGTATACAATGACACACAGTGGCTGCATCCGCACGGCATGCCTTAATTCGTGATCTGGAAATTTAGTGATGAGTGAATGGTTCCTTTTGATGGCCTTGTCTAATGCTGGCCAGTGATACTTCTGAAACTTTTTTAAAAGGTGGAAGAGGATAGGTGGAGTGGGGTCTTCACCACTTTGCACAGGCTTATTTGCATCTGACCAATGCATGTGTCACACACAGGCATGTACACAAACATTCTGGAAGAGAAAAAGAGAGAGGAGGAGGAGGAAGAAAAAGAAGAGCTGGCTTTTCTACCCCGCTTTCTCACCCATTTAAGGGGACTCCCCATAACAGAACACCCTGTGAGGTGGGTGGGTCTGTGAGAGCTCAGAAGAGAGCTGTGACTAGTCCAAGGTCACCCAGCTGGCTTCATGGGAGAGGGCAGAATTGAACCTGGTATTCCCAGATAAGAGTCCAGCTCCCTAACCACTAGGCCAAACTGGAGAAAGAGGAGGAGGACAAAAAGCAGTTTCAGCAGGACAATATGCACAGGAAGAAGAGCTTATCATGCCTCTTTTTCTTGGCAACATCCTACTATTAGTCTCCATATCCCACATAATATGAGTTTGGCAGAAACTCCACTGACTCTGCTACTGAAACAACTATTTTGTTCCAACAGTTTTCCCACCTCACTTTCAGGTGTTGTTATTGTTTTTAGTGGGTTCATTTTAATTTTGCTTTTACTGCTGTATTCCACTGTGAGTCTTTTGGGTATAGGGAGGAATGAAAAATACAAATAAATAAACACAATAAGGTGACATGTCTGTAGACTGTAGATAATCATCAAGAGTTATTCTTACCAAATAGGCATATATCTGCTTCTACATACCTATTACTATTTACATTTTAAGTGAGAAAACAAGGAAAAGTCTTGATAAATATCCAAACTACAGGTATCAAATTTTGCCCTTTTGGGAGTAGGCTAAACAGTAAAAATAAAAACAAAACAGAGAAAAAAATCCCCTTGATAGAAGGTTTTTTCTCCCGATATAAAATTGCTATGCAAATGCAATCAAATGCAATGTTTCAATTTTTTCAGAGTACTGATCACATCATGGGCGTTTTCTACATTTGTCTCAATTTTGATGTCTTCCCACAGATATCGCTATTTCTCCTCTGAACCCTGCATACTTTTGACTGCATCTTCATATAAGTACAGATGTCTAACCCTTCTCTAGCTTAGCTTAAATTGCTGTGAAACTTGGAAAAGCTTTCTCGTAAAAAATTTATCCAGTGTCAGTAGCTGTTCTCTATTTGGGATGCTATTGGAACCCTAGTGACCTTTAATTTATTTTCAGCTATCTTGAACATGTAGTCAACTAAATGTTGAATACATGATATTGAAATTCAAGGATCTATGGCTCTTCAAAATTCACAGATAATTTTTGAAATGATTTCAGTGTTTCTAAGCAATTGTAAAAAGCTGGCGCCCTCAAACACAGTAGTTATCGTAGACCATACTCTTGATTCTAAAATAACCATACAAGCACATCATCACATCAGTTTCTAGTCTGAAGCCAGAAAGCATGAACTCAGGCTTCCATGCATGCATAGCAGTTCTATTCCACTAAATAAGGGCAGAAGTATATTTTAAAGTTATTAAAATACAGCGAATGTAGGACATGAATAAATACAGAGCATAAAGAATGTGAAATATATAAAAACCAAAATCACTGCACCATACAGGGCAGTGAACAATGTAGAAATCTGTATAGTAATACTTGGAAAAGTATTTGATGCTGCAAATTGATTAGACTGAAAGACAGTAAGCTGTCCAAGGTCAACCAGAGAGTTTCCGTAGCCAAGTGAGGATTCAAATCCTAGGTGGTAGCATAGTGAACTAGTCACTTCATTTCTATATTCAAAACTGTTGCTACTGCCAAGCCTTGAACCAGGATGCAATATTGGTTAAAAGTGGATATACTTTCTCTTCCCACTTTCAGACACCATTATTGTTTTAATATATATTGTTGTTTCTAAATGTTCTTACCTGCCCAGAGACCTTTGGGTATAGGGGAGGATAAAAATGTAAAAAACAAACAAACAAACAAATATTTCACTTACACATATGTGAAAAGGAAACTTCTGGAGTAAAGAAAGAAAAGAAGACCAAAGCATAAAAGAAAGACACAAGCAGAAACCAAGGGCTTTTCTGCACTTGGCCTTATTCTGGGATATATCCCAGAATAGGGACCTGATATCTACATGCTAGTGCAAACTATAGAAGGTCCCAAGTGAGGCCTGTCATAGTCTGCTTTGGCTTGTGGTCAACAGACCACTATCCCGGGATATATTCCAGAATAAGGCCCAGCGCAGAAGGGGCCTGTGGTGTTCACAGGAGCGAGAGTGAGAGAGCGGCTTGGTGGGCTTTCAGCAACTCCATGAGTGACAGGAGCGGTGTGGCCACTGGAGAAGCCACATCCATCAAGCAGCACGACCACTCGGAGGCGGCAGAAGTTAGACTATAAAGGAGGCAGCTGCAGCAGCCGCAGCAAAAGCTACATCTGTTTGAATCATTTTAGCGGAGCTCTGCTTGTGCGCATGTCAGCCCCTATACCCCCCTGACACTTGCTCAGCTGACTGCAGGGCAGCTGTCAGGTGGTTGTTTGGGGTAAATCAAGATCTTACCTGGGTGATTAAAAACTTAGGGCAGGGGGTACAGTTGCAATCACAGCATTAGCGGTGGAGACAGCAAAACCCCGGGCCCTAATGATGTGATTGTAACTTGGGAGTGTCCCCATGCCCCCAGGATAACCCGTTCTTGCCCCGTAATTTGGGGCAAGAACAGTTATAAAGGGGGTATTTGCTTCGATTTGGAGGATTTTGTCCCTCATGTAGCTCGAATTAGGGCTTTGCATGGGGACTCTCGTGAGGCCCTGAATGTAGCCCGAATTAGGGCTTTGCATGGGAACTCATGTTCACCTTGCAGTATCCTTACCATGGGGACACCCATTATCACCCATTTGCCAGTATTGCTTTTGGGGGCAAATTGTGGATAGTGCCATGGTAACCCAAGTGCAGGGTTGTGGCACTGAGATTGCATTGATCACCATGGTAGAGAGGAGAATATAACCCAGTTGATTTGGTGTATCTTTTAGTGTTATCTTGCTCGTGTGACTTCAGAGAAGGGACTTGGAAGCATTGTTTTACAGTATTTTTGTTCCTATCTATATGGAAAGTAGTGATATGGAAACCTTTTCTTAAAACCTTGGTAACAGGTGCAAATTCCTCAGGACTCAGTTGTCTCCTCCATTTTCTTCAACATCTATTTTGAAACAGCTGGGGCAGATTATGTGAAAATTTGGAAGAAGAAGGAGAGTTGGCTTTTCTACTCCAGTTTTCTCACCTGTTTAAGGAAACTCAAAGTGGCTGACAAAGCTTTATATTCTTCTCCCCACAACAGAGTACCCTGCGAGGTAGGTGGGGCTATGAAAGCTCAGAAGAGAGCTGTGCCTAGCCCAGGATCACCCAGCTGGCTTCATGGGGGAGTGCGGAATCGAACCCGGTATTCCCAGATAGGAATCTGGCTCCCTAAACTCTGGACCATATTGGAATGACCTAACTCTATCTCTCCATTTCTTAAGGGACAAGGGACATGAGAGGGCCTTTTTTTCCCCTGGCCTCAAAGCTCTTGAACAGCCTCCTAGTAGAGATACGCCAGGTTAAAATGTATCTGATTAAAACATATCTCTTCACCCAGGCCTTTGATTTTTATCTTCCTCCAAATTCTGTTTTGTTGTGTTGGAAGGACTGCATTTTAATTATTTATATTGTTTTAATTATTTTATTGAAGTTTTTACTGAATGTTATAATGTGATCTAGAATCTTCAGATGATGGGCAGAATATAAATGCTTAGAAATTTATTTTAGTGTGAGAGAGATTGAGAGTATGTATGTGTTTGTGTATGAGGGTGGGGGAGAAGAGAGATAGATCCTTTCTGCACTTACCATAATTGATCTGGATCAGCAAGATCTGGATTGACAAGATCTGTGCTAACAAAAGGCCAATTCGCACTTGGCCTGATAGTGCATGAGGAGTGAGGTCCCAGAAGGAGCATCTGCACTTGAAGGAGCCATTTTTAAACCAGAAATGGTTCGTTCCATGTGAGAGTTATCCCCACTTGCATTACGTGTGGTGCAGGTTTTACTGTACCACTTGTACATCTACCTTGCACTAGTGTCAGAGCTGGCAAGGCTCTGGGGAAACCATTTGCATGTCTTTCCAGAGACTGGAAGCAAAGTGTGAACAGGCCAGAAATCTGGTTCAGGTAGATCTGGATCTTCAAGAAGCCATGGCATTTGCATTGTACTGGGCTTTAAAGCAACAAATGAATTCTAAAAAGTGATGTGATGCAGATGCATACTACCTCCATATGAACTGCCTACACTATGCTGTGATTGGTCCACAAGACTTCCAAAATCTGATGCAATTTGCCATATCCCCACCAATCAAATAGCGCATCCTGATGGTGGGACAGTACCTTTGAAAGCACTACAAAGACACCATTGCTGCAGATGCAAGGTATCTTCGCAGGCACTGAGAAGATACCATTGCTGTCAATGTGGCAGCTGTTGCAGAGGCACTTTGGGCCATCTTCACAGTTGTGATTCCACCACACATGCTGCCTGTTACCAAGCCCATGGACTCCCCACATCCATTCTACATGCAGATGCCACTTCCTGCATCCAGGGAGCTAGCACAGATTGTAAAACACATTTATCAGGTCCACCACTGTTCCAGAACAGAGACCTCTTAGCACACATCCAATTTGGATCTACTCTACTCCCATACAGGTGATGTGCACTAAGCAATTCTTTGATGAAGATCACTGTTCAGACAATGTCTTCTTAAGAGCTCCTTGTTCCAGATTAACATGTAAGTGCAGAAAGGGCCCGAGATATAGATAATACCATTTACAGAACACTCCAATAGGTGAAATGGATGCCTATGTGCACTGGGTCTTATTCTGGATTATATCCTAGAATAGGGACGTGGCATCCAAATGCTCATGCAGATGTCGGCAGGTCCCATGTGGGTCCTGCTGTAGTCTGCAGCAGCAGATAGATGGCAGGACCCCATTCCAAGTATTATCTGGAATAAGGCTCAGTGCAGAAAGGGCTGGAGAAAATAATATTCTTTTCAGATAACCTACTTTTAAAGCAATTTAATAGTTTTCAGGGAGCCATATGCTAATTTTTAGCTTCCTTCATTTTATATTTTCCACCCTGTGCAGTCATCAGACATTAACTAAACGGAATGAAGCTTTATGGCCTTATTAATCTATGTTCATCATCCAGCTAGAGAAAGCCTACTTTCTTCCAACACAGCAGCCTCTTTATCTTTATCATAACTAATCAGTATGTACAGCCTGAAAGAGGATTTAAGAAAACAATCTAACTGAGCTGTCTAAAATTATTGCAGGGTCTACTGTGAAGGTGTTAAAAGTAGCAAGAACAATAGTTATAATAGTGTTTGATCACAATTCAGTTATAAAATATGGATTATATAACTAAACTGATCACAGAGATCTCTGATATGCAGCAGAAAAGTGATGAACCTCTTTAAAAGTCATGCATTTTGCCATGTGCACAGTGTATTCATTTCCTTTTCCTTAAAGGTTCCCTTTTTTTTTTTTTTTGGCAAAAACATGAATACCAGGGAGGTGGAGGAAGGCAGAATGCTAATACTTTAGATAAGATCCCTCAAGAAGTCTTATTCATTGCTGAAAATCAGTCTTTTCACAAACTCACTAATAGCCTGGTGTTGAAGAATATATTATTGGCCTCCCTGCGTTCTGTGTATGCTCATAAGTCATCTTTGTAGAAGCTTTTCAGATTTAGAATTTAAAAGGGGTTGAAGTACAGAGAGCAAGCGAGGAAGTAAGCTACATGTTTCTTATTTTTCAGTGACGTTTTTATCAAGCAGTTGTAAAATGCAAAATAGCCATTAGCACATTCCTGGCACTCAAATAATTAACATAGGCAGCATTTAGGGAGAACAAGACCCCAAAGCAGTCATTTTCTTAACATTTTCCAGGTACTTAAAGCTAAACTATTATGTCCCTATAGGTGTGAAATGGGGGCGAGCAGAATCACAATAAAACTTTATCGAAGACACAAGCACAGCAGCAAACAAACCAATTATTAAATATTTACTTTTGTCTCTAGCACAGTTAACCAATTAAGAGAGGGTAAAATGCATTGTAGCAAGAAGCACCAACTATATAGAGTGAAACACTGAGCATCTACCAGAATCTCCCAGCATTCAAATTGCTAATGTCTTGTAAGGTAGGAAGAATGAAAAATGAAGGAATATGAAGGTTAGCAGTAGACACAGAATTAATTCTGGGGTGGTGAAGTCGGTCTATTTTGTAATACTTTGGCTGGTCCTGTGACTTTTTTTAAACTTGCCTATGATTTTTTGTATTAAATGCAGAGGCAAACACATCATTTCAGCACTTTATTCAATGCCCAGAATGTTTTCACTTCTAGTAACTGCAGTGTGGTAAGCCAAAAGGAAAATACTGCTTTAATAAATATGGATTTGGCTTTTATTATTCATGAATTTTGATGTTATGATGATAATACAACATACAATTATAATGTTATAAAGTGTCAGTTGTAAGTTGTGGACCTCATAGCAAACAAATGTCTGACAGCACCTTTCTAGCAACTCAGAACTGATAGTGT
Organism: Aspidoscelis tigris stejnegeri; assembly: GCA_023333525.1. NCBI lineage: Eukaryota > Metazoa > Chordata > Lepidosauria > Squamata > Teiidae > Aspidoscelis > Aspidoscelis tigris. The sequence goes on from JALMGA010000001.1 coordinate 228,434,021, forward strand.
TCCATATCATGTAAGCAATAACTTTAATTCATTTTTTCCCCAGCATACAAGGTTGTTCAGCATTCAGTAGTAATTTTTCTCTAGTTTGAAACAAATTTAATTCTCTCCAATGTGTCAGCCACAGTGATTGCTTTATTATGCCACTCCTAGCTTATCAGATTTTAAATTACCATATAAATCTACATACTTAGACAATAGAAGAAACATTGGATTAAACATATCTAATCTCATTTTCAAAGTTAGATAAGAAACAATCAACACTTTAAAATCAAAGTGATAGCCCAAAGCTAGGATCTTGGAGTCTAACAAAATTATCTACACCAATCATGATTAACGATAATACTACTTGCAAAACAGAAGACACTGCTGTAATTAATTGTAGCACCTAAAGGATAAGAAGAATCAGAAAAAAAATCTTTCCAAATTGCATACTGTTGGTTAAACTATAATGTTATAAGAAGAACTACTATGTACCAAGAAAGGATATCTTGTCCTGTTGTAACATTAACTTTTTTTAAGTGTTGTCAACCCTAAAGCTAATAGCAGGGTTCCATATTAATATTATTCTTGCAGAAACAAGTTAGAGATCTCATTAGATAGCACTGGAGAGAAGAATGAATTTTGTGTTTATTCTCAAAAAGCAGGTCTTGTTAAGAATAGGGAGAAAGGGAGAACCCATATATTGGATTTGAAGAAAATACTATGGGCCATGTTTTGTAAAGTTTCTATCATTGCCACGAACCAGGAGTCAACCTCATGCTGTTGTTGGCAGACTGTGAAGTCACTTCCACTTCTGGAACAGCTAGACGCAATAAAAAGCAGCAGGTGTTCATAAAGGGCTCTGTGTTATCAACCTCATGTTGCTGTACTACCATCCCATTCTCTACTTGCACAGGCCTAAGGTAAGTAAGACTGCATTGTTTACTTACCCCACTATTCTTGGATATTCTGGAATAAAAGATGGATATCCTGGAATAGCCATTTTTAAAATTCTGGAATATCCAAATATAACAGAATTAATAACTGATGTCTGGATACAGAATGCCCCAAACATACCCAGAATGTACCACACTTACCCAAAGGCAGCATACTCCTTTGGGTTAGCATTGGTCCTAGTGAAGAGTAGCACTACAAATGTAGCACTATTTGTAATCTGCAGGAAAAGGAGGTGCTACACTTATAGCACTCTTCCTCCTGCCATGAGAACATTGCCTTGGTGAAGATCACATAGAAATGAGTGTACTTAGTCATGGATAACATTGTTTATCCCAATAACCACTAACATTATGCACCTTCGTGGGAACTAAGTACAAATATCAGAATGGAAAACTGCATATAAGAACATATATAAGCCCTACAGGTCCCAGGACAAGTCATTTTTTTTTAAAAAAAATCTAAAATATATCTAAAATATAACCCTTCTTTTCTCCTTCCTAGGTGCTTTTTCTCTCACCTAATTTTCTCAGAGTGAACTGTATTATGCTGAAAATTGTGAAAACATGTGAAAATGGTTCAAACACAAATTTCAAGTTTCCATGTCTTTTTTTGATAAAGATATACTTCAACACTTCAAGTAGAAATGTTTGGTCCTAACTGCTCAATGAATTCAGGACCTTTGAATTTGTGATCTGGTCATTTGATCATTATTTATTAAATAATATTTTATTTCCAGTCTGCCCTTCACCCATGTATCTCAATAAAATTATACCAATTTAAAATAGAACAGTTTGAAATAGTTTAAAGCAGGGAATTCCTGAAGAGGAAAACAACCTGGTCAAAAATTCAGAACAAAATGAATAGACACCTTTGGAAACTAAAGACCAGTATGTGAAAAGCACATTTTAACTAGATAACCAGAGATATATAACAATTGTGTCTGGTATACCTCAAAACAGAAGCTATGGGTATCCATACATGTGTGGTTTATCGGGGCTGGATTAACTCTGAAGCCACTCATTATACAGGAAGAAAAACATTCATGGCTAATCAAACCATGAGGACTGGCATTCTCACAGGAAATCAGGAAGGGTGGGACAGCAGGGACAGAGGAGGGTTAGGGGGGAAACCAACTGCTACAATGTTACATGGCATGGCATTTTCTTTAACTAACTGGATATACTTTTTCTATTACAAAATATTACATTACAAATGTTACTCCACTAGATTTATTTAGACAAATAAATGGAGTGAAAACAGACTTTCCTTATTACTCATGAAGACATCAGTGTTACTAAAAAATAGATTACTGTATTTTTATGGAACAAAAATACTACGTTTTGTACTTATGTGCAAATTAGGACTTTTGGGATTTTGGATTGTTCTCCAATCTCTATGACACTGAATCTGGCCACTTCAGAAACTGATTTGAGAAACTTGAAAACCTACAATATTATGTAATCATAGTGCAGTTAGAAAGATAGAAAAAGAATTTAAGCTTTTATTTTCAAGCTGTCCAGTCCAAGAATATCCCTTTCACATGTGTGGCATGAAGGGTATGCATATCTCAAAACTGTTGATTAAGGAAAGTTAGAAACAAACAATAGGCTGAGCAGATATCCCAAAGCTTGACAAGCACCATAACTTAACCTGATGTACACAGATTTACAAACAATTACAACTGAAAAGGAAAGAGGTTTTTTTTTAAAAAAGAAACAACTAAAATAGAAAGCAATTTGTATCATAAGTTGAAGGATTGCAAAGCTCAAAGCATAACTGGGAGAAAGACCTAAATGTACAGTTTAAGGTTTGTACAGGTACATGGTCCATCCGCTAATATAATAGCTTTTTTAAAAAAAAACAGGTATTTTTTCTTTTTCTTTCTTTTTTAATCCACATCTAGTGGCCACTGTGTAGAGATAGACAGATAGACAGACAGACAGATAGATAGATCCATGAAACAAATAAACATAGTTATACAATGTATATAGTTATACAATGGCTAAGTTTTTAATGGTTTGAATATCCTGAAATGTGGACACCCAAACTATTCTACAACTTTGCCTCCCTGGAATATTTTTCCAGGTAAAGCGAAGTGAGAAAAGATCCTAAGTTTGAGGGGTAGTTTTTGATGAGACAAATAGGGATGCTGCTGATGTACTGCCTGCTGTCCAGCAACTTGTCTGCCTAAACTGGCTGAGGTATTCTTAGTAGCATCTTAGCAGTCACAATCTTTGCTGTTTAATAAGTGTGGGTTTAGGGAACTACTCTTGAGCACTGGGGATAACCCAGCTCTCTGTATTCCCTTTCCTGTAGCAAGGCATCTACCACTCTCTGGGCCAGCCAGCCACGTCTTCCTTGGTCATGGAATAAGAGGACAAGTTCTAACCTGGATTGGTAACTGGCTAAAGGACTGGAAAGTAAGTAAGCAATAAATGAGCAATTATCACAATGAAGAGAAATAAAAACTAGAGATATGTGAAATAATAAAGTTGGCTGAGGCCAGTAAAAACTGAGACAGACCGCGAAAGGGGCCTCAAAGTTCTGGTGGCTAGCTCAATAAAAGTGCCAAGCTAATGCTCAGCAGCACTGAAGAAAGCTAATTCAATGATTTTTCAATTAGGAAGGAAACAGAAAATAAATCTGCAAGCATCATTGTGCTTCTTTATAAATCTATGGAATAGCATGTGGAATTCTGTTCACACCTCAAAAAGGATAACGCAGAACTGGAAAAAGTGCAGAAAAAGGTGACCAGGGTTATCAGGGGCCTGGAGTACCTCCCTTATGAGTTCAGGTTTATTCAGCCTTGAATAACAGCATTTAAGAGGAGATTTGATTGAAGTCCAAAAATCATACATGGTGTGGGAAAAGTGATTGAAGAAAAAATATTTTCTCTATTACACGGCAGTAGAAACAGTGGTCACTCCAAGAAGCTGGTAGGCAGGAAAACTAGGTCTGAGAAGACTAAGTATTTTTTTTTCATCCAGAGGATCACTGGTCTATGGAATTCACTACCACAAAGGTGGCGACAGCATCTGGCTTCGAGAGCTTTAAGGAAGGATTACTCAAATTCATTGAGAATCAGTGTTTCAATGAATATTAAGGTCGATAGCTGAGTACCATCTCCAGTTTGGAGATACAGGCAGGGTGCTTCTAAAAGTCATTTGCAGGGAGAGAAGAGCAAGTGAGGGTTTTGTTTTGTTTTGTTTTTTGCTTGATAATGCCCAGCAACAAATGGTGGATCATTGGGTGAGACAGGATGCTGAACTTAATGGGCTATGGTTTTAGAAATTGGTTCAGCCCACCCTAAGATTTTTGGATTTAGGCTGGGATAAAAATATAAACACGTTAATAAATAAGTGGAACTAAGAATGTTTCCACCTGTGTGGTCTATCCCATGCCTGCTGGCCCACATTAAGCTGACCAGCCTTAGTACCTGAAGGCACCTTTGCATTTTGGATGAGCTGTCTGGGCACAGCCCTTGGAGGCTGGGAACAAAGGTTCCCCACCTTTGACGTTTTCAGCCAGGCCCTTTACAATAGCATGCTGATTTCCAACAGCGCTATCTTGAACACTGCCAACCCTCCATCCCCCATTATATAATGGAACTATGGTGGCTTGCTTTTGGACTATCCTGATGAGGTCTGTCTCTTCACTCTGTGTGGATGGAGTGTACTATGGAGGAGGGGCAGGGCCTGAACTGTTCCTCACCAGTGTTCAGAAGACAGGCCCCATGTGGAAAGGTCCTAAGTTAGTAAGGATAAAATACATTGTTACTTGGCCCTCTTAACCTCAGAAAGACTAAATTTCTTGAAAATCTTTCTTTCTTATTATTATTCTATAGTATGAGAGAAAGCATCCTCATGCACAGTTGGAACCAAAACAGCTATTACAACAAAAAAGGCAACAGAAATTAAGAAACCTGGAACTGCAAAACAGTTTCTAATCTTAATAGTTCTGCTTCTGAGATTTTTAAGTGGACCTTTCAGTAGTGATTTAATTCCTGTTTGTGGTTGTCATTCTTTTAAAAGTGATTGCAGATGAAGACTCTCAATGGATACAATAACCAATATCAGTTCTTCAAGAACTATTATCATTTATCACATGAATGGGAACAAATAAGAGACCTCCAATCCAAGGGCAAATCTTAGGAAAGAATCCTATCATCTGTCATCTCACTAAAGTATCAGTGAAATATCATATCACTGAAATATCAGCCTCCAGAAGCACTATTTTACACTGCTTACTTTTTAAAAGATGGAAAAAATGAAATTATCATACACCTAAGCACTGCTCCTTAAGCCTAATTATATTAGTTCATTTATCTAAACTATCCAGCGGTGTTTCCTTAATAAACAAATAATTCTACAAGCCTTATCTCTGCTTATGCAGAGGCAGTGGCCCTCTGCCATAGTGACTTCTCCTTGGTCTGGCTGGGGTTGCGGTGGTGTGCCCTAGGTTCCTTCCCAGTTCTATTTTCACTGTGTCAGCCTGTGCTGGGTCCCTCCTCGACTTGTGCACATGCAAGATTGCCTCCCAAGCTGTGGCAAAGCAACTGTTCTTAACAGTGCGGGAGACAACAACTAAAGTCATGCCTCGTGTGCAACACTTTTGGTGCATTTGATGGATCTCAGTGGGCAAAGATGTGGAAAGAGATCACCCCAGGGACAAAGCAAGCATATTTCAATTTCTCAGTGTTTAGAAAACTCCAAATTGTTACGAAATCAAGCTGCTGCTCTTTATCTTTTTTTGTTGGTTTTCCAAAATGATGACCATATTTGTTTACGGTAGATTTGGGGATTATTTTAAATTAGTGTTCAGATTTATTCTATACACCTTTTCCAAAAATATAAACTATATAAATATTTCATAACCTTAGTTAATGGAGCCCCCCTTGTGTCTTCTACTATCTTACCCTCCTACCTCAGCCCTTCCTTTGGATTGGGTATCTTAAAGCTGCTTTATGTACCTTGTTATCATTAATACAGTTGCTTCTATGATAGGAAGATCTTATAATGAGTAGCTTCATTCCATTTGTGACGTTTTGGCTGAAGGGTGGGATAAGAACGCACAAATTTTTAAATAGATAAATAAATAAATAAGCATAGAAGATAAGGTACTTTTGCCTTCTTTGTAGCCTGATAAAGGCTTCCCACAGCTCCTCCCTCGTTTGCACTCCTTGTATCTTGAGCAACCTTCTTCCAAGCATGCTGAGCAAAGAAGCCTTTAGATGAGGAAATCTTTTCCTGTACCCTGTTCCATGTCATCAGCCTGTTTACTCTTTGGAAAAACACTGCTGGGCAATTCCTCAAGAACACAATGGTGATAGAGAAGAGCAACAGAGGCACAACAGTGTGCTTTTGCCTGTGTTTAGTCACATTTATATTTCTGCATGTCTGGAGTTCATGGTTCTCCTGTCCCGAGATTCTAAAGCAAGACCAGTGCTTTCACAGAAATGTCAGCCATTTCAGCTGGAAAATTCCCCCAAGCGCATAAGAATGCATCAGATTTAATTTCAAATTCAGATCTGGCAGCTGAGACAGATGGTAGTACCAGCAAGGTCATTCTGGTAACTTTTTATCTCTGGCTTGGTGCAACATACAGAACTGGCTTTTTCAAAATATTTTCTGAATGTACCACTGCAGCTCTACTGCATCTGTATGAGATCAGAGCCAAGCACTGTTAGACCCTCTTAGTGGTCGATGTCCCCTAAAACATAATTATTCTATAAGAAAACCAATGTGGTCTTAAAATATTATCCTCCCCTGAAAGTATAGAATTTGAACCTAACTGAGTCGACTTAATCTTCAAGCAGTTCTGCAATAGAAGTGTGATAATGATGCTTATGGTGACATAGCGAGGGAGAAACACAGTGTCTTTGCATATACAATGAGGGAGCCCTGACATTTAGGCTTTGTGCAGATCTAGTTATCCATTTTTCTGGCCCAATAGTATTTGCCGCTGCAAAGGGGTGTGCATAGCTAGAAAATGGCACCGCCAGTGTGAGGACCGGACAATCTAACAGTCTCCTGGAAGGCTGAAAATACAAAAAAAAAAAAAAAAAAAGAAGAAGAAGAAAGAAAGAAAAGAAAAGAAAAAAGAAACACCATCTCTTTCTCTGAAAGCAATGGCATTTCTCTCTTATTGTGTGGAGAGTACTTAGCAGTGTGTTCCAGAGGCTAAACTGCCTCCTCTCTGTAAGTTTCCAGTCCAATCATTATTTGCAAATAGAGTAAATTTGAGAGTAGCTGCATAAATAAAGCTGGAGAACAAGACATAGCTATTTTTAAAGCTCATATCTAGCCTTTCTGGTTTGGTAGGCGTCTGTGTGATTTGTTCAAGGTAGGCAGGAAACTAGGGAGAGTTATTGTACTCAAGTTTGATAACTCATGTGCATGAGAGAGTCCATTAGCACCTGCAAAAGGCCACCAGCCTCCAAGGCAAGGGGAGAAAATGAAAGAATTAAATCTTCTCACTATTAGCATATACTGTGTCACCAAGTCAGTGAGGAGGGCAGGAAGACAGAAAATAACATTTACATTTTCTCACTAATTTAACAAAGAAAGAAAGAGACAAGGAGAGAAAGAGGTTGGTTAATTTTCCAGACAAAGATCCTACAATGACAGGCTGAGAAAGGCAGAGAGATGTATGCAGTGTAGCAAATTGAGGCCTGATCTATTGACTTGGAGGTAGTAATGCTATACTAAGAGTTCTGGGGGCTTAATTCCATAATTCAGTGGTTCCAGCTCAATGAGTGTTCCCCCTCTCTTTCCACTGTGCTCATTTACAATCCCAAGCAGTGTTTTGCTGTCAGTTCCTATTTGCATCTTCTGCCTTCCATGTTTCCTCCCTCCCTTTTCCCATTTTCCTCAGTTCTTTCCTGTCACATCTCATCTTGCTTCTGACATGTTGTCATCTTTCCTTGAGCTGTTTCAACTTACTTTTTTCTGCTGTCACCCACAGTTTCTGTCATCTGGAGGTTAATGAAGCAAATCTCCCTCAGCATTGGCACAAAAGCCTTCTTTTTGTTTATGTTCCTTAGGCCTTGTTCTTTTTGAGGCTTAAGGCTCTTCATCCCCATGTTTTTCTTATCCTTCTTATCACTGGAGATGATAAACCTACTGGGCTGTATGAATCAAATGGCAGGTGGGAACTCATGAGCTAACAGTGCTGTCATAGTAGGAAAGAAAAAAATACAGAAAAAATGTACAGTATCAGGGGATAAAAAGGTGAGGGTGCAACTGATGCTGGTATTTAGATTCATATGAAGTCCTCAGAGCTGAATGGAGTCAACAGCATCAGAAGCTAGTATAGAACCTGTGTCAAACTGGTGCAGCTTCAGAGTACACCTTCTAACTTCCTAGGAATATTTCTGTGGGCAGAATACCACATTCAGAAACTGATTCCTTTAACGCACTTGCCTTAAGTGTCTTGGGAAATGGTGTGGTGCCCTAGTTCAGGATATGCACCCTAGATTCATGGTGGACAAGTATATCATTGGCTACTAGAAGGAATGCCTCAGTACTTCCTCCAGGTCAAGGAGACAGATAAGGTACCTCTACAGGCCATTTGCAGGGATTTGAAAGCAAGCAAAGGTTTTGCCTTAGACCTTTGGTTCAGAATGCCCAGAAGCAATCAGCCACTTTGTGAGAAGGATGTTGGACTCTATGGGCTGTGCCCTGATCTAGCAGGGCTCCTCTTATGTTCTTAACTTGCCCCAGCTGGGGTGGGTTATTGCTTGTCTAGGACAGGACCATCCAGGGTGGAACAACATATCCCATGCTAGACACATGGCTTCAGAACCAGCACAGGAGCCTCCAAAGTCTAGGAACCAAGAAGTTCCCAGGAAACCCATTTCAGCATTTAGAAATGCCCCCACTAATATTCTGGAAGAGGGGGTTATGTCCTTTCTGCACATTCCTGCAGTCCTAGGATAAGGGGAGTAGTGCATCAGAAGATCTCACTGTCAAGATCTACTGGTAAACTGGGCTTAGGCACCATTTTGGGGACTTAGCCTTATAGATGTTCTATCATGTGTAAGTGGAGGGCTGTGGTCTCCCCTATTCCATACCAAAAATATGGAAAGAAGAGTCCTGAGGTCTTTCCTAGCATGTGATGACTTTTTTTGTAGAAATAGCCCTCACCTGCTGGTGGAGCTCAGCCAGAGAATGGAAATGCATCTGAAAGTTTGAACTTGTACATATTTCATGGACCAAAGTTTTAGGAGTATGTTTGGCAAGAGGCAAAGGCAGTCACGTTCATGTTCCTATTCTGAACCCTCAGAAGAAAATGACCTCAGAGTTATTTCTCTTGCTTTACAAAAGGGTCATGCCTTTTAGTGGTTTCAACAGGAATTGTTGACATCTGACAGCCATGGCCCTGGCTGATACCACATTGGCCTTTAGAAGACAAGTGAAAATGACCTGTGTCCACAAGCAGTTATTTGAAATAGCAGACAATGAATCCAGGTGTGACATGAACCATTCAGTGACACTTGGTGTCATCTGACTGAATCAACACTCAGCCTGACAGACCTTAGTCCAGTCGTCTAGCTGAAGGTTTGTGTGCAGACCCTTATCAAAGACCCTCATGAGATAACAGGGTAGATCTTGTCCTGGATTGGTAACTGTCTAAAAGACAGGAAATGAGTAGTAATAAATTAACAGTTCTAAGAGTGGGGTCTCCAAGTACTTTTATTTTTCTATCCTCTCTTATGTGAGACTCCTGATGACACTAAATTATTCAGGGTTGTAAAAACTGATCAAGATGGGTGAGTGGGCAAGTAGGTGCAAGGTGATGTATGCTGGGAGCAAAGGATCCCAATTACACATAGAGGGAGAAAAAGACAAGGAGAAGTGTGTGGGGTTTTTTTTTCATCCAGAGAGTCTTTGTCTAAACATTCTGGATAGCTTTAAGAAAGAGTTAGATACAGTCATAGAAGACAGGTGTATCAATGGGTACTAGAACAGATGCCTAGACAGTGCTTCCAGGTTGGAAAGAAAGGAAGGATGTCTGTAAAGGCCATCTGCAGGAATGCAAGAGGAGGTAAAGATTTTGTCTTGTTTTCTGCTTAAGAAAGCTCAAGAGCAATTGATGGCCACTATGTGAAGCAGGATCCTTGGCTAAATGGGATATGGCCTGATCCAACAGGATTCCTCTTACGTTCTTATGGATAGGGATATCTAGCATCAAGTGCTCTCACTGCCCACTGACTTACTAGATGAAAGGAGGGCACTGGGTCGGAGATTATACCAACTAGTATTTGACCTTTGACCTTTCCTATTGTTTCTGTGATACCAGATTTTTTGAAGTGATGGAAATACTTTGCCTCATAAGGATTTTCACCACCATTTTTTTTGAAGAAATAGTAATATAATAATAATTTCTGGTGGCTTTATCTGCTAATCTTAAAATCTTTGTACCCTGAAAGCATTTCTTTGCCCCCCTCCAGACTAGGGGAATAAAATCCTCAGTTGGAGGAAAATTCTCAGCTTACCTGCTGTGAATCCACATCCTGCCATTCTCACTAAAAGCAGCCTCCATAGCTTCTGAGGAGGAAATTGTGAGAGGTTAGCCCGGGTTCATGTTCACGTGAGGCAGCCAATTACAGTTGAGCTGCTGTCTCTGTTCTCGCTGGCAGTTCTTGCTGTTCTACGCAGACTGGCAGGAAACTTTGAATTTTCTTACATTGTGCATGGAATGCTGATATATCAGCATTAAGTAAATTTGCAGTAATGTGGCTATAGCTCAATGCTACTATGAAGTATCGGCCATTGTGTGTGACGGCTCGATCTTGGCTGCACATTATGATGTGCAGTATAAAGAAATCTGGACACTCCCTTTCTTTCAATTGTTTTCTGATTAGACTGAGCTGTGGAGAATGGTCCTAATGCCATGGGTCATCTTACTACCAAGGTGAGGGAATCCTGAAAGGGAGAGATAGAAATATAAAAATCTGCTTCTTTAGACTTTCAGTGAACTGGAAATCTAAGCATCTCAAATGAATAGGTGTGTAGTATGTGCAGAGTGATAGCCAGTGAGAGAGTTTCCTTGTGATCATATCAAGATATTCCCTGAGATACCCCACTCCATGCGTCTGATGCAGTAGGCTAAGGGTGGTTGCATTTCGAATGCCCACCCATCCCAAAATTACTTGGCATTTAACTGTCAGGCAAGTGTGAACGCTGTAGTATTAGCAGCGATGGTCTTGATGCAGCAACAGCTATTTGTGCATGACTGTTGCTACAGTGATGGGCAATGAGGCATGCAGCTGTGGCTGTGGCTGCATTACCCCACTTCCCCACACCTTTCACATGGAAGCAGCATGAAGGGCATGTGCTGGAGACACCTAGGAATGTAGTAGCCACTCCTAGAATAGCTATGGAACACTAAAAAGTGCTCCACAGCTATCGGCAGTTGTGGACAGGCCCACATGTTCAGAGCTGCTCAGAGCTGACTCTGCCTCCCTGGACTTCCCCAATCACTGAAGTGTAAAAAGGCCCTAAGTCTATAGAAGCTTATATTACCAACTTCTTTCTGTTTAGTCTCGAAGGTGCTCCTAGACCAGAGGTGTCAAACTCAATTTTGCGGAGGGCCACATATTAAATTTAGAATTTGTACGAGGGCCGGATTAAAAAAAAATGTACTGAATTATTATAACGGTAACATTTTATTTATTTAATTATATAGTATATAATATACGGTTGTTAAAATCTTAATACTAGTTCCTTCAGCTAGTCAGCATATCTCACTGCACACTTCAGATCTCACACAGGAGAGAAACCATATGAATGCAAGCACTGTGGAAAACCTTTCAGCCACTCAGCATATATGATTGCACACTTCAGATCTCACATTGGAGAGAAACCATATGAATGCAAGCACTGTGGAAAACGTTTCTTTCACTCGTAAAGTGGCCTGAAACTGGATTGAAACTTAGGTGTGAATGCACCCTCTTACATATCAGGTCTCACACAGGACAAACCCCTTCCTGCTCTTAGATCCCGGCAAATGGCCTTAGAAGCACGCCTTCCTCCCTCCCTCGGTACTTGCCGGGTGCTGCCGCCGCTGCTTCTCCTCCGGGTGGCAAGCAGCGGGGCCTGGGGGCGTCACGGCTGCAGGCAGCAAGGCTGAGGAGGAGGAGGAGGAGGCGCCGGTTGTGCCCCCCAGGCCCGGCGCGTGCAGCGCCATCTTGTCTTCTTGGCACTCACATGGCCGGCAGACGCACGCCCCTCGCCCACGCTGGCTTCGCCCCCTCCCTCCGATAGGCAGCGGCACGCAGGGCGAGGGTCAGGCCTGCGCCGGCCGGCAACTGGCAGCGGCAAGCGCTGGCGTGCAGCCGACGGTATAAGGGAGCAGCGGATGGCGCCGGGGGGGGGTGCCAGGAGACGGCGGTGGAGGTGATCGTGGGCTGTTCTGATGCGCCCCGTGGGCCATATGTTTGACATCACTGTCCTAGACCCTCTTGCCAACTAGGATATTCTTGCAGATGTGTGAAGTATAAAGAAGTTGATAGCGCAGTGAAGGAAAGACTATAAGAAAGTATAGTATAAGTATTGATACCATTCATGATTAATAATAAAAGGAATTGGCTAAATACGATTGGGAGAAATTCTGGTATAAAGGCATTGTCTTGGAATATGATCCTATCAGAGCTTTAAGATTTGGCTGTAATTGGAATAAGTAGAGGCTTGACCATTTTTAACTTGGAGTTATTATTAATAAAAGCCTCGGACTTATAAAATATTTCTAAAAAGCAAAGGAAGGCTCTGTAGTATTTTAAAAAGACAAATCTCTCCATTAAGTCGCAAGCTGCTGATACAGTTAATTCCTGTTGACTTCTCAGTAGTGCCTTGGTGAGCTACTGGAGATGATCAAATCAAGATTGTGCCTGAATGCTAGAATAAGGGTTGCAAAATAAACATTGACATGGGTTAACGATTGATCACTGGGTTCTGAAGAGAGAGGATATCTTTTGTTTTAAGAAAATATTTCAAAATGTTTCTGTGGAGGGGGATCTTGCGAAGGTGTGCTGAATTCCATGGATCTGCCAAGTTCGCATAAGCTGTTCCATTACATTTTAACTTGAAGGAGATGATAAGAAGAACCTCATCAGTACTTGGATGGAGGTGACTCACTGTTTACACCTTTGTTTACATCTTAACAGAATTGGGTAAGAGTTTGCTAGTGTCTACATACACTGAGTGAGTCTAGTTGAAGGGATTAAGTGAGCCAGTAGAGGTGCTAATTAGGAATGTTAATTTAAGGTATACAAGTCAGTAACTTTTTGCAATCAAGCAGAGACATAATACAGAGACACAGCATGGTTTCATATTAATAAAAGTTGGGTTCTCCCTTATTTTCTGAGAGGGGTAAACAGGTTTAATGGGGTTTCTTTTCAATAAGAAATTATTTAGCCTTATTTTAAAATAAGAGGGTTTTTAAATATCCTATTCATTTCTTCTTTCTCTGTGGAACTTCACTGAGGGGCATTCCCATTGTGAAAGGGGGCAATGATTGGATCTCTGTTAGCCAAGAGGAAAGAGATAATCCCTTTAAGCGAGTCAAGACTAGGGAAATAAAATATTTGAAGTTCAGATGTATTTTTCTGCTTTACTTGTATTGTTTGCTTCATCAAGAAGTGTTGATTAAGTCTGATTAATTTGTAATGTGTTTCATCATATCCAATGAGTAATTGCGGAATTTTCCATAGTAGTACATTGGTTTTGGGGTAGAAACACACCTCTAAAAGGGATTTATTCTAACATCACAGTTTTTGGGTCAATTTTGGCTATAAAAAGGGCCAGCAGAAAAGGGATGGTGTCTCTCCCTTCTCTCTATGTCATGTGGAGCTAGAGAGAGAGGCCTGAAGATGCCTGTCTGCCTTCCATTCTTCCTGGTTGTTGTTTTTTTTTTCAGATAGGAGGAGTTTTACTGCAAAAGCTACATTTTAAATTTTGAAGGTTTTTTTTTCTGAGTCTTTGCTTGGTTAGAGCAATTGAAAAGGCTCATTTTAAATAACATTTAACCGTGATATATTTTACATTTTTGGAGAACAGATCAACAAGAAGGGAAGATCATTTTTATTTTTTATTATTATTATTATTTTTCCTGAAAAGACACGGATCGGCTGAAACTTCACATCTGCAGTTTTTGGGTACACTGAGGCACAGTGGTGAGAAACAATCCTTAAGTTTTATCCCATTCCTCCTTATTTTCCCTTATTTCTTATGGTTTTCTATATTTTCTGATTTTTGGTTAGGGAATACCTTTAGTATTAAGGGTGATTTTCTACCTCCTTACTGGCTTGGGCATATATCTCCCCCAAAACTGAAGTTACCAATTTAATATATAAAATTGTTGAGTTATTTAGCCATGTTTAAAGTCCTTGCATACTCATCATTGTTTTGTTTAAATGTCTAATGAAATATATTTTTGGTGTGACTTTATATTTCGTTTTAACTTCTTTTCTGTATTCTCTAATAAATTCTTTGCTCTGATTTAACAAGAAATACTGGTTTTTGCGTCTGAAATTGGTCTTGTCTCTGTTTTCTGGTTATTCCTCGTTATTAAAACCTGTAGATCGAGCTACCTATTCCCCTAAGGAAGTTAAATTTGGTGTTTCTGGGTTTTAAAATAGCCCAGATTATCCACATTTGCTTACAGTTTGTTACTGAAGCAGATCTGGTAACAGTATAGATCTGTAATATGATAAACTATAGGACTTTGCTATCGATTAACTTATCACTTAACAAATAAGAAAAATGTAACATCCAAATGTATCAAACTCTTCAAAGAAGCTAAACTAAACTGCATTTGATAAAGTGGCCAAACCCGAAAGCATTAAATCGTAGTTCCAAAAATATTCTTCAGTATAAGTTTGTGAAAATGGACTGTGAATAAGTTCTCATTTGTTGGAAACATGGGATGTTATGAGTTATAATTATGTTTCATTGGCTTTATTTTTTTGTACTGGATTTTTTTATGAAATATAACAAAGACCAAAGAAATGAACATTTAAAAAATAAGTTGAAGTGGCACAGATGGAGAGGGACCATTGTTTTCAGGTGATCATGTCCATTTGCTCTGCTGGCACCAGGACCTTTCTCAGTCTGGTCTTGGAAAGCTTTACACACTTTACAGGTTTGTGTGAACTCCCATTATAGATCCCATTGTGAAGTGCTGTTTCAAATCTTTATACGGAGCCCAATGAACTTATTGCCAGGCAATGTCTTGTGGAGTATAATGATCACTCATCTTCATTTTTTATCTGTACAGGTCATAAACTGCCAATTGATTCTGAATTGGGCCTGTTAGGGTTAGAGATGATTTATACCAAGGCTATCAATGAAGATCTGTAGACCCAGTGTGTTTGCTGCAAAATATAGAGTGGCATTAAACATTCAAAATAAATATATGAAGCCGTAAATTTTAAACAATGTTTTATGAATGAAACTTAGCCCCAGAGTATAGTAACATAGCTCTGTTGCATATTTACAGTATAACTAGAGTAGAAAGTAAAAGCAGATATGCCAATTTCTCAAAACATTTTTATGACGGAAGAGGTGCATTTCAGTGCTGTAGATGCAGAAGTCTTGAGATACAGCATTTCACTTGTCTTCCAAATGAGCTAGGGTGCAAAGCCGGGCATTTACTTAGTGTGAACTGGTGAAATCTTTAAAAGTCAGGAAGAGGAATTTTGAACAAAGCTGTCCATTAAGAATGAATGCAAAAACTATTTGCTGTGTCTGGAGTATTTTAATGCAGCCTTCAGTCAAATGTATTTTGTAGCAAAACTGATGTTTTAGCAAAGGTGGAATGTGCAGCAGAACCACCAGGATGGCAGGAAGGAATCAAACCTGACACTGTATGGTCTCCAGTGTTTTTTAACTTCCATCCAGGGACATTTTTAGATGGGGTGTTGTGCTGGGCCTTGAGGCCTTGTCCCCATGGGCTGCCAATACCTCAGGGTGGATTCAGGGCAGCCTTAATGCGAATCGTAGTTTGCATTAAGGAGTCCACACAGCAATTGAGGACAGGGCAGGTTCAAGCCAAACCCACCCATCCCCATGAAAACCGCAGTAAATCCCTGTATCGGGATGCCACGCTTTTCTCCACCCCCTCCTCCTTAGCCTGACGGCATGATCACTTAGGTAAGGGCTTGCTTTACCCCAAACGAGTGTCTTTTTTTTTTATTTAAATTTTTTATTTAAATTTAAATATTTTACATAATTATGCACTTATACATTCTTCCCTTTTTCCCCCCCCTCCCCACCCCCTCCCACCCCTAAATAGTAAATATTCAATAACATTTATGAGCTAAGGGTTACATTAGGAATACAATTCTTAACTGTAATTTAACTAATTCACTTCTGACACTCGCTTCCAGGTAATTTTTAACCTCCCTCCATTTGTTTTTACACCTTCTTATTTTTGCTAAATCATTTTCAAAATTTTCCCGACATTCTCGAACCTCTACTGCAATCGAGGCTATTATATATTCATACAGTTTCTGTATTTCCCATTTAGTTGCATCCTTCCATCCATTTACTACTACCAATTGAGCCGACCTAAGTATGGAACAGACTACTTCCCTAGTCTCTTTTGGCCTTATATTCTCCAGATCCAATTGAAATATTACTATCCTTTCATTTAAGTTAATATTAAGTGCATATATATTATTAATCATGTTTTCTACTTCCTTCCAAAACACCTGCACTCTCTGACAATGCCAAATCATATGTAAAAATATTCCTCTTTCTTGACATCCATGCCAGCATTCTTCGGTTACATTTGGAAAGAAGTGTGACAATTGTATTGGTGTTCTATACCATTTATGTATTATTTTCATTCTTGTTTCCCATATTCGTCCATATTTAATTTTTTCCATTCTCAGTATTTCCTTTTTAACTTCTTCTCTGTTTATTCTCATATCATCACTCCATATTCCTCTTATTTCTTCATATATTTCCTCTCCCACTGTCATTAACCCCTTATATATAATTCCTGCAATACCTTTTTCACTCTTCCTCACTTTTCTTATTATTTTATCAAATATTTCATCTTCCTTATTAACTATCTCTCTAATTCTTACTTGATCTATATAAGTCTTTATTCCCCTTGCTTGCAGCCAGCTTCCTCCCAATAATTGTTCTAATTCCCTTAAATTTTTGGGATTATGTCCCGTATCATATAAATCTTCAATTACCTTTATTCCTCTCCTATATAATCTATTTAATGCCCATTGTAAACCATCCTCAGCTCCCACATTTATTTTCCAGATTGTAGCTAATTTTCCTTCCTCCTGTGCAATTTTTCTTTTCCTTTTATTCCATATTTTCATTGTGCCCAAAAAAATTTTACTCCAATTCCTTTGTTCTCTTGGTAACCAATTTCTATATATTAATTCCTTTCCTTCTATGTTGTTTATTTTTTTTTTCTAATTTGGCCCATTTAGACTCTCCATATTGTAATTCTAATAGTCTTTGTATCTGAAAAGCATCATGATAGCCCTCTATACTAGGTATCCCCCATCCACCTTCCTGCTTTATTGTCGTCAACCACTTATATCTCAATCTCGGTCTTTTCTCATCTGCCACCCATACTTTAATTCTTCTATCCCAATTTTTTAACATCTTCTCTGATACTGCTATAGGGAGTGTCTGAAATAGGTAAAATAACTTGGGCATTATAAATATCTTTAACACTCTTATTTTGTCTAACCTACTCAAAAATTTTACATTCCATTTTTTCAATAATTTTTCAATCTGTTTCCAAATTCTTTTATAATTTCCTTCCATTATTTTACAGGGGTCCCTATATATCCATACCCCTAAATACTTTATTTTTTTAATTCCTAACTTTAATCCAGTCCTTTTTCTTATTTCCAATTGCTCTCTCGGTGGTGTATTCCAAAATAATATTTCTGATTTCTGTATATTCACAAACAGTCCCGATTGCCTCCTGAAGTTCTCCAATGTCGGTATTATCGCTTCAATCATTCTTTGAGGTTCTTCAGTTATAATCATTGCATCATCTGCAAACAAATTCAACTTAACTTCTTCCCTTCCTATCCTAAATCCTTTCCATTGCACATTATCTCTAATATTATTTGCCAATACTTCTATTGCCAAACCAAATAACCCAGGAGAGAGTGGACATCCCTGCTTAGTTCCATTTTTTATACCTAATCTTTCTGTTTTTTCTCCATTCACCCTTACATATGCTATACATTCCTTATATACTTCCTGCAACATATCACAGAATCTTGGACCCATATTTAATTCTCTACATAACCTAAATAGGTATTTATGAGAAACTTTGTCAAAGGCTTTATATACATCAAGTTTCAAAATACAAGCCTTCCTCCTCTCCCTTCTAGCTGTCTCAACCACATTTATCACCGTTTTTATTGGATCTCCAATTTTCCTCCCCTTCACAAATCCGTATTGATCCTCTCCAATTATTTTGGGTAAGATTTCCCTTAACCTATTTGCTAATATTTTAGCAAATATTTTATAATCTTGGTTACACAAACTTATAGGACGATATGATCCTGGTAGTTCCAAATCTCTCTGTGGTTTTGGAATTACCACGATCTCCACTTCTTTCCATGTTTTAGGTATATCTTTTTCTATATATACCCTATTAAATAATTTTTCCAAATGTGGCAATAGAATTGCCTTATATATCTTATAATATTCCCCTGTAAAGCCATCTGGCCCCGGGGACCTCGCATTTTTAAGATCATTAATAACCCCTTCAATTTCCTCCCTAGTAATTCTTGCATTTAATAAATTTTTATCCTCCTCACTCAATTTATTTTTTATATTCAAAGCTAATTCCTCTACTCCACTATCACTATATAATTCTTCATAAAATTCTTTCATTATTTTCTTTTTCTTTTCCTTTTCTTTACATAAAAGATTATTTTTATCTCTCAATGCTTCTATCCATCTTTTTTCCTTCTTCCTTTTCAAATATCTTGTTAGCCTTTTCATTGAATTTATATTCCAACCTTGTCTCTCACTTTTAATATATAAATATTTATTCCACATTCTCTGTTCTTCCCACGCTTCCAATTCTTTTTTCTTTTGATTATATTCTCTTAATTGTCTTACCCCTTTCGTTCTATTATATTCTCCTTGTTTCCTTTGTAAATCTTGCAACAATATTTCTCTCTGTCTATTCCATTCCCTTTTTTGGGAAATTTCTAAACTAATAAGTTTCCCTCTAATATATGCTTTTTTTGCCTCCCACACATATGAATTATAATTTTGCCCATTATCATTAAATCTAAAATATTCCTGTATTTCTCTTCCAAGTTGTATTCTTTCTTGTTCTCCCTTACATACCATTGGATTAAATCTCCATTGTTTTTGCTTAGTTTCATTACTAAGTCTTATCTTAACCTTCAAGGGAGCATGATCAGAGATCCATATAGGCAATGTTTGTGCTTCTGTGACTCTTAATGTATTTGTAACCTTTTCCAATATGTAATCAATTCTACTAAATGTCCTATAACGGGGGCTATAACAAGTTAATCTTTTAGTTGGGTCTTCATATCCATGTAAATCCCTATACCCCGTTTTTCCCAAATTGTATTTTCTCCTATCATTCTGTCCTCTATCCACCAACTCAATATTAAAATCTCCTGCTACAATAGTTTGTCCCTGTGCAAATCCCTCCAATTGTCTTAAAAAGCCTTTCAGAAAGTTTCTTTGATTTGTGTTTGGTCCATAATAACTAGCTAAAGTAACTCTTTCATCGTTTAATATTCCTTTGATCATAATCCATCTACCTTGACTATCCCTCCTTTGTTCAGAACATTTAAATTGTATAGAATCTCTAAGCATTATTGCGACTCCTCGGGAGTTATTCGCTCCCTTCGATTCGTAAATCTTATTCCAACAACCAGGAATGGAGGTTTTCCCCTCCTTCTTTGTATGTGTCTCCTGTAAAAACAATATTCCCACCTTATGTTGTTTAGTTAATTGCCCCACCCGGTACCTTTTCCCTGGATTTGAGAGTCCATTAACATTTAAAGACAGAAGATTAATATCAGTCATTATCAATATTTCCCAAGCTTCCCTTTCCCCATGTCCTCCTTAGCCATATTCTCTTATTTTTCCCCCCCATCCCCCCTTCCCCCCCCCCTTCCCCTCCCTCAGCCCTGGCCCTTCCCAAATCTCCCACAGGGGCTGGACTCCGAAGATAGACTCAACAAGTCCTAGCCAGGGCATAATTGTGGAATGTGCGCTGCCCTCCTCCCTTCCATGAAAGCGAAAGTTAATTCTCTTTTGTTCAACTCCATTTTGACTTCTTGTAGAAAAATCACCCGATCTCAATTCTTCTCTTTCTTCAGTTTTTGTTGTTTTTTTTGTTTTTGAACTCTAACACGTTTTGCCAAGTCAGTTAATTGATCCACACTAAGGTCTTCCAAACTGTCTCTGCCAGACGAAACGGAGCTAAGTTGACTTGTTTGGCTGTCTGGGCGGGGGAGATCTCCCCCTCCTTCCGCTCCTTCCACTTCTGCTCCTTCGCCGCTTTGTTGCGTAGCATTTTTAACATCTTGTTCCGAATATCCCAAATCCAATAACATCTTCTGTCCTTCAAATTTATTTCTGGCCGTATAACATTTCCCATCCTTAAATATCACCAATTTTACTGGGAAAGACCACGTATATCTCTGTCCCTTTGCTTGGAGAAACTTCACAATCTCCTTCATCTCTCCTCTTTCTCTTAAGGTAGCCGGAGAAAGATCATACAGAGGCCACACAGGTACCCCTTCAAATTTCAAATCTTTCACTTTCCTGAGTGCACGATAAACTTCCTCCCTTCGTGATTCTCGTGCAAAACATACTAATATGTCCCGTTTTTCATTTTTGCCTCTTGTAACCCAATGAACTCTTTCCATTTCCCCTTGATCTATCTGAATTCCAAGCGCTGTCAGCCAATTTGCCAATTTGGCTCTCATATCCTCCTTAAGAGTAGAGGGGAAATTTCTCAAACGTAAATTCCTTCTTCTTTGTCTGTCCTCCAAGTTATTCAAACGGGCCGCACAGTCATTAATCACCTTCTTAACACTTGTAAGCTCGTCTTTTGTTTTCTGCAATTCCTCTGCCTGGTGAGTAATAGCTTTCGCATTTTTTTTCCCCTCTGCAACTGTAGTTGATAGCTCCTGTTTAATCTCTTGCAAATCTTTTTGCACTTCTGTCATATTTTTTTGAACATCCTGCTTAATCTCTTGTAATTCTTTTTGCACATCTTTCATATTTTGAGACATTGGTTCAAGAATCGTTAAGATTCTCTGCATTTTAGCCTCAACACTCTGTTCCGACGCCATATTTCCTTCTATCTTATTGCTTTCGGCTTTAGCCACCAGCCTGACTTTTTCCTGCGGAGCTTTAGCAAGAAATAAAACTTTTGTTACCGTTTTATTGGGTGAAGTCATCCGTAACGATCAATTGTCCTTCTGTTCCACTGTCAATAGTCCACTTTCATACTTTTTAGAAGTCCAATAAACACTTTTTAAAGCTTTCTTTTCAGGGAGCAATCCCAGGCACGTTAGCTAATCATTCCGCATGCGCACACCCCAAACGAGTGTCTGACAGCTTGCCTGCAGTCAGCTGAGCAGCTACCAGACGGGTATAGTAGCTGTCAAACTCATGAGCAGAGCTCTGGTAAAATTTTGGATTCTGAATTGAAAATTTCCTAAATCTAATTTCTACTTGATTTTAACACTATCTAGAGTTATAGACAACTGCTCAGGCCCTGATGTTCCCCAAGCTGAACTGTAGATGGTCACGTAAATGGCTTCCCTATGTGGGAAACCCCTGGAGATAGTTTAAGGTCTCAGTGCAGGAGGGAATTTGTGTCTGTGTTGAGCATATAGGTCATATACACAGTTTTTTTCTTCCTGTCTCCACAGTCACCTGAGATAGGGAAACCAAATGACTACAAACTACCAGGTGCTTCTAGGAGTTTCTAATCAAAGTTACCCATCAGAAATTGCTAAATCCAATAGTTTTATGGTTAGCCCTCCATTTTTACTACATTTTTTGAAATCATGTGTTATTACTGACAATTAAAAATGTCTGTCAAATTTAGATTACACTTTGATGACTACAGCCCAAACAAAATGCTACAGGTAAACAGACTGGCATTTGAATCCTATCCTCATCTTTAAAATTAATTATGTTGTCTTAAAGATTCAAAACTTTTCTTTCAGAATATGGAAGAATAATACCAATAGCTAAACCTCTAGGAGAAATTATTGCATCCTTCATGTTTATTTGGAAGAAACTTTTAAAGCTGACATGTTTGTATTATTGTGCATTAGTATATTTATTTGGCAGAGCCTGTGCTCTCTGCCTGTAAATATGTGTGCTTTATAAAGCCAATTATAGTTTGTCTAGAGGCAATGTATCTTTGGGGTACTTTTGCAATTCTCTGATTAGAAAAAGTTAGTTGAAAACACTGCAGCCAACAGTCCTGCCTTCAGCTCCAATGAATAACAGAAGTAGCAGATCTTTCTGACTGTGGCTGTTGCTGCTACTTTCCCTATTTATATGTGGTGCAAAAGCATCCGTTATAAGTTCTGTTGTCGGTATGCTGTTTGATTTTAAATGGGAGCTATGGAAGCTGTATGACCTTGTATAACCAAGTCTGGTTATATATTTGGGTAAACGTAAAGACCACCCTCTAAGAGCCCCCAAAACAGTGATGTTGTGTCACCATCTGCAGTAGACCTGTAGCTTGTTTCTGTGGAGCATAACATGCCCTCAGGGAGGACCCCAAAGAAATCAGAACTGCAGTTTTCACCCCTTGTGTCATAGCTATTGCTGTCTAAAATACCAGTCCAAATGTGGGCCTGGAATATCCTGCCACAAAAGGTGCTTCCTCAAAGGGGCAAATAAAACAGGATCTCCGGCACCCGGATTTATTAAAAACGGCTCCCAAGGGAACCGGTTTTAATAGCTCCAGGTGCACGGTAGATCCAGTTTTACGGGGTAGATCCGCATCTAAGAGATGCAGATCTACCTGCACCTGTGCCGCCGCACACGCGGCGCTGATCCAGATTGGAGGCGGGTGCTGTGCAGATGCATGGCGCCCGTCTCCGATCCGGAATGGAAGGCCCTCCCCCAGCTCGCCACGATTGGCTCGCTGGAGCCAAGCCTGCTGAGCCAGGGGACCTCGCTGCCTTGGCTCGCCGGAGCCCCAGAAGTGGCGAATTGCCGCTTCTGGAGCCAGGGCGAGCTTCCCAAAAGCCCGCCCTAGCCCACCCTGGGGAGAGCATGGCGGTTCCCCTGCTTACCTCTTCGGAGTCTCCCTGAAACTGAAAGCACCACCTGTGTGGCCAGGGCTGCACCTGACAGCCTTGCCCTTAGGAGCCGTTCCGCGCAGGCGTGCTGCCCTGACTTGCGCGCTGGCCAATCAGGCAGCGTGCAGGACACAGGTACACTGCATCCTGGGTGCCTGCTTTCAGTTTTGGGGAGACTCCGAAGAGGTAAGGAGGGGATCCGCTGCGTTCCCCCCAGGGTGGGCTAGGGCAGGCTTTACGGAAGCTCGCCCTAGCTCCAGAAGCAGTGATCCACCACTTCTGGCGCGAGGGTGAGCCAAAAGTTAGGAGCCCCCCGGCTTGCCATGCTTGGCTCCGGGCAGCCAATCATGGCAAGCCAGGGGTGGGCCATGTTTTAGCAGACTTGCACTGTGTGGCCGCATCCAAAACAGATGCGGATTCACAGCGCCAAAACACTAGATATGTGGTGTGCTAAAAACACCCATTAAGCATGCATTAAGTCCGGATAGGTGCGAACGCACCTACCAGAAGTGTGCTTATTTGCCCCCGCTAGCGCGGATGCTCCGGCAGCAAACTGGTTTTGCCGCAAAAATCCACATTAAAAACAGCTCGCTGTGTGGACACACCTCGCCAGAAGTGTCCTACATAGCGACCCGTGTGCTTAATGGGTGTTAAAGGGCCTGTGCAGAAGCACCCAAAGACATTTTTGTAGCCATGAAGATGTAGATGTTGGGTTCTAGGGTTGTGCACGAATGCAATTTTCAACATTTGATTCCATTCAAATCAAATATTCGGATATCCAAATTTATACAAATAAAGAAATACAAAAGTCTGGACAATGAAACCAATACAAAGACGTTTGTATCTACTCGTAGGAATATCCGATATGTATCCAATTATATGAAACTCATATGTACCTATACACATCCTTTTTTTATCCTGTATGCATCCCATTTTCACCCTGTATCTATCGGTATGGATATGTATGCGATGTGTACAGATACGTATGTGATGCGTACGGATACGTACACATACAAATGTCTGAATTATTTGTACAAATGACTCAAAATTTATTCATATATGAATGTCCAAATTCTTCTGAATAATGAATATTTTGAATATTTGTGAACATTCCCTACTCAATTCATGTGGTAAGGTCTGAAATGCTGTACTTTGAAATATTCCTGAGCAAATATATTAAGTTCCTCTTGAAGAGCAGAATGTACTACTGAAACATCATTGAAAAATAAGTCAGCCAAAGATCAGTTCGTACACAGCTGGGCTTTGCAAATTAGTGTCATGTCTTAACTGCAAAAGTTACAATACAGTAGACTTTATGTAAACTCATACAAACTGTAGGGCTTGTTGCAGAAATTGTGAGAGATGACATATGGTGATCCGACTGAGGTTGTATTTGCATTTGGGTTTGAAACTGTTTTCACTTGATGTCATGTTAGCAGCATGCATGTTCAGGGTGCATTGGGGCCAACATCAGCATGTGTTTCCCTCAGGTGTAGTTCTGCTGGTTTCTTTCCCTTCTCTTCTTCTATTCTTAGGATGGCATGTTGTCCTTGCCAGTTTCCAGAAACTGAGAATCAGTTGGTGGCATTTGACATGTTTTCTTCCTGAACCTGGAACCTTAGTAGTAGCCTTAGAATCCCAGCACGAAGAAAATTGAGCCTGGAATCAGAATGCACTGATTGCCCCAACAATCCCAACTTTCTTTTGCACTATCCACCCAGAAGAAGCTGCAGAAGAAGCTGTGGGAAGTACAAAAGAAACAGGAAGAGACTCAACGTGTCAAAGGCTTTTGCTTATGGTAAATATGGTTTGCACCCTTTCTTTGTTTAACTCCCCAGAGTTTTCACTTGCTCCTGAGCCCTACCCTGGATTGAACTTTAAGGACAGGGTCTCTGCCCCCCAGATTGGCAATGTATAAAAATTGAACACTGGGAGCAATACAATACATTCCTTTCTCTGTCAGTTCCACAAGTTCTTATCATCCTAATGATTTCCATTACTTCCATTTCCATCACTTGATCTTCTGGTTCCTGTTTTCCACATGCTCACTGCTGTTGATCCAGAATCCTGTTGCCGCTGAAAAAGGTTCTCTGATCCAGCTGCTGCTATGCACTGCCTTTCAGCTTGAAACTGTTGTCTGCATCCTAAAACTCTTGCTACCTCGCTGTCCTTGCCTATACAGAAGTCACGCTCCAGCTCAATGGCAAAATTTAGCTTTTATGTAAAACTCCTTTTCTGCAGTTCCGGCAGAAAGGTTTTCCTGGTCCAGCTTCACTCTGTTCACCTGAACTTTGGTCTCAAGACCCGCTCACATTGCCGAGGGTGCTGGTGCTAGGTGCTAGTGTAGGGTATTTCTAGGATAGATCCATTTCCCTTTTCTGTCCTTTCGATCAGATTTGCCTCAGATTGCCTTGTATTAAAATTTTCCTGTGTGTGTAGCTTCTTCTTCTATGTCACTGTTGGGCTTCCCTTCCACTTGTATTTTTTATTCATGTGATAGCACTCTGCACAGCACCTACCTGTAACTGCCGTTTTTCTCTTTTGCTGCTGCTCTCTTAATAAAATTGTTTCTTTCATTAACAATACTGCCTTGAGAAGTATTTTGTCTTGCTGCCTGCCTGCCTGTGTTATGGAGCACATGCAAATTTATAGTTTTTAAAGCTAAAAAGTACTAAAGTATTCTTTTTTTTATTTAGGTTGAACTAAGCTAATTTCCCCATACAAGACACATGTCTAGACAACATTCTATAACAGCACCTTACTAGAAATGATGCTTCCAGAACATGCTCATTAGAAAGTATTCAGTTTGTTATAGTAGACAGGATTGCAAAGTCCTATTGAGGATATAAAATTCTGTTTGAAAGCATATTATACAGAAAACTTTGTCCAGTCTTGACTAAGTATCTCCTGTTAATGAGATTGGAGTACAGGAAGGAGAATGATCTTTATCTGTGTCTTGGAAATGAGCTGTTGTTGCATAGCAGCTAGACAAGCTTAGGATCTGTCTCTGCAAATGGCATACCATCACTACTTTCAGGATTTTTTTAAAAAAACAAACAAACACATTCTCTATGTGAATATCATAGCCTACAGAACTAATCATAGTAAAGATGGGCTTCACAGAACACCCTGGAATTTAGTGGGGGGTAGATCCAGAAAGAGGGTTTTCTAAGTGAACCATTAACTTTCATTGCTTTATTATTTATTATTTACATTTCTATCCCACCCCATACCTGAAGGTCTCTGGGTGGGTAACAACAGCTTTAGTCTATTGTTTTCTTAATCCTCATACTGTAGCTTCAGTAATTCTGCTGTACAGAACAAAATCAACAAGTACTGGAAAATGCACTATATTGAATGTTGTCATAAAATGCCACGAGATAGAAAGAGAAATGAATGGCTGAAAACACCTCAGAAAAGCTTCCTGGTTCCCTATAAGAGTTGTTGAATACCTGTAAATATGCTTGTATGGCACTTTATTTATTTTCCTCACATCTCTCTCTCTCTTCTTTTTTTTTCATTTTTTCTTGTCATATCTACACAAGCCAGCACAGAAACAGTCTGATAAAATCAGGTCAGCTGTGAGGACAGGAGCAATAAATTTCTAACTTTTATGGAAGTGACATCTTTTTAAATTTTTTTTCCTCTTGACTTTCTTTCTGGTTTTGATGAAGCAGCGGGGCATGCTGTTCAAGAGTATTGCAGAAAATCTCATAGTGAAAGAGGAACTTAGAAGACCTTTCTGAGCATCCGAATAAAGGGAAGATCATTCCAGAAAGTTCACTAATTTTCTCTCAAGAAATGGAGTAATACGTGTTAGACTCTTCTGTCTCGTCATAGTGACTCTTCTTTCTCAGCTATGAGGATGGTGTTCATTATTATAGAATTGTTTTGACTTGGACTAAGCATACATATTCAGTGATAAAATATAAGGACATAGCACCTCAGTAAAAATGAAAATGTGTTGCTGCTGCATAGTAGAAAAAGCAATCTAGTATATTGAATAGAGTTAACAACTGGAGTATGAAATAGTAAAATCACTTGCAAAAAGAGTAAGAAGTAATATAATTCTACTAGATCATCTAGAACAGTGATGGCCAACCTATGACACACGTGTCACAGGTGACACACCAAGCCCTTTTGGGTGACACACATGGTCACCCTGGCACCTGGGCGTGTAGTGCTTGCTTGTTCTTGAAGTGTATGAAATACCAACTTTCAACTGAATATGAGCAAATGAAATTCAGCCACAAAAGTCATTAATGTAAATAATTATTTGTTTTTGCTTTTAATAAAATACATATATAAAAAATATAACTTTTTTACTAGAACTACAAATATCACAAAATTATGGATATTTCTACTGATCTAGAACCATGCAAATTGTAGGTTCCTATTTAAACATGCTGTGGGCTAAAGATGCCAGAAGGTTGAGGTCCAATTGATATGTATTTTTTCTGCAGACCTTTTGGAATTGGATCATTACTCTATGTAAGAGCTGAGTGGCATTTTACTTATAATTTGTAATGTTTGTCTCTCATTCAGAATATATACAATAGGCATAATATTTAGATCTAAACACTGATAGCTGATAGCCTGAAATCATGTTGGCGGTGCTTGCAAGGGAGGAGAAATAGTAAGGTAAATAGCCGATAAAGGAACACCTTTCTCTGGTTCCATCCAGGAGTCAGTTACTTATTTCACTAACTTTGGATATTCCAGAATAAATCATGGATATTTGAAAATATACTCTGGCAGTACTTGTTCAAATTTGAACTTTTTACCTTCCAACTGCAGGGTGTTCGGTTTGTATCAAACAGGATGGGTCCTCCTTTGCTCAGTTCAAATTCAAACTCTATTTTTGAGCAGGCAATTTAGGTTCAAACACAAACCTTTCAAAGCCCTGTTCAATTCAAATAGCTTTGAGTCAATTCAGCATAAATCTCATTTCATACAATTGTGGTTTTTTCCCCATAAGTTTAAATTTTTTATTTTATTTTATGCTGATAAGAACTAGATTTCATTCTAAGTGACCCAGGGAACTTCACATTTTGGGACAGATTTACAAATGTTGGCTGTGTCTCACTTTAAACCTGTGGTACCCCACAGATCAGGGCAGGCAAAGTTGTGTGGCCCAGACTGTTCTCACATACAGCTTAGAGGTTACTCCTTCCATTTCTCATAATCATTTTTGGCTAGAAAAAAGGTAAATTGGAGAAGGGATGAAAACATGAGTGCCATACATTATCCTTTCTAAGCAGTTTTGAAAGGCATCCACCCATCCACCCATCCATTTTCTATTTGTGAATGAAGCCTCATTATTTTATTTGTGAGGGCCTGTGTCTGGCTATACATTACCAGCTTGGTGAGTTCTTGAAAGAATATGGTTTCATCTGCCCTTTGTCCTTCAGCAATACTGTAAAAGACTATGCTGGTGTGATGGCACAGGGTTATAAAGTGCCACTGCGGGTTCTTGCATGTTCCCAAGGAGGTGCAATCCACAGGTCAAGAAAAACTTTCTGCAACCTTTCCTCACCTGGTTCAGCTGATCACCACTAACTAAATTGGGTTACGACAGCTAAACCTTGAGACTTGTGGAAGTAATATAATGTTGGACAGTGTTTATAAAATTGTTATGTTCTGATTTAGTGGATGTTATACACAAATTTGATTGTTTGAAATTGATGTTTGAAGTCGTCGTTGTTCTAAAGTCATAAAAATAAAATAAAATAAAGAGAAAGAAAGAGAAAGGGACAACACAAACAGAAGGTTTTTCTTCTTTTTACTAATGCCCAGGTTGTGCTCTATTTACATGAAGTGATTCAGGGGCCCTGAGTGCACAATATTTACAGCCTTTAATGGCAACTTTTCTCCCTCCTTCCCAAAGTCACTTCTACTTCCTTCAGCAATCACAGGAGCTGCTTGTCCTGGACAGTGACTCAAGGTTGGCCCTAGGAATCCCTCCCCTTCTGGCTCCTGCTCCGTTTGGCCAGGGCTTCTTTTGTTCCTCCAGGCTTTCACGAAGTAAACTTCCTCTTCCTTCTCGCTTCTTTCCATTCATCCTTCCTCCCTACCTTTCCCTGTCTTTTTTACCCTACACCGCCCAGTGATTCAGCATTTCCCCTTATTATCCACCACCCCATGAGAGGGTTAAAGTGAAACTATCACAGCTGAAACACATAAAAACTTTAGGAACGGAGAGAAGTGGAGGAGGAAAAGGAAGAAGAGAAGAAGGGAATTCTCATCAATACAATTTACTATTTAACACTGTGGTCTAAATAAATGGAGTATATAATATACAAAATTTCCAAGTAGAATATTTAGGTATCTAATTAGCAATTAATGCCTTTTTAAAAGGGGTGGAAGTGTGAGAGCACATATTGGTTGTTGCTTCCAATTAAATTTGTAGATCACTGTTGCCTTCCAGTGCTGCTCTTACAGAAGAACTACATTACACCCACACAGCATTCTGAGTCATCCCAGGAGTAAAGAAACTGTCTCAATGCCCTGCTGGGCACGCAGGTCTATGACAGAATCGTGATGACTAAAGGAAAAGAAAGTAAGGAAGACTTCAAGAAGCAGAGATACGGAGGACAGGAAATCAAGAGGAAACAAAACTATCATACTACCTAGAAAATTCCTGAAAGAAATAAGCAGCAGTAATCAAGCACTGGCAACTATTTTGTATAATAATGCAAAATCTGTGCAGAACCAAAATTTAGACTATGGTTCCTATAAACATTAACTAACATGGTCAATACCTATTATCATTAAAGTGCAAAGCCCAAATTAGAGGCAGTACCCAAAATCTGTCAAAGCAGCCTTCAGTGCTGTGACAGAATGCTCATTTGGAAATAATTTTGCAGGAAGAGACTTTGATCGTTCGTAAACTGTCAATCAGTTTCTTTGTTTCTGTGTGTGCCTCTGTGGGTAAGGGAGGAAGCATTTTGGTTTCTATAAATACCAAAGACATCCTAATTTTCTATGACATCCTCATTTTCTATGCATTATTCTTACAACTTGGATCAGCAAAAGGCAAGCATGTCAGTGGAATTTGTCTTTAACATTTGGGGCTGTGGAGCAAGAAAGTGGGAATTGGTTTTGAGAATGCAGTTTTCCAAGTTCTGCCATGTAATTTTGTGACCAGAAGCAAAACTGAAGCTTCAGGAGTTTCCCATCTATGGCCTTGCTGATGCAGTGCACCAGCAGATTATATACAGAATCATCAGTGCATGGGCACAGGAGCTGGGATAACACCTTCCTACCATACCACTACCTGTAGTTGTGAACAGAAGCTGTCTGCAGATAAGCTGTGCAGGTGTCATTCTCTCAACCACTTTGACTAGAGGATCTGTGACATGACATTTTTCCTGTCTGTAAGTTTATTCCTTCATGTTGCATAACAGAGCTTGAACATTGGTATTCCTTTGTTATCCATCAGAGAAGTTAGGCCTGTTAGTAAAACACTGTTCTGAAAGGCTACCTGTATGTTGCTGCTTCTGATCTGATAAGGAGACAAGGTAATTCATGGTATGTGTGGGAGAGGAGAGAAATATTAAGATTGTTCTGTTTTATTTTGGTTTTTTCCTTAATGTACTATGGCACTGTCTTGGGCTATAAGCAAAAACCTCTGGAGCAGCCATTACTCCAGATGGTGGCAATGATTGTCAAAGCAGCATCTGGGTTAATGGCAGCTCCAGAGGTTTTTCCTTATGGTGGTGATGTAGGCAAATTTGATGGCTCAAAGTTCTGATATTTATGTCTTCCAGGGTTGTTTCCAGTTTGAGGAAGCAGTAGAATTTGTGCACGGCAGAATGGTGAACATTTCTGAAAATTATTTTTAATAGCCACATCCTGCTTCCCACATACAGTGTGCTGTGGCCTAACTGTGGAAGACTTCTGAAGATAGCAAGAGTTTTGTTGCTTTTAATTAAATCGCACTATATACAATAGTATTAAAACCCTAAACTTATCAACAGTAACAAAATCCATTGTAACATAATGGACTTCCACTTAGATAATGGTAATGCCTGCCAGTCTCAAGGGTTTGATTGGTTACTTCCAACTTTATTACTCTACGTTCAATCTGATCTGGCACTTCTGATGCCATGCTGTTATACCTGCTTCTTCTGGGCAGCTGTACCACTCACCTGATATCAACAGCTCATGATATCTGGACATCCAGGTCATTCCACCAGCCCTTCTTCATTGTAACCTTTTCACTCCTAAGAACAGGATGTTATGTTTCTCTCTAAGTGAAAAGTCTAGATTGTCATACCTCATGCTATCAGCCCCTCCTCCTCCAACGAAGAGCTATTTGT
The DNA here is from genome assembly GCA_023333525.1 of Aspidoscelis tigris stejnegeri. Classification (NCBI taxonomy): domain Eukaryota; kingdom Metazoa; phylum Chordata; class Lepidosauria; order Squamata; family Teiidae; genus Aspidoscelis; species Aspidoscelis tigris. The sequence goes on from JALMGA010000001.1 coordinate 228,465,599, forward strand.
TGCTTGGAACAACCAAGATAAGCTTCCCTGACAGTCAGGGCAAGGGAGACGCAGCTCAGGGGCTCAATGTGAACACTGACCCTATAGCCAAAGATGGAGACAGCTCAGATGAAGACGCAGGGCAGTGCCTTTCTTGGAGCATTCTGAGGCAAGAGTGACAACAGCTGAGACGTTCAGCGCATCTGGAAGCCAAGCACTTGTGCTGGAGGGGGCATGATTGTCCCTCGCCTATTTAAGCACACCCTATGCCTGCAGCACTTGTTGCAGGCAACATTTCTTTATCCTGCAACCACAGTTCATGTGATCTTTGTATTTCTGATCCTTGGACTAATATCTGACACTGCAGATCCTCTGGCATCTTGGAACTCAGAACATTTGACTGCACTTTTACTCTTGCTCCCCAAAATAACTTTGAAACTTCAGCTGTTTGCAACTACAGCTAGCCCTGAGTGTGCACATGTCTGTTTGCTCTCTAGACCTGGCTGGCTTAAGACACGACATAGATTAGTATTCATAGCAATAAATTTTAAAATTCAATATTTTAAATTTATGCCATCCTGCTTAGAGGACAGTTCAACATCTCTTTCATAACAGCAGTCTGTTTTCCTGTCTCACCTTAGAGCTGATTTGCTTGGCTCTATTTAATCTGCTAGCTCCCGAGGTGATGAGATGCACTGCCAAATTGTTACATGTAGAGATGTGCAAAATTTGATTCGTATTTGCATATTTTGTATTCACAGACATTTGCATCAAAACGAAAACCCAGGTTTTAGCATATCTGAAACTTCAATTGAAACAAATTTTTTTCCTGTTGGCAAAATGAAACATTCATATTTGCTGTGTTTTTGATCATGAAAAGGGCTTTTCTTCAATTTTTTTTTTAAAAAGGTATTTTTCTTTGTAAAAAAGTTTAAAATGAATGAAAAAAATTCAGGTTTTACGGTAATCAAACAAAAATTAAACAGATTAATGGACTTTTGCTTCAACAGCAAAATGAAAATACATTTTTGTGTACTTCCCTAGTTACATGAACAATTTTTTTTCTTTTTCAACCTTCAAGATTTGTGTTTCTTTCATGTCTTTTCTTCATTTTTACTCAATATTTTTTCATTATTATTCAGTATAGGACAGCCCACATGCATATATAATGTATACTGTCACTGCAAAAACAAGATCTATCTACCTATTTAGCTACCAATCTTATTTTTTTTAACAAAATAAATATAATCCATAAAAAGGATTGTTCACCATAACTTCTCTCCCTCTCCTTCTCTCTTTTCTCTTCTAAATATTTGCTTTCATTTAAGATGCAAAGGGGAGCAAATACCTAGAGAAAGATTATTTAAAAAAAAAAAAACAATCATCTACAGGAGATATTCTCCTGTTTGGTGTCTGAAGAAAACAATTAGCGGCCCCCACCCTTCCCACAAGGACTTTTATATTCTGTAGAGGAGATAACAGTCTACCTAAACAAACAACACTGTATTAATAAAACAAAGTTAAATGAAAGAGAGTCAAATCATAATTTAGTAACCGAAATTCATCTTGTATTCTGAAATAGATAACCATAGCCATTTCCTCAAAGATTTTACATATAAAAAAACAGAGGAAGGAAAAACACCTTAACATCAGTACTCAATACACAATACTTAGAATTTATCTCAATTCTATTCTAATTGCTATTAGATTTATTTGTAATAGAGCATCGTGCATGTGGAAAATTGGATTTTAATGAATACTTTGTTATCAGGCTTTTAAGTCAAAGAGAGCTTTGTTCTTTCATTTGTAAACTCAGTCTCCTTGTACCTCTGAGGTCAGAATGCATTTAGTAAAGATACACAGACTGTCATGCCTGAAGATATTGTGTAGTTACTTATATAGTGCTGCAGGGTTTTTTTGGGGGGGGAATCAATTTTCATTGAAGATATTGTCTCTTATAGCTCTTTGATTCTTCATTTGACTTTCATTGTTCTTTCTAGCAATGAAGAAAGAAGTTGAGTCAAATTCTCTAGGTTGCTCTTTCAGCACCATTTAAACACCCTGCTTTGCCCATAGACTTTCTGTAAATCCCAGGACTTGCTAGTTTGATCTTTCTTTAAGTATTGTATCAAAGCAAATTCTAGAACCATTCTTAGGCTAACTTATACTTTATTATGCTCATGAATCCTAAGGCAAGCTACTAGAAAGGACACTATTTGAATGGCTAATATTTGAATGGATGTTTATGTACTACCTCAAGGTTGAAGAGACAGTCAGATTATCTCTAAAGGGCATTTGCAGGGAGTTGAGCACAGATGAATGTTTTATCTTTGTCACCTTGCATCTTCATTTACCAGTCCAAGGCACCTCCATGGGTCCAAGAAGGCACCTGTTGCTGCTATTTCTCTATTTTCAGCAGCAATAGGTGCCTTGTGGTGACCATGCTGGTGTGATTGCTGATGCAGGAACCTCCTTTGTAGGGTGGAGGAGTCACCATTCTGAGATACCTCCTTGTTCCAAGATGAAGATGAGAAGGCATTTCCTTTACCTGAATCATCTCCACCGAGAAGCAGAGACATGGCCTCAGTGTGACATTCAGCCACAGCATCTATTGCCTACATTTAGGCAAAGCCCAAAGTCACCAAGGATAGGAGAGAGAATCAATGGGATTCAAAATGAAGGAAGAAAGCACAAATGGCTTTGCACTTCATTGGCTCATTTTGTCTTGTTGTCAGTATGCTGTTGCTGCTGTAGAAGCCTCAGAAGGAACTGAAAAACTTAGATCAAAACATACATCTATACTACAGTAAGTACCAAAATAAATAACTTTTTAGGGATGTTCCATCTGTCAGTTACCAGCATAATTATTACACAATTCACACGAATTAAAGCACTTTTAAGCCTAATTGATTTCTGCTGTAGTAGCCTTTCCTTACCAAAATCAGTGAGATTTAAAAATGTTTGTCTCCTATATTCGCAATTATTTTTGTTATGCTTCTGTAACTTATAAAATCTGTATTGTGTACGGTACCTTATTTCAAAAATCTTAATTACATATTAGTCTTTTAAAATTCTTGCTTCTTATACTTTTTTTTTTTTTTTTACCAATTCCCTCTGAATCACTTGATGTCAGTGTCCATAATCTTCATTGGTAGTTTCCATGGAGACATTCAGTTCCATTCTGCGATGCATTTTTGGGATTTCTCTAGTTAATAACTGATAGAAAAATGGTGTCTTAGAATAGTTTAAATATTTCATGATCTTATTTACATCTCAACCTTTTCAGCTTTACTAAAGCAAGTTACCATTTAGCTTTTATAGATGAAGATGATTTTTTATCAGAGTAATACAAGGATGTAAATGTAGTAAGAACTATAAAAGAAGAGGAAAGGATCTCAGAGAACAATCCCCATTAACCAGTGATTTATGTAGATAATAGGCAAATGACCATCATTTAATATTTTCAAGTAAATGTCTTAATTTTTCTTATTAGCAAACATTATTTCTGACCTTGTTCCAGTTTAGTTATAGCTTTGAAGATGTTTATTGATGAGAAATACAGCTAAAATCCTGCACCAAGAAACGTACAAGAGCGTATACATCTTTTATCCCAGCTCCATGAATATAGACATACTCAGTATTTTTATATATGCATATAAGCTATAACACTCACCAGCCCACAGTTTTTGATGAAACTGATGCCTGCTATTTTGAGCCAGAGCTGACACCAACACGTGGGTGCAGGAGCTGAATATATTTATCAAGAAAAATGAGGTGGGAGAACAAAAAAGGAGACAGCGCTTAACTATTTCACTAGTATTCAGAGGAGGTAGGTATGTGAAATTGTACATTAATCTGGGGAAGTGGGTAAGGCTTAAGAAACATTCCATGTAGATTTCCTGTGTCAAACCCAGCTAAGCAACCATTGTTTGGCAGAGGCTATATCCAAATGTAATGTAATATTTATTTTACTTTATTTTATTTACTACATTTATATTGTCACCCAATGTCTAAAGCTCTCTGGGCAGCTTACATTACAGGCATATATTAAAATTTAGCAAACAAAATAGGTAAAATCTAGTAGTTAAAAAGTGTTATAAAATACATACAAAACATACACTCAGGACCATATTTTCTTTAAATGCCTGTCAATTAAAAAGGCTTTTACCTAGTGCTTGAATGTATATAATTATGATATCCACTATATTTGGCTCAGCAGGAAGAAGGCACTCTTTCAGGTATATTTGGAAATACAGTATCAGGACCTACTAAAAATTTCTATACTGAGTACTGGTTGGAAAAACAAACATCATAGCAACATTGGGCATTTTAGGCCATCTTCAGACATTCATGAAGGATGACTTTATCCTGACAGGGAGAAGCACTAAGGGTGAGGACTTAAGAAAATCACCCACCCTGGGGCTTCTTCAAGACACCCTGAGATGGATCAGGGCACATTAACTGCAGAACAGGGTGTTCTTTCTATAAAGTAGACCCATTTTCCTCTATTCAGATTGTCACAGCTGTATCATTACTTTGAGCTAAATTAAGGGGCTGTCAGAGTGTCCACTGTGCATGTACACATTCATGCATGCACACATGTACACATTTGTTTTACATGCAGGATTTCTATTTTTTCTGTTCGTCTCAGACATCCATCTGTTATAGGCAGGATCTCTCCCTCTAGTGTAAAACAGTGCTGCCATGGTGCCTTGAATGCCCACTGAGGGCCAGTTTCTCAGGCTTCAAATACTTACTTAGCTGTGAGACAGGTCACCAAGTAATCTAGGGCCGGTGTCACTGCCTTGTGATGTTACCTAACCCACAAAACTGTTGTGACAATAAACTGGAAGAAAGCCATTGAGGCCATCTTCAAATGGCATCACTTTAATATCTGGCATGGAGCAGAGTGCCTGTGAAGAAAAGGGCACTACCTCAGTGAGCTTGGAATGTTATTGTCACCAGGCTGTTTCTGGAAGATCCAGGTTCCAGTATTACTAGTAAGGGCAGCAAGCAGGGACTGAGAAATAATAATAATAATAAATGGCACCTGCAATCACAATTCACAACATGAGAAATATACTAGGATAAAACCTTTCAGCATTCCAAAGAATAGGACATTTTCGTTACTAAAAACAAGCGAACCCTAGATTGAACAAAAGTTCAGATCCAGGAAATGTTGCTTAAAAAAAAAAAAGAGCTGATAATAGATTTATTTCTCTCTGCAGTTGGATAGGCTTCCCCACTGCTATCTTCCAGCAGCAACTGCTCTGATGGTAATATCAGCCCTTTGTTTAGTGATTACTGGTTCCTCTGCTCATGTGACTCTTCAGCCTTTTCAATCATCCAGAGTTATTTCCCTTTCCTCTTTCTTAGCCTTACCTTTATGACTTGATTTTTCTTCCAAAATCTTACACCAACTAAATAACACTGAAGTTCACTCCATTCTTAAAAACATGACCAATCGATACAAATTCCTTTCCCTCTGAAAAACAAACCACCAAATTCTTCTTTCTGCAATGTAACTATGAGAATAGGAACTCTGCTCTTTTGATCGCTGCTCTGTGTTTTTCCAACCAAACATACGTTGGGGAGTGATCAATTATACTGATATGAAGCATAAATATTAATAGTACACATAGGAGGACTAGTTTTTATTCCATTGCAGACACTGGAAAATAAATGACCTCAAATTATTTTCTCTCTCTCAGGGATTTGGTTTCTTCTCTCCAGACCAAAGTAGCTGATGTGAAGAAGCAGAAAGAGAGAAATAGACATGATGACAAGTCCTTTGAGGATACAGTAGGGGCATCTCACTCCATGTTGGGCAATCATACAGCTTTCTTGGAGAATAGAAAACTCAGGAAGGGAGGACACCAGACTGAGGAAGATGAACAGGCTTCCCTAGACGGGAACCCTTTCTTAGTTTGGGTACCCATATCCTCTTGCACTGAGAATATTGCTCCGTGGGTGGGAAGAAGGGGTTTCTTATAGCGGGTTACTCAATTATTAGAAACAGAGACAGTTTTGTGATGGGCATTTTGTTCACACAATTACTAAGGCATTTCAGCACTTGGCCCCTAGTATGCGATTAGTCAAACTCTGGGCAGGTGCATCTGCACATGCATGAGGGGTTTAAAGCCCACAAATGCTCCCAGCCTGGCCAGAGGTTGACTAATTGCATACTAGCTGTGGTGCATGAAATCATGCACCACAAACAACCCAACCCTCCCCAATCCTGGCCAAAAGCTTACCTGCCACATCCAGGAAGTGACCATCTCTACCTTTTCTGGTGCAAGGTGTCATCTGAGGTACCGTGCAAGTGCACCTAGAATGACCCGACTCGACTGCATGAGAAGGGTGCTGCAACCAAAATGGAGGGGGCCGTGTAGAGGATAAAACATGCGACCAGACCCAGGTAAGTCTATGGGAACATTAGGGCTAGGCTATCATGTACTAATGACAGTACATGTTAGCCTCTAATGCATATATAATGCTTATATAAAGCCATAGTGTGTGTATTTTTACTGGAATGGATGTTCCATTTTAAAATGTATGTGATGTAATCATCAAGCCATTCTGAAGTAATCATATTTATTTCTCTGATTATTATAGAAGGAATGCTTTAAGTATGGCCGCTTTCAGCACTTAGTGTACCAGAGCATCTGTGACAATTTTCCCTTGTGTGACATTTAAAGAATATTTTATTTCACCAAGAGATCAAATGTTGTTTACCTTTTGTTGAATACATTGGTTGTCTGTTAAGAAGAATTTGGTGGGGAATGTACACTAATAAAAGCATGACTGCCACCACTTTAGGAAGGTGAAAGTATATCATAGTTAATTTCTACAGAGGAAGGGATTTGCACAGATATATGTAGATGCCGAATTTGTAGTTACTTGGCTTTGAGAAAAGAAAAGAATGGAAAGGAAATTTTCTTCAGATAATTTTAAATACTTATTCAATTCAACAGCCTAAATCACCAGCACAGATCACTCCCCCAAAGAAGCAATTATGAATGAGTATAAGATCTTAATGGAAACACCTATAGATCTCAGAATTTGGGAATAAATGTAAAATATTTCCCCTCCTCCTCATTCACACCTTGTTTATGTGTGTCATCACATAAACCAAGGTCATTTTTATTAGCTTAGAGGAATACAAGAATATTATCCTTGCAAGAACAGAATTCATCATTCTGGCAAGTATGACAAGTTGGCCAAGCAACTTGTTTGACAGTTGGTATTATGGTCTTACTATGCAATGCTGTGTTAGCTTTATGCCAGTTGCACCAGATAATATTCAGCCCATAGAACATTACCTCCAAATGTTGGGTGTCATCAAGGTGAGACAAGGCTTTATGTTTTCCATTAGCTGGATGTCATTTATGCCCATTGTCTTTCTAGTGGTGGAATCACAAATGCTGATCTTATCTGAGATGAGCACGACGTGCAGTTTCTTAAATGCCCATCTGGATTCTTTTGTGACTTCATGGGTGAGTTGTGAATGCACTCTTGGAGAAATTTTGTTAGGCTGGCAAGAAGTCACTATTGTTACAAGCTTTCTCCCTTTGGAGATAATGGCTCTCACTACAGTTTCCAGACTCTAGACTTTAGTGTCTCTTCCAAAATTACTTTTGACTATGGCATACTGTAGTATGCTACTTGTTGAGACTTTTTAGCCTATTTTATATTTCTGCAAATGTTCTATTTAAGTGATGATTTGATTAATCATGGCAGGCAGTAATCAAGCCTGGGTGTGTTTAGTCTGGTTCAACACAATTATAAATTAATTTTTTTACATTGGTTGACTGAATAACTAATGGAGCAATTACTTTTCCACATGGATAATACAGGTGTTTGATTCTCCCCCATTCAATAAACAATATGACCATTTAAAAGCTTAAAAGTTTAGTATTTTGCTTTTGTCTCATATTGAATTTTGTTTGAAGACAAATATGCAAATATAGAAGAAATCAGGAAGGGGCAGATACTTTTTCATGGTACTATAACTATTCATCAGAATGTTTTAAAAAGCAAATGATATTCCGCAGTATTTTAAACATCATTATAATGATTTATGAAGAAACCCCCCCCCCCTAAAGTTCCAGGTAACTTTATTCTCCTGAGGGATCAGCTCCAATCCATTATCACTTACTTTTAGACCTTGAAAAATCTTACCTGTGGGAACATTGCCAAACACATATACAGAGGAGTTTCCATAACACATGTGATGTTGCACACTATATAATAAAATATAAAGATGAAATGCAAACGAGAATAGAATTTTAATTGTAATAGCAACAGGATAGTAGTATTGTCTCATGTTGAAGTGCCTTAATACAAAATGGACGAAAACAAGGTTCAGCACAATCAAAGGTAAGAGTTCAATATGATCTCACCATCACCTTTCCCCACTCTGTAATCCACTGCTGAGCACCGGAGTTTAGTGAAACCCAAAAGAGAAAGCTCATATAGAAAAATTTGGGGCCACTGCTAAAGATATTCAGCTTTCTGGTAATTTTAACCTGATTATTGAAGGTACTTCTTCCTAAACCATCCCTAAAGTTTAAGTTTCTAAAGCTCAAATGATGCAGAACTTGCCAGAGTATGTCTATTAACTGCTAGTTCTTTTTTTTTAATGTTTGGCTCCTTTAAATTTTCCTGCCTTCTTTGATTTCACAAATTGTATTATATTTGCAGTATTTTTCAGTTGAAATGAAAATCTAATAAAAGAAATATCTGGAAGAAAAACAAAGAGGAGATTAGCCAAAAAATCTGAAAGTATTGATTCTTTACTATGGGTGTGACTGGCTGCAATTTTTGGGATTCGATTTGAATCAAATACCCAAAAAATTTGATTCAACTTGAATGTTTAATGGTCAAAGTTAATCAAGTTCAATTCAAATTAAGCAAATTCGAATCTGTTCATTCAAATTTACATTTGAATTTGCACTTACTAATGTCGACAATATTATGAAGATGCCCGTGTGCATCTTCCCTGGGTCCGTACACAACCATATGCATCTGTACACGTCTGTATGCATCCTGTAGTTATCCCGTGTGCAACCCATTTTCATCTCGTACAGATCCATTCAAATGTGTATGGATGCAGGAAAGCTTCAAATCTTCAAGTATGCATCATGTATGAACCCGTACACATACAAATGTCTGAATAATTTCAATGAATAGATCCAAAATTCGAATCAAATCTTTAAATTCAAATTTAAGGACATTCGGTTCAAATTTGAATGTCAAAATTTGGTCAATTCGATTGAAATTCAAATGCATTCGAATATTTGTGCACATCCTAGTCTTTACCCTCACACACAACATGTAATATGACAATTGTTAGCACAGACTCAACAACTTATCCACCACATCAACTCAACAAAATAAAAAGGACAAAGAATGCTCTGTATCTAATAAGAACATAAGAACATAAGAGAAGCCTTGCTGGATCAGGCCACAGCCCATCTAGTCCAGCATCCTGTCGCACACAGTGGCCCACCAAATGCTCACGGGCATCTCAAGCAGAGACAAGAACAAACCTTCTCCTGCTCTCGAGTCCCAGCAGATGGCCTTAGAAGCGCCCCAATCACACACTGAAATATCTGCAAAATGAAAATGATTTGCCTGCATGATCACACCTTGATATAAAGATGTTTTCACACTTGTCTAATCCTTCTTCCTTCACTGGAAAGGGACACAGTCAGTATAGGCACAGTTTATATATTCTATACATTCATCATTGATCCATTTATAAATTAAGAAATTGTTCAATAACTGGTTTTTTAAATTAAAATGCTGTTGAAAATATTCTGCATTTTGTGTCTGAAGGTGGTAAATGTATTATTAACGATGAGACTTGGATTAAGACATTGCTCTCCTGTTACTTCCTTTACGTTTTCCTTTATCGGATCCTGGGATTTCATCACTTTTTGCTTCTTCGTTTTCTTCAGGCAAATGTTTTATTCTTCTTCAATAAGCTCTCAAGTTTGATTACCCTTTGGCTATTTCCACCACTTCTTCCTTGGGCTTTTTCTTCAGGCTTTTTCTTAGTACCTGACATTTTGCATTAGTTTCAACTTTGATAGATTTAGCTGATAGTTGTGCTTAAGACCTTTCTGGTTCCTTTTCTAATCTGCTTTATTGTAGTTGGTTATTATGCTTGCTTTAGTTTAGTATTTGTAATTTTTTATGGAAACAATGGGGTTCAATGTAAAGTGTAATTGTTATCATCTTCCCAAAAAACTTAATATAAGTACATTTCCTAATATAGATTTTAATATTTATTCTTGCTATATTATTAATATTGATATTGTGGATATCCGATAAATGTGTTATTCCCTTTTCTTCCTCACTCAGGGATCTTTGTGATTTGAAACTCTCATTTCAAAACTACAGCCCAGATACATCGGTGGTCTCCTATGGCATCTGAATTGTGAAAAATATTGACACCACACACACACAACTGTATTTAAAGAATTGAGAGTCCTACAGGAAATTAGAGGAAAAAGGAAGGAAACAATCACAAGTATGGTTCCATGGTTCTTCATTGGAGGAGAAGTACATTTTCTTCAGTTATCTGTCTTCAGCACTGAACAGAACTGGGTTGTGCCCCAAGATCCTCCACTCCCACCCATGCATGCTTGACTTAACCGCAATACTGGGCTTCCTCAGCCTGGTTAGGTTGCCAACAACAACTACTTAAACTTCTAAAATCATAGAATCATAGAATGGTAGAGTTGGAGGGGACCTCCTGGGTCATCGAGTCCAACCCCCTGCTCAAGGCAGGATCTCCTAAACCATCTCAGACAGATGGCCGTCCAGTCTCTGCTTGAAGACCTCCATTAAAGGGGAACCAACCACCTCCCGTGGCAGCCTGTTCCACTGGTTGATCACTCTTACTGTTAGAAATTTTTTCCTAACATCTAAACTAAATCTTTTCCCCTGCAGTTTCACCCCATTGTTTCTAGTCCTTCCTTGAGAGAGTGAGAACAGGGCTGATCCCTCTGCCCTGTGACAACCCTTGAGGTATTTGTAGACAGCTATCATGTCTCCTCTCAGTCTTCTTTTTGATAGACTAAACATTCCTAGTTCCTTAAGCCGTTCCTCATAGGACATGGTTTGCAGACCGTTCACCATCTTGGTAGCTCTCCTTTGAACCTGAAGATTTCTTGCAAGTGAAGCCATATTTGGCCTCCTGGGAGGACGTGTTGTTCTTCACTGACAGAAAGCCCAGACAAAGTGAGGCACCTAACTGTGGGCTGATTAGAGCTCTTGAGGAAGGTCCAGGAACACATGTGAGGGGAGAAGGAGGATGCTGAACCAGATATTTGCAAAGATGTGACTTTTTGACCAACCCTAAACTTTGAGCAGGTTCTTCTAGAACCCAGTTCAGCACCTTTCTAATACTCTTGTTAGACCTCACAGCAGGTGTATGAGGCACCATCTGAAATAGAGACACTAAAATTTGCTCCTTCCAAAGTTTCTGCCCTAGCCAGACTAGCCAGTTGCATGAAAAGTTGTCAGATTTTATTAATTTTCCAATACATTAATATTACAAGAAGAGTAAATAAGTATATATGAAATGAGAAAAGGGGGGGGGGAGTGATGGGGAACAAGGGAGAAGTTGTCAGATGAATAATGTCTGGAAGGTCACTGATTTGTCAAGCCTGATTTAGGGCCTCACAAAGACAATCAACATACGAGCAAAGCCTGTGAGTGGAATTAGTATAACATTTCATATTTGTTTTATTTTGAAAATATAGGATATAATGTGATGTAAGGCCAATTCAAATTTGGGCAGGGAAAGAAGCTCACTTACCAAGAAGCTCTTAGTACATCTTCCCCATCTCTGACACCAGAGGCACATCTCACTCAGAATCACCTAAGCAAGTATGTTTGGGAATGGATGCATTGGACTGTATCCATTACACTAAAAACAACCAAACAAAAATGCTACAGATTACTGTCATTGAATGAAGTTTGGGAAAATGTCTTTAAGGTGATGTTGCTCCCAAGGTTTTTTCGTCAGGAGAAAGGGGGGAAAAATGCCAAAATTATCTTCATTGACCCGTTACTGTGAAGGACAGATCAAGTTGTATTGATTAGCATAGTATATATAACAAAAGACATGCCACAAACACTTCATTACAAGGAAAAAATGCTGTTCTATATTGGAGAAACCATTGTGGTAGAGAATTGATTTGTCATGGAATTGTTTTAACCACTAGCTACTCCCTTTTTTGATGCTAAATGTAAACTGGAGAGTAAAAAATTGTATTTTGATTATTTTCAATACGGTAACATTAAAAAAAAAACACTGCCTGCCTCAAAATGATGTCATTTCACCTTATAGGTATCAGTTGTCATTGCAGTGTTTCTCGAGTCGCATGTATTCTGCCTGATTACCATTGATTGTGTAATTACTGATTTATGTGTAAAGCATAAAAATAACAATCATTAAAAAATTCCCCAAATGCCTGGGAAATTAATTCAGACTTAACACTTTCCAATAGGAAATATTTAAATTATTTACTAGCACACCTCCCAAGTGAAGGTGGAAAGAAAAAAGTTAACTGATTCCCTTTTGTTGTTACTTCCCATTCTCTATTTCATCATATTCACACTTACTTTTGGCATGCTTGTGTGATCTGGGGAAGGCCACATGCTGCACCCACACTGGTCTGCCAGCAGTCTTGCATCTCACAGAGGTTCTAGGGCTATGAACTTTAGTGCCTAACCATTGGAAAACCCAAAAATTGGCTCTCAAGGACAGTGTTTGGAACCAGTGTGAGGGTTGGCCCAAAACAGCCTTCCAAGTGTGGAAGGTTCCTTCTACTACAGTAGGAATGATCTGGCCAGTCTTGCTTGGCCAAGACAGTAAGGTAACTGCAGAAACAGCCCATTTCTTCTGCTTCTTAGGCTTTATGGATGTTGATATCTGTCTCCTGAGACATGCCACCTATTAATTCTTCCTTCAAAGTTACCAATGTAGCTTATAACTGAGAACTTGATGAAAGGTGTGAGACTTACTTCCCCTTTTCTCTGGCTAAGGCTCCATTATGCAGCAAAGTTATCATAAGGCTCCAAGGGCCTAACTGAAGCCCCTTTGCTGCCTAATGGAGATACAGTCTCTCTCTTCCTCTTTTAAGCCAGAAAGGGTATTATAGAGATTTAGACAATTATGTATGGTAAGAATCAGGGGTGTACACGGACTCATTTTTCCACATTCCATCTGAGGTGAATAGAATGTGAAAAAATTTGACTCCAGTGGAATACCACCCCCCACGGATGTGGGGGTATTTGGATCCGGGCACAGATATTCTATAGAATATTTGTGCCCAGAATGAATCCCCCCCACCTGCCCTTTCCCACTTCTCCCCCCATCTCTCCTTTCCCACCCCATCCCCACTTACCTCCATGGCGCCTTCTCTGCATCACTGCTGCTACCACCACTCTGAGCCCTGCTGGAACCGCAAAAGGGTTCTGAGTGCTAAATACAGGCCTTCCTGTAAGTGGGCCCTGGGGAGGTGGGCAGGTGAGCTCTGGTGGTGGTGGTGCAGGTCGTTTCCGGGGCCCGCTGGAAACAAGAAAGGCGCTATTCGATCCATCCACGAATCTCAGAATCCAGATGTATTTGTCCAGATTCCAAATGCACGGATAATTCGTTCACATCCCTAGTATGAAGAAAATGGATGGAGATGTCTATTCTAGATCACTGTATGAGAGAGAAATTCATGTCAGACAAAGGCAATTCCTTTGCCCATTGTGTTTAATTTATGTTTTTCATGGGCACAAAACATGATGATGTTCAACACCTTTGAAAAAATATAGACTTTTAAAAATCATTGATGATAAATTTATATGCTGCACTTGGGAATACAGGCAATATTTCACTGAGTATATACAGCTAAGACTGGCAAAGTCTTTATCCTCTGCTTGTGGGATTTCTAGTGCTACCTGACTACTTGTAAGAAGCAAGACACTTAACCTGACAAGCTTTTTATTTCATTGCACAAAGCCTGTTTTTATAAAGACAATATGCTTGTGGAGCACTCTTCTCTGTGCTTTAGGTCTTGAATGTCTGTCTGATCACACATCAAACATCTGCTACTGTCCTGTAGTGACATGATTTGACTTAAATATAGTCTTCCTGCAATCCCATGTATAGCATATTTGAATGTTACAGTTAAATCAGAGTTTGAAGAGAGAACATTTGTCTCCACTATGCAGCAAATATGCCTTTTCCAGCTCCCTAGGGTGGGCAAAATAACTCTCACTCTAGAGCCCAAGTAAAGGTACATAAAGGTCAGTGCAGTCACTATCTTGCACCCTAATGTACTTTGTTGCCTCACCACAGCCCCTTGACATGGATTGCGCTGAGAAAATGAACTGCTGCACGTATGCATGGAAATTAATTTTCCTTCTATGTGCATGCATAGACAGCTGGAAACACAGCCTAGTCCATACCATTTGAGACAGGGAGGTATATTAAATAGTTGCGGCCAGCCTATGAGAACAGAAACACCTTCCCCCAAATACCTTTGGCCATGTAACTGGAGCTGCAGCCAATGATTCACAAAATGAACACAAGCAAGAGTGACTAAGGATTATCAAAGTTTGGATTAAGAAAATGATCTCTCCTCAAACTGTCCTGAGAGAGCTATCTCATGCGGCCACACTATCTTTCTCCTAATGAAGGCTGGGTCTCCACTTACTGGGGTGAAGTAGCTTCATCTGGTACATGAGGGGAGGCGCTGTGGTTTCTTTCTGACAGAATGCCTCCTTGTTTCTATTTGAAAGCAATTGTTTTTTTGGGAATGGTGCTCTGATGCAACTCCATTGCAGATAGCAAAATTACACCTTCAAAAGATGGTGCCTTCATTGATGACCAATCTCAGAAATGGGGTGGCACAATTGCCATAAGGTGTTTTCTGTCACTGTGAATGAACATGCAGTGGCAGAAGGTCTATTAAAGGGATACTCATACTGTAAGTGAAGCCATGACCATAGTCCCAGTTGAGTGCAAATGCGGCACTTCTGGAGTAGATTCCACCCTTGGAGTAGGCTGGGCACTGCAGTCTTGGCCCTCTATATGTCTCACTCAATGTGGCTGTACAGATCATACTATAATCTTAGAATGATGATAGCCATTGTCCTCCTAAAAGACTGTATTCTTACACCATAACAGTATGTATGAACTGCTTCTGGAAAGAGTAGGGAGCTGCTTCCACCCTGGACATTTATGAGTCTGAATTGGCATAACCTGTTGAACACTCAAGGATGGACTAGAAAAATCCTGGGATTCCTGAACCAAAAAAAGAATCCATTTTGGAGGCTCAGAAACCATATTGGAGTTTAAGCTGCATTTTAAAAACACAGTGTTGTAAAATATTCATGTTTATGCTTTACCCCCTCCTTTCAGCTAGAAGGAAGTACATGGGCATAAATCAGTTAAGAGAACTGGTTATAGTTTAACTACTCTGACTCATCCTGTCACAATAAAAGATCCTGAAAACAGGTTTTCTCTAGTATAGGAATAAAATGGCTTTTGCTGTTATAATGCAATCCGAGGGAATCACATCAAATTTGTCAAGCATTTTGGGTTAAAACGAGAAGTGTCACCTACAGTAACTTGTTGATTCTGGAATACCACCCTATTGTCATTGTCTATCACGTTTTCTTTTAGGTGGCCAGAGAAATCTGAAGTTTTGCGAGAGGTGATAGAACACATCTGCATATTGTCCTGCAGCAGCATGCATAAGTACATACTCACAAGTCGTGTTGTTCCTATTGAAATGCCCCCAAAGAGTTGTTCTACATCACATTTTGCTCCTGCACATTAGGAGGACCTAGACTTGAGGTCACTGCCCCCAGTGTAGAGAATAAAAATACCTACCCCTGGCATGGTGGGCAAAGTCATTGTCATCAAGCAGTGTCAGTTGGCACGGTTTTCATCACCTGCTGCTGCAATTCAAGCTTTCTCTCTTGATCTCTGCCCTGAGTTTCTGCTTCAGACTGAATCTGCCCGGCTGGGTGAGATTCCAGGATCAATCAGCTGCTTATAAGTCTCAACACACTGTAACAAAATTAAAGACCCTTTGCAGAGGTGCAGTTTGCCTGGGTGATACATTGCCTAATGGGAGAATCCCTGAAAGTACACAATTTCTGTTTGCTTTCAGTGTATTATGATTTTTTATGACATCACTAGAGTCTACTGTCTCATGGCTTGTCTTAACATTTTTAGTGGATTTTAACAAAGTTTGGTTTTCATTTGAAGATCATCTTGGTCTGGGATATGTATAAAATTACTACCTCTCATTTTATTGGGAACAGGCCATATAACTCTTCATTTTTAAAACATCTCCTAGGAAGATCCTGCCTGAGAATCTATGCTTCTGGGAGCTTTCTCCTCTACTCTAGCTTTTGCAGAGCACAGCTCTTAACAATGAAATCTCAGGCTCTACTTACCTCTTGAGGTTGCCTCCATGATAAAGGTGCCTATTGCCACTGTGTTTCCATTTTCAGCAGCAAGGAACACTTTGTAATGATGATACCAGACCCTCTTCCAGCATTATAGTAATCACTGGGCAGCTGATATAGTCTTCACCCACCTGCCTTGCCTGTGGGCCCATGCTTGAGCCCCCTGATCTGCTCAGGGGCTGCCATTCCTCTGCCTCATGCCTGCTGCTCCTTGCTGCCGGGAGCAGCAGCCAGACGGCCAGGTCCAGCCTGGGTGAGGTGGTGGCTGTGTCCCTCTAGCCACCCCCAAGCCAATGGACCACCCGGCCACCCTCATCCCAGGGCTGCTGCTTCAGGCACCTTCCTCCTCCTCCCATCCCAGCCAGCTCCAGCCTCCTTCCCCACAGTGGGATACCATGGAGGTCTACGGTGCCGTTCTGCCTCCACTTCCTCTCGGCTGGCACGTCCTTGGTGGCTGCTGCTGCTTCAGCTCCTTCTCCTCCTGCTGCTCGCACTTAGAGAGTGCCCAAGGACTGTGACCACAGCGATCACCCTCCTCTAGCCTGCAGAAGCCGCTACCATGCTATCTTCAGCCTCTCCAGCAGCCTCCAGTCTCTGCCAGCCACAGCATCCTTCCAGCAGCCTCTAGCATCATGAGCACATGGAGACTTCCACGTGGAATCCCAATGGTTTCTCCCTCTTTCAGCAGAGACAGGAAGTGATTCCAGGGGATTCTAAGGCCAGCTGCTCCAATCATCTTGCCAGCTCTTCACCATGTGATTTCTGGAATGCCCCCTTTTGGAGCAGGATATTTAAATGGCTTCAGGAAAATAAGCAGGATCTTTTATGCCTTTCCACACCTTCTGTCTCCATGTCTTTTTATTCTTCCCAATCCCCCATGTTTTAGCCTGCTCAGGGTCAGCCATTACATGTGCTTGATCCCTGATTATCTGGGCCGGTCAGATAATCAGAAATATCTTTGATAACACCCGGCGTTCATGGGCAGCAGCCATCAGCTGTTGCTCCCCACTTCCCAGAGCCCTTGGATCAGGTGCACAGCTAGACTGCATCACAGCATGATCATCTGGGAAGGCACTCCATTGCAGGAGGCCCTGGAGAGGTAAGTCCTGCATGGAGAAGGTGCCATTCCGTGGCACTTTGTTGCTCACAAATGGAGATGAGCTGGGTGCCTTTTTTCTGCAGCATCTCCTCTAGCTGTAGTTCCTCCACCCAGAAGGAGAGGCACAGCCACACATCCATTCCACTGTGTTCCATTCGGCAGGAAACTTTATAATGCTGAACTATTGGTAGAAAACTGGGATCCTAAGCATATTCATAATGATAGGAGACATTCTCGGAGGTTAAAAGAAAAACATAATTTCCAAAAATACTGTGAAATATTTGTTTCACATAGAATGGGAAGAAAGTTCTACTCATGTCTTTCTGTTGCAAGGACATAAGACAGTTACCTAATGGATGCTATACTGCTAAAACAATATTTTCATAATGGCTATCCATTGCACAAGCTCTGGAAAATACAATAGGAAATGGAATGACTGAAAATGGAAAGACACTTTAATGTTTCTGAAGCAACTAGCTAGGGACTTAGATGGCCTCTTCACAGATGACACATCTCCTAAATGGGAATATTGTGAAGGGAGTGAAAAAGAAAAATGGATGTTTCTTCAATTCTCTTTGGACACTAGAGATTTGTTTTGAATCCATTAAAATACATTTTGCTTTTACCACAAGTCTGAAACAAAAACTGTCCTTGACATGTGGAAGAGATTTAGAAGGAGAACATGAACTTACTAAATCCCCAAGCCGTTAACCAACAAGTTTCAAATTTAAGGGAAAAAGCCCCCCTGTAATTTTCTTTGCTTAAAAAAACAAAACAAAAAACACTTCATGCCTATGTATTTAACCCTGAAAGCAAATACTCTGAAGACTGTGAAAAGAAAAATCCAAACCTTATCTCGTTCTTATATCTTCTACTAGTTGTAAATTCATACATAACATATTTTATCAAATTTGGACCAGCTATTTTAAATAATCTCTGCTCTTAAACTGTACATGTACAAGAACCTGAGCCATGTGGGATTCTTGTAGATGTGACTCTGGTGTTGACAAAATATTTCAGCCATCCAGATAAGACGGTAAACTGTTAAGAAACTTAGAGGTGTGTTTTTTCCCACAAGACTTCCTGAAGGAAAATCTGGAGCGCTTAACAGATTTGGCACATTGTTTTCCTGCTAGCTAAGAATGATGAAAAGAACTCTGCTTACAATGCTTAGTTAATCTTAATGAATGTCTTTTCATTTTAGTTTCATTCTCTTCGGTATTTTGTTTCTTTCCTGCTTTAATGGGTTGCTCCTCCTATGAAAAAATGGGATAAATGAAGAAATCAGAAGATGAAATAATATTTTTAGACTCTTTCCTTTTTTTTTAACACTTACCAGTTCTCCTGGGGTTATTTTGGACCCAAACCATGTAGATGTATTTTGCGTAGTTTAAAAATTATGATTATATAACATAATTTAAAACATTACCTCAAGGGAAAATTCCCACAAAAAACAAAATCAGTGGCGGGGCATCCAAATTCTTCTGGCCCTTTACAGCCTCTGGCCATCTAGAACCTTCAGTGAAGGGGATCTAACAGTAAGAAGGGCTGAACTATTCTGAGGTCACTTTTACTTCCAGGGCTGCTCCCTTACCTCCATGTGAAAGCACAAGAGGGTAAAAGGGTGATTCCAAAGCTTAAAGCCCAACCAATATAGCAATCAGGGAACTACCACTGTGGTGTAGTTCCAGACACATTGCTATTCCAGTTGCAGCCAGATTTGTCTAGTTGTTAGGGAGCTGGACTCTTATCTGGGAATGCCAGGTTTGATTCCAAACTCCTCCATGAAGGCAGCTGGGTGATCATGGGCTAGTCACAGCTCTTTTGTGAGCTCTCATAGTTCACCAACCTCACAGGGTGTCTGTTGTGGGGAGAAGAACAGAAGGTTTGTCAGCCACTTTGAGTCCCCTTAAATGGATGAGAAAAGTGATGTAGAAAAGCCAACTCTTATTATTATTATTATTCCTGAATACCTCACTGGCTGGGATTTTGCTTACAAGTATGTGGCTGATGCTCGGTCACCACCATGATGAAGCCAATATTAAACTCCGATCAAACCATGCATCCTTAGATGGTCTCTTAAATACACTGTGAAGTATATGTACAACTGTTTTCACATACCTTACTCAAACACTTCTACTTCCTAGGGAATTAAAGTTCTGGAATGGTTTGGGTGTCTGTACTTCTGGATGCCAAAATGAAACATACCCAATGCTTGACTTCACACCAGATAAGTGCAAATCAGCTCCATGAAGGATGTGGTCACATTGGCATGAAAATGGCACCAATGCACCTGCCATGGTGACTGGATGCTGCTACATTCAACTGCACCTTGCACCACCTGGCCATATGCTCCATTTCAACACTTCCATCCCAGCCCTGCTGCTTCTATATCTGCAGAGCAACTGCTGTACTGCTATATGAGTGGGGGCCACTTCTGTATGTGCGGAGTCGCTTCTAGTATAGAACCGGCTCTTTGTAATGTGGATATAATGTGTGAAAGTGTCCCCTGACTTCCCCACAATGGTAGATGTGAATTTTCCTTTGTGAGCTTCTTGTCTTACGCTTACATTGCAATCAGATAAAAAAAACATAACCAATAAAAAGCATAAGTTATTAAAGTGTGAATTGTGAATTAATTTTAGAGTCATTAAAACATGCTAAAACTATGCTATTGATAATATCTGAGAAGACAGGCCAAACTGCTCTTTGCATTGTTTTGATAAAGAATTAGTTGACTTATTTACATTTCATTGATGAAGCTGAACTGTGTGATGCCTGTTCTTGCTTCCATTTTTTACTTTTCTGAGAAACAAGCATCCCTTGAAAGAAAGTCATTTAACAAGGTTACAGCACTCAGAGAACTTACATTTTTGAGAAGAAATGTCACCTGTTCTTGCACTGGTGCAAATCAATGGCATTACATCTATGTAGCTGAAAGTGTAATTTGTCCTTGAGCATTCAGTTCAGCTAGATAAGTTTTGCAGCTTTCCCACTGATGGCTAAGAAATCAGCAAATTCAAGTAGCATACTTAGTTTAGTTCAGTATTCACTCCACAAATGTAATGTCAAGCTCACTTATAAATATACATGTTGCAGTTCATAAAAGCAATTGAAATGCTTTTATTTTTGCATACTGCAGATGTACAAGGAACCTTATATGCAAGTTCATAATCAGGAAAACTTGACACCTGCATGGTTTTGCAGAAGCAGCTATTGGGGTCAAAGAATAATGGTAGGAAAATATATTTCTTTTAAAGCTCTTTTATGTAATTTCAAGACTTTGTCAGATTGTATTTTCTTTTGTATAATATTGTTTATTTGTTCTGACTTAGGTTGTAAGGAAAAAAATTAAAATTTCTGAAAGCTAGCAGGTGAGTAAAATATATATGAATAATATATATAATATTATTGGCAACAGGTAAGCAAGTTAAATGAAATCAGCAGGGTATCAAGTAAGGGACAGATCTAAATGTAGTTTTCCATTTGAACTTCAGAAGTGGATTTTGGGTCCATAACAAAACAAAATCCCATTCACCTCCTGCTCCATTGGTTCCATTTGTCCAGTTGCTTCTCTTTATACACCACATGATAACTAATATGGAATCTTCTGATTTTTTGCTTAACTGAAGTTATCACTATCCTTTGACCTTGACAATTTTAGCTAGGGCTAAAACTTGCTTGACAGTAACAATGGATAGTGGACAAACAGTAGCAGATAGTGGAACAATATACTTCTGGAGGAGGTACTTTCTGAATCTCTAGGGCCCAGTTCCCATTGGCATTTTAAAATGGTTTAGAAATGGCTTGGATCCTCTTCATCCCCATTCCCAATCAGTTTCAGGGATATTTTGGGGATTATTTGGCTAAAAAATGGAATAAATAAACACCTGTTTTTTCAGGGTTCCCCCCCCCCATTTTTACTTTTAAAACACTTCTTTCTTATTGCTGTGGGAGTGCTACAGCAGTATTTGGGCAAATACGTCATGAAACGGGTGGGCTTTCACCCTGCGCAGGGACCAGCCCCTTGCCAGATTTGTTAAAGCACCAGATCCATATTCAGCAGAGAAGTAACAATTCAGCCTGATAGGATGTAGCAATTCACCCACTCCACACTTCACGCTGATAACAAAGTTTCATTTTTCACTTCCCCTCACTTTCTCCATGCCAGGAAGCGCACACTGTAGGCACCTTTTTTTGCCTTGCTGAGCCCTGGGAAGGAGAGAAGCACCTCCCCCATGCTCCACCAGTAACTGAGTGCGTGCATGTGTAGCCAGCCAGCATTTGCAGAAAAGTGAAAAAGCACCATTCCTGAGTTTACAGGTGTGTGTGTATACCAACCGGTGCTGCTGGTGATGGGGAGGGGAGGAGAACTTTTTTTCCAATCATATTTTTTCCAATCATATTTAGCGAATTCTTTTTATTAATAAAAAGAATTCGCTAAATATGATTGGAAAAAAAGTTCTGGTGTAGGAGCAGTGTCTTGGGCCAGGAATCCAAGATTGGGGTGTGGTTCCATCAGAGCTTTTGGGACTCCCTCAATTGGAATAAGAAAGAGGTTGGACCATTAACTTGGAATAAAAGCCTTGGACTTTTAAAATGTTTCTAAAAGCAAGGAAAGGATCTGTGGCATTTTGCAAAAGAAAAGGGCAGATCTCTCCATTGAATTACAAATTGCAGTTGCCTTCCTGGCTCTGATGGCCCACTCAAGATTATGCCTGAAGGCCAGAACAAGGGTTGCAAAACAAACAATGGTCACTGGTTTCTGAAGAGAGGATATATCTTTTGTTGTTTTTAAAATATATATATATGAAAATTTGGAATGCCCTGGGAAGGGGATCTTACTAAATGTTTGATAGATGAGAGAATTTGCTGAATTCATATGAGCTATTCCATTACATTTTGACCTGAAGGAAATAACAAGAAAAACTTCATCAGTACTGGGATGTCAGGATTTTATGTTGGGCTGTTTACACCTTTTGTCTACCCTTGGAAAAGAGTGCCCTGAGGGATTCAAAGAGAGGTCAGGAGATGCACCAATTAGAAATGTTAATCTAAGGTAACTTCCATAATACAAGAATGGTAAGGGAGGAGAACATCTTGTTATTTTAAGGAAATGATTCAGATGTTCCTGAGGAAGTGGGTCTCACTGGGGTGTCTTGAGCTTGTAGGTGCAAAAATCTGATAAGTACAGATGGGCCATTCCATTACAAAGAGAAAATAAGATTGCTCAGGAAGACAGGTTAGCATAAGAAACTAACTTCTCTTGGGACACCTGGATTGCCTTTCAGGAAGGACTTTTGGAGATATTGTTAGGCTGATTTGCATCTTTTTGGGAAACTATAGACAGTTACAGTTTCATTTATTAACAAAGGAAGAACCATAATCAGCAGGATTTTTGTTTTGGTTCCAATTTCTGACTATAAGAAAGGCAGAGGAGAGAAGGAGTGCAGGAGAAGTCTCCCTCCTCATATCTGCCATGGGAGGACAAGAGAAAGAGCTGGGGGAGAGGAGTTTGGGGGCAAGGAATCTCCCTCTCCTCATCTAGCCAAAGAAGTTTTCCTGCCATGGAGAGCTAGGAAAAGACCACAGACACTTTGCTGTTTTTCTTTTTTTTTCTCTCTCTCCTGCTACACAGAGCTGCTTTTTAACTTTTGAAAATTGTTCTGAATTTTGCTTGGTCAGAACAAATTGCAGAAGCCCATTTCAACTGGCTTTTATTATTATTATTTTTTTTGAGATATTTTACTCTTTTTTTTTTTTTTGAGACCGGATTAATAAAAAGGATCTTTTTTATTTTTATTTTTCATTTTATTTTCTATTTTTGTTCCTGAAGAGGCACAGATCGGCTGAAATCTCCCATCTACAATTTTGGGTGTACTAAGGCACAGTGGTGAGAGCAAATTCCATTCCTCCTTATCTCCCCTTATTTCCTATGGTTTTTCTATATTGTTTAATTTTGGTTAGGGAATATCTTTAGTATTAAGGGTGATTTTTATACCTCCTTGCTGGCTTGGGCACATTTCTTCCCCAAAACTAAAATTACCAGTTTAATGCATAGAATTATTCTGATATAAGCTGTTTAGTTATTTGGCCACGTTTAAAGTCCCTGCATGTTTGTCCTTGTTTTGCTTAAATGTCTAATGAAAAATGCTTCTGATATGGCTTTATATTTCATTTCAACTTCTCTTCTGTATTTCTAATAAACTCTTTGCTCTGGTTTAACAAGAAACACTGGTTTTTGAGTCTGAAAAGGGTTTTGTCTCTGTTTTCTGGTTATTCCTCGTTATTAAAACCTGTGAAAAGATCTAGCTACTTATTCCCCTGGGAAGTTTAAATTTGGTGTTCTTTGGGCTTTGAAAATAATCCAAGTTATCCAAATTTTACTCCCTCCACAGTTGCTTCCAGTTTATTACTGGAGCAGAACTGGTAACATTACCTGTGGTGTGAATGGCTGTCCGGATGGCAGCCATGTCCAAAAGTTGGTGCCAGCACCAGTTTATGTGTATAGCACCATCACCAGGGCAACCACGTGATATGCTGCATAGTGACCATGTATGACACAACACATGATGTGTCAGTGCACATGCACAGCATGTCACATGCTCTCCCAGCAGCTTTTCCACCTGGAAGAAATGAAGAAGGAGTTTACCATGGCTTACCTTAGCCCTGTGCTAGTGCAAATGTGAAGCACATTTTAGTATACCACATTTGCACTGTGTGAGGTCAGCTCTTGGATATTCTGGGATGTACAGAGCCATTTCTGGAGCAGAAACAGCTCCATAACATGCATATGGCATGTCTCAGAGCTGACATCTGCTTAACTACTGAGGTAAGTGTGAATTCCTCCTAAGTTTCTTCATACTGTGCTGGCATCACTGGCCTCCTTAAAGCAATGCATAGCATTTCCACAACTCCTGCAAAATGCTATGAGCTGAATTAAGGAGTTAGGGTACTTTCTGTGTTACAATTCACACGCTCCCTCTCAAGACACTTTTTCTATCTTCATGTGGCAGTGAGGGTTCCCAGGCATATCAGCATGGGAAGCTATGGAAACATGCCATACTGGGGATGAAAGAAGGGTGCCTCCACAATGCAGTGAAGACATGGGCCTTTTCCATGTCCAGGGAAGAGTCCAGAGACTACTTTCTCATGCAAGTGTGGAATAGTAGAAGTCCCATCTCTCAGTAATATGGCCTGTCCACATCAGACTGGGCCATGGACTGACATAGGGCACCAAAATGGTACCCTATCCAAGTCCTGTGATGGACTTTTTAAAAAGGGTCTATTGTTTGTATTCTGGATGACAAAGGGCATACAAACAGCATGTCCATGTAGTTCAGAATAGATTTGGGTCCCCTTTTTTGTAGCACATAAGGAAACACTATTAGAAGCAGTACCAGAAGTTGGTATACACTAAAAAGGCCTGGACATATAATATGAAGGCTGGGAACTTTCAGAGGCTGAGTGCTGGCACTCAGGCCTGGGCTGAAATTGGCTATCTACATGCAAAATGCCTTTATCCTGCCTGAGTATGGCCCAATCTCATAGTGTAAAACTGGCCATGGTCTATTCTGTTCAGTTCTAGGTGTGCCTTTGTAGCCCTACAGAGTTCAGTGACATTGTGGCAATAAGAATCTCAGGGTGTTGTTGCTTGTTCTCATTACAGCTGCAGGATACTGACTAGGGATGTGCACAAATATCCGTAACATTTGAAATTTGTAAGAATTCATCTAAATTTTGACATTTAAATTTGAACTGAATGTTGGCACATTCGAAGATTGACAATTAAATTCAAATTGAATGCTTCAGGACATTCATACAAAGCTTTGGGTGTTTCTGCACTAGCTGCAGAAACTGGTTTAACCCCCCCCCCCCAAGCCAGGTTAAAAACACTTACCTTGAGTAGCTTCTGCACTGCAGACTGAATTGGAGACACTTTGCAGAGGCTGCTTCCACATTTTGGCATGGAAGATCCATCTTAAAAACAGGTCTTGCTGCCGAAATCCAGATTAAAATGAAGACCTGAAAAGTCAGGTCTTCAATCCATCACTTCGCCTGGATGTGTGCAGAAGCAGGACGCTTCAGCACACGGCCAGGTGAAGGGACGGATGCTCCAGTGGGCGCCATGTTGGGAGGGTGGAAGCAGGACGGCCTGTTTCGGAAGTCCCTCCGTCGTGCACCGCATGCTGCCGGAAACACACGGTGACTGGCAACTCACTGCTCCAATCCCACAGCTACGAGGGTGGCGTTGGCGGCGCAGGAGGCTGGATGCCCTTTGGAATGGGTGCTGTGGCTTCCACATAGCACATAGATCCGGCCGCCCCACACATGTGTAGATGAGTGAGGACCCTTCGGATCTGTTTGAAATAAAGACGGATCCTCAGGAAGCCAGATTGCCGGGAAATGGATTTTGTTAAATCTGTTTCCTGGCGGCAAATGCAGAAGCACCCTTTGTTACATTTGTAAACCTGGGGAGGTGGGAAAGCAGTTCTGCCAGTCACATTGCAACAGATCCAGAGTGAATTCAAAGTGGATTGAGAGCAAATTCAAAGTGGATTCAGGGCAGATTTGATATGTTCAGAGCAGATAATGTAGGGATATGTATTGGATACATAGGGTATTCATGTGGGATTTACAGGGGATTTGTATGCAATTTGTATCAAACATTCGTATCAAATTTGAATCCTACCGCATGCGAAGGGGATCTACTCAAACAAATGCAAATTTTCTTACATTCGATTCAATATGAATCGATCCTCCCCCCCAAAATTTGTGCACATTCCTAATACTAATTGCAAAGTTAAAAATCAAACCAAATTCAGACAACTGCTAGTATAATGAGGAACTGAACTGGGAACTTCTGGAGGTTTGGATGGCTTAACATGTACCTGGAAATTCAGCCCTGACCATAAAAGTATTTATGTTGCAAGATATCATAGAAAATAGATGTTCCTAGAACACCTATTGGACCTAGCAGACATGAAGTGTACCTTCAGAGACAACTTTGTGCACAGTATGAAAAGACACTCTAAGGGTGAATTTTGCTCTCAGTTTGCCCTGCCACTGCTGTGTAGAGAGCTGGCAACAGCAAAAATCACTTGCTGGGGCAATTTGGTGGTGAATCACATCAGGTAGAAATCTCCAAGTTGCAGAACATTCATTCCATAGCTTCAAAACTTCTGAGGGTGGAGGGTATCATCTGTGTACATGACACACCTCTTCTCCCAGTAGAGGGATTGCATACTTCCATTACCTGGACAAGGCCCCAGTTTCTGATAGGAAACAAAACAAGGTTGGCATGTTTTCATTATCACTGAAGAAAATTAACTTACATGAGGGAGACTGAAACATGAAAAGTGGCTTATATGATATGATGCCATCCAGTGTTAAACAATTCATTTTCTTTTCAGTTTGATGGAAATGATAGTTAATGAAAGGTTCTTTGGAAAAAAAACAATGAAAATAAATTCATTTTACAATGGAAATGATCGAGGGCACTGAGCTAAATATAACCTATTCAAATGACACAAATATTGGATGAATACGGTAGAATTTGTGGTAGAAAGGGAAATAGCAATAAGAACATAAGAACATAAGAGGAGCCCTGCTGGATCAGGCCACATCCCATCTAGTCTAGCATCCCCTTGCACGCAGTGGCTCACCAATTGCCCATGGGCATCTCAAGCAGAGATAAGGACAAACCTTCTCCTGCTCTCAAATCCCAGCAAATGGCCTTAAAACATCCTGCTTGTGCCCCCCAGCCTGAATGATGTACTTAGGCATCCATTCTAGTAGCCATTGATAAATCTGTCAGGAATGGAGAAATCATGATGTATCCTTAGAAAGAGGCATAGTAAACCACTCCAGCATTCTTACCAAGAAACCGCACGGATATGTCCTTGCAGTCACTCAGTCATTTGTTGAAGAAAATGTTTGAAGTTTCCATTATGCACCATTCAGTGAAGTTTTTATTGACCGGTGTATCTCCAGCCAGAAAGCTGAAGGAGAACTTATTGCATCTTGTGTATTCAGAGGCTTTGTTCAGAGGTTTAACCAACCATATTAAAGTCAAGAGTGCAGCCACTCCTCATGAACTCATTCCTTCTCCTCCTAGTGTTTGCTGAACAGGGTTCATTGTCTGAATAGAGTTCTAATTGCACAATTCAATTTGCATGTGTTGAATTTGCCCTTTTCCCCTTGCAGAATTTAGGGTTTGATTTTAAGTATGAGTTTCTCTACTCATAATTAACTATTCTTTGTTACTTGAATTCCTTATTAGAAAACACATACAATTAAAGAGTCTGTGTTACTCAATTTATTTTCAGTCAGCAGCCAAAATGGAACATGATTACATGTAAGTCCTAATTAACATTTCTGGCCATTATGCTGGTCAATATATCTGAACGCAAGAAACCAGTCAAGACTCTCTGGCCTTCAACAGAAAAAAAAAATTCAGTTCCCTACTGCAAATCCTTCATAATTAGGTTATATTTTTGTCCTTTAATCTCCTACTCTGAGAGTTATTAGTGATTTAGAGCTGAACCACATCATATATAATAATTTAGCTTATCTGGCTTTAAAAAGAACATTTGTTTTGTTTTGAATCTTGAGAGACCCTGTTTGAGCTTAAAATTATGGTGATAAGTAGTAGTGCAGAGGGGAGATGTAATTTCATTTTTAGTATGTGTTTCTTAACCCATTAATAAGGCCTGCAGCTGTCAATTTGATGATTGTATGAAGAGGCAAGAAATGGCATACAAAAGCCTTGGTGAAGGAGCAGGTCAAAATTACACAAGACTGATTCACAATCACAGTATCTTTTTCATGTTTTCAGAAGCTACACAAGCTCAAGACACGGAGGCGAACAAGGTTCTTGCCCTTGTTGTTTTAAAGACTGAAGCATAGCTTGACATGTGTACTGTGAGTGGGTGGGTGGCTGTATCTGCAGTTCAGTGTGAAGCTAGTCCCATGGACATATGATTGCTTGGACACAGCAAGGGCACTCAAACTGGTAGTCACAGACACTCAGACTGCATTTACATCTACCATAAAAAAGTAGCTCAGTAGTGCCCTAGAGAAGGCAACACCTTTCACAACCTAGAATGGAGAATTGTCCTACTTACATGAAGTTCCGTTCTGGATGCCTCCAAGCATGTTCACTGGAGGGGGAGGGCTATCCTGGCATTAGAACAATCCCACCTGTGAACCATCTCTAAGCTTCCTCTCAGCTGTCTCAGAGGTGCTTTTTAAGGGGGGGGGCTGGATTCAGAAGGAGAATCTATAGCAACTGGAAAAAAGCAAAGCAATACCTATGTCATGGAATGTTTAAGCTACGTCAACTTCAGTAGTTGAAGTTGCAAATATTGTAACTCAGGCTGCATCTATATACTCTTAATACTGCACAACTGAGCATTCCACTGTCCAAGTATTAAGATGTCTGGACAAACCCTGAATTACAATATTTGCAACTTCAATAGTTGAACATTCCATGACGTAGGTATTGCATTGCTTTTTTCCAGTTGCTATAGATTCTCCTTCTGAATCCAACATTCTATACTCAGGGCTTGTTTGCACTTAATTGTGTGGAATGATACAGTTACACATGGGAGCAGAGGGCCCCATTCTCACCACAAGCACTGGTGTATCCTCTAGCTTCACCATCCAGACCATCTGAATTGCCTTGTCAACTTTCAACACATGTCCAGCTGTTGCCATGCTGATCACAACACAGTGTCTATTTGTGCAGCCACAGCCAGGCCACATTGTGCCATCCCTCCTCCTCACAGCTTCGTACCTGGAAGTGGATGCAAATGCTGCTGACCAGGAATGTACTAACCACTTCCAGTCAAGCTGTGGAGAATGTTCCGAGACAGAGATGTCATTGCAGCATGTGGATGGAGAGTTCCAGAACACCCTATCTGCACCATACAGATAAGAGCAAACAGGCCCTCTGTTTTACTAAAGATAGCTGAATTTCCTTCATCTGTAATTTGAGCTATGGAAAGACAAGTTAGGCTATAAACCAGTACAAAGAGCATTGCATAACTTTATCTCTCTGCATTTCAAGATGCTATCTTCCTCACCTTCCTTCACATTTTCCCCATTAGCAACCAGTACTCATGTTTGATAACTTTCATCTAGTGAAAGTTGCTGCCATTCACCTGCATTGTAAGCATGCACATTGGTTTATAACCTGAGATGCTCAAATCTCTACATTTTTTGTTCAACATACTGTGTTTAGGTCTGCAAATATTTTAAAAATCTCAATTTTTTCTCATTTAAAGCAGGTACTTGCTTTATTTTTGATTTGGGACTACTTTGTTTATAAGCTATATTCTTAATTTCTCTAGCTTAAGAGTTTGATTATGCATGTCCTTTGTTCTTAACTCATAGTCAAACATCTGTGCCTTTACAGATTGTAATGTTAAATTCTCCATGAAGTGAATAAACACAAAGGAGACAGAGCGTTGAAAAAAAATTACTCCTTTTGAGGTTTTTCACTATAGAATTTACAACAGAATTCATTTTTAGAAAATAATTCACACACAGGCCTTTTCTGCACTTACCATGTTGTAATCCAGATTAGTGAGTCCTACTGATCCAGATTACATGGAAGCCCACTGATCTGAATTACTTGGAGGCACAGGATAAAACCAGACCAATATTGGCAACACTACTGTAAATACCTCAGAGCCTGGGCCAATAACCTGTTGGGGTGACACAAAAAACGATCAAGACCTCTTAGCAGAGTAAGATATACAAGCAGCGGCAACATAGAAGCTAAAGAAAAACCAATGAGTAAATAAAAACATATAGATACTGTATGTATTGAAGACTGGAATATCAAAAACATACAGTACAATCAAATATAGAAACTGTACTTTTCCACATATAAAATAACTATACAGCATTTATTTTATTAAAGCTAGCAGAGGCAGAATCATACTGTGCTAACTATAGCTAACTAACCATGGGGAAATTATACTCAAACATATACTCTAAGTCAGCATGACTCAGGCCAAGTTTGGTGTCTCCTTAACTAAGCTCCCTGTGGATAACATAGTTAGAGATTTATGGTTCCTATCTGACTCAGCATTTCTCAAGTTGATCTAGTATTGCTTATGCCAATAGCCTGTTGTATTTTTCTTCAAAAGACATTAGACTTCAATTTGTAGATCTTGATATTTCTATCTTCTCCAGTTCTTTTTCTTCAATTCCATTGTCCCCTGGTATAACCACATCATTTATTGTTTCTTTTTCTCAACCACAGAAATATCAAGGATATTATGGTTCAGCTGTTTATGTGTTTGCATTTTAAATTCATGTAATATTGTAACCTTGCTATTTTCACAAAGTATCAAGTATTTATTTATTTGTTTGTATTTCTATCCCATCCTATCCCTAAAGGTCTCAGGGTGGGTAACAACATTTAAAATCAACATATTAAAACAATTTAGAATCATAGAATCATAGAATGGTAGAGTTGGAGGGGACCTCCTGGGTCATTGAGTCCAACCCCCTGCTCAAGGCAGGATCTCCTA
The DNA here is from genome assembly GCA_023333525.1 of Aspidoscelis tigris stejnegeri. Classification (NCBI taxonomy): domain Eukaryota; kingdom Metazoa; phylum Chordata; class Lepidosauria; order Squamata; family Teiidae; genus Aspidoscelis; species Aspidoscelis tigris. The sequence continues at coordinate 228,496,712 of JALMGA010000001.1, forward strand.
AACCATCTCAGACAGATGGCCGTCCAGTCTCTGCTTGAAGACCTCCAACGAAGGGGAACCAACCACCTCCCGTGGCATCCTGTTCCACTGGTTGATCACTCTTACTGTTAGAAATTTTTTCCTAACATCTAAACTAAATCTTTTCCCCTGCAGTTTCACCCCATTGTTTCTAGTCCTTCCTTGAGAGAGTGACTATTTCTTTAGACCCTGTCCTGCAAAGGAAGAAGCACTCCTCACTGGCAAGTCTCTGAACAGCCACCACTGTAGTCCTGGTGCAGATGTTGGCTTCTGGAGCTACAGCAGCAGCAGTACCAGGCAAGGGCTCACCAGGTGGGCCCCAGACTCTCACACTGGGGAAGTGGGAGAAGATGCAGTTCCGGTAGAAGCTTAATAATGATGTTCTATTATTATTCTGTTTTATAATGTTGATCACTTTTCCACTATGATTGTTCTTTCAGTAGCTTTTCAGTATTTAGCCCTTATCTAATAAAAGATACTATTCTCTGTAGTCCACACCTAAGGGCTTTAATTGGCCTTATCTGCAGTTGCCCCAAGCTCTGGAACAGCCTGCTACTGGAGGTATGCCAGGGCCAATGTTGTATGGTTTTCAGTACCTGGTCAAAATCCAGGTCTTTGATGTCTAGCTCCCTCTGAATGTTATTTTTCTATGGTTAGAGGACAAAATTTTAAGTATGTTTTATATCCATATACAGTATGTTTATATTAGCAGACATGTGTTTTTTATGTTTTTATTAGATGTTGTAACCTTAGGGTAAAGGGTATGGTATAAATATTTAAAGAAATAAACCTGATGCACTCTTTATTGACCTGGATGGTGAGCAATCAGGTATGAAATTAATTTTCCATTTTATACCATCTTTAATGGCGTTTAGACTTACTACAATATTTGCTGCGCAGAAGCATGTAAGCTCCCCACAAGAACACCACAGAGTCCACAATGGAGATGGAGGGGGAGAGCAACCCAATTGGAACTGTTCCAACTGGACTAGTTCCAGGCTGCAGTAGTCCTGCTGTCCCAGAGTATGCCATCCACACTTGGATGGCATAGTCTCAAACAGGCCCTGCACTACCCAAAGCTCACACAAGCTTTGAAACCTGAAGTGAAGGCTCCAATGACTAGGAACTACAAAGCCTAATTTTGGCAGTACAATTCAGTGCACCACCAAAATAGGATGTTTCTGTACTTAGCTTCCTGTCTGTTGGATGGGAAAAGTGTGTAACAGACTAACATGTACTAGCATTTGCACTTGGGAATGCTAGTACATGTTGGCCTATGTTCCATGCATCTGGAAACTTACCTTGATTTGGGTGCACATCCAATCGCCGGCAGGGCACCACCATCTTGATCACGGAGCCCGACACAACTGTGCATGCACCAGCACTGGTACCATGGTGACAATGATGCTCCGTGCATGCACAGTCATGTTTGCGGGTCATCTGAGATAGCAGAACACTTGCATGGTACCTCAGATGACCACTCACACTGGAAATGGTGTGAATGGTCACAGTGTCAATGCTCTAAGTTGATTTATCTTATTTGGATTTTTGTTTTGTTGCAGCATCAGTGCTCCAGGGAAGTTTCCAGGTAAGGTTGGAAATATGGGACCAAGCACAAATTGGCCTTAGATTCCCCTGTTACACTGGAAGAGGGTGGCATGTGGCCTTTCACTCACCTCCCAAATCCAATCCAGGTACCTACTATTATCTCTGTTTTGGCCACCTAGGTTTGGCCATAATGTATCCAACGCAGATGCAGTGTGCTGGTAGAGGGCAGGTATCTCTAGTCCACACCAGTGTGTGGAAGGAGATAGGCCCAGAAGAAAGTTAGCTAAATGCTGGACCTTTCCTAGGGTAAATGTGGAAAAGGCCACTAATAATAAAATAGAAATAATAAATAAATTCATCTTAGGAACATCGATATGCAAATTAAATTTGTTTGTTTGTTGTGTGTATTTCTATCCCGCCCTAAACCCAAAGGTCTTAGGGTGGGTAACAACGTTTAAAATAAAACATATTAAAACAATATGGCTGAATCCCCCAAAGACTTATTTGCCTCTCTAGTCTCCCTCTACTGTCACTGTATTCAAGCGGACTTTAAAAGTGCCCTGCACTTCTGGAATAAGCGTCCGCATGAGGCTCCGCATGGGCAGGTCGATATGGGAGTAGACATTCCTTTAGATATTTGGGGCCCAAGTCATTTAGGGCCTTAAATAAGTTAAAGTTAACACCTCGAATTGGGCACAGCAGCAAATTGGCAGCTAATGCAACTCTTTTAAGGCTGACATGATGTGTTTCTGGCCAGCTATTCCGGCCAGGAACCTAACAGCTGCATTCCACACTAGCTGCAGCTTCTGAACCGTCTTCAAGGGTAGCCCCATGTAGAGACATTACAATAGTCCAATCTAGAGGTTACCAGACCATAGATAACTGTGGCAAAGTAATTTCTGTCCAAAAAATGCTTCAACTGGTGCACCAGCCATAGTTGGGAAAGGGCACTCTTGGCCATGGCCTCTACCTGAGCTTCAAGCATCAGTGCAGAGTCCAAGAATACCCCCAAATTTTCCACTGTCTCTTCCAGGGCTTTACAACCCCATCAAAGACAGGGTGCCTCCCAATTACACAGACCCTAAACCCTGTGACATGCAGCACTTTTGTCTTGTCTGAATTCAGCTTCATTTTACTGGCCCCCATCTTGCCTCTATTGACATACAACATGAGGCCAATTTGCACTTGACCTCTTAGTTTGCAGTTAACAAGTGGGCAGCTTCATCTGCACTTGCAGGAGGCTTTTACAGCCTATAAATACCTCCTGCCTGCCCAGATGTTAACTAATTGCAAACTAGCTGTGGTGCACAAAATTATGCATCACAAGCAACTTAACAATCCCAACCCAAAGGTTACCTGGCATGTCCAGGCAGCAACCACTCACACCTTTTCCAGTGTGCAGGGGTCATCTGAGGTACTGTGCAAGTGTGATGGTACCTCAGATGACCCCTGATGTATCTGTACACGTGCAGAGCATCATTGTCACCTTGACAATGGCACCGGTGCATGGGCAGTCGCACAAGGTGCTGCAATCAAAATGGTGGCACTTTGTGGAGGATTAGACATGTGCCTGAATGGAGGTAAGTTATCTCATCAGGTGGGGGCTAAACTATTATGTACTAGCGTTCCCTAGTGCGAATGCTAGTACATGTTAGTCAGTTATGCACTCTTCCCATCCAGCGGATGGGAAGGCAAATGCAGAAATGTCCATATTCACTTCATAACAAGCCTCTCCCAAAATGTGTTTGGCATTTCTCTATTGGACTGCATTTCAACACAATATGTAACAAGCTAGAATGCAGAATACTAATTCATCCTTATCCAAACATTATCGATTCCTAAAAACCAATCATATAGCAAAAATATGCATAATGGAAACTTTTTTTATTAATTTAAATGAGAAAAAAAATCTAATTAATTCCAAGCCCATTTCTAATTCACCTCAAATCAATGTAAATGCCTTATATTACAGGAAAAACATGTATAATGTGATAAAATTCACCTAATTAACATTTTGTGTAAAAAAATTAAAGGCTAAACATTAAAACTGATACGGACTGGACTTGATGTCTGTTATCTCTTCAAAAACTATCAGTTTACAGTACCTTATACAGTCTGTGATTAGCATAAAGAGGAAAGGGGAGCCCTTTTTCCAAATGGCAGGCCTTATGAAATGAGGTAATAATAGACACAGACCTTGTAAATAAAAATGCAGAAAGCAAGACTTTTTGCGCAGAGGGGCTTATTCTGGATTACATCTCAGAATGAAGACCTGGTGTCCGCATGCTGGTGCAGACAATAGCAAGTTCCACCCAGGGCCTGCCACAGCCTGCACCAGCATGAAGATGGCAGATCCCCATTCTAAGACATAATCCAGTATAAGGGTATTACCAAAAAGGGTAATGGGGTATTAGTGAATGGTATTAAAAAATTTCACAAAGTAGCTTTCAAAATATAGACAAAAACACAAATTTCATCAGGTTATTATGTGGATCCTTTGTGTACCAAAGCACTGACTCTAGACTTTACTTGACACTGGGGTGGGGACCAAAAAAGAAAAGGAGATAAAATAGTGAAGATTCCACAATGTCTCACAATTACTGTCAATCATTTCAAAAACAATGCCTGATGATTTTGGTAGGACTATTAAGCTTAGTTTTAACAGACACTGAGGAAAAAGATGACAACACCCTGTAGAATCTGTAGATGATGCAAACCTATTATGAATTAACAATAATCTAATTCATGGAAAAATAGAAAGCACAATCCCCTTAATCCATTCCATTAAAAATGTGGTTAACAGGAAGGTCAAGGATAAGGACACATGCAGCAATTAACAGCTCCTCAGTCTAGTGATAGGCAAGTAAACATAAGACAAGTTTAATAATGAGCAAATCCTTTGATACCAAGAACATATTTATAGAACAGCAATTTACATAACTCTGTGGGGATCCTATTTTTTTATTTCTTGGTATACCTCACTATGCACTTTTGTAGACAGGTTTAGGAAGAATTTGCTTTTTCCTCCCACTTCATTCTTTACAGTTCCTTTCTGATCTTCACACTGCTGAAAGCTTTAATGTGCCTTCTCAGCTGTGTGCTAAATAGTACTTAGCATTACTCTGTGATCCACTGTGTGATGATAAAAATGGATCTGAAACAATGCAAATTATTAGCACTCATGTGATTTACACTTAGAAGTGATATTTTAAAGAATAGCTAATGCACCAGATAGATTTCTGCTCTTCAAGTGCAGGTGTTCCATAAACTTGACCTAACATCTTATTTAGTCACAAGCCTGTTGATAAAAATTCTGTATTCTAGTATCAATAGCATGAGTACTGAAGCTAAAATTTTACAGGCTGATCCCTTTTCAATGAATATGTTTTTCATAGTCCCCATTTTTATCACAAGGAAGATAATGTAAAACATTTTACTTTGCCAGCTGTATATTTGAAGCTTTTCCACATTAAATTAATCTATATACTAATATTGGGCTCTGGCAACTTTCATACCTGAGCAGCACTAAGCTTACAGACCATGGGTTAAAATATAAAATTTGTAAGTGGAAAAGTCATGGTTGAAAGACATGACACAGTAGTTCCCTAAGGGTCATGCCTGTATAATTAAAGCAATGAATGGCTACAATTCTGCTTTCATTATAAGCAACTTCACTGAGAACCATGTCTCAAAATGACATGGCTGACATATGAGTGAAGGGTCACAATAGGTAAAAATGGCATCTGACACTGACAAGGAGATGAAAAAGTTAGCTAAGGAGATGAAACTAGAAATTACCTAATATGAGGAGATAACTCAGATTCCAACTATCTCCATTACAGGGCAAAAGCCACATTTCCAGGACCAAGGGTGTGGCATATATCCACTACATGCTGCACCATGGTGGTCTCAGGTCATCGGAGAGGCACCTGAGGCTGAGTACTAAGAAGTTACTTTGAAGTTGCTACCTCATGCATTGATCCTTCAGTCTTCTCAGCTATATATTATTGACATTGGCTGAAGAAACTGAAAAGACCATTTTTGTCTGCCCATATGAAGTATGAGTAGTAGTAGTAGTAGGAGGAGGAGGAGTTGGTCTTTATAGCCTGTTTTTCTCACCCATTCAAGAGTTAGGTGGGGCTGTGAGAGATCAGCAGAGAGCTGTGACTAGCACACGGTCACCCAGCTGGCTTCATGGAGGAGTGCAGAATCAAACCCGACATTCCCAGATAAGAGTCCAGCTCCCTACTGACGAGACCAAACTGGCTCACTGTTCCTGGCCTCTTGGTGCAGGTGTGGCCACTTTAGTATGGCCTGGTCAATGTCAAAAAAGATAAGGATCCACTTCAGCCAGCTGTGGCCGTGCCATGGGAAGAGGTGGCTCATAGCTTTAAGGACAGGTGATCACAGGCATGGGCCAAGCAATTGCTGACCATGAGGTGTGTGCTTTTCCTTTTTGCACCAATGCAAAGCTATCCAGAGAGCAACATGTGTTTTCACAGCCAGTGATAAACACATTCTGTGCCTGTGATCACCCATTCTTAAAATTACAAGGAGCACTGGCTGTGGTGATGAAGGCTTACCACATATACCTTAGGAATGTGAGGGAACTGGAGACACTATCTGTGGTGCTAGTATATTTTAAAATAGTTTCAATCCTAAAGAAAGTTTTTGATATGCTGACCTGTGATTTTAGTGAATTATTGGATCTTTTAAACACAGAATATTGGCACACTTTCAGTAACACTTAGGCTGCAGTTACACCCTTACTGTTCTTCAGCCCAAATTTGAGCCTAGTTGGTTACATCCTTAAATGCCAAGCTGTGTTTTTTTCCCCTGGATTTTCCTCCCTCTATTCAGGTTTTCCTTCATTTGGGCCAATGCAGCATAAACATTTTAATCATAAGAACATAAGAGGAGCCCTGCTGGATCAGGCCACAGCCCATCTAGTCCAGCATCCTGTCTCACACAGTGGCCCACCAATTGCCCATGGATATCTCAAACAGAGACAAGAGCAAACCTTCAGCCGTGTCTTCATGGCAACGTTATCTCAAATTCAAAATGTTTTCAATCCTCGGAGTCCGCACGGCAGTTTAGCTTAACACGATTTCCCCGTGTTAAACCACCCCAAAGCGTGACAAATCTGTATCCTGATTTCAACAGATCTCACTCCGGTTCGTGTGCTTGAAATGTTTTACATTTTTTACTGTGGGAACCCTTCCATGTTAAGGGATGAGAGTTTCCCTCCCCCAATAGCTTGCTTCCAAAGCAAGCTGTAAAAGCAGCAGCAGTCCGAATAGCAATCAAGCAATCCACTGTAGCAAACAAGCAATTCACACCTGATAACTATCTTGCCATTGAAAGTGCTGACCTTCTAAAAGGGAAATGAAACAAAAGCCGCTGCCGTTTGGAGAGATGTGTGAATGTTTAGCTGTGACAGTGATGGACGAAAGGGGCTTGACTTGCCACTGCTGCTGCGTGCCCTGAGCAATGGGGAGAGGAGGGGAAAGAATCGCTGTCTGCCTGCTGCCGTTTTTCCTCCATCCAGGCAAGCAGCAGCCACCCAGCCACCCAGCTAGGCTCTGTGAAGGGGTCTGTTATGGGTGGCGTGTTCATGCCAGGAGGAAGAGGACAGGGCAGCCCCGAAAAGTGGCTTTTAAAAAGTAGCCACTGGAGTCCCCCCTTGAGTCACGTACATCCTCAGAATCCGGATTGAATGCGATTAAGCTGAAAGTAATGGAACAGGCAAATTTGCATTTGCATCCGGTTCTATTATTTTGGTTTAGGGAAAGCAAAATAAGCTTGCTGTGGGGATTTGCCCTTCTCCTCCTCTTGAATCCCAGCAAGGCCACAGTTCCAGATCCCTGGCTGCCCAGAAAACTACATTGGCAAGCTTCTGCTCTGCATCTTGCCCCTCCACTTACCCTTACCTTGATGCCTGCCTCCTGGCTCCCTTTGTTGTGGTTCTCTTTGCTCTGTTGTCGGATCTGTCTTCCTTGCACCTTCCTGATATGGATTAAATACTAAGGTGTAACCACATCCTAAGTAAACTTTGCTTGGGGTGTATGGGAGCTTAAGGAATGAAAGGGACAGGGACAGGGAAAGAATACAAGTTGGTATGGAAAGCAGCCAACAACAGATATGGAACTACTAGGAAAAGAAAACATTGTTTATGTTTTCAGCAGTGGCAGATCATGGAGTGTTGCTTAGACAGTGGTTTGGTTGATTTGAAGCTGTATAGTAGTTAGAAACCAGACTTAGATTTTGCCAAACTGTATTTTGCTAAATCACAAACCAAGCATTTTGGTGAGATCAAAAAGAGGCTTCTGAATGAATAGAAAAGTCAGAATTCAGATATAAGTGGAAGCAGAAGATCATTTAGCAGATGTTAGGTCCTCTCCTCATGGCATAGGCTATTCCACACTATGCTGGGCCAGATGATATTTATGGCCAGGGTTTTTTTTTTGGGGGGGGTGCCCAGGAGCAGCACAATTTCAGTTCTTCTTTTCAGGTTCCCAGCTGAAAAGGGACCACGCATGGTATAGCAGCCCACAGGAGCATTCTGTCTGCACACCCTTCTAGGTGAATGGAGCCTGGTGTGGCAGGTCAATCACAGGTGTGTGCTGCATTGCCCAGTCACTACAACAATGGCACCACACCTGCCTGTTGCCATAATGAGGCAATCCTGGCAATCACGCTTACTCAGCACTTGGTGAAGTGCTGGGTAAGCTCCTATGCATCAGACATCACAAATGCAGACACCCAATGTAGCTCAGTAGTTCACCAGCTTGCTTGCCTGCTGTGTTTACACCTTAAATTTTAATTCAGTTTTGTTCCACTTTCAGAGTGAGAGAATGCGTCAGCAAAGTGTCAAGCCATTTTCTTTCAGCATTATCTAACTCAGAAAATTCACCCTTAGGTTAGATAAAGTGAAAAGAAAATGGCTAGTCATTCTGCTGATGTCTTCTCTGACTCTGAAAGTGGAGAAAGACTTGATTAAAACTTAGGCTGTGGTCACACCTAGGGCGAGTCCTCATTCAAGGGATAAAGGGCAATATACATTGAGATTTACATTGGGATTTACATTGATATGTAAAGCATGTTAAAAAGAAGCAAAGGAGCATCTGGCAATCAGATTCAATCCTGATTTTGTGTCCCCATTCTAAAACACTTAAAACGCTTCCAAACACGGATTGGGGAAAGCAATTCTTTCCCCTTCTCACTCTTTCCCCACCCCTCTCTCCCCATTGGCTTTGATCCAATGACATGGGGAATCCCAGCCCCCTCCCTCCTGCTTTTCTTGCCCATTTGATTCCACAGAATCAAAACCATTCTGAATCAAAGAGGAGAAGAAGAGGGGAAAGTCTCCTTGTTTGTCAAGCCAAGCCAAGCATTTCAAGAAACACTGCAGCATATTGGGGAGGGGGGAGTGGAGAAAGAGAAAATAAAAAGAAGCCCTTCCACTCTGCTCCCCAAATGCAGCATGTTGTATATCCCATGGTTTTTTGCTGGATCACAGGTGTGCAAAAGTCAAGCTCACGGGGCTGCAGAACAGAGGATTCAAGCCGCCTGTTGCCTTGAGCCTCTGTAGTCACACATCACCCTAACTCTCTTTCCTTGTCCTCTCTACTTCCTCCTTCCTTCCCCCCTCTCTCTTCCCCTTCCAGCTCAAGTCCTCCTCTCTCTCTCTCTCTCATACACACACACAGAGGGTGGAATCCCTGTCAGACCCGTTAAAATGATTAAGAGCAGTGAAAGTGCTGCTCTCATTTTAGCGAGCCTCTGAGCTTGCACACATTAGTGGTAACCACACAGTAACCTCCCAAATAAGCCTGGGTTGCTTGTGCTTCAGAAGGTGCGTGGGTACACACACACACACACAGAGAGAGAGAGAGAGAGAGAGACCTCTAGTGTCCTTTCTCCAAATCTCTCTCTCTCTCTCTCTCTCTCTCTCACACACACACACACACACACACACGCCACTGCTGCTGCCCTATTGGCTCCTTTCTTTTGCCTTTCAGAGGAGCCAAAAACTGATGGCAATGTGGTAACATTGTTATCAGTGTCCCTGGGTGTGAAGTATTATTTGTTATCAGTGAGAGGCTGACTGAAAAGTAAACTGGTGAAGTCCTTCCCTGCACTTTAAAAATCTGGCAATGGGCTGTCCTGCTGGGAGAAATCCTACCCATTTCATGAGGGATTTGCCCCGATAATGCTTTAGCATTCCCACAGCAATAAGGAAGAAATTTTTCAAAAGCAAAACTGGGGGAAAACACCTGAAAATACAGTTGTTTGTTTATTCCGTTTTTAAGCCAAATAATTCTCAAAATACCCCTGAAACTGATTGGAAATGGGGACGACGAGGATCCAAACTGTTTTTAAACCGTTTTAATTGATTGAGGATGGGAACTACGAGGATCTAAACTATTTTGAAACAGCTTTAAAGTGGTAACGGGAACTCACCCCTTAGGTTTAATCCAGCTTCAGTCCACCTTCAGAGCAAGAGAACACATCAGCAAAGTGACCAGTAATTTTCTTTCCACATTATCTATTCCAAAGGTGAATTTTCTGAGTTATTTCATACTGAAAGAAAACCTCTTGTCACTTTGCTGATGTATTCTCTCACTCTGAAAGTCGACTGAATTTGGATTAAACCTTAAGTGTAACCATAACCCTAGGTGTGAATGCAGCCTAAATAAAGTGCAAAGAGGCCCACAGTAATTTTATTTAAGGAACTTCAGAGTGACTTCAAGGAAAGTTTTCTATTATACTTAAAAATCAAGACAACTATCTTCTATTTTGTATGCTGTACAATTTATTGTTCCTCTAAAAGTTTTGGAAAGGATCAGCCTGCTTCTGGCAACTTTTAACTGCTTATATTCTTCATTCTTCTGTAATTCTAAAAGCATGTTTGGCACCAAAGCCATAGAGGCAGCTGAACCATGGAAAAATCTTGGCAGCACAATTTGGAAATCTTGAAAGTTATTGTTATAAAGAATCAGCCATCTGTACTGAAACCCACCAAACCCCAAGTGACAGCAGGTGTATCTGCAAAAACTGGCAAGGACAAAATATGTTCCTATCAGGAAACACAAGTGGTGCCTGTATTGCAGAAGGTCTTTGACATATCATGGAAGGTTAGCACTGCATGTTTTGTCATTGTGAATATCCACACAGATATTTCTTGTAAAAATGTGCTGCTGTAGGTGGAATCCGAACATTTAGAAGTAATTAATATGAGATTGGGAATGAAATTAAATTACTTCTGGTACTGCAAAAGAGTTGATCAAAATGTGATGAGCATTTGAGAGGAGGCATGAAAAAAGATTGTAATCAAAAGATCGGTTGAAAAAGCTAGTTTTCCCCAGCCGATCTGAAATAAATGGTTAAGGATTTACATTCCAGAGGGAAATAAGACAAACATTCAGATGGCCCTACTGTCTGACTATACGTAAGGAAGCATTAAGATGCTTAGGGTCTGATCCTACTAAAAGGTGATTTGTTGGGCAGATGAAATCTGTGATCATGAAAATGTTTCTATATTGATTAGAACCTGTAGCTAGGAGGAACAATGAAAGAAAGTTACAGAAAGTACAAAAAAGGACTGCCTACTATTCTCTGCAGCGATGCTGTGGTAAAGTAACATTTGTTTAAAATGTAGATGATAGATTGGTTGATGATAAACTCCTTAGAGTTAGACTGACTCAATTAACATTCAGAAATACATTCCACTCCTCTTGAATGCATTTATGAATAAATTGAAATATGACTTTTCCTAGACTCTCTTTAGACTGTGATTACACTAGATAAGCCTTGAACTGACAAACATGGGGGTGGTGATCACACCCATAATTCAAGGTGTCCTCTGGCAGTTTTCTATTTGCATCACTCGCATCCCCACCCTGAAATCATCTGTGGGGTGGGCTTTGCCCCCTCAAGCTGGCTTCTCTGGGGTCTAGTTTTACACATGGCTAAATATGTCTGTGGAGGGCAGTCCATTTTTACTTGTCCTGCTTGAGCAGGGAATTGGGCTAGAGGGGTGAACTGTGCAGGGGTGTGTATCCAGCCTTGTCTCCTTCCCAATGCCTGGGTGTGGATGACACACAGACAATTTTTCTGCACAACTCCCACTTCATTGCATCCCTTTGCATTTATGCTGAACTCCTAGGAGGTTCATATGTGTGAGGGAGGCAAGGTTTGGCAGAAAGGTGTGAACACCCTGCTAGTTTCTTCTTTGCTTTCCGAGCAGCTTGTACTTTACTTGTCACCATTCCTAGCATGGTCGCCTCTCCCATCCTGCTCCTCCATTCCACTTTTGTTCCAATTGCAAGCTTGTGGATTCTGTCCATCATTTCTTAAAAAATAAATTTATTTTGTGCTAGACTGATAATTCAATAGATAAGAACATAAGAACATAACAGAAGCCTTGCTGGATCAGGCCACAGCCCATCTAGTGCAGCATCCTGTGGCCCACCAAATGCTCACGGGCATCTCAAGCAGAAACAAGGACAAACCTTCTCCTGCTCTTGAGTCCCAGCAGATGGCCTTAGAAGCGCCCCAGTTCCTCCCCCTCCCCTCAGCCTGAAGGATGCACCTAGGCATTCGTTCTAGTAGCCATTGATACATCTGTCATCCATAAATTTGTCTAATCATACCTTAAAGCCATCCAGACTGGTAGCTGTCACCACCTCTTCCGGCAGCACATTCCATAAGCCGATGACCCTCTGGGTGAAGAAATACTTCCCCCTGTCAGACCTTATTCTCCTACCCATCAGCTTCATAGAGTGCCCCCTGGATCTAGTGTTGTGCGGTAGAGAAAAGAAATTTTCTCTATCCACCTTTTCTATACCGTGCATAATTTTATATACTTCAGTCAGGTCCCCTCTTAAATGCAGTCTCTCCAGACTGAAGAGGCCTAGACATTGCAGCCTGGTTTCGTAAGGGAGGTGTTCCAGACCCTTATTCTGGTTGCCCTTCTCTGTACCTTCTCTAGTTCCACAATATCCTTTTTGAGGTGCGGTGACCAGAATTGTACACAATATTCCAAATGTGGCCTCACTATAGATTTATAAAGGGGCAAAATGGCACTTGCTGACTTATTTTCTATTCCCTTCCTAATTATTCCCAGCATTGAATTTGCTTTTTTCTCTGCTGCCATGCACTGGGTTGACACCCTCATTGACCTGTCCACCAAAACCCCGAGATCCCTTTCCTGGTGTGTTGCAGAAAGCTCAGACTGAATTTGGATTAAACCTTAAGTGTGACCATAACCCTAGGTGTGAATGCAGCCTAAATAAAGTGCAAAAAGGCCCACAAAATTCTTCACTCTCCTCCAACTGACAATGCATTATACCTGGTCTTGCTTTGGATGGGCAAACATAGTTAGGCTCTTCCACTGTCTCACACTCCTAATTCATAGGTCACTGATGTAGAGTTTGGTGATCTGTAAGATTTTTAAAAGTGCTCTTTCTCTGTATTTGTTTAACCTATGTACTGCTTACTGTCCTCTGTATGAAGTTGCCTGGAAGGACAGAAGTATGACTTACAATAACTGGGAACTGCAATCTGTTTTACAGCATCTTCTTCAGTATTCCTCGTGTTGGCTACACCATTACTTTAATTACTAAATGGTTGGATGGTGAGGGATACTGAGTCCCTTCTCCATACTACTGAATACACCTTCACATTGCCACTGAAATTCATTCAGTTTCAGATTGCTGAACATACAGCTTGAGGTATTGAACAACTTCCAGGATGAGGCACTAATTAAGCACGAGCTCTGAAAAGTGTTCCTTTCTTATTCATCCTTAAAATTCATTTCTTTCTACCATACATGTGTCAAAACATGTCAAAAATTATGAGCTTGGTCCCATGAGATCATTCTAATCCTTGACTCCATTAACGTTACATCTTTTCTTTTATAGAATGGTTGAGGTATATTTTATATTCACTTTCATTCCTTTATTTTCCCTCATAGGCTTAGATTCGGTTTGCATTTTTCATCTTAGTGAAAATTGATTTGGACTTTCCCTGATGGCAAGTTTGATGGTCATTTATGCCTTCTGAAATATACATTTGTCTCTGTGTACTTTTTTCCTCCTTAGCAGCAGAAAACAGAACATTTATGCAACCAGTAGTAATCATATTCCAGAGAAATGTAAATATATTGGCAAGGAACTATACAAGGTATTTGTATATTATAATTATATATAAGTCTTTGCATATTATAATTTTTAGCAAAACATGTAAAAAGGATTAAAGCCAAAGTAAAGAGAGCAAAAAACATCCCAACATATAATCAACTCTCTGAAAACAAAATACTAAATATTCATATAACTAAGTTTCTTTCCTGTACATTCTGGAGAATAATTTCATACAGACGGGCAGGCTTCCTCTAAAGGCCATCTGCTGGGATCTGAGAGCAGGTGAAGGTTTTGCTTTATTTTCTGCTTGAGATGGGCCATTGTGTGGGACTGGGTGCTGGACTAGATGGGTGTGGCTCTTCTTATGTTCTTACATAGCTATAATAATGATGTTCTTGCCTTTCTCAGAAAAGCTACACACACCAACTTACCACTGTCAGCAGATCAGCTACACATTATTATAGGCTTACTGTAAAGAGACTGAGAGGGCCTGTTTGCACTTATTACCTAGGAAGCTCTGGACTACTTCGAAGTGAGCTGTGTCCACACTGGTGAGCTGCAGCAGTTCATCAGATATTGTCACAGGCTCCCTTCGGAACCATTCAGCACTGCACCACTAAAAGGCAATCCATACACTTACCAGAGGGATTTTCGCTCTGCAACGCGTTCCGTTTGGAACGCGTGCAGGTGGGCAGCTTAAGACAGTTCCGGACGCTTTCACCATTCACACACAGGAGCGCCGGAACGCGTGTAAACGCGTTCCGGCGTGCCTGTGTGTGAATCCTAAAGCATCCGGAACTGTCTTGGCCGGCAAAGGCCGGCCAGGGGCAGGGATTCGGCTGCCAATGCTGCCGCCCATTGGGTGAGAGCACCCAAGGGGCGGGCAGCGCTGTCAAGCCACCTGCCCCGCTTCGTGCCAGCTCTACGGGGCCGGATCGGGCCCTGTGGAGCTGGCACGAAGATGCCCGGGCACCCGGGTGCCCATCGGAGGGGCCGGGGCAAGGTCCCTATGGGGCAGGACCCCTTTGGAGATCAGAGCCCCTGGCTCTGATCTCCAAAGGCTTCGCCCCGCGCCCCGATCTCGCCCATCTGCAGGGCACGAGTGCCTGGATCTAGGCACGGGCACTCCGCAGATCAGCCGCTCACACCCCCAGTCCCCAAAACCCCCACCCCAACCACCCTCCGAGCCCGATCGAGCTGATCTTTGCAGTGAAGGTGCCTACAGCGAGGCACCTTCACCGCGAAGATGATTCCCCCCCCCCCCAGGGCCCTGGGAGGACGCGCGCGCGACGGAGGACTTACCTCGTCGCCGCCCGGCCTCCAAATGAGGTGGGCATGCTGGGAGCGTGCAGCACGTAGCCCACCTAAGCCCCCTATTGGACAAGCAGGTCACGTGAACTGCTTGTCCAATAGGGGGCCTAGGTGGGCTGCGTGCTGCGCGCTCCCAGCATGCCCCCCCTCATTCGGAGGCCGGGCGGCGACAAGGTAAGTCCTCCGTCGCACGCGCGTCCTCCCAGGGCCCTGGGGGGGAATCATCTTCGCGGTGAAGGTGCCTCGCTGTAGGCACCTTCACCGTGAATATCAGCCCGATCAGGCTTGGAGGGTGGTTGGGGTGGGGGTTTTGGGGACTGGGGGGGTGGGCGGCTGATCTGCGGGGCACCCGCGCCCCGCAGACGGCCACGATGGGGGCGATGGGGGCAGGGGGGACCCTTGGGGGACCGAAGCGATGCACTCCGGTCGACCAAGGCATTCCTCGCCCCCAGCCAGCCCAACATCGGCCTCCTGCCACCCCGGAAAGGGGCTGCAGGAAGCCGATGCTGGTGGCTCCCCGGCTTCGGCAGCCCCATTGGGGCTGCCGGACCCGGGAAGGAGCCACGTCCCGGCAGCCGTTGGGGATGACAGACAGGACCCACCGAATCGGGGTTCCCCTGTCCCATCTGCCAGGGTCACTGACCCTGGCAGATGGGAAAGGGGAACCCCAATTCGGTGGGTCCCGTCTACCGGCTTCGCCGCGCCGGCGCGATCGCCGGCCCGGCAAGTCGGGCCCTGGTGGCGTGCCGACGGCTGTCAGGGAGAGAAGCGTGCGCGAACGCTTCTCTCCCGGAACGCGCTGGGGCAGCTCGTCCGTGTTGGAACGGATGCAGAGCACTTTAAAGTGCTCTGCATCTGGAACGCGTGGAAGACAGCTCCGGACGCGAGGCGGCGCAAGCCCGGCTGGGGCAATGCGAATGCCTCGTCCGGAGCTGTCTTCCACGCGTTTGGAAAAGGCCTGTGCGAAAAGGCCTCAGGAGTGACTAACACACTGCTGAATGCTGTGTCCACTCTGATGCAGATGCAGCACAGTGAGTGGACATTGGGTGTGACTGTGGTTGTGCAATCATTTGCAGCATCCAGATCACCATAACAATGTCTGAGCATGCAGCAGATTTTACCTTTAATGTTCCCATGGTGATCCAGCCTGCTCTGACCTGGCCATTCACGTTTTGAATGCTGCTGACCCAGAATAAAAATAAAACTTTTTCAGCACTCAGAGTACACATTATGACCACCAAGCTGGGTCTTTAGTTGTCTAGTATTGTCTTGTTATTCCATGGCAGGCTGATAACTACAAACTCACTCTAATTTTCAGCCTAGGGCTGAATTCACACTTCAGCCCATTGTATGCAATTAGGCAACATCTGGGCAGGTGCATCTGCACTGTCAGGAGGCGTTTACAGACTGCCTGTCCAGATGTTTCCTAATTGCTAGGGATGTGCACGAATATTCAAAAACATTCAAAATTTGATAGAATTTGTATGAATTTTGACATTTGAATTTGAATCAGATGTCCATAAATTCAAATCAAAACATTCGAAAAAATTTCAAATTTTCAAATCTATTATTTCAGATTATTCAGACATTCATATGTGTACACGTTTGTACACGATGCATGCTTGCACATATGCATCTTTCCCGCATCTATACTCATTTGTACAGATCCGTACAGGATGAAAATGGGTTGCATATGGGATAAATCCGAGATGCATATGGACATGTATGGATGTGTACAGATATGTACAGGTTGTGTAATGATGCATATAGGCACATACGAATGTTGTCGACATATGGAAGTGCAAATTCAAACTGAAAGTTCAAATGAATAGATTTGAATTTGCTTAATTCGAATTAAAATTGGATGAATTCAAATTTTAAATATTTGAATCAAATTGAATTTTTCACTATCTGATTCAAATAGAATTGAATCCCGAAAACTGCATTTGTGCACACCCCTACTCATTTCATACTAGCTGTGGGGCACAAAATCATGCCCTAGAAGCATATTAAGCCTAACCAAAGACTTACCTTTAGCATCCAGTCGGTGACCATATGCACATCTGCTGGCTAGGGAGGTTTCTGGAGCTGCTGCACAAGCATGCTTGCAGCTCCGATGACCCCCTGATGTGACTGCGACTCTGCAGAGCATCATCATAGTGATGGTGCTGATGCATGCACAGTCGCAGAGTGTGCCGCACTCAAGATGGCGGTGCCTAGAAGAAGAGCAGCCCAGCTATCGAACACAGGTGAGTGTTTAACCATGCGTGGGGTGGGCTGTTAAGATTAGTTTATCACACACCTTTCTCGTCCATGGGATGGGAAGGGAAGGGAAGGGAAAAATTGCCCCTGGCTATTTATATTTTTTGCTATATGCACAAAGATTAAGAATACTATTTGCACCTGTTCATCATGGGCAGCTCATGAAGAGTGCAGAAAAAATAGCCTCCATATGCAGCTATCAGCCCTCCTAAAGGTGATATGGTCAATGGTCAGGTTCTTCCACAATGACCAGATTATGCCTGAGAAGTCTTCCCCCTCCTGGCAGCTTAGGACGCCACCATACATGACCCTTGCTCCAACAGAAATTTGCAGCTGCTTCCTGGAGCTGCTGCATAAGCATGCTTGCAGCTCCGAAGACCCCCTGGTAGGGCATCTGTCTGGAGGCACCCTAACTCAAGGTGAACAGTGATGCCATCTGAAATTGTAAAAGTTAGAATACAGAATTCATCCAATGCCTATATTTTCTCATCATAATCATCACCAAATAATAGTTGTGATTTTTCTTTGGGAGGGAGTTCAAAGTATTTGAAAATTGTTCATCCCAAGGCTATTTAAAATACAGGGGGGAAATCACTTCTAATTAGTGACTAAGTAATTATCTCAATTGACATCAACACAGCTTCATCCCTAGTAAGTACCCACAGATTTGTAAGACAAAGCTAATTTTTTGAGATGGCATTCTACATGAATGTCCATTCATTTCGTGGTAAGCTATTACCACTTTTCTCTGAACTTTAGTTATTACGGCTTGTAAGTTCAAGAAGTTCACTCATTTCTACTTTATACATTTTTATCATAAAATATTAACAGTAGAGGAAGCGAAATAAATTAAATGCATGAGTTGGCATTTGCTTTAGCATTACTCCACCTACTGGAGCTATGCTAAAGAAAGTTCCTACCATCTGCTTAAAATACAAATAGTATGATCACCAAGGAAAATGGAATTCAGGGTAGAAAGCAGTTTTCAGGGACAACATTTCTCAGCAGCCTTGGATGTCCTTTGGATTTGTTGGGGGAAAGAAATAATACGGCAGATACATGTATCAGTAAGTTATAACTTTATTTATTCCATTTAGCCAGTATGGAAACAGCTTATCTAATTGCTCATCTTTTAAAAAAATGCAATCTCAAGATTCATTAGTTCAGTGCCACTGCCTTTTTTTAGCAGATGCAATTGCTAGCCAGTTTCTGAAAATTTAGGAAGAAGTATGAGAATGTATTTTGTCAGCCCTTACAGCTGTTCAGTCATTGAATCATCTGAGCAATTTTCATACTTTTCTCTCAGGCTACCCCAGAACCTTCTACCTTGAAACATGATTTAAGCGCTCTTCCTGGAGGCTTGGTACTGTTCCTTCCACACAATTTAATGTGGCACAGCTGCATTGTAAGAACACGCTTTCAAATTTATGTTTTAGTCTTTTAGGTTGAATTGGAAGAGGAAGAAGAAGAGGAGGAGAGGAGGAGGAGGAGGAAGAAAAAGAAGAAGATTTTTTTTAAAAAAATCTTAGCCTGGTATAATCAATAAATTTGGATGTGCATGAATGGAAGTGATGGTTCAGGTAACTGTCATTAACGTGGAAAGTTTGTGCACAAATTTAGAACCAGCCATTGGGATGGGTGCTTTCTGCATGAATCTAGAACCAAGTAGATGTATATGCATCCGTATTCTAGGCCATCAGGGAGCACTTCTAGTAAGATGTTCATTATTGCTTGGAGGCAAACTAAACAACACTTCCGGATTTAACCGGGAGGCAAAAGTCCTTTATCTTTTTACATTTTACATAGTACAACCTTGTCTAGTAGACTTTTTAAAAGTCCTTTAGAGTATGAGGAATTAAATTGTTGATACTATTCTACCAGTCAATGTTGTGACTGTAAGGTGTGTCCCCATGCACTCCAATTAGTTCAGATTGGATTTGGGTCAATCTGAATGTGGAGGTGAATTCAAATTGACCCATCCCCATGTGTTTGCCGAAAGTGGAGGCTCAATTCGATTACACCTGTCCCCAAGCAAACCATGCTAAACCCCCGCATGGGGAAACAGCATCTTTTAGGAGTGAGGGCAGGGAAATCCCACCCAACACCCCTTCCCTGATTGCAACTGCTGGGCATTAAACAGTGATCAAACAGAAACGAGCCTCTTCCCTCTGCGATCTGATCGCCAGGCAAATGTAAAAGAACTGATCACCCCAGTAAGATGAAACAATGAGAGGGGTCATCTGGCCCTTGCTGTCCCACAAGCCTCTTCGTGCAACCCTTATTCCACCCCCGCTCCCTGATTGCCAGCAGGCAGCTTCTGAAGTTAGAGGCAGTTTAGCAAGAAGCACTCTGCTAAACTGCCTCTAAACATTGTAGCGGCTTTGGTTAGCTTATTCCACCCCTGCTCCCAGACAAACAGCTTCTGAAGTTTGCCAGCTAAAAAGCTCACCAAAGCTGCTACAATGTTTAGTGGCAGTTTAATTTTGGTAAGCTTCAGAAGCTGCTTACCAGCTAAAAAGCTAACCAAAGTCACTACAATGTGGCCTTTTTCACCTATTGAATGCAGCCTAAGAGTAAACATCATGTGTGGGGAAAGAGGAATAAGGAAGGGAAAAAGAAAAACACAAAGTCTATCTCTTTTCCACTCTCCTTAGGTGAGAGGGATTCAAAAGTTGTGTGGAGACAGTTGGGAGGGAAAGGCCATCTAGATGGGAGAAGAATGACAGGACTCGCCATACTTCTGCTTCTTTTCTGCTTCTCTCAGGCAAGATGGATTGCAACCTAGTGGTGGCAGCTGAGAAAGTGAGGGACCCCCAAAGAGGGGTATCAGCCCCTTTGTGATCTGCACTGAAATAGAACTGTTTTCACATATAATGTTCCACATCTCTTCTGTCCTTGCTATAGCTGTTATTGCTATAGATAAGGGAGGATAAAGCATGGATTTCTGCCTCTGAGATGCTGAACTGAAAAATGTGTTGTGTCAGCACTGTCATATCTGGAAGCTAAACTAAGTATGCAAAATAATCTTGGATATCTAACATTTAAAGATATTATAGGTACATCTTTTCCCTACATCATTGGAAATAAATTGCCCATAATATTGTATAGCAACATTTTTCTTACAATGTTATGTTCATTTCATCAATATAGTCAGGCAGTTGCTTGAAGTTATATTGCAGTAAATGTTCAAATGAATTAAATTCTCATTTTAAAGATAATAATATGGAAGTTGCTAAGGTGTGAGTAAATACTGTCTGACATTGTTTGAACAATTCCAGTGAGAAACAAATGCTGTTACACTTGCTGTTATTCAAAACTGAAGTTTATAAGATGTGATTTCATGTCATACTAGAATTGCAAAGGGCTTCAAATACCATAAGCACCTAGAAACATCACCACAAACCTTGACATTTCCTGAACGCAGCTTCTGCTGGGATGAGCAAACAATGCAGTTGCTACAATGTTAATTGTTGGTTGCTGAACATCTGCCTCAATTCCTTGTTAAATGACCACATGAAAAGTTCTCCTCTCTTGTTTTGTTTTTGTTGTTTTTTGTTTAGCCAAGTTCTTTTAGATACAGGCACATAGTAAATAGATGAGGAAGGATTTGGTTCCTCCATTCCACTGGATGCTAAAGAAACTTCTGGACAAATGCAGTGAGTGAAGATCTTGGACATATTGGCACTTAGGCCCCTGGTATGCAATTAGGGCAGCTCTGGTACAGATGCACCTCTGGTACAGATGGCAGCAGAAATGCACTAGATACATGCCAGCTGCCATTTTGGCAGGAAAAAAACCATGAAACAGAAGGTAATTTTGTTCCCTGTTTTTGATGTTCCAACCAGTTTATATGAAGACAGGAAATCGCTATGGAAGCTGCCCAAGTTCCTGTGGCTGTGTGATCAGTCAGCTGCTTAAGGTAAGTCTGCATGGTGAGAGCCATGGAGAATGATAGGAAGCACAGTGAAAGTACTTCTTATCCAGTTTGGTCTAATGGTTAGGGAGCCAGTCTTTTTTCTGGGAATACTGGGTTTGATTCTGCATTCCTCCACGAAGCCAGCTATCTTTCTAAGTTCTCACAGTTCCACCTACCTCACAGGGTGTCTGTTGTGGAGAGAGGAATAGAAAGCTTTGTCAGCCACTTTGAGTCCCCTTAAATGGGTAAGGAAAGTGGGGTAGAAAAGCCAACTCTTCTGCCATTATAGCATTCTAATGAATGCTTATGGCTGAATGGGTGTTTAAAGAATGTGCATATTCTGCACCCCAGGAGTCCTCTTAGGGTGCTTCTGCACAGGGGCAAATAAAACCTGATCTCCAGCACCTGGATTTATTAAAACCGGCTCCCAGGGGAACCGGTTTTAATAGCTCCGGGTGCCCGGTAGATCTGGTTTAACGGAGTAGATGTGAATCTAAGAGATGTGGATCTACCCCACGCCCATGCCTCCGCACACATGACGAAGATCCGGATTGGAGGCAGGTGCCACGATTGGCTCCCCAGCCCACCACAATTGGCTCGCCGGAGCCAAGCCTGGCCTGCCGGGGGACATCGCCGCCACGGCTCACCCTTGCCCCAGAAGCAGTGGATCACCGCTTCTGGAGCCAGGGCAAGTTTGCCTAAAGCCCACCCTAGCCCACCCTGGGGGGAGCGTGGTGAATCCCCTCCTTACCTTGTCAGCGTCGGCCTGTTTCTGAGGGTCGGCGCCCAGGATGCAGCACACCTGCGTCCTGCACGTCTCCTGAGTGGCCGGGGCTGCTACTGGCAGCCCTTGCCCTCAGGAGGCGTTCTGCGCAGGCGCACCAGTAGCAGCCCCGGCCACTCAGGAGATGGGCAGGACGCAGGCGCGCTGCATCCTGGGTGCTGACCCTCAGAAACAGGCCAACGCTGACAAGTTAAGGAGGGGATTTGCTGCGCTCCCCCCACGGTGGGCTAGGGTGGGCTTTAGGCAAGCTTGCCCTGGCTCCAGAAGCGGCGATCCGCTGCTTCTGGGGCAAAGGCGAGCTGAAAAGTAGGAGTCCCCCGGCTCATCATGCTTGGCTCCGGGGAGCCAAGCATGGTGAGCCAGGGGAGGGCCATGGGTGAGCACACTTGCGCTGTGTGGCCACATCCAAAACGGATGCGGATTCACAGCACAAAACCACTTGAAATGTGGTGTGCAAGAAACACCCATTAAGCACACATTAAGTCCGGATAGGTGCGGACGCACCCACTGGAAGTGTGCTTTTTTGCTCCCGCTAATGCGGACGCTCCGGCAGCAAACCGGTTTTGCCGCCGAAATCCGCATTAAAAATGGGCTCGCTGTGTGGACACCCCTCACTAGAAGTGTCCTAATTAGCGACCCATGTGCGGAGATGCACATTGGAATGTGTGCTTAATGGGTGTTAAAGGGCCTGTGCGGAAGCACCCTCGCACTGTAGTAAGGGCGCACAGATTTGTGACCGCTGAACCTCAAGCTTGTCACATGGTGACATAATGGTGCAGAACGTGCCTAAGAAAGCTTTCAAAGCTGTA
The DNA here is from genome assembly GCA_023333525.1 of Aspidoscelis tigris stejnegeri. Taxonomy (NCBI): domain Eukaryota; kingdom Metazoa; phylum Chordata; class Lepidosauria; order Squamata; family Teiidae; genus Aspidoscelis; species Aspidoscelis tigris. The sequence goes on from JALMGA010000001.1 coordinate 228,519,503, forward strand.
CCTTGTCCATCTGAAGTTGTTCAGAGCTTCCATTACCCTTCTAAAGATCTTGCATCCCACCTCCAAACACTTCACTGTCATGTCTGTTTCTTCTTCATGCTGACTGCACATTTTATACTCACCCGTGATATTTTGCAAATGCGATCACACTTGACAACCTCCTTTCCATGAGTTCTTTCAGAATATTAAAAGTAGCTGGTGGTTTGTGGCCAGAGGATATTGCTTTTACAAATTGTTTCTGTGTCTTGTTATAACTTATAGCTGAGTGGTTGTAGTCACTGGATCACTCCATCTGCACCTAGAAGTCACAGTAACTCGCCAGAAGCTGCTACAAACTCCCAGGAGAAATCCAGCTGTGGACTGCTAAAAAGGCAGTTCACATGCTGACCGATTCTAGTTGGATTGCTTCTGGATGGAAACCTCTGCACCCTTTTCTGGTTGCAGTTCAGCAAGAGGGCAAGGCTGTATGGCTATGGCTGCACAGTCACACATAGCTATTGAATTGCCAAGGCAATGTCCAATCATGCCCCAGGTGCTGGTTCATACTTTTGTGATCCAAGCAGCCGCTGCTTGCTATTCACACTTAAAAAGTGCTGCTAATCAGGTCTGGAGCTTGTTTAGTGCTTGTAAATGGAATGGACACCACTACACTGGATTCTTGCCAGCCTAATATGCTATTCTTATACCATATCAGGCTAGCAAGTGTGAATAGGCCCATGGCTTGGATTTATGCAGTCACATAAAAAAGGAACCCAAATAGGCTTACAGTCTTTTTCTGCTTTCCTTTTTGTCTTTTTTGTTGGGTACCACCATATCATGACCAATTCTTGATTGATTGCATGGGCATCTCTATGCATTTTTTTTTCCCAGCAGAGATACAGAAATGATTTGCTATTGCCTATTTCCAAGTAGAGGCTGGGAATTGCACTGGTGACCTTCTTCCATTTCAGGCAGTTTGCTCTACCACAGAGGGCTTTTGCACACTTAATAGCCATGGGATAGTATCCCATGGGAGTTAAGTTCAGAGACAGAGGCCAACATATGCATTGCAGGTTGCTGGCACTGTCCTTGAATTTACCTGGCGGTCCTCAAAGTGCAGACGGTCCCATCTCAGTCTGTTTGCATTGCCATAGAAATGGCCATGTGTGCCAGGGCATTGCTACGGTGATTGTGACACAGTGCATGACTGCTCAGCTGCAGTTGCAGCTGTGATGCCCTGCCCCCACACAGTGTTTGCAGATGGAGGTTTTTACTGTGCCACAGCTAGAGGCAATCAGGACAGCTCTACATGGCCTGGGCTGCTCTGGGACAGAAAGAGCACCCCAGTGCATAGATGTTCCATCCCAGAGTGTGTTAGACCCTCCTGATTCCCCGAGTGGGAACTGGTTCTGAGTTACAGCCACTCTCTTGCTTCCCTTTTGTGAAAGCAGCAAAGCCATGACTCTCTCAAAATGTCTTTGGGGTATTATTTTTTCATGCTGAATCTGTTTTCATTTTAAGATACTTTTACAGAGATCTTTGCTTTGCTTGCTACTGATTCCACTAGTCATTTTGGTTGAAATGAACAGAATGAAAAGTAAAAATGTTTTTACAGAAACAAATGAAATTGCCTCTGATATTCCCAAAACCTTTTTTAAAAAGTGCCATGGTTAATCAGATGGAATAGATAAATAAGTAATGAAGTTTCTGAAAGTTCAACAGCTTGTTATGTTTCAGGGGTGAGAGAGCCTGAACTTGTCTCAGTTCTTTATTAACCTATCAATATCTTTAAAAGGTACTGTCTTGTTTAATGTATCTGGCAGCCAAAATTCTTCTTACCAAGGTTTTACTTTTGTTAATACTGTACATTAAGTAACATAGGTGCCAAGATAAGGATGTCAGTCTCTCCTGTTCCCACTAATTCTTCCTTGAAAATAACTTTTGGGAGATGTTTTCCATGCTTGACTTGTTTCTAGAGTCAAAGCACAGCTGGAAAAACAAAGTCATTTAAAAAGTTCCAAGGACAAAATTTCTGTGGAAGACTTAGTACATGAGCTTCACCTAATTCTTCCATATAAATACTTCTTAGGAACCGTATTGTTGTTATATTAATAGTGTTAGTGGTAATATTGGTGGGTTTTGTTTTTTTTTAAGAAAAACCTAATTGGTTTACAATTAAAATATTAAATTTCATGAAGACTGCTCTGGGTTGTCAAATAGCTATTTCAATATTATATCTTAGAAGGTGCTGCTAAGAGAATATATAACAACTGCTATCAAGACATTTTAAAGACAACCTCTTAGGGGCTGTTCCCACCTGGCTTTTATTGCAGTTTGGAAACTATTTGAATTTTCTTTGGCCCCATTACAGATTGGGTTCCCGCATTTTCCAAGGAGTAAATCACTAAAAACTGCAATAAAAGAACACCGGAAAAAACAACTCTCACTCCCGTTTTTGCTGCTAAAATGCTTTATCTTTATTCCTTTGGGAACGGTACCACAGTATATCGGGGAGATGCATCATGAAACAGGTGGGGTTTCACCCAGTGGGGCAGCCCCTGGCTTGTCATCCCTCCATTGCAGAGGTGTTTAAAGTGTCCAAGCCTCCACCCCCCCTTTCCCTTGGCAGGCCACTTCACAGTGGATAAAAAGTTTCATTTTCTCCCACTTCACACTGATAATAAGTAACAAGTTTCACTTTTACCCACTCCACTTCACACTGATAACAAGTTTCACCTCATTTTCTCCTTTTTCAGCTGGGGAAAGATGGCTTGGCTGGCTTCTTCCTGTGTGAACCGACCATGGTGGATGAGGAAAAAGGTGCGATAAAGGAGAAAGTGAGGTGAAGGCATGAGAGAGGAGGCTTAGGGAGGTGATTTTGTGCAACATCATGGAAGCGATCCATGTGGTCGGGCTCACTGAAAGGTTTGGCTTTGCTGTGGGGAAGCAATCGGTGGAAGCAAAAGCAGGAGGGGAGGGGCAGCTGGGATTTCACACCTTTGGCCATGCCATCAAGGGATTGAACCCAATCAGGAGAGAGGGGTGGGCACCCCAGCTGGCAAAGGGTGGGGAGGAAGATTCACTTTCCCCATTGCATTTTTGAAGCGTTTTCTGTGGGGACAGCAGAACTGGGGTTGATTGAGATTTAAAATGAAAAAAAATGGGAACAGCCAGAATGTGCGTTTGCATCGGGTTTAACTTTGTTTCATTTTAAAAAAACTTAAGTGGGATTGCAGCCTTAGGCTACTTCTTATCTTATGCAGATCTCTTTTGTCTTCTTCCAAGCTCTTCCTTGTCCTTTTTGAGTAAAGGCATGATTCTACCAAAATGGATGATGATGAGCAAGGATGGATTCTGGTCTACTTAGGGGCCCAGACTGCTGCTGGTCCATTTTCCTGTATTTCCAACCTATATGGCAATCAGTATTTTCATTTCATTTTTTAATTTCCATTTTACTTGCATAACACCATTCCAAAAGAAAATTTGCCCAAGGTGGTTTACAACAAACAGAACATACACAATGCAAAATAATAAAACATTATAATAAAAATGCATTATAAAAATTGCACATCATACAAAACATTGCAAAATAAGTCAAACACACACACACACACAAATTGAGGCAGCTGAGGCCAAGTGAAGTCCAGAGCAGCTAACAAAAGGCCCCAGTCGCACAAAGAATAATCTTCTCCAAAATGTTTGTGCCCAGCCAGGCTGGAAAGTTACCCAGAGGGCAGAGTAGGCTGCCACCACTAGACCACCCCCAAGTTCTCAGTGGCAAAGTTCTCCTCCTCAGGCAGGCTTCCAATTATAAAGTCCAGCATGTGAAGAAGAAAGAAAACATGGATCTAATCAAATAGTTAAATACCCCTAAACAAGTGGGTATTTGACGCTCTATCATGTACACGCTTATTATATACTGCATCTGCTTGTGGGAAGTAGCTGGACACAACAGTTTGCCTTAATATCACTGCAGGCGCCTCCAGACCATCAGAGTTGCTGTGCAGCAGTGGGTCATGTGACAAAGATCTGAATGTTTAAGGTAGCTGCTTGTGACCTCCCCACAAAGCAGACTCTGTTTGATTATACCTGGGCCCTATTCACCTCACCTTACTGCTGTTTCTGTACTCCACCCTCACCCTTTACCTTAGGTTGGGAGTGAATGAGCATTGTGGAGGCATGCGTGAGAGAAGTGAGGGGCAATAAATTTTGAGGCACAGCTGCTGCAAACTCACCAGGGTGGAGTCTGTCTTAAAGAGACTTTACAATGTTTCCAAACACTCATGCATGCCAATTGCTACTACTAAGATTATTTTTTGTGGGGTTTTTTTTTTTTGGTGATTTGTAAAGCATTCTTACTTTTTCATGTTAATTGATATGACAGCTACCAGATTTAAATATTCTTGGAACCCAGATGTTTTCTGAAAAATTATTTCAATAGCTCTATACCAAGATGAAAGTTTGAAATGTTATACTTAATAAAAGATATATAGGAATTATTCAGTCCATCACAAACTCAATAGGAGTCTCTTTTCTGTTTAACAGTGCTTTGCATACATATGCATGCATGCCGGTGATTTTTTTTTTTAATTGAATGGGCGGATACATTTGTATACCTGCCACCATGCATAAAGAGTCCTACAGAGAAAGTGAGAAAGACAGAGAAAGTATAATTAAGACTGCTGCAATTCACAATATGGTTTGGCAGATATAGGTGCCCTCTATCCAGTTCCATATTGCCAGAGACAAGTACCCAAAATTTGAAATCATCATACAATGAAGAAATTGCAGTACTTTTACTAGCTACATATTAAGTCTTTTCCATTAAAAGAAGAAGACTTGGCTTTCCTGCCCCACTTTTCTCACCCTTAAGGAGACTCAAAGCAGCTGACAAAGCTTTCAATTCTTCTCCTCACAAGAAACACCCAGTGAGGTAGGTTGGGCTGGGAGAGCTCAACTGAGAGCTGTGACTAGCCCAGTGTCACCCAGCTGGCTTTGTGGAGGAGTGCGGAATCAAACTCGCTGAGTATGAGATACGAGCCTGACACCCTACCACAAGACCAAACTGGCTCACAACTAGGGTTCTGCAATAACAGTTATGCCTCCTTTGTATAGCAAATACTCCTTTTCTGGGATTCCAAGGAAACCAATCACCTTTGCTCTCTAGTTCCCCCCATTTCACACTATTTTGCTCTTGCAAAGTGGCACATAACCACTATTATAACCAAAAAAGGAAGGGAGACTCTGTGGGTTTTTTGACAGGTGCATGTGAAGCAATTTGCCAAACTCTAGCCTCATTAGCCTGAATACAGACTTCCTCTGTAGTTTTTACTGCTCTCTCCACCATCATTCACTGCTTTGCATTTGCAGTGCAAAACCATCATTATAACAAAAATAAAAGAAAAACAGGTCTTTAAAGAAGCTTGACTATCCTGTAGGTATTTGGGGGGGGGGAGGGAAGGAGATGTGCTAGGGTGGATACAAAATGGAGGGAGGGTGAAAACAAACAGTGAATGTAAAGTGCTGCCAAAAGACTCTGTGTTCTGATGCAGCAGTAGATAAACAGAGAGGATGGGGTTTGAATTTCCTACCCCAATGAAGTCACGGTTTGAAGATTAGACCAGTGTCCAATTGCTGACTGCATGGGGGTGTTGGTGCTGGGCAGGGGAGGAGACAAAGGAGGAGAAAAAAAACAGGAGGTTTCTGTGTGCCAAACACAGAAGAATGAAGAGTGGGAATAAGCAAGTCTGTTTTGAATCTGTGTTATAAGGCAACAGTGGAAATGATCTGAAATCATACTGGGTGATCATTTGCAGTTGGATTATCCTTGCTGTGTCAGAATGTGGCCCATGGCTTAATTGTGTTGATAATATTCTTCCTTTGCACATCCTCTGTGTGATTGATTCAGGTAAATATCCTGAAATAATCCACTTCTTTCTGTGAGCTGCAATGTGGTTGACATTTATAGCAAATTATTGTGTTGGAAAATGTATGTAATAGAAAAATGGGCACACAGAATTTTCCAAGTGCTGCTAATTAAAAATAAGCCACCACATATCATCATAGATGGAAAGCATATAAATATTTTTATATCGATGTCCATTGAAAATTATTTTAGTAAAAACTGTGCCATCTGACAATCAAGAAAGCACTCCTTATGTCTTTAAGTAGGAGGCCAGAGGCTGACAGTGTGAAACCATCCCTACTTCAATATGGTATGTGGTGATAAGAATCCAGCTAGATGCTTGTACACTTATCTGAACTCTTTCTACTCTCCATACATTTGGCATAATACTATTAATATTATCAGACCTGTAGGAATGAAGATAAACAGGGTTCTGTCTTCATTCCCAAAGAGGGAATGATGAAGTAGTGCAGGGTTACAAAGGAAGTGAAGTCTTACCCGGAGAAATCGCCGCGAGGGAGGGGTGTGGGGCTCCCTCCCACCTGCTTCTGAGAGGCCCCGAGGGTGCCCACCTGGAGCAGGGGGGCACCCCACCCCACCCCACCTCTCTAAGCCTGCGATCTGGCAGGGAGAAGGAAAACTTTTACTCCTGGTTCCACGTTGGAACCTGGAGTAAAAGTTTCTGATGCTGGGATGGGGATGGTGAGGGGGAGGGGGAGAGGGAGAGTCAAGGGGAGGGAGAGGGGCCCCCACCCCCACCTGATCGGGGGGGCCCTCCCTAACATCCCCCCTCCCTATCGCCCCCCTCCCTGGGCATTGGGGACAGTGCACGCGCGCAGGGGACCTACCTTCCTGGTGTCCTCGCTCATTGCAAGCCAGGACGCCGGGAAGGTAGGTCCCCAGAGCGCGTAGAGTCCCAATGCCTGGGGTGGGGGTGGCAATCAGGTGGGGTGGCGATCGGGTGGGGGTGGGCCCCTCCCCCTCCCCTCCCCCAACCCATCCCAGGGTGGGTGCAGGGTGATTGGGGGTGGGGGTTAGATGCGGGGGGTGGGGGTGGGATTCATCTGCGAGGTGTAGGCGTGTAGATCCAATGGGAGGCAGCCTCACTGGCCGTATCCCCGCCCCTGGCCAGCCTTTGCCGGCTCAGTCACTTGCGAATGCTTTTAGCATTCACACACAGGCACGCCGGAATGCGTTTACACGCGTTCCTGCGTTCCTGTGTGTGAATGGTGAAAGCGTCCGGAAGTGACTTAGGCCACCCGTCCTACATCCGTTCCAAATGGAACGAGTGTAGTGCAAAAAGGCCTCCAGTCTCACCAAATCTCTACTTCCCAGACTGAAAGGACCAACAGTAATTAACTGTATCAGCATTTGTAACTGAATAGAGAAATCTGTCTTTTTTCTAAAACGCTACAGAGCCTTCCTTTGCTTTTTAGAAATATTTCATATGTCCAAGGCATTTATTAATAATACTTCCAAGTCAAAAATGGTCTAGCCTCTTATTACTCCAATTAAGACCAAATCTTAAAGCTCTGATTGAATCACATTCCATTTCAGCACTCATGATCCAAGACAATGCCTTTACACCAGAATTTTTCCCATATGCATTTAGCCAATTCTTTTTATTAATAATCATAACTGGTATCAGGACTAGACCTGCCAAAAGTCACATTTTTAACAAAGCTGTGGATATGTGGTCTTAATGGTATTCCAGGACAAAATCCCCCCCCCCCATCCATTTCATGTTTTATATCAGCTTGCAAAAGGCATTCATTCAGCATTACACGCCTGACCCATCTGCTGGACTTCTATCTGTGACTTTCTTCAAAACCTTCCTCTGGTTTTCTATCATCATCGTTCTTGTATAAGTGGCATCCAAAACTCAATGTAATACATCTTGCTGTCATTATCTTGTATCCTACTACATCCAGAAAAGGTCCACAGAAGTAGTCTGAATGAAGATAGAATGCTTTTCATTCAACTGCATATCTAAGCAGCAAGCAAACCGGGAGGGTTTAAATTCATGGCCAGCTGGGTATATGCTTGATACTGCAGAGAAGTGCAAACCCTTTGCACCCATCTTTGAAACATTGCCCTGGATAATAAATAAAAGGAAACATAGGTGATGGCTCTGCAGCAGACAATGAGTCAGCTGGTGGTACATGAAAATCCTGATAATGTGTAGAAGAGTGCCCTGCAATTTACTTTATTGTGTGGGAGAGATCTGCAGTATTATAAATTTTGTAAATGCAGCAAATAGCAGCTTTAGCCAGGCTTAACTGCTTCTTAATTAATTCCTGAGAGAATGTACTTAAGCTTTCCACAGAAAAAAAGAGATAATGAAGAAGCAGTAATATTTGACCAGGCAATGTGAATTAAAGAGGTCAGTTGCAAACAGTCTTTCAATTGGCTGGGGCTGCAAAATAGTAAACTTCCTTCACAAACTATTGCTGAGAAACCATTTTCCTCTGTTTTTCTCTATTAAAAAAAAACAAAGATGATGAAAGACAAAATGTTGTATTATGATAATCTAGACTCTGAATTTAAAGATCTTGAATTTTGTCCAATTGCCCTTTAGAGGCACATACAACACTTCACAGCACGTGGCAAATGTGTTCTCTATGATTTCTTCTACATTTCTAATACCTATTCTATTTTTTCATTTTTAAAAATCAGGATAAGCAACCCAAATACATGAAATTTTGTACTTAAACTTCTTTACAGAAGAAGCCCTAATTGCTATTCAAGTAAACACCATCTTTATAGGAATATGTCATAGGTTTTTAGTTGAGACCTAAGGACTGGAACTGTCACTGTGAGGGTGGTCAAAGAGAAACAAGGCCCTGAATGGAAACTCATTGGGTTCCTGGAATATGCACCTGGAGTAATGTAGAAAATTGGGATACTTGGGATAAAGTATCTTGGTACGGTACTTGGGATAAAGAACTGGGTCCAATGAGTTCATCAAGGAATTGGTTTTCAGTATCAGTTTTCAGAGGGTGTCTAGAATGAAGATGGGCTCCTACATATTTCATAGTTGCAAAGAAGTAGGAAGATCAACTGGTAATATCATTTCATATTTTTTTTGCTTTACCTGCCATTGCAGAAGCTTTGTCATGGGGTGCCCTATATGCCATAGAGGGGCATTTAAAAAACAACAATACCCTGCACAGCACTACCTGTTTAAGGAGCTAGAGGGGGCATGGTGGAACTTGAATGCACTAGGAATTCAGAGTGTGAGAAGCAAGCCTGAAATCATTTTTACACACTGACTTGTGCCCCTACAGTAGGGTAATGCATCATGTATACTGTGCCAGAAGGAAATGACCCCTACCTATAAAAGCACAGTGATTTAAATGAAGTTGTCTCAATGAGGTTAGTGGAGGAAGGGCTATACTATGGTGAAGGCATCTCTCAAGGTATCTCCTGCCTAAAGAATAAAGCCTCATTCTTCAACAGGGCTGGGAACAGATGTCGCTGCTGCTAACCAAGCAGAAGGTAGAAACCACAGGTGATTTACTATTAATCATTCAGAGGTCTAGAAGCAAAAGCTGATTTCCTTCTGCTCTCTCTTTTAGAATATTATATTATTTCTGTGTAAATATATGGCAACTCCTTTTTACTAAGTCTCACTATCAAGTAGGAAAGGACAAATATGCCATGTGTATTTGCCATATTTATTTTCTACATTGGTTTGGATTGCTGGAAGGGGAAAAAAAGGCACTTTCTGTACTTACTGGTATACTGACCCACAGGTTAGATTGAATTGCTCCAGGTATACTGGACCACTTTTTGGGTGATACTGTAAGAGGCACAACTGGAAAAAGGCTCCAATCAGGAACTTCAAAGGTTCAGAACTTTCATTTCCGATACTTCAATGGCTAAAAATAGCCTTTGATCAGCACTATGTGTAGGCTGGGACAGGTTGTCCTAATGTGAATGGATCATGTAGATGGGCTACTTCTAGTCAGACTCAGCCCACATAGTGTGAAGGTACCCAAACGTAGTTGTTATTTTTAAGTTCTATGTGTATACACATACTATTTTGGGGTGAACATACAGGTTTGCTTGAGATACTTCTTTGTTCTTTTTCAATTTTTCTGCAGTATTTTGTATAGCAGTTTCATCACTACACTCGTTTTTACTAAAATATGTCTTATTATAAACTTCCCCCCCCCTTATTTGCAAAAGGAAAAATGACAAATGTGGAGGTGTCATACTCTGGCTGACATTAGCCTGGAAGATAAAACATTTATGGATTTGTATTCACGTGTATATAAATTGATACATTTATCTCACTTTTTTATTATATAGCATAGTATTAAAGACTAATGACAGCTCTCCGGGATGTTTGAAATACTATTTTCCTACTTGGGGATCCCAGCACCTGAACTTCAGACCTTTTCAATGCGTAATATGTTTGGAAGGCCCAAACAACCCTTTCCTATAGGATTAACCTCTTTAGAATTATAGACGAAACACAAATGAGAGAATATAAAGGGGAAAAGAGAACCAAAGGGAGAATCATTTTCAAGGCATTTATAATGAAAATTGTCATGATTTAAACTGCTTCAAGATGATAGTAATTATGGAGTTAAGTTTAAAAGAAAATCTATTTTCCTTCAAGGACAACAGTCTCTTGTGCTATTTTGGAAGCTAACAAATTATGCTATGCATCAGCTTTATGGAGCAGAGTCCAATACATTAAGGCTGTATCCCCATGCAAGCAGTTTGGAGCTGATTGGGCTCGCATGGGACTGGGTGCCAGACCGAGATCGAATCTTGGGCATCCCCATGCCATTTGCCCTAATGTGGGCTGGGGGCAGATTCAGCTGTCCCCAAGCAAACCACACCATGGTTGTGATTTTGCTCCCTTTTCCAGGCAAGCCCCTTGCTTGCCTCAAAAGGGGAGTAAAAGCAAGGGTGTAAGGGAGTGCCCCTCCTGGAAAAGAGAGAAATCTGAAGCCTCTGCACCCCCTCTTTCTGATCTGCTGACAGAAAGAGGCTTGGCTGTACTGCTGAAGTAAAAGACCACTTCGGCAGTAAAGCCAAGCCTCTTTCTGTCAGCAGATCAGAAAGAGATTCAGAGGCTTGAGGGGGTTCAGAGGCTTTCTGTCAGCAGATTGGAAAGAGGGGTTTCAGAGGCTTATTGCCCCCCTGGAAAAGTAAGAAATCTCAAACCTCTGTAACTCCTCTTCCCATCTCGGCTGACAGGAAAGATGCTTCACTTCACTTTGGGAGTAATTTTCACTCCCAAAGTGAAGCATGTTTCCTGTCAGCTGAGATGGGAAGAGGAGGTTCAGAGACTTGAGATTTCTCACTTTTCCAGGGGGGTAATCTTATTGCCCCCCTGGAAAAGTGAGAAATCTCAAGCCTCTCCAACCCCTGTTCACCATCTTGGCTGACAGAACAGAGGCTTGGCTTTAAAACTCTAACCTCTTTCCTGTCATCTGAGATCATGACATCTGGCACCGTCCTCATGCGTGGTCTCAGCATGCTTGGCAATGTGTCCTGGGACCCCAAACCGTGCCGAGACTTGTTTTTTCTGGTACCAAATTTGGTCCTGGTCTGGTATGGTTTGGGGTGATTTGGTCTGTGGACCAAATCGAAAACGCATGGGGACGCCCCTTGCCGAGACCACGTTTGGTGGCAGACCAAACGTGCATGGGGAAACACCCTAAATTCATCTGTTGAAGTGGGATTTGGACTACCAAAACTGATACAATCTAGGGATGTGCATGAATATTTGCCACATTTGAAATTTGTACAAATTTGTAGTAATTTTTGTGATGACCGCTAGGACTCCTCAACCCCAAAATTAAGTTATTTTGGTTTAAAATGCAAAGTGTGGCGAGAACGGGATGTCTACACTGTTAAGTGTCACCAAAGTGTATTATTTGAAAGGGTAAGTAGCCTAAGGGAGGGGCTAGTTGAGCACTCCAGGAGGAGGGGTGAAATAGAATCCTGGAGGAGCTCAGCCAATCAGGGCAAAGCTAGCCAGCCAGGCCCATATTTAAGGGAGCCTGAGGGAGTTGTTTGGGTTCTCTGCCTTGGGTCGTTAATCTGGGAGGTTAACGAAGGAGAGAAACGGGCCTTTAGCTGTCCTGAGGGAAGCTGGGAATTGGGGTCCTGAGTTTGTTAATACGTGTTTGATGTTGCTGGTGAAAAATATAAGAGCAAGCAAACACATATTGTACTGGTTGAGAGTTTACTCAAGAAGTTTAAGAGTCTTTGAACTGAGTGTGAAAGTTAGGGACTGAACTGTTTGACATCAGAAGCTGAAAGTGTAACTTGAAGAAGAAGCTGTCTTGAGACTTAACTGTATTCAATAAACACATGTTCTTGTTGTTTCAAAGAAGCTTCGTCGAGTTCTCTGTTTATAAAGGGAGCCAAATAGGGCCAGAGTTTTAAACAGTAACTGTATCCAACCCACTGCTGGAGATTGGCAGAGTGGGGGCAGGGTGCTGTCTGCTGCAGCATCAGAAGGGAGGCAACATTATTATCAAGCCAAAGAGTAGGGAAAAGGAAATGGAAGGTGCGCCTCTTGGAAGGAAATAACAGAGTTTGATTTACAAGTAAACAAAACGCTACCACACTACCAAATAAAGAATATATATATATATAAGGGCGGAGAGGCGGCCTTTACAATTTTGAATTTGCGGACACATCAAATTCATTTGGAGACACCTCCCCCCATATGATGGCAAACTGAATAGATCCAGCCTTCATTGAAGCTTCAATTAAAGTTGGATGTCTCCACTCCCAGCCTCCCTTCCCCCAGACCACACCTCCCTTACCTTTGGCTCCCTGGCTGCTGCCGTGAGCACCACATAAGCCCAACCAGTCCTTCCAAAGTTTTGCATGCACCTGATCAAAGGTAGGCTTCCTATTAGACTGAAGCCCTTTCTGCACTTACCTGCCTGTGATCCAGATCAATGAATCCAGATTAGCCCAGCTCACTGATCCAGATCTTGGGGGAAATATGAGTAGGATCAGCACTGTCTGCACCAATGGAGCTGATCCAGATTAACCCACATCACAGCTGTGTATTTCTCATGAGCCTCATGACTGCCCCCCCCCTCTTCCAGAGGCTAGGAACAAGCACTTTTCCTTTATGCCAAAGTCACATTACTGGAGTGTGCGAGTGGCTGTTTCAAAACACAGTGCCAGAGGGGTAATGCAGAAATGGTTTAGGCAGGCATAAATATACTCAAACAGTAAACTTTAGGAACTTGGTACTTAATGTGTTATGACAAAATGCATATGTCTAGAATGGGAAATTAATGACAAGACAAAGGTGGCATCCAGTGGTTCTGTGCAGCCACTATCGGGGCATCACACATGACGATCGATGCAGCATCGTGGCATTGCATCATCCAATAGCTACTGAACACTTACCTTAATGCTGATTTAACACCACTCGCTGCACAGTATAAGGAAGATTCGAATTTTCCCGTCAGTCCGGGCAGAACGACAAGAAGAGACGAATGAGAGGCAGGAGGGCCATTCAAATCTGATTGGCTGCCTCTGCCTGTGTGACTCTGCATGCTGACTCAGCTATTGCAGCTTCCAATGGAAGCTACAGAGCTTCCTTTTGAGTTGGGATGGTGGGTTGTCGCTTTGCAGCAGGTAAGGCACACTTTTTTACTTTAACTGCAGATTTATTCTGCAAGTCTGGAGGCAGCCAAACAGTCCCAAATTCTGAATATTAGTATTAATGACTTATTGATGTCAGCCAGCCAGGAGAAATGCAATGTTTACATTGGAATCGCAATGATCTGGAGAAGAAACCAGAGGACAGGGGAGGAAAGGAACAATGGCAAGGCAAAGTATGGGTCACATACGGTGAGAAGGTGAGCGGTTTAAAATGAAATACGACCATCATATGTGCCATCTGTATACCGAAGCAGAGGTAGATGTCACAGTGTCTCTCCACTGTTTTCATCAATAGGAGAAAGTTTATGTACTCATTATAATTCACACTTTTAGATCACATTACAAAGTGTTGAAATAATTTGCTCTCCTTGCAACACTGTTAGAGCATTTGTCTATGTCTGAGAATCTGTCCAATGATACATCAAAAGCAAGAATCTGTCCACAGTTTAGCTTTTGCTAGTTACTTCTTTAAGTCCTGGCATAAAAGCAATAATGAATTGAACAATCCAATCATGGGAATTACTGGATGAAGTTCAGGAGCACGTTACTGTTCTTTCTTCCAACATATATGAAAGCTAAAAGATTACTCTAGAATACAGTGCTAACTGCTTCCTCCTATTCAGAAATAATCGAGCAGAGACTTCACATAAAAGACAGTATATTTGATCTTGTCTCTATTTCATGCAAGAAAATATGGACTAGCTAGTGTTTTTCTTCTTAATATGAGGGTACCTTAAGTCACTCAGTACCTGTTGAAGACGTTCCAAGTAGTGAAGTGGAAATACTGTTAATGTAATGTAACTGCACAATACAAAGTTGCAAAAATTCACAAAATCCTTGGTCCTTTCTGCACTGGTTCTTATTCCACACTATGGGTGATTCTGCATTGGCCAGTATACTGGAGCAGCAAATATACTAGGAGCCTCCCTTCCACATGTTGGTGTGGTCTGAGGGAGGTCCTGCCCAGGGCTTCCCTTAGACTACACCAGCATGTGTGAGGGAATCTCTTTGTATATTGTTGCATATAGGCATTCACAGAAATAAGAAAATGTGAACACGAAAGACACGTGTGTCTCGTGCAGACTGACAAGTCAACAGTAGCAGAACTCTCTTGGTCAGAAAACCACTAAATCTACTTTGAATAAGCAGAAACTATAGCCAAAGTAAAGTGGTTCCATGAACTGACTACCAGAGAGGCCACTGAAATAAAGCAACATCCCTATAACATTAACAGAGATCAAGGTCTGTTTCTCTGCAACATCTGAAAACTCCTATACAGGGACAAACAAAAGATTCACGCCTTACCTCAGCATCCACACAACTCACCTGTCACTGATCCTCAGAGATTATGCTAATACATAACAAAAAGGAAAGCCTCAAAAACTCATGGTTAACACCTACACCTAAGGAAACAATGTTAACAGATTACAGCCAGGATAAGAGCAATACCTTATTAATAACTCACACAAGAAGAACTACCAAACAAACATCTATAAAAAGGGAAACAAGAGCTAGGAAGACCCTTTGACCCTTCCAAAAAGCCAAATGCTCTGAAGATGGACATCACAGCAATATCTGAAAGCTTAGGTTCTCAGAAGAAACTTGGAACATGGAATAACAGCCCCAAAAGTGCTACAAATGGGAATCTCTTTGTATGTTTGCAGATCCAGTACACTGGCCAGTACAGGATCTTCCTATATTCCAGAATAGGGGCAGGTAAACAGCAGACCCCCTATTCAATCTAGAAAAAAAGTCCAGTGCAAAAAGGGGCCTTGTCTTTGAAAAAAACAAAAACAGTTGTACAGTAATCATTCATTATAAATTTAAGTTGTCATTGATTTAAAAATATCTTGTGGTTGGCTACAGAATTTGTCAGTAAAAAGGTCTTTCAATAAAAAATCAACTAAATTATGATATAATCCCATTTATAAAACAAAACAACATAATCAAATTCTAAATTGTAACACACACAGCAGCAACAACAAAAACACCCAAGGACAAATAAGTACCAAGATTGGTAAAAGTTCTTCAGAGACAGATTCTAAGAGTCATACATCTATTGTTGCACCATTACACTCTGTTATTATGACGTGTGTTCCTTGCTTGGTGTTCCTACCAACAGTAGCAGCTGGTGCCCTGAGAAGCACAACACACAGATTTGTCAAGAGGTTCTGCACTCTCAAACATGCCACAAACGTTTCTTTGATGTGATGTGCATCTGCTTTCATACCGAAGAGGAATTTGTGCCATCTTTTGGATTTAAGGGTAATTTAGTGGACCCTCATACTGCAACAGGTCAACTCTTTTCCTTCAAACTCACAGTCTTTTATATTAAAAAAAACACTTACACAAAAGGATTTCCAGACTAGATGTACTTTATGGAAAAAACGGTCAGAAGTATTATCTCTTTAATGCATCCTATAGCTGCTGAAATTCCATTTTCTCTGTAGCCATTCAAGGTATAGCATTGTATTCGACCAATATAATGTATCTCCAATATAGGCTTCTAAATATCAGGAGTATATTATTAATATCTGCTTTATTGTCTGCTAGAAAATTTTTATCATTTTCTTATTCTTAGTGATATTTAGTCCTCAGAAACCTTAAAGCAGCAGGAAAAAATGAGAAACTCTTTTGTAATGAGACCGTATACATGCACTAGCAGAAAACAAATCACTCAGAAAACAGATTTCAGCTTTAAGCAACCCTTGAACAGTCTAAATAGACAACTGTCAGAGGTACTTTTTATGATTATTAAAACACTTCAACAGCATGTTGATAAGGCAAATGGCACTTTGTTAAGCTATTTCCTTTGACCATGGTGATAGGCTAGAATTATGTAGAAGCCTATAAAAACTTTATTTCACAAAGAGATGGACCAGACTAATCACAAGTGCATTCACTTGTAAAACAGAACCACTTGATAGAGGGGCACTTATTTCTGAGTAAACACATGTAAGATTGACTGCTTAAACTTTCAAATGTATCCTTTCTTCTTGCTATGTCAGGCTTTTTTCCCCCTTGAAAATGGAGGAAACTAGGATTGAATGTGATTCCTTTTAACCATTTTGGTGCATACCTCATAGTCTTTTCATTTCTCACTTGGGAGCTTGATGAAGTGCCCGTGCATAACTAATTGTCCCTCTTTTGATTGTTTTGACTTTATTTGCAATAGGGTCTTTTTTTTTTTTTTGTAAAAAAAATCACTTTAAGTAATTTGTGAGACATAATTCATTATCTGAATGGAAGCTTGTTGCAGGAACTATATAGATTGTGACAGTGATGTCTCTCCCTGTAATACAACACAACACAGCTTTCAGTTTAACAGGCTTGGAAGAAACAAAGATGGCACATTCCTAATCAGGAATATAATGACTGTTGGTGGATCACAGCAAGGTCATACTGCCATCAGGAAGGGAATATGCTGGCTGACAAGGGAATATGCTGACATAAAGTGCCGAGGTGGAAAGTAGACAGGATTCCTGTACCTCTAGGTTGGGTCTCCACTGAGCTTTTGAAGACATTTGGGGGAGGTGACTTCATTCCAATAATCTTGTCATGGCATGGTTGAAGTAGCTTCTTGTGCCCTTTGCCAACAAAAGAAGAATTGGAACCGAAGAACTGAAGTGCTTGCTTTTTGCTGTTCCCTGTTCCCTCCCACACCATTTTCCTTTTGTTTCTTGTCTCTTTAGATTGTAAGCCTGAAGGCAGGGACCTGTCTAAGATTACTATAATATTATAACCCATCCTGAGGCTTTCAGGTATAGAAGTACAAATAATAGAAATACAAATAAATAAATAAACTGGCCAGACCAGTGTATAGTGGCTGAAATCTGCAGTCTTCCTCACAAATCAGCTGCCATGTACAGCGAAGGCCAGGAAGGCTCACTGCACACTGCACACTAGGCGCTCTGGCCATATCTCCCATCTCCCAGGGATGTAAGTGTGGGTCCTCAGATACCTTGGTGTGGCAAGAGTAATGGATACACACCATACTGGGACATAGAAAAGCCATGCAAACTATATAGTAGAAACACAACTCTATTGGCTTTTCAGAAGATATTATTTTTGTAGCTGTTCCTCATCATGGGGGAAATTGCTCCTTTTATGCAGAATTATCCTTAGCCACTTAGGGTAATTTTTGTTATTGGTACTGCTGAGGACACAATTCCTTGATCATACATTCTGTTTCTACAGTATACCTATATATTCTTAAAATTCTTAAATTTTTCTGTTCATATATTTTTGTCTCACAAACTTCCAGACCTGAGTATTTCTATAAACCTGGCTGCAGAACCTCACTTTCACCTGTAATTCCAAAGTGCCACCACTGGTGGTAGGATTGCAGCACTAAAGACATTTCATAGTTTAGTGGAATGATATTGCATTTATAGAAAGCGGCTTCATCTTTTAAAAGTTACTTTCTGCTATTTGCATTTTAACTTCTGAAAATTGTTCCCTCAGGGCTATACTAAGCTTGTGATGGCCAAACTCATGAACTTCTGGTGCGTATTTTATTGTGGGATTAGTCTTTGCATCTGAATCATTTGCCATTACACTTTATGAGTGTTAACCTTAACTTCTGCTTCTTAGTTTTTGGCTTTTGGAATGACTGGAATACTTGAACAAACCAGTCTTTTACTGTTATCTAATTTATGATGCATTTCATTATCCCTTCCTAGCATATTTTCCAGGATAAATTGTTAAAGATTAAAAACAGTTGCAATTTAATTAAAAAGGATTTGGTGCTGCATGAGGTCTGTTTCTGCTTGACTATGTTGTGAAAATCTTATTCTAATTTTGGCAACATACATCATTTCGTAAATACAGGATTATTATCACAGTTGACTCAAGCAGAGCTAGATGACAAATTCTATATTTTTTTATTCTAAAAATCATCCAAATATTTATTTTCTGTAACACGTTCTTCCCTCAAGGTGATTTTGATATAAAATCCCATGGAAAATTTTATTTAGGATACTTGATCTGTTAAATCAACTTTCTGTTACTGCCTACCCAATAACTGTGCCTAGTTATTAAATGTTTCAATATTAGGCAGGAGTCCCACTGCATTTGTTTTCTGTCATACTTTTCTATCTAATCTTCCAAGACAAATTTAGCATGACTTTCTGTCAAGGTCAGCAGTTTGATAGATGAAATAACTGAGTCAGAAAAAGACCTACTTTCATCAAGTTCACCAAGAAAGTAGTAAGAAGGATGAGAAAAGCCTTTGGCTAAAACCAAATCAAACCTACTTTTTTAAAAAATCCAAATTCTGAATCCTTGAGCCTTCATCTGCATGGCAAAAACAACTCAGGTTGGCTCAGGCACAGGGTTGGCACCAGCATAAGCATCTATAAAAGGCTAAGCAGTCACTTCTGGTGTTTTAAACCTCTTGTCACTGTCCCTTTTGCTTCACAATGTTTCTGACTATCATTCACCTAAAAGGAATGCATGAAGGCCAGTTCTGTCAGCAGGAAATAAGACAACTTTTGCTCCAAAGTGAAGCAGTAACAACAACAGAAAATTGTTCAAAGGACTTTTTTGCTCCTACTCAAAATTCCTGTTTCCCCTCACTTTTTATGTCCTCTTCTTACTATCCCACCTTCACTTTCTCTAAACCATAAGTTGAAATAGTGGTTTCCTTTGAAAAGTGTTTCAGTATAGAAGAGAAATGTTTCCAGCACCTCAGGCTGTTTCCACACATAGTAGAAAGAATGGGCCTCCCTCCCTCTTTTGGTAAAAGAATTGTGTCATTACTATGAGTACATATGAAATATAGGTTAACAACCTACAACCAGTTTTACCTGTAAGTTTCATTGTTGCTTGTTTCCATTACTGAAAAACCAGCTTACTTTATGGAAGACTGAAGTTCAAGGCAAAAAATTTTTTTTTAAAAAAAACAAAGAAATATAAATGATAAAAAAAGAAAAAATACTATTAGGTGAATAGTCGAGGCTTTCCTATACTTGTTACTGTACTAAATCATTTACCAAGCAATGTGTTGCCTAGATTTTGGGGAGTGGTTGGTTGGGGGGGTAGGGGTGGCAACAATGGCCAAATTCTTTTGAAGTCATTGGGAAAACAGTAAGAAAGTTAATTATGTCTCTGCTTTTGTTATATGCACATGACAAATGATATTCATTATTTGTCAGGGACCTGTATATTATGACAAATGAATCTAATGGTGAAACTTTGACATCTACTCCTAAGTGGACTCTTTAATTTAATTGTCTCTTTTGGGTGTTCTTCAATGCTAATTATGAACATTCCATTACTACCTGGTATGAGGGTGGCACTGACTGGGAACTATTTAGAAGAAGTATGCCAAATATAATACTTGTCAACTGAAATCTTGCTTTTTATTTGGATAACAAAGGTGATATGTGCTTCCATGCATGGTTGAGTAAATACCAAATCTGGAGCACAAATGAAAATTTACTCTGGATTTTACAGTTTAAGGAGCTTTGGAAGACTGCTACCTTAAGAGCTTTCAACTGTCCTGATTTATTAGCACTAGACTTGTTCATTCATTTTTATCAAAATGATCAGAAATATGAGTCATAGGGTGTTTTTCCACTAGCACTAAGTACCCATTGAAGCACCCATTAAGGACCCATTTGGCTCAGAGCTGGATGACCCCATTTCCACTACAGACCCCATTAGAAACACATCTGTTTCCACCACAGCTAGGAAAATCCGGATCATATGGGTCCTTCAGGACCTATAATCTGGATTTCCTGTAGACCCCATTAAAGGGGTTTACAGTGGGGTCTTCAGCCATTAAGTCCAGAATATAGGGAACCTGTTTCCACTACAATTGGGCAATGGAGTCTAGAGGAGGCTCATGGGGGGGCACCCATGGGGGGTGCCCCAAACTCAAGACTTCGAAGACCCTCCAAAGCCAGCTCCGAAGTCCTTCTGAAGTCCCTTCGAAGTTGCATTTGGAGATGAGCACAGGACCCAAAGAAAACCCCTTTGCGAGAGCAATGTCACTGTCAAAGGCTCCGGAGGATCTTCAAAGTTAGTAGTAGATCGCTCCAGAGATTCTACATAGCCGCTCCAGAGGCTCTACAGGGATTGCACCTCCTGTCCCCCCAAACATCTGGGTTGCTCCAACGTTTCCTCAGCAGGCAGGCTAGCACCCATTGCTAGACCACCCATGGAAACACATTGGATACTTTCCTTAATATGGATCTACTAGTACCCATTCCTTAGATCTGGATCTTCTTAGATCGGGATTAAAGGAGCTCAGTGGGAAAACAGTGCATGGTAACCACAGCATATAGTGTGGTGCAATCAGCAAGAGTGAGCTAAAATTTTGGGACATCAATGCTAGTATAGTTTAAGGGAAGCCCCAGACATGAGACCCCAGGTGGGGGGTGTCTTAGACCAACCCTAGAAATCATTTATTCCCCAATTTATTGATTTACTGGTTTAAAGCCCTCTTGGAACTATCACACATTGTTTGTATGTTCTATTCTCTGGAGCTTCATCCAGATTTAATCCACATTATTTGGATAATCAGGAATAAAGCATGGATAATAACATGTATCTGGATGTGCTCCTGATTATCCAAAGAACGTGGATTAATGAACAAGCTGTATGGATGAAGCTTTAGTTTCAGCACTTCCACAACAGCAGAGCGACGTTACAGCTGTGATATTTTTTTCCCATATAACCCAATCCTCCAAACAGAATAAAGTGAGATCATAATTGAACTCTCATTGTACTTCTTGTACAGGAATCCAGACACAGTTTCAATTACAAAATAACAGGATTTTACAATTTACAAGAATAAAAATAATCTGGTCAATTGGGTCTCTATTCTGGGATTGTATCAGGAGCACTATCTCCACATCTGGCATATCAGGTATAATTACAAAATAATTACATGTTTTTGATCCTAGGTGACTAGAAGAGTGGAAAACAGACTAGCATATACTAGTGTTCGCACTAGGGAATGCTAATACACAGTAGCCTAACCACCACACACCCAAACACTCACCTCAATCCAGTCATGTGTCTGACCCCCAGGAGGGCATCCCCATTTTGATTGTGGTGCCATGCATGACTGTGTGTGCACTGATACCATTGCTATGGCGAAAATGATGCTCTGCACATGCACAGTCATTTTAGGGGTCATCTGAAGTGCTAGCATACTTGTGCAGAACCTCAGATGACCCCTTCCATGGGAAATGTGTGTGAATGGTCACAGCATGGATGGGGCAGGTAAGTTTTTGGTTGGGATTTGGTTATGATTAGTTTATGTTTGGTGCACTATTTGATGCACCACCGCTAGTTTGCAATAAGTGAATATCTGGGCAGGTTCTGCAGTGCAGAAAGGACCATAACCTTTCTTGCATTTTATCCTTACTCTCACTCATAATATCTACTAATCTGTGAGACAGCACTGAGAAATCGCTACTTATCAATTATATGTAAATATTAAGTAAGTTAACCAAGGCTGCATCCCCAAAAGACTTATTTACTTCTCCACTGTCACTCTACTGTCACTCTATTGAAGTGGACTTTAAAAGTGCCATGCAAATCAGGAATAAGCGTCCGCATGAGGATCAGGAAAATGCGTGTTTTTAACGCACCTTCCGTCCCCATAGGATCCCTGTTTTCTTTGCGAGCATCTTTTTCTCCCCACCCCTGCTCTTGTTCATAGGGTGCCAGCGGGAATGGGGAGGGACTGCGCTCGGTGTGGCCACAACCAGGAAGACAATCCCTGACAAGTGCAAAGGAGAAACAGCGATCGGCTCTCTGTTCGTCTCCCAGATCTCCCCCCCCCCCGAAATGGCTTCTCGTGCTGGAAAACATTCACTCTCACAACTTTCCCTGTTATTGCTGTCAAAAATCCACCCTGTCCAGCGCACCATCGCTCATTCACTCATCACTTTCCCTGTTATTGCTTTAAAATCCACCCCTAGCAATAATCCACCCATTTCACACCTCACAGCGATTGCAACAATGTTGCAATTCTGCGTGATTCTGGCTCTTTAGTTCTGAGCTTTAGAAAGTGAAGCTGCTTGTGTTTCTGCTGTGTGTGCAGGCGGCAATCCCCGCCCCTTTTGCCACGGAGCGTCCTCAAGGTAAATGTAGCGAGGAAAACCCGCGACTTACAGAAAGAGCACTGGAAGAGTTGTTTAAAGTGCATGTATTTTGTCGCGCGATTTCCATGTTTTGTAGCGCTGGAACGTTAAAAACCCTGGCTTGGGGGCGCTCAGAGGCAAAAGGAGAGTCTTGGCAGACTTTTTATTCCTTGGGGACAGGCCCCAAGGCAATAAATACAATTGAATAAACCTGGCTTTGTGCCTGAGGCCCAGGGAGGAGTTTCAGAGTATTTGGCTGCCTGTTGAGTTTGGTGCTTATTCATTATGTACTTTTGTGTATGTCTTGGATCACATGGCATAATGGGGGCATCTTGCTTTTTTCTTTTTATTATGCTTTCTCCCCCTCCCTCCTTCCCTCTCTTTTTTTGGGGGGTGGGGTGAGGGCCTCAACCCTAACTTTACTACTGATACAGACACATATAGGGTACCTCCAGACACCCTTAATACTTTACAATCTCTGTGTAGCTACTTCTAGCTCACCCAAGCAGGATGAACAGAAGCTGCACAGGGAGGGAGGAACTGCTCCAGAGCCTCTTGCCACCATCCAAACCGGACGATCAATACACCTCAGTATCTGGGCAACATGCAGGGCAATTGCACAGTAAAAAACTGCAGATTAATTAGCAGCTTTTTAACTACTGCTGTGGACAATTGATCGTCCCATTTCTGCTCACATGACTGGTGGTAGCACAGTGGCTGCAAAGCATTAAGGGTGCCTAGAGGCATCCCTTGTGGATGCTGTTTTTTTTCCCTTCATAATTTGCCTCTTAATTCTTGAAGTTATTTCCAGTGTACTTGAAAATAATGCACAAAATTGTGATGACAAATTATTGTGTTGTTGTTGACAAACACAGAATTCAGTTCTGTAGTGGCATCTTCAAAAAATGTCTCACTTCCAGTTTGTTAAGCCAGCATTAGTGCAACATTAATTATTTATACGTTTTCTTTCTTCAGATCAGCAGGCTCATTAATAACTTAAAATATACATTAAGTATGCATGCCAAATATGTTATTCAAAACATGGAACCCTTAAAAAATATATTTATTTACTCATCCTGAAAGGCATCTTCCAGACTGATTTAGAAAACTGTGAAACATTTCTTCATAGGGAAAAGAGCAATTGAAACAAACAAATTACTGTGTGTTCCCTTGCCTACTTGAACTTATATTTCACACACGAAAAAAGAAAAGAAAAGAAATGTGCTTTACTGGATATTTGCTTATTTTCATTAGCTGAAACTTTCCTCAGGTACAGGAGATCTCCTTATAATGTGAGAGTTCCACCATGCTGAATGAAAATCTAAATTGTAATGGCAGTAAACTTTAATAGAAGCTCAAATGTTATGAGAACCATAAGAAAAACCTCCATTAACCTAGACTATAGTTGACTTGAATAGGGAAGAGCTCCCAATACAAGTAAATGGAAGAAAGGAGCCTGCATTGAAAAGAGCAGAGCATAACCCTTAGCCCAGTACAACCCTCCATCATTCAAAGAATGCCACATGCAGAAGCCAAGCCTGAAAACTGCACTGCATAGATGCCAGCCAATATGCCTGTAAAAATGCACATTCAAATCTCAAATAAGTTTTTTTCACAGATTGAGATGTACAATACAAAGATGCCAAGCAAGGTGTCACCCCCTCCCCAGATAAGGGTTTTTCACAGATTGCAAAGCTGAAGCCAAATGCAGAATCAACACCCCACATCCAAACAAGTTTTTCACAGGCTACACTGATACCATGTGTGGTGTTAATTCCCACCACAATTGGCTGAACATACTGAGCCACATGAGATGCCAACTCCCAAACACTTAGACAAGAGTTTTTCTGAAACTGCAGTGGTGAACATGCTAATGCCAATGCCTTCCAAATGAAGGTACAGTCAAGGGTATTTGAATGCCTGTCAAGCGTGTCCAGTGTGTATGATGTAATCCATGATGCTTGAAGTTCTAGATTATGCCCTGAACTATGGGATGGGTGAAGGAAGTGGTGTTTGGAAAGAAGAAAACTACCTTGATTTCCACATGATTGAACACAAGATGTCCTGGATGTTCAGGCTCAGAAGCATCAAAAAAACCCAAGGTTTTTTTGCCTCAGATTCTCAGAAACCATGACCAGCTAAGCAATACAGTCTATTTATCCCAGACTTTCTGATTTTGCCCTGCAATGACCAGATGCATCAGTACACAGTAGGAGAGTGATCCACTCATTTAGCATCTTGAATTCTAGAGCTCTCTTCTCCTTCTTTTCAATGTAGGCATCTTCTTCCAAAACAGGCTGGTCTACACACTAAAAACCTAATTCAAAATGTTACCTTGCACACAAAATTACTCAAAATTAAAAGAAAAAAACTCACAAAAACACAGTGAAATGTATTCAAATCAAATCAAATCAAATCAATCTCAGTTAAAACTCATCAATATTCAGCCAAAACTCACCAGAACACACAAAGTCATTTTTCCCTCTGGTCCTATCATGTTGTAAAGGTTCTTCCACCCCACCCACCCACCCCCATCCATTTCTTCAAATGCATAAAATTTGTAGAAGGACTATAATATATCTTACTTTGGAATATTCTTGGTTATAGTTTTGGGGTGTTTTGAGTGTTAAACTTTTATTTTAAGAGAACATATCTTCAACACAAGTGCATAATGCTGCATTCAAATTTACATAAAAGCAAATACACAAATTGAACAGAGAGCAAATCAAGTGCAAAGTCCAAATGGTATAGAAAATCTAATTAACTAGAAACGTGTTCAATTAGTAGTTCACTTGAACAAATGGACTTAAAACTGTTTGAAATCGGATGAATCTCACATTTCTGGACTATCTTTATTTCTTAGGCAGTGTGATTATCTTATAAGACTTTTGCTGGGTGACCTTGGGCCAGTTGCTGCTTCTCAACCTAAACCTCTTCACAGAGCTGCTGTGAGGATTAAATGGGGAGAGGGTGATTCAGGTGTGATGATATGGACCTTGAGATGGTGACATCAATCAACCTGCATAGCTTTAAGAAAGGTTTAGATGAATTCATGGAGGACAGGTATATCAATGGCTACTAGAATGGATGCCTAGATACCACCACCAGGTTGGAGAAAAACTCAGGATACCTCTAAAAGCCATTTGCAGGAATTTGAGGTCAGGTGACAGTCTGTCTTTGTCTATTGGCTCAGAATGCCCAGAAACACTTGGTAGCTCACTGTTTGAGACAGGATGCTGGACTAGATGGGCTGTGGTCCAGTCCAACAGGATTCCTCATATATTCTTATGTTCTTAAGGACAGAAGTGTCATAAATACATAACTAGACAGACAAATACTTAGTGATTACTTGCCACTATAAATTATTGGACTAATTTACAGGGTGGAATGAATTACTTGCTAAAAAAACAAGCAGGCATTACAGGTGAAATGTTTGTTACTGACAATCATAGTCACTGTGCTTTTGATATTGGCTTCTTACTACTTTCCTTTGCCAGTGAAATGTTCCCTTATAATATCTTCCAAGTACCTTGTCAGAAAACCTTATTTAGAATACTGCAGTCACATCCAGTCTAATCCTTTCTTTAATTCTTTATTGTTCTTTCATGCTAAATAATTACCATCATAGTTAGAATTTATCATTTCTGAACTGAGCATTAGAGAATGTGACCTTAGTTTTCTGACCTTGTGTCCAATACCTATATTTCTGGTATAAATTCATCTCAGTGTTGTGCTTTAAAGATGCTTTCTTCATTAACATCACAAAAAAGGCACTGGAAGCCAAGTGAGACAATATGCAATTTTGTATTGCATTCAGATTCTTTGCTGCAGTGCACTCAGATAACTTCCTATTAAAATTGTATCTCCTCCCCCACACCATTTTTTTTCACTGTATTAAATATTCACATAGACCTAGTAGGGGCAGGAAGGGATTGCTTGTATATTTTAGATTGTTCTGAGAAATTATCTGGCTTTTACATTTGCTGTCTGCCTATACTGGTTGATAATGATATAAATATCTCGTGGTAATAAATCTTCTTTAACATGTTATTGTTTTGAAAGATCTTTTTTTTAAAGAAATGCTGTTTTAAACAACAGAAACAAAATCACATGCATATTAAATCAAGAGACAGAGAGAGAGTTGATGTGTTATGGTCTTGGATGAGCCTGAATTCTAATACTCCAATGTCATCAAGAGATATGTTTGCACTGGGATTTAAAGTGCTTAAAGTTATAGATAGCACATTTGCAAGGGAAACATAGAAGACTCTTGCTGTACTGGCGATTGCAAGAGTGGGTGCATCAAAATATGAAGTTGTCGCTTAAGGGATTTAACTTTTAAAAATAAAAGATAAAAATTGTAGCACACACAAATGGGTTTCCCCCCACCCCAAGGACTTGTTTGCACTTCCAGTGCAGGAGCACTTTCAGCCACTTCTGAGGAGACCTATCCACAAACTGTGCTGCTCCAGAGCATATGAGAGATACATCCAGTTGCCCCAATTTCTCCCAGCTGTTGACAAGTAAAATCTTATCAACAGCTTGACTGGGAGCAGCTCAGAGTGTGATGTGTGATGCTGTGAGGGGATGGGGCAACATGGCTTTGGCTGCGCAGTCATGTACTCTGGTCACCATGGCAACACCCAGCTTGCCCCTGGATATTGCCATGGTAACCAAAGTGCATGATTGCACAGCCACAGTCATGCTGTCATGCCCTATCACAACATTACACCTAAAAAGACATCACTCTGAGATGCTCCCATGGCAATATTCAGGTGCATTCTGGATGTTGCCATTGCTATGGCAATCCAGCCATGACAGATTGGGACAGATTTGAGGTGCTGAGGGTTCTCTTTGTGCTTGACCTTAGCCTTAGTGGAATGGTGTTGTTATATTATCCCACTGAATCAAGTGAGAAGAAGCCTAAGATCTCAGATCTTCCTGGATTGCCTCCTCATTTGGGTTTTGTACTTACAGGGTCTAGTAACTTAGGTTGAATTCACTACCAGAAGGGGTGGTTAAAGCAATCAGCCTGAATAGCTTTAAGAATTAGATAAATTCATGGAGGACTACTAGAATGGATGTCTAGGTACTGCTTCCAGGTTGGAGAGGCAGACAGGATGCTTGTAAAGCCCATCTGCAGAGATTCAAGAGCAGGTGAAGTTTTTGCCTTTGTCTCTGCTTGAGGATGTCTAGAAGCAATTGATGGGCCCCTGTGTGAGACATGAGGGATTTCCGCACTGCAACGCGTTCCAAACGGAATGCGTGCAGGCGGAAAGCTTAAGACAGCTCCAGGCGCTTTCACCGTTCACACACAGACGCGCCGGAACGCGTACCGGCGCGTCTGTGTGCGAAAGGTGAAAGCGCCAGGAGCTGTCTTGGCCGGCAAAGGCCGGCCAGGGGCGTGGAGACCGCTGCGGAGGCAGATCGGCAATCAGCTGATTGTCAAACAGCTGATTGCCAAACCTGCGCCGGCGGGGGAGGCGGGCCCGCGGCTGTTCGGGAGCGAGAAGTAAGCGCGAATCCTTCTCCTCCCGAACGCCTGCGGGCAGTTCGTGCGCGCCCGAACGCATGTAGAGCACTTCAAAGTGCTCTACATCTCGAACGCGCCGAAGACAGCTCCGGATACGTCGGAGCGCAAGCCCCGCTGGGCCAATGCGTATGCCGTGTCCGGAGCTGTCTTCCACACGTACTAAATTGGCGTGTGCGAAAACACCTAAGATTTGGACTGGATGGGCTGTGGCCTGATCCCAGCATGGCTCCTCCTATGTTCTTATGTAAAATTCTTTTTCAGATCTTGCTAAAGTACAATTCCCAATAGTACCAGCTTACATGGCTAATATCAAGGGATAATTGTAGTTTGTAGTAGATGAGTAACATTTAGAAAGCTACACATTAGAGACAGCCCATAATTTTATTATGGATTGTTGTTAAGCTATTTTCCACAGAAGAGCATCGCATATGGTTAAAATGTGAGGTCAGTCCTAAAATCACAAGCTAGGCATCAGCTGGCAATAATTGCCAAATTTATAATACACAGTCATGCCAAAATAATGAGATAAAATGGGATAAATCTTAGGGGGAAAAGTGGAGTTTTATCACTATTACTTTTTCTAAAAAAGTAACATATAGTACATGTGGAGTGCGTGTATATCCACCTTGGCAGGAACTCTTGATAAACATTCAAGATGAGCTATAAAACTACAAGATTAGGATGCTTTTAAATGTGGAAACTGAGATCAAAAAGAAAATCCCAGTGTTAAGTACACAAAAGCACTCATATCTGTTCAGAATGCATTACTCAGTCATAGTAAGCTACCCACTTTAGATTTCATGATTACCTAGAAAATGCTTTGCAGCTTTCACTCTGCAGATATGGCTCCTAAAATATGCTGTCATTCATGTATTGTGGGAGACAAGTTAGAAAATGCTTAAGAGCCATACAATAGAGTTGAATCAGTTGGGAAGCTTAATGCTCAAACCACCGTGTTACAACATCAAAAGAACAAGCCACAAGAAAGAAAAAGCACAATTTGGGGAAAAGTGTGGCTGTTATTTAGAAAGTGCATGGTTCAGTAACAAGTCAATGATTAAAGCCTGATTTCTAAAAGGTATCAAGGAAATTAGGACCATTTGACCTAAATTAGCCATCAGGGAGACAGTAGATTTTAAGCATAGCAAATGTTTCCAAAGGCTTCCTTTTGTTTCAAAAACATGTGCTTCATGTAGCTGATTATTACATAAGAGGAAAACCTTGCATTGAAATTGCTCACATAGCCAACAAATATTGGGAGCTGGTTTTGAATTTTAGCAATCATAAAATTTTGGGTGCATCAAAATATTTTGAAATGCTGTCAGCTAAGTATTATGCTGCACTGTGTACATTTGCATTAGAAATGTTATTGTCTGTTGGACATATTTCATTTATTTACCCTAGTGGCTTATGGCCAGGTCTCCAATTATAAAACAGCTTCATTGTGGGTGGAATGGGAAGGTGTCCTGATCTGCTCCTGGAAAAAGATGCTTCTGTGTCTCCGTTTTAAAATACAGAGGTGCCATTTCCAGTAATTGTGGCACCTCTATTCAGGACATGAAATTGCACCCTGCAAACATAGCACATTTGCTAGCAATTGCACCTGAATATAGCATGGCACAATATCTGTGAGACATCTGCTCCTGCCACAGATTGAGATACATAGGCAGCAGAAGCCTTCTTGAGTGGCTGCGGTCACCTCCATTTGCTAGTGGAGAGGTGCCTTTTGCCTTCCCTTTCTTCCAAGTTGAAGCAGTTATGATTTACTGTCTTTCCTTCCCCTCCAATATATTTTATTGGCTTACATAATTCATAAACTTAAGAATAATCAAATTTGTTTACAGCCTTGGATTTGATACACATATTTCCTTCTCAAGTCGTGGAAGGTATCTCTGCTTGCAAGTGGAGATATGACTTGTGTCTTCCCTTTCTTAAGAGTTTACTTTCTTTCCATTTTCTTTTTAATCATTTCCCTTTTCTGAGTATTATGATATTATGAGCCTTTTTAGTTTGTCTTCCTTAACTGTATTGTTTCTGCTATGTTAAACCTACTAGCAAGTATAGGGCAGGCATTATTGTACCATGCATTATGAATCATTGAAGCTGTTTTAGAGTGAGGAGAAATTTCATTGGATAAGATATGGGAAGAAGTCAGAAACAGGGGTACTTTAAACTACTCACTAAAGTTCCTGGTATGCAACATAATATCACAGCAAGTAAACAGAACAGATCTGATAGCTCCACCAAAGGGGAAGGGGGAATGGAAGAAAAGCAGTTAATGCATTACTAGAAACAGGTGCTGCTGGCACATTAAGCAGTAGTTTAATTGACATATGAGATGATGAAATTTTCACAATAAATGGGCCACCTTTTACAACAAACCTTCCAATAATCAGAGATTAAAGGATTAAGAGGATTAGCGACAGAAGTCTATTCTTTTGTGTAATTGGGATCTGTCTGGGCAGTCATGGTTATGTGATGAGGCTGGATGTTTAGCAGGGCAAGCAAAAAGAATTTAGTGGTGATGAGACCCTTATAAAACTGTAGGTGAGTCGAATGTCAAAAAGTTGGTGGAACTCTGTTCAGGTATTCCTGTGCTCCCTAAGGTTGTTATTTATTGTTCAATGTAGAAGGGCATGTTTCATCTCACGTTTGCTTTCAATAAATTCTGAGTTTAGATATAGAGAAGGAAATGAAAATCAGGCATAATAGTTTATGGATCATTTCATGAAATGCTAAGTAGCAAGCATATTTGGTATGAGTATCTGTTTAATACATGTGGTGATAAACTTATTTGTAGCAACATGTTAACCATTTTCTGTGTGCATAGTGATTATAGTGCTGAATGATGCCCTTGGAGACCAAGATTCAAACATTGGGCTATTCACTGCCTCTTAGCCTAATGCACTTTGTAGGGTTCTCAGTGGCAGAAAGACAAATAACATGCATGCATTACAGCTTTTTTTTTAAAGCTACATACAACTACAAATACAATGCATTGCAATGATGGACAAAGTACAATTATGAACTATGCAATTTATTTCAGAAATGATTTGGTGAGTCTACATTACCAAAAACTGGCTCTTGTATCTGGAGACAGGCTCATCAGCTTACTATGAATTAAAGGCAGACATTGCTGTGGCATGCTAGAGAAATAACAACATCAAGGAATGAAAAGCTACTCCTCACCTTCTCAGCAGACTAGTCCTGAGGTCAATTCGCACTATGGACCATAGTCTGCAATTAGGGAGTGTTGCTGTAGTGATGGTGCTGATGCATGCACAGTTGCACAGGGCACCATATCCAATATGGCAGTGCCCTGCAGAGGATCGGACACATGACCAATCCCAGGTAAGCAGTCTAGGTTATTGTTGACTAGTGCTTGTAATGCACCTTTCCCATCCACAGGATGGGAAAGCAAGTGCAAAATTTTCCCAAATATGAATAAATTGCCCTAAAAATATGAATAAATAACCAGAAGTGCTTAGCTTGATGGCAAGTAAAAGTGTAATGATAAGCATTATGATTTGTATGCAGTTCAAAAAAAATATGAAAGTATAACTTTACAGTCTTAGGACAGCCCTCCACCTAGAAAAATTCTTGGCAAAGATCAATACCATACGACGTAGATTAAAAAAATAAGTGAGACACAGAATGGACCAATTTGCACCTTTATTTGGTGCAATGACCACTTGAATAAATCAGGCCTCTGCATTTAATGATGCCTGATATATTCCAAACTTAGCCAGGACTTCATCAAGCACCAGCTTAGTATGAATCCAATGCCACTGCAATGGCACCAATGGGCACATGCAGCATCATTGCTAAAGTGTCTGGGCAGTGTGACACTCAACCACACCTGTGCAGCTTGATCATATGTTTCATTTGCACGTGTCCCACCTGGAAGAGGTGCAAATAGAGTGTGCCAGGCTGTCCTGGACCAGACACTAGTAGTACTGCTCTACTGCTAAACATATGGAGACTACTTATGGAGCCACTTCTGGCATAGAAGTGACTCTATGCAGTGCAGATGTACCATGTGGGAGTGTCACCTGTTCTTGGATTGCTCCAGCAGAATGGAGCAAGTTGTCCTCTCTAGCAGTGACCATCATGCTTGGTGTGAAAAGGCTCAATGACTCCACAAGTTGAATAATTCTGATGTATAATATTGATGAGGGTTAAACTTTGAATTTTGAGTGCAACAGATTCCATGGATGTAATTCTTTTAATGTACTGGGCACAATATCAAGGAATGGAAGCTTTCACAGAAGTACAGTAAAAAATATTCTCCTTGCCTAAGTATATATTTTTTCTTTCAAAGACCAGTTCATTTCTAGGAAGGTACCCTTAAATGCTCCCATTTATTGAGTTCTACTTAAAGAATAATTTATCTTAGTATTTGATCCTCTTATTCCAACCTTCTTTGCACTCTAACTGTACTGTTTCTTCTTATATTCTGCCTGCTGAACTCTATGGGTCATCTAGGGTTCTGGCTCATTTCCCCCTTACTTGATATGGCTCAGAAACATAGTTAATCCTTTGACATCTTCCTCAAGTTCTTAATGGACTCAATTCAATCTCTTCTACTTTTCTCTTCATGCTGGGCAGAGAGGCCTTGCTGAGGTTCATCAATACCTTCTCACTTCAGTTGATAGGAATTTGCCCTTCAGACAAGATATTTAAACAACCATACATTTTATGCTCAGTTCAGCTCACTGAATTTTATGCTCAGTTCAGCTCACTTACTAATAAATTAAGACAGAATATTTTCCTTTTAATTTTGTTGCTAAGGCCTCCAGATGGCAGCTCAATACACTGATAAAAAAAAATGCAGGGTATTGCTCCCCTGCTATTGTAGCTTCGTATCCTGACAGGACTGGCTCCGAGACTGACTTTGTGCATTTGGGTCTCATGCAATCTGGATAATTCAGCTGCCATTGAGTTCCTGGATGTGCATGTAACTACCTCCATGCATGCATGACGGATGGAGTTCTGTCCAGAAAGGTAAGTAGGTCCGTCGCTAAAGAATACTATTGATGGAAAACTCACTGCTGGTGCTGGATTTTCCAGCAATATCTTTAGTGGTTTTTAGGAGTGAAAAAGTGGAACTCTATGTGGAAGCAATACATGAGGTAGTCCCAACATAGCAGCACCAAAATGGCACTATTTTTGTCCCATCTGGATGCACCTTGAATGTACTAATGACACAGAATCTTTAGAGTAGGATACAGTTAAGACTGGGGCCAGCTTTGCACTTACCTACAGGGAATTGTATATAAATACAATTCCAGGATGGATGGTGTGGTTGCAGTTGGGCCCATTCACATTTTGTGCTCTGAAACATCTCTGTTCTGTTCCAGCAGCACCCAAAATGGGAATGGTTTGAATGGACTGCAACTGCAGTCTTTGAGCCTCAGGTTTGGAATTCACGTAGTGATCTGGAAACTGCAAGTGACCCTGCAGCTGCAGTCATGCTGTCCACACTCCCTTGCAATACAGCACCTGGAAGAAGTATGAAGTTCCTAGGTTGTTCCACACATTTTAGGTAAACCTATGGACAACTTTGAAGTTGTCCACCGCAGTAATAGCCTGCAGTGGGTTCAGACACCTTCGAGACTGCTGCAGTATATCCTGGTGTGACTATGGTATGGTATTCCAGGTATTCCAGTGGGATGTTCCTGCTGGTAAGTGTGAGAACCTTGGAGTCAGCAACAGAGGCCTCTGCAAAAATGAATGATAGTATTTCCATACTTTTCTACTCAGTATTACATGATGCCTTTGTATCCATGCAAGCACATAGGTTGATTCCACCTGAGGTGACATACCAAATCACTAAGTTTGCTAAGACTTGGTTCTGGTATACCCTGTATGCTTGTTGGTCCAGTATACTAGCCAGTATGGAATCATCCATAGTTTTCTCTCTCTTCATCAAAACTGTGCTAGCATTCATAGAACATATTCGGTTGGATTTTGAGACAGTATAATACTGCTCATAGAGTGGAACTTTTCCAGCTCTCCCCTACTTCACTACAGCATCCCTAAGTTATCCATGATCCTACCATAGACTACAAAGGAGCATGGTGAACATGGAAGAACAAAATGGAAATGCCTTTCTGCTTTTACAACACATCTTTTTTAAAAAAAACATTTTATTCACATTTTCACATACATTAACACATAGATTCACACATAAATACAAACCAAGAATACAAACCAGTCAATACTATTTACATTAATATACCATTCTTGTGATCAATATATCCTGGTGTTTATTTACACATTATTATATCCACCCACCCTTCCCTCCCCCTTGGATAGATGGTACCATTATATCTATTTTCTTAAGACCAATTTCATAACATTCAATAATTAATGCCCCCCCACCTGTATTGTTGAATATATGCTATCAATTTAAACCATTTGCCCATCCAGATATCCCTATTATCTTTAACTACGCTCTCGTTACTATCTAAATAATCAGTAATCATTTGATCTGATAAATAATGCTGCCAGTTTTCAATCTGCCACTTACTTTTATCTTTCCATCCCAAGACTATAACAGACTGAACTGCCATAATACAAGACATCTTTTGATATAAAGCATTAACCATACAGTAAAACAATCCTCAACAACTTTCTCTTCAATCATCCGATTGCTGTCTCTTGCTGCCATCAACACAAACAGCCAACAGTACACAGTGTCTCACTGCTAAAGAACAGGTAGTCCTGCTGCTTAACTAATTGGGAGATTCACAAAATGGAAAAGTTTATGGCTGTTTCTCCATTTGT
The DNA here is from genome assembly GCA_023333525.1 of Aspidoscelis tigris stejnegeri. Lineage (NCBI taxonomy): Eukaryota > Metazoa > Chordata > Lepidosauria > Squamata > Teiidae > Aspidoscelis > Aspidoscelis tigris. The sequence goes on from JALMGA010000001.1 coordinate 228,554,463, forward strand.
TTATTTATTTATTTATTTATTTATTTACATTTCTATCCTGCCCCATACCCGAAGGTCTCTGGGCGGGTAACAGCAGATTAACCAGCAGATTAAAAACAAGATACACATTAAAACAAGATACACATTAAAAACAGAATACAGAATACTGTTTTAAATTTGCTGAATTCAAAAATTCAGCAAATTTAAAACAGTATACTCCATACTGTGTTCAAAAATTCAGCAAATTTAAAACAGTATACTCCATACTGTGTTCATAGTGACTGTAACTGGGGAGGAGGGGAGAATATAATCACCTCAGCCAAAGGCCAGGACAAAGAGGTGCATCTTTACCACCTTCCTAAATATATGTAAGTCTCCTTGAGGAGAGGACTATTCCATAATCTGAGGGTTATCACCGAAAAGGCCCTCTCCCGGGTGCCCACCAGCCTCACTACTGGATTTTTAATGACTGTAGTGAGATGTTTTAAGATCAAGAGAATGCAGCAGAAAGGCAGGATATGAATATTTCTTCTCTGTGGGTAATCTTTTTTGTGCCATGTATAAAGGCACATCAGAAAATGGTGCCTTCTTGCTCCAAAATGAAGATGGGGAGGAGAGCTTTTTCGACATTGTCTTCTCTGTCCATCTACCATCTAGGAACGGGTTGCTTTAACAGCATGCCTGTCCAATCATAGCCTTAAAGTTCACAAATGGGATTGTTTGCACACTAATTTGCCCCTAGTTCTCTTATGAACATTCTAGGCTGGACAAGGCGGATTATAGATAGGCGCAGAACAAGTGCAACATCCTACTCTCTCTAGGGTGCTTTTGAGAAGCTTTTTTCTCCTGCATATGAACACAAAGCTATATGCACCATTACCATATGATCACACTATGACAGCAGCCTTTAATTTTATTGATAAACTGATATTTGATAATATTACATTACCTTCTATTTGTGGAGGCAGATCATATTTCAGTATAAATATGAGAGTACTTTGGAAGCTGGAAGAATGCCATAATCAACTTCCCATTGGCCCTCTTAAAATTCTTAAGAAATGTGCCTACTTGCATTAATTGTCATCTCTACCTACATGGCAGGATGGTGGGTTAAAATTATTTCTATCCCCTCAATAAATCCTTAGGAAACGAGAAACTAATTTCTGTAATTAAGGAATTGTTTTCTGAAAAATACAGTACAGTTACACAGATAACAACTTTCTGTTCTGTTCTCTCATGTTCTAGAATACTAAAAATAATTAATGAGATGTCTGGCTTCTGTTGTGTCACAGGGGCAACACATTCGACTTCAAAGGTGCCTGCAAAGCTAGACCTGACAACTGTGCTAGATAACGTGTGCTGTCAATGACTGTGGAGTTGTATAATTGATGTTGAGCATTATTCATTTATCTCTCGTCTATAGGAAAGAGGGGGGCTTATCAAGTATGATTTCTAGTTCCTGCAAATTGGAAGTGGATTGGAAAATAACAGACAGCCTTGCAGGGTTCCAGACACATATATACTTCAGAGTTGACACTCACCAGTTGGTATTAACAGCATCAATCAGTGCACATTTTACCAATCTTATCTGTGTTATTTGAGAAGAATAATAACATCAATTGCGGTAGTTTCAAAGATTTGGGGATAGAATTTTTAAAAGTCATCCTTAAGTTTCACTCATGAATATGATAGGAAAAATATCTTACCTCACCACAGTGAACTCTTAAGGTATTCACATAGCTAAAGATGAAAATGAAAATGAAGAAAAAAGGTACTAAAAGATGTTCTTAGAAGGCTTACTTAACTATCTTAATCAATGGGAATACTAAGAAGAAAAGAAAGAACTACATGGCTCTCTGGTAGAGCATGTAGGCTGCGTCCCCATGCTGGCCATCTGGCATTCTTTGGGTGCTGTTTGGGCATGCATGGGCTGGGCACGGGAGTGGGAACGCATTTTGGGCATCCCCATGAGATTCCTGGCAACGCAGGACAGGCACAGGTTGGGTACGGATGGAGGCATCCCCATGAGAACCATGCCAAACTCTGGTACAGCAGAGCAGGGCCCCCTCCTCTCTGCCCCCTCTCTCCTCATTGGCAGCTGGACTGTCATCAGCCCACCCCTGTACCACATCTCCCCCTCCCTCAGTGGCATAGACAGCCAGGACAGGGGTGGGAGGCATGGAAACAAGTTAAAATAAAGCTTCATTTTTTAAAATAACTAATTTTAAAAAAAATATGCTGAAAGCTGCTAAGAAGTTCAGTGGCAGTAGGCACTTGAGCAGTTTTTCACACCTCCGCTCCTCCAGGGACTGCAAGAATGGCCGTAGACTGAAAATCAAGCCTTTACTTATGATCGCCTTGCATCCCCCCTCCTTTAGCAGCATGGACAGCCAGGACTGGGGTGGGAGGCACAGAAACAAGATAAAATAAAGCTTCATTCATAAAAATAACTTTTAAAAATTTAAAAATGTCGAAAGTCGCTACAAGGTTTAGTGGAAGTAGGCACCTGAGCAGTTTTGTGCACCTCTGCTCCACCAGGGACCGCGAGAACGGCCATAACCTGAAAATCAAGCCTTTATTTATGATTGCCTTGCAGATCGGGGAAATGGGAGTTGCAAATGGAACAGAAATCAAGCCATTATGCAGCCTGCCTTGGCATTCTTGAAACGGTGTTGGAATTACCTCTGTGGAAATGCCAGAAAATTTAAAAATCAAGCCGTTCTCCAGTCTGCCTTTGCGATCGGCATTTTAAAAAGTCACCAGCCATGATCTTCAATGGACAAGGCAGGGACAGCAAGCACACCCCACCTCCCAATGATGTGAGTGCAAATCTCCTCCCCATTAGCCCGCTAGTGTCCTCATGTGTGTTCCCAGCTCACTAAGCAATGCATACTGGTCCTCCAAAGTGTGCTGAGACTTTTTTTCAGGTATCAAATTTGGCACCCTTCTGGCATGGTTTGGGAGGGGTTGGCACGCTTTTCATGGACCAAATCCAAAACCTGTGGGGGTGGACAGCACCAATCCCATGCTCAAACTTGCATGGGGACAGAGCCTTAGTGTTTTATACATCTCATTCCATTATGTGAATGTCAGTGAGCCAGAGAAGCAATGGAAACATACTTCTGAAAGAAATATCCACTTGGAGCTTCAATCTTTAATGTTTTTAGACTTGCTTAATTTTAGCGGAATGATTTAGCATTGTGCCTTCAGGTGGCCCTATAATATCTGCTTCTAGACACGGAGATTATAGAACTTGAACTAATTGATTAGAAGGAACAAAAAAACCAGTACCTGAAAACATTTGGGAATTTTTTACGTATAGCATACAGGAATTGCCAGTCTTTCAGGGACTATGTTTATATTAGAAATTTTGAGGAAACGATGGTAGAACAATCCCCTTTGAATTGTCTATTTTCTCCAGACAGGACACATTCTGAAATGGTGTGGAAAATGCATACTGTATGTGAAACAAGATTGAGTCCATATTCTTTTCATTCCCACATTTGCATTATAACAAGTACTGAATACACACATGGTCATTCTTGTTCATCAGGTTCTGGTCCTCAGCACAGGGGACCTATACCTTTTTTATCTCCTTACCCTACAAAATTCCCCTCCCAGTGCAGTCCTGACTACTGGCTGCACTCTTGCATTCCACTGGTCCTTTGAAAGAGAAGTGAGCAGTGTTTTCTTCTAGCTTTTAATGGAGCAACAGAAGTATTCACAAAACTTTTTTAAAAGGTCCTCCTTCACATGGGAGCAACAAAGGAAGGAAGAAAACACACACATCCACCGCTCTCACACACTGCCTCCCCCTGGATCTCCTGCACTCTGCACACCCTTTATTCTTGCTTCCATCCTCCAATATCCTTCACCCTGCTTCTGCCCCAGTACCACTACCACCACCCCACACACAGACAGTTTCAACCTCATTATTTGAAACAAAGAAAAATAGTGGAAGCAGCAGTTGGCTAGTGGCTGCTCTGCTTTAAGCCATTAAAGTTTTCTTCTAGTTTTTAAAGGAGTAACAGCATCACTTGTTGATCTCCTGTACCCTGCGTGCACGCACACATTTCCTTCCTTCCCTCCCTCGTGCCTGCGTGTACAATTTCTCCACCAGACTATTTTGAAAAGAATTAAATTATCTCTAGAGATCTAAACACATATCTCTCACAGAGTATCTATTTTATACTTAGAAATAGCAGTGACTTGGAGATTGGGATTTCTGTGGCACTGGGGCAGGGGAAAGAATAACTGGGCACCTCACTTTGAGCTCTCTGAAACACAGCTTGGTCCATGGAGAAATCAAAGTGATGCTTCAAGTAGTGCCTTTTCCTGCCTCTCCTCCCTATGGATCTCAGCTGCTTAGAAACAACTGAAATACTAAAATATTGTCACATGCTCCACAAATTGTATATATTAAACTCCATTATCTAAAAAGATATAAGTGGTACCATTGGAAGCAGGGAGCTTATGCATTGCTTTCACATGACACAGAGAAAACTGCTGTGGTTAGTGTACAAGAAACAAGATGCTGCTTGAAGACTATCTTGCCTTAAGAGTGGAGAAAATACGCTCAGGAGAGTGGTTAAAGTTCAGCTGAAAGCACTAATTGTATAGACCCATTCCATCTAATTTTGAGATATATTTCAAGCTTGAATAAACCCTTACTATGTCTCAGGAAAGGAATGTGATTCTTCTTGCTCCAAGTCAATCTCTCTCAGTCACAATATCTTACTAGGATAAATTTGTAACCTGGAAGTAGGAGACGTTGTGTTAGTTCAGGGAATAGCTGGAAGATTAAATTGCAGCTCTCTTTCATGCTATATGATGTGTGTATGCAGCACATTCTGGCATACTGCTGCTTAAGAAGAATTTGTGTAAGATGCTCTAGAGAGGCAAACACCTCCATGGACCTACAGTGCAGTATACCAGCCCTCTTCAAAACCACATTAGCTTGAATGTGGAAGAATTCCCAATTCAACTCAATTAAATATAGGAATATGTAAAGGGGAACATCACAGATATTCCAAAGAACATTTATCAGAGAGGCAGTGCCAGACTACACAAACACCATGCTTGGAATCTCAACCACACAGAAGGCTACCACAAAATATCCTACCAATCAACCCAATCACTACCAATCACTGCTGAACATGTTAATGCCTCATGTGATGCTGCACATTCTGCAGTGCTGAGCGCACTGATGCCACATGAAAACCTACTTACCAGAACCGGAAAAAGGATTTTTCACATTCTGCAATGCTGACCCCATTGATGCCACAGAGAACAACACCTTCCCACATTCAAATAAGGGTGTCAAAAATTCTGAAATGCTTAACACACCAATGCCATATGTTAAGGAACTCCTTTGAATGGATCAAAGGTAAATGGATAAAGGGCCCAATCCTTACAAAAATGAATACTTTGTTCAATCAAAAACTTTAATTTAGAATCAAATGCATTTAATTCTGCGGAGGAAACCTAAAAGTACCAGGAAAAAGTAAAGTTGCTGTGAAAGAGCCAATAATATGTGTGTTTGTGTGTTTATTTTAAAAAGTTTGATTACGGGAGGATTCAAAGGTGTCATCCTGCTGAGATAATTTCTCTGTGGGGCTAGCAAGTCTGAAAAGAAAGGAACTAATTCAAAAATGATATTTTAGCTATCAGTCAAACTAATAAGGTACCTGACTTCTAGATGAACCCAGATCTACAAAATAGGTAGCTTTCAGGAGGAATCAAATGAACTTTAAAATGTAGCAACTTCCATTAGATGCTGGGCTGTTAATAAGATCATCATGATGTCGCACATGACTGTGCAGCCAAGCCATTCCACCCCCATGCAGCATTCACACAATGACTGTCCAAGCTACAAGCACTCGTAGTTATGTTGGGGACAGCACTGGTGCTCGCGCTGCAAACCTGGCCTCCATTCTTGCATAATTCTACCATTCTATGTGAACAGGGCCTTAGTTTCTGAGTTCTCAGCCACAATTCATGCCTAAATGTTCTCTTCTGGTGTAAAATGATGGCATGTGTTGCTGATTTTACTAGTGCTTTATTTGGCTCCTATATCAGGGGCTGAGCTTCTCGTTCAAAACCCTTGTCTCCTGTTTATAGTTTCTGTCTGTTGACATTGCCCTAAGAAGACTATTTATTAGCTGTTTCTTTCTTCAGTTAAGACTCCCAAGATCGCTTTCTGCTTTTGTCTATATCTTTCAAGTCCACTCATCTAACCTTTTTATGCTGCTTTGCTTATTGCATCTAGGTTCAGCCTCTCTTCATGACCAAAAACACAATTGTTTGCATATCATTTTAGTAAAATTCTATACAATACTGAAATATTTGAAATTTCTAAAATCTTATGTGATTGTGAGAATTCTGTAGTTATCATTGACCCCACCCACATTCTCAAGATTTACAAACTTGTTGAGCTTTTAGTGCTAAACGGAGACACCTTCTGGCCTTGAATTCAAGCACAGTACCTGAAAATCAGAACCCTGTGCTAATTGCTTTGTTGCTTGTCTTCATGCTCTTGTTCTTGCCTGTCTGCCTAACAGTTCTGCCTTTGACTTCCACAGAACTACTGTTCTGACCAGTTTCCAGCAAATATGCTTTAAAGTTTTCTCCCTGAGTTTGTCTGCCATAATGCGGGACAGGACAAGAGAATGGTTGACCATGACTGGGGTTTCTTCAAATTTACTGGTTAATTGATTGATTCATTGTATCACTATTTCACTTTTTTTGCTATAAAGTTGAATGCACTGCCCCACATTTTCCTTCCTTTGTGAATTAGCTGTAGTGAAAGTCAGTGATCACCCCCAGATAATCCAGTGAACATCCACAACCAGTAAATCTACTCTAACAATCAGGTTGCTATATTATACTAAGGCTCTGCAATAGATACTTGTAGCATGGCCTTTAGCACTGTTCATGCCCAACTTTCTTAAATGTGTAAAAAAGTATTTATGTGTATATTTGTGTAAATGTATTATCAGGGGAAACTTTATTGGGGATAATTCATCTTTTGCTGCACTGCATGAAGACCATTTTTAAATTAAAGTAAATGTGTTGGGTTTGGTGACTTAAAAAGAATCAATAAGATAAATGTAGATTTATTGATAGAAAACACTATGCTTTACAATTGCATATAATGCTGCTGCGGCATACAGTAGGAAGATAATTAGGTGTTACAAGGGAGAAATGTTCAAATACAAATTTCTGGGAATTGGATAAAGCAAGGGCAGAATGACAGCAAACTCTAGGAAATATGAAAGATTTTAAAAAATCAAATAATGGTTAGATTAATAGTTTTCTTTTCCAGGAAGGGAGACTAAAGCATATGGATTCTTTCCCCATGACCTCTACAGCATAGAACATAAGTAATGCCTCACTGGATAGGATCTGTGGCCCATCTAGTCCCGCAGTCTGCTCCCACAATAGTCAAACAACTGCACAGGGAAGCCCACTAATAGGACATAAACACATAGTTTGTCCAGCTTGCAGTTTCCCAACAACGAGCCCTTTAGGCATATCAAATCTTACTGCCATTTAGGCTAATAACTACTGATAATCCTAGCTTCTGTTAATTAGTCTAATTTTTTTTTTTTTGAAACCAGCCAAAATAGTACCTAACATCTCACCTCTTAAGAGCACGGTTTAGGCCAGAGGATCCTAGACTCGTGGAACAGTGGGCACATGTGAAATTATGTGAATGTATTGTGTCTACCATTCCTCATATTGTTGCTATGCACGACATAAAATAATAGAACTATGGCACTAGTTGCCTTGTGGTGCCCTCCACAAGCTGTTTTGGATGGAGCTTGTGACTGGCGGTACAGGCATGGTTGCATACAGTGTTGCCCAAGGCCTATTCAAACTAGGCCTCTCAAATATGAATAGGATAGCCCTGGGACAGAGCATGGGCTCTGCTGGGCTGGCGGTTCCATTCAGAACCATGCCAGCCCGTCCCAGGGTAGCCTAATCGCGTTCCAGGTGTAGAGCATGAAATCACACTCTACACCTGTTTCTGGCCATCCCAGGCTGTCTCAGAGCTGTATGGGAGGGAGAGCATTCAAATTCTCCCTCCCGGACAGCTGTGGGCCCCACCTCTGGCTGTCCAACAGCTGGCAGGCATGCACAATTAACCTACCTTGCTGGGCCCACTCTTGCATCACTTAGAGAGTGACCTGCTGCTCTCTGTGAAGGTGTCTGCACTGGTAGACCGACCCCATGCTAATACATCAGGTCAGAATGGGGCCAGTCTACCAGAGTGCCTGTGCCTGTGCAGAGAGTGACACATTGCTCTCCAGGGAACATGAGGAGAACCCCAGGCCCAGCAAGGAAAGGAGGCATCGTGCACATTGGGAGGGCGGGGTGGCACAAACCCCTGGGTGCCGGTGGGCACCCAGGGGTTCACTGCTGGCTGCTGCAGTCTGATTGGGACTGCAGCAGTCAGTGGGACACCCCCAGTTCGGTCTTGGCCAGCGAAATGTCCCACTCCGTGCACAGGCCCATGGGATGGTAGACCAAACCCACAGTCAGCGCAGCATTCTGATGCACTGACAGTCTGGGTCCTGTCTACCATCAGGAGTGGCACATCGGGGTGGATCTTTGGCCTCCATGGGTCACAGTTGCCTAGATCTAGGCAGCTGTGCCCCTCGGACACCCGTTGGTACCACCCCCCATGCCGAGTTGAGGGCCTTCCTTGGGAAGCATGTAAGTGAGTGACTTACCTGTTCACTGCCATAGTCCAGACTGGTGGCTCAGTCAATGGCGTTCTGCATCTGTGTGTGCCGCAGCCTCTGATTGGCCAGTGGCCCATGCCTGCGCAGAATGCCTGGGCTCAAACTGTGCAGGTGCAGAATGCTGTCAACCAGGCCAGGAAGCCACGACCCAGGCTTCCCAGTCCAGACTATGGTAGTAAGCAGGTAAGTCGCTCATGCACTCACATCTGGGGAGGTGCGTGGCCCTGGGTGGGGGTTGCCTGGGGGGTCTTGCTATAGCCTGTAGGAATCCAGGGACAGGACAGGACGGACCTGCCCATGCCTAGGTCAAATTCTACCCAATGGCAGCAGGCCTTGGAGGGGCGTCCCAACCCCACACCAGCTTTTTTAGGCTAGGCCATGCGGGGGCAGATTCCCCATTCACACATAAGCAGGTAGGGACACGTTCCCGCCTGTCCCTTACCTGAATAGGTGTGAATGGGGAATCTGTCCCCAAGTGGCCTGTAGTACAAAAAGGCCTCTGGTCACCATGGCAATTGTGGCAATGGCCTCTATATTTGGATATTCTGGAAGAGAGCACATTCCTGAATATCCAAATATAGTGGAATAAGTAAGTTATGTCTGGATGCAGCCTAAAAGAGCTGCCCTGTCTACCAATTCACTACCAAACCCAATTCAAGGTTTAACTTTGACATATTAGGTCCCAAACAGCTTGGATCTCAATTATCTAAAGGAATGTCTTTCTCCACATCGATCTGCCATTGTTTTAAGAGCTGCAAATGAGGTCCTCCTGGTTGTACCACAACCTTCAGTAGTTAAAGTGGTGGGTATTCAGATGAGGACCTTCTCAGTAGTTGTCCCCAGGCTATGGAATAGTCTACCCCCTGCAGTATGCCAGGCATTTTCACTATATTCATTTATATATACATATACTGTATATAAAGAGGATGCATCTCTTTATTTTGACTTTAGGATGAGGAAACAGCTTCCTCTTCCCCCACTTTCAGGCACTGTTATTGTTTTTAGGAATTTTTTTAAAATTTGTTTTTATTGTTGTAATCTATAAAATAAAGGTTGGGATAAAATTTGAAAATAATTTGAAACCCACACTTATTTAAGGCACCATTTAGATCAAATTTATTTCAAAATAAATGAGTAAATTTTGTTAATAGCACAGGTGAGTGCCTACCACTCTGCTTTTGATAGCCTTTTCTGTACCATTCTCTTTGTGGCCACTATCATATATCTTATGAAGGTATGCCAACTTGGTGTCTTGAGCAATTGCAGTCACTCCAGGGGAATTCAATATGCACACTACGCCACCTCCACCAATCCAGAGCTCCCTCCAGCTGCCCTAAGCATTGTTAGTGGTAGAAAAGTAAAAGCTTGTCCAAGGCTTCACCAAGAACAGCTGGTGAGCTTCTGGGTGTAGCCTTTGACCTCTCTTCCAGGTTGAAACACTGCAGTGGACAGGGTGACATGGCTGTGGCTGCATAATCATATACTGTGTTACAATTGCTATGTCAGTGGTTGGGTGCTTGCCAGAAGTTTCCATGGCTATTACCATGGTGATCTGGACATTCGGGGTGGATCATCTGCACTGCAAGTGGTGGTGGTCTGGTTGTGGACTGCACCAGTTAAGAATGAACATCCCCCCTTTTGTGATGAATATTAATCAATGAAGCTTTTGGATTTTTAAAAAGTTCTTTCCCAAAGCAAATATATCTTTGTGGTTTAATAGTTGGACTTCCAAAAAAAGATATGTGAGGATATTTACCCGCTTATTTTAAGTAACTATTGGGGTTCTCTACAGAAACATTGTTTGTTATGACATTATATGATATCAAACTAGTGTAGTGACCTAAATTTAAATGCTTAATACTTATCTAGTTTTGATCTCATTGGGCAAAATAATAAGAATGACATTTGTCATTCCCTTCCTCAACTTTTAAACTTTTACTCCAAACTGAATGCTTTTCTCCAGGCAAAATTTTTCACCAAGAAAATGGAGATATCCCATTCTCTCTCTCTCTTTCTTTCCCCCTTTCTCTCTTGTCTCTTTTTTTAACCAGGCCAATTTGGAGCAATCTTTCTCTGTTTCTCTGTTCTTTATCTGAACACAGGCTAAGATAACCTCACCTCTCATTAACACTGAAGAGACACCTTGTCTCAGCTGCCTTCATACATCTGTCTCGCTCTTTTGGTATTGTACATTACCAAGCCCTTGCAAAAACTGCTCAAGGACATGCAGTTGTTGGCTGGTTTGTTGTTGTTCTCACAGGCATTTACATTTGTTCTTATTTTAAAGCATTGTTCTCTTTATGAAGTGGCGTGTAGCCTGGTTCTGCCGTTCAAAAGATATCACAAAGCTCTAGCTCTTCTTTCAAAATCCTTTCAAGACACCACAACATTTTGGAATGAATATATTGCTGAAGGGTAACCAGGTTAGCTTAAACATGTTGAAATATCCTTCAGTACCACTTAAAGTAATGATAACAAGTTACACAGAGACTAGTGCTGATTGGACCCATTGCGACTCATGGGGTAAAATGTAAGGCAGCTAAAATGAAATGTGTGGGACACCACGAGGCTGCAATTGTATGCGATCCCACATGAAAATTTACCTCAATGACCATAATAAATCATGCATGCATTAACTGCCCCTAAATTAAATGAGAAAGGAAAAATGGATTCAAGTTCTAAGCTACTAGTTGTAGTAAGGAACCACTTTTATTGACCTTATGGGATAAGTGTTCCTGAAGATGGCCCTTTCTGCACTAGACAGAACAGGATCCAGACTAAGGGCCTGTTCACACTTGGCCATATTCTGGAATATATCTCAGGATAGAGATGCATAATCCGTATGCTAATGCAGATTCTGGCAGGTCCCACCAGGGGCTTGCTGTAGCCTGAACTAGCATGTGGACAGCAGGCTCCTATTCCAAGATAAATTCCAGAATAAAGCCAAGTGTCAATAGGCCCTAAGAGGTCCTTAATATGGATTTCTAGTAGAGCTGTTTAATTGGGTATGTCAGAGGAATAAAGGGCCTTGATCTGGAACAAAGGAGGCATGCAGGTGGCATGCTTCCATGTACTGGGACTACTTAGGAGTGCTTTTTAGTAGTGTGCCACAGCATGCTGCCAAAAGACATGCTCCTCCCCAGGCTCTGAAGCTAGGGACCTTTTTTCCTAGCCTCAGGAGAACCATAGGGTGGCTGCAAAGCTCACACGAGCTTTGCAGCTGCAGGGAAGCATAGCCTGGATCAGCACTGTCAGTTACAAAAAAAGAGAGATTTGAATTGCATAACTAATTCCAATCCAGTGTTGTTGTTTTTGGAAACTGTTTCATGGGTCATTTAAGACAGACAGATAGCACTGAAATTAGGCTGATGGATAGGTAGACAGACAAACACTGAACTTTAACTTGGTCTGCAGAATTGTCATGCTTGTGGTTTTATGTAGTATGGCTTGATCTAGAAAGCAACATGACATGAGAAAAGCAGAGGAAATGTAATGGAAAGGCAAATACGTGCAGATGAGTTCTCCCAACTCATTGTTGCCCAAGAACACAAGGACATGAGGATCTTGCAAAGTTCACTATCTTATCTCACTTAGACAGTTAACAGAATAATGATCTAAATGGTGCCTTAATTTGTGTGTGTGTGTGTAAATTTGTTGAACCTGAATTTTAGCAAGAAGCTTATCACTGTAACAGAGCTACATGATGTGGGCCATTGAAAAGTTTTTACTTTTCAATAAGTCCCAATTGTCTGATGACTATATTACTTTAACATGTTCATGTGTTGTGTTAAAATATTTGTCAGGATGGTAATGTATTATTTTCCTCTCCTGTCTTGGTTGCTATGTATTTCCCTGTTTTTTGCATTATCAGCATCCAATTTATCTCACCACAAGCTCCTCATTCCCACTTTCCAAAATAAATTGGCTAATGCTTAGAACGGGTCTCAAAACTCACTTAATCTGAATACCCTTTAGCTCTGATTTTGACAGTTTGGTCCATAAGAAGTATGTAAAACCAGATTCTCATTGGAACAGTGGAATTTTAAGACAGGCTCTAAACTGATTATCTGCTGTGCTGGAACAAAGCCAAGATGATTTTACCATAACAGAAATGTGTTCGTGTGTTGATGTCTGGAATAGAAAGGTCCTGCATATAAAAAGAAGTAAATATCATTGTGATCTTATAAAAATATTACGTGTCAACTCTTTTAAAGTCAGCTGTTCAAAGAACAATTTGTAGCTTCCCCAAGTGCACTATGATGATGATTAATATTGTTTATTGCTGTACTTTACACATTTTCAAGGACTGTGTACATACTGTCTTATTCCATAAACCTGACATGGTCGCTCCCTGATTTTGTAATCTTATATGCTACCCTCTTTCCCTGAAAATAACACAAGGTCTTATACTAATTTTTGCTCCAAAAGATGCTTCAGAGGATGTCTTATTTTTCCATGGACATTCTTGAACAAAAGATCAACATTTATTTAAATATAATCATGTCATCACATTCTGGAACATCATCATAACTCTCCTGGATACTATTTAAATTGACATTTTTATGAACTGTAACTAGGGCTTATTTTTGAAGTAGGGCTTATATTTTGAGCATCATAAAAAATCCTGAAAAAATCATGCTAGGGATTATTTTCAGGGTAGGGCTTATTTTCAGGGTAGGACTTATTTTCAGGGAAACAGGGTATTAATGTGAATGAATGCAAAATGCATATATCCTGTATATATTCTCAATAGTGTCATGCATGTTTTAATGTTCCATTCCAGAGGCCCCTGGACTGCCAGTAGACCTTTTTAAAAAAGTCTACTGGTGTCCTGCTGTTCCAGGTGGCCATTTTGACTGCCTAGACCAGGCTACATGGGCGGAGCAGCCTAGCAGGCAGTGTGGTCTGCCTAGTCCACACCAGAGTGAGGATGAATGAGGCCCAGAAGTGGGCTAGGCCTTGCACTGTAGCTGAGTTTCACACAAATCTATTAAATATATTTTAATCTTTTCTGAAAGTTCATGGAGTCTTTAAATTTAACACCAAAACAAAAATCGTAACAAGATACATCAGCCAATAAGGACAAAAAGCAGAATATACAGTTTGTTACTTTTATGTTTATCCAATTTGTATATTTGATATAGCATATTATTTATACTATACTGGGTTTTATATGCAAATAAAGTCATAGCTATACACCAGTACTTGGTCCTTTTACATTTTTCAATGCCTTCTTTTGCACACATTTTGCAACCATAGGCATATTATATAGATGTATAACTTAAGATAAATCTATTCTACTTGTTGTCTTTAATTTTCAAACTATTCTCAAAACTAGAAACTTATTTATTTATTATTGATATTTCTATCCCACCCTATAACTGAAGGTCTCTGGGTGGGTAAAAACCTTAAAATCCACCATATCAAACAAAACAATATATCATAAAACAGTAAAAACCATCACAGCATCTTAAATCCATCATGTTAAAAACAAAACAATATTAATTAAAACTGTGGTGTTTACAGTGGGTGAAACATGGTTGACATTTATCCAAAGGTCTGAGCAAAGAGGTGCGTCTTCACAGCCTTCCTGAACATAAACAGAGAAGGAGCCCGACATACCTCAAGGGGGAGACTATTCCACAGCCTGGGGGCCATTACCAAGAAGGCCCTCTCCCGGGTGCCCACCAACCTCAGTACTGAAGGTGGTGAGACAACCAGGATGGCGTCTCCTGCAGATCTTAGGGCACGGGCAGGTCAGTATGGGAGAAGGCGTTCCTTTAGATATTTGGGGCCCAAGTCATTTAGGGCCTCATGTCAGAGTTAACACCTTAAATTGGGCTCGGTAGTAAAATGGGAGCCAATGCAGCCCTTCTAAAACCAGTGTGACGTGCATCCGGCTAGCTGTCCCAGTTAACATCCTGGTGGCTGCATTTTGCACTAGCTGCAACTTTCAAACTATCTTTAAGGGAAGCCCCATGTAGAGTGCATTACAATAGTCCAATCTATAGGTTACTGGAGCATGGGTAACTGTGGCCAAATAATCTCTGTCCAAAAAAAAAAAAAAGCTTCAGCTGAGGCACCAGCAGTAGTGGGTATAGGCACTCCTGGCCACTGCATCCACCTGAGCTTCAAGCGTCAGTGTGGAATCCAGGAGTACCCCCAAGTTACGCACCTGTCCCTTCCAGGGCATTGCGACCTCTTCAAGGACAGGATGTTTCCCAACTGCATGGACCCGAGACCCTGTGACACACAGCAACTCTGTCTTGTCTGGATTCAGCTTCAGTTTATTGGCCCTCATCCAGCCCATTGCCACCTCCAGGCACCTGTCAACCACTTGTATTGCTTCTCCTGATTCAGATGGCACAGAGAGAGCTGGGCACCATCTGCATATTGATGACACCTCACTCCAAATCTCCTGATGACCTTTCCCAGTAGCTTCATATAGATATTAAATAACATAGGAGATAAGATTGACCTCTGGGGAACCCCACAATTCTCTATCCTCCATGACCACTATCTGAGATCGGATCAGGAGGTAAGAGTGGAACCAATGCCAAGCACTGCCTCCAACTCCGAAACTCTGGAGCCTCTCCAAGAGGGGATACCATGATCAGTGGTATCAAAAGCCACTGAGAGGTCCAGGAGAACCAACAGAGTAGCATTCCCCCTGTCTCTGTCCCGGAGGAGGTCATCAACCAAGGCGACCAAGGCAGTTTCTATGCCATAACCAGGCCTGAAGCCAGATTGAAATGGGTCTAGATAATCAGCTTCTTCCAAGCATGCCTGCAGTTGAGCAGCGACCACTCTCCATAGCACCTTGCCTAAAAAAGGTATGTTGGCTACCGGGCGATAGTTGTTTAGATCAGCTGGCTCCAGGGAAGCTCTCTTCAGGAGGGGGTGTACCACAGCCTGTTTAAGAGCCAGTGGAACCACCCCTTCCCTCACCACTTCCTGAATCCACCCGGTCATCCCTTCCTGGCTAGCTTTTGTCAGCCAGGAAGGGCAAGAGTCCAGAGAGCATGTAGTGGGCCGCACTCCCGCAAGTAGCTTGTCCATGTCCTCAGGCTGCAGTAGTTGAAACTGGACTATGCCCAGTTGTGACATCCAATCCCCTACGAATCTGAGCGACTTTGTCCTCAAAGTGCCTTAAAAAACTGTCACAGCAGATATGTGGCCCTGGCTCACACTTTCTTGAACCTGGTTTTATAAGGCCATTTACTACTCTAAAGATCTCTGCTGGACGGCTGCTCAAGGACGCAATGGTGGTGGAGAAAAAAACCTCCTTTTCACCACCATCACCACCACCATCACCCCTCACTCCAATATATAAAACTTTCTTGTACAGAAAGCCAACAGAGTTTCTCTGGCTGTCAGTATCTGTTCACGTATTGTGTTAAGATATTTTTTTCAGGCTGGTCATGTATTATTCTCCTCTCCTGTCTTGGATGCTATATATTTCCCTGCATTTTGCATTATCATTTGTTAAATCCACTCCAACATGCAATTTATCTTAGTCAGCAGATTTAAGACCTCTGTGCCATCCAGCATGTCCAGGGATTTCAGAAATAAATCACTGTTCCTGGGTTTGTTGCTAATGCAACAAATGGATTCTGGAGGGTAACCCAAGAGCAGTGATGGTCAATATCATACTGGATATCTCTGCAATGAAATATGTTTCACCTGTTCTCCTGGGTGTTAGGACAGTCCTGACTCCATTTAATTTTCCATTTGCTAGTTTTGCTATTTTTCATTTTTAATAGACCTTGCTATTTTATTGAATCTTGAGTCAGAGAGTTTTATTATATTTAACTTTATATTATGGAGGAGTTTACTCCAACAAAATGATGCAACTGTCTGTAAGGCCTTTCTATTTTTAGGAAAGAAATGAGTACAGTTTAGAAGAAACAGAATAAAGACTGCAATGCTGTCCACAAAAGCATGAAAGGGTATGAGTTGCTAGTTCAGATAGTTAAATAACTTGCAGAGGAATGCATAGGCAGATAAAAGGGATGGTGCCAGTTAACCCTTCCCCATAATGTATGTCAGTATACATGTAGAATTTGCTCCTGGTTTTGAAGAT